>CM060908.1:119380604-124180604 GCA_030737815.1 Allium fistulosum | reverse complement strand
TACAATTAGCGGAATAGTGTTTTATTTCGCTAAACAGATGTCAAAACATCGTAATTAACATAAATTAACTCATTGTTATTTTTATCTAGGCAAATAACTTCAATGGACGGGTCATATAAATTTTAACGACGTCACTTGTTTAAATCGGGTAATTAAATTACTGCCCATTCTAAATTACTAAAAATTTTCACTTGATTAATCACCCACAGATCACATGAGGGTGTAGTGCTTGACGATACGAACCCAACGGAACCAGTCTCGCGTTTATCGGGTTCCGTATGAATTAGTTATACTGTTTTCAAAATTTACTAATATAAAATAAACTAACATTTAATTAAAAATTATTTCCTTCTTTGAAATCTTTTCTTGGGTCGAAGCCACCCACGTAGCCCAAACCCGCCTCCCTTCTCCTCCATTTCTTCTTTCTCCCTTCTCCCTTTTCTTCTTGCCTGAAATCCTTGCTTCCCAGATCCATCACCAATCCACTTACCTCGCGCCCATTTCTTCACGCATGCACACTTGACTTGACCCATATGCCATCATCCACCCTTGTTTGAACCCGGACCCAACCCTTTTTCCCCAAATCCTACTGCCATGGCCGCTTCTTGCGTGCATGCCATGCACGTGCACACTCGTCTCGATGCGCACATCACCACCGTTTCGCCCCAGACAAACTCCCCTTCGTCCGCTAATCTCCATCGCCACCTGGTCGAAGCCCCAGCACCATCGAACCAGTATCGAGCTTTACACCCGAACCCACCGAGATACCCACCTCCACAGATCTCCGAATTGCTCACACCTCACCCTATTAATTCACTCACCGCCACCACCACACGAAGCCTCACTCCCTTCACCTCCTCCCTGCCAAGTCCCACGACCTCCAGTCACGCCATCATCTCCCAATTCGATCGCATTCCAAAGCCAAAAACCGAACCCCAAAACCCTAAAGTCAACTCGTACTCCCAATCCACAGCACTAGAACAAAATTCCCTTGGTCAAAAGGTTTCCCACATTCCCACGGTCACCCTGAACCCAACGACCCGCCGCCCGTCCATCCCAATCTCATTTTTAAATTTTTAATTGAAAAACCTTCGATCTCAAATTCCTATTGATTTAAAATCCTAAAAATCATGATTTTTCCTCTAAAATTCATGATTTGGTAATACAATCATGATTACAATCTCGATTCAATGTTTAAAACATGTTGAAAATTGTCAAAACTATGTTGCTTACTGTTATTTAGCCATTTCACACAAAACATAAAATGAACAAGCTACGTACTATTTTTAGTGTGTTCGACACTCAATAACGAACAATTAATTAGTTTACATCATCCATAATTTCAGATTGAAATGAGACAAAAAGATTTTTGAATTCAAGCATATATGAAAATTTTACTCTGTTAACATGACAGAGAGATTTAAAACATTTCCACGCATACTAAACAAAATTCTCACCTTAAACATTGTTGAACCCTTGCAAACTTCCAGTCTATTCTTAGTTTATGATCTGAAAACTTGATTCCTTGTTTTGCTTTTGGATTCAAGAAGAACATGTTGCTTCTTCTTTATAGTGTATTTTTGACAGAGTTTGTTTACAGGCTTTTCTCTTACAGGGTTTTAAACATTTGAACTATCACACACCCACACACACCCACACACCTATATATAAACATGCTTACCAGACATAATGATGCATATGTTTCATATTTTGGGGCTCACGAAAAATTTCAGACCTGTACAATGTTTTTGTACCATGATTTGTGATGGGTTTGAAAACGGAATTTTGGAGGCTGAAGTGAGGTTGAGGTGAAATTTTGAGTGAGTTGAAATGAAGCTGAAAATGAAATCCCCTTTTCAGTTTTCACTATTTTTGACCAGGCATTTGTTATATGATTATACCTTCTTTTTCTTTCATTTTGACTGGTTTTACTTTTAACTCAAAACTTTGTTTTGGTTGTTCACTTTTTACTGGGCGAATGCCTTATTTATTTGCTAGTAAGCTTTTCTCTTGATTTAAAACATGCTCTCACTATATTATCAAGGAAAATTTGTAAAGTGGTATTAAATAAAACAATTTTTTGAGTCTTCATATTCATATTTATTTTTATTTAAAAAAAGTATAACTCAAAGCAAATAAAAGTTATGCTATTCCATTTTTATAAAAATAACATTTTTTTGTTAACAATTCTTATAAAATATTTCTTATTAAAAGGGTTTAAAATGATTTTATAAATTTTCTCATATCCATCATATTATATTTTCATATAATTTTTTTTATATAATTTCTTCTTTTACTTATCACTCATATATTGTTTTTAACATACTATTTTTATTTAGTTTATACCTTTCTTCTTTCTTAACCAATATGTATATACATAAGAAAATCCCAAATTTTAAAACTCTTTCTATTTATACAACATTATATGTTCATATGCCATATTCATTTCTATTCTTCATGGATTATTTTTATTCGTTTTATATTAATTTGAATTTTTTTACTTTTTTATATATGAATCCTATTGTTGTTATAATATATATAAATTCTACTGTTATAATATATATAAGAAATTCCATTTTAAATCAATTTTCTATTTTATAAATAAAATCTAGAAAGATTCAAATTATTATCTGGATTAAAAACTATATATTTTGACCAATTATTATTTACCGGGGATTTTTATTTTGATTACAGGACCTTACTATTGAATATTTAAAATTAAATATTCATCACTCTAGACGACAAAAATTCTGGATCGTTACATTCCTCCCTCCTTAAAAGAATTTCATCCCCGAAATTATCGTAACCAGGCTAGTAAACATAACTTACCGAATTTTAATTTATTAACGAATTAATAAACAACCACATCACACAAGTTCAATCGTGTATATATATATATATATTTATATCCCAAAATATCAGTCATATAGAGTATCAACTAAGATACTTCAACGCTATAGTCACCATATACGTATACACATATCTAGGAGGTATTTATAACCACTAGCCAGTTATACAGACATACATAACACACAAAAGTATATACTAAGATACTTCATTAATTTACAATCCAAATACACATCCATGACATCTATGGGCTACTAATTGGTCAAATAGGGAGTACATTCTAAGAGAACTAACCCAACCCAAACTAACATCTCACAGTGGACTCTCTCCATCAGAGTCCTCCGCTTCCGATCCTTCCATTTCCCTTGACTCAGCATCGTTGTCCGAAATCCATACAATCTCCGGGCTTGGCCCCCTAGGCACTAGCATCTCTGCCCTAGGCCATAAATCATCCCTCAGAAGGTCATCCACGTCTACAAGTGGCTCGCTAATGAGCTCTCCCGTTTCTCAGATAATAGCATCATCGTTTTCTGACTCGAGCTCCTCCTCTTCTTTAAATTCCTCTTCCTCAAATTCCTCTTCTTCTTCTGCCATGAAATTTTTCTCCCCTTCTGGGACGAGTTCCACTTCTTCTTCTAACTCCTCCTCTTCCTCGACTTCTTCCTCTAGTGACGGATGGTCAAGGTCCTCCAAAATCCGGCTAACAAAGCCCATATCGCCAAGCTTCCTAGCCTTCATAAATGCTCCTCTAATCACAATGGGAGTTCCCTAAAATCAATTAACAAAAACCAAAGAATAAGATCCTAAGGTTTACAGGAATTTCACATGTGCTAAGTAATACATTTATGTACATACTATAAATAAATCTCTTTTAAATTACTATCATTCAAAAATTTTACTTTAAGAAATACCATAATCATTTCCCTCAAAATTTTGTTTAAAACAGTTTCCCGAAATCACTGGAGTTTTAATTTTCCAAATATACCTCTTTTATAATCAATCACTATAAAATTAGCTTTTATATGAAAAACCTTTCTAAATATTTATCCTAAAATATTCTAAATCTCTTTTGGTAAACACAATTTACTAAAAATCCAATTTTCCAAAGCTTCTATCTACAAGACCCAGGTTTTCTGCAGGATACTCAAAACTAGATGGTCAGGCAATAGAGGATACTCAAAACTAGATGGTTATGACCAATCAAATCCTAGATGATAAAATATTATCATCACTTATTAAACAACATCTCAAAATACTATATATTTTGAAAATCATAGCCTTTTATATATAAAATATATCTTGGGTAAAATTATTTCATTCACCCACTTAAAACAATATTGTGTCCGTTGGCCTTGCTCAAGTGTTTAGAGATCCCTATCGATAATGTTAGCTACTCGTATTGACCAGAATCCATATGCCACTCAACAGCTCAATTAACACAATATAAAACATTTTATATCACTAACAAATATGCACCCTCGTATATATATACACTCAAACTCATTCTAGGGTGCTACTAACCCTATCTCTAGTGAGTAATCCCACCAAAGCCAAGGTATTCGCTCAACCTAGGCTTTGATACCACAATGTCATGACCCACTTTTTCATACAATTCGAACTGACAATTTACCACACATGTCCAGTCCAAATTGAACGGAAAAGGCGGATAGTAAGAAAATGAAAGTAGAAAGAAGGTAGAAAGAAGATAGAAAGAAAACTAAACAACACATAATCTCACAGCGGAAATGAATAATCTATAATACAGAACAAATCTTTACATAAAACCAAAACTGTAACTTATACATATATAGACGTCAATCAGAGTATACTAACCAATTCAGCATGGACAGTTATAACACCCTGTCCTTACAATTGCTGATAAACACAACTATAATGCAACGGAAATATAATCACCTACGTGAATACATCTCTGGGCCTCCAACTCCTTTCCTTTATCCATCTAAATCTGGAAATTTGCTCGATCTGACCCGAGCATTTAGGAAAAAATCACGCCCGGGTCAGTCTGGTAAAATCAGCGTGAGACTTGAAATCACAAGGAACTTTATTCATTATAACTTTCAAAAATCCTTTTAAAATCAAAGGTATCTAGTAAGAACACTCCACACATATATACAACGGGTTTTTCCCTTACGATAACCAAAACCTTTTATAGAAAATCCAATGATATTATAATAGTGTCTAAGTACAAATACTTATTCAAATAGCCAAAATTGTTACCTTAACTAAATTCCAGCATACTAGGCTCTACAACCAAAACCGTAAAGGCTTGTATTGGAGAGTGGATTTCCATACAATGACTAAGCACTAGAGTACCACCTATCACAGTACACCTCTAGAAAAATATACCGAGGACCTCGCCGAGATTCCCTACAACACAAGACTGGCCTACCCTAACCTGGATAGTACCGAATATGCTATCATCCCGGGTGTTCCCACCCTTATCGTGCTCCTTCCCATGCACCATATTTATAATATCTGAGGGTATCTAGAAAGCTGATAAACATACCCTAATTAGGTGCGACCCACTTAGCCTTGCTGCATCTCCCCTGATTTTCAGTCATTTCGGTTGATGAGGCTAGAGGCTACGATTGCCTTTTAAGGCATTTACACTTAGAATGCTCATTGTCCTCCAATGACAATGTACTGATAGCATTCATCCATACAAGTCCGTTTTGGGTCTGAATGAAACTGAAGGCACTATTCCTACTACATTCATTTTGGAATCATCCTCGGGATTAGTAGCGATTAGCCCTTGCACTTCAATGCTCCATCTTTGGTTCCATGCTCTTGTCTTCACTTCGTAACGTATTCGTTGGATCGAAGTGGTTTTCGAATAACTTATCTGATCCCGGTCTCTTCGAAACAACATTCGATATTTTTGGTAAATTCAACCCGGGTTCTTTGGGAAATAAACAGACGAAAATAAGATCGAAGATCGTCTCCTAACCGTTAGTGGACGGATTTCCTTATAATCGTCTTAGAAGAACGAAATGAGTTTATACGTAAAGTATAACACCTTCCGACAGAAACTATACCATATAATTCCCGCGTTTCTCCTAGATATATCCAAAGTTACGTTTTGGTCCAGATTTGATGGTCGGTTATTTAACAATCAATAAACAACTATTCACAATACAACAATTTCCCACTGGAAATCACTAATCCTTATTTAATTTAATTTCAATAAATTAAATCTCTTTTTATCAAAAAAGGTATATACTTATCTCACCGGAAAATTATATTCACAAATCATTCCTTTCAAAAATACTTGAAAGGTTTTTAAGAAATATATAGATATAAGTATATTTGGAAAGTACCCTTTTGGTATCAACCATGGATCGCAGCCCGAAGGTTGCGTTTCTATCCCAGAAAAATCAAACATAACTTAGGCAATCTTTGCCTCCCGATTCCGCCATGAAATTATACCATTACTTTCCGAAATCTTTTATTTCAATAATTATCTCAAAATAATACTTATAAAGTTTCTATAATAATTTCCAAGTAAATTTAGGAAATACTCTTTAATAAAAGTTTACTATATAAAACAATATTAATATGGAATAAATTATCTTTTGAAATAATAATACTGATTAATTTTTAAATAATAATTAAGTTTAAAAAAAATCATTATAAGATAACTTTAAGTAATAATAAAAATATACTTTTAAACACTTAAAATAATTAGATAACTTGAAAGCCATAATTAAATACTTTTAAATAACTTTTAAGAATCATAAAATAATTATTCTTGAAACATTCCTTGGATTCAAAATCAACTTCCAAATTTGAAAAGCGGCTTATTAATTCCAATGGTACTTATCCAAGTTACCATATATTCCATCACAATTCAGAACAACAGATTCAGATACATCAATCCATTTTAACAATCAATTTAACATCATATTACCCAAGATAATTATCAGGATGATAAATAGATGTCCGTACAAATATGATAGCAGAACAGGGTTTTTATTTTTGCTAGTAAATGTCCAAAAAACACACATATTTAGTAATAATGGAAGAACGGTGATTTATCTTGCCAATAGGGGTCTAATTAAATACAATTAGCGGAACATTGTTTTATTTTGCTAAACAGATGTCAGAACGTCGTAATTAACTTAAAATAACTCATCGTTATTTTTATCTGGGCAAATAACTTCAATAGACGGGTCATATAAATTTTAACGACGTCATTTGTTTAAATCGGGTAATTAAATTTATGTTTGTTTTAAATTGCTAAAAATTTTCACTTGCCTAAACTCGCCCACAAATCACATGATGACATAGTGCTTGACGATACGAACCCAACGCAACCAGTCTCGCGTTTATCGGGTTCCATATGAATTAGTTATACTCTTTTCAAAATTTACTAATATAAAAATAAATTAACATTTAATTAAAAATTATTTCCTTCTTCAAAATCTTTTCTTGGGCCGAACTCACCCACGTAGCCCAAACCCGCCTCCCTTCTTCTCCATTTCTTCTTTCTCCCTTTTCCTTTTTCTTCTTTGCCCGAAATCCTTGCTTCCCAGATCCATCACCAATCCACTTGCCTCGCGCCCATTTCTTCACGCACGCATACTTGACTCGACCCATATGCCCTCATCCACCCTTGCTTGAACCCAAACCCAACCCTTCTTCCCCAACTCCTACTGTTATGACCACTTTTCGCGTGCACGTGCACACTCGTCCCGATGCCCATATGACCACCGCGATGCCCCAGACAAACTCCCCTTTGTCCCCTGATCTCCATCGCCACCTCATCGACGCCCAAGCACTATCGAACTAGTATCGAGCCTTGCACCCGTACCCATCGAGATACCTACCTCCACAGATCTCCGAACTGCTCACACCTCACCCCACTAATTCACTCACCGCCACCACCACGCGAAGCCCTACTCCCATCACCTCCTCCCTGCCAAGTCCCACGACCTCCTGTCACGCCATCATCTCCCATTTCGACCGCGTTCCAAAGTTAAAAAACAAACCCCAAAACCCTAAAGTCGGCTCGTATTCCCAATCCACAACACGAGAACAAAATTCCCATGGTTAAAATGTTACCCACGTTCCCACGGTCACCCCTAAGCCAATGACCCGCCGCCTCGTCCATCCCAATCTCAGCTTTAAATTTTTAGATGAAAAACCTTCGATCTCAAATTCCTATTGATTTAGAATCCTAAAAATCATGATTTTTCCTCTAAAATTCATGATTTGGTAATACAATCATGATTACAATCTCGATTCAATGTTTAAAACATGTTGAAAATTGTCAAAACTATGTTGCTTACTGTTATTTAGCCATTTCACAGAAAACATAAAATGAACAAGCTACGTACTATTTTTAGTGTGTTCGACACTCTATAACGAAAAATTCATTAGTTTACATCATCCATAATTTCAGATTGAAATGAGAGAAAAAGATTTTTGAATTCAAGCATATATGAAAATTTTACTCTGTTAACATGACAGAGAGATTTAAAACATTTCCAAGCATACCAAACAAAATTTTCACCTTAAACATTGTTGAACCCTTGCAAACTTCCAGTCTATTATTAGTTTATGATCTGAAAACTTGATTCCTTTTTTTGCTTTTGGATTCAAGAAGAACAGGTTGCTTCTTCTTTATAGTGTATTTTTGACAGAGTTTGTTAGAGGCTTTTCTCTTACAGGGCTGTAAACATTTTAACTATCACACATTCACACACACACACACACACACACACACACACACATATATATATATATATACATACATACATGCTTACCAGACATAATGATGCATATGATTCATATTTTGGGGCTCACGAAAAATTTCAGACCTGTACAATGTTTTTGTACCATGTTTTGTGATGGGTTTGAAAAGGGAATTTTGGGGGCTGAAGTCAAGTTGAGGCGAAATTTTGAGTGAGTTTAAATGAAGTTGAAACTTGAAATTAAATCCCCTTTTCAGTTTTCACTATTTTTGACCAAGCATTTGTTATATGTTTAAACCTTCTTTTTCTTTCATTTTGATTGGTTTTACTTATAACTTAAAACTTTGATTTGGTTGTTCACTTTTTACTAGGCGAATGCCTTATTTATTTTCTGGTAAGTTTTTCTCTTGATTTAAAACATGCTCTCACTATATTTCCAAGGAAAATTTGTAAAGTGGTATTAAATATAACAATTTTTTGAGTCTTCATATTCATATTTATTTTTATTTAAAAAAATATAACTCAAAGAAAATAAAATTATTGCTATTCCATTTTTATAAAAATAACATTTTTTTTGTTAACACTTCTTATAAAAGATTTCTTATTAAAAGGGTTTAAAATGATTTTATAAATTTTCTCATATCCATCATATTATATTTTCATATAATTTTCTTATATATTTTCTTCTTTTACTTATCACTCATATATTGTTTTTAACATACTATTTTTATTTAATTTATACCTTTCTTCTTTCTTAACTAATATGTATATACATAAGAAAATCTCAAATTTTAAAACTCTTTCTATTTGTACAACATTATATTTTCATATGCCATATTCATTTCTATTCTTCATGGATTATTTTTATTCGTTTTATATTAATTTGAATTTTTTTACTTTTTTATATATGAATCCTATTGTTGTTATAATATATATAAATTCTATTGTTATAATATATATGAAATTCCATTTTAAATCAATTTTCTATTTTATAAATAAAATCTGGAAAGATTCAAATTATTATCTGGATTAAAAACTATATATTTTTACCAATTGTAATTTACTGGGGATTTTTATATTGATTACATGACCTTATTGTTGAATATTTAAAAATAAATATTCATCACTCTAGACGATAAAAATTCTGGGTCGTTGCAAGACCCTAAGTCATCTGTAACGACCCAGATTTTTGGTCGTTAACTTTGAACATTTAATTCATTTTAAATGTTGAGTTTTGAAAGGTGAATGGAATTTTAATATGAAGTTATGAATAAAAAATAGTGTAATAAAACTTAAGCTCCAAATATAACGAATTAATTTATAAATTTTAATTGTGGAGTTAATAATTGAAAATCGTTAAATAATTAAGTTGGAGTGGAATATGATTCAAAAACGATTTCTAATGTTGATGTAAATTCTATTGGAATTATAATTGAGTTATAAAGTTTTTAAAACTTAAATTTCAAGCGATTTCGCAAATTGTTGAAATCGTCGATTTGATCGACGAGTTAAAATAGCGATCCGGGGCACAGTCTCGGAATTCAACGAAACTATTTCCTTTAGATCCGTAATAATGTGTTATTATCGGATTTCAAATTTCATAGTGCTTGGAGTTATTGTTTGATCGTACGGGATAGAAACGCGCTGAAATATATATCGAAATCTAATATAATTATTGGGTCCAAAAAGCTATCTTCTCCATACGATCGAGTTAGGACTGAAAACCTTTTCCAATGCGTTTGGAATAGGGGTATAACATTATAAACGCCTAGCGGCACGCCTCGATAGGAGATCGATATTTTAAGTCGCTAAAATAAGATATTTTATAATTAAATAAAATTATATATAATCGGATCAAAATCAAATCAGCAGTCAAACCTTGTTTCCTTCCAGCCGACCTACCCTACTAATACGAGGGCTGACCTAACTTCATACATTACCGCGCCCCTCTTTTCATCGTTTAAAATCGCGTTCTATTCTCCTCGTCCAAATCGAAAATAAAAAAAGACCGAACTCTGTTTGAAAAAAGGAGAAAAATTTAAATCGCTAGTTTCTCTATTCATCCCTCTTTCAATCAAAATGAAATCAGATCGACACCAAAGAGAAAAAAAAAGAAGCAAATCAAAAAAATCCCGCTTCTTTTTTAAAGCTTCTGCTGGTTTATTTCGAAGAAAATCGAAATCGATTCGGATATATAAAAAAAGATGTCCATTCTCGAATCATAGCGAAATCGATTCGAAGGCAGGAAGTCGCGATTAATCACACGGCAACCTAGAGGTCGATTAATGGTCGAGGGTTGTGTTAAGGTTTAGGTGACGGGGAGGCGCGACGTGGAGGAGGAAGGCGAGGTATGGTCGATGCGGCGGTGGAGTGGATTAAGTCGCGGTCGTCGATGGAGGAAGGCGAACTTTGCTGGGTTGTGGCGGCGACATTTAGGGATTTCGATTTCATCGTTGATTTACGATCGTTGGCCAACGTGATTAAGGGTAGCGATGGGTTGTGCCACTGGCACGCTCAAGGTGAAGGCGACTTGGTCACCACATCAGATCGCGTAAGGTAGCGACGACTGGAGATAACATTTTAGGTGTTGGACGAGTAGGTCGGGGAGTCGGTGATGGTGTGGGGTATCTGTGTGCAGTTGAGGAGGAGAGAATGATAGTTAGTATTTTTATTGATGGTAATTTTTTTTCGTAAAATTTGTGATTGAGGAAAATAATTATTTTAATTAAGTCGAATACTTATTAATTTAATTACTTGCTATACGAGGTTCAAAATGAATACGAAAAGTCGAGTTGGTTCGTGGAGGGAAGATTTACGCAATAGAATGGGTTTGGAATTTTTTCGGAGTCGGCAGGAATTTTAAATCGAACGCTGTTCGATTTAAATTAAATTTGAATGGTTTGCGATAAAAATCAAAGGTAACAAAATTCTCACTCACTTGGATTGCTAGAATAATTTAAAATTGTTGAATTTAAAATATTGGTTGTTTGGTTGATTTTATAAATTATTAGCTGTTGAATGTTAAATACATATAGTAGTATATATACTAGTATTTGGAGTGATATTCCCGCACATTATAGCGGATGAGACCCTATGCGCCCCGCATAATAGCGGATGACCCTATATACCGCGATATCCCCCTCGAAGTGGGATTGGTATTTTTATGTTGTATTAACATCTGTGGATGCAGGGAAACAGGTTGGAGGGATCCAACTGGATTCCTCAAATATATTGTTTATTTTTCATTTATAGTGATATATGATTTGTATAGAATAATCTATTATAGATTATTGTAGTGTTTGGAATTATTGGATGCTATTGTAGCACTGGCCTGAATTTTGATAATTTAAATACCATAACTATATTTTAAAAATTCAAGGGATAAAAGGGAATTTTTGATATAAAAATATTTATATTGGAATTGGGGTTATTTTAAAGAAGTTGAGTTAGAAAAATATATTGATTTTTGGTTACACTTAACTATTGTGAATTAATAAATGGAGATTTTAAAAATGAATTATACAAGAGAATTTATAAATGATATTCCAGAAATATAAAAAGAGTTGGAATTGATATTTAAAAATAGTTTTGAAGTTATAAATGGGATTATTAAGGTAATGGATTTATAAAAGTGGAATTTTATAAACGAGATTAGTTTTATAAAAAAAAGTGAAACTCAAAGGAATTATAAAATTTATAAACAATGATATAAATAAGAGAAAAAAAATCGATATCAGATGGTAGATTGGAAGTATAAATTTACATGAAGAATTTATATTAGAATATGGAAGTAGAGTGAGAAAAATAGTGGAACTATTTTTGAAAGTGAAGACGGTTATGGAGATTTGAATGCAAGTGATATGTTGTGATTTGAGAGGAATTTATAAATTGAATTGGTTATTAAGGTTTTAAAAATATATTTTCAATTCTAAGAAGTTAATTTTTCTTTTAAAAGGGAAATTTTATTATTTAAAAAAAACTATGAAATTTTAAACTAGTTAGGATTGAAATACTTTGGTAAGTAGATTTTAAATATGAAGTGTTTATTTTTGTAAATTCTAACTTTTAAAATCAGCTTTGAAAATTTATTTGTTTTTCTAAAAATGAGTTTAAATAAATCAGAACTTGAACATGTTTTAAAAAAAAAATTATTATTCTTTTAAAATACTTATTATATATATATAGAGTTTTAAACTGATTGTAAATTTTATTTATAAATTCTCTCGAGATTCCAAAAAGGGGTTCATAAAAGGATATGATTCTGAGGGAAGTAATTTTATAATGGATTAGAGGAAGTGAAATTTCAAAATGGTTAATATGGGAATTTTTGAAAATGAAATCTGAATTTATAAGAAGTTACAAATGGTTGAATGGGGTTATAAATAAGTATACTGGGTTTTGGAAATTGGAAAAAGGAATTTAGTAGTGATTCTGGAGACTTATGAAATAAGTTACGAATTATTCCCTTAAGTGTTGTATTTGAAAGGATTTTGGGAAATAAGACTTATAATATTTCCTAAGTATAAAAATGGAAATTTGGAAATATTTCTAAGTGTTGAGATGGTGGAAATATCAGGTTACGGATTTGAGTATTTGAAATTGTTTTCAAATGTTGGAAGGGATCAATATATCTTATAAAGATATTTTGAAAATAGATATTTTGGGAAAAAATTTATAACAAGGCCTAGTGACTGCTTATGGATGTTTTATAGATAGTTAAATAACCGACTATCAATATTGGCCAATTTCGTTGATCGTTTCGAAGAGACCTGGATCGGATTTAATTATCCAAAAACCTCTTCGATCTGGTTTGAACGTTACGGATGATACCGTGAAGATGATGAAGACGGTGATTCGATTTGTCTAGACCCAGGGCAACTTATATGGACAAATGCGATCAGAACATCATCATTGGAGGACGATGAGCATTCTAAGAAGAATTGTTTCTTGAAAGGTAACGTTTAGCCTCGAGCCTCATCAACCGGGAATGACTAAAACAAGGGAGATGCAATAAGGCTAAGTGGGTCGCACCCGATTAGAGTATGTTATCACTTTTCTAAATGTCCTCGGAAACCAAAATATTATGGATATGGTTGTGCATGGAAGAAGGAGCGCTCGATGGTAAGGGTGGGAATACCTGGGGTAATAACATATTCGGTCTATCCAGGTTAGGGGTAGGCCGGTCTTGTGTAGCAGGGGATCTCGACGTGGTCCTCGGTACATTGTTTTAGAGGTGTACTGTGATGGGCGGTACCCCAGTGGCCCAGTCTTTCATATGGAATCCATTCTCCAATAAGCGCCGTACGGCTTTGATTAAGCCCAACTATGCTGAAACGTGAGACGCAAGCATTTCAGCTATTTTCTATTTACTTTCTATAGACACTATTATAATATCGGACGATTTTGATAAAAATTGTTTGGTTATCGTAAGGTAAAAACCCATCGTGTTTATGTGTGACGTGGTCTTACGAGATACCTTTGTTTTCAAAGGATTTTGAGAAAAGTTAATAATTTAAATTGAGTGTGTTTTATCACGCTGGTTTTCCAGACTTACCCGGGTGTTATTTTTCTTATAATGCTCGGGTCAGACCGAGTATTACAGATTCAGGTTAGAATGCTATGGAGCTCAGAAGACGAGCTAGATGATAGAGACGTATCTCCGTACTTGGTTATATTTCCGCTGTGTGAGGACAAGTTATTATAACTGTCCATTTTGATGTATTGAATTGTTGTACTCAGATGATTGAATGTATATTAACGGATATAGTTTTCCTTGTATAAAAATCTACTATTATATTTTGTTCCGCTGCGATTGTGAGATTCCATGTTGTTGTTTCTATTTTTCTTCTATCCTTTTCTTTTTCTTTACCCTAGTTATTCGGTCTTTCGTACACTTTGGGTTGGACAAGAGTGAATTATTGTCAACTCAAAGGGGTACAGAACTGTGGGTCGCTACATCATCTTTGGCTCCAGTCGGCATTGCGGGCTCCTCCCGACATGTAAGTATGATACGTTGTAGTCATAGTTTGAGATTTCAAATCGGGTATTCGAAACGAAGCGGTTAGATTATATGGGTGCGATGTCTAATTAAGGATACTAGCGAGGAATGTATCCTTATCCATGTGGGGATGGTGATCCTTATAATATATATATATATATGTGTGTATGTATGTATGTATATGTATGTATGTATGTCTATGTATGTATATATGTATGTATGTATACATACACACACCTCGGAATAGGTTGAGTGTATCGTACGCGTATATAGAGTCAAAATGACTATGTTTTGAATAATAGACATAACACATAATGGAAAACAGTTGGCATAAACTAGTGCTATGGATAAAGTATGTAATTTACCAGTCACCGAAATATTGTTTTGACCCCCTTCGTCATTACAACCTACAGTAGTGGTTTAGAGGAACATGTACTGGTACAAGGCGGGAACAATGAGAGGACAGATTTCCTCATGCATGTTGTGCACTGACAAGGACACTAGATACCTATGGTATTTGGCCTTAGTCAATATATATAAATAAATAAATAAATATATTACACTTTATTATTCCACTGTGGGTTCTTATCGATAGCTCTTTGATATAATTTTTCTATTATAGGATACCAACAACAACGATCCGTACCCTAATGGACTTGGTTTTTCGATTTAGTGAAAATTCGAACCCATTAAGGTGTAGGTTATTACATTTGGTATCAGTGCTTAGGTTAGTCGATCATAGGAATTATACGCTGAGTGAACGTATTTGTATTTTTACATATATATTATACGCCAAACCCTACAAATTTTGACTATAGAATGAGTTGCGACTATATTCTGAAAAGATGGATAATACAACTATGAGTTAGGATAATAAATATAGATAAAAGTATACACCTATGCCAATCACCCCATGGGAGATAGGTCGTACTGTAAGACGTTGACTTAAGAAGAGCATGAGTGTGACATATAAAAGGGTCCCTAAAGCTAAATGGTACTTGACTCCCTTGTTGGGCCTAGATTGCCTTATGCTTGTGGATCCCCGCTGGATTGTCGATTAGTGATGTACGTTAGATCCAGTAAATAGGAAGTAAGGAATCTTTATGTTGCAGATATTCAGAAGTAATAGCTGAGCAAGTTCTTAAAGGAAGGTATGTAGTAACCACTCCAAGATCATAGCCGGATTTAATATATTCTGAATGAAGATATGTGTAAGTGGAAAAGAAGAAATATCCAAAGAAGGGACAAATAAAACTACTCTAAGTCCAACCTCATATGAAAGAATTTAATAAAAGGTTTTAAATTTCTTTGAAGATATTTGAAATGGTTTTCAAAGGATTTATTAGAAAAACACTATTTTTAATAAAGAGAAATTTCCTTTGAAATAAATAGAAAATAGAGCATGTGTATAGCTTGGCGATTTTTATGATTTTAAAAATTCAAAGTTTTAAAAATTGTTTTAAAAGGGTGGGCAATAAGAAGTGGTACATGTAACAACTTGAAATTTTCGACCCCGAAAATTCGACACTAATACGTTCACAATAGAAGTGCCGAGCAATCGAACGCCGGAAATCCCAAATTGTTAGGGTAAAGAAGAAAAAGAGGTAGAAGAAGAAACAGAATCTCACAATCGCAGTGGAACGAAATATAATATCAAATAACAGCATTTACACAAGAAAAGCTGTAACTGTCAATTTACAGACAATATATCAGAGTACAATCATTCACAAATAAACTGCACAATTATAACAACTTGTCCCTGACTACTATCAATACAAGTTCTAATACACAGTGGAATATACTCCATACGTTCCTGCCATCCAGCTCGTCTCCTGAACTCCAGAACGTCCTAACCTGAAAATCTATAATACTCGATCTGACCCGAGCATTACAATAAAGTAACACCTGAGTCAGGCTGGAAACTAGCATGAGTAAAACCATATAACTTGAAATACTAAGTTATAAAACTTATTTGAAAACCAGGGTAACTCGTACCTCACTACGAGTTCTTATCTTATTATAGTCAAACAATTATTTCACAAAATAATATCTAAGTACCGTTATTAGTTTCAATGGTCTAGTTTACTTAATTTATTCCATTCCAGCCTATTTGATTTTAAAAATCAAATCTATAAAGAATTATAGATTACTAATCGAAGTGGTTCCGGATATCGCTGATATCCGATCCCGGTCTCTTCGAATTCAATACCATCTTTTTAAACCAAGTTGTTTAAGTTAAATAATTCAATTAATCTTCAGAACAACATATTCACACAGCAATTCATCACAGATCGATAACTTGCATTATCACAGTTAAACCCATTTCATATCACAGAACATCATAATTGATCAGACTAGAGATATTAATCACTCCAAGCATTCAATACAATTTAATCATCCATAAGCAAGATAACTAGTTATACAATTCTAATTAATTTAATTAACACAAATAAATTAATTACATTTTAATCCTACTTAATTAACCTTAATTTAAACCATTTAATTAATTTTTGAAATTAATTAATTATTCTTTAATCAGTTAATCATTCACATTAATTAATTAACCTTTAATTACTTACATTAATTAATGATCCTTTAATTACTCACATTAATTAATGATCCTTTAATTACTTACATTAATTAATTATCCTTTAATTAATTTCATTAAGTAATTGTCCTTTAATTACATTAATTAGTTATCCTATAATTACTTAAGTTAATTAATTAACCCTTATTTACTTAAGTCCTTAATTAATCTAAGATAAACCATTATCTTAATCATTTACTTAATTATCATTTAAAAGAATATGGTTAGGAAATTGTTTTAAAACTTGTTTTATTTTACTTTTAAAACCTGCTAATACACTAGTGTACAGACCTGAGACAATCCCTATACAAACCCTTATGCAAACCCGAGCCAACCCGATACTTCCCCGTACTCTCTCTCGAATACCTGATCCTTACCTTAACTTCAAACCAAAAACCTAGACAACCGTGCACCGTGCACGAACGATCGAAGCCCCTCCGATCAACGTCGCTACCACCAGCAAATCACCGCCGACACCCTGGTTCGACCCGACCACCTAGAATCCTGAAACAATCTCCAGATCGAAATCGAGAAAACGATCACCACTGGAACAAAACCCAATCACCCAAAACCATTCGCACCGTCACCTCCGATCATCTGAAACCATGTCGCCACGCTTGGAGCTGCGCCAAACCCTCGCCTCCCTATTCCACCTACTCTGGCCCATTCCGATGCGATGACGAACGCACAAACGCCACTCAAACATCCTCGTCCAGACCGAAGCCCTAAACCTTAAACCTTCCTCGCCGCGCCTACACGGTGATCAGAAAAAAATCCAACCAATTTTCTCAAGCTCCTTGACCAACAAACTATCTCCAGCAACAACCCCGATGCTCCTCCATCCCTCGATCGCCAGAAATCGAAGAAAACTCAATTTCCGTTCATCCTATAATTTCACTTAATTTACTAACTTAAAAATCATGAAGTTACCATTAAAAATCATAGTTTTCAAAATCGAATCTGATTATAAAGGTGAAACTTGAAATTAAGATAGTCGATTTCCCTGTAATATTTCATTTGCACTGTAATTTCTAACTTCCCAGTAAAACATTCACTAATTACACTTATAATTATTTTTAAAAATAAGATTTAGTTAATACAAACACATTTCCTTTAAAGATCACAACCTAAAAGAGATTGAGTGATGAGAATTTAATGTTTGAATTGATTTCGAGCCTGTTAAACAAAACATAGGCATGCACACAGTACTTCCAACATGTACACCCAAGCAACATACAATTTCATCCATGCATTTAATATGCAAGACATTACTACTACCAGATCTTACATGCACACAGAAATAAGAGAATTTAGCTTTTTAAAAGTTAAGTTTACTCACTAGTATTTAGAAAACAGAGAACAGAGCTTATTTACTTTGCTCTGGAACTGATTGTTGATTTTAACTTGCTTGAATCTGAATTGCTGTAATCTTTGCTTCAGTTTGAAACTTGAAAGAGTTGTTTTTTTTTGTTTTTTTTTTCTGGTCTTAGTTTGATAAAATGAAAGATGAAAAGAGATAGGAGTAGAGATATATGCACAGCCTTGTTTCTTATTTACATTATATTTTATTTTTTTATAATGAAGAAAACAAACTTGACACTTGTATACAAGATCTCTTTCTAGCTTTACAAATGTCCATATGAAATATTTATATTTAATTAGGTTTTATATTTATTTTTATACTAACTATGTTTATCTCATGTATAATTCAAAAGATACACACACACACTTATATACTTGTATATGTATACACTTAAAATTTTCAACATTTATTATAGTTTCAAATCCATTTATATATCTAGATATTTTTAATTATCAGAATTTATTTGTTCGACTTGTAAATCAGTATTTCAAATGATTTTCCCAGTTAATTACCAATTAACAGACGTCTAAAAATCCGGGTTATCAAATTCCTCCCCTTTTAAATCTTTTCATCCTCGAAAAGGAACGAAGCAAGAATTTTATTACAATGTTGATTATCAGTTAAATTATTCCTTGAACATTTTTAACTCTTAACTCTTTTTATTTAAATTTTTAAAACACTTTAAAAATCTACATAATATTATCAAAATAGTTTTAAAAATACTTTTTATAACTCGATGTTTCAACAAGTCCATCCTTGTTCTCACAGAAATTCGGTCATACGTTGATAAGGCGTAGGACTGAAAATCTATAAGTACTTAGCAGACCCGTTTTCAACACCTAGTGAAAATACTTAGAAAACTTTTGTGAAAATATAGAAAACATTTTTGGTGAGAATGCTCTGGAAATCATCACCCCCTCCATGGTCGCAGTTAACCCGATGATTACGTCGCCATCCCGGCAAAACCATAGAAAACTATATGCCTCCGCGCCCCTCGATTACAGCATGGAACACGCCACAGATCGCAGTTACATCCAGGGTTACGTCGCCATCACGGCAAAATCCATGTACTGTAGGAATCAGCGCCCTCGAATTTCGCTTCCAAATGAAACTTCACCACTCCTACATAGATCACAAACTACATCAGTCGAGTCCTAATGTAGCCTTAAGCTCTCACTGCCTCATGACTTTCGCTATGTCTTCATAGGTCGCAGTCTACCGATGTTACGTTGCCATCCCGGCAAAATCAAGTGTAGACCGTTGGCACTCACCTCCACATGACTTTCGCTATGGTCCATAGTAGATCGCAGTGACACCGAGTTACACTACCGTCGCAGCATAACCCAAATGTCTCTGTAGGCATCAGCGCCCTCGACTTTCACTACCCACACACAATCCTCAGGAACTTCAGTTTTTCCGGACTTCCTCCCAGGATCCAATTTAGAGCCTCCCCCTTAGGGCTCAAGGCAGAACCACCCCGTGGATCTCCTAAGAAGTTCTTCTCATGGGAGCGCCTTTTTCCCCAGAGCCAATCTCAAAATATTTTATACTATACACATATAGTATCTTTCAAATCATACTCTTTATGATTTACATATAAATTTCCTTTACACAAAATCGATAGTTCCAAACTTGGCTTTCCAAATTCCAAAAATTGATTTTTCCCAAAAGTCAAAAGCCCTTCAAAATTAGTGAGTTCCAAAAACCTTTTTCCCAAAATCATTCTCATAAAATCCTTTATATATATATATATATAAGTTTATCCCTTTATTTAAAACAAAATACTTTGGATTACATCTTACTTATATAAATCCCTTTTCAATTCAACCCATTTAACTTCCCCAAGTTAAATCTCAATTTATTTAATCCAGTCAACCTTACTCAATTTGAATTCTCCATTTCAAATTTTAAACTTCTTATCAATATCCTTTTCCACTTATAAGTTCAAACTTATTTCTCTTTGGGTTTTTAAATCACATTTCAGGGGAAAATTCAAAATTCAACACTTAGAGTTTATTTCAAATCATCTTTTGAAATTATGTATATCCCACATATATACATATTTATTTATTAGCACAACAAGTCATACTTAAATTTTAAACCATTCTTGGTTTTAACTCAAAACAATTTCCCTTGAAATTTTCAAAACAACTCTTGTTTTATTCAAAATATATTATGAATAATACTATTCATTATTTGTTATAACACTTTGAAACAATTCCAAAATTTCTTTGGGTGTTAGATTTAAGATTTTCAAATTTAAAATCTATTTCAATTTATAAGTCATACTTATCTAAATGTTTAATTCCTTAAAACATTTCATTTTGCTTTATCCTTGTTTATCTAGTTCATATTACCCAATTCCTATTTGGTTATATATATAATCACTTAAATTCTTATGATCTTATCCAATTTGAAAAACAAACAACCAATTATCTTCATATATAGTGATTAGAAAAATTATTGCTTATATATATCAAAATATAAGCTTATATAAAAATCATTTTATTTTTAAAACCATTTAAAATCATTATATAAGAAAATAACAAGTACGCTCTCATATAATACACTCAACTCATTCTAGGGTACTACTTACCCTATCCTTAATGAGTAAACCCACCAGAGCCAAGGTTCTAGCTTAACCTTCAGCACTGATACCAAATGTAACGATCCGAAATTTTCGACCCCGAAAATTCGACACTAATACGTTCACTGTAGAAGTGCCGAGTAATCGAACGCCGGAAATCCCAGATTGTTCAGGTAAAGAAGAAAAAGAGGTAGAAGAAGAAACAGAAAACAACAGCACAAAATCTAACAATCGCAGCGGAACAAAATATAATATCAAATAACATCATTTACACAAGAAAAGCTGTAACTGTCAATTTACAGACAATATATCAGAGTACAATCATTCACAAATAAACTGGACAGTTATAACAACTTGTCCCTGACTACTATCAATACAAGTTCTAATACACAGCGGAATATACTCTATACGTTCCTGCCATCCAGCTCGTCTCCTGAACTCCAGAACGTCCTAACTTGAAAATCTATAATACTCGATCTGACCCGAGCATTACAAAAAAGTAACACCCGATTCAGGCTGGAAACTAGCGTGAGTAAACCCATATAACTTGAAATACTAAGTTATAAAACTTATTTGAAAACCAGGGTAACTCGTACCTCACTACGAGTTCTTATCTTATTATAGTCAAACAATTATTTCACAAAATAATATCTAAGTACCGTTATTAGTTTCAATGGTCTAGTTTACTTAATTTATTCCATCCCAGCCTATTTGATTTTACAAATCAAATCTATAAAGAATTATAGATTACTAATCGAAGTGGTTCCGGATATCGTTGGTATTCGATCCCGGTCTCTTCGAATTCAATACCATCTTTTTAAACCAAGTTGTTTAAGTTAAATAATTCAATTAATCTTCAGAATAAGATATTCATACAGCAATTCATCACAGATCGATAACTTACATTATCACAGTTCAACCCATTTCATATCACAGAACATCATAATTTATCAAACTAGAGATATTAATCACTCCAAGCATTCAATACAATTTAGTCATCCATAAGCAAGATAACTAGTTATACAATTCTAATTAATTTAATTAACACAAATAAATTAATTACTTTTAAATCCTGCTTAATTAACGTTAATTTAAACCATTTAATTAATTTTTGAAATTAATTAATTATTCTTTAATCATTCACATTAATTAGTTAACCTTTAATTACTTACATTAATTAATGATCCTTTAATTACTCACATTAATTAATGATCCTTTAATTACTTACATTAATTAATTATCCTTTAATTAATTTCATTAAGTAATTATACTTTAATAACATTAATTAATTTTCCTATAATTACTTAAGTTAATTAATTAACCCTTAATTACTTAAGTCCTTAATTAATCTAAGATAAACCATTATCACAATCATTTACTCAATTATCATTTAAAGAATCTGGTTGGGAAATTGTTTTAAAACTTGTTTTATTTTACTTTTAAAACCTGCTAATACACTAGTGTACAGACCCGAGACAATCCCTATACAAACCCTTATGCAAACCCGAGCCAACCCGATACTTCCCCGTACTCTCTCTCGAATACCTGATCCTTACCTTAACTTCAAACCAAAAACCCAAACAACCGTGCACCGTGCATGTGCACGAACGATCGAAGCCCCTCCGATCAACGTCGCTACCACCAGCAAATCACCACCGACACCCTGGTTTGACCCGACCACCCAGAATCCTGAAACAATCTCCAGATCGAAATCGAGAAAAAGATCACCACTGGAACAAAACCCAATCACCCAAAACCATTCGCACCGTCACCTCCGATCATCTGAAACCACATCGCCACGGCTGGAGCTGCGCCAGACCCTCGCCTCCCTATTCCACCTACTCTGGCCCATTCCAATGTGACGACGAACGCACAAACGCCACTCAAACATCCTCATCCAGACCGAAGCCCTAAACCCTAAACCTTCCTCGCCGCGCCTCCACGGTGATCAGAAAAAAACTCCAACCAATTTTCCCAAGCTCCTTGACCAACGATCTATCTCCAACAACGACCCTGATGCTCCTCCATCCCCCGATTGCCAGAAATCGACGAAAACTCAATTTCCGTTCATCCTATAATTTCACTTAATTTACTAACTTAAAAATCATGAAGTTACCATTAAAAATCATAGTTTTCAAAGTCGAATCTAATTATAAAGGTGAAACTTGAAATTAAGATAGTCGATTTCCCTGTTATATTTCATTTGCACTGTAATTTATAACTTCCCAGTAAAACATTCATTAATTACACTTATAATTATTTTTAAAAATAAGATTTAGTTAATACAAACACATTTCCTTTAAAGATCACAACCTAAAAGAGATTGAGTGATGAGAATTTAATGTTTGAATTGATTTCGAGCCTGTTAAACAAAACATAGGCATGCACACAGTACTTCCAACATGTACACCCAAGCAACATACAATTTCATCCATGCATTTAATATGCAAGACATTACCACTACCAGATCTTACATGCACACAGAAATAAGAGAATTTAGCTTTTTAAAATTTAAGTTTACTCACCTGTATTTAGAAAACAGAGAACAGAGCTTATTTACTTTGCTCTGGAACTAATTGTTGATTTTAACTTGCTTGAATCTGAATTTCTTTAATCTTTGCTTCAGTTTGAAACTTGAAAGAGTTGTTTGTTTTTTTTTCTTTTATTTTTCTGGTCTTAGTTTGATAAAATGAAAGACGAAAAGAGATAGGTGTAGAGATATATGCACAGCCTTGTTTCTTATTTGCATTATATTTTATTTTTTTATAATGAAGAAAACAAACTTGACACTTGTATACAAGACCTCTTTCTAGGTTTACAAATGTCCATATGAAATATTTATATTTAATTAGGTTTTATATTTAGTTTTATACTAACTATGTTTATCTCATGTATAATTCAAAAGATACACACACACTTATATACTTGTATATGTATACACTTAAAATTTTCAACATTTATTATAGTTTCAAATCCATTTATATATCTAGATATTTTTAATTATCAGAATTTATTTGTTCAACTTGTAAATTATTATTTCAAATGATTTTCCCAGTTAATTACCAATTAACAGACGTCTAAAAATCTGGGTTTTCACAGTACATGTTTCAATTGTGGTAAAGAGAATGGAAGGGTAAGAATCTCGTATAAGGAAAATACGAAGAAAAACAACTGAAATAGAGCTATATAAAAAAACATAGTTCTATGAATATGTGCAGTAATTGCACATATCTTTTAAAAGTCCCCATCACATGCTATCAGAGTCTTCGCTAAGGTTGAAAATGGAAATAGCATGAGTGATAGCAAAATAATAGAATGGAAGCTATCCTTGTATACTCTAGTTTTTTATTGTTTAAAGTTATAAATGATGTTTTAGAAACGCTGTTTAGTGCATTTTTGAAAATGGTTTGCATAACAATTGAGTTTTTGGAATGCAAAACTTAATAAATGGTTTGAGTTAAAAATCCTACTTTCTAAGAAGTAAATCTCTGTTGAAAAAAAAAATTAAGTTTACATTTTTAAAGGTAAAAGATTTGGGTTAAGTACTTTACGTAACGATTCGCCTTTCTTACACCTAAAGACGACACTTAATACATCCTTGGTATTCGTGTGCCGATCATTTAATTGTCTGTAAGTCAGGTCATTAGGGGAAAAGAAAGAAGATAGAAGAAACAAAAATAATCACAGAATCTCACAATGCAACAGAATAACATATATTAATCAACATAATACTTTACAAAGTCATTTCGAAAATGATACATCAGAGTCATAAAAATACAAATTCTACCCTTAGACAGTTATAACAGCCTGTCCCTACGTAACTGATATAAGATACATATAATACAGCGGAAACAAGATAATAACTAGCTATCGATAAAGCCTCCTGCTCCAAGCTCCTCCAAGATGCATCCGTGGGAAACCTGAACTACTTGGCTGCCCATAAAAATTTGAGCATCCAAGAGTTTTAGGAAAAGAAAAGAAAACTCTAGTTCAGACATGGGTCTGGTGTGAGTAAACTCAAAACAACTGAATTATTATATTTAAAACTCCTTTAAAATCAAAGGTATCTCGTAAGACCATGCCACACATAAACACGAACGGGTTTTTACCTTACGATCACCAAAACATTTTCTATAGAAAATCCAATGATAATATAATAATGTCTAAGGTACAAATACTTATTAAACATAGACGAAATTGTTACATTATTAAATTCTAGCATAATAGGTATACAATCAAGTCCGAAGGCACTTATTAGAGAATGGATTCCAACTACAAAAGGGTAAGGGTCTACCCACTGAATCCATACAACTCTAGAGAAAATGTACGGGAGGTCACAATGCATTGCACCTCTGCTACTCAGGATTGGCCCTACCCCTTACTAGATAGCGCCGAATATGATCACCCCTTGGTTGCGATCGAACAACCATAATGGGCCCCGAAGCATACATAGATATATCGACACTAGATCTTGGAATAATCATATCCTAATGGGAGCGACCCACATAGCCCTGCGTCATATCCCTGCTTTAGTCATTTTCCCGGTTTATAAGGCTTGAGGCTATGATTACCTTTTTATATAGCAACCATCTTGGAATGCTAACACTACCCTCCATGTAGCAATGCAGTGCCAGCATTCATCCACATAAGTTCGTTCTGGGTCTAAACGAAATTGAAAGCACTACCTCTATTACATCCATTTCAGAATCACCATCAGGATTAGTAGCAAGTAGCCTTTGCACTTCAAAAACTCCATCTTCAATCATCTTCAAGATATCTTCAGTTCGAAAATGTTTGAGTTAGATCAAATAGTTTTCGAACAATTTATACTTATCCGATCCCGGTCTCTTCGAAACAACTTTCGATAGTTCTGATAAACTCAACCCCAGTTCTTTTGGAACTAATCAGACAATACATAGGAACATGGATCGCCCCCTAACCGTTTAAGTGGACGGATCTCCCTATCATTTGTCATAGGAGAACAAAATGTAACGACCCAGAATTTGACCACTTTAAAATATACTATTTAAAGTGATTTTAAATATAAAATACATAACATTTTATGATTTAAATAATATTAGATAGGATTTTAAAAGAGAAATATACACAAAAATAGGAATAATTTCTTATATCGACAAAAGTGACAAATCCTGATTTTAGTAAAGTAAGTTTCAATGGTTAAATAAATTATTTATATTAATTTATGAGTGCTTATATTTTTAAATAACATTATACAAATTTATTTTTAAATTTGGTTTACGTAAATAAATAGTTTAACTAAAACGTCAACATGTGACCGAAAAACATTTTGTCGAAAATCAATGTTTTGTCGATTTAAAGTTGTCTCAATGTTGTTGCACTTTTATTTTCTTATATATGAACATATATTCAAATAGTATAAGTATTAATTAATTCACTAATCAAGTTTACTTTTACTAAACATACTTAGAAAATTCTAGAATGTAATTAACAAAAAGTAAGCATAAAAAGACAAAAGGTATTATAAAAGTCAAAATGTAAACATTAAATCAAACAAACATACTTATTATATTCTTTACTTAATACTTAAATGAAAATGATATAAAGTAATGATTTGAAATGTGATGTTAAGTGCTGAAAAAATTAGTTTGCTTAAAGTATAAGCAAAGCGTATTTTAGTCTTTTTACAAAATATTATTTTAATCCCAATTTTTTTCTATAAATACCAACACACTTTCCCACTTTTTTTCACACAACTTTATTATCCATTTTCAAGCTCTTCTTCCACTCTTTAATGGCTTCTATGCCTCTCTTTCCAAAAGAGTAACAAAGTTATGGAAAAAATAATCGACAAAAAAGTATACCACTTAAGTTATGTTCAAGCTAGTAAGTTCCATCCATCCACCTAAGGCCATGCCCACCTAGAAGCCATCTCCACCTCTTTTCATCTCAACTTCGAGGATAGCGGAGCTATAGCCGGATTTCAAGAAGTTTCAGGAAATAGTAGCAAAACTATAGTCAAAATCCGTAGTGACAAAGTTAGTAAAATTGGTAGGAAGTATGGTTTAGATCTGGAGTTTCTTGCCTTTAAGTTTGACGGAGTGGAATCCAAAGTGAGTTATTTCTTCCTTTAAGTTCATTAAGATCATTGCTAATTTGAAGAAACTTTAAGTGTTATGTGTTGTTTAAAAACCCTTATTGAATGCTTGTTTACTTTGTTGCTAAAACAATGGTTTTATTTACTTGTTTCACTATTTGGATGGTTAATTAAGTATTTTTAAAATTTAGAAGTTAAATACTTAATGGGGTATGCGGAAATGACTAGTACACTTGTTTTGTCCATGAGATCCAAGGAGAATTGGGTGAGGGATGGAACATGTCAAAGGGAAAACCCGGATGCTCCAAAATAAATATCAAACCATTTTAACCCAAGATAAAATAAAGTGTTATAAATATTTGATAGAATGAAGCATTGATTATAATTTATTGTTGTTTTTATTTCATTGATTGATTGTTTGAATTAGGCTCGGCCACTTTATAAGCACTAATTATTATTTATTGATTGTTGACTTTGATCGACCGGTTTATGAGCAATTAATTATCCATATGCATGGGCTAGGTAGAAAGTAATTGTAGCTAACACCTTGTGATTTATTTCACGATTTGACTATAAGGTGTTTAGCGGTACTATTTGGTTCACTTCAATTTAATGAATTGTTTTGAAAATGGGTTTTCAAATTGAAATGCTATGAAATGTTTTCTTTAAAAGTAAAAAAAAAGATAAGTATTTGAGAACAAATATTTTGATGTAATTTTATATAAAAGTGGTTTATATAAAAGAATGGTTTTATAAAAATGTTTTATAAAACGAAAAGAATTTTGAGGACTAAACTCGATGGTTTTAAAATGATTTTTTGAAAGGGTTTGGAAAAGGAAATTATTATAGATTAGAAGTATTTGTAATTATTAGTGCAAATGATTTTTCCACTTCGAGATATAAAATGATTTGTTATGTTACCAAAGATTCGAGTAACCCATAATCTATGAAAACGCATGGACGAATGAGGTGCAGATGTTCTGTAGCCTTGGTGTAGTCCGCTCTTGGAATAGAGGGATACACCAATCTATTATTTATTCGGAAGGCTAGAGCCAAGGGCCTGGTAATGGCTAGAAACCTCCCGATCAGGTAGCATATAGTTTTGTATGCTCGTATTTTGATATCGTTTCAAAAAGGTGATTTGTTTTCAGATCCCGAAGTAAAAGACTAGTTTGAATATAAAAGATATATATATATTTATTTATTTCAAAGGTTTTGAAAATAAGAATTCGGGAATAAAGTCCAAAGAGATAATTTCCGTAAAGGTAATTAGATTTGAAAACCTAAAATTGAAGATTAAGCCTAAGTGGGTAGTTTTAGGAATTGCATATTATTTGTTGCATCGTAGGCTCTATAAGTCCTATTTGCGGTAGGAGAACTACGTTGGATTGATCCTGTATCTAATTGGATACCTAATTAGATAGGGGTACGTAAGCAGTCACAAGTGGTAGTGATGCAGCACCAATAATAACATAACATTTTTCTGTTTATTGTTTGCCATATATCGTGTATTGATGTACTTTTCCTGCTTACTATTTATTCCGCATTTGACATGTTTATTGAGTTAGCAGGAATGGCTATTGCTGTCTCTCTCATCAGAGTTGTGCAGCGGTAGATTTATTTGTATTGGTATTTAGTATGTATTAAAGCACACCTAGTAGATTAAATTGATTACTTTGATAACTTATAAAATTGAAATTGTATCCTATACATTTTATAGTGTTGAATATTTATCAAATATTGTGTATTAAGTTGGTAGTTTTCATTCGATGTTTTAGAACGGACAGATTTTTCGACGATTTTGACTGGTCCGAAAATCCGGGTCGCCACAAATGGTATCACAGCTTAGGTTAGGTGCCTAAGTAAAATTTGTCTAGGTTAGTAAATCAACCTAGGAATTTTAAAAATGAAACTACCTTAATTTGATAAATAAAATGGATAGGATAAGGCACCTACCTCTGACTGGGGTTATGGGTGATATTACTATTTTTGGTGTGCTTAAGTTTCGTTAATTGTTGTTTTTTCGTTATATTTTTCCGTCCTTGTAATTCCGAGGACGAAATTCTTTTATGTAAAGGAGAATGTAACAACCTAGAATTTGACCACTTTAAAATATACTATTTAAGGTGATTTTAAATCATAAAATGTTATACAAAACGAGATTTATAAGCATAGTACAACATTATCAAAGATGACTATGCCATGTAACTCACGTATTTCTCCCAGATATTTCTGAAGTTATAATTTAGTCCAGATTTGATAGTCGGTTATTTGACTATCAAATAACAAACAACAACAAATTCAGAGATTTAATTCCATATGGGATGTACCAAGCCTTTATTAATTAATCTTTCATTAATTAAAACACTTTGCAAAACTTGATCAAAAGATCTTTTTAAAACACTATTCCCAAAAACCTTTACATTCCTTTGATACTTGGAAAACATTTTTACTTATCTCAAAAATATAAGTATTTACCAAAACCATTTGGAAAATTCCCTATTCTCAAATTCCATATTAAATGGCCAAGAAATTCCCTTTTCAAAACATCACATGTTATAATACCTATTCACTTGTCCCTTATAAAAATTCTTTTTATAAGTTCACTTCATATTTCAAATCTCCTTTCAAATCTTCAAACCAGATTTAAAATTCTTTTTAAAATCTTCCAAAATGATTTATAGAATCTCTTTCTATTTTTAAAATTATTTATAAAATAATTTTATAATCCCTTTATAAAATTTCCTTTATAAAACATCATTTGCAGAATATCATTTACAAAATAATTAGGGTAACCCTTTTATTTAGAAAAAAACCCTTTTATAAACAAGTTATTATTTATAATCATCTTTATAAAATAATAATATAACTTGAAATCATTTATAAACTTTAAACCCCAAATTTGATTAAGAATTTAAGTTAATTCAAAAACCTACTTATAAAATCCAAAAGAGGCTTATCAATCCCAATGGTACTAATTTAAGTTACCATTTTATTTAAATTTGAATTCCAATTCACTTAACAGTTATTTACATAGGTCAACATGCATGTAAATACAACTCGTATCCAAATCAGGGAGTAACATGTCAATATAAGCTAACCAGCATATACATGTCCAAATAACATAATAGCATGATGGTATTTGTCCTGCTAAATAGATGTCCAGACAATTCATTACATGTTGAAGAATGGTGATTTATTCTACTAACATATGTCCACAAAATTAACAATCAATTTATAACAGAATGGAAATTTATTATGTTATCCTGTGTCCACAACAACTAAGCAATTACACTATAGTAGAACGGGGATGTATTCTACTATAGATGTCCAAACAATTCAATCAATCAACATTATAACTCATTCATAGTTATTTATCTACTAATGTATCGACATTTGAATCCTTTATGCTCAAAACTATCCTTTGTAAAAGAATTCCTTTTTTAAATAAATTGATTTTTGGAAAATCAAAGGATTTAAAACTTAAACTCCCCTTTAAAATAATTAATTATAAGTTAAACTATTATTAAATCATAATTAATCTTTATTAAATCTTAATTTAATTAAATAAATAAATTAAGAAATAATTAAACCTTTAAATAAATGATTAAACAATAATTATTTATTAAATAAATAATTAAACACTAATTAATCCTTTATTAATTATTAAATAACCATTTAAACCTTAATTAATAATTTAATATTAATTAATCTCAATTAAATAATCTTTAATTAAGTCTTAAATAATAAATTAAACCTTTAATAAATAATTTATAAATTAAAATCTTAATTAATTAAAAATTAAACACATGGTTAATTATTAATTAATAATTGATTCTATATTTAATTAGTAATTAATTAAAAGTAAATCATATACTTAACTTATAATTTTTTAAAAATTAATCATACTTAATAACTGATTAATTAATATTAATCTTATCCTTAAAATGGTAATTAATTAGTAACTAATCTTCGCTTAATTAAAGTTAATAAACCGTATTAACACTTAATTTATTAATAATTATTAAAACTTAATTAATTAATTATTAAATCCTTAATTAAATTTTAAAAATATTATTATGATGCTTGTAAAACATTTACAAAATAATTTTTTAAGTATAAAACTTAAATTTGAAAAATTCGTATTTTTAAAGCAAAACTGCATCCGTAGCGACTATCGCTATGTATGTCATACCTTGAAAACTTATTTTGCATATACAATAACCTTTAAAACTTTTATCCTTTACTTTAACTTACTTTAATAACTTAGTAAAATGTTTTGAAAACAAATGTAAAGGTTAGAACTTCTTACTAGAAAACAAATTAAGTAAACCACTTAACTCAAGGGATCTCCATGTCACCTTAACAAGTTTAGATGCTAATCTTTCATCGCATTCACAAGTTGATACATCCATAAATATCTCACAATTCCAATGTAAGCAAAAGATCTAATTTTATAATCATAACAACATATATTAGGCTTTGCTGACAAGTCTAAGCTAAAAATAAACCATACCACATATTTAATCACATACAAGCAACATGCATATATCCAACGACATGATAATCCAACCAAACAACCAAACTATTGCATAACAAACATAAAAAAAATATAAAGTTAAAATATTTTCAAAATATAAGAGGGTTTACTCACCAAACCTTTTTAGAAATTTGAAATAAACTTTAAACTTGTAAAGCTTGGAAACCACCAAAAATCAACTCAAAAAGAGACATGTTACACTCGGATTTTGGTAAAGTGGTAAAAAGGAAATTTTTAGGAAATTCTTTCCTCTACAATTTAAAAAAAAGAAACACTCAATTACGATTTATTTTAAAGAAGATATGGTCAAAATAAGAAGGTCCATTTTCAGACTTGGATCTCTGAGTCCAAAAATACTTTGCAAATAAACAAGATTTTGACATAGTTGGACCCAGAATTGGAAAAAGTGATTTACACAAAATTTAACATGGTTTTAAAAAAATAAAATCTCCATTCTGTTAAATAATGAGGAAGATATGACAGAAGGAAGAGAAGGCAAAATGAAGAAATGAAAGGGGTATTTATAAGCAAGAAAAAAATCAAATTACCTTAACACCCTTAGTCCTTTACCCTCCACCTCCTATTGCCACTCACCATGCTCCTCTTCCCCCATATACTTCAGCCCATAAGCTTTTCCTCCCTTCCCTTTGCTTAGCCAACATGAAGTTAATGCATGTGTACTTATGTCTAAACATGTTTTCTAAGGCATCTTCATGGAATATTCTTTTAACTTTATTTTGTTAACTTAACTATATGCACAAACATATATATGCATACCTTAACTAATTGTAAATGTGAACATGTACATTATATTCTAGGGTTTATAACACTTCTGACAATGTTTAGTCGACGAAAAGTCGAAAATTCGAAAAACGTATTCCGATCCTGTGCAGTTAAAGCGCTCGGCAGATCCAAAGCGGCGGAGGTGCAAAAAGTCATAGCGGGGATATAGCGATGATATAGCGGGATATAGCGGACGACTCTAAAATAGCATATAAAACTCGTACTTAATGTTTTTACAAATATATAAATGGTAATTAAATGAAAAATTATCATTCAATTGAATTATAATTAATACATAAATAATTTTAAATAAAAACATGTGCGAATATACTTTAAATAAACGTAAATATGTTATATAACATAATTGAATTTAGTAGAATATTAGAGTATTTTCATTTCTAAAAATATATTAAAAAAATTAAATCAAATAAATTATTTTCGTAATTTTTATAATGTATAAATGTCAATTTTCAATTCATTTTTTTTAAAGAAGATATAGCGGAAATAACAAAATATAGCGGGAATAACGGGATATAGCGGAAATAGCGGGGCTTAAAGCGGAAAGGCTATATTTGGGGCTATATGAAAAAATCGTAGCGGTAGAAATCCGCTATGAGATATAGCGGGGTTATAGCGGGGTAATAGCGGGGCATTAACTACACAGTTCCGATCACATTTTCGATTTTTCATCAAACTAATTATACTTGTAAACAAATTTTAAAAACTATTTTACTATCATTATCTATTATAAAAAAGAGTTTTATTTTAGTTATAAAATCTATTATTTGAATATTTAAAATTAATTAAATATTCTCAAATCAAAGAGGTGAAATTCCGGGTCGTTACACTTTATGACTGTGAAGTTTAATAATTTTTATAAAAAGTATTGAAAACCAAATCAATTTTAATATGGAGTAGATAGGGATGACTGTTTAGGTAAGATGGAGTATAAGTTAAGGCTATAAGTAAAATATCGATGGATGCTCATAGAATAGCAATAAGGAATCCTCGTAGAATATAAAAAATATTGGTATGAGCCTAGGAATCTTTCATTAAACATGTGTGAAAGCCATAAAGAAGAACCCATAAAGGAATGAGAAATGGTATCAAAAGCACACTTTTGCGAGTCCTAGAGTAGACTCGCATGAAAGACCAAAGATAAAGCTTGAAGTTTATAAAAAAAATTAGGAAATTTATTAAATTAGCAACTAAAAGTAAATAATGTTTAGATCCCAAAAGCTTCATAATTTTGGGAAAAAATAAATTTAACAAAAGAACAGGGAAGGGTTGTTGTGGAACCACGGGTCACTATCCTTATGCCTTAAAAGCTAAAATTTATAACTGTATTTGTGTGCTGATTGTTGTTCTAAAATAAAAGAAAAGGTTTTCAAAATTTGAAAATTTAATGCGTAATATGCTAAGGTCAATCATAGGCATTATTTGTTTGAAAAGTTAAAAATAAGGGACAGTTTGGCACAGGTCCCTAATAAGTTTCAAAATACACAAAACCCCAGTAAAATAAAGTTTGTAAATTAGGTCCCTAGAATTAAGTTACTGAATAATGACATACACTTATGCAATTATTCAGTGAATAATTGCAGACATTTATGCAATTATATCAAAAAATTGCGGAAAATTCCGCAATTATTCATCCAAAAAATTGCGGAAATTTACGCAATTTTTTCAAAAAATTGCGGAAAAATCCGCAATTATTCACCCAAAAAATTGCGGAAATTTACGCAATTTTTTCAAAAAGTTGCGGAAAATTCCGCAATTATTCACCAAAAAATTGCATAACTATATGCAATTACTTAGTAACTTAATTCTAGGGACCTAATTTACACACTTTTTTTACTGGGGTTTTTGTGTATTTTGAAACTTACTAGGGACCTGAGCCTAATATTCACTAAAAATAAATACTTTTAAAAAAATTTGTTAAAAAACCTCTGAGTTTAAAATATAAAATACTTTTGAAAATGTTTAGAAAAGTGAGTTTTATCTTAAAATTTTCTAACTATTTCAGAAATTTAATTGACAATGCTTTTGAATGGAAAATGAGAATATTTCTGATTTTAGAAATGCCACATGCTTAGCGTAGAGAAAGTCGACGAGTTAGCAAATATGAAATTTACTGTTCAGTAGGAGTGACATCATGCATAACATAGACAAGAACGAGGGAAAAAGCATCTTTGCTTTGGAATTTTGTTTTCCATATCTTGTTGATAAACTAAACTTGTTTATAAAATATTTATATTTTAAAAAAGTTTAAAAATAAATTTCCTTATGTGAACTGTACTTGGAAATGTTGAAAAGGATTTGGGGGGCAAAAGAGCAGGTTCCAAAATATAGTGGAATGGGTACACAAAAGAAGCATTGAAATATGGAATTCCTTATCTAAATTCTATTTTCGGCATAAGAATATAGATTTAGAAAACCGAATTTTCAAAATTTTGAATTTTAGAAATTGTGTGCTAGGTATTGGATGGTAGAGATTGGATGCAAATTTGGTTGAACCGTACTCCTATTTATCGGAGTGTGGAAATTTGTTGTGTTAAAAAAAAGAATTTGATTTTTAAAACTTCACTATATATATATATTGTTTGCACTATATTTTCAAAATTATTTAAAAGAATGCATTCATATAGGAGGAGTGGATTTAGTATTATTCTACATACATATCATATGTGTTGTGATACACCGTGCTCTTGTACACGATTGACTGTAAAATTGGTTGTACACTAATATGATGGATAGTTTAGAATGGTTGTGCGCTATGTTTAGAAATTTTGGGAATGAAAATCTTTTAAGGGGGAAGAATGTAACACTTTAGAAATTTTAATAACAAACTAGAATACTACTAAGGGTAAAAATGTAATTTTACATAAAAGGGCAAAACATTAAATTTCTACAAATGAAGGAATTTGAGGAATTTGACTTTTCCACTGTGTCAATTAGATTTCTCTAGCCCAAATTCTATATAAATTGTTAGAAATAGATACCATAGGAAAAAATAGAGATTGTTTATCATAACGCGCATTTCGCGTTTTACGCCCATTCTTGAAATTAGTTATAAGAATAAATTACGAGAATAAATCAAAACTTAGCTATTAAGTAATAAATTAAATATGTGTGGATTGTTTTAAAAAGAATACAATTTTGTTAATGAACATTAAAACAAAAGGAAGAAGATATTTAATGCAACGAGAGGAATCATTAATTACCATGTTATGGAATTTATTGCTATAATTAATGGAAGTATACATGTGTTAGGAAGAGAATGTAACAATATATTTTAAAAGAAAAGAATATATCTAATGTTGTATGTTTGAAAAATGAATATGTATGGAAGTAAAAGGCTATTTTAAAGGAAATATATTTGCATGCACAGAGGTAAATCGTTATTTTAAATGGAAGGTAAAATACGCTATCTCCTTATTAGTGAAGAATAAATGGGTGAATCCAATTTGAACTTGGACACATAAATATCAATTGATTAAAAATGGGTAATGAAAATGTTAGTAACAAGAAAGGAGTTAGAGGATATAAATATTAACTAACGGTAACGGTAAAGAGAACGTTTATAGCTTACTTAACTTTAAAGAAAATTCTAAATAAAAAAACTCAACGATTATGGAAGTGTTAACTAAATAGGTAAACATGAGCCCGAATTTTATATATAGATATATACATATAAATATATATATATATATGATATAAATTAATGATGTTGATTGGACTTATAATTAGTGACATTGGTTTAAATTATAATTTGAATTATAGTGAATGGAAATTAATAACATTAATGGGGAGGATAAAGTTGTAACCTTCTTTAAATGAAAGGAAAAGGAAATGAATTTTTTGTATACGTAAAGGAAATAAATTTGTGGATAAACATATAATTTTTCTAGACCTAGCTAGTTTTCAACTATAAATATAGGCATAAACTTCCACTCTTCACTGAAAAACCTAACCATCACTTATTAAAGTTCTTCATATTCTTCTTCTTCTTTAAGAAAAATTCTTATTCAAAAATAAAATAAAAAAGTAAATTAAATAAAAAGAGAAAGAGAGACTTATAAAAAAGAAGAAGAAGAGAAGAGCGCGACAAAAAAAAGCTTAGGAATCGAGAGGAGAGGATTCATGAAGGCAAGAAGAGGGAAAATTATAAAAGTGAGTGGGAAAGAATATATTTTTCATAATATTACATCATTATCATTTGTGAATCTGTTTCTTTTATGCCTAAATATGAATCCAGGAATTGCAGGCTTAAATATATATGTATAAAATGAACTTGCGATTCTTTCCTACATATTCAGTAGATTGTTACTTTTAATTAAATGTTGTATATACCTAAATCTGGAATGTAAGGGTGAATTAGTCCCTAAAAATTATGGAATAAATTTTCAAAATAAGATTGTGTATAAATCCTAGATTTTGTTAATTTAATGTTATATGTCGTTGAACTTGAATTGAAGATGCTCTAGTCTGATTCGGGATTTAAGTTTATATTTTAATACATTGGAATGAAGAATATTTATGACGCCCCACCTCTATACCCACGCTAGCCAAGGACACTACGAGGTAATGCCGTCAACTAGCACGGAGAATAAGGCTGTTGAGGAGCGACCATCTATATAATTGCTTTGTGCGAGTACCGATATGCCAGATAAAAATATAACTTTTCATCTCAAGAGGAAATCCGACATACCAATACAAACTCAAAGCTACTACACAGTGGCTATATGGACTTCGGAAACAAATATAGAAATAAACATAACACAAATCAGTCACAGACAATTCATATCACAAAGGCGGAAATAGATATGAATATAATACATGAAAGTGTACATCAGAGTAGTGGTCAAATAAGATCCACAATAACACAAAAGAATAGATACAATTGCAAGGCAAAAGAATATGTATACATCAAGGAGTCTAAATCTCAAATGTATACAACAAAAACTACTAAACTAGAGTAGTTAGCCAAAAGTTAGATGATGGTTCCAGATAGGAAGTCATGAGGAAGCACCTGTAATATCTCAGTCTGACCCGAGTATTATTTAAGAAGAAAATAATAAACGGATCAATCTAGCTATAAATATCAAATAAAGTGATATAGAATAAGAGATATGACAAAAACGTATCATAACCATAATACCATACTGTGATAAGTACGTAATTGAAAATCAATAAGAGATTAATCAATATCACAAGAATCTTCTCATAGATTAAAAAAGAAAGTCATATTCTTTATTTAATTCACCAAGCCACAATAATGACATACATATTAATGCCAATTGTAAAAGTTGGTGAAACATAAATTCCAAAAATCAATATCTAGAAATCACAAAAGTTAAGGATGGCCAATCCTATAAAAGTACCAAGGCCAATCACAAGGGTTAATGACACACAAATTCTAGAAATCATCAAAAAGAAATCCAGGAATCAAAAAGGGGGAAAGGCCTATCTCAAACAAACGGTCCGAAGACCTATGAGCCGAATGCTCCACGAACGGTCCGAAGACCTATGAGCCGAATGCTCCACGAACGGTCCGAAGACCTATGAGCCGAATGCTCCACGAAAATGAGACGAAGCTCAATAAAATGATGTACAGTCCTCCACATAGGCAAAGAGACATCGCACATTGCTAGTCTAAACCATAAAATGATCATCATCGATCATCAAGAAGTGTCAATTACAATAAGCTAGTAAATATATGAGTTTAGCTTCATGTCCCATAACCACTAGCTTAACTTAAATATTTGCGAACAAAATTGTAGATCTCCACTAGAAAATTGTCACAAGAGTTTCAATCGAACAAGTCCAAAAATTAACCGACGAAGTAAACGCAAGCGTTTCATACCACTTGTTTTACTAAGCCGTTTAATTAGATTTCTCATACGAGTGAGGTAAAGGTTTGTATATACTAATAGATTGGAAAACGGTTTAAGAAACGAGCTTTGTAATTAAAATAGTGTCAAAATCGTTTTGGTGAAAGAGTTTTGATATTTACTACTAGTATAGAAAACCTTTATATTTTTAAAGTGACAAATTACAAAATGATTATAGAAACAATCAATCATCAAAATTCACATACGAAGACGTGAATCAAATCCAAAGAAATCGATACTAAATCCATCAAAATGGATATTCACATAAAATCCATAGAAAGAAGTCATCAAAGTCGGTAAAAGTGATAACGTCTAATCGGATCGACAAAACTCGATTAACATTGGAAGTTTTACTCAAAATAAGGCAGATAGGCAAAACTGGGAATTTCCAGACGTCTGAGGGGTTGGTCCAGACGTCTGGATTTAGTCTCTGGAAATATTCCAGAAAACTATCCAGACGTCTGAAACGTAAAATCAGGCGTCTGAAAGCATTCAGACGTCTGGGGAAAAGTCCAGACGTCTGGATTTGGTTTCTAGAAATATCCCAGAAAACCAACCAGACGTCTGAAAACATAAATCAAACGTCTGACATCTTTTCAGACGTTTGGAACAATATTTCAGACGTCTGAAATTAGTCACTGCCCTTTTTATTTTTCTGCCGTATGCTATTTTTCACCAGGAGGCAAAACCAGACGTCTGGCATTGACCTCCAAACGTCTGAACACCTAATCTGGGCAGAAATTTACCTAGGCCAAGATGGCCAAAACGTTCTCGGAAGCGATCGAGCAAGCAATGACAACTAAGGATTTACGTCTAGCGACAACCCGGCCTTAAAGGCTGCTCGATACACTCCGAATATCAATGTCCAAATGTCCATAGAAGGATTTTCATAAAATTGGACCAAAACACCAAAATTGAAGAATTCACAAAACCAATTCAAATCACAACAAGTGAACATGAAATAGATGATAGGAATTCATACCTAACAACAAAGATAGTTATAGGCATAGATGTGAGATAAAAATCTCACCTTTTACACAAAAACAATGAAGAGGGAGCTATAGAACAAGGCAAGGTCAATCACTCTTCAATTCCAACACAACAAGCTTGAATCTAAGCTTAAAGAGAATTATTTCCTAAAGTTAGGTTTAGGAATTTCCGAGATTGAAAGGAGGAAGAGTTGGAGAAGAAGAAGAGGATGCTTACCAATAGCTTCTCTTTGAATTTGGAGCTAGAACTTGATTTGCAAATGGAAACTAGGGCTTGGGAATTCTAATTTCCAATCTTTTCCCCCATTATTCTCTTTAGAGCTGAAAGTATTAGGAAAAGAAAGTGAATGAAGGGAGAGGGGTTCAGTTTGGATATTAGAAGGTTGATGGGCTGAAACACAAACCAAAGCCCTAAGTGAAAAAGTAGCAAAATCCACTAACCCCAAACATATCGAAGTTTATACTCAAAAAGGTCGCAAACGGCATTTTGAACTCAATGAAAGTGGTCTCGAGTCCCAATTCGACTGTTTGCAAAAAGTAGCTTTTCGGACTATAATCCGACTAACGATGAAATATTTAAATAAAATATTTAAATATAAAATCGATAAATATGCGGGTTGTTACAGACTCCCCTCCTTAAAGAAATTGCGTCCTCGCAATACTTAAGAAGAAAATAAATAGTAACAACCATAAAAGCATATCAACACAAAAGAAAATTTGAAATAAGAAGTTCACCATAAAGAGCACGAAAGAGTAAACCCGGACGAGTTCGCTCAATGGATTCTCTAGACTTCCCAAGAGCAATCCTTGGGATTTGAGAACCATTGAACTTTCACAAGAAAAACATCTTTATTTCGAAGGCGCTCAACCTCCGAAGCAATGATGCGAATAGAATGTTGCTCATAAGTCAAATAGGCGAAACTCCAATTTCCTCAATAACACTGGGCTCAAGAATAAAAATCGGAATCCCAAAGGCATTTCCGTAAATAAAAGACGTGAGAAAACGTCATGAATAGTAGAAGACTGAACTGGTGCAACGGCGTAGCACCAAGGCGGTACGCCCAAGAAACTAAAAACTCAAATAACTCCGAACATCGACGTAGTACAAAAACGGTACGTCCAATGAATCGAACACCATAAAAGAACATCGGGCGCTAGTCCATATAAGAGATGAGATGAAGCTCAATAAAGCGGGGTATATTGAAATGTCCGATGAATTTGGTAAAAAGATCATAAGATACAAGGAACTCGAGCCAACGAGGTTGACACAAATTAAGTTCCTTATGAAAAATAAATATTCCAAAGATTTACTGTGTCTGATTGTCTCATCAAAGCGTTTAGGAAATTCCTATCGATAACGTTGATCAAGCGCATCGACCAGAATTCTTAAAGCATTCAATGGCCAATACAATCACAAAATCATCTTCTTTATGATACAAATATCTCTTAAAAGTTTTAAGAATATTCTTTGTTCGTTTTAAGAACAGAATCCAATTATACTTATAGATAAATCTTATGAAAAAGATTTGCAAAATTTTAAATTGCTAATTCCATCCAAAATCAACAAATACAAGAATGGTCTCATCGAAATATTCCTAGAATACTCAATTTACAAAATTGATGAAATAAACTGGATAAACTGAATAACATGATTAGTCATTCATAAGAATCATAACGAGTGCGGAATGCGGTAAATGGAATGCCAACTCCCGCAACTCGTAGCAAATGAAAATCGGTGGCAAGGTCGAGCTAAAAAAAAGACCTTAACACCACACAAAAGATTTGCTTAGGTGATAATCCTAAGACAAACTCAAAAATACCGGAAAATTCTCTAACTACATGAATGAGAGAAATAACACTTTCCTCATCATTTGAGCTTAAAGAATAAAATGATGCCATCAAATTGGAATCAAAATCACAAAGGAAAAACATAAATCTGCTTAACGGATTGAAAATGTCTAAGACGAATAGTCCACACGGGACAAAGGATATGACTTCATAATAATTAAGCCAATCCTTACAAAAGTCAATTCCGAAGCATAAGTAAAAATCGACTCGAAAAGAAAAATCACATAAAATAATTTCGACATCAATAAAAGCAAATTGAGTGTTGCGGATCCACCAACCCGGATTCGCAATCCTCAAAGAAGTCATCAAGTCCAGAAATGTTTAAAGAAAAAGAATCACAAGTTCTTTTGATATAAAAATAATGAGATGAAACCCATATCAAAAAGAACTCGAATAAGATAATCACAAAATAAATGTCATCAAGGATAGAATAAGGAATACCTTGACCAAGAGAAGTGTCACTAGGCGCATTTAGCTTTCCCTCTCTCCTCCTTTGAAGTTTGGGACAAGAAGATATATGGTGACCCAAATCTTTGCAATAGTGACAATAAAGGGGTTTCGGACACTCCCTTGCATAGTGGTCCATGGAACCACAATTGTAGCATTGTCCACGACTAGAGGTTGGAGACTTTGCTATCGAAGTTTCTTGCTTCCCTTTCTTGTTGGGAGTGGGATTGGGGCCTTTGAACTTAATAAGCCTTTTCATGTTGTTGTTGAAGTTTTGTTTAGCACCCACAACTTCAACATCACACTCTTTATCGGCCTCTTCAAGACGAAGAGCGATATCAATAAGCTGATCGAAGGAAACTTCTAGTTTCAGAAGTAAAGGCTTTTTAAGATTCTTATTCAAGCCATAAACAAATCTCTGATTTTTCTTCAATGGGGTATTAATATACTCGACCCCATACTTAGAGAGAGATTCGAAAGATGCGACGTAATCTGTCATAGAAGATTCACCTTGAACAAGGTCGATAAAACGCCAGGCCAAAGTTACTTTTTCAGCCTCCGGCACAAATTTCAATTCGAATCTTTCCCGGAATTGCTCCCAAGTGAGAACAGCTTCAACGATTTCAGAAATAAGAAGCTCATACAAATCCAATGCTCTTTCTTGGAGCATGCTAGAAGCCACTTGGACTCAGTGGAGATCAATAAGATTCATGCGAGAAAAGATGCGGTCGCATGATCTAAGCCAAGCTTGGATTTCAATGACACTCTCGGATCCCCGGAATGGCCTTCCACCCAAATCGGTATAGTCTCTACACAAACGTGCAAAACCGGATATAGGATGAGTAGGCTCTGGAATGGGCCCGATAGCTTGAGCATTCTTAACAAGATCTAGAAGCTGATGGGCAGACATAAATACTCCCTCCTGAGGAGTAGCACTGGATTGACCGACGTTGGTACGACCAGATCTAACCATTTCTCTTCTTTAAGAAAGAAAGAAGAAGAAAAAGTTATTCTCAGAATGAATATTAAACAATCATGATTGATAAAACAAGGAATCATAAAATAAAATAGGATAGAACGGTACGAAGACTCGAATCAAATCCTATGGCATGATTCCTAAGAAAGACTTAGGACAATGATCCTTGCTAGATTATTCTACATTGTTCCGAGGTTTGGCTCTGATACCAAGCAGTGACGCCACACCTCTATACCCACGCTAGCCAAGGACACTACGAGGTAATGCCGTCAACTAGCACGGAGAATAAGGCTGTTGAGGAGCGACCATCTGTATAATTGCTTTGTGCGAGTACCGATATGCCAGATAAAAATATAACTTTTCATCTCAAGAGGAAATCCGACATACCGATACAAACTCAAAGCTACTACACAGTGGCTATATGGACTTCGGAAACAAATATAGAAATAAACATAACACAAATCAGTCACAGATAATTCATATCACAATGGCGGAAATAGATATGAATATAACACATGAAAGTGTACATCAGAGTAGTGGTCAAATAAGATCCACAATAACACAAAAGAATAGATACAATTGCAAGGCAAAAGAATATGTATACATCAAGGAGTCTAAATCTCAAATGTATACAACAAAAACTACTAAACTAGAGTAGTTAGCCAAAAGTCAGATGATGGTTCCAGATAGGAAGTCATGAGGAAGCACCTGTAATATCTCAGTCTGACCCGAGTATTATTTAAGAAGAAAATAATAAACGGATCAGTCTAGCTATAAATATCAGATAAAGTGATATAGAATAAGAGATATGACAAAAACGTATCATAACCATAATACCATACTGTGATAAGTACGTAATTGAAAATCAACAAGAGATTAATCAATATCACAAGAATCTTCTCTTAGATTAAAAAGAATGTCAAATTCTTTATTTAATTCACCAAGCCACAATAATGACATACATATTAATGCAAATTGTAAAAGTTGGTGAAACATAAATTCCAGAAATCAATATCTAGAAATCACAAAAGTTAAGGATGGCCAATCCCATAAAAGTACCAAGGCCAATCACAAGGGTTAATGACACACAAATTCTAGAAATCATCAACAAGAAATCCAGGAATCAAAAAGGGGGAAAGGCCTATCTCAAACAAACGGTCCGAAGACCTATGAGCCGAATGCTCCACGAACGGTCCGAAGACCTATGAGCCGAATGCTCCACGAATGGTCCGAAGACCTATGAGCCGAATGCTCCACGAACGGTCCGAAGACCTATGAGCCGAATGCTCCACGAAAATGAGACGAAGCTCAATAAAATGATGTACAGTCCTCCACATAGACAAAGAGACGTCGCACATTGCTAGTCTAAACCATAAAATGATCATCATCGATCATCAAGAAGTGTCAATTACAATAAGCTAGTAAATATATGAGTTTAGCTTCATGTCCCATAACCACTAGCTTAACTTAAATATTTGCGAACAAATTGTAGATCTCCACTAGAAAATTGTCACAAGAGTTTCAATCGAACAAGTCCAAAAATTAACCGACGAAGTAAACGCAAGCGTTTCATACCACTTGTTTTACTAAGCCGTTTAATTAGATTTCTCATACGAGTGAGGTAAAGGTTTGTATATACTAATAGATTGGAAAACGGTTTAAGAAACGAGCTTTGTAATTAAAATAGTGTCAAAATCGTTTTGGTGAAAGAGTTTTGATATTTACTACTAGTATAGAAAACCTTTATATTTTTAAAGTGACAAATTACAAAATGATTGTAGAAACAATCAATCATCAAAATTCACATACGAAGACGTGAATCAAATCCAAAGAAATCGATACTAAATCCATCAAAATGGATATTCACATAAAATCCATAGAAAGAAGTCATCAATGTCGGTAAAAGTGATAACGTCTAATCGGATCGACAAAACTAGATTAACATTGGAAGTTTTACTCAAAATAAGGCAGATAGGCAAAACTGGGAATTTCCAAACGTCTAAGGGGTTGGTCCAGACGTCTGGATTTAGTCTCTGGAAATATTCTAGAAAACTATCCAGACGTCTGAAACCTAAAATCAGGCGTCTGAAAGCATTCAGACGTATGGGGAAAAGTCCAGACGTCTGGATTTGGTTTCTGGAAATATCCCAGAAAACCAACTAGACGTCTGAAAACATAAATCAAACGTCTGACATCTTTTCAGACGTCTGGAACAATAGTTTAGACGTCTGAAATTAGTCACTGCCCTTTTTATTTTTCTGCCGTATGCTATTTTTCACCAGGAGGCAAAACCAGACGTCTGGCATTGACCTCCAGACGTCTGAACACCTAATCTGGGCAGAAATTTACCTAGGCCAAGATGGCCAAAACGTTCTCGGAAGCGATCGAGCAAGCAATGACAACTAAGGATTTACGTCTAGCGACAACCCGACCTTAAAGGCTGCTCGATACACTCCGAATATCAATGTCCAAATGTCCATAGAAGGATTTTCATAAAATTGGACCAAAACACCAAAATTGAAGAATTCACAAAACCAATTCAAATCACAACAAGTGAACACGAAATAGATGATAGGAATTCATACCTAACAACAAAGATAGTTATAGGCATAGATGTGAGATAAAAATCTCACCTTTTACACAAAAACAATGAAGAGGGAGCTATAGAACAAGGCTAGGTCAATCACTCTTCAATTCCAACATAACAAGCTTGAATCTAAGCTTAAAGAGAATTATTTCCTAAAGTTAGGTTTAGGAATTTCCGAGATTGAAAGGAGGAAGAGTTGGAGAAGAAGAAGAGGATGCTTACCAATAGCTTCTCTTTGAATTTGGAGCTAGAACTTGATTTGCAAATGGAAACTAGGGCTTAGGAATTTTAATTTCCAATCTTTTCCCCCATTATTCTCTTTAGAGCTGAAAGTATTACGAAAAGAAAGTGAATGAAGGGAGAGGGGTTCAGTTTGGATATTAGAAGGTTGATGGGCTGAAACACAAACCAAAGCCCTAAGTGAAAAAGTAGCAAAATCCACTAACCCCAAACATATCAAAGTTTATACTCAAAAAGGCCGCAAACGGCATTTTGAACTCAATGAAAGTGGTCTCGAGTCCCAATTCGACTGTTTGCAAAAAGTAGCTTTTCAGACTATAATCCGACTGACGATGAAATATTTAAATAAAATATTTAAATATAAAATCGATATATATGCGGGTTGTTACAATATTCTTTGTGAATTTCTATAAATGATCACTTTACAATTATATATGAAACGTGTGCCGTTCGAAATACTAAGAAATATGCCCAAAAGAAAGAGATGTTCAAAATAGGGATGTTTACCGTATTTTGTATTGTCTATTTGAATAAAAACAGAAAGGCTAAGTCCTTGTAATTCAAACAATAGCACAATTACTCTTTTAAATAATTTATAGGAATTTACAGTGATAACTTTTCCTTTTTGAGAAGATTCAGTTTCAATGTATTAAAATGTAGAAATCCCTTTATGTAAAACTAAAGTGTTATCAATAGACATAGTAATAATCCCATTGTCATTAAATGAGAACTAAACATGAATAAAATAATGAATTAAAGAATTAGAGCAGTTGTTGTAATTTCATTAAAATGGGCATAAATTGAAAAGAAATAGTAAATATAATTAATTGTATTAATTCAAAAGTAGCAATATATGATACTAAATTGTATTAATTGGAAAGAAATCGTAAATGGTACTTAATTTTATTAATGAAAAAGAAGTATTAAAGGATACCTAATGAAATTAATAAAATGAGAAGTAAGTTCATGATAAGTAAATGAATATTAATAATTTAACTTAGGAGGCATAATAATTTTCCAATTGAAATTATATTGCCTCAAGAATATGTTTATGACGGGTGTTGGTTAGTGGTTATTGCCTAATATTTAGGTTAATTATAAATGACATAGTCATTAGTATATGTTGGGATGCGAAGTCGGTAATGTTACACAACAGAAGTCTGCCCTCCGCAAGGGGCCAACATCAGTTTTGTATACATTGTACTGATGTAGGACATCTCCAACTGTACGACCCATGTGGAAATAATCTGGTTCGATCGTGAGGGTGTGCTAAGCACACAACACTAACAGGAGGATCCTCGGTGTATGCGCAACATTGTTGGTGGATGCCTAACGTGTGTTAGTGGTGTAACAACCAGCAAATTTTGAAAATATTTTAAATGAAAATTCATTTGAAACTTTAAATATAATTATTTCAAAATTTGATAAATTTAGATATTTAATGTAATATTTTCGGATTTGATGTGAAATGTTCTTCCAAATTTAATAAAACAAAGATTTTTCTTAAAATGCAAATTTTGGTCAACTTTGGTCAAAGTTTGACTTTCTGTGAAAATTTTAAAATTTGAATTTTGAACTTTTACTTTTTTTATAAAGATTGATTTAATTCTAACATTTTCTTTGTTTTTCGTTTTGTAAAATTTTGATTTCTACTTCTCAAAATTTACAAATTTTGGCGTATTACACGCAGTTATTTTCCTATAACATTTATCTTATTTACATTTTTATTTTGGGCTTGTACTATTGGGCTAGGAATTTCTTCAGTAGATGAGAAACCACATGATTGAGATGACTATATAGTATCCTAGGGTTTTGCTAGACTCTTCATTTTCATTTGTGCCTCCGCAGAAAGAAATTAATGTAATTTTTATTCTTCCTCCTCCTTCTAAAAACCATAGACCTTCTTCTTCTCTAAATTTTTATTTTTCCTCTCCAATTTTCTTCCTCCTCTCCTCAACAAATTTCGGCCATGCTTGCCACTGTCTCCATCTCCTCTTCCTCCAACCAAAAACCCTATAGTCGAACCACCTCACCTCCTTCCCCTTGCTTTTGCCTTGGCCGCGACCACCATCACCACCACCAAACCCTAGCCTAGCCGAACCTAAACCCTAGACCGAGCCTTTGCCACCACTTCCCACACCCTAGCCGAGCCCAAACCCTAACCCTAGCCGAACCCAAACAACCCCTATGGCTGAGCCTATGTGTCCCTTTGACTAGCCCTTTCATATGTTTACAATTATAAAAATTTTCTACTTTTATTTTCTATGCAAATTCTATTGTTTACATATGTAATTTATTTTATTTTTCAAAGCTTTGGATTTGGATTCTCCTCCCACTCAAGCTTGTCCGTAATTGTCGTGCTTGTTGTAGTCGTTGTGTTGTGTTTGGAATCACTTCTCTAACAAAGAAGGTGAGTAATCACTCTTGACAATATACTTATATTTTGGTGAATTGACGACAATTGAATTGTATGGATATGTATATGCAAGTTAGAAATTTCACCTATGTTTTTATTATGTTATTTCATATGATATTAAACCTGTTGTGATCATATGCCATGATATGTTATTTATTGTTCTGTTTATTTCATATTCTGTTCTCACACTGCAAGTTCCTTCACTATGGGTTGAAATGATACATACCCGAATGATCTTTAGATTAAGGCAAATTTTTATCGGCTGAAATGATAGGCTTCAGCAATTTTATTTGACTTGGGATTGCGGGTTTGAAATGATATAAAACCCGGAAAATTAATAAATTGCAAATTGAAATGATATATGTCTGTATTTACTTGACCCTAGGGTAGAGAATTTTATAGAGACTCCGTGGTTGATTTAAAACAATTTTCTAAAAATTATTAAGTATTTTGGATTTCTATATATGAATCTCAACTAAAATTTAATGTAATAATTTCTGTTAATTTGTTTACATGAGTTAAAAATTTTATAAGAAATAAATAGTTGGAAATGTAAATTTTGGAATCTAATTTACAGAATGGAGGTTAATTGAAATTTAATAATCCGATTTGACTTAATAATGGTATTTTATTCTAACCTATAAATTTTAAGTTTTAATTCATGTAATAGTGATTAAAATGATAAATGGTTTTTCTTTTTGTGGAAAAAAATGTAAGTTAAAACGTACACTTGACATGTAAGTTTTAACTAATGTAAATGGTATAACTTGGGTAATAAAAATGATAAATGTCATTTACTGAAAGGAAATAAAGTGTAAGTTAATAACGTACTTTTAACTTAGCATAAGGATTTCAGCGTTAAATTTTGACATTATAGTAACAAAGTTATTTAACTAAAGGTGTGGTTTCTTTAATGACCAAATAGCTAAAATTAGAGTAATATAATAGGAATGATATAATGACTATGACAAAAACTGAATATATATATATATTATTTGATTTTATAAACTATTGTAGTAGGAAGTATTACAGTAACATTTCTGCACTGCTGCGAATTCTTACAGTAACAATTCTGCACTGCTGTGATTCTTACAGTAACAAATCTGGACTGCTGCAATTTCTTACAGTAACAAATCTGGACTGCTGCAATTTCTTACAGTAACAATTCTGCACTGCTGCGAATTCTTACAGTAATAATTCTGCACTGCTGCGAATGCTTACAGTAACATTTATGCACTGCTGCGTTTTCTTAAAAGTGACATTTCCAGAATGCTACGATTCCATTTCTTAGAATTTCCCTTCTTTTCGAATCCACCTTGTTTAATAAGAATTCTTTGATTAGGATTTCCATTCTAGTTGAATCTTGTCTTTTGTCTTTCTCCTCTATCTTGGTCCTAAAAAAATTCATTCTTGAATTTCCAGGATGAATCGTAGGAATGCCAGAGGTCAGGGTCGTGGTGTTGCCCCAGTTCCAGCACCAGTTGCACCCATTAGGTTTACCATTCTCTGTAAGGAGTTCACTCAGCTAGGAGGTACTAAGTTTACAGGATCAGAGACCATCATTGACACTCAACAGTGGCTAAGGAGTTTGGAAAGGATTTTCGCTGGTTTGGAGATCACCGACGCTCAGAAGGATCAGTTAGCAGCTTGGCAGTTACAGGAGGCAGCCCTGGATTGGTGGGAGTCAGTTATAGCCAACACTATTGAGGCAGATATTTCTTGGGAACAGTTTCAGGAGGCTTTTGTGGCGAAGTGGATGCTAGAAGCTGGGAAGTCTCAGCTATACAAGGAGTTTATGGATCTTAAGCAAGGGGATATGTCATTTTCTGAGTATGAGCGGAAGTTCAACAAACTTTCCAAGTTTGGTCCTAGCTTGATTGATACCCCTCTTAAGAAGAATGAGAAGTTTATAGCTGGAGCTCGCCCAAAGTTTTATGATCGCCTGATTTCTCATGTGCATAGTCCTTTACTGGATTGATGAATATGGCCATTATATATGAGAACCCCACTTCTAAGGAAGCATCTATTGCTCGTGCACCTTCATCTCATCCTTCTTCTGGCAACTCTAAGAAGAGGAAGTCTAATTTCCATCGATAGAAGCCGAATTGGCTTAAGAATCCAGGTTTAGGATCTTCTTCTTCCCGGAGGCAGCCTATTGATCTTTCTTCCATCACTTGATTCAAGTGCGATCAGAAGGGTCACTATGCCAACAGTTGTCTAGCACCTACCAGTGCCGCCATTCCTCCACCGCAGAATACCAGGAACAGCCTCTACCATTTCTGTTTGCAACCTGGCCATTTCAAGAATGATTGTCCTTTGTATCAGAAGGGCAAGACATCTGGAGTATTTGCCATGACTTCTTCCACTCGTGCTCCGCCTAATCCACCTGCTCCTAGTGATACCCAAGGTACTCTCCAGGGCACCTTTACTTTGTTTAATTTTCCTATTCGTGTTTTATTTGATACTGGAGCTTCCCATAGTTTCATTTCTATGGATCTTTGTGATAAGTTTGATCATATCCTTTAACCTGAGTATGCAGCTATACCTTTGTGTATTTCTAATCCTATTGGTGGACCCGCGAACCTTAGTAGGATTTGTAAAAAGGTGAAACTCTTCTTTTCCGACCATCGCTTTTCTGGTGATTTCTATGTTCTTGGTTTCGATGCTTTTGACATGTTGCTTGGAGGAGATTGGCTGAAGATGTATGAAGTTGTTATCTCTTGTAAAACCCAGACTGTTTCTCTTGTTGATGATTTTGGAAACCCTTTGGTGATTCAGTGCCGTATGCCTCGGGAGTATGCAGGCAGTTTTATCTATTCTCATGATTCATCCCTTAGTGATCTTGATTCTACTCCTATGGTCAAACTCTACCCCGATGTATTTGGTGAAGTCACTTCTTTACCTCCTAAATGGGAAATCGAATTTCGTATTGATCTTATTCCTGGAGCTCGACCTATAGTTCTTCCTCCCAGAAGGATGGCACCCCGCGAGAAGGTTGAGTTGAGGAAGCAAATTGAAGACTTGTTCTCCAAAGTTTTGATCAGACCTAGTCATTCCGAATGGGGAGCAGCTGTGGTTTTTGTCACGAAGTTTGATGGTTCTTTGAGGATGTGTGTTGATTATAGGGAGCTGAACATGCTCACTATGAAAAAAAGATATCCAATGCCTCGTATTAATGATATGTTCGATCAGCTTTATGAAGCTACTGTATTCTTTCAGCTCGATCTTGCCATCGGTTTCCACCAACTCAGAATTGCCGAGGAAAGTATTCCCAAAACTGCTTTCCATTCTGAGGATGGTTTCTTTGAATGGTTAGTTATGCCTTTTGGTTTGACTAATACCCCAGCTTTCTTTGTTGACCTTATGAATCGTGTCTTTCGTGATGTTTTTAATAAGTTTGTTCTAGTCTTCGTCGATGATATTCTGGTTTTCTCTAAGTCAGAGGAGGAGCATGAATCTCATTTGAGCTTTGTTCTGGGAACTCTTAGGAGTCATCAGTTGAAGGCTAAATCCTCGAAATGCCATTTCTGGAAAGATGAAGTACGATTTCTTGGATATATTGTTTCTGGTAAGGGAGTTTCTGTTGATCCAGTTAAGATCGCTGCGATCAATGTAAGTCTATCTTCTCTTCTTTCCTTTGTACATTAATTAGTCTATCTCTTTCTCGGTTCTTATTCCCCCTATTCTATTTTAGAATTGGGAAACTCCTAGGACTCCATCTAATATCCTTAGTTTTCTGGGCCTTGCCGGTTATTATTGGAGATTCATTGAGAATTTTGCTCGGATTGCTGCACCTCTCACCGCTCTAACTCGTAAGAATGCTAAGTTTAGGTGGAATGATAAGTGTGAAGCTGCATTCAATGAGTTGAAGCACAAGCTTACTTCCGCACCAGTTCTTACCGTTCCAAATGGAAATAAGGGACTAACGGTATACACTGATGCCAGTCATGAAGGTTAGGGAGGCATTCTGATGCAGGATGGGAAGGTTATCGCTTATGCCAGTCGTCAGTTGAAGACTCATAAAGCCAATTATGCAGCCCATGATTTGGAATTGCTTGCCATAGTTTTTGCTTTGAAGCTTTGGAGACATCATCTATTGGGAACTAAGTTTGAGCTCTTTATGGATCATAAGTCTTTGAAATATATTTTTACCCAGAAGGACTTGAATTTGAGGCAAGTTAGGTGGCTAGAGTTCCTTGCTTCTTATGACCTTAACATCAACTATACCCCCGGGAAAGCTAATGTTGTAGCCGATGCTTTGAGTAGGAAGAAGGCGATGTTATGTCAGCTTGTTGTTTCTTCTCCTCTTATGGATCGTATTGTTGCTAAGCAGGATGAGGATAGGATGATTAGGCTTATTAAGGAAAATGTTCGTAGCAGGGTTGGTGGTAGTAGCCAAGATGGTAGTGGAGCTCAGATCGATGATAAAGGGATTTTAAGGATTAATAATCGGATTTGCATCCCGAATGTCTATAGATTGAGGCAAGAGTTACTTAGGGAAAATCATCTGTCTAGACATTCTATTCATCCAGGTGTGACGAAGATGTACCATGATATTAAGAAGCTGTATTGGTGGAGTGGTATGAAGCGTGATATCTCCCTTTTGTTGGTAGATGTGCAACTTGTTAGCAGGTTAAGGCTGATCATCATAAGACCGTTGGATTATTGCAACCCCTTGAGGTTCCCAATTGGAGATGGGAACAAGTTTCTATGGATTTTATTGATGGATTACCGAGGACTAGGAGAGGTAATGAGAGTATTTGGGTAATTGTGGATAGATTGACCAAGTCAGCTCATTTCATTCCGGTTAGGTCCAACCATTCTGCTTTGAGTTTAGCTGAGATTTATATGAGAGAGATTGTTTGTCTTCATGGTGTTCCGATCAGTATTGTTTGTGATAGAAATCCCATCTTTACCAGTCAGTTTTAGAAAGCTTTTCAGGAATCGTTAGGTACTCGTCTGAATCTGAGCACTGCTTACCATCCGCAGACCGATGGCCAAACGGAAAGAGTGAATCAGACTCTGAAGGATCTTCTTCGTGCCTGTGTCCTTGATTATGGAGGATCTTGGGAAGATCATCTCCATCTCGTTGAATTCACCTATAACAATAGTTATCAGGTATAATCTCAAATATATGTTTAAGGTTGTCTTAAACATTTATCTATCTTATCCCATTTTTTGAATTCAGGCTAGTATCGCAATGGCTCCATTTGCTGCTCTTTATGGATGCCTTTGCAAATCTCCATCTTGCTGGATTGAATCCGGTAATCGTTTGGTTCTTGGTCCTGATATGATTCTAGAAGCATCTGAGAAGGTTGAGGAGATTAGGAGAAATATGAGGATTGCTCAGGATAGACAGAAGAAGTATGCTGACAGGCGTAGGAGGAATTTAGAATTTTCTATTGGTGACCAGGTTTTCCTTAAGGTCTCTCCATTAAGGAATGTGATTCAGTTTGGTCGGAGAGGGAAACTTGCTCCTAGGTTCATTGGTCCTTTTCGCATCATAAGGAGAGATGGTTCTTTAGCCTACCCTTTGGATTTGCCTGAGAAGCTTTCTGGAGTGCATAATGAGTTCCATGTTTCGCATCTTTGTCGGTATATTCATGATCCATCTTTGATTGTCCAGCCTTCTGCTCTCGAGAGTTTGGATGTTGAGCCGAACCTTACTGTCGAGAGGAAGCCACTTCGTATTATTGATAGAGGTACGAAGCAGCTACGAAGAAAATCTCTCAACCTGGTCAAAGTGCAATGGAGCATTGATGATCGGGATTGTACTTGGGAAACGGAGGAGAGCATTCATGCTTCAAATCTGGAATAGTTTGTTCCAGGTACTATTCGTTATCCTACCTTATACTTCTTTATTTTCTGGGTCTCATTCCTTTTCGAGGATGAAAAGATTTGACTAGGGGAGAGTGTAACAACCCGCAAATTTTTAAAATATTTTAAATGAAAATTCATTTGAAACTTTGAATACGATTACTTTAAAATTTGATAAATTTGGAAATTTAATGTAATATTTTGGGATTTGATGTGAAATGTTCTTCCAAATTTAATAAAATAAAGATTTTTCTTAAAATGCAAATTTTGGTCAACTTTGGTCAAAGTTTGACTTTCTGTGAAAATTTTAAATTTTAAATTTTGAACTTTTACTTTTTTTTATGAAGATGGATTTAATTCTAATATTTTCTTTGTTTTTCGTTTTGAAAAATTTTGATTTCTACTTCTCAAAATTTACAAATTTTGGTGTATTACACGCAGTTATTTTCCTATAACATTTATCTTATTTACATTTTGATTTTGGGCTTGTCCTATTGGGCTAGGAATTTCTTTAGTAGATGAGAAACCACATGAATGAGATGACTATATAATATCCTAGGGTTTTGCTAGACTCTTCATTTTCATTTGTGCCTCCGTAGAAAGAGATTAATGTAAGTTTTTCTTCTTCCTCCTCCTTCTAAAAACCCTAGACCTTCTTCTTCTCTAAATTTTTATTTTTCCTCTAAAATTTTCTTCCTCCTCTCCTCAACAAATTCCGGCCATGCTTGCCACTACCTCCATCTCCTCTTCCTCCAACCAAAAACCCTATAGCCGAATCACCTCACCTCCTTCCCCTTTCTTTTTCCTTGACCACGACCACCATCACCACCACCAAACCCTAGCTTAGCCGAACCCAAACCCTAGGCCGAGCCCTTGCCACCACTTCCCTACCCTAGCCGAGCCCAAACCCTAACCCTAGCTGAACCCAAACAACTCCTATGGCCGAGCCTATGTGTCCCTTTGACTAGCCCTTTCATATGTTTACAATTATAAAAATTTTCTACTTTTATTTTCTATGCAAATTCTATTGTTTACATATGTAATTTATTTTATTTTTCAAAGCTTTGGATTTGGATTCTCCTCCCACTTAAGCTTGTCCGTAATTGTCGTGCTTGTTGTAGTCGTTGTGTTGTGTTTGGAATCATTCCTCTAACCAAAGAAGGTGAGTAATCACTCTTGACAATATACTTATATTTTGGTGAATTGACGACAATTGAATTGTATGGATATGTATATGCAAGTTAGAAATTTCACCTATGTTTTTATTATGTTATTTCATATGATATTAAACCTGTTGTGATTATATGCCATAATATGTTATTTATTGTTCTGTTTATTTCATATTCTTTTCTCACACTGCAAGTTCCTTCACTATGGATTGAAATGATACATACTCGAATAATCTTTAGATTAAGGAAAATTGTTATGGGCTGAAATGATAGGCCTGGGCAATTTTATTTGACTTGGGATTACAGGTTTGAAATGATATAAAACCCGAAAAATTAATAAATTGCGGATTGAAATGATATATGTCCGTATTTACTTGACCCTAGGGTAGAGAATTTTATACAGACTCCGTGGTTGATTAAAAACGATTTTCTAAAAATTATTAAGTATTTTGGATTTCTATATATGAATCTCAACTAAAATTTAATGTAATAATTTCTGTGAATTTGTTTACATGAGTTAAAATTTTTATAGTAAATAAATAGTTGGAAATGTAAATTTTGGAATCTAATTTACAGAGTGGAGGTTAATTGAAATTTAATAATCCGATTTGACTTAATAATGGTATTTTATTCTAACCTATAAATTGTAAGTTTTAATTCATGTAATAGTGATTAAAATGATAAATGGTTTTCTTTTTGTGGAAATAAAATTTAAGTTAAAACGTAGATTTGACATGTAAGTTTTAACTAATGTAAATGGTATAACTTGGGTAATAAAAATGATAAATGTTATTTACTGAAAAGAAAATAAAGTGTAAGTTAATAACGTACTTTTAACTTAGCTAAGGATTTCAGCTTTAAATTTTGACATTATAGTAACAAAGTTATTTAACTAAAGGTGTGGTTTCTTTAATGACCAAATAGTTAAAATTAGAGTAATATAATAGGAATGATATAATGACTATGATAAAAACTGAATATATATATATATATATTATATGATTTTATAAACTATTGTAGTAGGAAGTATTACAGTAACATTTCTGCACTGCTGCGATTTCTTACAGTAACAATTCTGCACTGCTGCAAATTTTTACAGTAACAATTCTACACTGCTACGATTTCTTACAGTAACAATTCTGCACTGCTGCGAATGCTTACAGTAACATTTCTGTACTGTTGCGTTTTCTTAAAAGTGACATTTCCAGAATGCTACGATTTTTCTAAAAAGGTTATAGTTCCGAATGTTATGGTTCTAAAGGTTACACCTTTAAAATGTTATGGTTCTAGAACATTATGTTTCAAGGAGTTGTAATTAAATGAAATTTGGAAGTGTTACAACTTTGGAAAAATGAATAATATTTTAAAGAATAATGATATTGGATTTATGAGGTTTTCAAATGAATATGTTTGATATGAAATATAAACCATTCGAAATTGAAATAACGACGGGTTATAATAACGTTTGGTTGCTAAAGAGACAAGGATCGGATATGGGCATACTCTCCGTTGATACCGAAAACCACTTTAACAACTGTGTACGCGGTGGAGATTCCAGAATGAAGTAGGATGGTGGAGACGATCCTAAAGGTATACATACGTGGACCTAACTCCCGTGAGTTAGCATAAGGTGGCTAAAACATGAGCAATTGACGGGCCAAGTGAGGTAGCTCCTCCGATCGGACACACTTCATCGTTAGCCATTCTATTACATTGTGATTGATTTGGTGCGCACCTTTGATTCGGGAGTGTGGATCGAGTTGGGCGGTAGTTGCGGCTATGCGTTACCAACAGTCCAGAAGTGTAATTGGTATATCTACCCTGGAATTGCCTAGTTGTGCCGTGTCAACTACCCTAGCGCGCCTTCTACGAGTTTGTTTTGTACCATACCTATGGAGTGCCCTCTGACGACGTCCAGTATGGGCGGGATTACGATACTGTATAGACTATGGGAATATATAAAATGTGTTAAGGGGGAAATGTGTAACGCCTTAATGCTATTTTAATAGTTTACTTTACTTTAGACATTATTATAATAGCGTATATTACTACATAGTAGATAGTTTAACGAATCCTTAAAGGATGAGCGATCCCAAGCATCCTTTAAGTTGCTGATGCATTTCTTTTGCAGTTTACTTGAGTTGATTTACATTTTATAAGTATGTATGTCCTGACTCGAGTGTTTTGTGTTTTTTTATACGCTCGGGTCAGCCTGAGTTTCACAGCTTTGGATTCATCTTTTTGGAGCTAGAGATCCGCCGGAGATTTAGCTGTCTACCTGATATTTCCATTCCAGTTATTTCCACTCAGATTTTGCTTTTGTAGTAGAGAACTTATGTATCTAAACTTTCCGTTGTATTTGTTTTCATACTTGGGTATTATGTATTAGTTTGAGACTATGTATCTAGGAGCTTCATGAACTCCTATGTTTATTTTATTCCGCTGCGAGTTATTCTGATATTCTGTGTCTGTGATTGATTTTATTTGCCCCAAATTTTATTAACAATCTGTTGTTTTGAATTATTCAATTCTGACATGTGTGGTTTTATTGTCGATTTGAATTGTCCAAAACGGCGGGATGTTACACCAACTGTACAACCCATGTGGAAATAATCTGGTTCGATCGTGAGGGTGTGCTAACCACACAACAGTAACATGATGATCCTCGGTGTATGCGCAACATTGTTGGTGGATACCTAACATGTGTTAGTGGTGGAATTATGGACCTTAAGGCTTAACTAAACACTAAAGGGGTGTGAATAGTGTTTTCTAACTTTAATGAATGCATCTAACTAGGGATTTTATACTGCTTCGTAGATACCATACATCCAGTCCCGTACAATTTCTTGTACATATTTCTTTTCAAATGCCAAACTTTCAACGGGCAGAAGACAAACCCAATACAATCTTGATTTCAAGGCTACGAGGCACACCCTCTAGATTTTTCAAGCTCTGCATACACTCACTTGATTTTACTTGGGACACAAGTGCACCCACTTGGATTTCGGGGACACCAAGCACACCCAATATATTTGAATCGGGACACAATCACACCCAATCAACTATAACTAAAGTTTTAATGGTTTTTCCAAAAGACAATGTTTGATCTTTGGATACATTTGATCCTATAGTTCCTTGGACAGCACTTTGATCTTTGATTGAGTGAGAAAGATGATTGAAATCAGAGATTAAATGGTAGAGAATCAATACAATGAAGATTGAATTGAGTCTGGTTTGAATTTGAGAAAATTTGAATATATTTTCAATAGAAATTTTGGCAGAGCAAGAGGAGAGAGGATAATAAGAAAGTAGTTGTTAAAAATTTGTTACCCCTATATATAGAAGATAACAAATAGACATGTCCATTCACGAAGAGTTACGACGAATAGACACTTCATTTCAAATTTAAATTTTGAAAACTACGGCATGTATGTCGACATATCCCGGTATATTTTAAATACTTGTTTATTTTAAAATGTTTTTGAAAATCTAATGCTTTGTAAAATATTTTGATACTTTGTAAAGTAGTTTAAACATAGTTTATATACATATTAAAGTTTAGAAAACTTTTATAAAATATTATTAAATATATTTTAAAAATATATTTTGATTTAAAAATAAATGATAAGAAAAAGGGAAATTGAGATCAAAGATTGCTATCAGGGACATTAACAATATTCTATGACTCTATACATTCACTACAAGAAAAGTCCTTTATGACAGCAAACACGCACAGCGTTCAGATGCTACTTGCAGTCGTTGATCTTGGGAAAACAAAACAAATGCTAAAACAACGATGTATTAAGTACTATACAATACTTTTAAGCCCGCTTGAGTTCCCTCCTTTGTTTTCGTTGACCGCTTAAAACATTTCATCTTCTACTCCAAATAACAAACCATAAATCTAAGCCTAAATTTGTAAAATTTTCTAAACATCTGGAGTTGCAACTTCATCAAAACCCCTTACCACACCCTAATACCACGATTTCATTAGCTTATTCCAATCAATTTCATGTAATTTTAAGAATCAATCTCGCACCCTTATTCCACTACCACATCGTAATGGCTTCTTAATCCAGACTTTAACATTTTTGAAAGTTGCATCTACCTGCCCTTACATCCGATAAAATCAAAACCCTGCGTCAATAACCTACCCAACGCCTCTATCTGCTATTTGTTGCCCAGACTCCAACCGCATCCCACTACCACATCAGGTTGTGATTTTTCAAGGTAAAAGCTGATGTCGTTTGTTTTATTCAAGATTTGTTGAAGCATTATGTTACTGAAATGACAAGGTGAATTAAGGTATTATTTGAATGATTTGTATTGATTATCTAGATTGATATATGGTTATTATGAGCAACATGAAGTATTGTGTAGCCGACTGAAAGGAGACTTCTTTACCATTCAGTTCCAATTTTTATGCAGCTCATTGACGGCCTCTAATTGTGAAACAATGGAGATCGATGCCTGAAATAGAACAATAGCAATATGTGGTATTGTTTTCCATTTATGTTTCTGACCATGTTATTTTTGGTGTAGCAATTGAGGAGGGCAATTTTGATTAACATATAAAAAGTTTGAATCCATTTCTAGAGTTATAATTTTATTTATATCAACTAAAACTTCATATATAATGAAAAATAGAAACAGTTTCATATTTTTATGAATGGGTTCATTACCATGCCTTTAAATGTTGAAACTTGCTTATAATTAAAATTCATTTACTCTGCTAAACTTGTAGTGTTTTAGTTGTTAAATATACATTTCCTATTTGTGGGAAATGTTTATTTTAAGTGTACATGTTTGAATATGCATAAAATGCAATATACAGAAAGTATGAATGTGCATTATTTATACCTGGAGATGGAACAACTGTATTAGTTATCATTTTTAGAATATATATTTTGCATATGATCACATATAATTATTCTAGGAAATGGTAAATGAATCTAATGATATTCACATATAATTTTCCCTACCATCGATTCTGATTTCAATTCACCTGACACTTGAAATCTCAGCTTCATTCATCCTCCATGTCAATTTTGATTCTCTATTAGCTGCCCTAAACTCAACGGAATAGGAAGGTGTGCATTTTAAATAGGTTTCGGCTTTGTTAATGACAATAGGTTTTAAATCTTAGCTTCCCAACCAACGATTTTGATTCTCTACCATGCAATGATAATAGGTTTCCGCTTTGTAAATAAATCTCTTTTAAATACCCTTTGTTAAATCTATTTTTTTGATACATCTAAATTCCCTAAGTAAAATAATCTCTAAATAAAGTGGCCTTGACATGGCATTAAGGATATAAAGATCTTTGGTTCAAAGTTCTGCACTTTTACTTCATCTAGTTTTAGAATATTTATTATGTTCCCCAGCTTCTTTATTTATCTTTTTCTCATTGCGAGCGACATGATTTGCTACGTGTCAATCTTATAGAGGTTGGGTAGTTCCAATTTCAGATGAAGGTTCTATTTTGAGTTAAGGGAAAATAAGTGGAATACTTAGCATTGCTATTCGTATCAAGTTTTGGTTCCTTGTTATGTTAGTGATTTCTAATGATGATGCTACAAGGTATGGTCAAGTTGGTGTTTGAAATATTTATTTTTACAATCCGTATTTGAAAAAAGCTCATAGAGAAATATTACCATTTATTGTAGAAGTATAGGTACTATAATTTGAAGTAAATATTGTTTTATAACCTAGATAAACGATCTCATAGGCTCTGCGTTTTCTTTGATGTTTGTTGTATTTTACATGTAAATTGGTTGTTGTTACTAAAATGTAAAAAATAAAATGGCCGAGGGGTTTCATGCCAACATTTTGCTTGTCTTATAAATAAATGTTTCCATTGTTCACTTTTCCATGTACATCTTATATTTTATTGATGACTATAATTCTGGTCTTGGTAATTCATTAATCTTTGCATTTCACAAACATGCAGCTGGGTTTCAAATTAGGCATACATGACATAGTTAATCTAACAAAATTTCTTCATGGGGTGTTTGAAGTTTACGCTGATGGAAGTGTATACTTGGATACTCTGCAAAACCATTGGAGTGCAATATATGATGTTGCTGCTATACTCACATCAGTCCATGTGTGTTTTTTTAACAAGTTTCATGGTCGGGTTAATGTAAAGAAAATAAAGAACAAGTATCATCAACTGAATTGCCGCCTACTTTCACAGCATCGACTTCAATGTTAGCAGTAGTTGGCACAAAATCAAAACATGTTGACAGTTTGCAAACATGTAAAATATTAAATTATTTCCTCCTAACAAGATATAATTTGTATAGTTGGTTCATTTCAAATAAAAGATGTGTCTAAATAAAGGGATATGACTATTGAAGATTGTAAAATATACGCTCATCTCAGTGTCAGTCTCTATTGCTAGTAAAATCATTTTAACCTACGACTGTTTTTTCAGTTTTTATGATGGGCTTTCTAATGTAGATTTGTCAGTAAAATCATTGTTCTTCCTATATAAAGTTAAGTTCATGTAGGTTTTTCTACTTAGATTTTATGATGGGCTTTCTGTTGTAGATTTGTCAGTGAAATCATTATGCTTTCTAGAAAAAGTATAAATTTGTGACTAGTAACTTCTGTGCGGTACTTATGGTCTGTTAAACCAAATACCTTTAAAGGATGCTTTGCTACCCTTGTTATTTAGTGGAATTGGTGTGCACGTTTCAAGGCTTCATTCCCAGATATACATGGGCTCATCATGCATTTGTATACTGCACAAAAACCGGACCAGCCTGTTGATCATCTTGGTTTGCATAAGGCCTTGTGTGTTCTTATGGGATGGAATCATGCAAAAGCGCTTGATGAGTCAAAGGCATATCAATCCTTATCTACTGATTAGGCATCAGCCAATAGAGAGGACCTAATTGTATGGCCACCAACAGTGGTAATCCATAACACTTGCACAGGAAAGAAGAAAGACAGTCTCGTGGACGGTATGTGTAATAGAGAGATGGACTCAAAATTGAAAGGTATGTCATGATGCATGTCATTTCTTATGATAATTCTATTTATACATGCTCATAGTATGTCTCAGTTAGATTGTATACCTTGGGCTATTGGCAATTTTGGGTGACGACATAATCTAATTTAAGTTTGTTCTTACTTTTAGTAATATCCCCAATTTTCAAAAGGAGGTGCATAAACAGAGATTTAAAACTATAATTTGGTAAAGCTTGAATGCTTTACCAGCATGATAATGTTGTTTTAGTTAATTTGTTGTTAATATCACTTAATTTGAATCGACTAGTGGATGCTATAAAACAGAAGTACTTGTTCCAAAACTAAAATATTGAGTTCCATTCAATATAAAAATTATTTTGTGGATAATTTAAGAAGGTATTTGTTAAAGTTTGTCGATCTATTTATAATGAAGAGTCTTTATTATGTTCCATTAAAAAAATTTATTTTATGGAAGGCTAAGAAGATATTTGTTTAATTTTATGGATCTATTTGCAAAATCGAATAATTAGCACTTGTGTATTTGACGGGATCTATTTTTGGAGTTAGCAGGAGTCATCTACTAAAGTTAATAATCATCTTGGTAACTTTTTTCTTAATTTATGTCAAAATTAACTAAACTAGGTAATTTGGCCACCCCTATCAATTGTCAATAAAAGGTAAATAAGCGCTTCTTTCCGTGGTTGTCTTATTCTTTCTAGAATATTTCGATTTAATAAAGTATGTAACTATAATATATATATATATATATATATATATATATATATAATTCTGACCCTTTTGCCATAGATACACCATAAGAATGATACAATTAGCGATGGAGATGAAATTGAAGGTACCCTTTTTATTCATGTCTTAACAGTGATATGTATATATTTATTTGACGTGCTTTAAAATGTTCATTTTTTAGATGTATTAACTCCTGAGGAACAAGAGGAAAAGTAGCAGCATGTTGGCTGTTACATTGCATCTCATTAAAGCTATTTGCTAATATTGTTACTTGTGCATTTCAAGGGTTTCTCTACATGGACTAGACGAGATTTCAATGCATTCATTCAAGCATGTGAAAAGTGTGGCCACAAGGACATAAAGAACATAGCCTTAGAAATGGAAGGTAGAATAGAAGGTGAAGTTGAAAGATATGCAAAAGTTTTTCGGCAAAGATACAAGGAATTAAATGGTAAGTTTATGCTCTTCAAATTTGTCATCATAATTGGTCATCTTTTTTTCATATTTTAACCACCATGGCATAATAGGCTAATCAATGTACCGACTCTTAAAATTCATTGCTTTGGATACTTAAATTATGATCGTCTTATCAAATTCTTCGCTTTGGCATAATATTCATAATAGGAATTTTGGCTGATGTGGCTTTTTCTAGTATTTGATATTTTCTCAAAATTTCAGTCGCCCTAATTTAAATTGTGTTTGTCCATACAACAATGGACTAGCAGATGAGTGTTCCCTTAAAACTAATTATATCAGATGTTACTTTAGTAGTTCATCTTAGTTCAATTAACAAAATAATGATGAAACTGCTTAAATGAATGCATAACCGTTGATATTTTGAATTAGAATTGAAAGCAATTGGAAACTAAAAATTAGATATAAAGAGGAGAGAGATGCAAGGAAAACATAACTGATTTCAGTGTTTGAATCCTCAAACAAAAGACATAAATGCATGTAATTCTAATATATTTTTGAAAATGTCACTCTTCTTTTCTCAATAAAAATTGAATTGAGATGCATTTACATGCCATAATACCTCAGTTCGAAAAAATAATCATGTCAATAGTAATTTACAATTAAGTGTAAATGAATAAGCTTTAAGCGCTCTAGATTCACCCCTGTAAGACTGAACAGTTCTTATTTGAGCTAGTGCCTATAACACATGCAAAGAACTTAAGTACGTTCATCAACTGAAGCTAACAAAAGTAATGAGATGTTTCTAAAAGTTACTTACTTACCCTGCTATGTTCCAAGCTTGAGAAAGAGCATCTTAGCCCCTTTGGTTGTGAATTTTGACAAGGAAGTATGATGAATGCCGCCTATAACTGCTATATGTGGAACTACAGCAAGTGTAATTAAGGATGGTTGCCAAACTACAGTAAATCCTACTATAAATTCAGATGCAAATGTACTCATGTAATGTATAAAATTCCCCAACTGCATGCAATTGTAATTTAGAATGTCTTTATACATAAAACATGTAATATAATCAAGGTTGCGTATACATGTACATATAATCAACTTTGAATAAACTCAATATTTTAATTGTCTTTTTAGCTCCTTTTCCTTTCCTTGTTCATATTTTTTTATTATTAAAGCATTAAAATCATCAGCCTATTTTAAGATTGAGCAAAGTTTGCACAGATACAGGAATAAACGCTTCTTGTTTCAGCTCTATGGTCCTACATCTCTATAAATTCACATTAACATACTATCACATATTCCTCCTGTTTCTGAAGATGAGCATACATATGGTTATTGAAAGTGTACGTGTAGTACTAAGGATCGTGTAATATGGTATATAAGTGCGGAAACTGATAATAGTAGTAAAATAAAAATTAAAGTAAGCACACCAGGAATTTTTATACTGGTTCGAACTTCCCGTTCTACGTCCAGTCCCAGAATACCCTCTGGATTTAAACTAAACCCCTCACTTAACTCGGAGGAATAGGTATACGACACCTGAGCAGCCGAACAGGAATTTTTCCGCCTCAACAGCCGAAGAGGACTTCAACTTAATACAAATAGTTTGTTGACGAATGTGTTCTGAATAACACTGATTGTATTTTGATAGTACAACTTTCCTATAATCAAATCCTCAAGAGTATATATGTGAGTGAAGATTTAGAAGGAAGATAATCATGTAGAATCGAAATATATGAATTAAATCAAGGATTCTAGTGATATTAAATAAGAATGAATGCTTTTATTTGCAGAAATGAATAGAGAATAGAATTCATAATTATAAACAAGAATCGGTATTTGTAGAAGTGAATTGAACATGTTTATATAGTTATAGAATAGTTGCAATCTTTCATGAAGAGTTTCAATCAAAAGTTGTATCCGAATCTCTTGAAATAAAAGACATTCCTCTTCATGAACAATTGCACCTCTTCAGAAAACTAGCCGTTATGTTCTGGTCGGTTGACCGAGAAACCTGGGTCGGTCAGCTGAGTTTACAAATATAAATAAAACGGTGCATATCGGTGCTCTGGATATAGAGTCGGTCGACCGAAATTTCTGGTCGGTCGGCCGACCTGCTGTTATTTGCACAGTGCACACTAATTTTATATATAACTTAAATTGTGTGTGTGTGACTACTTGCGGAATGATTTTAACAATTTTCTAAGACTCAATAAAATATTCATACTAAAATCTGGATTGTAGTCTTGTCTCCTTTGTAGTGTGTGATATATATGGTTTATTCTCTTTTTGTCGCTTTTGAATTCTCGTCGTATGATCTCTTAAGCTTGTGTCATGAATCAAAACTTCATGAATCAACATTCTCCCCCTTTTTGATTGATGACAATACTTATATGACGAAGTAATATTTACATATATATTATAATTCTCCCCCTGAATATATGGCGACTTTTCTGCAAAAAAAATCGTTAGCTTTCATACATTTCTCCCCCTTTGTCATCGACAAAAAGGAATACTTACTAGAAGTAATATGTTAAAGTAATGCGAATCATTGAAATTTAAATATTAAATATTCAAACCAAAATAGGAACAATTAAGGATGTTTGCTTAGTACACAACAATAATGAAGAAAAAATATATTATTCTCATAAAGAAATTCTTGAAATTAAATTGTAAAACACTACAATTACTCCTCATCATCATCGGAATCCCAAAATTCTGGACGAGTATTTTCATCCAGAGGAGCCGATTCCTTACCCCGTCTTTGAGTGGGAGGTGCGTGGGTTGCCGATGTGCTGGAACTTGTGTTTTCTGAAGTAGACCAAGAAAAATTTGGCGTTGGTCTTTTTCCGGGAGAAACAAAAGAAGCACCGGCTTCGGAAGTACATGATAAGGCATCCCCTAAATTTATGAAGAAGCCTTTGATTTTCTTGAACCGCCCATCAATTTTTCGAAGTCGGACATCCAAAGCTAGTTGATTTCGAGCCAAAATATCAATGGCAGCCTCCGTACTAGTACCGGGAGTTGGTCGTTGAATTGAGGTTTGACGAGTTATACGTTCCGTAGCATGAGTAGATAGTTGAGGTGTAGAATAGCTGCGACGTAGTTGTTCTCGAGGAGTAGTACGCCATTGGTGAAAAGTTGTAATTTTGGACGGTGCATCGGGTAACTTCATTAGTTTTATGGTTCGTGAGTCAAAAGTACGAACTTTGGATGTTTCGGATTCCGGAGCATGGGTGACAAAGCTATTAATCAACCTCATTATGTATTCTCCATAATAAATATGAAGCATCTTTCCTTGGTTGAAAGAGAGAAATTCATCCATAAGAAGTTGTGCCCAATTTACTCGAATATTTCCGTACATAGGATACAATGCTTTGAAGTTTTCGGGATATACTAAGTGGTATGATCCTCCTCACAATTTTCAGTGTTTCTTGGTGGATCAACAAGATTAAGGTTTGCTAGAAATAACTTGACCATAATATGATTGATTTTCATGTTATTTTTTCTATGGTCAAGGAAAGTATCAAGACCACTCTCAATAGCGGCATTTTCAATACCGTAGGAAGCAAAGTCAGGATAACTTACAAATGACTCTTCAAAGATTTTGGCATCTTGAAGTTTTATCCATCTTTGAAGAGCTATATCATTAACTAGCCATGAAGCAATTTGTGTATCCACCGGAGTAGATGAAGATGAGCCACCGATTGTCTTTGATTTCTTCTTGGGAGCCATTTGTTTTTCGAAGAAAAAAATTTGAGAGATTTTTTAATGGGGGCTAGGTTAAAATCTGAATTTGGGGAAGTAAAAGTGAAGAGATAAAGTAAAAAGGTGAAAGGATGGGTATAAAACTGAAGTAGAAAACAGAAAATGATACGTTCGGTCGACCGGAAGCACTGGGTCGGCTGACTGAACTGGCAATCTGAAAGATGGTAAATTCTCGGGAAGGGATTGGCTGACCGAGTCAGGGTATTCGGTCGACCGACCTGGTAGACATATGTTTTAAAATTCTCGGGATAGCTTCGGCTGACCGACTCAGGCTCTCCGATCGACCGAGGCAGGTAAACAAACAAATTTTTGCTGTTTTTCAACAAAAAATTATAGAAATATAAATTATATTATTACATCATTTATATTTATACATCTTATTGAAAATAATAACATATATATATATATATATTAATTTATAGCCATGGTTCATCAACATCTACGTTCCCATGAGTTTGGAGACGGAACATTTTCTATTGGTGACCATCTTGGAGCTATTGGAGTTTGAACAGGGTTTGAAGGTGATGGAGATCTGTAAGAAGGTTCAGCAACATCATCCTTCTTAGATGAACAAATTTTCATGGCAATCTTTTCAAGAAAACTTAAACGTCTTGCCGTGACTTTTTGTTCGTAGAAGAGTTCCCGTTGCATATTCATTTGTTGTTGTTGGTAGTGATGTATTTCATCAATTTTTTGTTTGGTTGATGGAGATATTACCATTGTATTCTTCCCTTTCTTCTTTTCAGATGTATAGCCTGTATGGGAGTCTTCCAATGGTTTCCACCCGTGTCGGGGGTCTTTATCTGGAGAGGAGAAGTCTAGAACACGTTTAGGCATGGGAAAAGTAGGATAGGGGCCATTTTCGGGGATGCGATCAGAACAATCGTCGTCCGGAGATGTGTATGATAAATGAGAATTTTCAAAGTTATAGTAATCATTGTTTGAAGACATTTTTTCAAGTTTTGCTTTGTAAAAATTTTGTAGTATATGTTCTAATTAATAAGCATAGTACATATATAACCATCTATTTTCTGAAAAATTAGTGGTTTAAAACAAATTTTAACTATAATCACAGAACTTTATAGCAAAACTGTTCGTAATTGTATGATATATAAGCTTTAGAGCTAAAAATAGTTTGTTCTGAAATTAAAGTTAATGTTACAGATTGTAAATAAAACTGAAACAAGAAACACCCATAGCTCAAGTAGCTATAATACAACATCTAATAAATAAGTCAGAGGTCATGAGTTCGAGTTCCGATTTGGTCAGAAATAAAACAATTTTTGATTTTTCGATATTTTTGCATATTTTTATTCATAAATCTTTAAACGACATTATACCTAAATCATGTCTAAGTTTTATAAAAATATTTTCATTTAGCAGTTTAGTAAAAATGTCAGCAATTTGATTTTCAATGTTGATAAATTCTAAATTTATTAATCCTTTTTCCAAACAATCACGAAGAAAGTGATGACGAATATCAATGTGTTTTGTTCGTGAGTGATTGACCGGATTTTTAGAAAGATTTATTGCACTAGTATTATCACAATAAATTATTGATTTTTCAAGATGACAATTAAAATCTTGTAGTGTTTGTTGCATATATATGACTTGTGCACATGCCAAAGCAGCAGATATATATTCTGCTTCACACGTTGATAAAGAAACACAGTTTTGTTTCTTACTAAACCAAGAGACTAAGGAACGTCCAATGAAATGACACGTTCCGCTCGTACTTTTTCGATCCATCCGACTTCCTCCAAAATCAGCATCGCTATAGGAAACTAATTCGAAAGGACATTCTTGCGGATAAAATAGTCCAAAATCTTTGGTTTTAGTTAGATAACGAATAATGCGTTTAACAGCTCTCATATGTGACTCTTTGGGATTTGCTTGAAATCGAGCACATAAACAAACACTCATCATAATATCGGGTCGACTCGCTGTTAAATATAGTAAAGAACCTATCATACTACGATATAGTTTCTGATCAACACTTTTGCCATCTTCATCTCTATCGAGATGAATCGTTGTGCTCATAGGAGTTGGTTTGGCAGCAGTGTTTTCCAGACCGAATCGTTTAATTAAATTATAACAATATTTTTCTTGATTAATAAAAATTCCATTTTCAATTTGTTTAATTTGTAATCCTAAAAAATATGACAATTCTCCCATATGAGACATTTCAAATTCGTTTGTCATTATTGTTGAAAATTCCTGACATAGTTTTTCATTTGACGAGCCAAAAATAATATCATCAACATATATTTGAATTATTAAAATATCTTTCTTAGTTTTCTTAATAAAAAGCGTTTGATCTACCTTACCAATTTCAAAACTAGATTCTAATAAATAGCTTTTAAGACGATCATACCAAGCACGTGGTGCTTGTTTTAAACCGTATAATGCCTTTTTGAGTTTATAAACATAATATAGATATTTTTCATGATTGAAAAGTGGTGGTTGTTCAACGAAAACATTTTCTTTTATATAACCATTTAAAAAATCACTTTTAACATCCATTTGATAAAGTTTAAAATTATGAAAACATGCAAAAGCCAATAAGATTCGTATTGCTTCAAGTCGAACGACTGGAGCAAACGTTTCTTCGTAATCTATTCCCTCTTCTTGATTATATCCTTGTGCAACTAATCTAGCATTATTTCTAGTTATATTTCCTAGTTCATCTGCTTTGTTTTTGAAAACCCATTTAGTACCGATGACTGATTGATCACTTGGTCTAGGAACGAGTTCCCAAACTTCGTTTCGTTCGAATTGATTTAGTTCTTCTTGCATGGCAAAAATCCAGTAGTCATCAGTTGATGCTTCTTTTATATTCTTAGGTTCTATGTTAGAGAGAAAAGCTACATGACCAACTTGATTTAGTTGATGTTTGGTTTTAACATTCGTATTAACTTCTCCAATTATATTTTGCACAGGATGATCTCTTAAAATTCTAGGTGGAGATTTTATTATATTAGAAGTAATGTTTGTATTGGTTTCATGAGTCTCAAAATATTCATTTGTATTAATATTTTCATTCTGAGTAGTTTCATCATCAGAATCAAAAGTAACAATTGGAATTATATTTTTAAAATTTTCGTCAAATGACACATGTAAGCTTTCTTCAATAATTTGAGTTCGTTTATTATAAATTCGATAAGCCTTGCTTCGTTCAGAATATCCAACGAATATTCCTTCATCGGATTTTGGATCGAATTTTCCTAGCTGATCTTTAGTATTTAAAATAAAACATTTAGAACCAAAAACTTTAAGATATGAAATATTTGGTTTTCTTCCATTTAGAAGTTCATATGGAGTATTCTTAGTTAATGGTCGAATAGAAACACGATTTAATACATAACAAGCAGTAGCTACAGCTTCTGCCCAAAAGTGTTTCGATAAAGTGGTTCCATTTAATAAAGTTCTTGCACATTCTTGTAACGTTCTATTTTTCCTTTCTACAACTCCATTTTGTTGTGGTGTTCTAGAAAACGAAAAATTATGGTTAATACCTTTCTTGTTACAAAATTGTTCAAAAGCTTCATTTTCAAATTCTCCTCCATGATCACTTCTTATATTTTTAATTTTCAAACTCTTAATATTTTGAATTCTTTTAACAAAAAATTTAAAATTATCAAAAGTATCACTTTTATTTTTCAAAAAGAAAATCCAAGTATATCTAGAGAAATCATCAACAATAACAAATACATATCTATTATGATTAATAGACTGCACTTGAGTTGGACCAAAAAGATCCATGTGTAAAAGTTCAAGTGGTTGTTCTGTAGATATTACTTTCTTTGATTTAAAAGAATATTTTGTTAATTTTCCTAATTTACATGCATCACAAAATATATTAGTTTCGAATTTTATATTGGGTAAACCTTTAACTAATTTATTTTTAGCTAGTTTGTTGATAGTATTAAAATTGATGTGACAAAATCTTTTGTGACAAAGACAAGAATCGTTTTCTTTAGCCACTAGACACAAATTTGAATCATTATTAACATTCATATTTAAGATATAAATGTTTTTATCTCTTTTTCCTTCGAAAATAGTGTTATGATTTTTATCGAAAATATTACATTTATTTTCTGAAAAAGTTATATTAAAACCTTTATCGCATAGTTGACTAATACTTAATAAATTGTGTTTTAAATTTTTAACTAATAAAACATCAGTAATGAGAGGTAAATTAGAGGTACCGTTGCTACTGACATTGCCTTTGCCGATGATATATCCTTTTGAGTTATCTCCAAAGGTGACTGCTCCTCCATTTGAGTATATAATGTTTGACAACATTTCTTTGTTTCCAGTCATGTGTTTTGAGCAACCGCTATCTAAGATCCATTTTCCTCTCTTCTTATGTGGTACCTGCAAAAAGTTTATAAAAAGTTGGTACCCAATCTTTTTAGGGTCCTAAGAGTTAGATCTTAGGAAGCCAAACCCATACGGGTTCAGAATTCCCTTTATAAACATAATTCTTGTTATTATGAACAGTTTCCATAAACATTTTGATATGTTTATTCCTTATCAAAACATTATTTGTTTTTGGAATCCATATCTTGATGGTTTTAGTATTTGGATAAACTGTTTTCTTAATATCTTTCTTAATATTATTATTAATCCTACTTTTAGCAAAATTATTTTGTTTCTTAAATCCTAGTCCAGATTTATTGTTAGAAGATTGAGAGTTTTCTAGTATACTAGAAAGATTTTCTCTTCCTTTATTGAAATTAGATACATTTTTAGAAATATCATCAAATTTTATTTTAAGACTAGATTTTTCTAACTCTAAATCCTTGATCTTAGAGTTTAAACTATTATTTTTGAAAAGTAAAACATCATTTTTATTTTTCTGAATTTCTAGTTCTTCAGATATTGACGAAATTTGAGAAGATAAGTTAGAATTCGATTGTTGAGAAATTTCAAGTTCTTCTTCCAATATTATCTTCTCATCTTTCAACATATCTACTTCTAAAACTGTTCTATCTAACTTTCTTTGCAACTCCTTATTTTTCTTTTTAAGTTACTTTACTAAATTTACTAATTCAGAATTTATTTCAATTAAATCTTCAAAAGTAAAATCACTTACATCGTCTGACGAAGCCATGAAGCATACATTTGCTTGTTCATCATCACTTTCACTCTCTGATGAGGATGATGAGTCAGTGTCGTCCCAAGTTACTGAAATAGCTTTTCGTTTGGTTTTGTCCTTCTTGAAATTATTCTTTTTACGATCTGGACAATCCTTCTTCATGTGTCCTTTCTTATGACATTCATAACATTCCATTGTTGAAGATGATGGTTTGCTGCTATTGGAATTGTTGTTGGAATTATTTTTGTTTCCCTTGAATTTGTTTCTGTTGAATTTCAAAAACTTTTTGAAATTTTTGGCGATCATTGCCATATCTTCATTATCTGAGTCGGAATCATCTTTTTCTGCTTGGAATGCCACATTTTTCTTTTCTTGTGCTCCATTTCTTTTTGCCTGCAAATTTACTTCGTAGGACATTAAATTACCTATCAATTCTTCTGGTTTTAATGTTGACAAATCAGTTGCTTCTTCAATAGCTAGGACTTTTCGTTCCCATTCGTCCGTTAAAGAATTTAAGATTTTTGTAACAACACCAAAATCAGTAAACTTTTGTTCTAATGATAATAAAGCATGATAAATATCCTGAAATCTAGAGTACATGTCATTTATAGATTCATTTGGCCTCATTTTAAAATTTTCAAATTGATGTTTCAACATAGAAAGTTTGCTTAATTTAACTTTGTTCGTTCCTTCATGCGAAACTTTAAGAGTTCTCCAAATTTCATAACCTGAAGTGCACATGCTAACTCTATTGAATTCATTTCTATCTAATGCACAAAATAAAATATTCATAGCCTTTGCATTTGATGTAGCATCTAGTTTTTGTGTGTTACTCCAAGTTGAGTATTCTCCAGTAGGAGTTGTGTACTCACTTTGTATAATATTTCAGATATCAAATCCACTCGATTGCATATAGATTCTCAGTCTAGTTGACCAATAATTATAATTTATACCATTAAAAAGTGGAGGTCGTGAAGTAGATTGACCTTCTGTGAAACTAGAATTAGTGTGAGTGCTAACATCGTTAGTTTGTGTGGTTGCCATATTACTTAAGAAAAAATATCAAATAACTTTGTGACGGTTATAGGATAACCTTGCTCTGATACCAAATGAAAGTGTACGTGTAGTACTAAGGATCGTGTAATATGGTATATAAGTGCGGAAACTGATAATAGTAGTAAAATAAAAATTAAAGTAAGCACACCAGGAATTTTATACTGGTTCGAACTTCCCGTTCTACGTCCAGTCCCAGAATACCCTCTGGATTTAAACTAAACCCCTCACTTAACCCGGAGGAATAGGTATACGACACCTGAGCAGCCAAACAGGAATTTTTCCGCCTCAACAGCCGAAGAGGACTTCAACTTAATACAAATAGTTTGTTGACGAATGTGTTCTGAATAACACTGATTGTCTTTTGATAGTACAACTTTCCTATAATTAAATCCTCAAGAGTATATATGTGTGTGAAGATTTAGAAGGAAGATAATCACGTAGAATCGAAGTATATGAATTAAATCAAGGATTCTAGTGATATTAAATAAGAATGAATGCTTTTATTTGCAGAAATGAATAGAGAATAGAATTCAGAATTATAAACAAGAATCGGTATTTGTAGAAGTGAATTGAACATGTTTATATAGTTATAGAATAGTCGCAATCTTTCATGAAGAGTTTCAATCAAAAGTTGTGTCCGAATCTCTTGAAATAAAAGACATTCCTCTTCATGAACAATTGCACCTCTTCAGAAAACTAGCCGTTATGTTCTGGTCGGTTGACCGAGAAACCTGGGTCGGTCAGATGAGTTTACAAATATAAATAAAACGGTGCATATCGGTGCTCTGGATACAGAGTCGGTCGACCGAAATTTCTGGTCGGTCGGCCGACCTGCTGTCATTTGCATAGTGCACACTAATTTTATATATAACTTAAATTGTGTGTGTGACTACTTGAGGAATGATTTTAACAATTTTCTAAGACTCAATAAAATATTCATACTAAAATCTGGATTGTAGTCTTGTCTCCTTTGTAGTGTGTGATATATATGGTTTATTCTCTTTTTGTCACTTTTGAATTCTCGTCGTATGATCTCTTAAGCTTGTGTCATGAATCAAAACTTCATGAATCAACAGTTATCACATGAGTACTTTACATAAGAGAGTTTTTAATATGTATGTTTTTCTTTTTTCTATTATAATTAAAGACATCGCGTGGAGGAGAATGATGGCGGAGTTACCTATCAAGATTTAAGTTGCGAATCCAGCAGCACAAGCAACAGCCATGCTGACCAAGAAGGCCATATAGAGGATCTCGAGGGCATCACAAAAGCAATTAGACCTATATTTGAGTACATAGCACGTAATTCTCCATACGGAATAGAGCCTTTTTCTGAAAAGGTGTGTTAACTCTTTTCTATTATTTCAAAGTAACTATACACGGGTCAAATTGGCAGTAAAACTATACATTTGTAACAGTTAAACTTGAACTTCAAAATTCTGTACTATGCTTTTCTTCTAAATACATTTCCTTACTGTTTCTATGTAACTGCTGCTACGGCCTTCTGTTTAATTATTTAACCAAACACATTTATGTTAAATAGTTGTCTAAATGCAGTTTTTTTGAGTCAGTGCAGGAATCCTGCTTTTCGCGCGAAAGAAAAGAAAAGAAGAAAAAAATTAACAGAAATAAAAAAAATTAAAACCTATATATATCTTTGTTGACTAATGTTACAAATGTGAATTTCTATCATAGATAAAGGAACTGAACGTTAAGTTTCCAGGCCTAAAGACCTACAGGTGCTGTGATCTTCTCCCTTCTAGTTGGTTGTCTGTAGCATGGTATGCCTTATTTCTCAAACATCCTCACCTCTGCATTATAAGTTGCGTTTTCAACCTCCTGCTCACGTTTATAAAAATTTATGTCACCAATGTATGCTTACATTCAACACACACTCAAGCTATGAACACGAGTTTCAATTTCCGTATAACATGTCTGAAACTTTAATGATTTATCCCACGATATGCACAAGCTTGTCTAATGGCTCAATTTATTGCAGGTACCCTATATACAGTGGTAATATACAAAGAAATTATACATAGTATTTTGAAAGAGAGAGAGAGTGAGGTATGTATGTAGGATGGAATGAATGATAAATCGACAAAGGTCCTGGCAGTGAATGTGGTGCACCATTTTTCTCGTCTGGTTTCACAAAACTTTGGCAGTGATTGTGGTGATATTTTTTAACTCAAAATGGATCGTTTTTGTGATATTAAACTATTTTCATGTTTAATCTTCGTAAGTGAATTATCTGAATAACTAAATTGTTTAAGTCTTAATATATATCATACATTTTTAAAGATGAGGACTGTAGAATGCAAAATTTTCAGTTTTAACACTATATGTGCACAATAGAAATGATTAATAATTTTCAGTTTTAAAGGTGGGGCCCAGCTGTTGTGCCAGCTGAACGTTGGTTGACTGGAAGTATAGTTTTGATCAGTCGTCTGACGCTGTCCTTGGATAAAGATGTTGTAACGATCCCGAATTTTAATTGAGTTTAAATTGTTAATTAATTTCATTTTTGAATAAGAATTGTGAAGTAATGAGTAATTAGTATAAAATACTAGTTAAATTATGAATTAGTTTGTATATTTGAAAATAAATAATAAAATGTTGGATAATAAAACTTTAAAAGGAATTCAAAATAAGTGTTGATGTTAAATAAATATTTCAAATAAATCTATAGTTATATAAAATATGAAATGAACATATAAAAAATTTCTAGAAATAAATATTTAAGTTAAAATAGAATTAAATATACAAAGTAAAATAAAACACAAACAAAGTATATTCATAAGATAATAAAAATAAATATATATGTAGACAATAACTATTTGGGTTAGAAATGAGTGTTTAAGTTAAAAATAGGATTTCATTAATATTACAAACCCATAAGACAAGCAAAAACACATATACATTCAAGTACATTCAACTAAGTATTCAAATATACATACAAATATCTATTAGCTTGCAAAGGAAGACATAAAGTACCAAGGCAATTAAGGCCATATCCTCTAGCCACCATAATAGATTATCAGCCAACAAAGATAGCAGCCTGGTCAACAATTGAAAGAAAAATATCTCTGATCCTATTGTACAAAACAATATAATCACTTGTACAAGAGTATAACTTCTCCTGTACAAAATAATATCAACTTGTAGCTTCTTTCCATACTTCAAACAATTTCATTTCAGCTCGTTCACTTACAAAAAATTGAGTAAAACTGAAATGAGCAACAACTTGAACAAATAAAGCAAAAGTTCAACTCAAATAAGACATAATATTCATTCAAACCAGAGGATCAAGCAAGATTTTAGCTTGCAAATTTTCAAAGCCTGTTTCAAGCATAACAAGGAAACTCTGTTTTTCTATGGAAACCACTGTGAGTAAACCTTTATAAAATCTGGTTTTTTATCTGTTGTTTGTGATCATGCCTGAAGTGAAGCTGAAAATTACTTGCATGTGTGCAAATCTGTGCATATATGTTTATGAATGTGACCGTATGTGTCTGAGAACAGACATGCATCTCTGCTTCCAACTTCCAAGTTATAAAAGTTAAACCTATTCAAAAAAAATCGAATTCTTCTTCTCTGATCTTTGTTAGACCTTAGGATCTAAACAAGATTTGTCTGTTTAAACCTGATTTAAGTTTTAAAAATAAATTTAAGAAGATTTAATTTTAACTTTCTCTGGAAATTTGAAAATACAAGCAAAAACCAATATATGTTGAAAATTCATCCATCATGATTTTCGATTTTAAATATATCAAGTGAAACGTTTTTGAAATTGATGATTTTTAAAAGAGAAATCATAATTTTTAATAAAGTATCCACTGAGAATTTGTAAGATGAACGTAAAATGGGTTTTGATGAAATTCTGGTGATCGGTGGGTTTATAAATCTCGAGATCGAGGTCGTAGCTAGCTTGAAGGTTCGAGATCATCAGAAAATACTAGATAAATTTATATATTGTGGAATTTTTGATTCGAGGTCAAACTAGGGTTTAAGAACCCATTTTTGTTCACGATCGAAATGATGGTGCTGCGCCATCTAGGGGTGATCGGACTGCGTAGCGACGGGGCCAATCGCGGCGTAGCACGTGTGTGGAGCTTTGGTCCAAATTTGGTGACCAATAACGGTCAGGGGAGGCGGCGCGAGGCAGTTTTCCGGTGATGTTCCTAATGTGTAGTTGGGTCGAAGTGTCTCGATTCTTGTTTTCAAATCTTTCTCGAATTCTGGGTGTTTGTGGTGTTTTGGGGGATGGTGGTCGACTCGTGGATGGCTGCAGCTCCAACCAACGGCGGCGAAATTGGCCGTGCACGTGCACGAGCACTGGGGTGTATGCCTGGGTGGTTGAGTTGTTGCCTGGGAAGAACTAAATTTTTCTCGCGTATTTCCTCGAGTGACTCGATGATGGACTCGAAGTTTTGGAGGATGGAACTCGAAGCGGGAATAGGAAGTCTCGAGTTAAAATTTGGTTCCAGGCTTTGGAACCTGAACTTGTTTTCTGGGAATTAAAAATAAATTTAAATTTCAAACTAAGGTTTTAAAACTGAGTTTAAATTAAAATGTAAACATAAATTCAAGTTTGAATTAAAATTTAGTTTGAAAATAAATAAAGTTTCAAATTCAATTTGTTTCAATAATTTAAAAACAATTAAATGTATGGGGGAAATTTGAATTCAAAATAGAATTGAATTTGAAAAATGAAAACTTAAACAAGTTAAAATTAAAAGTTTAGAACCTGAAATAATTTTTGACCAGATTTCCAGATTTTGAAATTAATTTAAAATTTGTAACTTAAGTGTTTAAAGAAAACTTTAAAATGTTAAAGTTAAAAAGAAAATTGATTTTAAACTCTTTAAAATTTCTTAAATATAATTCAGAATAATCACTTGAAAATTTTGGAAATATAATTACTTAGAAAAGTGATTAATAGATAATTACCGGATGTGATTAATTGAATGATAATCAGTAATTTGGGTATAAATATTTGTTATTAATCAAGGGGTTAATTAAATTTATTAATTAAAGGATTAATTAATAATTGTGATTTGTTAAAAAAAAAGTAATTAAAGGTTAATTGATTCATTAATTAAGATTGATTAGTTAATAATTGAAGATTAACTAATAAAATTTGAAAGAGAATTTATTTCAAATAATTTGTAATTAACTTATGATAATTAACCCGGATTAATAATTGATACATCTGATAAAAATTAATCAGTTGATTAATAAAATTTACTGGTGAATGTTGGATTTGACTGAATGATTGAATTGTTGATATTCCCTGATCTGTGATGTTGTGTAATATATTCTGATTTGTATGTAATCTGTACCGTAGTTCATTTATCTGGGATGAATGTAATATATTATTTGTAATTTATATATCTGTGATCTGTGAATAAAAGATAAGCGTTATAGTTTATACCACTTATCAAATATATTGCTGTATTAGAATCTGTGATGATTGAATGATGTTGCACTATTGTGTTAAACCCCTGGACTACACTCTTACACACACAAATATGGATTTCACGAGGAAATCAGTTAAGTCATAGATAATTTAAATTTATTATTTTTGAAATTGAAAATTTAATTTCAATTGATTTTGGAAATGGATTTGGGTTAAATGTTAAGGCTTTTGAAAAGGAGTTTTAAGATAAAAGTTATTTTGAATAACTTGGTGAAGCTTCCAATTTAAATAATTTAATTTGAATTTGAATTCAAAATTTTGAATTGAATTCCATGTTTGGAAATTATGGTTAAAGATGTTATAGATGTGTTTATTTGAATTTAAACCATTTTAAAAGTATGGTTTTGAGAACTTGAATTTAACCCAAAGACTTTAACTCGTATAAATGAACCAGATTGTCCGAAATGAAAACTATTTGTTTTGAAATAATAGAAGCTTTCATATAAGGAATGAATTTCCAATTTGTGTCAAAAGGATTTCAAATTGAAATGAAAATGGTTTTCCGAGTTATAAATAAATCTTTGTGAAAGATTGTTGAACTTTGTTTGAAATTTGAAAAGTGTACCTTTTGTATAAAAGGTTGAAATGGAATTGTTTTGAAAGCTATGAATTAAATCTTTGATTTAAAGATTTAATGAGTTAATCGAATTGAAATGGAAATCGATTTGAAAATCCGTGAATGGATCTTTGTGAAACTGGGTGAACTTTGTGAATGGAATCTTTTTGTTTAAAACGATTAAAATGGTAATGTGTTTAACCAATTTAAAGAGGAAATTTGGATAATAAGTTGTGACTTAATCGGAATCCCAATATCCATATGTTTTAAAATATTGCGCTCATTATTCGGTTTAGCCGGGAGAGGACCTTTGCGTCATTGTAACGCCCCACTCTGAGACCCACTGTAACAAAGAGTATTACGGGAGTATAGTGGAAGCGACCATTTGTAATCAAGCTATAACTATCTACTGAATACGTCGAAAGGATAGTATCTATATTTTTTTTTCAAGTGGTTCGACATATTCGGTAAATACTTATAACGAAATTACAAATGGCAAAAGATCTATCAGGACAAAGCATAATAACATAATAATAAAACATCACAGAACAGAATCACATAACAGATATAAAATCCCAGAACAATACATCGTCAATACAGATCCAAATACTACAAGTGGGTACAAAGCCACTGCCCACACATGTGAGTCAAAAATATGTACATATCAAAGTCTGAATAATAACAGAGTAGCGGAATAGCGGACAAATAAAAGCGCTATCTATCAGCATAGCAGATAATGTCCAAGCGAAAGCATAGAAGCTAAGTCCAGAGACCTAACCGGAAACAACTCGGTCTGACCCGAGCGAAAACACTCGGGTCAGGCTAGCTAAATAATCAGTAATAACTGAGATATATAATAATGCGGTACATAAAGAAAGCAGTACTTTTCCTATGAGAAGAGTATTTTGGACCACATGAATATAATGACGGTCCCTAATCATCAATCAACAGTAAAAATCTCCAAAGAGAATATCAGCACTAAAGTGTTGAATAAATAAAATCGCCTCATATCATCGGCGTAGCCAAAGCTATATAAAGTTGCCCATAGGCAATAATCCCATGTGTGACCAGAGTCTGTAATCAATGCCCAAGCAAAGATCGATGCTCCAAAGAGCAATGGGGATATACTGAAAAGTCAATGAAATCAAACACTGAAAAGTAGTGCCCAAAGACACTGTGAATCCACAAGGTAATCGCACTTACATCGTATGGTTCCATAGAACCAACACCAAATGGCGGTACTCAAATGGATATAAAAAACATCAGATAATACAAGTATAGCACGTGCACCGACCGGAGTCGTTATTGCCAAGTACTGTAGAGTTGTGATCGATCACTCGCACAGATGCGGAACGCACGAGACGGCGAGATCCTTCCCAGAAGGATAAAGGCCCAGAGGCATATGCCGAAAAAGAAACTGCTCCATAGAACAGGTGTCCAGAGACGGTTGCCCAGAGGCGTGGTGACCCAGAGGTCCAGTACTGGCCGCCCAGAGGCTAATGTGTCACAAACTTCTTGGAGAGGAACCCGTAAAGTGTTAACAATGAGTCCCATACCCCACGTTCGCACTAAACGGTTTACTAACCAATAGCAAGCTCACACTCCAAACAATAAAAAGTCCACCTCGTATCATCGGTAAACTAGACCCAAAGGTCAAAACGATCAATCGAATAGGTCGGGGATTAACCGGAAAGAAAATACACACGGTTCCATAGGCCGGAGATTTCCTAACCGTTTAAGCACCTTTCCACTTCGCTCGACGTGCTAAAAAGTGAGTGTGAGATTTTTATTATAGAAAATAATGGTGCGAAACGGTTTTATAATTGATTCTGAAATCACTTTAAAACGGCTTTTGAATACTCTCCTATTATGGAGTAAATAGTTTAATAATTAAAAATAACATTATATAATAATAATTTCGAAAGCCATTTAGGAGTGAAAAATCCTTTGAAAATAATTCATAAAACACGTGTACGAAATCTAGAGACAAATCTCAAAGAAATCGATAAATTAGAGAATCACTAAAAACCAATATTCGTGTTGGAAAATATTCCGAATGGTTGTGAACCAAAGTTCGACAATTTCTGATTCGCAATTGAAACCCAAAGGTTCATTGCAGAACAATCAATTTGAAGCGGTTGCACCAAAATGGTGCAACCCGGACTCGGTTGCACCAAAATGGTGCAACCGGTGGGTCGGAACCCGGCTGCACTAAGTCGGTGCAGCCCATTTCATGGAAGCCGGCTGCACCACATGGTGCAGCACGTTCTTGTAAACCAGGCTGCACCAGGCGGTGCAGCTGGTTTGATCAAGCCCCAGCCCGCTTGGGCTGGGGAGAATTTGCAAGCCCCAGCCCGCATGGGCTGGGGAGAGGTTGCAAACCCCAGCCCATGCGGGCTGGGGTTAAGTCAAGCCCCAGCCCGCCTGGGCTGGGGAATTAGCCCCAACCCAGGCGGGCTGGGGTTCAGTCAAGCCCCAGCCCGCCTGGGCTGGGGAATTAGCCCCAGCCCATGCGGGCTGGGGTTCAGTCAAGCCCCAGCCCGCCTGGGCTGGGGGATTAGCCCCAGCCCATGCGGGCTGGGGTTCAGTCAAGCCCCAGCCCGCTTGGGCTGGGGAATTAGCCCCAACCCATGCGGGCTGGGGTTCAGTCAAGCCCCAGGCCGCCTGGGCTGGGGAAATAACAAGCCCCAGCCCATGAGGGCTGGGGGGGAAATAGCGGGCCGCACTATGCGGACCCGCTCTGTGCATGCACGCCAGCCCACTAAGGGCTGGCCTGCTACCGACTAGCCCAACCGGGCTAGCCTGCTGCGCCCGGGCAGCAGCCTGGGTGCAACCCAGGCCTGCCCTGGTGCACTCAGACCACTGTTTCAGCCTGTTTTCAGGCCGAAACATTCCAGCCAGTTGAAAATGCTGATTTTGGTGATTTTGGGGTGTTTCTTTCAAGTTTTTGGCATCAAATTTCACCAATATTAATCACTAACTACCCTATTATGATTACTACACTATATTAAAGGGAACAAAGGGCCAAAGCTTAGCATTACCTTAGGAAGCAATATCACAAGCACCTTATGTGCACCCCAAAAATGAAAGCAAAGATGATCAAAGAGCTATGATTCACATGTTACATAATAAAACATGTGTTACTAAATGATTACTGAAATCAAAAAATGATTAAACACATATTAGAAGAGGTTTTTAGCAATATACCTCTCACAAAAGCAACAAAGACTACTATAGCATCAACCCAAGTTAGCAAAAGATGATTAGGAGGCTATAAGATCAAAAAAACACATAAAACATGTGTTACCAAATAAATTTCAGAAATTAGAAAGATATAAAAACGGATTTGAGGTGGGTATTTGCATTACCTTTGCATAGAATGACTTGCATAAGCTAAAACTAGAAGGAGATGAAGATAGAGGCCATTTTTGTTAAGAAAGCTTTAGGAAATGATTAGGGTTTTGATTAGGGATGAATGAATGAGGTTAGGAGAGTTTGAGATAATTTATAGAGGAGGTTTAGGGTGGGTTATTGGGCTAGGTTTAGTAACCCAATAAGAAGAGAGTTATTAACATATTTCCAAAAATTAGTCTAAGTGTTCATATATGTTTATAAAACTCATTTTTCTTATCCAAACCCGTTTTAAAATCTTTCCTAAAATATGTAACCTTCCAAAAATAACATTTTATCCTCATTTTAAATCCCATATTTCCCATTTAATTAAAATAGTCTTTTTCAAATAAATTTTTGTTATTCCAAATCCTTTTATGCTTCATTAAAATAAATAAAAATCCTAACTTTTATTTATTAATTGGTAATGCAAATCCCAGGTTGTTACAGACTCTCCCCCTTAAAAAAATTGCGTCCCCGCAATTCCTTAAGATAGATGTCGTCTATAACGTCAAATCCGCAAAAGAAGTGATAGAGATAAAATAGAGAATTCTCACCCGTAGAAGAAGATGGGAGAAAGCCAGGATAAGAGCGTTCGATAGATTCTCTGGTCTCCCAAGTGCAGTCCTTAGGATTCGGTGACCATTGAATCTTTACGTGTGGAACCTCTTTGTTGCGAAGGCGTCTAACCTCCGAATCAAGCACACGAAGAGGTTGCTGCTCCACAGATAAATCAGGTAAGATCTCTAAATCAGGCACAACATGCGGCTCAATGATAGAATCAGGATTGCGGACACACATGCAAAGCTGGGAAACATGGAACACGTCGTGCATTCCAGAGAAGTGAGCAGGTAGAGCCACACGATAAGCCACAGGGCCGATGCGTTCCGTAATAGGAAATGGTCCAACATAGCGAGGAGCCAACTTCCCTGTAGAGCTGAAACACACAACCCCCTTCATGGGAGAGACCCGAATAAAGACAGAATCGCCAATGGAGAACTCAAGAGGCTTCCTACGGTTGTCCGCGTAGGATTTCTGGCGGTTCTGCGCCTCTTTCATTCTCTGACGAATAAGAATAATCTTCTCCGAAGATTCCCGAACTGAATCTGGACCAAGAAGAAGCTTCTCGCCAGATTCTAACCAACACGAAGGAGAACGACATGGCCTTCCGTAAAGAGCCTCGAAAGGAGCCATGCCAATACTAGACTGAAAGCTGTTGTTGTAGGAGAACTCTACAAGCGGTAAGTGATCCTCCCAACTACCTCCGAAATCCAGAATACAACAGCGCAAAAGATCCTCTAAAACACGATTCACCCTCTCCGTCTGACCGTCAGTCTGAGGATGATAAGCAGTCGAGAAATTCAGCTTTGAGCCCAAAGCTGACTATAGGCACTTCCAGAAGTGACTAGTAAATATAGTGTCTCGATCACAGACGATAGAGCTAGGAATGCCATGAAATCGAACGACTTCCTTCACATATAGCTTGGCAAGCTGAGGAGCAGTCCGAGTGGACTTAATAGGAATGAAATGAGCTGATTTGGTCAAGCGATCGACGATGACCCAAATAGAAGTATGGCCTGACCTAGATCGAGGCAGACCGTCAATAAAATCCATGGATATCTGATCCCATTTCCACAATGGAATCTCTAGCGGCTGAAGAAGACCAAATGGACGCTGATGCTCAGCTTTGATCTGTTGACAAGTCATGCAACGGCTTACATAACTTGCAACATCACTCTTCATGCCCTCCCAATAAAATAGGCGACACATGTCGGCATACATCTTACTCGACCCGGGATGTATAGTGTACTTAGTGCGATGACACTCGTCTAGAATGTCGCGCCTAAGTGATAAATCAGATGGTACCAAAATACGGTTCTTCTTGCGAAGACACTGATGAGAATCAATAGAATAATCCAACAATGTCTCATCACTGGATCCCGACTCAAGGAGATGAATATATCGCAACAAGTCAAGATCCTGCTGCTGAGCATGGGCAATGCGATCCAATAGAATAGGTTGAGCTTCCAAGCTGAATAACAAGATCTGAGGATCATAAGATGGAGCTCGATTTCGAATATCACACATAGAAAGAGTCTCAAGAATATCCCACTCGGCTATCATCATAGAAACTACCGCCGAGTGTTTGCGACTGAGTGCATCAGCCACACGATTACCCTTGCCAGGGGTATACTGAATGTCTAAGTCATATGAGGCGAGAAACTCAAGCCATCGCTGCTGCCTCATATTGAGATCCTTCTGACTGAATAAATACTTCAGAGACTTGTGATCGGTGTAAAGAGTGAAGCGTTCGCCTAATAGAAAGTGACGCCACGTCTTCAAAGGAAAGACGATAGCTGCCAACTCAAGATCATGAGTCGAATAGCGAACCTCATTCGGACGTAGCTGCCTAGAAGCATAAGCAACTACCCGATCCTTCTGCATAAGCACAGCACCGAGGCCGCTACCACAAGCGTCGGTGTAAATAACAAGATCCTGGTTACTCTCAGGAACCACAAGGATAGGAGCATGAGTGAGAAGTTCCTTCAATCGCTGGAAAGAAACTTCACACTTATCAGACCAAATAAAGCGAACCCCCTTACGAGTCAGAGTCGTGAGGGGAAGTGCAACACGAGAGAAATCCTTGATAAATCGACGGTAATAACCCGCCAGACCAAGGAAGCTGCGAATATCATGAACGTTCTCGGGCTGCTTCCAATTCTGAATAGCTTCGATCTTGGCAGGATCGACAGAAATACCCTCAGATGATACAATATGGCCCAAGAACTTGACCTTGCTCTCCCAAAAATGGCACTTGGAGAGCTTGGCCTTAAGCTGATGCTGACGAAGAGTATCCAAGACGATCCACAAATGATGAGCATGCTCTGCCTCGGATCTAGAATAAATAAGAATATCGTCGATGAAAACCAGAACGAATTTATCGATGTATTCCCGGAATACTCGATTCAAAAGATCGACAAAGAAAGACGGTGCGTTCGTCAAGCCGAATGGCATGACCAACCACTCAAAAGAACCATAACGAGTGCGAAATGCTGTAAGAGGACTGCTGTCTTTCGTGACTCGTAGCTGATGGAATCCGGTGGCAAGGTCAAGCTGAGAGAAGACCTTTGCACCGCTCAATTGGTCAAACATGTCGTCTATCCGAGGAAGTGGGTAGCGATTTCTGATGGTCAACTCATTGAGCTTGCGATAGTCAATGCAAAGCCTAAGAGAGCCATCAGCCTTCTTAACGAAGACCACAGCAGCTCCCCATGGCGAAGAACTGGATCGGATGAACTGCTTCGCTTCAAGCTCAACTAACTGCTTCCTGAGTTCCTCATTCTCCTTAGTAGACATTCTCGTAGGAGGACGCCCAACTGGATGAGAGCCTGGAATGAGATCGATGCGGAACTCAATAGCTCGCTTCGGTGGTAAACTAAATACTGGCTCGAAGGTATCGGGGAAATCCCGAACAACTGGAATACGAGATATGTCTACCTCATCATCTCGTGAATCTAGAGAAAATAAAGTAACATCAGAAAGCCCAACATCTTGAAGAACAATAGCTAACGGAGAGGACGAGTCAGGGTGATGAATGAATAATATCCGCTCCGAACAAATAATTTTTGCATCGTGCTGAACGAACCAATCCATGCCAAGAATCATATCAAAGCCCAAATACTCCATAACGTGCAGATTCGCACGGAAAGAAAATCCACAAAGATCGATATCTATATCCTCACAAAGCAAGCTAAGGGTCGTGGATCCGCCGATGGGATTCATAATCCTTAGTGAAGAAACCAAACAAGTAACATCCAAAGATAAAGTATCAACTAGTTCCTTTGATACAAATGAGTGAGAGGCACCCGTATCAAAGAGAACTCTACAAGATCTACCATGAAATAAAATAGAGCCTTCAAGAACGGAAGGATGTGTACCTTTAGGCTGAGCAGAAGTGGTAGGAGCCTTGGCAGCATTAAGCCTGCCAGGCTTGGCATTAGCTGGAGCAATAGGACAAGCGGAGATCCTGTGTCCCTCCTTCTTGCAGAAGGTGCAATAGAGAGGTTTGGGACACTCTCGAATAAAGTGATCTGGAGAACCTCAGTTGAAGCATTTCTTCAGAGGACGTGTCCCACTAGGCTGAGCAGGAGTCTGGGACCGAGGACGTGTCTGAGGCTGAGTCTGAACAGTGGAACTGCCAGTCTTCTTCTTCTTATGCTGAAAAGAAGAGCCAGACTTGCCAGGAGGAAACCTCTTCTTGGTGGGGTTTGTGGAACCCACACCACCATCATCACTATGCTCCATCTCGACTGACTCAAGATGTAGAGCTGCATCGACTTGCTTCTCGAATGAGAGCTCAAGTTGTAGCATAAGCTGCCTCTTCAGATATTTCTTCAAGCCCTCAACAAATTTGAGGTTCCTCTTATAAGGAGTAGCAATAAACTCAAGGCCGTACTTGGATAGGGCCTCGAAGGAAGTGACATAGTCGGATACAGAGGACTTCCCCTGCTTGAGATCAAGAAAGCGGCGAGCAAGGGAGTTCTTCTCTGACTCTGGGATGAATTGGAGCTCAAATCTCTCACAAAACTGAGCCCAAGTAAGTGTGGTCTCATCGATCTCGGCAATAAGGAGTTCATACCAATCCAGGGCACGACTCTGAAGCTGACTGGAAGCAATAAGAACACGGTCATGATCCGGGATATCCATACGAGTGAAAATGCGCTCGCATACCCGAATCCAAGCCCGGACCTCTAAGACATTCTCGGAGCCACTGAACGACTTCCCTCCGAGATGGGTAAAATGACTGCAGAGACGTGCAAAAGCAGACTTGCGCGGAGCATCAGCAACTGGGGCTGGAGACTGAGAATGAGACTGGGAATTCCGAACCAGCTCCATGATCTGGTCAGTGGTCATGAACACGCCCTCTGGATGAGTGTTGCTGGACTGCCCAGCAGCACTAGTCTGACGTGTGGTTCTCCCTCTTCCCCTTCCAGACATACTGAAAGTCAAACGGGAATTAGAGTTAGACATGATTCAATGATAGATAATTAATTAAGGAATACTACGGAATATAACGGATTCCTATACATATTCCTAACTTATATATCAATAAACATAAGGAAGGGATTTGATTTAATTCAGATCCAATTAAAATGTATTGTACTAAGTGTATATGTTCTGTGTTTATTATGCTTATTCCTGAAACCAGGCTCCGATACCAAACTGTAACGCCCCACTCTGAGACCCACTGTAACAAAGAGTATTATGGGAGTAATACTGTCTGTCAAAGCAGAGAATAGAGTATAGAGGAAGCGACCATTTGTAATCAAGCTATAACTATCTACTGAATACGTCGAAAGGATGGTATCTATATTTTTTTCTTCAAGTGGTTTGACATATTCGGTAAATACTTATAACGAAATTACAAATGGCTAAAGATCTATCAGGACAAAGCATAATAACATAATAATAAAACATCACAGAACAGAATCACATAACATATATAAAATCCCAGAACAATACATCGTCAATACAGATCCAAATACTATAAGTGGGTACAAAGCCACTGCCCACACATGTGAGTCAAAAATATGTACATATCAAAGTCTGAATAATAACAGAGTAGCGAAATAGCGGACAAATAAAAGCGCTATCTATCAGCATACCAGATAATGTCCAAGCGGAAGCACAGAAGCTAAGTCCAGAGACCTAACCTGAAACAACTCGGTCTGACCCGAGCGAAAACACTCGGGTCAGGCTAGCGAAACAATGAGTAATAACTGAGATATATAATAATGCGGGACATAAATAAAGCAGTACTTTTCCTAAGAGAAGAGTATTTTGGACCACATGAATATAATGACGGTCCCTAATCATCAATCAACAGTAAAAATATCCAAAGAGAATATCAGCACCAAAGTGTTGAATAAATAAAATCGCCCCATATCATCGGCGTAGCCAAAGCTATATAAAGTTGCCCATAGGCAATAATCCCATGTGTGACCAGAGTCTGTAATCAATGCCCAAGCAAAGATCGATGCTCCAAAGAGCAATGGAGATATACTGAAAAGTCAATGAAAGCAGTGCCCAAAGACACTGTGAACCCACAAGGTAATCGCACTTACATCGTATGGTTCCATAGAACCAACACCAAATGGCGGTACTCAAATGGATATAAAAAAACATCAGATAATACAAGTATAGCACGTGCACCGATCGGAGTTGTTATTGCCAAGTACTGTAGAGTTGTGATCGATCACTCGCACAGATGCGGAACGCGCGAGACGGCGAGATCCTTCCCAGAAGGATAAAGGCCCAGAGGCACATGCCGAAAAAGAAACTGCTCCATAGAACAGGTGTCCAGAGACGATTGCCCAGAGGCGTGGTGACCCAGAGGTCCAGTACTGGCCGCCCAGAGGCTAATGTGTCACAAACTTCTTGGAGAGGAACCCGTTAAGTGTTAACAATGAGTCCCATACCCCACGTTCGCACTAAACGGTTTACTAACCAATAGCAAGCTCACACTCCAAACAATAAAAAGTCCACCTCGTATCATCGGTAAACTAGACCCAAAGGTCAAAACGATCAATCGAATAGGTCGGGGATTAACTGGAAAGAAAATACACACGGTTCCATAGGCCGGAGATTTCCTAACCGTTTAAGCACCTTTCCACTTCGCTCGACGTGCTAAAAAGTGAGTGTGAGATTTTTATTATAGAAAATAATGGTGCGAAACGGTTTTATAATTGATTCTGAAATCACTTTAAAACGGCTTTTGAATACTCTCCTATTATGGAGTAAATAGTTTAATAATTAAAAATAACATTATATAATAATAATTTCGAAAGCCATTTAAGAGTGAAAAATCCTTTGAAAATAATTCATAAAACACGTGTACGAAATCTAGAGACAAATCTCAAAGAAATCGATAAATCAGAGAATCACTGAAAACCAATATTCGTGTTGGAAAATATTCCGAATGGTTGTGAACCAAAGTTCGACAATTTCTGATTCGCAATTGAAACCCAAAGGTTCATTGCAGAATAATCAATTTGATGCGGTTGCACCAAAATGGTGCAACCCGGACTCGGTTGCACCAAAATGGTGCAACCGGTGGGTCGTAACCCGGCTGCACTAAGTGGGTGCAGCCCATTTCATGGAAGCCGGCTGCACCGCATGGTGCAGCCCGTTCTTGTAAACCAGGCTGCACCAGGCGGTGCAGCTGGTTTGATCAAGCCCCAGCCCGCTTGGGCTGGGGAGAATTTGCAAGCCCCAGCCCGCATGGGCTGGGGAGAGGTTGCAAACCCCAGCCCATGCAGGCTGGGGTTCAGTCAAGCCCCAGCCCGCCTGGGCTGGGGAATTAGCCCCAGCTTGCCTGGGCTGGGGAATTAGCCCAAGCCCATGCGGGCTGGGGTTCAGTCAATCCCCAACCCGCCTGGGCTGGGGAATTAGCCCCAGCCCAGGCGGGCTGGGGTTCAGTCAAGACCCAGCCCGCCTTGGCTGGGGAATTATCCCCAGCCCATGCGGGCTGGGGTTCAGTCAATCCCCAGCCCGCCTAGGTTGGGGAATTAGCCCCAACCCATGCGGGCTGGGGTTCAGTCAAGCCGTAGCCCGCCTAGGCTCGGGAAATAACAAGCCCCAGCCCATGCGGGCTGGGGGGGGAAATAGCGGGTCGCACTGTGTGGACCCGCTCTGTGCATGCGCGTCAGCCCACTAAGGGCTGGCCTGCTACCGGCTAGCCCAACCGGGCTATCCTGCTACGCCCGGGCAGCAGCCTGGGTGCAACCCAGGCCTGCCTTGGTGCACTCAAACCACTGTTTTAGCCTGTTTTCAGGCTGAAACATTCCAGCCAGCTGAAAATGCTGATTTTGGTGATTTTGGGGTGTTTCTTTCAAGTTTTTGGCATCAAATTTCACCAATATCAATCACTAACTACCCTATTATGATTACTACACTATATTAAAGGGAACAAAGGGCCAAATCTTAGCATTACCTTAGGAAGCAATATCACAAGCACCTTATGTGCACCCCAAAAATGAAAGAAAAGATGATCAGAGAGCTATGATTCACATGTTACATAATAAAACATGTGTTGCTAAATGATTACTGAAATCAAAAGATGATTAAACACATATTAGAAGAGGTTTTTAGCAATATACCTCTCACGAAAGCAACAAAGACTACTATAGCATCAACCCAAGTTAGCAAAAGATGATTATGAGGCTATAAGATCAAAAAAACACATAAAACATGTGTTACCAAATAAATTTCAGAAATTAGAAAGATATAAAAACGGATTTGAGGTGGGTATTTGCATTACCTTTGCATAGAATGACTTGCATAAGCTAAAACTAGAAGGAGATGAAGATAGAGGCCATTTTTGTTAAGAAAGCTTTAAGAAATGATTAGGGTTTTGATTAGGGATGAATGAATGAGGTTAGGAGAGTTTGAGATAATTTATAGAGGAGGTTTAGGGTGGGTTATTGGGCTAGGTTTAGTAACCCAATAAGAAGAGAGTTATTTACATATTTCCAAAAATTAGTCTAAGTGTTCATATATGTTTATAAAACTCATTTTTCTTATCCAAACCCGTTTTAAAATCTCTCCTAAAATATTTATCTTTCCAAAAATAACATTTTATCCTCATTTGAAATCCCATATTTTCCATTTAATTAAAATAGCCTTTTTCAAATAAATTTTTGTTATTCCAAATCCTTTTATGCTTCATTAAAATAAATAAAAATCCTAACTTTAATTTATTAATTGGTAATGCAAATCCCGGGTTGTTACAGTCATATAACCCAATTCGAATAATGATACGTCGTATATGGATTGCATTTGAAGACCGGTGTTGAAGACCGGGTATTTATGAGAACGATAGGATAACTTATCGATTGTCTCTGCACTGAGTTGCGCCGGTATAGAGATTCCCTAAGTGATGGGAAATCCGATCGGGATTGTGAATACCCGGATTGCAAGGGCTTCTTTGGAAGTGCCTTCGGTTCTGTTCGAACCCGGAACAGACTTGTATGGTTGTATGTCTGACACTACACTTTGAGATATAAAGCTGATTTCTTTCAAATACATTTCTGTTTGGTGGCGGAGATTTATTCTCTTAGCTTAACACCCTTCTATGAGACGTATGAGCTCAGAGGTTATGTAGTTGAAGGTTATCAGTGATATACTCCCAAATTTGTAATGTGGCATGCTGAGTGCTGCTGTGTGTTGGTGATCATTTGTTGATCAAAGCATGGCTTTCGTGTAAAGCGTAGCTTTGTGGACGAGACCTCATCGAGCCTCACGACCCGGAAATGGTCGAAACAGGAAAGATGCGGCAAGGTTATGAGGGTCGCTCCCTTTAGGGTATGTCATTTCCTTCTGGAAAAAGGTGGTATCATGGTATGGAGCCTAGATATTTACCTGTGTGGTTGCTCCAATCTCATTTACTGTGTGATTGTTGCTTTGTGATCGAGGCGCCTCAGATAAAGGTCCCAAAGGACCGGGGGGTAGCATACTCGAGTAGTAGTTACCTAGTTACAGAGGTAACCCGGCCTTGTGTTGGCAGAGATCCGGGTAGGTTCTCGGGATGTCCCTCCAGAGGCGTATCCATGTGGCAGTAGGAAGTTCCTTAGCCTGACCATTTGTTGGAAAATCCAAAGAAATAATACGAGCCTTGTACGGTTTTAGTTGTAGAACCTGCCATTTAAAATGGTAGCTATAGCAGGCATAATATAATGGTACCTATGCTGGCTCAGATTAATATTGTATTTTTGAAATGATTTTGTACACTATGCACTATTAATAACATCAAAAGGATTTTTGCGTAGTAAGAATGTTTGACTATCATAAGAAGAAATCTCCTCCAAGTCTGCGATTGCATTGTGTGTGTGGTGGGAGGTCTTATGGTAATTTCATTTTCCAAAAGCATTGCGAATTTCAATGTTTAAAATTCCTTTGTTGTTTTTTTTAAAGATAAACAACTATTTTTGTTACTCACACCAGTCCCATGACTGACCCAGAGTTTATTGTTCCCTTCCTAAACTCTGGGTGCCCATAATTTTCCACACGGGCAGTCTAGAGTTGGGTTTTTTCAGATATTCAGGTTCAGTAGAGTATCTGGAACTAGGTCAGTGTCTGGAGTTCATTCATGACCGACCTTGCTTACCTTTGTGAAACGTGATGGTGGTTCGAGCTTGATATTGGAGTTGTTGGACTCATGCTCTTTTAAAGATCATTTGGAGTTATCACTTCTGTTGTTTCCGCTGTAGCATTATTATATATCTCTGATATTGTTGTATCATATTGATATCATTGTTGTATATCATTCTGGATATTGTATTCATTGGAGTTGTATATGATATCATTCATTTCTTTCTTCCACTGTGTTGTTATGCTTAATGGTGTTATAAGCTCCGAAGAGCCAGATTCGGCATTTGAATATGCGGCATTTTGAGTACAAGTGAAGTACGGGTGCCGATTTTCGAAGACCGAGTTCAGGATCTTTATAGATGTTGTGATCATCGGATTAAATGTAAGTTCACTCGCATTTTTTGTTATGAACACATTTGTTCAAGAATTAAATTGATCTTTATAATTTAATAGGTTTGCCGATGTTTTGATAAGATAAGCTAGTATAGGGCACTGGAACCATCATTCTACTATAGGAATGACATATAGGGTTTAGTTTCCTAGTGTTCACATTGAATTGAATGTGGAGATACATGAATCTGAGTATAGTGGTATGAATCTATGTGCCAATTAGAATGTGATAGTATATTTTACGGAGTTGTAGCACATTTTTATTCTTCTGATGTATGTATATACACATAGTTCCATACCAAAATTTGATTTGTTGAATGATTGTGAGCTGGAAACTGTAATAAGATGTAGTACTTGAACTTATTATGGTCTATGGTATCAAGAGTTATGAATTTATGCATAATAATGTAATTTATGATAGTTGAAGTTATGAATATTGCTGATATTTATTAATTTTATCTCAGGATCCATCTCACTGGCCATTAATTGATCCGCTGCCTTCATATGGGTGAGGTAGAGAGCTACCTGGCCAAAGACATCAAAGCCTGATTTACGGATATAACCTCACAGATGTTGTGATTACAGGTATGATTTTTCTTGGTAAATAATGACAGTATCAGTTTGAAATTTAGATTAGAAGAAGATGACAAGAAGAAAATTAAAAACAAAACAACAGAAGTAACAATTCTTGACAGACTACATATCCTGATATCCCTGTGTTTATCTGGAGTATGTACTTAAGGTTAAATGCATACTTAGAGTTTTAAAGAGAAGCTTAAAAGCTAACACTCTTAGCAGTATCTTCTTTTTTCACTCTTAACACAGTGGTAAGCAAAAAATTTCCCTCTCATCAAGTTGATATGGTACTTCTCAATGCAGGCAATAATGGAACTATAGATGGACGAGGTAGATTTTGGTGGGATTCGTTTAAAAACAAAACTCTAAATCACACGAGACCTCATCTAATCGAGTTCATCTACTCAATTGAAATTTGCATCTCCGACCTTACTTTCAAAAACTCACCCTTTTGGGGAATCCATCCTGTCTATTCCAGGTTTGCTCTTTACAACATCAGTAACTTCTTTCCTTCATGTACATTTTTGCATTATAAATACATTCATTGAATCAATAAATTGCTTTATTTCTTTGCAGTCAGGTGCATGTTCGGAACCTCACTATCCTAGCGCCCCTTATGCACCAAACACTGATGGAATTGATCCTGGTACGATCAATATTTATTTTTAAGTCTTATAATATTCAACTAAGTTAATTAAGTCAGTTTTATATAAATTAATTAAAGGATATAAAAATTAACCAAGTTATATAAAAATTAACTAAGTTAATTAAGTTTTATAAAAATCAACAAAATTTAATTTTTTTTAATTAAATTAACTAAAGTTTATGAAAATTAATTTAGTTTTATAAAAATCATGTTCTCTATTTTGAAATCTTTGTTAAATTGTTTTGACTAAGTTTTATAAAAATTAACTAAGTTAACTAAGTTTTATAAAAAATAATCAAGTTTGTAAAAATTAACTAAATTTAAAAGAAGAATAATAATATAATATAATAATAGTAATAAAATGAAATAATAATAATAATAAATTAACTAAGTTTAAAATAACTAACTAAGTTGATTAAGTTTTATAATAAATAAATAAGCTAACTGTTTTTTTCAAAAGTTAACTAATATTTATAAAAGTTAACTACATTACAAGTTTTATAAAAATTTAACTAGATTAACTAAAAGTTTATAAAAATTAACTAATTCCTATAAAATTTAACTAAGTTATATAAAAATTAACTAAAATTATTTAACTAATTTATAAACTAAGTCTTATAAATATTCAACTATGTTAACTAAGTGAGTTTTATAAAAATTAACTAAAGGATATAAAAATTAACCAAGTTAACTAAATATATAAAAATTAATTAAGTTTATAAAAATTTGTTTTATAAAAATCATGTTCTCTATTTTGAAATAATTTGTTAAATTGTTATAAAAATTGACTAAGTTGTAAAACATTGGTTGTAAAAATTAATTAAGTTTGTAAAAGTGGATTTTACTCCAAGTAAATTACCGAGTTCGTTTATTATTTTTTACTCTACTTCACTTGTAAATGCTACTTGATTTTATGGCATGTTGTATACTTTGTATTAGTCAATCGCCTAATGAAATAGTGTGATGAATATTTAGTGTTTGCATTATGAATCCGATTTAACTTTGTGTACACTTTTTTGATGAATTGATTCTCAAGCATTAATACTTTTGTTTTATAGGTAGATAGATGACTGTGATGCAAAAAAAGGTTGCAACGAGTTATGGATTGAAGTTATTTTTGCTGCTAGAACTACTTTTTAGTTTAAACGTATGTATTACTTGCTTTTGTTTTGCTATTGCTACTTGTTCTATATATTTTTTATGAACTATTGATGACGAACTATTTATGTTTGGTGTAAGAATATTGTGTATTTTGATTATGAAATTTCATATGTTGGTTATCAAATATGTGTCCAAAATGTGGTATTGATACAATATGTTGATTTTGAAATGTGGTATTGATATAATATGCTAATTTTGAAATGTGGTATATATACACATTGTGACTGATGTTTACTGAAATGGAATTTACAGAAAAGTAGAAAAAGCCTAATTGGCTTAGCTTTGTATACAATTTAACGGCGTTTTTAATACGCTGTTAAAACATTCCATGGCGTTTTTTAAACGTCGTTGAATGTTTTAACAGTGGTTTAAAAATGTCGTTAAATTGTATCTAAAAACATAACCAAATACAATTTAACGGCGTTTTTAAAACGCTGTTAAAACATTCCACGGCGTTTTTCAAACGCCGTTGAATGTTTTAACAGCGTTTTAAAAATGCCGTTGAATTGTTTTAACAACGTTTTTAAAAAATGCCGTTAAATTAGACCAAACACTGTTAAATGATTTCATGACACCAGGGAAAAACTGTAAAAAAGGACATTTAACAACGTTTATTCCTTGTCATTGTATATCTCTGACATATAAACTGCATGTCGATATACAACGCATGTAAAAACGCTATTATTAGCTTTTATAGCGTTTTTTAAATGCTGTTAAAGGTCTTGTTTGTTGTAGTGATTGTACCATAGTCTTGAAATCTTCGTATCTTGATCTTTATACTCATGAGTCTTCATGTCCAGTTCTTGAGTCTTTATACTATACAGTCTTCAATTTAAAACATGTATAATATCCTACACTATATACTATATAGCTTGGCAAAATCATTAGTATCCGTATTTTATATGAATGTATATTTATTACCAAGGTTGTTATCATCAAAATCAATATCTGAGGTACTAACAATCTTTCCATTTTTGATGATGACTACCATTATTATTTTGTATATAAAATATGATATAACTCCCCCTGAGTTAGATAATTCCCTTTTAATATGTGCATATGTATATTTTATATTTTTCTCCCTCATTGTCGTCGACAAAAATAGGTAAAAACAAAAAATTACTCCCCCTAAATAAAAGACAATGATATATGATAATCTATTTAATTCAAAATCAATAATCTAAGTAAAAATGATAATATTACTATACATAAGCGATATATGATATACTAGTAAACATGATGATATATGATAAAGCAAATTTTATTAATGTAATTTTGAACTATATGTAAGTGAATCCAATACACACCAATCCAATTTCAAATCAAACCAAACTAAAACATACAAATTTGTACAATCCAATCCTATCAAACATTCAATGTCAAGGAATCCAAACCAATAAAAAACACACATCAATCAAATCCTAAGAGAGAGTGTGTGTGTGTGTGTATTTACATATTAAATTCAAACCTAATAACTAGACGTTTCGAGAAACTTCAATCCAATCTTCATTATCCTTATTGATGGTGCACTCTGAATTGTTGGATGGTTCGTCTTTGAATAGGAAAGAAATCATCCATCGAACAACGTCAAAATGGTTCTCTTATTCTTTTATCATTGCATTTAACTCGATTCTAAGTGTTTCTGATTTCGTTGGATAAAAGAGAGAATATCTTTGAAAGATTGGAGAGTTTGTTTGAGATTTTCAAATAGTTTTAGATATGGAGAAAACATATTTATGAAAATATGTTTGAGAATGAAATGTTAAATGAGTTTTCTGGAAGAAATAGACTTATATAAGAGTAGAAATTCGTTTAAAATGAATAGGTGGTTGGTAGTTATTTTTATTCTGAAATTTAAAAAATTTCATTTCTGCCCATTATATGTTGACATATATAATATATGTATATCGACATACATACCTTAATTTTTAAAACTATCTTATTTATTATAGCTTTTGTTTTGACCTTATACTATTATACTTTTATGACTTCCAGAAACTAAATGAACAATATAACACAATAAGAAACATATTTCATTGATTAGAAGTAGAGGGGTTCATGGATTTCATTGGAAATAAGAGAAAAAAATACAAAAGAATAACATAAACTTAAACTAGAAAATGCAAAGTACAAGGCTAGATAACACAAGCAAACTACGAGATAAACTTTAAAAGGATGTGGATGAAGAGCCACCAAGCTTGCGAATGACCATTCTAAAAAATTTGTCCATTTTGTTGGAAATAGATATAATAACCCTGTTTTTAATTACCTGATTGTTTGAAGAAAAAAATTATTAATTTGATATAATTAACTCTAATTAGTGATTTTTGAAATTTAAGTATGAAATTAATTATGTATTTGAGAATAGTTACATTGTTTTATCTTAATTGATCTTAAGATAATTTTGTGAAATGTGATAAATTTAAATAAGTGATTAATATTGAGATTTATTGTTTAAAATGGAAATTTGCAATTTATGGTTTATGTTATTAAAAATAATGAGAATAACTTTTCATTTCAAAAGTTATATTTTTAAATTTGTGTAATATCTCAATATTATTAAAATAAGAATTTTAACTTGTTACTTTGGTTCTGGTAATTCGAGAAATCGATTTATGAATTTGTTAAAAAACATTATCAAGTGAAAGTTTAAATTTGTGTTTTAATAAGTGATTAAATCAATAAGAAATTAGCAACACTTCTTCTCTTAGATATTAATTTGGAACACCTTACCTATTGGATCCTTAGCAAACTCCAAACCCATTAGGCCCATGTAGCTAGGTGAAATAAACTTATACATTTATTTCTTTTGTTTTCTCATTTCAACGGTAAACCAAAATCAAAAAACTCCTTATCTCATGAACCCTAAAGCTAAATCCCCATATTAGAGATGCAAATCAAAGGGCTTTGGTCTAATACCTGTAGAAATCAAATGAGGTAATCTCTTCTATAATTTTGTCCATCAATTAGGGTTTAGTTTCAGATTTCACTTTGGTTAGTAATTGGTTTTTTGCAAATTTCTGAGTTTAATCTAGGTCTAGTTGATGGAAGAGGCTAACATAAGAGAATCCGGGTTTTAATCATCAAACTTATGAGTCTTCATGTCCAGTTCTTGAGTCTTTATACTGTATAGTCTTCAATTCAAAACATATATAATATCTTGCACTATATACTATATAACTTGACAAAATCATTAGTATCCATATTTTATATGAATGTATATCTATTACCAAGGTTGTTATCATCAAAATCAATATCAATATCTGAGGTACTAATAGTATGGTGCATAGTCCGATGCTAACGAGAGGTTCCGCGGTGCATACAACAATTAGGCCGTGACACTGATATTGATGCCCTACGGTATGCAATAAGTGGAATTACCATTAATATATGGACACAGATGCAGCGGACTCGTCTTTGGCACGAGTTGGCATTGCGGGCTTCTCTCAATGTGTAAGTACGATATGTTGTAGTTGTAGTTTGGGATTTCGAGTCGTGTATTCGAAACGAAGCGGTTATATCGCAAGGGTATAATGTTTAGTAACAGATACTAGTGGGGAGTGTATCCTTGTCCATAGGGGGACATTGATCCTTATAAATATACATACACACACATACCTCGGAGTAGGTTGAGTGCATCGTACAGATATATGGAGTCAAAATGATCTGTTTTGAATAATACACATAACACGCACTACGCCATAAATGGCCTACTGCAACACAAAAAAAATGTTGGCTCAGGCCCGAAAAATGTTTCCATAGGTCTATGGCAACACTTTTAGGGTGATGCAATTTTTGCCGTTGCCTTAGACCTCAAAGGCAACATTTTGACTATCTAAGGCAACATAAGTAATATTGTTGCAATAGAACCCTATTTGGGTCTATGGCAACACCCATAGGTATCTGTAGCAACATTCCAAAATGTTGCTATAGATATGAACTTTTTGAATTTGTGGGGCCCACAATATAGAGCATATTTGATTTTTTAATAAAAATAAATATTTATTTAATAAAATGCTATTGCACAGAATTTGATATTTAAACAGTAATTTATTTAAATAAATATTTTATTTCAACATTTGAAATAGTACAAATTCCTGACTCCACTATTTTACAATTCAATGATATATAACACTGATATTCACATATACAGATATTCCTCACTACATCACTCAGTTCACTCATTACATATGCAGTTTTAATTTATACAAACACCGACACTGACAAATATATGCCGAGTGCCGAGCCGAAGGCGAGCCGAGAAGCGGGTCCGGGCGCAGCGCCGGCGGGGGTCCGGGGCACCGCAGTCCCGGCGGGGATCGACCTACCCGGTTAGGTCGAACAAGTGGGCACCGCCCGATTCATCCGATTTCGAAAGATCGAGCCTTCTTTGAAACCTGTCTTCAAGCTCATGCACATTTGATTTGACTCTGTCTTCAAGCTTATATCCAACTGTCCAGTCTTTAATACCTGTCACATATAATTCAAAAGCAGTAATCTGGAAAATAATATTTAACTCGAACAGAAAATGAAAATATTTTTGTTATATTATTTGCCTCAGGTATTTGGGTTGTTTCTTTTCATAAGTGCATAAGCCAAACATGAATGCAACACATGGATACAAGGCAGTATGGAAGCAAGCAAGCAACAGTTCAAGCAAAAATGCACAAAGGAGAAGCCAAGTGCACAAAGTAGTACTCAACACAGCAAGCAACATAACATGACCAAGAAATGCATGTACATGGATGAACATACATGCATCATAAGGCTTGGTACAAGAAACTACTCAAGTGCAAGTTCATACTCAAGTGCAGCCAGATATGTAGACAAGCCAAAAAAACGGACACGGCACAAGGTCAAACCCGAGTCATCGACTGGATTCAACTCAGGGCCAAGCAACCAACAAAACAAACAAGAACCAGGTTCAGCAAAATATAGACAAGCCAGTGCAAGAAACACAGCAGTACACATAGGCAGCCCATCAAGCAAAAACAGTGAATGCATCAGGCATATACAAGAGAAACCTACGCAGTAACATGATATACAGAGGACTTGGAGCATCAGTTCATGTTAAAGAACAAGGTTAGCATGGTACCAGTTCAGTCCAGACCAAGCAAAACCAACAAAGCTCAACACACATATGTTTGTATTCATCATTGCAATCCAACATACCAAATTTCTCAAAGTCCAATAGAAATATTAAACACGAGATTATAGGAAATAAAGCCTATAAATAAATCCCAATTCATCATCGGCAAAAGCGTGCGAGTGTAACCAAAATCAAGAATATTCAAGTAAACCAGAAGGCAGAAAACATACCAAATAATATCACATCGCACCCAACGACGAAGTCAAAGCAATTCGAGCAATCAATCAAGGAGAACGAAGGAGCAAGCTACCAGGAACGTTTCTCACACTAGATTCGATCAATCAGAGCATCAAAGCAATTAGAATCGCGTGCCCTAGTTTTCACCGAAACCAATTCGACTACCCCCTGCCACTCTGACATCAGGCCCCAACCACGAAATTGCGACCAAATCAGCAACTCCTTGAACCATCGCAATCCCACAGCCTTACCTCGAATCACCAGAATCGCCAAAAACCTGAACAAAATCGCAAATCCGGAAGTAGTGAGGAAAACTGACGCGAGGCGAAAGAAAATAATGGAAATTGATATGGCCGACAAGGGATAAAATCAAAGCCAGTTATTCTCCAAATCGAAGAAACAAGGAGGAGCGGCGTCATTTTTTTTAAAGTCGGAGGAATAAAAATTAGGGATTGGAAAATTGGGGGTGAGAAACGAAAGTGGATAAGTGAAAAGTAAAAGCGGGAAATGGAAATTGGTAAGGTGTGGATCGATGGTGTGAATCGACGGTTGAGATTTTGTTTTAAATGGTGGTGTGGATCGCTGAGGTGTATTTTTTTTTTAATTTTTTAATCTGAAAACATCTATGGCAACACTATATAAAAATGTTGCATCGTGTTACACTTGTTTAGCTAGAGCAACACATTTCTATGGCTAAGGTAACACCAAAAATACAACGTTGCAGTAGGACCAAAATTCTATAGCTATCGCAATATTTTAGCTGGCAACACCTTGCAAAAATGTTGCAGAAGGTCATTTATGGCGTAGTGACGTAATGGAAAACAATTGATATAAACTAGTGTTATGGATAAATTATGTAATTTACTAGTCACCAAAACGTTGTTCTGACCTACCTCCTCCTTACAACCCACATGATAGATTTAGAGAAACAGCTACTGGCACAAGGCGGGAACAATGAGAGGACAAATTTCCTCATGCATGCTCTGCACTGACAAGGGCACTAGGTACCCGAGGTATTGGCCTTAGTCGGTGTATATATTTTTGATTATACTTTATTATTCCACTGTGAGTTCTTATCAATAGCTCTCTAATATACTTTTGTTTATTATCGGATACCAATACCAACAATCCGTACCTTAGTGGACTTGGATTTTCGATTTACCGAAAATTCAAGCATATTAAGGTGTGGGTTGTTACATTATTCTATTGCGCTAGCACGCACACACATGTGTGTATATGATACATATATATATATATATATAATATAATACAAATTATATAAAATAAAACTTTGTTTATAAATTTAAATAAATATTGATTTTATTTATAGGAAAATTTAGAAACGTTATAAATGAATTAGACAATATATGCCCATTAAAGATCCAAATAGGTAAAAAAAGATTGAAATTTACCGAATTACTCCGCTGCGAGTTGGCCTAGTTCCAACAGTTGGCGCAATTTCAAATGGCGCCTGTACAAAACCAAACAGGCAACATTTGAAATGGCGTCGATATTGTTTTAGGAAAAAAATATACATATGACATTTGAAATGCCGCCTATATATTTTTGCCATCATGTTGCTAAGCTAGCCAACAGTGGCATATTTCTTAATTAGTTTGGAAAGTGGCCTATTTGCGTAATAAGTTCACAAAATAGGGCCAAATCATAAAAAATTGTTTTCTAATTATACTCGATTACCTTTAGCTAGAGTAATGTGTTGATGAATGTGGACTTCTCTACCTGCATTGTTGTGCATCTTGTTTGTTATATATGTGCTTAAGATTAATGTTTTATGATTAATACATGTTGTTTACAAGCATCACTAGTTTATCAGTGCATTTTTGGTGCCTTGTATTCTAGATCTTATAGTAGAAACTAGTAAAGAAAGCATAAAACCATTTTCTGTCCATATATGCTGTAAAGAATTGTAAGAGCAAAAGAAGTACCACTTTATTACTTAATAAAACTAGCATATAACCCATTCTTCGCACATAGAAACACTTAAATTTTGTTTATTTACAAACTTTTTTCTTAAACAGAAACTTTGATAGAAAATAATGCTCTTATTTTAATCTTTTGCACTTGAAGCTTTCCTAAAATCAGAAATTTGTTGTAAATCTTCTTACCTTGAAGACTTTTGAAATGAATGACCAACAAATGTGATTTTTGAGCTGTTTATTGTGATAAAGGAGATGTAGACTATTTACCGCGACATGTTATCCGGGCCAAATGGTCTAAAGCCTAAGCGGAACTGAGGTGTAATTTCGGGATTAGGGTTATAACAGGAGAAAAAATCATGTACTTCTCATTCTAATATATTCCATCTTCATCCAATAGCCACTATTAAACTGTAGATCAAAACTTTCATTTTTCATTGTTTAATTTACTCAAAATTGTTCAAATAAAATACCAAATCAAAAAGAAAAGCAAGGGCAATCTAATCTAATAAACATCAACTAAATAAAAAGAGGGAACTATAAAATTATAATCAGATCAAAGGAGAAAGCATGAAGATTTCAACTTAAATCAATCAGATCGGCAATTCCAGGTTATTGGGTTTATCTACGAAATGGTTATGTTGTAAGATATGCACTAAATTACTTTTATATATCTATTTGGGACTTTAAAATATGATTTAGGTCTGATTTGATAATTAAATTGTTAATTATTGTTAAATTGGTAATTGATAATAGTAGATCACCACTTTAACAATAAAGTTGATATGGATTAAGGAGAGGGCAAATTTGATATATAATTCACCCTAACAATTTAGAGTAGATTAATATTGTAGCAAATCACCCATTTGTGACGAATAAAAATTATATGTAGATATTTCGATCATAGTGTAGTGTATGTAATCGTATTTATAATTTACATCGAAATAAGTTAAACTTGTAATTAAAGAACTAATAATTGTTGGAGCATTTATATGATTTTAATGAATATGAATAAGTAACAAAATAAACCTATAATAAAGTGCAAGTTGTGCTTGAAGTTCGAAAAGAAGGGAGGATGAAGAAGTGGGTGAAATTGGACAAAATGATGAAGTTGGGAGTGCTAAAACACAAGCTATAAACGAGGAGTCACTAATGGAAAGTTGCAGTTAACTGATGGAATGGCAAAAATGATGCAGAGAAGGAGTAGAGGTTGATTCGATTGGAAATGACATTCCAATCGACAAGAAAAATAAATTTTTGCTTGCATAACCATCCAGTGGACTAGATATATCAAATCGACTGATACCCGTCAGTTGGAATTAATATCTAGTCAACTAGAAACCTTGCACCTGGTCAGCTTCCGTCACCTAATGTAGGCCAAGTAGAATGGTTTAGGACTTGCTTCCTGCATTGTTTGACGTTTTGGAGTTCATGTAGCATTACGATGTTATATAATATGACATTCAACGTGGGCGTGCGATTGTATCATAATTAGATTTCTCTTATCGTTACTGTTAGTGCCACGATTGCACATTTCAGTATGTGAATCATTGGGATAATGAGGATATCCATATTAGTAGGATTTATGTCAGATCAGTAGATGTACCCACGGTGGAATCGATTTGTTGTTTGATCCTTGTATGCTATTAGTTGAATGACAGGGAGTGTGGGACACATTAGTGTAATTGGATAGATGGTTTATCATCGAGATTGTATACTCAATGTATCGATAGGCAGGTTACCATTGAGATTGTATACTCGATATATATGTTAGGTGGTGTACCATCGGGATTGTACAGCCAATGCATTAGATTATTTAGGTGGTTTACCATCGAGACTGTTTACCTAACGGATTTTTAGGTTTACCCAGTTTGGGGATGTCCAGCCTTCGGGTGGAGTCCACATGGGTTGTTATCAGACTATAGGTGTATTATAGGTTATCATCCTATATCGCCTAAGTTGGCTAACTTGTTAAGTGTAGGTTTACAGCTTTAGGTAAACACAATTAAGTTGTGTAGATTATAAATGTTAGTTTAATTGCATATTAACACCATGTTATTAGTGATTTTTCTTACTAACTCGACTATATCTGACCAACTCTCTCTTTCCCTCTTTATACCTACTTTATAGGTTGACAAGGTATTAGGGTGTTGGGACTAGAGAAAGATACATGGAGAAGGCGACCACGTGCGCTGGAGTTATCATTGAAAGAGATAGTGCTATGCCCTATAAGCAATTATGTAATTTTTTATATATATCTAACTCTGTAATCAATCTTGTTCCAACTACAGGTGTTAGTTTTCTTTTATATACTTTTTTATATTGTGATATATTTGATTATGTAATTAATTTAAAGTATATAATTAAGAAAATCCTTAAATAAAATGTTACGTGATTGTAGTTGCAAATAGTTGCATTCGTGAGTAATTAATCAAAAAATAAATAACATTTTGTTTTTAATATTCCCGGACAAGATTATCAAGAAGAGGATATTGATACATACGATGATACCAGAGTATGTAACACTCTCCAAATTTTAGGCAGTATATTACTCATGGTTGTTGAGGGCACCAAGGAGTTACGTACTCGTAGTTATTAGATAACCATGGAATGACTCATCCAAGAGTTTCCTATTGGTTATTAACAACTTGGTCAAATAGGAAATCTCAGTCTGATGATATTACACGGTTCCATCAACTTGAGATTACCGTGGAACTTCAATGTGAATACTCCACTTTGACTCTAGTTAAATCATGGCATGGAGATCCAGCAAGCGATTATAGTTGGGTCTAAGTTGAAGCATTGGAAGTGAAGCACTATACAATAGAGAATTCGTCTCGTCGTTTGTATGAGGTTTGTATCATGGTCAGCTATAGTCAACTCAAAGTCAAAATCTTTGGTTAGAGTAGAACAATTTATAATAAATGTTATAATTGAACCAAGAACTTTGTTTTTGTAAAAAACGAGTTGAACATGGATAATCTTGGAATTTTTACCAATACCAAATTCCATATATCATAAAGCAATATAGTTCTGATAAAGTGCGTGTGTAAATTATTGTCACTATTGGTACTGCTTAAGATAATATAAAATATTATTTTAGCGAAAAGATTTGCAAGCGATGAATTTGGAAAAACTGTTACACCCTAGCTAAGGTGACATGTGAACGTTAATATTTGAAGTGTTCAATGTTAATCGCTGACTGAATTTATACTTCTGAGTCACACAACCACATTTGTGAATTCTCCAAAAAACCACTCGATTTAATTTGTTTATATTTTATTATAGATTAATTAAATTAATTAATATTTAAGGAATATTGATTATTAATTTATTTGTTGTTTTGGGTATTGTTAGCAATTATTAGGATGTACATATAAAAGTTATATATGTGCGTAATCATATACGGTATCGGTATGTATTTAAACATGGCTTTAAATGTATTTAGTTACTTAACAAGCTTTTGGATAATTAATTCATGTAAGGATAATACATGGTCGACCACACATAGAAGAAAGAAGGGCTTGACATAACGAAAAATTGATTTCAAATTAAATGAGGAAGTTTTAAAGAAAGAAGATGAAAGGTTCATATTCTTCCCTAAAACATTATTCTCTCTTTCATTTCCATTTTAAATTTTCTTTTCTCCTTCTTTCCTCATCCCTGGCTTCCTCCTCATTAAAGGCCAATGTTATACCTATTTTCTTCCCATAAAAATGCATGTAGTTTAGGTCCATAATCCAAGTGTAAGAAATAAAAAGACTGCGCAAGACAAGTAAAAGGGTAAAACATGCCACAGCTTCATCAAAAAGAAACTACACAAAATACGATACATGAAGTCCAATGGGCAATATCCAAGTACACCAAACAACATAGAATTCATGTGCAAAGCTAAGAAAGATGTGATAAAAAGTACCAACCTAAACTAGCCAGGCAAAAATAGGCCATAAAGCACAAACTTAGAAACCACACTCTCCAAAGCAAGGAACCATCATACCACACACAGACTTAGCTAAATTCAAGGTCAGGGATTAACCTGATGAGGCAAAATTACACTCCGACACAACCAAATGGGGTGCACTGAACAAAGATAGGACAAAACTTAGCATAAACCAGAGCCAAACCAGTGGAAGAAAAGCTGTGCCACAATCTTTAGAAAAGACTGTGCCACCCTCTCCTTTAGGACTGCACAGCTCACTCCCCGTAAGCTGCACTGCACCAAGAAAGCATTATGCCATCATATCCAAGAAGACTGTGCCGACTCTCCAACAAATTCTATACCCCCACTTAAAGCCAAATCCAAGAAGGCATATCTTGTGCTAGACACAACGCGGTAAATAAGTCAAGTGTAGCATTCAGGTCGAGTTCAAAAGTTCATACTAAATGTTCAAAATTCAAATCCCTCACCTAGATTCCAAATTCAAAATTTTGGCCTTCAGTTAAATCTTTCCACCTAAAAAATTGCCTAAACCACCAGCCACATTAGCAATCTATGTATAAATCAACAAGCAACATGATGAATGACACGTGGATGGACCAGACGATAGAGAAGGTAAGCTAGATTGGGGAAATTAGCAATCTGTTTGATGTCATACTACTATAAATAGAAGAGTAATATAACAGAGAGAGGGACTTTTGGATGTATTCTCTAAATTTCTATACTAGATATATTTGCACTCTCTACCATCAAAAGTTAGTACCAGAAAGAAGAATATAAGAAAAGATTCGCCCATTGATGTAGGATTCTTCGAAATCCGAACCACATAAATTTCTGCATCTTTTACCATCTTGCACTTTTTATCTGCTATTTTCACTACTAGATTCTCTTTGCTTTTACTTTAATTAGATATGAATTGAACTTGACATTTTAAGAAACAGTTGTAATTTTGTAAGCATATAGCAACATAATTACCAACTTAAGGCAAATTTAATATTACTTAAATTTGTTGATTCACAATTACGGAAGCATTATGCACCGTAATTGTTACATAATTAGTTTAGTGTTGTGAGATGAAAATTTTGACCAACGGCCAAAATTTTCACCTAAATTACATCAAATTAAATTAAATAAAAGTGGTTCATTTGAATCTAAGAATATCGGGTGGTGATTTAAGCAATATAGGAGACGATTCACAAATCAAAGTGTCACAAGTTCACATATCATTCATTACGACTTATTATAGCAATGTCATTCATTCACAACGTTTAACCTTCACCCAAGTTCATATATATGTAAATATTTTATTGCTATTTATTATATTTGAGTCAAAATTGTTTGTGCTTGTCATTTATAAAATATGAAATCAATTTCATACATACATTTAACAAAATATATTATTAAAGTATATTTGATGTTGGTTGAAGGTAACTACACGCGCGCGCGCACACACACACACATGTATTTCATAAATTTGATTTATTACAATTAATGAATTTGATGTTTAAGTATTAGAATTACATACATACACACAAATATATATATGTGTGTGTGTGTGTCTTTATGTTATTTGAAATAGTAAAACACATAAATTGAAACATTTGGTTAAGTCAATCCCGATTTCAAACTAAAATTTACTCTAATGTCTAATTACTTAACCAAATATGTTTGAAACTTGAATTTATTAACTGGTTTTCATTCTATATATAAAAGTATATATGTCTAAACTATATACATGTGGCATTATTAATACATGTATACAAACCATATACATATATTATAGTATGTCTAAACACATGTGTATACTTAGGCATTTACATTCTTGATATGCATAGGAATTATCTTATGTATATGTATATGTAAGTGTTACTCAATTTTCTCGTAATCAATTAGCAAGCCGATTAAGGCAGTCCGACCCAAATAGAAATCAACCCACCTATTCTACGACTCGTCCGCATAGGTTGGCCCAGACTCAAGTCAGTCTCAAACCAACCCTTCAGCTCAGCAATGGATCAAGATGAAGCCTAGCTGTCCTATCCTTGGGAAGCCTTCACAACCTACTCATGGAGGCATATCTAAGCCTGACCCTGCCCAGTTAAGTCAGGCCCAACCCAGTGAGAACTAGCCTTCCCGTGTCGGCCTACTTCCAGCATAACTCAAAGTCAGATATTTCACTTGACATCATGTCAGTTGTCGGTCGATACCTCTCCAGGCTATCTTAGCAGATAGCACTTCTGATAGGAATGGCTTAAGCATGACTCGTCCTTAGCCAGGCTTTAGTACAGCTATCATCGACCGGTCCCAAGCAAACCTCCCTATCATTTCACATCCGGTCTGGTACCACCTTCCCAGCATATTCTTTAACAATTCACAGATACCTTCATATCTTCAGCAGTCAGCCGACCAGCTTAGCAAGCCTTGCAACATTAGCACACAAGAGTAAATGACAAGCTATCCATTCATTTGTACAAAGCCCTATAGCTAGGCAGTTGGACATAAGTAGCAAACCATCAGCATTGAATGGTCACTAAATAAAAAGTCCGGGCATGGTATACTAGGGCAATGAGTATATTTTCTCAGCCATACATCCCTCTGCACCTTTACGGTTGTCTTCCATCTGCCTATGTGACTGGATCAACGGCCAGGCACGTTTCACATCTATTTCACAACACAAGCTCAGCTATCCATCATCCATTTCAAGTACTATAAATACACCATGAATTGCCACTTCAAAAGGGTTAGAAAATATAAGAATCCCAAGTACTATACATAATTCAAAGCTCTTTACGTAGCAAGTTCATAAGATTAACAACATTATTATTCTTAAGCGCTTCCTTTTTCTTATTATTCTCTTGTAATTTCTTTTAATTATAAGAGAGAGATATACTAAGAGAACTTCATAATGGACGTAGGAAAACTTGTCAAACCACTCTATATTTGGTATCATTTACCTTTAACTACTTACTTCATTCCTCATTCGCTTTTAAGCCTAATGTTTGCATGGAAAATGGACAAACACCTCCAATCGATTTTATATGGAGTTGTGTGTACTAAGTGTTTAACATAACTATATAGTGACAGAGAAATAAGAATGCAGTAAGTAAAATACATACAGATTTATAGTGGTTTGGCCAAAACGTACCTACCTCCACTGCTCATTTTAATTTCTTTCCTTATAGACCAGTTTTACAATGATTGGAATGCAAAATACAATGATTTGGAATGAAATATAGCTCCCAACAGTTATGTTCGATATATTTTGTTCATCGGTGATTCTTTTATTACACAGGCAGTAAAGGAGAGTGCACACAAAAATGAAGAAAATCTGGTAATACTTTTACTAAATCAAAAATCTCATATCATGTACACATTTGATCACCCCATTATATATCATTATCATCAAAGACTGATTCAACCTAGCCGTTTTAAATTACAGCTCATCGTAGACTTAGCTTATTATAAAGAAATTTGTAATTACAATTAGCTTTAATGCAAAAGTATATTCCAGGCTTGTGCACGCGCACATGTGCACAGCGTGCACATCATAAAATCTCATTCTATATCTTCGATTTATTGTTAGTACTTGCTTCTTCTTGAATCCGAGCCTTCACTAAGTCTTCAGAGACCTTCATGTTGATTCCGTATTGTTGGGGTGATGAGTTGATCTAGTTTTCCCAACTTGTTTGATGAAATGCGCCTCCCACTTGATGTTGAGCAGATGTTCGGCGAAATGCCATAGTGTAACAACACCCCTCCCCTTTAAAAAGAGACCTTGCCTCAAGGTCTAATGTAGGAAATCTTTTAATAATGTCCTAATAATCTTCCCAAGTAGCTTCAGAAAGTGGTTTATTCTTCCATTTGATTAAAACCTGCACCACTACTTTATTATCTCTGGGAATCATTCGTCTGTCAATAATGTGCTCTGGTTCATCAACTAGTGTGTCTTTAAATGATGGTGTGTCTTGCTGAATGATTATCCGTGGTCCTATTTTCTTTTTTAATTGAGAAACATGGAATATAGGATGAATTTGAGCTATTTCCGAGAGGTCTAGTTTATAAGAAACTTCACCTATTTTTCGTATAATCTTGAATGGGCCATAATATTTAGGAGATAACTTTGTAGTATTTGTAGAACTGACTGATATCTGTCTATATGGTTGAAGCTTTAGGTAGACCCAATCATCATCTTCAAAATGTCTTTCTTTCCTATAAGCATCACTGAATTTTTTCATTCTTTGTTCTGCAGGTTGAAGATCGTCCTTTAAGAATTGCATAGCAATGTCTCTTAAAAAAATGTTCTTCCACTTGTTGTACTTTTGCAATGTTTGGCACATAAGATAATAATGTTGGGGGTTTTCTGCCATATACCATTTCAAATGGTGTCAACTTAGTGGATTCTTTCCATGAAGTGTTGTACTAGAATTTTTCCAGTGTCAACAAATTAGTCCAGGCATTAGGCTTGTGGCAAATGAAGCATCTCAAGTAATTTTCTAAGATCTTATTTGTGATTTCAGTTTGGCCATCAGTTTGTGGATGATAGGCCGAGCTATACTTAGGTGTGCAACCTTGTAGAGTGAATAGCTCTTGCCAAAAATTACTAAGAAATATTGAGTCTCTGTCACTAATTATTATTGTAGGCATGCCATATAATTTTAAAATTCCTTCAAAAAATACTTGTGCAACTTGTTTGGCTGTAAATGGATGTTTCATTGCAATGAAATGAGCATACTTAGAAAGCCTTTCAACCACCACATAGATGACTGTTGCATTGTTGCTCCTAGGTAAGTGGGTTATAAAATCCATAGAGATGTCTGTCCAAACATGCTCAGGAATAGGTAATGGCAATAGTAGACCTGGGTATGGTATATTTTCTTACTTTTCTCTTTGACATTCATCACATTGCTTGATGTAATTTTCCACTGTAGATTTCATATGCTTCCAGAAAAAAACTTTTGATAATTTTTTTAAAGTCTTCTTTACTCATGCATGCCCTCTAAGTGGTGAGGAATGGAATTCAAAAAGTAGTATATTTATTAATGGAATATTGCTATGATCCAGTAGTATTTTTCCTTTATAAAAAATTAAGTCATATATGATCTTGTACTTTTCTGAATTTAAATCTCCTTGTAATATTTTCTCTTTTTCAGCTTCATAGAATGGACTTTCTTTGATTTCTTTCCTGAGTTCTGTAATCCAGTCAGCTTGTACCACTGATATAACATTAATATTTGGTTGTTCATGAATTCTGGATAAGCTATCTATAACTATATTTTCTTTGCCTTTATTATATTCCACTTGATAGTCATAGCCATGAAGCTTTGCCAACCATTTGGCTTGAATTCCAGTAGTCAATTTTTGAGATAGGAGATGTTGCAAGCTTTGATGATCAGTACGAATAATGAATTTTCTGCCCAATAAATACTAAGACCATTTTTTGTTGTGAGAATCAAGGCTAAAAGCTCTTTTTCATAAGTTGATAGTTGTAAATTTCTTCCCTGTAGAGCTTGGCTAATGTAGGCAATAGGCTTATTGTCTTGAAGTAGTACAGCTTATATTCCTGACTCACTTGCATCACATTCTACTACAAATTCTTTACTGAAATTAGGCATGGCTAGAATAGGCGGGCTGAAAGACAAGACTTTAATTTATAGAAGGCATCTGTAGCTTCTTCAGTCCAGGAAAAAGAATCTTTCTTCAACATTGATGTTAATGGCTTTGCAATTATTCTATATCCTCTTATGAATTTTCTGTAATACCCCGATAAACCTAAAAATCCTCTTAGTTCTTTTATATTCTGAGGTTATGGCCATTCTAAACTGCCTTAATCTTTTCCTTGTCAATTGAAATACCATCTTCTAAGATGACGTGGCCTAAATATTGTAGTTTATCTTCAACAAATGAGCATTTGGAAGCTTGATGACTAGCATATTTTCTTGTAGAATTTGAAATGTTATTTTTAAATGTTTCAGGTGATCATCCCATCACCTGCTATATACTAAAATGTCATCAAAAAAGACCAAAATAAATTGCCTTAAAAAATTTAAAAAAAATAGAATTCATAAGAGCCTGAAATGTAGAGGGAACATTTGTTAAACCAAAGGGCATAACCAAAAATTCATAGTGTCCATCATGAGTCCTAAAAGTTGTTTTATGGATATAATCTTCATGCATCCTTATTTAATGATAACCTGATTTTAAGTCGAGTTTAGTGAAACATTTAGAACCACATAGTTCATCTAAAAGATCATCAATTAGAGGAATAGGGAATTTTTCTTTTATAGTTAATTTATTTAGGCCTCTATAATCTATACAAAGTCTCCAAGATCCATCTTTTTTCTTGACCATTACAATAGGGGAAGAGAAAGCACTTGTACTGTTTCTAATAATACCAGAGTCTAACATGTCCTTGATTAATTTTTCAAGTTCATTTTTGATATGATAAGAATGCCTATAAGGTTTTAGACACATTGGTTTTGAACCATGCAATAATGGGATCTTGTGATCACATTCTCTTTTAGGTGGCAAAGAATTTAGTGAAGAAGTTACTGCCTGAAACTTTAAAAGCAGCTGCTTAATATCAGGATGAATATAGTATTCATTTTGAACAGATGTTGTTGTTGAAAGAAGCATGATTTTAAATGAGCAGAATTCAGTCCTTCTATAATGCTTTTGTTATCTACGTGTTGAAGATCTATAGTTGTTAAACCCTACCATTTATATTCCATTCCACTATAATAAAACCCAACTTGGAGTCTTTTGAAATTAAAGCAAATTTCATCGAGTTCTCACATCCATTGTGTACCTAACACAATGTCATAGCCTTCCATTGGTAGTACCAATAAGTCTATAGGCATTTTACATCCTTGACATGATAATAAAATATGAGAACAAATTCAATTACCTTGGAGTTTCTGACCATTAGCAACCTACACCTTGTAGGTTTTTGTTTGGTTTTTCTTCAGTTTTAACTTTTTGTGCTAAATTGATATCAATAAAACTATGAGTAGATCCATAATCAATTAATAGTATAACAGTTTTTTTATTGATACTGCCCTTGATCTTAATAGTATGTAAAGTGGCATTAATAGAAATTAACAGTAATGTATGATCAGAATCTTGGTTGCTTTCTGGATCAGTAAAATGTAAATGGTCATCACTAGAATCATCAAAATCTATATCATTGTCTAAGTCCATAATGCCTTCTAAAATATAAACTTGCTTTGTTTCGCATTTATGGCCATAGTGGTATTTTTCATTGCAACCAAAACAAAGATTTTTCTTTTTCTTTCCTAATATTTCCTCAAGGGTAAGGCTTTTAATCGTTGATGGTTTATCAAAAGAATTTTGAGAAAATGATTTATAAGAAGATACTTGATTGTTTCCAGAAAAGTTTTTGACATTAGAATTATTTTTGAAATAACTCCATTTGAAGCTTTTATTGGCCGAGAGCCATTTAGTTTCAAAAGTCTTGGCTAAAGAAATCGCTGCATCAAAACCAATAGGGTTTGCAGCTATAACATCAAATTTAATTTCCACTCTCAAACCACCTGATTTTTTTGTAAAAGATGAGTAGGGGTAATTTGTTCAATCATACCTTCAAAGTTGCTCAAATTGATTAACATGGTGCATGATGCAGCGCAAGGCATAGGTCGTATCCGACTTAAGGAAGTCGAGATAAGTCGTCCACGACTTAAAGGAGCGCCACGAGATAAAGGTGTAAGTCGTACGCGACTTAAGGAAGCAGTGATGAGTCGTCAAGGCGTAAGTCGTACGCGACTTAAGGAGGCGGTGATGAGTCGTCCACGACTCAACGGGAAAACCAAAGGGGAAGTTGCGACGAGTTTACGACTTAACGAAGCAACTATAACTCGTCTACGACTTAACAGGGAGATGAGTCGCCCACGATTCAAGGAGGAGAATACACAAGTGTTAAGTCAGCTTCGAAGGTGATAAATCGGCAACGAGTTACGACTTAGTTGAGTCGACTGGATTCTATAAGTCGGAAACTGGGTTAAGTCGTTGAAGTTATTTCCTAAGTCGTCCAAGCCTGAGTCGCGTGAAGATGCTGCTATGTTTTAAGTCGTCTGTTTGTAATAAGTCGTATACTTTGGTTGCGTCATAAGTCGGAGTATGTTGAGTCGTGTGTTGTTGGTTGTAGTTGTTATTTTGTACATCTTGTTAAGTCGTTTTGTATAAGTCGTAAGTCGTGATGTTATGTTGTAATCTGATAAGTTGTGAACGACTCATGATGAGTCGTAGGTCGTAGGGGATAAGTCGTTACCGACTTAAGACTTGTATAATTTTCTGTTTTGCGTGTTGTAGCCTATAAATAGGCGAGTTATATCATTTGTAAAGGGGTTGATTTTTGAATAAAATTTCCATTTTGATTGCTTTGTGCTTTCTTCTAATTGGTAGTCGAGTGAAGTCTCCTATCTCCACTTACGTTATTCGAGTGCGCTCGAATCTTCGTTTGTTGAAGCCGATTCACGGTATCTTGTGCGCAAGATCAACGTTGAAGAATCGTAGATCTCTTTCTCGGTATCTTCGGATCAACGAGTCAGAGATAGCTAGAATTCGGTATCTCCGGATCAACGAATTCAGGCATCGTAGTATTCATCAATCCACCGACTGCTACTTTCATCGATCTACATTGTTTTGTGTAATCCGCTGCGTCAGTTTGGTATCAGAGCCTGTTCTAGCCAATCATAGCTAGATCGAGACTCGGAGCCTAATCATTTTGAAGTTTGAATTTGGATTATCACGGCCGAGAGCGAGTTGAAGTTGTTCGACTTTGTATTGAAGTTTGAAGTTCGGATTTGTGATTTGGAGAAGTTGTGTTCATCGTGTTCATCGCGATTTGCAACAAAGTGGAAGTTTTCGATCCGTTTCATTTTGGATCAAAGTCCGAAAAAGTGTTTGAATTTTGAAGTGTTGAAGAGTTTGTGAAGATTTCAAGTATGCCGCCAAGAAGAGCTAATCGCCACCAAAACGTAGAAGCTTTGTATCGAAGAGAAGAAGCTGATGAGATGGAACAAAGAATCAATGAAAACTTTAGTGAAAAGCTTAACGAAGGAATTGGTCGGTTAGAGAAGCTTATGACGGAGATGAATCAAAATCTGAGAAGGGTTTCACCTGAATCTAACCATGGGGGTAGTAGAGTCTCGCCACATTCCAATCGAGACAGAAGTGTTGAAAATGATCAAGGGCGTGGGAGGAACGTGAATGATCGTGAACGGAGGAATGTAGATAGAAGGGATGATGGTGGTAGACGAGAAGGTAGTAGAGATGTGGGTGGACGAGATAGACAACGATATACATCTGATTTTGAAGAGGAGTATGATGGTGGTAGTGTTCGAGGACAAGACGAGGACAAGGAAGAAATCACTCTGAGTATGATCACAAGTGGGAGTCGGGGATGAAGACAGAAATTCTGGAATTCAAAGGTGGTATGCAAGCAGAGGAGTTTCTATATTGGGTAGCTAATGTTGAAGAAATTTTTAATTTCAAAGAAGTTCCAGAACGTCGTAGAGTGAAGTTTGTTGCTACAAGGTTGAGGGGTAGAGCTTTGGCATGGTGGCAGCAAACCAAACTTACACGTGAACGAATGGGGAAGACAAAAGTTGAATCTTGGGAGAAGATGAAGAAATTGATGAAAGCAACGTTCTTACCTTACAATTATCAATCACCAATGTATCAATGTTTGTAGAATTTGAGGCAGGGCACAAAGACTGTTAATGACTACGCAGATGAGTTTTATCAGCTTATTGCAAGGAATGATATCATGGAAACGGAAGAACAACTGACATCGAGATTCATTGGGGGATTGAGAATGCAGATTCAGGATATGGTTAATATGTTCGATCCAAGATCTGTGGCAGAGGCACATCAGAAAGCGTTGGCTTGGGAGAAGCAGGGACGACGAGGAGGTGGTGTGTTTACTAGTTCCAACAATCAAGTGAAGGGAGTTAGTGGAAGTTCTAATGTTTCTAAACCTATCAGTAAACTGGTGGTGAAAGAGGCTGAGAAGGCGAAAGTTAACAATTTCAAATGTTACAATTGTCAGGAATTGGGTCATAAAAGCAACGAGTGTCCAAAGCCAAAGAAGAGAACCATGATTGTAGAAGTTGAAGATGAGGATGTTGATGGAGAGTGTTCTAGTCTAGTTGAGGAGGATGAGCAGGATATTGCGTCAGGAGATGAAGGTTGTAATCTAATGCTGAGAAGATCATGTTTGACACCGAAGCAGGAAGAGGCTAGTTGGTTGAGGAGTAATATCTTTCAATCGACTTGTACTATATTGGGGAAGGTGTGTAAATTTGTGATTGACGCCGGAAGCTGTGACAATATCATTTCCACCGAGGCTGTAACAAAGTTAAAGTTAAAGACAGAGAAGCATCCAAATCCATACAAGTTAGCATGGTTGAGAAAAGGAGGAGAAGTGAAAGTGGATAGACGAGTTCGAATTCCATTCTCTATTGGGAAGAAATACAAAGACGAGATCTGGTGTGATGTAGTAGAGATGGATGTTTGCCACTTATTATTGGGAAGACCATGGCAGTATGATCGAGCAGTACAGCATGACGGTCGGACCAATAGTTACAGTTTTATGTTTAAAGGCACGAAGATTATCTTAATTCCCAAAAGGAGACAACAAGGAGAAAGTAAGTCGGAAGAGATTGAAGAGCTGAAGACCTTGTTATCTTTGAAGGAGTTTGTGAAGGAAGTAGAGGAGGAGCCTGAAGTGTTCTTGTTGATTGGGCGAGAGAGTCAGGAAGAGGTTGAAATCCCAGAAGAAGTAAAACCAATTTTGAAAGAATTTGACGATGTATTTCCAAAGGAGTTACCAATGGAATTGCCACCGTTGAGGGATATACAACATCAGATAGAACTTGTTCCAGGTGCTGTGTTGCCACACAGACCACATTATCGAATGAGTCCGAAGGAACATGAAGAGTTGCGGAGGCAAGTGGAAGAATTTCTTGAACAGGGGCGTGTGCAGGAGAGTTTAAGTCCTTGTGCTGTACCAGCTTTATTGGTACCCAAAAAGGATGGAACGTGGAGGATGTGCACTGACAGTCGAGCATTGAATAAGATTACTGTGAGATATAGATTTCCAATGCCGAGGTTGGATGACTTGTTAGATCAAATAAGCGGAGCTACTATATTTTCGAAGATTGATTTGAAGAGCGGATATCATCAAATTCGTATCAGACCAGAAGATGAGTGGAAGACTGCTTTTAAAACCAGGGAGGGTCTATACGAATGGTTGGTCATGCCATTTGGCTTATCAAATGCACCAAGTACTTTCATGAGGGTGATGAATCAAATTTTTAGACCGTTCATTGGGAAGTTTGTGGTGGTGTATTTCGATGATATACTGATTTACAGTGGGAGTCCAGAGGAACATTTGAATCATCTTAGAGAAGTGCTGATGGTATTGCGACAAGAACAATTCTATGCTGCAATGAAGAAATGTGTGTTCATGACGCATAGTGTTTTATTTCTGGGGTATGTTGTTTCAGAGAAAGGAATACAAGTTGACCAAAGTAAAGTTGAAGCGATTAGAGATTGGCCACAACCCAAGACGATAACGGAAGTTCGTAGTCTTCATGGGTTGGCTTCATTTTATTGAAGGTTTATTCCACACTTTAGTAGTGTGATGGCACCTGTTATAGATTGCATGAAAGGTAAACAGTTTGCATGGACAGAGGAAGCAGGGAGTGCTTTTGAGAAGATCAAGGAGTTACTGACATCTGCACCTATCCTAGTGTTACCAGATTTTCAGTTATTGTTTGAATTACATACTGATGCATCGAAGGTTGGGATTGGAGGAGTGCTGAGTCAGAAGGGACGTCCAATTGCATACTTTAGCGAGAAGTTGTCAGGAGCAAAGATGAGATACAATACATATGATGTGGAATTCTATGATGTTGTGCAATCTATTAAACACTGGAGACATTATCTATTTCAAAAAGAGTTTGTTCTTTATACGGATCATGAAGCGCTAAAGCATTTGCAAGGGCAGGACAAGATTTCAGCAAGACATGCATCGTGGATTGCATATCTGCAACAGTTTACATTTGTTGTGAAACACAAGTCGGGAGTGACGAATCGTGTGGCTGATGCGTTGAGTAGAAGAAATCACTTGTTAACAACAATGAAAATTGAAGTGGAGGGGTTTGATATGTTGCCTGAATTATTTGTCAATGATCCTTACTTTGCAAAGTTTGTTGATAAAGTTAAGGAGGGAAAGACGGAGGAGTTCATGATGGTAGATGGTTTTATGTTCAAAGGAAATTGATTGTGCATACCTGATTGTAGTTTGAGAATGAAGATTGTAAAAGAGCTACATGAAGAAGGACATGTTGGAAGAGACCGTACATTACAGTTGATTTCACAATCTTACTTTTGGCCATCGATGAGGAAAGAGGTAGAGAAGTTTGTGGAGCGTTGTCATATTTGTCAAGTTTCTAAGGGAACAGCGACTAATGTTGGTTTATATATGCCGTTACCCGTGCCTATAAAACCATGGGTGGATATCAGTATGGATTTCGTTTTGGGTTTGCCTAGAACTCAAAGGGGGAATGATTCTATATTCGTTGTGGTGGACAGATTTTCGAAGATGGTACATTTTATTGCTTGTAAAAGGACGGCGGATGCTGTTCATGTTGCTCAGTTGTTTTTTAAAGAGATATATCGACTTCATGGATTGCCAGAATCTATTGTGTCGGATAGAGATACTCGATTTCTGAGTCACTTTTGGTTGAGTCCGTGGAAAATGGTGGGAACGAAGCTGAAGTTTAGTAGTGCTTATCATCCGCAGACTGATGGACAGACTGAGGTGGTAAACAGATCATTGGGGAATTTGTTACGATGTCTTGTACAGGACAATTTGAAGAGTTGGGATCTGAAGCTATGTCAAGCAGAATTTGCACACAATCATGCAGTAAACCGGAGTACTGGGTTCAGTCCATTTTGGATTGTGTATTCTAACCTACCAAAAGGACCGTTGGATTTAGTAATGATTCCGAAGCCGAAGGGAACAGTTAAAAGAGCTACTGATTTTGTTGAGGGATTGACTGAATGTCATAAAATCGTCCAAGAACGATTGGAAAAGGCGAATGAGAAATATAAACGATCTGCAGATTCGAAGCGAAGGAGTGTGATTTTCGAGGAAGGAGACTTGGTTTACGCAGTATTGATAAAAGATCGTTTTCCGGTGGGAACGTACAACAAATTGAAGGCGCGAAAAATTGGTCCTGTACAAGTCGTGAAACGGATTAACAAAAATGCTTATAAGTTGAAGTTGCCAAAAGACGTGTACACTTCTGATGTATTCAATGTTAAGCATCTCATACCGTATCAGGAAGTTGATTGTGTCGCAGAGGAGGAAGGCACAAATTCGAGGACGAATTTTTCTCAACCAGGGAAGGATGATGCAGCGCAAGGCATAGGTCGTATCCGACTTAAGGAAGTCGAGATAAGTCGTCCATGACTTAAAGGAGCGCCACGAGATAAAGGTGTAAGTCGTACGCGACTTAAGGAAGCAGTGATGAGTCGTCAAGGCGTAAGTCGTACGCGACTTAAGGAGGCGGTGATGAGTCGTCCACGACTCAACGGGAAAACCAAAGGGGAAGTTGCGACGAGTTTACGACTTAACGAAGCAACTATAACTCGTCTACGACTTAACAGGGAGATGAGTCGCCCACGACTCAAGGAGGAGAATACACAAGTGTTAAGTCAGCTTCGAAGGTGATAAATCGGCAACGAGTTACGACTTAGTTGAGTCGACTGTATTCTATAAGTCGGAAACTGGGTTAAGTCGTTGAAGTTATTTCCTAAGTCGTCCAAGCCTGAGTCGCGTGAAGATGCTGCTATGTTTTAAGTCGTCTGTTTGTAATAAGTCGTATACTTTGGCTGCGTCATAAGTTGGAGTATGTTGAGTTGTGTTGTTGGTTGTAGTTGTTATTTTGTACATCTTGTTAAGTCGTTCTGTATAAGTCGTAAGTCGTGATGTTATGTTGTAATCTGATAAGTTGTGAACGGCTCATGATGAGTCGTAGGTCGTAGGGGATAAGTCGTTACCGACTTAAGACTTGTATAATTTTCTGTTTTGCATGTTGTAGCCTATAAATAGGCGAGTTATATCATTTGTAAAGGGGTTGATTTTTGAATAAAATTTCCATTTTGATTGCTTTGTGCTTTCTTCTAATTGGTAGTCGAGTGAAGTCTCCTATCTCCACTTACGTTATTCGAGTGCGCTCGAATCTTCGTTTGTTGAAGCCGATTCACGGTATCTTGTGCGCAAGATCAACGTTGAAGAATCGTAGATCTCTTTCCCGGTATCTTCGGATCAACGAGTCAGAGATAGCTAGAATTCGGTATCTCCGGATCAACGAATTCAGGCATCACAGTATTCATCAATCCACCGACTGCTACTTTCATCGATCTACATTGTTTTGAGTAATCCGCTGCGTCAGTGCATCACTGACGTGGTTTGCTGTAGGGAAGAGAAGGTATCATAAGGTCTTTCTAACTCATTAGGATTAAAACATACCTGAATTGCCTTGTAGAAAGTTGTCCATTGATCATAGTCTTGAACAGTATGAGAAAACCTGTAAAACCATTGTAAAGCTTCTTTTTTAAGGTGCAAGGAGAAAATATGTACCCATTCTTGAATGTTGTAGGGGAAAATCCCTTCAGATGATCAGTTTAAGGGAATAAAAACCCAACACAGTGGAAAACAACTGGATCGTGATTGTAGTGAAACAGAACAAACAAAGGATGAACACCAGAACAGACAGTCACAGATCTATGGAATGCAGAAAAATAAATAACACTAGTATTTATAGTGGTTCCACTACCGTTAGGCAGTGTACGTCCACTTGGGGAGAGGAGATTTTATTAATCACTGAAAGATTAGAGTTACAAGATTGATTCACTTTTTAAGGCTATACATTATAAGAATTCACTATACAGACAAAATTCTGTAGAGTTTCAGCTCTCTAGGATGGCTCTGAAATTGGCTGAAATTAGCTCTCAATTTTGGCTACCATTGTTGTCCAGAAGCTCCTCTATTTATATAGTGAAGAAATGAGGAGGGTTAGCTGCTATATAGCTGCCCTAAGGTTTGGTTCGGCATGCACTGGTTTGATTCGGCAAAACGCCGAGCAAATTTGGACCGGCTTAGCTCAAATGCCAAACGAGATTTTTCATTCAGCACCACCAAATTACCTCTCCAACTATTTCGTTCGGCATTGCTTCCACCGGACGAAGACTAATGCCGCTTCAAATTCGTTCGGCAACAAACCATTTCATCGCTCTAAAACATTTCAACGCTCCAAAACTACCGAATGAAAACGTTTCTCCCCCAAATTCATGTTGCCGCTCCAAATCACTGCTCGGCAAAGTCATTTGCCCCTATTTCTCGTTCGGTGATTTCAGCTAGTGTTTCGCTTGCTTTTGCTTTTCCTCCTCCCGGCTCTTTCTTCTTCTTCAATTGGAACTGGTATCAATTTCAACAATCTCCACCTTGATACCGAATTCCATACAAGCCATCCAACTTCATATACACCTTCATGCTCCAAGCAATGGATACTTACCCAATGAGCTTTGGCAATGCCATCACCCATTACACTACGTCAACGAACTCCAGCAAGGCCACCGCCCGTCAACAAAGTGTTCAAAGTACCCAATCCGTGTAGAACATATCAATCTCCACCATGAAAATAAACGTCTCCATGAACCATCTCAACTCTCCCCCCGTGCCACCCCGTGGCACCTAACACTTCATTAAGCGAATCAAGTTCGATCAATGCTTAAACTTAACAATATGCAATGACTTGGTAAACATGTTTGCTGCATTCTCCTTTGTGTGAACTTTCTGAAGACGAACTAGCTTCTCTTCACTCATCGAGACAAGGAACGACTCTCTCACCTCAATATGTTTTTTCCTTGAGCTGAACGCCAGATTTTCAACTAAGTGAATTGCACTTTGATTGTCATAGTACACATTCACTCCTTCGTATTCGAAGCCCAAATGACACAACAGTTGCCTCAAATAAAGCGCCTCTTTAGTTGCTTCAACCGCAGCTATGAACTCTGCCTCTGTAGTAGATAAAGCCACAATCGTCTACAACCTCGCTCTCTAACTGATCGCTGTCCCACCAAAGATGAACACATATCCGGAGGTTGACTTCCTTCGATCTCTATCACCGGCATAGTCGGAATCGCAAAATCCAACCAAGCTAAAATCTCTATCTCTACCGCCAAAAAAAAGTCCATGATTTGGAGTTCCTCTAAGGTATCTGAAGATACACTTCACTGCTTCCCAATGCGTCTTTCCTGGATTTGCCATGAATCTACTCATTAATCCAACAACATGTGCAATGTCAGGCCTAGTGCAGACCATGGCATACATCAAGCTACCAACCGCACTTGCATATGGGACTTTGATCATATAAGCCTTGTCTTTTTCTGAGATCAGAGAGCCTTTACTAGAAAGCTATATGTGCAAAGGCATGGGTGTGCTGATTGCCTTTGCCCCTTCCATGCTAAACCGAGCAAGCACCTTTCGAATTTACTCCTTTTGAGTGAGGCTCAAAAGTCCTACCTTTCTATCCCTTTGGATTTCCATACCCAAAATTTTCTTTACTTTCCAAGGTCTTTCATTTCGAATTCCTCTTTTAGCTTTAGCTTCAAACTATCGATTTCAGCCTTATCCTTGGAAGCAATCAACATATCATTCACGTACAAGAGTAGGTACACTCATCTACCATTCTTTAAATGCTTGAAGTACACACAAGCGTCTTTGATGCTACGATCAAAACCAAGTGAAAGCATAAAAGAGTCAAACCTCTTGTACCATTGTCTAAGCGACTGCTTAAGTCTATACAATGACTTCTTCAATTTGCAAACCCAATTTTCTTTCCCATCTACAACAAATCCTTCTGGCTGCTTCATGTAGATGGTCTCATCCAAGTCTTCATGCAAGAAAGCAGTTTTCACGTCCAGTTGCTCCAGCTCCAAGTCATGAGTTGCGACGATAGCGAGCAAAATGCGGATGGACGTATGCCGCACTACTGGAGAGAATATCACATCATACTCTAATCCCTTTCTTTGTGAAAACCTTTAGCAACTAGTCTAGCCTTGTATCTCCCATCACGCTTAACCTTGAATACCAATTTGCAACATATGGCTCGGCTTCCTTGAGGAGGTGGTACCAAATCTCAAGTCTTGTTCTTCTTCAACGACTCTAACTCCTCTTCCATAGTGCACATCCACTTCGAACTGTCACATGACTTCAAAGCTTCATCAAGGTCAAGCGGGTTCTCATAAACCACATGTAGGGCATAGTCAAACTGATCACCAAGGCTAAGGTTTGCAAACCGCCAATCACCATACCTTTCGGACGGCCTAATAGTCCTACGACTGACCCGGGTAGGTACTTCTTTGCCTAAACTCCTTTCAGCTCCACCTTGAACTGAACTTCTTCTAAATTCATACACATCACCAGCACTACTAGAAGGTACCCGTGGACTATCCTGTGATGTTTCATCAATTGTGTTTTCCTCAACAGCATCAACAACAACTCTACTCTTTGGTTGGAACATGGAAACTTCTTCCATCTCCTTAGGCCTATCAGAATCTTCTGATGTGGTAGATAGCTTCTACTTCGGATTGAACACAGCAGACTCATCAAAGGTAACTGTTTGCACAAAAAATGGACAAACACCTCAAAGTCGTATGATTTAGTGGATTTTATGTTGTTCTTTGTGATTTGGGTGATTTATGAAAATATATGAAAAGCAGGGACTAAACTGTAAAAGACACGCAGATTTATAGTGGTTCAGCCAGAATGTGCCTACGTCCACTTTATATATTATTTCTCCTTTCTAGTTCAGATTACAAGTACAAAGCTTTGATACAAGTATCTGAAAGTTGTTTGAAAGTTCTCTCCGTGCTTGGGCTCTCAAACTTGTCCTCCATTGTTATACCCCTACCCCTCTATTTATAGAGTGAGGCAAGGGGTAGGGTCTAGGATGTATACAGCTGCTGGTGGGCTTGGGCTGATGCAATTTGGCCTGGCAGAGTTGGTCCGGTATGCTTTGGTCCGGTGAAGGTTGGTTCGGGGGTAAGGGCGTGGTTTTTGTGGTTCGGCAGTGGTTGGTTGTTGAGTGGTTCGGTGGAGGCTGGTTCGTGAGTGGTTCGGTGGAGGCTGGTTCGTGAGTGGTTCGGTGGAGGCTGGTTCGGTGGGCATGGGATGGAGTTGATTCGGTGGTAGGGATGGAGTCGGTCCAGAGAGTTGATTCGGTGGTAGGGAAGGAGCCGGTCGAAACACACCCAACAGTAACATGTCTGGAATGAACAATCTTCCGATCAATAGGGTTCCAAATTCGATACCCTTTGATACCATCGGTGTATCCCATTAGTATGCCCTTCTATGCTCTAGCCTCCAACTTGTCATCACCTATATGGTGAACGTACACAGGACAATCAAAAATTCGGAAGTAACTAAGATACACTGCTTTACCTCTCCACTTCTCCTCTGGAATCTTCTCATCTATGGCTAAGCATGGAATTCGATTTATGATATGCGCCGCAGTTGATAATGCCTCAGCCCAAAAGCCTCTAGTCAAGCCCGCCATCAATCTCAAGCAACGAGCCTTCTCCAATAGAGTCATGTTCATCCTTTCTGCAACTCCATTGGATTGTGGATCTCCGGGTGTAGTGAAATGTCTCTAAATGTCATGCTATCTACAAAAGTCGAGGAACTCCCTAGAGACAAATTCACCGCCATTATCAAATCTCAGCACCTTCAATCTAGAACCAGATTGGTTCTCAACAAGCACTTTCCAGTCTTTGAACTTCTCAAAACTCTCTGATTTGGCCTTCATCACATACATCCATACTTTCCAAGAAAAGTCATCAATGAAAGAGATAAAATACTTTGCTCCTCCAAGAGAAGGAGTAGCAACCAGTCCCCAAACATCTGTATGCACGTACTCAAGTACTCGCCTCGATCTATGGAGTCCAACTCCAAAAGATACTTTAGTTTGCTTGCCTAACACACACTCTTAGCAAAATTCCATCTTGACAAAGCTTTCTCCTTTGATCATCTTCCGTCTCCGAAGCAACTCTAAGCCCTTTTCTGAAATATGACCCAACCTGAGATGCCAAAGCTTTATGGCATCCAAAGCATGAGAACTGTCTACTCCAACACATGACTCTCCTAGAACTGTGATTCCTTTCAGCAAATACATATTTCGGAACACATCTCCTTTCATAAGAACTAGTGCACCTCTCGAACCTTCAGACTATCCTTCTCGATAGTTACCTTTCATCCCAAAGATGCCAATTGTCCTAAAGAAATTAAGGACTTTCGAAGAACTAGAACATACCGGACACCTGTCAAAGTGCATATCACTTCGTCAAACATTTTGATCCTCACTGTACCTTCATCTATTGCTCTACAGCTAACATCATTACCCATAAGAATAGAGCTTCCTTCTCGTCCAATGAAAGAACTAAAGTAATCTTTATTAGGCGTCATATGGAAAGATGCCCCCGAGTCCAGCACCCAATGATCTGAGACATCCGACACTGCTGTAGACAACACATCGTCAGATACAGACTTCTCCACCGCAAATGATGAAGATCTGTCTTCTTCCTTCTTCTTTAAATCCAAACAATCATTTTTCCAATGACCGGGTTTCTTGCAGATAAAGCACTTCCCGTCCTTAGACTTTCCTCTCCTGCCATTACCGGGATTTCTAGACTTGGAACGCCCTCTAGAGTTCCAATTCTTCTTATCATCTCTACCTCTTTCAACAAACAGGCCATGACTACTACTTCCACCTCTAGTTCCTTCACTTCTCTCCTTCATCTGATCTCTCAAGCCCTCAGATAAAAGGCCCGACTTCACATCTTCCACTGTCAATGTGTCTCTAGCGAAGATAAGGCTGTTAGCGAAACCTGTGTATCACTCAGGAAGAGAACACAAAAGAATCATTGTCATTTTCTCCTCATCCATCTTTAAGTCAACAGTCTTCATCTTCATCACAAGATCATCAAAGAAATTAGGATGTTTCTTCACTGAAATACCCTCTCTCATCCGCATGGTGAAAAATGTCTTTAGCAATATCAGACGGTTTGTCAGAGATTTCTTTAAGTAAATATTTTCTAACTTGGTCCAAATGCCCCTAGCAGTGGTCTCACTGCTAATCTCTAAGATGACATTCTCTCTCATAGCTAGCTGTAAAGTAGTAAACGCCTATTTCTGCATCTCCTTCCTTTCCACGACTGAGATGTCAGCCGTCAACTCCTCGGGGGCAAACACTACTGGATGGACTTCATTCCTCATTAGAACAGCCTTCATCCTCCATTGCCATTTCTCGAAGTCTTTATCCCCATTCCATTTCTCAATTGCCAACTGTGATCCTGACGCGATATACATCCCTCTAGTATAGAGTCTTGTAACAACTGGAGTCGCTTCATCTCCTACCATAACGTCTAACACTCCTCAATCAACCTTGCAGCTCTGATACCAGACTGTAGGAGAAAATTCCTTCAGATGATCAGTCTAAGGGAATAAAAACCTAACGCAGCGGAAAACAACCGGATCGTAATTGTAGTGAGACGGAACAAACAAAAGATGAACACCAGAACAGAAAGTCATAGATCTATGCAATGTAGAAAAATAAATAACACAAGTATTTATAGTGGTTCCACTACCGCTAGGCAGTGTACGTCCACTTGGAGAGAGGAGATTTTATTAATCACCGAAAGATTAGAGTTACAAGATTGATTCACTTTTGGAGGCTATACATAAGAAGAATTTACTATACAGACAAAATTCTGCAGAGTTTCAGCTCTCCAGGATGGATCTAAAATTGACTGAAATTAGCTCTTAATTTCGGCTACCATTGTTGTCCAGAAGATCCTCTATTTATATAGTGAAGAAATGAGGAGCTCTATTTATATAGTGAAGAAATGAGGAGAGGTAGCTGCTATATAGCGGCTCTGGGGTTTGGTTCGGCATTCCTTTCACCGAACGAAGACTAATGCCGCTTCAAATTCGTTCGGCAACAAACCATTTCACCGCTCCAAAACATTTCACCGTTACAACATCACCGCTCCAAAACTACCGAATAAAAACATTCCTCCCCCAAATTCATGTTGCCGCTCCAAATCACTGCTCGGCAAAATCATTTGCCCCTATTTCTCGTCCGGTGATTTCAGCTAGGGTTTCGCTTGCTTTTTCTTTTCCTCCTCCCGGCTCCTTAATGTTCTTCTTCCATTGGAACCGGTATCAATATCAACAAATGTCAGTATTATTGTATCTAAAAAATTTTTCTGCTTGCCTCAGCCAGTCAATTACTCTATCCTCTCCTGAAAATGTAGGAAAATCTATCTTGATATTAAGCTTTGCAGTGTCTCTTGGGTGATGATTAGAATTTCTTGAAGGGGAGTGGTAATCAAGATTAATGGTTTCTAGTCTACCAAGAACAGGAGATCTATTATTTGGTGGCACATAGATGTTTGATCTGTATGTTTGAGCCGAGCTTTGAGCAATAGAATTTGATCTATTAATGTCAGTTCTTGATGTTCCTTCATGTTGCTTTTGATTTTTAACCTCATTTAATTCTGAAAAAAAATTGACATCATTTCTTGCATTTTACCTAATTTGTCATTGACTTCTTGGCTATTTCTTGATAAATTCAAGGTTGTTGCAGACAATTCCTGAGTGGTCTTTTCCAGTTTCTTTAGAGATAATGCATTTTTGTTATTGATGAGATCCTGTCTTTGCCAAAGTTCTTGTTGTGATAATCCCTCAGTATTTGCAGTGTCCAAGGTGGAAGAAGCTTCCTTGTTGACATTAGAACTTGTACTTAATGAAGGATCCACTTGGTGAGGGTCTAAATCTTGCTACCAAGTTGCTCTGATACCAAAGTGTGATGCTCCTTGGACTTGTTAGTTGTTTGCGCCAAAAATGGTCACAAACCCCGAATGTTGTGAAAGCACCAGTGTATGAATACAAATCAGCAATATTCAAACACAAATCTCAGATCTAAACAAACAACAATCAGCAATCCAGAAATAATGAACAAAAACACGAGATTTATAGTGGTTCGGCTATCTCCGGCCTACGTCCACTCCAAAGTTTTTATCTTTTATTGATCGATGCTTGAAGATTACAATTTCCTATCGCGTAGTACAATGGATTTTATGATTATAATCTGAATCTAAGGCAGCAATGGTGATCTGGAGTAAATCTGGCAGAGTCTGGGCGCTCCTTAGCTCTCAAAATTGTCCGACCCCTTTTCTGAATGACCAGGGGCTCTATTTATAGGTGTAGGAGGCTGATATTTCGCCTAAATTGAGGGGAGACCAGTTCTGGCACGTGAGGGGGCCCACATGCCCGCTTTCTGGAAATCCGGGCCCACTTTGGGATCGATTCGAAGCTATGTTCGAATCGATCAAGAAATTGTCCAATCGAGCTGAAATTTGGCGTGAACATTCTTCAACATGTGCTCAAGCTACTGTGAAAATTTCATAGCATTTGGACTTGTAGATCTCAAGTTATGATTGATTCAAGTTGACGTTCTTCGCCCTATGGATTCGTTCGAATCGATATGGTTCGAATCCATAGGGTCGAATCCATGCTTCTGCACGTGAAGACGGTGACGTGGCGCGCAATCTTCGAGTTGATCCTCCTTTTTCTCTGAGTTTACTGGGTCGACTCCATCATTTTCGCTGCCTGGACTTAGTGGATTCGAAGATAGTTTCCAAATGGAGTCGAAGCTTCTACAACTTATATCGATTCGAAGGATCTCTCCTCGATGGATTCGAAGTAAGTACTGGCTTTGATGGATTCAAAGTGTGATCCGTTCTAATTGATTCGAGGCAGAGGCTTGCGTTAGATGGATACGAACCATGGCCTCGTCCCTATCGATTCGAAGCGAGGCTTCGGACCAATTCGAAGTATAGTGACATCTATGGATTCGAACTAAAGCTTGTTCCATTGGGTCCGCTCTGATGGGTACGAAGCAGATGGAGTCGAACTTGTTGGAGTCGAATGTGATGGATTCGAAGTGAGGTGTGGGTATGGAGATGATGGATTCGAACAGTACCTTCTTCCTACCTTGTATCGATCGTATCTCCTCTGTACAAACTCCGATTAACCTGAAACTTGAAACGTAGCCTCTCCTAGTCCTCATCATCATCTCCAATCGATTTCGTCTCGATCGGAGCCCGGTCAAATTTTGACGTTATCCATTGCAGCCTTGTTTCCAATTGCACTCCAATCCTGATATCCATCCTTTCTTGTCGATTTGTTTGATATTCCGGCTTTGACCAAAAAGCGGGATAACATTTGCCCCCCAAAACATGCCTTGTGATAAGAAGGCGTGTTTTGAATAGTTCCGTATCCGATATCCAAAGTCCATAGCCACATCATCCAAGTGCATCATCCTTGACTGCTCGGAGTCGATGCCCAACTCCAAACCCAATAACCAAAGCCTTAGACAAATCCATATCCATTTGAACCCGACGACCGAATCCTAATCCATCCTTATCCAATAGCCAATAACCGAATCCAGGACCTCTCCGGGTCGATATCCAAATCCATAACCTCTCTGGGCTCTTGCCAAGCGCAATCCACACCTGACGACCGTGGTCCAGTGTCCCTGGATGTTAAGTTAACCTCTCCGAGTTCTTGCCAAGCGCAATCCACACCTGACGACCGTGGTCCAGTGTCCCTGGACGTAAGTAATGCCATGGCTTAAGTCCTAAGCCGAATCCTGGTCACTCCGGACCCTTGTTGAGCATAGTCCATGCTCAACGACCTGAAAATGATAATTGATAATACAAGGCCTAAGTCCTAGGCCGAATCCTGGTCTCTCCGGACCCTTGTCGAGCATAGTCCATATTCGATGACCTGAAACAATAATCGATAGTAGGGGGCCTAAGTCCTAGGCCGAATCCTGGTCACTCCGGACCCTTGCCGAGCATAGTCCATACTTGACGACCTGAATGAGTCACTTTACCGCGTTCGGGCAGAATGACTCACCCCTTGCCAGGCATAATCCATACCTGACGACCGTTTATAAAAAACCAAAAAGAATCCAATCAAGATCCAATCCAAAATCCAAATCAAATCGGAAAACCATAAATCCATATCAAAAATCGAAACCATCATCCAAAACGGAGAACAATCATCCGAATGAATGCCTAAACCAGAAAAACAAGCAAAATCAGGAGTTCAATCCAAACTCCAAGAACCAAACCAGAAAACTAAGTGTCCAATCCAAAAACAAAAGACAGATTTCGCAAACCATGGCTTTGCGGTTTATCATCACTCAGAGCATGCCTAGGGGCTATCTCCGTCCCCATACATGTGTAAATGACTCGGTTGCTCGCCAATGGTTTGTTACTTATTTCATATTATCCTGATCAATTGATGACCAATCGACCATTATTCCTGTGCCTCATATCCTCATGGTTTGAGGTAGACGGTGGTTGCTCCTGCTCCACCGCTGCATTCCGAGCCCCAACATACTGCCTCAACTGTCCATTCCTCACATGCTCCTCAATTATGTCCTTTAGGTGCCTACAGCTATTGGTATCATGCCCGTCCAAATCGTGGAAGAGACAATGCTTTCCTGATGCCCTCTCCCGCTCGGATGGTTCTCTCCTAGCTGGCCTCCGGTAAGGAAGGCGATTCCGAGTTTCCATGTATATCCGCTCTAGTGTCTCGTTTAATTCTGTGTATGTGGAAAACCTTGGATCCTTCCATTGTTTCCTAGCTTTTTCAGAGTTTTCGTCCAGCTTCCTTTTTCCTTTATCTTTATCCGAGCTTCCGTTGGATGGTCCTCCACCCCCGGTCACATTCACCTCCTTTAGCTTTAAATCCATACATGCGTCTTCTTGCCGAAGAAATCTTTCAGCTTCGTGAAAGAATTCCCCGAGATCCAGTGGTGGGTCTCGTACTAAAGATACCTTAAAATCTGAATCCTCTTTGACTCCCGACATTGCCGCCATCAAAACCATCGATGGATCCGGCCGATCCACCGAAGAAACCGCCGCATTAAATCGAGTTAAAAATGCTCTAAGCGATTCATCCGTTCTTTGATTTACCGATGTTAACGTCATCACGTTCTTAGGTCTTTTGATATGAACCCGAAACTGTCCCAAAAACCTGTCCACCAATTCCCTCCAATTCCTGATAGATCCTTCCTCCAGCTGCCTAAACCACATTGCCGCTAGGTCTGTCAAGTATAAAGGGAAACATCTGGCCATCACTTCCTCCGATGCCCCCAGCACTTCCATGTGTCTAGTGTATCTCATCAAATGATCAGTTGGGTCAGCCTTGCCATTATATGCTTCCACGCTAGGTAACTTGAACTTAGGTGGATTTTGAGCTATCCTGATTTCCCGAGCGAACGGACTCCTGTTCACTCCTTCCAAGTCTCTATTGGTCGAACCTCCACGCATAGTCTTCCTAATGATTTCCATTAATCCAGCATTGCCTGTTAGGTGTTGCCCCCCATGCTCCCGAGGGAACTCCGACACATATTCTTCATGTGGATCATTAGCCGCAACGTTGGCTCTAGCCTGCTGAACTCCTTCCAAAGGTCCTTCTGCGTTGGATTCAGTGGGCCTGCCCCCAAGCCCTTGTTGATTGCCTTCCGGTTCTGTATTCTGTCCTCCATTGGGTTCCACAACCCTAGTTCCTTGTTCCACATTTGCAGTCGCTGTAGTTGGTCCAAGGTTCTGTGTTCCTGCGGCTCTCATCTGCTCGAAGAAAGTCTGCATCATATCCTGTTGACTCTTCAGCAACCTTTCATGTAATGAATTTGCCATAGCTTCCATTTCGTCTCTGGTAATGTAAATCGAAGCTCGTCCTTCTCCAGCTCCGGAGGATGCCTCTTGACTTCCTCCTTGTTGGCTTCTCTCAGCTCTTTGTCTTGTTTGTCGAGTCATTGTAGCGTCAATCCGAATCCTTCAAACTTTCAAGGCTAAACTACGAATTGGTGTAGCGGGTGCTAGTTCTTCTCAGTGAAAGCACCAAAGTGTTTGCGCCAAAAATGGTCACAAACCCCGAATGTTGTGAAAGCACCAGTGTATGAATACAAATCAGCAATATTCAAACACAAATCTCAGATCTAAACAAACAACAATCAGCAATCCAGAAATAATGAACAAAAACACGAGATTTATAGTGGTTCGGCTATCTCCGGCCTACGTCCACTCCAAAGTTTTTATCTTTTATTGATCGATGCTTGAAGATTACAATTTCCTATCGCGTAGTACAATGGATTTTATGATTATAATCTGAATCTAAGGCAGCAATGGTGATCTGGAGTAAATCTAGCAGAGTCTGGGCGCTCCTTAGCTCTCAAAATTGTCCGACCCCTTTTCTGAATGACCAGGGGCTCTATTTATAGGTGTAGGAGGCTGATATTTCGCCTAAATTGAGGGGAGACCAGTTCTGGCACGTGAGGGGGCCCACATGCCCGCTTTCTGGAAATCTGGGCCCACTTTGGGATCGATTCGAAGCTATGTTCGAATCGATCAAGAAATTGTCCAATCGAGCTGAAATTTGGCGTGAACATTCTTCAACATGTGCTCAAGCTACTGTGAAAATTTCATAGCATTTGGACTTGTAGATCTCAAGTTATGATCGATTCAAGTTGACGTTCTTCGCCCTATGGATTCGTTCGAATCGATATGGTTCGAATCCATAGGGTCGAATCCATGCTTCTGCACGTGAAGACGGTGACGTGGCGCGCAATCTTCGAGTTGATCCTCCTTTTTCTCTGAGTTTACTGGGTCGACTCCATCATTTTCGCTGCCTGGACTTAGTGGATTCGAAGATAGTTTCCAAATGGAGTCGAAGCTTCTACAACTTATATCGATTCGAAGGATCTCTCCTCGATGGATTCGAAGTAAGTACTGGCTTTGATGGATTCGAAGTGTGATCCGTTCTAATTGATTCGAGGCAGAGGCTTGCGTTAGATGGATACGAACCATGGCCTCATCCCTATCGATTCGAAGCGAGGCTTCGGACCAATTCGAAGTATAGTGACATCTATGGATTCGAACTAAAGCTTGTTCCATTGGGTCCGCTCTGATGGGTACGAAGCAGATGGAGTCGAACTTGTTGGAGTCGAATGTGATGGATTCGAAGTGAGGTGTGGGTATGGAGATGATGGATTCGAACAGTACCTTCTTCCTACCTTGTATCGATCGTATCTCCTCTGTACAAACTCCGATTAACCTGAAACTTGAAACGTAGCCTCTCCTAGTCCTCATCATCATCTCCAATCGATTTTGTCTCGATCGGAGCCTGGTCAAATTTTGACGTTATCCATTGCAGCCTTGTTTCCAATTGCACTCCAATCCTGATATCCATCCTTTCTTGTCGATTTGTTTGATATTCCGGCTTTGACCAAAAAGCGGGATAACATTAGTTTTTGATCTGGTGTTGGTCATGGTGGAGTGGCAGGTTCAGATAGATTAATGGGTTTAGGGAATTAGCAGAAGAATTAGAAGATGGTGAGAACAAATAATAAGAAGAAGGAAGTGAGTAGCAGAGAATAGGAATAAGGTGGTGAAGCATAGAAGTTTACACAGGCAGTAAAGAAGAGTGCACGTAAAAATGAAGAATATCTGGTGATACTTTTATTAACTCAAAAATCTCAAACCATGTACATGTTTGATCACCCCTTTATATACATTATCATAAAAGACTGATTCAACCTAGACGTTGTAAATTACAGCTCGTCATATACTTAGCTTATTACAGAAAATTTTGTAATTATAATCAACATTAGTGCAAAAGTATATTCCAGGCTTGGACACGCGCACACACATCATAAAATCTCCTTCTCTATCTTCGATTATTTTTATTACTTGCTTCTTCTTGAATCTGAGTCTTCACTAAGTCTTCAAAGACCCTTATGTTGATTCTAGATTGTTGGGGTGATAAGTGTTTGCGCCAAAAATGGTCACAAACCCCAAGTGTGGTGAAAACACCAGTGTATGAATACAAATCAGTAATATTCAGACACAAATCTCAGATCTAAGCTAGCAATAAACAGCAATCCAGAAATAAATCACAAGAACACGAAATTTATAGTGGTTCGGCTATCTCCGGCCTACGTCCACTTCAATGATTTTTATCTTTTATTGATGTTCTTTGCTGATTACAAATGATTACAGCAGATACAATGATTGAATTCGAGTATAACAGTAATGGAAAGAAGTAGAATTGAATCCGGCAGAGTCTGGACGTTGAATGGCCAAAAGATCCTTTTTCTGTAGGCTTCAGGGGGCTATTTATAGGCGTAGGAGGCCCAGATCTTGCCCAAACTTCAGGAGACTTTTTCTGGCATGTGAGTGGGCCCACGCGACCGGTCCCACCAAGTTTCGACTCGATCCGCGATCGATACGAAGTGATTTCGTATCCATCAAGGATTAGTCCAATCGAGCTGAAACTGGGCAGGAACATTATTTACCTTGTACGTAAGCTACTGTGAAAATTTCGTTACAATTGGATCTGTGGTTTAGGAGATATGATCGATGCAAGTTTATGATTTTCGTTTGCTGCTGAGTTCGAATCCATGTCGTCGTATCCATCATTCGACTCGATCAAGACGCATGCGCGCTGATATGACGTGGTGAGAGTTTCCTGGATCGATCCGATTTTAGCGGCGTATTGACCGATCTGTATCCATGAATTTCGCCTCGTTTGTATCGAGTGTTGTTATCTAGTTTGAATCAATCAACTTCGTATATCTCGTATCAACTTTCAACGTCTAGCTTGAATCGAGATTGGCAGTCTTAACTCGTATCGATGGAGACCCATTCAATGGATACGGTTTGTGATGGATACGAGCTAAAGCTTCCTGATGGATTCGAATGAACGCCTCGTTCATCGATTCGAACTAATCATCGATCGACCGATACGAAGTCCATGGATACGAAGGCCTGGACCATTTCGATCGATACGAAGCCCATGGATATGAATCAAGGTGTGGTGATGGATTCGAGCTTCATGACCGCGGATTGACTCGTGCCTGATCGATTCGAAGATGATCGATTCGAAGTTGCCAAGCTCCAATGGATTCGAACGTGACGAGGCCTCTCTGATGGATACGAATCTGATCGATTCGAACAGGTCGTCACCTTGATTTTCTGATGGATACGAACAACACCTTGTATCTAACTTACATCGATCATATCTCATTCATACGAACTCCGATTAACCTGAAACGCTGGCTTTCATGGCTTTTCTTGCCATGCCTTGTCAATTGTAGCCCGATCCGGATTCGGACAAAATTCATCGATATCCATAGTTATCCTGCAATACATAGTTGATATTCATGACTAGTTATTATTAATTTTTGGGTATCTCAGCTTTGCCAAAAGGTGGGATAACAATAAGTTTATCTGGTTTTCCCAACTTGTTTGATGAGAATGCGCCTCCCACTTGATATTGAGCAGATGTTCGGTGAAATGCCAGAGGGTAACAATTGCTGAGATGAACATCTATAAAGTTTTTGTTGCAATCATAGCAATAAATATTGGCTTCTGGTTTTAGTTAATAAACAACCTGAAACTTCTACTTCGATGTTTGTAGAATTTTCAAATAGCATCGGCCTTTTGGTTATTCTGTAACTGTACTTGCCATTCATCTAGTTTCCTCTTATTTTTATTGTTAGATGATCTCATTATTTTGATTACGTCTACTGCTGCACTCATTGAGTCGTTGTTCGCCATCTCTATTAGCAGTTTGGTATGGAATTGTTTTGAAATTTTCGCATTTGTTTGGATCAACATCCTGTAATTTGCTGATTTTCCATGCTTGATGCATTTATCTATTAGCAATATATATGGTTTGGTTAAAAAAGTTTTCGATTTTAATCTCCATAATATAGAAGGCCTGTTGCGCCTTGTATGGGTTTCGATGGATTTGATCACTTCTTTAAGTATATTTACAGTTTAGAGTATTGGGCATATCTTTCTTTTAAGTTTGTATATATGGTTTGGTGAGCTAGTTTTGTATATAGTATTACTCAATGCAGCCTTATACCATGATTTTTGGTATCCCGTAAAATGAAAGAGTTTTTGTTATTGTTGGATACACGAAGAGCAGGGAAGGAATGCATCTTTTACAATATTGCTCAGTTGTTTACAATACTTTAACATTTCCTGGAACTTCTAGTACAAAGGACATGATTAAGAAAGGTGTGCTATCAAACTACACCAAGCTTTCATATTCAGTTTATTATTACCATATCTTGAAGATTAGATTCGTCATACATTAACTATTGTTTTCATGATTTTGTTTAAATGCTGATATATTTGGGTGAAGTTATTTTGTTGTACATATAATATTTTCTTGCCAGATTAACTACACCGGGCATATTAGGCCAGTCTCAAGTCTGTTATATAGTTTATTTTTCGTAAATGTACAATTAAGTTTTAATTAGTCTTGTTTACTATTGCTTATAACAATTGTCCGTGTTAAGTATATGTATATGATGATGGACGTAACTACACTTATATAGTGTCGAGTCCTTCCATGGTTCTCCATCTCTATTAGCAGTATATGCTCGGCTTGAAGAGGGATACTTGTTTGAATTATGTGGTTGGCGGGTTTTTAGAAAGGATGATTGAATTGTTATACTTATACCAAGGGTCATGCTAGAATAATGCTCTAGAGTTGTGGCTGATGTTAAGTTTGAAGTGAGGTAGGAGTTTGTGTAGATTTTTAAAATAAGTACAGTTACACCCTTTTCATTTTCTATATGCAACTTAGTCTTACGTTTCTTACTTTACTCAAACTAAGCTTAAATCTACCAATATATACATCAAACTTTTGATTTTGTACAAGATATGGAAATGTTTTGAATGAGTGCATTAATTGGCATATTGTAAATGCTAAACCATTGTCTCTAACATCACGTTTAATTGCCTCCAACATAGTTTGGTACGATGTACTAAAATTTTGTCTGCTATTTCAATTTTTTTGGCATGCCTAATATATAAGTTTACAAGTTGACATATCAGTTATGCAACTTACTCGAGAATGAAAAATGGGCATGACATTTAACCTTAATATCTTAATTGTGTTTCATTTAAAAAATCCTACATCAGTTATTCAATTTTATTTGCTCATTTGTTCTGTAATTAAGTGGTATTGATTAAAGTTTGTGCTTTTTTGTTTGCAAGTCACATTGAAGTAGCAACGTTACAATGGTAATATAAAAGCTCAAAATCAACCTAAAAAGTGTAAATTGTTGGGTTGGTAAAGGAACATTGTCGCAGAAGCAACAATTGCATCTACTGATTCTACTGTTTTATTGCATCATGTACCACTAGGAGCAGATGCTTGGAACGTTTGGGTCGATTCAGTGGTGGACTTGAAGCGATTCTTTATAGGCATACTTCAGACGTCTATGTTAATACCTCATTTATTGATTTTGATGATAACAACCTTAATAAGAACAATATATATTTATATAAAATATGGATACTAATGTTTTGTCAAGTTATATAGTATACAATGCAAAATATTATACAGATATTGAATTAAAGACCGTACAGTATAAAGACCAAAAAATGGATATGAAGACTCATGAGTATAAAGACCAAGATATGAAGATCTCAACACTATAGTATAGTGTATAAAGTCATAGAATATTGTTAAAGTTCTTAATAGCAATTTTTGATCTCTTTTTCTTGTTTTCTTATCTTTTATATTTTCAACAAAATATATTTTTAAAATATCTTTAAAAATATTTAATAAAAGTTTAAAATGTTTATAAACCATGTTTAATTTATTTTACAGTATCAAAATATTTTACAAAATATAGTATCTTCAAAATATTTAAAAAGAAAAGAGTTTTCAAAATAAAATACATATGTCGACATATGTATAGGAGGTATGTCGACATAAATGCCACAAATCAGTTTTTTAAATTTTGAATTAAAGTGTCCATTGGTCGCGACTCTTCGCGAACGTACATATCTGTTTATACATTGTTATATATATGAGGTTTCAAACGAATTTTTTGTCATCTTATTTTCTTTCCATAAATTACTCTCTTGAAAACTCCATTGAAATTATATCAAATTCTCTTCAAAATCAAATAGAATCAATGCATACGTTTGTGTATTGATTCAATATTACTTTCTTACTGTTTTGCAATCATTTCTCGCTTAAATCAAAGAACAAAGTTCTGTCCAAGAGGCTATAGGATCCATTGTATCCAAAGTTCAAGAAATTGTCTTTGGAAAAAGCACCACACTCTATTTGTATTTGCTTGGGTGTGATTGTAGCTTGTTCAAATCAATTGGGTGTGCTTAGTAGCCCGAAAATTGGAGTGAGTGTGCTTGTAGCCCGTCCAAATCAAGTAGGTGTACCCTGAGCACGGAAAATCAGGAGGGCATGTCTCGTAGCCTCGGAATCGAGATTGTAATTAGGTTTGCCTTCTACCCGTTTAAATATTGACATTTGAAATGAAATATGTACAAGCAATTATACGGGACTGGATGTAGGAAAAATCCGAACCAGTATAACATCCCTGATGTCATCTCTCTCTAATTCTCTACTTTACTTTATTGCTTTTATTTTTGTCTGTAATTGCATCTATGATTGATTGTTGATATAATTTTGTGTTGAATATCTATGCTTCAATATTAAACTTGAAAGAAATTTAAGAAGACATACAAAAGTTAGAAAATACTATCCACCATCTTCTAGTGTTTAATTAGCCTTAAGATCCATTATTCCACAACCCACACTTGGTATCGGAGCACTAGGTTTTAAAAATCTCGTAATTTGATTTTTGAAAAGTTTTAATGGCTGGCAACACTACTGGTACACTTGTTGAAGGACAATCTACTGCTAGACCTCTTACTTTTTAATGACAATAGCTACACTTATTGGTAATGTTGAATGAAAATTTACTTACAGTCTAATGGTTTAGATATTTGGAATGTTACACTAAATGGGTATGCTAAACCCGAGACTAATTTTGCACAATAGACTGCGGACTAAAAGACACTTGCACAAATAATTTTAAAGCCATGAATATTTTGTTTTGTTCATAGGTAAAAATGAATTTAATAGAATCTCTGTTTGTAAGTCTGCATATGAAATTTGATGAACATTGCAAGTTACATATGAGGCCACTGGTAAACTGAAACAGACTAAAATTTTCATGCTAACCAATCAATTTCAATTGTTTAAAATGAATCCAAATGAATTTGTTTCTGACATTACTGTAGACTTCAAGATATAGTGCATTCATCATTGCATTAGGTAAAAACATTTCTGAAGAGGACGAAGTTAAAAAAAATCCTCAATTCACTTTCTTTAGAGTGGGATCAAAAGACAATAGCAATAGAAAAGACTAATGATGTTAGTACTATGAAAATTGAAGGGTTAATAGGCAATTTAATGTCCTATGAAGCACAATTGCAGGGAAGAAGGGAAAGCAAGACAACAGAAAAGAAATTCATCGTCTTCAATACAATAAATGACGATCAAGATTCTGATGATGACATCGACAAAGAAATTTCCTTCATGATCAGAAATTTCAGAAAATTCCTAAAATATAAGAAATGAACAATTTTTGAAAACCTAAAAACAAGACATCTAGAACTGGAACAGTGACTAGATGCTTCAACTGTGATGAACCCGATCATTTTCAGAGAGACTGCCCGCATCCAAACAAATCAAAGATCTCGCCATTCAATGATTCATCCAGAAAAAGAAAAAGGCTTATACGGTAACTTTGGATGATTCAGACACTTACTCCACCGACAATGAACCAGAACTAAAAATGTGAATATGTGTTTCACAACAATAACTGACTAGTCAAAACTGATCAACAAAAAAGGCGGTAAAATGTACCTTTTATTTAACAAATTTTATTTTTTTGGTTGATTATGGTTTTTAGGAATAACATATAGATTAATAATAATATTGGATAAATATAAGTATATAAGTATATAAGTATATATATATATATATATGAATATATTATCTTGTTTTATTTTTGAAAATTTCAAACTCCATGTCGACATACCCCTAGGTCATATGTCGACATACATGCCAGAAAACTAAGAATTGAAATATCAATTCAAAATTTAAAATTCCTTCTCTTTTGCAGTTACTCCATGTTTTGAAAATACATCTTTTTTACCACAGAACATGACTCTTCACTCTCTGTTAATTAAATGTCTCTACCCATTCATTCACTCACTTTGTTTCAAATTTCAAATATCTCTTCATTATCTTATCTCCTCTAAAACTCAAAAATGGCTTCCTCTACTCAAAATCCTAAAATGATAAGGTTCTCTAAGAGAACTAAAAGCTTTCTCTTCAATGAGAAAGATGTCATTGAAGCCTATATGGAGTGTACTACTTCCGAAAAAGTTTCTCCCGGAAGATTTGCTGAATTCGAACATTTTTCCTCTTATGGTTTACAAGATCTTTGTTTTGAAAATGAAATTCTTAGTTTAATTAGCTCTTCTCAAAATGATTTTGTTTATTATTCAGATTTGGTCAAAATGTTTTATGCGAATTTAAATGAAAAAAGTTTCAAGGAGAAGAGGGATAAATTTGAAGTAGTGTTAATGGTACTCAAATTGTGAACTTTTGGGTAATATTTTTGGTTGCAAATATAGTGGAATTGACCTCTCACTTTCAAATTGGTGAACAAAATCATGAAGTTTTTCACGATATTTTCGAAAGCGATGAAGAATTTGATTTTAAACACAAGAATCTTCAACCAAAATCGAGCCTTTTGAGTCTCATTTTACTACAAAGTATCACTTCGGGGACAGGTAATTACAATAACCCTACTCAAAAAGTTTTTAAAGCTCTTTTCGCCATTTGCGGTCACTACAATATCAATTGGGCACAAGTCATTTTAGATGACTTTGTTCAAAAGAACATTTCTAGACACGAGAACACACTCTATCATGGTGTGTATCTTACTTGAATTTTCATATATTTTGGTGTTGATTTAAGAAGAGAAAATCTATTCCTCGAAAAGTTTTCGACAAGGTCAACATCTCTCTTACGCACATTCCACCATTTTTCAAACCATATGAGACACTTCCCAAAAAAAGAACAAAGGTTGGCATATGAAGAAGAACAAGATATCCAATAAGAAGAAGAAGAAGGCGATGGGATGGAAGTGGAAGAAGAAGAGGAGGAGGAGGAGGAGGAGGAAGAAGAAGTGGATACTTCCTTAGAAAGTTTTGACAAACCATCCCACCCCTCTAACAAAGAGATCCTGAGGAATCAAGAAAAGTTTCTTAAAAACCAAAAGAAGCTTAAGCGATCTTTTAGTAAAAAGTTCACCTCTCTTTCCAACAGAGTGGACAAATACTTTGGAAAGATCATTCGCAAACTTGGCAATTCTTCTTCATCATCATCTAGATCTTTGTAAGCCTATGTAGTTGTTTTCTTATGATATCTAGCTTTGTATTGTGTTCTTTTAGTTTAAGTTCATGCCGTTTTTATGTATTTTTTATTAATCTTTGAAATTCATGTACCATTCAAATCTAAGTAATGAAATATATCTATTACTGTCCTATATTGTTTGTTTGTATCTAGAAATTATAAAAATATAATGGTATAAGTTTAAAAAAAAACTATAATAAAAACATAAATTTTGCAATTCATGACATGCATGTCGACATACATTAACCCTGTATGTCGAAATATAATGGTCAGTTGGCAAAAAAATTAAAAATTAAATAACCACCACCTATTCAATCATTCCAAACGACTTTCCACTTCTATATAAGCCTATTTCTTCTAGAAAACTCACTCATTATTTTATTCTATACTCACTTTTCATTCTCAAACATCTTTTTACAAATATGTCTTCTCCACATCAGAAATTATGTGATAACCTTGAACAAACTCTTCAATATTTCAAGGATATTCTCTCTTTTATCTTAAGAAATCAAAGGCATTTAGATGTTATGAAGATTGTTATGCCATCAAAGCAGATCCAATCTTTGGGTCCGACGGTTGGGTAGAAGTTCCACGAAACATCTAAATATTAGGTTTGAATTGGTTTTGATATGTAAATACACACACACACATACATACACTCTTAGGATTTGATTTGATTGATTTGGTGTGTATATTTGGATTGACTTTGATTGGTTTGGATTCTTTGACATTTGGATATGTGTGTTCTGAATGATTGAATAATATATAAACTTGAGTTTAATAAAAATAAGTTGGGTTATGTTATTTATAATCATCATGCTTAGTATAAAATGGTGCAATGCTTCTAAGTATATAATCATCATCCATTATAATCATATATATCATTTTTAACTTACTCATTGATTTTGAATCTATAGTTTCTAAGTATTTGTTTTAGGGGGAGTTTTTTTACCTTTTCACCCATTTTTTTAATAATGACAAAGGGGAAGAAAAATATAAAATATGCATATGCATATATTCAGAGGGAATTATCTAACTTAGGGGGAGTTATCATATTTTATATTCAGGATATTCATGGTTGTCATCATCAAAAAAGGATGATTGTTAATACCTCAGTTATTGATTTTGATGATAACAACCTTAATAACAACAATATACATTCATATAGAATATGGATACTAATGTTTTTCCAAGTTATATAGCATATAATGCAAGATATTACACAAGTATTAAATCGAAGACAGTACGATATAAAGACTCAAGAAATGGACTTAAGACTCATGAGTATAAAGACTAAGATATGAAGATATCAAGACTATAGTATAGTATATAGAGTCATAGAATAAAGTCTCTAGTAGCAATCTTTGATCTCTTTTTCTTATTTTATTATCTTTTATATTCTTAAAAAATTTTTTTCAAAATATCTTTAAAAATATTTTATAAAAGTTTTTCAAAGTTTAAAATGTTTATAAACTATGTTTAATTTATTTTACGAAGTATCAATATTTTACAAAATATAATATCTTTATAATATATAAAAAGAAAAGAGTTTTTAATATAAACATACATATGTCGACATATATATATAAGGTATGTCGGCATACATGCCGCAAATAAGTTTTCAAATTTTGAATTGAAGTGTCTACTCATCGCAACTCTTCGCGAACAGACACATCTGTTTATACACTATATATAGGAGATTTCAAACCAATTTTTTGCCAGTTAATATCTTATTTTCTTCCCTCCTCCTACTCTCTTGAAAACTCCATTGAAATTATATCAAATTCTCTTCAAAATCAAATAGAATCAATTAATACTTTTGTGTATTGATTCAATATTACTTTCTTACTAGTTTGGAATCATCTCTCTCTCAAATCAAAGATCAAAGTGTTGTCCAAAAGGCTATAGGATCCATTGTATCCAAAGTTCAAGAAATTGTCTTGGGAAAAACCATTAAACTATATTTGCATTTGCTTGGATGTGATTATAGCCCGTTCAAATCAATTAGCGTGCTTGATAGGCCGAAAATCCGAGTAGGTGTGCTTGTAGCCCGTTCAAATCAAGTAGGTGTGCTTGTAGCCCTTAGTCCGGAAAATCAAGAGGGCATGACTCGTATCCTTGGAATCGAGATTGTAATTGAGTTTGCCTTCTACCCGTTTAAAGATTGGCATTTAAAAATAAATCTATACAAGCATTTGTATGGGACTGGATGTAGGAGAATCTGAACCAGTATAAAATCCTTGGTGTCATCTCTCTAACTCTCTGCTATACTTTATTGCTTTTATTTCGTCTGTGATTGCATTTGTGATTGATTGTTGATAATTCTATGTTGAAAATCTATGATTCGATATTAAACTTGAAAGAAATTTAAAAAGATTTACAAAAGTTATAAAACACTATTCACCCCCCTCTAGTGTTTAATTAGCCTTAAGATCCATAATTTCGCAACTCACAGTCTATACTATTGGATAAGCGGTTTGGACGATTGTTGCTTGGCACAAGGAATATTTTATTTCTTTGGATTAGTACGTATCTATCCTCATATTGACATATGTTATGGATTTAGTTATGTTTTGTAATGGAGTTATAAATTCACAAATGGTGTAAACTTGAATGGTTTTGGCTTTTTTGAATGTGAATGGTTCGTGTTGTTTCAAGTAATGTGAATGATTGTAGTTATTATTAGTGAAATATTGGTTTTAATTATAATGTTGTGAAATTTGTGGTTAATAGCATTTGTGGAAAGATGAATTACAACTGTTGCTAGCAGTTGTAAAAAGATTTATTGCAACGGTTTTTAGCGGTTGCAGTAGATCATTTTACAAGGGTCGAAAATAGTTGTAATAAATCTATTACAACTGCCAAAAGAAGTTCCAAAAGAGACTTATAACAACTGTTAATGCAACAACCATAACTGTTGCGATAAGCTTTACCACAATTGCCAAAAGAGGTTGTAAAAAAGTTTTTTACAACTGCTCCCACAACTGTCGGCGACCGTGATAAAAATCTTCAGCTCCATTACAACTTCAGATGTAATGACTGACATGCGCCCGTTGTAATAGACCCGTTACAATTGTTTTTGGCAGTTGTTAAAAGGTATTTTTATAGTAGTGTCTCTACCGGACAAGAAATCTTGTTCGGTGATCCAACTACCGAACAAAATTGTATATTCAATAGTTAGGCCGCCGTACAGGAATTCCTGTCTAGTAGCTTAACTACTGAACATATGAGTTGGGGAGGCTTTTTCTTCGCCTACTTCTTACACTTCTTCTTGTGCTACCCTAGGAGCTTCTTGCCTCTTTTCTTAGGGTACTTAAACACACCATATTCCTTAATATAAACAAATATCTCAACTTCTCTTATCCTGAACTTGAATAACTTACAATATTGCTCCTCCATAACACCAAGTGATTACAAGTAACATTTGCTTTTTACAACGAACTAGTCTAATTTTGAGGTTGGCTAAAAAACTAGCTAACATTTTTGCGCTAGAAAGATGGCCTCCCCCTAAAGCTTTCACTTTTCCATATTATTCTATTCTACGAACACCTAATCTGACTTGTTACCATAGCCAATCGAAGGTAAAAACTTCGATGAGCACGAAACCAATGGCCACACTCTCGCCATTATTGTCCCAATCATGGAATCAACAAGAAATGTGGCATACCGTGATGTTACAGCTATCAAACATGGGTGAACTTGCCTGCAAATGAGTGGCTTAAGGACGCGGGTAGATGCCCAAACTACTGTAAACTTTGTCCCACACGTTTCTCCTACGGCCGACCTAGCCGACCTGCCTTCTCACAGGCCCGTACTTCCCGGTGGTTATGAACTCATGAACAATGCTGAAGCCCAAGAAAAAAATTATGCCTGAAACCCCACTTATGGATGTTCATATTTATCCTAGAAGATATGTTGCGCCCGTGCCTAGCCGGATTGAAATCATTCTATATGTGGATGTACCTGTAGAGCCAAGACATCATCATTCCCCTTCAACGGAATGACCACAAGCCTCAGATCACGCACGAACTTCTACCTTTGACTATCTCAATGGCGGTACCCTTCCCCCGAAAGGGCACATATGAATCTCTTAGCACATTCCAGATCATATAGAATTTAGCTTGGAATAGATGGAGAAAAGAGTGGGCCACGCATTCTAAATCGCCCTTTGTACATAGGCAGAGATATCCCTCTCATTATCATCATTCTCCACCTCGTCACTGATCTCCTACTCCACCCAGGCATAGGCTAAACCCTCAGTCCTCAGCCCATGGATGGCCAAAACATCCCTTAATAGGCCGATGCTGTCCTTAGTGGAAAATGCATATCCTCTACCAATAACTCAACTGAATGTAGGCCCAAAATGTTGGGGTGAGGCATTCTCTGATGATGAATAGGGTGGCAATTAGACCCGACCCGATGGACCCCGACCCGACGGGTCTTGGTTCTTGGCGGGTCTGGTTTTGTCACGTCCAAACTATACATTTCAAAAACTTAGGTCCAACCCGATCCAGACTTCGATTCGGGTCAGGTTGGATCAGTTTGGGTTCAATTGGGTAATAAGACTAAAAATGCATATATTTCAATGTTTTTTGGTCGAGTCTTTCAGGTCGGGTCGATTCGAGTCGGGTTTGATCGGGTCTTTATTGTATTTTTCATCACCTAGACCCGACCCGATACCCATCGTGTTCGGTTCAGGTTCGGGTCTTTCGGGTCGGTTCGGTTTTGCGGTTCTCGATTCTAATTCAAGCCCTAATGATGAAAATGGAGAACCGTTCTTTGATGAAATTCTAGACACTTACGTCAGTCGGCGGCATGCCTTGTCTCCTATTGACAAGTACGATGGTAGCGCCGACCCATCCGACCACACTACTACTTTCGTTTCTGTTACCTGTGCGGGCCAGCTTTTTGGATCAGCAAAATGTTTGCTCATTCCCTTCACTCTCATAGGGCCGGCCTCCCACTGGTTCTTGAATCTACGATCGGGCAGCATCAGTTCCTAGACCTAATTGTGCATAGATTTCGAGACTCGTTTCTTCACTTCCAGGACCCCTGTCATGATGGCTAGTCAACTAGAAAACATTAGTTAGGGTCCTTTAGAAAGCTTGCGGTTGTATGTTAACTACTTCAACAAAGTGTCCACTCGAGCTTGGGGTGCGGATGTAAATAGTTTGGTCATGGCCCTATGTTCTGGGGTTAGATACAAGTCCATAATATGGAGAGTGCTCCAGAAGCAGTAGCCGGCTATGTCCCTAACTGACTTTTATCAATGGGCGAATGACATGATGAGGATGGAAGTCGCATATCTTTCAAACAATGACAATGAAGCAAGGCACCCTACAAAAGTCAACCCTTGCAATAACAAAAATAATTGAAATAGTGGTTGTTAGGCTGATACCAAAAAGTGACGAGAGGCCGACCCTCGGTACAAGCCCAGGTACAATGGTTACTCTAATCTGAATAGGGTTGCCACGATCTATCTCGCCACCCGAGATTAGGTAATTTCAAAGGCCACCCACCACCAGGAATGGAAAGCAGGAGGAACCTCACGGCAATGGAAATAATGCAAGTTCCATCAAACCAATGCCCACTTTACAATAGAGTGATGGGTGGTTAAGGATGAGAATGAAAGACTCAACTGGGAAGGAACACTTTTGGAATTTGTTTGACATCAGGTCGAGCAAAGGGTGAACCATGACGACCGATCAAATCAGCCCCCTCAACCCAATAACACAAATGTCTAAATTATCATCAAAGTCCTAAACATATCCGAAGGGCCGCATGTAGCCTGGAGTAGCCAAGAAGTTCAGTCCAGGTATCAAAAGAAGTAGGCATTTCCAGTCAGATCTATTGATTAAAATATCCAAGGCACCTCGGATAGAATCAAAATGATCAATCAACTTCACTGCCGAAGCAGGGAAGCAGTCTCCTAAACCCATCATGACCCCATGGTCATCACCCTTGCCTTGACCAACTCCATTTTGCATCGGTCCTTTATGGATGGGAGCAGCTCTGTTAACGTTATGCTCAAGAACGTCTTTGAGGCACTCAACCTTCTTACCTCCAACCTCAACCTTTGCGCCTTGCCTATTTACAGCTTTGGGGATGTAGGCATTGTTCCGATGAGCACTACTTCACTTGTAACGATATTTGGTCAAGAGCCCCTGGCTGCATAGATCCAGGTAAACTTCATGGTGGTTCATTGTCCATTTGCTTATGACCTTTATTTGGATGGCCGATGCCTTCTTAGCTGGTTGTCATCGTCTCCTACAATCGCCTCATCATGAAGTTCCCCATCCAAGATGGGGTCAGTGAAATCAGTTGAAGGCAAGGGAATGTTATGGGACATCCCTTAGACAAGTAAAGAAGGGTGTTCTCATGCTTCAGTAAGAGCTTTCAACAGTCAACAATGGGTTTCTCAATAGATCCATCGGGTCAACAAGCGCTCTAGTTCTTGCCCAGACCTTCCCTAACTCTAGAGCATCAATAGCTACTCCTACGCTCTCATAGAAGACCGACTCATCTGGGAGAGCTAGGGGCATTACCACCTAGACTCAGGTCCATCTACAACAACCCGAAATTTAACCACTTTAAATATGAATATTGGGCATAATTTTAAGTAATGAATTATTTGGTTTTATAACCAAAATAAACCCCTTTATAATAATTAATAGTGATGGTGAAACTATTTTCAAAATTTGTTTACAAAAATATTTAGTTCAAAAGAAAATAGAAAATGTGACCGAAAAGCTTTTTCAAAAATCCTGATTTTTATCATCAAAAAGTTGTTAAAAAGGTTGTAAATACCTTAATACACTTAAACACATATTATTATAAATGATAAGTACTTAAATTAAGTAAATTAAGTGGGAAAATAATATGTGTACATTAAGGAAGCAGGAAATGACCATTTTCATAGAATTAAAAAGAAAAAGAAATAAGAAAAAGTAAATGTCTTATAATGTAACACATAAGTACACTTAAGTGTATAACATGGTGGATATAAGGCCTCCCCCTCATGCTAACGTGTGGATCAAGGTAGAAGGAAGTGGATGGTGGTGATGTGGCATGCATTTGTGGAGGGTAGTGTACTTTGGGCTAAAATGGTAATTTTATCCTCCTCCTTTTCCATAAAAACAGCTCTACTTTCCACCTTCTTCTCCATTTTCATTTTTCACTTTTTCACTTTTTCAAACTTTCCTTTCTTCTTCCTTAAAGCTCTAACGGCCATTAGTGTGTTCCTCTCTTTTTTTAATATTTAAAATTTTAATTTTTACCTCCTTTTATTTTATAGAAATACTTAAAAACTCCTCCTTTTCATTTCTAAGCTCCTCTTTCTTCTTAAACAAGGCCATGCTACCCCCAAACCACCTCATGACCAAGCTAAACCCCCTATGGCCGAGCCTATTCATGCCTAGGCCGAGCCTATTTGGCTCCTTCTTGAATAAAAACCAAGCCTTGCCTTGAAAAAGTGAGGATCTAGGGCTTATTTCAAGTTCTAGAGTCTCATTTCAAGTTTAAAGGAGTTTTGCTCAAAATTTAAGTGAGTATAAACTTCTTTTATGGAAAAAAATTATATCTTTGGTTTGTGTTCAGCATTACTATGTGTTAGTGCTTGTTTCTTGGTTATTTGCATGCTTGTATGTGATTAAATATGTGCTTGTGGTTGATTATTGGCTTAGACTTGATGAATAAGTCTATATGTGTTATGGCTATAACAAAGAAGAGATCTTTGTGGTTGTTATTATGATTTACAGACTATTAACACGTTTATGTAAAAGGATGATAAAAAAATTAGCGTCTTTGTATGGTTTCGCGATTTGGAATCCTTGTGTAAACAATTTGGTTATTTGTTTTCAAAATCAGAAAAGGTTTCAAGTTTAAAACATTATTTTAGTTTTACAAAACTCTTACTTTATGTTTTGAAAAGTTAGCAAGCTTCCATGAGTCAAGTTTCGCTAAAAAGTCCATTTTTGCAAAATTAAGTTTTTATACTTAAAACACTTTGGAAATGTTTTATAAAACAATTTGGTTATTTGTTTTCAAAATCAGAAAAGGTTTCAAGTTTAAAACATTATTTTAGTTTTACAAAACTCTTACTTTATGTTTTGAAAAGTTAGTAAGCTTCCATGAGTTAAGTTTCGCTAAAAAGTCCATTTTTGCAAAATTAAGTTTTTATACTTAAAACACTTTGGAAATGTTTTATAAAACTTAATAATAATGATTAAGAAGTTAATTAAGGATTTATTAATTGATTATTAATTAATTAAGTTTGGTAATTAATAATTAATTAAGTATTAAGTAAGGTTTATTAATTATCTTAAGTGGAGATTAGTTATTCATTAATTATATTTTAAAGCAAGATTAATTTTTAATTATTTATTAATTAAGTAAGATTAATTTATAATTAATTATTGGTTAAGTGTAAGATTAGTTTTAATTAATTATTAATTAGGTAAAGGATTAATTAGTAATTAATTATTAAGCAAGTGTTTAATTAGTATTAAGTACTAATTAATTAAGGCACTAATCATAAGTTAATTATTTCTTAATAAGTAATCAAGTTGAGTTAGATTTAATTAAGAATTAATTATGATTTAATGAAGGGTTTTAACTTGTGTTAATTATGGTAAAGGAAGTTTTAAAATCTTAATCACTTATCTTCCAAGAATCGGTTTGTTTGAAAAGGTAACTTCCTTTACAAAGAATAGTTTGAACACAAGGGATTCTATTATCGGCACTATTAAGTAACAAGATGCATTAGTTATACTAACCATGGAGATCCATTTAGTTGAATACGTCTATGTTCAGCTATAGTTAAACCTAATAGATTGTTTGAACATCTATTTAGCAGGACAAATCACCATGCTTCTATTATATATTTTGGACATGTATTTATATGCTAATTGATTTATGTTGACATATGTTATCTATCGATTGATAGTGTGGAATTTATTTATCTGTTGTTTATGTAAATACTTATGTTGTAACTTGAATGTCATTATGAAAATAATGGTAGCTTGGTTAAGTACCATCGAGATTTGCTAAGCCTCTTTCCAAATTGGACAAGTTATGGATTTGAAATCAATTTGAGTTAGTTAATAATGTTTAAATTTGTTAATTAATTATTTGCGATTTAAAGTTAATATAAATTAATAATATTCGAAGATAATAATTATTTAAATTAATAAGGTGAAGTTAATTATTATTAAATTAACAATGATTTAAGTTATTTATTTATTTATTTAATAGTGGGTTAAGTTAATTATTATTCTAAACTAAATAGGTTTTAAGTTAATTAATATTCAATTAACAAAATGTTTAAGTTAATTATTATTTAATTAATAATAATTAAGCTAAGTATTCTTTTAATTAATGATTTGTCTTAAGTTAATTAATCTTTTAAATTAGCGATGTTTCTAAGTTAATTAATTATTTAAATAAAAGTATTTAAGTTAATTATTATTTTTTATTTAACAAGGTTTACCTAAATTGAGTACTTTATTAAATGGTAATTTAAAGTTGACTAGTTATTTAATAACAAGGTTTAAACTTAATTAACCATTTATTTAAGTGGTGTTTAAGTTGATTAATTAATCTAATGATTGTGTTTTGAGTTAGTTAATTAAGTAATTTATTAATGAAATCAACTTAAGAATATGCTTTTAAATATTAATATTGCTTTATAAAAAAGGGTTTAAGCAAATAAGTTTGTTTCTAAAGGGAGTTCTACTTAGTATAAAGAACCAAGTAAAAGAGTTATATTTTTGGAAAGAGAACTTGGATTTTGAAATGGGAAGATTTGGTTTATAAAGATTTGATTGGATCATTTATTTTAAATCAAGTTATGAATCAAATGAATAAGTTTTCCTTCTTAATTTTGGTGGTAGGGAAGTATTTCCCTATTTAACATGAAGGATTAGTTGTTGGGATTCATAATAAACTTTATTTTCAAGGACATATGTTTTCATCCGTTTGAAATGAATTTGAAATTAGAATCATTCTTAATTGGTTTGTGAATACACTTATATCAATGAGATAAGTACATAAATATTTTTGTAAATAAATTGAGAGATTTAATTAATAAGAGATTAATTAAATGAGGCTCAGTGGTTTCCATGGAAAATATAATCTGTGTTTGATTTTTGTTTATTTGATAGTTAAATAACTGACTATCAAATCTTGACCAGTTTTTAACTCCGGAAATATCTAGCAGAAAACATGAGAATTACATGGTATAGTTATCCTTAGGGATGCTATAATGTACGTATAAACTCGTTATGTTCTTCTAGGGAAAATGATAAGTAGATCTGTCTACTTAAACGGTTAGGGGCTGGTCTCTGCTCTAATCTTGTATGTTTATTTTCGAAAGAACCGGAGTTGAGTTTACCGAAAACTGTCAAATGTTGGTTCGAAGAGACCGGGATCAGATAAGTATTAATTATCCAAAAACCACTTCGAACCAACTCAAGCATTCGAATAGGAAGACATCTGGAAGATGATGGAATCGAAGACGAAGCTACTTGAAGTGCAAGGGCTATTTGCTACTAATCCTGAAGCTAATTCTAAAATGAATGTAGTAGAAATAGTGCTTTTGGTTTGTTCATATCTTGAACAACTTGTATGCACGAATGCTAGCACTGCATTACTGCTTGGAGGGCAGTGTTAGCACTCCAAATGGGATTGCTATCTAAAAGGTAAAACGTAGCCTCAAGCTCATCAACCGGAAATGACTAAAACATGGGATATGTGTGACGCCCCACCTCTATGCTCATAATAACAAAGAGTATTAAAAGAAATACTGTCTATTATTACGAAGAATAAGGCTGGATAGGAGCGACCATCCGTAATTGGCCTTATACTAATATTGGTTATCTCGATAGGAGTGGTATATACTTTTTATTTTTCATCTATTATTTATTTACTCCCATCGACATATCCAATTATCAGTATAAAACAAACTACGATAGTTCATAATAGTTTAGGACATTAGATATAACAATAACACAGATAATATAAATGCGGAACACAGAATAACAAAAATCTCATATATATAACCGATGTCAGTTACAATATAGTTGACACGATACATATGATACAACTACAACTGTCGACTCTAGAAGTTATATATACAAGTACATTATCGACTAATATACATGAATACATATCGTTCTATACAATGACACGACTACTACAAAATGACACTGACAACTTCAAAAGATGTGAAAAGTCTTCATAGCCTGAACAGCAACTCAAAGAAGAAAATCTGCAACCTGAAATAACTCGGGTCTGACCCGAGTATTACATTCAAAAGAAAATAATACCCAGGTCAGTCTAATTCAAACCAATTTATTAGTGCATATAGGCAGAATAATTTTAATAGACGACAGTCACAATAATTCCAGTCTATCCAATTCTTTTAACAAAGAAATCGGATAACGAAAATATAACACTTAACAGTGTTAAACAATAGATCAACAGATTTAGATCATCAACAGAGATAGATAAACAATTTATCAATCGACTAAAACAATTTAAACAATTGAAATTTTCACTTAAAAACCATTAAAATCGATTGGCTGCCGTACACGCACGCGTGTACGGCCTCGCCAATATGGCATAAGAGATCAATTCAAAACTGTCGATTTCTTGGTGGCTGCAGTGCACACGTACGCGTGCACTGCCTCGCCACTGCAGAGATGAATTAAGGGCCAGACTCAAGATCAAACAAGTGTGCAGGTCAGGACAGCAATGACCAAGGCTACAGCATACAACTCGAGCTTATAATGAACATAAGGTAAATACACCACAGGGACTAAGTTCAGTGCTGCAGACGTGGTTCAAGATGAAATGCCAAATGAAACAATGCAGAAGCTACTCCAGACAGGGATGAACATGTCAGAAGTAACCAAGTGCACCACTGACCATACAACAAAAGTGTATAAACTCAACAAATAGATCAGAGAGACAAATTATATCCAACTCAGAAATGAATTCGACCAAGAATATAACAAGCCTCAAGCACCTGGATGTACAAAATGGCAACATATATAATATAATACCGCAGTGACACCCCAAAAGACGAAGTCAGGTGACAACAAAGATGGTCAGAGTCTAGACAGGGAACGTATGAAAAGGTCTGGACAGTCAAGCTATGGTGAATGCAACATATTCAAATTCAAAGACCAGAGCACAAGTGACAAAATGCACACTGCTCAGAGAAACCCAAGTATCCAATACTACAACTCGAAACCCATTTCACTTAAATAGAAAATGTACATGAACGTTGTGGCAACAGTTCAAGACAACAGCATCAACTCAAATGCAGCTATGTCATATGTGGTACAGTAACAAATTGCTTAAACGAGCTCGGGTGTGTTACAGGTAATATGCAACGTTAATGGGGCAACACATACGTAAAACTATGTATGGTCACACACTCAAAAGCATGAAGGAATACGAAGGCAAATCCAGAAATCAAGTGAACACAACCTGTGTACAATTGGGGACACTAATGTATTGGTGTTAAACAATAAAACCAAACAAGCAGTGTTTTCAAAATGGTCGAGTAAGATCAACAATGTAACTGGCAACCTGAAAGAAACAAACTACAAAGACACTCGTAATACCAGCGAAGCAGTGCCAAGAAAACCCACCAGTAAACCAAACTTCACAATGATCATCTCAATGTCATAAGATGTCAAAGTAAAAAAAAAGAGTCAAACCAAGTCGAGATGGATAAGTCAAGTGTCGAAGTCGAATGTTCATGTACAAACGAAGGTTAAGCAACATCTAAAATCACAGAGAAAAGTCAGATGATCACTATAATACACTAGGTGTATGTAGTAATGCAAATGTACTCCAGAAAAGTAACAGACTCCCCATCGAGCTAAATGAAATTCAAGTGAGGATAGTGACAACTACACAAAGCAACCAACCAGTGATGCAAGCAATGCCACGGTATGCTACAGAGATTATCCATATACAATGAAGACACTACTTGAAGCCAGAAGAATGTGAAATTTTCTTTTAGCCAGATAACAACAACACAAAAGCAACATAATGCCGAAGCATCAATGTCTGGTAATAAAGCAAGATCGGGTCAAAATCAAGTTGAAGCCGTGAACAACTGTTTTTAAATTAATATGAACAAGTCACAGTTCAAAATCAACACGAGAAGCAAGAATCAATGTGGCTGTCTGGGTCAAAGACAATTTTTATTTTCTAGAAATCACTTTAAAAACGACCGAGAATTCAAACCAACAAATTCAACCCAAAGTCAGATTCATATTAAAATTCAAGTTAAAGCCATGAACGATTAAACAAGTCAGCGGCAAGCAAGAAATTTACAAACTCGAACAAGCTTAGACAACAGAGAAATTAGACAACAAATTCAGTGGCAACAAAACAAAAATCGAATATCATAAACACAGTACTAAGAAAGGATCAGATGTGAGTGATGTAAGTATCACTCACCTTGTTTCGACGAAGAATGTAGTCGAGCACTCGAGCGATTGACGAAGCGAAAAGCACGAATTCATTCCCCGGATTGCTGAAGCTTGCAACTAAATCTATCTCTTGATTGAACAAAATGAAGTCAGCGGCTAGCCCTAGTTTTTGAACGAATGAACAAGGAAAATTTTTGTGGTCGCCATTAACTTTTCTTTCGTATTGATCTAGGGTTTTTTTTTAACGAAGAAAAAATGAAGGGGGAAACCGGTTTTCGCATCGACAAAAGGTAACGGCAACAAAGCAAGGTAAACGTGGGCTAGATTCAAAATACAAAGCCCATTTCAATCATTCAATAAATTGTTTAAAAGAATTTCAAATTGATTCAAATTCCAATAGCAACTAGATAGCTATTTCAATCGTCTAATGACAATAATTGTTCGATATGAAGTCCCGGGTTGTTACAGACTCCCCTCCTTATAAAAATTGCGTCCCCGCAATTTTCATAATTAAGGTCGTCAACAACAATTATTTTTTCTAACATAAACCGGTTAATGCTAGAAAATAACGGCCAAGAGCACAAATGCCAAAGAAATCTTTCAACAAAATCTAACTATCAACAGATAATCAAAAAGCAGCAAAACCAAATAAATGCAATTATCAGCAATCTTCAATTGTCAACTAGATGATTAAAATACAGAGAATCATAACGCAACAATGTCTAATCATCGATACGATAATTAGAAGAACAACAAAAGCTACTTATCAATAGAGATAGAGATAGATAGAAAACAACAAATTAGCAAAGCGATAATCAAATTTCAAAATTCAACAAATATTCGATTATCAAAACGATAATCAAATTTCAAAATTCAACAAATATTCGATTATCAAAAACGATAATCAAATTTCAAATTCAACAATTATTTAATTATCCAAAGCGATAATTAAATCTAAAATCAACAAATATTTAATTATCCAAAGCGATAATTAAATCTAAAATCAACAAATATTTAATTATCTCAAGCGATAATTAAATCTAAAATCAACAAATATTTAATTATCTCAAGCGATAATTAAATCTCATATCAACAAATATTTAATTATCTAAAGCGATAATTAAATCTCAAATCAGCAATTATTTAATTATCAAAAGCGATAATTAAATCTCAAATCAGCAAATATTTAATTATCAAAAGCGATAATTAAATCTCAAATCAACAATTATTTAATTATCTCAAGCGATAATTAAATCTCAAATCAACAATTATTTAATTATCTCAAGCGATAATTAAATCTAAAATCAACAAATATTTAATTATCTCAAGCGATAATTAAATCTCATATCAACAAATATTTAATTATCTAAAGCGATAATTAAAAGCAACAAATATCCGATTATCAAAAACGATAATCAGAACTCATATCAACAAATATCTAATTATCACAAGCGATAATTAGAAACAACAAATATCCAATTATCAAAAACGATAATCAGAACTCATATCAGCAAATATCTAATTATCACAAGCGATAATTAGAAACAACAAATATCCAATTACCTGCAGATAATTGGAAGCAACAAATATCTAGAAATCAATTAAGAAGACTAGAAAATCAACATAAAAGCTTGGATCGATCCCATCAGATGGCGAGTTTTTAATTCGCCGCACGTGCATCTCAGAGTGGCCGAAGCCTACCAAGTACTCAACATAATTTTGGCGCCCATCAGATTGACCCGAAGGTCCGCAGAGTGACCCGAAGGTCTAGTACTGGTATTTGACCCGAAGGTCCGCAGAGTGGCCCGAAAGCCCAACAAATGACCCGAAGGTCCTCATAGTGGCTCGAAAGCACACGAAAGCATCAAAATGTTTCAATTAACGAGTCCGGAATTAACCGAAATAGCAAACGCACATGTCCCATACCACGTGTTTTACTAAATCGTTTGATTCTCTTCATCGTTTCCTTGAAAGTGTAAAATTCATCAAAATCATCAAAACAACAGATATTCAATTAACGAGTCCGGAATTAACCGAAAAAGTAAAAGTGTGGTTCCATACTCCGCACTTTTGCTAAATCGTTTAAATCACTTCATCGTTTCCTTGAAAGTGCAAAATTGTGTATTTTGTAAAAATACACTTTACATTCTCAAACGGACAAGTCCGGAATTAAGCGAATCAGTAAAAGAAAGGGGTCATAATCCTCGATTTTGCTGAAACGTTTAAATCGCTTCCTCATTCTTTTGAAAGCGTAAACTGTTAAATTTCTGAAAACAATTTTTATTTATTTTGTAAAAATAACAATTCGCCTCCTCAACTGGACAAGTCCGGAGTTAAGCGAAACAGTAAAAGAAAGGGGTCATAATCCTCGATTTTGCTGAATCGTTTAAGTCGCTTCCTCATTCTTTTGAAAATGCAAACTGCTAAAATTTTATAAAACAATTTTCATTTTTAAAACGATTTCTCCAATCACGTGATTAAAACAGCAAATCAGTAACAATTTCGGTAAGGAAATCGTACTTCTCAAAATACCGTAAAAACGGTTACAAATCAGTATTGCGGAATAACCGCTTGAAAATCCACTTTTAAAATTTGACGGTTACTGAAGTCAAAGCGACAGTAGTTTTAAAACGTCAAAATCACATCAAAACAATCTACATCAAAATGTAATATCAGTGAATTCTCATTCATCAAAATGCCACAAAACACCGTGCTTCAAAATATAGCATTGGGGTGAAAATCCCGTTATAAAATAACGGCAACAAAATACATTTCATAACCAAGCATCGGTTCAACGTAAAAATAAATGCAGTAACGCGCAATTAAATTTTTTGCACGTACTACAAAATGAACAAAGAAATCATTCGAAGGTATCTTCAATGAAGACAATTCAAAACAGCAAAATCTAATCAATAGATGATTAGTACAAAAGCCAGCGGAAATTTCAACAAAAATCACATATCTGCAATTTCTTCGAATCCTCAATTTGGATTCGAAATTCTCAAAGAAACAAATAATTACAGCTATGTAAACAAAAATTGGAATTCATATCAATTTCATATTTTGATTCTTAAATCAAAAAGATTATCAGTTGTACTCAGCGAAGACAGTTTCACTGTTTCCGCTGCGCACTCTGATAAACAGGACACAATTCAATCAAATCAACAAAACACAGTTTCACTTTTTATTTTTAAATAATGATATTTAAAAACTTGCATCAAAATTTCAAAACTTTAGTTTTGACTCAAATCACAATAAAACATCAACCAATAGTTGTAACATATGTTCCATCCAAGTTATGTTTTATATTATGTCCATAAACCCCAAGCTCTGATACCAACTGTGACGCCCCACCTCTATGCTCATAATAACAAAGAGTATTAAAAGAAATACTGTCTATTATTACGAAGAATAAGGCTGGATAGGAGCGACCATCCGTAATTGGCCTTACACTAATATTGGTTATCTCGATAGGAGTGGTATATACTTTTTATTTTTCATCTATTATTTATTTACTCCCATCGACATATCCAATTATCAGTATAAAACAAACTACGATAGTTCATAATAGTTTAGGACATTAGATATAACAATAACACAGATAATATAAATGCGGAACACAGAATAACAAAAATCTCATATATATAACCGATGTCAGTTACAATATAGTTGACACGATACATATGATACAACTACAACTGTCGACTCTAGAAGTTATATATATAAGTACATTATCGACTAATATACATGAATACATATCGTTCTATACAATGACACGACTACTACAAAATGACACTGACAACTTCAAAAGATGTGAAAAGTCTTCATAGCCTGAACAGCAACTCAAAGAAGAAAATCTGCAACCTGAAATAACTCGGGTCTGACCCGAGTATTACATTCAAAAGAAAATAATACCCAGGTCAGTCTAATTCAAACCAATTTATTAGTGCATATAGGCAGAATAATTTTAATAGACGACAGTCACAATAATTCCAGTCTATCCAATTCTTTTAACAAAGAAATCGGATAACGAAAATATAACACTTAACAGTGTTAAACAATAGATCAACAGATTTAGATCATCAACAGAGATAGATAAACAATTTATCAATCGACTAAAACAATTTAAACAATTGAAATTTTCACTTAAAAACCATTAAAATCGATTGGCTGCCGTACACGCACGCGTGTACGGCCTCGCCAATATGGCATAAGAGATCAATTCAAAACTGTCGATTTCTTGGTGGCTGCAGTGCACACGTACGCGTGCATTGCCTCGCCACTGCAGAGATGAATTAAGGGCCAGACTCAAGATCAAACAAGTGTGCAGGTCAGGACAGCAATGACCAAGGCTACAGCATACAACTCGAGCTTATAATGAACATAAGGTAAATACACCACAGGGACTAAGTTCAGTGCTGCAGACGTGGTTCAAGATGAAATGCCAAATGAAACAATGCAGAAGCTACTCCAGACAGGGATGAACATGTCAGAAGTAACCAAGTGCACCACTGACCATACAACAAAAGTGTATAAACTCAACAAATAGACCAGAGAGACAAATTATATCCAACTCAGAAATGAATTCGACCAAGAATATAACAAGCCTCAAGCACCTGGATGTACAAAATGGCAACATATATAATATAATACCGCAGTGACACCCCAAAAGACGAAGTCAGGTGACAACAAAGATGGTCAGAGTCTAGACAGGGAACGTATGAAAAGGTCTGGACAGTCAAGCTATGGTGAATGCAACATATTCAAATTCAAAGACCAGAGCACAAGTGACAAAATGCACACTGCTCAGAGAAACCCAAGTATCCAATACTACAACTCGAAACCCATTTCACTTAAATAGAAAATGTACATGAACGTTGTGGCAACAGTTCAAGACAACAGCATCAACTCAAATGCAGCTATGTCATATGTGGTACAGTAACAAATTGCTTAAACGAGCTCGGGTGTGTTACAGGTAATATGCAACGTTAATGGGGCAACACATACGTAAAACTATGTATGGTCACACACTCAAAAGCATGAAGCAATACGAAGGCAAATCCAGAAATCAAGTGAACACAACCTGTGTACAATTGGGGACACTAATGTATTGGTGTTAAACAATAAAACCAAACAAGCAGTGTTTTCAAAATGGTCGAGTAAGATCAACAATGTAACTGGCAACCTGAAAGAAACAAACTACAAAGACACTCGTAATACCAGCGAAGCAGTGCCAAGAAAACCCACCAGTAAACCAAACTTCACAATGATCATCTCAATGTCATAAGATGTCAAAGTAAAAAAAGAGAGTCAAACCAAGTCGAGATGGATAAGTCAAGTGTCGAAGTCGAATGTTCATGTACAAACGAAGGTTAAGCAACATCTAAAATCACAGAGAAAAGTCAGATGATCACTATAATACACTAGGTGTATGTAGTAATGCAAATGTACTCCAGAAAAGTAACAGACTCCCCATCGAGCTAAATGAAATTCAAGTGAGGATAGTGACAACTACACAAAGCAACCAACCAGTGATGCAAGCAATGCCACGGTATGCTACAGAGATTATCCATATACAATGAAGACACTACTTGAAGCCAGAAGAATGTGAAATTTTCTTTTAGCCAGATAACAACAACACAAAAGCAACATAATGCCGAAGCATCAATGTCTGGTAATAAAGCAAGATCGGGTCAAAATCAAGTTGAAGCCGTGAACAACTGTTTTTAAATTAATATGAACAAGTCACAGTTCAAAATCAACACGAGAAGCAAGAATCAACGTGGCTGTCTGGGTCAAAGACAATTTTTATTTTCTAGAAATCACTTTAAAAATGACCGAGAATTCAAACCAACAAATTCAACCCAAAGTCAGATTCATATTAAAATTCAAGTTAAAGCCATGAACGATTAAACAAGTCAGCGGCAAGCAAGAAATTTACAAACTCGAACAAGCTTAGACAACAGAGAAATTAGACGACAAATTCAGTGGCAACAAAACAAAAATCGAATATCATAAACACAGTACTAAGAAAGGATCAGATGTGAGTGATGTAAGTATCACTCACCTTGTTTCGACGAAGAATGTAGTCGAGCACTCGAGCGATTGACGAAGCGAAAAGCACGAATTCATTCCCCGGATTGCTGAAGCTTGCAACTAAATCTATCTCTTGATTGAACAAAATGAAGTCAGCGGCTAGCCCTAGTTTTTGAACGAACGAACAAGGAAAATTTTTGTGGTCGCCATTAACTTTTCTTTCGTATTGATCTAGGGTTTTTTTTTAACGAAGAAAAAATGAAGGGGGAAACCGGTTTTCGCATCGACAAAAGGGAACGGCAACAAAGCAAGGTAAACGTGGGCTAGATTCAAAATACAAAGCCCATTTCATTCAATAAATTGTTTAAAAGAATTTCAAATTGATTCAAATTCCAATAGCAACTAGATAGCTATTTCAATCGTCTAATGACAATAATTGTTCGATATGAAGTCCCGGGTTGTTACAATATGCTTCAGGGCTAAGTAGGTCACACCCATTAGGGTATTCCCATCACCCTTTCTAGATATATACATTTATGGGTGTAGTTATGCATGAGAGCTCTCAAAAAGGTTGCATAAGCAACCAGGGTGATGAAATATTCACAATTATCTAGTAAGGGGTAGGGTCAGTCTTGATTTGCAGGGCGTCCACGTGAGGCCCTCGGTATTCTAGAGGTGTACTTTTGCAGACGGTATGCTGGTGCCTTGTCATTTTATGGAATCCATTCTCCAATAAGTGCCTTCGGACTTAGTTGTATACCTATTATGAAATTTAATTAGTATAACAATTTCGGCTGTATTCAATATTTATTTTAAACCCTAGACATTATTATAATATCATTGGATTTTCTATTAAAATGTTTTGGTTATCGTAAGGTAAAAACCCATCCGTGTTTATGTGCGGCGCGCTCTTACGAGATACCTTTATTTTCAAAGGTTTCCATAACATTAATAATCCATATGATTGTATTTCTCACGTTGGTTTTACCAGACTGAACCGGGCTTTGTTTTCTTATAATGCTCGGGTCAGATCGAGCATATTTTCCAAATCAGCTTTGTATTGCTTTGAAGCTTTGGGAGACGAGCTGGAGGTCCAAGACGTACTCTCATATATTTATTTATTTTCCGCTGTTTTTGTTTGGTTTATTTATCAGCATTTGTAAGGGCATGCTGTTACAACTGTCCAGACTGATCATAGGATAGTTTACTCTGATGTGTGTGTATAAAAGTTTTCTTTATTGTGTAAAGATTATTTTTTATTATTATAGATTATCTGTTGCGCTGTGAGATTTTGTTCTTTCTTTCCTTTTCTTTTCCCAAATGACATATCTTTTGAACGACTAAATGATCGGCACACGAATACCGTGGATGTATTAAGTGTCGTCTTTAGTAGTAAGAAAGGCAGATCGTTACACCATCACTACAGATTAGTTCTCATTTCTAGAAAAACACTTCTATATAGAAGTTCTTATGAGCGGACAACACACAACCCGTCTCACAATCATGCAACTCACTTACAAAAAAGTGCATGAGCCAGCGTTGAGCTCCGCTTCGAATTGGGATCAATAGTCGCTTCATGATTGGCAGCGCGTCACCTAGGACAACCTCACAGCCCATTTACACTTAGGTTCATGTCGTGCCCATTCACCCCTTTATGTTAGACTACTTGTCATCCAAGAGAACTAGCAAGCTAACATGTGCTCCATCTCACACCGATGCAAATCGCCACTTTACATCCAATAAGTACATAGCTTACATGAATGGCCGCACCTAATTTGCCTTATTATCACACTAATATTTAACATATCCTATAAAAAAGGCATTTTTGTAGATAATATCAGAACTATTGGCTTTTTGAAGCACTCTACTTTACAAGTCATGCGTAGATAAATAAGCAAAGACAGCAACAAAAATCTTAGTCAAAGTTCGTAAAAATAACCTGTTTCATTTAGTTCAAAGCGTGTGGAGCCACAACGCTCGCCCCGCTGGGTTTACAAAAAATTTCTATCACTAACCAATTGAAAAGAAGAAGAATAACATGAACATACGTGCGCCATGAAGAGCCAGCTTCAAATGTGCAGATCAGTGCTCTTGGCAATTCTCGATCTGTATTTTGCTGTGGAAGTAGGGGTGTGTAGCCACCTTAAAGCCTTTTACATTGAATCTCACAAGAGATCTTGAAAAGCTACCAGTCGACGACGCCAAGAGGCCGATTGGGACTTTAATTGTGAATCCAAGGAAGAGGCGATAGCCACTACCCTTTCTAGCAAGGCGTTAAAGCATCCAAGCCGACCTAGATTCGGAACCTCCAAAGCAAGATAAAGAGGAAATCCGCCAGTATTAGCTGGACCAATAACTTGACAACGATGGTCAATCACCGTCAAGAATTTGGCTAGAAAGTGTAAGCTCAAGCCAAGCAATGAAGAAAGATCCATCTCAAAAAGCAAGTTCCAAATGATGGTCCAAACTGCAATCACTAAAAAACAGTTCTGCACCAAAAAACTTTCTCTTTTCTTATAGCACCAAACAAGTTTGACAAATCAAAAAATGCTCAAAAACATTTGGAAAGAAAGAAGAAGACGAAGTTAACTTCTTTGATCAATAGAAAATAGTGGGGAATTTATGAGCTGTTAAGAAATTTCATGGCAAAAATTTTGTGGGTTCAGAATAAAGAGAAGGGGGTATTTATATACCTACACCTTCGATAACGTGCATTGGATTCAAAAGGTAAAAGAAATTTTAGCCGCTCGAATAGGATCTGCACTATGTCACTTCATGCACATGGGAGATGTGACACGTCTCTTCCATATTTGGAGAAACTAACTGTCATAGCCCATGGTATAGCGCCATGTGGAGAGCGCATTAAATGAGTAGGAGAGCAGTCGATCTATAACGACCCACTATTTTGGACTATTCGCATCCGCACATGTCGAACTTGAATAATTCAAAATACCGAATAGTTAATTTAAATTTGGCAAATCTGAGCATATACAGTAAATAAAATAATCACAGATCACATACACAGAGTAATAAATGCAGCAGAAACAAAAGATAGTAGTTCATGAAGCTACTATATACATATCAGAGTCAAATAAGGTACAACAGATGTCTCGAATACAATAATCAAATACAATATCAGAATACATCATTAGAATCAATTGGATATTTGAAACTGGATAGATAGCTGGATCTCGAAGCGAAGCTCCAACTCCAAAGGTGAGTCTCGACTACTGGTACACTCAGTCTGACCCGAGCGTAAAGAAAAACACAAAACACTCGAGTCAGGATTAAGATTCTTATATCAATAAATCCAACTCAAGTGAAATAGCAACTGAAATACAAGTAACTCAAAGGATGTTTGGAATAACCATCCTTTAAGGATCCGTTAAACTATCTACTATGTAGTAGTGTACGATAGGTAGATAATGCCTATCAGTAATATAAAATATCAAAATAGTGTTAAGGCGTTACCATTATCCCCCTTAACACATTTTATATAAGCGTTATAGTCTATACAGCACTATAAACTCCACCGTAAACTAGTGGGATATCAGGGAGTACTCCATAGGTATAAAACAAAACAAATCGTAGTGGTTGCGTATAAAACAAAACAAACCCCATTTGGCCCGGCACGGCTCCTGTTTTAGTCATTTCCAATTTGACACAAGTGTCAAGGCTATCCATTATCGTTCTCTTTCTTCAGTCAACACGTACATCATTCCAACCACTTCATTCTGGATCACACTCCGCGTATAGTTATTAAAGTGGTTTTCGGTTTAGACAAAGAGTATGTCCCTAACCGATTCCGGTCTCTTTAATAACTTTCGTAATTATTACACCGATTGGTCGTTTATTTATTTCAAAACCAACTCAATTCCAATTAGAATTTGTAAATCAACATTTCATTTGTCTTCCTAAATCAATTCCATAATTTACGTTCAAACTTCCAAATTCATAATTTCAAAATCTTATAATTCAGTTTCAATTTTTATTTAAAATAATTCGAATATTGATTCAAGTTCGTATTTAAGTTTCATTCCAAATCATTTAACTTAATTTAATTTAACATTCAAATCAATTTAACTTCATTGATCGATTTTATTCAGTATTCATTAAGTAAATTTGTCCTTCAAAACAATTTCTATTTAATTTCCAATTCATTAAATCAATTACTTAAGTTTAACTCCATTATACCAACTTACAAATTTAATTAAATTAGATTCGTCAAATCAAATTCTTAAATTACAAGTCTTATATTTATTTTAACCAATAATCACATTTTACTTCTTGTTAAAGGAAATCAATTTCACTTATTTATTTACTTATTTTAAACAAATTTCCAAAACTTAATTATTACATAACTTAATCTCACTTATTCAAGAAGTTCAATTTTTTACTTATTACAAAGTTCAATTTTTACTTATCCAGAATTCCATTTAATTATTAAATAATTCAATCTTATTCAATTATTAATAATTTCAAAACTTAATTATTAACAAATTTCAAAACTCAATTATTAATTTAAATTTAAGACAACGTTCTTTCATCAACTTCTATGTTAATATCTTGTTTCAGATTATTGAATATTAACATTTTCCTTTCATTAAAAATAAATTTCCAATTTTATTCCAAAACCTTATTATTATTCAAATAAAATATTTATTTTATTTTAAATCAAATTATTGACCAATCGGGTTTTATTTAAATTTCTATCCAAGTCAAATTTTATTTGGGTATTTATCATTTCAACCCGATTCCATTTCAATTCAAAAATCAAAGCATAGCAAAGGGAACTTGCAGTATGATAACTGGGATGGTGTCAAAGTAAATAAACAAGCAATAACAACAATTAATAACAATCCAATAATTAATTCAAATAATCCTGAAATAATCGTATTAATTTACATTGTTGTTTGTGCAAATTAATATAATTATTTCTAGAATCTACACTATCATTTCATGTAGATTTAAGATTATTACACTAATATTTATACGGTTCTTCACTTGATAGCTATTATTCAATTTCATACTACATCGATTTAAACAACATACATTTAAATGGTTTAAGGTGTAATTTACCATATTTCTACATGTCAATTTATTTAAACATTTACAGTGGTCATATTATGCAAATGTCATCAAATCAAATTTATCACATATATCAAATCTAACTATCCTATGTCAATTTCAATTTCAAATTATTTATCACTTACAACATTTACAATTTAACGTCTAATGCCATCATCAAACAATCAATCATTTAACAACCAAACTGGATTATCATCGTATAAATAACAGATAATGGTGTCAGATGTCACAAGTGAACTGATGAAGGTAATAACATATATACTGTGTAAATAACTAACAGCAGCATATTTCAATTGCCGTTTCAATTGAAATCAAATTTAATAAATAAAAGAACATTAATCATGAGTGATTGCTCACCTTTCAAGGCTAGAGATGAACGAGAACGGGATGCGTTACGAATTCAAACACAAATTCCGAAGCAAAGCACGATGGACTTGAGTTCGATGGACAAACTGATAATAGAATCGAGGGGATAAATCAAATTAGCTTGATATAGAATGGACAAAATAAATACATTTTTTTTTAAAATATATATTTAAAAATGACATATTGCATATTATATTTAAGTCAAAACATATACTTCTCAAACCAAAATTTTAAAATGAAGAAACATATACCCAAAATCTCCATATTCGATATAAAATAAAATAGTATAGGTACTATATAATTATATATATATATATAATACTACAAAACAGGTCATATCCAACTCATGTATAAAATATATATAACTATTATATCAAAACAAATATATATACAGTACACATAACTCAAAAACTTATCAACAACCTATATAACATAAATCTGTATATATATAACATATTACAAACCCACCCTTAGTTTAAAACACATAGATTTAAAAAAACAGAACACACTATATATATACTGTAAACCTTCGTATATATAATACCTTACTCTATCTCAAATATAGCTGAGATATATAAAACTAACTGTAAATTATAACTGAGATAAAATACCTTACTTTATGTTAGTTATGCAGCAACATATAAAACTAACTGTAACTAACAAATTATATAAAATTGATATAAGCATCATATATAAAATACATAGAGCGTAACACTCAAAGGTATACAGCCACCAAAACTGACATAAATCCCATTCGAAATATATAAACAAGATGATATATTATAAAACTTTCTACTGTTTACACAACTCGTCCATACATATTTTTGTGTATATAGAATTTATATAACTAACTATAACTTTATATATTGACAGTATAACAACGGTTATATATATTCTTCTTTTATAAAATAATATGCTGCTAACATCACTTATACTATTATAAATACAAAATACATTTACCTATTTGCCTCATCTACTACTGCATGGCAAACAACGAGGAGAGGAGCAGTGAGATCTCGGCAAGAAAAGGGGCAAGAGGTGGAAGGCGGACGCGGAGAGGTTGCTTGGTTGTTCGAGGAGGGTTCGGCGGCTGTTGGAGATGAGGGAGGTCGCAGTTGTGAAGGCCGGTTGCTCGGCTGGGCAAAAGAAGACGGAGGGGAGATGCTAGCTGGCACGCGGAGGATGACTTCGATTGCTCTGGTGGAGGAACTCGGTCGGAGGGGATTGGGTGGTCGATATAAAGAGAGGGGTGGGTTTGCACGGTGGCGCACGTGTTTGGGAGGGGCGGAGGCTAAGGGGAGAACCTGAGAGATGATGGAAGAAGAGAGGCCGAGAGAGGGAGGGGACGCATGGCCGGTGGTTCAATGGTGGAGGCCGAGACTTGCGTGCTTGGGTTTTCAAGGAGAAGGTGGATAATCGGCTGATGAGAGGAAGAATAGAAAGCTACAGAAGTAAATGAAATTTTTATAAAAATCTATGTACTTTATTGTTTTGGAACGGTAGGCTATAAACTGGAAAGCCAAGCATTCGAAATACATTTATCTTCCTGAGTAAACAGCCAAGCAAAAGAATAAAAAGGAAAAATGAAATTGAAAGGACGAATTGAGTTAGATTGGAGCTAGGGAAAAGCAAAAGACAACTGTTGGAATCAGAAAATATTTATTGCTTGTGGTTGACAGCTTTCAAACGAAGAGCAAATGAATAGGCAAAGGAAACAAAAGGGTTCAAACGAGTAATGATACTGAATCGTTTCTGTGGATTCCGCTGCGTACCGGACTTCAAAACATAGAATTGAGTATACCGTGGAGATCAGCGTGACGAGACGATTACAATGGCATACAGATATCAGTGGTACGATAGAATTATAAAATTTCGAATTTTCTACTAGCGGAAAATGCAGCAAAAACGTAGAAAAATAAGATCGACGGAGCTAAAGAAGTCCGAATTTGGAAAAACGAAAAATGACGTCTTAGTCAGAAGATGAATTAGAATTTTTCTATGTAAAAATATTCAGGTTTGGAAAACATTTTATTACCATCAATTTTAACTGATATAAATTGGAATAAAATTACACTAGAAAATAAACTTCCAAATTATCTGATGAAAATTTACCAGTTGCTATAATTAATTAGACGCATTCCAAATATCAAATTTTTATTTCAAAATTTTATCGTTTAAAATTTCACAAAATTTCAACTAATTACGTTATTAAAACAGTTAAAATTTTTGGGTCGTTACACGATCGGTAAAAATTTTGTGATTTGACAAGCCCACACCCGTATACGGATGCGGACTTGCGGACCAAAATGTTGCTCAATTTTCTCGCATGTAATTAGTAGCTCGATTAAGACAGTTCAACCTAAACAAAAGTCAATCCACCTATTCTACGACTGGCCCGCATAAGCCTGCCTAGGTTCAAGTCGGTCTCAAACCAACCCTTTAACTCAGCAAGGCATCAAGATGAAGCCTGGCTATCCTATCCCTAGGAAGCCTTCACAACCTACTCATGAAGGAATATCTGAGCCCAGTCGTGTCCAGTCTAGGTAGGCCCATCCCAGTGGAAACTGGCCTTCCCATGTTGGCCTACTTCTAGAATGACTTAAAGTCAGCATGTTCACTCGATGTTACTTTAGTTGTTGACCGACACCTCTCCAGGCTGTCTCAACAGACATCAATTCTAACAAGAATGGCTCAGGCGTAGCCTATCCTTGGCCTTGCTTTAGTACGGCTATCACCGACCGGTCCTAGTTAGCCCTCCCTATCATCTCACATTCAGTCTTGTACCACCATTCCAACATGGTCCTTAATAATGCTCAGATTTCTTTATATCTTCAGCATTTGGCTAGCCAACTAGGCAAGCCTTGCTACATAAGCACACAAGATTAAACGACAAGCTATCTATTCATCTATACAAAGCCCTGCAGCTAGGTGAAATAATGTAGCAAACCATAAGCATTAAATGCAAAGTATGTGCATGGTACAGAGGTGCAATGAGTATATTTGCTCAGCCACACATCCCTCTGCACCTTTACAACTGTGTTCCATCAGCCCATGTGACTAGATCAATAGCCAAGCATGTTTCCTACCTATTTCACAACACAATCTCAGCCATCCATAATCCATTTCTGCAACTATAAATACCCATGCATCGCCACTTCAAAGGGTTGGAAAATTAAAGAATTTTGAGTAATGTACACAATTCAGAGCTCTTTACACCATTATCTCCTAAGATTAGCAACATTATTAGTCTCAAGTGCTTCCTTTTTCTTATTATTATACTATAATTCCTTGTAATTATAAGAGAGATAAATAATAAGAGAACTTCATAGTGGACGTAGAAAAATTTGCCAAACTACTCTATATTTGGTGTCATTTACCTTTAACTACTTACTTCGTTCCTTATTCACTTTTAAGCCCAGTGATTAAAAAGTAACCTTTTCTCTTCACAATGCATTAGTCTAATTCCTAGGTTAGCTAAAAAAACTAGCCAACAGTATGTGTAATATATATGTTTCTACAACGGATATAAACCCCAATGTCCGTATGTGTGTGTATATAGTTATACACATGTTCATTTTATTACTACATTGTCATGTCATACATATGTTCCATTTTGCAATACACCCCATGTAATAATATGCCTTTCACTTACCAAAAGTTGCAAAACAAAACTCCCAATTAATTGCATACTTATGTTACATTTATGACATCTTATTTATACCCTTAAATAGAAATATGACTTTTCACCTAACTAACCAATAGAAAACAAAACTCCCAATTAATTACACTCTTGTCACATTTATGATATATTAATTCACATCCTATAAATAAGAATTAGACCTTTCACATGACTTAATGTTATTATGTTATGTTATGAATATATATATATATATATTCAAAACAATCACCAAAATAAATTTGATTAATATGATTAATCAAATAAGTAAAAAATATTTTAAATGAAATATGGTTTTATTTTAATATATACTAGACCTAATGCTACTTAATAGATTTCATAGGACTAGTAAGATCCAAATAGGGAATTATTTAAAAATTTACCATTTCACCCGCTATCCAACGAATCTGGTTCCTTCAATGGTATTAGAGCGCTATAACATATGTGGTCTAATTAACCATCACTAGTGGCTAACTAATAATCTTTTCTATTTGATGGATGTCTAGAATGGTAGTGCCTAGGCTTGGGGTTGGATAATCAAGTAACCTGCCCTCCTAAGCTACCGGCCTAGCCCAGTGGATGGAGTAAGTCGAAAGGCTGTCCTAAATTAAGGCCCATATTTATTTTGGGGCATGGCCTTAAATTTTGAGTTAGGATTAGAAAATTTAAGTTAAATTTTTGTTTAAATGTTAAGTTTAAAATAGAAAAGGAAATTTTATAAAGGTTATTAAATAAATTTTTAATTTTTAATTTTTTTTAAGAAATCAATAATTGTCAAAATTTCTGAATATTTAATTAATATTATTGATTAAATAAAATAATTAATGAAAATTTAATTGATTAAGATCGTATATATAGATATATGTATGTAACTGTAAATGTTACAGTTGTCTGTTTATCTTAAAATTATTTAAGATAAATAAATGAACTTTTTTTATTATTAAAATATTTCATTACAATGTTTAATTAAAAAATAATAATTAAATAATTAATAGTTAATTAATTTATATATATGTATATATTGATATATATGCACAACTATAAAAGTTATAGTTTTTTGTTTGTCTTAAATAGTTTAAGATGAATAATATAAAATTTTAAAATAAATTAAAATTTTAATTAAATCAATCAATTAAATTAATAATTGAAATTAATAAAATATGATTTAATTAATAAGATACATAAAAATATTAAATGGGCTAATTAAATTATAAGTGTTATAGTTAAGTTAAACTTATATAATTATGTATGTATAAATAAATAAAGTTGTACGATAAGAAACCAAAAATTAGATTTTTGGAATAAGTACATATGTAAAATACATATACCATGATTTTAGATGTGTTCAACACTTGAATCAAGAGGGTATTTCATAAGAAATACATTATTCCTGAAATCAATATCACTCTATTGTGTGTGTTTATTAAAGATTATGAATCTTTGATATAAAGTTGTCCTTTATCATTTATATATTGATAGATTACTTGCATACTCACTAATTGTTGGGAAACTCAAGCTAGGGATGCTATGTTAGTACTATTAATATATTGTTAGGAAAGGTAAGATATACATATGTATTTGTTGAGCAAATTCAAGGTGCATGCATTATACTTAGGCCATCGCGAAATGATTGGAACGAGTAAATAATCTCTTTCAATTCATTGAGCAAACTCAAGGTAGAGATTGAGATTAAGGAAAAGAACATGGTTAGGAGTTTTATATGATACAATCAATAAAGAGTTATCCATCGCTTGTAGGTCAATGATTTGTTGAAGCAAACTTAAGGTCATATTCTAAGGCAGACGAGTCTTAACACTCACAAGAGAAATCGAAAGGTTTCTATATTTCTCTTAGGGTTCTGAGGAATATAATAATTTGGTGGGAGCCTTATTATAAAAATGAAATGAATAGATTTAACCTTTCTAATATTGTAAGAACATATGTTATATAAATTAAAACTATCTATTACACTAAATTTGTGCAATTAATCTAATTAATAAAATCGTTTATTAAATAATAGTATTATAATGAACTAAATAAGGATTGACAAATAAATATAAAATATACTTACCAATAACTCCTTTAGCATATTGCCAGTTTAAGGCCCATGCAAGTGCCAAAATCATACAATGACTAAATACATTCATATCTTGGTCACTTAAATATTTATTTGCTTGAGACTGTGTATAGGCTTTTATGAGTTGCATGTTGAACAGTCGCATTCGTAATGTACGAAATCTCAATGAGATCGGATTACACGAAATGAGAAAGTAAATAATAGTGCAAAATCATATGTTCAATACATTCGAATACAATGAGAATTTTTTGTGTAAGGAAAACAGCAAAATACCAAGGACTTATGACTTATTTTCGATCAGTTTACTTAAGTACAATTTATTTAATATTCTTAAAACGTTAAGGATATCTGAACATGCTTTTGTAAAGAGCTTGGAGCAGTCTTATGGTAAAGGTTTCCTTTTGAATGGTTCGACCATTTGAAAGGAAAATGAACGTTCGAGAATATACATAAAATGGAAGTAGATGGGATGAAGTGGGCGAATGCTCACTTCTCCTTTATATAGGACATCAGAAACAAGAATTTTATAAAATTCAATAAGATACTTGATATTGAATGAGAAATACGATTTCTATTTTAATATTTTATCATAGAAATTTATTTTCTATGAAATTTATTTCTACGACTTTAGGATATTTGATCTAAAACACTTGACTAAACTAGTTATAGTGGATGAACAAAATAGCCCATAATAAGTGATTGAATAGAGATTCATGTTTCATGTGCTGTTATAGTAATGACAGAAATAGTGGGAGCATATCATATAGCACTTACTAGTGGAAGCATCAAGATTCAAAATATTTTCTTTGTATATATTCCAAATATTATTTGTGAAATAAAAATTGTTTTCATTGTTGACTGAAAATAGATATAGTTTTATTTTAATACGAATATTGTAAATATTCATTATAAAATAAATATATTGTTATATCGGTATTTGTTTTCATTAACAATAATGATGCATTAGCTATAAAATACAGAAGTATTTAAATGTTTAATAATTATTTTGGAATTATGGACTAAGCCACATCTTTGAGAAATAATTCATTAATTATATGATTATGAATCATATGATACAGGTGAATTGTATCTCTAATGAATAAGGGACCCATTCAGTGGGAGTAACAAAAGAGTTAATGACTCTTTGGATTAACGCATACAGATGTATGCGGTCCAAGGTCTAATGCATCAAAAAAGATCCACTTACTTTGTTAAAATTAAACGATAAATTATCATAGACATGAATATATGTATTTTGACACACAAGTAATATATCTATGATAGATTTATAGAATATAAAACAGAATTAGAAAAATAACGTGCAAAGGAAATATAACAATTCGATTTGATCGAATAGGTGAGTATATTAAAAAAGGTTACAAAAGTACCTAATAAATGGATAAGATTTAATCTCAAAAGTCACTCTTCCCTATGATACATAATGATGTTTTGATAAAGAGTAGTCATATTTTGTTAAACAAAACACGATTGGTGATGAGTGAAGTTGAGTTAATTTCTTTCTACGAGGATATGTACTTAATAGTAAGTATGTATGTCGAAACTAGTTTCACCTAAAGAATAGTTTATGATATCATATAAGATATGAATTTATTAGGAACCCCAATCTTAAATAGTTTAGGATGTGCGGTTGACTAATTTATGTTATGGAAATAAGTTTCATAGGCTCAAAACTAAATCAGTCTTGTGTAAGTATAAAAGGAAATTCATAAAATGTTTTTGAAACCCTATTTCGTCATATTAAGAAACAGTCATTATTTCGTTATACTAAGAATCAGTCGTACTAGGAATCTAGTTGTTTGTATGCTGAATTATAAAGCTATGAAATTTCTCATAGAATACTTTGGATTTATAATAAGGCCAACTAAACTCGAACATGATGACTGGTTAATAATAACTGATAAAATTAACAAAAGATTATCCAGATGGAATGGTAAATTTTTATCGATGGCCGTGTAGGATAGTTCTTGTGACGCCCCACCTCTATACTCACGCTAGCCAAGGACACTACGGGGTAGTGCTGTCGACTAGCATGAAAAATAAGACTGTTGAGGAGCGACCATCTGTGTAATTTCTTTGTGTGAGTACCGATATGTCAGATAATATAACTTACATTTCATTTCAAGAGGAAATCCAACATATCAAATACAAACTCAAAGCTACTACACAGTGGCTAAGTGGCCTTCGAAAAAAAATATAGAAATAAACATAATACAAATCAGTCACTGACATTCATATCACAAAGGCGAGATCAGATATGAATATATGTCTTAAAAGTGTACATCAAAATAGTGGTCATACAAGATCCACTTCATCAACAAAAGAATAGATACAAGTGCTAGACAAAAGAATAAGTATACATCAAGGAGTCTCTATCTCGAATGTATAACATCAAAAACTACTAATCTAAAGTAGTTAGCGCAAAAATCAAATGATGAACCCTGATAAGAAGTCAAGCAGAAGCACCTGAAATACCTCGGTCTCACCCGAGTATTATTTAAGAAGAAAATAAGAAACGGATCAGTCTAGCTATAAATATCAGATAAATGAGATAGGATAAGAGATATGACAAAAACATATGATAACAATAATGCCATACTATGACAAGTAGACATCAAATAACAACAAAAATCATACGATATCTCAAATATTCTCAAATACTAAAAAGAATGTCATATTCTCCAAATTATTCATCAAAACCAAAATATTGACAAACATATCAATGCCAATTGCAAAAATCGGTGAAACATAAATACTAGAAATCATCAACTAGAAATCCAGAAATGCAAATGGAACGCTATTCCATAAAATGAGCCGGAGCTCCTCCAAACAGTGTATAGTCCGCCATTGTGGACTATGAGCCAAAGCTCCTCCTAATGAGCCGGAGCTCCTCCAAACAGGGTATAGTCCCCCATTGCGGACTATGAGTCGAAACCCCTCCTAATGAGCCGAAGCTCCTCCAAACAAGGTATAGTACCCCATTGTGGACTATGAGTCATAACTCCTCCTAATGAGCCGAAGCTCCTCCAAACAGGGTATAGTCCCCCATTGTGGACTATGAGCCGAAATTCCTCCAAACAGGGTATAGTCCCCCATGTGGACAAAGAGACATCGCACATTGCTAGTCTAAACCTCAAAATGATCATCATTGATCGACAAGAAGTGTCAATTACACTAAGCTAGTAAATATAAGAGTTTAGTCTCATGTCCCATAACCACTAGCTTAACTTAAATATTTACGAACAAATTGTAGATTTCCACTCGAAAATTGTCACAAGATTTCAATCGAACAAGTCTAAGAATTAAACGACAAAGTAAACGTAAGCATTTCATACCACTTGTTTTGCTAAGTCGTTTAATTGGATTTCTCGTACGAATGAGGTAAAGGTTTGTATATACTAATAGATTGGAAAACGGTTTGATAAACGAGATTTGTATTTAAAATAGAGTTGGAATCATCTTTGTGAAAGAGTTTGAATATTTACTACTAGTATAGAAACCTTTCCATTTTAAAGTGACAAATCAAAGAAATGATTGTAGAAACAATAAATCACCAAAATCCACATTCGACGACGTGAATTAAAACCATAAAAATCGATACTAAATCCATCAAAATGGATATTCCCAAAAACCCCGAAAAAGAAGTCATCAAAGTCGATAAATGATAACAACAATTCGGATCATCAAAAAAAATGATTGAAAATCAGAAACCCACACAAAACTGCCTCAAATAGGCAAAAAGCACATCTCCCAGATTCAGTCGACCGAACCAGAAGGTCAGTCGACTGATACAAGGCCAGAAACTCTCGGGTCCCTGGTTCAGTCGACTGACCTTCTGGTTCAGTCGACTGATACAGGCCAGGAAACATTCGTTTCCCAGTATCAGTCGACTGAACCAGAAGGTCAGTCGACGGATATAGGGCCAGAGAATTTTCCGGTCCCTGGTTCAGTCGACTGACCTTTTGGTTCCGTCGACTGAACTGCCATTTCCAGTATTTCCAACCTAGTCCCTAAATGGAGCAAAATCCAAACGGTAGCGATCGGACGAGCATCGCAGGCTAGCGATTTATGCCAAGCGACAACCCAGCCTTATAGGCTCTTCGATACACCCCAACAACATGTTCAAACATCAAAGATAGGATTTTTAAAGTGACTTCAAAACACCAAAAATTGGAATATTCATCAAACCAATTCAATTCAAAAGCAAATGGTCAAGGGATAGATGTTAGGAATTACTACCAAACAACTATCAATGATATAGACATAGATGTGAGTTTAAAAACTCACCTTTTACTCAAAAACTCAAGTGAGAAGCTCTAAAACAAGCTAATATCAATTCCTCTTCAACAATAACTCAAGAAGCTTCAATCTAAGCTCATAAGAAGAATATTTCCTAAGTTAGCGTTTAGGAATTTTTCTGAAATTTGAAGAGGGATTGAGATGGAGAAGAAGAAGAAGATGCTTACCTAAGCTTCTCCTTGATTTCTAGCTTGAAGTTGATCCTTCCTAAGAAAATTTGGGCTTAGGAATTTTTAATTTCCCATTCCTTTTCCCATTTTTACTTTGAGCTTGAGTGTTAGGAAATAGAATGAGTGAATGGATGAAGAGGAGTGGAGTTGGGTTATTTGTTAGGTTGGTGGGCTGAAACCCAAACCCAAAGCCCTAAATGAAAATATCAAAATTTTACTCAACTCCAAACATATCGATGGTTATACTCAAAAAGGTCGCAAATGCCATTTTGGACTCAATGGAAGTGGTCTCGAGTCCTAATTCGACTGTTTGCAAAAAGTAACATTTCGGACTTTAATCCGATTAACGATGCTATATTTAAATAAAACATTTAAATATACAATCGTAAAATATGCGGGTTGTTACAGACTCCCCTCCTTAAAGAAATTGCGTCCTCGCAATAATTAAGAGGAAAATAAAGAATAACAACCATAAAAGCATATCAACACAAAAGAAAATTTGAAATAAGAAGTTCACCATAAAGAGCACGAAAGAGTAAGTCCGGATGTGTTTGTTCGATGAATTCTCAAGATTTCCAAGAGAAATCCTTAGGATTTGAGGACCATTGAACTTTCACAAGAAGAACATCTTTATTTCGAAGGCGTTGAACCTCCAAAGCAATGATATGAATAGAATGTTGCTCATAAGTCAAATTTGGTGAAACTACAATTTCCTCAATAACACCGGGCTCAAGATTAGAATCGTAATCCCTAAGGCATTTCCGTAGTTGAGAGACGTGGAATACGTCATAAATAGCAGAAAATTAAGCCGGTAATAAAAGGCGATAAGCCAAAGATCCAATATGTCCGGTGATGGGAAATGGACCAATATATCAAGGTGTTAATTTCCTCGAACGACAGAAACGCGCAACACCATTCATAGGTGAAACACAAATGAACATCAATAAAGTCTGGACCTAAAACCAGCTTCTCACCGGTTTCAAGCCAATACGTAGGAAATCGGCATTGCCTTCCGTAGAGTGCCTCGAAAGGTGCCATCCCAATACTAGATTGGAAGTTATTATTATAAGAAGACTCAACAAGAGAAATATGATCTTCCCAACTTCCACCAAAAATCAAGAACACAAGTACGAAGAAGATCTTCAAGAGTTTGATTCACACGCTCGGTTTGTCCAACGGACTGAGGATAATAAGCGATGCTAAAATTAAGCTTTGTTCCCAAATCTTTTTGAAGACCTTACCAAAATCCACTAGCAAATAATGGATCCCGATAGCTAACAATAGAAGTAGGAACTCCATGCAATTTAACAATTTCTTTAACATAGAGTTTATCCAAAAGAGGTACGGTCTGATTGGACCGAACGGGAAGAAAATGGGTGGATTTTGTAAGTCTATCTACTATCACCCATAGGCTATCATGGCCCGAACGAGAACGGGGAAGACCGTCAATAATGTCCATGGAAATTTGATCTCACTTCCAAGCGGGAACGTCTAAAGGTTGCAATAACCCACCGGGCCTTTGATGTTTGGCCTTAACGAGTTGGCAAGTCGTGCAACGCTTAATAAAGTTAGCAATATCAGATTTCATTCCATCCCAATAATAAAGTCGCTACTACTACCAGGATGAATGGTAAATTTAGAACGATGAAAATCTTCTAAAATGTCTTTACAAAGATTATAAATGTTTGGCACAATAAGTCTACCAAACTTTCGAATGCCACCACAAGCATCGATTTCAAAAAATTTCAAACCATCAACCCAATTTTGGTCCATACAACTTTGGCTAAGAAAAGCCAATTCGGGATCTTGCTTTTGGGCTTCAAGGATGAGGTCTAAAAGAGAAGGATGAGCCTCAAGGCTACATAAAACAAGAGATGAGCACGAATTGGATTCACGATCTCGAATCTCACAAGAGGATAAAGTCTCGAGATCATTCCATTCGGATCTCATCATAGAAACAACCGCTTGTTGCTTATGACTAAGGGCATTGGCAACATGATTTCCCTTTCCGGGAAGATAGAGAATATCAAGATCATAAGATGCAAGGAACTCGAGTCAACGTTGTTGACGCAAATTAGTTCCTTTTTAAGAGAATAAATACTTCAAAGATTTATGATCGGTGTAGAGAACAAATTTCCCTCCCACAAGATAATGATGCCAAAATCTATGAGCGAAAACAATGGTCGCGAGCACTAGATCGTGAGTGGCATATCTAGTCTCGGTAGGCTTTAATTGTCTAGAAGTATAAGCGATAACGCGCTCTCTTTTTGCATGAGAATGACACCCAAACCAATACGACTAGTATCGGTATGAACAATAAAGTCTTGGTTCCCTTCGGGAATCAGAAGATTAAAAGCATCAGAAAAGAGTTCTTCTAAATGATCCTCTTTCCCGAAAAGCTAAGACATTCAAAATTATAATTAACTTTATATATTCATCTTTTCAGAAAAATTAACTTATTACAAGTCAATTTACTGTGTCTGATTGTCTCATCATAGCGTTTAGGAGATTCCTATCAATAACGTTGATCAAACGCATCGACCAGAATTCTTAAAGCACTCAATGGGCAAAACAACACAAAATCATCTTCTATATGATAAACATGTCTCTTAAAATTTTTACAAATATTCTTTGCTCGTTTAAGAACAAAATCCAATCATACTTATAAATATCTTATTAGAAAGATTTGCAAATTTTAAATTGTTGTTTTCATCCATAGTCAATGAATACAAGGATGGTCTAATCGAGATATTCACAGAATATTCGATTCGTAAAATGGATGAAATAAGCTGGAAGGTTCGTCAAACTAAATGACATAACGAACCACTCATAAGAATCATAATGATTGTGGAATGCGGTAAGGGGAATGCTACCCTCCGCAACTCGTAGCTGATGAAAACCGGTGGCAAGGTCGAACTGAAAAGACCTTAGCACCACTCAATAGATTGCTTAGGTGGTAATCCTAAGACAAGCTCAAAAATACCGGGAAATTTACAAACTACTTGAATGAGAGAAATAACATTTTCCTCATCATGTAGGTTTAAATAATAAAATGATCCCACCTAATCGGAATCGAAATCATTAAGAAAAATAGAAATCTGCTTAACAAATTGAGGATGTCGAAGATAGATAGTCCGCTCAGGACATAGGATATGGGCTTCATAATGATTAAGCCAATCCTTTCCCAAAAATTAATTCCGAAGCCTAAGTAACGCATAACATGCAAATCGGCTCGGAAGGAATAATTACATAAAATAATCTCGACATCTTTACAAAGCAAACTGAGTGTTGCGGATCCACCAACCAGATTCGCAATTCTCAGTGAAGTCATCAAGCCTATAATATTTAAAGAAAAAGTATCAACAAATTCTTTTGACATAAAAGAAGGAGATGCACCCATATCAAAAGAGTTCGAATAGGAAAATCACGAAACAAAATAATGCCATCAAGGATAGAAGGAGAAATACTTTGACCAAGAGATGTGTCACTAGGGGCTTGAACAACATTTAGCTTTCCCTCTCTCCTACTTTGAAGTTTGGGACATGAAAATAAAAGATGACCCACCCTTTTTCAATAGCGACAAGAAAAGGGTTTTGGACACTCAATCCCATAGTGGTCCATAGAACCACAATTGTAGCATTGTCCATGACTAGAGGTAGGAGTCTTTGCTACCGAAATTGCATGCCTCCCTTTCTTGTTGGGATTAGAGCTTTTGAACTTAATACGCCTCTTCTGGTTGATGTTGGAGTTTTGTTTGGCATCCATAACTTCAACATCACTTTCTTTATCGGCCTCTTCAAGTCGAAGAGTGATATCTACAAGCTGATCGAAAGGAACTTCTAGTTTCAGAGGTAAAACCTTTTTAGGATCCTTACTCAAAGCACAGATAAACTTTTGATTCTTTACAAGATCCAAAAGTTGTTGGGCAGACATAAATACGCCATCTAGAGAAGGACTACTGGATTGACCGGCGCTGGGACTGCCAAATCTAATCATCTCTTCTTTTTTAAGAAAGAAAGAAAAAGACAGAAGAGGAAAAGGGTTATTCTCAAAATGAATGTCAAACAAACTTGATTGATAAAACAAGGCATCATAAAAAGAAATAGGATAGAATGATACGAAGACTCGAATTAAATCCTATGGCAAGATTCCGAAGAAAGACTTAGGATAATGATCCTTGCTAGATTATTCTACATTGTTCCGAAGTTTGGCTCTGATACCAAGCTGTGACGCCCCACCTCTATACTCACGCTAGCCAATGACACTATGGGGTAATGCTGTCGATTAGCACGAAGAATAAGGCTGTTGAGGAGCGACCATCTGTGTAATTGCTTTGTGCGAGTACCGATATGTCAGATAATATAACTTACATTTCATTTCAAGAGGAAATCCGACATATCAAATACAAACTCAAAGCTACTACACAGTGGCTAAGTGGCCTTCGGAAACAAGTATAGAAATAAACATAACACAAATCAGTCACTAACATTCATATCACAAAGGCGGGATCAGATATGAATATATGTCTTAAAAGTGTACATCAAAATAGTGGTCATATAAGATCCACTTCATCAACAAAAGAATAGATACAAGTGCTAGACAAAAGAATAAGTATACATCAAGGAGTCTCTATCTCGAATGTATAACAACAAAAACTACTAATCTAAAGTAGTTCGCCCAAAAATCAGATGATGAACCCTGATAAGAAGTCAAGTAGAAGCACCTGAAATACCTCGGTCTGACCCGAGTATTATTTAAGAAGAAAATAATAAACAGATCAATCTAGCTATAAATATCAGATAAAATGAGATAGGATAAGAGATATGACAAAAACATATGATAACAATAATGTCATACTATGACAAGTAGACATCAAATAACAACAAAAATCATACAATATCTCAAATATTCTCAAATACTAAAAAGAATGTCATATTCTCCAAATTATTCATCAAAACCAAAATATTGACAAACATATCAATGCCAATTGCAAAAATCGGTGAAACATAAATACTAGAAATCATCAACTAGAAATCCATAAATGCAAATGGAACGCTATTCCATAAAATGAGCCGGAGCTCCTCCAAACAGGGTATAGTCCGCCATTGTGGACTATGAGCCAAAGCTCCTCCTGATGAGTCGGAGCTCCTCCAAACAGGGTATAGTCCCATTGCGGACTATGAGTCGAAACCCCTCCTAATGAGCCGAAGCTCCTCCAAACAAGGTATAGTCCCCCATTGTGGACTATGATTCATAACTCCTCCTAATGAGCCGAAGCTCCTCCAAACAGGGTATAGTCCCCCATTGTGGACTATGAGCCGAAATTCCTCCAAACAGGGTATAGTCCCCTATGCGGACAAAGAGACATCGCACATTGCTAGTTTAAACCTCAAAATGATCATCATTGATCGACAAGAAGTGTCAATTACACTAAGCTAGTAAATATAAGAGTTTAGCCTCATGTGCCATAACCACTAGCTTAACTTAAATATTTATGAACAAATTGTAGATTTCCACTCGAAAATTGTCATAAGATTTCAATCGAACAAGTCTATGAATTAACCGACAAAGTAAATGCAAGTATTTCATACCACTTGTTTTGCTAAGTCGTTTAATTGGATTTCTCGTACGAATGAGGTAAAGGTTTGTATATGCTAATAGATTGGAAAACGGTTTTATAAACGAGATTTGTATTAAAAATAGAGTTGGAATCATCTTTGTGAAAGAGTTTGAATATTTACTACTAGTATAGAAACCTTTGCATTTTAAAGTGACAAATCAAAGAAATGATTGTAGAAACAATAAATCACCAAAATCCACCTACGACGTGAATTAAAACCATAAAAATCAATACCGAATCCATCAAAATGGATATTCCCAAAAACCCCAAAAAAGAAGTCATCAAAGTCGATAAATGATAACAACAATTCGGATCATCTAAAAAATCGATTGAAAATCGGAAACCCACACAAAACCGCCTCAAATAGGCAAAAAGTGCATCTCCCAGATTCAGTCGACTGAACCAGAAGGCCAGTCGACTGATACAAGGCCAGAAACTCTCGGGTCCCTGGTTCAGTCGACTGACCTTCTGGTTCAGTCGACTGATACAGGCTAGGAAACATTCGTTTCCCAGTATTAGTCGACTAAACCAGAAGGTCAATCGACTGATACAGGGTCAAAGAATTTTCTGGTCCCTGGTTCAGTCGACGACCTTCTGGTTCAGTCGATTAAACTGCCATTTCCAGTATTTCCATCCTAGCCCCCAAAAGGGGCAAAAATCCAAACGGGAGCGATCAGACGAGCATCGGAGGCTAGGGATTTATGCCAAGCGACAACCCAGCCTTATAGGTTCTTCGATACACCCCAACAACGTGTTCAAACATCAAAGATAGGATTTTTAAAGATTTGACTTCAAAACACCAAAAATTGGAATATTCATCAAACCAATTCAATTCAAAAGCAAATGGTCAAGGGATAGATGTTAGGAATTACTACCAAACAGCTATCAATGATATAGACATAGATGTGAGTTCAAAAACTCACCTTTAACTCAAAAACTCAAGTGAGAAGCTCTAAAACAAGCTAAGATCAATTCCTCTTCAACAACAACTCAAGAAGCTTCAATCTAAGCTCATAAGAAGAATATTTCCTAAGTTTGGGTTTAGGAATTTTTCTGAAATTTGAAGAGGGATTGAGATGGAGAAGAAGAAGAGGATGCTTACCTAAGCTTTTCCTTGATTTCTAGCTTGAAGTTGGTCCTTTCTAAGAAAATTAGGGCTTAGGAATTTCTAATTTCCCATTCCTTTCCCCATTTTTACTTTGAGCTTGAGTGTTAGGAAATAGAATGAGTGAATGGATGAAGAGGAGTGGAGTTGGGTTATTTGTTAGGTTGGTGGGCTGAAACCCAAACCCAAAGCCCTAAATGAAAATATCAAAATTTTACTCAACTCCAAACATATCGATGTTTATACTCAAAAAGGTCGCAAATGCCATTTTGGACTCAATGGAAGTGGTCTCGAGTCCTAATTCGACTATTTGCAAAAAGTAACATTTTGGACTTTAATCCGATTAACGATGCTATATTTAAATAAAATATTTAAATATACAATCGTAAAATATGCGGGTTGTTACAGTTCTTATTAATTCTATTATATCAGCACTACCCATATACTGGATGTCGTTTTATCGCTTTCCAGAATAGGTAATTGATAAAATAGATAAAATTAAGAGAGATTTTTTATGGAGTAGGGATAACCGTAATAATAGTTCAAAATGTTTAGTTAAATGGAAAGTGGTATGTAAATCAAAAGTGGAAGGAGGGTCAGGTATTATAAATTTGCATAATTTAAATACGTCTTTATTAGGAAAATGGAGATGGAAATTTACTGATAATAATGAAAATTTAATTTGGAAAGAAATAATAATGAATCAACGGTATGGTGGAGCATATATTCTACACCAAATCTCCACTAGTAATATAAATAATCTTTCTCATTTTTTAAAATCGATAATAAAACATTATGATATTTATAAATTATGAATGAATGATGTGGTACATTTAGGGAATTAATATTTCTTTCTAGCATCATTTTTGGATATCAGGTATTCCTTTTAAAATGGAATTTAAAGTACTTTATGAAATATGTAATTTTAAAAATGTGTTAATTTCAGTAATATATAGAACAAATTTAAATTTTCCATGGAAAGTTAGTTTAGTCGTACATTATTTAAAAATACTTTATCTTAATTTGTTGTACATTTTGCTAAACTAGAACTATATAACATTGAGAATAAAAATGACATTAAAATATGTTGTTGGAATAAGAGTAAAATCTATACATCGCACTCTTTTAATACATTTCTAAATTTCTTTGAAACAAAGTCGACCATATTGAAATATTTGGAAATGTAATCTCTACCCAAAGCCAAAGTACACATGTGGTTAATTATTCATGGGAAACTAAGTACTATAGAACTTTTAAATAAGAAAAATATAGTTATCGATAATAAATGTTTTTCTGTAGTATGGAGTTGAAAAATATTTCTCATTTATATTTTGACTGTCATATCACTAATGTTATTCTTATAAATTATCTTAATATTTTTTATTCAATATAACAAATATTATACTAATCGTGAGTTATATTATCTTAATCCCAAAAAAATACAAAATAATTAAAAAGATAAAGCATATTATCTTTTTATTCAATTTTTTGTACAGTATGGTATTTTTTTGATGAACTTGTTATTTTTACCTCCCAATTAATTTTATGATTGTCATAAATGTTGAATCAGACTGAACCAACATAGGAATTACCTGATGATGATGAAAAAGAAGACTTCACTGATAAGGACTTCAGACATAATCAAGTAGAAAACTTTGATGAAGAAAAAACGATTTTGCAACAACTGGCTGAAGAAACTACTGATTCAGATGATGTGGGTCAGTTTTAATTTAAAAAAATAGCCAAAAAGCGGAAAAAGCAGCAGTACACAGGTACATATAGATGTGATTTGGATGCAATCTATAAAGTGCTATCAATTATAAAGGAGAAAAACATTCTTTCACCTGAAGCAATAGCTTTTATAGAAAAAACACCATTCAAAATCTTCTTTAATGTTTTTCTTAGAGATTCAATAGCACGACAAGATTTAAGGAAAAGTGCTTCGAATTTAGATGACATCATTACTTCTTTTGATGTAAAAGAAAATGCTTTCACAATTGGAAACAAATTACTCAAAATAAGTCCTGAAGAAGTCAGTCTAATATTTGGAATGCCATTAGCTGGAGAAGACTTATTTCCTATACCAGCTTCTAACAAAGCCTCAGCCATGGAAAGTTTCTCCAATTTTTTAACTGCCAATTTTCAAGAAGAAGACATAATCAGCCAAAAAACAGTAACAAAAAGATTGAATACACTGTTAGAAGAGGAAAAAAGAAATGAAGATTTAGTGAAATTGTTATTATTATTGCTGGTTATAACTTTCCTTTTTCCAAACAACCAAAGCTATATGCAATGGGGTTTCTTGCCGAAGTTGCTAAATTTAAAAAAATTAAATTCAATCTCCTGGCCACGGGCAATATGTGAAAATGTGTTGAAAAATGTTAAAAAGTATCATGCTGACCCTAGAAGTACACCAGGCTGTACTATGGTGTTACTGGTATGCTTTCATAACTTTAACTAAATATAAATATATTCAAATTTATATTTATTACAAAAATATAAATGTATTTATCTTTTTCTTGTAGTACTGGTTTTGTAAACGAACACAAATAATTGATGAGAAGGAAAATCTGCAAACCAAAATCCCAAGAATGAGAAAATGAGATTTATCAAAACTGAAAGATTTGGACCTCACTGAATTTGACAATGACAAAGTATGCTAGTTTTTTTTTAACTGTACATTTTTGTTAATTTCTTGGAATGCCATTTCTTGGAATATTAGTGGCCTAAATAATAGAAAAAAAAATGAGTGTAGAAAGTAAGCTAGTTTCAGTTAGTACTAATATAGGATCGTACCTCTATGTGAATTGCATAACAATATTATATTAAAGGCTGAAATACCAAAGTCACATTCCACTTTATAAGTTTGACATATTACACTTGAACGATAGTATATGTGCAAGCTTAACTTTAAAAAAATATTCCTTGCAGATTTTAAAAAAAATTGCAACTGTAACAAAAGAAGAGAAAGAATTTCTTTCCAATAAAATAATAGCTATTTAGGTGGAAGAAGACCAAAACAACAAAAGAAAATTAGATGAGCGCCAGGAAGACACAAGTCTGAAAAAATATGCCAAAGAATGTGCTAGTAGCATAATGGAGCTAGAGTCAAAAGTCACTTTTTTGACTACTGAGATGAAAAATGTTGCAGAACAATTAAATAAGGAAAGATGTTTAAGAGAAATGGCTGAAAAAAGAATCTAGATTCTTGAAATGAAGCTCCAAAAGTTGAAAAATTTAGAAGAGCACGATGTGAAGGAAAAAGATAACTTGAACAAAAAAACTGAAGTCGAAAAAGGTAAGAAAAAAAGAAAAATTGTTGGTATAATTCACATAAACAGTTATGCTAGTTTTCCAACTTTTGATATAATGCAAACTAAAGATTTCATAATAGAAAAGAAGACACAAGATAGTTTAAAATATGACAATCTGAAAGTGGCTGCTCAAGAAACTGCTCCCAAAAATCTTGTTGTTGAAGATGTTGTCCTAAAAGAACCAAAAAAGAAGAAGAAGCCAAGGAATGTTGAGAAATGTCCACTCCTCAAATATCTTACTGAAGAACAAAATGAAATTGTCAAAAAAAATTTCAAAATTCTTGGAGGAAACAAGTAAGTAACTGAACTACTTTTCACTCAATTGACTTAAATATAGATTTATTCTAATAAGATATTGTTTATGGTACAATATGATAACAACATATAATTCAAATAAAGCTTTTTATTTCAGCATGAAAATATGATGATTTACAAATTAAAAAAAAACTAAACAAACCTACAAAAGATAAATTAATTTATCTTTATCTTTTCATACAAACTTCTACAAACGTTGTTATTTTCTTTTATTAACAAAAAAATAGAAACAACACAGTACATACTAATCTTAATTTCTTCTGTTAACAACCATCAAATTTTTCAGCGATGAAGCATTTACTTGTGATGATGAAAACTTCATCACCATCACAAAAAGTATGATAGAAGAACTTCTCTATGGAGAATATATTTCTGGTCAAGTAAGTAGAAAAAACTATACTTTGCTTCATTATAAATTCTATACTTTGCTTCATTATAAATTCTATACTTAATCCATATTCTTTTTGAAATGTAGGTTATTGATTGGTTTTGGTTAAGAAAAACAAAATTATGAGAACAAAGTTCTAGCATTATATACGCGAACACAACAATGACAGTAAGTATGAACTATAATGTCAAATATAATTTGTTTATAATATAAATTTTTTGAAATTATTTTTTAACAGAAAAGTGCAACAGATGGAAACATGGAAAATATCAAAAGGGATATGTTTAATCCTTTTATTAAACAAACATTTCTAAATCCATTATGTTGCAATATATTTTTTCCTATACACGGCAACGAACATTGGAGCTTGCTAGAACTAGTAGTGGAATCATGTACTTGGAACCATTACGATTCTCTACACTTGACCACAAGATCTAATACCTTAAGAAGTGGACATTCAAAGTTTGCTATTAATGTGGTAAGTAAAAATACACAAAAAGTAAAAAAGATAAATAGATTTATCATTACTCCAAAAAATTATATATATATATATATATATATATATTTGACAGAAAGCAGCGGTAAACAATATCAATAAAGGGCTACAAGACGCAAGGGAGAAAACAATTCTGGGGAAGTCTACATTGCTTAAAAATGTTAACTGTGCCCAACAAAGCAACGGGTAATTTTGAAGATATTAGAGATTTTTATACAAAAATGCATGTTACACAGTAACTACGCAAATTACATACTATTATTATTCACATACTGTTACTTAAATAAATACAGGTTTGACTATGGAGTTTTTGTGATGATGTTTATACAAAAGATTGCGCAAGGAATGGACTCTACATCAAAAATCAGTCTAGAACAACTCAATGCATTCAGAGCACAAATAGCTGCACAAATTCTCTCCGATGAACCATACTGCTGGACAGTTGAAATTTTTTGCAACTCAGCTTCAGCAACAAAAAATTCAAACTGAGAATGATAGGAACAATTTCTTTGATGTCTGACAGTCTTTTTATCATACATTTGTTAAAAATTTATTTGATGATAGATTTTAGGCAGTATGTGTGAATTTACTGATGAATTTGTAATGACTGATCTTAAATAGCAAACAATTACACAACTGATGTTAATTAGATGATGAAATTCTGATAACTGATCATGAATTTATAGTGGCTAATTTGTTTCTAATGCTCTGTTAACAAAGATAAAATCATTTATCTTTTATTCATAATATTCTGATGTCATAAAATAATACATTATTAACAGTATGGTGTATCAATCTTTTACAGTACGCACTGTTTTTATGTGTCCAGGATTTATATGTATAGCACTATTCACTTTATTTCATGTACAATTTAACATTCTGCATATTATCCTATGTCTTTATAAGAACAAGCAGCCTGAAAACAAGCAGATGACATTGTTACAGAGCAAACTAAGGTTACAGATTTCATAATGATATAAGTAAAATTTGGAATAGTACTACTGTCAGTTTTACTATAGAATCTTAATTTTATGAAATTAATATAACACCTAGTATCTCATATAACTCTTTCTGTATACTTGCAATATGTTCTGATTGAAAATCATTTAATTATAGATAAAGATAACAAGGAAAAATTTTAATCTCTCACCATAATATACAACATGCTAGAATTATTCAATCTTTTATCTAATAGTGTACACATACCAAATTATTAGTGTAACAGCACAGAAAAATAATTTCTGGAAAGCAAAGGACACTTGGTAGATTGATGGATCTTTCAATCTATAACAGAACCAAAAAATATATATATGAATTTATCTTTTTCACAAAAATAACAACAATGTATTCCAAATAACAATTAAACATAAAAATTGCTTAAAACCAAAAATAATCAGAAACATATCAACACCAATTCAATACACCTAATTATTCAAATATTCAACTCAAAATATTCAAAGAACAATCAATCAAATACATTGGATTAAAACACTCAACTCAATTATTCAAAGAACACCCCCTTCTATTATGTCCTAGTTTTTTACACTTTCCACATCTATTTTGCTTAGCATGAAAATCAGCCCCTTCAATTCTATTCATCCTAGGCCTACCAGCTCCACGAATAGGCTTCGGAGGAAGAACAATAGATGATTCCTCATCTTCAATTGCTTCCTTATCAAAAGTTGGAATAGGATTGATCGCATGTGAATACGAAGCTCGATAATACTCAACAGTAAAGTAATTCTCAATATATTCATAAATAGAATTTTTGGTTAAAGAAATACACTTCAAAGCATGTGCACAAGGAAAACCCGTCACTTTCCATTGATTGCAACTACATATACGATTTTTAAGATCAACTTTTCGCGACGTTGGAGAATGAACTTCAAAAATATACCTACAAAATTTCAAAAAACTTAATCAATGTATCAACTATAAAAAAAATTCAACAGATTAAAGCAAAAAATATAAGCAGTGATATGCTCTAAAAATTTACACAACCACAACAGAAAATAAACCGAGAATTTTAGCATCAAAACAAATATTGGGAAAATCATTGTCAGAAGATCCTAATATAGGATGTTTACCACTATTACAAAAGAAACATAATAGAACTATGAAGAATAAACACAATAAAGGATGTTCACCACTATTACATTTGTTGTCAAATATCATTAGGCTAGTGAAGATTCTGTCTAATATCAGAGACAAAGTTGACAGAACCGTTGATGTTAATTTTACCTGAATTTTCAACACACATCTCTTGTAAATCTAAATAGTTTTCATGGGATGTTAGATTGTGAGAGTTTTCACTGTAAAGAGTATTGCTTTCACTATGCTGGTATAAAGGCATCTTTCATATCATTCTCAGTTGTTGAATTTGAATTCCCAGTCATATTATTATTTGTATAACAAAAACTCAAGCAAAAGAGTGCCGGTTAAGTTTACGATCATTGATATATGTCTATCCTAATATACATATCCAAGACAACTGCCAATTCTAACATACACTTGGTAGATTGATGTTAGAATGTTGAATTAAAATTAAAAAATGATTATCAAAGTATCCTAACTTACATATGCAAGACAACTGCCAATTCTACCATTATATTGTAACATACATATGACACAATCTTGCATATATATATATATATAAACAAGTTGAATTTCCAAACAAAAGTTATTCACACTATATATATTCTCTCTAACACATAAGCCTCAAAGTATGTGCAAAAAAGTGTGTCAGATAACAAAATGAATTCTTTAATGCAAAAATAGCAGCAACAAAATCAAAACATAATACACATGATATATAGCAGATGAAAAAAAGATAAAGACATTTATCTTTTTCAGAAACTATGAGAAGCATATAATAAAATACAAACACATACCTAGATGATTTAGAAACACTCCATCCAAATCCTTCTTCCTTCAATTTCAACAAACGAGCTTCCATTTTTGGACAAAGCACACTAGTCCACTTAGACACCTCTTCTCTTCGATTAGACATTTGCATCATAAGTTTAACCCGAATACCATCAAGACATGAAGTGACAGGTAAACTTCTTTCATCTAAAATCCAAGAGTTAAAACTTTCGGCTACATTAGACTTATTTTCACCATATCTTTTTCCAAGAAAAAATAAATCAGCCTAGTGGTCATATAGCTTTTCATTCAAATATTCAATAGCTTTCACAGCTCCAATTTCTTTATACTTTGACCTAGCCTTTTCAAACTCATAACAATTAGATGCTGAAGCACAACGTTCTAGTAAATGAGCTACCCACAAACCTCTTCCACTTTTCACAATACTAGCAATATTATTTTGCATATGATACAAACAATAAGAATGATAACTATTTGGAAATTTTTTAGGAATACTTAAAAGCAAACCCCAATGTCTATCACTTAAAAAAGTCAACGGTCTATCACAACTAACAGCATTATTTAAGTGAGTCAAAAACCAACTCCAACACTCTTCATTTTTCTTAGGAACAAAAGCCATAGCCAATGGAAAAAAACCTAAAACAAAAAAAAGCAAAATACATTCACTGTTAATCCACACAGCAACAATAAAATACAGCAGCACAACTATCTAAACCAAATTTATAAAATTAAATTACAGGAGCACAACTATCAAGTCCAAATTTATAACAAAGAAGAAGACAACAAATGTACATTTAAAAAAAAATAAGATAACAAATGTACCTTGATTCCCATTTTTTGCAGTAGCTGCCATCAAAATACCACTTCGACCTTTCAAAAATGTTGCATCTAAAAACACCATAGGACGACAATAACAAAATCCAAAGATACATGCCCCATAACAAACAAAAACTCTCTCAAATTGATTAGTATTCGGATCCACTTCCATACTTGAGTAACTATTTGGATTATTTCTTTCCATTGCCTTCAAATACCAAACCAAGTCATTATAAGATTTCTTTTCATCACCATAAATATCGTTCATAGCCATTTTCTTACCCTTATAAGTAAAATAATAGCTCAAATCCACATCATAATCTCTTCTAAAACTTTTCATAATATCTTTCGTTTTCCTTTTTGGCTCATCACGAATTTGATTAACAATTAAACTTCTCACAAGATCACTATTAATAGTTGGACTACTAGTTGATCGAAATCCACCACCACAAGAATGACTTAAATGAATATTTTTAACAAACAATTGGTCCAATTGCTTCAATTTGCAAGAAGCATGAATCCTGAAAGGACAACCATCTACAGCACATCGAACTGTCAATCGTTCCTTACAATTCTTAATATACTGTACTTTAAAACCATTCTTCAAACAATAAGCACTAACTGTTCTACGAAATCCAAGAGCAGAATCAAATTGTTGACCTACCCCAGTAAAAAATTCAAAATTTGAATTCTTCTTCATCAGCTCATGTAAATCCCTTTCTTATGTAAAACCAGACTGTAAATCATCAGCATACTCTAACATATTACTACTTGATTCTCCAACAACAACTGAACAAGATTTACTACTTTCACCAACAACAGTATCCATGGAATTATTCTTCAACCTTAGAAAAAAACCAAATATTCTTCCTTTTTATACCAAGATAAGCATAATACAGCTTGAAGATCACTATTTGTTTCAACAAAGGTGGTCTTTGATTCTCGAATATAAAAAATATCAAAGCATAATGGAGTAAAATTATTCCACTCCTCACAAATCTTATTCCTAACACAAGAAATAGAAGCATCCAATCCAAAATGAGCACTAATAGAATTCTTATTGAAATCAAACACAACCATAACAGATGAATAACACCTGCAATTAAAGATGTAAACAAATAAATATATGTATGAAAATATTTGAAAACATCTAATCTTAATTAACAACTAATTACATCACAAACACTTATTTAGCCCACTTTTCAGAAAAAGATAAAACCTTTTATCTTTTCCAGAACTCAAAATTACAATGTCATCCATTTAACACATTCAACAATAACTAAAGAAGAAGCACTATCAATAACAAATATAAAAACTAAACAACAAAGCAGTAACTAATAATCAACCTTATTTGTATACTGCTTTTAACAAAAATACAAATTCATTTATCAAACAATTTGATGACGAAGTGAGAAGAGTGGACTAAAAATATAACAAATTGAGGAATTATTATCACAACCAAACAAAATAGATACTTAAAAAAACAATACCTTTCATCACCACAATATATTAACTGATCTCTTGAACATTGATTTTCAGAGCCCATTATCAAATTAGAAAGATCACCTGATCGAATTAAGAAGTTCGAAAGTCGCCTGATCAACGTAGAAAGATCACCTGATCAAATTAGATAATCGGGAGAAATTGGTTAGCAATGATTCATAACTAATAATCCAATTTGCCTATTTACTTTCATAAATATTTCATACTAGAACAACTAATAAAAATGTAATAAATAGGAATCATAGTAAATTAAAGTTGAGAATACAAATCTATGAACCTAGTGAAAGCAGAGAAGAAAATAAACTAAAGAAATGGAAAACGCTGGCAGCAGAGCTGAAGAACTAAAGAATCCAATTTTCCTTTCTTTCTTGCGACATGTAAAAACCTAAACATCTCAAACATGATTTCATTCCTAATACTGTAACGACCCTGAATTTTTGACATTTAAAATGTGAATATTTAATTGAGTTTAAATATTCGAATGATAATTTAAATTTGAAGTTCAATTATCAGAATGAATTTGGCGAGTAAATTATTAAATTTAATTATTGAAACTGGGTAAAAATTTATATCTTCAGTTTAAGCTGATTAAAAATAATCTGAAGGCTTAGAAAATTTATATTGATAATTCTGAAGATAATAGAAGCTTCAGAATTGGATTTGAAACTGTTTTGTTCAGTTTTGAAATTTATCGTTTAATTCGATATTTAAAAATAGCGTTTCGTGGCACAGTCTCGGAATTCGACGAAACCAGTTCCATTGGATCCGTAATAGTGTATTATTATCGGATTTCAATTTTCGTAATGTTTGGAGTGATCGTATGGCCGTACGATAAGCAACGCGCTGAAATTAAATCGAAATTTTAATATTATAACTGTTCCAAAAAGCTATCTTCTCCATACGATCGAATTTGGAGACGAAACCTTTTCCATTGCGTTCGGAATAGGCGTATAACATTACGAACGCCTAGCGGCACCCCTCGATAGGAGGTCAAAAATTTAAGCTACAGATTCGAGACAGTTTGAAATCAATTTAAATTATATTGCTTATTCTTTTTCCGACAATACGTACAACTAGCCACCACATTGTCTCCCACTCGTACATGCTTTCCATTCTTCTAAGTTGCCTGCGACTCTTTTCTTTCAAAGGACGAAAGCTTCAGAGAAAAAGAAATGATAATGGCTGCTTACTTCAAATTTTCGTTCGAATGAAAATTTAAAATGAAAACAAATTCAAGGCCGAGCCTAGGGGAATTCTCGTTCAAAAATCATTTTTTCTTCCTCCCTCATTCAAAATCGCAGCCTTTTGAGAAAATCAAACAATGGCCGAAGCCCCTTTCCCCACAGAAAAATAAAAAAATAAAAATCGCGACAGGGTCGCGAGGCGTTCTCGAGCGTTCTCGAGCGTGTGCAGTCGAAGGCAACCAAGTGAGGCCGCGACTCTGTATTCGTTCATCTGGAGGCATTCTCGGTGGAGCGGCGACGACTGGAAGGGGGATTTCGCGAATAGGGTTTCGCCTGAAGGCGCGGCGGAGACGAAGGCTAGGGTTTGTCGTGATGGGCTGAGATTTGTCAAACTCGAAGTCGATTTCAACTTCGACAATGGGTCCGGGTTCACGAGATGTCATGGCCGTTATCAAGATGGTCGGCAAAATCGCGAGTTGGAGTCGTGATATCAACATACGACGAAGCAGCGAGTGGATGTTGGCAAGTAGAAGTTCGACGTCGAGATTTGGTCGCGATGCTTGGTACGGCGAGGCTGAGAAGGTCTCGAGCAATATATGATAAGGGTTTCGTTCAAGGAGCATCTCGACAGTAAGTATAAATTTCTGGTTGATTGGAAATTAATGAATAAGTATATAAAACAGAAGATGAAAAAGAAAGTATTTCAGTTGGAATTTAAAAGTAGCAAAGAGTTTTAAATTTATATAGATTTTTGTTTTGATATATATATATATATATATATAGTTTCAAGTGAGAAAGGAAATTCTGTTTTTCATATAAGAATTTCAAAGGTGTTGAAGTTATATCTATAAATTTGATTTTTGTAAAAATCTATATAAATTTTTCTATATGCAGTTTTCGATTTTTACATATATATATTTTATGTAGACAGTAATGTAATTTATAATATATGGAAACAGTAAGATAGATATATGCAGAAGACAGAAATTTTATATATACATATAAATCTTTGGAAAAAAAAATATACAAGGGTTTGTATAACAGTTAGTTCATTAAATTTATTAAAGGGAAATGGGTTTAATTTTTTTTTTTTAGATAAATCAAACAAATCTATTAAATGGAAATTTAATTATTTGAATATTTCGAATATTAATCGATTGTATAAAATTATTTATACAAGGTCAAAATTTGGAGAAAACAAACTGGAAAAAAATGGATGGCAAATTAAAGCTAAGGTGAGATCTTCTCGCTCAAATTGAAAAGTGGAATTTTCAGTTATTGTTTGTTGTTGTTTGGATTGTGATATTAGATATAGTAGGATATATCTATATATATATAGCAATATATACATATTGGCATATGTATATATTGGATTGATTGATTTCCCGCAATTATATAGCGGATGATACCCTATTGCGCCGTTAGTAAGCGGATGATATTTTATAAAACCCATATACCGCGATATTCCACCTCGAAGTGGAATTGGTATTGTGCTAACATCTGTGGATGCAGGGAAACAGGTTGGAGGGATCCAACAGGATTCCTCAAAACATTTGAATTGATTTCATATGTTGTTTGATTGATTATTTATAATCTGTGAATGATTATATCTGTGATTGAATTTGTTGGAGGCTATAATTTAGCCGAATGTGTTTTTGGTATCGTTGGATACCAGAAATAAATGAAATTGGATTTCTGAAATTAAAATTTGAATTTTAGATGGTTTGGAAAAAAGAATTTATTTTAAAGGAGATAAATTTATTTGAAATAAAATTGATAATTGATTGGGAATTTGAAATAAATAATTTGTGAAATCGATATAAAAACTTATTGATGTTGAATGAAAAATGGATTTTGTATTGAGAATAAATTTGGAAATCGATTTGTAAAAAAGGATGATTTGGTATTTGGAATTAAAATTAGAATCAATTTGAAATATGATTCGGTGTTGAAGTAAATTCAGAAATCAATTTGGAATTCGATTTGGTATTTGGAAATAAAATTTAGAAATCAATTTGGAAGTTGATTTGGTGTTGAAAATGAATATTTGAAAAACGATTTGAAAATCGCGTAAAAGTGGATTTTTGAGAATGTAAATTCCAAATAGAATTTATAGAGGAAAGGGAAATTTGTTTTAAAAATAAATATGGATTTATTTTTAAGTGTGGAAAAGATATGATTTGAAATCGGATTTTCAAAGTGATGAAGTGTGGAAATAAATTTACAAATTTGAAATGTAAATTTGAAATAAATCGATAAGGATTTATCTAATTGGTTTAAATGGACCAAAATATGATTTGAAATTGATTTTCAAATGTGAAGTGTGAAATATGATTTGAAATTGGTTTTCAAATGTGAAGTGTGGAAAAATATATATCTTATGAAGATATTTTTGAAAATAAATAATTTGGGAAAAATTATTTGAATTGATTGATTGTTGTGAATGTGGTTGATAGTTAAATAACAGACTATCAATATTTGCCTTTGAAATGACACTTGATTTGTTTTTAAAACAAACGCTCATTATTCGGTTAAGCCGGGTGAGGACCTTTGTGTCATATAACCCATTCTGAATAATGATACGTCGTGAATGGACTGCATTTGAAGACGGGTGTGAAGACCGGATATTTGTGAAAATGAAAGGACAACCTGTCGAATGTCTCTGCATCGAGTTGCTCCGGTATAGAGATTTATATCACTCTTTTTGTGATGGGAAGTCCGGACGTGATTAGTGAATATCCGGATTGCAAGGGCTTCTTTGGAAGTGCCTTCGGTTCCGTTCGATCCCGGAACGGACTTGTATGGATGTGTGTCTGACGTTACACTTTGAGATGTAAAGCTGGTTTCTATCAAATACATTTATGTTGGTGGCGGAGAATTTATTCTCTTAGCTTAACACCCTTCTCTGAGACGTACGAGCTCAGAGGTTATGTAGTTGATGGTTACTAGTGATACATTCCCAATTTGGTAATGTGGCATACGAAGTGTTGTTGATCAGTTGTTGGTCAAAGCGTTGCTTTGTGAAAAAGCGTTGCTTTGTGAAAAAGCGTGGCTTTGTGAAAAAGCGTGGCTTTGTGAAAAAGCGTGGCTTTGTGAAAAAGCGTAGCTTTGTGGACGAGACTTCGTCGAGCCTCACTACCTGGTAATGGTCGAAACAGGAATGTTGCGACAAAGGTTTGTAGGGGTAGCGCCCCTAGGGAATGCCATTTCCTTCTGGATAAAAGGTGATATCATGGTATGGAGCCCAGATATCTTACCTATGTTGATTATATTTTGTGGCTGTTGCGTTGTGATTGAGGATCCTCGGATAAAGGTCGGTAACGACCGGGGGATGGCATAGCTCGTGTGTTAGTTACCTAGTTACAGCTCGGTTAGAGCGTGAGGTAGCGTCGGCCTTTTGTTTGCAGAGATCCGATTAGGTTCTCGGGGCGTCTTTCCAGAGGCGTTCTATTTCGGTATAAGGAAGTTCCTTTGCCTGACCATTTGTTGGAAATCCAAAGAAACAATACGAACCCTGTACGGTTTTTAGTTGTATTACCTGCTATGGAATGTGGCGGTAACCTGCTATTGAACGTAGTAGCTATATTAGGCATACAACAATGGTTGTATGTTGGCTAAGATTGATATTATACTTTCGAAATATTTTCCACACTAGACATTAATAATAATATCAATTGATTTTGCGTAGTAAGCATTTTTGACTATCATAAGGAGAAATATCCTCTAATTCTGCGTTTGCATTGTGTGTGTGGCGGGAGGCCTTATGGTAGTTTCATTTTCCAAAAGCATTGCGAAGTTGTTATATTTCCTTTGTGAAAATAACTATTTTACGATCTCACACCAGTCACCATGACTGACCTGGAGTTTATTGTTCCCTTTCTAAACTCTGGGTGCCCATAATTTTCCACACGGGCAGCCTAGAGTTATGTTATCAGGATATTCTGGATATTCTGGAGCTTTGGAGATGAGCTGGATGGCGAAGCGTACTATCGTACTTGTTATTTATTCCGCTGTGTATTCTGTATGAGGACAAGTTTATATAACTGTCCATTGTTGTAAACTCTGATGATTGATGTATGTATAAACTGATATAGTCTTTTGTTTTAAAGATTATTGATTTATCTATTATATATTGTTCAGCTGCGATATGTGAGATTCTGATATTGTTCCTGTTCTGTGTTTTCTGCGTTGTTCTTCTTTCTTTTTCTTCTATCTTTTCTTCTACCTCTTCTTTTAACCCTAAAGTTTCGCGTTTTCGCCATTCGATTTTTCGACATTTGGTACAGTGGACGTATCGGTGTCGAGTTTTCGGAAGATGGATTTGCGGGTCTTTACAAGTGGTATCATTGAAATTTCCTTGTTATTGATAAAATAAATTTGAGACGAATTGAATATGGAAATTTGAAATTAAAAATGGATGAGTGAATATACTAATTAAATTAGTAGATGGAATAGATTTGAATGGTTTTCAATGTGATTTGATTAATGGAATGCCAATTAAAATTGAATGGAATCAATTGGAAATGCAGTACTATACATATATAACATATTATGTTTTCCAAACTAAGGATATGAAAAAGTACCTTCCATTGAAAAATTGTGAAGGTGTTGGAACTCGATATGACTGTCCATTTGATCGGGATGTGATCATATTGATTGATCACGATGTATGCTAGCGTAATTCGAGGGGTGTGATACCCACAGTTACAAGCGATTCCACTGAGATAGTGGCGCAGCCGCCGTGTAAACTGCGATCTAGATGCCACAGCGAAATTCGAGGGGCGAGATGCCTATGGTTACAAGCAATTCCACTGGGATAGTGTTGTAACCGCTGTGTGAACTACGATCTATGGCAACAACCATGGCGAAATTCAAGAGATGTGAAATCTACAATTACAAGTGATTGTACTGGGATAGTAGCGAAACCGCCGAGTAACTGTGATCCATAGGGGAACGTGCTTTCCATATCCATTTTTAAAAGGATTTTTAAGTGTTTCACTGAGAATTAGAAAATTTTGGATTTTTTGGAAAATTTTCACTTAACGACAAGTGATTTCAAATTGAATTTGAGATAAAGGTAAATGGAACTCAATATTCAGAATTAGAAGATGAATCGAATTCAAGTAAAATTAGAAATGAAAATCTAAAGATAAAATGAATTCAAATAGAATTGAAATTTGTAAATTGAATTCAAATGGAATTGAAAATGTAAAGTTGAATGGAAATGAATATGACCTTGTTAATGAAGTGAAAACGAATATAAGAAGTATGTAATACTTATATTGCATTTAAGAAATGAATGAATGAAATTCTTAAGTAAAACGGGTATTGAGAATCCAATAAGTAAATTTGGCCATTGTTGTTAGGTAAAACATACAGGGTATATGGAATTGGATTAAATTTTGAAGATAATTTGAATTTGTTCGACAAAAGGTATGTATTTAAATTTCAGTATGAAATTTGATGAGTTTCTGATTTTGCCACTTGGCATTTTGTTTTCTTTTGAGATCTGAGAGTCCGTAGGGACGTTTTGTAGTCGTACCGTATTAGCCGCGCAAAGGAGACGCTGGCGAAATTTTTCGAAAATTTCGAGTGTTAGAAAATTTTGAGAAAATTTTGAAAGTTTGAAATTTGAATTTAGATTTAAATTTGAATTGTTAAGGAAACAATGTTGTTTGAAACTTATGGAAAAGTTTGGAAAGTTAGTTGAAGTAATAGTGGGTTGTTAATAAAAAGATTTGTTTTGATAAGTTGATAAAACTATTGGAATGTTGAAAAATAGTAGACGAGTTAAGGACCATTTTTCCTAACTTGTAATTTCGGGACGAAATTCTTTTAAGGGGGGAAGATTGTAACGACCCTGAATTTTTGACATTTAAAATGTGAATATTTAATTGAGTTTAAATATTCGAATGATAATTTAAATTTTAAGTTCATTTATCAGAATGAATTTGGCGAGTAAATTATTAAATTTAATTATTGAAACTAGGTAAAAATTTATATCTTCAGTTTAAGCTGATTAAAAATAATCTGAAGGCTTAGAAAATTTATATTGATAATTCTGAAGATAATAGAAGCTTCAGAATTGGATTTAAAACTGTTTTGTTCAGTTTTGAAATTTATCGTTTAATTCGATATTTAAAAATAGCGTTCCGTGGCACAGTCTCGGAATTCGACGAAACCAGTTCCATTGGATCCGTAATAGTGTATTATTATTGGATTTCAATTTTCGTAATGTTTGGAGTGATCGTGTGGCCGTACGATAAGCAAACGCGCTGAAATTAAATCGAAATTTTAATATTATAACTGGTCCAAAAAGCTATCTTCTCCATACGATCGAATTTGGAGACGAAATCTTTTCCATTGCATTCGGAATAGGCGTATAACATTACGAACGCCTAGCGGCACCCCTCGATAGGAGGTCAAAAATTTAAGCTACAGATTCGACATAGTTTGAAATCAATTTAAATTATATTGCTTATTCTTTTTCCGACAATACGTACAACTAGCCACCACGTTGTCTCCCACTCGTACATGCTTTCCATTCTTCTAAGTTGCCTGCGACTCTTTTCTTTCAAAGGACGAAAGCTTCAGAGAAAAAGAAATGATAATGGTTGCTTACTTCAAATTTTCGTTCGAATGAAAATTTAAAATGAAAACAAATTCAAGGCCGAGCCTAGGGGAATTCTCGTTCAAAAATCATTTTTTCTTCCTCCCTCATTCAAAATCGCAGCCTTTTGAGAAAATCAAACAATGGCCGAAGCCCATTTCCCCTCAGAAAAATAAAAAAATAAAAATCGCGACAGGGTCGCGAGACGTTCTCGAGCGTTCTCGAGCGTGTGCAGTCGAAGGCAACCAAGTGAGGCTGCGACTCTGTATTCGTTCATCTTGAGGCATTCTCGATGGAGCGGCGACGACTGGAAGGGGGATTTCGCGAATAGGGTTTCGCCTGAAGGCGCGGCGGAGACGAAGGCTAGGGTTTGTCGCGATGGGCTGAGATATGTCAAACTCGAAGTCGATTTCAACTTCGACAATGGGTCCGAGTTCACGAGATGTCATGGCCGTTATCAAGATGGTCGGCAAAATCGCGAGTTGGAGTCGTGATATCAACATACGACGAAGCAGCGAGTGGATGTTGGCAAGTAGAAGTTCGGCGTCGAGATTTGGTCGCGATGCTTGGTACGGCGAGGCTGAGAAGGTCTCGAGCAATATATGATAAGGGTTTCGTTCAAGGAGCATCTCGACAGTAAGTATAAATTTCTGGTTGATTGGAAATTAATGAATAAGTATATAAAACAGAAGATGAAAAAGAAAGTATTTCAGTTGGAATTTAAAAGTAGCAAAGAGTTTTAAATTTATATAGATTTTTGTTTTGATATATATATATATATATATATATATATATATATATATAGTTTCAAGTGAGAAAGGAAATTCTGTTTTTCATATAAGAATTTCAAAGGTGTTGAAGTTATATCTATAAATTTGATTTCTGTAAAAATCTATATAAATTTTTCTGTATGCAGTTTTCGATTTTTAAATATATATATTTTATGTAGACAGTAATGTAATTTATAATATATGGAAACAATAAGAGAGATATATGCAGTAGACATAAATTTTATATATACATATAAATCTTTGGAAAAAAAATATACAAGGGTTTGTATAACAGTTAGTTCATTAAATTTATTAAAGGGAAATAGGTTTAATTTTTTTTTTGATTTTTAGATAAATCAAACAAATCTATTAAATGGAAATTTAATTATTCGATTATTTCGAATATTAATCGATTATATAAAATTATTTATACAAGGTCAAAATTTGGAGAAAACAAACTGGAAAAAAAAATGGATGGCAAATTAAAGCTAAGGTGAGATCTTATCGCTCAAATTGAAAAGTGGAATTTTCAGTTATTGTTTGTTGCTGTTTGTATTGTGATATTAGATATAGTAGGATATATCTATATATATATATAGCAATATATACATATTGGCATATGTATATATTGGATTGATTGATTTCCCGCAATTATATAGCGGATGAGACCCTATTGCGCCGTTAGTAAGCGGATGATATTTTATAAAACCCATATACCGCGATTTCCACCTCGAAGTGGAATTGGTATTGTGCTAACATCTGTGGATGCAGGGAAACAGGTTGGAGGGATCCAACAGGATTCCTCAAAACATTTGAATTGATTTCATATGTTGTTTGATTGATTATTTATAATCTGTGAATGATTATATCTGTGATTGAATTTGTTGGAGGCTATAATTTAGCCGAATGTGTTTTTGGTATCGTTGGATACCAGAAATAAATGAAATTGGATTTCTGAAATTAAAATTTGAATTTTAGATGGTTTGGAAAAAAGAATTTATTTTAAAGGAGATAAATTTATTTGAAATAAAATTGATAATTGATTGGGAATTTGAAATAAATAATTTGTGAAATCGATATAAAAACTTATTGATGTTGAATGAAAAATGGATTTTGTATTGAGAATAAATTTGGAAATCGATTTGTAAAAAAGGATGATTTGGTATTTGGAATTAAAATTAGAATCAATTTGAAATATGATTCGATGTTGAAGTAAATTCAGAAATCAATTTGGAATTCGATTTGGTATTTGGAAATAAAATTTAGAAATCAATTTGGAAGTTGATTTGGTGTTGAAAATGAATATTTGAAAAACAATTTGAAAATCGCGTAAAAGTGGATTTTTGATAATGTAAATTCCGAATAGAATTTATAGAGGAAAGGGAAATTTGTTTTAAAAATAAATATGGATTTATTTTTAAGTGTGGAAAAGATATGATTTGAAATCGGATTTTCAAAGTGATGAAGTGTGGAAATAAATTTACAAATTTGAAATGTAAATTTGAAATAAATCGATAAGGATTTATCTAATTGGTTTAAATGGACCAAAATATGATTTGAAATTGATTTTCAAATGTGAAGTGTGAAATATGATTTGAAATTGGTTTTCAAATGTGAAGTGTGGAAAAATATATATCTTATGAAGATATTTTTGAAAATAAATAATTTGGGAAAAATTATTTGAATTGATTGATTGTTGTGAATGTGGTTGATAGTTAAATAACAGACTATCAATATTTGCCTTTGAAATGACACTTGATTTGTTTTTAAAACAAACGCTCATTATTCGGTTAAGCCGGGAGAGGACCTTTGTGTCATATAACCCATTCCGAATAATGATACGTCGTGAATGGACTGCATTTGAAGACGGGTGTGAAGACCGGATATTTGTGAAAATGAAAGGACAACTTGTCGAATGTCTCTGCACCGAGTTGCTCCGGTATAGAGATTTATATCACTCTTTTTGTGATGGGAAGTCCGGACGTGATTAGTGAATATCCGGATTGCAAGGGCTTCTTTGGAAGTGCCTTCGGTTCCGTTCGATCCCAGAACGGACTTGTATGGATGTGTGTCTGACGTTACACTTTGAGATGTAAAGCTGGTTTCTATCAAATACATTTTTGTTGGTGGCGGAGAATTTATTCTCTTAGCTTAACACCCTTCTCTGAGACGTACAAGCTCAGAGGTTATGTAGTTGATGGTTACTAGTGATGCATTCCCAATTTGGTAATGTGGCATACGAAGTGCTGTTGATCAGTTGTTGGTCAAAGCGTGGCTTTGTGAAAAAGCGTGGCTTTGTGAAAAAGCGTGGCTTTGTGAAAAAGCGTGGCTTTGTGAAAAAGCGTAGCTTTGTGGACGAGACTTCGTCGAGCCTCACAACCCGGTAATGGTCGAAACAGGAATGTTGCGACAAAGGTTTGTAGGGGTAGCGCCCCTAGGGAATGTCATTTCCTTCTGGATAAAAGGTGATATCATGGTATGGAGCCCAGATATCTTACCTATGTTGATTATATTTTGTGGCTGTTGCGTTGTGATTGAGGATCCTCGGATAAAGGTCGGTAACGACCGGGGGATGGCATAGCTCGTGTGTTAGTTACCTAGTTACAGCTCGGTTAGAGCGTGAGGTAGCGTCGGCCTTTTGTTTGCAGAGATCCGGTTAGGTTCTCGGGGCGTCTTTCCAGAGGCGTTCTATTTCGGTAAAAGGAAGTTCCTTTGCCTGACCATTTGTTGGAAATCCAAAGAAACAATACGAACCCTATACGGTTTTTAGTTGTATTACCTGCTATGGAATGTGGCGGTAACCTGCTATTGAACGTAGTACCTATAGTAGGCATACAACAATGGTTGTATGTTGGCTAAGATTGATATTATACTTTCGAATGTTTTCCACACTAGACATTAATAATAATATCAATTGATTTTGCGTAGTAAGCATTTTTGACTATCATAAGGAGAAATCTCCTCCAATTCTGCGTTTGCATTGTGTGTGTGGTGGGAGGCCTTATGGTAGTTTCATTTTCCAAAAGCATTGCGAAGTTGTTTTATTTCCTTTGCGAAAATAACTGTTTTACGATCTCACACCAGTCACCATGACTGACCTGGAGTTTATTATTCCCTTTCTAAACTCTGGGTGCCCATAATTTTCCACACGGGCAGCCTAGAGTTATGTTATCAGGATATTCTGGATATTCTGGAGCTTTGGAGATGAGCTGGATGGCGAAGCGTACTATCGTACTTGTTATTTATTCCGCTGTGTATTCTGTATGAGGACAAGTTTATATAACTGTCCATTGTTGTAAACTCTGATGATTGATGTATGTATAAACTGATATAGTCTTTTGTTTTAAAGATTATTGATTTATCTATTATATATTGTTCCGTTGCGATATGTGAGATTCTGATATTGTTCCTGTTCTGTGTTTTCTGTGTTGTTCTTCTTTCTTTTTCTTCTATCTTTTCTTCTACCTCTTCTTTTAACCCTAAAGTTTTGCGTTTTCGCCATTCGATTTTTTGACATTTGGTATAGTGGACGTATCGGTGTCGAGTTTTCGGAAGACGGATTTGCGGGTCTTTACAAATACAAACCAAAGTTTAATTTAAACTAAAATCGAATTAGAAGAAATTTACATTTACAGATTAGTAGATTTAGAGAAAAATCACCTTTTGCAGATTTGGAGATCGAGAGAAATTGTCTTTTGCCGATTTGTACATTAGGAGAAAAGCATAGATTTGGACATTAGGAAAATCGCCTTTTGCAGCTGAGACGATTTAATTTGAAAAAATGGTCGGACGTATGTTTTTGTCCTGCAAAATAATTCATTCGAAACTGTGTCCTAGAAAATAAATGGTCCTGGATTATAGGCCCTTAACACTAATTTCCACATTTGAAAACAACATCTTTTATAATGGGTATAAAATGTGTTGGGAGTGTACCAAACGATATAAACAGACATCATACTAAAATGTTTAATATGGAGTATTTGAAATGGATTACTTATGCATAGGCAATAGGAATTAATAAATATGCTATGTTGTCTACCATATCGCATTTCGATAATGTATTTAATGCATAAAGAGAATATCAAATCCAAATTAATATCATTAAATGGTAATTAAGAGTATTATCAAGTATTTATGAAATACTAGAAAATTATTTATGGAAACAATGATATCCTTATGAAGGTGTATTCGAATTTCGAACTCGAGCTTCATACATAATATCAAATATAGTTCATCAATCCTAAATTCATATTTAGCTTTAATTAAGGAGCTTTTCATTGGAAACGTTCCAAGCAAGCGAAGGTAGCTGATTTAATCAAAAGGCTAAGTAAATCGCCTTGAGTAGCACCACTATAAAAGCAGTACACAAAATTTGACAAATTTATAACCGAACTAGCAGTGATTCTAGAAGTTGAGAATCCAACGACATTGTTTTGTGAAAAAAATGTTGTGATATAGATCACAAAATAACCTAGGGCTCACAATATGTCCAGACACAAAATCTAAAAATTCCACACGATAAAGGTAGTTTATCAACGACGAAGAGAGGTTGGCTGATAGAGTAGATAGTAGAATGAAATAGAAAATTTGTTCACCAAGATAATAGCTGGACCAGTTTTGAACTGATCGGAGGAATGAGATTAAGATTTCATAATTGACCTCAAGTGTAAGTGGGAGATTGGAAGAGTTCGTGCTATGCCCTATAGGCAATTATATAATTTGTTACATGTATCTAATTTGTAATCAATCTTTTTCATAATAAAGATGTTTGTTTTCTTTTATATACTTTGTTATATTATGATATAAGAAATTAAGTAATTAATTTAAAGTATATAATTAAAAAAATCCTTAAATTAACTATTATGTGATTGTAGTTGCAAATAGTTGCACTCGTGGGTAATCAATCATAAAATTAAATAACATTTTGTTTTAAATATTTTTGGTCAAGATGTTTTAAGAAATGGAGTTATATATCCGTTGAGACCAGAGTATGTAATGCTCTCTAAATGTTGGACAGTGTACAAAGAGAGTTAGGGTTATGCCCTATGGGCAATTATGTAATTTGTTACATATATAACTCTACAAATCTTGTTCAAAATAAAGGTGTTTAATTTCTATTATGTACTTTGATATATTTTGATATAGTTAATTAAGTAATTAATTTAAAGTATTTAAATATACAATCTTTAAATGATATGTTATGTGATAATAATTACAAGGAGTTTTATTCATAAGGAAATTATCACAATATAAAATAATATGTTATTTTAAATATTCATGGTCAAGATATTTTGAGAAAGGACATCGATGCGTCAAAAGAGAACAGAGTATGTAACGTTCTCTAAATGTTTGGAAGTGTATTACTCATGACTACTGGGGGCACCAAGAGGTTATATACTGGTAGTTATTGGATAACTATCGAATGACTCGTCCGAGGGTTTTCTTTTGGTTAATAACAACTAAGTCAAATAGGAAATCTCATAGTGACGATGTTATATGATTCCCATGACTTGAGAATACTATGGAACTTCAATGCGAATACTCCACTTTAATCATAGTTATATCATGACATGAAGATCCATTGAGCGAATTTTGATACGAGTAGAACCATTAGAAGTGAACGACTGTTCAATAAAGAATTCGTCTCCTCAATTATATGAGGTTAGTATCATAATCAACGATAATCAACTCAAAACCAAAATCTTTTGATAGAGAAAATAGTTAATTATAAACGTAATTATTGAACCAAAGTCTTTTTTATAGACTACCAGAATTGAATAAGGATGATACTGAATTTTGACAAAAATTTCTATAAATCCTAAAGCGATACAGTGTTGACGAAGAGAATGTGTGTAAATAATTGTTACTAAAAGGTACTTCTTAAGAAAATATAAGTATGATTTTGCTAAAAAGTGTAGGATCGATTTCACCCTAGAGGGGGGGTGAATAGGGTGATACTAATAATACTAAAAATCAATGCGGAAATATATAAAATCATTGCAGCATAGATAATAGTAGAATAAAAGCAAAAATAGAACAACATAGATTTACCCAGCTTCGGCAAAACCCTGCCTATGTGCTACCCCTAAGGTTTCTACCAGAAATTATGTAGTCAGACGCTTACACACGTAAACTCGCGATACCCGCTATCGACTAACCTAACTCTACGCTCAAAACCTTGCCACAACTCAGCCACTGAGTTGCGAATTCTCGAACTGCACCACCGTAGTTCGTCCCCTAGTCACACGACTAGAATTTTACAAAAGTTTAAAAAAATACAAAATAAAATCAATTACAAAACCCTATATAAAATTTAACCCCAAATAATATTTATAAAGGCCGGCCACTTAAGTTTATATCACAAAAAGATTGTCTCATTTAATATTCTTCTGTTTGGCCAGTATCCTTTACTTCGTGAATAATGTCTGCCTCTTCGAGATCGTTCGTTCCTCTTTCGAAAATTTAGGGATTTGTGGAAATTGAAACGCCGATTCTAGCTGATTGATTGAATAGATATTTTCGCGTTGATTGCTTTGTCGATCGATCGTCTTGCTTTGACTTCACTCGGCTGCTTCAATTTTCACTTTTTAATAGAATTTTCTCTCCTAGCATTTTCACTTTCTTTCAAAATTAAAATTTCATTTTCAAGTGACTTAATTTTAATTTCTGATTTTTTAATTTCTTCTTCGAATGATGGACACTTGTCACACTTAGGGCTTTTATTTTGATAGTTTTTAACTAATTGGTCAAGTTGTTTATTTAATTCTATCAAACTATCTCTTTGTGATTCAATTTTAGCGTACTTATCCCTAAGTCTTTCAAAACAGCCATTTACTTCGTGAAAATATATAAGTAATTCTGAGTGAGTTTGTTTTGATACCTCGCTTGGCTCTTCATCATCGCTGTCAGTTGTATCACCTCGAAGACAGAGATCTCCTTTTTCACTCTTACTGCTAGTGCATTTATCATCATCTCTTGTATTCCAAGTGGCTGCAAAACTTCTCCTTTTCGATTTCTTTCCTTGGCCGAGTCGATTCTAAGGACAATTGGGCTTGATGTGACCGGGTTTATTGCAATTGTGAAAAATGATCTCTTGCTCTTCTGAGTTGTCTGGTACTTTTACTATTCTGCTTTTTAATTGTTGATTTAGAGCTGGATTTCCGTATTTGTGATTCCACCTTTTGAATTTTTTTATTATCAGTGCCAGTTCTGCTACACCATTATCGTCATCGTCATCTTCACTTTCAGGTGTTTCTTTGAGAGCTATTGTTTTCTTTTTCGTATCAACTCCTTCGCGTTCTTCCTTGAATTTCATTTCTAGCTCATAAGTGGTGAGATTTCAAATGAGTTCTTCAACTTTGATTTGTTTTAGATCTTTTGATTCTTGAATGGTAGTAACTTTTGCTTCAAACTTCGTGGAAGGACTTTGAGGATTTTTCAGACTATTTCAAATTCTGTGTATGGTTTTCCAAAAGCTTTTGATTTGTATATGAGATTAGAATGTCGTCCGTACATCTCTTTGACATTTTCATCCTTGGCCATTGTGAAGTTCTCGTATTTGCTACCAAACATGGCAAGGCGAGATTCTTTGACTTGAGATGTTCCTTCGTAAGTCACTTCAAGTTTGTGCCAAATTTCCTATGCAGTTAGACAATGTGAGACACGATTAAATTCAATTTGATCCAATGAACATATAATAGAATTCATAGCTTTAGCATTCTGTAGTTTATTTTCAAGATCTGTCCATTGATCCATCGGCTTTTCAATTTCTTGAGTATCTACCACTATAGTTGGTGTTCTATAACCTGTCTCAACAATATTCCAAGCATCAATGGTTTTTAGAAAAAAATTCATCCTATTTTTCCAATAAGCATATTCACCATTGAGCATAGGTGGTCTAACTATGGACTGACCCTCAGCGAAAGCATTATTAAAAGAAGCCATTTTAAAAAAAACATTTAAAATAAAAATTGGTTTTGAAAAAATCAAATTTTTAAAACAAAAATTGATTTTTGAACCTGGCTCTGATACCACTTGTAGGATCGATTTCACCCTAGAGGGGGGTGAATAGGTTGATACTAATAATAATAAAAATCAATGCGGAAATATATAAAATAATTGCAGCACAGATAATAGCAGAATAAAAGCAGAAATAGAACAACACAGATTTACCCAGCTTTGGCAAAACCTTGCCTACGTGCTGCCCCTAAGGTTTCTACTAGAAATTAAGTAGTCAGACGCTTACACACGTAAACTCGCGACACCCGCTATCGACTAAACTAACTCTACGCTCAAAACCCTGCCACAACTCAGCTACTGAGTTGCGAATTCTCGAACTACACCATCGTAGTTCGTCCCCTAGTCACACGACTAGAGTTTTACAAAAGTTTAAAAACAATACAAAATAAAATCAATTACAAAACCCTATATAAAATTTAATCCCAAATAATATTTATAAAGGCCGGCCACTTTAGTTTATATCATAAAAAGATTGTCTCTCTTAATATTCTTCTGTTTGGCCCGTATCCTTTACTTCGTGAATAATGTCTGCCTCTTCAAGATCGTTCGCTCCTCTTTCGAAAATTTAGGGCTTTGTGGAAATTGAAACACCGATTCTAGCAGATCGATTGAATAGATAATTTCACGTTGATTGCTTTGTCGTTCGATCGTCTTACTTTGACTTCACTCGGCTGCTTCCATTTGTCGAGTTTGAATTGAAAAATACCGGTATGTGATTTCCTTTATTACTCTCGTTGATATGCTTGAATTCGATGCTCTAATTACCGATGATGTTAATGGTATTTATAGGGTTTAATTCCCTAAATTATAGTTCGAATATGTCTTTTGAATTCGTCTGTTACTTTAGCTCGGCCGTTCGATTTTACTTGAATGCATGTAATTAATCCTGACTGGTACAATTTTGAATATTTTTCTGTTATGCTTGCTTGGTCACCACGGCTAGCATTTGCTTTGGATTTGGTTCCGTTCTTTTCTGGGATTTGACTTCGACATTAAATTTTTTGAGATAATCTGGAAATTTTGCATCTTGACTTGTTCATCGTGTTTCCCTTATGAGTTACCTTCCTTGCTGTGTACCTTGATGACCCACGGCTTTTGATAATTTCTTATCGAACCATACTTGCTGTCACACACCTGAAATGTTGAAATTAAAGTCTGCTTTGTGTATACTGCATATAAACTTGTTTTGTAAACTGGACCATTTAAGTCATTTTTGCTGCTTTGTATCCATGTTAGCTCATTTTGGATACTGCTTCACTGCATCCCATATTGTCACTGCATATATATACATGTATACATGTGTGTTTGCGCATGTATATATGTATGCTTCTGATCCCTTGCTCGGCTTGATACTATGTTGTCACCTCTGTTGCATTTGCATCCTATACTCTGGTTGTTCATGTCTCTGACCTGTTACATATGTATGTACTTATATGCATATGTGCATACATATGTCACTTTGTTTGCTTATTCCAGTGTGCAGTGCTTGTATATCCATATACTCTGGTCTGGTGGTCCTTTTGTCTTGTACCATTATGTCTTTGAGCTTCATGTATACATTTGTGCATACTCCTATCTGGTTTGATTCACTCAAGTCCAGTTATTTGAGCGTTTGTGTTTATTGAAGTCTTGTTGTAACTGAACTTGAGTACTTGCATTCAGCCTTGTATTTGAAGTTCTGTTGCATTTTGAGTATGGTCTGAAGCTTTTCATTTTGTTGAAATTGTGGTCTGCACTTTTGTATTCTCTGGCATAGCTGCATTCCACTCATGTACATGTGCAATGATGTATGTTAAATGCATATATACTGGCTGTCACATGTATGTATTCATGCGTGTGTGTGTGGTTTCATTTCTTCATTAATCTGGGTTGCCTTGGTGCCATGCCACTAGCCCGAACACCTGAACTTGTTTTGAGTTAAATTGATATTGACTGGTTCTAGTGATTGTGGTCTCCATGAGGTCTGGTCAGTTCGTAGCTTCATGTGTATATGTATGGTGCTCTCTGGTCTGTTATATTTTTTCATATGCACTTTTATTTGAACTGATCTATGTTTCTCCTGATATGCTAGCTCGAGTTGCTTCGAGTTACACTACAGCTTTTACTCTTGCATGGTCGTCTTGATGCATTGCATCATGTGTTGCCTTGTGTCTGACCATATGCATATGTTAACAGTTTCTTGTATAGAAGTTTGGTTTCCACTGCATATATATGTGTGTGAACATTCATGTATATATGTATGTTGTATATGTGGGTCTGGTCTTGTTTCACTTATCTGGTTTAGCTGCACTTGATACTATGTACATATGGTGGTCTGTGTTCATGTGTTCATGTGTACATTGATTTGAAAAACTGCCTTGTATTTTCATGCTTGGAGTCTTGATTGATTTGCTCACTGGTCTTCACTGTTGAGGCTGTTCTCATGTGTACACATTGATTTTTTTGGTCGAGGCTCGTTTTATGTTTTTGTATTGCACCTGAGTTGAATCCAGCCTCGGCTCGGGTTTGACCTTGTGCTCACCTGTCCCTGTAGTTTTATCAAGTGTATATCGATGTGCACGGCCTTGTGGCATGTACAGTGATACACTGTGCATGTCACAGGTTGTTCGTGTTTGATGAATTCAAAAACGAAAATGATGACGAACAACCCAAATAACTGAGGCAAATAATATTTTCAAAAACACACATTTTATTTTACAGTGCAAAAATATTTCTTTTTCAATTTTACCATGTCAGTTTTTATTTTGCAGATAATTCTGATGCTGGATTCTATCTGGAACAGAGTTGAAGATAAATACGAGTGAATGAGTGATATGAAGTGAGGTGCAAATGCATGTAACAATTTTATAGTGAAAATTTGTGTTGTAATTTGAAGTTGTATTGTAATTGAAATTTTGTATATATAGTGAGAGCTCGAATTTTGTACTATTCAGAATTGTAATAAAATATTTGTTTGAATAAAATATCTATTTGAATTTAAATTCTGTGTTATTTATTTTATTCAGAAAATATTTATTTAATTATGTGAAAAATAAAATAGTACAATTAACAAATACATTTAAATGAATATATATATATATATATGTTTATTATCATCAGACAAAAATCATATACTTGCATATTCAACAAAACGGTCTATAAGCAATGAATTTGACCAAACCGTCACACCACTAGCTAATGTAATGGTGAACGTTTATATTTGAATTATTCAAATTTAACCGCTGACTGAATTCACACCTCTGAGTCTCACAACCGTGTTTGGGAATTCTCTAAAAAACCACAAGATTTAATTAATTTATAAAAATATTTTAAATTAATTAATATTTGAGAAATATTGATTATTATTTATTTTATTTGATGTTTTGGTATAATTGGTAATTTTTTGAATGTATATATAAAAATTATATATGTGTGCACCGATATATGATATTAGTATATATTTAAATGAGTTTTAGTTATAGTTAATTACTTGACAAGCCTTTGGAAATAACTATCCATGCGATGGAATGATTTGGCCTACTGGGCTGGAGAGAGAGAGTGGAAGGGATATGGATGAGATTTAATGGAAAATTAATTGAGAATTAAAAGTGGAAGTTTTAAAGAGAGAACACTACTAGAAAAGGCAATTATTCCGACAGCATCAAGCGACGGCTTCCGACGGCAAATTTTGGACGGCTTCCGACGGGCCGTCGGCGACCGTCGGAAGCCGTCAGAAAATCATGAACTATAGGGCTCAGCCGAGCCTTCTTCTTCCTCATTTCCATACGAAATTTTTTAACCCAAAATCCCCAAATCTCTTCCCCAATCTACCAACCATCAATTTCGAGCTTTCGGATCCTCCCCGGCTGCATAATCAACGTCTATTGCTCTCTAGCTCAGGTATAATCTCTTATTTTCGCCAAAAATCTAATTTTTACCCCAAATCTAGATTTGCATAAGTTGTTAAATTAGGGCTAATTGGTGATTGAAATTGTTTCCAATAGTGTTATAATAGTTTCTAGCATTCCATGGTATTCTTATTTCATCTTTTATCGTGAAATTGTGTTATAATAGTTTCTAGATTTGTGGTTGTTTGTGTATATGTAAATCGTTGTGTATGCCTTGATTCTACGATTGTATATGTGTGTAGCGCCACTATCATTGTATTGTGTTAGTTGGAATAAGATAAAATGAATGTACAAGCTAGGAATATTATATTCTGCACATATTGACTTATGCAACAACAAAAAAATGCATCGAACGAGCCTTAAGTTGATGTAATACGTCGAATAAATGTGTTAAATTAAAATATATTTTTGTAAATGTGAACAGTTAGTAAAATTGCATTTTTTAGTAAAATGCGCACATCTAATTGACAAATGTTCCTTAGAGAGTTTTTGGCCCTGTCTGACGAGTGTTGTACATGATCGTTGTATAAATAGTCATTTTTTTCGAAAAACGACCATTTATATTCATCTGGTACAATGTTTGTTGGATTTTTCCCTGTATTGGACAAGTTATGAACACAGTAAGCATTTACATTTTGTATACTACTTCGTCTCAAACGGTTCATAAAATTTCGACCTAACTTTTCTTTTTTGTTTCCTGCGTACACGCATTGTGTACAATGCAGGGAATAAAAGGGAAATGCTGCCGAAATTTTGTTGAATCATTTGAGACGAAGTAATATACGAAATGTAAATGCTTACTGTGTTTGTAATGGGAAGTAGGATGCCTGACCATGGAAAAAAATATTTTTGTATAATTTTTTGTATCGATACGTTAAAAAATAAAATGTGCCCTATTTGAAAATATTTTTAAATTTGTGAAGTAGTTCTTTAAATTCAAATATTATACGACCATGAAAATAATCTTTTTCGAATTTGTATTCTTGAAAATAAATATTAAATTTTGAACTTCTCATTTTCTCAAATAGGAAAAATGATTGATTATTTTGTTGATCGGAGGAGATTGATGTACCAAAGAAAAGGACTGAGGGGCTCAATAAAAGAAGATTTTTATAATGGTATAAACTTATTTGTTGAATTCGCTTTAAGTAATAACGAAAACGATCCAGAAATTCGTTGTCCGTGTAGTAGGTGTAGACATTTGAAGTATTTGTTACTAGATATTATGAAAGTTTATTTGTGCCAAAATGGTTTCGTACCCGAGTATTATGTTTGGGATCGGCATGGAAAAGTTGTAGCAAATACTTCTGTAGAGTCTGAAAGTGTCGTTAACGAAATAGTTACGACGACCCGTATAGAAAATATGGTCGAAGATGCAGCACGATCAATGTTCCCTATGGTTGAAGTTGACGACGGTGATGGAAATGTTGAAGAACAAAATATTAAAGCAAAAAAATTTATGATTTACTAGATGCTGCTAAGAAACCTATTTGGGATGGTTGTAAAAGAGACACTCAGTTGTCAGTAATTGCACAATACATTGCGATGAAGTCAAAATACAATATCACTGAAGCTGGGTTTACGGCTGTTGTTCAAGCTGCAAAAAGACATATGCCGCCCGATAATCTAATGTGTGAAAATCACTATGAAGTTAAAAAACTTATGTCGGCTTTTGGTTTACCTTATCATAAAATAGATACATGTTTAAAAGGCTGCATGTTGTTTTGGAAAGAAGACACAAACCTTAGAAATTGTAAAATTTGTAATCAGGAGAGATACAAACCAAGAAAAAAGAAGGGGAAGGAAGTTCCGTACAAGCGTATGCATTACTTACCCATAACTCCAAGGCTTCAAAGATTATATGCATCTTCTGTAACTGCATCTAATATGAGATGGCATAGTGTGAGAACGGAGGAAGAGGGTACGTTGACACATCCAGCCGATGGAGAAGCTTGGAAGCATTTCGATAATACGTATCCAAATTTTGCAGTGGAGAGTCGAAATGTTAGATTAGGATTATGTACGGACGGTTTTTCTCCATTTTCTCAATTTGGTTCTAAATATTCATCCTAGCCCATTATCGTCACACCATATAATTTACCTCCATGGATGTGTATGAAAACGCAATATATGTTTCTTACTGTTGTCGTTCCTGGCCCCGACGATCTGACATAAGGAATCGATGTATATTTACAACCGTTGATTGAGGAGTTAAAAATACTGTGGAACGAAGGAGTAGAAACATACGATGTGTCCAAGAAGAATTTTTTTTGTATGTTTGCTTCTTTGTTGTGGACTATAAGTGATTTTCCTGCCTTTGCAATGCTTTCAGGATGGAGTACTGCCGGTCGTCTACAATGTCCATATTGCATGGATGAAACACGAGCGTTTTCTTTACCTCATGGTAAGAAAATTTCATGGTTTGACTGCCATCGATATTTTCTCCATGTAAATCATCCCTTCAGAGGAGACAAGAAATTTTTTTTAGCTAATAGAGTAAAAACCAGACAACCACCGACGATATGGTCAAGCGAAGACATATATGAACTTGTTAGGGACTATCCAAAGATATATGAAACTAGAGAGAAAACAGAAATTGAAGGCAAATAAGTTGTTCATAACTGGTGCAAACAAACTATTTTTTGGGAGTTGCCGTATTGGAAACATCTTCTGCTTCGCCATAATATAGATGTGATGCACAATGAGAAAAATGTATTTGATAATGTTTTTAACACAGTTTTGAATGTGAAAGGGAAGACGAAGGATGATTTGAAATCAAGATGTGATATAGAAGAATTATGCAAACGTCCTGAGCTTCATATGAAACCAAATAACAGTAAAAAAACCCAAAGCATGTTACGAATTAGATAATAATCAAGTTAAAGCCTTGTTAAAATGGGTGGAAGGGTTAAGATTTCCAGATGGGATATCATCAAATCTTCGTAGATGTGTTGACTTTAAAAATGGTAGATTGAGCGGAATGAAAAGTCATGACTATCACATAATGATAGAAAATTTATTTCCCGTTATGTTCAAAGAGCTACTGCCGTTAAAAGTTTGGAAGGTAGTAACGGAGCTTAGTATGTTTTACAAAGAGCTTTGTTCGACTACTTTAAAAGTGCAACGTTTACGTAAACTTGAAGTGGACATTCCTATATTGCTTTGCAAATTAGAGAAAATATTTCCGCTAGGTTTTTTTAATGTAACGGAACATTTACCTGTTCATCTCCCATCTGAAGCACGACTTCGAGGTCCTGTCCAATATGGATGGATGTATCCATTTGAGAGGTATGTAATATGGTATCACGTAATTTAATTGCATTTGAAAGATGAAGTTAATATAAATTAATTTTGCATAGATATTTGAATCATTTGAAGAAAAAAGTGAGGCAAAAAGCACGAGTTGAAGGTTCGATATGTAAATCTTACATCGAAGAAGAAGCTTCGTTCTTTTTCTCTCACTATTTCAGTGACCATGTGAATATTTCATTTGAAAGTGTTCCTCGTAATGACGAAGGTGACGAACAAGAGTCCTCTCAAGCAAATGTTATCTATTTTTAGACAACATGGTCGGCCTTCTGGAAAATGTGTAGAAATATGGCTAGACGATAGAGATCTTCATGTAGCACACACTTATATTCTTCTAAATTGTGTCGAGGTTGCACCGTTTGTTAGGTAATCTGAAATAATAATTTGTGTTTTATTCTTTTCTATAATGCATGTGCGTGTATAACCTAATGTAATAACTTGTTTATATATACAATCTTTATGAACGTGAACATCCGAACGGAGATCTCAGTAAAGAATTTTCCGGTTGGTTTTCAAATTACGTTTATGAGCCGAAAAATTGTGTTGTTGACGAAGGGTTGAAACATCTTGCGACCCGGACCAAAAAGAGTGGTCAAGGCATATCCAATATATTTCGTCAATGGATATAATCCATTTTCTGAAAGATCCTGGCTTTCGTGCTTTGGTGAGTCGTCCGAGATCCTTTCGATGACCTATGTTGTGTTGAAGGGATATCTATATGATCTCATCGATTGCGTAAGGCCCACGATAGCAACGGAATCGGGGAAAGTATACAGAAAAGATAGTTCTTTTCTATTATATTAGTATTAGTTAGTGATCTCGGCTCGGTGGGTCCCTTCCTCCGTGATGAACTATTGGCACTAGTCCTACATTTTGTCTCTGTGGACCGAGGAGAAAGGTGGCTCTCTAATAACTCAATAAATTTAGATTTGGTTATGACCCAAAAAGGAAAAGGATGACTAATGATTATACAATTGAATGAAATGTCATAGAAAAATTCATGGTATGATTCATAAATTTATAATAGGGTAACACCAAAGAATACGGTGCAGAAAAATTAACAAATAATACTGGTGTATTTGTTAAAGGTAGTGACGATCCAGAAAATCACTTAAATGATTTTTATGACATTCTAACACAAATTTTGCAACTAACATATTTCTCACGACCCGCGGAGGAGGTGTTTCTATTTAGATGCAATTGGTTTAGCAATGTTCCAGGTTCTGGAATTAATGTGTACAAGGATTATAATCTTATCGAAATAAAGCATACATCGCACTATCACAAGTATGATCCTTTTGTACTAGCCAAACAAGCATTGCAAGTTTATTACGCTCCTTATCTGTCTCTAAAAAGAGATAAAGCGGATTGGTCTACAGTTTTTAAAACAAAGGCCAGATTCACATTCGATGGGAATAATATTCCGGACGAACAAACTTATTAGGCAGATCTTGAGCAAAATAACGAAATAATAATTACAGACGATCATACAGATTTTGGTCCTTTGATCGATGAATCAAATGTTTTGGTAGAAGCATTTGACAGTGCAGAAGAAAATATCGTAGAAAACGAGACCTAATCTGAATCAGAAGACGATGATGACTGATATAAATCTGAATTTGATTTTTTTGCAATTGATGTAACTATGTTGAATTCTTGATGTATTATGAAATTGATGTGACTATGAAACCAAATCTGTTTACCATTGTTTACATGTTTTATGTCATTTCAATTTGTCATTTTTTTAGCAATTTTTATTAAAAATGCAATGAAATCTGCTTATCGTCGGAATAGTAGACCCATTATGAATCAGGTATAACACACTTCCATTTCTATTTCCATTTCAGTCATTAATTAAGCAATTTATACCATTGATTTCATTTACATATGAAATATATTTCATTATCATGTTATTATTCTCTTATATAATGATGTGTATATATGTCATAGGTTTATCATAATTTCATATAGAGGCAGGAGCTCTTCCCGATCATCAGGAGGCGATGGCAGTGGCCCATCGCAAGATTCAAAGCGTCCAGTAGTTTCGTTAGTCCCTAGAGCAGAGGAGTAAGAATTAAATTTTATTCAACATCTTATTTTTTTTATGATATACGTACGTACTTATCTGTATCGTATTTAAAAATAGAGGGTTCGACCTACTTCCCTCGAAGGTTGTGTTGGATGTCTCTAGAGCTTCTTATCGCAATAGGATGAGTGCTTGCTGGCCGAAGTGGGATAACATCCCTCCCCACATCATAGAGTGTATATGGCAGGATGTCCTAGTATGTATATTTTTCTGTTTTCCATTTTTAATTCGTTTTTGTCGTTTTTCTACTATTTAACGTTTACAGTGTAATCTTTTTTTTGCTTTTTATCGTGAAACACAGGATGAGATAGACATCCAAACAGACGATATGCTGCTGGCACGAGGATATTGGATGAAGAAGATGCGCAAGAACTATAGGGACTCGATATCTGAAATTAAGAAATCTGGTAAGAAACCACGGTGGATGGGGGAGAGCGTATGGCAAGCATGGTTGGCATACTGGGAAACTGACGAGGCGAAGGCAAGTATACTAAATTTTTTTGAATTATTAATTTGACGTGATCGAAAAATAATGTATCAAATTTTGAATGAACAGGCAGAGTCAGATAGAAACTCTGCAAACAGAAATAAAAATCCCATCACTCATCGCGGAGGGTCGAAGTCATTTCAGCAGTATCGGCAGGAGTTGGTAAATTTACTGAATGATAATTGTAAATAGTTTATGCTATATAATTTTAAATGTATAATAATTGTATGTAAAAATCAACTTCAGGAAGCTGAGGTGCATGGTCCCGTGGGCTATATGGACGTGTTCACTCATACGCATGCTGTCGAGCATGTAAATCCGGACGGGACTGTTTCGTATACATGGCACGACGATAAATCCAGCAGGAGCCATGTAAGCATATTTCATTTTATGCAGTATTAGTAATTGTTCTGCTTGTTAAACTATAATGAAATAAGATACGATGTTATTAATTTGTTAATGCAGGAAAAGTTTATGGAGCAGCGCCAGAAACTCCTTGTTGATACGGGTCGAGATCAGCTGACGAATGATGAGGAGGATGCTATTTTTGAGTCCGTTATGGATCCATCAGAGCATGGCAGACGATACCGATTTGGCAATCAAGTGGTAAATAATTTATTTTACTGCTAATTTGATATTTAAGTCATAATTAATTAAATCGTAGGGATTTATACAAGCATCTTGTACCCAAAACCCTACGCCTCTCCCAATAAATGTTTAATTTACTAGTTTTAAGTCATTTGACTTTCATTAGGACAGTTATTCCCATAATGTCACTATGGCCCATCAGTAGACCATATGATTGTGTGTTTAGAATTACAGTTAAAATTCGCAGTTTATATAGTAGAAGCATTTATAAAACACGACATCGAATATTAATACATAAGCTAAATTAGATTTAATAAGTTGCAATAATGGATTTATAAATAAATAAACTTGTATAACATCATAAACATAAGCATATAATGTCAGAAGTCATATTATTCAAGCTAAAGTAAATTTAAATAGGATTTATTTGTTTGATCTAAATTTAAATCTAAAAGCTAATTAAATAATTCAATTCTATGTTGGAATATATAATTTTATCTTAAAATACTTCAAATATGCTATTTGGACCTTTTCAGAACAATAAACTTGAATTTTATTCATTTTTCCATTATTTAAAAATATTTGAACCATGAAAAATCCTCCATATTGAATTTGAATTCAAACTAACCAAATGACTTTATCACACCAGTAAAGCACAAGAAGGTAGAAGATATGAACGTTATGTTACTTACTAGCTTACTGTTAATTTGTACATGAACTCAAAAATCTTAAAAATGAATACCAAATATATTTTTTATGCAAAATAAATAAGAAAATCAATATGATTTCAGAAGCCTACTACAAATTCATACATGGGTGACAATACTCGGTAAATGAAAACATAGGGTTTATAGAAAATTCAAACGGTTTATAATTAGTAATTTTGAAAACAAAACTGAAACCTTTTTGTTTATATTTTTCCATAAATTATTAAAATACTTAAGTTTCTTATATTTTTCTAGATATCCAATACATTGTCAGCCTCATTCAGTCTACACTTAGATAAACATGCATAAACTAAATTAAATAACATTATCACACAGCTAATCATTCACATACCTGCACATACACTTACAGAGATCACACAGCTAAATTAAATATTTATTGCAGGCCAACAGTCAGAGACGGGGTCGGCAGACTAAAGCTCAGATCGATCTAGCAGAGATCGAAGATTTGCGGGCCAGAGTAGCCAAGTTGGAGGAGCAGAACCGCCGACAGGCCATACAGACCACACAGTTGCTAGACCAGCATATCGCCGAGTACATGCAGTAGTATGGTGGCCGCTTCCCTTCCTCTGCTAGCTCTGGATCTGGAGGAGAGTGATTGATTGCTTGCTTTTTCAGGTATGTTTTTTTAGTTTTGTATGATTTGGTAGACGGTGGAGGTAGTTGTTGATTTTTGTATGATTATGTTTGATACACTTGGTTATGTGGATGTATGATGATGTGGATGTTGATGATTTTGTGTTATGTTGTGTATGTATGACATGGTAGAACACTTGTTGTTGGGGTTGCTGTGAATGTTGGAATGGTTATGTATATTATGTATTTTATTTTGATGTAATTTGATGTATTTGTGTGTTTGATGAATTTTGTGTAGTTTCGGTTTTGATATTTGGTTGGAATATTGTATACTGGATTCTGCAGTAATGGTGTAATAGTGTTTGGATGGGAAATGTGGATGGAAGGCTATATTGCAGCAGGAATAAAAAAATACAGCAGATTTCCGACGGCTTCCGACAGCTTTTAGACCATTTTTTCGACAGTTTTCGACGGCTTCCGACAAGTGTCAGAAGCCGTCGGAATCCCACACAGCGAACTGTGTCGGAAGCCGTCGGAATTACTGCGCCCCGACGCCTTATTTTCCGATGGCTTTTTCCGCCGACTTCCGACGGCCGCCGACGGTTTTCAGCCGTCGGAAAAAGCCTTTTCCCTTGTAGTGATAGGAAAGGTTTTTATTCACTTGTTAAAAAAAATCCTCTCATTCATTTTTTTTACAGAATTGTTTTCTCTTCCTCTCTTCTGTCTTTCCATGACTGAAATTACCTCCTCCATTTTCTAAAAACGCAACTCCAAGACAAATGAAAACCATCAAATAAAGTTAAAAATAAGTGGTTTATCCTTCTCTTGCAAAGCTGCATGTTGATCTACTTAGAGACTTGAGGAGAAATTTTAAATAAAGGTGTTATAAAGGGTAAGATTGTCAAGATTTATTTTCTTTTTATTTATACTCATTCATGTTGTTTAACCATGTTCTCAATCACATATCTATATATTGAATTGCCACTTGTTGAATCTATTTTTAACCTCTTGTGTGTTGTCACTTAATGTAAAATCTATCTTGTGTTTGATTTGTTTTGTGTACTGATATTATTATTGGATTTGAAATCATTAGTAAATATAGACTAAGTTTGTAGCAAATTTTATTTTTTATCACAATTAAACTAATTTTTTTTATTTAAAACAATTTGTGTTTGATTATTTTGTGTATTGATATTATTTGTTAGATATGAGATTATTGGTTAATATGGATCTAATTTGCTGTAACCTTTTTTCCACATTTGTTATTACAATTTAATTCATGTGTTAAAAATTAAAATTTTAAATCAAATATTAAAACAAAAGCTTCAAAAATGTAATTTAATGAGGACTAGATATTAGTAGCCGCCACCTTTTCTTCTCATTTCCTCTTTTTGCAATTTCTTTTGATCCACCACTCTTTCCCGTTCCATACTTTCGTCCACCATCTACTACATCTTCCTACCCGATTAGATTTTTTATTCTTTATTTTCCTAGACCTTAATTTTGCATTTTTGTGCTTTTCCCAAAGTCCAGCCTCCGTGTTTTCCATGTGGTGCCTTTATTCTTGCCTTAATTCTAGATCTGTTCCTGTTGGTTGCATCTTGCATGTCTCCAAGCTGCTTTAATCAACCACCATGTTGACAACTGTCTTCGTTAGTTGTCGCTGCTCATTGGAACTTCGATTGTGAGCGTTGGTTGGTTTTGTTGTCTGTGTATGGTTTATGATGCAATTAGTTTCTTTTTGGGCTCTAGGATTGTAGTTATTTTTTAGGTTGTTTTGTCTTCGGTTTGTTACTCACTATGCAATATGTTCTGAGGGGTTTGTTGTTTATCCTGGCGTGCTCATCTTTGATATTCCCTTGCCACTATTCCTTGACATCGACTTTCTCCATGGTGACTGTCACGTGCAGCGGATGTGAATGTATCGTCAGTGTTGTATGTTGGGCTTCATGGGCATTTTGATGGTAGTTTATTCTGCGTATACCGGTTTCAAACCATGGTTCCTCTTTCTCACAGTTCAGTATAGCGTGATGTGAAGGTACTTTGGTCTTTTTTTGATGAAACCGGCCTTGTCCTTTACTGTGTTATATTTGATTGAAGCTCGCTCTTTTTTGTGATGAGGAAATGGAAATATGTTTGTGCGATGTCTATTTGTGTTGTGTGACTGCTTGTGCAGTAGTTATGGTGTATTTTATTGATGTGTAAGGTCATGAAGTAGAGTTAATGTCTTTAAGTCATATTGTTGTGGTTTTTGCAACTGGGATTTGCATGTTAGGAATATTGCTATTGTCTATAGCTTGTAAGATGGGCAGTGAATGTTGTTTATATGATTGCCTATGTGCAGCTATTCGAATGATTATGTTATGTAGGCGTATGTGCCGATGAGCTGCTGAGGTACATAGTCTCACACCTGTATGATTTTATTTATAAAGAGAACGGGCCACCTAGAAAACTGGCAAAGCTACTGATGGCCTTTTCCATCACACCTGTATTATTTGTAAAAGTGGCACAACCACTATAATCCGGCTTGCCTGTGCAAATTATAATATTTTGTTTTGTTGGCAAAAATTTAAGTCATTTACAAACATGGTTTTATTATTTAATTAATTAAACTGTGCCTATATATATAACTTCATGTTGAATGTATGCTTCAATATTTTACAATTTGGTTTTAATATTTTACAATTTGGTTCTAATATTTTATAATTTGGTCTCATGCACGTTGAATACATGTGCGCAGATCTGCATTTTTAAAACCAAGATATTCTGGTGTGATTAAGTACTGAATTGTTTCCATATTGATTTTAGACCTATTATTGATTAATATTTGTAAAAGAGGAAATTCAAATAACATTAATTTAGTTTCCACTTTTAATCTTGATTTGATTAGCTCTAGATCTAATAAGATATTTTATTTCAACTTTTCATTTTTCAAACATTCCCTTATTTTGAAAATAATATCTAATTCTACTATATAGTTTTGCTTTATATATTCAAGTGGCAACAATATGGTTTGAAAATTTAGTTTGAATATTCAGTTTGAATTTAAAATATATTTTAAATTTAAAAGTTATGTTTAAAATATAAAAGGATATTATGTAAATGTTAGAAACTAAATCTGAAAATTTTAAAAATAATTTTGAGAAATTAAAATAATTAATTACAAAATTTTAATATATTTTATTAGTTTGATTAATTAAATTAAATAATTAATTAAAAGTTAATTAATTAACAAATAGATATATATTGATATATGCATATAACTATAATTTTTATAATTTTATATTTATCTCAAATATGTTTAAGGTGAATTATATTAAAATTTTAAATTAATTTAAATAATTAAATAATTTGATTAATTAAATAAATGAATTTATATTAAATAATATCAATCAAAGATTAGTTAATTAATATATACATAAATCAATATGTATATATAAACAAAATATAAATGTTATAGATAATTATTTATCTTAAACAGTTTAAGATGAAAAATATAAAATTTCAGAAATTTCATATAAATTAAATTAATTAAATATGATTTAACTAATAAAAGTTAAAATTAAAATTAACTAAATATGATTTAATTTATAAGAATTAAAATTAATTAAATACGACTTAATTAAAAAATACATACATCTCTACTATTAATAAAGATAATTCAATCAACATGATTTACACGGTGTCATTTTGAAATTCTAAAATTACCCTCATTCGTTAATGGAATCTCGCCACTCTTTCCAATCAATTTGTCGTCGATATCACCAACAAAACAACTTGAAACGTGTCGTGCATACAAAAACATTTGCACTTAAAACACACATCCATCCAAGGTAAACATCTTTGGATATTAGATGGATATTAGATGCACGTACGTGCGTTGTATACTAGTAAAATATTGTATAAGTTAATTTAACTATAAGAGTTATAAATAAATTAAAACTTATATAACTATATATGTATAAACGTAAGTGGGACTGATAAACCCAAAATAGACTTTTAAAATAAGTACATACATACTATACGTATCCCGTGATTTCAGATGTGTCGTACGCTTGATTCACGAGGGTGTATTTCATAAGAAATACATTACCCCTTAAATTGGTATCGCTCCAATTTTTATGTTAGAGATTATGAACCTCTAATATGTAAAGTTATCCTCTACCATTTATATATTAATAGATTCCTTGCATACTCTTAGTTGTTGATCTTCCTCATGCTTGTGATGTTATGTGTAGTACTATTAATATAGTGACTAGACAAGGTAAGATTAATGCATATATTTTTTGATCTTCCTCAAGGTACGTGCATTATACTTAGGCCATCGTGAAATGGTGGGGTACGAGTGAATAATCTCTCTCGATTTTTTGATCACCCTTAAGGTCGAGATAAGATTAGGACAAAGACCACATGTTGGGAGTTGTATATGATACAATTAATAAAGTGTTATCCATCACTTGCCGGCCTATAATTTTTTTTGTCACCATTAAGGTCAAAATCCCAAGGTAAGCAAGTCCTAACACCCACTAGAGAAATCCAAAAATTTATGTCTTTTCTCTTAGGGTTCGAGAAATGTAGTTACTTTCGGCTATGAACCTTGGGACAACTTCACAAATGGTTACTTTCAACCAAGAACCTCTTGCCGTCAAGATTCAGTAAATCTTATTATAGTCGACTGCCTATCTGCATATAATATCATAACAAGCAGACTAACATTGGCAAACCTAGATGTAATTGTGTCCTATAAAAAGCTAACAATGAAGTTCCCTACCAAGGAAGGAATAGGGTGTGTCCAGAGCTATGGAGTTAACGCCCCGCTAAAGCCATGTAAAATTCCTGCTATAGCGCATAGTGCTCTCCAACCGCTATGCAATCTAAATTAGCACTATTAAATAGTAGATCCATTTTAAGCCCCGCTATTTTCCGCTACACCCGCTAAATTAGTGCTTTGTAGCACCCTGTAATGACCCGATATTTTCAGCCATTCGCATCCGCACATGTCGGACTTGAATTGCTCAAAATACCACATTGTAAATAAATTTGGAGCAAATGAAATCAAATATACAAAATCACAGACACAGAACACATCTGAGTAACTTGCAGCGGAATATAAAACCATAGTAGTTCATGAAGCTACTATACAAACTCTCAAAACACAATACATAATATCAGTTTGGAAAACATATACAATAGAAATCTCAAATACAATAGAAGTTTATAATACTAGAGCTGAAACTGAAATGGATAGATAACTAGATAAGCAGAATCTCCAGCGATTCCTAGCTCCAGAAAGAGATCCAAAGCTAAGCTGTAAATACTCAGGCTGACCCGAGCGTAAAGTAAAATACAAAACACTCGAGTCAGGACAATATATACTTATATAATATATACCAACTCAAGTGAACTGTAGCGGTAATGTATAATAACTTAAAGGATGCTTGGGATCGCCTATCCTCTAAGGATCAGTTAAACCATAAATTAAATACATCCCGTAGTTAAAATTTCAAAATAGTAATTTATATTTTTGAAATCAAATATCATTCTAAAAATTCAATATCATTCAAAGATCCATTTCAAATATCACAATATCATACCTTTTCCAAATTACATTCATTTTATTTAAAATACCATTTCAACACACATTTCAGAATAATTTATATTTCAGCAAATTACTTCATTTTAAATCATAAAATGAAGTTAATATATTTAATAATTAAATTATTAAATTTTCAAAATTTAAATCTTTCAAAGTTCATTTATTCACTTAAACTTATCAAAATAATGAAAATTCACCTTTCGCAGCATTTGGAAAATGCTACAGAAAGTTACCTTCAAAACAGTTCAATTTTACCAAAGACAGCATTAAAAATACTGTAATAGGGTTACATTAGTTCAATTAAAACCTTAGTTAAATTCCACCATTATAGCACTTACAAAGTACTATAATACCCCTTATTAATATTTAGCCATTTGGTTCATTTATATCAACTACAGCATTTACAATTGTTGTAGTATCCTTTACCATAGAAATAATAGCATTTTAGAAATGCAGTTAATTAAAATTCAGGGTTTTTAATACAGTTTCACAAACAATTATATTTTAATATAAATCATTTTTAATTTATAAAATCATAATTTCTCACTTTTAAAACAATCGTTTAAATACCCGTATATTCATGATTTTATAAAGTTAAATTTCTATTCAAAAGTCAATATTTAATAATAATTCACATATTAAATTCACACATTAAATTTCAATTCTTTATAATTAAATTTTAACTTAACACTTAAGTTTAAATCTCCCATATAACTTATTTTCATTTCATTTACTTACCTTCAAAATTTCACTTTTAAACAAAGTTCATAAATTCCAATTTAAGTTATATTTCAAAATTTAACTTAAACATTTATTCATTCAACATTTTAACTTATTCAAAAATCATTAATATATTATAAAATCATCTTAAATCCATTTAAATTCAAGATATCCTAAATTTATCATATTTCCTATTAAATTTAAATTCCATTTCATCACCAAATTAGGATTTCCAAAAATACTTACATTTCAAATTTCTAACTTTACCAGTTATTTATTTCACTTATAAATTCTCATAAAATCAATAATACTTTACAAAAATCATTTTTAATTAAGTTTAAATCAAAATATTATAATATTTATATTTCTAAAATATTTTAGAAATTTTAGAAAATCATATTTTAACCACGGGTCTGTATATCATTTACTAGCCTAGGTAAAGTAATACGGATACTACAACATTTCAATCTAAAATTTACAAATGAAAAATCCGAGTTTGATCATTTCAAACCCGCAATCCCAAGTAAGAATGAAATGAAAACCGCTCAGGCCTATCATTTCAGCCTATAACGATTTTCTCCTATTCTAAAGTCCGTTCGGGTATATATCATTTCAACCCATAGTGATCCTAGTCTATAGGGAACTTGCAATGGTGATAATAGATATAAATAACAGAATAGCTTGAAATAACAGTGACATATGATATAACAAGTGTAATAACAGTATGAATATCATGTGATAATAATATAGCAGTTATAACAGGATGATATAAGTTACAGATTCAAGTGATGTCAGTTTATCAACTATATAAGTACATATTAGTCTGGTGAGATTTACTCACTTGTTAAAAGCTGGCGATTGACACCAAAGCACACGATACTGACACAATGAAGGCATGATACTACGGACAAGACTTGAGAGTGGAGAGCCAAAGCTATATGGCTTGATAACATATACACACAACAATACATACATATATAGGTTACAACTCACATTTATTAACAAATAACATAAGGATTCAATGCCCAAAACAACAACAATTGACTTGCACTTGTTCTCTACCTCATGTGCTTCAGTTATGCAGTGGTTAAGCTCAGCCTAGGGTAGGAAATTGGTCTGGTTTGGGTTCCATATGGGTCGGCCTACACATGTTTGCAAGGTGGTGAAGTCTAGGTGTATAAACTAGGTGTATAAACTTCAACACAAGGCAAAATCATCACATCTATGCCACATATAGGTTCGGCCAGAGGTCATGGGTCATGGCCAGTGGCTCCAAGAGGTGGTGTCTTACATGGCAGAGGGTGGTGGTTAGGTCAGAGGTGGTGGTGGTGGAGGTAGTGGAGGCTAATGGTGGTAGAAGGTGATGTTAACAAATCTAGGCTAGGTTTGCATGTAGTGGATGTTTAAGTGGATTTTGGTGTTGATCTTTGCCTTGGGGTTGATCGGCCTGGAGAGGAGGGATAGTAGGGTGGGTGATGGTCAGAGTAAGGGGGTGGTGGTGGTCGACCAAAGCCTGGAGGAGGAGGAGTGGAGCTATGAAGTATAGAACAAGTGTAAAATCAATAAGAAAAAAATAGGAAAAACAAAGAAAAGAGAAGAGATTTTTACCAAATTTTTGATTTGAAATGGCCGTGCTATATTTTTTTTTGTTTGAGAAGCATTTTAGTTCGTGAAAAACAAAATGAGTACGGCTGAAATGAAGGAGGAGATACACGGCAAAAAAATCATAAAGATGGAGTTGAGAAAATGAAGAGTCGGGAGATAAAAGGACTTTGGAATTCCAATAGTTTAAAACTTTTCATATTTCCTCTATTTTCTTTTTAAATTTATATATATATAAAATGGCTGAAAACAAAGATAAATAATCTCAAAAAATAAAATAAATAGAAAACGAAATAAATAAAATTTAAATAATATCAATTAAATAAAGAAAAAGTCAATATATATATAACTAGGCCTTTAAATTGAGATAAATTCAATTGTACTTTAGAAAAAAATTTATGTACTTGAAAAATATTTATAAATAAAGATAAGAACACAAAATAAAATGAATTCACAAAAAAATAAATAAATAAATTTTAATTAAATAAAATTTAATGAAGAAAATAGCAAAAAAATGGAAACTAGCCTTTAAAAATAGAAAATAAATGCAATAAATTTTGGAAAATTTTTATTATCACTTTAAAAATATTAAAAGAAAATGTATACATAAAATAACATATTAACACATATTAAAATAGAATATGACAAAGAAAATGTAATTTATATAATTTAAAATAGACAAAATTGTTAAATAAATCAAATTGCACTCAAAATTGAAATATACATAACTTTCCCAATTCAAATCCGTTTTCAACGAAACGAAAAGTAGTATTCAAGTTTTTAAATCTATTTTCATAATAAAAGATAAAATTTAAGAATTTAAATATTTAAATTTAAGGTTTAAAAATCAAAGTTTGACCGGTTTGACCAGAAATCCCTTTTTCAGGAAAATGTTCAATTTATACCAGTTTGAAATTAAAATTCACATAATAATCAACATTTATATTTAAAAATGAAATGTTTGAAATAAAAAAAGTTTAAAATAGTTTCAAAATATAATAAAGTCAAATAAAATATATACAAAAATCTAGGGTTGTTACACTCTCCCCCACTCAAATCTTTTCGTCCTCAAAAAGGAAGGAAGCAGAGAAACTACAAGAAAGAACAATAGGTTGGAAGACATCCCAAAAGAAGGTAGGGAAAAAAGTAGCTAGGAGGGAAAGCAGGTTGAAAGACAAGGATGAACCATTATTTAAACCATTATACATTTCAATTTAAAATTTCATAACATTTTAAACATTTCATAATATGATGAGTAGTCATTTGATTCAAATCTGGTGGTTCAAAGTAAACAATATTTAAACATTTTAAAATCTTTAGAAAGGAAAATAACTGATCAAAATATTCTTTATATAATACTTTTATCAAAATACTTTTTAACTCGATGTCTTAACAAGTTTACTTTCGTTCCTGCAGACTCTGGCCATGCGTTGATCAGGCGCAAAGCTAGAATTCTTTAGGTACTTAGTAGACTTGTTAAAACACCCAGTGAAAATACTGGAAAACTTTTTAAAAACAGATATGGAAAGTACAATCCAAACAAAAAAAATAAACAAAACCTTTGTCTAACCATGGATCGCAGATACACAAAGGTTACGCCTGGGTCCCCCAGGAAACATCTGTATCCGTAAGCTTTCTCACCCCTGCGAATTGCGCCATGATGACTAGTAGAACGCAGATACACAATGGTTACGCATGAATCCCCCAGGAAACATCCGTATCCGTAAGCTTTCTCAGCCCTGCGGATTTCGCTACTAATATGACCTACATAGATCACAAGATACACAATGGTTACACCTGAATCCCCCAGGAAACATCCGTACCCCTGGGCCATCCAGCCAGGTGAATTACGCTATGCAGTCGCGCTCGTAAGACCATGGGTAACACCATGGAATTCGATGGACACTCGAGTATCATATCCGGAAAACCAAAAATTAGAGAAATATCAATAGAATGAATCCACAATGTGGCCACAAAGCGGATATCAAGCAGAAGGCACTTTCCATATCTTTACTTCGTAAATATGTATCATATAGTACCTTTTCAAATCACTTTCAAATATCGTACTTATATAAAGTCCATTATATATAAGATTTCATTTTCAAATCAAATACTTTCCAAAATCAATAGTATATCAAAACACACTTATATATACTTCAATTATATAAGATTTCACTTTTCAAATTGAGTACCTTTTCAAATCCATAGTTTTCAAATCAATAGTTTTCAAATCAACTGCATACTTACACAAATCAATTTTATATAAGTTCGATAACTCCCAAATCAAAGTATTAAATGAATAAAGTTCTCAAATTCAAACCATTTCAATATCAATTCAGCTTCAAAATCATATATGATTTCACCAAATCATTTCTTCCAAATTACATAAATTTAGTTTCAAAGTTTCTTAAACAATAGATTTAGAAAATAATCCAAATTTCCAAATCAACAAAATTTAGGTCAAACAAATTCATTTCCATTTCAAACATATATTCACTTCAAAAATCATAATACTTTCAAAGTTATAAATCTTTCGAAACCAAATACATGAAATCATTTCACATTGAAAATCATAACATTTTGAAATCATACATTTGAAATCATAAAACATTCCCTTAATTCTTTACATTTCACAAATTTATTCAATTAAACCAAAATCTAAAATTTCCAATTTTAATTAAATTCAAACCATCAGTTTCAATTCAATTTAGTTTTCCAACAAAACCATTTCAAATATTATCAAATTTCAAATATAGATTTGATTTACGAAATAAACTATTAAGTCTTAAATATGTTTCAAGGCTTAAATATACCATATTTCAAAACTAAATTTTATAATTTCATATATCTCAAATTTTACTTCATTATTACTTAGTTTTGAAATATTTATTTCATAAATCCATTATTTTTAAATAAACTCAAATTATAGGTAAACCAAATATCCTTTCATACTAATATAAGCTTCAATTATTCATTTATCAAAATCAATGGTTTTCAAAATCATCTTATACTTACATAAAGTTTATCTTATATAAGGATCAAAATTTTCAAAAATAAATTTCGTTGCATGAAAAGCCATATGGGATTGAACATCTTTGCTTACTAAAAGATTTTTAATTAAGAATAGTTTTGTATATAAAATAGTTTGTATGAAAAATAGAATAAAATAGTTAGTTTAAGAAGAATAAAAGAAAAATAGTTTTGAAAAATGGTTTTAAATTTGATAGTAGTTTTTCATTAAAAAAATTCCAATTAAATTACAAAGATATCCAACCCAACAACTTCCAATTTCAGCGTCAAGTGTATCAATGATATTAGAATATAAGATGTACATATGTCATCATTTCGAAAAATCACATTCGATCGCTCACTCGATTACAAAAGTTCGCTTTCGAACTAGTATTGTCCATTCGACTTCCCTAATGCGGATTTCGATATGGGTTCTCGACTAGAAACCATCAGTCTCCTTGCATAGCCATATACTATGATAGAGATTTCTAGAATCAAGCTTAAAATCCACATCAAATATTCGCCATCAAGAATCAAATGAAAAATCCTAACACGAAATGGTGTAATTCACCTCGAACTTGTGTACTCAAACTTGGATCAATTTAATTATGCGAATAAAACAGCATACGTATAGTTTATGTATCTATTCCAACTTGTTCAATATATAGTTTTATAAAGATGTTACCCAGTAAAAACATTTAAACTAAATTTTATTCAAAATATTTTGAAGACCAAATTCTTTTCAAAACATCTCAAATCTAAATTTCATATTAGAAAATTGAAAATAGCCTTATTCGTTTACTTAACAAAACAGTTTCAACTTATTTAAATCATATTACTACATACTTTAAACATACATACCAAACTTATATACTTTATACTTCAAAATTTATTAGCTTTTGAAAAGTTAACCTTGATTTGGAAGTGCTCGAACATTCAAAATAGTCGAATAAATCATATTTCAATCCAAGAGTTGGAAATCACCAATAAATCAGTAAATCAATTCCAAAAGATAGAGTTATATCAAATCAGATCCAAAACTCAAGGACTGAACACCGGCTCATTTTAAATTGTTCAAATATATATACATATATCTTTCGAATATCACATCACACTTCGGAATTTGAAATCAAAAATTGGTTTAACAAATCAATCACATAGCAAAGCTACCGAAGTGGCCTCTCCCCCACTCAGAAACTCGAAAATCAATGTCGATGATGCATGCATTCATCACCAAAATTATTTTCCAGCGACATAAGTGGGTTCTGGACTTCTATTTTCTCAAACTTCTTTTGAAATTTCTTCAAAATCATTTGAAACTCATTAAAATCATTTGAAATATTTCATATTCGGAAAATACTTTCAAATCATATTATTTATTATTTAAAAATCTTCAAACCAATTTCATAGAAAATGCCGGAGTTCAATCACTCAAATTCAGATTCAAAACCTTCAGTTATAAATCATTTTATATGAAACCATTTCTTATATAATTTTCACAATTTCAAATCCTTTTGAAATTTCAAATTCTCATTTTTTTTAAAAGGTATATAATCCTTATCGAAAACATTTCACCTTTTCATAAAAATATGGTCATCCTTATCAAAATAAAAACTACGATGAATACACAATTTTCAAAAGACAATCAACCACAAATTTTCCAATGGATGATTCAAGGATGGATTTCAAAACAAAACAGAGATTCAAATTTAGAGGAACTCTAATCAAATAGAATTCTGACTCAAAGATAAGCTCAAACAGAGATAAGATAATTAAATTACCAAATAGAAGATGGATAAGCCCATATAGATCGCGAGCGACCTTAACAGGGTCAACCGTGACTTCAAGAATATAATCGATGCGAAAATCTAAGGCAAATCGACCTTCGATCGCTAGAGATAGAATCTAAATATAGCAGAAGATAGAAAACATTGTAAACCGAGGATACAGAAATCTCCGGTGAATCAATTCCAATTATAAGGGAGTTTCACCCTTTACAAATCATTTAAAGATTAGCGGAATCGCCACCCTATAAAGGTCATTCAAAGTGGAGTTACAGAATGCTCCAAAATCAAAGGAATATAAATAGGGAAGACAAGAATAGATTTCAGAACAAGTGGGAGCATTACAAAATTCAAAGGAATCCTAATCGAAGAAATCCCAACCAAGATAGAAGTTCAGAATTTTAAGGAAATCCTAATCAAAGAAATAACTAACAAGGTAGATATGAAAGGGATAAAGTCCAGAAAATTTTCTTTCAAAACAAGAAAATTTTATATCAAAATAATCTTTGAAAATCATTTTATACTTCGAAAATACATTCTCTCACAAGGGAATGATTCTGAGATTGATTTCACTCATTCTAGGGTATTTCTACCCTATCCCTAATGAGTTTTTGCTCCGCAGGCTAAGGTTTGCCTAAAACCAAAGCTCTGATACCAACTGTAACGACCCGATATTTTCAGCCATTCGCATCCGCACATGTTGGACTTGAATTGCTCAAAATACCGCATTGTAAATAAATTTGGAGCAAATGAAATCAAATACACAGAATCACAGACATAGAACACATCAGAATAACTTGCAGCGGAATATAAAACCATAGTAGTTCATGAAGCTACTATACAAACTCTCAAAACATAATACATAATATCAGTTTGGAAAACATATACAATATAAATCTCAAATACAATAGAAGTTTATAATACTAGAGCTGAAACTGAAATGGATAGATAACTAGATAAGCAGAATCTCCAGCGATTCCTAGCTCCAGAAAGAGATCCAAAGCTAAGCTGTAAATACTCAGGCTGACCCGAGCGTAAAGTAAAATACAAAACACTCGAGTCAGGACAATATATACTTATATAATATATACCAACTCAAGTGAACTGTAGCGGTAATGTATAATAACTTAAAGGATGCTTGGGATCGCCCATCCTCTAAGGATCAGTTAAACCATAAATTAAATACATCCCGTAGTTAAAATTTCAAAATAGTAATTTATATATTTGAAATCAAATATCATTTTAAAAATTCAATATCATTCAAAGATCCATTTCAAATATCACAATATCATACCCTTTCCAAACTACATTCATTTTATTTAAAATACCATTTCAACACACATTTCAGAATAATTTATATTTCAACAAATTACTTCATTTTAAATCATAAAATGAAGTTAATATATTTAATAATTAAATTATTAAATTTTCAAAATTTAAATCTTTCAAAGTTCATTTATTCACTTAAACTTATCAAAATAATGAAAATTCACCTTTCGCAGCATTTGGAAAATGCTACAGAAAGTTACCTTCAAAACAGTTCAATTTTACCAAAGACAGCATTAAAAATACTGTAATAGGGTTACATTAGTTCAATTAAAACCTTAGTTAAATTCCACCATTATAGCACTTACAAAGTACTATAATACCCCTTTATTAATATTTAGCCATTTGGTTCATTTATATCAACTACAACATTTACAATTGTTGTAGTATCCTTTACCATAGAAATAATAGCATTTTAGAAATGCAGTTAATTAAAATTCAGGGTTTTTAATACAGTTTCACAAACAATTATATTTTAATATAAATCATTTTTAATTTATAAAATCATAATTTCTCACTTTTAAAACAATCATTTAAATACCCGTATATTCATGATTTTATAAAGTTAAATTTCTATTCAAAAGTCAATATTTAATAATAATTCACATATTAAATTCACACATTAAATTTCAATTCTTTATAATTAAATTTTAACTTAACACTTAAGTTTAAATCTCCCATATAACTTATTTTCATTTCATTTACTTACCTTCAAAATTTCACTTTTAAACAAAGTTCATAAATTCCAATTTAAGTTATATTTCAAAATTTAACTTAAACATTTATTCATTCAACATTTTAACTTATTCAAAAATCATTAATATATTATAAAATCATCTTAAATCCATTTAAATTCAAGATATCCTAAATTTATCATATTTCCTATTAAATTTAAATTCCATTTCATCACCAAATTAGGATTTCCAAAAATACTTACATTTCAAATTTCTAACTTTACCAGTTATTTATTTCACTTATAAATTCTCATAAAATCAATAATACTTTACAAAAATCATTTTTAATTAAGTTTAAATCAAAATATTATAATATTTATATTTCTAAAATATTTTAGAAATTTTAGAAAAACATATTTTAACCACGGGTTTGTATATCATTTACTAGCCTAGGTAAAGTAATACGGATACTACAACATTTCAATCTAAAATTTACAAATGAAAAATCCGAGTTTGATCATTTCAAACCCGCAATCCCAAGTAAGAATGAAATGAAAACCGCTCAGGCCTATCATTTAACGATTTTCTCCTATTCTAAAGTCCGTTCGGGTATATATCATTTCAACCCATAGTGATCCTAGTCTACAGAGAACTTGCAATGGTGATAACAGATATAAATAACAGAATAGCTTGAAATAATAGTGACATGTGATATAACAAGTGTAATAACAGTATGAATATCATGTGATAATAATATAGCAGTTATAACAGGATGTTATAAGTTACAGATTCAAGTGATGTCAGTTTATCAACTATATAAGTACATATTAGTCTGGTGAGATTTACTCACTTGTTAAAAGCTGGAGATTGACACCAAAGCACACGATACTGACACATTGAAGGCATGATACTACGAACAAGACTTGAGAGTGGAGAGCCAAAGCTATATGGCTTGATAACATATACACACAACAATACATACATATATAAGTTACAACTCACATTTATCAACAAATAACAAAAGGATTCAATGCCCAAAACAACAACAATTGACTTGCACTTGTTCTCTACCTCATGTGCTTCAGTTATACAGTGGTTAAGCTCAGCCTAGGGTAGGAAATTGGTCTGGTTTGGGTTCCATATGGGTCGGCCTACACATGTTTGCAAGGTGGTGAAGTCTAGGTGTATAAACTAGGTGTACAAACTTCAACACAAGGCAAAATCATCACATCTATGCCACATATAGGTTCGGCCAGAGGTCATGGGTCATGGCCAGTGGCTCTAAGAGGTGGTGGGTTACATGGCAGAGGGTGGAGGTTAGGTCAGAGGTGGTGGTGGTGGAGGTAGTGGTGGCTAATGGTGGTAGAAGGTGATGTTAACAAATCTAGGCTAGGTTTGCATGTAGTGGATGTTTAAGTGGATTTTGGTGTTGATCTTTGCCTTGGGGTTGATCGGCCTGGAGAGCAGGGATACTAGGGTGGGTGATGGTCAGAGGAAGGGGTGGTGGTGGTAGACCAAAGCCTGGAGGAGGAGGAGTGGAGCTATGAAGTATAGAACAAGTGTAAAATCAGTAAGAAAAAAATAGGAAAAACAAAGAAAAGAGAAGAGATTTTTACCAAATCTTTGATTTGAAATTGCCGTGCTATATTTTTTTTGTGTTTGAGAAGCATTTTAGTTCGTGAAAAACAAAAAGAGTACGGCTGAAATGAAGGAGGAGATACACGGCAAAAAAAATCATAAAGATGGAGTTGAGAAAATGAAGAGTCGGGAGATAAAAGGACTTTGGAATTCCAATAGTTTAAAACTTTTCGTATTTCCTCTATTTTCTTTTTAAATTTATATATATATAAAATGGCTGAAAACAAAGATAAATAATCTCAAAAAATAAAATAAATAGAAAAAGAAATAAATAAAATTTAAATAATATCAATTAAATAAAGAAAAAGTCAATATATATAACTAGGCCTTTAAATTGAGATAAATTCAATTGAACTTTAGAAAAAAATTTATGTACTTGAAAAATATTTATAAATAAAGATAAGAACAAAAAATAAAATGAATTCACAAAAAAATAAATAAATTTTAATTAAATAAATTTTAATTAAATAATTTAATTAAATAAAATTTAATGAAGAAAATAGCAAAAAAATGGAAATTGGCCTTTAAAAATAGAAAATAAATGCAATAAATTTTGGAAAAATTTTATTATCACTTTAAAAATATTAAAAGACAAAGTATACATAAAATAACATATTAACACATATTAAAATATAATATGACAAATAAAATGTAATTTATATAATTTAAAATAGACAAAATTGTTAAATAAATCAAATTGCACTCAAAATTGAAATATACATAACTTTCATAATTCAAATCCGTTTTCAACGAAACGAAAAGCTGTATTCAAGTTATTAAATATATTTTCATAATAAAAGATAAAATTTAAGAATTTAAATATTTAAATTTAAGGTTTAAAAATCAAAGTTTGACCGGTTTGACCAGAAATCCCTTTTTTAGGAAAATGTTCAATTTATACCAGTTTGAAATTAAAATTCACATAATAATCAACATTTATATTTAAAAATGAAATGTTTGAAATAAAACAAGTTTAAAATAGTTTCAAAATATAATAAAGTCAAATAAAATATATACAAAAATCTAGGGTTGTTACACACCCGCTTTAGCAACATTAATATACAAAAGTTTACTAGAGTGGTTTTCTTTTAAATTAAATCAATAAAGTATGGTTAAAGACATAATTTTAAGGCATAAGTTCTCAACATAAGTTAGAAATCTATTGTAGTCACCAAATCTAGTCTGCATAAATCATGATATTCTTTAATTTTATCATATAAGATTGAAAAAAATTCTTTTTCCCAAACAAATGGTATGAGAACGAGAATAAATTAACTTTAAGCATTTTATTTTATATACAACGAAGCTTTTTGCAACTCCACTATTTTCCGCTATATCCCTACTTTATCCCTATTTTTCTGCTATATCCCTACTTTATCCCTGCTATAACTTTTTAATGCTCCACCATGATAGAACCGCTAAGCGCTTTAAAGGCATAGGTCCAAAGCAACCAACAGGCGACCAAAGATTACTACAACATATCACTACAACAAGCAAAAATGGGAGTACTTATGTTATAACAAGATCTAGCAACGCTCAGTGACGACTCACCTGAGAAAACACAGAGCCATTCAATGCTCTCATTTGTGTCGGGGTCCCCTGAAGCCTTAAAGTCGAAGCATCCTTAACAATCACCACCCCTGAGAGAATGTGTGATTCGCTCAACACTCCCATTCGTGCCAAGGGCCTAAGCAACACAGCCGATGGGGACTATCTTTTCCTAGCCAGCCCAAACAAAGCAAGAGAGTTCATGGCAACATAGAATGAGCAGGTTCACCCTAGTTGGTATACAAGAGCCAAAGAAAATGATACCCTCTCAACGACAACATAGGCATTTGTGAGAGTTAGGGGCAGCCATAGCTCTTTGGTTTGTGCATAGACGTCCATCCCGACTGAGTAAGTTATTGAGTGCTTGATATATGCATTGGACCAGTGCAACCTAGGAGAGAGCATGAAGGATTATGACATTGACCTTTTCAACACTCGCATGGGAGACAAAAACCCTAACAATGGGCCGACAACTCTACTTGAGAAAATATCAATTGGGAGTGATGACCCTAACAAGGTTGTCCAAATAGCCATAGAATTATGTCCAGAAGTAAGGGATGAGCTAATCTACTTTTTGAGGAGAAACAATGATGTGTTTGCTTTGGAGCCTGTAGACATGACCAGTATAGACCTCTCGATTATATATCATGCCCTTAACATTGATCCAACGACTCACCCGATCTGTCAAAAGAGACGACCTCTCAATCCTGAATGGTATAGGACTCAAAGAAGAAGTAAAAAAGCTACTCGCATATGGGTTCATTCGTAAAGCTACATATCCAGTTTGGGTAGCAAACCCATTATTGGTCCGAAAGCCGAGTAGGGCCTGGAGGACTTGTATTGATTTCTCAGATCATAACAAGGCTTGCCCAAAGGATAGCTTCCCACTACCCCACATCGACTAGTTTGTGGGTGCCACTAGCAGACACGGGTTACTCACATTCATGGTGCTTACTCGAGTACAATCAAATCGTCATGCATGACTTTGATCAAAAGCACACTCTTTCATCACTAATGTTACCGGGCCATGCCATTCAAGCTATGCAATGTAGGTGCGACATATCAACGACTCATCTATATAATGTTTGCCCAACATATTGGCCAGTCGATGGAAGTACACGTGGATGATAGGCTTGTGAGATTTGAAAAGATCGGGGGCAAGTAGAGAAACTAACTAAGACTTTCAGAATCCTCCGTAAGTATAATATGAAGCTTAACCCTAATAAGTGTTCTTTCGCCATGCAATCTGGGAAGTTCCATGGTTTTGTGGTATGTGCCAAAGGCATTGAGGCCAACCCTGAAAAAGTTAATGCAATTCAATACATGCAGATACCTCACACAATCAAGCAAGTGCAGAGTCTGAATGGGATGATCGCCGCACTTAGCCTCTCTATGTCAAAAGCCACCGACCAGTGTGTCCCTTTCTTTGACCTCATCAAGAAGGGGAAATCATTTACCTAGAGTGAAAAGTGCACCAAGGCTTTTGAAGACTTAAAGAAACATCTTACCTTACCCCGGTGCTTTCCAAACCGGTTGATGGGGAATATTTGTATTTGTACCTCGCTGTTACTAACCACGTGATCAGTGCTGCCCTGGTTCAAGAGGAAGAGATAAAGTGGCCTATCTATCTTGAAAGCAAAATGTTGTTGGGCCCAGAAATGAGATACACCCAATTGGAGAAGTTATATTTCGGCCTCCTAATGGTGGCCTAGAAACTTCGGCTATATTTCCAAGCACAACCGGTCAAGGTACTCATAAACCAGCCACCCAAGCAAGTACTGAGCTAGTCCGATACAACATGTCGACTCTTTAAATGGTTCATTAAACTAATGCATCATCACATTACCTTCCACCTTTGCACTTCCATCAAATGCTAAGCTGTGGTCAACTTCATAATGAAATGCTCAAGCTCGAATAACAATGAAAAGGAAACAATCAGCAGCCCCTAAGCATGGTAGTTATATGTTGATGGTGCGTCTAATGAGAAAGGGGCTGGAGCAGGCATGGTCCTAGTAACACCTCATGCGAAAGAACCATGCTTCACCGTCCACCTAAGCTTCAAGGCCATAAACAACAAAGCCAAGTATAAAGCCATCCTTACTAGTCTCAAGATAGCTAGAGAGATGAATATAAAATTATTACATGTACTCAATGACCCTTCGCTGATTGTCGACCAAATCAGAGAGTATTTCTAAGTTAATGGAAAAACATTAGCCATCTATGTCGTTGAAGCTAATAAACTCATTAGTGCCTTCATAGACTTCAAGCTGGAGAAAATTCTGAATAAGAAGAATGCCAAGGCCGAACAGCAAGCCAAGGTGAAGAAAGCATCCTATGGTTCCCAGTAGAGGTGTGGGTCACCCCTGCTTTGAATTAAGGGCAAGCACCATGGAAATTGATGAATTTCAAATTGATGCCTAGAAGACCTACAGTTGAAGTACCTTATGGGTGGAGAGTTTCCCGTGAGTAGAAAGAAAGCCCAAAAAATTCAGCATCGAGCACCATACTATATAATCATGGACGGAAAGCTCTACTAGTGGAAGTATTCACCTCCCCTTCAGTTGTACATAACAAGAAAAGAAGCCGACCTCATATTAGAAGAGTTGCATGAAGGCTTCTTCGGAGATCATGCCGGAGGCAAGACCTTGCCAAGAAGGTCTCTTGTTGAGGCTACTACTGGTCCACTATGATCAAGGATGCAATGGACTATGTCAAGAAGTGTGATTGCCAAGAAGGTCTCTCGTTGAGGCTACTACTGGTCCACTATGATCAAGGATGTAATGGACCATGTCAAGAAGTGCGATCAATGTCAGCGGTTTGCCGAGATTCCAAGGGCTTCTCCAAATCTTATAACTTCCATTATATCCCCCCAGCCATTCAACCTTTGGGGAATTAACATAATTGGAAATCTTCTAAATGCTAAAGGTGGATATAGCCATGCCATAATTGCTATCGACTAGTTCACAAACTAGGTTGAGGTAGAGCCCCTCATTAGGGTCACCGTACACAAGATTCTAAACTTCATGATCAAGAATATTATCTGGCGCTATGGACTTCCAAAGAAAATCATCACAGATAATAGAACGTAGTTCAAGATCAGGCTGTTCCAATGTTTTTGTGACAGGAATTGGATAGAGAAGTGCTTCTCCACAGCCCTTCCCTTGAAGCAAATGGGCAGGTCGAACCGTGAATAAAACCATCAAATCAATGTTAAAGAAGTTCCTCAAAAAGGCAAAAGGAAACTATCTACCACTCGTACTTTGGTCATAACAAACCTCATGCCGCACCTCAAATGGGCACTCACCGTTCTCTTTAGCTTATAGGTATGATGCCATGCTACCTGTCGAAGTTGACATTCCCACCTCTTGATGCTTCACTGATGTGCACGAAAAAATGTATATTTGAACTCACACACTTAATCTCATTTTAGTAAAATAAATGTCAAAATTGGGTGTGTTTACATGTTTAAAACCAAATTTCAAAATTGCTTTCAAGTCATTATTCATGCATCTACATAGGGGCAAAATGGTAATTTTCGTGTGTGAATTAAATTGGAAAAAAATTACTTGCACATTTTAATTTGTTTTGTAGGAATTTGGATTCAACTTGGAAGTGGCTTCATGGAAATATGCATATACATGAGTTGGAAGCCAAAGAAATGAAGAAATAAAAGAATTCATGTAATCATAGAGGACCCCACCTACCCTCTAACTAATGAACCACAATTAAAAGCTAATGCACATGTTAGTGGAGATTAAATGCACCTGCACATTTCATGCTAATGAGTTACCTAAAAATGGATTAGGGTTTTTGTCATGCATAAATAACCCTCTTATGTTCATGTAATGGAGTTATATAATCTTATCATATTATGCAAGTTGTAGCCATGAAAATTAATGAGAAATAAAATGGCTTCTGAAGCATCTTTTTCTTCTTCTTTGTTCTTTACATGCTTTTATTTTATTTTATTCTCATTTTTATTTACATACTCTCTTTCCTTTTGTGTTAGTAGATTAGATTTCCATTTATGCACTTAGTTTAGTTTTATTTTTATGCAAGTAGTTAATTCTTTTTATTATAATTAGCTTGCACTTTCCTTTTTTGTTCTATGTTGCAATCCACATGTGTTGAAATGGTAGCAATAATGAGAAGCTAAACCCCTTCAATTTAGGGGTAATGAGACTCTCTTAAATCATGTAGATTCAACATATTTGCTAATTTATGATTACTTTTTATGCTTCATGGATAGTTAGATGTTTATGTAAGTTTACTAGTGAATTTGATAGCCTATGTTGTTTATCACAAATAGGCTATTCTTACTCAAATATAAACACAATTTACATTAGCATTTAACTAAGTGATTTTGATCATGGAATTAAAATAGAATCAAAATTTGATGATCTATGTTACTAATTAAAAATATTAAATAGATCATGCTTAAAATAGATTTTGTTTTAGTTTCATATTCATTTTCATGACATTTAACAAAGTGGTTTTAGTGTTGTATTAAAGTTTAATGGTTTAAATTGTGTTAATTAATAACACAAAAAGATCATACTTATGATAAATACATCAGTAATACTACTAGATTAAAATGAGAGATCATAGATTAAATTTTGTGTTGATTTATGTGAGAGTATGAGAGTGGATTTGCCTCTAAATTGTCTCTTAATCTCATATTTTTATTCACTTTGTTTTAGTTAGCATTTACATTTTTTTAGCTTAAAACAATTTCAAACTCTTTGGGTTAATATGATTGAGTAAAATTTAAAATTAATTCATTTTCCTGTTGATCGACCTGTACTCGCATACGTAGTATAATTTTACACCGTGCGCTTGCGGTTTATAACGATTATATTTTTAACAGCGATTTTCTAACCGATAGGAAATTCCGCCGTTATCAAACAAGTTTTTGGCACCGTTGCCGAATAATTGCAAATTGATTTTTATTTACTCTTTGAATTATTTTTGTTTGATTTTATTGTGTGTTCATTTTGTGCTTTCATTTGAAATTTTTTAAAAAAATTGTGTTGTGCATTTGTTGTGATTTTCTTTACATATTCTTCTCTTTTGCATTGTGTTGGCACTGTTGCATTTATTTTTTCTTCTCTAATGCATTTTGTTCACTGTTGCATTTAGGTTAAAAATAGTTGTGAACTCATTTTATTTACTGTTACATTTCAATTTTACAAACAAATCTGTTGCATTTACATTTGTTCTTATACATTTTTTTCTTTAGCATTTACATTTACATTTGTTGCATAAAAAAAGAAAATCTGTTGCAACATCACTGCATCCAAATTTACATTTCTTCATTAGCATTTGCATTTACATTTAGTTCATTCAACATCATTGCTCCTATACCACCCAGTTCATCACCTCAACAACAATTTGATCAACATCTTCCTCTGCATACTGCTGCCATCACTTTGCCATCAGAAACCACCAACCCACTACTGTCATAACCACTACCATTACATCATCCTATACATTCCATCAACACTGCCATCATTAAACAGCAATCCTCCATCAACTGCTCCATTACTAATACCTCCTCCTAACTGAACACTCTTGAACCATCTGCACTTCACCTACAACATTCACCACCTCCATATACTACCTTCCAGCGACACAAACAACTACCGGCTCCTCCTAAAGTCCCTTCAACTTCATTCACCTTTACACTGACACTAACCACCTCTTTGCTGCCTTACTACCTGTTACATTTTCCTCTCCATCACTTCTGTGCACTTCATACACAATTCATTCCTCTGTGCCATATACATTTTCATTTCTCTGCTACCTCTACCATCGACAACAACCAAACTGCAGCAACACAAACAACATCCACCTTACTTCACCATCCCTTATATCACTCACTGCCAAAGCATACATCCATCACCCCTGTAACCTTCACTCCCTGTCAGACATACAAACCTCACTGAACTACTACCCCTCACCATTAAACCACCATCAACACAACAGTGCCTTCACCATAACTCCACCCCAATCTTTCTCCAGTACAGCATCACTCCAACCACCGTAACCACTACCACCATTCAAACATCACTCCCATTGCCACTTCCATAAACCTGACCGCCACACCCCATCATCCATAAAGCACATAACAACCACCTCAAAACAGCAAACTTCTCTAAACTTTTTGTTGCACTACATATCACTATCTCACTATCCATCTCACTACTTCACCTTTGCTTACTGCCTATTGCCTATTGCCTTCACCCAGCCCACTACTTCACTGCCACTGCTACAGCCCCACCACAATTCATACTTCACCGAACAACCAACTTCTCACAAAACTACACCTCTAATAAATACCCACTGCCTCTGTGCACATAACCCTTATATTACTTCTGCATCATCACCTCAACAACAACTTCATCACATTCCTATGCATCCTCTTCCATCATACATAACCCTCATACAAACTTCTCACCACTCCCCACTAACCACTACTGCTGCATACTTGCACCTATCATCCCCCAATCAACCTGCACCTACTCCACGCACACTTCAATCTCCTACAAACATTCACCATAACCTCTTCAACCTTCAACCTTCAACACAACAACTCAAACCATCCTCGCCTTCAAACAACATACAACCCTCATACATCCCACTATTGCTCCTCATTACAAGTCTTCAACCATCACTAAGACAGCCGAACCACCTACTGAAGCCAACCTATCTTCATCTACCTCCTCCTTCATTCACCTACCATTCACCAACCTGCCAAACAACTTGCTACTTGTCCCAACTTCCATCTCCTGCCATCATAGTTCCATCTCCAGTCAAACTCGATCGTGACCCACCACACTGCAACTACACCTCAGAATACCAGCACCAACTCCTTCGTCGCAATTCGATTTCGACTTGGAATTGAATTTGAAATTGGCATGATTTCGTTTGGCATTTTAATTTGGAAATTTGGTTGCGAATCCTTTTTTTACAGAATTGTGAAAGGCAAAGGCAAAGGCATGATCTCTGCTTGTTTTATTCGGGTGTGAAATATTGTTGGTTGGTTTTATTTGGGCCGAGCCCTAGTGAACTGTTTTTTTGAAAAAAATAAATAAAAAGAAACAAAAGTTGTTTAGTGAATGGTGGTTTCATTTGTTTGAGTTTCTCTAAAAAAAATTTTTGCATTTGGTTTTGTTCTCTTTTCAAAAAAAAAGTTTTAAAATCGTTTTGTTCTTTCCTTATTAAAAAAAAATCTTGTTAATCTCTTTTACAAGTTGCAGATTGAAAAAGGAAAAGAAATTGCTTGCTAAAACAATAGCTCTGCTTGCTTGCTTAAAAAAACAAAAAATTTGCCACTTTAAAATAATTTGCTAATAATTCTGCACGCTCTGGTATCGTGCTCTTATCACTTGTTTTTATTTTCATTGCATTGTTGTTTGCTTGGATTTTAAAAAAACAAAAACAAAATCAAATCTCATTCGTAGTTGCATTGTTAAATCACGTTTAATTGCAGTTTTGCATTCATCTCATCTTGTTTTTATTTTCTAAGGGCAACATCCAAATCCACATAAGGTGGGGGATTTCATCACTCTTTCCTTGGCCTACAAATTGCATATCATCGTAGGATTTGCTAATAATAACGGTTAGACGTTGGACTTAAAGGAGTCACGAGCTCACCTAGGGTTTAATTGTATCTTAACAAGTTATCTTCTTTCGATAATTTAATTTCTTGATGTCTATGCTACGAAAGAGCAATAATTAGTTATAAATATTACGGTGATTCGTAAATATTATAGTAAAAAAGATCAATGAAATGAGAGTAACTGGACATCAGTACGCCAATAAAAAGGAAAGCTGTCTACGGGACCATACCTAAGGAGCTACTAAAAGATTGTTTTTCTTAAGGTACTTAAACCTTCGTTTGCATTGCTACAATGATTCGTGGTGCACTAATAACCTCTGTCCGTTACCTGGCTAAAAACTATTGTTTTGGATTAAGACAGAGTGTGATTATACAATTTTGGGTTAGAAGCTACTAAGGATAGAAAATTCGTATTTAAGTCCTTGCATTCATTTAGTTGCATTAGTTCATGCATATTCTTTCTAAAAAAAATCAAAATCCAAAACTAAAAAAATTGTACATTTTACTTAACTTAGTTTTTTTTAATCCAAAGAAATTTTTTTTAAAACTTTTCCTTTATAAAAAAAAGAAAAAAAATTTCAATAAAAATCAAAAATCCAAAAAAAAATATCTTTTCAAAAACAAAAACTTAAAGAAAAGCAAAAACATAGAAAAAAAAGAAAAAATTTGAAAAACAAAACAAAAATCAATCTTCATTTTGAAAAATAAATCCTTTTTGGTAAATATTTTTCGTTTCAAAAATAATATATAAAAAACAACAATTTTTCACTTCATTTTCTAAACCTTGCTCTTTCTCTTAAACTTAATTCTCATTTCTTTCTCTTCTCGACCTTTTCTTGTGCATGAGTACGTGGACTCATGACACAACAACAAATCGTTTAACTTGAACAAACGATACTCCTACAATGGCAAACGAGAATGCCCCACGAACTCTCATGGATAGAATCTTTCCTGATAGAGTTTCTATTCCTTCTTGCATCACCTTACCCACCCCAATGGGTAACCATTTCGAAATTCATTCCAATCATATTGCCACGCTCCCAAAATTTGGCAATTTTGAACATGATGAACCATACATTTCTTAATGAAATTAGAACAAGTTTGTGTGACCATTAAACTTCAACAACTTTGTGATGTCAGAATCAAACTTCGGTTAACTCCATTCGCTCTTACTAATTACGCTGAAAAATGGTTGTACAGCTTACCGTTAAATTTCAAAACTTGGGAAGAATTTGTTAAAGTTTTCTTAAAAAAGTTCTACCCCTTGGAAAAAACTACTAAAATCCAAAATGAAATTGTCATTTTTCATCAATTGAGGGGTGAACCATTCGGAAAATATTTTGAATGATTTAAAAGCTTGTGTTAAATGTCCACACCATAATTTCGAAAAATGGGCTCTTTGCCAAATCTTATACAATGGACTTGAAAATAGCTCACGAACCATGCTTGAATCGATGTGCCGAGCAATTTTCTCGTCCAACATCACGATGATGCTTGGCAATTTCATGAAAACCTAGCCGAAAAATCATCTCAATGGGAATGTTTCACGATCGAGCGCACACTCGATAGGATCATCTTTAGCTTCTGTTGGGCGTGTTCTCACCCAGAAGACATGGAGACCAAGAAACTTGCTTTATTCGGCAGACACATTCGGTAGCCCCATTCGGCAGACCCCATTCGGTAGGCACCATTCGGTAGACCTCGCTCAACCCCATTCGACAGGCACCATTCGGCAGACCTCACCCGAACCACCTCCTGCCGAACCACCTCCTGCCGAACCATCTCCACACCGAACCAACTCTCTCTCGAGACTGCCGAACCAACCCTCTTTCGAGACTGCCGAACGAACCTCCTACCACCGGACCAAACGCCACCGGACCAAACGCTACCGGACCAAGACGTGCCAGGCCAGATCACGTCAGCCCAGGCCCACCAGCAGCTATATACATCCAAGACCCCTGCTCCCAACCTCACTCTATAAATAGAGGGGTAGGGGTACAACAATGGGGACAAGTTTGAGAGCTCAAGCACGGAAGGAACTCTTCAAACAACTTTCTTTTACTCGTATCAAAGCTTTGTACTTGTAATCATAAAAAAAGAAGAGAAATAACATATAAAGTGGACGTAGGCACATTCTGGCTGAACCACTATAAATCTGCGTGTCTTTTTACAGTTTAGTCCCTGATTTTTACGTATTTGCATAAGTCGCTCAAATTACTAAAAATAACATAAGATCTACTAAATCACACAACTTTGAGGTGTTTGTCCATTTTTTGTGCAAACATTTTTGGTGCTTTCACTGAGAATAAGGCTCGAAGCTTCAGCTTCATCCGCTTAACAAGTTTTCCTAACAGCATCGTTCGCCACTTGGAAAACATGCCTCCCAAACAGAGAAAAGATGTTAACAAAGGAAAAAACATCGCATCTAGCAGTCTCCCAGATCCAGATGTCACGAATCAAGCAAATCGTCCTCCTCTAGCAACAGTAACGAATGAAGAACAGGCTAACCCAACTACTCCTGCCATAGAATAGTCCGCAGCAATTACTAGAGCAGATCTGGACAGAGTTGTGGTTGAAGTAACTAACCGCTTCACGTCCCAGCAGGAAGCCTTGGTGGACCATCTCATGTCACGCTTAAGGGACGCTGAAGAATCCAACCGCAACACTGAATCATGGGGCGAGTCCCAGTCTGGAGGATCCCAGAGACAGCAAAGATCCTCCTTCTTCGAAGGAGCTAACGGCAGAAGTAGCCGTGGTAGGAGCCGAGACCGAGCACAGCCCGAAGTTAGGCCTGAGGAAACGTTTGGTACCGAACCCAACGGGGAAGGTACCGGGCGAAGGTCAACTGCAGCTGAGCCTGTCATGCTGCCTAACCACAGAAACACCAGTGAACGGGGCCGAGCTAGAGTTCAGCCCGAAGTTGGACCCGAGGAAGTGCTTAGATCAGAACCCAACAGGGGAAGATCAAGGCAAGGGCCAACTGTAGCTGACCCAAGCATGCTCCCAGAAGATCAAAGGCAGCCACTGGAAAATATGAGGAATGATAGACGATACCATCCCTACAGGTTGTTTGGACGGAATCAATCCCACAGAACAGAACCAAACTCATTTCTATCTGCTCCAAGTTCTGATGAAAGGATGGCACGCTTATTCAGAGAGTGTGTCCAACGGGAGCAAAGAGATCGAGTGATAGGCGCTAGGGTAACCAGCCCTTTCGCCCGCAATATCGAAATTGCTATCACCCCCCGAGAATGGAAGATGCCAACAATGGAACCCTACAAAGGAACCTCCGATCCCGTTGTACACTTACAGAGGTACACGCAGCATATGCTCATGAGTGGAGCAACAGAGGGAGTACTATGCAAATGCTTTCCGCTCTTCTTAGCAGATCTTGCTACCTCCTGGTTCTGTCATCTACCCCAAGGATCCATCAGCTCATGGGAAATGTTGAAAGAAAAATTTATCAGTCAGTTTCGCATTCATGTGGAGCAACCTAAGGACGCTTATTCCTTATCCAGCGTCAAACAGAAACCTGGAGAAAAGCTGCAGCAATACCTAACCAGATTCAACGCCGCAGCAACCGCAGTTCAAGATGCCGATGAGAAACTTATCCTAATGGCCCTCTGCAGTGGGGTGCATCCGGACACTAAATTTGCTAGAAGATTGACAAAAGAAAAACCGGCTACTTTACCCGATTTCTTCCATGAAGCCGGGAAATACATGAGGCTTGAGGATGCCGCCATTGAGGGGCAGTCAGGACAGCAAAGTAAGACGACCCATGGCAACGCCCCTGCTGTGGCGAGGGACGTTCGAAGAAATGATTCCAAAGACAATGCTGGGGGCAAGAAGGTAGAAACGCGCCTATATCGGCCAGGACCAAGATTCGACACTTACACCCCTTTGAACGAGACCGTCGAAAATATCTTCCTTGCCACCCAAGGCGAAGTTAGATACAAATGCCCACCATACAAGAAGGAATCAGATAACGCACAGAAGTCTGGAAAATTCTGCCGCTTCCACGAATCTCACGGACATGATACCAACGAATGCCATCATCTCCGAGATCTGATTGAGGAACACATCAGAAGGAAGAAACTGGAGCGTTATGTAAAAAGTCAAGACAGGACTCCAGCTCCTGCCAATGAAAACCCAAGGCTACCCTCACCAGGGACCGACAGAGGAAACCGCAACGCTAGCAGCTCTAGTCAAGAGAAGATAGTGGTCCATACCATCTCAGGAGGTCCGCACATCGCAGACAGAAGTTGGAGAGAGATGGAAAGATATGGGAAGTCGCTTAGAGACAATAGAGACTGTGTCAATACGGTTATAGAAGAGCGCCACCCAAAGCGGAAAGAAAGTGATGACATCACATTCAGTAAACGCGATCTAGAAGGAAGACAGTACCCTCACATGGATCCCATGGTTATCTCTGCCCGACTCGGTCCCGCCGAAGTTTACCGAATCCTGGTAGACACTGGAAGCTCTATAAATATCCTGTTCAAACACGCATTCGACAAAATGAAGCTATCAATGAAGGATGTATCTCCCTGCGATAAACCACTACACGGTTTCACTGGAGATGCGAAGATGCCCCTCGGGCAGCTGGACCTCTTTGTTGAGATTGGAAGCCATCCCCGCTCCGTTGTAAGGAAATAAACGTTTGTGCTGATAGAAAACCATTCGGCCTACAACGCCTTCTTAGGAAGACCAGCCTTGTCTGACTTCCAGATTGTCCTAGCCCCATGGTGCCTGAAAATGAAATTTCCAACAGACAATGGGGTAGGGGAAGTGGAAGGAGACCAGGATATTGCACGAGACTGCTATGTAACCGAACTTCGCAACAACCACAAGAAAGATAAAGGGAAAGGTGTAGAGATTGCCCTCTGCACAAAAAACCTTGAAGCATAGCAACTAAAGAAAGCCCCTCCTCTTCGATACACCAGCGACCCTTTCAACGAATTAGACCCTAGGGACAAAGAGGAGGAGGCCACCGCCGAGCCTGCAGAGGCTATGGAGTTTATATCTGTAGACAAGCACGACTCAAGTAGGCTACTGAAAATTGGGTCCCAGTTGAAAGCTGAATTGAAGGAACAACTCATTGATTTTCTCCGCCACAACTTGGATGTATTCGCTTGGTCACACGCTGACATGACCGGAATCTCCCCCGACATAGCATGCCACGTATTAAACATTGATCCTACCAAGGTGCCTGTAAAACAAAAAAAGAGAAGTATGGGGGCAGAGCGATCAGCAGCCCTCGATGAAGAAGTAAAGAATCTACTCGCCAATGACTTCATACGAGAAGCTATTTACCCAGAATGGATCGCCAACCCGGTGCTAGTAAAGAAAGCTAATGGGAAGTGGCGGACCTGCATTGACTTCTCCAACCTAAACGACGCCTGCCCAAAGGATTGCTTCCCGCTTCCCAGAATCGACCAACTTGTAGATAGCACAGCCGGGCACGAACTCCTATCTTTTATGGATGCATACTCAGGATATAACCAAATTCCTATGCATGCTCCCGACCAAGACCACACTAGTTTCATCACCGACCGGGGTTTATACTGCTACAAAGTGATGCCCTTCGGACTTAAAAATGCAGGAGCCACCTACCAGCGCCTCGTCAACAAGATGTTTGCAGGGCTAATAGGACGAACAATGGAAGTATATGTAGACGACATGCTGGTGAAATCACGGAAAGCCAAAGATCACGTAAGCCACCTAGGCGAAATGTTCCAGGTACTTCGACAGTATGGAATGAAGTTGAATCCACTAAAGTGCTCCTTCGGAGTGTCATCGGGAAAATTCTTAGGGTTCATCGTCCATGCCCGAGGGATTGAAGCAAACCCTGAACAAGTCCGAGCATTAAGGGACATCAAGATACCTTCCACCCGAAAGGAAATGCAAAGCCTAAATGGAAAAAGTGGCCGCCCTAAGCCGATTCATCTCCAAAGCAACGGACAAGTGCGTCCCCTTTTTCGAAGCTCTAAAGAAAGATAAAGGAAAGTTCGAATGGACGGACGAATGCTTAACCGCTTTCCTTAACCTAATCGAACACCTCCAGAAACCACCGGTACTCTCGACCCCAAGCGAAGGCGAAGAATTATACCTATACCTTGCTGTGTCATCTCACGCCCTAAGCGCTGCCTTGGTAAGGGAAGACAACCGCACGCAACGACCAGTTTACTTCGTCAGTAAAAGGTTTACTGGGGCAGAAGTCAGATATCCTAAACTTGAAAAGTTAGCATACTGTTTACTAATCACTTCACGAAAACTACGTCACTACTTCCAATCCCATTCCATCAAAGTTCTGACCGATCAACCACTGAGGCAGGTACTCCATCGTCCCGACACTTCCGGGCGACTACTTAAATGGTGTATTGAGCTGAGTCAATATGATATCACCTATCACCCTCGCACCGCCATCAAGGGACAAGCCATGGCTGATTTCATTGCAGAATTCACAACCAACGAGGATAAGGAGCAACTGGAAATAACGGAAGATATCAAGTGGAATCTCTTTGTGGACGGTGCATCTAACGAACAAGGCTCGGGGGCAGGTGTGGTAATAATCACTCCCAGAGGAAATAAACTGCACTCTGCTATAAGGTTGGAGTTCGCTGCCACCAACAACGATGCAAAATATGAAGCAGTGATAGCTGGACTAGAAATTTCCATAGAAATCGGAGCCAATTCTTTGTGTCTTCACAGCGATTCTCAACTTATTGTTAATCAAATACTAGGAGAATTCCAAACTCGAGAGGAACGACTCATAGCATATCTAAAGAAGACCAAGTTGCTTCTCAGCCGATTGGATCAGTACTTAGTCAAACACATCCCTCGGGAAGAGAACCAAGAGGCCGACGAATTGGCAAAGCAAGCGAGTATGAGAGACATCGCCATCTTCGGGGCAGTAACCATCTCAAAGCAAACGGTCCCGAGTTTTGAGCAAGTGAATCTGATAGCCACAGCCGAAGAAGCAACTTGGATGACTCCCATCCGAGACTACCTACAAGGTGGCACACTACCCAACGGGCGTAATGAAGTCAAGAAAATCTTGAGGAAAGCGTCCCGCTATACAATACAAGAAGACATCCTCTATCGGCGCGGTTTCTCTAACCCATTATTAAGGTGTGTCGCCAGAAGGGAAGCCAAGGAAATCTTATCCAACATCCATCAGGGGAGCTGTGGAGATCACACCGGGGGGCAAACATTAGCAAAAAAGATACTCCGATACGGATATTTCTGGCCCACCTTAAGCAAGGACGCCTTAGATTTCGTCAAGAAGTGTGACAGATGCCAAAAATTTGCTAAGATCCCTCGGCTACCAACAACCGAGATTACTCAGATGACCAGCCCTTGGCCCTTCGCGATATGGGGAATTGACTTAATCGGCGAGCTACCAATGGGCCGAGGCGGGGCCAAATATGCTATAGTGGCAGTTGATTATTTCACCAAATGGGTGGAAGTGGAACCTCTAAATAAAGTATCTTCAGCAAAAGTTATTAACTTCTTGATCAAAAATGTTCTATGCAGGTACGGAGTCCCACTCAAAATCATATCAGACAATGGACTTCAATTTGACAGCGAGGAATTCGCCAACTGGTGCCAAGAACACAGAATTCATAAAAGCTTCTCATCCGTAGCATATCCCTAGGCAAACGGACAAGTCGAAGCGGTCAACAAAATTCTGAAAACTCTAATAAAAAAGAAGCTCGAAAAGTCAAAGGGCGCTTGGGTGGATGAACTTCCTACGGCACTATGGGCCTATCGCACATCTTTCAGAACATCGACAGGGCACACTCCTTTCTCTTTGGCATACGGATCGGAGGCTATGCTCCCAGTTGAAACTATTGTGCCTTCCCATCGTCGGATCCACTATAACCCAGAAGAGAACGAAGAACTCCTTCACATGTCTTTGGATCTAATCGAGGAGAGAAGAAACGATGCAATCCTCAAAACAGCAGCCCACAAGCAAAAAGTGGCAGCACAATACAACTCCAAAGTCAAGCATCATACCTTGCAAGAAGGGGATCTTGTCCTCAAGGAATCTTCCCTCGCCCCGGAGCACTAGACCCAATCTGGGATGGACCATATGTAATTCATAAAGATCTCCACAACGGAGCCTATATTTTGTCAACAGTGGACGGAGAGGTGTTCCAGAGGGCATGGAACATCCAACACCTCCGTCGATACTTTTCTTAACTTGTATTGCCCATATGAAGTGAATTAACAAAGAGAATCAGTGGACGTAGGCCTTTTCATGCCGAACCACTTTAAAAAACCTTGTCTCTTTTTTTTGTTCCTTTGTATCTTGGCTGCTTGTTAACTTTATCCTTTTCTGTTGAACAAAATCCTGAGTATACAGCACTTCTATTCAAAGCACTCCACAACACAACTTCACCTGGACAAGACCTAACAGGTACTATGCAAATCTATGCCCTCGCCAATGAGACACTTTTGCTCCAGCATCCCTCTGCTGCGGGTTAACTCATTGCTCGCGACGGCCCTTAAAGCCAACTGTAATGAGCCGATTATAAGCCACCGAGAAGGCCGACTATAGCCGAGGCAGCTCATTACGGCGTTAGGCTCGCCGGCAACTGTGAACCGACTATAAGCCCCAACATAAGGTGTGGCCAGCCAGGGGCAGTTCACAGTTGACGATCGGCACCCACGCTAGCCGGCCACAGTAAATCGAATAATACCCACGATTACGGGCCATAATGGCCAGGGTAGTTACTGTGCGCGATCTCGGCTCCGATGTGTCTTAAGTGCGGCTGTGGTAAAAAAGAATTAACTCCCCGCGGAGGCGTAAGATGGGTGACAAATGTCTCCAAGACCCACAGCTAGGGAAAGTGACTACAAAACCCGTTTGCCACGAACTTAAGCACATCGAAGGCCTTCCGTGATTGGAAGTTTTACTATTTCACGTATTTCAATTTTACTTAAAAAGCTTTTTTTTTTCTATCTCCTATAACAATCCCTAAAGTGCATGATACAGAGTAGGAGATACTCGCCAATGGGTGTAGGGACTCACAGTGGCAGGACATTCGACTACATTCCATGCTCGGTCCTACAAGATATTCAAGACTGCCATCTACGATTAAAACATGAAAGGCGGTATTTTCTTCTTTTATGTACAAATACATGACTATAATTTGTTCGCACCACACGCTAATATTGCAAGTCATAAAATTATGGTGTAGAACCAGAGTCTAACATCAAACACAATGTAATTACAAGAATATACATAGCTACATTTCTCATACGATATGTCGAAATAGCAACAAATATTCAAGAAACGACAAAATCAGCTTAAGTTAAAAAATTACACGTCAAGAATAATGTTGATTATTACAAGTAGCAAGAATTACAACTTAGAAGTTACTCTACTGTCTTAAGACTAACAGATACAACAATGCCAAGCCGACAAAAAGAATTTTCCAGGTCTAATCAGGGAGCCGGTTGCGTCGAAGTCTTGACCTTGCTCTGTTGCCCGCCTGTCCGGTCATAAAAAGGATTCATTAGTGATAAGTAACCAAGTTAACGGAAAGACTAGAAAGGAAGACTTACCAGCACCTGCTTCTTGACCATCCTGGTCGCCATCCTCTACCTGCACACCTGCCTCCTCAGCAGCGAGCAGCCGCATACACTCCTTTACCGCCACTTTCTCCTCCTTGGTGAACTGGGCAGTGACCACATCCATACTGAAGACCGTTCCACCCTCTTTATCTGCATCAGCCTTAGCCTCCTCCAAAGCCCGAAGATAGATCTTAGCCATGACCCTGGGATAATCATCCATCCAAGAGAGATTGCCCTGCTTCCAAGTACGGAAATACATGTCCTGGAGCATGTCATCCATCATTCCCTCATTCTCCTCAAACTCCCTCATCCGGGCATCGGAAGCCGACAACCTTTCGACGGCAGCATCTCTCTCCAATCTGTATCTCGAGCAATCAGCCTGAAGGGACCTCCGCATCACCTCCATCTCTTCCCTCAACTTAGCTTGAGCAAGCTCTGCAGCCTCGAGTTTCTCGGACAATTCCTCCACCTGCTCGAGATCCGCTCTCCGAACCTCATCCACCGTGGCAATAGCCATGTCAATCCGCTCTTTGCAAGTAGCTTCCATTTTCCGCAATTCGGCCCGACTGACCTCTTCCATGGTTTTCCTTAGTCGCCCAGTAGCAGCCTCATGTTGAGAAATCTGAATAGCCTGATCCGCAAGCTGTTTGGCCTGATCCGAAACCACCAATCGAAGTCGGATATTGGTGCTCCCAATCTCCTCTCCAGCCTTAACCAGCCGAGCATGATGCCCCATCAGCTTCTTGGTCTCCTCTGCCACCCGATCAATATTAGCCTTGGCCTCGTCTCCCATAGTGACTATACGAGTAGTGAGTAGATCGAGATCTAAGGACTTGGCTTCATCAAGTACTCGTACAATGGGGTTACGGGGGAGAAGGTGTTCGCCAGTGACTTCGTCAAAAGTAATATCATGAGAACTTGGATCCAGATCAGGATGACCCGCAAATGGATTACGGGCCAAGTCGGGACGGTCGATATGAATAACAGAAGGGTTTCCGGACGGGTGCGAAGAAGGTGCAAACTCGCTACCCTCCTCAGTAATATCATGAATAGGCTGAGCCGGAGGCTGGGGACCGGGCGAAGTTTCGGATAAAGGATGACTCCTTTTCCTCTGCTGAATACCCTCTTCGATGACCCCAAGAAGAGGACGGTAGCCGACTACATCCCCGGAGCGTTGGGTTGAGGGCTTCGGCTTAGCAGAAATTTTGGAAATTTTATATTGCTCAAGCCTGTGTCGAAGGTCTGAAGCTTTGGACGTCTTGCCTGCTCCTGATATAAAGAACAAGTGTCACAATCTTACATTACTATACGATTCGAGAAACGCGGTAAATTACAAGTTAAAAAAAAGGAAAAGAAACACAGCTGTGGTTGTACAAACCCTGGGGAGGAGTGGGATACTGCAATAAGTCCTGGATTTCATTCCAGGACGGGAGCGGGTCATAAAATATTCCTAAGTCCCTATCATTAATGAAGCATGCAGGAGTCAAGAGTTCACCTTGAGTCGTCGGAGCCACCTTGGCTGGAATGGTCGGAGAAGACTCACTTGCACCAGTCCCGGCTTTGTCCGCCTTCCCGGTCTTCTCTGCCAAAGCCGGATCCTCATCCAACCCCTCAAAAGCCTGGTGGAACGCATCATCCGTCCACTCCTGAATCTCACCCGCTTGCCCAGGAAGTATGGCCCCGATGCCATCGCCACCTTTGTCACCATCCCGACCATCTCCACCCTCGCCTCTTTCCTCCTCTATGTCTTCCTCCTCCCGGGTAAGTGGACAATTGCTGGGGGAGGGACCGTCCGATTTCTTGAGTTTCTTACCTCCGACAGCTGGAGGTTTTGTGAAAGGTTTCCTCTTGCTACTCTCTGCCGTAACACCTTCCTTGGTCTGAGCAGCCGCCCTCTCCTCCGCCGTTTCCCTCAGCTTAACTACAGACTGCTGCGAAAGGATTAAGTTATATTCCAGAAGAATCGCATTTCTAATCAAGAAGGCAGATGATCTATATTTCCCAAGAATGGCTTCTATCTCAGCCGCCGTCTGAACCAGGCGGTCAGTCTCCACAACCGGAAAGCCACCTGTCGCTAGCAAAAATGAGAAAGTATGAGAAGAAGCATCGCAATCGGAATAGAAATTATAAGTAAAAGCATCAACTTACATCCAGAGGTAAAGCGCCGGATTGAGACGGAGTCGTCCCTAACAAAGAACCACTCTTTCTTGAACATGCTGAATTTAGAGTACAGGTCCAAGACCGGCTTGAAGGTCACAGCCGACTCCAAGCTAATATATGGGGACCCCTTCTTATAGCCCCTTAAATTATACAAGTACCGGATCTCCCGGTTGGAAGGAGCACGACCATACTTCCTCCGAAAAATAACGAAAAGGCTCACCAGTATGGCATAAGAGTTGGGCTGAAGCTGGAATGGGGCCACCTTTAGATACGTGAGGAAGCTGACTACCCAAGCATTGAGAGGCGGGATAGCACCACACATACAATGGTACCTACTATAAGCAAAGTATCCTTCGGGAGGATTGTATGGCATGACTCCTGGGCCCGGCAGCAGCATGAGGGCTCTATCGATCCCAAAGGAACGAGATATAACATCGAGCTGCTCCTCTTTGAGAGAGCTAGGAAAGCAGTCAGGCGGGGAATCCAGCAGCTCCTGGGGACCATATCCATCCACTAATGACCTTGGGGCGGGCCCATGACGCTCCGATCCTGATTGAGCTGGGGGCACGGCCGAGGACTCTCCTTCACCCCCGGATCTCTTCTTGTCTGATCGAGTTTCTACTTTGCGAGACATTATCTACAACACCGGAAAAGCATAGTGTTAGAACAAAGGATGTAAACAAGTAAGCATATAATATGGAATTTCACTTAAAAAGTTCGAAGTATGAAACACATGTTCACTCGGTACAATAGTTCATTCGGCGAACAGATGCAGCACTTTAATGGTTCATTCGGTAGTATAATATAAGTTTTCATTCGGTGCCCAAAGAACCAAGTTCGTTCGGTAAATCAGGACCAAAACTCGTTCGGCACTAAGCCCTATTCTCATTCGGTAGTGCGATACAGGAAGCATTCGGTTTTAGAAACCTATCATGTTCATTCGGCGAAAGGACGTATACCTGGTTCGGTGCGAGCTTGATTCGGCAAAAGGTTGATTCGGCTAAACTCGTCTCTCTGGTTCGGTTGTTCGGTAAGGAAAAGCAAAGGGGGTATAGCCCCTATATATAGACAAGCGAGAGGCAACCGGATCAGCCAGTTCGGCATTCCTCGCCGAACGAACCTACCTCAACTACAGTAAACAACCAAAAACAAAGCACGCCATATTCAAGAATATGCCCCACTTTGGGGGGCAAATGTTGGGCGTGTTCTCACCTAGAAGACATGGAGACCAAGAAACTTGCTTCATTCGGCAGACACATTCGGCAGCCCCATTCGGCAGACCCCATTCGGCAGGCACCATTCGGTAGACCTCGCTCAACCCCATTCGGCAGGCACCATTCGGCAGACCTCACCCGAACCACCTCCTGCCGAACCACCTCCTGTCGAACCATCTCCACACCGAACCAACTCTCTCTCGAGACTGCCGAACCAACCCTCTTTCGAGACTGTCGAACGAACCTCCTACCACCGGACCAAACGCCACCGGACCAAACGCTACCGGACCAAGACGTGCCAGGCCAGATCACGTCAACCCAGGCCCACCAGCAGCTATATACATCCAAGACCCCTGCTCCCAACCTCACTCTATAAATAGAGGGGCAGGGGTACAACAATGGGGACAAGTTTGAGAGCTCAAGCACGGAAGGAACTCTTCAAACAACTTTCTTTTACTCGTATCAAAGCTTTGTACTTGTAATCATAAAATAAGAAGAGAAATAACATATAAAGTGGACGTAGGCACATTCTGGCTGAACCACTATAAATCTGCGTGTCTTTTTACAGTTTAGTCCCTGATTTTTACGTATTTGCATAAGTCGCTCAAATTACTAAAAATAACATAAGATCTACTAAATCACACAACTTTGAGGTGTTTGTCCATTTTTTGTGCAAACAGCTTCGGAAGCTAAAATCGATGCAATGATTAATAAATTCGACAACGTTTTCTCATCCAACCAAATGAACCAAGCTTCCCAACCAATGTGTTATAAATGCAACGATCCAAATCACATAGCCGATCAGTGCCCTAATTCGATAGAACAACTCAATGCTTTCAATAAGATTAAGAATGAGCCATTTTCTCCAACGTACAATCCTGGTTGGAGAGATCACTGGACTTTGCTTGGAACCAAAATAATCCCAACAGAATTTGGTTCGTCCCAATTTTCAAGCATTTTCGAATAATGCTTCGAATCCTCCCTTTCAACCCAATCATTTTCAACAAAATTTTGCGGGTCCGTCTCAAAATCAACCGCAAAAATCTTTTGCTTCCCAAGACGATAAACGTTTGACTTCACTTGAGAAATGTCTGGAAACTTTGGCTAAAACAAACATTCAAAACCTCCAATCAAACAGTAATTTGCAAAATTTGTTACTCGTACATGTAGAATACGAGTCAGTCGATTGCAAAACTTGAAATGCAAATGAGTCAATTAGCCACGTCTGTGAGTGACCGTGAATTAGGCACATTCTCAAGTCAGCCAGTTCCAAATCCCAAAAATCAAAACACGAATTCAAATCAAGCCCATGTTGTTCTAGATAGCAACGTAACCCAAATGAATGTTATCACGACTTTGCGTTCTGGTAAACAAATCGATAATCAAGTCGTTAATCCAAATGATTTATCGGAAACCCCTCTCGACACTTCGAAAACAACAAACGAATCTGAACAAAATGTTGAGTCAAACATCGAAACAAACTCCAATCCAAATTCTTCGTCTACTTATGTAGACCCACCTACTGAGTATCATGTTTCATTTCCACATCGTCTTCGACCCAAGAAACACTCTGACCAAATGGAAAAGATGTTGGAAATTTTTAAACAAGTAAAAGTTAACATCCCACTTCTTGATATCGTTCAACAAGTCCCAACTTACGCTAAATTTCTTAAGGACTTGTGTACTAAAAAACGACACACTCATGTACCCAAGAAAGTTTTCTTAGTCACCAGACTTAGCAGAGTCTTGTCCCAATCAATTCCTACCAAATACAAAGAACCTAGATGTTCGATGATCTAGTGCACGATAGGAGACGAAACAATTAAGAAGTGCTTACTAGATCTGGGTGCGAGTGTCAATTGATTCCTTATTTAGTTTACTAGCAACTTGGCTTGGGTGAACTAAAACCAATGAAAGCAACTCTTCAATTTGCCGATCGTTCGATAAAGAAACCCGTGGGAGAAATCGAGGACACACTCATCAAAATTGGTCAATTTATATTCCCCGTCGATTTCATCGTTTGGAGACTCAACCTGTGAATAATCCGATGAGTCAAATTTCATTGATTTTTGGCCGACCTTTCTTGGCTACTTCAAATGCTCTAATCAATTGTCAAAACGGTTCGATGAAAATTTCTTTTGGAAACATGACTTTGGATCTTAACATCTTCAATCTTGAAAATCAACCGAACGAACCATGTGACCAAATGCTGGAAGTAAGCTCCTTTCAAGAAAATTTTGACTATGAAACAATTGACCTAAACAATGAACGCGAGACCGAATATGAACAACTGTTTCAAGATGAGCCTAATGAAATTGAAAATGTGCTTCTGTTTGAACCCTTTACCGTTGAATCATAACTTTAACCGAATTCTTTGATTGAGAAAACCCCGAGGTTGGACCTCAAACCCTTACCCGATCACCTTAAGTATGCATACTTAGGTGACAGTGAAACATTTCCAGTCATAATCTCTTCAACTCTCTCTCTCTTGATCAAGAAGCTTCCTTACTTTCAATTCTGTCGAAATACAAAGAAGCAATTGGATGGTCGATCACCGATATAAAGGGAATTAGTCCAGCTCTTGTTCAACATTACATCCATTTAGTTGACGATGCCAAGCCCATTCGTGACGCGCAACGAAGGCTTAACCCAAAAATGAAGGATGCGGTTCGTGATGAAATTCTTAAACTCCTCGACAATAGAATCATATACCCAATCTCTGATAGTTCGTGGGTTAGCCCAATTCATGTCGTGCCTAAAAAGTTTGGACTTACCGTTATCAAGAACGACTCAAACGAACTCATTCCAACTCGTACTCAAACGGGTTGGCGTGTTTGCATTGATTATTGAAAACTAAATGCTGCAACACATAGATAACTTCCCTCTTCCTTTCATTGACTAAATGCTTGAATGTTTAGCCGGCCATAAATTCTATTGCTTTTTAGATGGTTATTCTAGCTATAACCAAATTCCAATCACTCCCGAAGATCAAGAGAAAACGATTTTCACGTGTCCCTTTGGCACTTTTGCGTATCAACGTATGCCTTTTGGCTTTTGCAATGCTCCTGCTACATTTCGAAGATGCATGGTTAGCATCTTTTCCGACATGATTGAATGCTTTCTAGAAGTATTTATGGAAGATTTTTCCATCTTTGGAAACTCGTTTTCCGATTGGTTACACCATCTCGAGTTGGTTCTTGATCAATGCAAGGACAAGCACTTAACGTTAAATTTGAAAAAATTCCATTTTATGGTTAAACACGGCATTGTCCTTGGGCATGTCATTTTAAACAAAGGCATTGAGGTAGATAAAGCGAAAGTTGATGTAATTGCAAATATACCCGTTCCCAAATCTGTTAAGGACATTCGTTCATTTCTTGGACATGCTGGTTTTTATCGACGCTTTGTGAAAGACTTCAGTAAAATTGCTCGACCTCTTACAACTCTTCTTGGAAAAGACATTCCATTTGACTTCAATTCTGGTTGTGTTTCTGCTTTTGAACGTCTCAGAAACAAACTCATTTCCGCTCCTATCATTTGCTCACCCAATTCGGATCTTCCTTTTGAAATAATGTGTGACGCTTCTAATTTTGCAGTTAGTGCTGTCTTAGGACAACGAATCAACAAAATTCTTCATGTTATCTACTACGCTTGTATGACTTTAAATGATGCTCAACTCAATTAAATGACCACTGAAAAAGAGCTTCTAGCTGTAGTCATTGCGCTTAAAAAATTCTGACCTTATTTGATTGGCTCACACATTACTGTTTACACTGACCATTCCGCTTATAGGTACCTTTTCACTAAAATGGATGCTAAGTCTCGTTTGATTCGTTGGATCCTTCTACTTCAAGAATTTGACCTTACAATCAAAGACAAAAAAGGAGCCGACAACATCATTGCTGATCATCTGTCGTGTCTTCCAAATGCATCATCTTCTTTACCGATCAACAAGAACTTTCTCAATGAACAACTCCTTTTCGTTTCTGTCGATCCATGGTGTTAATCGACGGAGTTTCTATCAGTTTAGAAAACCGTTGAAAATTTTCGAATTAAAATAACCGCAAGTGCACGGCGTACTATTGAAGTACATGGCGAGTACGGGTCGATCCACAGGGAATTGTTAGAGTTTAAAAATCTATTCAATCAAATTAGACCAAATGGAGGAGAAATTATTAACTAGAAATAAAATGAAGCTAAAACTAGAATTAAAATTTGATTTAAAAACTATTGAACTAGAGAACAATTTAGAGGCAAATCCACTCTCATATTTTTGTAAATCAACAAACAAACAATTTGTGATCTCTAGCTTTGATATTAAGTGAAATATTGTTGTATTTATCATAAGTATGGTTTGTTTATGTTATTAATTAACATAACTCAAACCATCAAACTATAATACAACAAATAAACCACTTATAATTCTCATGAAAATGAAGCCAAAGCAAAAGCTATTTTAAGTATGATCTATTTACTATTGTAACTAGTAATATAGATCATCAAATTTCATTTTTACTTTAATTTTAAAATCAAAAATGGATTAGCAAATGATGATGCAACTTGTGTTTATGTTGAATAAGATAGCTCATTTTCATAAGCAATATAAGCTATCAAACCCACTTGTATAAACTTGCATCAAAATTCACTTTCATGAAGCACAAACAAGAGATCATAAATCATAAAAAAAATGCTGAAATTACATAATATTTGGGAGCTTCATTACCCCTAAATTGAAGGGGTTTAGCTACTCATTTGTGGCATTGAAGCAACACAAGTAAATTTCAACATTAAAAAGAGAAGAAAATAGAAAATAAGCAAAGAAGAGAATGTAATTAAACTATTTACAACAAAAGTAATTAAGCTACACTACTTGCATGAATGTAAAACTAATCTACTAACAAAGAAAAGGAAGCATGAAAAGTAAATAAAAGCATGTAAATAAGATAAGAGAAAGAGGCTAAGGAGCCATTTTTATTTCATTGCATATTGAGATTACACTTTGATCTCTTAATTTCCTTAGTAATATGAAAGGTAGATGATCCTTTACATGTATATAAGAGGGCTATTTATACATGCATAAAACCCTAATTCTATTTTTAGGGGGCTTTCTAAAATACCCCTTAGGAAGTGCGGAGGCCAAGTAATCATTCGCTTCTACTAATCATCATTTAAGTGTACATGAAGCCATTAATTCCATAAGCATGTTCATTAGCCTCTAATTTGTACATTAAGGTAGGTGGGTAGGTGGGGTCCTCCATGATCTTCACATTGAATTATTTCCCTCTTCTTTCCTTTGTATTCATTTGTGCATGCATTTATCTTCATATAAGCCTCTTCCATATGCATCCAAATTCCTATAAAAATCATCAAAAATGTCGAAGTAAAAATTCTTAAATTTTCACATGCACAATAATGACCATTTTGCCCCTGAATGAAGATGAAAATATGATGGTTTGAAAATAATTGTATTTTGGTTTTAACATGTACAAATGCCCAAATATGATGTTTATTTAAATAAAAAGAGATAAAATATGGATGTAAATATATGCACATTAACATGCACATCAAATACCCCCACACTTATCTTTTTATTCGTCCTCGAATAAAGGAAAACTGAGATAAATCCGTTTTCATAGGGAGCACGATTGCATTGAGCGTATGCAACAAGCCATTAAACCTCTGGGTGTCCCCAGTAGGACGAGTGTTTTCTCGTGAGGGTTTTCAGCGGATACTACCCACAGAATCCAAATGCAAAGTGAAAATATTTACAAAATGCAAGACTTATTTACAATGGGATGAATGCAAGTTTTTGAAAATATTTACAAATGAAGGACTCACTTTCAATTCGACACTCATAAGTTAAATATAGGTTTTGGTTATTGTTTTGAAAAATTTAAGTCATTTACTTGTCAAAATTTCCAACAAAAATCAAGTTATCATAGCAAATAGACAATAGTTTAACTCGTTGTTTCGGTTGATCACAAAGTGTAACCATGAAATGGATCTTTAGTTGATTATCAAAGTTTATCAAAGTGGTATTTTCATTTCTTTTCAGTAACAAGTTAAACCAAATTAGTAAAAATAGTGCTCGGATTTCAATTGCTTACTCTCTCTTATTTGAAAATTTTATTGATATTAACAATATTTACATATGCCTAACTCAGGTAAACTAAGGCCAGATATATTACCCGTGCACTGCCTTGCGGACTGATGTGAGGGGAATACAGAGCGTGGTGAGTGAACACACAAGTGTGAACACTTATCGACTGTAGGCGTTATTAAAAATAATTTTTATCTATATATACCTAACTTAGATAAACTGAGGCCAGATATACCGATCGTGCACTGCCTTTCGGGCTTATGTGAGAAGGGCACAGAGCATGGCGAGTGAACACATGACTCTAGGAGTTAAAAATATATACATATATAAAAATGTTTTTTTTAGAAAGAGAGAGTTTTGCAAAATCATCTTAGCACCATTTAACTTAGAAGATAAAAATGTTGTATCCTTTACTTTAAATTTACCACTTTTTTAAACAAAGATTTTCAATTAGAACATACTTCATAGTTAACACATATGAACCTTCCTATATACTAGTTAAACCATTATTATTTGTAATCAAACTTCATTTTTATTTTTGTTAAGACAAATAAATTTTCCAAAAATTGCAATTTATTAACCAAAACTTATACTTATCCTATAGTGTTTTTTCAAAAATAAATCAAAATGCTAAAAAGAAAATGTTTTTGGGATTTAGAAATTTTTTTTTAGATAAAGGAAATGGAAATTCAAAAATACCATGAAAATGAAAATGAGACTCGCCCCCCACACTTAATTTTGACTGTGTCCCCACAGTCAATGTATGATATAATGAGTGTAACAGGGAAAAATATGTACATATTTAAAAAAGAGGGTTAACATTCTTACTAGACGTAGCTTGGCTCATGAAGAATCATAAGCTCCTCCTCTTGGTTACTGGGCAATTCCAAGAAAGGTTTTAAACGATGACCGTTGACTTTGAAAATCGATCCATCCCTAGGGTTTTCTATTTCTACGGCACCATGTGGAAATACAGTTCGTACCACAAATGGTCCGGTCCATCTAGATTTAAGTTTCCCAGGGAATAAATGAAGTCTCGAGTCATATAAAAGAACTTTTTGGTTAGGCAAAAATGTTTCCTTAGGATTGACTTGTCATGAAAAGCTTTGGTTCTTTCTTTGTAAATTTTCTCGTTTTCATACGCGTCATTCCTAAGTTCTTCTAGTTCGTTGAGTTGTAGTTTTCGGTTTTCGCCAGCTTTCTCAAGATCAAATTTTATGTTCTTAATTGCCCATAGCGCTTTGTGTTCGATTTCAACGGGTAAATGGCAAGCTTTACCGTAAACTAAATGAAATGGGGACATCCCAAGGTTAGTTTTAAAAGCAGTACGATAAGCCCAAAGTGCGTCGGTCAATTTCTAAGACCAATCTTTTCAATTTTTATTGACAGTATTCTCCAAGATTTGTTTTATTTGTCGATTTGAAACTTCAACTTGGCCACAGGTCTGAGGATGATACGGAGTGGATAACTTGTGGGTTATCGAGTATTTTTTCATTAAAGTTTCAAAAGAACGGTTACAAAAATGGGTTCCGTTATCACTGATTATTGTGCGAGGTGTGCCGAACCTCGAAAAGATATTTTCTTTGAGCAATTTCACAACAATTCTATGGTCATTGGTTTTGCAAGGAACAGTTTCGACCCATTTTGAAATGTAATCGACAGCGAGAAGGATATACAAGTTTCCAAAAGAATTGGGAAAAGGTCCCATAAAGTCGATACCCATACATCAAAGATTTCGATCGTAAGAATGGGGTTTAGAGGCATCATATCTCGTCAAGAAATTTGTCCAAGCATTTGACATCGATCACAAATTTTGCAAAATTCGAATGAGTCTTTGAAAAGAGAAGGCCAATAGAATCCACATTGAAGCACTTTTTATTCAGTTTTTCAAGGACCAAAATGTCCACCGCATGCTTGATCGTGGAAAAACGAAAGAACACTCCTGATCTCATTATCTGGAATGCAACGTCGGATAATTTGGTTGGTACAATATTTGAACAAGTATGGATCGTCCCAATAGAAATATTTCACTTGGGACATGAATTTGTATTTGTCCTGTTTGGACCAAGATGAGGGAGTTTCTGTAGTGACTAAGTAGTTTACTATATCAGCGTACCATGGGTCGACAGAAACTGAAAGAAGCTGTTCATCGGGGAAGTTTTCATTGATTGGAAAAGAAGATGGTGCGTTCGAAAGACGAGACAAGTGATCGGCTATGACGTTATCGGATCCTTTTTTGTCTTTATTTGTAAGGTCAAATTCTTGAAGTAAAAGGATCCAACGAATCAAATGGGATTTAGCATCCTTTTTAGCGAAGAGATATCGAAGCGCAGAGTGGTCCGTGTAGACAGTAATGTGTGAACCTATCAAGTATTTGGTTGGAATTTTTTGAGAGCAAAAACGACAGCTAGAAGCTCTTTTTCGGTTGTTATGTAGTTGAATTGAGCGTCGTTCAAAGTCATACTCACGTAGTAAATGACGTGAAGGATCTTGTTGATGTGTTGTCTTAAGACAGCACCAACGGCAAAGTTCGAAGCATCACACATTATTTTGAAAGAAAGATTCCAATTGGGTGCGCAAATGATTGGAGCAGAAATTAGTTCGCTCTTAAGACGTTCAAAAGAAGAGATACAATCAGAGTTAAAATCGAAAGGAACGTCTTTTCCAAGAAGAGTGGTCAAGGGACAAGCGTTTTTGCTAAAGTCTTTCACAAAGCGCCGGTAAAAACCAGCATGTCCTAGAAATGATCGAATGTCCTTAACAGTTTTTGGATTGGGTAGGTTTGCAATTACGTCGATTTTCGCTTTATCTACCTCAATGCCTTTATTTGAGAAGATATGTCCAAGGACTATGCCTTGTTTGACCATAAAGTGGCATTTTTCCCAATTCAAAGTCAAATGTTTTTCTTTACATCGATTTAGAACCAACTCGCACTACACCATACTGGCCATTTTGCCACACCCCAATGCGGAAAATTTTCCACAGTCTTGAGCCATGGCAATTTTACCATGGTTTAGGGCCGTGGTAAAATATATTGCCATGCTAACGGGCCGTGGCAAAATTATCTTTATTCTTTAACCCCCCTTACATACGTATGGCCTACACACCTTCTCGGAAAACAACGCCCCTCGTACTCAAAAAGCCTTAAGCATACAGCCCACTCGAATCTTTTAATTTCAGTCCCGCTCATTGAATCCTAAAAAAACCTAATCCTCAATTTCAATCCCGCGCTTGAATCCTCAAAAAACAACCTAATCCCGCTCGAGAACGTGGTTGATGTTGTTTGCAATTTTGGAATTGCACTTGTACCCGACCAAAATTTAGATCTCCAATTTTATGCCCCAATTCAAAGGGAAAAGGAACCGGTTGTCTTCATGCCCGAGGAAGTCGTCGTAGAGATTTCAAGTAAATGGATGAATACCTTAATTGTATATGTTATGGGGGAACATCCTCTATATGACCAATTCAAATGTTTAGTTCATAACATAATGAAGCCAATTTCAGAATTTGAATTATATTTTATGGCTAATGGTTTCATTGCTATTAAATTGTCTTCTTCTATTGATTGTGACAATATTTTTAGAGGCGATCCATGTAATTTTAATTCCAGAATTGTTATAATAAAAAAATGGAATCCAGATTTGAAATTGACTTGGGATTATTTTTCAACCAATCCTATTTTGGTTCGTATCATGGATCTTAATTTTTCATACTGGAGCAAGGAGGGGATTAGTGGGATTGCAAGTGCACTTAGAAAGCCTATTCGACAGGATAATACAACTAGCAAACAATCCCGACTAAATTATGCTCGAGTTTTGATAGAAATTTATTCTAATTTTGCATGTCCTGAAATAGTACATATACAAAGATTGAATAACTAACATGAGAGCGTTGATTTAAAATATGAATACAAACCAAAAGTTTGTTCAAGTTGTAAATTGTTTGGCCATAGTCCCGATTATTATCCTTTTACATTCAAACAATAGTGGCAAGAAGAAACAAACATGCCCGAATCAAGTTTTTTGATTAGATTCACAAAGAAGCTCTTTATTATTAGATGCACAATGAATTTGATATAAAATCATCCAGGTAAAACATACAAAATAGATGAAACACATAGTAGTACATGCTAGTTTTGTTGCAACAATGACACCATTAACCTGGTTGTAAGAGCACATGAAACTGGCGACACGGCCCTCCTGAACACAGGTTTTGAATGGCACATCGAACATATCTTCCAGATCTTGTTTACTCACCTGCATTATTTTATCTTGTATTATTTACCAGTATAGAAAGCAGTTACTGTTTTTTGTGATGTTTTCTATCAACTTAATTATGTGTATAGGGCGTGCAAATAACTTCTAAATAAAGCACTATGGCACGATGGAATTTTTATGTGGCGAAGCTGAAAGTGATCAGGTAAGCACAACCCAGATGGGTTGATGAATTAACAATGTTTTAATCAGGATTCTTCGTTCACATGTAGGTGATTGATGAATTTGATCAGAACATACATATTGTTGAAATTGACATAAAGGAGGATCAACAAGTTGCAGAAACAAGTTGATCAGAATGTACATTTTGTTGAAATTGAACATGGAGTTGAGTGCATCCACAAGCAAACTAAGAAGACAACTCAATTCTCCAAACCGAGCATCCAAGCTTTTCTCCCTAAAAATGACAAAACCATCCTTCCTCCTGGTACCAAATCTTAAACCTTAGATCAAGAAATTTTGAAAATTTGCTTTCAAACTACTTATAATAGGATTTAATTATATTTGGTGTACTTTTGCTTGCTACATGGATATTATTTTTATTCAAAATAACTCCTTTCTCATGTTTAACTCCACCAGGAACCTGCAAGCATTTGCAATTTAAACAGCGTGTAAAAAGCAAAATCTTTTTCTAGTTTACGACATAGTTATCAGAACCCTAATATAGACTTAAAAAAAAATGATGACATAGTTATGATATTGTTTTGCATTAGATTCAAATCATTTTAACACTATGAAAAACTCTACTGGAATAACTAACCTTAAAGCACCAATTGAGGCAATAGGAAAAATGAAAGAAATGAATATCGTTTAAAGGAAACAACCTTCCATGGCAAGTACCAGAAACAGTTATCACATAATAATTTTACACGTTTGCAATAGCTTCTTTCTTTTGTTGTATCCTCGCCTCCAAAAATTTCAAAATTTTGAACAAATTGTTGAAATCATTATCACGTAAATTGTTAAGGAAACACTGTATCTCTGGTGGCTTTTGACCCAAAGAAAGAAAATGGTCGACCAGTTCTTGTTTGATCATAGAGAGAAACAAAAAGGTGTTTATGCCAGATGAACAACCTATGTTTGGTACAACAAAAGTCATTGCATCATATATGTTGCCACTTTGGGTTCATGTTTTGACTGTAGAAAAAACATAGGAATCCCCACGTATGCATTTTTTCAAAAATAAAGAAATACTTAGGTATGATTAATGCTTATCTTTCAATTATCTATCTACTTCAATTTCCTAGATAATTAGTTCAAGTACACCAATAAGTCGACTTGCCTAAGTTGCTTCAAATTGCAATGTAACTACAGTCTGTTTTGTTCAGGTAGGGTGCTTTTATAAATATCACAATGTGTTCATTATAAAACCATCTTTGTAACTTTATATTATGTCTCATAAATTGTGTTAATCTTGATTTTGTCTTTTGGCATGTAGGATTGTAACTGGAGTGAAAATAAAGAAGGAATAAAGAATTCATTGAGGCTGCTGGAGTGAAAATGTCTCATAATAATGTGTTCTTTTTGGATGCTGCTGGAGCAGTCTTAGTTCAGGTACATTCTTCATCTTTCATATTTCCATTATGTTTTTGAGGGTTACTTTTCTCACAGATATTGATCTATCATGTATTAATAATTAGCATCTTCGCATTGACTCTTCACTCTTCCATATGAAAATGTTCTTAGTTGCATGTAAAAAATCCAGATAGAAAATCCTTTTGAAAAATATCTTTTTGTTCACATAGCAACATAATCATTTATAAAATCTTTTTAGACTCTTTTTCATATCTTTCTTGTACACACCACCTACCCATTGCTACATCGCCAAACTTCTCATTCTGCCTATAATACTAACTGTAGCTATTCAGTTTACTAGCACATAATGATACAATTATCACAAGTTTTGTTAGTATATTTATCAGACAATACTATCATTTATAACACTGCTAATAATTAAATCTTAGTCTTCTAACATTATTAGGTAATACGAAAGTTGCTAAACAAATGTAATGGCATGCTTTTCATATTTTAGGAACTTCTAACAATATGTAATGACATGCTTTTCATTATTATCTATCAGTAATATCTCATGTTCAGGAGCAGCAGAATAAAGTATCGTCGCAGAGAAGTATCTGTTACTTGACTCACATACATTATTGATTATAGAAGAAGAAAGTAGAGTGATTTCTCCCCTTTTCTTCTTTCAGCTAAAGAAAAATGTTGCTTCGTCATAGGTTATCTTTATTTCTCAATCTTTTATCAATTTCCCCTTTTTTTATCTATCAATTTTCATTCGCTTTTTTTACCATACTCGCTCGTTAATCATTTAATGTGAGCCAACTACATTTTCATGTTTGGAATTCTTTACTCCAGATAAACACATAGTGAAGAGTATATTTTTAACTGCTTTTGCTTGTGTGAGGTCCATTTTAGTAGCGGGTTCTGAAATTTTGGTAATCTGATATAGAAGCTTGTAGAATTTGGTATCTTGTTTTGATAACTTTACAATAAATAATAATAAATAAGGCATCTTCTTTAATTTTTCTCAGGATCTGGCTACAAATTATTGAGAGATAGCCCTTTGGTAGGTTTAACAGTGATGTAAATGAGGTTTTACATAGCATGGAATATGCTTTCTGAAATTTGAATCCTGAAAGTGATACTTTGAAGTAAAGTTGCAATTTTTTTTTGAAATGGGTTATTCTGAGCCAAAACAAGAAGGCAATGATATTTTCTTTCTATGCAAAGAGCGTGTAAAATTTACAAAGAAGCCATAGATTCAAGATATGCATAGGTAGTTTCAACGAGTATTCACTGTTTTGATATGTCGTTGCATTTCGGTGAAAACTGTTCTGATTTGTTAGCTAACTTTGCCGCTTTTCTTGTAATAGATAAAATATAAGTTATTATGATTTATATTTGAATTCTAAGTATTTTCATGGATGTTTGATGTTATGTGCATTTATGTGTTTTGAAGGATTTCTAGAAGGATTAATGAGAAATGGATGGCTCTCAAGGTTGATTTTTGCATTTGTTCTCATTGAGAATTCAATCGTATCTTGGGCATTCTACACAAGTGAGTTTCATATAACTTGATGTTATTATTATCTTAACTCTACCTTGTTAATTGATCCAACTCTTTTAAGGTATTAGTGCTGTACTCCTCAAAAGAAGAGTTGCAAATTTTTGCTTGTGACTTTTGGTGCAAGGTTCTCTATCAAAAAATTAGGTGATTTTTCATTCTGTGCATCTACCACCATGCCATGTTATTCAAGCCTGAAAATTCTAACTTATTGTAATTAATACATGCAGGTCGACTAGCCATTGGTCAAATTTGGATGTTTTCCAACCTATTCTCAATTGATTGCAACACTTGAAGTCTATGGTTATTTATCTGATAACTTTGTTTGCTCATCGCCAGTTCCAAATGAAATTTCCTCAGGTTAGCTTCATAAGCCATTTAACCATTAAAGCACTCTATTTTATGTATCGTAATATGTGATTAGTGTATTAGCTCATTTAATACCATTCTATCAAGTTAACACGTTATGTTTGTTAATACACTCAATTATATTGCTTTGAATATCCTTTTACATTCTTCATTGAGGGAAGAGAAATTGACTAAATGAATTATAGTTTTCTCCTCTTTCAAGCTATTATTTTAATCATGATTTGCTTATTTGCAACTTCTTATAAGTAGGTCTAGCTGTTGGATCATGTTCTACTCCATTATACTATGCGCCATTAACATTTTTATATTAGCTAATACTAATATATATTAACTAAGTTTATAAAAACTAACCAAGTTTAATACAATAATAATAATAATATAATTAAGTTAATTGAGTTATAACAACAACAACAACAATAGTTAATCAAGTTAACCAAAATTAAATAAGTTTAGTTAAAATTCAATAAGTTTTATAAATTACCTAAGTTTATGCTAGCTAAATTTTATAAATAATAACATAAGCAATTTAAGAAAGTTTTATAAATAATAATAAAGATGATGATGAATTAACTAAGTTTATAAAAATTAACAAAGTTCATAATAATAATAATAATAATATAATTAAGTTAACTGATTTTTATAATAATAATAATAAATTAATTGAGTTAACCAAGTTAATAAAAATTAACTAACTTTTGTTAAAATTAAACAAGTTTTATAAAATTAACTAAGTTTAAGTTAACTAAAATTATAAATAATAATAACAATATAATTAATTTAACAAAGTTTTATAAATAATAATAATGATGAGGATGAATTAACTAAGTGTATAAAAATTAACTACGTTCATAACAATTGACTAAGTTTACAATAATAATAATAATATGATTGAGTTAACCGAGTTTTAATAATAATAATAATAATAATAATAAATTAACTAAGTTAACCAAGTTAATAAAAATTAACTAAGTTTTGTTAAAATTAAACTAGTTTTATAAAATTAACTAAGTTTAATTTAACTAAATTTTATAAATAATATTAATATAACTAATTTAACAAAGTTTTATAAAGAATATTAATGATGATGAATTAACTAAGTTTATAAAAACTAACTAAGTTTATTATTATAATAATAATATAATTAAATTAACTAAGTTTTGTTAAAAGTAAACAAGTGTTATAAATTTAACTAAGTTTAAGCTAACCAAATTTTATCCCTTAATAATAATGTAACTAATTTAATACGGTTTTATAAATAATAATAACGATGACGATGAATTAACTAAGTTTATAAAAATTAATTAAATTTTGTTAAAATTTACTAAGTTTAAGTTAACTAAATTTATAAATAAGAATAATATAGCTGATTTAACAAAGTTTTATAAATAATGATAATGATAATAAATTAACTAAGTTTATAAAAGATAACTAAGTTTATAAAAGATAACTAAGTTTATAATAATAATAATATTAAAAAATTAACTAAGTTGTTAAAATTAAACAAGTTTTATAAGATTAACTAAGTTTAAGTTCACTAAATTTTATAAATAATATTAATATAACTAATTTAACAAAGTTTTATAAAGAATATTAATGATGATATGTTAACTAAGTTGTTCGATTGGTTTGTTGCTAAATTCCCTCATGTTTGTCCATTGCAGTAGTATTCCTGTGTAACCTTACCGTGTGATTCCCTGTTTATGCCTGGGTCATATTTGTTACCCTTGCTTGACATGTACATGCATGATGAGTTGCATCTTATTCACTTGCTATGCTATAGCCTGGTTGTGCACTTGAATTTGGTACATTCTGGTACCTGTTCATACCTTACTGAAACTTGTACCTTGAGGTGCCTGACTTGTAGTTTCTTTGTGTTGTTGTATGTTTTTGTCTTCATCATCATTTCATTTTACATTCTGTCCATGTTGATATGCATTATTTCCCTGTTGACTTGCGTTGTGTGGTTTTACACTACTTCATCCTTTTCTTGTTTGTACATGTGTCATATTGAGATGGTTTTGATTTTAGATGGTTTCATTTGAAGCTTGTACATGCAGTAGCCATAAGCTGGTGAAATAAAAACTAAACTAAAATATATAGTTTCCTTTCTGATTCAGAATTGTTTATATATACATGTCAATGCAAGTTGATTGCATAGATTATTGATTTCTTGTCTTACTTGTTTGCAGGTGAAGGAACTTCTCTTAATACAATTAAGATTACAAACTCTCTAAACCCTTGGGCAACATCTTTCTAACAGACTTTGATATGAATCGATTAGTTGATGAGCTTCTTTTAATTATAATGTATCTTTCAGTTAAAGTCTTGTTTGTAACTGCATGTTTTTGTGTCTATGAAACTTGTTATGGTAGTAAATGTGCCTAGGTGATAATCTTGGTCCTTTGTTCAATTGCGATGTAGTACTATTTACTGTATGCTCCTTGGTTCTTAGTGTAATTTCAGTTGTGATGTAGTAATATTTGAAAACATGTTATGTTAAATCCGATTTTATTTTGCAATGATATTTCAATTTTTTATCAAGATTTTTAAGATGTGTTGAGATATATCCTCTTCATTTTTTCTTATGATAGCTTGTCTCTGGAACTTTGTAATTGGAATTCCGGTGGTGGATACTGTTTATAATTAGCAAATATACATTTAGACATGGTTTTGGACTGTGGCTAAACATATATTAGCCACAGCTCTAAGCCGTGGCTGAACATATAATTGCCACGGTCCAAAGCCGTGGCAAATATGTGTTTAGCTACGGTTTAGAGCCTTGGCTAAATTTTTGCCACTCCCAATTTTGCCACGCGTCTGAGCCGTGGCGAAATCATTTTGCCATGGCTCAGAGCCGTGGCGAAATGGCTTTTCTGATATAGTGTCGAGATGATGTAAACATTGGGAAAAAGAATCGCCAAAGATTGAGAAATCGTCCATAAAAACTTCTAGAAAGCGTTCAGTCATGTCGGAAAAGATTCCAACCATGCATCGTTGGAAAGTCGTAGGTGCATTACAAAGTCCGAATGGCATACGTCGATAAGCAAAGGTACCGAATGGACACGTAAAAGTTGTTTTCTCTTGATCTTCGGGAGCGATTGGAATTTGGTTATAACCGGAATAACCATAAAGGAAGTAGTAGAATTCGTGGCCGGCTAAATGTTCGAGCATTTGGTCAATGAAGGGAAGAGGAAAGTGATCTTTTTGTGTTGCGGCATTTAGTTTTCGATAGTCAATGCAAACACACCAACCCGTTTTAGTATGAGTTGGAATAAGTTCATTTGAATCGTTCTTGACAACGGTTAGCCCAGACTTTTTTGGTACAACATCAATTCGGCTAACCCATGAACTATCAAAGATTAGGTAAATGATTCGGTTGTCGAGAAGTTTAAGAATTTCATCACGCACCGCATCTTTCATTTTTGGATTAAGCCTTCGTTGCGCATCACGAACAGGTTTGGCATCGTCGATTAAATGGATGCGATATTGGACAAGAGCGGGACTAATTCCATTTATATCAGAGATGGACCATCTAATCGCTTCCTTATTTTTTGAAAGAATAGAGAGAAGAGAATCTTCTTGGTTAAGAGAAAGAGTTGTAGAAATTATGATGGGCAACGTTTTGTTATCACCTAAGTATGCGTACTTAAGGTGATCGGGAAGTGGTTTGAGGTCCAACTTCGGGAGTTTTTCGATCAAAGAATTGGGTTGAGATTTGGACTCAACTGGAAGCGATTCAAAAGGAAGAGTGTATTCAATCTCATTGGGAATTTCGTGAAACAATTTTTCGTACTTGGCCTCACGTTCATCGTCAAGATCAAGTGTCTCGTTTTCAAAGTTTTCGTGAATGGCAATAACTTCCAATGTTTGGTCACGAGGTTTGTTCGATTGGCTTTCAAGATTGAAAATGTTGAGATCCAAGGTCATGTTTCCAAAAGAAATTTTCATCGATCGAACTGTTACGACAATTGATTAAGGCATTTGAGGTGGCTAAGAATGGTCGGCCTAAAATCAATGGAATTTGACTCGAGGTATTTATCATGGGTTGTGTTTCGAGAACGATAAAATCAACGGGGAATATGAATTGCCTTACTCGAATGAGCACGTCCTCGATTTCTCCCACGGGCTTCTTAATGGAGCGATCGGCGAATTGAAGCGTGACTTTTGTGGGTTTGAGCTCACCTAAGCCTAATTGTTTGTACATGGAATATGGAATCAAATTGACACTCGTGCCTAAGTCTATCAAACATTTGTTAATCGTCTTGTCTCTAATTGTACACGAAATCGTAGGGCAGCCAGGATCTTTGTATTTTACGGGCATGGATTGGGACAAGACTTCACTCAAACTGGCGGCTAAGAAGACCTTCTTGGGCACTTGAGTGTGTCGCTTTTGGGTACACAAGTCCTTAAGAAATTTCGCGTAAGTGGGGACATGTTGAACGGTGTCAAGAAGCGGGATGTTAACCTTGACTTGTTTAAAAATTTCCAACATCTTTTCCATTTGGTCTGAGTGTTTCTTTGGTTGAAGACGATATGGAAATGGGACACGATACTCGGTAGGTGGGTCTACTCGAGTAGAAGAAGAAGAGTTTTGATTGTCATTCGATTCAACGTTTGGCTCCACGTTTTGTTCAGATTCGTTCGTTGTTTTAGAAGTATCGAGAGAGGTTTCCGGTAAATTGTTTAGGTTAACGACTTGATTATCGATTTGTTTACCGGAACGTAAAGTTGTGATAACATTCAATTGGGTGACGTTGCTATCTTGAACAACATGGGCTTGATTTGAATTTGCGTTTTTATTTTTGGAATTTGAAATGGGTTGGCTTGGGAATGTTCCTCGTTCACGTTCGCTCACAAACGTGGCTAATTGACTCATTTGCATTTCGAGTTTTGCAATTGATTGGTTCGTGTTTTGCATATATGAAGTCAATAAATTTTGCAAATTGCTGTTTGATTGAAGGATTTGAGTAGTTTCTTTAGCCAACGTTTCAAGAGTTTTCTCAAGCGAAGTTAAACGTTTATCATCTTGGGGAGGATGAGCAGAATTTGGTTGAAAATTGGATTGTTGCGGTTGATTATGGGACAGGCCCGCAAAGTTTGGTTGAAAATTGTTGGGTTGAAAGGAAGGATTCGAAGCATTATTCGGAAATGCTTGAAAATTGGGACAAATCGTATTCGTGTTGGGATTGTTTTGGTTCCACGCAAAATTTGGATGATTTCTCCAACCAGAGTTGTACGTTGGAGAAAACGGGTCGTTTTTAGCTTTATTCAAAGCATTGATTTGTTCGATAGAATTGGGACACTGATCGGCTATATGATTAGGATCATTGCATTTATAACACATCGGTTGGGAAGCTTGATTCATTTGATTCGATGAGAAAGCGTTATTGAATTTTTTAATCATTGCGTCGATCTTAGCTTCCAAAGCACAAGAAGATCCTATCGATTGTGCACTCGATCGAGAGTAAATTGATTTTTCGTTCGAACGTTCCCATTGGGATGATTTTTCAGCGAGGTTTTCAAGAAATTGCCAAGCATCGTCGTGATGGTGGGCAAGAAAGTTTCCTTGGCACATTGATTCGAGCATGGTACGTGAGCTATTTTCGAGTCCATCGTATAAGATTTGGAAAATCGTCCATTTTTCAAAGTTATGGTGTGGACATTTTATCAAAAGCTCTTTGAATCTTTCAAAATATTTGCCGAATGGGTAGAACTTTTTAAGAAAGCTTTTACAAATTCTTCCCACGTTTTAATCGAGTTCGATGGTAAGATGTACAACCATTTTTCTGCATAATCCTTAAGAGCGAATGGGATTAATCGAAGTTTGATTCCGTCATCGGAAAGTTGTTGGAGTTTAATGGTTGCACAAACTTGTTCAAATTTCGTCAAAAATATGTATTGATCATCGTGCTCGAAATTGCCAAATTTCGGAAGCGTGGCAATATGGTTCGAGTGAATTTTGAAATGGTTACCCGTAGGAGTGGGTAACGTGATGCAAGATGGAATAGAAACTCTATCGGGAAAGATTCTATCCATAAGAGTTTGAGGGGCGCTCTCGTTTGCCATTTCGGGAGGATCGTCTATTCGAGTCAAACGGTTAGTTGTCGAGTCGCGAGTCCAACGGTTTGTTGTCGTGTCACGAGTCCAAGTACTCATGCACAAGTGGAAGTCAAGAAGAGAAAGAAGTTAGAATCGAGTTTAGAGAATGAAAGAGATTTGAAAAATGGGGTGAAAAATTGTTTTTGTTTTTGTTGTTGTTTTTTTTAAAGGAAGAAAAATATTTACCAAATGAAAATTTTTTTCAAAAGAGAAGTTTGATTTTTTTTTTGGTTTTTGTAATTTTTTTATATGCATTTTTTTGTTTTTGAATTTTCAAATTTTTACCGAAAGGATTTTTTAATTTTTTTTTTGTTTTTTATTTTTTTGACTTGCAAATTTTTTTTTTGTTTTTGAATTTTAAAATTTCCTTTTCTTTTAGAAAAGATTTTATATATTTTTTTGGATTTTGTTTTTGATTGAAAATTTTCAAAGGAAAGGAAAAAAAGGATTTTTTTGGATTATAAACTAAGTTAAGTAAAATTTTAAAAAAAATTGGATTTTGGATTTTTGATATTTTTTTAAATATGCATGAACTAATGCAACTAAATGAATGCAAAAGACTTAATTACAAATTTTCTGTCCTTAGTAGCTCCTAACCTAAAATTGTATAATCACACTTTGTCTTAAATCAACAAAAATATTTCTCAGCCAAGTAACGGGTAGGGGTTATCGGTGCACCACGAATCATCGTAGCAATGCAACCGAAGGTTTAAGTACCTTCAGAGGAATAACCAGTATAATATTTACATATCACCGTAATTTTTATAACTGGTTAATACTCTACCGTAGCCTATACACCTAGAAATAAAATTGTTCAAAGAAAACAATTGTGAAGATACAATTAAGCCCTAGTGAGCTCGCGACGCCCTTAAGTTGAATGTCTAACCTTTATTATTAGTCAAATTCTATGATGAAATGCGTTTTTTGGCTAAGGAAAGGGTGATGAAATCCCTCACCCTATGTGAATTGGGGTATTGCCCTTAGAAAAGAAAATAAGATGAGATGAATGCAAAATAAAAATTAAACGTGAATTTACAATGCAACTAAAATGAAGTTTGTTTTTGTTTTTGGATTTTGAAATTTTTTTTATATATAAATGCAAATGCAAGCAACCAACAATGCAATTCAAATAAAAACAAGGGAAAAGCGCATGATACCAGAGCGTGCAGATTATTAGCAAATTTTTTTAGCAGCAGTTTTTTTTAAGCAAAGCGATTCTTCTTTATTTTCTGCTTGGGCAACCTGAAAATAAAATATATACAATTTTTTTATAAATATGTTTATCAAGGACAAAAATAAAACAAGTGAAAACAAAACAAATGAAAATAAAATAAATAAACACTAAAACAAGTAAAGCTAAAACAAGAGAAAACAAATGAAAAATAAACAAGTGAAGCTTTTTTTATTAGACTAAAACAAATGGAAAACGAAACAAACGAAAACAAAGCAAACAAAACAAACGAACAAGATATACACTTTTTTTAATTCTTTTTTTAAACAAAACTAATAATTATTATTATTATATTTTTTTAAGACACAACAAAACTCAAATAAGAATTCAAGGTAAAGAAAAACTAAAAAATAAAATATAAAAAAATGATGCGGCCCAGCCCAAAACAACACAAAGGAAACAAAAATCCAAAAAAAAAATGAATACAGCCCAGCCCAGTTAAAAGTTAAAACCACAAAATCGTATTTTCTTCTTCAACGGTTCAACCAGAACGAATTCCAACCAAAAGAGCAACTAAAAAAAATTCACGTTCACATGCAAATCTATTTCTGTAAAATCCCAATTTTCAAGCAAATTTCACGATTTCATCACTCAATACAACTCAAATCAGAGTCGATATTTTGTGGCGGTTGCGATTCGAGTAGTTCGACTGGTTTAGAAGTGGGTGGATGCGTGGTAGTTGCTGTAGTTTGATGGAGGTTGGTTAGTTGAAGGCTTTTGGGCTGTGGAGGTGATGAGATGTTCAAGTTTGTGGTTCGTGGTTTCAGGAGAGGCTGGCAGTAGTGGGACAAGTTCATGCGTTGTTCGAGACTTGCAATTTGGTGAACTATTTTGAAGGCGTGATGGTTGTAGAAGAAGCGGTGAGGTGATGTCGTGATGGACTTGAGGTTTGGCAGTTCTCTGGTGAATATGATATCAGATTTATAGTGATGAACAGGGTGGTAGTGGGTTGTTGCTGGAGACAATGATGAATAGTGATAGTCTGTTGCTGCTGTAAGTGATGTTCGGCTCAGTGGTGATGATTGGGTAAATGGGAGACTTCGCTGGTCGTAATGTGGAAGTTGAAGGTGAATATGCACTACAGTTTTTTTTTTCTTTCTTTTTTCTTTTTTTTCTTGTTTGAATGGTAAGTGTTGAAATGGTTGCAATTGCGGTTCGACGCTGTGAAGTACAAAGAGAGCAGTAGGAGTTGTATGCTGTTGGAGTTGTCAGAGGTGGTCGAAAGGAGGTTCACAATGAATGGTTATGTCGTGGATGAGTAAGAAGTGGATGGAGAAGTTTAAGGCAGAGGTGTTTGTGGGGTGGCAGTTGTTTAAAGATTGTGAGTATGTAATGTGGTTGAGTGGTAAGAGGAGTTTGGTTGTTGAAGGGGGAATGCTGGCCGGAAGTTGGGCAACCGTGTTATAGAGAGATTGGTCGAGGGATTGTAGGAGTGTAGAAGAGGAGATGTATGGTTGAGGGAAATGTTTGTTGTGGAAATGTAGTCTGCTAAATGGTTGTTTGGCTGCTTCAAGGTGAGTAAGTGTGTGATGGGAAGTGAGTTGAATGTTGTGATTGAGTATAGTAGAGAAAATTGTAATGTGTAATGAGATGGCCAGGTGGTTGCTGTGGTATCAGTTGCAGTTGATGGGATGATGGATGAAAGTTATTGGAGGCAGTAGTGCACTGATGGTTGAATGATTGTTGAAGTAAGGCAATGAAGTTAAGGAGAAAGTTATGGTATGATGGAGATGACAGGCAATGGTAATGTGCAGAGGCAAAAAGGTGATGGATCAGGGAGTATGCTTGAAGTGTTATGGCAAGTGATGGCAGTATTTGTATGGTCGGTGAAGTGACAGGGGAAGGGATGTCTGATTTAAGCAAGTGATGTAGTGGTATGGGTCAATGGATATGTAGTTGTTTGTATAGGGATTGTTGAAGAAGTGACAGAATATGTTGTAGAAGGTATGAAGGGTTGTGAAGTGTTGTGATGGAGGATGGCAGACCGTATTTGGCAGTGAATGAATGTTGTGTGATATGCACAGTTTGTAGGTGGTCGTGTGGTTGTGCACTTGTTCAGGTGAACGGATGACTTCAGGCAGAAGGTCAGGCTGTAGTGATGGCTCTGGAATATGCACAGATGTGCACAGTGAGGAGTTTTTTTTTGCACAGTTTGGATTGATGATTGCCGAAGTAGTGGAGGAGGTTATGGTTTTTTGTGGCAGTGTTGCAGTAACAGTGAGGTAGAAGTGGGTGGTAGTTGAAGAGGATGTGCGCTGCAATTGCACAGTGACAGTAAACAACAGGAATTAGCAGAAGTCAGTAGTTGTAGATGTAAAACAGTAAGAAAAATGTGTATGGAGAATTTTTTTTTCTTTTTTTTGTGGACAGTGAAGAAAATGTAAATGTAATGTAAAGTATAGAAAAGGAAATAAAATTTTTTTGTTTTTGTTTTGAATATTTTTTATCTATTTGGAAATGCAAATGGCAAGCAAACTAGAACAACAACAAATCAAAGTGCACACAACGAACACACACAAACACAATTTCTTTTAATGCAAGTTAGCACACAAAACAAACACACATTAAAATCAAACAAAAACAATAATAATTCAAAGAATAGAAAATTAAAATCAAAACTATTCCCCGGCAATGGCGCCAAAAACTTGTTAATCAACGGAATTTCTATCGGTTTAGAAAATCGTCAAAAAATTTCGAATTAAAATAACCGCAAGCGCACGGCGTACTATTGAAGTACGTGGCGAATACGGGTCGATCTTCAGGGAATTGTTAGAGTTTAAAAATCTATTCAATCAAATTAGACCAAATGGAGAAGAAATTGTTAACTAGAAATAAAATGAAGCTAAAACTAGAATTAAAATTTGATTTAAAAACTATTGAACTAGAGAACAATTTAGAGGCAAATCCATTCTCATATTTTTGTAAATCAACAAACAAACAATTTGTGATCTCTAGCTTTAATATTAAGTAAAATATTGTTGTATTTATCATAAGTATGGTTTATTTATGTTATTAATTAACATAACTCAAACCATTAAACTATAATACAACAAATAAACCACTTATAATTCTCATGAAAATGAAGCCAAAGCAAAAGCTATTTTAAGTATGATCTATTTACTATTGTAACTAGTAATATAGATCATCAAATTTCATTTTTACTTTAATTTTACAATCAAAAATGGATTAGCAAATGATGATGCAACTTGTGTTTATGTTGAATAAGAATAGCTCATTTGCATAAGCAATATAAGCTATCAAACCCACTTGTATAAACTTACATCAAAATTCATTTTCATGAAGCACAAACAAGAGATCATAAATCATAAAAAAAATGTTGAAATTACATAATATTTGGGAGCTTCATTACCCCTAAATTGAAGGGGTTTAGCTACTCATTTGTGGCATTGAAGCAACACAAGTAAATTTCAACATTAAAAAGAGAAGAAAATAGAAAATAAGCAAAGAAGAGAATGTAATTAAACTACTTACAACAAAATGAATTAAGCTACACTACTTGCATGAATGTAAAACTAATCTACTAACAAAGAAAAAGAAAGAGCATAAATAAAAGCATGAAAAGTAAATAAAAGCATGTAAATAAGAGAAGAGAAAGAGGCTAAGAAGCCATTTTTATTCCATTGAACATTGAGCTTACACTTTGATCTCTTAATTTCCTAAGTAATATGAAAGGTAGATGATCCTTTACATGTACATAAGAGGGCTATTTATACATGCATAAAACCCTAATTCTATTTTTAGGGGGCTTCCCAAAATACCCCTTAGGAAGTGTGGAGGCCAAGTAATCATTAGCTTCTACTAATGATCATTTAAGTGTACATGAAGCCATTAATTCCATAAGCATGTTCATTAGCCTCTAATTTGTACATTAAGGTAGGTGGGTAGGTGGGGTCCTCCATGATCTTCACTTTGAATTATTTCCCTCTTCTTTCCTTTATATTCATTTGTGCATGCATGTATCTTCATATAAGCCTCTTCCATATGCATCCAAATTCCTATAAAAATCATCAAAAATGTCCAAGTAAAAATTCTCAAATTTACACATGCACAAAAATGACCATTTTGCCCCTGAATGAAGATGAAAATATGATGGTTTGAAAATAATTGAATTTTTGTTTTAACATGTACAAATGCCCAAATATGATGTTTATTTAAATAAAAAGAGATAAAATATGGATGTAAATATATGCACATTTACGTGCACATCACATGGTATGCCGACATAGTGAAATATTTAGACACTAAGGAAACTTCTTCATTTTGGTCGAAACAAGATAAATATAAATTTCTTTCCCAAGTCAAGTACTTTTATTGGGTTAGTCCAAACTTGTTTAAATACTGTTTCGACCAAATCGTTCGACGTTGTATTCCAAATTGTGAAATCAAGAGTGTTCTTTCATCTTCTTATGACCAAGCTTGTGGTGGTCACTTCGGTCTGAAGAAAACTGCACAAAAGGTGCATCAATGTGGTTTTTACTGGCCTACGCTTTTTAAAGTGCATTTGAGTTTTGTAAAACTCGCGATCGCTGCCAAATGTTAGGAGGAATCTCTCGACGAAACATGATGCCTTTGAACCCCATTCTTACGATCAAAATCTTTGACATTTGGGGTATTGGCTTTATGGGACCGTTTCCCAATTGTTTCGGAAATCTGTACATTCTTCTTGCTGTTGATTATGTTTCGAAATGGGTTGAATCCATTTCTTGTAAAAAAATGACCATAAAGTTGTTGTGAAATTCGTAAAAGAAAACATCTTTTCGAGGTTTGGAACACCTCGCACAATAATAAGCGATAATGGAACCCATTTATGTAATCATTCATCTGAAACTCTAATGAAGAAATACTCAATAACCCACAAGTTATCCACTCCTTATCACCCTCAAAGTTGTGGTCCAGTTGAAGTTTCAAATCGTCAAATCAAACAAATCTTGGAGAAAACCATGAATAAAAATCGTAAAGATTGGTCTAAAAAATTAAGATGAGCTTTGGGCTTACCGTACTGCGTATAAAACCAATCATGGGATGTCCCCTTTTAAGCTTGTATATGGTAAAGCGTGCCATTTTCCTATCGAACTTGAACATAAAGCATTGTGGGCAATTAAGAATATAAATTTTAATCTTGAGAAAGCTGGCGAAAATAGGAAATTACAACTCAATGAATTAGAGGAGATTAGGAACAACGCGTATGAAAATGAGAAAATTTACAAAGAAAGAAAAAAAGTTATTCATAACAAATCTATCCTAAGGAAAACGTTTTCGCCAAACCAAAAAGTTCTTTTGTATGACTCTAGACTTCACTTATTTCCTAGAAAATTAAAATCAAGATAGACCGAACCAGTTGTGGTACGAACTGTTTTTCGACACGATGCCATAGAAATATAAAACCCCAAGGATGGAACAATTTTCAAAGTCAATGGTCATCACTTGAAACCATAATTGGAATTGCCAAGTAATCAAGTAGAGGAGCTCATGATTCTTCATGAGCCATGCTACATCTAGTAAGAAATGTTAACCCTCTTTGTAAATATGTACATATTTTTCCCTGTTACACTCATTATATCAAGCATTGACTGTGGGGACACAGTCAAAATTAAGTGGGGGGGGGGGGAGTCTCATCTTCATTTTTGATTTTTCATGGTTTATTTTTTGCATTTTCTTTCCAAAACTCAAAAAATGTTAACGGCTTGTTGCATACCCTCAATGCAAACGTGCTCCCTATGAAAGTGGATTTATCTTAGTTTTTCTTTATTTGAGGACGAATAAAAAGATAAGTGTGGGGATATTTGATGTGCACGAAAAAATGTATTTTTTACTCACACACATAATCTAATTTTAGTAAAATAAATGTCATAATTGGGTGTTTTTACATGTATAAAACCAAATTTCAGAAACGCTTTCAAGTCATCATTCATGCATCTATATAGGGGCAAAACGGTAATTTTCGTGTATGAATTAGAAAAAAATTACTTGCACATTTTAATTTGTTTTGTAGGAGTTTGGATTCAACTTGGAAGTGGCTTCATGAAAATATGTATATACAAGAGTTGGAAGCCAAAGAAATGAAGAAAAAAAAAATTCATGTAATCATGGAGGATCCCCCTACCCACTAACTGATGAACCACAATTAAAAGCTAATGCACATGTTAGTAGGGATTAAAAGCACATGCACATTTCATGCTAATGATAATTTGGAGGCCACGCTACCTCAAGGGCATTTTAGGGAGTTCCCTAAAAATGGATTAGGGTTTTAGTCATGTATAAATAACCCTCTTATGTTCATGTAATGGAGTTATATAATCTTATCATATTATGCAAGTTGTAGCCACAAAAATTAATGAGAAATAAAATAGCTTCCTAAGCCTCTTCTTCTTCTTTGTTCTTTACATGCTTTTATTTTATTTTATGCTCATTTTTATTTACATGCTCTCTTTTCTTTTATGTTAGTAGATTAGATTTCCATTTATGCACTAGTTTAGTTTTATTTTTTGTGAAAGTAGTTAGTTCTTTTTATTTTAATTAGCTTGATCTTTCCTTTTATATTAAATGTTGCAATCTACATGTGTTGAAATGATAACAAAAATGAGAAGCTAAACCCCTTCAATTTAGGGGTAATAAAGCTCTCTTAAATCATGTAGATTCAACATATTTGCTAATTTATGATCTCTTTTATGCTTCATGGATAGTTAGAAGTTGATGTAAGTTTATTAGTGAATTTGATAGCCTATGTTGTTTATCACAAATAGGCTATTCTTACTCAAATATAAACACAATTTACATTAACATTTAACTAAGTTATTTTGATCATGAAATTAAAATAGAATTAAAATTTGGTGATTTATGTTACTAATAAAAAATAGTAAATAGATCATGCTTAAAAGATTTTGTTTTAGTTTCATTTTCATTTTCATGACATTTAACAAAATGGTTTTAGTGTTGTATTAAAGTTTGATGGTTTAAGTTGTGTTAATTAATAACACAAATAGATCATACTTATGATAAATACATCACTAATACTACTAGATTAAAATGAGAGATCATAGATTAAATTTTGTGTTGATTTATGTGAGAGTATGAGAGTGGATTTGCTTCTAAGTTGTCTCTTAATCTCATATTTTTATTCACTTTTGTTTTAGTTAGTATTTACATTTTTTTAGCTTAAAACAATTTCAAACTCTTTGGGTTAATTTGATTGAGTAAAATTTAAAATTAATTCATTTCCCTGCGGATCAACCCGTACTCGCATACGTTCTACAATTACGCTGTGCGCTTGCGGTTTATAACGATTATATTTTTAACGATAATTTTCTAACCGATACAAAATTCTGCCGTTATCAAACACTCACTCACGACCCCGAGTAAAATGAAAAATTGTTGAAGCTAAGGCTTGATGTCTTAAAGGAAAGGAGAGTGAAGGCAAAGCTCTGCATAGAAGTATATAAGAGAAAGGTAGCCAAACACTACGATGCTAGGGTGAAGCATTGCCAATTCATCGTTGGGGACTTAGTTCTACGTTAGGTCTTCGCAAACACCAAAAATCTATTCAACGACTTATTAGGGCCAAACGAGGAAGGCCTGTATGTAGTTAGTGTCACGCTTGCCAGTGATGCTCACTGCCTCTCGCATCCGGGAGACACTTACGTGACCAGATTATGGAATCTAGAGCACCTTCGAGCATACAATGTGTAAAACCAATATAAGCCACAGTTATAAGGCAAAGAACCCTTTTGTAATAATATTAGTATGAAATGAAAGGAAAGCCTTCCTAAGCATTCATTACTCAGGGATGAGCCAAGCAATGCTTTCTTCCTTATTAGGGAATGCTGCAGGACGAGGCTATCTGAAGAGGATGGTCCACAAGTAGCTCTCCTCTACAATAGGGGAATGCCTAAATGGTCCCATGAGTATGCATGAGCCTATCAATGCTCACATCCGTATCGGTGACACCATCGCAAGTATGGCGCAATCGCCCATGCCGCAATCCTGGTTCCTACATCTATAGTGTACTGCTTAATGAGGATGCATGAGCCACTCAACACTCCCTTTTGTGCCAAAGGCATTGAAAAACCGATAGCGTGACTATCCTCAACATGTTCTCGATTCCTTCGCCCATGATGTTGCATGTCCCTTCTGCGGAGCGGGGCACTAGATGGGTGCGATTACCCAAAAAAGTAATCCTAAATTCGGCATCTATAGTGTAGCTCCCTAAGGATGTTTGAGCCACTCCATGCTTCCTTTCAGGTTGAAGGCATCGACGAGCTGACGGTGTGACCACCCATGTCGTTGTCTTGATTCGTTCACCTATTATGATGCCTATCCCTACACCAGGGTGGGGTATTGGTGCCAAGATAGCTACGATTACCCATGAGCAATCCTAAATCTAGCATCCGTAGTGCTGCTCCATGTAGATGCAAAAGCCAATCAACATTCCCTTCCATGTTGAAGGTGATGAGAAGACGATAGACCACCTATGTTGTGATCCTAATTCCTTCACACATGATGTTGACCGTCCCTTTTGTACGGTGGGGAACATGTGCTAAGGCAACATGGTTACCCACGTTATTACCCAGACCCCAACATCCATAATGCTGGCCGACTTAAGCACCTAAAGTGGCCTTATCCAGTAAAGCTAGACCCATTGGTGGCCCACCGATGTAACAAAGAAGGTTCAACATGAGCACCAAGCGATCGCCGAAGGATGTGCCATTACTTTCTCAGGTCCGCCATATATAACTGAGGGACAGACTGCCTCAACAAAAGATAAGTTTTTTTGGCTTATACTTTGTTTTCCTTATGTTAACTTGTTTGTTATTATTATTAACATATAGCTAAGTCTATGCATTTTCTTAACAAAGTTGGGGGCCACTTTAACTCCAAGGTATAAAGCAAGTAAAAGTCACAAAATAAGTAAACACAAAAGACAAGTATATATGTGGAACACTAACAGAAAGTAGAATGCAAACATGGAATATTTAAACAAATAAATATATATATATAAAAAAGAAAGCTCGATATATCAAAAAATTTCATTTAACAATAACATCATTACAACAACAGGCCTCGCCCAATCAACATATCAACAAAGGAAAAGTACAAAAATAGAAAAAGACCAGTTGATTATCCATCAAAGTATGTGGCAGTCATCACAAAAAACGAACTCTTTGTCCATGACCGAGGCATCATTAGTGGTCGGTTAACAAGCTTCTAATAAAAAATGCAATCTGCTTAGAAGTCAAAATCGTCGGCGAAGTCCTCCCAGTAGCCACCATTTTGGCTACTACCTTGCTGCATAGTCCATCGTATTGCATCTTGGTAGGAAGCTGATGGCCAAATGTAGATGATAGTTGGTTGCAAAGGTCAACTTTAGCAACTTTGTCAGCCCTATATTCCACTCCTCCTCACGGACTCCTTTTCTCTGGTCAGGTCGTCCTGGGTAACACATTGCAGATGCTATTGCAAAATAGCCCTCATGTCATCCGCCTCTTTGCGGCTGACCTCTAAGTCCACCCTCAACAGGGCGTTCTCCACCTCAAGCCTCTCCCTCCTAGCCGCCTCCTCTCCATCACCTTGGTTTTGTTTCTCTAACCGCCTCGGCCTTAGTGGTCCTCTTCTCTACCTCTAGCAGCTTCTCTTTTACCAAGCTGCAAGTAGTGTGGCTTCATCCATGGCTTGCTTCTTTTAAAGAAGAATGTTATTGCAGAGACAGAGAGAGGGGGACCTAGCCTACGAACAAGAAATTGATAAATAAAAGGAAGAAGAAAAGAAAAGAGAACGTCTAAGTCTAGAATCTTACTAGGAAGGCCTCCTTAACCTTGACATCTAACAACAACACAATGGAATGTCCGGACCACCCGGACTTAGGTTGGCCGGTATATGCTAAGACCACTGTGGTTATCTGTGTAAGCATTTGAAGAAGCTCAAGTAAACCTATTTTTCCCAATTTCTCACGCCACCGAGAGGCTAGCGAACCCGATTACCCTAAACTCGTCGGTCCTAAGCAAGCGACTAATAAGCTCGGCCTCCCGAGAAAAGCTAAAAGACGACCTCCTCTCGGAGCTCTCAAACTCCTCATCACTCCTCCTCCTCTTAAATCTAATCAAGTTCGGTTCTGATGGCACCCCTGGAGGAATCACTTAGATGGGATTGACCTAGAGACGAGGGGAGCCTTAAGCTTGGTATAATGTGGTCGTGAGGGGTTCCCACCTATGAGCGGGCTAATGGAGAAGTGACTAGGGTCTGTTGCTAGGCACTGGTGCTCGTGTAAAGTTGCAAGGTAGGGAATCTGTGCCAGGATGCTTCCCGTTGTAGCTGAATCAATAGTTGTTTCAAGGTTTAGGTGGACCATTGCAAAACTTAAACAAGAAAAGAGTAAGAAAATTTATAAAAGAAATAGGCAAGACAAGACTAAGCTACCCTCATTGGACTGGTTTCCCCGTCGCCTTCTAATTGGAGGCGAGCAGGAGGACTTGTACTATTACTACTATATTATGCCTCTTTGGAGTTTTATGTGTTTGGTGGCACGATGTGGGTTACTTGGGCCGGATAACCATGAAAGGGAGGGGTCTTAAAGGAGGAGCCCTCGCTTAATGGCCTATTTGGCTCTTGAGCCTACCCGCTTATCCTCTCCGACTCGAGTGCTTAAGCATGCTAGAATAAATTGAAAACCACTCAATAACACAATCTAGAACCATAAAATCCTTTAAGAGTGTTGGATTATAAGTCTCCCACTCATCATTGTAACCTCGATTCGACGTGGTAGCTTCTTCCTCCTCCTCTATATCTAGAACCAACTCGACCATCCCTTGCTCCCTAATAATGACCTTACTTGCCTAGTTTGCCACTCGCTTGTAGTCCTAGACATAACCCTACCACCTCCCTTGGTCTGCCTTGGAAAAAACAGCCCCACCTGGCAAAGGTTTTCATCTTTTAGAATATCGTTAAGTTCCTGAAGTTATCACTAGTCCCACTTAGCTAGTAGGTATAGTCCTCATAGACAGTAGTTCCTATACCGACTCCGATAGGGGGCACTGTGGCAGAAAGCAAAGTGCATCACCAGTTATTGCTAAACTCAAAAAGGAAATACATTAAGTAAGGAACATACCAAACACATTGAAAGCCCAAGTTGTGAGGGTCGGATTGATATTGGCGAGCATGAAGAAGAATTAATCTTGGTGCCCTAGCACCTTGCTCGAAAGACTAAAGAAGAGGGGTGGCTTTTCGGCCCTTTGGAGGCAGTATCAGTTGCCTCCGTCGTTCTTGGCATGCTGACATAATTTGAAGATTAACCTGATCAGTACCGGATCCGGCTCTGGATATTTAGGTTACGATGGACAATGAAGAACCTCAATAGTAGACTATAGTTGTTTGGGATAAGCTATCTAGTCACCATCTTGTGTACGTTCGAAAATTCTAATAAAAAGAGGTGTAGGGGAGCGCCACCCGCTGCTCATGTAAGCGAGCGACCATGCGAATTATCCTACTGGGGTCTGATTGGATCAGTCTTCGGCTCAAGGATAAGGACATAGCCATAGCGGGCAAGAGAGTGAGTTAGGTCAACCAATTCCTCCGAATCTTACATGTGCTTGGAAGGAGAGTCCTTCCACCAGTACAAGTGGCCTCGGCCGTCTACAATCAGTAACGAACAACCTAGATTATTGAAGGACCCCAACTCACTTAAAAGCTAAACAAGGCTCAGTGGCATGTCTTCCCCTGCCACTAGAACGAGCGACCTAAGGTCATTCAGCAAGCTTGTTAAGGCCCAAACCTAAGCACAAGGCAGGACATATGGCTCACATCCACTATTGGTTCATTTACTAATCTAAATTACATATTGGCCCGATGTTCTCTCTTCATGTTCTAATAGGAAGAGGGGGTAGTTCAGCAACCTTAACAACAAGATGATTTTCGAGTAACCAAGTCAGTGTTTGATGTTGAACGATCATCGATGTTTCCCCAACGACGATCATTCAACACCGCATGCAATTGGATTTCATTAGAAGGTCGTTAGGGCAACGAGGATGTTAAAATTAACACAGTGGCCGTAAGAAATAAAATAAAAGGCGATATGGAAATAAAGAAAAGGCTACACCAAGAATCATTATCCAAAGGCAGATAAAATAGTTTTGCTTAGCAGTAATATGCAAATCCTAATGATTAAAAGCCATAGGTACTTACTGATGAAAGTCGAAAGTTGCAGTCGCTAAAACAAGTATGAAGAAAGCTCTCCAACTCTTTAATTGTGGAAGTTTAAGAAAGTTTGGGAAGGAGAGGAAGAAATCTATCTATAGGTAGCAAGGAGAAATGCAAACGATTGGATCAACCATGTAGGAGGCAACCTGAGCCGTCTAGTTATCATCAATGCCTTTGTCAAATCACATATTGAAAAGTGAAATGTCTCTACAACGTCTAGGAAAATAAACCGCCTCAGCCAATCACATAGTGACATGTGTAGTAGCATTGAATGTAGTATTAAATGCATGATTGACAAGCCCACACCCGCATAAAAGCACGGGCTTGAGGGGCAAAAGGTTGCTTAAATATCTCGCAAGCATAGAATGGGCCGGCCCACATCACCGTACTGGCCTATATGCTTGCAGCGGTATGCATCTTGTGATGACCACCCTTGTAACAACCCGCATATTTTACGATTCGTATATTTAAATGTTTAATTTAAATATAGCATCGTTAGTCGTATTTAAGTACGAAAAAGTCACTATTCGTAAAAGAACGGTCGAATTAGTGAAAAGTCTTTGTGGATCGAGATTCGGAGGTGTCTATTTGAGAAAAACTGTCATACTGGGATTCAGACGTCTGAAATGAAGCATTCAGACGTCTGAAATTGTTCGAGTCAATCCAGAAAGGAAATAGGCTAAAATTGCCATTTTCAGACGTCTGAAATAAACGATTCAGACGTGTGAATATTGTTCTAAACAACTTCTGTTTTTCCAGATTCAGACGTCTGAATCGTTCATTTCAGACGTTTGAATGAAGAATGAAGTTGAGAATCAACAATTTGGACTCGAGATCACTTCCATTGAGTTCAAAATGGTGTTTGCGACTTTTTTGAGTATAACCATCGATATGTTTGGAGTTGAGTAGAATTTGCTATTTTTCAACTAGGGCTTTGGGTTTGGGTTTCAGCCCACTAACCCATCTTAACACCCTAGCTCAGTCCACCTCTTCACTTCATTCTTATTTCCTAACATTCAAGCTTCAATAAAAATGGGGAGAGGAATGGGAAATTAAAATTCAAAACCCTAGTTTCCTTTGTAAATACAAATTCTTGCTCTAACTTCAAAGAGAAGCTTAGGTAAGCCTTCTATTCATCTTCTCCATCTCAATCCCTCTTCAAATTCTCAGAAATTCCTAATATCTTAACTTAGAGAAAATTTCATCTTTGATTATAGATTGAAGTTCTTGAGGTATTGTTGAAGAGAGATTAACCCATTGCTTGTTCTAGAGCTTATCATTTGTGTTTGGGTTTAAAAGGTGAGTTTTTTTGAACTCACAACTACGTCTATATCTTTGATAGTGTTAGGTAGCAATTCCTAACATCTATTCCTTGTCTATTTGCTTTTGAATTGAATTGGTTTGATGAATATTCCAATTCTTGGTGTTTGAAGTCAAAATCTATGAAAAATCATTATATGGATGTTTGGACATGTTGGTCGGAGCGTATTGGTGAGTCTTTAAGGTTGGGTAATCGTTTGGCGTAAACCCCTAGCCATCGTCACTCATTCGATCGCTTCTGACATGATTTGGCCATCATTGGCCTAGGCAAAGTATTGCCTGAGCCCCAGGTTCAGACGTCTGAAATATACAAGTCAGACGTCTGAATCTACTTGTCCCAGCCCAATTTGCCTATTTTGTGTAGGATTCCAATTTTTATCGATTCGTGATTATCTGATTTGTTGTTATCATTTATTATCGACTTTGATGACTTCTTCTTCGGGATTTTTGGGAATATCCATTTTGATGCATTCGGTATCGATTTATATGGATTTGATTCACGTCTTCGTATGTGAATTTTTGATGATTGATTGTTTCTACAATCATTTCTGTGATTTGTCGCTTTAAAATACAAAGGTTTTTATACTAGTAGTAAATATTCAACTCTTTTACAAAGATGATTTCAAACTCTATTTTTAATACAAAGCTCGTTTATAAAACCGTTTTCTAATCTATTAGTATATACAAACCTTTACCTCATTCGTATGAGAAATCAAATTAAACGGCTTAGTAAAACAAGTGGTATGAAACAGTTGCGTTTACTTTGTCGGTTAATTCTTGGACTTGTTCGATTAAACTCTTGTGACAATTTTTGAGTGGAAGTCTACATTCTGTTCGTAAATATTTGAGTTAAGCTAGTGGTTATGGGACATGAAGCTAAACTCTTATATTTACTAGCTTAGTGTAATTTACACTTATTTTCAAGTTGAATTCTACAATCTATTCGTAAATATTTGAGTTAAGCAAGTGGTTATGGGACATGAAGCTAAACTCTTATATTTACTAACTTAGTGTAATTTACACTTGTCGATCATTGATGATCATTTTGTGATTTAGACTAGCGATGTGCGATGTCTCTTTGTTTGTGCGGGGACATATAACCCTTCACTGCCAAGGTCGAACAAGTGGGCACCGCCCGATTCATCCGATTTCGGAAGATCGAGCCTTCTTTGAAACGACGTAAAATGATGCACAAATGAACACCTCCTGCGAATTTGAACACCTCCTCGATGATTGACTTTTGCAACTCTTTCATGGCTTCTTCTGAATCATCCGACCTTTTTCCAGCCATCATTCTTAGCAAATTGTTCAGTGAAAACTGAAATAACCTTGCTTTTAGCTCTGCCTTGGTAAAAGACCTGAAACCATGATAAATAAAAATTGACATTTCATCGAACAGGTTGCGTGTTAATAAGTAATACATTACCCTTCACTGCCACCATCCCCAAACTTCGGCAACTTACATCCCCAAACTACTGCAACTTACACTACCACGAACCTCTACACAAAATTGACATTTCATCGAACAGGTCACGGACTTCGGCAGCACGAACCTCTACATTACCACCATCCCCAAACTGCTGCAACTTACATCCCCTACAGTCCTTAACCTATGCCAAAACACTCACCAAACCTCTATACAACTTTTCACGTGTCTGTAAGAATGAAAGAATCAGCCATTGTGCAAAATTGTTCTCTAACTCGTGGCCAGTTCGACTCTGCCGCCTGAGCATTCAATGTGTACAACTTCCCATCTCGTGCGCAACAAACTGCAACGTTGTGGCGGCAAAATGTAGGACTCTCTACTTTGAACTCCAATTTGTAATAATTGATACCATCCTTTTCTCTTAAAATCGCATCTATTAAAGTAGCTGTAATTTCTGCTCCTTTTCTTGAACCTGCTATTTTCTTCAGTACGGATTCTCCAATGTCTCTCGGACCTCCAAATGCTTCAATCCTGCACATAGAATAAGTACTGTCAACGTAGGTCGATTCAAATGGCTTTTGACTAGCACTTTCAATATTGCAACTTTTTATCGACAGTGTCGGTTTGGTTTCAGGACTAAGTAGCCGAATCTAAATTTCAGTATATTTCATCAATTTTTTTTCTCTTGGTGACGAATAGTGAAAAAAGAAATTGTCAACCAAACTGATACTGTTGATATCAACTCCTCAGTGGTTATAAGATGGTTAGTACTGATGAGAAATCAGGAGGAACTTTGGATACGATGACACTGATGTTGAGTTCGCCATTTGATCCAGGAGGACCAAAAGCAACTGCAGGTTCATTCAGACTGCTGCGTGGTTTCGGCCTGCTTTTCAATGGCGGTGGATCCAGTGATCTTTGTGATTCAAAGTCTGAGATCACTAACAAACTTTGAAAAAAGAATGAGATTTGTTTTTGGAAGAAAAAAAAAGAAACGAAAATATGATTTGGAAATTAAGGATTTCGGAAATTGGGGGTGAGAACGAAAATGATATGAAAAGTAAAGCGGGAAAACGAAAATTTGTGGCAAATTGTAGCGGTGATCCAGTTTAACATTCAGATTAAATGTAGACAGTTGGATCGTATTCACGCGGATTGCTAATTTTATTAATTTTTTAATTTGAATACATCTATAGCAACACTATATAAAAATGTTGCATCGTGTTACACTTGTTTAGCTAGAACAACACATTTTTATGGTTAAAGTAACACCATAAATACAACGTTGCAGTAGGACCAAAATTTTATATCTATCGCAACATTTTAGCTGGCAACACCTTGCAAAAATGTTGCAGAATGTCATCTATGGCGTAGTGTGAACGCCTTCGAAATAAAGATGTTCTTTTTGTGAAAGTTCAATGGTCCTCAAATCCTAAGAATTGCTCTTGGGAATCTAGAGAGTTCATCGAGCGAACATATCCGGACTTACTCTCTCGTGCTCTTTATGGTGAACTTATTATTTCAAATTTTCTTTTGTGTTGATATGCTTTTATGGTTGTTACTCTTTATTTTCTTCTTAAGTATTGCGAGGACGCAATTTCTTTAAGGAGGGGAGTCTGTAACAACCCGCGTATTTTACGATTCGTATATTTAAATGTTTAATTTAAATATGGCATCGTTAGTCGGATTTAAGTCCAAAAAAGTCACTATTCGTAAAAGAACAGTCGAATTAGTGAAAAATATTTGTGGATCGAGATTCGGAGGTGTCTATTTGAGAAAAACTATCATACTGTGATTCAAACGTCTGAAATGAAGCATTCAGACGTCTGAAATGAAGCATTCAGACGTCTGAAATTGTTCGAGTCAATCCAGAAAGGAAATAGGCTAAAATTGCCATTTTCAGACGTCTGAAATAAATGATTCAGACGTCTGAATATTGTTCTAGACAACTTCTGTTTTTCTAGATTCAGACGTCTGAATCGTTCATTTCAGACGTCTGAATGAAGAATGAAGTTGAGAATCAACAATTTGGACTCGAGACCACTTCCATTGAGTTCAAAATGGTGTTTGCGACTTTTTTGAGTATAAGCATCGATATGTTTGGAGTTGAGTAGAATTTGCTATTTTTCTACTAGGGCTTTGGGTTTGGGTTTCAGCCCACTAACCCATCTTAACACCCTAGCTCAGTCCACCTCTCCTCTTCACTTCATTCTTTTTTCCTAACATTCAAGCTTCAATAAAAATGGGGAGAGGAATGGGAAATTAAAATTCAAAACCCTAGTTTCCTTTGCAAATACAAATTCTTGCTCCAAATTCAAAGAGAAGCTTAGGTAAGCCTTCTATTCATCTTCTCCATCTCAATCCCTCTTCAAATTCTCAGAAATTCCTAATATCTTAACTTAGAGAAAATTTCATCTTTGATTATAGATTGAAGTTCTTGAGGTATTGTTGAAGAGAGATTAACCCATTGCTTGTTCTAGAGCTTATCATTTGTGTTTGGGTTTAAAAGGTGAGTTTTTTGAACTCACATCTACGTCTATATTTTTGATAGTGTTAGGTAGCAATTCCTAACATCTATTCCTTGTCTATTTGCTTTTGAATTGAATTGGTTTGATGAATATTCCAATTTTTGGTGTTTGAAGTCAAAATCTATGAAAAATCATTATATGGATGGTTGGACATGTTGGTCGGAGCGTATTGGTGAGTCTTTAAGGTTGGGTAGTCGTTTGGCATAAACCCCTAGCCATCGTCACTCATCCGATAGCTTCCGACATGATTTGGCCATCATTGGCCTAGGAAAAGTATTGCCCGAGCCCCAGGTTCAGACGTCTGAAATATACAAGTCAGACGTCTGAATCTGCTTGTTTTAGCCCAATTTGCCTATTTTGTGTGGGATTCCAATTTTTATCGATTCGTGATTATCCGATTTGTTATCATTTATTATCGACTTTGATGACTTCTTCTTTGGGATTTTTGGGAATATCCATTTTGATGGATTCGGTATCGATTTATATGGATTTGATTCACGTCTTCGTATGTGAATTTTTGATGATTGATTGTTTCTACAATCATTTCTGTGATTTGTCACTTTAAAATACAAAGGTTTTTATACTAGTAGTAAATATTCAACTCTTTTACAAAGATGATTTCAAACTCTATTTTTAATACAAAGCTCGTTTATAAAACCGTTTTCTAATCTATTAGTATATACAAACCTTACCTCATTCGTATGAGAAATCTAATTAAACGGCTTAGTAAAACAAGTGGTATGAAACGCTTGCGTTTACTTCGTTGGTTAATTCTTGGACTTGTTCGATTGAACTCTTGTGACAATTTTCGAGTGGAAGTCTACATTCTGTTCGTAAATATTTGAGTTAAGCTAGTGGTTATGGGACATGAAGCTAAACTCTTATATTTACTAGCTTAGTGTAATTTACACTTATTTTCGAGTGGAAGTCTACAATCTGTTCGTAAATATTTGAGTTAAGCTAGTGGTTATTGGACATGAAGCTAAACTCTTATATTTACTAACTTAGTGTAATTTACACTTGTCGGTCATTGATGATCATTTTGTGATTTAGACTAGCGATGTGCAATGTCTCTTTGTTTGTGCGGGGACTTATAACCCCGTTTGTGGAACTTCGTTCAATTTGGTGGGGTAGCGACCCATGGTCTTCGGACCGTTCGTGGAGCAATCGGCTCAATGAGTCTGTGCATGAGTCGTATCTTTTAGGGTGCATCGATGTTCGGCTCATTTATCCGCTTGGGGAACTGTACCACGACCGAATCTGTGCATGAGGCGTATCTTTTAAGGTGCGTCAATGTTCGGTTCATTTATTGAGTTAGCGACCCATGGAATAGCGTTCCGTTTGTGATACACGTGTTGGTGAGTTTTCATGCTCCCGTTTGTGATAGGCCTTCCCCCTTTTGTGATTTCTGGATTTCTCGTTGTGATTTCTAGAATTTGTGTTTCACCAATTTTTGTGGATTGAATTGATAAGCTCTATCAATATTTATGTTTTGGTGAATAATTTAAAGAATGTGATTCTTTTTGGTGTTTTGAGATTCTTGAAATATTGTATGATTTTTTTGTCGTTATTTGATGTATACTTGACACGGTATGGCATTTCTTTGTTATCATACGTTTTTGGTCATATCTCTTATCCTATCTCATTTTATCTGATATTTATAGCTAGACTGATCCGTTTATTATTTTCTTCTTAAATAATACTCGGGTCAGACCGAGGTATTCCAGGTGCTTCTGCTTGACTTCTTCTCAGGGTTTGTCACCTGACTTTTGGCTAACTACTTTAGCATAGTAGTTTTTGTTAGTATACATTTGAGATAGAGACTTTTTGATGTATATTTATTCTTTTGTCTAGCACCTGTACCTATTCTTTTGTTATGTAGTGGATCTTCTATGACCACTATTTTGTTGTACACTTTCATGTGATATGTTCATATCTTATTCCGCCTTTGTGATATGAATGTCTGTGACTGATTTGTGTTACGTTTATTTCTATACTTGTTTCCGAAGGCCACTTAGCCATTGTGTAGTAGCTTTGAGTTTGTATTTGATATGTCGGATTTCCACTTGAAACGAAATGTAAGTTATATTATCTGACATATCGGTACTCGCACAAAGCAATTGCACAGATGGTCGCTCCTCAACAGCCTTATTCTTCGCACTAGTCGACGGCATTACCCCGTAGTGTCATTGGCTAGCGTGAGTATAGAGGTAGGGCATCACAACCCTACACCTCTGGCATCCAATATACTTGTAAAGGGCGTTGTAACAATGTTCGGTCGCCGTAGGACAACCATAAAGGGGTGAAGCAACTAAAAAAATCACAGAACTTGTCGTATATCTCACGATAAATCAAATAAAATATAATATCAACATAGATATAAAATAGGTGACATGGAAATATAACTAAATGAACCACCATAGATCAGAGCATATGTTCAATAAAGTTATACAAAATAGAAATAGACTTTAAACTAATAAATAAACCCAAAATATATGTCTATAAATAAAAAAAAAATTGTCACGGCTCCACAATGTTGCACAATAGAAACAGTAAAAGCTGCAAAAATATAACGCACATGAAAGTGTAGCCTCCAGCTAGTCCATTTACACCATACCGCGTGCTATACTACACCTGCTATCTAGTCTGCTCATTGAAGAATACCCGAGATAATAAGAAGCAAAACATAAAACATCGATTTAGACAACAATCTAGTGCAAGCGATAAATAATCTCAAAATACGATAAAAATCGATATAGTATAACACATTGGGTATGGAGAACCATACCAAACATATCCTTGCATCCAAAGAGTTAGCCCATAACAGTATATGCTATCTATAATCATCATAAGGGTGTGCGACATCCTAATTACAACATTAGGTGTCTAGGTATCCAAGTCCACAATACCATAGTCATGTGACATACCTAAAGTGATTAGAAAATTATAGAAAACATAACAACCATCAAACAATCCTCACAATCACTCATGTTTGTTGGATATATGATAATGCGTATGACCATCAACTACTAGAGACTAATGAAAAAGTCTTGGTTTCTAGGTGCTTAAATCCATACCACTCAAGAGGCTAGGAAACTAGATCCTTCCTTGATCCAAGGTACATGGAACCCTTCTTCGATCCAGGGTACACGTCCCAATATCCAAGTGAGCATCCTCACATACCCTTCCTTTACTAGCACACTTCGAAACACTTCGACTATTAATGATCCATTTACACGGGACTTCGAACCCTTCCTCGTTCTATTCATTTCCATAGTAAAACCCTTCTTCATTCTACCCATTTCCATTTTCCATGGTGGAACCCTTCCTTAATCTACCCATTTCTATTTTCCATATTAGAATCGTTCCTTGTTCTACCCATTTCCATTCTCTATAGGAGAACCCTTCCTCATTCCACCCATGAGCTCCCTTCCTCGAAATCTCCCTTATGGATCATCATCACAACTCCTTCCGTTAAGTTGTCGTCATCAGAACACTTCTAGACATCCCTCGTAACTTATAGAATTCCCATCTCAAAGTTCTGAATTCATCATGTTGAAGCGTCACATCATTGCTCCATCGTCAATTATCATTCTTCATCGTGCCATAATATCGAAATTGAACATCAAACTAATGAAGGGACGCATACAACACAATCTCTAAGGCATCACCCACGCCCCCGTAGAATACGGGCTTAATTGGCTATACCCCAATCATATCGGTATCGACATGATTTACTTAGTCAATTTTGACTATGTACTTCATGTCCAAGTTGCCCAAAGTCATACTCCTCTTACATCAGAGGAATGCCTTCATCACCTTGAAGTGCAGCTACATGTAGCTCAAAGCCAAACACCAATCTCTCAAAACCCTTCACCTTTAATTTGCTACTCCATCAAACGTGGTCGTCGTCGACCATATATGGTCATGACTAACCATATGCATTAGCAAAAATATGGATGAATTGTAATACACCAAAATTTCAAATAATATTTTAATTAAAGTATAATAGTATGAAAATTAGTGGAATTATCGAATTAATTAAATGAGTTAAAAATAAAAAGGGGCAAAATAGTCTTTTTTTTAAATGTTGGAATTTAGCAATGAAACCAGGGCCATTAGGACCGTATTATTTTTTGATTCACGCAGTATATTTGTTTGTGTCATTTGGAGCTTGTATATGGATGGAAACATCTTCGAGTCAAATGGATGCTACGCGATTTGAATTCAAATTTAAATTTAAGCATTCAGGCAGTTTTCTAACTTCCATAACTTAAAATAGAAATGCGTACGCTACTTTCTTATTTTAGAAACTAATTTCCAATTTGTTTCTTCTTCTTCTTCCCCAAATGCTCTGATAAACCCTAGTCCTAAAATTCAAAATCAAATTAAGAAATTGACACCCCAAATCGAAGAGAAAAGCAAGGGCAAGCACATAGGAGTCAGCAACGATATTAGAACAACAAATTGAAAGGAATTCTATTATTAGTAGCAAAGGAAAGTGAGGCTAGAGGCTTTGAATTGAGAGGAATCGACCAGGATCAGTGAGTTTATCTAAATTCTACATCTACTTCCTTGATTTAGTGTGATTAAAATTGGCAATTTAATAGTAAAATTTGAAATTTGGCTCTATGCTTTCTGGAAATTTAGCTTAACTTTATTAATAAAAGATTTATAGGCAATTAAATAGGTTAATGAAATTGTATAATGCCTATGCAAACTTTATAGACAAAATTAGGCATACTTGAGGCATAGATTTGGAAAATTCATAGTAAATTGATGGGAAAATTATATAAAGAAATTTCTATAATGAAATATGATAGTAACATACCAACATATAATTTTTATGTATTTTAATGTGATTTATATGATTTAATATAATGATATTTCAATAATGTGCAGAAGTATTCAAAATTATGAATTTGAGAATTTGGAACATTTAAACATGTCAAATTGACATGGAAGTATTTTTTGGGATTGGATATGATGATTTCAGATCTAAAAAGTATATTTGTATAATTTGATATACAATGTTGTGAAAAATATTATAGGATTGTATATTAATGATCTGGTGTATATAGTCATATCAAAATGGCACAAAAATAATTTCTGAAGTTAAAGTATGTATTTATATAAATTTAGAAAATTTATTCCTGATTTATAGAGGTATATTTTAGTAGATACGATTTATTTAGTGGAAATGTATAAAATGGTGAATATATGTACATATGAATGTATATATGAGTTATATATATACACTTTAAAAAGTAAAATTTGATTTCTAGAAGTTTGAAAAGTATATTCCATTAAGAAATATGTTTTTATTTTTAATTTAAACTATTTATATAATATATTTTGATATATAAAAGTGAAAGAAATTAAGATTTCAAAATAGCAAATGGTGATGAAAATTCATGGGAAAATTACCATGATATGTCAAAGATGTATGTTACATAAGAGTAGAATCAAAAGCTAAGAAATCATGAAAATAAGAGCTAATAATAAAAATATATATGTTCTAGAAAATTACTTTAGACATGTACAACGATGGACTAGTGGTCCACACTGGTTCACCGGTAACCGGATTTTTTGACAACCTGGACATGGATCTATTTTAGGACATTATACATATTGAGGCTCGTGCCGGATTTCCTAAGTATGTTCGGCCAAGGTGATGGGTAGATGGTGTACCCTAGCCTAAGTGGCATTGCGTGTTAGTACATGGATATCGCAGGCCTTTGTGGGGTGATGTCTATAGGTTATATGACTTAGTTTATAGTTACTGATTTGGAATGGAGCCAGAATAGGAGGGAGTCATGACTCTGGATGTTGCAGGTTCTGCAACACAGCTATTATTGGGTATAGTGGGGTTCACGGTTTGTCCGGTTTATCCGTGATACGACTACAACTTAAGGTACGGATTAATGTGAATTTAGTCACCTCACTTTAGAACGAATATAGTAACTCGACTATATGAAATTTTAGAATATTAATTGTATATCGGATTTGATATGAGCTGAATAAGAACTGAAACGTATAATGATACAATAGCTTATCATTTTTGATCATTTCATATTATGAAACAAGTATAGCAAATGTCGAATTCAGTTACGTTCACTCATCAGACTTTGTGTCTGACCCCCTCTCCACCATGTTTCCCTCGTATATGATATTCCATAGGTTGATGGAGACTTTTTCGACAAGGATAGAACAGGTGACGATATTTGATAGGTTGATGGAGATAGGTTTGATAGGGTGAGATGACAGTTCTTGGGTATGCAAACAAGTTTTATAAATTATCAATGTTTGATGGAGATAGGTTGATACGTTTGATAGGGTGAGATGATAGTTCCTGAGTATGTAAACAAGTTTAATAAATTATCAAGGTTTGGGTATGTGCTCCTTAATACTCCATTCAAAAATATGATAAGGTTTGCTGATGGATTGAAAGTGAATTTCTTTAATTTTAAGGGATTTTTCCAAAGTAATTTCCTATGGAAATAAAATTATTTTAGGTGAAGGACTTAATTGTTTTATTGGTTTTTCTTAATGGAAGGGCTTATATGTTAAATTAATCCTTGTTTAGATCTGAAATAATGCGGCAGTTATTTTTGTAAAGAATTTGAAAAGTTATGGCAACCAATTACATTTTTACAAGTAGGCAGGTAAGTCAGAAAGTATTTGCTTTAATTGGCGTTAAATCAGTTTTTCCCTAGAAAAGTGGGTTCCGCCTCTTTCAGAAGCACCTTTCAACCTTATGCTTCCACCTTCAATCAAATCGAAACCTACCAGGTCGAAACCAACTAAACCGAAACCAATACACAAGGTATAGATCATTGGTACGTAGTGGAACGGAGAAAGGCGGAAGGCAGGGTGTCGAAACTCTTTCGATGGGGACACAACCTTTGTTTTATTTTCAAAAGAAATGTGCTTGCATGTTTTACTATTTGCTTTCGAAGGAGTCGAAACAGATGCTTTCGAATGGGTCTTTCTAAATTGCTTTCGAAAGGGGTTGCCACTTCTTGTTTAAATAGTAGCTTTCGAATGAGCTACTCAGTTTAAAATCAATGCTTTCGAAAAGAGTAGTTTCGACCTAGTCGAAACCTTGTTGCCCATCTTATGTCTTCCGAAGTATTGAAGTCATCAATGCTTTTGAAAGATAGTTTTTGTTTTAAAATTGTACTAAGCCATTTCCTAAAAGCTTTCGACAGGGTTCAAGAGTTTCGAAGGCAATGGCTTCGAAAGGGGGTCTCGATGCTATCCTTCAATGCTTTTACTTAAATGATTTGAGCTTTGATAAGGATGGTTCCGAAGCCATCAACTTTTCCCAAAAAAAAAATTATATAAAAATAAATGGTTTCGAAAGGGGTACTTTCGTATATATTCACTTTGACCTAAAAGATATTTTGAAAGATGGACCCAATGTTTTCAAAAGGGGTACTTTCAAATGGTTTCGAAGCTAAGCTTCTGTAATAAATTGTAATACTTTAATACATTCGAAATGTTTCGAAAGAAAACTTTTAAAGTGTTAGAAAGGCAGGTGCCTAGAGTTTTAGAAAGAAGATTTGAATGCTTTCGAAAGGAAGTTTTCCAATGGTTTCAAAAGTAAGGATTAAAGGTTTCGAAAGCCTTAGTTTTCAAAACAAAGAACCCAATCTCAATTTTTTTAAAGTAAAACCATGACATAATAAAAGAGTTTTGAAATGATTTTAGGTATGGAGTTTTGAAGAAGTTTTCCTTGATCAATAGGTTAAATGGATTAACCAAGTTTTATATAAAATGATTTCAAGGATATTAAACCACATGTGTTGGTATTATTAGGTTATTATGCTTACTTCTTCATATATATATATATATATTCACATTGTAATGGACCCATAACTGTATTTTATGGAGAAAGGGAAGAATAACCAGCTAGGTTGACCCAATAGTGAATATAATTTGAATTAACTCCTGAATGAGTAGAATTGCATCCATGAGGTCAGATAGACCAGAATAAAGGATGCCTAAATAGTGAAGTTGTCAGATAGACAAGTTCATAGTAAACCTATAAAAACTATGTTTAGGAAAAGTTATTAGCAAGTGCCAATAGGTTCATAGTAAACCCATGAAAACTATTATTAGAAAGAGTTATTGGCAGAAGCCAATAGGTCTGTAGTGAACCCACGAAAACTATATCCGGATTAAGTTATTGACAGAAGTTAATAGGTTCCTAGTCAACCCATCAAAACTAGGATAATAGGGAAGTTATTGGAGATACCAATAGGTTCAGGGAGGACCCATGAGTGATGAAGTTATTGGCAGGGGCCAATAGGTTCTTAGTGATCTCATGAAAACTATGAAACTGGATAGGGGGTCCATAAGCATTAAACAGTTTATTTGTCAGCCCATGAAAACTATTAGGTTAATATTGACCCTAGAAACTATAAAATGAGACAGCTAGTCAAAAATGAATGGATGGGAAATCCAGAAATTGATTACTTTTTTGCACGTCATCATATTATTTTATATTGCTATGTTTTAACCATTGTGGATGCAGGAGCATAGTACATGGTTTTATAAAGTTTTAGCGTATTAGTGAGGGGAAAATCCGTTCCGCTAAGCGGCGTGGTCTCACTAGATATCTAAATGGTTTGAGATGGTAGATTATTATTCATACCAGGCTTTATGTCTGACTCGAAGATTATGTTTTCCTCTTAAATTCTCGGGTGCTTAATTGATTTTGAGTAGTTCGAGAGTTGAGGTTTTAAGGTACCTCTTTAGATGAATAAGCTTCCGGAGACGTGCAGGAGGCATGATAGCTATTTAGAGTTCTTTTCTATTTTTATTTCGTTGTGTGTGATTGTAAAGGCAAAGTTGTTAATTGCCTAGTTATATACTCTGATCATCCAAAGGGGCATATTCATATGTCGCTCTTAGTGTATGTTGTAATAATTATATTTCTCTAAACGTGGTTCTCGTATTAGGATTATCTAATGAATTTGAAATGCTCTGAAATGGAATGATAAAGTTGTTTGTTGATTTTAAATTTTTCCATATCCATGTATTTCTATTATATCAATGTATCTAACATTACCGTATTTGGTCGCCGAGGATTAATAACTATGAATGACTGTAGCATCCATAACCATTAGTTTTGGGCCTCCAAGTAAGGATGTTACAAGTTGGTATCAGAGCATAGGTTTATGAAAACTCAAAATAGGTTTAAACCTAAAAGATTTTTCTCAAAACATAATCCAATGAATCAAAAAATAAGATCGGGGTTTGGGTTAACGCTATAGTAACGTACTTGTATTTGATATATATAGATATATATAAGTACGTATTCCCCTCTCTCTTAGATCGTTATCTTACTAAGGCTCTTATGCAGATTTACGAGAAAGAGGATATGGAGGTAGGAAACGGAAGAGGAAATCTCGGTGGAGGAAGCACCACAACCAATAGATATGTTCGACCCACCAGGTGTAACCTAGGTCGACAGGCTAATGCTAACCAAAATGCAGATGCCAATGTGGGTGCTGGAAATCCACCAGTGGATATGGGGGCGATGCATCAGTTTTTCGTCAATATGATGTAAGCTGGAGCTGCTGTTGGTGTTGATGGAAATGTTGGAGGAGCTAATCCTGTGGCTCCAGTTGTGAATAATTATGCTAAGTCGAGCAGAGACTACACCAGTCTTGGTGGGAAGCCATTTATGGGAATGGAGGATGCCATAGAAGTGGAGAATTGGCTGTTGCATTGCAAGAGAATCTTTTTTGATTTGGGTCTGGATGATGAGCAGAAGAGGAGGCTGGCCTCTAGATAGTTGCAAGGGGCAGCACTTAATTGGTGGAATAGTGTTACCGTCGGGGTTTCGGTGGAGGAATTGACTTGGGAAGATTTTAGAAGGAGATTTGAATAGAGGTTTTTATCTGAAGTTGCTAAGTCGGCGTTAATGAGAAAGTTTATGGATTTGGTGCAAGGAGAGATGTCGGTAATCGAATATGCTACTAAGTTTGATGAGTTGTCTCGATATGGGTATGGTACTATATACACCGTCATCAGGAGGAATGGGAGGTTCATTCGGGGATTGAGGCCTGAGATTGCCACAGCAACCCTGATACACATATCCATGATCCTTGTAATGTAGTTATGGAGATGGCAATCCGACATGAGGAGATGCTTGCTATTTGTGCTAGAGAAAAGACTGTTGAAACCTAGGGCCCTCAAGGAAAGAAGAGTAAGTTCTTTAAGAAGAAGGGAGCCCAGAAGGGGGAGGCTGCCAAGAAGGCAAAGGCTGATTTAGTTTGTTTCAAGTGTGACAAGAAAGGTCATTATGCTCATGAGTGCCGGTCAGGCAAAGGGAAGAAGAATGTGAAGTGCTTTAATTGTGACCAAGTTGGGCATTATAAGAATCAGTGTCTAGAACCAGTCAGGGCGGACAAAGGAAAGGTTTTGATGTTGGACCATCATCTGCTAGGCCAACTGCAGCTGAAAAAGGAAGACTGTGATGGAAGGTATACTTTTGATTCAAAGTATATCAGTTATGATACTATTTGATACCGGTGCATCGCATTCATTTATATCTCAGAATTTGGTTGATAGGTTATGCTTAGAAACTACATACCTTGTTACTTCTTTAAGGGTTGCGAATCCAATAGGAGGGTATGCAACTCTAGGCATGAGATGTGAGCAGTAGAATTGTTAGGTCATAAGTTTGCATGTAGTCTGTATGTTTTCGATTTCGTAGATTTCAGAATCATTTTGGGTATGGATTGGTTGAGTAAGTATGAGGCTATGATATTTTGCCAGGATGGGGATATATCACTAAGACACCCTTGTAGTCACGACCGAATTATATTCTCAGTAGAGAATTCTGACAGGAGTAGTTGTGCTTTGTTAAATGCTATGGAAGTGGGAGAAGATTTAAGTCAGGTTCGAGTAGCAAGAGATTTTGCAGATGTCTTTGAGCCGATTACAGGACTACCACTGAAACGAGCTGTTGAGTTTCAGATAGATCTTGTGCTAGGAGATGAACTTGTTAGTAGACCGCCTAGTAGGATGACACCAATCGAGATGAAGGAATTGAAGGTGCAGCTAGTGGATCTAGAAGGATGGAATTTTATTAGACCGAGCAGTTTGCCTTGGGGAGCGGCCGTGGTGTTCGTGAAGAAACCAGATGGGTCGTTGAGGATGTGTATCAACTATCGTAAGTTGAACGAGAGGACGATTAAGAATAAGTATCCTTTGTCGAGAATTGATGATCTATTTGATCAGTTATGTTGAGCCAGAGTGTTTTCCCAGTTGGATTTGGCGATAGGTTTTCATTAGTTAAGGGTGGTAGAGGACAGTATTCCATTGACAGCCTTTCGGACTAAGTATGGTTTGTATGAGTGGTTAGTAATGCCATTCGGATTAACGAATGCACCTGCTTTCTTCATGGATTGGATGAACCGAGTTTTTCGAGAGTACTTGGATAGGTTTCTGTTGGTGTTTATAGATGACATTTTAATGTACTTTAAGGGTGAAAGAGAGCATGAGAATCATCTTAGAGTAGTGCTTGAGACGTTGTGGTAGCATCAGCCGAAGGAGAAGTTTTCTAAGTGTCATTTTTGTAAGAGGTTAAGTTTCTTGGTCACGTGGTTTCAGAGAAAGGCTTGTCAATCGATCCAGATAAGATCGAAGCTGTTAAAAATTGGAAGAGACCAGAGACGGTGACTGAGATTAGTTTTCTTGGACTTGCTGGATATTACCGGAGATTTATCAAGGATTTCTCACGAATAGCAGCACCTTTGGCTAAGTTAACCAGGAAGGATGTGAAGTCTGTCTGGTTTAACAAATGTGAGGAAGCATTCCTTAAGTTAAAACATTAGTTGACCAACGCACCAGTGTTAGTAGTTCCAAACGGAAACCAAGGGTTGATGATGTATACCAATGCATGCGGAAATAGATTGGGAGTTATGTTGATGCAGAAGGGTAAAGTGATTGCCCATGCACGACAGCTTAAACCACATGAAGTGAGATATCCTATTCATGATTTGGAGTTGGCTATGGTGATCTTCGCATTGAAGATTTGGTGGCATTTTCTCTTAAAGGTGAGCTTTGAGCTATATACAGATCATAAGTCCTTAAGATACTTATTCTCTCAGAAGGAGTTAAATATAAGGTAGTAGAGGTGGCTGGATTTTTTAGCAGCTTATGATTTTGGTATAGAGTATACTCCTAGGAAAGGAAATAAAGTAGTGGATGCCCTTAGCAGAAGACATTAGAATGTGATGTTAGCTTTGTTGGCAGAATGGAAATATTTGGAAGCTTTGACTACTTGTAGTATGCAGTTAAGATCGACAACTAGTTCTAGTCAAAGCACTGCCATGTTGTCCAGTTTAGAATTTCGGCCAGTATTGATCGAAAGGACTGCTTCAAAGCAGAAAGAGGATCCATTATTAGCCGAGAGGATTGGAAGGCTTGAAGTTGGAACCGAGATCAATGATCTGAAGGATTTTAGTCTTGACCAGAGGGGATGGTTGAGAAAGAGGGGACGGTTGTGTGTTCCGAATGTTGAGGACTTAAGGAAAGAAATTCTTGAAGAATGTCATCGATCTGAGTTTACGATTCATCCTAGAAGGACTAAGATGCATCAAGATATGAAGATGAGCTTCTATTAGGAATGTATGAAGAGGGATATTGGCTTGTGGGTTAAGCAGTGTGCAAACTGTCAACAAGTGAAAGCCAAACATCAAAAGCCGAGTGGGTTGCTTCAAACTTTAGAGATTCTAGTTTGAAAATGGGAGTCGATATCCATGGAATTTATTGATGGGTTGCCAAGGTCGAATAGAGGAAATGAAAGTATATGGGTTATAGTGCACAGGTTGACCAAGAGTGCCCATTTTAATCCAATTAAGTCAACCAGGACGACACCTATTTTAGCTAAGTTGTTCATGAAGAACATAGTTAGACTACATGGGATTCCTAGTAGTATCGTCAATGACAGGGATGCTTTGTTCACTAGTGAATTCTGGAAGAGTCTACAAGATGTATTAGGTACCAAGCTTAAGGTGAGTACTGCATATCACCCTTAGACGGATGGGCAGACAGAGAGAGTCAATAAGGTATTCACGGACTTATTGAGAGCTTGTGTATTGGACTTTGGTGGATCTTGGGAAGATCACCTACACTTGGTGGAGTTTTCCTATAATAATAGCTATCAGACTAGTATAGGAATGGCGCCTTTTGAAGCTTTGTATGGAAGGCCATGCAAATCACCAGCATGTTGGTTGGAGACTAGAATAGATTAGTCTTAGGTCCAGATTTGGTTAGAGAGGCGACATAGAAGATTGAGTTGATCCGAGAAAGGATAAAGGAAGCTCAGTCCAGAAAGAAGAGTTACGTAGATAAGAGGCGTAAAGACCTAGAATTCTCAGTTGGAGATAAGTTTTTCATTAAAGTACCACCGAGAAAGGGTGTGGTATGATTTGGAAAGTCAGGGAAACTGGCACCGAGATATGTTGGTTCGTTCCAGATTATAGAGAGGATTGGAAAGATCACATACAGAGTAGATTTACTGAGCAGTGTGGTAGGTGTCCATAATGTATTTCATGTATCTCACCTTTGCAAGTATGTGCATGATCCAGAGACTACTATTCCTCCGACCGGGTTGGAAGATTTGATAGTAGAGCCTAATTTGACTTTTGATAGACAACCAGTTCGACTTGTAGCGAGAGATGAGAAAAGATTGAGGAACCAGACAGTTAAATTGGTGAAAGTTCGGTGGAGCGACAACGAGAAGGACTGTACTTGGGAGACAGAAGACATGATTAGAGATACTTATCTTGATCTGCTTTGAGGGTATGTCTATATTAGTTTTAAATAGATAGTGACTAGTCAAGTAGGCTAATATGGTTGTTAGGAGTTGTTGTAGATGATTGCTATGTTTAGTATTTAGTCCTTACTGAATTTCGAGGATGAAATTCTTTAAGGAGGGGAGCCTGTAACACCCCTAATTTTTTATTACATTATTCAGGATATTTAATTAGATAAATTAAGTAGAATAATGTAAATAATAAGAGTGATAAGGGGATTGAGATTTGAAAATATATTAAGGGTCGTGCTTAATTATTTAAATGGGCTTAAGGATGGCTTATAGGCTAATTAATTTACACAAGGGCTTATTAGGAAATAGCCGCACCTTATTACCATAACCGTTATAACCCACGTTTCACTCTTTCTCACGTTATTTTTACAAAACAAAACGTAAACAACAGAAGAGCAAAGCTGGCCAATAAGAGAAAAGAGGAGAAAAATCAATTTAAAGCTAAAGATTCATGCTAGGGGAAATTAATCTCAATCAAATCTCAAGTTTCTTATCCAAATCAAGGCGAATAATAATCTAAAACATCTCTATTTTGTTTTATGATAATTTATTTTTCGGGTTTAAGATTAAATCCTTTATTATGATGATTTTCGATTGATGATATGCTTGGATTTGGACATGTTGGGTTCAAACAAAATAATTTGATAATTATTTTATACGGTTTAAGGGTAAGACAAATTATAATGATTTAGTTAGGCCGTGATAAAATTTTATGTTATGTAAAACATGATTTTAGAGATGTGTTTACATTTTTGTAATTTTCCAAGCTATGGAAAATTTAATATGTATTTTCAAAGGAAAATATAAATAATTGGGTTTAGAAATTAATTTCAGATATTTCATAAAGAATTTGGGTCTGGAATTTTTATATGTTAGACAACATATTGAAAGTGAATTTCTGTGATTTTTAAGGATTTTTCCAAAGTAATTTCCTATGGAAATAAAATTATTTTAGGTAAAGGACTAAATTGTTTTATTGGTTTTGCTTAATGGAAGGGCTTATATGTTAAATTAATCCTTGTTTAGATATGAAATTATGCAGTAGTTATTTTTGTAAAGAATTTGAAAAGTTATGGCAACCAATCACATTTTTAAAAATAGGCAGGTAAGTAAGAAAGTGTTTGCTTTAATAGGCAATAAATCAGGTTTTTCCTAGAAAAGTGGGTTCCGCCTCTTTTAGAAACACCTTTCGACCTTATGCTTCTGCCTTCAATCAAAGCGAACCCTACCAGGTCGAAACCAATACACAAGGTATCTGTGACGACCCGGAAATTTTGAATATTTGGAATTGGAATATTTAATTGATTTTAAATATTTAAAAGTTAAATTTTTAACTCGAATTTCAAATACCAATATTTATTGGATAATTTAATTATTGAATTAAATAATTTGAAGTTGGGTAAAATTTTGAATATGGAGTTTCAAGCTTGTTAAAAATAATTTAAAGGCTTACAAAATTGACATTGATAATACTGAAGATAATAAAAGCTTTTAAATTGAATTCGGAAGTGTTTTGTTCAGTTTTGAAAATATATCGTTTAAATCGATATTTAAAAATAGCCTTCCGTGTCCGGGCAGGTTCGAATCCCAGCGCCAAACCATCAGTGGGAGTTTCAACGTTACGCATCCGTGTGCGACGACTAAATAAAAGCGGGGTAGACACACGACGTGGGGTTTACTTAAATGAGTATCAATGAATACCATGATCTTAAGGTTCCCCATGATCTCAAAAAAAAAAAGCCTTCCGAGGCACATTCTCGGAATCCGACGAAACCAGTTCCATTGGACCGTAATATGGTATTATTATCGGATTTCAAATTTCGTAGTGTTTGGAGTTATCGTGTGATCGTACGATCTATAAACGCGCTGAAATCTATATCGAAATTAATATAATAGCTGGGTCCAAAAAGCTATCTTCTCCATACGATCGAATTTGGACTCGGAACCTTTTCCATTGCGTTCGGAATAGGGGCATAACCTTATAAATGCCTAGCCGTACGTCTCGATAGGAGGTCGAGATTTTGAGTTGCAAATTTAGAGACAATTTGAATTTAAATTTAAAAAAATATATATTTTTATAATGGTCAACTGCAGCTGAATTTCTGTCACATCAGAGCTTTTTCGTTTCTCTTCAAATCAATGTAGCAATTCCTTCTTCAACATGCCAACATCCCATTTCTTTTAAAGCTGAGCGACATCTCCTTTTCATTCATTAAATTGGAAGGCATCAGAAAAAAACACAATGGCCAAATAAATCACCTTCTCGTTCTAAATGAAAACTTCTCTTTCCAGTTAAATTCAAAGCAATAGAAGATACTCCTTCTATTTCCTCGTTCCAATTCGAAAAAAATGATGGAAGTCGAAATCGATTTCCTGAGAAAGGAACATAGGATGAACGCGAGCCTCTTCCCCTCCCAATTCTACGATTCCGTTCATGAAATTTGTATCAAATCGCGAGTTCACTCAGCCACATCCTCCCGCATCGAACGTCAATCGCGGCTGAGGGGCATGAAGCGGGAAGGTGTACTCGAAGGTAGCAGGCTGGTCCTCCATCTCGGTTAAATCTCGCGTCGAAGTTTGCTTTGTCGCGAATAGGGTTAGTTAAATTGTGATATGAGGAAGGGATTCACGAGGTGGTGCTCTAATGGAAAATCGACGGCAGGGGTTCACGTGGATCGTTTGGCTACAACAGGTGAGACGATAAAGTGAGTTTACTTTTATTCGATAAATTTGGTTAAGTTGCCTATTACAAGGAAAATTTAAATTTTTATAATAGTAAATATATGTTTGGATAATATATATATATGAAAGTAGGGATATATAGATTAGGAAGTTTATTTACAGTGAAGGAAAAAAAAAGTTTAACAGTAAATATAGATAAAATTTTTGGAAATATAAGGATCTGAAATTTAATAGCAAAATATATATATATATATAAGAATATATACCGTAAAGCAGGAGATTTTATATAGATTTATACATGTTTTAGAGCACTGTTTAATTTTTTTTATATATATATGAGGTTTTAGGAAAATTCATTTTAAAACTTATACAGAATATTTTTATAAGTATATAGTTTCAAATGAAAAATAGATATATATATATTTTAAATCTATTTGTTATTTTAAAATAATATATTAGGGTAAATAATTTGGTTAATTAACTTGTTTAATTATTTCAGTTACTAAAAATAATTTATCTAATAGGAAACTGATCAATAGATTAGTTCAAATTAACAGTGTTAATTAATTAATTTTTTTAAAAGGAAATTATGAGTAAGATCAAATTATTAGGTTAACCAAACTTTTAGTTAAATTAAATTGTTAGTTAACTAAGTGGTAATTAATTGTTTGATCAATTCAAATATTAATAAACTGTATAAATATTTATACAAGGTCCAAAAATTGTGAAAACAAGCTGGAATGGAAATGGATTGCAAAATAAAAGCAAAGGTGAGTTAATCTCACTCATCTAGGTTTAATTTAAATTTAATAGTTAAATTTAAATTGATGAATGGTTGATTGGAATTGATTGGATGTGATATATTATATATATAGTAGTATATATATTGGAGTGGTTGATATTCCCGCATTATATAGCGGATGAGACCCTATGCGCCGCATAATAGCGGATGATATTATATTAATCCCGTATACCGCGATATTCCACCTCGAAGTGGAATTGGTATTGTGCTAACGTCTGTGGAGGTAGGGAAACAGGTTGGAGGGATCCAACTGGATTCCTCAAAATTATTTAGATTGTTCTAATAATTTTGTGTTATGATTTTTGATATTCTGTGGTGAATTATATTGATAATTGGAATATTGGATACTATGGTTTGATTGAATATACCTTTCGGTATACTGAGTTATCAAAATATATAAAATTGGATTTTTGAAAAAGAAATTATATGAGAGAATGCTTAAGTAAAGTAATTATAGAAAATATAAATAAATTAAAGAATGAATTGGGAAAGGATAAAGTGATTTTTAAAATTCTAATAAATAAAATTCCGAGTATGGAAGAGAGAATTTGAATAAACAGAGAAATAATGAATTTTAAAACTAAGCGATATTATTTAAAAGAATAAAGAATTTATTTTAATTCAAGGTTTAAATTTAATCAAAGGAAAAAGAAGGAATTCGGAAAATCTGGAATTTAAATTTTCAGTTAAAGATTCTAAATGATAATAAAGAAATAAAATCTGAAAGTTAATGGATTTTGAAATAAATGATGTTAGTAAGGAAATTTATTTCAAAGTGAAGTATATTGGAAATCAATTGTAAATTGATTTAAGTGTTTGGAATTGGAATTTAAAAGAGAAGTGAGATTTTGGAATTTATAAACTGGGTATATAAAGTGAAGTAAAATATCGGTGGATATTTGGAAGTATAAATTTCACGGTGGAAATTTATAAAGGAATGGGAATTTGTTTAAAAAAAATAAAAATAAATAGTGATTTATTTTTAAAGGTATGGAAATGGGAAGTGTATTACCCTGGAAAGCCGAGTATATTTTAAAGGAGACTTTTATGTATAAGTTAAAGGCTTTAAAATTTTGTTATAAAGAAATGTTTTAGAAAATTTATTATTTTAAAATGTTTAGATTTTAAAGTAAGTATTCTTCAAATTTATTATAGTAGTAATTATTTAAAGGTGACTTGGTATTTTGTTTTAAAAGATAAAAATTTAGTTTTATATGTTCTAAAGTAGGTTTATTTTAAATATTCTTAAAGTATATATTTCTGGATAAGTATTAAAGTAGTTTTAATTTAAATGTTTTAAAGTATATTTTATAATAAAGTGTTTTAAATTATTTTAAAATCTAAAGTTTCTGTACTTTGTATTTCTAGTGGTAATAAATATTTGGGAATTTATTCCATAAGAGGAGTGTGGTTTGAAAACTGTTTTCAAAAGGTTGAAAAGTGGAAATATATCTTGCGAAGATATTTTGAGATAAATAAATAATTTGGAAAAATTATTTATTGTTTGATGGATGTTTGTGAATGTTAATTGATAGTTAAATAACCGACTATCAATATTGGCCAATGCGTTGATCGTTTCGAAGAGACCGGGATCGGGATTAATTTCTCGAAAACCACTTCGATCTAGTTTGTAAGTTTTTGTGGGGAAAACTAGTTTGGAGTCGAAGATGGAACAGTGAAGTGCAAGGGCTAGTCGCTACTAATCCTGAGGGTGATTCCAAAATGGATGTAGTAGGAATAGTGCCTTCGGTTCCGTTCGAACCCGGAACGGACTTGTATGGATGAATGCTTTCGAAACATCGTCAGGTGGATGATGGGCATTCTAAGGGATATGCTCTATAAAGGTAACGCTTAGCCTCAAGCCTCATCAACCGGGAATGACTGAAAATCAGGGGTTATGCAGCAAGACTATGTGCGTCGCACCCATTAGGATGAGGTCATCCCTGTCTAGATGTCCCTTTTTATTTCGGCTTAGTGGTGCGGTTGCTGATCCTAACCGTGGGGTGATCTTACTCGGAATTATCCAGTAAAGGGTAGTTCCGGCCTTGTGTTGCAGGGGATCGGGCGTGGTCCTCGGTACGCTGATCTAGACCAGGTACTGTGACAGGTGGTACCCCAGTGCCTAGTCATTAGTTGGAAATCCATTCTCCCTACGTGCCTTGTACGGATTTTGTTTGTAGAACCCACTTTGTGGCTAGTATGCTGGAATTTAATCATGTAACAATTTCAGCTATTTGAATAAGTATTTGTATATATACACTATTATAATATCAGATGGATTTGATAAAAAGTGTTTTGGCTATCGTAAGGTAAAAACCCGACATGTTTATTTGTGGCGCGGTCTTACGAGATGCTTTTGATTTCAAAGGGTTTGGAAAACTTTAATAATCCAATTGAGTGTGTTTTCTCACGCTGGTTTTCCAGACTGACTCGGGTGTTATTTTATTATAATGCTCGGGTCAGACCGAGTATTATAGTATACAGGATTAGATGCTGTGGAGCTCAGGAGACGAGCTAGATGGCGAGACGTATCCCTCGTATATGATGTATATTTCCGCTGTGGTGTGTATGTTGTGTATTCTGATGTGGGACAAGTTATTATAACTGTCCTGAATTGTGATGTTGGTTGTATTGTACTCTGATGTTGTATTCTGATGATGCATGTATAAACAGATATAGTTTTTTCTGTAAAGTTTAGTTATTATCTATTATATTTTATTCCGCTGCGATGGTTAGATTCTGTTGTTATTTTGTTTCTTCTTCTACTACCTCCTTCTTCATTAACCCAAATGGTTCGTATTTCCGTTCACTTTGAGTCGATATGTTAGAGAATAGTGTCGATTCAAGGGGTATGGATTTGCGGGCTGTTTCACTTGGTATCAGAGCTAAAGGTTGGTGATAACCTTGGCTCTGGTGGGGATTACTCATTAGAGATAGAGTCAGTAGTACTCTAGAATGAGTTGAGTGTATTAATAGATATGAACGCGTATTTGTTAGTGAATATAAAATGGTTTTATATTGTGTTGGATGATTTATTGAGTGGCATATGAACCTTTGTCGGCACAGTCTGGACAACTGTATCGAAGGGGTTTCTAAACACTTGAATAGGACAATTCGACACAATATTCTTTTCGAAAGCGGGTAAATGAAATAATTTTACCCAAAAATGTATTTTGATATAAAAGAAATATTTTCTTAAATTGTTATATAACTTGGATGTTTGGATGATAAATAAGGTTATAAAATTGGAATGATTTGTATAATGAATGGGAATTTGTATAAGCATAAATTATACAAATGAATTATAGTTAAAATTTGATTTAATCAAATTGGTAAATTTAAAATCCCAAAGATTTTGGAAGTGTTTTTTTCGAAGTGTTTTGAAGATAAATAATAGTATTATTATTTTGGAAAGTATTTCTGAAAAGAAATTGTTTCAAATAAATTTTGGGAAAGGATATAGCATTGAGCTCACTTCAGTCGCTGGAAAATAACTTCGGTGATGACTGCAGCATCATCGACGTTCATTTTCGAGCTTCTAAGTGACGAATTGCTGCCAAATTGATTTGTTCAGAAAAATTAGTTTTGTTTTTGAAATTTCAAATGACATTTGTCAGGAATAAAGCCAGGATTGGTTTAAAAATCTAAGAAGTGTGATTTTGAGATATTGGTGATTTCGAGATGATTTGAAACCAAAAGGCCGTGTGTTTGAAATCCTGAATCCTTATTTGAATTGAAAATCCCGACGAGATAAGTTATAAACTTATAAATTGAGATGATTTTTAAATAAGGAAGGAAAATATGAGAGGTGAATGTTGGAATTAAAATTTAAAGTGCAAAGGTTAAATAAATTTGATTTGGAGAAATTAAATTGTGGAAAATTTAATTGATGGTGATTTGAAAGGAAATCCAAACTGGAATTATAAAATAAAATTGAACTCGGGAAAATTTAATGAAGTTTGGAAATAAACTCGAATCAAAAATAGAATTCGACTTGGATTGATAATGAATTAAAATATGTGGAGATGTTGCAAAAATAAAATTGAATTGAATTAAAATTCAGTGAGTTATAGAGAATATTAAATAGAATTATTTGACATTTTGGTGGATAAAATAAAATCCAATCTTGAATTATAAAATAGAATTGAATTCAAGTAAAGTAATAAAGTAATTTTTGAAGATAAAAATCAAATATTGAATTAAAAGTGGGAAATAAACTAAATTTGGAATAAATTAGTTAATGAAATATGGAAATGGAACTCGAAATTGTTAATTTAAAGTTGAATTTTGAATAAATAATAGAGTTTGGAAATGAAGCTTGAGTTATAAATAGAAATTCTACTTGGAATTGTAAGTGAAGTAAATATAAATTGAAGTTGTATGGAATTGGATTAAAATAAAAATGATTTGAGATGAAAATAAATACAATTCGAGTATGAATAAATTAAATATGGCTTTGGATATTATTTTAATGAATGTGAATTAAAATTTAAAATGGATTAAGTGAATGGCTAATTGAATTTAACGAGATTTGATTAAATGATAATCTAATTAAAATGAGAATGGACTTAAGTTATGAAATGGGAGTGAATTGAAGTAAATTAACTTAAGTTTAAAGTTAATGGAAGCATGGGCTTATATAAATTTTGAAAATGGTGATTAATATATAAGCATAGATTATGTCGAGCATAATAAAGTGGTTTTGAACAAAACCAATGTGAAATGGGATGGAATGCCACTATATGTTTTGTAAATAAGTTAGATTGGAATGGAACTTATATAAATTGAGATAGAATCAATTTAAAAGGGTTATGAACTAAAGCAATGGTTTATTCGAATGAATATTGTCGAATTGTGTAAGAAAATTGGTCGTTCGACATAAACGGAAATAAATAAAATTTTACAAATCAATAAGGTTTAATAACTTGATTTTGGCATCAATTGAAATGAATTTGAGTTCGTATCGTTTAAAAACGAATTGAATGTAAGAAATTAAGTTGGAACTATTCGAATTGAATGGAATGGTATGTGATTTGGTTGCAAACAATTTAAAACTAGTGTCGAAACCTTGCATATATGCTTATGAATGTATACCACATGCATTACTTATGAAATCTATGTGTTAGCTATTTGAATATGAGTGAAATGCTAGTAAATTGCATATATTTGTCACTTACATATTTAAATTGAGTAAGTACAGGTTCAGGGAAGCTGTTTGGCTAGATTGGGTCATGCAAAATGCTAAAATAATAATCCGCTTGCTTAAAAATGCTAAATAAAGGTACGCCTACGCAATAAAAATAGGAAATATGAACTGTTTTTGTTTTTCCGACCGTGTGGGTCGATGTATATATATTTATATCTCTTGTCAAATTGCAAAAGCTCCTCCGTACAAAGGAAACTTTGCCAACATTTTCCGAAAATTTTGGGAGTTAGAAATTTTTTGAAAATTTTCACTAACGACAAGAGATTTCAAATTGGGATTTGAGATAAAGATAAATTCATAATAGACTAAAAATAATTTAAAGTTGGAAATAAATCCATTAGGATTTAAATAAATTAGTAATAAGACTAATTTCAGAAATGATTGATTGAATATGGTTTGAGATAAGGTAAATAGAATTCAATATCTAAAATGAAGGTAAATTGAATTCATATGGAATTGGAGATCCAGTTTAAAAATGAGTGATATAAAGACTAAGTGGTAGAGTAATAATATAAGAGTATATAAAATGCTTATATTAAACTTAAGAAATGAACGGTGAGGTTCTTAAGTAAATTTGGTATTGGGAATACACTAAGTAAATTTGGACATTGTTGTTAAGTAAAGTATACAAGGATTATTAAGGCTATAGGAAAATGGGATTGGATTTTGATTTTGAAGATAAATTTGAATTTGCTCGACAACAAGGTATGTATTTAAAAATTTCAGTATGAAATTTGATGGCTTTCTGATTTTGCCACTTGGTGTTTTGTTTTCTTTTGAAATTTGGGAGCCGTAGAGGCATTTTGTAGTTGTACCGATCTAGCCACGCAAAGGAGACGCTGGCGAAATTTTTCGAAAATTTAAAGAGTTAGAAATATTTTGGGAAAATTTTGATAATACAAAATTTGGTTTCAAATTTAAATTTGAATCGTTAAGTAAGGAATATTGTTTGGGACTTATGAATAAGTTTGAAAGGTTAGAAAGAGGGTTAGTGTGTCTTTGATAAAAAGATTTGTTTTGGCAAGTTGTTAAAAACTATTTGGGTTGAGGAAATAGTTAATGGGTTATGGATCATTCTTCCTAACTAGTAATTTCGAGGACGAAATTCTTTTAAGGGGGGAGGAATGTGACGACCCGAAAATTTTGAATATTTGGAATTGGAATATTTAATTGATTTTAAATATTTAAAAGTTAAATTTTTAACTCAAATTTCAAATACCAATATTTATTGGATAATTTAATTATTGAATTAAATAATTTGAAGTTGGGTAAAATTTTGAATCTGGAGTTTCAAGCTTGTTAAAAATAATTTAAAGGCTTAGAAAAATTACATTGATAATATTGAAGATAATAAAAGCTTTTAAATTGAATTCGGAAGTGTTTTGTTCAGTTTTGAAAATATATCGTTTAAATCGATATTTAAAAATAGCCTTCCGAGGCACAGTCTCGGAATCCGACAAAACCATTTCCATTGGATCCGTAATATGGTATTATTATCGAATTTCAAATTTCATGGTGTTTGGAGTTATCGTGTGATCGTACGATCTATAAACGCGCTGAAATCTATATAGAAATTAATATAATAGCTGGGTCCAAAAAGCTATCTTCCCCATACGATCGAATTTGGACTCGGAACCTTTTCCATTGCGTTCGGAATAGGGGCATAACCTTATAAACGCCTAACGGCACGTCTCGATAGGAGGTCGAGATTTTGAGTTGCAAATTTAGAGACAATTTGAATTTAAATTTTAAAAAAAATATATTTTTATAATGGTCAACTACAGCTGAATTTCTGTCACATCAGAGCTTTTTCATTTCTCTTCTAATCAATGTAGCAATTCCTTCTTCAACACGCCAACATCCCATTTTTTTTAAAGCTGAGCGACATCTCCTTTTCATTCATTAAATCGAAAGGCATCAGAAAAAAAGACAATGGCCAAATAAAATCACCTTCTCGTTCTAAATGAAAACTTCTCTTTCCAGTTAAATTCAAAGCAATAGAAGATACTCCTTTTATTTCCTCGTTCCAATTCGAAAAAAATGATGGAAGTCAAAATCGATTTCCAGAGAAAGGAACATAGGATGAACGCGAGCCTCTTCCCCTCCCAATTCTACGATTCCGTTCACGAAATTTGTATCAAATCGCGAGTTCACTCAGCCACATCCTCCCGCATCGAACGTCAATCGCGGCTGAGGGGCATGAAGCGGGAAGGTGTACTCGAAGGTAGCAGGCTGGTCCTCCATCTCGGTTGAATCTCACGTCGAAGTTTGCTTTGTCGCGAATAGGGTTAGTTAAATTGCGATATGAGGAAGGGATTAACGAGGTGGTGCTCTAATGGAGAATCGACGACATTGGTTCACGTGGATCGTTTGGCTACAACAGGTGAGACGGTAAAGTGAGTTTACTTTTATTCAATAAATTTGGTTAAGTTGCCTGTTATAAGGAAAATTTAATTTTTTATAATAGTAAATATATGTTTGGAGAATATATATGAAAGTAGGGATATATAGATTAGGAAGTTTATTTACAGTGAAGGAAAAAAAAAGTTTAACAATAAATATAGATAAAAATTTTGGAAATTTAAGGATCTGAAATTTAATAGAAAAATATATATATAAGAATATATACCGTAAAGTAGGAGATTTTATATAGATTTATACATGTTTTAGAGCACTGTTTAATTTTATATATATATATATATATATATGAGGTTTTGGGAAAAATCATTTTAAAACTTATACAGAATATTTTTATAAGTATATAGTTTCAAATGAAAAATAGATATATACATTTTAAATCTATTTGTTATTTTAAAATAATATATTAGGGTAATTAATTTGGTTAATTTACTTGTTTAATTATTTCAGTTACTAAAAATAATTTATCTAATAGGAAACTGATCAATAGATTAGTTCAAATTAATAGTGTTAATTAATTATTATTTTTTAAAAGGAAATTATGAGTAAGATCAAATTATTAGGTTAACCAAACTTTTAGTTAAATTAAATTGTTAGTTAACTAAGTGGTAATTAATTGTTTGATCAATTCAAATATTAATAAACTGTATAAATATTTATACAAGGTCCAAAAATTGTGAAAACAAGCTGGAATGGAAATGGATTGCAAAATGAAAGCAAAGGTGAGTTAATCTCACTCATCTGGGTTTAATTTAAATTTAATACTTAAATTTAAATTGATGAATGATTGATTGGAATTGATTGGATGTGATATATTATATATGTAGTAGTATATATATTGGAGTGATTGATATTCCCGCATTATATAGCGGATGAGACCCTATGCGCCGCATAATAGCGGATGATATTATATTAATCCCATATACCACGATATTCCACCTCGAAGTGGAATTGGTATTGTGCTTACGTCTGTGGATGCAGGGAAACAGGTAGGAGGGATCCAACTGGATTCCTCAAAATTATTTATATTGTTCTAATAATTCTGTGTTATGATTTTTGATATTATGTGGTGAATTATATTGATAATTGGAATATAGGATGATATGATTTGATTGAATATACCTTTCGGTATACTGAGTTATCAAAATATATAAAATTGGATTTTTGAAAAAGAAATTATATGAGAGAATGCTTAAGTAAAGTAATTATAGAAAATTTAAATAAATTAAAGAATGAATTGGGAAAGGATAAAGTGATTTTTAAAATTCTAATAAATAAAATTCCGGCATGGAATAGGGAATTTGAATAAACAGAGAAATAATGAATTTTAAAACTAAGCGATATTATTTAAAAGAATAAAGAATTTATTTTAATTTAAGGTTTAAATTTAATCAAAGGAAAAAGAAGGAATTTGGAAAATCTAGAATTTAAATTTTCAGTTAAAGATTCTAAATCATAATAAAGAAATAAAATCTGAAAGTTAATGGATTTTGAAATAAATGATGTAAGTAAGGAAATTTATTTCAAAGTGAAGTATATTGGAAATCAATTGTAAATTGATTTAAGTGTTTGGAATTGGAATTTAAAAGAGAAGTGAGATTTTGGAATTTATAAACTGGGTTTATAAAGTGAAGTAAAATATCTGTGGATATTTGGAAGTATAAATTTCACGGTGGAAATTTATAAAGGAATGGGAATTTGTTTAAAAAAAAAATAGTGATTTATTTTTAAAGGTATGGAAATGGGAAGTGTATTACCCTGGAAAGCCGAGTATATTTTAAAGGAGACTTTTATGTATAAGTTAAAGGCTTTAAAATTTTGTTATAAAGAAATGTTTTAGAAAATTTATTATTTTAAAATGTTTAGATTTTAAAGTAAGTATTCTTCAAATTTATTATAGTAGTAATTATTTAAAGGTGACTTGGTATTTTGTTTTAAAAGATAAAAATTTAGTTTTATATGTTCTAAAGTAGGTTTATTTTAAATATTCTTAAAGTATATATTTCTGGATAAGTATTAAAGTAGTTTTAATTTAAATGTTTTAAAGTATATTTTATAATAAAGTGTTTTAAATTATTTTAAAATCTAAAGTTTTTGTAGTTGGTATTTCCAATGGTAATAAATATTTGAGAATTTATTCCATAAGAGGAGTGTGGTTTGAAAACTATTTTCAAAAGGTTGAAAAGCGGAAATATATCTTGCGAAGATATTTTGAGATAAATAAATAATTTGGAAAAAATATTTATTGTTTGAAGGATGTTTGTGAATGTTAATTGATAGTTAAATAACCGACTACCAATATTGGCCAATGCGCTGATCGTTTCGAAGAGACCGGGATCGGGATTAATTTCTCGAAAACCACTTCGATCCGGTTTGTACGTTTTCGTGGGTTAAACGAGTTTGGAGTCGAAGATGGAGCAGTGAAGTGCAAGGGCTAGTCGCTACTAATCCTAAGGGTGATTCCAAAATGGATGTAGTAGGAATAGTGCCTTCGGTTCCGTTTGAACCCGGAACAGACTTGTATGGATGAATGCTTTCGGAACATCGTCAGGTGGACGATGGGCATTCTAAGAGATATGCTCTATAAAGGTAACGGTTAGCCTCAAGCCTCATCAACCAGGAATGACTGAAAATCAAGGGTTATGCAGCAAGGCTATGTGAGTCGCTCCCATTAGGGTGAGGTCATCCCTGTCTAGATGTCCCTTTTTATTTCGGCTTAGTGGTGCGGTTGCTGATCCCAACCATGGGGTGATCTTACTCGGAATTATCCAGTAAGGGGTAGTTCCGGCCTTGTGTTGCAGGGGATCGGGCATGGTCCTCGGTACGCTGATCTAGACCAGGTACTGTGACAGGTGGTACCCCAGTGCCTAGTCATTAGTTGGAAATCCATTCTCCCTACGTGCCTTGTACGGATTTTGTTTGTAGAACCCACTTTGTGGCTAGTATGCTTGAATTTAATCATGTAACAATTTCAGCTATTTGAATAAGTATTTGTATATAGACACTATTATAATATCAGACGGATTTGATAAAAAGTGTTTTGGCTATCGTAAGGTAAAAACCCGACATGTTTATTTGTGGCGCGGTCTTACGAGATGCTTTTGATTTCAAAGGGTTTGGAAAACTTTAATAATCCAATTGAGTGTGTTTTCTCATGCTGGTTTTCCAATCTGACTCAGGTGTTATTTTATTATAATGCTCGGGTCAGACCGAGTATTATAGTATACAGGATTAGATGCTGTGGAGCTCAGGAGACGAGCTGGATGGCGAGACGTATCCCTCGTATATGATGTATATTTCCGCTGTGGTGTGTATGTTGTGTATTCTGATGTGGGACAAGTTATTATAACTGTCCTGAATTGTGATGTTGGTTGTATTGTACTCTGATGTTGTATTCTTATGATGTATGTATAAACAGATATTGTTTCTTTATGTAAAGATCAGTTATTATCTATTATATTTTATTCCGCTGCGATGGTTAGATTCTGTTGTTATTTTGTTTCTTCTTCTTCTACCTCCTTCTTCATTAACCCAAATGGTTTGTATTTCCGTTCACTTTGAGTCGATATGTTAGAGAATAGTGTTGATTCAAGGGGTACGGATTTGCGGGCTGTTTCAGTATCAATCATTGGTACGTAGTGGATTGGAAAAAGGCGGAAGGCAGGGTTTCGAAACACTTTCAATAGGGATGAAACCTTTGTTTTATTTTCAAAAGAAATGCGCTTGCCTGTTTTACTATATGCTTTCGAAGGAGTCGAAACATATGCTTTCGAAGGTGTCTTTCTACATTGCTTTCAAAAGGGGTTGCCGCTTCTTGTTTAAATAGTAGCTTTCGAATGAGCTAATTAGTTTAAAATCAATGCTTTCTAAAAGAGTAGTTTCGACCTAGTCGAAACCTTGCTGCCCATCTTATGCCTTTCGAAGGTATTGAAGTCATCAATGCTTTCGAAAGATAGTTTTTGTTTTAAAATTGTACTAAGCCATTTTCTAAAAGCTTTCGACAAGGTTCAAGAGTTTCATAGGCAATGGCTTCGGAAGGCGAAAGGATGGTTCCAAAGCCATCAACTCTTCCCCAAATTGACAATTTTATATAAAGATAAATGGTTTCAAAAGGGGTACTTTCGTATATATTCACTTTGACCCAAAAAATATTTTTAAAGATGGACCCAATGTTTTCGAAAGAGGTACTTTCAAATGGTTTTGAAGCTAAGCTTCTGTAATAAATGATAATACTTTAATACATTCGAAAGGTTTCAAAAGACAGGTTTTAAAGTGTTTAGAAAGGCATGTGCCTAGAGTTTTGAAAAGAAGATTTGAATGCTTTCGAAAGGAATTTTTTCAATGGTTTCGAAAGTAAGGATTCACTACAAGAAAAATACCTTTTTATAGCGTTTAAAAAACGCTGTAAAAGGATACGATGGCGTTTTTATAAACGCTGTATATCAACAAGTTGTAATATGTCAGGGATCTATAATAGCAACCTCGGAATCGCTATAAAAAACATGCTATAATTGACGTTACTTATAGCGTTTCTGAATTGCTATTAAATGGATGGTTCATGACATACAAGTACCTTTCTATAGCAATTGTAAACGCTGTAGATATATCATTACCTGATTATTATAGCAATTATAAATGCTATAGAAATATCATTGCCTGATTATTATAGCAACTATAAATGCTTAAAAAACGCTATAGAATGTTTACTTTAGTCTTTCATAGCATTATTTACTTGCTATGAAAACTGTTTAATCATTGCAGAATATTTTTATTGCACTAGCATAATGCTATAATATGTATAGCCATGACAATTTTTATTCCTAGCATTAATATAAAAAGGATGTAATATATGGTATCTCACACAGTATTAACAATTAAGCATAAAAAATATATGAATAAAAGCATTTCGTGCACAATATTAATCATATAAATATTAGTAACAATTCATACAATCGTAGCTAACCAAAACAATACATAATAAAAGTAACAATCCATACGACCATAGCTAACCAAAACAATACATAGTAAAAGTAAAGATGTAAGAACATCGACACAAAATACATTTGAAGGAGAATGAGTGCGGCAACATATTTTTTCATGCCTTCCACCATAGCGTAAACCCAGAGCATCATACACCACCTGTCAAAAAGCACATACGTTTATTAGTCATAAAAAGTAAACATAAATTATCATAAATACCGAAATATGGAAAAAAAATATGTGCGGCAAACCATTATCTCTAATAATGTTAAGCCTCTGTATGAAGCTGTTCAATCTTCTGAATTTCTACCTGTTTCTTTTACTGGTCCTAAGTACACCTACTCTAATAAAAGCAGGTCTAATGTTAGAACATTATCCATATTAGATAGAGCTCTATTTAATATTAATGCTATGTCTACATGGGGCAGCCTTATATGTATTGTAGGTCTTCTTAGTTTATCCGATCATTGTTCTCTAGTGTTAAATTGGGGGATTACAGACATCCAAATTAAATCATCTTTTAAGTTCTTTGATGCCTGGACTAAACATGAGGATTTCTTACCTATTGTTGAGTCTGTTTGGAAGCACCATGTTATAGGGAATCACATGTTTGTGCTTCAATAGAAGCTTAAAGCAACAAAACTTTCCCTTAAATATTGGAGCAAGTCTAAGTATGATACAGGTAATAAGGTCTCTGATGCCTTAAGAATTGATCTTCATCTAACATATCAAAGTTTATTTCTTTCTCCTGGTGATAGTCTTTTATAGACAAAGGAATATGATCTAAGCAAACAGTTATCTGATGCATTGCTAATTGAACTAATTATGATCAGGCAAAAACTCAGAGATAAACGGGATTCCTTAGGTGACAAGAATACAAATTATTTTCACAAATCCCTCAAGTGTAGTAACTTTAGAAAGAACATCCTTGAATAAAAGATTTGGATGGTAAAAAAATTTCTGCCTAGGATGAAATAAGTAAATGTTTTGTTGATTATTCCAATCTATTGGGTCAGGACCATCAAAACTGCAACATGTTTATATTAGATGATCTAAATCTGCCAAGAATAAATGAAGATCAAGCCAATGAGATTTTTGAAACATCACACTGCCCTGTCTTCCCACTTCCCCATCTGCCATCAATCTGTTTCCACCAAACTTCCTCTGCCTTGCCAAACCCACCAATATCAGTGGACTGTGCCTTCCCCTGAACAGTGATACAACACCCATCTAAACCACTTTCTGCATCTACATCAACTTCTACAACCGTGCTGCCACCTCTCTTAACAGATCATCCATACATTCCCCTGCACAGCGCAATTGCACGCATACACACTTCATTACAATCTGATCACCAACACTTCCAACATACCCACAATTCAAGCAACAACTCCACATCTACATACATACTCAGTCCCTACTCCATACTCTATACATGCATACAACTACTACTGCCAACGCTACAGTTTCGACTGCCACTTGATCACTTCGATTCCCTGACCAATACATACTGTGTATTCTTAATTTCCCTTTTAACTAGGTTTTCAAGGAAAAGAAGGAAATGGTTAGAGCATCATGTAGAGATAGTTTTATCTGTGGAGCTTGTGGTCAGGTTTGTGATAAAACACTAAGCATTTTTTCTCTCAAAAGTATCCAGTAAAATGCTTTATATCAACAGCAGACTACAAAGTCCCAATATGTTATATATTACAAGCATACCGCGATTTTTATTATTTATTTATTAATATAATTTGTTTATTTATGTGTGTGTAAAATGTAAATAAATATCACTGGGCAAAATCTTTTCAAGAACAGTAAAAATATAAATAGTGTCCTGATTTGAAATAGTTTTAGACACTGATAGAACGTAATGATAGAACGTTCATATTCATTAAACACAAAACTAAAAGAAATGTGTGTGAGTGCATCGTGTATATGGCCAATACTAGACAAGCAAAATCGAATCCAGTAACTACACTAACGCAAATTTGAATTATACTTACTAGAAGTTGATTCCATTATAACATTAGCAGCAGGCCAAGCTATCGTAGTACCAAGAGCATCTTCAATGACTTCTAAATCGGATGTTGTTCTCCATAGATGGGCTTTTGGAATTTTTACAAGATCTACCCAAACTTTAATTGCATTTCTTTCCAAAGGAACACAATGAACCATTGCAGTTGGATCGGCCGAAGACACGCGTCCTAATGCAACTATTTCTCTCTTTCCCGACCAATCGATCAGCTTGCATTTATCATTTGCCATATAATTTGAACTCTATCAATTAAACAAATAGGTTATATTATTATGTGCATCAACAATTTGTACGATGAAAAAAATAATACAGTGTTAATTATAAACAAGTTTACCTTTTCGACAACTCCGACATTACTCGTATGATTATCCGATAATGCAATGTTAACCGTTTCAATAACTACTTTTGATTCAGGCCATGCGACTTTGATGCCAATGGCATCTCCAACTAGTGTCAAACCTTTAGTGGGCCTCCACAGAAAAGCATCTTTAATTTTTGGCTTATCTATCCAACTGCAATGGCACCGGGTCCAAGAGGGAGATCATTAACAAGTTGTTTTGGGTCACTTGAGTGTAGTTGCCTTCTGCAACTAATTCTTCACTTCCTGTCCAATCAATTAATTTGCACTTATGATCTGTGCTGCTACTTTTACTCTATACAAAAAGAACATGTTGATTTTTATTTTTAAACATTCAAAATGACAAATTAATAAGTATAAAGATCAAAGATTACCGCATTATCTTCTTTTTCAAAGTTATCGAAGTTGTGCAATTCAACATTTGCCACTTGAGATACATTCGCTTCATCCAAGTTTTCTTTTCTCTATCAAACAAATAATAAAAGCAAATTTTAGGCAAGGTGCTTGTAACACTTTCATAACATTGGAGTAATAATTTACTTAGTCGTATCACTACATCCTGTTTTATGACATTTAAAAGAAGCAATTTAGTTATATTCATTTTTGTGCTATTTTATCTTCAATAGTCAAGTCATTCACGAGCAAACTAAAATAAGATTGTATTTTCTTATGTCTCGGCTTCGTAGCTTGATTCTACCATTGAGATACATTTTTCATACCTGATTTTTCAGAAGCATGCGGACCATCGCATCTAATTCTGAAATTTTGTTATGCATGTCGGCCGTCTGTTTATCCTTTATGTGTGACCATACTGCCTTTGTGTAAGTTATACCCCTTCCCATGCCTCTTAATCGTCCGGGTCTGTCTTGTCCCAAAACTTTTGCAAGCGCATCTTCTTTGTAATTAGATGTTGAGCTAGGATTTGATTCGTTCTCGATTTGTTTAATTTTTTCCTATACATGTTGTCATATATGCATATTATACACAACTGAAATATCACAATAGCAAACAAATTGTTATATAATAAAATATCAAAGTACTTACGATAGCATCTGCAGTAGTCGCATTTACCGGTTCGCCATTTTTTCGAGTATGGGATTTGATCCAAACGTGAGTTCGTGAGACGGGAGATGGATGAGGACTCGTATTTTTCTATGTTTGAAGAATATTTATTACAGCACAACACATTAACTAACTAGTTAATAAATATTACGGTAAATAAATTGGCAATTCTTACCAAATCATCAGCTACTCGAGCCATTCCTTTACGGCTACATGTGTGTGGTATCTGATTTTCTCTAATAGCTTTGAATTTCTGACTCAATTCCTAAGAATAAAAAATATATTATTTATGCTCGTTCACTAATTCAAACTTCACAACTTTCAACAATACTAAAATACCTTAAACTCTGGCGTTGTTTTGGACTTGACAAACTTCTTCCACTCATTCATACTTAGGTTATCGGGTTTCAACCGAATTCTTTCTTCTTCGTTCTTTGCGTCTGCTATTTTGCGAACTAATCTAGCTTTTGAACCTCTAAAAATGCACCCCATTTGCTGAAATATGGACGATTTTTGCCATTCCTCGTCCAATTTAAATCTAGCCTGCAATATCAGCATTAGCTAAGAAGAAAACTTTTATAAACCAACACTAATACCAATTAATTAACAGTTGTTTACATTCTGTTTTATAGTCAAATGGTAGCAAAACTAAAAATAAATGACATGGATCATACTACTGAATCATACTGTTTTATAGTCATAATGCACAAAATCATTCTGGGCAAAATCATACTACTGAAGAATGGCATGGTATCTGATCCTCTAAATAAATGACATGGTATCTGATTCTCTCTAAAAATGACATGGATCATTCTGTTTTATAGTCATAATGCACAAAATCATACTACTGAAGAATGGCATTTGCTAGTTACAAACGAAACAAATGCATATAATTCAAAGATGGCAGGTTCTAAATACAAATCAAACAAAAATAATGGATCAATCAGAGATAATGTTTAACTATGGGGCTTTTTAACTCAACACTGAAAGCTATGTATTGAAGAGGGTAGCATGCAAAGAATTGTTCAAGTTAAAAGGCAGGGACTGTTCAAGTTTAATTGACAATGTTTTAAATTCCTAAAGGCCAATATTAATAAATTAATTTGTGGTGGAATTTGTAATAGTCTGTAATTTGAAATTTGTAATAGTCTGCAATCTTTGAATTTGTAATTACAGACTATTACAAACTTTATAAAACGTTTTAAATAAAATAAAGACAAGTGTTAAACCAGGTTTTCATTTTCTTGCCACTTCCAAAAACCTGGAGATAAAAAAAAATTTCTAACATCTGCCTGAAATCAAACAAATCATCAAGCAATTTCAGATCAGTTTTGAAAACCTTAAATCATCTCAGCAATTCACTGATTCCTGTAATAACAAGATCGAGTTTTCCAGTTAAAAACTAATCGGGCTTCAACAATTCAAGTTTTCAAAGTTTCCCAGTAAAAAAATGTTTGCATGTCTGTTAATATGTATGGGTTGATTATGCATGTCTGTATATTGATATAAATGTCTCTGTTCTTAATGCAACAGCCTTAATAAATTACAAAAATTAAAATCCCTTCACCTGATCACTTATAACATATGATGTTCAGAGGAAACTTGTCTGCATTGATGCATTGATGTTCAAATTGCAGACTATTACAAAAATGTTTAAAAACTTACCCATACCCGAAACCACATCTCAAACATTCTTGATGTCATCTAGTGGAATAATGCATCACTCATGTCTATAAAACACCCAGCACAACAAATTTACAGTATCAAATGAACTCTTGTATTTTCAAAACACAACTCCTCTTTCAGCATCATAATACTTCAACAAATATGCAATCCCTTACTTCCTCCAACTCAGTCCTAACAGTTATAGAATTTACTTCATATAGTTTTGTGTAACAGTTATTGTAACAGACAACAAAGCAACTAGTTTCAGGATATTGAGACACTGTTAAAACTGGTAATATAAAATGCATCATTTTCATATATACTTTAACTAAATTTAGAAAAATAAATAAGACATATATGACATAAAAATGGTATATACCTGAATGCATCCCCACAAAGCAACTTGTAATCTGTCACTTAGTTCCTTCCACTTATCAAGTGTAACAGGAACATGTTCCCTTACTAGCGGGCCTAAATATGAAGATAGTTTGACAGACCCATCTCCTATTGGTTTGCCATCTGCATTAAATTCGACTTCAATGCGACTCAATGGATTTACTAGAAGTCTTTTCACTTTAGTTGGACCTCTACGTTTGCGCTTCACTACCGGATTTGCGGTGGCATCTCGAGTGGTTCTCTCATTCATGTCAGCTTCAAAATCTTCTTCAGCTTGCATTGTATCTTCGTCAACTGCTTCAGCGATGTCTTGAATTCGAGCTTCAATGTTCTCAGAATTTCCAATTTCTTGCGAGTTGTCTTCAATACCAACGTCGCTATTGACCCTATTGTCCTTGTGTTTTGCATTAGCCGTGGATTTATCAATTGTTTTTAGCCATTTTAAAGCAGCCGCCTTCTTTATACCCATTTACTACATGTAAAAGAAAAAACTGGATGTTAAAATGCATTCAAGGTTGAGAACTGCATTTAAGAACTGCATATATTGTTTCTAAAAGTAAGTGTTTTCACTGTATATTTTAATTTTCCAGAAAAACTCAAACATATTATACATAAAAATATTTTTTAAACTTAGATCATGTTAATTCAAACATATCTTGTTTAAATATCAAAGCCTATAAGAGAACAAGTGAAAAGATTTTGATTTTTGAATTTGTTTTAAAACCTTAAACTTAGAACAGAGCAAGCACAGACATGCACTCCAATATCATCAGAAATATATACATGCAATCATATTTACACACTTATGCAAAGCATATTTCACATCATAACTTCAAGGATTATCACATGAAATCAAGATATAAACTGATTTAAGCTTTTAAAAAAATGTTTACTCACCGTATATATATATGAACAGAGAAGCCTGGAACTTAATAATTGATCTTTTAACTTTGAAAACTGGAGATTGCTTTGACTTTGATCTGATCTATTTCTTTGATTTTGATTTGCTTGATTAAACCGAGTTGATTTGAACTTTGCTTGATTCAGGTTTTAGATTGAAAGAGGTTATTTTTTTGATTTTCTTTTCTGGTTTTAGCTTTCAGATTTTTGTTTTGAATATAATTTTGAATTAAAATATACAATGAAAACTCTAAAATATACAGTGAACTGCATTTAAGAAATTTGAAGTCACCGAAACAACTGCATGAATTATTAAACTGGATGTCAAAATATTTTCAAAATAAATTTCTTACTAAAACAAACAACTTGCATTTTATTGGGTTTTTTTCACAAAACCATTTACATATATTTTGAAATACCGATATGTTAAATCACCTTATTCAAGTTATTTTAAACTTTTCTCAAATATGCCTTCACAATCTTCTCTAACATAGCTACCATCCTCCACATAATCCACATCCATCATGTTTTCTTCGCAATCTTGAATAACATGGCTTGTGTCCTCAATATAATCATCTGTCTCTAATTCATGATAACCTCTTGGTGGTGCCTTCATTACAACATACAAATTAGAAGAATCATTCTCTCTTGAATAAAAAATTTGTTTCGCTTGAGATGCAAGAATATATGGATCCCTCGAAAATGAAGCTTGATTTTGATGCAAATTAACAAGAGTAAATCCATCTTCAACCTTCACCCCATTTCCAATGTTTGCCCAATGACACTTAAAAATTGGAACATAAAATTTATGATAGTCTAATAAGATTATGTCAGTCAAAATCCCATAGTACGTGACCACATCAACTACTTGAGAGACATCTTTTGCACTTTCTCTACACATGGTAGTAGCATCATAAGTCACTCCAGAATTCTGAGTTTCTCTCTCAACATCTTTTGTATGAAAACGTAACCCATTAATTATATATCCTTTGTAGGACGAAGCATTACTACTTGGACCATAGGCAATCCATTTTAATAATTCATCGTGTTCGCTTGAGTTAATAGGTATCTGAAAAAACCATATTTTCAAATATAGATTCAATATAGATTCAAAAACAATATTTTCAAACTTATACACAAAATTTTAAAGAGTTGATTAACCTTCTTTTTAATCCAATCAGCAAAGTTTTTTGTGTGAATTTTCCATAGCAATGTAGCATTTCTTTCCATGCGCTTGTCCGAACTTTGTAACTCTTCCAAATGCATACTACCATAATATAAAAGATATTAAGTTACATTTCTAATTACGCATATTACGATAAATCTGATAAAGAAAACAATATGTGCTTACTCTAAAAATGGCTCGGTTATAGCCATATTCATTAGCACAGCAAGGTGAGCAGCTTCTTTCTCATGAGTTGTCAATGTAATTGTCTTGTATGTTGATATCGGACGTCCTTCGAGTATTGCATCATCATTCTCATAATCTCTGTTTCTACCCTCTTTCTCCTCAAATTGTGATGATTTCTTTAGAAATTCGCCAAAAAATCTTACGGATTCTTCTACAAGATAGTTTTCTGCAATGCATCCTTCAGGACGTGCATAGTTCCTAACATAATCTTTAAGCGTTTTCATATACCTTTCGAAGGAGTACATCCAACGAAAATGAACTGGTCCACACAATCGAGCACCTTTTCCAAGATGAATTGTTAGATGTATCATTATGTCGAAAAATGAAGGTGGAAAATATCTTTCGAGATCACATAAAATTGTAGCGATCTCATCATCGATTTGTTGCAGCTTCTCTCTGTCAAGAACACGCTGACATAGTTTATTAAAAAATAAACACAAACAAGTTATTACTTTCCTTGGCTTTTTTGGAAGCAGTCCTCTCATTGCAACCGATAACATTTGTTGCATTAAAACATGGTAATCATGCGACTTCAATCCACTAACTTTGCAATCCTCCAACGACACACATCTTTTGAAATTTGAGCAATAACCATCAGGTCCCTTGAAGTCATACAATCTTTTGCAAAATATTCTTTTTTCAGAACTAGACATAGTATATGGAGCCGGTGGAAAATATGTTTTCTTCCCACGAGGTTGTGCATATAGAGCAGGTCGGATTCCCCAATCCTCTAAATCCTTTCTAGAATTAATACCATCTTTCGATTTGCTATCATGCAATATTGTGCTGAGTAAACTTTCGCCCACGTTTTTCTCAACATGCATCACGTCTAAATTGTGGCGTAGTGGAAGTTCCTATAAACATCAACAATATGACCGCTTTAACATTATATAATTTTATAATTAGATTATTGTGAATAAAATATAATTTGAACACTAACCTCCCAATATGGTAAGTCAAAGAAAATCGATTTTTTTTCCACCTTGATTGCTCTATTTTTGCAGGACTGTTTTCATCTTCTTGGTTGTCAGTACACTTCCTCTTCCTACACGTAATCTTTATAATTTGCTTCTTATTTAACTTCTTATTCTTTCTCTTCTTGGCTGTTGCTATTTCTTTATTTTTAGCTTTTCCAAAATCATTTGAAAAATCTTTCAAAATAACAGAAATATCTCTACCTGTAAGAATCCTGGGTTTGCTACCTTCCTCCACGGTGTTATCAAACCAAGCCTTTTGTTTTCTTTGTGGATCTGACAGAGGTAAGAATCTTCTATGTCCCATATAGACATTTTTCCGACTATGATTTAGCCATCGATGATGAGTATTCACGCCACATAATGGACAACCTTTTTTTCCTTTTACACAACATCCATCAAGATTTCCATAAGCTGGATAAACTTTTATAGTCCATAACAAGATTGCTTTCAAGTTAAAAAGTGTCTTGCTAAATGCATCATAAATCTCCACCCCGTTACTCCATAACTGCTGCAAATCTTCTACCAAAGGAGCTAAATATACATCAATATCATTCCCAGGTTGCTTTGGACCAGGAATCAATAATGTTAACATAATATTTTCCTTTTTCATACACAATATAGGCGAAAAATTATATGTCACAAGCATCACTGGCCAGCAACTATACTTGGTACCCTTAATGTCAAATGGGGTAAAACCATCGGTAGCAAGACCAAGCCGAAGGTTACGTGGATCACTTGAAAATGATTCCCATTTATCATCCACCATGGTCCATGTCAAAGAATCGACAGGATGATGCATTTTATCATCATTACTTTTATTACTAAAATGCCATCTTAAATCTTCTGCCGTCTGTGGGGACCTAAACATTCTTCTGAATCTTGGAATAATTGGAAAATATCTCAACACTTTGACCGGAATACCTTGCATTATCTCTTTCGTCCGCTCATTTATCTTCCATCTCGAAGAACCACATTTCGGACAGTTATTCAAATCATTGTACTCTTTTCTAAAAAGACAACAATCATTCTTGCATGCATGAATCTTGTCGAATCCCATGTCAAATACTTTGAGGAACTTCTTTATTTCATATAAAGTTTTCGGAAGGACGTTATTTTTGGGTAATAACATTTGTTGCACATTTAGAAGCTTATCAAGACCAGTATCAGATAATCCAGTTTCGCATTTAAGATTGTACAATGCAGTGATAGCAGATAATTTTGTTTGATCTACGCAACCAGGGTACAATGGAGTTTTTGCATCTTCCAAATTTTTAAGAAAATCATCTATTCGCTTTTGTGCATCATCATTATTTTTATCATCAGAGAAAAAAGTTTGGTTGACAAACGCTTCATCTTCAAAGTGAACGGCTTGAAGTAATTCATACGTGTCATCCACCTCCACCTTTTCAGTTATATTCATTTGCTCACCATGACTGTACCACTTACTGCACTTGTATAAAGGATCCATTCCTCTTATAATCAAATGCTCGACAACAATATCACCATTTTGATGAGTGAGATTTCGACAATCTAAGCAAGGACATAAAAATTTTTCCAGGCTTCCTAAGTTTCTCTTTGCGGCATGCACAAAATTCCATGCTCCTTGCTCGTACTCGCTACTAGTTCTAAGGTAAAATTAAAAACAAAGTTTTCGACATAAAAAATTGAGTTATTATTTTAATTTTCAGGTTAAATTTTAAGCTAAATACTGTATTATTACCTGTGTAAATGCACCCAATATTTTTCCATCGCAAATTATCTGCAAATTATGTATAAGCTCCCTTGAATTCACTATCTGCAAATTTGATTTATAGTAGGCTATTGAAAATAGAGAAGAGTTGCCTACTTTGCTTGGTATTCATGTGTAGACAAATTTGATTCTCATCAAGTTATAAAAACATCCTACTATCCTATATCCAATAGGATCATAGGCAGATCCTATATCTATTTAACTTCAAATAAAATGAGCAATTTCTACTCCTTTTTTAAGAGGTAAATGTTTGATTAAATTCAACAACTAACGGGCTGATTTCAAATTGTTATTATAATTGTGATACATTATTTAGTACCCCTGCATTAATGGCCATGGAGTCGCTTTCTGTCTCCTACTATAATTTTTTTTGAAGTCCTCCGGTACATTCATTTGTTCAAGTAATTAACTTAGTGTATTAATTACAAAACAAATGTATCACCAAACCTATAATGGTTTTTTTAATCAAAAGATTATAGTCTTATCATCGCCTTAGCTAATATAATTTTATTTAATAATTTATCCTATTTCTAAGCATTTTGTTTTTTCTCAGTTTGTTTTTTTTCTCCACCATTTTTTTCTTTTATGGTTTTTTATTAGCAACATCATGCCCATCTCCTTCAATAAACAAATCGGTCTTGAAAATAATAATAAGATAGAGACAGTAGAGGTTTGAAGTGAACAAACAGTAGGAGTCTGAGTTTTGAAGTGAACAAACAGTAAGTGAACAAACCTATAATGGCAAGAGTTGTTTTAATACTAAACAAACAGTAATTAAATAGCATTGATAGTTAGTGGCATCCTAATTTTCCAATTGTTACTAACACTTAGCATTAGGAAATATTTGCAGCAGAGGAATTCATATTGTAGAAATATTTACTTAATTTTCCAATTGGCACTAACACTTAACATTTGCAGCAGAGGAATTCATATTGTAGAAATATTTACATTCTTAAAAATTTCATAACACTTAGCATTAATTGACTAATGAAAAGAAAACTCATAACACTTAGATTTAATTGACTAAATGACTCTAACCTGCAAAAACAAATATTGTTAAAAGAATTAACAAATATTGTAAACAAAGAGAATTCCCAAATAAGAAAATCCATCAGCTCTATTGAATTCTTATCAAAAAAAGCAACAGCATTGACAAAGAGAGGCAAAAGTAACAAGAAATAATTATACCGCAACCTGTATATAAACAATGACATAAAAATATACCTAATCCTCACGCTTGACGAATTGAACTTCGGACCAAATCGCGCTTCAACGATGAAGAATTGAGTTTGAGGAATTGGGAATTGCGTCTGGACCAAATCGCTTTAACTTCGGACCAACTTTGGATCGACTGAGTTTGAGGATTCAACGATGAAGAATTGAGCGGCAGAAGAGGACCGATGTTAAATATAATTGTAGAAGAGGAATTGAGCTTGAAGAATAGCTTGACCGATGTTAAAAAGAGTGTGAAGAGGGTGAAGATGAGAAGCCTAAGGGGGAGAAAAAGAAAAATGAAATTTTGGCGGCCAAAAAAAAATTAGAGGGAAACGAGAGAGTGGAACGCAAATTCACCATGAACAGCATTAATATAATTGCATACATTTTAATATAATTGCACTTGAAGTTGTTGTCTTTTTGAGTTGAATAAAGAATAGCCACTTAACTGTAGCAAATCAAGTTTTCGTGCAATCCACGCTTGCTATTGATATAATATTTTCTTGTAGTGATTAAAGGTTTCGAAAGCCTTAGTTTTCAAAACAAAAAACCCAATCTCAATTTTTTTAAAGGAAAACCATGGCATAATAAAAGAGTTTTGAAATGATTTGAAGTATGGAGTTTTGAAGAAGTTTTCTTAATCAATAGGTTAAATGGATTAACCAAGGTTTATATAAAATGATTTCAAGGATATTAAACCACAGGTGTTGGTATTATTATGTTATTATGTTTACTTCTTCATATATATATATATATATATCTATATATTCACATTGTAATGGACCCATAAATGTATTATGGGGAGAAAGGGCAGAATAACCAGCTAGGTTGACCCAGTAGTGAATATAATTTGAATTAACTCCTGAATGAGTAGAATTGCATCCAGGAGGTCAGATAGACAAGATGTAGGATGCCTAAATAGTGAAGTTGTCATATAGACAGGTTCATAGTAAACCCATGAAAACTATGTTTAGGAAAAGTTATTGTTAGGTGCCAATAGGTTCATAGTAAACCCATGAAAACTATGTTAGGAAGAGTTATTGGCAGGGGCCAATAGGTTTGTAATGAACCCATGAAAACTATATCCGGATTACGTTATTGACAGAAGTCAATAGGTTCCTAGTCAACCCATGAAAACTAGGATAAGAGGGAAATTATTGGTGATACCAATAGGTTCAAAGAGGACCCATGAATGATGATGTTATTGGCAGGGGCCAATTGGTTCTTAGTGATCCCATGAAAACTATGAAACTGGACAGGGGGTCCATAAGCATTAAACAAGTTATTAGTCAGCCCATGAAAACTATTAAGTTAATAGTGACCCTAGAAACTATAAAATGAGACAGCTAGTCAAAAATGAATGGGGATGGGAAATCCAGAAATTGATTACTTGTTTGCACATCATCATATTGATTTATATTGCTATGTTTTAACTATTGTGGATGTAGGAGCACAGTATATGGTTTTATAAAGTTTTAGGATATTAGTAGGAGAAAAACCTGTTCTTCTAAGCGACGTGGTCTCACTAGATATCTATATGCTTTGAGATGGTAGATTATTATTCATACCAAGCTTTATGTCTGACTCGAAGTTTATTTTTTCCCCATAAACTCTCATGTGCTCAATTTATTTTGAGTAGTTTGAGAGTTGAGGTTTTCAGGTACCTCTTTAAGCGAATAAGCTTCCGGAGACATGCAGGAGGCCTGATAGTTATTTAGAGTTTTCTATTTTGATTCCGCTGTGTTGGCCGAGTTCCCACCGGACCAAGGCCATCAGATCACTGATGCCGAATCAAGACTAGGAAAGACCCTGCCGAACCAACTCCCTTCCCATGCCTACCGAACCAGCTACCACCGAACCAACTCATGACCGAACCAACTCATGACCGAACCAAATCCACTCCATCTACCACCGAACCAACTCATGACCGAACCAAAGTCCCACCGAGCCAAAGTACTACCGGACTGAGGCCTCAACTCCAACCACCTACTACCGAGCCAAAGCGTTGCCGAGCCAACATTGCCAGGCCAGATTGCAGTAGCCCAGGCCCAAGAGCAGCTATATACATCCAAGACCCCTACCCCCAGCTTCACTCTATAAATAGAGGGGTAGGGGTACAACAACGGGGACAAGTTTGAGAGCTCAAGCACGGATAGAACTTTAAAACAATTTTCATTTACTTGTATCAAAGCTTTGTACTTGTAATCTGAACAGTAAAGGAGAATAACATATAAAGTGGACGTAGGCATGTTCTGATCGAACCACTATAAATCTGTGTGTCTTTTACAGTTTAGTCCCTGCTTTTCATATATTTGCATTAATCACCCAGATCACTAAAAACAACATAAAATCAACTAAATCATACGACTTGGAGGTGTTTGCCCATTTTTTGTGCAAACATTTTTGGTGCTTTCACTGAGAACGCTGAACCCCGGACTTCAGCTTCTCCCTTAACTTTCTTCCTATCAGCGTCGCACATTGCATGGAAGACATGCCTCCCAAGCAGAAGAAAGATGTTAACAAAGGAAAAAACATCGCAACCAGCAGTCTTCCAGATCCAATGGTCATAGATCAAGTAAATCGTCCCATTCCAGCAGCAGTACCAAATGAAGGTCAGGCAAATCCGACAACCCCTGCCACAGAACAACCGGCAGCAATTACTAGGGCAGATCTAGACAGGGTTGTGGCTGAAGTGACTAACCGCTTCACATCCCAACAGGAAGCCTTGGTGGACCAACTCATGTCATGCTTAAGGGATGCTGAAGAGTCCAACCGCAACACCGAATTATGGGGTGAGTCCCAGTCTGGAGGATCTCAGAGACAACAAAGATCTTCCTTCTTCGAAGGAGCTAACGACAGAAGCGGCCATGGTAGGAGTCGAGACCGAGCTCAGCCCGAAGTTAGACCTGAGGAAACGCTTGGAACCGAACCCAACGGGGGAGGTACCGGGTGAAGGTCAACAATAGCCGAGCCTGTCATACTGCCTAACCACGAAAACACCAGTGAACGGGCCGAGCTAGAGTCCAGCCCGAAGTTGGACCCGAGGAAGTGCTTAGATCAGAACCCAGCAGGGGAAGATCAAGGCAAGGGCCAACTGTAGCCAACCCTAGCATGCTCCCAAAAGACCAAAGACAGCCACTGGAAAATGTTAGGAATGATAGACGATACCATCCCTACAGGTCATCTGGACGGAATCAATCCCACAGAGCAGAGCCGAACTCATTTCTATCTGCTCCAAATTCTGATGAAAGGATGGCATGCTTGTTCAGAGAGTGCGTCCAATGGGATCAAAGAGATCGAGGGATATGCGCTAGGGTAACCAGCCCCTTCGCCCGCAATATCGAAATTGCCATCATCCCCCGAGAATGGAAAATGCCAACAATGGAACCTTACAAAGGAACCTCTGACCCCGTTGTACACTTACAGAGATACACACAGCATATGCTCATGAGTGGGGCAACAGAGGGAGTACTGTGCAAATGCTTTCCACTATTCTTAGCAGATCTAGCTACCTCCTGGTTCTGTCATCTACCCCAAGGATCCATCAGCTCGTAGGAGATGCTGAAAGAAAAGTTTATCAGCCAGTTCCGCATTCATGTGGAACAACCCAAGGAAGCTTATTCCTTATCCAGTATCAAACAGAAACCTGGAGAGAAGCTGCAGCAATATCTAACCCGATTCAATGTCGCAGCGGCCGCAGTCCAAGATGCCGATGAGAAACTTATCTTAATGGCCCTCTGTAGTGGTGTGCATCCGGATACTAAATTTGCTAGAAGATTGACAAAAGAAAAACCAGCTACTTTACCCGATTTCTTCCATGAAGCCGGGAAATATATGAGGCTTGAAGACGCTGCCGCTGAGGGGCAGTCAGGGCAACAAAATAAGGCAGCTCACGGCAACACGCCCGCTGTAGCAAAGGACGTTCGAAGAAATGATTCTAGAGACAATGCTGGGGGCAAGAAGGGAGAAAAGCGCCTATATCGGCCAGGACCGAGATTCGACACTTACACTCCTTTGAATGAAACCATCGAAAACATCTTTCTTGCCACCCAAGCCGAAGTTAGATACAAACGCCCACCATACAAGAAGGAATCAGATGACGCACTTAAATCTGGAAAGTTTTTCCGCTTCCACGAATCTCATGGGCATGATACCAATGAATGCCATCATCTCCGGGACTTGATTGAAGAACACATCAGAAGGAAGAGACTGGAACGCTATGTAAATGGTCAGAACAGGACTCCAGCTCTTGCCAATGAGAACCCAAGGCTACCCTCCCCAGAGATAGGCAGAGGAAATCGCAACACTAGCGGTTCCAATCAAGAGAAGATAGTGGTCCATACCATCTCGGAAGGACCACACATCGCCGACAGAAGCTGGGTAGAGATGGAAAGATATGGAAAGTCACTTAGAAACAATGAAGACTGCGTTAATTCGGTTATAGAAGAACGCCACCCGAAGCGGAAAGAGAGTGATGACATCACATTCAGTAGGCGTGACCTAGAGGGAAGGCAGTACCCTCACATGGATCCCATGGTTATCTCTGCCCGGCTCGGTCCAGCCAAAGTGCTGGAAGCTCAGTAAATATCCTATTCAAGCACGCATTCGACAAAATGAAACTGTCAATAAAGGATGTTTCTCCCTGCAATAAACCACTACACGGTTTCACTGGAGATGTGAAGATGCCCCTCGGGCAACTGGACGTCTTTGTTGAAATAGGAAGTCATCCCCGCTCCGTTGTGCGGAAACAGACATTTGTGCTAATAGAAAACCACTCGGCCTACAACGCCTTCTTAGGAAGGCCAGCCTTGTCTGACTTCCAAATTGTCCTGGCCCCATGGTGCCTAAAGATGAAATTTCCAACGGACAATGGAATAGGGGAAGTAGAAGGAGACCAGGACATTGCTCGAGACTGCTATGTAACTGAACTTTGCAACAACCACAGGAAGGATAAAGGGAAGAGTGTAGAGATTGCCCTCTGCACAAAAAGTTTGGAAGCATAGCAACTAAAGAAAGCCCCTCCTCTTCGATATACCAACGACCCTTTCAATGAATTAGACCCCAGGGACAAAGAGGAGGAGGGCACCGCCGAGCCTACAGAGGCTATGGAATTTGTATCTGTAGACTGACATGACTCGAGTAGACTATTGAAAGTCGGGTCCCAACTAAAAGCAGAATTGAAGGAACAACTCATTGATTTTCTCCGCCACAACTTGGATGTATTTGCATGGTCACACGCTGACATGACCGGAATCTCACCTGACATAGCATGCCACGTACTAAACATTGATCCTACCAAGGCGCCAGTAAAACAGAAAAAGAGAAGTATGGGGGCAGAACGATCAGCAACCCTCGATGAAGAAGTAAAGAACCTACTTGCCAATGACTTCATACGAGAAGCCATCTACCCAGAGTGGATCGCCAACCCGGTGCGTAAAGAAGGCTAATGGGAAGTGGCGAACATGCATTGACTTCTCCAACTTAAATGATGCCTGCCCGAAGGATTGCTTCCCACTTCCCCGAATCGATCAGCTTGTGGACAGCACAGCCGGACACGAACTCTTATCTTTTATGGACGCATACTCAGGATATAACCAAATTCCTATGCATGCTCCCGATCAAGACCACACTAGTTTCATCACTGATCGAGGATTGTACTGCTACAAGGTAATGCCTTTCGGACTTAAAAACGCAGGGGCCACCTATCAGCGCCTCGTCAACAAGATGTTTGCAGGGCTAATAGGACAAACTATGGAAGTTTATGTGGATGACATGCTGGTAAAGTCAAGGGGAGCCGACAATCACGTAAGCCACCTGGATGAAATGTTTCAAGTACTTCGTCAATATGGAATGAAGCTGAATCCTCTAAAGTGCTCCTTCGGAGTATCATCAGGAAAGTTTCTAGGATTCATCATCCATGCCAGAGGAATTGAAGCAAACCCTGAACAAGTCCGAGCTCTGAAAGATATCAGGATACCTTCTACCCGAAAGGAAATGCAAAGCCTAAATGGGAAGGTGGTCGCCTTGAGCAGATTCATCTCTAAAGCGACCGACAAATGCATCCCCTTCTTCGAAGCTCTAAAGAAAGAGAAAGGAAAATTCGAATGGACTGACGAATGCTTAACAGCTTTCCTTAACTTAATCGAACACCTCCAGAGACCACCAGTACTCTCAACTCCGAACAAAGGCGAAGAGCTATACCTATACCTTGCTGTGTCATCTCATGCTCTAAGCGCCGCATTGGTTAGAGAAGACGAACGCACGCAACGGCCAGTATACTTTGTAAGCAAGAGGTTTACAGGGGCGGAAGCCAAATATCCCAAACTTGAGAAACTAGCGTACTGTTTGCTAATCACATCACGGAATCTGTGTCACTACTTCCAGTCCCATTCCATCAGAGTTCTGACCGATCAACCACTGAGGCAGGTACTCCATCATCCCGACACCTCTGGGCAACTACTTAAATGGTGCATTGAACTAAGTCAATATGATATCACCTACCATCCTCGCACCGCCATCAATGGACAAGCCATGGCCGATTTCATTGCCGAATTCACTACCAACGAAGGTAAGGAGCAATCGGAAATAGCAGAAGACATCAAGTGGAATCTCTTTGTGGATGGTGCGTCAAACGAACAAGGCTCGTGGGCAGGTGTGGTAATAATCACTCCCAGGGGAAATAAGCTACACTATGCTATAAGGTTGGAATTCGCCGCCACCAACAATGATGCAGAGTATGAAGCAGTGATAGCTGGATTATAACTTGCCTTAGAAATCGGAGCCAATTCTTTGTGTCTTCATAGCGATTCTCAACTTATTGTAAATCAAATACTCGGAGAATTCCAGGCTCGAGAAGAACGACTCATAGCATATTTAAAGAAGACCAAGTTGCTTCTCAATCGATTGGATCACTACTTAATCAAACACATCCCTCGGGAAGAGAACCAAGAGGCCGACGAATTGGCGAAGCAAGCTAGCATGAGAGACGGCGCTATTTCCGGAGCAGTAGCCATCTCAAAACAACTGACCCCAAGTTTTGAGCAAGTGAATCTGATAGCTGCAACCGAAGAAGCAACTTGGATGACTCCCATCCAAGACTACTTACAAAGTGGCACACTACCCAACGGGCGTAACGAAGTCAAGAAAATCTTGAGGAAAGCTTCCCGTTACACAATACAAGAGGGCATCCTCTATCGGCGCGGCTTCTCTAACCCCTTATTAAGGTGTGTCGCTGGAAGGGAAGCCAAGGAAATCTTATCCAACATCCATCAAGATAGCTGCGGGGATCACACTAGAGGGCAGACTTTGGCAAAAAAGATACTCCGATATGGATATTTCTGGCCCACCTTAAGCAAGGACGCCTTAGATTTTGTCAGAAAATGTGACAGATGTCAGAAATTTGCTAAGATTCTGCGGCTACCAACGACTGAGATTACTCAAATGACCAGCCCTTAGCCCTTTGCAGTATGGGGAATTGACTTGATTGGCAAATTACCAATGGGCCGAGGCGGGGCCAAATATGCTATAGTGGCAGTCGACTATTTCACCAAATGGGTGGAAGCAGAACCCCTAAATAAAGTATCTTCAACAAAAGTTATTAACTTCTTAATCAAAAATGTTCTGTGCAGGTACGGAGTCCTATTCAAAATCATATCAGACAATGGACTTCAGTTTGACAGCGAGGAGTTCGCCAACTGGTGCCAAGAGCACGGAATTAACAAAAGCTTCTCAACCGTAGCTTATCCCCAGGCAAACGGACAAGTCGAAGCCGTCAACAAAATTCTCAAAACTCTAATCAAAAAGAAACTCGAAAAGTCAAAAGGCGCTTGGGTGGATGGACTTCCTACGGCACTGTGGGCCTATCGCACATCTTTCAGAACATCAACGAGGCATACTCCTTTCTCTTTGGCATATAGATCGGAGGCTATGCTCCCAGTTGAAACTATAGTGCCTTCCCACTGTAGGATCCACTATAACCCAGAGGAAAACGAAGAACTCCTCCACATGTCTTTGGATCTAATTGAAGAGAGAAGAAACGACGCATCACTCAAAACATCAGCTCATAAGCAAAAAGTGGCAGCGCAATACAACTCCAAAGTCAAGCATCGTAGCTTACAAGAGGGAGATCTTGTCCTCAAGCGAATCTTCCCGCGCCCCGGAGCACTAGATCCAATCTGGGATGGACCATATGTAATTCATAAAGATCTCCGCAATGGAGCTTATATTTTGTCACCAGTGGACAGGGAGGTGTTCCAGAGGGCATGGAACATCCAGCACCTTCGTCGATACTTTTCTTAACTAGTACTGCCTATATGAAGTGAATTAACAAAGAGAATCAGTGGATGTAGGCATTTTCGTGCCGAACCACTTTAAAAAACTTGTCTCTTTTTAACTTGTTCCTTTATATCTTGGCTGCTTGTTAACTTTATCCTTTTCTGTTGAACAAAATCCTATGTAATGACATTTCCACCTGGACAAGACCTAAAAGGTACTATACGAATCTATGCCCTCGCCAATGAGACACTTTTGTTCCGGCATCCCTCTGCTGCGGGTTAACTCATGTCTCGCGACGGCCCTCAAAGCCAACTGTAATGAGCCGATTATAAGCCACCAAGAAGGCCGACTATAGCCAAGGCAGCTCATTACGGCGTTCGGCTCGCCGGCAACTGTGAACCTACTTTAAGCCCCAACATAAGGTGTGGCCAGCCAGGGGTAGTTCACGGTTGACGATCGGCACCCACGCTAGCCGGCCACAGTAAATCGAACAATACCCACGATTACGGACCATAATGGCCCGGGTAGTTACTGTGAGCGATCTCGGCTCCGATGCGTCTTAAGTACGGCTGTGGTATAAAAGATAAACTCCCCGTGGAAGCGTAAGATGGGTGACAAATGTCTCCAAGACCCACAACTAGGGAAAGTGACTACAAAGTCCGTTTGCCACGAACTTAAGTGCATCGAAGGCCTTCCGTGTTTGGAAGTTTTACTTTTTTTCATATTTCAATTCTATTTAAAGAACTTTTCTCCTGTCCTCTGTAACAATCCCTAAAGTACAGGATGCAGAGTAGGAGATACTCGCCAATGGGAGTAGGAACTCACAATTCGATGGCAGGGCATTCAACTGCATTCCATACTCGGTCATACAAGATACTCAAAACCGCCGTCTACAATTAGAACATGAAAGGCGGTATTTTCTTCTTTTGTGTACAAATGCATGGCTATAATTTATTCATACATCACACTAGCATTGCAAGGCATGAAATTATGTTTTCAGCGAGAACTTGACATCAAACACAATTAAATTACAAGCACACGCACAGCTATACTTCTCACACAACATGCCAAAATAGTAAAAACATTCAAAAACGACAAAATCAGCTTAAGTTAAAAAATTACACGTCAAGAATAATGTTTTTTATTACAAGTAGCATAATTACAACCTAAAAGTTACATTACTGTTTTGGGACTAACATATACAACAATGACAAGTCCACAAAAAGATATCCAGGTCAAGTCAAGGAGCCGGCTGCATCAGAGCTTTGCCTGTATCCTGTTGCCCACCTATCCGGCCAAAGAAAGAATTCATTAGTGATAAGCAACCAAGTTAACGGAAAGACTAGGAGGGAAGACTTACCAGCGCCTGCTTCCTGACCATCCTGATCATCATCCTCTACTTGCACACCTGCCTCCTCAGCGGCAAGCAGCCGCATACCCTCCTTCACCGCCACCTTCTCCTCCTTGGTAAACTGGGCAGTGACCACATCCATTCTGAAGACCGCGCCACCCTCTTTATCCACATCAGCCCTAGCCTCCTCCAGAGCCCTGAGATAGATCCTGGCCATAACTCGGGGGTAATCATCCATCCAGGATAAGTTACCCTGTTTCCAAGTGCAGAAATACATATCCTGGAGCATCTCATCTATCATCCCCTCGTTTTCCTCAAGCTCCCTCATTCGGGCCTCAGAAGCACGCAGCTTTGCAACGACAGCATCCCTCTCCGATCGATATCGTGAGCATTCAACCTGAAGGGATATCCTCATCGCCTCCATCTCCTCCTTCAACCTGGACTGAGCAAACTCCGCGGCCTCGAGTCTCCCCGATAATTCCTGTACCCCCTCGAGGTCCGCTTGTCAAACCTCATCCACCGTCGCAATGGCAATGTCAATCTGCTCCTTGCAGGCAGCCTCCATTTTTCGCAACTCTACCATGCTGGCCTCTTCCATAGTCTTCTTCAGTTGCCTGGATGCAGCCTCGTGCTGAGAAATTTGAATGGCTTGATCGGCAAGTTGCTTAGCCTGGTCGGAAACCATTAACCGTAACCGAATGTTCGCACTCCCAATTTCCTCCCCGGCCTTGACTAGTCGGGCGTGATGCCCCATCAATTTCCTGGTCTCCTCGGCAACCCGGTTGATGTTCGCCTTAGCTTCATCCCCAGAGCTACAACCCGGGTGGTAAGCAAATCAAGGTCCAGGGACTTAGCTTCGTCAAGCACCCGTACCATAGGATTGCAAGGGAGAAGGTGCTCACCAGTAGCCTCATCGAAGGAGATGTCATGAGAGGCCGGGTCCAGGTCTGGATGACCCACAAACGGATTACGAACCAAGCCAGGGTGATCTATCGGGGTGAAGGTTGGATTCTCAGACAGATGTGGGGAAGGCATAAACTCAGTATCATCCTCCGTAATATCGTGAATAGGCTGGAGTGGGGCCGGAGGGCCAGGAAGAGATTCAAACGAAGATCGACTCCTCTTCCTCTTTTGTATCTTCTTCAATGACTCCAAGAAGAGGACGATAGCCGACTATGTCTCCAAGGCGGTTAGTAGGAGGCTTCGGTTTGGCAGAAGCCTTGAGGAGTCTGTATTGTTCAAGCCTGTGCCGAAGATCTGAGGTCTTGGCTGTTTTGCCCGCTCTTGGAATGAAAACCAAGTGTCACCAGCATGCATTGAGCCATCATTAAAGAATTAAAAAGAATAAAGAGAAATTCACCTTGAATCGCAGAAGTTGCCCCAGTAGAAGCACTCCCAGAAGATAAATCGGCGCCGGTCCCGGCCTTATCAGCTTTCTTGGGCTTCTCCGCCAAGGCCGGTCCTTCCTCCAACTCTTCGAAGGCTTGGCGGAGGGCATCATCCGTCCACTCTTGGATCACGCCTGCCTGCCCAGGAGGCAAAGCCCCGGTGCCATCATCGCCCTGTCCTTCGCCACCATCATTGCCATGACGATCACCGTCACCTTCTCTACCACTTCCACTCTCTACCTCACCTCCTTCATCCTCGCCTTTTCCCCCTCCACTTTTTCCTCCTCCTGAACATCTGGATGTGTGCTGGGAGAGGGTCCATCGGACTTCTTGAGTTTCTTCCCCCCGGCGACTGGATGTATCGAGAAGGGTCTCCTTTTGCTGCTCTTCGCCGTGGCCCCTCCTGTAGCTTTGGCAGCCCTCTCCTCCACCGTGTCTCTCTGCTTGACCACGGACTGATGTGGTAGAATCAGGTTGTGCCCCAAAAGTGTAGCGTTCCTGATCAAGTAAGAAGCCGACCTATCCCTTCCCGTAATGGCTTCTATTTCCACAGCCATCTGAACCAGGCAATCGTTTTCCACGACCGCAAAGCCACCTGTCGCTAGCAAGAAATAAAAGCACATGAGAAGAAGCATTGCAGTCAGAACGGAAATCATAAATAAGCTTCAACTTACAGCCATAGGTGAAGCGACGGATGGAAACAGAGTCATCCTTGATGAAAAACCATTCTTTCTTGAACATGCTGAACTTCGAATATATGTCAAGGACCGGCTTGAAAGATACGGCTGATTCCAAGCTGATGTATGGAGACCCCTTCTTATAGCCTCTCAAATTATACAAATACCGGATCTCCTGGTTGGAGGGAGGACGCCCGTATCTCCTCTGAAAAATGACAAACAGGCTCACCAGGATGGCGTAGGAGTTAGGCTGAAGCTGAAATGGAGCCACCTTCAAGTAGGTGATGAAGCTGAGTATCCAAGCATTGATCGGGGGAATGGCCCCACACATACAATGGTACCTACTGTAAGCGAAATATCCTTCGAGGGGATTATATGGCATCACTCCCTCCCCCGACAATAGCATGCGCGCTCTATCAATCCCAAAGGAGCAAGAAATAACATCAAGCTGCTCGCTTTTGAGAGAGCTAGGGAAACAGTCAGGAGGTGAGTTCAGAAGCTCCTGAGGGCCATACCCATCTACTAGTGACCTCGGGTGGGCCCATGACGTCCCGGTCCTGACTGAGCTGGGGGCACTGCGGAAGGATCTTCTCTGTCCTGGGATTTCTTCTTGTCAGAGTGAGTTTCAACTTTATGAGACATTGTCTGCAACACGAGAGTACATCGTTAAAACAAAGGATGTAGAGATATAAACTAGCAAGTTCGTACAATCTAGAATTTCATTTGTAATTCGAAACATAAAAGGTTCAAGGTTTGTCCGGCATTCGAACTCAACCGGTAGTTCAAGCATGAAGCGTCATTCCGTCATCCTAAGACATCGAAGCTCATTCGGTAGTCCAAAGACTTCGAGTTCATTCGGTACTTAAAGTACCCCGAGTTCATTCGGTAAGACAAGTCTTTGAGTTCATTCGGTACTTGGGATCCCCGAGTTCGTTCGGTAGTTCAAAACAAAACAAAAAAAAACTCATTCGGCAGAAGAGGGCCTCACCTGGTCCGGCAGTTAAAGTCTGGTTCGATAATACGTTCGATTCGGCAAAGACAAGAGTTTGGTTCGGCTGATAAGGAATAACGAAAGCTTTAGGCCCATACTTATAGGCAAATATAAACGACCGGACCAACTAGTTCGGTGTTTGGGACCGGATAAGAGTGTTCGGGATTGAATGGCCTAAAAACAAAGCGCGACATATGCAGGCATATGCCCCACTTTGGGGGGCAAATGTTGGCCGATTTTCCACCGGACCAAGGCCATCAGATCACTGATGCCGAATCAAGACTAGGAAAGACCCTGCCGAACCAACTCCCTTCCCATGCCTACCGAACCAGCTATCTCCAAGACCATGTCGAACCAACTCCCTTCCCATGCCTACCGAACCAGCTACCACCGAACCAACTCATGACCGAACCAAAGCCACTCCATCTACCACCGAACCAACTCATGACCGAACCAAAGTCCCACCGAGCCAAAGTACTACTGGACCGAGGCCTCAACTCCAACCACCTACTACCGAGCCAAAGCGTTGCCGAGCCAACATTGCCAGGCCAGATTGCAGCAGCCCAGGCCCAACAGCAGCTATATACATCCAAGACCCCTACCCCCAGCTTCACTCTATAAATAGAGGGGTAGGGGTACAACAATGGGGACAAGTTTGAGAGCTCAAGCACGGATAGAACTTTCAAACAATTTTCATATACTTGTATCAAAGCTTTGTACTTGTAATCTGAATAGTAAAGGAGAATAACATATAAAATGGACGTAGGCATGTTCTGGCCGAACCACTATAAATCTGCGTGTCTTTTACAGTTTAGTCCCTGCTTTTCATATATTTGCATTAATCACCCAGATCACTAAAAACAACATAAAATCAACTAAATCATATGACTTGGAGGTGTTTGCCTATTTTTTGTGCAAACACGCTGTGTGTTGTTGTAAAGCCAAAGTTGTTAATTACCTAGTTATATACTCTGATCATCCAAAGGGGCATCTTCATATGTCGCTCTTGGCATATGTTGTAATAATTATATTTTCTCTTAACATGGTTCTCATATTAGGATTATGTAATGAATTTGAAATGCTTTAAAATGGAATGAGAAAGTTGTTTGTTGATTTTAAAATTTTCCATATCTATGTGTTTCTGTTATATCAATGTATCTAACATTACCGTATTTAGTCGTCGAGGATTAATAACTATGGATGATTGCAGCATCTGTAGCCGTTAGTTTTGAACCTCCAAGTGGGGGATGTTACATCAAGCTATTTGTATTCGCTTTGCCTATCATATGATGACCTTTCATCTATCCTTGTTGTGCAAGAATTTCCTGATGTATTTGAAGAAGTTTCTGGTCTTCCACCCCGACACGAGATTGAATTCAGGATAGATCTCCAAAAAGATGCTAGGCATGGTGTTATGCCGCTGGCGTATGGCTCCGAAAGAAAGAAAGGAATTAGATAAGCAGGTTTCTGAGTTATTGTAGAAAGGCTTTATTAGGAAAAGTATTTCAGAATGGAAGCACCGGTAGTATTTTCCCCAATGGCGGATGGTTCCTAAGACTTTTTGTCGATTATCGAGGATTGAATAAACTAACAAGGAAGAATCAATATCCTTTGTCGCGTATTGATGACTTGTTTGGTCAACTAGTTGGGATAAAGATTTCCTCATAGATTGATTTGGCTATAGGATTCCACCAGTTGAGGATAGTAAAGGATAGTATTCTGAAGACTGCATTTCAAAAGCTAGATGGTTTGTTTGAATGATTAATCATGTCATTTGGCTTAATTAATGCTCCTACATATTTTTTTCAATTTGATGATAGAGTATTTTAAGAGTAGCTAAATAAGTTTATGGTTGTCTTCATGGATGACATATTGATATTCTCAAAAAATGAAGAGCGGCATGAGAAGCACTTAAGGGAAATTTTGGATGTTCTAAAAAGGAATCGATTGAAAGAATTTTTTTAAGTGTAACTTTTGGAAGAAGGAAGTCTGATTCCTTGGGCATATGGTATCAGAGGCAGGTTTATCCATAGATCTAGGAAAGGTAGAAGCCGTAAGAGATTTGGAAGCTTCCCAGGATCACAACTGAAGTTAGAAGTTTTCTTGGTTTGGCTGGATTCTAATGGAAGTTCATTAAGGACCACTTATATGCCTTACTAAGAAGTCGTGGACCTCAGTACCACTTACACGCCTTACTAAGAAGAATTTAGTTTTTACGTGGAATGACGCTTGTGAATAGGCATTTGTGAAATAGAAGGAGTTACTGACATCTGCATCGGTTCTCACTTTAACTAATGGTTCAAAACCTTTTACCGTATATGTAGACGCTTGTGGTACTGGGTTAAGAGCTATTTTGATGGAAGAAGGAAAGTTGGTAGCTTACACTAGTAGGCAGCTTAGGACTCACGAAAGGAATTACTCAACCTAGGATATGTAGTTGGCTGCTATCATGTTTTCTTTGAAGTTTTAGAGACATTATCTACTTGGAGAAAGATTTGAATTATTTATGGATCACAGATCTTTAAAGTTTTATTTTTCTCTCAGAAAAACTTGAATTTGAGACAACAAAGGTGGATGGAATTTTTGGCATCATATGATTTTGAAATCGCATATACACAAGGAATGGGTAACATTGTGGCAAATACTTTGAGTAGGAAACATGCAGCCTTAAACTCGATGATGTTGGAGTATAGCAGTTAGAATTCATATCTGAGTATGATTTTCAACCTCCACAAAAATATGCACCAGGATTATTAGCGACTTTGGAAATTAGATCAGCATGGATGGATCACATAGGCATGAAGCAAAGGCAGGATACTGCTTTGGTGGAAATTATGGATAAGTTGAAGAGAGGTGAGAGATCAAATCATTTGGATTACTTTTCTAAGGATAAGAAAGGCATCTTAAGGCAAGATGGTAGACTGTGCGTACCACTAGTGAAGGAGCTAATATACGAGGTATTGGATGAGTGTCATCACTCGAGGATGACCATTCACCCAGGAGGAGATAAGCTGTATCGAGATTTAAAAGAGTTTTCTACTGGCCAGGTATGAAGTGACTTGTAGCGGAGTTTGTAGCTAAATGTATTACATGTCAGAGAGTTCAAGCGGAGCAGAAGAAACCAGGAGGACTATTATTACCTTTGGAAGTGCCTCGGAGGAAATGGAAGAACATTTCTATGGATTTCATCAATGAATTACCTAGGAGTAGGAGAGGTAATGAAAGTATTTGAGTAATAGTGGATCACCTTACAAAGAGCGCATATTTCATTCCGATAAAGAGTACAAGGACCGTAGCGATTTTGGAAACTCTGTATATCAAAGAGATAGTTCAACTACATGGAGTACCGGTTAGTATAGTAATTGACCAGGACCCACTTTTTATGGATAATTTCTGAAGGAGTCTACAAATTGCTTTGGGAACAGAGTTGAATTTGAGTACAACTTATCACCCGTAAACAGATGCACAGATAGAGAGAATAAATTGCATGTTAGAAGATTTATTAAGGGCATGTATTCTGGATTTTAGATGAGCATAGGAAGATCATTTACCATTTGCAGAGTTTGCTTGTATCAATAGTTATCAAGCAAGTATTAGGATGGCATCGTTTGAAGCTCTGTATGGATGACCCTGTAAGTCATTGTCAAGTCAGTGGGAGTCTACGGATAAGGTCATTCTTGGACTAGAAATGATCAGAGACACTTCAGATAAGGTGGAGCTGATATAAAAATGAATGAAGGCAGCACAAGATAGGCATAAATCTTATGCAGATAAGAAAAGGGTCGACTTAGATTTTGCTGTAGGTGATTTAGTGTTTGTAAATGTATCACCGTTGAAGAGAGTTGTTAGGTTTGGCAATTCGGGAAAATTGGCACCACGATTTGTTGGAACATTCCCTGTGATAGAGTGGATTGCAAATCTGGCCTATAGAGTACAACAATCGGAAAAGGTGGCTGGTGTTCAAGATGTGTTTCATGTTTCACATTTGCGAACATGTGTGCATGATCCATCTACAGTGATTGAACCTAGTCAATTGGAGGAAGTGGAACTGGAACCTAAGCGAGTTTGTCCCATGGTCCTATACGGATTGTTGAGCATGGAGGGAAATGACTGTGGAATAGGGTTGTGAAGTTAGTTAGGGTCTACTAGGGAATTGATCCGGTAGAGAGTACATGAAAACCAAAGGAGAAGATGCGAGTCTCCCATCCACATCTCCTTACTAGTACGTTCCTTACACATATTTGATTTTTAGAACAACTTCAGATGTATAGCTGTAATGCTTGGGAATTGATTGATTGGCTGACCTTAGGTAAAATAAGTTAGAATATATTACACTATATTGTCACTTATCATTCCTACATTCATATAAAACTTATATCCTTATTAGGGTGTTGTACATCATGCCTGATACGCCATATAAATTGCATTCATATTGGTGGTCAAAACTAAAATTGCATTATTGCATCTCGATATATATATCATATTCATGCATGCTTGAGTATTCTGTTTCATATATGCTATTAATTGTTAATTGTTTGCTTATATGAGAATGTGCACATGCACGAATGACACAAGTGACACGACTATTACATCCTTTCCGTCCTTTGTGAATTTCGGGGATGAAATTCTTTTAAAAGAGGGAATCTAATACCCTAAAATTTTGAATAATATTTTAATTAAAATATAATAAATATGAAAAATAGTGAAATTATAGAATTAATTTAATTAATTAAATATAAGAAGGGAAAATGATCATTTTTACAACATTGGAAATTGGCGATGTGTAACAACCCTGAGATTGCAATTACCGAATGATGGAGTAAAATTATGATTTTAAGTTAAAAAGGGGCTAAACAAATTTTTGGAGAAGTTAAATTTACAATTGTTTGCAAATTAAAATATTTTGGGTTGAAATGAGGAATTTTTAAATAAAAAGTGATTATAGGCTAATGGGCTAAATAAGACAATTATAAGGTTTTAATTAAAAATAGAATGCTTCTTAGGATTTTGGTTCACATGATAACATTAGAAAATAAAACTAAGTCCTAATGGGTTTCTAAAACCCCTTACCATTACCCATTAGCCTAACTCACTCCTTTATAATATCTCAAGCCCATCCAAACCCTAACCCTCCTCTTCATAACTTCAAAACCTAGATCTAAACAAAATTAATGGCCTCCATTTAGAAGCTCCATCTCCTTCTCTTCATAAATTAGTTTAATCCTACAAAAAAAAGAAAGGTAATGCAATCTCTCATATTATCTAATCCTCCTTCTTAACCCATATTTATCTCAACCTTCATGTTGTAATTATTGTTTTATTTTTTTGTTGATTTTGGGTCCTTGAAGTCTCTTGATCTTTGCTTGGAGGTTAAGGCTTTTGGCTTGCTTGATTGTGCACAAATACTATTTGTTCTTTTGCCTCATTAAGGTAATTACTATTGATTAGTAATTAATGCTAGTTGTAATTTTGATAATTACTAATTATTAATGATTATTGCTAGTTAATTTTGGTGATAATTTTGATGCCCAAAATTGAAAAAAAATACACCTAAATGCCAAAAAACACAAAAAAAATGTTGGCTGATATGTGCAGGCTGAAAAACAGAGCCAAAACAGACCCTGGTTGCACCCAGGTTCTGCCCAGATGAGGCTAGCCCAGCTGGGCTAGCCCAGAGCAGGCCGGCCCCCTAAGGGGCTGGCCACATGCATTGAACCCCAGCCCAGGCGGGCTGGGGCATTACTGCACCCAGCCCGCGTGGGCTGGGGCAGATCAGCACCCAGCCCGCGTGGGCTGGGTGGTGTAACACCCAGCCCGCGTGGGCTGGGTAGAAAACACCCAGCCCGCGTGGGCTGGGTGGTGTAACACCCAGCCCGCGTGGGCTGGGTAGTAAACACCCAGCCCGCGTGGGCTGGGTGCCTCCCAGCCCGCGTGGGCTGGGTAGTAAACACCCAGCCCGCGTGGGCTGGGTGCTCCCCAGCCCAGGTGGGCTGGGGCATTACTGCACCCAGCCCGCCTGGGCTGGGGCAGGCTGACGCGGGCCGGGCCCGCGTAAGTAAAAAAAAAATCACCTCTGTATTTTTTCCAGCTTTTGAGCTCCACTTCGGGATGCCACCACGATCGCATCCAAAGTCGGAATTTGACGTTTTTGGTCTCGTTGGAAAGGTGCAGTTTCGAACTTCATCTCTGTAAAATTTGGGCATCATCGGTGTTCGTTTGGTACTTCGAATTTCGTGTCGAAGTTGAACTCTGGTCGCTGTTTGTAAACAGTGTAAATCTTGTTCTGGGTCCAACTTTGAGACGTCGCTGCTACTTCGTCTCAACTCGGAATCCAGAAATTCTTTTTGCATCTTAAAGTAGGGATATTGGACTACATGACTGCAAATTTTCATGACATTTGGACACAGTTTGCTGGTCCAAATAAATTGTCGAACATGGGTACACAGCTGTTTTTGAATGGTTACAAACACTTAGAATATTTTCAGTGATTTTCTGGTTTTGTGGATTTCTTTGAGATTTGTCTCTAGATTTCATACACGGGTTTTATGAATCATTTTCAAAAGATTTTTCACTCCTAAATGACTTTTGAAATTATTATATAATATTATTTTTAATTATTAAATTAATTACTCCATAATAGGAGAGTTTTCAAAAGCCGTTTTAAAGTGATTTCAAAATCAATTATAAATCCATTTCGCACCATTATTTTCTATAATAAAAAAATCTCACACTCACTTTTTAGCACGTCGAGCGAAGTGGAAAGGTGCTTAAACGGTTAGGAAATCTCCGGCTTATGGAATCGTGTGTATTTTCTTTCCGGTTAATCCCCGACCTATTCGATTGATCGTTTTGACCTTTGGGTCTAGTTTACCGATGATACGAGGTGGACTTTTTATTGTTTGGAGTGTGAGCTTGCTATTGGTTAGGAAACCGTTTAGTGCGAACGTGGGGTATGGGACTCATTGTTAACACTTTACGGGTTCCTCTCCAAGAAGTTAGTGACACATTTGCCTCTGGGCGGCCAGTACTGGACCTCTGGGTCACCATGCCTCTGGGCAACCGTCTCTGGACACCTGCTCTATGGAGCAGTTTACTTTTCGGCGTGTGCCTCTGGGCCTTTATCCTTCTAGGAAGGATTTCACCGTTTCGCGCGTTCCGCATCTGTGCGAGTGATCGATCACAACTTTACAGTACTTGGCAACAACGACTCTGGTCGGTGCACGTGCAACATTTGTATTATTTGATGATTTTTATATCCACTCGAGTACCGCCATTCGGTGTTGGTTCTATGGAACCATACGATGTAAGTGCGATTACCTTGTGGATTCACAGTGTCTCTGGACACTACTTTTCAGTGTTGGATTTCATTGAATTTTCAGTATATCCCCATTGCTCTTTGGAGCATCGATCTTTGCTTGGGCATTGATTACAGACTCTGGTCACTCTTGGGGTTATTGCCTATGGGCATCTTTTTATAGCTTTGGCTATGCCGATGATATGAGGCGATTTTATTTATTCTACACTTTGGTGTTGATTTCTCTTTGGAGATTTTCATTGTTTATTTATGATTAGGGATCGTCATTATATTCATGTAGTTCATAATATACTTCTCTATGGATAAGTACTGTTTTATTTATGTACCGCATTATTATATATCCCAGTTATTACTGATTGTTTAGCTAGCCTGACCCGAGTGTTTTCGCTCGGGTCAGACCGAGTTGTTTCAGGTTAGGTCTCTGGACTTAGCTGCTCTGTGCTTCCGCTTTGGACTTATCTGCTATGCTTTTGAGATAGCTTATCTTAGTGTCCGCTTATGTTATTATTCAGACTCTGATATGTACATATTTTTGACTCACATGTGTGAGCAGTGGCTTTGTACCCACTTATGATATTTGGATCTGTATTGATGATGTATTGTTCTGGGATTTTATATCTGTTATGTGATTCTGTTCTGTGATGTTTTTATCATTTATTACTATGCTTGTTTCTGATAGGTCTTTAGCCATTGTAATTTCATTATAAATATTTATTAGATATGTCGAACCACTTGAAAATTTTAAATAGATTCCACTTTTCGACGTATTCGATAGATAGTTATAGCTTGATTACAAATGGTCGCTTCCACTATACTCTATTCTCCGCTTTAACAGACAGTATTACTCCCGTAATACTCTTTGTTACAGTGGGTCTCAGAGTGGGGCGTTACACGATGACACTAACACCATTGCAACCGTCTTATTTTTTTGATTTGCGCAATGTATTTGTTTGTGTCGTTTGGAGCTCGTATGAAGGAGATGTGGCTGGAAACGTTGTCGAGTCGAATGGACACTACGCAATTTGAATTCAAATATAAATTTAGGCGGCCATGTGGTTTTCTAACTTCCTTAACTTAAAATAGAAACGCGTATACTACTTTCTTATTTTAGAAACTATTTTCCTATTTCTTTCTAATTCCCCAAATGCTCTAATCAACCCTAACTCCCAAAATTCAAAATAAAATTAAGAAATTTAAACCCAAAATCAAAGAGTGAAGCAAGAGCAAGCGCATATGAGTCACTAGCAATATTAGTACAGTGAATTGAAAGAATTCTGACAGCAAAGGATAGTGAGGCTAGAGGCTTGGAATTGAGAGGAACGACTAGGGTGAGTGGGTTTACCTAAATTCTAAATCTACTTCCTTGATTTCATAATTTAATGTGACTAAAATTGGTAATTAAACAATAAAATTCGAAATTTGGCTCTGTGACTTCAAGGAATTTAGCCTAAGTTGATTAATGAAGGATTTTATGGGTAATTAGATGGGTTAATAAAGTTGTGTAATGCCCATGTAAACTTTATAGACAAAATTAAGCATATTTGAAACATAAATTTAGGGAAATTCATAGCAAACTGATGTAAATAAATTTCTACAATGAAACATGAGACCTATATATAATTTTTATGTGATTGATATGATTTAATATAATGATATTTCGGTTATGTGCAAAAGTAGTTCAAAATAAAAAATTTGATGATTTGGAACAATTAAACATGTCAAATTTAAATGGAAGTATTTTTTAGATTGGATATGATGATTTCAGGTCTAAAAAGTATTTTTTTATATAATTTAATTCAATTTATATGAATATATATATGTATATATAATTGTTATAAATAGTTGCCTAGGATTTGTATATTAAGGATTTTGTGTATATAATCGTACCAAAATGGCATGAAAATAATTTCTGAAGTTAAATTACGTGTTTATATGAATTTAGAAAATTCAGATTATAGAGGTATATTTCAATAGATATGATTTATTTAATGGAAATGTACAAAATGGTGAATATATGTATAAATGAATGCATATAAAAATTATGTATATATACACTTTAATAATCAAGATTTAATTTCTAGAAGTTTGATAAGTATATTCCGCTAAGAAATATGTTTTTAATTTTAATTTGAACTATATATCTGAATTTATATAGTATATTTTGATATGTGAAAAAGAAAGAAATTAAGATTTAAAAATATCAAATGATGAAAAAAATTCATGGGGAAATTACAATGATATGTTAAAGATGTATGTTACATAAGAGTAGAATCAAAAGCTAAGACATCATGAAAACAAGACCTAAAAATGAAAATATATAAGTTCTAAAAAACTACTTCAGACATGTACACCGGTGGACTGGTGGTCCACACTGGTACATCGGTCACCGAACTTTTTTGACAATCTAAACCTGGACCTATTTCAGGCTGTTAAATATATATATATATATATATATATATATATATATATTAGAGGCTCCTGTCGGGTTTCCTAAGTATGTTATACTAGAGAGATGGGGTAGATGACATACCCTAGTGTAACAACCCGATGTTGAGACATAATCAATTAAAATTATTAATGATAATTTAATTAACTAAAATGGATTTTTGAGATTAAAATAGTAATAACTTGGAATTATTTGGAAATATTGAAATTTAATGATAAAACATTCATTGATGAAATTTAAGGTGATTTGGAAAGAATTATTTAAGGAGATTATGAAATAAATTATTCTAGTAAAATGTAATGTTATAAAGCTGTGATTTAAATTAACAAATGATGAAATTAAATACTTTTAGATTAATATTAATATTTTGATTTTTAAATTATTTTAAATATATTAAAAGTGATTGAATAATTTTATAAAATTTTATATTAATTGTAAATAAGATTAAGAATATATTTCAAATAAAAATGGGAATTCTATTTAATTATGTAATAACGGGTTTAAAATGTAACTAAAGAATAAGTAAACTAAAATAAGCTAAAATATGGTTTTGTAAAAATTTATTATGTTAAGTAATCTTTTGAGTAAAATGAATATGGTTTTTATTTGGTTAACAATGGGATAAGAATAAGAATAAATACTGTTACTTAAAGAAAAAATGGAAAAGTGAGGTCAGGAAATTAAGTGAAACTAAGACCTAAGCCCAAGGTTGCAAGCCCAAAACCCATGTGATGTGTACCTAAACTTTTCTTTGCTTAGATGATTCTCCATCTCACTCTAATATTCATTTAAGTATTTTACTTTCTCCACCGAGGAAGCTTTCTACTTCAAGAAATAAGAATTATCAAAAACCCTCTCCTCCTACATAAATTAAAAATAAAATAAAATAAAATAAAATCCAATAATCTCCTAAATTAATATATGTGTATCTCAATGCCATAGTAAACCATTAGCTATTACGAAATGGATATCGATCAAGTTGGAGCTATGGGAATTTTCTAGTAAGAGGAAAGGAGGTGAAAGAGGTAGCAGGAGTGAATTCAAGGTTCGCTGTCTTCTGGTTAGTGATCTAATTCACAATTCTATTTCTATTTGATATAAACATGTATAGAATATCATTTTTGTACTTATACCATTGGTGTGCATTGAATTTGGGGAGTATATAACAAGATGGTGGAGAAACTGAAGCAAAATGGTTGAGTTATGCTTCAGGAATTCACGACCGAAACAATCACTATTCGACTGCTAACCGATCGACCGCTAGTGGTCGACCGGTGTGCACTTTTTTATGCTTTTTCCAGCTCAAAAATTGATATATATATATATATATATGCATGTATGTATGTATTAATTAAATTTTATATCTTATTTAATTCCAGAAAATCATGAAATGGTTTCTAAAAAGTATTAGGTGATTTTATTGTATGATGTTAATGATTCTTCATATGAAGTGGAGATTTTGTTATACATTTTATGGATTGTAAATAAAAGAAATTGTTTTAAAAAGAATTATTTTATAATATCTTATATTTATGGATAATTGATATAAGACCTTTATAAATTATATTTTACTTGTAAAGTGATTTTGGAAGCTTTGCATGCAAGTAGAGATGGTGTATTGGAATAGAATTATATAATCTCTATATAAGGTTTTGAATATAAAATAGAATTGCATATTTACAATATAAATGCTCTTGAAACTTTACTATATTTAGAATATAAAAATTAATTTAAGAAGTATTAGTTTACTCTTTTACAGGATTATTTAAATCTTACTGATGATTTTATATCTATGTAACGAGAAATCTGAATAAATGAAGTTATAATACCATCGGCTATGGGACTTTCAGTAATATTTCTCTACTTAATCTTTGGACTTGTTATATAGAATATGTTTTTTTTGAAATTCTAAATTATGAGGAATTCAAGTAAATGGATTAGTAATACCAAGTGGTATGGGACATTTGGTAATATTTTCTAGTTACTCCTATGACTCATGATATAGAATATTATTATGGAATGAGTGTGACTTGTGAGCGCAAAATAAATGAACTAGGAACACGTGGTGATATGGGATGCTCATGTGATATTTATTCGGTTATTCTTTGCTCGTGGATGACACTTATACGGGGATAATGGATTATGGTTATGAGGTAGCTCATAAGTTTGAGCTGGGTAGGTGCCTGCCTATTATTATATATATAATCCTCTACCAATGACATACTCCTGGTTATTGGCATTGGAGTGCACTAAATTAGGCTAGTATCCACTATAGTTGCCTGACCATGGGGTTGCGCCCCAGATCTATGGCACACTATAGTATTCATAGTAGAGTGGTTAACCCTTAGCCCCTTGTGTCATCTAGACCAACAGTCTGTTACCATAAGGGCCGTAACCGGGTCACGACTGAGTCCTCATGTTGACGAGCACATTGGTGGATATCATCATGATTCTGTAAAGGTGACTGAAGATTATAGAAGCAGATCCAGGTGGGTAACCTATGTGCTCTTGGAGCAGGTAGATGGCTATCAGTCTCCCATCTAGTTCTTATGTGAATGGTAGACTAACGTATATTTGTATACCTCGTATATGATGATGATATATGATCCTACCCGAGATTGCGTTCCAGCGTACGATTATTCCCCGTATCCTTCTTTTCCTTGTGGGTTCACCACTTATATTTTCTAAGGCGGGCATCACCCATTATATTATATATTGGCAGGTATTGCCACTTATACATTATGGACATACAGAAGATTACATATTACATTTATATGAGTTGACGGACCCTGAATGTCTACTTTATATTTATTTAGGGCATTGCTATGTGCTGGCCCAATCTTTCTGGTTGATTCATGTGATTGGATGATGATAGTTTATTATTTGAGATTGAGAGATATTCTTGGGCATTGTTATGTGCTTGCCTAACTAAACTTGATGATATCTCAAGTATTAATGATTTCTGGATGTTGATGATGATTTTGATATGGATGATTCACTTATTTGACATTGATTCTGTGATTCCTTATTTGATATGAATTATATAGGTGATGACATCTTTATGCATGGTTTGTGATACTCGACATTTGTGATACTTTGGGGATTATTTATGATATTATAATCATATACCATGCATATATTATTATATATACATTGACATTTACATTTAGACATAGTTTAACCTATGTGTTATTTACATAATGCTCGGGTCAGTCTAAGACATTTCAAGTTCAGAGACGAAGAGACCGGCTCGTGTTATCTGGGAATGGTGGAATTAGTTACATGGTATTGTTGTGTATCATTTTATATTTCATGGCTTTATTGTATGAATGATATTGTGATGCATTGAGTATATTTGTATTTTATTTGAGATAGAGAACATTAGAGATGTTTAGTATTTACACTGTCTCTTGTATATATTTCCTATTATATCTTATCGCTGCGATAATGACTCTGTATTCTTTATCTTGCTTTATATTATGTATTGTTCTATCTTGGAGATGCACGTTTTCATTGCTTTGTGCCCATATTGTATATGTAAAGTGAGATATTTATTTGATTTTGAATACTTACCAGTGTTAGCCCAAGGGAATATTCACGGGTGTAGCCCATATCACCTTATTCTCCATATTATTTGACAATATTACTTAGTAATACTCTTGGATAATATAGGTATAAAGGTGGGATGTTTCACTAGCCTAAGTCGTAATGCGTGCTAGTGCACGGATATTGCATGCCTTAGTGGCGCGATGTTTATAAGTTATATGAATTAATTTATAGTTATTGATTTGGAATAGAGCTGAATAGAAGGAAGTTATGACTTCGGATGTTGTGGGTTGGCTGCAACAAAAATGTTATTGGGTATAGCGGGGTTCATGGTTTGTCTGATTTATCTGTGATACAACTATACAACTTAAGGCACATACCAGTGTGAATTTAGTCACCTCACTTTAGAATGAATATAGCAACTCGACTATAAGAAATTTGAGAATATGAATTGTGTACCAAATTTGATATGAGTTGAATAAGAACTAGAATGTATAATGATATGGTAGCCTATCATTTTTGATCATGTTATATTATGAAACAAGTATAGTAAATGTCGAATTTAGTTGTATTCACTTACCAGACTTTGTGTCTGACCCCTTCTCCACTAAGTTTCCCTTGTTTATGATATTTGATAGGTTGATGGAGATAGGTTGGACTTGGATGATGCTAGAGGTTCAGGTGACGAAGGCATGTTATATGTATACTAATATATGTGTGTGATGATATGTATGTATAAGTTAAATACTTAATGTATCTTATGGATTTAGGTTTGTATTGTACATATCAGTGATGTGTGGAAACTAAGTATGGATTAGTTTGGAAATGACATAGTATTATTTGATTATTATATTTTGTGTTCCTTCCATTGTGGGTTCTAAAACACAAAAGAGATAGTTTTGTTTTCTTATATCAGTCACCTAACGATCCGTTGTTTTTCGATTTCTTTGGTAAAGTTATTGTTTTATATTGGAAACCACAGTTATGAAAATAGTGGGTTGTTACATGAATACTTGAAGCTCAAAACCGCTTCTTCGTTTCCCAGAAATTTTCAGACTTATGCCCCGAAGCCAAATCCAAGACACCCCGAAGTACCAACTCCGGACAACTACTTGCCCTACCACCACTAACATGATATGCTTCTTTATACCGATACGAATTTAACCACTCAAATCAACCCCAAATGTCATGCTACCCGTTTTAGGGTTTTCATAGGCACCAAACAACATCTTACTTGAACCACATCATATATTGAATAGTTTTTATCCCGATTTCCGCAAAACGATGACCTGATTTAACACTATCTTAAACGACTAACAATCATATCAAACAATTCATACAATCATCATACACTCATAACATACATTCACACATCACACAAAATCGATACAAACATGATTCAAACGCATATAATTTCCTAGATCTGATTTTGTATGAAAACATAACGTAGTTCGTAAATTGTATAAAATGAATTATATTACAAATCTACATTTCTAAATTTAGTTCTAAGATGTTATTAAAATTAGATCTAGGTTTTAAAACATTTAAACATTTAAAAAATCTCAAAAATCATAATTTTACTATATCAATGAATATATAATAGTGAGAGAAGTGAAATCACTCACCTTTCACCGAAGTACATGAACTCCAAAGCATAAACTAATGTAGAACAGTAATTCTATAGACTCCAGGGTCTCGAAATAGTAGATCTACTATTCCCCTTTGTTAACCTCACTTAAACCTCTTAATTAGGCTAATATATTTAGAGAAATGATGGGTTTTAGGTCTAATTCAGATTAATGGAGGTTAGAGGTAATTAGAAATGAAGAAAAAGTTATCAGTAGCAACTGAAGAAAGGTGGTCTTAACCCTAATCTCCAGTTGGGTTAATGGGTTGCACTAATCACCCACTAATTTATCGCTAATCTGCCTAAAACAGGTCAGAAAACAACCATAACTTCTAAATAGTAAGTTCAAAATCCTATTATGACCCCACAATGGAAAGAGAAACTACCGGATATTTTCAATGGAAGTGATTTCAGACCCTAATTCGGCTCCAATCAAAGGTTATAGGCCTTGCAAGGATTTCAGGATCATGGCTATAGAATAATAATTCTAAAATGAAAAATGTCACCAGTTAACATTCCATATGTTTATTGAGTCATATGATCACATACGAATTTAAAAATAATATCTTACAATCATCGGATACATAAAATATGGGTCGTTACACTCCTCCATCTTTAGGAATTTTGCCCTCGAAATCCCCAAAAAAACAAGGAAAAGTTAATCACCATTACCATGCATGCCTAACAACCATAAGTAATCATTTGAACCATCAAACATGCAACCACGTAATCATAAGCAATCAAATAATATATATGTTTATCCCAGCATGTGAGATACTCTAATATCTTACACAATATTGAAAATTGAAAGTAAATGCCATAAACAGTAAGCCTTACCAGGTAAAGAGCTACGGATAAGTGGTCCTTATATGTGCAATCGATATCGCTTTTACTCCATTGAACCTTCACTATCTCCACTGTCTTCCTCCTAAGCTGATTCATATCACATCCAATAATACGAATGAGCCTACATGGTCTTGAAGCTTCTAATTCAATTTCGATATCATACAATTGATCCAGTGAAATAGTCATGTCTGAGATGTGCGCACGCTTCTGCAAATGAGAAACATGGAATAAATTATGCACCTACGCCATCTTCTGAGGTAAGTCGACACTGTAATCTAGGTTCCCAATCATCTCGAGTATTGGAAAAGAACCTTCAAACCTTGTTGCCAACTTTCCTTTAGTACCGAATCGAACTACATTCTTCAACGGAGGGATCTTCATATACACCAATTTGCCTATAGGCCATTCTGCCTATCTTTAGTAGCCTTCATTCGTTTTCAAATGATGTCGATCTTCTCCAAAGTGTTCCTAATAATATATGGCCCCAATGCCAGCTTCTCGCCTGCTTCCCACCAACATGAAGGAGTGTTGCATAGTCAGCCATATAATGCCTTGAATGATGTTATACCAATGCTTGACTGATAATTATTATTGGTTTAACAACCCACCATCGACCCACATCTAAAAGTGACACTGGCATCACGGACCTTGTCGATGACGGATCATTTTAAGGTAAAATATAAAGCAGATCATAAAGCAATTTACAATATTCTACGGTTTTTGAAACTCACAGCGTAAGGAAAAAATAATAATAATTAATAATACAATCCCAGACAAATAAAACAATGCAATATCAAATAAATTCCAATCACTACATCTTTATATACTAATATCAGTATAATGTCAGGGAATAAATGAAATAAAATAGTAGATAACTAACAGATAAATGTGTGGGTCTCCATCATACGATGATTCCTCCAAGTCACCACTAGTTCTCTCTATCGACCTATCAAAGTATCGCTAAAAAGAAGAAATGACAGAGGGCATCAGACATATGTCTGGTGAGTGAAACACATCATATAAGTGTATTATATTAATAAGCTAGTAAAATAACATTTATGCTTGAAAACTATACCATAACTTGTGTCACCTGCACCCAACAAGTCAGCCATAATATAATACTATAGTGACATCATATGCTAAGGTCTCATTAAAATCTAGCCCATACCTAATCACATGCTCACAACTTGACCCCAAAGTCTCAACCTGCTATCGTAAAATTATATACTAAGGACCCGACTCCTCTAAATGTGTAGTGATGCCCAATCGAATACTGAGACTTAGCTCCTCGGTCTATCATATATTGAGGACTTAACTGCTTGGACTGTTGTATATTAAGGACTCGACTCCTTGGACTATATCATATGTTGAGTACTCTAATCCTCGAACTATCATATATTGAGGACTCATCTCCTTAGACTATATTTTATATCGAGGACTCAGACAATCATATATTGAAGACTCGGATACTAGAACTATATATCATATATTGAGGACTCAGACTATTATATATCGAGTACTAAAATCCTTGGACTATTGCATTGCCAAATATGAACTGTGTACAACGAACTTGCCCGACCAAGAACATTTTCAAGACTATCTCAAACCACAGCAAACAATATACCAAAATGTTCCTCATCTTGCCACGATCTCGATGCGATGAACCGCACTTGAAATGGAGGTCGTATGTGAGAATTATAAGCATTTGAAGTTAAGGGTCAATTTAATAATTTATAATTTAATATAGTGTTAATATTATATTATATTATTTGCTACAGTATTTCTAATTCTTGATCCTTCGTTCCTCAACCTCCAATGTCTGCTTTTCTTCCCTATCGCCACCACTGCGTTCGCCAAAGCCAAGATCGGACCCCTTCACCAGAGCCGTCGCCCCTTTCTCCTACGTTCCCTACAGGTCCACGCCCCTCAAGGTTGCCTAAATTTTCCACCATTGCCACTTTGGAGCTAGATTCTAGTGAATTCCAACCACCAACCACCAATCCATACGCACCGTGACCATCTACTTGACTTCCTCTTTATATCCCCGATCTCTGATCATCAAATTGTCGTCGTTTCACCTTTGGATCAAAATGGATGGTCTACGTTTACCAAAATTCCAAAACATTTTCTGATCAATTCGTGTATCAAGTCGACGAACGAACATGCCGATATATTTGTGTCATCAAGAACAATAATTTTGACATATAATATGTCTAATTCGGAACGATTTTGTATTTTGCACTTTTTTAATTAGAGATATTAACTTTTGCTAATTACAATCAATAAAGAAATATTTTTAACCATCTACCCATGGCATAATATATCCTAATTAGATGTGTGTGTGAATGTGTATATAAATCGGTTTTTAATTATTAATTATATCATTTATAAATTTGGTTTAAGATCATAAGTGGTGAATTACTACATCTTATCAATATATACAAAAATATGATAAATCTTACTCCCCGATTAGCCATGCATCTTCTCTAATTTGATGTAGAACCTTCCTCTCCTTCACTGTTTAGAATTTCCATGCCATGAAAATGTCAAACCTTTCAATAGCTTTAATTTAATTACATAGCTCTCTTCGCGATGATCGGTTATATATATATATATATATATATATATATATATGTGTGTGTGTGTGTGTGTGTGTGTGTGTGTGTTTAATTTGGATTTGCTTTGATGGATTAGGAATTATTTAATTATTAAGGTTTTATAAGTGGTGGAATGATTATTAGAACAAAAGAAACAGGGTTAGAGATATACTTATAGGCTGAAAAATATAATATATAGGTTAACTTCTCAAAATTAATATATTTTAAAAAAGCCACTGGGTTTGATTTCTTATAATTTCTAGACCGTTTAACCAAATTCAGCAAATTACATATGTTTTCTGACTATAAATGACATTCTGGATGCATTGAAATTGGTCTCGATGCTTAATTCCATCTCCTATAGAAATTTACTATTTTACCCTTTATGTTTAAATTATGATTTTACCCTTTTTAATTTAATCATTTGATCTCGTAAACTTACGGGGTGTTAAATTATCTCCCCTTAAAAGAATTTCGTCCCCAAAATTCCTCAAGGTGGGAAATGCAACTCACATTAGATCGTACAAACATACAAAACAAACATAGCTAAATCCATCTAGCATCCATCATACAATATAAGCAAAAACACAACCAATATTATACGATACATATGATAGAAGATGAGTGCAAATGCAACTAAATCGGCTTCCTATATGAATGCAAATGAAGTGCAACCAATATGTATGCAACCATCCTAATATATGCAAATACACACACATATACACATAAAGATATATATATATATATACACACACATCCATATGAAACATCCATATCAAAGTGCAAGTGTTGACGCCAAAAATGGATCAAATGCCCAAGAATGAGTTGTAGGGAACCTTAACGACCTTGATCTAGCAGATAATAGTGAAAGTAGTAGAAATATAACCGAGAGATACAAGATTTTTATAGTGGTTTGGAAATCTTTAGACTGCCTTCACTTTGTAGTTCTATTGATTAAGGATCTGAGATAGTTTCAGAAAATTACAAGAAACTAATGTCACAAGTACAAGAAATTGATAGTTCTAAGTTCTAGAACTGCCAAGAGTAGCTGCATTGGAGACTATTGTAATGGAAGAAGAAGATGAAGAACAATGGAGTCCTATATCCATAGTGAAAAAGAAAGAGCAAGGAGAAAAAGCTGTAATGGTTGTTCTATGGGTTGTATTTACAGGAAACAGTTGTGACGGGTTAGAAGCCTGCTTGTAGTAGAGTCCAGATATCTGCCCAAAGTCACATAAAAAATAGAGGGGTCCATCGAGTTATAGAAATAACTCGATACCTAGTTATTTCACTCAATGCCGAGTTATTTTCGTAGTTGGAAATAATTCTCTTTTTCACTTCCATCCTTAATCCAAATTGATGTGTTCCATGTTGTTTTCATCAATTGTTGGTCGATTCTAGCAATCATTCAGTCATCTCTTGAGTTATTCTACCATCTACGCTCTCTCATCTTCAACCTTTGAAATTGGTCATGCAAACTCTAGGAAAACACTTAGACACGAGTGAAAAGGGTGGAAAACAGGTCGCATGAAGTTGGAGAGGCATTTTGGAGGGTTAAAATGACTCAGCCCTTGAGCCAAATAACTCAGTGCCAAGTTATTTAATTAGCTTATTTTTGGTTGAAATTTCTCTAGGCTATTTAAAAACTTCATCTAAGTGTGCCTCCATGATTTCATGTCATTTCATCTTCGTCTCGACGTTTTAACTTCCATTGACTTCTGCTTGGTTAGAAACCCGGTTAACACTTGCCCACATGGTATGCTTTCGTGGAAACAAAGCGTGCTTTGGATTGAGACAAGTCTTAGACTGCAAACCTATGAATTCTAGTTGATCGTTTGAATGTCATCTCGAGACGTTGCTTTCACTTAGTTGATTTCTCATTATCTGTTCATCTCTCTTATAGTTAAAATTCCATTTCCCTGCATTGGCGATGTAATCTACACTTCAGAGACTACATTGTGCTTTAGGTTGGCACAGAAATCCTTTGCGATGCTTTCAAGATGATATTGGGGGAGGAAAACAACCCGGTACTGAGTTAAATTTCTTTCCCCTAACCTATATACTCCAAACTTAAAAACTTGTTGAGTTACTCTTCATTCCTCTATCACTTTGCACCCGAGTTATATAGGTCTTCCACTTTAGCTACTTTCCTCCGATCTGACACAAATCCACGCCACCCATCGTCTTCCAACGCTGTCCCCACCACCCTTAACCGCACCTACCACTGCCTTCCAGAAGCATCACCATCTCCAGATCTGCTGCCTATTTGGCTCTTGTCCGATCTAATCCAAAACCTTAGCCTTAACTTGTCTTGAATTAAGGTTGGCGATGGTTGGTTCGTGATGCCAATGATGGTGATGGTGATGGGACTTGGTTGATTGCAATTTGAAGGGAGATGGTTGAATTTTGGGCGTGTTTGATCGATGATGAAGCTAAGTTTTGATCCAATCGAATGCACGTAGTTCCGGAGACAATTCCTATTTTCTGGCTTCAACTATCTCTCTTCGAGAATTTGGCCGAGTCTCTATCGTCGTTTGAATTCCAGTGCGACAATTTATTCCAAAATCGAACCTAGTGGATGATTCCATCGTATCGCTTTTCCCATTTTTGCCTTCCAGTGATCCTGAAAAAGAAAAGTTTTCCACATCACTCGGGACAACGGCTCATTATCGATTACTCAATGATAACAGGTAAGTTTCAAAATATAATTTCAAAGTAAGACGCGGCTCATTTTTCTAGCATAAGGGGGCTATCTACACAGGGCAGTCTATTCATGGTGTTATTGGACACTAGAGTCACACTGCATAGATTACCACACTACACTTGCCCGAGTCAATGCTTAGAATCCGTTTGGTCAACACACCTCGACATCCTTTGGATTCTGGCATTGGTCACACGGTTCATTATTCAAATAAAACATACCCAACCGAGTTGAATGCTAAGTTTTATTGTTTAGAATGACTTTCCAGTCACCACGTCTTAAGTCCGACAAAGGAAAGTCCACTCCTCCCGAAGCTAGATCTTATACAGCTTCTGCTTCACCGTCTATTCCTGTCGGGACAGCCACACTGAAACCCCTGAATCTTAAAGTCAAATAGTTCTAGTTGAGTAGGTAGTTAGTCAGCTGCCTTCGGGATTGAGAATCTTGAACAACCCACCAAAGCAGGTGTCTTCAATCCTAACTACAAGGTCTCTCTAAAATATATGTCTTTAACATGGCATCCCCTAGGATGACATTCGTCTACCGACAAGGGCTGAATTCGCTCACAATCCCCCACTGGACTTTACAACATGCAATTGGTATATGTGCCTGGACGATGCAATCCCGCCATTCAATCCTTTTCTAATGATGATGCCGCAAGAACTTGGACCAGCTCCATTCAAAGTCCACCCAAATGGCTATTCTTTTCTAAATTCGTTGACATCCTTTTCATGAATAGACTCAAATGACCTCCCAGATTCGATGAGCTGACTTATCTTCTGCAATTCAAGAAAAGGTGGGATTCCCCATCCTATCTGATTATAGAGGCTTAGAAGGGATGTAAAGTGATTGAAAAGCTCCACAATAAGCATTTTGCCTTCAAGAACGAATATTTCTTCGTGTGATGCATGCACGGTTTCAACCGGTTTTAGCTATCCGGCTATACGCTTCCTTTCCCTTGCTTCTCTCATAATAGAATTCCTAAGTTTCTAACTTGATTTGTAACGACCCGCTAATTTTGGACCATTCAAATCGACAATAAATCCACACATGTCGGACTTGAATAATTCAAAATACCGAATTTGTAATTTAAATTTGGCAAACTCAGCATATGCAGTAAATAAATCAATCACAGAATCACAAACACAGAGTAATACAATAATACGCAGCGGAATAGATAAAATAGTAGTTCATGAAGCTACTATATAAACATCAGAGTTAGAAATAAAATACAACAGAATATCCAAAATGCAGTGAAGTCTCCAATACAATAGATGACTTCTCTGGACAAATCAACTAGAAGAGCTAAAAGCTGAGGCGATAGTTGGATCTCCAAAGGAAGCTCCAAACTCCAAGGGTGGATCTCAAATGCTGCATCACTCGGTCTGACCCGAGCGTAAAGCAAAACACAAAACACTCGAGTTAGGATTAACATTCTTATACTAATAAATCCAACTCAAGTGAAATATCAATTGAAATACAAGTAACTTAAAGGATGTTTGGGATAACCATCCTCTAAGGATCTTCAGAACTATCTACAAGGTGAAAATATACATTATAACACTGTGGTCATTTCAATTTAATTTATACTTCAAAACCCAAATATCATTTCATTTCAAATATATCTATTTTCCAAAATAGTATATATATAGTAAAGTATTTATAATTTCCTCAAGTCTCACAAATCGATTCAAATCAACTCAAATTTCAAATTTCAATTTAATTCAATCTAAATTCTTCCATTTTAATTCAATTTAGTTTCTAAATAACAAATTTCAATTATATTGATTTCAAATACAAATCTGAATCACAAAATAAACCATTTAAATTCCAATATATTTCAAAGCTTTAATATTCAACAATTTCAAAGTTAAATATAACAGTTTCATATAGCTCTTGATTTAACTTCATTTATTATTTAATCAGGGAATATTCACTTAATAAATTCAATATCATTTAACTAGCCTTAAATTTCATTTTTACCAAATATTTCCTTAAATTTATTTTAAACAAGAAATATTCATTAAATTATTTAAATCAAACTCAAGTTATAAATCATATCTCAAACCCCCAATTTCAATAAGCTCTAAATTGGTTTAATTAAATAAATTTCTTTACTAAAATCAAATTATCTTCTCACCCTTAACTTATTCAAATTTTTACCAAAATCTATTTTGAAATATAAATTTTATACTTAACATATTATATTTATTAAATCCATCTTAATTAAATTAAATATCATTATAAAATCTATATATATCCTTACCTTTTATATATAAAATTTTAAGAATCAACATTTGTTAAAACCATATATTTCTTTCCAAAACCACGGGATTCAATTTCAAAATATTTATATATATGGACCAACGGTGTCTGTATATATATTTATCATATGGTTAAGTGATACGGATATTTATCATTTCAATCCAAAATTTAAATATATACGGGTAGATATCATTTCGACCCGTAATCCCAATTTCAATTCAAATGAAAATCGCTTGGGTTTATCATTTCAACCCATAACGCTTTTCTCCTATTCTAAAGTCCGTTCGGGTATGTATCATTTCAACCCATAGTGAATTCTATACTAACAGGGAACTTGTAGAGTGATAACAGATAATATAAAATACAACAACATGCATATATCATCAATAATAATATAACAGATACTGGTGTCAGATGTCACAGGTGAACATATACAGATAATAGCATATAACAGGCATATAAATACTAGATACTGGTGTCAGATGTCACAGGTGAACATATACAGATAATAGCATATAACAGTTTAAATAACTACAGCATCATATTTCAATTGTCGTTTCAATTGAAGTCAAATTTAATAAATACAAGAATGTTAATCGTGAGTGATTGCTCATCTTTCGAGGCTAGAGGAGTTTGACAAAGAATTTTGAGTTACGAAATCCAACGCAAAGCTAGATTGATCGCGAATTCGATGGAAACTGAAAGACAAGGAATTGACGAAATCAAATTAGAACCGATCGATGAAGGTAATTGGTATAGATGAACAAAAAAACACATTTTAGTTTAAATATATATGTATAATAAATATAAGCTGATATATATACTTACTTATATATACACTAAATATATTTATCTAAAATTTTGGAAATAATTGTATATTCTTGCAGACAAATTGTTAAAACAGCAACCATATGAATAACCAAACCCATACTCATGCGAGCTTGCATGTATAACTATATCTATGCTTAAATATATTCCTATTATATTGTAAAGTTAATACAGATTTAATTATTACAGTATAGAGATAACCCAACAGGTCATAGGAAAACTTAGAAAACCTTGCACACCTTATATTGTCTATACTTTATATATACGAAATTTTCCAAATCGATATATTTTCAAAAATAAGAACAAAGACACAAATATATGCAGACCCAAACTTGTATCCTTAATATACAAAACAAACGAAAACTAAACCGTATAACATATGTATAAACATACGTATATAATAGTGAATAATATTTAAACCCCTCAAGTCAGTATATACCGGTTATCAGAATACATAAGCTAACATACATATATTAATATAATTAGATATAATACAGCATATATATGAAATAGCTTTATATAAGAAGAACCCATATATGTTAAAAGTATATACCGTAATAACATGTAAAACAGACTAGATGTGCACAAATGAGGACATGCAGACACATGAAGATGAGAAAGAGTATGAACAATATGAATATAAAGTAAGTATACGAACATATGAACATAATCTAACTATAACTATATGAACCAATATACGAACATATTTTAACTATATGAACATAAACTAATCTGTAACTATAACTATATACAGTGTTGTACTTTATATTGAGAATAGATTTATAAAACATAAATATATATAGTATAAACTTTATATTATACTACAACTAACAAATATAACTTTATATGTATATACAAACTCTTACAGTGAAGCTATACAAATCATATTTGTATACAAAATGATATATTTATATTTATACGAAATCAAAACTTCAAAACTGTTATAAATAACATAACATTTATAATATGCATACCTAACTACAACAATGCAACAGCGGAAGGGAAGGCTTTGCCGAGATGGAGGCTTGCGGGGTGGGTAGCAGGCGGAGCTCGGAGGGAGGTGTAGAGGAGGTACGACTCGGGGACGTGGGTGGTTGGCTGTGGCCAGGGCGGAGCAGGAAGCTCAGGGCGGCAGAGGAAGGTAGCGAAGCAGTTCGGCCAGAGGTATGCTAGTGGTCGAGTGGGTGAACTCGATGGTCTGGTCTCGGCACTAGGAAAGGAGATCTACAGCAGGCCAGGCGAGAAGCTGGGTTCGGCATGGGTGAGCCGGTGGTGCCTGGTTGAGTGCTGCTCGCGGTGGGTGGTGCTCTGACTGGGCTTGGCGGTGATGGGGCGAACGCGGTAGGCTCACGTGAAGGTGGAAGGTAAAGGGCAGAGGCCGCGATGGTTTCCTGTAAAGGAGTGGCTCGGCAAAATATTGGGAAGGAGGGGGTTCGGCAAAACTGTGCACACAGGGGAATGAAGGGTAGAAGAAAGAAACGAAAAAAATAAAAGAGAGAGAAGGAAGAAATAGATCTGGGAGGAAGAAGAAAGAGTTTCAGAGGAAAAGAAATAAATATATGGAAGCGTGAATAGTGGAGAAATAGATGGACCGTTCACTGAAATAAATTTGCAACCATTCGTTATAATTTTTCTTCTATCAGTGAAAGGATAAAAGAGAATAGTTATCGAAAGGTAACGCATGAATTCAGGAATTAATAAAGCTAAGTATTGATTGGTTTTTAACAGATGGGAAATTTGAATGGACAGAGAAAGAGAAAATATATATATATATATAGGAAGAAATGGAAACGAATATAAATAAAAGTAACAAAGGAAATAGCAACGATCACGTGCTATGATTTAGGTGAGGAATTAAGGCAACAAATATTCACGTTGATTCGGGAAAATAATCAAAACAATTAATGACAGCACATTTCAAATTTTTGAATAGGCACGGGAGGTAACAGTTGAAATTTGTGATACAGATATGACGAACATTTTTATTATATCCGTCACGTACCGGACCTCAAAATAAAGAAATAAATATACCATAGAGATCAGCGCGACGAGACGAACAAAACGGTACACAGATATTGGTGGTACGATAATCCGATCAAAAGTCGATAATCGGTACCGGAAATGCTGCTATTTTGCCAGAATTAAGATAAACGGAGCAGTAGAAGTCCAAATTTGGAAAAACGAATTTCGCAGTCTGATTCAGAATGATCTGAATAAATTTTCTCCTGTTGACATATTTTGGTTTCGGAAAACTTTTAAATTCACTGTTATTAACCGGCTTGATTTGAAATGAAATTTCACAGGAAAATAAACTTCAATATTATCAGATGAAAATTTACCAGTTGCTATATTAAAATAGACATATTCCAAATAATAAAATTTTATTTCAAAATTCAAATATATAATTTTTCACAAAATTCCAGTTAAATATATTTAAAACTATTAAATTTTTGCGGGTCGTTACACTCTCCCCCACTCAAAACTTTTCGTCCCTGAAAAGAAAGGAGGTAGAAGAATAGAAACAACCAGACAGAAAAGATAGATTGAAAGTCAAGATTTAACAATTAATTTGAACTATATAAATTTTACTTAAAATTTGAAAACTTCATTTACAATTCATATCTTTAATACCTTAATATTTTTCAAACCCATCTGTAAAATTTCTTATTTCCTTTATAAGTATCATTTATAGGTTTAAATAACACCTTTATAAATATATGTAAGCTATTTGAAAACAATTATTTACATTATTACCTTTTTTTACAAAGAAGTTATTGAAAACATTTAAATCTATAATTCATAAATTTATTAATTTATCTCAGTATACTTTCAAATATTATTAATAAATCAATAATCATTTACCTTTAAATTATTTTTATTTAATTAATACTTCTAAAATATTTATAACATCAATAATTTTTTTTTCTTTTAAACCAAGTAGTATATAAATAAACAATATTTAAAAGGGTATAGTCAACAAGGAAATGAGGCGGATTCAGAAAACAGGATATATGAATAAATAAAGCTGAGCAGATAAGGTAGATTCAAAGGAATAATATCGGGCATGAATAGTTAATTTAGAACCATAAGGGTTTTGATTCCAAATATTGATACAAAATTTTCTTTGTTGGAAATACTTTTATTATAAATTACCTTTATAACGAAACAAATTTTCTTTCGAAAATACTTTTATAACTCGATGTTTCAACAAGTTTATCCTCGTTCCTGTAGACTCTGGCAGTGCGTTGATCAGGCGCAAAACTAGAATTCTCCAGGTACTTAGTAGACCTGTTTCAACACCTAGTGAAAATACTGGAAAAACTTTTAAAAACAGATATGGAAAGTACAATCCAAACAAAAACAAACAAACCTTTGTCCAACCATGGTTCGCAGATACACAATGATTACGCCTGGATCCCCCAAGAAACAATCCATATCCGGCCGTAAGCTTTCTCAGCCCTGCGAGTTACGCCATGATGACTAGTAGAATGCAGGATACACAATGGTTACGCCTGGATCCCCCAGGAAACAATCCGTACCCCTAGGCAAGACTCAGCCAAGCATTTGCGCTACTATTCGCGACCTACACAGATTGCAGGATACACAATGGTTACGCCTGGATCCCCCAGGAAACAATCCGTACTCCTAGGCCAGACTCAGCCAGGCAGTTGCGCTATGCAGTCACGAGAGAAAAAATAAGACCATGGGTAACGCCATGGAATTCGAAGGACACTCGAGTATCATATCCGGAAAACCAAAATCAGAGAGAATAATATCGATAGATTGAATCCAAGATGTGGCCACAAATCGGATATCAAGCAGAAGGCACTTTCCATATCTTTACTTCGAAAATATGTATCATATAGTACCTTTTCAAATCACTTTCAAATATCATACTTATATAAAATCCATTATATATAAGATTTTAATTTTCAAATCAAATACTTTCCAAAATCAATAGTATATCAAATCATACTTATATAGACTTCAATTATATAAGATTTCACTTTCAAATTGAGTACCTTTTCAAATCTATAGTTTTCGAATCAATTTCATACTCATACAAATCAATTTTTTTTTATAAGTTCGACAGCTCCCAAATCAAGTGTTTAGTAACATAAGATTCTCAAATTTCAATTTGTTTCAATATCAGTTCAATTTCAAAATCATATACAATTTCACCAAATTATTTCTTCTCAAATTAAATATCTTTAGTTTCAGAGTTTCCAAAATAATAGATTAAGAAAATAAATCCAAATTTCCAAATCAATGTAATTTAAGTCAACCAATTCATTTCCAAAATCAAATGTTTTCAAAACCATCTTATACTTACGTAAGGTCTATCTTATATAAGGATCAAAATTTTCAAAATAAATTTCACTGTATGAAGAGCCATATGGGATTGAATATCTTTGCTTTTATGGGTTATATATCTTTGTAATTTAAATTGGAAATTTTCTTTTAGTAAGCAAAGATATTCTAACTCGACAGCTTTCAATTTCAGCGTCAAAATATATCAATGATATTAGAATATAAGATGTACATACGTCATCATTTCGCAGAATCACATTTGATCGCTCGCTCGATCACACAAGTTCGCTTTCGAACTAGTATTGTCCATTTGACTTCCCTAATGCGGCTTTCGATATGGTTTCTCGACTAGAAGCCATCAGTCTCCTTGCATAGCCATATACTACGATAGAGAATTCTAGAATCAAGCCCAAAATCCATATCAAATATTCGCCATCAAGAATCGAATGAAAATCCTAACAGGAAATGGTGTAATCCACCTCGAACTTGTGTACTCAAACCTGGATCAAATTAATTATGCGAATAAAACAGCATACGTACAACTTATATATTTATTCCAACTTGTTAAATATATAATTTCATAAAGATGTTACCCAGTTAAAACATTTAAACTAAATTTTATTCAAAATATTTTGAAGATCAAATTCTTTTCAAAGCATTTCAAATCTACATTTCATATTAGAAAAAATTAAAATTTGCCTTATTCATTTACTTAACAAAACAGTTTCATCTTATTTAAATCATATTACTACATACTTTAAACATACATACCGAACTTATATACTTTACTTCTTAAAATTTCTCAGCTTTGAAAAGTTAACCTTGATTTGGAAGTGCTCGAACCTTCGAAATAGTTGAAGAAATCATTTTCAAATTCAAGAGTTGGAAATCAACAGCAATCAGTAAATCAATTTTAATAGATAGGGTTATATTAAATCAAATCCAAAACTCAAGAACCGAACACCGATTCACTTCAAATCATTCAAATATATATATATATACATATATCTTTCGAATATCAAATCATACTCTGGAATTTGAAATCAAAATTGGTTTCACAAAATCACTCGCATAGCAAAGCTATTAAAGTGGCCTATCTCTCATTCTGAAACTCGAAAATCAATGTCGATGATGCGTGCACTCGTCACCGAAATTATTTTCCAGCGACATAAGTGAGTTCTGGACTTCTATTTTCTCAAAATTCTTTTGAAATTTCTTCGAAATCATTCGAAACTCATTAAAAGTCATTTGAAACATTTCTTATTCGGAAATTACTTTAAATCATATTATTATTATAATATATTTCAAAATCTTAAAACCAATTTCAAAATACCGGAGTTCAATTCTCGAATTTCAAATTTTAAAATCCTTCAGTTATAAATCATTTTTAGATAAATCAAATTTCTTATATAATTTTTCAAAATTACAAATCCTTTCGAAACCTCAAATTCTCATTTTAAAAAGGTTTATAATTTTATCAAAAACATTTCACTTTTATATATAGAATATAATAATTTCGATATATAAAACAATTTCTAAAACATAAACAAGCCTGATTTTTAAAAGGGATGGTTCAAGAATGGATTTCAAAACAAAGATAGAAATTCAAATTAGAGGGACTCAAATCAAATAGGATTCTGATTCGAAAATAAGTTCGAACGAAAATGAGATAATTAATTACAAAACAGTAGTCGGATACACTTATATAAATCGCGGGCGACCTTAACCGATCAACCGTGATTTCAAAATAAGATCAGTGCAGAATTCTGAGGCAAATCGACATTCGATCACCAGAGATAGAATTCAACATAACAAAAGATAGCAGCATCTAAACCGAGGGTCATATAAATCTCTGGTGAATCAATGCCAATTGTAAAGAAGTTTCACCCCTTCATAATTCATTCAAAGATTGGCGGAATCGCCTATTCTTATAGAGATCATTCGAAGTGGAGTTATGGGATACTCCAGAATCAAAAGAATACTAATAGGGAGAGACAAGAATGAATTTTTGGAACCGCAAGGAACGTTCCAAAGTTAAAAGGAAATCGAGTCAAAAGGAAGAGATTCAAACTCGAACGAAAGTGATTCTGTAAATAAATTTACTATATATGCTAAGCTTTGCCTAGAGCCAAAGCTCTGATACCAACTGTAACGACCCGCTAATTTTGGACCATTCAAATCGACAATAAATCCACACATGTCGGACTTGAATAATTCAAAATACCGAATTCGTAATTTAAATTTGGCAAACTCAGCATATGCAGTAAATAAATCAATCACAGAATCACAGACATAGAGTAATATAATAATACGCAGCGGAATAGATAAAATAGTAGTTCATGAAGCTACTATATAAACATCAGAGTTAGAAATAAAATACAACAAAATATCCAAAATGCAGTGAAGTCTCCAATACAACAGATGACTTCTCTGGACAAATCAACTAGAAGAGCTGAAAGCTGAGGCAATAGTTGGATCTCCAAAGGAAGCTCCAAACTCCAAGGGTGAATCTCAAATGCTGCATCACTCGGTCTGACCCGAGCGTAAAGCAAAACACAAAACACTCGAGTCAGGATTAACATTCTTATACTAATAAATCCAACTCAAGTGAAATATCAATTGAAATACAAGTAACTTAAAGGATGTTTGGGATAACCATCCTCTAAGGATCTTCAGAACTATCTACAAGGTGAAAATATACATTATAACACCGTGGTCATTTCAATTTAATTTATACTTCAAAACCCAAATATCATTTCATTTCAAATATATCTATTTTCCAAAATAGTATATATAGTAAAGTATTTATAATTTCCTCAAGTCTCACAAATCGATTCAAATCAACTCAAATTTCAAATTTCAATTTAATTCAATCTAAATTCTTCCATTTTAATTCAATTTAGTTTCTAAATAACAAATTTCAATTATATTGATTTCAAATACAAATCTGAATCACAAAATAAACCATTTAAATTCCAATATATTTCAAAGCTTTAATATTCAACAATTTCAAAGTTAAATATAACAGTTTCATATAGCTCTTGATTTAACTTCATTTATTATTTAATCAGGGAATATTCACTTAATAAATTCAATATCATTTAACTAGCCTTAAATTTCATTTTTACCAAATATTTCCTTAAATTTATTTTAAACAAGAAATATTCATTAAATTATTTAAATCAAACTCAAGTTATAAATCATATCTCAAACCCCAATTTCAATAAGCTCTAAATTGGTTTAATTAAATAATTTTCTTTACTAAAATCAAATTATCTTCTCACCCTTAACTTATTCAAATTTTTACCAAAATCTATTTTGAAATATAAATTTTATACTTAACATATTATATTTATTAAATCCATCTTAATTAAATTAAATATCATTATAAAATCTATATATATCCTTACCTTTTATATATAAAATTTTAAGAATCAACATTTGTTAAAACCATATATTTCTTTCCAAAACCACGGGATTCAATTTCAAAATATTTATATATATGGACCAACGGTGTCTGTATATATATTTATCATATGGTTAAGTGATACGGATATTTATCATTTCAATCCAAAATTTAAATATATACGGGTAGATATCATTTCGACCCGTAATCCCAATTTCAATTCAAATGAAAATCGCTTGGGTTTATCATTTCAACCCATAACGCTTTTCTCCTATTCTAAAGTCCGTTCGGGTATGTATCATTTCAACCCATAGTGAATTCTATACTAACAGGGAACTTGTAGAGTGATAACAGATAATATAAAATACAACAACATGCATATATCATCAATAATAATATAACAGATACTGGTGTCAGATGTCACAGGTGAACATATACAGATAATAGCATATAACAGGCATATAAATACTAGATACTGGTGTCAGATGTCACAGGTGAACATATACAGATAATAGCATATAACAGTTTAAATAACTACAGCATCATATTTCAATTGTCGTTTCAATTGAAGTCAAATTTAATAAATACAAGAATGTTAATCGTGAGTGATTGCTCACCTTTCGAGGCTAGAGGAGTTTGACAAAGAAATTTGAGTTACGAAATCCAACGCAAAGCTAGATTGATCGCGAATTCGATGGAAACTGAAAGACAAGGAATTGACGAAATCAAATTAGAACCGATCGATGAAGGTAATTGGTATAGATGAACAAAAAAAACACATTTTAGTTTAAATATATATGTATAATAAATATAAGCTGATATATATACTTACTTATATATACACTAAATAATTGTATCTAAAATTTTGGAAATAATTGTATATTCCTATTATATTGTAAAGTTAATACAGATTTAATTATTACAGTATAGAGATAACCCAACAGGTCATAGGAAAACTTAGAAAACCTTGCACACCTTATATTGTCTATACTTTATATATACGAAATTTTCCAAATCGATATATTTTCAAAAATAAGAACAAAGACACAAATATATGCAGACCCAAACTTGTATCCTTAATATAGAAAACAAACGAAAATTAAACCGTATAACATATGTATAAACATACGTATATAATAGTGAATAACATTTAAACCCCTCAAGTCAGTATATATCGGTTATCAGAATACAGAAGCTAACATACATATATTAATATAATTAGATATAATACAGCATATATATGAAATAGCTTTATATAAGAAGAACCCATATATGTTAAAAGTATATACCATAATAACATGTAAAACAGACTAGATGTGCACAAATGAGGACATGCAGACACATGAAGATGAGAAAGAGTATGAACAATATGAACATAAAGTAAGTATACGAACATATGAACATAATCTAACTATAACTATATGAACCAATATACGAACATATTTTAACTATATGAACATAAACTAATCTGTAACTATAACTATATATAGTGCTGTACTTTATATTTAGAATAGATTTATAAAACATAAATATATATAGTATAAACTTTATATTATACTACAACTAACAAATATAACTTTATATGTATATACAAACTCTTACAGTGAAGCTATACAAATCATATTTGTATACAAAATGATATATTTATATTTATATGAAATCAAAACTTCAAAACTGTTATAAATAACATAACATTTATAATATGCATACCTAACTACAATAATGCAACAGCGGAAGGGAAGGCTTGGCCGAGATGGAGGCTTGCGGGGTGGGTAGCAGGCGGAGCTCGGAGGGAGGTGTAGAGGAGGTACGACTCGGGGACGTGGGTGGTTGGTTGTGGCCAGGGCGGAGCAGGAAGCTCGGGGCGGCAGAGGAAGGTAGCGAAGCAGTTCGGCCAGGGGTATGCTAGTGGTCGAGTGGGAGAACTCGATGGTCTGGTCTCGGCGCTAGGAAAGGAGATCTACAGCAGGCCAGGCGAGAAGCTGGGTTCGGCATGGGTGAGCCGGTGGTGCCTGGTTGAGTGCTGCTCGCGGTGGGTGGTGCTCTGACTGGGCTTGGCGGTGATGGGGCGAACGCGGTAGGCTCACGTGAAGGCGGAAGGTAAAGGGCAGAGGCCGCGATGGTTTCCTGTAAAGGAGTGGCTCGGAAAAATATTGGGAAGGAGGGGGTTCGGCAAAACTGTGCACACAGGGGAATGAAGGGTAGAAGAAAGAAATGAAAAAAATAAAAGAGAGAGAAGGAAGAAATAGATCTGGGAGGAAGAAGAAAGAGTTTTAGAGGAAAAGAAATAAATATATGGAAGCGTGAATAGTGGAGAAATAGATGGACCGTTCACTGAAATAAATTTGCAACCATTCGTTATAATTTTTCTTCTATCAGTGAAAGGATAGAAGAGAATAGTTATCGAAAGGTAACGCATGAATTCAGGAATTAATAAAGCTAAGTATTGATTGGTTTTTAACAGATGGGAAATTTGAATGGACAGAGAAAGAGAATATATATATATATATATAGGAAGAAATGGAAACGAATATAAATAAAAGTAACAAAGGAAATAACAACGATCACGTGCTATGATTTAGGTGAGGAATTAAGGCAACAAATATTCACGTTGATTCAGGAAAATAATCAAAACAATTAATGACAGCACATTTCAAATTTTTGAATAGGCACGGGAGGTAACAGTTGAAATTTGTGATACAGATATGACGAACATTTTTATTATATCCGTCACGTACCGGACCTCAAAATAAAGAAATAAATATACCATAGAGATCAGCGCGACGAGACGAACAAAACGGTACACAGATATTGGTGGTACGATAATCCGATCAAAAGTCGATAATCGATACCGGAAATGCTGCTATTTTGCCAGAATTAAGATAAACGGAGCAGTAGAAGTCCAAATTTGGAAAAACGAATTTCGCAGTCTGATTCAGAATGATCTGAATAAATTTTCTCCTGTTGACATATTTTGGTTTCGGAAAACTTTTAAATTCACTGTTATTAACCGGCTTGATTTGAAATGAAATTTCACAGGAAAATAAACTTCAATATTATCAGATGAAAATTTACCAGTTGCTATATTAAAATAGACGTATTCCAAATAATAAAATTTTATTTCAAAATTCAAATATATAATTTTTCACAAAATTCCAGTTAAATATATTTAAAACTATTAAATTTTTGCGGGTCGTTACATGATTATATTTCCTCGTAGGCATCCCGATTCATGACAACAGAGAGGAGAATGAGAGAACATTCAATGCTCTGAAGGCAGTTAAACTCAATCAACGCACCGTCACATTCCTTCTAACAAATGATAATCTACGATAGTGTGGTTAGCTTCACCGCAACAGATTGTCGTTGTTGATTCTCCAGCGCAAAGTGGCTCTAGGGATTATACCTGTTCATCTATCCCTACTCATAGCTCTGACAAGAATGTTCAAAAGGAAGTTATGGGTCCTTCCGGTGCAGTTTATGTAGAGGAGCCTGTAATAAGAGAGCCTGTAGGGCCTGCCGAAGCTGACATTCCAAGTGATAGAGATGAAGACGTAAGGATGTCTCTGATCCCAGAAGAAGATGATTGAATTCCAAGGAGGGAAGGAAAGGAAGTGGTTAAGGAAGAAGATTATAATGGTGATAGTGATAGCGACTATCGCGCCAGCAAATAAGAGGACGAATCGTTTGGCGAATTGCCCAGGATAAGTGATGATTTCCCTAGCTCACCATGCTTGGAACAAATTGTCATAGAAACTTATATGAAGGCTAAAGATTAATCTACATTGCCTTCAGTAGAGATTTTGCCTCGATCCCTCCCTATTGGCCACATCTTTGTTGGCTTAAGTGACACTGGTGAGATCAACTTCACCATTAGCGACATTCTGGGGGATGACGGTTTAGAATTCTCTCTTTCGCCAGTGGGCTTCGTAAGCAAAGGTCAAGAGACCACCACTTTAATTCCTTGCCAATAAGGTTGATAGAGTACTTAAGGGGTCATCGGCACCACACACTTCACTAGGATCATGGAAACTCATTCTTGCATTGAGTTTTTCTTCAAAATTCCAATATTAATACGGTTTTCTTCTTTGTTTCAGGTTCCATAGGCCATGGTTATTATGAGAAGTTCTCCCGCCATGCTAGTGCGCATAATGGCCAAACTCCTGATCCTCGTCCACCTCGCCGCTACGAGTTTGAGGAAGAGAGGCGAAGGAGGAAATACCGCGAGTGTGACGAATCTCTCAAGGTTGATAGGGAGACGGATAAGGAGAGGTAGAAGTAGAGAAGGAAGATGGAAGTCAATGTTGACCTATCTCGCAGCCCTTTTAAGCGCTCAAGAGATTCCTCGGAGCTCTATGGGCTTATTCCTGCTGAGGTTCTGCCTCGTACCCAGGCTTTGGCTTCTTCAACTCAATAAATTCTGGCCTCTCAAGCTATGATTTCAATGATCTCGCCTACTTCCAAAGGAGTCTATGCTCATTCATTCACTCTTTCGCCTGGTCCTCCACCCTTGCAAGATGCATTTCCAAACTTCCTTTTGCATGGCATCAAATTCGACTAAGATATCTCTGATACGCTAAAAGAGGCGGTGATGCAAAATCTAATGATCGTCGATCAGGGCGTCAACAATGGGCATAAGTGGAAGAAACTTTGCATTGCTCTTTCGAAGTATATATGATTAACTACATCAATATTAAATCCTTCGAATTTGAAAGAGCTTCTTTTAAGTGGATGATGAAAGAGAGGGAGGATGATTTGATAAAGGTTACTAGAGAGAGGGACCTCACTTTGAAGTAGAAGGAGAGTACAGATAAGTTGATGGATGTGTTAAAGATTGCCCACAGCCGTGATGAAATCATGATGAGAAATGAGATGAAAGTTAATCTTACTGAGGATGCGAAGTTCAGGAAACAGGCCAATGAAATGGCGCACGCGCTTACTCAAAAAGGATAAATTATCCAGGCTCAGGACCAGACTATATCAGAGCAAGCTGCTAAACTTACCAAGCTTTGTGAGGAGGTTTGAAAACTTGCCAATCAAAAGGAGCAGTTGTCCACTGACAAAATGTCGTCGGTCTTGAACTTGATTGTTTTGAGCAGGAGCTCGAAGAGCTTCAAGATGAGAAGACAAAAATCTTGACCGAGCTCGATGTTAACATGTTGTACTTTTACATTAACGTAGTCATGTTCAAGAATCTGAGATGGTTGAGCAATGACTATCCTAAGGTGCTTGCTGGCACTAGTGAAGAAGTGTTAAGCAGAACTGCGCAAGCCGGAGACAATCGCTCCGAATAAGAACTGATGGAAGCTTATCTCGATGCTAAAGGTATCAAAGCTCTCTCTCCATTGGAAAGGCTATTCTAGCTAAAGATGATGCTGATGCTGCCAAAGCTCTTGCTGGATTGAGCTCTTCGGGTTAGGGTGAAACATCCGCTTCAAAATCTTAAGAGCCGACAACAATCATTCCTGCTTCTATGGGAGTTAGCTCCGCAACTACTTGCATTCTTTCAACTTCATTAATAGGTACCCCCCATTAGCAATGCATTCCTCCCATTGTGGTCCGGTCTAGGGAGCTTAAGACTGAAGCAAGTGAATTCGATGCATCCTAACGGGATCCTACTACGGGTATATCTCCTGTTTCTCATGTCTTCAAGAAGCTTTAATTCTCACGAGAATCCATCATTAAACTTTATCACTTTGTTTGCCAACTTGTAGGTCAACCTCAATTGCCTCCTTCGCCTCAAGCTACACATGGTTCAGGGACCGAAGCGATCTTTACTATGTTAACCACCGTCTCCGTGGGGTTTTTAGCATCCATTCCTGTTTCAAGTTCCGACCTGATTTCTGATTCCGGGAAGATCATCGCTTTAGAGAGCTTGGAGGACATTTCTATCTCTTAGGAGGAGGATGTTTTTATCATGGGCACTTCTGATCTGACCTAGCATGAAATAATGGTTGGAAGGTTGAGGAAGTACATGGAGAAGATGCAAGTGAAGAAAGAACTTGTGATCACTAAGCCTGCATCTTCGAAACTTTCAAGCTCCAATCAAAAAGTTCCCACTTTCAGGATCAGGTCGTCAAAATACACTAATGACCTTGCCGTCAAGTCCGAAGAGGCTGATTCTACTACTGGTGAAGAGTCTGCTCATTCAGAAGGCAACACTCCTCTAGTAAGGAACCCAAGGGAGAAAAAAGCTCACAACCCATCCGAGTAAGGATGGTAAAGGCAGCCGAGGCGGCAAGAAGTAAAGACGTAATAGTTCGTTGATTAAGGTTTTAGTTTTTTGTGTGTTGTCAGGATCGAGTATTTTTTTGTGTGTTTGAAACATGTCAATGTTGTGCAGGCACGGTCCCCATTGTTTGTGCTGTACATAAAATATTTTAGCAGTAATGAATGATTAGCTTTACCTTTGTAATCTCTCTTGTATAATTTTTGCATTTCATATACTATGCATGTTTATGCTTGACTGCTTGTGTACACAACATGATTGCTTATACTGCAATTTCCTGTATTATATACTTCTATTTCTATGCAATATGTTTATTTACCGCAACTCTATGCATGTAAATAATATTCCTGCAACTACTTTAGTATATTCATTTCTTAGCTCTGTTTCCATCTACCGAAATACTCTATTTGGCATGACAGGTATTCCAATTTTAGCCAACTCTGAGGCTATTCATGTTCGGGCTTGGTCGAGTTCTTTTCAACCAAGTGTCAGCAGATGTGCCCTTATCCATAGGGCTATATGTTAGCTTTTAGGCATTGAAAAGAGGCTAGATGTCCTAAGGACCTCGTTCGATTGCCACCAGACTAGTTTGCACGGTAGTTCCCATCTCCCAGAACCAATGACTTTTGCTTGTTGCTTGAATCCAAGCATTATATCTTTAATGCTACCAATTCCTTGGTTGCATTTTGAATTCTTCCAAGTTGACATCATTAGCCAATGTCATTTTGGATGTATGTATTGTAAAGATGTATCATCGTCATCTTTTATCATAACAAATTCTTCCAAATTTAGTGTCGACATCCCGATCATGCACTAGTTTATATTCCCAGAAACTATTACACGAACGGCTCAACTTCGTAGATTTTTCCTTGACATTGCCTATCTCCAGGTATAGCCCAATTCCTTCGGTTATAGCCTATCTCCGGGCGATATCAAGTTACGAGAGGTTTGAGTCAGCTTCCTTATTAACTTAGTAGTTCAGCACTTCTCGTCGTTGCTAGGGCAATGCCTATTCTTAGGATGTAGGAGTCAATTTGACCATTGAACGGGCAATGTTGGGCCTTCCCAACATTGTCGGAGCAATGCCGATTTCCAGAAGGCAGAGATCAATTTTCCCTGTCTACCAAATAATTTAAACCTTCCTAAGGTTGTCAGAGCAATGCCGGTTCTTAGAAGGTTGGGATCGATTTTCCCCGTTAATCCAGCGATTTGAGTCAATTTTCCCCATCGACTCAGCGGTTTAGACCTTCCCGACTTTGTCGGAGCAATGTCGATTCTCGGAAGGTTTGGATCGATCATCCCTATCGATCCGTTGCTTGAGTTGATTTTCCTCGTCGACTCTGTGGTTCAAGCCTTTCCGATGTTACCAGAGCAACGCTGGTTCTTAGAAGTTTGGGATCGATTTTCCCCGTCGATCCGACGATTTGAGTCGATTTTCCCCATCAACTCGGTGGTTTTTCTTACGAAAACATGGGTCCATTGGTTCAAGAAGCTAAATTTATTGGTAAATGAAAGAGATGGAAGTCCTACTTATTTACAATGCCCCAATGTCCTTGGATGGCTTATTTGCGAAAATAGGGAAAATTAGATATAGTAGTGCCGTAGTGAGTTGCTATTCCAAGCATGCGGGATGGGAACTCCATCTACAATAGCTAGCTTGAATGTTCCCTTTCCAAGCTTCTGGTTAATCACATAAGGTCCTTCCCAGTTTGGGCCAAGCGCTTCTGTACCGGGGAAGATTCATTTCAGGATGAGATCTCCCGGTTCAAAAGTACGGTTGGTGTTGAAGTGGTGTGCCACTCTTTCTGGTGAGCAGTGATCCTCAATTCAACCTCTTCCCACTTCTCATCGATTTGGTCGAGGGTCTCAAGCAGTAGTTGTTCATTCTCTCTTCGATTGAAGTATCTTCTATGATGAGAAGGGACCTCCAGTTCCACAGGGATCAAAGCTTCTAAACCATATGCCAAAGCAAATGGTGAATGCCCAGTTACCGATCTGTGTGTTGTCTGGTAAGCCCATAGTGTAAGTGGAAGCTCTCAACCCAATTTCCTTTAGCTCTATTCAGCTGTTTATTTATGATGGACTTGATGATTTTGTTCACTTCTTCCACTTGCCCATTTGCTTGTGGGTATGCTACCGCAAAAAAGCTCTTCTTGAACTGGTAATGCTTGCAAAAGTCCATGAACTCAGCACTCTCAAACCGAGTCCCACAATCTGTGATAATTTTCTACGGGATTCCAAACCTGCAAATAATATTTTTCATTACAAATTAATTACTTTTTTAGTGGTGATCGTGGCAAGCAGTTCCGCTTCAGCCCATTTTGTAAAGTAATCAACTACAACGATAGCGTATTTAGCTCCTCCTTTCGCTATCGGTAGTACATCGATTATATCGCTTCCATATATTGCAAATGGCCAGGGACTGACCATCTGCGTAAGTTCTGAAGATGCAGCTCTTAGAATCTTTGCAAATCTCTAGCATCGATCGCACTATCTAGTGTAGTATGCTGCATCTTGGTTTATCGTTGGCCAAAATATTCACAATTGAGTGTCTTCTTCGTCAGTGTCTACCCCCAAATGTGGTCACCACAGCTGCCTTTGTGAATTTCATTGAGGATGTTGCTAGCTTCATCTTTGGTTACATACCTAAGCAAGGGGGTGGAGAATCCTCTCCTATATAGCACTTCGTCCTGTATTATGAATCGTGGTGCCTTTCGAGGAAGCTTCTTTCATTCGTTCCTGTCTCTAGGGTGTAATCCTATGAGCAAATAGTCCTTTATCGACATCATCCACGATTCTTCCTCTTTTGTAGTCTCCAAAACCCAATCAACATCCATCTGATCTATGCTAGGAGCAGTCAAGATTTCTACTAAAACCAATCCCATCAGCTGTACTTCTCTGAAACTGGCTAGCTTAGCTAAGGAATCGGTTTTCATATTCTCCTCTACGGGAATGTGAGATACCGTGTAGTGTTCAAAGGCATTAAGCAACTCCCAAGCTTTTGGCAGTTAAAGGGAAAGTTTTGTGCCTTTAGCTTGATACTTCCTTCTAACCTGGTAGACGACTAGTTGGGAGTCACTATAAATATGCAAGGTTTTTATTCCTAGCTCCTTCGGAATTTTCAGTCCTGCTATCAACGTCTTGTATTCCGCCTTATTTTTAGTGGCAGGAAATTCCAGCTATAGTGCGTAATAGGTTGACCATCCTTTGAGAGTTTCAAGCACAACTCCCCATCTTGAGCGGATTCGTTTGATGCACCATCAACGAACAATTTCTAGAGGGATACCGTGATAGTTATATCCTCCTCCTCATCATCCTAGATACTGAATTTGACAATGAAGTCAGGTAGCGCCTTTCCATTAATCGCTCTTCGGGGTTAATATGTCACATCGTACTAGCTCAACTCAATATTCCACTTTAGAAGCCGTCCCGAAGTCTCGGGTCGATATAGTACCTGTTTCAAGGGTTGATCCGCCAACACCTTGATCGGGTGAGCCTGGAAATATGATCATAGTTTCCTAGATGCTATTAGCAAGCAGTATGCCAGCTTTTCTAATTTTAAGTAGTTTCGTTCAGATCCGGTGAATCGCTTGCTAATGTAGTAGACGGTTCGTTGAATCCTAGCTTCCTTATGCACAAGTGTTGTGCTTAATGCACGGGCAAACACCGCCAAATAAATGAATAAGTCCTCGCCATCTACTGGTTTAGATAGAACCGGTGGTGTCTCCATATGTCGCAGTAATTCTAAGAAAGCTGTCTGCTAGTCTTGATTCCATTCAAAGTTCTTCTTACCCTTATTTAATGCATCAAAGAATGGTATACACTTATCCGTTGCTCTGGAGATGAATCGACTCAATGCAACAATCTTTCCATTTAAGCTTTGAAATTCCTTCTTCGTGATCGGGGTTCTGACATTTTGTAAGGCATCGATCTACTTTGGATTGGCTTCAATGCCCCTTGCATTCACAATAAAACCAAGAAATTTCCCAGAAGCAAACGAACACTTCAGTGGATTTAACTTCATTCTATACTTTCGAAGGATCTCAAACATCTTTGAGAGATTATCCAAATGGTTTCCAAACCCTCATGATTTCACCAACATTTTGTCCACATACACTTCCATCATTCGTCTGATATGGTCCTTAAACATTGTATTCACCAGTCTTTGATTAGTAGCTCCGGTGTTCTTCAGACCGAACGGCATTACACGATAGCAATATAGACCTAAGTCTGTGATGAAGTTGGTGTTCTCTTGATTTGGTTCATGCATCATAATTTGATTCTACCCAGAGTAGGTGTCCATAAATAAGAGTAGTTCATGCCTCACAGTTCCATCAACAAGCTGGTCGATCCTAGGTAACATAAAGCTATCACTCGGGCAGGCTTTGTTCAACTATGAGTAGTTAATGCAAGTTAGCCACTTCCCATTCAATTTTCAGACCAACACAGAGTTTGACACCATTTAGGATAGGTTGCGACGCGGATGAAGCCATTGGCCAACAACCTATCCACTTCCTCCTTTAATTCAACGGATTGCTATAGACCTAGGTTGCGTCTCTTCTGCTTCACGGGTGCAAACTTGGGATTGATGTTAAGTGCATGATAGGCTATCTTCGATGATATCCCATACGTATCGGAGTGCGTCCAAGCAAACACATCTAGATTGGGACGAAGAAATTTTATCAATTCCTTTCGCATCTTGATTCCAAGCTGCGAACCAACTTTCAAGACCCGAGTTAGGTTGTCCATGTCAACAGGGACAGCCACCGTAATCTCCGCCAGTGTTGCCCACATTTCCCTGAACTCTTCTTCTTAGGTTCCATAGACTTGTCGAAGTTACTTTGGTCCTCGAGCCTGGGGCGGTTCTGTAATTGCTATGCTTGCGGTTCCTGAATGTGGAGAGTCTTCCCAATGTTCTTTTCCTTTTCACGGTGTTTAGTTTCACGTAAATCAGCAACATTACATTCCCTTGTAGCACTTTGATCTTCTTACTAATCTTATCCCATTCTCCATTGGGAATTTCATAATGAGACACTATGGAGCCAGAGTGATTCTAAAGTCGGCAAGGGTCGGTCAGCCTAAGAAAGCATTATAAGCAGAATTCTCATCAACGGTCATGAAAGTTTGGATAAGAACCACCCTCCATTCTCCTTCTCTAAGTTCTACAGGTAGGTCGATCTTCTAAATTGGCTGTTTAGGTTAACCTGTAAATCCTTGAATCTTTGTCTTGCAAGCAGTCACATCCTTTATGCTAATCTTCATTTGGTCAAACGTTTTTTGGAATAGGATATTGACTGAACTTCCATTGTCAACTAATACTCGATGCATAACTACTAGCCCGATCCCGACCGTAATTACCATTGGGTCGAGAGTCGATGCTTCTACACCTTCGGTGTACCGATTCCTGAACAAAATGTCGTCGTAATCATTCTTTCTTGCTTGGTCGGAGCTCCGTCTTCGATGGTGTAGCAACTATCCCGTGGTGCATGCTTCAAAGAACAAGCAATCATTCCATCTTGCCCCAACTCTTCTACGCTAAGTGAGGTCCTACAGTAATGGTGGTTATGACCAGTCTTCCGTCTGTTTGCTTGGGCCCTTCTCCGCTGGGTACAGGCTGATTTCCTTGGGCATTCTACCTTGAGGTCCAGCAGGTTATTCGATTTTTGATGGTTTTTTCACATATTTTCAAAGCCTGTTATTTATTATCAATTCTTCAATTAAATCCTTCAGATGCCGACATTCACCTGTGTTATGCCCGTGAGTTTCGTGGAAGCGACAATAATTCCCCGATCCCTTTTGTTGCTCGTTTGCTTCCCTCTTAGGTGGTTTGTTATACCACTCAGTTCCCTGAGTGGCAAGATAGATGTTTTCCAACCTATCATTCAATGACATATAGTCCTTTGATGCTTCCTGTCCCTGTCACGCCTATTGGCATTTTGATTCCTCCTTTTTTGATTCATAGCTTTCCTAGATTTCCTGTAGTAGTTCTAGAACCATTTCCATCCTATTTGACCATGACTTACTCTAAATTATCTCTATCAACTACTCATCGACGGGCTTTCCTTTAGCCATATTTGCTTCTTCAAATCTCAGAAACTAATTTTCCTTTCGATGGAATTCCTCCATGGTAGCTGGTTGCTTGATTTTTATCCACCTACTGAAATCCGTGTCCAGGTGAATGCCCCGGACAAGTGCCATAAACCTAGTAAACCACATTGAACCAACCGTTTAACCATGTCAGCGATGTACTCCTCGCTTGCACGGTAATCTGCAAGTCGATTGTCAGGGGCTACACCAAATGTTTGGCTCTGCAAATGATCTTGGCTTGTTTGCTGAAGTCTAGGTTCTCCATTCTCTGGAGAACCACTCCTGTAGAGTTCTGTTAGCGTTCGGTTGGTCTTGCCGTAGCAGTTTGAACTCTAGTTCCAGCATTTTGTCCATTAGCACCAGTACTCAACCCATCATCACCATCATCCTGTTGATGTCATCATCAGAGTCGAAAACCAACAATCCATCTCCCTCTTGAGCATCATCAAGGGGGTTATTTGGGTCGGTATCGAGTTGTTTTGGCTCGGTACCATGTTGTTTTCTTACGGGAGTGGGCGCTCCTACTTCCTTCCGCAACTGCTCCTACAACTCTAGCAGTTACTTCCTTGTGCTTTTCTTTCCATCTCTCCTATTTTAGGCCAGAAACCGAAGAGTTATCTTATTCTAATACAAGATAAGTTTCTCTTATGACTTTCCTAGTAGTTTGGGATTGAAGATTAAGCAAAACATCCATCTTTTCCACGAGAGGTTTTTGGCTGTTCGCCATCTTCTAGCTGAGTTCATGGATCATCTTATCAAACTCTCCTTTGGTTACTACTTCGTGCTTAGCAGAGGATCCTAGAATTCCATGTTGATTGAAACAGTTCGGTAAGCATTCCCTTCATCACCACAAGCCATAGCTCCTAAAGATCTATTGGATCTTCTTCGTGCCATGCCTTTTTGTGAACAACTCTTCAACTTCTTCAAGCAAGTTTTCCGAATCTAACTTCTGGACCTATCCAATCCAAAGTAGAGAGATAGATCTAAGCCTAGGTTTAGTTCTCTCAATGCAAGCACCAAATGTTGATGCCAAAAATGGATCAACACCCAAGAATGAGTTGTAGGGAACCTGTATGACCAAGATCTAGCAGATAATAGTGAAAATAGTAGAAACAAAACATAGAGACATAAGATTTTTATAGTGTTCGACAATCTCTGACCTTCGTCCACTTTATAGTTTTATTGATTGAGGATCTGAGATAGTTTGTATGAGATTACAAGGAATTAAGGTCACAAGTACAAGAAGTTAACAGATTCTAAATCTTAAAACTGCTAAGAGTAGCTTCCTTAGTGACTACTATGAGGGAGGAAGAAGGTGAAGAACAATGGAGTCCCAGATCCAGAGTGAAGAGGAAAGAATAGGGAGAAGATGTTGTTTTGGTTGTTCCATGGTTTGTATTTATAGGGAAACAGGTGTGGCGGGTTAGAAGCCTGCTTGTAGTAGAGTCTAAACATCGGATCAAAGTCACACACAAAATCGAGAAGGGGGGAGGGGTTCACCGAGTTATAGAAATGACTCGATGACTCGGTGCTGAGTCATTTCCATAGCTGCAGATAAATCCAACTCTTTTGCACTTCCTTTCTTAGTCTAAATTGATCTGTTCCATGTTGTTTTCATCGATTATTGGTTGATTCTAGCAATCGTTCCATCATCACTTGAGTTATTCTGACATTTGTGCTCTCTCATCTTCAACCTTTGAAATTGGTCGTCCAAACTTTGGGAAAACACTTGGACACGAGTGGAAGGGGTGGATAACAGGTCGCATGAAGTTGGAGAGGCATTCTAGATGGCTAAAATGACTTGGATCCCAAGCCAAATAACTCGTGTCGAGTTATTTACTTAGCTTATTCTTGGTTAAAATTTCCCCGGGCTATTTCCATGCTTCATTTAAGTGTGCCTCTAAGATTTTGTATCGTTTCTTCTTCATCAACATTCTAACTTCCGTTGACTTCTACTTGGTTAGAAACCCGGTTAACAACAAGTAAATCACAACATCCATAAACATAACCAGTAAACGCGCACATAGAGGAACAATAATTGGCATATATAAATTATTTGGTATAAATTAGAAAACCTAACTGTAGGTATCTATCCTAGGTTGGAATGTATATACATATAAGCCAACACGGTATAAACTAAACTGGTGTAATCTAAATAAAGCAACTATAACACGTTATAAGGATGTGCATACAACCAACCCTAATATCCATGCGTCCATGCCTATGTCAACTAGTTAGCTAAAGCAATCATGCAAACAAACGACGACCTATTGAGCAAACCATCATACAAAATAACCAAAATAGAAACTTATTGGAAGAGAGCTCATGATGGGAAACTCTGAACGTCTCCTCGAGCTCCATCACACTCCTATCTAAACCTTTTCCTTGTTGTACTTGGACCAACTTCATTTCCTTATTGTTATTATGTGTTATATCAAGTCCTATGGTATGGATACACCTACGGAGTATTTTAGACTCTGTCTCTACCTTAACCTCATAAGATGACTAAGCCCTACCATAACTGCTAAATCGTCAACATACGTTCGCGAATGAGGTAAACATAAAACGTATGAACCCCCATCAACTTTTCAAAAAGCCCATTCAAACGTGCCGACTTCCCTACTCACTATAAAATGGGAAAGGCCCAACAACTTATGGTGCTAGCTTTCCCATATAACATATCTAAATAGCGAGTCCTCCACCTACCTAGCTACCCACTACGAAATTTATATGCATGTATATCCTATGGGGTTCCCATCCCTTAGCGTATCACTGAGGTGTCTCTAAACATATAATGTCCAAATATAGCTTAGATTTAAATAGACTGCGCTACTAGCATATCTCCGTCGTCAAATACCATTTGCAACATGCTTTGCCATTTGCTTCTTCATCCTCAGCCAATAGAAAATCCTCTTTGTACCCTTTAACATACCTTACCAAATTTCCTCTTAAAGTCTATGGGCATGACAACATGATAACGGATGGTGTCTTCCCTCTAAGTGGACTAACAGAGATGAACCCCATACTCCATCATCATTTAATTTATAGATATCATAAGCGGATGATGGCTTAATTTCGGTAAACACAATATTGCAATAACAAACTCAAATTCAAATTGTATTAATTTAAAAATAGTTTAAAATCATTTTCCTAGTTATAAAATTTCATAAAATTCTTTTTCAAAGAATTTAAGTATAAATATCCTCTTCCTTCTTCAAATCCAAATTACTTGAATAAAATTTAAGTTCTTATTTAAGATATTCTTTATACTTAAAATCTTCATTCAAATCAGAACTATATTTGCCTCGAAACCTATAAATATTCATATCAAAATTCTAAGTTCAAAATCCATAACATTCCTTTTCAAAGAATTTTAATATTAAAAGCTCCTTCTTTTCATCAAATTTGAATATAAATTTACTAAACAAAATTGAAAAAAAATTCAAGCTTCATGCTTTTTAAAATATCATTTACAAGTTCTCATATTATTTTATAAAGTCTAACCATAGAATTTAATATAAGCTTATGAAGTATCCTTTCAATATTTAAATACTCAAAACCATTTCAAATAATTTCACAACAACTAATCGAATTAGTGATTAGATAAAACACATTCATAGAACTTCATTAGCAAGCAACTCAATTCATATCACTTATTAGATTAAATACACTTGTCGGATTGAACGACTAACATCTCAAAATAGTATATTTTCTTCAAAACGATAATATACCTCAAAATCCCTCGGTTTTCAATGTATTACTTTTAATATTTCACAATCCTTATTTAATTCAAAAATAATAATTTCATCAAATTTCCTTAGAAACAATAATATTACTGTCACTTTATGTCAAAACAATCTATTAATTTTTTTCACAACCATTTCATTATTAAATAACTCAAAAATAACAACATTCTATATTAAATCCCAAAATCCTTTTTAGTGTTATTTAAATCAAGAATAGTAATAATTTATTCCAAAAATATTCATGGAAAATATCTCTTTACTACTATCATTATTTTCAAAATCCATGTTGTTTTTATTACCTAAATAATAATAATAATTTTTCATAAACTCCGTAAAATAGTTATATTATTATTTGCTCAAAATTTAGATAATCTTTCAAAAATCATATTACTATTTATTTAAATTCCACCATACTTTATAGATAATGGTAAATTCTTGATTCAAAATAGATTTTTCATTATTATTTCAAAAAATTCAAAATTCATCAGTAATACCATTATTAACTTTTAGTACAAATTCATAACGTTCATTTCTAGCTAGTCCTAGGCATATTGACATATTGACTATCTTAGCTAGTCTACCTTTATCGATTCAAACTCTATAGCCTATATAATTCTATTCTAGATCCAATCAAATTTTGATTAAAAATATCAATAGCATTTAAATTCAATTTTTAAAACCAAAATCTTTGATCTTACATTTTATTCTTCACATAACTTGTAAGATTTGAAAACCATAAAATTTTCTGCTAAGTTTAACCAACGTTTATTTAGAATCATCACACATTTTTGTTCCAAAAAATTCTTAAAATTCCACTAGAATAATTTTTCAAAAAGTTTTACCTTAGACGTTTCTTATTTATTCATTTCATAAGAAATCCTAAATAAATTTTATCTTAAGTTAATCACTTCATATCAGTTCCTAAGTCTTTGTTGATACCAAAATTGGCACAACACCCAAAGTCCTGTAGAAATATAAAAATCTAGCAGAGAATATATGAAAAACAGAGAGAACAACAAGGTTGTTTAAAGTGGTTCGGCAAACTTTGGCATACGTCCACTGTAGCTTTTATTGATTGTAGATTTTAGAGTCATTAGTACAAAGGTTTTACTGAACTAAAAGCATAGAAAAGAAAATAGTAGCTTCTTTAGTGATAATAATGGAGGAGAGATTGAAGATAAAGAAGATAATGAGCAAAATGCCCTTCTCCAGTTGTTATAGGGTCTGTATTTATAGGGAAACTATCAAGCAAAGAGGCCTATGAGATACAAAGTCCAGATCTAGATCCGAGAATGTAGGAGGGGAAGACGGAGTACTCCGGGTAATAAAATCAACTCAGTACCGACCAGAAGTGGTATGTACCGACCTAATTTTTAGAAGGGGAGCTTCTCCTTCCCCCCTCCTTTGATCTTCTATCTTTGTTCCATCGTACTTTGAGTACTTTTCCCTAGAGGTTATGTTGTTCCCATGAGGTTCTGATATCATTTGTACTTGTCTACTTTAATTCAGAACTTCCTTGGAGTTGTTTGCCTATTCCTTGAGAAATATGCTTTGTGACGATCACTCAAGCCATATCTCTATGAATCCATTGCCTAGGAGGCCCACTGGAGGCAAGGAAGGAGGTCCGTACCGAGTAGAATCATCTTGGTACTGAGTAGTCCCATTAACTCCAATTGCCTTTCAACTTCTTAGTCCACTCCTATAGTCCTTCCAAGTATGTTCCTAAGTCTGTTAATCGTTTCGTCTTTATCCCGACATTCAAATTCGAATAAAAGCCTTCTTGGTTAAAAAGTCGGATAACAGTCTCCTTACAAAACAATTGATATAATTTTAATTTCCAAACTAATTCATTGTCAACATTTATTAAAAATATCATTATCTTTCAAAATTCAATTTTTTATAGTTTAACCAATTCAATATTAATTACTAAAAATTAATTTTGGAATAACTTTGGTTATTTTTATAAAATACACGTACTTCATTTTATAAACATTATTCCATATAATACCTTTTTATATAATTTATATCCAATTTTATCGTATATAAGTATATATTATTTATTTAATAATTTGGCAATCATAATCATCATTAAACAATACCTAACGTCCATACAAAAATTTTATTTTTAATTTGTTTTTTTATAATTAGTCAATTTCCAAGGTCTTTTAACTAATACATTATATATTTACACAAAAATATATTTTTGATATTCTTTTTCTTCTACGAACTGTATTCATGTCAGATTCGGAAATAATTTCCAAAATTTTGAAACAATTTATTAATGTATACTTTTAAAATTTAATATCACAAACCCTTTAATTTCAATTCAAAAATATATATGTATCACAATTGAAAAAAATTACATAAGTTTAAAATAAAAATTGTAAATTTAGTTTCCAATTCATATTCTATCCAAAATTGTTAAAATTTGACTTAGAAAAATAAATTATAAATCACACCTTTTAATCATTATTTATAAGAAATTTTCATAAAAGTGTAATATTTTAATTAATTTTTTCAAAATGTGACAAAATATTTATAAAATGAAAGATATTCAAAAGGATGTGTCTTCACTATTCAATTTATTTTAAAATGTTTCTTTATCGAAGGTATAAAATATAAAGGCAACAACACGTCTTACACGATTTTTTTTCAAAAACAAAGGTTTTGATACAATTACTGGAACTTTCCATTATTAAATTGTTTTCTTTCACTTTAAAACTTAAAATAATGGATTATTATTTCAATATTTTAAAGAAACTTCAACTATCTATTTTTCCAAAAATCTCAAACATTATTAATTCTTACTTTTTAAGGAAAACATTTCACGAAATTTAAATAGTTTAATTGGAGTAGATCAAAACTTACATAAGCCCAACGATAATAATAAAATGGCTAAGTACCCTCATCACACCATATAAACATCACATTGTATCCTATGGACTTAAGGATGCTACTCCTTGTTCATCCCTAGTTCTATATTTTACTCCACTTCTATTTGGTATATAAACCCTCTTTTAGCACTTTTCTATGGAGTAAATTAAAACAAATGTGATGGATTTATCTACCACACCAAATAGATAATTTTGTGAGTAAATTCTGAATTGACTTGCGCAAGTTGAATGATGAATCTATTATATTAATTTCAACAATTAAAATTTACGATGTTATTCTTATCAACGTTGCCCATTAAATTCCATCTGCATTAGTCTTGCTCTTGAAGACACAATCACGACCGATAGATCGTATCCTTTCGGGTACAACTACCAAAATTATATTTTGATAACGCATTTGGAATTCACTTTAGTTTTGTACATCATACCATATCATAGAGTCGATACTCTTAATGGTTTAATTGACACCTGAGGATTATCTTTCTTGATTTGATAAAAAACTCGCAGTTTCTCTTCAATATATGAGAATATTTATTAGACATTCCAATGCTTTGTGTTCATTTAGATTTGGTTAATTTCATTTCATCCCATGTAGTTAGTTCTATCCTCGGATAGCATCCAAATCCATTTTACTACTAATAATTTCTAAAAGAAATTCTTTCACTACAAAGTTGGTATTTCTCGAAACAACAATTATTTCTTAGTGCAATGGAATATGAATTCATAAACGCTTTATGAATTGCCTTATAGTATGATTCAGTTGTAGTTTACAAAATTTATGTTCAAAACATAAATAGGTCATCCAATGACAATCGTTCCTAAAATTCTTTTGAGGCGATTCATACAAGATTCTTCACGTACAATTATTACGTACAGTCTTTTGACTCAAACAACTTACCAACTCTTTGGCCTAGGACATGTTGAGGCTTCTAATAAACCCTTATCTAATATGATTTTGTAAACTTTTATTTAGATGAAATTAATTTTAACCTTATGTATTACTTATACGACCTTATAGAAAGAATTTAACTCAACTTCACTCACCATTAATCATACTTTATTTAATATAGTTTGATTACACCTTATCAATACATCATTATGTATCATAGGAAGGAGTGACTTTTGAGATTGAATCTTTATTCATTCTAGGTACATTCAAAAGTCTTTCTAATATACTCACATATTCGATCAAATAGAATCAATTTTATTTTCTATTGTGTGTCATTTCATTTACTTTTATTTTATACTCTATGAGTTTATCATAGGCATGCTACATGTGTATCAAATACACATGGCCATGTTGGTGACAAGTCATCGGTGAATATAATGAAGTACGTGGAACTGTTTTGGTATTAATAGACTATTGATTGCATACATCTATATGTATTTATCTGTTGATTTCATCAACTCTTATGATGCTTCTACTGAATGAGTGATTTGCCCTTAATTATCAAAGATATAATTTACTAGTACCATGTGATTCATAACCATATATTAAAAATTATTTTTCAAAACCGTGGCTTAGCCCATAATTCCAAAATAATTGCATATAAATTTAGATGCTTCTGTATTTTCCAATGCATCACAAATACCAGTATTATAGTTTTATTATATAACGAATATTCATAATATCCATATTGAAATAAAACTATGTCTATTTTCAGTCAATACTGGAAAATAATTCTTATTTCATAAATAATGTTTGGTACGTTTTACAAAAATAATTTTCATAATTTGATACGACGATTAATTATTTTACGACATGCTCGCACTATTTCCGCCATTACTATAATATTATATATAATACAAAGCTCCATTAAGCCACTTAATATAGGCTATTTATTTTATTTACTGTAACTGGTTTATTGTTGAGAATTTTCAAATCAAATATCTTAATTCAAAGAAAAAAAATTATTTGAAAAATACATTTTGAAATAGAAATAATATTTCTCATCCCAATGTTAAGTATCAACTATTATTTATAGTTCTCATTTCTGATATTTCTTTATGAAGCAGAAGTGACAATTCACTCTCTTCATCCCAACCGTGCCTTAGGTTACATCCACTCTTATACATTCATTTTCTTTCTAAACAGTCAAACCATTTAAAGGAAATCCTTACTACAATATCACAATGAACCCTTTACAAACGTGCATTTGGTCATTGTTAACTTTTAAGGAAACCAAATAAATTGCACTTTATGTAAACCGATCAAACTGACATTTCAATGATCGAATTCTTAGATCTATTTTGCAGCCTTTGTGACCAGTGTTACATTTAACGCAACAAGAACATTATTATAATCAATCATATTGAATACACATTCTCACACTATAGTTTACTTGCTTATTTCAATGAACTAATTTCATCGAGGTTTCTTACATTACAAATTATAATCGTTCACCATATAACATTTTTATGTGATCGTATATGGATCAAATATCGAAATTCTTGTATTGCTTTTAGAGTTCGAAACTCATTAAAGACAACACATAGTCCTGGGCAAGTAAACTTGTAAGTGATCAAGTTACGAAAATATTTTATGGTCGTATAATTAGGCGCTTGCATGGGTCAATATGCAAAAAAATGGGTAAGTATATTTTGTATTTCTATTTGTCAATATTAATTCGGTTCATTTGTATATTTTGATTGATAAACATTTTATTAATTATATTAATTGCATAATAATCTACATAGATAAATTTATGCAAGTAATATAATTAATAAAATGTTTATCAATCAAAATATACAAAATACATAACATTTTATTAATTATATTAATTATATGTAGATTATTCTGTAGATATTAATTATATTATTTATAATAATTAATAAAATGTTTATCAATCAAAATTTACAAATGTTATAAATTTATCTATGTAGATTATTATGAAATTTGTCAATGTTAATTCAGTTCATTTGTATTTCTATTAGTCTTATTAATAAATAATAATTTCGAAACTAATTTTATAACATTTTCAGACAATATGAAAAATTATATAATAACTTTTATAATATGTGTTTTATTTTAAATTTAACTTTTAAATTTAAAACTTTTATTTTAATTTTAAAAACAATTTGAAAGTTTATATTATAACATTTATAATATTCTTCTTATTTTAAATTTAACTTTCAAATTTAAAACTTTTATTTTAATTGCAAAACAATTTTAAATTAACCCAAGGCCCAATTCAAATTAGGCATTTTCTATTAGGGATAACCTTTCGGGCTTACCTCATCATTTAAGGCTAGGATAGTAACCTAGTAGGATAGCATACTTGATTACCCAAACCTAACCTTAAGCACTACTTTTCTAGACACCCTGTTATATGGGCAGACTTTAATAAGCTAGCCTTAACACTGCTAATTTAGACCACATAAGTTATTTAGCTCTGATATAATTATTGGACTTGGGCCAGGACGTAGCGGGCTAAATGGGTAAATTTCAAAAAAAAATCCTTGTTAGATCTTTAATGGCCATATGCAGCCTAATTCATTTAGAACTTTTCTAAATTTTATGTTTAATAAAATCAATATTTTATTTAAATTTATAGATAAAGTTTTATTTTATGTAATTTGTATTATATTTTATATACATGCATCATATACACATATTTGTATGTATGCTCGTACAACATGATAATGTCTATATGGTTTGACATGCCCGTGTATAGATGTCGGGATTTACAACGCAATGACATATTAGCCCTTCATATATACAAATAGTTTTTCTAAATGTGAATGTATATATGTGCATCAAATTTTTTTTTGTGTGTGTATAATATAATTATATATTTATTATAAAATACTAGTTGTAAATTATTTACACTAAGCATTTATTAAAATACATTTACATATATATATATATATAATTAAACTATAAAATTATTTTCAATCGTCGGCTATGCCAAAAAAAAAATTTCAATATTATTTTGTAGAATAATTTAGAATATTTATAACATGAAATCCAAACTGAATTTTTTTACAATATATATTTATTAATTTAAATGTATATAAACATGAAACTAGTTATAATTATATACGTATATATAATATAAACATTTATAATTAAATATATATTATGATTGTTGCTTTTGGCCAAAGAATAAAATTAATTTTTTTAAACTTAATTTTTGATTTTAAATAATTTGTTAATTTAAAACGACTAATTAATCAAAACCACACAAAATTAATATAAACTTTTAAAAAATAAAATTATTTTCAATATATTTATACATTATATAAAATTTTATATTATTATTTATATACACATATACATTTTATTTATATAACCAATTTTGAATTAAATAATTGTATATATATAATAAAAATACAAAAAAAAATTAAAAAAAATTGTTGCGAAAAAAATGTAGGGATGAATTTTTTTTTATAAAATTTAAAATATATTTATTATATGATTTAATCCTTTTGTGTTTATATTTAATTTATAATATCATTTAAAATTATTATTTTTTATTTTTTTTGTTTTGGCCGTGAGCGTCATACAAGTATACATAAAACAATATTTTATATATATGCACTTATATATACAACCATTAACATGTGACAATCTATCGATATACCGATTTGTGATATTTGTAACCAGCAACATATGGAACAATGAATATATAAACATTATTATATAATAATAGACCAATAAAGTACCTTTCACCAAAGCCTAAAGTTTGCATGTTGAAATGAAGAAATAGATTCTTTGAATCCAATCCCAATCCCGAAGTTGCAAACTTCCGAACCGTCTTTCCATTGACAATTATTTGATTTTAATTTGCTTGAATATTTGAGGAGATGGGAGGGGGTGTTTTCGACCAACAAATGGGAGTATGGAGGCAACAAGAGGTCAAAATAAAATAAGGGATAAGATGTTTATATATACGATAGAGTAGAGAGCAAAAGTAGGATCAAGACCCTTAATTCTCTCTTACCCATTCTCTTATTTTTAAAACTCAAAGATTATCGCATAAGTCATCAAAATGGCCAGCCTTTATGTCTCCATTATACATACAATATCATGCCCCTTATGGGCCTCAAATCCATTTCAAGCACGAATAATATTTATTTCATTTAAATCCAGTTTAAACGTGCATCGATACCGTATATCGATCAGTATGTTTATAACTATTATAAACATACTATTTAGTATTGTTCAATATATCAAATAAAATTTTATAATTAATATTTCATAAATATTAATTATTTTAGTTAGTTTATAACAATTACAAACTAATTAAATCAGGTGAAAAAGGAGTGTTCAAATTTCATTTCTGAGACTCTTAGGTGTAAATTTGGGCAGCGATTAATATCAAACAGTTCGAATATTAAAGTTCACACATCGATAAAATCCAATTTTACTTTATTATGTGTTACCCGATAGTGGCAATTATTTACACCAATTCTCTTCGTGGGAACTGTATCACCTTAGACTTACGGAATTTGATAATGGTCAAAATTCCAACATCGTCCACATTCAACTCTATAGTCCAAACACAAAGTCCTTGATTTAATAATAACAATTATTATTAGTCAAACTGTTCTGGCCAGAGACTTTGACTTTGAGTTGACTTCAGTTGATCATGATACTAACATAATATAACCAAGGAGACGAATCCTTTCTCGAATAGTGTTTCACTTCCAATACTTCCACTCGACCCAACTATAGTCGTTAGATGGACACAAGACCATAATTTAACTATAATCAAAGTAGAGCTTCATATTGAAGATCAACGGAATTCTTAAGTCAAGTGAACTGTGTAATTTTGTCACATCGATATTTTTTGTTTGACCTTAGTTCTACTAACTAACAGAAAACTATCGAGCAAGTCATTCTATATTTATCTAATAACTATCAGTATGTAACCCCTTAGTGTCTCCAACAGTCATGAGTACTACACTGCTCAATAGTTGGAGAGCATTACGTACTCTAGTCCTAAGGGATGTATCGATATCTCATCTTGATACATCTTGACTAGGAGTATTTAGAACGGTATCTTTAATTTCATTATGATAAATTACTCATGGTTACAACACTTTGTAACTACTATCATAAAACATACATTTATGGATTTTCTATTAAATACACATATAATTAAATTAATTAATTTAACACATTATATCAAGTATGTACTAGAAAGAAAACACCTTTTATGTTGAACAAGATTAGTTATCGTGTTAGTTATAAGTGATAAATTACATAATTGCACCTAGGGCATACCCATAACTCTATTAGTTTCGACCCATGTCTAAAAGTGACACTGGCATCGCAGACCTCACAGAAGTTAGATCATTTTGAAGTAAAATATAAAACAGATCATAGCTATCTATAGTATTCTACACTTTCTGAAACTCACATCGGAAGAAATAAAATATAATAATCAATAATACAATCCCATATGAATAAAAAAATGCAATATCAAATAAATTCCAATTACAACATCTTTCTACACTAATATTATTATAATGTCTATGAGTGAATGAAATAAAATAGTAGATAGCTAGTAGATAAATTTGCAGGTCTCTAAGTGCCATCACGCCTCCAAGTCACCACCAGTCCTCTCTATTGACCTATTACAGTATCACAAAAAAGGGAAATGATAGAGGGGGTCGCACATACATTTAGTGAGTTAAACGCATCACATAAGTGTAAAATATTGATAAGCTAGTAAAACAGCACTTTTGCTTGAAAACCATACCTTAACCTATGTCACCTGCTACCAACAAGTCAGTCATAATATAATACTATAGTGACATCATATGCTAAGATCTCACTCAAAATGTAACAACCCACCTTTTCGACCTTCAGAATTCGACACTAATACATCCATGGTATTCATGTGCCGAGCATCCGAGTGTCGAAATGGCAAATTGTTGAGGAAAAAGAAAGAAAAGACAGAACAGAATCTCACATCACGACGAGTAAAATATAATATATAACATATCTTTGCAAATAAAAATTGTAGTTTATTATACATATTCAATCAGACTCAACTAATCAATTAATAGCCTGGACAGTTATAACAATATGTCCTCACAATTGCTGTTAAATAAACAACTAATGCAGCGGAAATAAAATATACGTGAATACGACTTGGAGGCACCCAGCCTATCTCCTGAAGCTCCAAGTATCTAAACTAAATCTATAAATATGCTCGGTCTGACCTGAGCATTATAAGAAAAATAATGCCCGGATCAGTTCGGTAAACCAGCATGAGAAAACTCACCTCAGTTGAATTTTTATGTTATAAAAATCTTTTGAAAATAAAGGTATCTCGTAAGATCACGCCGCATATAACCACAGATAGGTTTTTACCTAACGATAACCAAAACATTTCTATAGAAAATCCAGTGATATTATAATAATGTCTAGATATAAATACATATATAGCCGAAATTGTTACATTATTAAATTCTAGCATAATAAGTATACCAATCAAATTCGAATGCTTGTATTGGAGAATGGATTCTAGCTATGAAAGGGTAAGGGTCCACCCGTCGAATCCATACACCTCTAGATAAAATGTACGGGAGATCGCAATCGCCACTGCACCTCAACTACTCAGGACGGCACTATCCCTTACAGGATAGCACCGAATATGATCACCCCTTTGGTTGATCAACAACCATATTTGGCCCCAAAGCATATATAAATATCAACACTAGATCTTGGGATGATCATACCCTAATGGGAGTGACCCACATAGCCCTGCCGCATGTTCCTACTTTAGTCATTTTTTGGTTAATGAGGGTTGAAGCTACGATTTCCTTTTAATATAGCAAACCATCTTGGAATGCTAGCACTGCCCCTCCAGGAAGAAATGCAATGCCAGCATTCATCCATACAAGTTCGTTCTCGGTCTGAACGAAACCGAAGACACTACCTCTACTACATACATTTTGGAATCACCCTCAGGATTAGTAGCAAGTAGCTCTTGCACTTCCAAAAGCTCCATCTTTAATCATCTTCAAGATGTTCCAATTCAATCGCTTATGCCGGTTCGAAGTCGTTTGCAGATAATATATCTGACCCCGGTCTTTCCGAACCAACAACGATAATTTAAAACTGGCCAAGTTTGATAGTCGGTTATTTAGCTCTCTAATAACAACAATCCAATCAAAGGTTTATTTTCATAAAGAAACCAACATTGGTTAATCACATAAGCAACCATTAAGCCCTTTTTTTAAACTAAATCGGTTATTTAACCCCTTCATAAATACTTGATTTAAATATCTTTACAAAAAGATATATTCACAAAACAACTTTTAATACTTGGAAGATATCTATATAGCTATTTCCTCATACATTAACAAAACACCGAGAACATATTTGGTGTTAAGTATGAAAAAATGTTCCACACCACCGTAATTATTAAAAGATCACTTATAGAAATCAAATTTCATCTCCTTTTATAAATTTCCTTTTTATACAACTCAAAATTCATTCTTATAAACTCCTTTTATAAATCTCTAAAACCATTTTATAAAACTCTTTTATAAATCTCTAAACAGTTTATAAAACTCTTTTAATAAATTTCTAAAACAATTTATAAAGCTCTTTATAAATCCATAAACTATTCATAAAACTTCCTTTATAGATTTATAAACCCATTTATAAAACTTTATACTTTCACAAAAGTCTTTTATAAAGAACTTTTATAAAATTCTTACCAAACCCCTTTATAGAAGTCCTTTATAAAAATTCTTTATAAAGCCTTTCTAATAATTCTTATAAACTCAAACCCTATTTTCATTTATAAACTCTTCAATAAATCTCTTTAATTAAATGAGATTCCTTTTTGTAATCAATTTATTAATTATAAATACAATTTATCAGATAAATAAATTTACTTTAAACATCCATAATAAATAATAAATTAACTTTTCAATATCACTAATAAAATAATTTATTAACTCCTAAAACATTTTAATATAATAATTACTTTAAAACATTATAAATAAATAATAATCATTAACAACAAAACAATACTAATACATAATAAGTATTAACTTAAAACAATATAAATTTAATAAATAACTTTTCACAATATAAAATATTGATAAATAACTTTTAAACACTATTAAATATAAATAACAAACTTTTAAAACATATCTAAATGATTTAGAGAAGACAATAAAAAGTTTGGGGTTAAAATAGAAAAGTTCAAAATTTTATTAAAGTAAAATATTTCAAAAAATACAAAGGTTATTAAATTAAAATATTTCAAAATACTCAAGTGAAGCCAACAGCCACCACATCGCTTAACAAATGTCGATATTGAATTTTTATCACTATAGATGTTAAGTTTTCAACATATAACCTTATCACATCTCATAGGGCCAAACAATCAGTTTTGGTATTTCAATAAATCATATAACGGTAATATTATTGAAAATAATACAACAATGACGAGGAATCTCGTTGGATCCCTCTACAAATTTTCTATACATCAGTTAAGTCCCTGCAATTAATTTTATATATTGACCGCTTTAAAAACGACATTCATCAAAACTAAACAATCAACCAAATAAAGCATCCAAGCAACAACCAATAATTTTTATCTACTATAAAACATTACTAGTTAACCAAAATGGTAAGTTAAACTCACCGAAATTTCTGTTGGCACCGAAGCATTCCGGTTAAAACTAAAATCGAACGACGGTCGATTTTCGCCCAAATTTCAACTTGTTCCAAATTCACCCAAACTAGTTCCATCGCGAAGCTTCCGTATTACGAGTGCAACGCAAAAATCTGCGTCTTGATTGGACCTTGTATGGACATGTTATTCAAAATTTAAGTTATCGATTTATAAATTATAATTAAATTTACTAATTATAATTCATTAACACTAATTACCCATTTTCAAAGCTAATCCTTCTTCTACAAAATACTTCCCGCCCATTTCCAGTTCTCACTCCACCATAGCCAATACCTTTCGATGCCAAATCCTTCTCCACCCAACCATGAACAACCTTTTCGACACCACTGATCAACTCCTCTCCGCGATAGCTACCTGCTCCACCCAAGATCGAAACGCTCAGCTTGCATTCCAAAGTCATGACCTATAGCATAAAACGGCCATGCCTTACGGTCGCACCACCCTCCTATGCATCGAGCTCTACCATTTTCAGCCTCAAAGTGTAATTTTCTCAACTAAGCCTAAATCCAAACTCCAAATACCTAAACTATACTTCCTTTTTCCAGAAAACTAAACCCTATTTCGATTAGCTTAAAACCTTTACCGACGATCTCAATCAACAAAATTTGCACCCTCAGAAATACCTACCAAAGCGCAGATCCACTCATAAACAACACAAAGATCATAACTTCCCATTTGATTGATTTTTGTTTGAATTGATTTGAATTTTTGAAAAATCAAAATGTATGCTTTCTTCATTTTTTTTTGAATGTACAGGAGAATTTTTGGTGGAACATAGAAAAGAAAGTGGGTTGAACGTACGAAATGTTTTGAGTTAAGTTTATATTTCAAAAAAATTCGGCATCTCCCCGCACAGATCTCTGTTCGTGCATAAACTCCGAATGACAAAACAAAAATACGATCATGCTAAGAACAGCGACACGACCCCAAAACAATAATAATATACACTGGTTATTAAAGTTTGTAAAATCACAAGAACACTGCCATTTGCCAAAAAATCGTCAACGACAATTTAAATATTTTTCAAATTAAAAATCATGGAAAAATCAAATAAAAACATTTTAAAAAAATACGTCAAAAAAATTGAGTCGTAAAATAAAAATAAATTTCCTGATTATTCATTTGAACAGTTTATTACAGTAAATAAATTTACAAATTGAATTCACTATTATTACTTATAATTTAAAAGGAGTTAAACAAGTCCATTAAATCCATAGAATTAATATTCAATTTGAAATCTCAATATTTAAATAACTATTCAAATGTTTATTCACAATCCAAAGATTTTAAATAATCCCTAATTTAATTCAAGTTTTAAAACTTTTAAACCAATATTTTAATAATTAAAATTAATTAAATATTCAAAATCAAATTACTAAAATTCCGGGTCGTTACACAAAACTAGCTCATACCTAAACACATGCTCATGACTTAACCCCAAAGTCTTAACTTGCTATAGTCGGATCGTATACTGAGGACTCTGCTCCGATAAACGTGTCATCATGCCAAATCAAATAATAAGGACTTAGCTCCTTGGACTATCGTATATTGAGGACTCAGCTCCTTGGACTTTCATATATTGAGGACTCAACTCCTCGGACTGTATCATATGTTGAGTACTCAGCTCCTCGGACTGTCATATATTGAGGACTTGGCTCCTTGGACTATATCGTATATTGAGGACTTAGCTCCTCAGACTATCATATATTGAGGACTCAAATCCTCGGACTATATCATATATTGAAGACCTGACTCCTCGGACTATTACAAATTGCGTACACAGCTCCTCAGACTATCGCATCACCAAATACGAAATGAGTACAACAAATTTTTGCAACTAAGACCGTTTTTAAAACTATCTCAACCCACCACAAATAATATAACAAAATGTTCCTCATTTTGCCATGATCCCAGTGAGACAAACCACGCATGAAACAGAGATCGTATGTGAGATATATAAGCATTTGAAGTTAAGGGGAAATTTTGTAATTTATACTTTAATTTATTGTTAATATTATATTATATTTTTGTTTTGCTACAGTATCTCTAATTCTGACCCCTTTACCGGAGCCCCCGCCCCTTTCTCCTTTGTTCCCCACAGGTCTGTGCCACAAAAGGTTGGCCGGCGCCGCCTAAATTTTTCCCCCATCCCGCCCCTTTGGAGCAAGATTCTGGAAAATTTTGATCACCAATGACCAATCCATACACACCATGACTATCTACTTGACTTCCGCTTTACATCCTCGATCCCCTATCGTCGTATTGTCTTCGTTTCACCTTTGGATCAAAATGGACAATCAACGTCCATCGAACTTCAGACGGTTTTTTGATCAACCCGTACATCCAATAGACAAATGAACACCACCGGTAGATTCGTGTGGTTAAGAACTAAATTTTGATATATGATATGTCTAATTTGGAATGGTTTTGTATTTCATACTTTTTTTATTAGAGAGATTAACTTTTGCTAATTACAATTGATTAAAAATTATATTTTTAACCACATACCCATGGCATAATATATCCTAATCAAGTGTGTGTATACATAAAAAATCAGTTTTTAGTTATTAATTATATATTTATAAATCTGGTTTAAGATCATAGACGGTTAATTACTATATCTTGTCAGTATATATACAATATGATAAATCACACTTACTAATTAGCCGCGCATCTTCCCTGATATGATGTAGATCTTTCCTTTACTTTGCTGTTTAGAATTTCCATGCCTTGAAAATGCCAAATCTCTCAATAGCTTTTATTTAATTGAATAGCTCTCTTCGCGGTAATCGGTTTTATAGATAAATTTGTTTAATTTGGATTTGATTTGATGGATTAGGAATTTATTTAGTTATTAGATTTTATAAGTGGAGGTAAGATTATTAGAAAAAAAGGAATAAGTTTAGAGATCTATTTATAGGCTGAAAATAATAATATCTAGGCTAAAATCTCAAAACTAATATACTACAAAAATGCCATTGGGTTTGACTTTCTAATTTCTAGCATGTTTAACAAAATTCAGCAAATTATATATGTTTTCCAACTATAAACGATATTCTGGACACAATGGAATATGTCCCGAAGCCTAATTCCATCTCCTGTAGAAATTTACTATTTTTCCTTTTATGTTGAAATTATGATTTTACCCTTTTTAATTTAATCATATGATCTCATAAAATCATGGGGTGTTACATGCGAACTCTACAAAATGCAAGTGATCATCCCACGAGCCTCCAAAATTGAGTATGCAAGCTCATAAGAGATCCTCCGAGATACAATTCTCTCGGGCCACCCATAAGTTTGTTGGTGATAAGCTATACTGAGATGAAGCTCTTTCTTCAATGCCGCTTGTAAGTGCTTCCAAAACCCGCTAGTGAATTAAGGGTCTCGATCACTCAAAAATCTTTTTGATATACCATGGAATCACACAATCCACTTCACATACAACTCGATAAACATGGATGCCATTCTATTTGATTAGCGGGTATGAATTGAGCACTCTTCATCCATTTATCGACTATGCCCAAATGTTATCATACCCTCCTCTGGTTCTCTGTAATCCATCGATATTTGTTCCCACTTCCATTTGGGAATCTCAAGTGGTTCATCAACCCACTTGGCTTCTTCTACTTTGGCTTTACCAACTAGTAGTTCATATACTTTGAGATGAATACCCCAACATCCTTCTTTATCCCTTCCTAATAATATGTCTGCTTCATATCACGATACATCCACCAAGATGTATAGTCAATCTCGAATGATGGAATTATCGTCGCACCTCATCCCTCAATCGATCAACATCGGGATCAAACAATCTCTCATCTTTTTGGAGCCAACCATATCGACGAGTCTGTACTACTTCATGTCATCAGACTCTACTCCTTTCTCTATCTATGCTATGATCTCTACTAGTCTAGCTTCATGCTTTTGACTAGCGCCAATCCTCTCAATCAAAGCGGTTTTGATAGCCAAATTTGCCAACATCTTTGGCTCTAGCTCATAAGGAGGTATGAAGTCATAATCAGCAATTAACTCAAGCTCTGTCCACTCTAGAAACATCGTTCCCAAACTGGCATGTCTTCTGCTCAGAGCATCATTGACTGCATTTCCCTTATCGAGCGTATAAGAAAAACTAAAGTCGTAGAAGGCCAAGAATTTTAACCATCGCTGTTGACGAAGATTGAGATCCTTCTAGGAGAAGAGGTACTTCAACAAATTGTGGTCCGTGAATAACTCAAACCTCTCTTCAAGTAAATAGTGCCTCCAAGTCTTAAAAGAAAAAACTATCTCCGCCAATTCCGAATCATAGGTTGGATACTTCCTCTCATGCTGCTTCAACTTTCGACTAACATATGTGACAACCTTGCCTCCTTGGATCAGTACCACACCCAATCTGGTTCCATAAGCATTCATGTATACTATTACATCCTCATTCCCGCTCAGAATGGTCAACACTGGTGCACTCGTCAACCTCTCTTTCAGACTTATGAACACGTGCTCGTACTTCACATTGCAAATAAAAGGCTGGTTCTTCTTCATCAAATTGGTCGATGGTGGTGCTACTTTTGAGATGTCCATGATAAAACGTCTATAATATCCCGCCAGTCCAAGGAAAATCCTCATATCCACAGCGTTCTTAGGTTGGTTTCAATCTTGAACTGCTGTCACCATTGTAGGATCTACAGCAATACATTGTTCAAAAACAACATGAACTAAGAATCTCATTTCCCTCCTACAGAAGTGACACTTCGAAAACTTTGCCTTTAATTAGTGCTTCCTCAAAACTTCAAGCACGATCTTTAAATATGTCTTGTATTCATCTTTTGTCCATGAGTAGATAATAATATCATCCACGAACACAAACACAAATTTATTTAGTAATCCTTGAAGACACGGTTCATGAGATCAAAAAATAATGCTGACAGATTAGTCAGCCAGAATGACATAATCAACCACTCATAAAATCCGAATGAGGTACAAAACGCTATAATCGGCACACTCTCTTTCGCTACTCTCAGCTGTTGAAATCTCATCATAAGGTCCAACTGAGAGAACATCTTCGCAAATGGAACCAATTGAACAAGTCATTAATATGCCAGATTGGATACGTCTTCTTCCTCGTCACCTTATTTAGCTCATGATAATCAACACACAACCTCAATAAGCTATTCGTAGTAGGGAATACTACAGCTACGCCCCACTCAGATATACTCCTACAAACGAACCCCTTCCTCATCAGGTCATTTACTTGCACCTCTAGTTCCTTCTGCTCTCTGCGTGTCATACGCCTCAAAGGAATAAATACTGGTTTGATATCATTCACTAAATCTGTGTAACTCTATCTCCCAATGTGGTGGTAAACCTGTCACCTCCTCATTTACGTCCAGATACTGTCTAGCAATAAGCACATATGACAACTCGTCCTACGAGACCTCTAGTGAATATAGAAAGCTAACCATAACCTCATCCTCCGGTAAGCAGACCAACTCTACCTTCCACCCATCCTTAGTCCCAATTGTTACCAATAGTTTCTCATAATCTACCAATACCATATACTTCCTCAGCCGGTCCATCATTAAAATAATACTGAGTCCCACAAAACTCAAACCAAAGCGATCACAAAAAAAGAGCATCCATGCCTCGATAAAACCATACTATGACGAACCATATATAGGCTAGTGAAGTCTTCTATGGGGTTTGTCACAACCAAAGGTTGGTCAACATAGTGATGCCCTTCCCTTCCTCTTTCGTCGAAGGAGCACTCGACAAGGTCTAGACACCATCCAAAGTATATGCCTTCACCACTTGCTTCGACTTCGCTGGTTCGAGGCATTCTTTTGCATACGCCCCATCTTATTGTAGTTGAAACACCACTTGCGTTCAGCTTTGCAACTCTTACCCATATGGCACTTTCACCATGGTTATAGCAAATAGGGTATAACTTGCCCTTCATCCGACCATCCTTGTTCTGGAGCTTCTTCTTCTGGTTTTTCAATTTCTTCTTGCCCCCCCCACCCGATTGTGACTTTGGCTCTTCCTTAGAAATAATAGCTACCTTAGATTTGGGGTACAAACTTACATATCAGAGAGCATTCTCAACAAGCTTCTCAAATGACTCATCATTGTGTTCCACTAACTTCTCTCCTAGGTAATCATCCAATCCCATGATGAACTTCTCATTCTTATTTAACAGAGTGTCGATGAAAGACATCCCATACTTCGACAAAGTACCGAACTCAGCTACATACTCGGAGATGACATGTCTCCCAGCTTCAGATCCACAAACTTGCAAAATAGGATTGTTGTTTGAGCTGCTGGTTTAAACTTCTCTTCAAACCTCATCTTGAATTGTTCCCATGTAAAATGATCCTTGGGGTCGTAGCTTGAAGAGCATTCCACAAATTAATAGCCATTCCACAGAGTTGTCAAGAAGCCAACCTCCTCCCCATAACATCGTCCAACTCCAAATCATCAAAGATCCTCATGTAGGTATCCAGCCAATCCTGCACTTCCATAGTCAACTCCGTTCCTAGGAATGGTTTGCCATGAAAATTGCCAAAATCCTTATTCAGCTTAGCATAATCTACTCTGGGCGGTTGCACTTAAGCACCACCACCAACAACAACATTCCGAGTAGCCACTAGAGCATTCTGTAGCATGTTACCCATCATAGAGTTGAACATCATCTACAGATCGAGATTAATAGCCCTCAAGCCAACTCCTTTTTCAACTCTAGAGGTGGAGTACCTAGCGGTGTTTCTTGTATGGTGGCTCATTCTTAATCCAAAATAAGAATGATCATCTCTCATAAAGAAAAACTGCATCAATAGTACTCATGTGTGCGATGCAACTTATACTATATATATGCACAGTATAATATAATTTTGAAAACCAAAATATATAACAAGTAAGCACTCTCGTTTATACTCTCGATCCATTCCAGAGTGTTCCTCTTACTCTATCTCTAATGGATCAGGTACCAACCTAGAATTAAGCAAGTTAACTTAAGTCGAATCGCTTAACCTAAGCTCTAATACCAACTGTAACAACCGCCCTATACCTTCAGCACCTAAAACACATGTAAAGCGCATTGCAATGGTGCCTGACCAATGCAGGATGACCATCAAGGGGTGAAGCAACTAAAACAATCACAGATCATCTCGTATATCTCATAACGCGTCAAATAAAATATAATACCTACATAGATATAAAATAGGCAAACAAAAAAAATAACTAAATGAACCACCATGGATCAGAGCATAAGTTCAATAAAGTTATACAAATCGGAAATATAGTTTATACAACTAGTAAATAAACCTAAAATATCTGTCTATAAATAAAATAAACACTATCACGGCTCCATAGTGTTGCACAATGGAACTAGTAAAAGATCCATAAATATAATATATGTTAAAATGTAGCCTCCTTCTAGTCCATCTGCACTACGATGTATGCTATACCACACCTTCCATCTAGTCTACTCATTTAAGAGTATTCGATATAATTAGGAGTAAAATACAAAATCTTGAGTCAGACAATAGTTTGATGTGATTGATAAACAATCTAAAAGTACTATGAAAATCGATATAGCGTAGGACATAGGGTATGAAGAATCATTTATGACCTGTCATTACATCCAAAGAGTTAGCACATAATAGTACATGCTAACCTATAATCATCATATGTGTGCACTACATCCTAAGTACAATGTCGGGTGTCTAGGTATCTAAGTCCAAAATACCCACATCATGTGACATCATTAGAGTGATAGAAAAAATATATCAAACATAACATTCATCAAACAATCCTCACAATTATATATGTGCATTGGATATAAGATAACTTGTATCACCATCAACTACTATAGACCAATGGAAAAGTTTCGGTTTCTTGATGCTCAAATCTATGCCACTTAGAAGGCTAGGAAACTTGATCCCTCCCTTGATTCAGGGTACACGTCCTAATACCCAAGTGAGTGTCCTCACATAACCCTTCTTTATGAGTACACTACGGGTATCAACGTTCCCTTTGCATGCTTCTTCGAACTGTTCCTTGTTCTATTCATTTCCGTAGCATAACCCTTCCTCGTTGTGCCCATTCCCATTTTCCATATCAGAACCCTTCATTATTCTAACCATTTCCATTTTTCATAGTAGAACCCTTCCTCGTTCTACCCACGAGTTCCCTTCCCCAAACTGGGCCTTATGGATCATCATCACAACTCCCATCGTCGAGTTATCATCATCAGAACACTTCTAGACATCCCTGGTAAGTCGTAGAATTCTTATATCAAAGTTCCGATGTCATCTGTCGAAGCGTCACATCATTGCCCTATCGTCAATCATCATTCTTCATCATATCATAATGTCAAAATCAAACACCGAACGAACAAATGGACGCACATAGCACGATCTCTACGCATCAACCATGCCTCTATAGAATATGCATTACAAGAAAATGATTTATTAATAACATGAAGGGATAGCATTGCAATATGACTTGCTATTGTTAGTAATTTTAACATTAACTTAAATGAAAACATAACTCAATAATCACGTTACTATTGAATAATGGAAAAAAATTGGCATTATTATTGAACAATGGAAAAAAATTGGCGGTTTATTTTTACAATCCCCCGCTGTCATATTCCTATCTACCTCGAACTCCACACCTCACTTCCAATATCCTAAAATTAATCCATAAAATTCCTAATCAATCGCTACCTCTTTGTGTCCTCATTGTCATTGAATTATGTTGCCACCGCCTCATGCTGCTTACCTATTTCGATAAAAGCGGTTCTACTTCCTACTCATCGCTTGCTACCACCACCTCGTTGCCGCCGCATGCACCATACATCCACCTCGTCATGATCTCTATAATCGATAGTACTGGTATGTTACTCTAGATTACTTGTTCCATGTTCTATTTGTTGATGATGAATTTTGAATGCTGATAAATTGAGTTTATATATATGTGTGTGTGTTGTGCTTGGTACACTTAAATTCCTGATATGTTCATTTGCCAACATGACACCATCTGTTAAGTTATATCAGGAAAAAATGACACTTGATTTTTAGATATCAATCCACTTAATATATGTTTCATTCTTCCACATAGTACTTTGGTGATAATTTTATAAACCATAGCTTAACATGTTATAGGTTTGTATTCAATAATGGATGTACTGTTTTTTGTTTTGTGAATCAAGGTTTACATAGTATGATTTATCTCTCTAACAATTTCCTAATTATCAAATGATTTTTAAGCAATGTTATTGATTAGTTCATTGGTCTTCACCCAGTTAAATTTGTCAAAATTTGCTTTATAACCATCTGCGCTTGAAACCATTTTATTAGGAATGTTGAAAACTATTTGCTTGAATTTAATTTCGGAGATAGGTTCATTAAGGTAATTTATGCTGACTTCATTAATAAGCTCCTTATACATAATTCAGAAATTGTTGTTAATTATCATCTATCCTTGTTATATTACTTATCACAATAACTTATAGCTTCGTTATCAAGCTCTTCTAGAGTTCTCAATAACTTACCTTTAGAAGTAATCAAATTGTGAATGTTATTTTGAAATCATCTTGCAGTAAGTTTTGCATGAAAAAACTTAGAACACTCGATATCCTATTTCAGCCATGCACATTTAGTTCTCTGTCTTAAGTCAGTTGTAAGCATATAAGTGTGACCTAGCAATTTATTATGTGCAAGTTGAAACTTAATTACAATATCAATATTATGAACCTGTTCGAAATTGTCTAAAGCAACCTTAATATAATTTTTGCACTATTCTACTTGTTTCTTCAAATCATTCCTTTTACCATTTCTTTAAATTTATTTCTAATTTTTTTTGCATGCGAACAAGGTTAAACAAGTGATAACTATCATTAGGGAACTCAAAGTGCCAACCCACAATATCTAGATAATCATGGAACTACGGTTAGTGATTCCTAAATTAATAAGGTTTAGGACCTAGCTGATGTGGTGTTCGATTAAGTACATAAAAATAGGTGCATGGTCACCCGTAGTGCTGTTAAGATATTATTGAAGTATAAGAAAATGATTCATAACAATGAATGTTTGTAAAGACACTATTTATACTTCTTGTAGTATTTTAGGATGTGCCGATCTTTAAGAGTATTTCACACTAGAAATTTGCAATTATCCGATCGTAGTGGCAGATATAAAATTATTCAATTCTTCTGTATTTTTCCATTTTATAACCCTTGGTTTTCTCATTTTACTTAGTTAAAATCCCTTAATATACATCATGGATCAATTATGACCTTTTCCATAATCAACTCTATCACATTCTAGATTAGGTGTGTAAACAATAATGTTATTACATTGTCCACCAATTGAATTATTTAACATTATCGATATATGTAGTTTATTTCCTAAAATAATGTTGCTATTAATCCCAGAGGTTTGAATCTACTGATTAGTAGTATTCTACAATTATAATGATAGGCAATGTTGTTATAACCCATTCATTTACTACCCCTGTTTATACATACATACATACATACATACATACATACATATATGTACGTACATATGTGTGTACGTATCTGTGCAGTTAATTCTCCTCTATTACTCTGCTATAACCCTGCTATATCTCAAAGCGGATTTCTACCGCTACGATTTTTCAATATAGCCCCAAATATAGCCTTTCTACTTTAAGCCCCGCTATATCCCGTTATTCCTGCTATATTCTGCTATTTTCGCTATATCTTCTTTAAAAGAAATGAATTGAAAAATGACATTTATACATTATAAAAATTATGAAATTAATTTATTTAATTGAATTTTTAATATATTTTTAGAAATGAAAATACTCTAATATTCTACTAAATTCAATTATGTTATATAATAGTTTTACGTTTATTTACAGTATATTCGCACATGTTTTTATTTAAAATTATTTATAATTCAATTGAATGTTAATTTTTCATTTAATTACCATTTATATATTTGTAAAAACATTAAGTACGAGTTTTATATGCTATTTTAGAGTCATCCGCTATATCTTTGCTGTATCCCCGCTATGACTTTTTGCACCTCCGCCGCATTGAATCTGTCGAGTGCTTTGACTGCACAGGTATGTATGTATATACATGTGTATCTTGTACTGTTGTTATTACTCCTAAGGTTTGAATTCTTCAACTTTGTAAAGAATATTGAAGAATTATGTCTTTTGTAAAATGAATAGACTATTATTTCGATACACTGCTGTTACACTGCTTTGAGGATATATATTCATATACAGTTGTATTGGGCCTTAGCACCCGAAACCCAGTTACATGAATAATACATATTACCGAAAGCTTTCAGAAATACAATACTCTTCATACGCCCCCTCAAACCCTACTAGGGTTAGGGTTTGTGATTTTCACTTTAATGCCATCGCTTCTTTAATTTCTCGAATCTCTTCAAAAATTTGAAAAAAAGTCTTGCTTTAGGCTTCAACACTTTAGATCTTAGTTAGAATTGAGAGGACAATTTTGATTCAAGACATTGGGGGCACATGCGAGTATAGATTTGAGAGGCGTAACTACAAAATCAGATTTTTAATCTGGTTTTGTAGTTAATGCAGCTTCTTCTGATGCTAATTTGATGATTGAGCTTGAGATTTCTGAAAGTCTAGTAATTTGATGCTTGCTTTGGCAACCTTTAGATCTTGCTTTAATCAAAGGAAGTTCTTCTTCGATAGAGGCTTTGTAAGTATGTTAGCTCTCTGGTAAGTTGCTTGTACGTGATTTACACTGACATTTACTTTCATTACTTCTTCTCTGGCAAAATATATGTCCAGTTCCATGTGCTTAGTCCTTGAATGTAAAACTGGGTTGGCAGCGAATGAAATTGTGCTCATGTTATCACACCAGATTGTAGCTTTATTGTGAACTTTTATTTTTAGTTCACTCAGTAGAGATTTAATCCATATGATCTCTGCTATAGTGCTGGCTACACTTCTGTACTTAGCTTCAGTGCTTGATCTAGAGATAGTTGATTTTTTTTTAGCACCATGAAACTGGATTCTGACCCAAGTAAATACAGTAGCCTTTTGTAGATTTTCAATCATCCAAGTCTGTTTCCTAGTCTGCATCTTCATATGCTAGAATGTTGAGTGTTTTGCTTGATTATAGGATTAGAACATGGTTCAGTGTACCATTTAAGTATCTCAATATTCTTTTCACAGCTTTCCAATGTTCATCTAGTGGGTTTTGCATGATTTGACTTGCTTTGTTTACACTGAATGAGATTTCTAGCCTTGTGATGGTTGCATATTGTAAAGCTCCCACTATACTTCTTTATTTTTTGACATTTGAGATTGGTTCCCCTTTGTTTTTGGATAAATGTAGATTACTGATCATGGGTGTTGGTAGTGGATTTGAATTTTCCATCCTAACTCTCATAAGAATCTCTGTAATATATTTTCTTTGACTCAATTGCATTATTGAAGTTGATTCTCTGTTCACTTCAATCCCCAGAAAATAGTTCAGGTTGCCAAGATCCTTAATAAAAAATGCTTCATTCAATTGTTTAATGGTGTTACTGATTTCCATCTCATTGCTTCCTGTAATAAGAAAATCATCAACATAGATCAGTATATATGTAGTTTCATTATCATTAAATTTAGTGAATATTGAATTGTCAGATTTAGTTGATGTATATATCATTTTGACAAAGGTTGACTTTAGCTTATCAAACCAAACCCTTGGTGCTTGCTTCAACCCATAAATTGCCTTTTTTAACCTGCATACAAGTTGTCGTGAGTTGTCTTTTCTGAATCCAAGTGGTTGCTCCACATAAACTTCATCATGTAAAACACTATTCATAAAAGCATTATTCACATCAAGTTGCCTTATGATCCAATTTCTATGCAAGGAAATTGTGAGAATTATTCTAAATGATGTTGGTTTCACAACAGGTGAAATTTTTTCACTAAAGTCAAAACCACTCTGTTGTGAATACCCTTTTGCCACCAATCTTGCCTTGTATTTAGAAATTGAACCATTGGCATCTCTCTTTAACCTGTAGGTCCATTTGCATCCTATGATGTTTTTATCTTTTGGTAGTGGAACAAGTTCCCAGGTCTTATTTCTTAACAGTGCTTCATATTCTTCATTCATAGCAGCTTCCCATTTCTCATTTTGAATTGCTTGATAATAAGTACTTGGTTCTTCATTTTCAGCAATTGTATTGTATATTTTTGTCTTGAATATGCGTTTTTTTGCTCCTATAATCATTTGATAACCAGTATTTTCAGGAATAATTTGTTGAGTGGTTGGTTGAGCAGTGTTGCTTGTTGAGGCTTCCTACTGATTAATTGGTAGTTGTGAATCATCAATTGATTGGCTGGTTTCAGACATGCTGCTGTCATGTTGAATATCTTGATGTGGGCTTTTAGAGTTGTTTCTTTGATCATCACCTGCTACTGAATTTGGTGTGTCTTGCTGTGACCCTTGACCTGTCTCACTGACCATTTGCATTACTAAATCAGGTAATGGTGGTATAGAAAACCTTGTATTGTGCACTTTCTGTGAAGTTTTTATATTCATGTCATTGAATGGAAAATTTTGTTCATTAAATACCACATGCCTAGATATAAATATTTTCCCATTTCTATCTATACACTTATAGCCTTTCTTATTTGCTGCATATCCTAAGAAAGTACATGGTGATGATCTGAAATCTAACTTATGGGCATTATATGGTCTTAGGCAAGGAAAACACAAACACCCATATATTTTTAGATAAGGTAATCTGGTTTTATACCAAATAGAACTTCCATAGGACTTTTAAAATCCAGAATTTTTGGTGACAGTCTATTTATTAAGTAAACACTGGTAGAAAATGCATCATGCCAAAAATTTTGTGGTAGTGAAGCTTGAGCCAATAGTGTCAAACCAGTTTCAACAATGTGTCTGTGTTTCCTTTTAATTAAACCATTTTGCTCAGAAATATAAGGACATGTTGTTCTATGAACAATTCCTTTTCTTTGAAGATAGTCTTTTAGAGGATAGAATTCTGTACCTCCATCAGTTTGCAATATTTTACTTGACGGTCGGTTTATTTTTTAGCAAGATTAATAAATTGAGTCACTGCATTATGTGCTTTGGATTTTGATTTCAAAAAATAAATCCATACATATCATGAGTAAGCATCTATAAATGATATGTAGTATTTAAAGCCATAATCAGTACTAATAGGCGTAGGACCCCATAAATCAATACCAGCTAACTCTAATGGTTTAGTATATATAGTTGTAGAGTCAGAAAAAGCTAGTTTGTGGCTTTTGCCCATTTGAAAAAATGTACAGACATATAGTAGAGAGATATTCTCAACAGAAATACTATTACTACTTAATACTTGTTTTACAATTTTTACATTTGCATGACCCAATCTACAATGCCACTTGTCAAAGGTCTTACACATAATTGCTTGAACTATTTCTGATTGTTACACCACTTATTTTATGCATTTGATTTCTTGTGTTGTCAACACTAAACTTGTAAAGTCCTCTACACTCTTTACCCTATAGAAGAATTTCATCAGTCAGTAGATCTTTAACAAAACAATAATTAGGGTAAAACTCAAAGTACACATGATTATCTTTAACAAATTGTGAAACACTAAGCAAATTTTTTCTGATTAGAGGTACTCTAAGTAAATTATTTAAATAGAGTTTTCTTGCACCTTTGATATAGGCATTACCAATATGAGTAATGTTAATGGACTTACCATTTCCCATATGTATACCTTACTTACCTTTATATTCTTGATTACCAAGATTTAGATTTCCAAGATTGTTGTTTACATGATTTGTTGCACCTGAGTTTGGAAACCAACATTCATCTTAAATATCTTCAATTTTTGTACTGTTTTCTTTCTGATTCATTGCATCTTGCTGCATGTTGATCATATAGCACTCTAATAATTCCTTTGATTGCTAATTCCTAGCTGATTTGGAGTGTAGTTAGTGTCAAATCTGAAATAGCATTTGTTTGCACTATGCCTATATTTTTCACAAATTTGACATCTCAACCAGTTACTGTTATTGTACTACCTGCCACCTCTTCCTCTGGATCTATTGGATGATCCACCTCTCTAAATTTTGTTACTATATCCTTTTTCTTGATTCTTAGATACATAATTGGCAGAGAAATCATTGATGACTGGTTTCTTTTGCTTAATTCTTCCTTCATGAGAAAGAAGAATTGAGTGAACATATTCAATAGAAGGATTCCTTTCTTTATATGAGATTATAGCCACAACTGCTTCATATTCGTTGTCTAAATCACTTAAAATTGATAACACCTGCTCTGGCTCAAAGACTTTATGTCATGCTGCAGCTAGTTGATCACACAATATTTTGATTTTATTTAAATAATCTCTCATATTCATACCTTCCTTCTTTAAGTTTTGCATTTGCCTTTTATAGTGCAACAATCTTGCTGTAGATTGTGTGTTGAATGCTTGTCTATTGAGTGCCAAATTTCATGTGATGATTTGCACCCTATGAGTTGTGATAAGATACTTGAACTGATGAGACTATCTTGTCTTTAATGATTCATATAATCTTTGTTCACAATCATTTTACCTTCATTGTCAATAACATACTTTGGTGGTGTAACAAGTGTGCCAAGAACATATTCTTTAATGTCATACCCTCTGATAGTTGTTTCAATTTGGAATTTCCAGAGTAAATAGTTGGATTCATCTAATTGAATTGTGATTGTCAGACTTTGTGGTTTTATTATTGTTTTGAGCAGATCTTGATTGGCTGATTGTTGTGTTTTAGCAGTTCTTGAATTGTTTGGAGAATTTGCTGCCTCATTATCATTGCCTTCGGCCATGGTCAAGAACTGAAAGACACAGGAAAAGATGGATGATCAAATGATGAGCAATACTGTTCTGATGACAGAAGATATTGTGCAGCCAGAAAGGACCAAATGATGAGCCTTTTCTAATGATGCTTTCTTGGCGAGGCACAGCAAGATAAAGAATTGTGATAAAGATGACTGAATAGAAAAACAGGTTTACAGTTCTTGAAATAGCTATAAATTTGTTTTCAAGAAGTGGGATAGGATATTTCTTTGATGATGATGATGATGATGATTTGAGAAGAACACCACCGGTGCAGCCATCTTCAGATGATGACTGTACTCTGATGAAGGTATGGCAAGGCACTCCTTGGTTAACCGCTAGGTTGAAGAAGGCTCTAATACCATGCAAAGAATATTGAAGAATTATGTCTCTTGTAAAATGAATAGACTGTTATTTCGATACACTTCTGTTACACTGCTTTGAGTATATATATTGGTATACAGTTGTATTGGGCCTTAGCACCCGAAACCCAGTTACATGAATAATATATATTACCGAAAGCTTTCAGAAATACAATACTCTTCATAAACTTTACACTACTTGTTGACCCAAGTTTTACTTAATTTGTACTCGATACAAGTTTATAGCTGCAAGGAAAGTCTTGACTTTACAATTCTAATGTGAGAAAAATGGCCAAAAGATTTATGGCAACTTCTAAAGTAATCTCAGTTAGCTATGAAATCAAAATAATGTTCATTCTGAACCTAAAACTAGCCTTTTATAAAAGTGGAAACTCCATGTTTAGCCAATTTGCTATAGTAGACACCAAAACATTGTATTAAGTAAGGATCCATTGTATGTTTGGAAATTGTGGTTATTTGGTGTTTTATACACAAAGTATTGGCTCAAACTTCCACTACTAAAACTTTGGCCAATTAACATTTTTATTCCTGAGAAATTGTATTTTTACTTTGAGGTTTAATATTTTATTTCTGTTGTTGTAGGTTATAAACTTGAATACACATGTGGAGGACTGGGTCGAGCAATTTTTTCCTAATAAAGTGTAGACCATGAATCGACGATGATGATTGAGGTAGATAAATTTATTATTTTAATTAATTTTATTGTGATTTCATTTTAGATAGCTATTCACTTTAATCTTTAGTAGCATCATTCGGACTTAAATAAAGTATTTAACTAGAAGTTTATTATAGTTATCAAAGTGGAATTATCATGCTTATACACGATAGAAATTGTGTTTATTGTGCGCCACCATCACGCAATTAGGTAATGCATGATCAAGTACGAACTACAATCAATTTAGAGTAAATTTTTATCCTTTTGTTCACATCTTATTCATTAGAACATTAGTTGTAAAAATGAACCACAACATGAAATATAAATTATTACCAAACTAATGCATCTTAAATTATTAAGCATGTGTAATGCTTGTGAACTACCAGCCATCCGTGATTTAACTTCATTTACTATATACAACATGAGTTTATCCTATGATTAGTGATTATGGGATTCAAATGTGATTATAAATTTTTTGATTTATTGATAGGTACGATAGTTTCATTAGCTTAACTATTATTTTTCCAAAGATGAAGAAGAAAATTGTTATTAACTCAATAACACGTTAATCCATAACACTAATATTCAAATCGTGTATGCTTATAATAATATATTACCTTAAAGTACTATATGAAACAAATTTATAAGAATTTTATAATTATAACTACTTCATTAATTTTAAATCTCTACAAATCCAATTTTGATCTTGTTTCTCAATCAAATAAATTCATTTTTATAATGTTATATCAATAACAAAAAAAAACCAAATATCTTATTCCTTATTCCTGTAGATAGTATTTGCAGTGTCTAAAACATTTATTCTAGTAGTACTAAAAGAATACCACCAAAGCAACTAAAATTTGCAGTAGTCATAGGACAACAAAACCTCAACCATCTCTGAAACTAAGAACAAAACATTAGAATTAAGTTATTAAAATAAAGTGGACATTATAATTAGACTACCTGGCATGCAACTTATAGTTCATTTTTCTGAAGAAGCTAAAAATAGTAAGAAAGAAGAGAAAATGACGCTTCCACCGAGTAATGGTTAGCATTGTTGTATAGTGTCAAATTTATGACTCTTTAAGAGTCAATCGAAATAGTTGTGCCCTCCACTTATAACCCATAAATAATCAGCTTTTAACTACCTTTTATTTTATTTTAGGAATGTGGAATTTTTTATAGGTAGAAAATATGATAATTAGCTTCACAATACATTTTTGAATATTTACAGTTTCACAATATGTATGTGTTACACACATATACAAGTATGAAGCCCGTGTCGATAACACGAGTGCGAATTCATCTTGTCTATAATTTATTATCGTACTTCTTGCAAGAATGTGAAGTTCGATTGTTGTAAAACTTAGATATAAATAATATGTACTCATACATATATAGACATGCATAATTGAATATGGCATATCTAATTGTAGAATGAATTTTTGCATTGTGCAATACTATTGGAATTGGGCCAGATAGCAATGGAAGAAATGGATGAATTTTAATTTTTTTTACCATTTTGGATCTTTGTGGGCATATGAAGTCTAATTCATTTCAAACTTTTCTAAATTTCTTTTAAATAAAATAAATATTTTATTTTATTTTATAAATAAAGTTTTACTTTATATAACTTTGTTTTATATTTGAATATGTGTATCAAATACACATATTTGTGTATGCGTGCATGCTACATAAGTTATGTGCATGGTTTAACATGCTAGTATATAGATGTTGGGATTTACACCGCAACAGACATATTTGCCCCTCCATATACATATGTGATGTCTAATATATATGTACGTATATATAGTTTTATAAATAATATTTGTAGAATATGAATGTTTATATATATGTATGTATATATATGTATACGTGTATATGCATAAGTAACATGAATAAAAAATTAAATTTGAACTATAAATCTCAAATTTAAAATCTATATTATTATAATAAAATATCTAGATATTTCAAATTCATACTAATATATTAATGTTATATATATATATTATATTTTAAAATAATAACTATTACTTTTAATTCATATACGTATTACATATATTAATATTTTTGAAAATACATATATGTATAAATACATATATATATATAAGCTTTAGGATGAATAAATAACTAACAATATATATATATAAACATATATACACGGCTTAAAAATAAATAATTTTTTAAAAATTTTTCAGTTTTATTTTAAAAAATGTCATTTCCTAAGATTTCTGTATAGAAATCTTGATAAAACATTATTTTTTTTAAACTATTTAACACATATTTATAATTTTACTAAATACTTATATTTATGTATTTTACAATGTACATACATATATGTGTGTGTAAATATATATTTATAGTATAAAGAATTAATTATAATAAATAAAATGAATTATATATATAATACCAATATATGAATTTAAAATATAAATATATATATATATAAATTATTTTTTATTTAAAAAAATATAATGTAAATATATTAATAAAATAAATGTGTATATATTTTATATAATTATGTATGTGTTTTAACATCGGTCTTTGAAATAAATTCAATTTTTTAATATTATTTAAATAATTTTTTTTAATTATTAGCTGTGATCTATATGTTATTATATACATATAATTATTTTTAAATATACATACATACATATATATATGTGTGTGTATTATTATCAAATGTAAACAACAAATATATATGCAGATTCGTTATATCGGTAGCTAATTAAACTATCATATATGATATAATAAACATATTAAATACTTATATAAGATGATAACAAATAAGGAATTGTCGTTCACCAAAGCTTAGAATGTACACCATGAAACGAAGACTCTAACTCCTAGATTGAATCCTATATCCAGAAGTTCCTAGCTTCTCGAACACAACTACCACCGACGATCGAATCAACTTTAATTTGTTATTAGATATGCTTGAGAAGGTGGAGAGGTAAGGTAGAATTTTCAGCCAGCAAAGGAGATGAAGAGAAGGCTCTAAAACTAATTTTAGAATGAGGGTTATGATCCTTATATAAAGGAGATACTAGAGAGAGAAAGTAGGATCAATATCCTTGTTTTCCTATTACTCATCTCTACCTTTTAACACATCAAAACCCTACCTTTAAGACCATTATATGGAGGCCATACCATGATCTAATCATGGGTGAATATCTCAAGCCCCATATGGCCTTCAAACCCACTTTAAGCCCGAACAATATTTACTGCATTTAAATCCAATTTTAATGCGTTTTGATATCGTATATTGATTAATATATTTATAACTATTATAAACATATTTTAATATTGTTCAACACATCAAATAAAAACTTTATAATTAATATTTCATAAATATTAACTAATACAATTAATTTATAACAATTATAATTTAATTAAATCATGTGGTCAAATAAGCATTCAACGTTTCGGTTGTGTGACTCTTAGGTGTAAATTTAGTCAGCGATTAATATCGAATGATTTGAATATTAACGTTCACACATTACTTAGTTGGTGTTGTGACATTTTAGCCAAATTTATCGCTTACTTAGTGTTATCTGACATCTTGACCCAGCTATATCCGAGCTGACTGGACAAGTTAGACTCTACTGTCATCAAGACCAGTAACCCCAGAGTGATGATTATGAGTTCCAGAAATCAAGTACAGATGATAATATGAAGCCGTGATCGAACAGAATTGAGATATATGCTATACATAATGTTCAAAGTATGGGATATAGTTTAATCTAGAAAAGGGATCGGCTATAATCCCTCTTAACCAAAGGGATCGGTTTACTTCAGCTATACAAGTGCAGCTCAATGGAAAACAATCGATATCTCAAGATCTAGAAGTCTGATGCATATGAAACTTTGAGAACAAGATATGGGGACCCTAGGGAGTCCCCCTTAGGGATCGCACTCTAAAAGGAGCGAGCAAGAGGGATCGGCCGTCTTTCCTCCATAGGGATCGGCCAGAATAAGGTAACAACACACTTTGTAGCAATGATCGATCAATAACTCAACATTTACATGTCCAATTGACATGAAACTTAGAGGCTTGGCATAATGCATAATACAACATGGAGAAGCTCCCATAGGGATCGCACCCCCAAAGGGATCAACACCTGTCCCTATTTTTTGGGGTTTGGGCCATGCGATCCCTCATTTGGGCCCCTATATAGTCTTGGAGATCCTTCTGCCGAGTTTTTAGGAAGATTTCACCATCTTTCTCCATAAATACAGACTTGATTATTCATCTGTGGGATATTTATGCTACTTGTTACTTTGTACTCTTTTGTAACTACGAATTCTAATTCGATCCCTGTTGTACTTAGTTTACAAAGTGATTAATAAAGCAATCTCTTCAAAGTGGTCATAGACAAACAACGCCGAACCACTATAAACTGATGTGTCTTTGTTATTTTCTTATTTCTTATTGCTTTTTTGCTATATTCTCTCTATTTACATTGAATATTCTTCATTTATTTATCTACAAAAATTCTATTGGGTGTTTGTGACCAATTTTGGTGCAAACATTTTAGTGCTTTCACTGAGAAGGAGATTCTCAGCTTTATTTGGATCCCTTTGCTGCTACTGGATTGCATAAATCCCAGAAAGAAATCTAGAATTATCTTCAAATAGTTTATTTGCCCTATTCAGATTTTCAAAAGTATAAGAAAAAGTATCAATAATAGTTAGAAACACCAGATCTACCTCTCAAAATGCAAAAGGAAATGAAAATACTAGCATCTAGCAAGGAGGCCAGAGCAATCTACCAGCAGATGTTAATGGTACCAACCCAGTTGATGCCCAAAATCCAATTGATTCCATCATATATAAGAGGTGATTTCCAAAATATGATGAGAGAGCTTATAGATAGCCATCGATAATTGAACCAGCAGATTCAAACCAATATCGATCTAATGAATCAACTTAGGGAGCCACGACGTGGGAAAACTAGGAGAGAGCCAACTTTTTATTTTGCATCAGAGAGTTCAAGTTCATCAGATGATTATCACAAACGCAGACATCGCAGAACTGACGGATATCACATAGAAGCATCTGGACATCAACAAGAAAACATACCTGGTTTTCCAGGACTGATCGAGGCCGATCCCACCTCTAGAGGAGGAAATTTGCCTCCTCCTATGGAGCACAAGATCGGGTCGCTGCGGTTGATTTGGATGCTGGAGTTCAGGTGGATGCAGACTAGTTACCTCCTCGAAATGATGGTGAAGTGAATGCATCGGATATGCATCGAGAGGATGTTGAGCCAAGAAGGCATGGGCCGGTTCGAAGACATAGATCAGACCATTCACGTGAGGTGGAGCACGACTACCACTTGGCTCCAACTATCCAAACGCCAAACTTGTTAGCTATGGTTAGACAGATAGTAAGAGAGAGACAAGGCTTGACCAATGATGATTGGGGGATCTCGAGAAGCCATACCCCGTTCACCGACAATATCCTACATACAGAGTTTCCAAAGGGGTTCAGCATGTCATCGATGCCTACCTATGAGGGAAAAACTGACCCCATGCAGCACATCATGAGATATGAATGGCTGATGGATTCCGCACGAGCCGATGATGCCATAAAGTTACTCTCTTTGGTATAGCAATTATGTGATTTACAATATTACACCCACGATCAATCTCTAGATTTGACGATTTGGCAACAAAATTTGTGGAGCAGTTCTGTATGCATGCAACTCGCCCCAAAGATGTAATGTCCCTATCAATTGTGATCCAGGCTCTAGGAGAACCGCTGAAAGACTATTTGGAGAGATTTCATATAGCCATCACAGAAGTCAGTAATCCGAATGACAATTCAATATTGATGGCAGTAACAAGAGGGATTGACCCGGAATCTGGCTTTGGTGATTGGTTAGCCGGCAAACCACCCGTAAAGTTTGAGCGTTTCTATGCAAAAGCAGCTCAATATTTGAAGAAAGTGGAAGCCAAATGCTCTAGGAAGAAGAATATTGTAGGACCAAGTTGATAGGGAGTGGCAGAGTAACATTGCGGTGAAAAAATATGGGGAATGTTCTGGAAAAGTTCAAATAAATGTCAAAAATAAACCGAAACAGTAATAGAAAGACGATGATAGGAACCGTGAGTGAAAGAGGGATTCAATAAGAGGACAGTCAAAGATTACAATGTATGATACCCACACATCACTGAATACATTCTTGGAGAACGTCTACTTGTCTACATGCAACACCATGCAGTATAGGTAGCCACCTCCGAAAGAATCGACGGAGAAGCAAAAGCAGACTGGAAAGTATTGCCGGTACCACGAATACTATGATCCTATCACGAATGAATGTAGGCATCTCCATGATATTATCGAGAAATTGATTTGGGAAAGAAAACTGCAGCAGTTTATTAAAGCTCCGCAGGATGGCAGCAGGGGACATCTGACCCCAACCGTGGAAATGCACCGCACAGGGCCGAGGAGCCTGCATGGACTGGTGGTAGATTTGTGATCAATACAATAGTCGGAGGACCACATCCAGCTGATAAAAGCTGGCACGAGATGGAGCGTTATGCTAGTGCAATCAAACATATGAATTTTGAGTGTTGTTCAAGTACAGAAGATGGGGCTCCGACAAAACAGCAGCGTACAATGACAGACGACATTGTATTTAGAAACAGAGATGTAGATAAGGTGGAGGAACCGACAATAGACCCAATGGTCATTTTGGCCATGATCGGCCCTACTAACGTGAGAGGATCTTGGTTGGCTGTGTTAGTTCCGTGAATATAATTTTCGAAAAGGCTTACGATCAAATATGGATGGAATCTAAGGACTTGAAACCGTCTAAAGCTCGCATTTATGGCTTTATTAGTGTTGCGACCGAAGCTGTCGGTTACGTCGAATTGCCCGTAGAGTTGCGAGAAGGTGACCGCAGGAGAGTGTGAATGTTGCCATTTGTTGTCTTAGGTGTTGACTCTCTATACAATGCTTTTCTAGGCAAACCAGCCCTAATTGAATTCAGGGAAGCTCTTGCTCTATGGTGTTTAACTTTGAAGTTCCCAATCGCTAACGGTGTTGGAGTTGTGAATGGTGATTAAGCGACTAAACGTGCCTGCTAGGTGGCTAAATTGAGGGACACTCAATGGAATGAGAAAGGTAAGGGTGTGGATAAGTCTCCCCACATCCAAGCCACTGAAGATTGACAACCAATGCCTGGGCCTTGGCTCGGGTGCCATAGTCGGTTCTACAAAGGCATGGATTCAAGGGATGACGAGGAGGAGCCCAAAGAGACTAAGGCTGCACCGGCTGAGTTAATGATTGACATCACGGTTAGCCACGACGACCCATCATGGGTCTGAACGATCGGATCACAGCTCAGCCCCCGATGATCAAAGAACTAATTGGTTTTCTCCGAGCGAATCTTGATTTTTTTCGCTTGGACTCATTCTGATGTGTGTGGGATCTCGCCTGTCATCGCGAGCCAAACATTAAACATCGACCCAAGGCATGTCCTGGTGAAACAAAAAAGGCATGGCATAGAACCAGAGAGATCTGCCGCCCTTAAAGAGGAGGTGGATAGGCTCAAAAAATGGGTTTATTCGCGACGCCCTCTACCATAAATGGGTATCTAATCCTGTACTTGTGAGAAAGGTAAATGGAAAGTGGCGGACATATGTTGACTATTCGGATTTAAACAAAGCATGCCCGAATGAGATTTTTCTCCTTCCGAGAATTGACTAGATGGTGGACTCTACCATAGGATATGAGTTCCTATCTTTCACAGATGCGTACTCCGGATATAATAAAATCCCGATGCACGTTACCGACCAGAAGCACACCAGCTTTATTACCGACGTTGGATTGTATTGCTATGTGGTAATGCCATTTGGATTGAAGAATGCTAGAGCAACTTATCAACGCCTGTCAACCGAATGTTTAAAGATCAGATAGGAAAGACAATGGAGGTATACATGGATGATATGCTCCTAAAGTCACGAGGATCAAGCGACCACATTAGAGACTTATCGAAAATGTTGGATATCCTCCAATATTACAAAATGAAGATAAATCCTCTGAAATAATCTTTTGACGTTGCATCAGGAAAGTTCTTGGGTTTCATCGTCAATGCTCACGGAATCGAAGCTAATCCCGAGAAGATTCGAGCAATTCGTAACATGTAAGCACCAAAGACCATCAAACAAGTACAGAGCCTAAAAGGGAAGGTTGCCGCCCTATGTCGATTTATTTCTAGAGCCACCGATAAATGCATTCCTTTCTTCGACTTGATTAGAAGATGAAAAAGGAACTTCGAATGGACACATGATTGTTAAGACACATTCCAAGCTTTGATGAACCACTTAGAAAGGCTTCCCATCTTGTCAAAACCGGTGCATCACGAAGACTTGTATATCTACATGGTCATGTCAGTACACGCTATAAGTGCCGCACTGCTTCGTGAGGAGAATCGAATCCAGAGACCGGTCTATTATGTTAGCAAGCGATCAACAAGAGCTGAAAGGAACTATCCGAAGATAGAGAAATTGGCGTACTACTTCTTAACTGCTTCACGAAAGCTCCGCCCATATTTTCAGGCTCATCCCACCAACGTTTACACCGATCAACCGTTACGATAGGTCTTACAACGACCTAAGACATCTGGAAGGTTACTGTAACAACCCTGGTTTTGGAGATTACCTGTTAATATTAAATTATAACGGTAAATTAAAATAAAACTGGAGATTTTAAATTGTTTATTTGGAATAAACAATGAATTTTGATAATAAAATGAGAAAAATAAAGTTTGGAACTTTATTTCATTTATTTGGGTTAATAATGATTGGAAAATGGGTTTTATTTAAAGAAAATGCAATAATTGTGTTAATTATTGCCAATTGCTTCTTTTAATAATTTTTAAAAGGAGTACGAGATTTTTAATGGTTGTTTATTTAAATAAAAAGATGGAAATTGGTTTAAAAATGAGTTTAATTATAAATTTGCGTTTAAAATGGTTTAAAATATTTTTCTAAGTGAGAAAGGTATTTTTATGGAATTTTAGAAGTTAAAAATATAGTTTTGATCATTTATTTGAGTAAATAGTGTATTTTTGAACAATAAAGGATTTTAATAATAAAAATGTTTTATAAATTAAAATTAATCTTTTATATAATGTAAAATATTTTACATACTTTATTGTGTAAAAATTTGAGGGAAATTACATTGTTTTCTTTATGTATAAGTGTGTATATTTGTTAAGTATGTTTAATTTAACTTAGGCTTATTGATTAACTCTTTTATTTGGGTCCAAAGCCCACCTAGCCTAAACCAGTAATTGAGAAAAAGGAGAATTCTTTACATGTACCTTCATTTTTTCTCTCAGCTCTTTCTTCTAACCTGAGAATAGAAATGAAACCCATCTCTACCCTTTTAGCAAATTTCAAGCTCTTCCTTCAAATTAATTCAAAAAGTTGAGAATTTTATCAAATTAGAGTATAATTAAAAGGTAATCTCACTCCAAAACATTACAATTTCATCAAATTCCTATTTTTAGAAGTAGGGTTTTCTGATTCACTGTATATTTCTTGTTGCATGTGCTGTTCTAAGTTTCTACAGGTTATTTGAAGCCCCTTCCTACTCAAAGCTTGCCTCTTTCAACACAAATTCAAGTTTTTACTTTGCAATAGGAGGTGAGTTGAATAACTCACAATATCTGGCTAAATCAAAGAGCTTGATTCTGTACAGAAATAGTTAATGTAGTGAATTTTTGTTCATAGTTTTCTTCCTTATAAAAATCAGTTCTAGGGTGCTTTTTTGAGGACTGATATCTTTCAATTCCGACAACGAAATGTTGCCTGACTTCTTTCAGTTAGTATTTTAATGTAGATGTGCATGCCTTTGAAATTTCTTTGAATAATATTGCCATTTGATCCGTCAAACCTTTGCTTGAAAATGGGTACGCGCAGAAGGAACGACCTGGAAACGATGGGAATGAATTCCCATATGAATGGTCGATCTTGAGGTCGACCGTAGCCTTCCCCAGGTCGACCGTACGGTCGACTTTGGGCTCCTCATGGTCGACCTAGCGGTCGACCTGAGGAAGAGAATGGTCGACCTGAATGTTTGCCTTATGCCTTGTTTTGCAGCATTAATTCGTAGCTTTTGTCTTCGATTTGCTGTGACTTTGTTATGTGTTTTGTTGCAAATTTTAGATGATTTTTCTATGAGTAAGGGCTATGAGGTTCATCAATGGACTAGACAAGTTTCGTGAGTTTGTGATTCAAATTTGAGTTGAATTCATATTGGGTTTGGATTGATTTCGTATTGAAATTGAGTTGAATTCGAGTTATCGATTTTGCCTATTTCTTTGGTTTTTCATTATTTTCAAGTACGGTTTTCTCCGAATCTTTTTGAAATGATTTTTAAAATTAATAAGCATTTCAAAATAATTATTATGTAATATTTTAAAGTATTTCCAAATATAAAGTCTAATTATTCTCTATAATAAGGGAATTTTCAAATGTGGCTTTCAAAATCGATTTCGGAAATTTGGTTCAAAAGCTTGTTTTCTGAAGTAAATTATTTTATATATAAATTACACATTTTTGCACTATTCGAGCGAATGAGAAGAAGAATTAAATAGTTTGGTAAAACACGTGGTATGGGACACGTGCGTTTATCTTATCGGTTAATTCCCGACTTGTCAGTTTGATCGTTTTGACCTCCGGGTCGAGTTTACCGATGAGATAAGGTAAACTTTTTACTAATTTGAGTGTGAAATTTACTAGCGGTTAGTAAACCGTTTAGTGCGAACGTGTGGTATGGGACACACGTTAACACTGTTCATGTTGCTATCCGAGAGTTTGAGACACATTTGTCTAAGAGACGTATTTGCCAGTACCGGACCTTCAGGTCATTTGTCCTTCGGGATGTTTGTCTAAGAGATGTTTGTCATTGCGACGTATTTGTCCTTCGGGATGCTTGTCTAAGAGACATATTTATTTGTCCTTCGGTACATTTGTCTAAGAGACGTGGCGCCTATTTGAGATAACAGTACTTGGCAAGGCTTCAGCCACATGCACGTGCAAATACTTTTGAGATGATTTCTTGACTAAATTCCCTAGTGTATCGTCCCTTTTTGGAATTTTTCCTTTGAACCATTCGATATATTTGTGGCGATTACCTTTCGGGAATTTGAACTCTTGGAAGTTCTATTTTGAGATTTGAGTTGCCTACACTGGCGTTATTTGAGATTTGCCTTTTGGCGTTATTATTAAGACTGGTTTTTTGGCGTTTATTTGGGATATTATTCTCCTATGTTGGAGAGTTATATTTTATTGCCTTATGGCATATTTTAAGATGGTGATTTCTTTGAGATCTCTTTGAGTTTGCCGATATGGAGGATTTGGGATTTCTCCTTTCTAGGAGTTATATTTTCCCTAAACCACTATTGATAATTTGTGATTTTCCGATGATATGAGGCTTGCTATATTTATCGTTTTATGGATTGTCTTATCTCTTTGAGATTATATGTTTTGTAAGTGATATCATCTCATCACTTAAAATAACCATACCATACTTATGCTCATGCTTATACTTATTATTGTTTCTTCTTGTTTATGAAGAACATTACCCTTATACTTATGCATCTATTACTGCTTATTTTTATTAACTAATTTGTTTAGCTAGATTGACCCAGGTATTTTATACTCGGGTCAGACCAAGGTGTTTCAGGTTAGGTACCCTTATGGACTTAGCCTATTCTGCTTCCGCATGAACTTATCTGCTAGCTCTTTTTGTTGTAGTCTTTTTGTAGCTACTCTGATATGTATTTATTGTTTTGAATCATGTGTAAATTGTGGTCGTCATACCAGTTATGATGTATTATTTGTGTTGTATTGGGATGTCTCAGTATATATGTGTATATATATATATATATATTTATATCTGTTGTTGTTTTGTGATGTGTTATGCATTTGAGTTGTTGTATTTTATTCTGATAGATCCTATAGCCACCTGTAGTTTTGGATTAAAAATTTATGGGATATGTCGATCCACTTGAATTAGAAAAAAAATATAGAGCACTAATCAATGTATTCAATAGATATTTAAGACAAGACTATAGATGTTTGCTCCTAACCAGCCCTATTCTCCGCATTAGCAAACAGTGTTACCCAGTAATACTCTTTGTTAATGTGGGTATCGGGGTGGGATGTCACAGCTTGGTATCAGAGCTGAATTCAGAACAAAATAGGATAAACACAAAATAGAAGCATATATTATGATATATCCAAGTATAGTACAAATATTACAAATCCCTTAATCACCGTGTCCTTTATCTTATCTTGTCCTTTGAGATTGATGTTTGGGATATGTCCAGGAATATTTTTATTCCGTAGTATTCCGAAAATAGAATTGATGACAACTTATCTTAGGAGTAATCCTAATCGTGATTGTTTTATTTGAGTCCTCTTCAATACGGGTACTTGACAACCATCCGTATCGGAGGAGTTTGTTGATACTTTTGGATGTCCTTATCTTGTATTTTTGTGAGGATTGCGAATCCTATTGAGTGGGTCCGCAATATTTAGCATGATGTATAAGGATTTGGGATTGTTGCTTATAGCTTATCTTTTCGTGCGAATTAGCACGCCATTTTTATCTAGAGTTTGGAGTGTTGAGATGAAGTGGCTTGCCTATTATCAAGCCATATTCTGTAATTCGAAGAATCCTATATTAAGTATCCTAGTTCAACTGATTCTTTGTTTCTTGTCCTTCGGAATGTTAACGATGATTCCGAAGTCTTTGTATTCACTCTTGAGTTTCGAGATGTTGATGATATATCTCGAATCCCAATCATTGTCATTCTGTTGTTTTCTGTGAGTCTGTTTCGAGTATGACACCCAATCGGGCAATCGAATATTGTATTGAATTCATTCCTAGTTCTTAGCCTTTCGGTCATCCTCCCGCGAGGATGTCCACTAGGGGAATTAAGGTGATTCATTGAATTTATTTGATATTGCCATTCTTACCCTTTTTAAGATATCCTCTTTGGATACTCAATTGTTGATATAAAAAATTACTTTACTCGAAGTAATGATATGTTGTTAGTTCTTCTTCTCATTCGAGAAGATATTTTACCCTTACTTTTATATCTCATTTCTCTTTTTAACATATTGAGTGGTGCTAGGGTCATTCCTCAGCTTGACCCTACATTGATTTTTCCCTGAGCTATGAGTCGTGGAGGATAGCGTTACCCTTACCGCATTCCGCACACGTTAAGAGTCTTGGAGTAGTTCGTTATACCGTTCAGAATAATGAACTCTCCAGACTAGTCCTTTAGTCTTGTGAATCGAGTATTCTGGGAATATCTCGATGAGTTTTTCTTATGTCTTTGATTTTTGAGAATAAGTAATAAATTGTGTTTTCGAATTTTTCAAAAATTGAAGATACGTTTCTAAGAGAAATTGGATTTTGTTTTTAGGAAAAGCAAATAATATTTTGAGTATTATATATGAGGTATTTCTTTTTAAAGAATATGAATTTTTGTGTTGGGTTGTCCATCTAGTGCTTTAAGAATTCTGGTCGATGTGTTTGGCCAACGTTATTGATAGGAATTTGCTAAACGCTATGATGGGACAGTTAGACATGGTAAATTGGGTTTTGATAAGTAAAATTTGAAAATAATTAATATGGTGGAGTATTAATTTTTATTTTAAATGTTTAATGAAACCATTGAACCATAGTGAGTGTTGTATGAGTGGCGAGGCAGTTTTGATCATTTGATCAACTTGGTAGCCAATCGATGAGGTCATTCACTATAAATCAATGGCGAGGTAATACCCTTATATTATTTGAAATTTGAAAATTAAAATATGGTAATTTGGGTAAGTAAAGTGAATAATTCTAATTAAGGGGATGTCTTAATTAGGAGAAAATATTATTTGATGCCTTGACTAATAAAATGATGTATTTAAAGTAAAAAGAATACTTTGGTTTGAAAAAGTAAAATATGAATTGAATAGTTTAGTACTAGTTATTACTGATGACTATAAAAATTTGTTTTGGCACTTAGTTATTTGAGTAATAATAGAGGATAGATATAAAACTCTATCTTAAGAGAAAATAAAGAAGTGTTAGTTTAGAACATTTAGTATAAATTTGTGAGCCAGTTTTTGTTTTAAACTTAAATGGTACTAAAACTTGTGGGTTTGAAATTGTAAAATTATTTTGAAAACAAGTTTGAATTAATTATCAACTTTAATTAGTTTTATGTTGATAATTAGATGGAAATTAAATTTTTATGAGAAGTGGAAATGTGAAATTAGATTGTTTGATAAATAAAAAATTCATGTAGTTTAATTATTTTAAATTGTGAGATATTTTTTAAAAAGTTATATATATATTCCAAAAATTTATTTTCTGTGGATAATCAATAATCATCTCTTGATAATGAAAGAGATTAGTTATCTCTTCCAAAATGAGTTTTCAAGTTAATTGTTTTAAAGCTAGATTTTGGAAAGTAATGAAAATATTTCCACTTAATAAAATGTTTATGATGATTACATAAAGTTAATCCTAATTTTGTATGTCTTAGCTTTTCGGGGAAAAAGAAAATCATTTAATAAATGATTTAGCAAAAAGCTTGTTGAATATGTAGTTTGAAATTAAAATGGGTTGGGAGAATTTCAAATTTTAAATTGGTTTAAAAGCTGAAATTTTGTTTGGAAAAGTGTTGTACTAAAACAACGATAACTTGAGATTTATAACTCCAAATGAGTTCAATCGTTTTTCAGATTAAAGAGCTTTCAGTAAGCTATAAAGTTTCTTTTTACCACTTAAAAGTTTTTTCTTTTTACTGAGTCTAAAATGGGTTTGAAAGTGGATAGGCTGTTCTGCCCTATTACAAAATTCTCTAAGATTAAGCTGAAAATAAATTTAACATAACTTTCAAACCGTAAATCTGAATCTGATGATCTTTATATTGCTAGAAAGCTTGGACTAAGTAAAACAACTTTCATTTTATAAATGTTTTCATGTTTTGTTATTTGCTGGGTCAAAACAGGTATTCTCTATAGCAGGTCTGAAATGAAATTGATTTATTTCCCCTTAATAGTTAAGTGTAGCACTTCTTATTTATAAACATGAACTAATATCATCTATTTGAGTTAAGTACATGTGAAAAGAGGATAGTTGAAATATATTTTGAGCAAAAAGAATATACATAAGTTTGTGCAAAATTGCTTTAAAATGCTAAAAAGGAAGTTATGTTTTCGGATTAATTTTAAAGAGTTAAATGATTGTATATATTGTGTTTCCGACCTAATGGTCGATGTATATTATATAAATCATTTTTGTAATATTGTATACGGCCCTCCGTACAAAGGAGACTCCGCCGATTTTTCCAGAAATTTCTAACACTTAGAAAATTTGAGAAACAAATTGAAAAAGATAATATATGTTGCAAATTAGAGGATAAACAACTTAAACTTTATTTACTCTAATGAAGAGTAATGAAGTTAAAAAATAAAAATCTAAGTAAGAAGCTTTAGAAATTTTCAAGTGTTGAAAATTGAGAATTTTATATCTTGAAGATAATAGGTTGGAAAACTTTAAGAATATTTGATTAATAGGAAAGAATTTGAAAATCTATTCCTTGAGTCTTAACTTGCCTTTGTGCAATTATTTTACGATCTGCAATTATGCAATTGTATGAGTCTGGTGGTATTGGGGGAAAACCACCTACCTCTTATTAGGTTTTCTTTCCATAATAGTGGTCAATCTAATATCGGTATGACTCCCTTCGTAGTGTTATACGGAAAGTCGTATCGATTATCATCTTGTGGGTTGGAGTTCGAGATAAAAATTGTGAATGAATCCCGACTCTGTCCATGAAGCTTTTTAGGAAATGATCTCACTCGATTTCTCAATCGCGTAACATCCTCTCTGTATTTGCTTCGAAGGTGAAACGCCTTCGAAATAGGGATGTATTGTTCATAAAGATTCAATGGTCTGCAAATCCCAGTAGTTCCACTCGGGAAGCCATGGAATTAATCGAGCAATCTTATCTTGGTTTTCTATCATCTTGTGTTCAGGGTGAGAAATTTTAAATTAGAGCTTATCTATCTTCCTTTGATTGATGAAATAATTTTGTGGAATACAAATTCTTCTCTAGAAATTATGAGGACGCAATTTTGTTAAGGAGGGAGTCTGTAGTCACCCTGGTTTTGGAGATTACGTGTTAATATTAAATTGTAACAGTAGTTATAATTTAATATTGTAAATTAAAATAAAATTGGAGATTTTAAATTGTTTATTTGGAATAAACAATGAATTTTGAAAATAAAATGAGAAAAATAATTTTTGGAACTTTATTTCATTTATTTGGGTTAATAATGATTGGAAAATGGGTTTTATTTGGAGAAAATGCAATAATTGTATTAATTATTGCCAATTACTTCTTTTAATATGTTTTAAAAGAAGTATGAGATTTTTAAAGGTTGTTTATTTAAATAAAAAGGTGGAAATTGGTTTTAAAATGAGTTTAATTATAAATTTGCATTTAAAATGGTTTAAAATATTTTTCTAAGTGAGAAAGGTATTTTTGTGGAATTTTAGAAGTTAAAAATTATAGTTTTATACATTTATTTGAGTAAATAGTGTATTTTTGAAAAATAACGGATTTTAATAATAAAAATGTTTTATAAATTAAAATTAATCTTTTATATAATGTAAAGTATTTTACATACTTTATTGTGTAAAAATTTGAGGGAAAATACATTGTTTTCTTTATATATAAGTGTGTGTATTTGTTAAGTATGTTTAATTTAACTTAGGCTTATTGATTAACTCTTTTATTTGGGTCCAAAGCCCACCTAGCCTAAACCAGTAATTGAGAAAAAGGAGAATTCTTTACATGTACCTTCATTTTTTCTCTCAGCTCCTTCTTCTAACCTGAAAATAGAAATGAAACCCATCTCTACCCTTTTAGCAAATTTCAAGCTCTTCCTTCAAATTAGTTCAACAAGTTGAGAATTTTATCAAAGTAGAGTATAATTAAAGGTAATCTCACTCCAAAACTTTACAATTTCATCAAATCCAATTTTTAGAAGTAGGGTTTTCTGATTCACTGTATATTTCCTGTTGCATGTGTTGTTCTAAGTTTCTATAGGTTTTTTGAAGCCCCTTCCTACTCAAAGCTTTCCTCTTTCAACACAAATTCAAGTTTTTGCTTTGCAACAGCAGGTGAGTTGAATAACTCACAATATCTGGCAAAATCAAAGAGCAAAGAGCTTGATTCTGTACAGAAATAGTTACTGTAGTGAATTTTTGTTCATAGTTTTCTTCCTTATAAAAATCAGTTCTAGGGTGCTTCTTTGAGGACTGATATCTTTCAATTCCGGCAACGAAATGTTACCGGACTTCTTTCAATTAGTAGTTTAATGTAGATGTGCATGCCTATGAAATTTCATTGAAAAATATTACCATTTGATCTGTCAAACCTTTGCTTGAAAATGGGTACGCGTAAGAGGAATGACCTGGAAACGAAGGGAGTGAATTCCCGTATGAATGGTCGACCTTGAGGTCGACCGTAGCCTTCCCCAGGTCGACCATACGGTCGACCTGAGGCTCCTCATGGTCGACCTAGCGGTCGACCTGAGGAAGAGAATGGTCGACCTAAATGTTTGCCTTATGCCTTGTTTTGCAGAATTAATTCGCAGCTTTTGTCTTCGATTTGCTGTGACTTTGTTATGTGTTTTGTCACAAATTTTAGATGATTTTTAATATGATTAAGGGCTATGACGTTCATCAATGGACTAGCCAAGTTTGGTGAGTTTGTGATTCAAATTTGAGTTGAATTCATATTGGGTTTGGATTGATTTCGTATTGAAATTGAGTTGAATTCGAGTTATCGATTTTGCGTATTTCTTTGGTTTTTCATTGTTTTCGAGCACGGTTTTCTCTGAATCTTTTTGAAATGAGTTTTAAAATTAATAGGCATTTCAAAATAATTATTATATAATATTTTAAAGTATTTCCAAATATAATGTCTAATTATTCTCTATAATAAGGGAATTTTCAAATGTGGCTTTCAAAATCGATTTCGGAAATTGGTTTTAAAAGCTTGTTTTCTCAAATAAATTATTTTATATATAAATTACACATTTTTGCACTATTCGAGCGAATGAGAAGGAGAATTAAATAGTTTGGTAAAACACGTAGTATGGGACACGTGCGTTTATTTTATCGCTTAATTCCCGACTTTTCCATTTGATCGTTTTGACCTCTGGGTCAAGTTTACCGATGAGATGAGGTAAACTTTTTACTGATTTGAGTGTGAAATTTACTAGCGGTTAGTAAACCGTTTAGTGCGAACGTGTGGTATGGGACACACGTTAACACTATTCAGGTAGTTATCCGAGAGTTTGTGACACATTTTTCCAAGAGACGTATTTGCCAGTACTGGACCTTCGAGTCATTTTTCCTTTGGGATGTTTGTCTAAGTGACGTTTGTCATTGCGACGTATTTGTCCTTGGGATGTTTGTCTAAGAGACATATTTATTTGTCCTTCGGAACGTTTGTCTAAGAAATGTGGCGCATATTTGAGATAACAGTACTTGGCAAGGCTTCGGCCACATGCATGTGCAAATACTTTTGAGATGATTTCTTGACTATATTCCCTAGTGCATCGTCCCTTTTCGAAATTGGTCCTTTCAACCATTCGATATATTTGTGGCGATTACCTTTCGGGAATTTGAACTCTTGGAAGTTCTATTTTGAGATTTGAGTTGCCTACACTGGCGTTATTTGAGATTTTCCTTTTGGCGTTATTATTGAGACTGGTTTTTTGGCGTTTATTTGGGATATTATTCTCCTATGTTGGAGAGTTATATTTGATTGCCTTATGGCATATTTTAAGATGGTGATTTCTTTGAGATCTCTTTGAGTTTACCGATATGGAGGATTTGGGATTTCTCCTTTCTAGGAGTTATATTTTCCCGAAACCACTATTGATAATTTGTGATTTTCCGATGATATGAGGCTTGCTATATTTAGCGTTTTATGGATTGTCTTATCTCTTTGAGATTACATGTTTTGTATGTGATATCATCTCATCACTTAAAATAACCATACCATACTTATGCTCATGCTTATACTTATTATTGTTTCTTCTTGTTTAAGAAGAAAATTACCCTTTTCTTTATGCATCTAATACTGCTTATCCTTATTAACTGATTTGTTTAGCTAGATTGACCCGGGTATTTTATACTCCGGTCAGACCGAGGTGTTTCAGGTTAGGTACCCTTATGGACTTAGCCTATTATGCTTCCGCATGGACTTATCTGCTAGTTCTTTTTGTTGTAGTCTTTTTGTAGCTACTCTGATATGTATTTATTGTTTTGACTCATGTGTATATTGTGGTCGTCATACCACTTATGATGTATTATTTGTATTGTATTGGGATGTATCAGCATATATGTATATATGTATATATATCTGTTACTGTTACTGTTCTGTGATGTGTTATGCATTTGAGTTGTTGTATTTTGTTCTGATAGATCCTATAGCCACCTGTAGTTTTGGATTAAACATTTATTGGATATGTCGATCCACTTGAATTAGAAAAAAATATATAGAGCACTAATCGACGTACTCAATAGATATTTAAGACAAGACTATAGATGGTCGCTCCTAACCAGCCCTATTCTCCACATTAGTAGACAGTATTACCCAGTAATACTCTTTGTTAATATGGGTATCAGGGTGGGGCGTCACAGTTACTAAAGTGGAACATCGAACTGAGCTAATTCGACATCACTTATCTCCCTCGGAGTGCCATATTGGGACAGGCACTGGCGGACTTTATAGTAGAATTCACAGCATATGATGATCTCCAAGAAAGCGGTGGAGCCCCTACCATTCGGTGGAAAATGTATACTAATGGAGCATCCAATGATCACTTTTCTGGAGCCAGAATCGTGCTAGTAACTCCAAAGGATCGATCAATTTGCTATGCTTTGAAGCTTGACTTCCCTGCAATGAATAACGAAGCTGAATATGAACTCTGATCATTGGACTCAAGCTTGCTAGAGAACTGGGGATAAATCTCTTGAAATATTTTGCGATTCCCAATTAGTGGTATACCAAGTCAGGGGAGATTACCAAGCTAAAGGACAATGACTCGCCTTATAACTTATCCGAATCCAAGAACTATTGACTGACTTTGAGTATTATGACATCATGCACATTCCATGGGATCAAAACAAAGAGGCTGACTCACTGGAAAAGTTTGCAAGCACTAGGGACGCAAAGCAAATAGGCTTAGTTACAGTCGAAGTACCAAACGCTCTGAGCATAAACCAGAGGGAAATCGACTGGGTACTAGAGATGGGGCCTGAGAAGGAGTTGTGGATGACTCCGATTAAAGATTATTTGCTATAGGGAGTCCTTCCCGAATGGAGGATTGAAAGACGACAAATCCTCGGCAAAGCTTCACGATATATCATTCTAGTAGGAATCATGTATAGAAAGGGTTTTTCCATTCCCCTGCTCTAGTGTATCGCTCATAATGAAATAAAACGAGTCCAAAAAGAACTCCATGAAGGGGAATGTGACAACCACACTGGGGGGCAAACCCTAGCAAAGAAAATACTCCATTATGGGTATTACTGGCCAAACGTTAACCGAGATGCTGCTGATTACGCTAAGCGATACGACAAGTGCCAGATGTATGCGAAAGTTTCGAGAGCTCCACCGGCGGAAATTACATAAATGGTCAGTCCATGGCTGTTTGCCACATGGGGCATAGATATTATCAATTCCTTACCAATCTCCAAGGGTGGTGCGAAGTATGCCATCATAGCAGTTGATTACTTCACTAAATGGGCCGAAGCAACACCTTTAGCCACGATCACGACAAAGAGAGTAATCAACTTCTTTGTCTGAAACATATTCTATCGTTTTGGCCTTCCATGAACCATTGTAACTGACAATGGAACCCAATTCGACAATGTTGAATTCAAGGACTTTTGCCATCGTCATCATATTAAAAAGAGATTTGCGGCAGTTGCTCACCCTCAAGCAAATGGACAAGTTGAAGCTGTAAAAAAAAAATCATAAAGTCCATTCTCAAGAAACATTTGGAAAAGGATATATGCAAGTGGGTGGATAAACTCCCAACAGCATTATGGGCTTACAGAACCACCCACAAGTCCACGACTAGACATACTCCATTCGCCTTTGCTTATGACTCCGAAGCCATCATTCCCGTTGAACTCGAAGTCCCTTCTCATCGGGTGACCAACTACGACCCTAGAACGAATAGAGATCTCCTCTTAGAATCTCTAGACTTCATAGATGAGAAGCGCAAAGAAGCTGATTTAAGGGCAGCTGCACATCGACACCGAGTCGCATGATACTACAATACTAAAGTCTCACCTAGATTCTTTGAAATCGGTGATCTCACCTTGAAATAGGTTTTTCCTATCCCATTGCATACGAATCCTACTTGGGAAGGACCGTATGTCATTGAACAGTGGCTTGGAGGAGGAACCTTCAAGCTAGTGACTGTTGATGGCGTCAAATCCTAAGGGCTTGGAATAGCAAGCATTTATGATGCTATTTCACTTAGTTTATTCTTTTTCATTCGGTTGTATTCAATTTTTGAATTTGCTTTAGCATTTGATTTTCCAGATATGTAGTAAGACAAATTATGTCATTCTTTTCATTTAGCAAATAAACTTTGAAATTTCCTTCATACCTGTGATTGCTGTTGCATTACATATTAGTTACAATACCCGACTGACTAATATTGACATGTCCGAGTAGGTTCCTAGAGTTTGGAGCTAGCCGATCAGTAAGTTCATGATTGAACTAAACAAGAAGAACATGGTTCGACCGTCCATTCGATGATTCTCGCTCACGACCCGATGAACGGAGTACCTAACGAGAAATAAATGTGACTTGACAATTCGATAAACAAATTAATCCCACCGATCGATAGGATAGACATGTATCAAAAGCGATCGTGACATGACTGATGCTCGCCAAGTTAAACCCCGAATTTAGGGGCAAATCAATCAATTAAGGAAAGTACTGTCTGACTATTTTATGAAATAACTCTACGTTCCCAAAGTGTGGACGAGAGTATAAACACAAATTGGGTGCGATTCGACAGCCACCAACTAACACTTATCCCCAGAGTGCGGATATGAGTATAAATGAATAGATGAGTGTGGTTCGACCACTCACTAGTCCATAAACTTCGACCTGAAACCGATAGGAGTATAAATTCGCTAAGGATGGAGTTTGACCATCCATTATCTAACTCTGCTAACCCGAGACTGGGGAAAGGAGTATAATCACTTAAATCGACGAATCTGATGGTTAACACTAGGTTCAACTTGAGGCCACGACCACATGGAAGCCTTGAGTAAAAATTAACCGATGATTATCCAAACAAGCAATGAATTACAAGTACATTGAATGGAAAAGTAATAGCTCGACTAATCAAACAAATTCACATAAGAGTTCAAGAGAAAATAATGAACTTTTATTTACATGTTAAACTTAGAAGTCATGGTACAAGTTTATTCTAAAGCAAGAGTCATACCCGCATACACATGACCAACAAAAAGAAAAATAGCTACATAAGCTATATACAAACTAAGCCGACGTGACAGCTACTTTTTTTTCTTTTTCTCCTCCTTGAGTTTTTTGGGAGTGGGCCCACTCGAGCCTCCACCTGTTCCTCTCTTTGATCCCCTACCACTGCCTTTACCACCTTCGGTAGGACAACTTTTAGGTTTCGGAGCGATTCCTTCGAGAACCAACCCACCATAAGGAATAACTTGAAGAGGGATAAGGTTTGGATCACCGACGTCTGCCTCAACGGGTTCAGTTTTAGCTTTCTTCTTCAATAACTCTTCCCTCTCGATGCGATCCTTCAAGCTGAGCTCACCAGTGTGTTCGGAGGCACCTGTGACCATAACATCATCAGATTCATCTAGTAGCGGCTGATCGTCGGCAAGAGCTCCAATAACTTGAGCATCGGGTCATAGAATGTCGGTAGTCACTGGAATTTCAGTAAATCTTATTTGTTGCTCTACAGCAACACCACTTCCTGGAGTTTGACAGGGAGCCGGAAGACCTACATATTCGCGGGAACAAGAAAATAAGCCCATAACTATTGGACATGAAGAACGAAACCTCTCGATAATGGAGAATAGAGCGGGATACCTGCATCCAACTGACTTTCTGTTGTTACTGGAGTGCTCCCATCTTGGATAGGAGTCGACACCTTTGATTTATAACCGGTAACCTTTGGGATCAGACTCTGAAGCTTCAGCGATTTCTTTCCTTTTGCCAGAGGGTGCCAAAATATCAAAGTATTTGAGCCTTGCTGCAGCAAGATCTAAAGGTTCATTCTCATGAAGGATCTCTTATACCAATTTATCCTCATCCAAATCAGCTTGGCCAAGGGCTTTCTTCCTCATTACAAAGATATATTACCAAGCTTCAGCAAGCGATTCGAGGTAGCCCTCTCTAAGAAAATGCAAATCACGATGGATTAGGACCTTGGCATTGTACTCAACAATCAGAGGATCGAACATCTCCTTAATCTCATTCCGGCCATCCTCTTTAGCATCCTCCAACTAGGACTTAATTTTCCTTCTAACTTCATTACAGCCAGCTTCCCTTGCCTCTTCCTTGAGAGCTTCGATTTGAGCGAGCTGCTCGTCAAGTTTAATTTTCAGCTCCCAAGCCTCGACGGCCTCTTCATAATACTTTTGAGACTCCTTTTGAGCCTCAAGTTTTTCTTCCTTCTCTTGCTTAAGAAGCTCTTTCAGTTCCTCAATGCGGTGGGCTAGAGTTTCTTCTCTTTATGCAATGTGTCCTTCTACAGAGCAAGTGCACCACTGCGACTAAAGGCGGCGTCCAGCTCCTTTTTGTGAGCCACTTCTAGACAATTAACTGCTTCGGATGTTTCTTTAGCATTCTTCTCTATCGTGGCTAACTTCATGTTTAACTTCGTGATCTCATCATCTTGGTGTTTGATTATGTCTTTACTATGGATCGCCTCCAACTTAAGGCGATCGATTTCATGTTGCCTTTCAGTCGACACCTCAAATATTTTTTCGGCTAAATGCTGGAATGCTTTTTGCTGCACAAAAACATCATTGACACATGTAAGTGAACTCGCTTTAGCACTTCCTGGAATTATATGAATGGAGGGAAGAATCTTTAGCCCATCAAAGCAGATTTTTGGAAAATTGACCTTAAGTTCGGTCAGTCTTTCTGTCATAGATGCCTCAAGAGCTGTGGTAGCTGGATCAGAAGTAACAATACAATGTTTGCTCGACCAGTGATCGCAAGGCTTTCGAGATCCATGTGAACCCGAATGATGCTCGGGAAGCACAACAGTTTGTGGACATGAGAAGAGGTCTGATTGCCGCTATGTACTAGAAGATTGCGCTAAACATCCTAATAAGATGATTGAGATTTGGACATGTGCTTAAAGGATGAAAACTCCCTTGAATGATGACTTCTTTTCCGGTCGTCATCCCTTTCTCGATGCCTGCCCGAGTCTGGACCACGACTGGATCCATACTGTGTTAAGAAGCCCCCAAGCGATAAAAGGCATGATAATGAGACATAGCACTTGCAAACCAAACAAGAGCATGTAAGTAATCATCAAATAAAAGATAGAAAAAAATTGTGTAGTGAAGTGAACGTGATTGTGAGTATCCTAGTGGTCCCCTCGATGGACCAGTTATTGTAGCATTGCTCAGAGGAGTGATTTTCCCTTTGCTAGTGGGAGGAATGTCAACACCAGTCTTGGTGGGAGAATTAAGCCCCACGATACTAATGTTAGGAAAGTCAAAGGTCTCAATGTCATCTAGAATCGGTAGATTTGAGAATCCTTCCATCGAACTTTCTAAAGGCTGAGAGGAAGACTCTTCTTCAACAGAGGTGATGGTGAACTCAGACTTTTTAGCAGTTTTTCTCCTATGGAGTTTATATGCTAGCCTTTTCCTTTTCTTGTTGGCACATTAGATTTCATGCCTTGTGATGATACGATCACAGGCGCGTTGCTCGGCCCTGCATCATCATCGTCAGGCTAGTTGGCTTCATTACCTCTAATTTCACCTTCTTCGGTATCGTCCTAAGCCTCCTCGACTGGGGGCACCACAGGGCTATCAGTGCCACCTTCTTATTTCATAATATTTCTTTGCAATGCAACGCTTCCCCAAAGCCCGATGCATCGACCTTCTTTTAACAACCCAAAAAGAGATAACCACTCATCGGTTACAAGGGATCTAATGTCCCTATCCTCAACTAGGGTGGCGCGGATTGCAGAAACCGCTCTTGAATAATTATCACCTTCGGGTCGTGGATGGACACCTATGAATTTTCAAACTATTTACTAGTTCAGGATATGATTTGGGCTTATGAATAAGGAAATATAGTGAATGCAACACTTACGTCCTTCCAACCATCGCCTCGTGAAGTCGGGCGGACAATGAACGTAGAACCATTTATGTTTAAAGACACTGAGCTTGTTCCAAGCACCAGTCATAACTTGACAGTTGGGCGCGGGCTCGAGGAAAGTATATGAAAGGCTTCCCATCTTTCGCCTGAAATTGTAGATGAACCTGATTATCTTTAGGAGATGGCGGGCGGAATAGAACATCGATAAATAACAAGAAAGTGCCATGAAGAAAAGCATAGTTGTTCGGATGCAGCTGAGCAGGAGCTATTCTCTGATAATTTAGCATCTTTCGGATAAAAGAATTAAATGGTTGCACACATCCGGCCCAGCACATAAATTTATTACATGTCGTATACCCCTCCGGGGCAAATGAGCCATGTCATTCATTGAAGGGACTAGAACATCTTCAAATGGGATCCCATGTTTAGAGCACAACCTATGGTGAGAAGCCTCACCAATTCTAGAGGACTGGGAATCCACTGGGTTATCCAAAAATACAGCACCCTCTAAAGTGCTAGGGGTAGGAATATCTCTTCCATCGGAAGGGTGGGACATCGGATAAAACGTCAACTAATGGACCAGAAATCTTCGGTTGCTCAGTTTGATGTTAAGGAGAAAGTCTACTGGATACAGTCGTAGAACTTGACTCGACACCTGGATTACAGTGCTCTGAAGGTTGTTTAGAAGACACTACGGTTAAACGCCCTGAATGTTTGGAGCCCATATTAACTAAACTTACAAAATAATCAAGATTAGAAAAATTAACCTGTCCCTTTGTGATAGGTGTAAACTAGCATGGTGCAGTGTTGTGCAGCGCAGAGATAAATAGATCCAAATTAAAAGCAAAAGTAGTGACAAGACTTTAGTGAAAGTGTGTTATGTTGTGGATCGTGCAATATGGATATTCAATAAAGAAGAAAATATTGTAGATAACTGTATAATTATTAATGCGGAAAATAAATGTGGTAAAAAATAACACCAGAGATTTTTATACTGGTTCGGACTTCCCGTCCTACGTCCAGTCCCAGACTCCTTCTGGAATTTCACTAAAAACCATAACCCTCACTTAACTCGAAGGAATAGGTCTATACAACCACTGAGCAGCCGAACAGGGACCTGAGCAGCAGAACAGGATTTCGCCTCAGCAGTCGAAGAGGACTTCACACGCCTGAGTAGCAGAACAGGACTTCAACAAAAACAAAAGATTGTTTTGACCTTGTGTGTTCTAATAACATGGATTTGTCACTGGTAGTACACCCTTCCTATAATCTTTTCCTCAAGTATGATGTGTGTAGTTGTGTGTATATGAAGATTAGGATGTTTCAAATTGCTTGAAGAATATGGAAATGAATATGTAAGCAATGAATGTATGAATTCGAGAGAGTAGTTAATTCAGAAAATATGATTCAAGTATAAGCAAGTAAGTGAAGTTAGTCAAGTGATTTGATCTTGAAATTCATGCATATATATAGTAGTTAAGGAGTTGCAACTACTGGTGAAGAGATCTCTGCGAATAGCAATGGTTGCAACCCTTGGGGAGGAAGAAGGCTATTCAAAAAAGGAAGTGTCTTTTCACACAAAAATGACTGTTGCAGAATTCAGTCGACTGACTCAGGTCATTCAGTCGACTGAATTTAAGAACATGTACATATATGTTAAAATGCACAGATTCAGTCGACTGACTCAGGTCATTCAGTCGACTGAATTCTGTTGTTAAGCAAAAACTATAGTAGCTCATTTGGTTAGAGTACTTTCCTTCCAAACTAGTGACCCGGGTTCGAGCCTCGCTCCATGCATTTTTTGAAAACTTGATTTTGATTAAAATATGCATGCAATTTTATGTGAATGGTGATTCTTGAGGAAAGATTTTAACAAAGCACTAAACTAGACTTTATATACTCATTTGATGACTCTTGTTAAAATATATAACTATACAAACCATATATTGAGCCGATGAGTCTGGGTGTTATCGTAGTCATAGATTCGTGAATTGTTGTTTCATGTCAGCAATCAAAACCTATGATCCAACATTTAGATTCCAACTAGTATTACCGTCGTCGATGACTGTTTCAACTGGCGTTTGCGTTGATCAGTTGTGTATGCTTTGGGATCGATTATCGACTTGTTGAAGGATGAGGCTCATTATTGAAGTCCATATGTTAAGTTTTAATTCATATTTTATTCTTTTAATTTCAAGTTTAAAGGTGGACATACAAGTCTTATTGTCCATTATAAGCATATGTTTAATTTCGTTAAGACGAGATTGGTTCTGATTGTTCATGCAAGGTAATATGGATTGGTTTGCTCAATTGTTCATGTTTAATTCAAAGGCTTAGAATCGGCTAAATCCCTAGAGTCGATCCCTTTATCTTAATACAACTGATCCCTCTCATGGCGCCTACAACCGATTCCTCTCCTAAAGCCTATAACTGATCCCTCTATTCTCTAACACCACCGATCCCTTCTTACTCAAAGACAGTAGTAACTGATCACTTGGCCGAGCACTCCATCACCGATCCCTCCTCAAATAACAGATCCCTATGGCATGCCTCTGCACCGATCCCATTACTTAGCTATTCTCACATTCAATATACGAGACTGATCCCTCTCATCCACATACATCAGCGACCGATCCCTTCATACTCCATCACGGCCGATCCCTCTACTTCTTTCATGCTTCACTCCTTTCCTTCTCCTCTTCTACCACCTCACCGAACCCAACTTCACCATCGTTCTCCTCTTGTTCGCCTAATTCGACATGGCATAACCGAACCAATCATCTCGTCACGAATCATACACATATACAAACTAAAAACCTACCTATGTATATAAATTGGCAGTAAGATGTGGAGAAGTCAATAGTGATGGCGAGTAGTTTAGAGATGATCGAAATTGAAGGTAAAGAGGGATCGGGTTGATGAAAGTATAAAGGGTCGCGATGGATATTGGTTTGAAATTGAAGAAGGAAGAGAGGGGGAAGGGTTCAGCTTCACTAATTTCTGAAGTAAGGTGGTGTGGGAAAGAGGGTTCAGATGTAGAAATAAACTAAAGTGAAGGATGGAGGGGGAAATGTTGGCTTATATATGGGGCTTATAGGGATCAACCTGCTTTAGCTTCTCCACGAAGCCAAAAAGATTAAGTCCCCAACATGTGAAGGGATCGGGTACAGTCCCTTGACTTGGGGATCCAATCTGATCCCTATTATATTAAAAAAAGAAAAGAGAAAGAGAGAAGATGGGAGAGAAAGGGATCGATTGGAGGAATTTCGTTCCCTATAAACATAAATAAAAAAGAGTAAAGGGATCAGGTATGATCCCTATGTGCATTCAAACATGTACATAAAAAATATATAAAGTAAATAAATATAAAATGTAATGAAATTGCATCTAATTCAATGAAAATTGACGACGACCCGTGAGCATGCAAACGCATCCGGGAGCCAACGACAAGAACGTGTACCTGAACGTGCACGTGTATATTCTAAAAATTCAATTTTTGAAATCGACAGAAATTGAATTCAAACCTCAAGTTTTCAAGGTCCAGACTGAATCAGATAGCCAAAGCATATTAGCCTCATAGAACTGGACATAGATAGCAACTGACGGAACATAATCCTGAATTTTTACTATTGTAAATCGACCAAGCGTCATAACGATCAAAGAGAGATACGACACTTCGGCAAAATAATTCGACGAAAGAATAGCGACTATTTGGAAAACTGGATGGATTTCTTTCCGGCGACTCTAACTTGCTTCAATTCAAAGCACGTCATGTTCAACACAAGATGTACTTTGGGGGGTAAGTGTTATCGGACATCTTGACCCAGCTATATCCGAGCTGATTGGACAAGTTAGATTCGACTGTCATCAAGGCCAGTAAGCCCAGAGTGATGATTGTGGGCTCCAGAAATTAAGTACAGATGATAATATGAAGTCGTGATCGAATGGAATTGAGAGATATGCTATACAGAATGTTCAAAGTATGGAATATAGTTTAATCTAGAAAAGGGATCGGCTATTATCCCTCTCAACCAAAGGGATTGGTTTATTTCAGCCAAACAAGTGCAACTCAATGGAAAATAATCGATATTTCAAGTTCTAGAAGTCCAACGCATATGAAACTTTGAGAACAAGATGCGGGGACCTTAGGAAGACCAACCTAGGGACCGCACCTCAAATGAGTAAGCAAGAGGGATCGGTCGTCTTCCCTCCATAGGGATCAACCAGAATCAGGTAACAACACACTTTGCAACAATGATCGATCAATATCTCAACATCTACATGTCCAATTGACATAAAACTTAGAGACTAGGCATAATGCAACATGGAGAAGCTCCCATAGGGATCGCACCCCCAAACTCCTCCAAAATAGGGATCGGCACTGATCCCTATTTTCTGGGATTTGGGTCATGCGACCCCTCTTTGGGCCCTTATGGTCTTGGAGATCCTTCTACCGAATTTTCAGGAAGATATTTCGCCATCTTCCTCTATAAATATAGACTTCATTATTTATTTTTGGGATCTATATGCTGCTTACTGCTTTATACACTTTTATAACTAAGGATTCTAATCTGATCCCTATTATATTCAGTTTACAAAGTGATGAATATAGCTATCTCTTCAAAGTGGACGTAGGCAAATAATGCCAAACCATTATAAACTATCGTGTCTCTATTATATTCTTATTTATTATTGCTTTGTTGCTATATTCTCTCTGTTTACATTGAATATTCTTCATCTATTTCTCTCCACATACTCTATTGGGTATTTGTGACCAATTTTGGTGCAAACACTTGGTTTTGGTAAAATCCAATTTTACTTTGTTAAGCATTACCCATTAGTGACAATTATTTACACCAATTCTCTTTGTCAAAACTATATCACTTTGGACTTATGAAACGTGGTAATGGTCAAAATTTCAAGATCGTATATATTTCAACTCTATAATCCAAACATAAAGTCCTTGGTTCAATAATAACTATTATTGACTGTACTGCTCTGGTCAAAGACTTTGACTTTGGTTTGACTTTAGTTGACCATGATACTAACCTCATATAACCGATGAGACGACTTCTCTCTTCATAGTGTTTCACTTTCAATGCTTCCACTCGACCCAACTATGGTTGTTCGATGGACATCGGGCCACAATATAACTATAGTAAATGTGGAGCTTCCACATTAAGGATCAATAGCATTCTCAATTAAGGAGAACTGTGTATTATTGTTACATCGATATTTTCTATTTGACCTTAGTTATATCAACCAATAGAAAACTATCGAGTAAGTCATTCCATTGTTATCTAATAACTATCAGCACGTAATCCCTTGGTGTCTCTAGCAGTCATGAGTAATACATTGCCCAACATTTGGAGGGCGTTACATACTCTGGTCTTAATGGATGCATCGATATCCAGTCTCGATACATCTTGACTAAGAATATTTAAAATGGTATGTTTATTTTATTGTGATAAATCGGTCATGGTTATAACGCATTGTAACTACTTTCACATAACATACCATTTATGGATTTTTTATTACATATACTTTTAATTAAATTAGTTAATTAATATAACATATTATATCAAGTATATAATAGAAATAAAACACATTTTATTTCGAACAAGATAGACTATCGAGTTAGATATACGTAACAAATTACATAACTGGCCCTAGAACATATCCTTAACTCTCTCAATCTCCCACTTGCACTTGTGGTCAATTATGGAATCTCTATCCCATCCCTTCAGTCAGTTTGATGAGAATTGATCAAGTTAGGCCCTTCATGAATGGATCTGCTATGTTGGTTTAATTAACTACTATGTGATTCAACTCTCTCCGATGTTGATAAACTACCTTTATCATGTGGAACTATTCGAAGTATGTTTCTCGACTTCTAGTGAGCTCTTATTATTACATTGTTATCATATAACAATGATGTAGTATTCATAATATTTGGAATCATTGCAAGCTCAGTTATAAGTTTGTGCATTTATATTTATATACTCTGCTTTTATTACAGCGCTACTCAAGGCGATGTACTTAGTCTTTCATTAAATAACCAGAACCTTTCGTTTGGAACATTTCCAACTTAAAGCTTCTTAATTAAGGTTTGAACATGGATTTAATATTAACATAGTATTACTCAATATCAGTCATTAAGTTTGATTAATTTAATTAATCAACATTTCGATTAATTTTTATATTCTTAGTAATACACATATATCTTATATATATGTATATTAATTTATTAATTAACTTTTAATTAATTAATTTAATTAAACAATTTTAATTAAATTTTATTAATTTCAAAAATTCTTTATACATACAAGTATACTATTGTCCTAAACAATTCAAGAAAACATAACATATATCATTATATATATTATACATGTATATATATTTAATCAATTAACTTATTTAATTAATTCATTTATTTTTTAATCTTATTAGTAAATAATATTTTCGAAATTGACTTCATAACATTTTGAAAAATTATATTATAACTTTTATAATATGTATTTTATTTTAAAATTTAAAATTTATTTTAATTTTCAAAGCAATTTGAAAATCTATATTATAACATTAATAATATTTTTCTTATTTTAAAATTTACTTTTAAATTTAAAACTTTTATTTTAATTTCAAAACAATTTTGGAATTAGCTCAACGCCCAACTTAAATAGGGCCTTTTCTATTAGGGGCAACCTTAGGCTCACATAACTATTCGTGTCAGGCTGGTAGCTAAGTAGGATATGGTACTTGATTACCTAACAATCCAGCTCGAACACTACCTTTCTTAGATAACCTACTGATTGGGTTGTAAGCTTAATTAGTTAACATAATATGACTAATTTAGACTACATAGGCTACTCGCCTCCAATACCATTGTTGGAACTGGGCCAGCTTGTAGTGGAAGAAATAGGAGAATTTTAATTTTTTTTACCATTTTGGATCTTTATTAGGCTGATGAAGTCTAATTCGTTTAGAACTTTTCTAAATTTCTTTTAAATAAAATCATTACTTTATTTAATTCTATAAATAAAATTTTACTTTATATAATTTCATATTACGTTTGAATATGCGTATCAAATACACATATGTGTATATGTGTACGTGCTATATAAGTCGTGTGCATGGTTTAACATGCCCATATATAGATGGTAGAATTTACATCGCTACAGACATATTTGCCCCTACATAAACATATGTGATGTCTAATATATATGTACATACATATATATATATATATAGTTTTATAAATAATATTAAATAATATTTGTAGAATATGAATGTTTATATATATGTATATGTGTGTATATATAAGTAACATGAATAATAAAATTAAATTTGAATTTCAAATTTTAGATCTAGATCTTTGTAATATAATATCTAGATTTTTCAAATTCATATTAATATATTAATGTTATATATATATATATTATATATTATACTTCAAAATAATAATTATTATTTTTAATTCATATACATATTATACATATATAAATTAATATTTTCAAAAATAAATATATGTATAAATATATATAGCTTTAGTATGAATAAGTAAATTTTTTAGCAAAGCTAGCCGGCTTTATACTGGGCCGTCCCACTGAATAAATAAAGGGAAAACAGTTGTTATGCACATGCACAGAACAACTAAGGGGAAAAGGCCCAAGATTCAAAAATAAAAGCAGAGTAGCTAGACAAAGGTGCCTAAACTACTAAATCAACATGACTATGCTCCCTCGGAAGAGGAAGAACATCCATGGCCTACATCCGACGATGGACCAATATAATGTGAATAACCTGAGAAGAGAGCTGTTAGACGTGGACCATAACCTTCTGAATCAGGAGAGTAAATAAATTTCCTATCCCATGTGACATCATAAAAATTGCTTTTATTCTCCTCACCAATCTCGCCAACACTTGTAAGGCACAAACCATCTCCCTCAATATGGTAGATAAGAAAACGACTCTCGCCCCCAATGTCAATGATAAAGGCACAAAAAGTGTTAGTCTTAGGCTAATATCTCATATCAGAAGGAGCATGAACCTAAGCTCGTTCGTCAGAATTCCAGGATATAGCATTAGACATAGAAAAAGAAGGTACCACATCCAGGGCCGATGGTGGTAAACTAACAGATGAAGCTACACAAACTTAAGCAACAACATGAGGAACAACAAAGGGAGCTACATCAATAGGATCTTCAGGAGCACAACAAAGGGAGCTATAGGAGCAACCTTTGGAACCCACTTCCGGACAGGAGGACGAGGAAGAGGAATTCGATCAGCTAGGGGAACAAAACCTACAACTGTCGATCTAGAACAAGTATCCAAAAGATGCCCAAAAGACTAACAGGACGTGCATATCTCAGGTTTCCAACTGTAGCAAACTCTGACCTTAGCAAACTGGTTCTCGTCTAGTCTGACCTTTAAAACCGAAGGCAAAGGTTTGTCAGGAGTAATCTCGATCAGAGCTTTGGCATAGACTAATATCTTTCTGGCCACTGTGTTTGCGTCATAACATATCACCTTACCAACTAGACCGGCTAGCCAGTCAATCCCAATCAGAGGCTGAAGAACAGAAGGAATGTGAGAAAAGTGGGCCCGGACAGGAATAGATAAAACTTGATCTTTCTCTCGATCCACAGAAGGACTCCAAGTAGTGATAATGAAAGGTTTCCCATCTATAAGAATTGGGTCGGCTTCCAGAATACGCTATCTTTCATCACTACGTGAGAATTTAAAATAGAACATTTCATTATCAAAGTGAACACTAAAACCCCTCCTAAGCTTCCAAACCTGGTTGCACCTCACCTTAACTAAATGATAGGGAGGATTGGAGTCGAGAAAAAAATCCACCAAGTGTTCTTTCCAGTAATCCACGCCAGCCTCAATCACTTCCTTCGGTGGGATCATCACACCCTCAATCTCAACTAAATCAAAGCGACGAGGTGAATACTTACTAGCATTATTTGGCAACTTGGTAAATAAAGATGACCACAAAGGAGCAGGTCGAGGCGTAGGAGGATCCAACGGACCAGCGAGCGTTGCAGCAGATATAGAATTGTTGAAATCGACATTGTTACAAGCACTTGGAGTGCAACCCATTGATAACCTACTGTCAGCACAATTTCTCACAACAGCTACAACCTCAAACACACTGTCATCATTCACCTCAGTACCAATAGCCGCAGGCGCTCGATCAATATCTATTTGCCCAATCTCAGCATCTCCCATTACAGATCCAATATTCAACCAAACAGTAGTACGAGTCCAAGATTTATTACTAGCTGCAACTAATAACGGAGCTATTGGGTTTGAATCAAGGTGACTAACAAGCATTCCAAGACCAGCACCAAGCGAGGAGCTTAACTCGTGAAGAAGGCCAAGTAACGAGGAGTCACCAGCTTTTGTCGAGATAGGAACTCTCACAGATTTCGGAGCAGAGGAGCAATCAACGGCAGCAGAAGTGGCCAAGGGATCACCAGCCTTGCCAATCGAAAGAGCAGATCCACCATCAAGGTCAATGGACGAGGCGAACATAGCAAGCTTGTGCTTCGGCATAGGAAAACGACGCCGCAGAGAGCGGAAGAAAATCGTGAAAAAAGAAACGAGGCCAAAGCGAAAACAGAAGAAAATAGTTGCCTTACGATGTTAATCGCCATTCGCCCGTCGCTATGGATATCAGATTAGTTGTGAATATTTTTGAATGATAATTATGTACACGGCCTAAATTTTTTTTAATGTTTTTGGTTTTATTAAAAAACTGTTATTTTACTAAGATTTCCATACGAAGATCTTGATAAAAAATAATTTCTTTTTCTTGATAACTATTTAACGCATATCTATAATTTCATTAAATACTTATATTTATGTATTTTACAATGTATGTATGTGTGTATGTGTATATATTTATTTATTTATAATATACAGAATTAAGTATAATAAATAAAATGATTTATATATATAATATCTATATACGTATTTAATAAAAATACATATATATGAATTTTGAAAAATATAATGTAAATATATTAATAAAATAAATATGCATATATTTTATATAATTATATATGTTTTTTAAAATCAGTCTTGGAAAAAAATAATTTTTTTAATATTATTATATACAATTTTTTTAATTACTATCCATGAACTATATGTTATTATATACATATAATTTTCTTTAAATACGCACACACACATATATAATCATCAAATATAGACACTACAGACCTATACAGATTTATTATACTAATAGTTAACTAAACTAACATCTTAAATAATAGTTGTAATACCTTTGGTGTCACACTTTTTTGGTGTAAGCGTGAACTACCAAAAATGCCCCTCTACAAATATATTAAATATTAATATTACTTAAAAATAGGATCCAACAATAAAAAAAATTTACCAATTCAAAACGCACTTATCTTATTATCGCTTAAAAATAGGATCTAATGGATAAACTTTTTTTCAAAGTCATTTTTTACTAATTGATAATAGAAATAAAAAATTTAACCAATAAAAAATTAAATTCATTCTTCAGTAATTAATAACAGAAATAAAAATTCAAACCAACAAAAATTAGATAGTACAATTCAGAAAGAAAAATTAAAATTAACTGCATGTCATTTCAATGCAAAAAAATGATAAAATATTTGTGCAAATTTTATTTTTTTCGAACGAGTTAAACTTATACAATTTATAAAAAAACAACTCACGCACGAAGTGCGATCTAGCATCACGCCCGAAGTGCATGCCGTAACGCTCGTATGATATAATAAAACTATTAAATACTCATATAAGAAGATAATAAATAAGGAAATGTACATTTCCCCAAAGCCTAGAATGTATGCCTTGAAACGATGAATCTATCTCCCTAAATTGAATCATGTATCTAGAAGTTGCTAGCTTCCCGAACACAGCTACTACCAACGATCGAATGGACTTTATTTGATGTTAGAAATGCTTGAAAAGGTGGAAGGGTGAGGTATAATTTTTGACTAGTAATGGAGATGAAGAGGAGGCTCCAAACTTATTTTAGAATGAGGGTTATGATCCTTATATAAAAAAGAGACTAGAGAGAGAAAGTAGGATCAAGGTCCTTGTTTTCCTCTTACTCATTCTCTATCTTTTAATGCATAAAAACCTTACCCTTAAGACCATCATATGGTGACCATACCATGATCTAATCATGATCGAATATCTCAAGCCCCATATTGGTTTCAAACCCACTTCAAGCCTTAATAATATTTATTGCATATAAATCCAATTTAAATTCGTATTGATACCGTATATCAATTAATATATTTATAACTATTATAAACATATTTTAATTTTGTTTAACAGATCAAATAAAAACTTTATAATTAATATTTCATAAATATTAATTAATTTAATTAATTTATAACTATTATAAATTAATTAAATCATGTGGTCAAAAGAGTATTCAATATTTCGTTTATGTGACTCTTAGGTGTAAATTTGGTTAGCGGCTAATATTGAACAATTGAAATATTAACGTTCATATGTCACTAAGTAGGTGGTGTGACATTTGGCCAAATTTATCGCTTATTTGGTTTCAATAAAATCCAATTTTACTTATTAACCGTTACCCATTAGTGCCAATTATTTACACCAATTTATGGATTTTCTTTTAAATATACTTTTAACGAAATTAATTAATTAATATAACATATTATATCAAGTATATAACAGAAAGAAAATACCTTTTATTTTGAACAAGATTGGTTATCGATTTAAATATATGTAATGAATTACATAATTGCCCCTATGGCATGTGCTTAACTCTATCGAGTACAATGTTTTTTGTACCCAGTTAATATCCATATAATATTCATTCCACATTTTTGGTAACATTGTTTCATATGCTAATCTTGTAAAGCATTACAAACAACCATTTATTAAGATGTATTTCCATGCAACATTTTAGATACATCAATTATGAACAACAAATCTAAAAATTGAGTTAATCCGTATCAATACAAACTAAAATTGTATGCTGTAGTGCTTAATTATGTCTACATATACTAAGAGCATCTCCAATAAATAATCACATCTTACAATTTGTAATATGTTCACTCGAAATGCAAGGCAACAAAGGCTACAAATCTTGGTAATGTAGATTTCGGGGTCGAAAAGTTAGGAAAACGTAATATATTTAGGACTTTATTGAACAAATGCCTAAATACCAGGCATCTGTTCAACAAGCGCCTCAAATCAGGCGTTTGTTGAACAAATGCTTGGGAATTGGGCGTTTGTTCAACAAACGCCCAATTATCCTCCAACGGCTCATACAACGGCTCTATTTCCTTCCACTCTATAAATACCAACCTCCTTCATCTCCTTTCCTCACACACAACACTCTACAACATTTCCAAACTTTCTACTCTCGCTTTCTCATCTCAAAATGTTTTTCGATTTTGATGTCGATGCCGCAAGATCTAGTTTTGAAGGATTCGATTTACAAGACATTATGGTTCTGACTGGTGGAGCGGTAACTACTGGTAGTTGGACTTTGGTAGTAGACTAAGATTTATGTTACATTTGGTCTACACTCTCACTCGATCTTATTTGAGGCGCCAACCAAAGTGGTGATACTTTTTGAGGCAAAATTATTAATTGCTACAATCGAAAGAACATTGATCGCAAAAGATCGCTATTTTCGATCAAATGTCGTCATGGAAAAATCAATCATCAAACATGAACATTTGATTATAAATCGTTCAAGTTAAAGCAAATGAATCCTAGTGGATTTGAAACTAAAATGCATTTGGTAAGATTTCCTAAATTTTCATATTTCTATATTTTTCTCACAGTTCTCTAATTATTTAAGTTGTTTTTTTTGTAGAGGATGGCAGCAAACAAATTGTTTAAACAAATCTACAAACTGGAGAATAAACAAGCAGCTCATTTTTATCAGTTCATGCATGTTTATGACTTGCTAGTTGAGCATGTAAAATGGAAATCCTCTACGTTGAAAAATGTTCAAGACATCCAATCAAACAGTGTCCGAGGTAAAGCGCCAAGAGTCAGAGAAAGCTCTAGCCTTAGGGAATTGCTAGGAAGCTTCGATACGGGGTTGAAAGAGCATCTAACTCCAACCGAAGATGATTTTGTTAGGGTTCAGGGAGCTAAAGCAGCCAAAAAGAAGCAGCTGCTGAGGCGGATCAAGCAGAAATAAAAAACTCCTACTTGAATCTGAAGATAGATATGATCATGCAATGGAGTTTCGACTGCTCAAACTAAGAGAAAATGTTGAAATTGGACCGACTTCTTGTTGGAAATAAACAAAGAGATGAAGATGTACTAATGTTCATGGATATGTCACACATGTATGAAGAACAACGAGAGTATACAAAATCTAAAAGGAGAGAAATTATGAGGCATAAGTACGAAGAGGGGCTGCAGTTGTATTGGTATTTCTACAACTATTGTATCTTTGAATTTTGATGAATTCTATTATGAACATAATCCAGTAAGTTTAGAAGTACAACCAAATGAAATTGCATTACATTACTTGATATGAAATGAAATTATGATACATTACTTTTCAACAATACCCAGAACAAACTATGATACATTACTTGATATAAAATGCAACAAAAATAAATTACAATAATAATAAAAACACCAGCAACAACATGAAGAACAACAACAAACTTAACAACAATAATAAACTTTCACTGATTGCCACTAAAGTTCCAAAGATGATTTATTAGATCATTTTGTAGTCTTCGATGGAGTTGAACACTTAGATATGGCATTTGGCTTGAAACATGAACTCGAGTTTGATTGTGCTTCCAATCATATCGTTGTTCCATACATCCGGTGGTACTGGGGCACCCTTGTACACAAAGTCTTCTTCCATGTCTCTTTCGTCCTCTAAAATCATACTGTGTAAAATGACACAAGTGTATATTATGTTTTCATTTTAAGTGATGACCAAAGTCTACATGGATTGCTAACAATGACAAATCTTAATTGAAGAACACCAAATGCTTTTTCAACATCCTTTCTCTAGCCTTCTTGCATTACTGCAAACTTTGATTGTTTATTGTTTAATGGGTTAGGAATTATCCTAATAATGGTACTCCATTTAGGGTATATACCATCGCCCAGATAGTTTCCATGATCGTACGTGTTACCTCCTAAACTGAAGGTACACAGAGTTGATCTATCATTTGCTAAATCAATAAACAAAGTTGAACGTTTGACTACGTTGAGATCGTTGTTAGAACCTAGCATTTTGAATAAAACATGCCAGATCCATAAGTCATATGAAGTTACCGCTTAAAGAATAATAGTCGACCTATAAGACTTACCTGGATAAGCTCCAGCATAAGCCTTTAGACAACTCTTCCACTCCCAATGCATACAATCTATACTACCCAATATTCCCGGCTATCCTCTACTACTATGCATCTCCATTAATCTTGTTATGTCAGCTTTATTTGGTCTCCGTATGTATTGATTGCCATAAATGTCGATGATAGCTTCACAGAACTGGTCCAAATATTCTAGCACCGTGCTTTCCCCCAAATGCAAATTCTCGTCCAGAGCGTTTGTTGGTCTTGCATATGCAAGCATTCTCAACGAAGCAGTCATTTTTTAGATATTGGTTAATCCTTGAGTATGAGATGTATTAGGTTTGAAGACAAAGTATTTATCATGCTGTTTAATTGATTGTAGGATTCTAAGGAACAAAGGTCGGTGCATGCAAAATCTTCTTCTAACACTGTAGCCCCGTTGCACACCTTCCTTAATACGCCAACAATCTTATTGAAGACAAAGTGGCTCAGTGTCCTGTCATATATAGAGAATGTAATTGCTAGTCAATTATATGAAAACTTAAAGTCATACTTACCTGATGCGGTTGATATAAACCAGTAGAGGGTACACAAAAAACAACGTCATCTGTAGGAAACTACAGTCGATACTCAATAACCTCGCCCTATAAATTATATACTCTAAATGCATGTCGATGGGGATAGAACAAGGGAGGCTGTGTGTACTGAGATGATGAAGGCTCAAAGATAGCTGGTGGTAATGGAACTCTACCAGAAGAGGTACGCGGGCCAATATGGTCAAAATACAAACCCCGTATATAATCAGGCAACGCATAAGCACATGGGGTCACTCGAGCCCAATATGAATCAAAATCTCCTGGTACAGTAAAAGGCTCACCATCTACCCATATCATGGCCCTCATAGCAGTAGTATAAGCTGTGCTAGCCCGAATACCTCTATACATATCATCCTGTGGAAGCGGATTAGAGGTAATACGAACTATACCATGCAACTGCAACCAACACCGCTCTCCTAAATACCATATGAAAGAACATGTAGGAACCTAAAAGCAAACCCCACGTCTCGAAAGAGCAAACTGAAAATTAAGGGGATGATCGCCGTCGGGCTCCATAAACTAAAAATACTACTCCTAAGGACGAATGAAAATGTTGTCGTGTCGTCTCATGTCCATCTGCTATCTGGCCTCCATCAACTCATTGTGTACCTCCTGTGCAGCACGGTTTACATGCATAGCAGGACCCCAACGGCGTAATCTGGGGAAGTAAATCTAAAGTATAACATTCGCTTTGGGAATGAGTCGTAGGTGCATGTAGGTTGTATAGTCGTAATACCAAAAAGGCAGGATGCACCAAAAACCATAAATCTGTCGAGACTGCTGTAGCGCATAGGTATCCAACACTACATATAGATAACTAAGAATGATAGTACCATAGTTGTATATATGAAATCCATCTATGTCTATCAATCCAGCCAAAAAGCCAAGTCAATTCTTCCCTTATTGTTTGTGAAAACGGCAGCACCAAACAAATATAATAAACATGCACGAATAATAGGAGTGTGCAACTCCTCGTCATCTCCATAGTCTACTATATACCGCTGTAGATATGTAAATGTAATAGCACCTTGTTTGACCTCATCATCGACCAAAACGGTAAATAAGCTGAATATGACTCAAAATCCTCAAAGGAACTATCAAATGAAACTGGCGCACGGTCTGGTCGACCAACCTCTATACTAGTTAGAATATAAAAATCTAAAGGAGTCAATCCCAACTCAAAATCAGAAAAATGGAACGTGTGAATGGTAGGGCACCATCTCTCAGTTAGGGCCTCTACTATGCAACGGTCGACGTATGCAAACGTAAGTAAATATGGAAATTCACCAAAAGGTGATGCATGTAGCTTATCCAAAATTGACCGAGGTAATGTGACATAAGACTTCAGAAGTACACTTATACCAACTACTGCGCATAGCTACGTGATGAACCTATATAATTAATTAATTAACGTTAATAGTAAACAAAGCAAGCTAATAACATTCATAGACTGTGACAGGCGTGTTCATCTAATAATTACGTATTAAAATTATACCTGTGGCGACGCTAGCGCTACAGTAAGTCGATGTGTTGTAGTCGGGGGCAACTCGTGCAAGGATCGTAGATCGTCTGTAGTCACGGTAGCATATAGAATGATACGTCCATCGTTACTTTAAAGTTTTTTTTACTAATTCCTTGGTATTTTGTGAACAATTTTTTTTTTCCATTGGTTAAGAAAAATTACAGTGAATGATATTTTAGAGTAAAAATTATATACAGTAATTTACCAATTATCCATAATTAACTATAATAAACTATTAAAATCAAAAAATAATTATTGAGTATAAGTAAGAATTGGAAATTATAAATTGATTATTAATAATCATTAGTTATAAATTATAAATAATTACACATCTAAGTTTTCATTTATAAAATATTAGTAATAACTACCACTTATAAATTATTTAATTAAGTATTAATAATTTATTATTAATTATTAATTATCATAATATTTTATTCATTACTAAACGTATTCATAAAAATTCACGTCAACCTACAAATAAAACTATGTTTTAGAAAAGTTGTAATAAATTAATATTCTGTGGTAAAAAGCAACGTTTTTACAACTTTTTTATAGCCATCGTTAAAAGGGTACTATGATAATGTTTAGAACAAAACGTTGTAAAAAAAGACTGCTTTTACAATGATTTTTAAAAAACGTTGTAAAAAGTCATGTTATACAACGTTTTCCTGAAAAACGTAGTAAAAAAGAAGGTTTTTACAACATTTTTGCAGAAAATGTTGTAAAAAGTGTTTTTTACAATGTTTAAAAAACAAATGTTGTAAAATAAACGTTGTAAAATGGTGTATTTGTTGTAGTGCTGCACCGACATTGGCATCTATTGTGTAATGGACAGTCCGCCTACCAGTTTTGATGGGTCGTGGCGACATTTCGACTTCTCGATGAATTAAATAGAAATGGTAAAAGAGTTTATGTAGCAAAAGAATGAAGGTAAATGGAGGAAAAGCGCCTCATATAAGCAGAGCATTCAAACTTTTGTTCAACAGACGCTTGATTATCAGGCATTTGTTGAACAAACGCTTGATCTCATTTCCTGTTGGAAAATTCGACCCCTTACAAAATTGAAGTGTGCATTTTGTAACATATGCACCCAAAACTATTGGAGATGCTCTAATAACCAATTATTTGTATTTTTCTAATCTTCATATGGTAGCTTACCTTGTTCACTGATATCATACATTATCAAGTGAGGAAAATGCATTAATGCATTAATAGTTCCTCGCAGCAATTTTCTAGTGCAACTAAAAAAATTAAGTAAATAAAGAAAATTATTTATTTCATTTATGTTGAAAATATGGCTGTAACTAAGTAATCTTTTTGTTGCAATCTGTACACTACAGTAAGAGGTCAACTATAATTGTCAATATATAGTTGAATTTTTTTCTTTGACCTACATTTATTCACCATCTCTCGTTATACCTTTTATTTACAAGAAAAGTTAGAGACATATTGATGATGATGTGTGTAGTATGTTTATATCCCTACTGTTGCATAAATGTTTATCTTATTAGTTCTAAATGATGTATGTATTACACTAAGATCGATTTTTGATAATGCTTGAATAATATTATCCTATTTTCTTTAGCAAACTTCTTTCCTTTGTAGTCTCTAATAGGTAAGCCCATCTTGTCACCAATAAGCTTGATAGTCATATTTTCATTTGACATGCTGCCTTGCATCTCTTAAACATCAAGCAAGATAATAATTAGGAAACCGCATAATAATATTATACTATATGGACTAGTGATTTATGGGTTAATGAAACATATTGTTAGTGTTGAACAGTATTTCTCTTAGATGCAAATAGTCATTATTTTAGCTTGGTGAAAAAAATGTACCTTCTTATACGCATGTTTAATTTCCACTTACAAACCTGGTATTTTACCTATGATCTTCCATTTAAGATCCTTTATGGTGTAATGACCACTTAAGCACAAATAGTTGCACATTTGTATTGAAGGAATGAGATAACAATATCAATGTAAACTTCTGTATTTATAAAAGCAAAAGGACATAAATGTAATTTCATGTTTTGTACATCTGTACATCATAGAACAAGCCAATATAGGCAATCACATAAAAGCCTATAAATGTAGCAGAATTGAAATGTAATCATATCAATATTTTTTGAATAAAAGAATACCACTTGTTATTCATTCTCTATCAACTTGCAATTTCTAACTTGGTATCGAAGCCACCACTGCCTAACGGTAAACAATCATCACGCTAACCCCTCATTAGATCAATTGTCATCATCTGAGTGTGGCTATGACCTTGATCTTATCGGTTACACTATCATCATCAAAGATACCCCTACCTTTAACCAAGAACTTGTGCATTCTGTTCAAGAATCAGTTCTACTTACCCAAAATTATGTGCCTTGCCTGAAAGTGATCAGAGAAATCTCATCACATCATCTTTAGCTGCAACAGAACAAAATCATCAGAGAAAAATCTCTTCATCTGATCAAGATTCAACCAAATGGCTGGAGAAGGTGATAATACATCAGATGTATCATCTACCCCTCACACCACATTTGCTAATTAGATTTCTGAAATTGAAGAAATCTCCAAGAACATCATCAATCCAAGAAGTCAAATTTTCAGTATTCAACTAGTTGAAAGAAATTTCTTGCTTTGGAAGTTTCAGATCTCAACTGCCATTAAGGGATATGGCTTAGAAGAATACACTCTTAGCATATCTCCCATTCCTGCAAAATTTATCACCAACAGTGAAGGAGCATTAGTCAGCAATAAGGAATATGTAATACATCAAAGACAAGATAGCCTATTAAGTGCTTGATTGTTGTCATTAATCAGTGCAAACTTACTGCCTTAAATCATAGGGTGCAACACAGCACATGAAATATGGACCACATGGGAACAAATATTCAACACACACTCATTAGCAAGAGTGATGCATTACAAGTGACAAATGAAAAATCTACGAAAGAGAAGCATGTCAATAAGAGAGTACTTAACCAAAATAAAGACATTATGTGATCTACTGGGGTCTGCAAGTCATAAAGTGGTAGATACAGAACAGGATTTGGCATTCTAAATGGTTTAGATAAAGAATATGAGTCAGTTGTGGCACTTATCTCATCAAAAGAAACACTTCCATGCATACAATTTGTTCATTCTACCTTACTAACGTATGAGGGAAGGTTAGAATAAAGGAAAACAATAAATTTTGATTTCAGTGTCAATTATGCCTCTAACACAACCAACTTCAAAGGCAAGAATCAAGAAAAAAAACTCAAATGTCAGAAATGAACAAGGAAATAAAAGAAGTGGACAAACTTACAGAGGCAGAGGAAGAGGTAGATGGAGTAATAATAACAGATAAGATGCCAAATTTGCGAAAAATATGGTCACACGGCCACAGATGATGTTTCAGATTTGATCAGAATTGATTACCAAATCAACAAGGCTGTACCAGTCAAAGAAACTTCCATCTCAATGCTAATCTGGCTTACACAAATCAAGGTTCCAAGAATCAGGAAGATAATTCAAGAATTCAGAATAATGTGAAGCATCTAGCCAGACCAGAAGACATTTTAGATGAAAATTGTTATCCTGACTCAGGTGCAACCAATTACATCACTAACAATATGCAAAATCTGAATTTGGGGAACAGAGAATACAAAGGTACGTAATCTATTTTTATGGGTAATAGCGAGTCAATAAAAATTACACATACTGGAAATGCATATATCAAGGGCAAGAAAGAGTTACATCTCAATAACTTACTAAGAGTACCTTAAATTAAAAGAATTTAATGAGTGTTTCTCAATTTGCCAATGATAATCAAGTTTACTTTGAATTCTAACCAAAATTCTATGTAGTTAGAGACTTACTAAGTAAAGAAATTTTACTGCAGGGTAGGTTCACAATGACCTCTATATTTTCAACCTGATAAAGAATCTTAGGGGTGTAGATGACAAGAAATGGTGTAATTACCCTGGTATTTGTAATAATGTAAATGACAAAAGCACTTTTGCCTTTGGCATTGTAAATTGGGTCACCCAAGTGCTAATGTTGTAAGACAAGTATTGAGAAATAATAATATCAGTCTTAGAGATGTATCATTACTATACATATGCACTTATTGTCAAATGGGTAAAAGCCACAAGTTACCATTTTCTAATTCTATAACTGAATACAACAAACCACTAGAACTAGTGGCTGCTAACTTATGGGGTCAAGCACCAGTAAACTCATATTATGGTTACAATTATTACTTTTCATTTATTGATGCATATTCTAGATTTACTTGGATTTATTTTCTTAAGACAAAATCGGAAATACAGAAAGCAATAGTGCAGTTCATCAATGTAGCAGAAAAACAAACAAATCAGCAACTAAAGGTCATACAAACAGATGGTGGAGCAGAATTCAAGCCACTAAAGGAATATTTTATAAAGAAAGGAATAATTCATAGAATCACCTACCCCTATATCTCAGAGCAGAATGGGTTAATTGAGAGTGTAACGACCCGTAAATTAACCGCTTTGTATTTGAATATTTAAATAATTTTTGAATATTTAAATAATGAATTTTAATAATAAAATAAACATTTTTGAATATTAATTAATGATATTAAAATCATTTTCAAATTTTGTTTACCAAAATAAATAGTTCAAATAAAAAAAGAAAATGTGACCGAAGAACGTTTTCCGAAAATTCGACTTTTCGGCATCGGAAAAGTCATCGAAAACGTTGTGCACATTTCGTATCACTCATATACACATGAAAACACATGCACATATGTCATGTGATAACTTAATTATAGTGTTAAAGTTAATAATTCATGCTTAGTTTAAAATAAAACAAGATTTGACCTTTTATGTACATATACATATTTTATAACCTAAAAACCTTAACCTAGGTACACTATCATCACCTTAGACCCCTAGAAAAAGTACTTACAAGCATGGTGGGGGGTTGTACATGCTGAGGACGTGTGTACTTGGTGTGGTGGAGGGGTATGGCAAGCTTGAACATGACAACATTTAGTATATTTTAAAATTAAATTAAATTAATACTCCATCCTTTGCCTATAAATACCACTACACATACTTTGTTCTCACTTTACAAATTCATTCCCATGTTCATTTCCCTTCTCTTCGTATACATGAACATCCATAGCTTTTAAGTCCACGTTTAAAGTTGCAAATATAGTTTTCTTCACTACAAAATTCCACATATTCATTTATAACTCCTCTTCTACCAAAACAAAGGCCATCTCCACCTCATAACTTCTAGGCCGAGCCCAATATAGCCCAGGTCGAGCCCAATTTTTCCTTTGGCCGAGCCATGTTACGCCCTACTAGCCTACACCAGGTTCTATTTTGAAGTTAAGGCAAGTTTCTAAGAGCTTGGGCAAGTTCGGTAAAAGTTAGTAAGCGTTGTGGTGAGTAAAGCTTCCACCTTTGAACCATAATGTTTAAACTATATTCATGCTCATATTTGTAGCTATTAAATGCATATTATATAGTTGTGATAATGGTTTGGTTGATGGATTGGTTTGTCGCTTGAAAGCTAGTCGCTTCAGAAAGTTATTAAGCGAATCTTGAGTTATATGAAAAATCTAATAGTTAAATCAATTTCGTTGTAAATAAATGATTGTTATATGTTGTATTATTGTATGTCATCATGTATGTATTATAACGACCCGGAATTTCACTGCTTTGATTTGCGAATATTTAATTAATTTTCAATATTCAAATAAATGACTTTATAATGAAAATAAAACTCTTTATAATAATAAATAATAACGGTGAAATAGTTTTTAAAATTTGTTTACAAAAATATATAGTTTGATGAAAACCAGAAAATGTGACCGGAAACTGTTTTTCGAATTTTCGACGTTTCATCGTATAAATTTGTTTGAAATGTTGTGTACACTTTTGTATATATATGCGCACATATACTAAGTATAGAATATGGAGTTAATAATATATATTAAGGTTAACAAACTTAATTAAGTTAAGATAATCATCGATGTGACACATCGGCAACTAAAATTTTAAGAGTCATGTCATTAGAGACATGAAATAACATAATGGCAACCTCAGGTACTTATATTCATAAATGCATGTAGTGTTAGGAGGAAACATGTATGCATGCATGAATGAGGTGGCGTGTAATGAGAGGAGGGTAAAGTACAAGGGTATCTTGGTAATCTCACTTGTTTACATATTATAAAAACTATTTTTTCCAAATTCTTTTTTCATTTTCTCTCTTCCATTTTCTGATTTCATAAGCTCTAAGGTAATTTTAATGGCTTCTCTTACATGTTCTAAGTTATAAAAATCTTTCTTTTCCATTTAAAATCTTAGTAGAAACTTGTTTAAACTCCTCTTTTCAATTTCAAAATTCCTCCATTTTTACCCCATTTCATTTAGCCATAACTTACTCCATGCTTCACCAAATTAAGATTTTCTTTTTTTAAAGCATATTAAATTCCAGTAACTAAAATTCTATTTTAGATCACTTCTTCAAATTTTGAGCCTAGATAGGCCAAAATTCCCTTTTTTTTGCAGAGTGTTTTCGGACTCAGAAATTCTAGTCCGAAAATACCTCTTGTAATTTCGGCCATAACTTCCTCGAAAATTATTCAAATTGAGTGATTCGTTTTTTGAAATGATAGAGGAAAGAATTATCTAAAACTTTCCTATTGACCACTTTACCAAAATCTGAGAGAAGAAGGTCCAAAAGTAGACTAGAAGTTGACCTATTTTGAATAGAGTTTGTGGTTTTCCAAGCTTTCCGAATTTCAAAGTGTGTCAAGTTTTCAAAGGATTTCCAGTGAGTAAACTATGAATTTTTAGGAAGGTTTTTATTTTTATGTTATTTAATATATTGTGTGATGTGATGGTTAGTATTGGTTAATTTATCATGTAATGGTTATATATATATATATATATATGTGTGTGTGTGTGTGTGTGTGTGTGTGTGTGTGTGTATGTATGTGTGTATGTATGTATATTCTTGTTGCTTGGATATGTAAGGACATTAGACTTGAATGTGAAGTCTGAATGGTTAACGGTTAGATCTTGCTTATGTTTGTGGCATGATGTTATCCTGGATGTTATGGTTGTGTATGGACTTGGGTATGTAATGTATAGGCTAAGAAGAAGTTGGTACCTTTGTAGGGTATTGGAGAATTTGGAACCTTGTACAAGAAAGTTATGGTTTTAGTTTTTAAAAATAGAATATTTGGTTAGTGTAATGCCCTTGAATTTTAATTAACATTATTCGGAATATTTAATTGGATAAATTAAATAGAATAATGTGAATAATTAGGGAGATGAGATTAATAAATCCAATAGTCGTGTCTTAATGAATGAACTAAAATAAGACTTAACTAAATTTAGAAGGAAGAATTTTCCTAAGGGGTAAACTTGGAAATGGGGCTACATTTCTTAGTATAAATCTCTTCCTCCACTTCAATAAATTTTCACTTTCTCATTCCTCAACTCCTCACCTATATTTCGGCCGGCTATTAATTGCTTAGGAAAGTGCATTTATTGAAGAAAAAGCTAAGGAATTAGAGCTAGAAAATTATCTCATTCTCCAATCAACTAATCAAGGTGAATAATCATGTTTGTCATCTCATTTTCTATGTTTGGTTCGGCTATGGGCTTATATCTGATCCAGGTGTATGTTTTGGTTAAGATATAATCATTAAACCTTTGTTTGGATAAGACATAGGTGTTTTTAAATGTTAATAGGCTAATTAATACATTTTTATTCGGTTTTGGTTAAATTCCGAGTTGTTTTGGGTCTTTGTATGCTTTGAAAATTTTATATGTTGAAGAAAACATATTAATTGATTTTTTGGAATTTTTCCTGAATTTTTCAAAATGTTTTAATAGTTATATAAATTGGTTTAAGGTATGGGACTTAAATGTTTTATATAATTATAAAGGAGAAAGAGGCTTTTTTAAAATTATTTAAATTTCCAAATAAGGAAAGTCGACAGCATTTTTGAATATAAAATTCTGGAAACAATCAGATTTAGACAAACAAGGTAGGTTGAGTACAAAAGAACTATTTTAAAGTACAAATAAATAATTTTTCTATTATTTCAACTTTTTCGACAAGAGTTTCCGCTTTATTCCAAACCTTCCGACAAAGTCGAAAGGTATCAAACCTTTCGACTAGGTCAAAAATCAATGAACATGGTATCAGGCAACTAGTACGTAGTGAATTGAAAGGAGTCGAAATGTTTAGAGTCGAAAGGTCAAAGCTTTCGAAGGAGATGAAAGTTTGTTTTGGTTTTAAAGAAAATACGTCTGCTAGCTTTCGACAAAGAACTTTCGACATTGTCAAATGGTTTAAAAGAAAAGGGTTTCGATGGGTTGCTTTCTTGTTTTAATTGAAACCTTTCGACAGATTCGAATGGTTTAGCTTTCGACAAGATCGAAAGAATAGTTGCCGCTTCCAAACCTTTCGACACAGATGGAGTCAAAGGTTATCTTTTGTTTTCTAAAACTTGCCGCCTCTCTCCATTGATTTCGAAGGGTTGGTTCCTACACCAACACTTAATTGTTTTCGAAAGGTTTTGAGTTTTATTGCTTTCAAAATGTTTTAGTTTAATTGCTTTCGAAAGGTTTATAAATGGTTTTATAGGGGAGTACCCTAGGCTTTCGACAAAGTCGAAAGGTGAAACCTTTCGACTAGGTCAAAAAGAAACCTTCTGACAAGGTCGAAAGGTAGGACCTTTCGACAAGGTCGAAAGGTATGATTTTGCAATGCTTTCAAAAGGCTAAGGTTTAAATGGTTTAAAGGCGGATATCATAGGTTCTAAAGCTTATAAAAGAAAGGCTTTCGAAGGGGCTAACTTTGGATGTTTATTTGCTTTCAAATGAGGTTTTATTTGAAAGGGTTTAACAGGGTTTTCATTAAGGTATCACCGATGAAGGGTGTGGTACGGTTTGGAAAGTCGGGAAAGTTGGCCCCGAGATATGTTGGTCCATTCCAGATTATAGAGAGGATCGGAAAGCTCGCATACATAGTTGAGTTGCCTAGCAATATGGCAGATGTCCATAATGTATTTCAAGTGTCTCATCTTCATAGGTATGTACATGATCCAGAGACTACCATTCCTCGGACAGAGTTAGAGGACTTGGTATTAGAGCCTGATTTGACTTTTTTTCAGACAACCAGTTTGAGTTGTAGCGAGAGATGAGAAAAGATTGAGGAACAAGACAGTCAAGTTGGTAAAACTTCAGTGGAGCAACAACGAGAAAGACTGTACTTAGGAGGCAGAAGACATGATTCGAGATACTTATCCTGATCTGCTTTAAGGGTATGTCTATATTAGATTTATATAGATAATTCTTAGTCAGGTAAACTAGTATGGTTGTTAGGAGTTGTTACAGATGATTGTTATGTTTGGCATTTAGTCCTTACTGAATTTCGAGGACGAAATTCTTTAAGGAGGGGAGCCTATAACACCTCTAATTTTTGATAACCTTATTCAAGGGATTTAATTAGATAAATTAAATAGAATAATGTAATTGTTAAGTGATAAGGGGATTGAGACTTGAATTAATTAATTAAGGTCGTGCCTAACATAATAATTAATGAGCTAAAGAATGGGTTTTTGGTTAATTAAATTACATAATGGTATAATTGGAATTGCCGCCCAATGACCCTTACCCCTATATATGTTCGTTCCTCCTTATTCTTCCCATTAAGTCATTTTAAAAACTAAAACATAAACCAAAAGATAGAGGAACAGCTGGCCATTAAGAGGAAAAAGAAATTCAAATTAAAAGTTAGAGAATCAAGCTTAGGAGAAATCAATCTCAATCCAAACTCCTTATCTAGATCAAGGTGAATAATAATTCCATCTCTATTTTGTTTTGAATCGTATATTTTCAGATTTAAGGGTAAATTCATTTTTATGATATATTGGATGATGATATGCTTGATTTAAATTTATATGGATTAAACAAGATTGTTTAAATGATGAAAAACACGGTTTTAGGTCAAAATCGAGATTTAACGATGATTAAATGCCATGGGAAAATTTTATGTTATGAGAAACATAATTTTGGAGTTGGGTTTCAATTTTGATAATTTTCCAAGCTATGAAAAGATTATTATGAATTTTCAAAGGAAATTATGGTTATTTGGGTTTATAAATTTATTTTGGAAAATATATTGAGAATTTGGGTCTGGAGTTTTGTTATGTTAGATAACATAATTAAAGTGAATTTCTGGAATTTTTGGGGATTTTTCCAAAGTGATTAGCTATGCAAAATAAATTATTTTAAAAGAGGGACTTCTTTGCAAAATTGGAAGGGCTTATTTGATTAACTTAACCATGGTTTAGATCTAGATTAGCGGTAGTTATTTTTGGAAAAGAATTTGTAAAGGTTAAGGCAACCAATCTAGAGTTGACACATAGCAGGTTAATTAGAGAAAAGTTTTCTTAAAGAAGTATAAAACCTGGTTTACTCAGAAATTTGGTTTTGCCTTCTTAGGAAAGCACCTTTCGACACAGATGCCTCTGCCTTTATCTTAGTCGAAACCTACCATGCTGAAACCAATACACAAGGTATCACCATGATGGTACACAGTGGATTGGAGATAGGCAAAAGGTTAAGTGTCGAAAGCCTAGCTTCCAAGGGAATCGAAACATTGATTTGTTTTTAAAAGAAAAGCGCCTGCCTTTGTTTTGATTTAGCCTTCGACGGAGTCGAAGCATTTGGTTTCGAAAGAGGATTTAAAAAGGTTTCGAAAGGGTTGCCGTTAACTTAAGATTGCTTTCGATTGGGTTCCTTACTTATGAAAGAATGTTTTGAAAGAAGGGGTTCCGACCTAGTCGAAACCCTGCTGCCATTTCCTAGCCTTTCGATGGTGTTGAAGATTTAGATGATGTCGGAAGGTACTTTGTTTTATAAAGTTTAATATAGCTTTCAAAGGGGGCTAGGGGTTTCAAAGGTGATGGTTTCGAAAGGGGATTCGACGCCAACCTTCTAATGTTTTACCCAAATGTTAAATGCTTTCGAAAGAGATGGTGCCGACACCATAATGTTTTCACCAATATTTTTATATGATAAAGGATGGTTATGAAAGAGTTGCTTTCGCTTATATTCACGTTAACCCAAATAATATTTTAAGTATAAACCCAATGCTTCAGAAAGGGGGACTTTCAATGATTTCAAAAGGGTTACTTCCATTGGTGTTGAAAAGGGTACTTTCAACTGGTTTCGAAGCTAAGCTTCTAAAGGTTAAATATTAATGCTTTACTACAATCAAATTTTTTTGAAAGGATGGTTTTAAAGTATTAAAAGGCAGGAGCCTAAAGTTTTGAAGATAGAATTTTAAGGCTTTCGAAGGAGGTCATCCTATGAAGTTGAAAGCTATGTTTCGAAGGAATCGAAAGGTTTTATAACCCAAACTCTATTTTAAAAGGAAAACCCCATGGCTAAATTAAAGGAGATTTTATAATGGTTTTAAGAAAAGCTTTCTTTGATAAATTAAAAGGTTAAAGAGATTAACCATGTATATATTAAACCCACAAGAGTGTTATTGCTATGTTGTTAAGTTTGCTTCTTCAAATATGAATATATTCGCTATATAATGGACTCATAACTGTATTTTAGGGATAAAGGGTAGAAGAACCAGATAGGTTAACCCAATAGTGAATATAAATTAATTAAACTCCTGAATGAGTAGAATTGCATCCAGGAGGTCAGGAAGACCAGAATATAGGATGCTAAAATATAAAAGAAAGATATTGGTAAGGGCCAATAAGTTCTCAGTAAGCCCATGAAAATTGTGTATATGAAAAGATATTGGCAGGGGCTAATAGGTTCATAGTTAGCCCATGAAAACTATGTATACTGGAAGATGTCAGAGAGACAGGTCATAGTAAGCCTATGAAAACTATGATTGGATACTGGCAGGGGCCATTAGGTTTGTAGTTAGCCCATGAAAACTATATCCGGATGAAATATTGACAGATGTCAATAGGTTCCTAGTCAATCCATGAAAACTAGGATAAGAGTAAGATATTTGAGTTACCAATAGGTTCAAAGTGATCCCATAAAAACTATGTAATTGGACAGGGAGTCCTTAAATGTTTAACCAGTTATTAGTCAGCCCATGAAAACTATTAGGATAATAGTAATCCTAGAAGCTATAATTGAGACAGATAGTCTAAAATGAATGGGGATGGGTAATCCATAATTAATTCATTTGTTTTGCATATCATCATATTATACTGTTTTGAATTGTTTTAAAAATGGTGGATGTAGAAGCAAAGTATATGGTTTTATAAAATGTTTTGAGATACTAGTGAGGGGAAACCCGTTCCGCTAAGCGGCGTTATCTCACTAGATATCTAAATGATTTGAGATGGTAGATTATTATTCATACCAGTCTTTATATCTGACTCGAAGTTTATGTTGTCCCCTTAGACTCTCGGGTACTCAATTGATTTTGAGTAGTTTGAGAGTTGAGGTTTTCAGGTATCTCTTAAGACGAATAAGCTCCCGGAGACGTGCAGGAGACATGATAGCTATTTAGTGTTCTCTTTTCTTTTGATTCCGCCATGTTGATTGTAATGACAAAGTTGTTATATTGCATGTATATACTCTGATCATCCAAGGGGGCATCTTCATATGTCGCTCTTGGCGTATGTTGTAATAAATATATTTTCTTTAAATGTGATTTGCGAATATGGGATTATGTAATGAATTGGAAAGGTTTTGATATGGAATGTGATTTTTTTGAAGTTTAATTTTTTTCCATATTCATGTGTTTCTATGTATCAATGAATCTAACTTCGCCATATTTGGTCGTTGAGGATTAATAACTATGGATGACTGCAGCATCCGTAGTCGTTAGTTTTGGGCCTCCAAGTAGGGGGATGTTACATGAAGTTTGATATTTTTATAAAAATTAACTATGTTTTATATAAATTTAAGTAAGTTGAATTCTTATAAAAATTAACTAATTTTACAAAAAGAATAACCATGCCAAGCAAGTTTTATTAAAATTAAACATATTTAATTATAAAAACTAAGTTTTTCAAATTTTTAAGTAAATTAACTAAATTTTATAAAGAAATAACTAAGTTTATAAAAAACAATTAAATTTATACAATTTAATTAAGGTGACTAAAAGTTTATAAAAATTAACTAATTTTTATGAAATTTAACTAAGTTAACTAAGTTTACAAAAATTAACAAATATATCAAGTTATAAAAAAATTATTAATTTTCTAGAAATTAACTAAGTTTCATAAAACTTAAAAAATTAATTTATTTATAAAAAAATAACTAAGTTAATCAAGTTTTATGAAAATTAGATAATTTTCTAAATATTGACAAAATTTTTAAAAATTAAATAAATTTATAAAAATTAACCAAGTTTTATAAAAATTTAAGTAATTTTCATAAAAGTTAACCAAGTTTAATAAAGATTTGACTAAATTAACTAAGTTCCTAATGAATATATTAAGTTTCATAAATATTTAGGTAAGTCAACTATGTTTCTAAAAATTAACAAAATTTTATGAAAATAAAATAAGTTTTATAAAAATTAAATAAATTCATAATAAAAATTAATAGCATTTGTAATAGTATAAATAATAGTTAGTACAAGAACATGGTATATTTATTATTAAAACAAACATTATATTTGAATAACATACATAAGCAAAACAAAATTCTCGAACTTATTTTATACAAAAAAGTTTAATTTTTAGAGAAACCTTACATAAAAACCAAATTTATTGGATATTGGTTCCATGTTGATAAGTAGTCATGTTTCGCCAACAAGTATTTCTAGAGCATAAAAAATCAAGTTTTAGACCATTTAGCCTAAGGTCGGATAAGTCATATAGGAGTCTAATGATAATTTTCTCTCTGACAGTGATGCTTTTGGGGTTGGACTACATGTTGGAAGGCAAATAGAAGGATGGTTGTCCCCTCTTTCTCCTTCAAAATTCTTTCATGCTTACGTTATAATGTATTATTTTATAGCGGTGTTCATACATCTTTACCTTCTGTTAATATAGCTGTATGTATTGTTTTGTATTCTTTTATGCAATATTACTTTTGGTCATAAGTGTTTGTATGTTTAATACTTTGTTTATGAAATATTATGGATATATATTGTGGTTTGTTTTACGAATATGTTTGATTACACATATTATAATGTGTTAATTACGGTATTTTGAACTATTATAATATATGTGCTGAAATAAACCTGTAGAATTATAAGTGAAAGCGTGATTGTATATAATATAAAAAATGTTATGAAAAATAATCTATAACGCTTTTAAAATGCAAATTAAAATAGGCATAGCCACAGTTTTTGCATACTACAATGTTTTTAAAACGTTATGGAAATGGTATATAGCAACCAAAAAAACGTTGTAGAAAGCTATTTATATCAATATTAAAGTTGTAAATACTCAAGGATGACAACAAAAAACGCTATAATAGATTGATTTTCATAGTATTTTTAAAAATGCTACGGTATCTACAGGACATATTATAACATTTCGTTTTACAACGTTTATAAAAATGCTATAAAATCCTTTAAAGCGATTTTGAACGCTATTAAAAGGTAAGATTGTTGTAATGATGGCCTCAATTGGCAAATCCGACATGATTGGTCATGTCGATGCCGACATGATTACTTAATCATTTTTGACTAAGTACTTCATCTCCAAGTTTCCCAAAGTTATGCTCCCATTGCACGGAAGCAATGCCTTCATCACACTAAAGTGCGATTGCATGTGGCCCAAAGCCAAACACCAAGCTCTTAGAAACCTTCGCCCTCAATTTGCTACTCCATCTCACATGGCCATTGCCGAACAAATTATGGCCATCACTGACCATATATGGTCGTCATCAACCATATTCCTTAGCCAAAAATGGTCAAATAGTTGGATCTCAAAACCCATTCTCCATTTCCCCAAAATTTTCATACTTGTGCCTTGAAGCCCACCAAGACGCCCTGAAGGACCTTCCCCGACGACACCTTGCCTTGTCACCACCGTTATGATTTTCTCCTTTATGCCGAAATGATTTCAACTACTTAAATAAATGCAAAATGCCATTCGATTTTTTTTGGGGCCTTTATAGGCTCCAAACAACTTCATACTTGAACTGCATTGCATTTTGAAAAAAAATATCTCTATTTTCCCAAAGTGACAACCTAATTTATAACTATCCAAAAAAACTAACAAATATATCAAACAATTCACACAATCATCATATAGTTATCACTGTTAGCATCAAAATGAGTCACAAACACTCAGCCAATATGATAACACCACAGATTCAATATCCAATATCCAAATAGAATGAAGTAGAGAATAAAATATGAAGAATAGTAAATTAAAAACAGTAAGAAATGAAATGAATACGAGATTCTATAGTGGTTCGGCATACTCTGGCCTACATCTACTCCAAAAGTTTTCCTTTTATTGATTTATACTATTGCTTGAAATCCAAGAATAAAAATGGCAGAATATAGCCTAGGTAAAAGAAGAAGAGAGCTAGCCTCAAGATCCTTTTCCTTGAGCCATGCCTGGTGTATTTATAGAGGAAGCCGATGAAATATCTCGCTCAAAATCCGCATGTAAAACCTCGAGACCCAAACGGACCCACACATAAAAAATGGGACCCATTTGGGCCTCCTAGAGGGATCGGCCCCGATCCCCATAGGGGGATCATTCCTCGGTTCTATACATGTGTAAGTGACTTAGCCATTTTATTGTGGAGTTTATTGTTTATTCGGTTCATGCCATCTCGATCGGGAGATCACGATCAATGACCTCGATCCATGGCCATTTCCATTTGATGCGGATGGTGGCTACTCCTGTTCCACCATCGTTGATTGAGTCTTCAAGTTCTACGAAAGCCTGTCGTTCCTAACGTGCCCCTAAACCATATCATTTAATTGTCTGCATTCATACATGATATGCCCATCCAGTTCGTGGAATAGGCAGTATTTTCCAGATCTACGTTCCCGCTCCGTAGAATCCCTCCTTGCCAGCTTTCGATAGGGGAGTTACCCCCTTGTATCCAGATAAATCCATTCCAAGCCTTCTGTCAAATCCGAATAAGAGGAGAAATTCGGCTCCTGCTTTTTCCTTTGCCTATTTGATCCATCATAACCATCATCCAGCTTCCTTTTTCCTTTATCCTCCCTAGACCCTTCTCCAGATGGTCCTTCACGTCGCAAAGCGTTTACCTCCTGTTTGTCGGTTTGTGCTTCCTTCTGCTATAAGAACCTCTCCGCTTCGTGGGAGAATTCTCCGAGATCCATTGGTGTATCCCGTACCAGTGAAATCTTGAAGTCTGTTTCATCAGCAATTCCTAATATTGCTGCCATTAAAACTATTAATGGATCAGGCCGATCCACCGAAGCCACTGTCACATTGAATCGTGTTAAAAAACTCCTTAGGGACTCTCCGATCCTTTGTTTCAGTCCCACCAATGTCATCACATTCTTATGTTGTGAAATGTGAACCCAAAACTGTTTCATGAACTTGTCCACTAGCTCGTTCCATGTCCTGATTGATCTATTCTCCAGCTGCTTAAACCAAAGCGCAGCTAACTCCGTCAAGTATAAAGGAATACATCTCACCGTGACTTCATCCGATGCCCTCCAGCACTTACATATGTCGAATATACGTCATCATATGCATTGTAGGATTCGACTTTCCATTATATACCTTCACTGTTGGTAGTTTGAACTATGGTGGGTTCTTAGCATTCCTTATATTCAGAGTGAACGAAGTCCGATTAACATCCTTCAGACTCCTTTTAGGCAATCTTCCTCTCATTATCTGATTTATCAGCTCAGTCATCCTTTCATTCTCATCCATAGGTGGTCTCCAATCCATATTCCCAGCCTGTCCCCCTGCTCTGCATGGGTCTTCCGGAACATACTCTTCATGACGTGCATCTGCATTCCAATCCATAGCAAATTGCACAACACCAACCACTGGCCCGCCATTAACCAATCCAGCCAAACCCAGGGGCATGCCGTCGAATCCTAAGCGATCAGTGCCAACCCTTATAGGGGGATCGGTGCCGATCCTTCCATGTCGACCGGGGGCTGCCCCCGGCTGCTCCACTCCGTTCCTCCGTCTTTTAGCTTCGTTTCCCTATACCTGGTTCTGATTTTCTACAGCTCATGCTACTTCAACTCCTTGATCAACATTTTCAGCAGCTCCTGCCACTCTAGCCTGTCCAACTTGCCTAAGGAAATTTTGCATCATCTCCATTTGCATCTTCATCATCTGCTCCTGCATAACATCCATCATAGTCTTAATCTCGTTCCTAATTATATAGACGAAGGGTTAATTAGCTCCAGCTCCTGAGGAAGCCTCCCGACTTCCTCCATGTTGACTCCTTTCTACAGGTGCTTTCCTTGTAGATTGCATGACCATTAATCTAAATCCAAGTTCCAAATCATTTCCAAATCTGCAGGTGCAAGTAATCTGGCTCTGATACCAAAATATTAGTATCAAAATTGGTCACAATCACTCAACCAAAATGATAACACCGTAGATTCAAAATCCAATATCCAAACAGAATAAAGTAGAGAATAAAATATGAAGACCAGTAAATTAAAAATAGTAAAAAATGAAATGAACATGAGATTTTTATAGTGGTTCGGCGTACTCCGGCCTACATCCACTCCAAAAGTTTTCCTTTTATTGATTTATACTGCCAATTGAAATCCAAGAATAAAAATGGCAGAATAAAAATCCAAGGATCAAAGATGAGATCTGCGATCACTAGAGTTGCTTTAGTGTTCGTCGAGTTATTGAGAGATCATCATTGAGTTGAACTAGCAATCCGAGTGATCCATAGGCATATTGATCCGATCTGATCCGTACTCCATCACATTGATTCGATCTCCTGCCTAGGGGAAGCACTAGTTTCATACTTAGCCAATTCCAAAGTATCATCCCTCCAAATTTGCTCAATTATCGTCCCTAGTCTTGAATATATCTAATCCCCGAACCTAATAATCATATCTTCAGGCTTCCTATTTTGATGACTACGAGATCCATTGGGTTAAATCCATGATATCATGGCCTTGCCAAAAGGCGGTATAACAATCACATACATTCACACATTACATAAAATCAATTCAAACATGATTCAAATGCATATAATTTCATATATCTAATTTTGTATGAAAATGGCAACATGGTTGGTATAAAATGAATTGAAGTACAAAATTATCATTTTAAATTTGGTACTAAGTGTTATTAAGGTTAGATCTAGGTTTTAAAACATTTAAAAACAACTTAAGATCACAATTTTACTATATTACGAACATAGAATATTAGGAGAAGTTAAATCGCTCACCATTCGCTGAAGTACTAGAACTCCAAAGCAAGTACAAGATTCTAAAGCAAAAACTGATGTAGAATAGCAACCCCGTAGATTCCAAGGTCACCAAATGGTAGATCTACTATTCCCCTTTGCTAATCTCACTAAACCTCTTATTATGCTAATATACTTGAAGTAAGGATGATTTTAGGTCTAATCTGGATAAATGGAGGTTAGGAGGTAATTAGAAATGAAGAAAAGTGATTAGTGGTGGTTAGAGGAAGGTGATATTAATCTTAATTCTGAGTTGGGTCAATAGGATGCACTAATCACTCACTAATTACCCGCTAATATGCCTAAAACAGGTCAGAACTTCAAACAGCCAACACTTCTACACAATAAGTAAAAAATCCTCTCATTACCACTCTACGGAAAGAGAAACCATCATTTATTTCAGATGGAAGTGGTTTAAGACCCTAATTCGGCTCATATCAAAAGTTACAGACATTACAACATTTTAAGGGTCGAAATCGTCCAATAAAATTCTAAGGTTAAAAAAATGTCACTAGTAACATTTCCCAAAGTTACAGAATTATATGACCTTACATGAATTTAAAAATAATATTTTACTCATTAAAATTTTGGCCCGCCACTTGATCCATATGCTTCCATAGCCTGGCACTTTAGCTTGTCCATATCGCCCAACATGCATCCATCTCAAACAACAAAGCTCCCTCGATAGATAGCCCGTCAGAAAATGTCATATGCATGAGTTAAAGCTAAGTTCATTACGACTATTAGCCGATAACATCCACTGACGGTGGCCCCGCATGCAACTCACCTCCTAGCGGTTGAGTGGCTCGGCCGACTACCCACTCCCAACGATGTTGTACACTTGCCTCCTTCATCATCCGCTTGCACCATCCTAAGATTGCTTGTCTATTCTCACCAGGCTCTAGTCACTAGTGCCTAACTGCCCAACAAAAAGAAGCTTCACCCATACTGTTTCTTTGAAAAGACTAACACAAACGGCATTGTTCATCCGACAAAAGCGTCACTATACAATAACCACTCCATGTCCTTTTGCTACACCAAAGCACCCCTGCCTAACCACTATTTGATCCAATGTCGCCCGTCCTTGAGCAGTGCATGCTCATAGCACAATTGGCCAGTTGGTAATCATCTCATCAACACAGTCCAACTAGGACTCTAGCTATTACGCATCAGACCTGCAACAACCAGCCTTTTCATCCCTCAAATGTCGACATTAATACATCCACGGTATTAAGTGTTGAGCATCCAAGGCTAGAAAGGCGGCTTGTTAGGGTTAAATAAAAAGAAAAGGAACAGGGGATATAAAATCTCATAGTAGAACGATAATGTTGGCATCAAATTTGGCCACCAACACTCAGTTATACATGAAAGCACCAATATGCAATCGCAGATCAGAAATATTATATGATGTAGAGAATATAATGTGAAGAATAATCAAATTAAAATGAAAGCAAGTAAAAGAGACAAGATTTATAGTGGTTCGGCTAACTCTGTTCTACGTCCACTCTAGAACAATCCTTTTTATTATACTGAAATTTGATTACAGTTACAATCCAAGATTCCAGAATGAAAATGGCAGAGTTTCCCTTAGGTAGAAGATGAAGAAAAGCAGAATCAAGGTCCTTTTTTTGAAGCCAAGGCTGCTGTATTTATAGGTGAAACTTCAGCTACAGGGTCTTCTCACCTACATGGGCTCACCATAACGATCGACAAGCCTAATTCGTCTAAAAATAACGATCGGCCTAGAACTACCGATCGTTATCCTTTCACTTAAATCAATGTTGATCCCTCCTTAAAGCGTGCCGATCCATCGCCTTCCATCAAACTACACTGATCCATCCACCTTGAAGCATGCCGACCCCTCTTCCTTCACGAAAATGCCGACCCTTCCTCCCTCATGCAGAATGTCGAACCCTTCTCTTCCTGAGGATGTTGATCCCTCTCTCCCCCACAAAGGCGTGCCGATCCTTACAATGCCAGTCCAAGCCCTGTCGATCCATCATTCTTGGAATGCTATGCCAACCCACTGAGTGTTGATCCCTTCCTTCATATGCTACCCCTATCCATCCTTCATAAGCTATGCCCATCCTTTGTCGACCCATCTATACAGATCTCTTATTTGAGAACTATTGTATGCCGATCCCTTCTAGCCTACAGTCCCGATCCATCTTGCCTTGAACTATGCCAATCCAGTTGCCTTTGCCAACGCTAATCCCTCCTTTTCTTCGACCAGCCACCCTTCCTTGCCCATTCAAACATACCGACCCTTTCCTATGCCGAGCCCAATCATGCCGATCCCTTCCTATAACGTGCTATGCTAATCTAATCCATGCCGAGCCCAATCATGCCGATCCTTTACTATGCCGGCCTATGCTAATCCAATCCATATCGATCCATATCACACCGAGCCCTCTTATGCCGGTTCTTCCTTATCAAGCCAAAATTCACAATTCAAGAACCCTTCATCCTTTATCTACCTACTACGTTTAACCCTGACTTCATATTATTATCCGTATTTGATTGTCCATCCATCCATCTGAACCAAATTCATGATATCCCAGCTTCGATAACCGTGAAGTCTATTGGGTTAAACCCACCTGTATACTACCTTTCCGGAAGGTGGGTTAACACTTTGCCCCCCAAAACATGCCTTGCGATAGGAAGGCGTGTTTTGAATTTCCATAAGTCCAAAATTCAAAGTCTGTAATCCATTGATCGTTATATTATCCAACCTAGAATCCAATCCGTTGCCAATCCATTTCCATGATCTCTCCGTATCATTAGCGAAACACATGACTGTTCCAAGTCGATATCCAATTCAGAGTCCATCCCAAATCCATTAACCAAATCCACGATCTCTTTGGATTGCTTTATCCAAATCAAGGACCACTCCGGGTCCATATCCAAATCCAGGACCACTCCGGGTCCATATCCAAATCCATAGACCTCTCTGGGTCAGTTTATCCAAATCCGAGACCACTCTGGGTCCATATCCAAATCGGCGGACCTCTCCGGGTCCAAATCCAAATCCATAGACCTCTTCGGGTCGCTTTATCCAAATCCAGGACCACTCCAGGTCCATGTTCAAATCCTTAGACCTCTCCAGGTCATTTAATCCAAATCCGGGACCGCTTCGGGTCCAAATCCAAATCCAAATCCTTGGACCTCTCCGGGTCCTTACCGAGCATAATCCATACTCGACAATCTGAGTAGGCCGATCCTGTCGCTCTCCAGCGAAGCAGCCTACCCCTTGTTAGGCATAGTCCATACCTGAGAATCTGTTATGTTCTATTCTCCGGCCTCAACTCTCCAATCGAGGGCTTAGTCCATGGGGTATCCTACTCCGGCCTTGATCCCCAGTCGAGGACTTGATCCGTGGGGTATCCTACTCCGGCCTCGATCCCCTGTCGAGGACTTAATCTGTGTATGAACCCATCCTTTCACTCTTCGGTGAAGGGATTCGCACCTTGCAGTTATTGCATCGTCTCTCCGGTTGGGGCCACAACCACGTCCTGTGTTGTTTATCGCAGTAGTGCAGATCCAAGTGTTTTAAGGTTAATTAGTTATGGTGGTTTATTACCATCTCAGAGCATACCTAGGGACCATCCTCGATCCCATACATGTGTAAGTGACTTAGCCGTTTTAATGTAGAGTATATTAGTTATTTAGTTCATGCCACCCTAATCAAGAGATGACGACCTGTGCCCTTAAGCTGGGCTCGCTCTGATTTATGGTGGATGATGGCTGCTCCCGTTCCATCACCACTATCCAATTCCTTACAAAGCCATCCAAATCCGTGCCCCCAGTTCCATAGGGAGTAATGCCGTTCCATTTTCCTTAACCGGGGTTTTTCCCTTTTGTCTCCAATCCATATCTAAGCCTGCTAATTTCTATTCCAAGTCCTGGATTCCAATTTCCAGCTATTCCTGCATCCGTAGGTGGTTTTCTATCATTATTTCCATTCTGCCTCTGATTCTACGAGGGAATCCCAGATCATCCTCTTCCAAACGTGCATCCAAGTTCTGATCCATGCCAAAATCCATAGATCCATCCAATATTCATCCCGGAATCAAGTTAACATGACCCAAGGGCATGCTTCCGAGTGCGGAACGATCGGCACCGATCGTTACATAACGATTAGCTATAGCTTTGTCGATCGTTCCTGGTTGGTCAAGGGTTGCTCCCGGCGATTCCACTCCATCCATCATCATGCTTGCTTCTTTTTCCTAGTTCTAGTTCTGGACTTCCTCTGCACCTGCTACTCCAACTCCGTGCACATTTCCAGTATTCCCGGCCGTTGGATTAGGTTCTGCATCATTTCCTCCTATCTCTGTAGCATTCTTTCCTGCATAGCATCCATCAGCATTTCCATCTCGTCTCTGGTAATGAAGATTAAGGTCTGATTAGCTCCTGAGGAAGCCTCCTGACTTCCCTCATGATGGATCCTCTTTGCTCTATGTCTCCTCGTTGATTGCCTAGTCATTTCTTCCTAAACCCAAGTTCCTAAGCTTTCAAATCCAAGATCCTAACTTCCAAATCCCTGAGTGCAAGCTTTCTCAGTGAAAGCACCAAAATGTTGGCACCAAAATTGGCCACCAACACCCAGGTATACCTGAAAGCACCAATATCCAGTGGTAGATCACAGATAGTATATGATGTAAAGAATATAATATGAAGGCGTGCCGATCCTTACAATGCCAGTCCAAGCCCTGCCGATCCATCATTCTTAGAATGCTATGCCGGACCACTGAGTGCTGATCCCTTCCTTCATATGCTACTCCAATCCATCCTTCATCAGCTATGCTGATCCCCTGTCCACCCATCTATACCAATCCCTTATTTGAGAACTGTTGTTGAAAATGTGTACGTGTTAATATAGTACACACGGATCGTGTAATATGATGTGTAACACACAAATATATGACTAAACACAGATAATAGAAAATTCAGTAAAATAGAAAAAACACACCAGAGATTTTTATACTGGTTCGGAGCACCGTCCTACGTCCAGTCCCAGACTTCTATCTGGATTTTCACTACCAACTACCTCGCTTCACCCGGAGGAACAGGTTTACAATACCCGAACAGCCGAACGGGATTTCGTGCCTCTTACAACACCGAGGACTTCAACAAAAACAAATACAATTGCCATTGACAACTTGTGCTCTTGATAACACAGATTTGTCACTTGTAGTACACCCTTCCTATAATCTTATCCTCAAAATATGTGAATGATGTTTGTGAAGATTGAAGGAAGTATATTACTTATTGAATCAAAAGATATGAAATAATTTCAATGATTCAATAAGCAATTGAAATATTTGAGAGCTTTTAGAATGCAAGAATATTTAGAAAGTAAGATCAGAAATTCGAGCAAGAATAATTATAGAATCAATGATTTTAGACGTGTTTATATAGAGAATAAATGGTTGTAACTCTTTATGTAGAGTAGCCATTAATAGATATGATCATTGATGAAAGGTAAGAGATGCAACCATTGGAGAAAGAAGTGTCTTTTGGGAAAGGTTGCTCTCTGTTTCAAAACGGTCGACAGGTCAAAAATGGCCGGTAGACAGGATTTCAAATATATAGACGTTATGTGCATGTGTGTACGTTCATTGTGTATTTTACACAGAAACGGTCGACCGCCTGGTTTATTATCGGTCGACCGGTCCCTGTAAAATTGCACAATGAATGTGCAATGCCATTCAAACGTATATATATCGATTATATTGAGGTGCATGATTATTTGAGGATAGATTTTAACAAGTTTAACACTATTACAACATCAAATAATCAACCTATAATCTAGAGTACCATATGTAGCTCTTTTGTGCCTCTTTATAGCCATGATGTCTTCGTTTTGTCGATCGCCTTTATTTCTTTGTCAGAAATCAAAACTTCATAGAATCTGTGACTCAACATTCTCCCCCTTTTTGATTGATGACAACATATATCTGAAGTTCTGAATCTCCCCCTGAGATTTTGTTTGTATTCTTTATATATATATATATATATTCCTGCAAATAAATGTTAGCACTTTCTCCCCCTTTGTCATCGACAAAAAGGAGTAATAGATAATGGAATAATATAGGAATGTATCAACCAGAATATCCATGCATAGCAAAACATAACATATCCAAGCAAACCAAAGTATCATACACACCATAAAATCATACGAATAAAAGTAACGACACTATTTAGTACAAGTGTCGAATGATGTTTAAAGTACTAAACCAAAATATAGAGATAGAAAATAGAATCTAGGATGAGTCAGATGCTGTCTCCTCTTGATCATCTCCTTCCTCCTCATCGTCTCCCTCATCGTCATCATCATCTTCCTCATCATCGTCCTCCCTAGATGATTCACCACGACCATGTCCACCGGAACCAGCAGACTCCTCAGATGATGACCAGTCGAAAACAGGAGGAGCAGGACGCTTGCCTGGGTCCTGACCTTGAGCAGAGGTGGATGCGCTACATGACATAGCATCCCATAATATACCAAAGAATGACTTGACTTTATTGAAGCGTTTATCAATCTTTGTGTCCATGCGCTTGAGTCTTAATTCAAGCAAGAATTGATTACGTGCAATAGTTTCAAGTGGTTCTTTTGTGGAAAAATGTTCAAATTCGTTATTTTCGAATTCACCACCATGATCACTCCTTATGTTTTTAACTTTTAGCCCTTTCGATTTTTGAATTCTTTTGACGAAAGATTTGAAATGTTCAAAAGTGTCACTCTTGTTTTTCAGGAATATAGTCCATGTATAACGAGAATAGTCATCAACTATTACAAATACATATCGATTATGGTTTATTGACTGAACCTGTGTTGGTCCAAATAAATCCATATGTAGTAGTTCAAGTGGTTGTAATGTTGATATGACTTTCTTAGACTTGAATGATGATTTGGTCAATTTTCCTAACTGATAGGCATCACAAAGACTATCGATTTTATAACTAATTTTGGGTAGTCCTCTAACTAGATCATATTTAGCCAATTTGTCAATTGTTTTGAGATTTATGTGACAAAAGCATTTGTGCCATAACCAGGGATCATTGTCTTTGGCTATAAGACACATATCTGAATTATGAGAAATATTCATATTCAGAATATATATGTTCTTATCACGATAACCCTAAAAAACAAGGTTCTTATCTCTATCTAATATGCTACACTTATTATCAGAAAAGGAAATACTAAATCCCTTATCACATAACTGACTAATACTCAACAAATTGTGTTTCAAGTTCTTAACTAGCATGACATTTGTAATAAGAGGTAAGTTAGATGTACCGCAATTGCTCACATCGCCTTTGCCGATGATATAGCCTTTTGAATTATCTCCAAAAGTGACGGAGCCACCATCTGAGTATGTAATATTTGTCAATAAGCTCTTATCTCCGGTCATATGCTTCGAGCAACCACTGTCCAATATCCACTTTCCTCTTTTCTTCAGTGGGACCTACAAAAAATATAATTAAGACCATGGTACCCACTTTTTATGGGGTCCTAAGAGTTAGATCTTAGGAATCCAAACCCATACGGGTCCGGTATCCCCTTTATATACATAATTAGAATTATAATGCACAGTATTCATGAATTGCTGAATGTATTTGTTCCTAATCAAATTGTTATTTGTTTTAGGAACCCATATTTTGATAGTCTTTGTATTTTTCTTTTGAAATTTCACAACTGGCTTTGGTTTGGAATATAATAAACTAAGATTTTTCTTAACTTCAGTCTTTTGTACTTTCTTCTTTCTTTTATTATCAAGATGTTTCTTGATTTCTTGTTTCTTGTATCCCAAACCTTGTTTATTTGATGCAGATTGTGAATTTCAATGATTTTTGTCAAATTTTCTCGACCTTTGTTAAAGTTAGAAACATTTTGAGTAATGTCATCAAACTTTGTTTGTAAACTAGCTTTTTCTAGGTCTAGAATTTTGACTTTTGCCTTAAGCTCATGATTTTCAGTAGTGAGAGCATTATTTTTCTCTTTTTGAGCTTCTATTTCTTGACTCAAAAGAGATAGTTGAGAGTCAACATTAGATGATGGTTCTTGAATTTTTTCAAGTTCTTCTTCTAATATTTTCTTCTCATCTTTTAACATATCTCGTTCAAACTCTGCTCTACTTAAATCTGCTTTGACTACTTTTAATTGACGTTTTATGTCTTTATATTTGACTATCAATTCAGCATTAATATCAAGTAATTCATCAAATGTAGGAATTTGTACCTCATCTTTTGTTGCCATAAAACAAACATTAGCTTGTTCATTCTCCGAATCACTTTCACTTTCTGATGAAGATGAGTCCGAATCATCCCATGTTACTGAGAAGGCTTGTTTCTTTGACTTGTCCTTCTTATATTTGAATTTGTCATTTTCTGACTTCTTCTTTTGTTCTGGACAATCCTTCTACATGTGCCCCTTTTTGTGGCAGTTGAAACATTCTATAGCGGATGAAGATGGTTTATTTGATCCAGGTTTCCTTTTGTTGTAACGACTGGCTTTTCGATATTTTAGGAATTTTTTGAATCCTTTTGCAATGAATGCCAGATCTTCATCTTCAAAATCTGATTCATTTTCATCTTTCTCAACATGAAATGCTACATTTTTCTTTTCTTCTTTCTGTTCTTTTCTAGCCTGCAAATTTGCTTCATAGGACATTAGATTTCCTATTAATTCATCTGGCTTCATGATGGAAAGGTCATTAGCTTCTTCAATTGCTAATACTTTTCCTTCCCATTCACTAGTCAGAGAATGTAGGACTGTTGAAACAACATCAAAATCTGAATATTTTTTCCCTAATTCGATAAGTGCATGATGAATAGTTTGAAACCTTGAATACATATCATTGATTGTCTCATTTGGTTTCATTTTGAAATTTTGAAACTGACTTTTCAGCATGGCTATTTTGGCTTGTTTAACCTTGTTAGTACCTTCATGAGTGGTTTTCAGTATTTGCCAAATTTGATATGCAGTAGTGCAGATACTAACACGGTTATATTCATTTTGGTCTAATGAACAAAACAACATATTTATTGCCTTTGCATTTACGGCTGCTGCCGTTTTCTCAACCGCTGTCCATTCTGAATATTCAGTTGTTGGATTCACTATTTCTTTTTGGGTAGCATTCCAAGCATCATAGCTATTTGATTGCATAAAAAATGACATACGTATTGCCCAATAGCTATAGTTGAGACCATTGAAAAATGGAGGTCTTTGTGTCGATTGACCTTCCATGTAAGTGGTGTTTTGAGTGCTAGTACTTGCGTTATTTGCCATATTACAAGAATATATCAAATAACTGTGTTACGGTTATATGATGACCGTGCTCCGATACCAAATGAAAATGTGTACGTGTTAATATAGTACACACGAATCGTGTAATATGATGTGTAACACACAAATATATGACTAAACACAGATAATAGAAAATTCAGTAAAATAGAAAAATCACACCAGAGATTTTTATACTGGTTCGGAGCACCGTCCTACGTCCAGTCCCAGACTTCTATCTGGATTTTCACTACCAACTACCTCGCTTCACCCGGAGGAACAGGTTTACAATACCCGAACAACCGAACGGGATTTCGTGCCTCTTACAACACCGAGGACTTCAACAAAAACAAATACAATTGCCGTTGACAACTTGTGCTCTTTATAACACGGATTTGTCACTTGTAGTACACCCTTCCTATAATCTTATCCTCAAAATATGTGAATGATGTTTGTGAAGATTGAAAGAAGTATATTACTTATGGAATCAAAAGATATGAAATAATTTCAATGATTCAATAAGCAATTGAAATATTTGAGAGCTTTTAGAATGCAAGAATATTTAGAAAGTAAGATCAGAAATTCGAGCAAGAATAATTATAGAATCAATGATTTTAGACGTGTTTATATAGAGAATAAATGGTTGTAAATCTTTGTGAAGAGTAGCCTTTAATAGATATGATCATTGATGAAAGGTAAGAGATGCAACCATTGGAGAAAGAAGTGTCTTTTGGGAAAGGTTGCTCTCTGTTTAAAAACGGTCGACAGGTCAAAAATGGCCGGTAGACAGGATTTCAAATATATAGACGTTATGTGCATGTGTGTACGTTCATTGTGTATTTTACACAGAAACGGTCGACCGCCTGGTTTATTACCGGTCGACCGGTCCCTGTAAAATTGCACAATGAATGTGTAATGCCATTCAAATGTATATATATCGATTATATTGAGGTGCATGATTATTTTTGGATAGATTTTAACAAGTTTAACACTATTACAACATCAAATAATCAACCTATAATCTAGAGTACCATATGTAGCTCTTTTGTGCCTCTTTATAGCCATGATGTCTTCGTTTTGTCGATCGCCTTTATTTCTTTGTCAGAAATCAAAACTTCATAGAATCTGTGACTCAACAGTTGTATGCCGATCCCTTCTAGCCTACCATTCCGATCCATCTTGCCTTGAACTATGCCGATCCAATTTCCTTTGCCAATGTCAATCCCTCCTTTGCTTCGACCACGCCGACCCTTCCTTGCCTATTCAAACATACCGACCCCTTCCTATGTCGAGCCCAATCATGTCGATCCCTTCCTATAACGGGCTATGCTAAACCAATCCATGGCGATCCATATCACACCGAGCCCTCTTATGCCGATTCTTCCTTATTCAAGCCAAAATTAACAATTCAAGTACCCTTCATCGTTTATCTACCTACTACATTTAACCTTGGCTTCATATTATTATCTGTAGTTGATTGTCCGTCCATCCATCTGAACCAAATCCATGATATCCCAGCTTCGATAACCGTGAAGTCTATTAGGTTAAATCTGCATGTATACTGCCTTACCGAAAGGAGGGTTAACAGATAACATATAATATAACAAAGATAGTAAAAACTTTTTTTAACCTGCTTTGAGCCAAAGCGGATTTTTCAACTGGACTTAGAAGATTAAAATGAGGAAGAAACGACTTGAAAATTTACAAACATGCTTAAATGAAGCAAAGGAGTGGCTCGGAGGAAATTCATCCAAAAATATGCTAAGTAAATAAGCCGGTGTCGTTATGTTCATGTCGGTGCTGACATATTTTTGCTCCACAATCATCCACTCCAACTTGATACAAGTTATGATCCACCTTTCCCATATGTATCTAAGTGATTTCTATGGGTTTTGGATGACCTATTTCAAGATTTGAAGAATTAACAACTGAAACGGCAGAATAAATCAAGTGATGAAGGAGCGATCAACAAAATCAACCAATCATCGAAGAAAACAACATAGGATGTCGTAAAACTAAGCAAGAAGACAGATGCAAGAAAGTTCCAAGAGTTTCGAACAAGGAAACATGTCGACACCGACATGATTAAGCCAGTATCGGCATGTTTAGTTAACTCGGGGGTTTCTGCAATTTGGCAGTGACTTTGGGCTGATCTCTGGACTTTGCTCCAAGTGAACTTCTGACCCAACAAGTAACAACCTGTACTTTTAATGATAAGATATTTAAATATTGAATCGTTAATTTATTTGACGGTCCAAAAAAATATGATTTTTCGCATACGAATGAATCAGGACTCGAAACCACTTCCATTGAGTTCGTATTGACATTGCGAATTAAAATAAGTATAAACATCGCTATATTCAAAGAATGGATATTTCAATGGCCAAAACGATCTCAAAAAGTGTGAAATTATCATCCCGTAGCATCGTCTAGGATAGCGACAAAATTTATACCATCGGAACTGAAAAATGAGGTGATGAACGCATACGAGTTTCGTTGCGATCGGACACACCGTGTGATAATGCGAGCTCAAAATGTACGACCGTTTATATTAGAATTAAAATAAACAATTAATATTATATAAATATAATAACACATAAAAAACTGTCTCCCACTCATTTTTCACTTGCACTATTCCATTTCCATCAACAGAAAACATGGCCGCATCCCCTTGTTTATATTCAAAAATCAAAATCCGGCGATTCAGGCCATTAAAAATCGCATGGTCGGGTTAGTTGAGATCATGGCGATGAGAGCTATACGCCTATGGGCTCGAAGTGGCATGTGATCATACTTGGCCGAGATCCACTTTCTAGGGCCGAACTAAGGTTAGATCTAGACTGAGGTAGAGACTGCGAGAGGCAAAACGGAGGGTGCAAACGAGTTTCTCTTACTAACATCCATCTTTCCCCAGAGTTTCAGAGCCTCCAATCAACTATATCAGAATGCGTCGATTAGGGGAGAAGGAGCTCGGCTATCAAGTCATAACCTCTTAGGCATGATCAAGTGTAACATATTCGGGTCTGGGGCAAAGCACACGTGTAGCGGAGCCCATTGCAATCGATGGTGCATCGTTTCATCGACAAACGAGAGAGAAATCGAGGTTTGAAGCATGTGTCCGTTGGGGTTTGGACACGGATGTGCATGTACAGGCAATTTGGTTTGGAGAAGATAATTAACAAAAGGTAATTAGTTAATTGATGATTAATTAGGTTAATTAATTGTTTAAATAATATGATTTATTATAAATGCCATATCTTTTAAATGTTGTATCTTTTGCATACGAGGTCTAATTTGGATGTCGTTTCTTTTGTTGCGCTCATAATGGAGAGCTCTACAACTAGGCATTAGTTTGGTCAGATTTGGTTGAGGTGGGTGATATTATCTCTCGCCATACTATGATTGTTAGTATAGTATTAAAATGGCGTTTTGAGATGATTTCTAACTTTAAAACATGATTTCTAAAATACTTAAACTTATATCTTATTTAATAAAAGAATTAAAAGTGTGTTAAAATGGATTCAATTAAATATCATATTTTTTGTATTAACGCACTACTTTGACGATGTTGCTGGATTTAGGCTATTTTGATATTAATCCCACATTGGTTGCTTAGATGTATTGTATTATGTTATTATAGATGTATGTAGGCTATTATAGATGTTTATATGCTTGTTGGTTACTTACATGTATGCTTGTTTACTTTGTTTGGTTGAAAACGCTGTTCGAAGGCGATATAGTATTAGAAAATATCTCATAGGATAATATTTCATGCACAGAGTCTCGTGCATATCAATTGATCTGAAGATGGAAGATAGATTTGGAGATGTGCTATGGATTTTGGGATGGAAGTCGGACGTTTTCATTTGGTTGTATTTAACCGCTTTTGGTTAAATACACAACCAAAGTGGTCGTTATCGACTACTCTAGAGTGGTCAATAACTACCACTGTTAATGATGACCGATTTGACCAATTTTGGCATGGACGATGGAGAGGCTTCGAAGAGCATGATGTGATTGTTTGTTCGTTCGACATTTAATTTGATGCTATGACTCTTCGACGAGCGGTTTTGGCAGTGAAGCGAACATGTGATGCTTCGACGCGATGACTTCATGATTCGATGATGATGATTTCATGATGGGAAGTGACGGCTTCAATGATGGATAGTTATACTTGCGGATGAAGAGTAGCCAGATTCAAGGAACTGTTAGAGGAGGGTTATGGATCGCACGATGACATTCTATGACTGACGGCTGTCTGGAATAGTTCCTAACATGACAACTTCAAATGAAAGTCATAAGGATAGTTGCAGGATAAGCTTTGCTATGGACGATATGTGCAAAGGGATTGTTGATATTCCTAGGTTTCGAAAGGTACTCATAAAACAGGGGTATGTGAGGATGCTCACTTGGATTAGAATGTGCCCTGGATTAAACAATCACCGGATCCATTTACCTTGGATTGTTACGATATGTAGTCTAGTACATGGCCTTCTGATTGGTATAGATTCGAGTATCGAGAAATCGGGACACTGAGTAGTCTTTGACAATACGATTGGGTCATACGAGTATCATATTTCCAACGCACTGAATGAGTAAATGTGAGGATGGATAACGGATGCAACATTTTCTTGATTGTTTATCACCTTAAGGATGTCATACGATGTAGATAGTATCGATGCATATATCTATACACCCTTAGCACTTTAATTTATAGTACACCCATGATGGCTATGATGATAGAGTAGCATTTATCTTATGTTATGTGCTAACTCTTTGGATGCAGGGACAGATCAGGTATGATTCTCCATACCCTATTTTCCATATACTATACCGATTTTTATAGTGCTTCTAGATTATTTACTGCCCACACCAAACCGTTGTCTGGTTCGAGGTTTTATGCTTTGCTTCTTATTATCTTAGGTACTCTTAAATGAGTAGGCTAGAAAGCAGGTGTGAACATTACATGGAGTTCTGTAGATGGACTAGTAGGAGGCGATGCTTTCTAATACTAATATTTTAGGCTTATTATTGTTATTCAGTTGTGTGACATTGTGAATCCTTGACAATGTTGACATACTATTATCAAAGACAGTTTATCAGTTGTATAAACTCTATTGCTATTTTGTATAACTGTATGAGCATGTGTACTCTGATTCTATGGTTCATGTAGTTATTACTATCTCGCCTGTTATATCTATGATGACTATTATAATTTATCTGATGCGCTATGAGATATACGAAAGGTTTGGTGATTGTGTGATGTTTTCTTTCATTTTCTTCTCTTTCTCTTCTCTTTTGCTCCCTTTTCTTCTTTTCTATTTCCCTTCTTTACTTCTTTTTCTTTCCCTTGACAATCATACTACATTGGCCTGATGAGCCAGCAGTGCATTATTCGGTTATATGAGCATCGGTGTTGTAGTGCGGTCGTTACACAACACAACTGTTTCTCTATAAATACCAGCCTACCTACAACCAAGGAGGGATCTTTTTGCTTGATCTCTTCCCTGATCTTTAACTCTTCACTCTGGATCTGATCTCTCTGCAATTGGAGACTTCTTCCTCTTCTTTACTCATATCTTCTACTTCTCAAACTCTTTAGAAACTCCATTGTAAATACGAGATCCACTAAATAATGGCCTGATCTGATGTAACTAGTTGTAATCCGGAGAGAGAACAACTAATAAAAGAGATTAAAGTAAACGTAAGCTAGAGACTACACCGAATGCAACGACCCAGAATTTCAGTCATTTGAATTTGAAATATTTAAATGATTTTCAATATTGAAAAGTTAATTTTATAGGTTAAATAACTTATATTTCAAATATAGTGAATTATTTGATAATTAAATTATTTAATTTAATATTTGGAATTGTTAAAATAATTGAATCTTGAATTTAATATGAATGGAAATGATTTTGAAAGTTGATTTTAAATTCTATTTGAATAAGGAGGATAGTAAACTTTTAAATTGGAACTAAAAGTGATTAAACTGATTTTGGAAATTATTCGTTTTAATTAACGTGTAAAAATAGACTTCTGAGGCACTTTCTTTGATTTCGATGAAACAAGTTTCATAGGATCTGTAACAGTGAATTATTATATGCCAACGAATTTCGTAGCGATTAGAGGTATCATTTTGTCATGCGAGTTCGAAATGCGTAGAAATTAATTAAAGGAATTTAAATTAATATAACTCGATTTGAAAAGTTAACTTCTGTATATGATGGAATTGGCTTCTGATATATATTCTATTGTGTTCAGAATAGGAGTATAACATATATAACGCCAGGCGGCACGTTCCGTTTGGAATTCGAAAATTTAACGAATGAATAGTTCTTTAAAATTTTCTATGTAAGGACTCGTTCATTTAGTTTTTGCTCAAAACCTAACTAACTAACCCTAGCCTCCATTATGTCCTAACAATCCAGTAGCTAAAATTTTACGCGATGATCGGGGCCGAATTAGGGAAAAAGTTCAACATGAAAGTTGTCAAGCTCATCACCACGAACCAATCCATATAGTCTGATCCTCGAATCGATGCTCGACTTGGCGGCAAACTTGTCGCGTTCATGGTAGTTCGCATTTGATTTTTGGGCGAATGGCAACGTAGCGGCAAGCAAGGCACAGCGGCAGGGCAGGCGAGGCACGGCGCAGGTGCGCATGTGTGGCGGCGGCAGGCGAGGCGAAGGCAAATCGAAATCACAATCAATTTATAAAAAAAGAAAAAAGAAAGAGATGCTGCTGTAAAATAGCGTTAATTTGGGGGAGGGAGAGTAATTTAAAAGTTTAGATTTTATTATTTAGGTTAATTTTAATGTAAATTTTTCAAATGTTAATTAATCCATAACTTTTTCGTACAAGGTCCAAATCGAGCGCGACAAGTTGCGCTGCGATCGTATCAACGAATTCTACGCTATGGAGATTGATTGGATGGATTTGAAGTTAATAAAAATTTTGGTTTAAATTGACCGACTGTTTAATTTTAATTCAAACATGAACGATTTGGTGATTTCTGGAATTTTTGTGAGTTAACTCACCTTTCTGGTCCACTTATATTTTTATATAAGTGTGAATAATTTTATTTATGCCATTTGTTGATTGTTTGGATGATTTACTATTTTATTAGTTGGTTTGGATATATTCCTGCCTATTGAAGCGGATGAGACCCTATTACGTTCCCCTGTATGAGCAGACGACCCTTTGTATACGATCCCGCCTCGAAGTGGTTGATTTATATTATTTGATTATATAATGTATGTGATGCAGGGGGATAGGTTGGAGGGATCCACAGGATTCCTCACACTGTTGATTTTACTTTTCAAATATTTTGATATATGATGTGTTGGATGCCATATTTGATGACATGGATTGTTTTTGCTTATTTAGTGCTATAGTAATACTTGGCCAAATTTTTAGTATTTTGAAATACTATAAAATAGTGATTTTTAATTGAAATGATTTTCAAAGTGATTTTGGAAGTAAATATGTTTTAATAAATTTTAAATTATTAAAAGAAATGAGTTTATTTTTAAACAAATAAAAAGTACGATTTTTGATGTTATAAAAGTATGATTTTGTGAAATATTTTTAAATAGATATTTTTGGAATACGTTTATATAAAGGAGTTATAAAAGTGATATTTTATAAATAAATAAATAGATTTATAATCGGAATTTGTAAATATTCTGTAAATGGTTTTGAAATTTATTTTCTAAATGGATTTATAAGTGGATTTTGGTAGTAAAATGAGTTTTTATAAAAGAATGATTTATAAATAGCATTTTTATAAATAAAGAGATTTTATAAAATAGAATTTTTATAAAATAGAAAGGATATTTATAAACGTAGTTTTATAAATATGGAAATGATTTATATTGAGATTTAAATATGGATCTTTATATAAAGGAAACACATTCAAGTTATTAAGAGTTATATAATCTTTTAAAGGAATGTTTTGAAAGTAATATTTTTGATGAAGTTATGGTTTTTAAAGTGATAATCTTTAAAAGTAAAGTTGTGAAAATAACAATTCCAAATGGAATTTATAGTTTGAAAAATGATTTAAAATGTGATATGCATCGAAAATATAAATTTCAACATTTACTGTTGTAATAGACGTTTTCGGGGAAGTATGGATGGCATGGACTATAACATTGTTGTAATAGTACATGATTTCCGAAAGGAAATGTTTTATATAGTATACGTAATTTTTATATATAAAATTAATCGAATCCCTATACTAGTGTTTTTGGGTTGTCGTAACGGTGTTTTACGCAACATTCGTTTTGACCCAATAAATTGTGTTTTGACCTTCCATTATGAATACATGAATTGGTTCTTATAATCGTACTAATGGCTTGGTGGTATAGGAGCATTGCTTCTTATACATAATCCTTGTTCTGACGCATATGAACTCAAAAATTGTACGGTTATAGAAATTTATTTGGCATGTCTCCATAATGGTAGTGTTATTAAATATACTTATACCGTTGATATAAGTATATGGAAATGTTTTCCAATATCAAAGGATTGAAATGGTTTTGAGGATATATCTTTTTGAAGATAATTTGAAGTAAATAGTTGGAAATTGATTTAATTAATAAAAGATTAACTAAATGGGCCTAGTGACTGCTTATGTGCTAGATATTGTTTGTTGCTTTGATAGTTAAACAACCGACTATCAAAATTTGGCCATTTTTGGTTCCTTGACTTGATGTGGGAACTGATTAGTCGTGCACTTAGCACGAAGCCGATTGAGCAGGCTTGATTATCGTTTGGATTAAGAATGTTGATTCAAGTTGTGTGGAGTGACTATGGTACTCCTATCTATAGGTCTTCCTTCTTGGCTGAAGGATAGCAAGTTGAGAGTTGGAAATGTGATAAGTCTACGAGACTTGGTTTCCATATGAGGTTAAGGGCCTCTTTATCGTTGTTGGTCCGGATAGACCGGGATTAGATTTATCTGAGAACTACATCGGACCAATGTATGCATTCGAAAGTGCAGGTTTATGATGATGATTTTGAAGATGGAGATCTTCATGATACAGGGCTACTCGCCACTAGACCGGCGATGCATATTATATATATATATATATGGTGGCAGTGGTGCTTCATTATGAATGCAAGGACTTCTCACTACTAATACTAGGGGTAATTCCCGACAGGATGTGGTAGGAGAGTGCCTTCAGTTTGTCCTGTTCCTAGAATACTTGTATGGATGAATGTCCGACGTTGCATTTCTAATTACATTAATTGATCTCTATGAACGTATCATATGTTTGGTGGTGGAGAAGGCAACTTCTCTTAGCTTTACACCCTTTCTTGAGACGTACGAGCTCAGGAGTTATACGTTTGTAGAAATCAGTTGTGTGATTATGGGAATGGCAATGTGGCATTCAAAGTGGAATGTGCTATGTGGAAGGTAAACGTTACCTTAAGTTTCATCACCCGGTAATAGCTTAAACAGGGTACGCCGTAAGGCTATGTGGTTCGCAACTATAAGGGTATGATAATCACCTTTGAAGATAACCCATTATATGTCAGGTATATTGTGTACGCTATGAGATGTCTCGGATAGGTCGGTAACGAACAGGGTGATGACATATTCGATTTCTATTTATGCTATGTATGAGTGCCAAATAGCGATAGACCGATCTTGCCAGATGCGGAGGATTGTTTGTGCATCCTCAGTACATTCCTCTAGAGATAAACTGTACGGAAGGTAGTCTCTTGCCTGCCATTGTATGGAAATCCATTCTCAATACGTGCTGCCATTTTGTTTGTAAACCTATTACGCCATCAAATTTAACCAATGTAACAATTTCGGCTATTTTAATATTATTTGTATACTAGACACTAGTATAATATAATAGGAATTGATATGAAATGTTTTGGTTATCATAAGGTAAAAAGCCCTCCGTGTTTATGTGAGGCGTGGTCTTACGACATACCTTTGTTTTGATAAAGAAAGGTTTGTATAACTTAAAATTCAGTTGAGATGTATTTTCTCACACTGGTTTACAAAACTGATCTGGGTGTTCTTCCCTTTCAATGCTCGGTTCGGGTCAGACCGAGCATATTTATAGATTTAGATTTTGATGCTTTGGAGCTTCAACAGACGAGTTGGAGGTCTTCAGGTCGTATTCACATATATGTTTCTTTTTCGCTGCATTGTCGTTTAAATTATCAGCATTTGTAAGGACAGGTTATTACTACCGTCCAGACTGATGATTAGTGATTTGTTGTTGTACTCTGATGGATATATGTGAATTATATCACAGTTTCTCTTGTAAAGCTCATTGATATAATATTATATGTTGTTCCGCTGCGATTGTGAGATTATGTGTTTTTTAGTTTCTCTTTCTCTTCTTCTTCTTTTCTCTTCTTTCCCATAACTATTCGCATCTTCATTCGATTTGGGTTAGACGTGTGTGGTTTATTGTCAGCTCGAATTCGTTCGGATTGCAGGTCATTACAGCTGATATCAGAGCTTAGGTTGTGCGAACACCTAGGATTTGGTTGGATACTCATTATAGATAGGGTTGATAATACCCTAGAATTAGTTTGAGTGTATTATAGGTATGAGCCCGTATTGGTTAGTGATTATAAAAATGTTTTATATTGTGTTAATTTATCTGTTGAGTGGTTTATGAATTCTGGTCGGTACATGGGACGCCACGGTTATCGATAGTGATTTCTAAACGCTTGAACAAGGCAACCGACACAGTATTATTTTGAAATTGGGTAAATGAAATAATTTTACCTTGATTATATTTTATATATAAAGGAATAATTTTTCAGAAATTATTATAGTTATATATGGTGTATTTGTTAGTGAATTGATAATATTTGATTTTTATTGTTTGTTGTTTTTGTTTGTGTTCTAATAAAAGTTATTGTTATTATAATGTAAACAAAGGTAAAAAGTTAAGAAATGATTTTATAGAACCAAAGTGAAATTATATATAAGGAAAATTTATAAATATGATTTGTAAATAAAATGAAATTTAAAAGGAATAAAAAGCACTGAACTCGCTTTAGTCGCTGGAAAATAATTCTGGTGATGACTGCAACATCATCGATATTCATTTTCGAGTTTCTAAGTGATGGATTTCTACCATTGAGGTTTTGTTTTGGTAAAACTAGTTTTGATTTTAAAATTCAAAAATATGATTTAATATAAAAAGGAATTATGTATAATATAGTTTCAAAATAATTTAAAAATATAAATTGGGTGTTTAAATTTTGAAAGTTGTTATCTAAGTGTTTTGCTGAAAACATAAGAAATTAAATTTTACAACTTATAAATTTTGAGAATTAGTAAGTTAAAACAAATTTTAAAAATTTGTTGAATATAAATGTTAAGAAAAGTAAATTTGAATTTAAACCGTGAAAAGAAATTTAACTTAAGTTAAGTTAAGTAAAATGAATTTTGAAATGGAATTCAATTTAAGCAAAGTTAAATGAAATTGAATTTGATTTGTAATGAATTAATGAAATGAACTAACAAAATAAATTAGTGAAATGGATATAAACTTGAGTAATAAAATGAAATTCAACTTAAGTTGTAAAATGAATTGAATATGTTTTGGAATGTTGTTTGCTAGAAATAAATATGAACTTAAGTTGTAATGTGAAAATAAACATTAGTGGTTATATAAAATGTTTATAATAACACTACAAGAAAATATATTAATGATAGCCCAATGATACAGCATTGTAACCGAACTTGCCATCTTTTGGTTCGTTAGGGTTTGGAAAATAAACCGGGCGCGCTATAATTTGACCTCACCCGCTAAAACATAACAAAAGTGGCAACTTCTTTTTTATCCCTCTCATTTCTCTACCCCGTCTGAATACATCACCTCTTCTTCATCCCAAAAGAAAACCCAATTTGTTTATTTTCTTCTACTCTTGCTCCTAAAACCTCGTCTTCTCTCTTAAAATAGAAAGTGTGAAAATTGCAAAACCCTAAAGTTACACCTATTCCCAATCTAAACAAATCCCACACTTCGACTTCCCAAAATCATTTGGCTTTGCGCTGCTTAATTAGAATTTTGAGTTGGTAATGGTAAATTTGCATTCAAAGAGCAAGGATTTATTAGTGTACGATTTTAGCGCAGAGGAACTGAAAGTTGAATCATTTTCATATATGTATGCTGCAAAATTCAACGCAAAGTCGGAATTTTAAATAAAGTGGATGATCTCAACTTTGAGCCCATGCAAAACTATAAGAGTACTACTTTTGTTATGTTAGTTTGATAATTTAACTTTGAATACTTGGATGGTAAATACATCAATAAAAAATTTCTGATATTTTCTCAAAACCGTTAAGAATTTGAAATATTTACGTTTTTTTTCTGCCTAAGTTGATGCATCGCTAAGGACCTAGAGGAGGAAATCTATGCTAATATTGTACGAAATTGTAATTTTTGTGTCAGATTATCACCTTTTGATTTGTGCATATTTCAATAGATTTAGATGGTATGTGTTATTAGGGGAATTAATGCAACTATTTGAAGTTAAAATGAAACTTCAAGGAAATAAATCCTAGTATAAGTTTAAAGGATGAAAAGGAAAGACTGGATTTTTTCGTATGAGCCAATGAGCAACACACCCAAAATTTCTCATTGTCTTGGAGTTAGTAATAAGTATTCACATTATTTTTAACATTTTAAAGGTTTTTTAGCAGATTTCACGAATACACAATTGTCTACCTGGGCTATCAGTCCGGGGGTTCACCTACATCATTATGGTTGATAATGTCTGGTCGTATTGTATTAGCTAGATAGCTAGTACGGTTAACCCATGGAATATTAAATCTCTTTGTAGCTCCTATCTTCATGAAACGTTGTTTATTATTTATTTATTGTGTTTAAACTAGAATTCAGCTAAAGATTCTATACTTGCAAAGGTATCCTCTAACTATTTCCCTTCGTTAAAGAGTTATTTATTTATTCATTTATTGTGTTTAAATTGGAATTCAAACTAGGATGGATGAATTTATGTATTCAATTGATATGTATTGCATTTATTTTTTCAATAATGATAACTCTTCACTATTACTACCAAAACCAAGCTTATGTTTTACAAAAGTGAATTTGTGGATCAGATCAAAGATTTTTCTTTTCATTACGTTTTTTAGAACATACAGTTTCTAGAATTTTTGATGTGTTAGTTTTTATTTTCAGATTCATACTGCCAAATTATGATTGTTCCTAATATAACTCTATTCATCTTCATTCTACGCATCTAAGTTATGAAATACACAACACCATAATGGGTTATTTGTAACGGTTATGAAAATACACAACACCATAATGCATATTTTTTTGAATATAATGGTCATAATTTTTGGTAGCAAATAGTGACCAAACAATAGTATACTGAAATATATAAAAGCTATGGATATTTTTATAAATACTAAATAGTAACTTAACATTAGAACTGAGCCAAGCTCAGTCTGTAGAACTAAGCCAAGCTCAGTTTTAGAACTGAGCTGCCTCAGTTTTAGAAGTGACCGAAGCTCGGTTTAGAAGGAATATTACTGAAGATCATACTTATTACTTAAGCTCGATACTATAGCTCAGTTTTAGAACGACCTTCTAGATTATTCTTGTTACCCCCTTTAAAAGATTATTGCTCATGCTACATTGATAGCATTTTACCGTACAGTACAAAGAGGATTGTCTTTGAATGAAGGCTTCTTTCAACCAAAATGTGGTAAATATAGTTTGACATCATTATAGAGTCGCATGCCTATTATGCCACTAGTTGTATAGTAAGACAAGCTAAAAACTGTGCTGCAAATGAGGCATAAACTTGAAGCCCATATTTCATAAAAGTTTAAATATAAATTAACTAAGTTTATGAATCATAGTGGGTGTTGGATATGAACTAAGTTTATGTAATCTAGTATCCACTTATAATTTGTTTGCAGCACATGTTTAAACTTGAAAAGCATACAAACTATCAACATTGTATTACATGTATGAAAAATATATTATAAGGGAATATTAGGTAAACAAGAACCTATGATTTTTAAGATTGCAATGTAGAAACTGAAAGCGATATTTGTTTCTGAATCATCCAAACCTTTTTCATTGTTTGTCGCATGTTGTTGAATAGTGTATTGATCCATATAATTGGTTAACAATTATCCAAAACATTTTCATTTTTCTTTGATATTTGTTCATAGTTAATTATCCAAACCTTTTTAGAATATTTTATGATTGACACTTGATATGCTTCATTCTTACTACATTAGCAATTAACATACAATAAGATATTTACATGTTAATGCTTTTGGTATACTAAGAAACCAGTTGAAATCTTATAATTTATGGATTCAGGTGTAGATAAACACGATATGAGGTAATCTCATGTAGAAATCCACGTCAGGGCTCACAAAATTTATTAGTAAAAGAAAATGTAAAACCGATAACTCTTTTGGCTAATGAATATTTTATCGTCTTTTACAGTATATGAGTACTCTACATGTATATTACAGGTCAATCCATATTGCTGTAGTGATAGTGAAACTGGCCTATTTTTTGTTTCCTTAACAAGCGTGTGATTGAAAGATTTAGAAAGGAAGCCTTTTATAACATGTATTTGCTAGGAACCTTTTATAGCGTTTTATTCTCGCTGTCTAATAACCCTTCCTATTTATAACATGTTTTTTACAGCATGTGCAAAAACACCATTAAAACAATTTACTGCATTTTCCAAACGCTGTTAAAAGAACTCATTGCATTTTTGGTGTTGCCATCGTAAGTCATGGACCTATAATAACATGTTGATATACAGCGTTCATAAAAACGCTATAAAAGCCTTTAATAGCGTTTTTTAAAGGCTATTAAAAGTCCAAATTGTTGTAGTGTAAACTTAAGTGATGGTTTTATGAAATAGTTTATAAATGATATTAATATTGAAAGAAATATACTAAGTAATAAATGAATGTGAATAATGAAAATGAAATGAATGTAAATAAAAAGAATGGCATATAATAAGAAACTAATTGAAATAAATACGTAAGTTATACGTATATTATTTTATTTGCATAACTGTTTGATCCAGATTCGAGTATATGATTTCGAGGTGATTTACAACGATCCGAGTTAGGATTTTTCACTCGATTCTTGACGGTGAACACTGGATACGGATTTTTGATTGATTCTGATATTCTCTATCATAGTATATGGCTATGCAAGGAGAATTACGGTTTCTAATCAAGGAACTGAATCCGAGTCTACACTAGAGTGGTCGTGTGAACGATACTAGTTCGGAAGTGAAATTGGGTGATCGAGCGAGGGATCAAGTATGGTTTTGTGTATGGATGATATATGTATATCGTACTTACTTTAACAAATTAAACACTGACATTGGAAAATGCAAATTGATATGGTTATGAATTAATTGAATGAATATTAAATTGTTGGACGGTTTCTCTTGTTACATTTGCTATATTTGAATGTAGTTATTGTATAGTCTATGTTATATATTAATATTACTTTCCATATAGTTGTTCTTATTGGTTGTTGAGTGTTTAGTAGGTGCGGATGGCGTATGCTTCGCATTATATTGATTGTATATGCTTGCTAATATAATAAAAGGTACACATCTCGAATTACATATCGTACTTTTATATTTTTCCCTACGAGATGCCTCGTCCTTGAAGATGAGATGTATATTTATGATTATATATACTGTAAATTTTTCCGATCAAACTGCGCAAAGGAGACGCTGGCGAAATTTTCCGTAAATTTAAGTAGTTAGAAATTTTTTTTGTGAATTTTGGAAAAAAATTTGATAACTAAAACTTGTATTTTGGTTTTATAACTTAGAATGGTATTAGTTGGGTCTTGGAAATTTAATTATGAATTTAAAGATTTTGAAAATATGATAACAAAGTTTCAACTAATTGATTTCGAAAAATTAAAAGGTTTAAAAGAATTTGGTAATCCATTTCAACTAATTGTTTTTGAAAAGTTAATGGTAGGGGTGATTCCGGATAGGATGTGGTAGGAGAGTGCCTTTGGTTTGTCCTGTTCCTGGAAAACTTGTATGAATGAATGTCTGACGTTGCATTTCTAATTACATTAATTGATCTCTATGAACGTATCATCCGTTTGGTGGCAAAGAAAGCAACTTCTCTTAGCTTAACACCCTATCTTGAGACAAACGAGCTCAGGAATTATACTTTTGTAGAATTTAGTTGTGTGATTGTGGGAATGGCAATGTGGCATTCGAAGTGGAATGTGCTATGTGAAAGGTAAATGTTACCTTAAGCCTCATCACCCGGTAATGGCTTAAACAGGGTACACCGTACGGCTATGTGGTTCACAACCATAAGGGTATGATCATCACCTTTGAAGATAACCCATTATATGTCAGGTATGTTGTGTATGCTATGAGACGTCTTGGATAGGTCGGTAATGACCGGGGTGATGACATATTCAGTTTCTATTCGGGCTATGTATGAGTGCAAAATAAGGATAGACCGGTCTTGCCAGATGCGGAGGATTGTTTGTGTATCCTCGGTACATTCCTCTAGAGATGTAATGTATGGAAGGTAGTCCTTTGCCTATCATTGTGTGGAAATCCATTCTCCAATATGTGCCTGCCATTTTGTTTGTAAACCTATTACGCCGTCAAATTTAACCAATGTAACAATTTCGGCTATTTTAATATTATTTGTATACTAGACACTAGTATAATATAACTGGATTTGATATAAAATGTTTTGGTTATCGTAAGGTAAAAAATCGTCCGTGTTTATGTGCAATGTGGTCTTACAAGATACCATTGTTTTGATAAAGAAAAGTTTGTATAACTTAAAATTGAGATGTGTTTACTCACACTGGTTTACCAGATTGATCCGGGCATTCTTCCCTTTCAATGCTCGGGTCAGACTGAGCATATTTACAGATTTAGATTTGGATGCTTTGGAGCTTCAGGGGACGAGCTGGAAGTCTTCAAGTCGTATTCACGTATATGTTTATTTTTCGCTGTATTGTTGTTTAAATTATCAGCATTTGTGAGGACAGGTTATTGTAACTGTCCAGGCTGATGATTCGTGATTTGTTGTTGTACTATGACGAATGTATGTAAATTATATTACAGTTTCTCATGTAAAGCTCATTATATTATATTATATGTTGTTCCACTGTGATTGTGAGATTCTGTGTTGTTTTAGTTTCTCTTCTTCTTCTTTTCTCTTCTTTTTCTTCTTTATTTCCTATAACTATTCGCATCTTCGTTCGATTTGGGTTGGACATGTGTGGTTTATTGTCAGCGCGAATTCGTTCGGATTGCGGGTCGTTACACCGAACCACTACAAAAATTCTTGTGTGTTATGTACTTTTCTTCTATTCTTATTTGCTTGATTTGGGATTTCCACGTCTTTTACCTTTATTATAAAATATTATAACGGGTGCATTCATCTGATTTCTGGGTGTTGATCCATTTTTTGATTTAACATTTTGGTGCTTTCACTAAGAACCAAGAGCTAAATCTGAAGACTTAAATCTTGAATATGAGATTTAGAGAAGATGAAGAGGCCTAACACTAGATCTAAGACTTGAACAAGCTAACTAGAATATGAGGGCAGTTAGGAGTTGTCCTCAAATTCTCACCAATCTATCGACATGACCAGAGAAGAGATGTAGAAAATGATGAAGGAGATGCAAGATAGATTAATGACCCGACAATAGGAAATGCTTGAAGGATTTTCTAAAGAATGGGACTGCATGGAATAGCTAGAGCTATAGAGGTTCGGAAACAAGTGCTAGGAGCTAATGTAGGAACATCTAGAGTTGGAGCAGAGCAAATCGGAGCGATGCCCCTACAAAAAAAACAATTCGGTACGACCCAAACCAACTCGGTACAGAAAGAATTATACTTAGGGGAAATGCTGATATGAACTCGGAACATGCTGGAATGCCAGAAGCAAACGATGCTGGAGCTTGAAATGAAAGTCAGAATGTGAACAGGCAACGACTGGAAGAGTATGTGTTGGAACCTCTCCATAGGAACAAAGAATGGAATAAAGCCAGATGAGTAGGTCAGAACGCTAACGTGCAACAAGAGGAGTACGTGCCAAAGTATGTGCAAAAGTTTCCCCACAGGAGTGGGGTTAGAACATTGCTTTTGGATGAAGACCTTCATTGGACGGTGAAAACCAAATTTCTAAATTGGTAAGGAGAATAGTTAGAAGTGCACCCCCAGACCAGAGTTTGGAGGATGTAAATTGGAATCCATTCACTTCTAATATCCAAAATGTGAGAAACCTCCCGATTTCAAGCTTCCGACGCTAGAAATGTACGATGGAAAGTCGGATTCGACGGCTCATCTAATGAGATACATCTGACATATGGAGTTGTTGGATGCTTCTGAGGAGGTAATAGGGCGGTGCTTCCCATTATACTTAACGGACTTATCGGCATGTGGTTCAGACAACCGAAGAATGGGCTCATAAGCACGTGGAATGATTTGGTGAATAAGTTTTTGAGACAATTCAGAGTTCATGTCTCGCGACCGAAGAACGTGATGACACTATCAAGCATGAAACAAAGGCTCGGAGAGACCTTGAGAAGCTATTTGATAAGATTTAATGCAGCAGCAGTCGCAGTCAATAAGCCGGATCCATCGATAATCTTAATGGCGGCAGTATCTGGAGTCGTGAGCAAGACCGACTTCAATGTTCCACTAGAAAAGGACACATGGATCTTGTAGAATTCTATCACGAAGTTGAAAGTTATTTGCGTCAAGAAGACACCAAAGTAGAGGATGTTGAAATTATTGATGTGAATGATAGAGGACTGTTCGAAGCAAAAAAACGAAAAGTACAAAGGAAAGAGAAGGTTTGATATGACTTCGGGGAACTGAAACGACAAAGTAGGGAGCCAAAATTCTCCTCCTACACTAATTTAACATAGATCCGGGAGAGGATATGTCTAGATACTAGGGGGCAGATCCCCCATCAGAAGCCTGCTAGAAGAGAGCCTATGTATCGGAAGAAAAGATCTGAAAAGTTTTGCATCTTCCATGAGCTTGAGGGACATGAAACGAACCAGTGTTGATGCCTTCATGATTTGATTGAAGAACTTGTTCGAAGCAACCAACTGCAGTAGTACGTGAAGAACTAAACTGTAATGATGCGACAGGAGCAACCACCATATGCAGCGAACGCATCAAGGAACAACCAAGGATCTGGTTCGAGACTCGAAATCCCATGATCGGGATGATTGGGAGTCAGAATCGAATCCCTTGCTTCGCTTTTTATTACTTTGAATAATTAGGATAATAATAACCTCAAACTATTGTATGATGCCCAGATTGGCCCTTAGGCACACTCTGAGTCAAACGACTGGGATGACTACTTAGGACAATAATATCCTCCGTCCGCTTATGCGTGTATGGGAATTAGATTGGTCCCTAGGCACTCTCTGAGTCAGATGTCTAGGATGGATAATTAGGACTTCTGCTTGTTTGCTTTAGTTTGAGTATTTGACTTTTTGCAAAAATCCATATTGAATGTAAGACCGATATTGGTCGCGTTAAGTCCCGTCAAGTGAGAAGGGACCAAAGTGCAGGGTGCAAGTCCCCTTGCCGAAAAACACGAGCGAATGGACTTGTATGATGTTGATCGCTTTAAGTCCTGTCCGGAAAGACGCGATCGGAGTGCATGGTGCAAGCTCCCTTGCTGGAGAGCGAGAGGATGAGCTTGTACGAAAAGTAAGTCCCCTCACGAGAGAGTGAGTGAATGGGCTTACTTGGGCGTTGAGTTCCTTTGCCAGAGAGCGGGAAGACTCAACAAGGATCCGGAGAGATCGAAACTCTAGATTGGGCAACGAATGGTCCAAAGAGATCGAAACTCTAAATAGAATGCCAAGTGAACTTCTGACCCAACATGACTGTTTCTCTATAAATATCATCCTACCTACAAGCAAGGAGGGATCTTTCTGCTTGATCTCTTCCTTGACCTTCATCTCTTCACTCTGGATCTAATATCTCTACCATTGGAGACTTCTTTCTCTTCTTCACTCATATCCTCTACTACTCAAACTCTTTAGAAACTCCATTGTAAATCTGAGGTCCACTAGATAGTGGCCAGATCTGATATAACTAATTGTAATCCGGAGAGAGAACTACTAATAAATGAGATTAAAGTGGATGTAGGCCGAAGATTACGCCGAACCACCATAAAAATTCTTGTATGTTCTTTACTTTTCGGCTATTCTTATTTGTTTGATCTGGGATTTTTACTTCTTTTACATTTATTATAAAAGAACTGGTGCTTTCATCTGATTTCTGGATATTTATCCATTTTTAGGGTTAAAAACGAACCTCGTCAGCCTGGATAGTTATAACTTCCTAACCTTACAATTGTTGATAGGTATACATAATAATACAGTGGAAAATAAAAATACTACGGTAGGTGAACATGCAGCTCTCCTCCATGTGCTTCATGTCCCACCAACGACAACCTAAAAAAACTCGGTTTGACCCGAGCATTATAATAAAATAATAGCTGAATTAGTCTAGAAAATCAGCGTAAGAAAACTCAAGAAATATGATGAACATATAAAAATCTGAGGGACTACGTCGCCAAATACGGAATGAGTTTTATCTCATAAGAACAACATCCATATATGAAGGAATGGAAATAAATCAGAACCAAAATCCAAACTTGAAACGATTAACACAGACAAGATCAAAATCCAAACTTAAAGAATGGACACAAATAATTAAACATAGAGAAGTGCGTAAGGCACTTCTCGATGCAATTAAGGAAGGATTAACTCTAAGGATCGAATTAAAACAATGAGAATGAATTTTTAAAACATGACTAGGAGGGTGCACCCCTACACCGAAATTATAGCTCTAGATAAAATATACTTGGGAGCCCACGCCAAACATGCATCACTCTTGGGAACTTCCAACCTAAAACCTCACGAACAACATTCGAGAATCTGAATATATTCACATCACCGCATGCATGCAATTGAAACCTCTCCAGATAAATGTGAATATACCTAATGGGTATGACCCACATAGTTTGGCTCCCACTCGCTCTTTGGTTTTAGTTATCTCCGATGTTGGATGCCAATGCTCAGAACGAGCTACAAATCAACTTAGATTGATGAAACACAAAGAAAGATATCAATGCTCCAAATGACAATAAATCGTCTTGAATCGACGAAGCAGAAAGAAGGATGTCAAAATCGATAGTCAATGAATAAACTATCAAGAATAACAAAAATTATCGTATATGAAAATTAAAATATCATATGTTTATCATAACTCGTCGATTTCAAACTAGTACTACTCCAGAGAAAACAACGAAGCCGGACAAGTTGGGGCAGTGTTGCTTCCTACCTTGACTCGACATACATTCTTAACTTTAAAAATAGCACACTACAACAAAACAGCCATTTTACAACGGGCAATGCCAATTGTAATATGCATTTCGCAACGGGCATGCACCTGTTGTATTAGGCCTTGTTGTAATAGATCGACCATATTTTACAACGGACAATGCCCGTTGTAATATGGATTTCGCAACGGACAATGCCCGTTGTAATACATGATATTGCAACGGTTTCTGACCGTTGCAAAATAAATGCAAATTTTAAAAAAAATTACAGCAACATCCATGCCAATAATGAATAATTTAACGAGTAATAAATATTACCATAAAACAACCAAAATCACATACGAAAAGACTAAAGTCTTTGACATAAAATTCCAACACATTCCAAAAAGTTATATAAGTTTACATCGACATAGTTCTAATATACACATGAATGTTTACATTAACATTTAATAAACCTCCAATTCAGCTTTTTCTCCGCTTTAGAAGTACTTGCATACACAACTTCGGCATCTCCAGGTCGCCTATCAGACATGATGAGAGGGATTTTCTGCAGGATCAAAAACTTCATCAGTATTGTATTATGCACCATAAACAAATTATTAACTCTATATTACACAGTTATGAACCGTTATTACTTAGAAGTATCTGTACATACCTTTCCTGAAACTTTCTCAAATGCTGCCACCATTTCCAGGACAGAGGTGCCCTTTCCGGTTCCCAGGTTATAAACCTCACATCCTGTTTTACGTTGGACAAATATATGTCACACTAACAATATAAACCATTGAGAATTTTTTTCGAATTCAGGATTCTTTATTAAAAACTGATAAGAACAGTGGTATGAACCTATACATTTTGCTCATCCACTTCAATGGAAAGATTAAGGACCCGTTTGGTATCATTTTAAGTTTTGTGTTTTGCATTTTCAACGTGCATTACAAAACAAAATATGAAGAAAGTGGAGAAGAAAATATCAAATTCTTAATGGAGAAGAAAGTGCTAAAATTAATATCTGTGGGCACGCTGTCACTAAGTTTTATATTTATTATGTTAAGATAGATAATTATCTTTTTGCATCCTTTAAATCTTCTGCAATTCATCTGGATATAGACTTAGGAAAACTATATAAGAATAAATTTTACAAATGGAAAAAAAATTATTGCAACTGTGAACATAATTTCAAACACATAACAGATTAAGATCTACTTTTTAAATAAAAAAATTATACATGTTTAACCACACACTTTTAAAGTGTGCTTGCACAGTTTTTTCTTCTTCTTCCCCTTTTTAAATTGTGTTTGCGCACTTTGAAAGCATGCAAATACACATTATGATCCAGTGAAAACCAGTATCACAAACTAAAGATAATGTCACTCAAACTAGCTACAGGATGGGCGAACATATTGAGGAACAGGTGCCTCAAAATAGTAATATTCCTAGATAATACACAATGTGATATAGAATTATAACGCTCAGGAACTTTGTCACGGATGGAAGATAATAATCGAATGGCGTCAGAAACAGTTCACATGTAGGAAACACAACTTCAAAATAATACAAAAGATCAACAATGTCTAGGTTCTGTTTCCATGGAGGAAGATACAGCTAATTCAATACATATTGCAAATAACAACAATGAAAATAACATAGTGACTGATCCCTTACAAGATCAGTCTGAACCCGTACAGAGCTCGAAACAACTTTTAGAGGAGATGCAAGAAAAAGACCCACAACAAGCCCCGCACAGTTCTGTACTAGCTGGAAATATTGGCTCGCGAACAAGGTCAACTAAACACACATAAAAGAAGGAACATTGGCGTGGGAACAAATAAACCCACATCCGATCTATACTAAGGAACATTGGCGACCTTGCCCGCTGCTGACATGGTAAAGAGAAGTTATGGAATGAAGAAGGATTATGAAATAAAAAGAAATATAGAAGGGTAAATTGGAAATTGTTTGGGGAGTGGAATGAGAAAAGAGGAGTTCCAAATAGGTTGATTTTAAGGGGTGAAAAATCAGATTTGGTGACTATGAATATAGTTGGCCTTTTTTGAGTTTTTTGTTTTCCAGTTAACAACCAGTTAGCATGACAAGCAGTTTAAATTTTTTAATGGAAACAATTAATATGTATAGAAAAGTAACTAGAACAGTGGTAATGTCAAAATAATCCTCCGTTATCTTATTATTTTACCTTTTTAATTTTTTTTAATTTTTATTTTACTTTTTGCCTTTTTTTAGACCGGAAATTTTTTTGATGGAGTCAGATAAAGAAAATGGTCATCAGAAAAGAATTACTTCGTTATCAAAATCTGCAAATGGTTCACATTTCCTGACAAGTTCTTTGGATAAATCTGCCAAGGTATCAAATACATTTTAATATATATTGCTAGTTTAAAGAGGAAAAAAATGATTAATCTATTTTTTCCATTGACCTTATATGTGCCTTTGGTTTGGGATACAAGAACGCTGACTCTTTTAAAGAATTATGTGACAAGTGCTCCAGTAAATGCCTGTGCACTATCTCCTCTCTTTGATCATCTGTGCCCTTAACCATGGCTATTTTGTTTTTATTTTGTATCATATGTTTCAATTTGCATGTGTGTTGAAATGTGTACAGGGAGTACACTCATTCTACTAATTTTTATGAATTTGATTGCAACATAAAAATGTATATGTGTGTGTGTGTGTGTATATATATATATATATATATATATATATATATGTATATGTATATGTATATATATATGTATATGTATATATATATGTATATATATATGTATATGTATGATTTGAAGTGCATATATTATATGATTTGCCTTTAAAAACAGAGCTCTTAGCCTCTTACACTCACACATCTCAAATGTATGAACATACTCTCATAAATACATACACACGCAGGTACTAACAGAGCACCAACGCATGTATATCAGTTTCAGTATATAATATATATAAACACAAACACTCAAATGTAGTGATAAATAAAATACTCACCTTAAGTTTAAAAGCCCAAAACATCATATCGCGGCCCACTCTTCTTCTTCTTCTCAAACAATACTCTTCCTAAAACATATAGGTACACAACCCTCCATTATCATGCGCGAATGCTTAATGATACAAAGCTACAGACTATGAAATTCGTGCATTGATTTCTTGCTCCAGGCGAACATGTCGCATCCCTCCACCAACCTCCATTCGAACCCAAACTTACACCAGAGATACTTCTCTCAAACACAAATCCAATCCAACAAATGCTTCGACCTCCCATCGCCTGAATCATCGACAATATCTAACCCTAAAACTTAAAATTTTAGGGTTCAAAAATGAGGGATCTGGAACCGATTGCAACATAGGATGTTAACTTTCTGATGTTGACTAAGACGGAGATGCTGGCAGTGAGCGGCGGATGGAGCGAGGTCGGATTTGAAGGGATGGGGTGTGATTTCTGGATTTTCGATTTTGAAGGTGATGGGCAAGTATGGGATCGGCGAGCAATTTTATAAAAAAGAATGAAATGAATGCAAATGAATAAAAGAAAGCAGGTAGGGGATCGGTGAGCGAATGTAAGAGAAGGGATCGGTGAACGAATGTAAGAGAAGCGATCATAAATTGAAGAAGCCGCGAGCAATCTAATTGATCGAAGAAAAGAAATCGGAGCATCAGCCGACAAATTGAAGCGGCGACTCAATTCCCGAAAACCCTAGTTTTCGCAAAGAGGATGAACGCCATTTTTCACAAGCAAAGATACGTCCGAAGGAATAAAAGAAAAGGGGACAATGTTTTATTATTTGATAATAGCTGGGCCGGCTAAAATTTTATTACAACGGGCATTTTGTGACCGTTGTAAATTTGCCATCTGTTACAACGTTCTTGCATGGACCATTGTAATAGACTTCTATTACAACAAACAACCATGCCCGTTGTAAAAAGGGCGTTGTATATGACATCTTTTACAACGGGCGCTAATGGACCGTTGTAATAGCATTCTATTACAACGGACAACCAATGCTCGTTGTAAAAATGACGTTGTAATAGGGTATTTTTGTTGTAGTGGCAAGAGTAACCTTAACGTTTGGTGCTAAGCATATACCTAAATCCTTTCCATATAAGTGATATCACTTGTAGAAATTAAATCTCTTACACTTATCACCACTTGTCGATCCTAAACCAAGCCACTATCTCCGGGTTAACAATGAGTCGGACAAGTTTAGGCATTATTACCTCCTAGACCTTGCCTCAATGTACATTCTCAACTTTAAAGATAGAAAGGGGTTCCCTCAACGTTTAGTGCTAAGTGTAATATTAAATATAAACAAATCAAACTTTTAAAACATTCGACTCATAACCGTGCTTGATTTTCACATCATGAATATTTGTAAAGCACTTTAAAACACTCTTTAAAATATTATTTTAAAAAGCTGATTATATTTCTAAGTGTATTAAAAAGAAGGGTAAAAAACAAATGTAATTAAAACATTGTTTACTATAAACCCAAAACCAATTACACTTAGCTTTATTTTAAAAACATTCTTTTTAAAGATCTTTTCACTTATAAAATATTTTTTACAAATCAATTTATTATCATCTTTAAAACAAAACTCCTCCAAAGATTTAAGAATATCAACACTAATTAAGTCAAGTAACAAGTTTTTTTGGTAACTTTACGAAATCATTTATTATAAAAAAAAAAGTAAAACCCATGAATTCTTTCTCAATTCCCAAAAAAAAATATTACAACAACGGTGTTGTAATCCATGCTTCTTTTTTGCTTTTCAATAAACTCAAATATACTTGAAATATTGTTTTAAAAACATCAATTTCAAATATTACTTGGAAAATCTCAAGTTTAAAATATATTAAAAATTCAAAACCATTTCCTTTCCTTATTTCGATATAAAACTTCTTCTTCAATAATTTATATTAAATCGTTTAAAATATAGATAGATTTCAAACCACTTTTAAAACACTTAAATATTTGCTAGAAAAGTTCGCGAAAAGGATTGAAAAATAAAAATCAAGCTTAAAACCATTTTATCAAAGTTGGAATTAGTGCCGCAAAAGTGCCGCTAAAAAAGTATGGAAAATTCCTTTAAATCGGTTCTTTACAACTTGGAATTTTTTCACATTTTTACAAAGTATGAATAGTATATTATATTTTTAGAACAACATAATATGAGTCTAGTATGCATTCACAAAAATTTAGAGAATTTTGAAGTCAATAAAACTTATTGGGAAATTGTTTAAAACTTAACTTTCGAACTTCAAAACCGCGACCAAAACTTTTCTACCTTTTAAACACTTTGGAGTTAGGTGTTGTAACCTTTTTGGAGCCATCAAAACTTGGTTCAACCAACATTTTAAAAGCACAAAAGCACGACCAAATATTTAATGATGCAAACACAAGCACAAGAGAAACTAACAAAGATTGAAAAAAAAAATTCATAAGTGTCAGTAAAGCGATAGTCGTTATAACGATAATTTCGCAAACAACCAATAAATCACACATATACAAGCACAAGAGAAACTAACAAAGATTGAAAAAGGAGATTTCGTAAGTATCGGTATAGCGGTAGTCACTATAATGATAATTTCACAAACAACCAATAAATCACATATATATTTCAATCAAAATTCAATATAAGCAATATAACTAAAAAATAAATCAACATTGGCGAGAAACACCTTAGGATCTCTCTACAAAAGTCCCCTGTAAATCTCATATATGTATATGCATTTTGAAGTGTTATGTAGCGACCTATTCGCTAGGAAGACAGTTCAACTTTCTCTTTTGTCTTTGTAAAACTACGGTTATTTATGCCATCAGCTTCCAAGCGGGAATCAAATCTAAAGCAGCAATATACAAAAGTATAAACAACATAAACAATAATGTATACTTTACAACATTTTGTCAATTTTTAAACCCATTTTAAATTAATATTAACTCACTTTCTAACCAAAGATGAAGCCAACACTTCCTACCACAAGAAACAACCACAACACAACTTCCAACCTTACCTTAGCACCCCACGTCCAAGCTTCAGACTCCATCCCCTCTAAAATCCCATGGCCATGCTCAAGAAAAAGGCCCCAAAGCTCACGGCCATGCTTGGTTCAAGGGGTAATGCTCGAAAACTTGCAAATTTGAGAAGGTAGAGATGTTTTCAATATGATTTCTAGTTTAAACAATGATTTGGAGGGGAAAAAGAGTGTGTTTTGAAGAGTTTTACTTAGGAAAATATTAGACAAAAGAACTGGAAGAAGAGCAAATGAAGAGAAAGGAAGTGTAAAAGTGAAAATGGAAACGAGAAGGCTCTTTTATAAAATTCAAGAAGGAGTTCTTTAGCCATACTCTCAAACCCCTCACCAAACCCCAAACCTCATCGCCCCCACACTCCTCCATATGCCCTTTGTACATTCCATCACATCACGTAAAAAGGAGCAAAAGGATTAGCAAAAGTCTTCCTCTTTAATTGCCTTCATTAACCATTAATTATTATTTAGTAAAAAGTGTTTTCTTATTTTATATGTGTGTGTGCAACAACGTTGCAACAACTTTCATTTGGTAAAAAGTCAAAAAATCTAAAAAATGAATTTCGGTCACGTTTTCAATTTTCCACCGAACTATTTATTTATGTAAACAAAATTACAAAATGAGTCTACCATTATTATTTATTAATTAAAAGTAGTTTACTAATGCTATTAAATCCATTTAACTAATATTAAATTCATAATTCAATTGTTTAAATAATCTTTATATTCAAATTTAAAGTGTTCACATTTTTAGGATGTTACATTCTCCCACCTTAAAAGAATTTCGTCCTTGAAATTATCATGGAGCAGAAAATGTAATACCCTTATCTAAAAATCAAATAACTTACTTGGCCTTCGGTAATAAAATACATATTAAAAGATGCAACTTATGTAAAGAGGATAAACTGTAACACTATGCATTCAATCTTTTCAAAAGATAAATTTAAATTTAAATGCTCAGGTTTTTATATTCAAAATATATTTTCAAATTCCTCCAAAGTGAAATATATCAACACCAAAATCAATAATGATAAGAAGGGGGCTCCGCCTACCGAAGCATGGTATAACTCTAGAATCAAAACAATATGGAGCATCCAGTGGTATTCGGGTTCCTCCCTAAACAATAACTAAGTAAATAAATATACCCGGTGAGTCTTCCAAATCGAAAAACCTCCAATCGCCCAACTTTAGTCATAACAAAAATATTTGAAAAATCACTTCACACAAACTTTTTTTCCAAATGTCCTAAAATAATAATTCTCACCCAAGTTTTCAAAATAATAATATTATTAATCCTTTTACAAATTCTTTCGAAATTACTTTTTCAAAAGCACCGGGATTTAAGTCCTAAAAAGCAACTTTAAAATCTTTTGCGTATAAAATCATACTTTATAAACCATAGTATATAAAATCACACTATCAACAAAATCAAATTTCGTAAAGGAATAAACTAACACTTAACATTGTCTAAAATGTTATAACAAATAAGATTTAGAATTTTGCTTAGGTTTACAATTTTCTCGATCATTTAAGGATATAGATAATTTCCTAACGGTACCATTACGTTCATCAGCTTTGGGTTATTACTTAGAAGATTATCTAAATTACCGTAGAACAAAACTGAAAGTCACTCTCTAAACTTCTCTAAGCCACAAAATATAGCATACAAATATACTTAAGCTTGTATGATGTAATGGTTCATCCGTACGAATATCTGCTCCGACCACTTGCTTGGATACATAAACTTTACTTCCAAACTAGTATCACGCACTCGACCTCCTTAGTGTGGACTTCAATCAGGTTCCTTAATTAAAAACCCCCTTTCTCCTTACATAGCCATATACTATGATAGAAAACCTCAATATCATATCAAGAATCTGAATGAAGTGTTCATTGAAAAGAATCAAGTGAGAAATCCTTATTCGGACTGGTGTGAATCACCTCGAAGTTATGTAGTCGAATCCTAGATCAGGAACCGTACGAATAAAATGATCAACATACAATTTACATACTTAATCCTATTGCTTTCTTAACTATACGAATCTCTTTCTAAATCAATTTCATTTTCATTTATAGTATTTCATTCAATACTAAAATTATTTATGAATCATTTCACAAATTTCCACTTAAGTATATAAACATTTTATAAAGACGCATCTTTATAGAACATTAAAAAAAAAATCCACTTTTATTTACTTGTATACACTTCTCTACATCTTAAGAGTATATACAAAATGTCAATTTCATTTTACTTTTCAAAATTCAGATAGAGGCCCAAACACAATATAGGTCTTCAAAATGAGTTGATCACTTCGACCTCTTTACCTATCTGGTCCGGTAAATAGCTAAGAAGAGTAGGATGCTGATATCCAAACTCAGTTTTAGAGTCTACTTTTCCTTAGACATTCCAAAGTTAAAGATGTTTATTAGTCGGCCCAATACCATCAAATAGTTTATATGACTTAGATGTTTAAACAAAGATACAGTTTAAATTAAACAAAGTTTATTAAAACCTTTCTATCTAATTTAACCCATTTAAAAACTTGTATTAACTTATTTCTTCTCTATCCAAGAGTTAAAATTTTCATTTATCGAAACATTCTATTACCAAAATACCTTTTATTTTAAATCAATTTCCTTTAGGGAAACGTAAGACCTAAATACCCAGTTTTTATTTTAAAACACTTTTTGAAATCATACTGCATATATTTCTATATATAAAATAACTTTAACAATTTATTTACTAACACTCACTTTGGATTCGTTCGGATTCGAACTCATTTCGATCGCACAATAATAAAGAGAATAATTTACTAAGTGCGCTACAATGTTCGCCTAAGCAAACATCGATTCTCACTTAGAAGATTATTCATATTACCATAAAAATATTCAAGATGTTTCCCCGAACTATCCAAAGAAAATGTATATTTATTTAAAATTCTCTTTGAAATATTTATACCTATAAATAGTTCTAGGTATTACTACAATTACTTTTCTCAAAATTTGTTTGAAATCATTTCAAGCAATACCGGGATTTAAATTCTCAAAAACCCTTTTTACTTATAAAACATCCTTTATAAATCATATAAAAACCATTTTATATACCATACTCATATATAATTACCTTTAAAATCATCTTATATTATAATAACTTCCCTTTACTATAAGAAACTTTTCACAAATATTTATCCTCTAAATGTCTTATCTTCACATTCATATTATATTAAAGAATTTATTAAAAGACGACTTCTAACTTTACATTTTCACCAAACACCTTATAATTAAATTGTGAAATTTAATTCACAATGGGTTCATTTTAATGCACTTACAATTATCAAAACAATAAATGCTCATAAACTGGTCAAGCATAAATCAACAATTAATAAATAATAGTCAATGCTCCTAAACTACCCAAGCATGAAAAATTAAACAATAATGATAATAAAGAAATATTATCATTAATAAACAAACACACCATAAATAACTATATAAATTTGGAGACTATTTCTTTATATATCAAATATATAATCCTAGGTAAACTATTTAATTTACCAAATTCTCAAAAAATCAATATCATTTATGTTTTCCTTGTGCAAGTGTTTAGAAATTACTATCGACACCGTAGCGTCCTACGTCACGGCCAGAATTCATAATCCACTCAACAGACCAATTAACACAATACGTTTAGCAATTAAAAATATGCTTTTGTATATATAATACACTCAATCATTCTAGGGTGTCGCTTACCATATTCCTAATGAGTCATACCCTACCAAAGCCAAGGTTCTCACTTGACCTTCAGCTCTGATACCAAATGTAACAACCCTTCTTTTTGACCCTCAAATGTCGACACTAATATATCCACGGTATTACATGCCGAGCATCCAAGCGTCGGAAAGGCAGATTGTTAGGGTAAAATAAAAGGAAAAAGAACAGAGGAAAATAGAATCTCACATCGGAACGATAACATACAATATAACAAAGACAGCAAAAGCTATCTCTAAGATACAAGGTATGTCGGAGTTAATAAAACCTCATCAGCATGGATAGTTATAACTTCCCGATCTTAGAATTACTGATGGGTATACATAATAATACCGAAAAAAATAAAAATATAACGATAGGTGAACATCCATCTCTTCTCCATGAGCTTCATGTCCTAATAACAATAACCTGAAAAAACTCAGTCTAACCCGAGCAGTATAATAAAATAACACATGGGTCAGTCTAGAAAAACAGCATGAGAAAACTCAAGAAATATGATGAATGTATAAAAATCTAAGAGACCACGCCACCAAACATGGTACAGGTTTTACCTTATAAGAACAACATCCATGTATGAAAGAATGGAAACAAATTAGAACCAAAATCCAAACTTGAAAGGATGAACATAGACAAGATCAAATTACAAACTTAAAGAATGGAAACAAATAACTAAAAATGGAGAAAGAGCACAAGGAACTTCTTGATGCAATTAAGGAAGGATTAACTCCAAGGTCCGAATTAAATCAAGAAGAATGAATTTAACCAACATGACTAGGAAGGTGTGTCCCACTACATCGAAAGTGTTCCTCTGAATAAAATATACTTGAGAGCTTACACCAAACATGCATCACTCTCGGGAACTTCCAAGCTAGACCCCCACGAACAACATTAGAGAATTTGTATATATGCACATCACCACGTCCATGCAATCAAAACCTCTCTAGATAAATGTGAATATACCTAATGGTGTGACCCATATAGCTTGGATCCCACTCGCTCTTTGGATTTAGTAATCTACGTCGCTAGAAACCAATACATAGAACGAGCTACAAATCATCTTAGATTGATGAAACATAAAGAAGGATATCAATTATCCAAACGAGTAATAAATCATCTTGAATCGATGAAGAACAAAGAATGATATCAAAATCGATAGTCAATGAATCAACTATCGGGAATAAGAAAAATGATCGTATATGGAAATCAAAATCTCATATGCTTATCACAACTCATTGATCTCAAACTAGTACTACCATAGGGAAAACAACGAAGCCAGACAAGTTAGGGTAGTGTTGCTTTCTGCCTTGACTCGACATGCATTCTTAACTTAAGAATAGCAAGAGTTCACTCAATGTTTAGTGCTAAGAATATGCCTTAATCCTTTCCATATAAGTGTCAACACTTATGGAAATTAAACCTCTTACACTTATCACCACTTGTCGATCCTAAACCAAGCCACTATCCCAGGGTTAACAATGAGTTGGACAAGTTGAGGAATTGTTGCTTCTTAGACCTTGCCTCGACTTACATTCTTAACTTTAAAGATAGCAAAGGTTCCATCAACGGTTAGTGTAAGTATAAGACTAAATATTTTCTGTAAACGAATCAAACTTTTAAAACATTTGACTAACCCCTGTGCTTGATTTTCATATCACAAATATTCGTAAAGCACTTTTAAAACACTCTTTAAAATATTCCTCAAGAATTATATTTCTAAGTGTATTAAAAAGAAGGGTAAAAAACAAATATCACTAAAACATTGTTTGATATGAACCCAAAACCAATTACACTTAGGTTTATTATTAAAACATTCTATTTAAAGATCTTTTCATTTATAAAATATTATTTATAAATCAACTTATTATAATCTTTAAAACAAAACCCCTCCAAAAATTTAAGAATATCAACACTTATTAAGTCAAGTAACAATTTTTCTTGATAATTTTATGAAATCATTTATCATAACAAAAGTGTAAAAATCATGGATTATTTCTCAATTCTCGAGAAACATATATTACAACAACGGTGTTGTATTCCAGGCTTCCTTTTCACTTTACAATAACCTCAAAAGTACTTGAAATATTGTTTTAAAAACATCAATTTCAAATATTACTTGGAAAATCTCAAGTTTAAAATATATTTAAAAACTCAAAACCATTTCCTTCCCTAATTTCGAGATAAAACTTCTTCTTCAATAATTTATATTAAATCATTTAAAATATATATAAATTTCAAACCACTTTTTAAATACTTAAATATATGTTAGAAATGTTTACTTAAAGGATTGAAGAAGAAAAATCAAGCTTAAAACTATTTTATAAAAGTTGAAAATAATGCCGCACAAGTGCCGCTAAAAAAGTATGGAAAATTCCTTTAAATCGGTTCTTTTCAAATTGGAATTTTCTTCACATTTTTACAAAGTATGAATAATATATTTTGTTTTTAGAACAAAATACTATGGTTTTATCATGTGTTCACATAAATTTAAATTTTTGAAGTCAATAAAACTCATTTGAAAATTGTTTTAAAACTTGACTTTCGGACTGCAAAACTGCAACCAAACTTTTTTTAAACTTTTAAAAACTTTGGATTTAGGTGTTATAACCTTTTCCAAGCCATCAAAACTTGGTTCAAACAATATTTTAAAAGTACAAAAGTGCGACCAAATATTTAGTGATGCAAACACAAACACAAGAGAAAACTAACAAAGATTGAAAAAGAAGATTTCATAAGTGTCGGTATGACGATAGTTGCTACAACGAAAATTTCACAAACAACTAATAAATCACACATATACTTCAATCAAACTTCCATATAAGAAATATAAATAAAAAAATAAATCAACGTTGGTGAGAAACCTTTTAGGGTCTCTCTACAAAAGTCCGTTGTAAATCTTATATATGCATATGCATTACAAAGTTTTCCGAGCGAACTATTCGCTAGGAAGATACTTCGACTCTCTCTTTTGTCACCTGCGAAACAATGATTATTTATGCCAACTATTTCCAAGCGAAAATCATCTAAACAAGAAATATACACAAATACAAACAACATAAATAACAATTTATATTTTACAATAATTTGTCGATTATTAAAACCATTTTATGGTGAGATTAACTCACTTTCAAACCAAAGATGAAGCCAACTCTTCCTATCACAACAAACAACCACACTACAACTTCCTACCTTACCCTAGCACCCCATGTCCAAGCTTCAAACTCCTTCCTTCCCCTCCAAAAGCCCATGGCAATGCTCAAGAAAAAGGCCCCAAAGCTCACGGTCATGCTTGGTTCAAGAGGGAAATGCTCCAAAACTTGCAACTTTGAGAAGGTAGAGTTGTTTGCAATATAATTTCATGTTTAAAAAATGGTTTAGAGGAGAAAAAGAGTGAGTTTTGAAGGGTTTTACTTAGGAAAATATTGGAGAAAAGAAATGGAAGAAGAGTAGAAGAAGAGGAAGGAAGTGTAAAAGAGAAAATGGAAATGAGAAGGCTCTTTTATAGAATTCAACGAGGTATTCTTTAGCCCAACTCTAACCCCCCCTTAGCCACACCACCTCCACACCCCTCTATGCGCCCTCTGTACTTTCCATCACATCACATAAAAAGGAGCAAAAGTATTAGCAAAAGTCATCCTCTTTAATTGCCTTCAATAACCATTAATTATTATTTAGTAAAAAGTGTTTTCTTATTTGAATATGTGTGTGTACAAATATAAGAGTGTATGTGTAACAATATTTCAACAACTTTCATTTGGTAAAAAGTCGAAAATCCAAAAAATGAATTTTGGTCACACTTTCAATTTTTCATTGAACTATTTGTTTATGTAAAAAATTTACAAAATGGGTTTACCACTATTATGTATTAATTAAAAGGAGTTTAATAATGCTATTAAATCCATTTAATTAATATTAAATTCATAATTGAACTATTTAAGTAATCCCTATATTTAAATATAAAGTTTTCACATTTCCAAGATGTTACAATTCCGAGCGACACAATCAATGACCAAATGTGTTTTTTGGTAGTAATTACAAAGTGTTATGATCATCAACAATTTATCATAATTTAACAAACCCATCATTTTAAATATTCCTAGTCAATGTATATCGAGACGGGATATCAATACATTCATTCAGATTAGAGTACATAACATTCTCTAAATGTAGGGTAGTATATTATTCATAGCTGTTAGGGCACCAAGGGTTTATGCATTGATAGTTATTGGATAACTATGGAATGACTCATTCAATAGTTTCATGTTAGTTAATATAACCAAGGTCAAAAGGAAAATATCGATGTAATAATATTACCTAACTCTCTCAACTTGAGAATACTATCGAGCTTCACTATGGAAACTCCACTTTGATTATAGCTAAATCCTAGTATGGCATCCATCAAACAACTATAGTTGAGTCATATGGAAGCATTGGAAGTGAAACACTATTCAATAGAGAATTTGTCTCCTTAGTTATATGAGGTTAGTATCATGGTCAACTGAAGTCATCTCAAAGTCAAAGTCTTTATTTGGCCAGAGCAGTTCAGTTAATAATAATTGTTATTATTGAACCAAGGACTTTGTGTTTGGAATATAAAGTTGAATGTAGATGATATTGTAATTTTACCATTACTAAATTCCATAAGTCCTAATGTAATATAGTTTTGACGAAGAGAATTAGTATAAATAATTGTCACTACCAGATAACACTTAAAATAAGTAAAATTTGGTTTTACCTAAAGCTATGTAAGTGATAAATTTAACTATAATGTCACGTCACTGACACGTAAACGTTAATATTCAAATTGTTCAATATTAATCGTTAATCGAATTTACACCTAAGAGTCACATAACCAAAATATTAAATACTCCGAGTAACACCTGCTTCGATTAAATTATAATTGCTATAAATTAATTAATATTCATGAACTATTAATTATAAAATTTTATTTGATTTCTGTTGATCGGTATTGAAAATAATGCATATATAAAAGTTGTATATACACGTATTGATACACAATATCGATGTACGTTTAAATTAGATTTAAATGTATTTTTCTAACCGAGCTTGAAGTAGCATGTAGGCCCAAAAAGGGCTTGATATGGCCGGCCATAGGTGTAGGAGGAGAGGGTTGTATTTGATTTAAAAGAATTTGAAATGGCAAGAGTAAATAGTGGATCCGGATCTACTTTTAGTTCCTCTCTCTCTTTACTATTTAAACACCTTTAACCCTGTAATGATCTATCTTTCTTACATCTAAAGATGACACTTAATACATCCATAGTATTCATGTGCCGATCATTTAAATGTCCAAAAATCAGGTCATTAGGAGAAAAGGAAGAAGATAGAAGATAAGAAGAAACTAAACAATCATAGAATCTCTTAACGCCACGGAATAACATATATTAATCAACATAATTCTTTACAAAGTCATTTCCAAAATTATACATCGAAGTCATACTAGTACAAATTCTACCCTAAGACAGCTATAACAGTCTGTCTCTACCTAACTGATACATATATCATACATACATACACAACGAAAATAGATAATAGCTAGCTAACGATGAAGCCACATGCTCCAGCTCATCTAAAATGCATCCGTGGAAAACCTGAACTACTTGGCTGCCCATAAAAATTTGAGCACCGAATAGTTTTAGGAAAAGAAAAGAAAACTCCGAGTAAGACGTGGTCTGGTGTGAGTAAACTCAATCAACTAAATCATTATGTTTAAAACTTTTTTAAAATCAAAGGTATCTCGTAAGAGCATGTCGTACATAAACACGAATTGGTTTTTTTACCTTACGATAACCAAACCATTTCATATGAAATTCTCTGATATTATACTAGTGTCTAAGACACAAATAATTATTAATCATAGCCTAAATTGTTACATTAATTAAATTCTAGCATAATGGGTATACAACTAAAATCGTAAAGGCTCGTATTGGAGAAAGGATTTCATACTATGACAAGGCTAGGAGCTAGCTTCCGATGGTACATCTCTAGATAAAAGGTCTGACAAGAACATCTGGTACCCCTGCCACACAGGACTGGCCTACCACTTGACTAGTAGTACCGAATATAATCACCCTTCCGTTTGGGCCCCGAAGCATACATGAGTAGATAGTAATCGATCTAGATTTGGAATGACCATACCCTGATAGGAGCGACCCACTTGGCCCTGCTGCATGCTCGATTTTTGTCATTTTTCGGTTGATGAGGCTTGAGGCTACGTTTTACTTTTATATAGCCCTTCCCACTTCGAATGCTACACTACACTCTAGGCATTAATGCAATGTTAGCACTCATCCATACAAGTTCGTTATGGGACTGAATGAAATCGAAGGCACTACTTCTGTTACATTCTTTTCGGGGAATTCCTCCCACGATTAATAGTAAATAGCCCTTGCACTTTAAAGCTCTATCTTTGATTCCATATTCTTAAAGATGTCTTCAAGTCAAAACGCTTGAGTTGGATCAAAGTGGTTTTTGAATAACATATCCATTCTTGGTCTCTTCAAAATAACTTTCGGTAATTTTCGGTAAACTCAACCCTGGTTCTTTAGGAAATAAATAGACAAGATAAAAGCGGAGATTACCTCCTAACTGTTAGTGGACATATTTCTTTATCATTTATCCTAGAAGAACAAAATGAATTTAGACGTATAGTATAGCACCACCGACGGTAACTGTAACATATAATTTTCGTGTTTCTCCTAGATATTTCCAAAGTTACGTTTTGGTCCAGGTTTGATAGTCGGTTATTTAACTATAAAATAAACAATCATTTAAACATTGATTTAATTCCATATGAAATCCACTAAGTCTTATTTATTTAGTCTTTAATTAATTAAAATCACTTTATAAACATTCGATCAAAAGATCTTTACAAAACACTATTCCCAAATCCCTTACATCCCTTTTATACTTAGACAAACATTTATATACTTATCTCTGCGGTTTAAGTATATTATCAAAACATTTGGAAAACTCTCACTTTTCAAAATTTTTTTGAAAATTTTACTTACTATAAACCAATCCACTTATCCTTTATTAAAAGTTCCCTTTTAAAAGCTGACTTCACATTTAAATATCTTTATAAATTTCCAAAATCAATTTATAAAACACTTTTATAAGTCTACAAGTCAATTTACAAACCTCTAAAATCATTTATGAAACATTTCCTCATTTAAAATTCCTTTGATAAATCTTCTTTAAGAAAAATCCTTTACAAAATATCTTTTTCAGCTCATCTATTTAAATCACTTTAAATAAATCTTTTTACTTAGTAAAACCCATTTTTATAAACAAGTTATTATTTATAAATACCTTTATAAAATAATAATATAACTTGAAAAATTATTTATAAACCTTAAACCCCAAAATTTATTAAAGAATTAAAGTTAATTCAAAATCATACTTTATAATTTCAAAAAGAGGCTTAGCAATCCCAATGGAAGTAATTTAAGTTACCATTTAACATCAATTTCACTTTCAAGTCACTTAGCCATTTATTTACATAAATCAACATATAGTAAATGCTATTCATATCCAAATTAGGTAATAACATGTCAATACAACTCAACTAGCATATACATGTCCAAATATAGAAGGATGGTGATTTGTCCTGCTAAATAAATGTCCAAACTGTAACGACTCGGATTTTTCGCGTTCGAAAATCAACATCCGTACTTCACATTGTACTAGAATGCCGCAGATTCGACCGTTCAAATCCGATTCGCCGGAGCTATAACACAATTAAGTAAATAACACAGCGGAAGAAAAGAATAATACATTGATATATAATATCTGATACAACAGAGTGATACAATGAATATCAATATACATCAGAGATATGATACAAGAAATAGCAGCGGAAAAGAAAAGATAACAACAGCAGCGGAACAATATCTCCAATAGAATGCTCCAAGATAAGCAACGTCAGTCCATGAACTCCAAAAACTGAACTAGCTCCAGATAATCTACTCAACCTGAATATCTGAGAAAACCCAACTCTAGACTGCCCGTGTGGAAAATAGTGGGCACCCAGAGTTTAGGAAGGGAACAATAAACTCCGGATCAGTCATGGGACTGGTGTGAGCAACAAAAACAGTTTATCTTTAAACAAACACAAAAGGTTTTTAACATTGAAACCCGCAATGCTTTTCGAAAAATGAAACTACCATAAGGCCTCCCGCCACACACACAATGCAATCGCAGAATTGGAGGAGATTTCTCCTTATGATAGTCAAAAATGCTTACTACGCAAAATCATTCGATATTATTATCATTAGTGTATAGTGTCGAAAACCATTTCGAAAATATAATATTAATCTTAGCCAGCATACAACATTTCATCGTATGCCTACTATAGCTACTATGTTCAATAGCAGGTTACCGCCACATTCCATAGCAGGTAATACAACTAAAACCGTACAGGGTTCGTATTGTTTCTTTGGATTTCCAACAAATGATCAGGCTAAGGAACTTCCTTACCGAAATAGAAACGCCTCTGGAAAGACGCCCCGGATCCTAACCGGATCTCTACAAACAAAAGGCCGACGCTACCTCACGCTGTACAGCTGTAACTAGGTAACTAACACACTGACGCTACCTCACGCTGTACAGCTGTAACTAGGTAACTAACACACGAGTCATGTCATCCCCCGGTCGTTACCGACCTTTATCCGCGGATCCTCAATCATAAAGCAACAGCCACAAAATATAATCAACATAGGTAAGATATCTGGGCACCATACCATGATACCACCTTTTATCCAGAAGGAAATGACATACCCTAGGGGCGCTACCCCTAAAAACCTTTGTCGCAACATTCCTGTTTCGACCATTACCGGGTTGTGAGGCTCGACGAAGTCTCGTCCACAAAGCCACGCTTTTTCACAAAGCCACGCTTCGATCAACAAATGATCAGCAGCACTTCGTATGCCACATTACCAAATTGGGAATGTATCACTAGTAACCATCAACTACATAACCTCTGAGCTCGTACGTCTCAGAGAAGGGTGTTAAGCTAAGAGAATAAATTCTCCGCCACCAACAGAAATGTATTTGATAGAAACCAGCTTTATATCTCAAAGTGTAACGTCAGACACACATCCATACAAGTCTGTTCCGGGTCCGAACAGAACCGAAGGCACTTCCAAAGAAGCCCTTGCAAATCCGGGTATTCACAATCTCGATCGGACTTCCCATCACTTAGGGAATCTCTATATCGGAGCCATGATGTAGAGAAAATCGATAGGTCATCATATCGCTCTCGCAAATACCCGGTCTTCACCACCGGTCTTCAAATGCTATCCATATCGTCGTATCACTATTCGGAATGGGATATATGACACAAAGGTCCTCTCCCGGCTAAACAGAATAACGAGCGTAATTAAAAATCATATGGATACTGGGGTCTCAGTTAAATCACAGCTTTAAAGCTTAAAACTTTTCATTCGAATGGTAAAACAAATTACCATTTCCAATCTTTTAAACAAAAAGATTTATTTCACAAACCTTCAATGGTTTAAACAATTTCCATACTTTCAATCTTTTAAACAAAAAGATTTATTTCACAAAATTAACCCCATTCACAAAGATTCTTTTAAAGATTTTCCCAAATCAATTTCCATTTCAATTGGATTAACTCGTTAAATCTTTAAATCAAGATTTAACTTATAGCTTTCAAAACTCATTTCCAAAGATTTATTCATAGTTTTTCAAAACAATTCAATTCTATTTCAAACTTGAAATTCTTTGAACACAAATTGGAAGTTCATTACTTTTGTGAAAGCTTTTACTATTTGAAAACGAATAGTTTTCATTTTCGGAAAAATCCAGTTATATTTACACGAGTTAAAACCCTTGAATTAAATTCAAATTCCCAAATCAATACCTTTAAAATGGTTTAACCCATATATAACTAGTATAACATCTTTAATCCCTAATTTCAAATCATAGAATTCAATTTCAAACTTGAATTCAAATTTAAATCAAATTATTTAAATTTTCAAAACTCGATTAAGTTATTCGAAATAACTTTTATCTTTGACCATTTCAAAAGCTTTTCACTTCAAACCCAAATTTCCAATTTCAAAATCAATTGAAATTAAAATTTCAATTTCAAAAACATTGAATTTAAATTATCTGTGACTTAACCGATTTCCACGTGAAATCCATATTTGTGTGTGTATGGTGTAGTCCAGGGGTTTCACACAATAGTGCACAACATCAATCATCACAGATATATCAATATCGATAAGCGGTATAATCCACAACGCTTATCTTATTTCACAGATAAAATAAATTTATCAATCACAAGGATTCATTATTACAATTCGATGTGGGTTTCGGATAACCAACTGGAATCCGACTCCCTGTCGCATCGAAATTCAAATGTCGTTTACGGGTCAAAGGTTTCATATTCACATAGCAATATATTCATCACAGGTATCACAGTTCAGCATAAAGCAATTCATAGCATCATAATCACATAACAGAGATATCAATCGAATATGCAGCATTCAATGAAATCCAAACATCATAAGTAAGGTCAATTAATTATCTGACTAACTTAAATCAGATTAGTCACTAATCCTGGTTAATTACCGGTTAATTACAAATTATTTTGATTAATTAACCTTTAATTAAATATTCTCAAATTAATCACCTTAATTAATTTATCACATTAATTAATTATCCTTTAATTAATTATTGTTCAACCACTTGATTTATCAACCTTAAATCAATAATTAATTTCTTTTAATTACTTCCATTAGGTAATCATCTTTAAGTAATTAATCACTCTCAATTACTTATATTACTTAATTATCCTTAATCACCTTCATTAATTATTAAGTAATTTTTATCAAAATCTTTAACTAATCTCATACTTAAATAAAAACAATTATTTAAAAGAATCAGTTAAAAATGTTAGAACTTGAATTTTGTTTAAAGTTTGAAAACTGTTATTATACCTACCCGGGACAAAACCCGAGTCAAATCTCGTTCTACCCGAGCTACTCCCCGGGTAAAATCACGTTCCCACCTACTTCGAGAAGAACTCTCGTTTCCCCGAGTACGACTTCGAGTTTCATTAGAACTTTCCCAGGCCAACTTCTTCTTCCCCAAAAATGTTCGAACCCAGAAACGTGCACAACCACGTATACGTGCACGAGCAATCGGAATGTCTCCGACCATCGCCGAGTTGGCCATCGAGTCGACTACGATCCCAACCACAACTCCGACCTCCCAAATCATCAATCAACTGGGCGAATCGAAACTGAACCACTTGAGCACCCACTGGAACGAAACCACCATCCAAGAAATCACCTCGACCTGCCAACCTCGATCACCAGAAGTCTCGCCATCGCACCCAAACCTCCGCCACAAACCCAGGCTTCAATTCCCCCCATCGCGATCATCTCCGATCACCCATGGCCATCGCCATTTCCTCGCGAACATCCTCGTCCCAAACAGAACTTCGAACCCTAGTTCAACGAATTCCTATTGCCACCGCATTTTATAAATTAAACCCATATTTTTCCTGAGTTCACCAATGCTCCAGCTAACCTCACCAAGAGTCACGACTTCCAGTTCGCCGTATATCACCAGAAATTGACAAAAATGTCAATTCCGTTCATCTCGCTTTTTCACATGATTTAATGAACTAAAAATTTTGAAATTTGTTTTAAAAATCATGGTTTTCCAAGACAAACCCAAAGATGTAGATAAATCAATTAATTATGAGATTTGAATTTATCATATTCATGAGATTCTTTTACTGTATATTCAAATGTTCTAGATAACTCAACTTATTTTCCTCAAACATATTTTTTTTTAGCCTAGTTCTTGATGGTACAAACACATTTCATTTAGATCATTAAGCCTAAATTAAATCAGAGAAGTAGGATTTAAATTTTCTTCCATATTTTATTTTCTTTCTTTAACAGGTTTAAAACCTGTAAAATGTAGAACAGACATTCATGTATGTTCTAGACTTGCACAATTAAATCTATATATTCAATATGCAGGCAAGTTCACCCCATCAGTCAACCATATTTCATATCACACCTCAGAAAACATCAAGTTAAAATCAGGTTTAAGTGGTTTGTTCACAGGATATTGAAACAGAGAAGCCTGTTAACATGCAAACCTATATGTAAACATATTAAGTTTAAAGATGGAAGTTTGCTCACAGATTCACAGGCAATGGAAAAAAAAGAAAAACTGGTTTTTAAAAAAAGTTTGGAGTTGCTCACCGTGGTTTCCATGAAAATAACAGAGTTCTTTGACACTGGTTTTGAAATTGCAAGTTGAAGTTCTTCCTTTTGATCTTTAGTTTGAATTGGTTCAAGTTGTTTGTTTGTTTTGAACTGATATTTTTACTTTCAGGTTTCACTTAGCTTTGAAGATAAACGAGACTAAAATGAAATGAGTAGTTGATATAGAGGAAGAGTTGTACAGAGGGGTGATGTCTGGTTTAAGCAAATACAGGTACAAGGGTATATTTCTTTTTCTTTTTACTTATTGATCAGAGAATTCTCGAATGGAGGCTGAAATGATACTTCAAACATTTCGAATGACCTATTTGCTGCTAAGAGATGGAAGCATTAAATGCTTTGAGTACTTATGTCTCCAATTTAGATTATTGTATGTTTTCATGTGTCATAGATATTTTGCTCTACATTTCCTTCCTGACTTCGGCTGTACATGTATATTTCTTGTTTTGCAAGTATATATATGTTGATATATTTTGTTTGGTCATATACTTTGAAACCAAATAAAGTTCTATTTTTATTTTGTTTGTTATAAATTTACAAATTTGTTTACTTTATTCCCCTAGTTTATTTTGTTTACAGCAATTTCTTTTAGTTTGTACCCTTTTGTTATCTGGTTGTTTTGTTCATTACAATTTCCTTTATTTTATTTATATACTTGAGTATATTTTTTTTCTTAGCTTAGTTTATTTTGTTTACTTCCTTATGCTATATATTGTTATTTTTATTTGCGTGGTATGCTTTTATTTTGTTGTTAAAATCTTAGTTAACGTATTTATTCTCTATTTTACAAACTATAAAATTTATCTTGTATACATTTCTATTTCAATCTCTAACTCTAATACTAATTATTAAAAATCATTTATTTAAGAATTTATTTTAAATCCAATATATATATATACAATATTTAAATTTAATTGATTTAACACAAATTTATTCGTCTCGGGGAAACTCGTAATCTACTTACCGTTTTATTTCACAAATTTTATTCAAAAATTCAATAAATTATCAATTTAAATTTAATTAAAATTCGGGGTCGTTACAAACTTCCCCCCTTAAAAGAATTTCGTCCTCGAAATTACCAAGGAGACACAAAGATAGATGAAGAATGTTTCATCAAATCAAACTGAACATATATTTTGCATTTGGCTTAATAAATCAGAATATCAAGAATAGATATGAAAACGAATCTGTTTAAAACTTCACAGGATACTTGGGTTATCCAGATCTACAAAATATGCAATGGCATCGGTCAGTTCAAAGGAATAACTAACCATTCGTAGAACATATCGGGACCCAAAGAATAGATAGATATATGGATACAATTTTAAAACTTTTAGTTTAGAAACCAAATTATACCTATCAACCATAGCAATCAAAGCAATCAATTCATCCAAACAAACAATTTCGGTCCACCCGGAGTTTACGTCCCATATCGAATCTTCTTTCTGGATCTACCAGAAATTATCGAAGAATTGAGAAAGAGATGCTGAACCAAAGAGATTGATAGAGAAAAGATCGTTTCCTCGTTGTTCAGAGTATCGACCATTTGTAGTCGTATTCCCCTGTCCCCTATCTCATCCTCTTCTTGCGCTCATACTCACTATCAGTAGATAGTAAGAGAATTTACTGAGGCATTCGAACGGATATCTGAGGAATACTCATTCTAGGGTATACTTCACCCTATCTCTAATGAGCTACTTAACGTGTTATACTCCTGAGCTAAAGTTCAACCTTAGCTCTGATACCACATGTAACGACTCGGATTTTTCGCGTTCGAAAATCAACATCCGTACTTCACATTGTACTAGAATGCCGCAGATTCGACCGTTCAAATCCGATTCGCCGGAGCTATAACACAATTAAGTAAATAACACAGTGGAAGAAAAGAATAATACATTGATATATAATATCTGATACAACAGAGTGATACAATGAATATCAATATACATCAGAGATATGATACAAGAAATAGCAGCGGAAAAGAAAAGATAACAACAGCAGCGGAACAATATCTCTAATAGAATGCTCCAAGATAAGCAACGTCAGTCCATGAACTCCAAAAACTGAACTAGCTCCAGATAATCTACTCAACCTGAATATCTGAGAAAACCCAACTCTAGACTGCCCGTGTGGAAAATAGTGGGCACCCAGAGTTTAGGAAGGGAACAATAAACTCTGGATCAGTCATGGGACTGGTGTGAGCAACAAAAACAGTTTATCTTTAAACAAACACAAAAGGTTTTTAACATTGAAACCCGCAATGCTTTTCGAAAAATGAAACTACCATAAGGCCTCCCGCCACACACACAATGCAATCGCAGAATTGGAGGAGATTTCTCCTTATGATAGTCAAAAATGCTTACTACGCAAAATCATTCGATATTATTATCATTAGTGTATAGTGTCGAAAACCATTTCGAAAATATAATATTAATCTTAGCCAGCATACAACATTTCATCGTATGCCTACTATAGCTACTATGTTCAATAGCAGGTTACCGCCACATTCCATAGCAGGTAATACAACTAAAACCGTACAGGGTTCGTATTGTTTCTTTGGATTTCCAACAAATGATCAGGCTAAGGAACTTCCTTACCGAAATAGAAACGCCTCTGGAAAGACGCCCCGGATCCTAACCGGATCTCTGCAAACAAAAGGCCGACGCTACCTCACGCTGTACAGCTGTAACTAGGTAACTAACACACTGACGCTACCTCACGCTGTACAGCTGTAACTAGGTAACTAACACACTGACGCTACCTCACGCTGTACAGCTGTAACTAGGTAACTAACACACGAGTCATGTCATCCCCCGGTCGTTACCGACCTTTATCCGCGGATCCTCAATCATAAAGCAACAGCCACAAAATATAATCAACATAGGTAAGATATCTGGGCTCCATACCATGATACCACCTTTTATCCAGAAGGAAATGACATACCCTAGGGGCGCTACCCCTAAAAACCTTTGTCGCAACATTCCTGTTTCGACCATTACCGGGTTGTGAGGCTCGACGAAGTCTCGTCCACAAAGCCACGCTTTTTCACAAAGCCACGCTTCGATCAACAAATGATCAGCAGCACTTCGTATGCCACATTACCAAATTGGGAATGTATCACTAGTAACCATCAACTACATAACCTCTGAGCTCGTACGTCTCAGAGAAGGGTGTTAAGCTAAGAGAATAAATTCTCCGCCACCAACAGAAATGTATTTGATAGAAACCAGCTTTACATCTCAAAGTGTAACGTCAGACACACATCCATACAAGTCTGTTCCGGGTCCGAACAGAACCGAAGGCACTTCCAAAGAAGCCCTTGCAAATCCGGGTATTCACAATCTCGATCGGACTTCCCATCACTTAGGGAATCTCTATACCGGAGCCATGATGTAGAGAAAATCGATAGGTCATCATATCGCTCTCGCAAATACCCGGTCTTCACCACCGGTCTTCAAATGCTATCCATATCGTCGTATCACTATTCGGAATGGGATATATGACACAAAGGTCCTCTCCCGGCTAAACAGAATAACGAGCGTAATTAAAAATCATATGGATACTGGGGTCTCAGTTAAATCACAGCTTTAAAGCTTAAAACTTTTCATTCGAATGGTAAAACAAATTACCATTTCCAATCTTTTAAACAAAAAGATTTATTTCACAAACCTTCAATGGTTTAAACAATTTCCACACTTTCAATCTTTTAAACAAAAAGATTTATTTCACAAAATTAACCCCATTCACAAAGATTCTTTTAAAGATTTTCCCAAATCAATTTCCATTTCAATTGGATTAACTCGTTAAATATTTAAATCAAGATTTAACTTATAGCTTTCAAAACTCATTTCCAAAGATTTATTCATAGTTTTTCAAAACAATTCAATTCTATTTCAAACTTGAAATTCTTTGAACACAAATTGGAAGTTCATTACTTTTGTGAAAGCGTTTACTATTTGAAAACGAATAGTTTTCATTTTCGGAAAAATCCAGTTATATTTACACGAGTTAAAACCCTTGAATTAAATTCAAATTCCCAAATCAATACCTTTAAAATGGTTTAACCCATATATAACTAGTATAACATCTTTAATCCCTAATTTCAAATCATAGAATTCAATTTCAAACTTGAATTCAAATTTAAATCAAATTATTTAAATTTTCAAAACTCGATTAAGTTATTCGAAATAACTTTTATCTTTGACCATTTCAAAAGCTTTTCACTTCAAACCCAAATTTCCAATTTCAAAATCAATTGAAATTAAAATTTCAATTTCAAAAACATTGAATTTAAATTATCTGTGACTTAACCGATTTCCACGTGAAATCCATATTTGTGTGTGTATGGTGTAGTCCAGGGGTTTCACACAATAGTGCACAACATCAATCATCACAGATATATCAATATCGATAAGCGGTATAATCCACAACGCTTATCTTATTTCACAGATAAAATAAATTTATCAATCACAAGGATTCATCATTACAATTCGATGTGGGTTTCGGATAACCAACTGGAATCCGACTCCCTGTCGCATCGAAATTCAAATGTCGTTTACGGGTCAAAGGTTTCATATTCACATAGCAATATATTCATCACAGGTATCACAGTTCAGCATAAAGCAATTCATAGCATCATAATCACATAACAGAGATATCAATCGAATATGCAGCATTCAATGAAATCCAAACATCATAAGTAAGGTCAATTAATTATTTGACTAACTTAAATCAGATTAGTCACTAATCCTGGTTAATTACCGGTTAATTACAAATTATTTTGATTAATTAACCTTTAATTAAATATTCTCAAATTAATCACCTTAATTAATTTATCACATTAGTTAATTATCCTTTAATTAATTATTGTTCAACCACTTGATTTATCAACCTTAAATCAATAATTAATTTCTTTTAATTACTTCCATTAGGTAATCATCTTTAAGTAATTAATCACTCTCAATTACTTATATTACTTAATTATCCTTAATCACCTTCATTAATTATTAAGTAATTTTTATCAAAATCTTTAACTAATCTCATACTTAAATAAAAACAATTATTTAAAAGAATCAGTTAAAAATGTTAGAACTTGAATTTTGTTTAAAGTTTGAAAACTGTTATTATACCTACCCGGGACAAAACCCGAGTCAAATCTCGTTCTACCCGAGCTACTCCCCGGGTAAAATCACGTTCCCACCTACTTCGAGAAGAACTCTCGTTTCCCCGAGTACGACTTCGAGTTTCATTAGAACTTTCCCAGGCCAACTTCTTCTTCCCCAAAAATGTTCGAACCCAGATACGTGCACAACCACGTATACGTGCACGAGCAATCGGAATGTCTCCGACCATCGCCGACTTGGCCATCGATTCGACTACGATCCCAACCACAACTCCGACCTCCCAAATCATCAATCAACTGGGCGAATCGAAACTGAACCACTTGAGCACCCACTGGAACGAAACCACCATCCAAGAAATCACCTCGACCTGCCAACCTCGATCACCAGAAGTCTCGCCATCGCACCCAAACCTCCGCCACAAACCCAGGCTTCAATTCCCCCCATCGCGATCATCTCCGATCACCTATGGCCATCGCCATTTCCTCGCGAACATCCTCGTCCCAAACAGAACTTCGAACCCCAGTTCAACGAATTCCTATTGCCACCGCATTTTATAAATTAAACCCATATTTTTCCTGAGTTCACCAATGCTCCAGCTAACCTCACCAAGAGTCACGACTTCCAGTTCGCCGTATATCACCAGAAATTGACAAAAATGTCAATTCCGTTCATCTCGCTTTTTCACATGATTTAATGAACTAAAAATTTTGAAATTTGTTTTAAAAATCATGGTTTTCCAAGACAAACCCAAAGATGTAGATAAATCAATTAATTATGAGATTTGAATTTATCATATTCATGAGATTCTTTTACTGTATATTCAAATGTTCTAGATAACTCAACTTATTTTCCTCAAACATATTTTTTTTAGCCTAGTTCTTGATGGTACAAACACATTTCATTTAGATCATTAAGCCTAAATTAAATCAGAGAAGTAGGATTTAAATTTTCTTCCATATTTTATTTTCTTTCTTTAACAGGTTTAAAACCTGTAAAATGTAGAACAGACATTCATGTATGTTCTAGACTTGCACAATTAAATCTATATATTCAATATGCAGGCAAGTTCACCCCATCAGTCAACCATATTTCATATCACACCTCAGAAAACATCAAGTTAAAATCAGGTTTAAGTGGTTTGTTCACAGGATATTGAAACAGAGAAGCCTGTTAACATGCAAACCTATATGTAAACATATTAAGTTTAAAGATGGAAGTTTGCTCACAGATTCACAGGCAATGGAAAAAAAAGAAAAACTGGTTTTTAAAAAAAGTTTGGAGTTGCTCACCGTGGTTTCCATGAAAATAACAGAGTTCTTTGACACTGGTTTTGAAATTGCAAGTTGAAGTTCTTCCTTTTGATCTTTAGTTTGAATTGGTTCAAGTTGTTTGTTTGTTTTGAACTGATATTTTTACTTTCAGGTTTCACTTAGCTTTGAAGATAAACGAGACTAAAATGAAATGAGTAGTTGATATAGAGGAAGAGTTGTACAGAGGGGTGATGTCTGGTTTAAGCAAATACAGGTACAAGGGTATATTTCTTTTTCTTTTTACTTATTGATCAGAGAATTCTCGAATGGAGGCTGAAATGATACTTCAAACATTTCGAATGACCTATTTGCTGCTAAGAGATGGAAGCATTAAATGCTTTGAGTACTTATGTCTCCAATTTAGATTATTGTATGTTTTCATGTGTCATAGATATTTTGCTCTACATTTCCTTCCTGACTTCGGCTGTACATGTATATTTCTTGTTTTGCAAGTATATATATGTTGATATATTTTGTTTGGTCATATACTTTGAAACCAAATAAAGTTCTATTTTTATTTTGTTTGTTATAAATTTACAAATTTGTTTACTTTATTCCCCTAGTTTATTTTGTTTACAGCAATTTCTTTTAGTTTGTACCCTTTTGTTATCTGGTTGTTTTGTTCATTACAATTTCCTTTATTTTATTTATATACTTGAGTATATTTTTTTTCTTAGCTTAGTTTATTTTGTTTACTTCCTTATGCTATATATTGTTATTTTTATTTGCGTGGTATGCTTTTATTTTGTTGTTAAAATCTTAGTTAACGTATTTATTCTCTATTTTACAAACTATAAAATTTATCTTGTATACGTTTCTATTTCAATCTCTAACTCTAATACTAATTATTAAAAATCATTTATTTAAGAATTTATTTTAAATCCAATATATATATATATATACAATATTTAAATTTAATTGATTTAACACAAATTTATTCGTCTCGGGGAAACTCGTAATCTACTTACCATTTTATTTCACAAATTTTATTCAAAAATTCAATAAATTATCAATTTAAATTTAATTAAAATTCGGGGTCGTTACACAAACAATTCACTACTTATAGAAAAATGGAAATTCATTCTACTAAACATATGTCTACACAATAAACAATTACATTATAGAAGAACGGGGATTTATTTTGCTATTGGATGCCTAAACAATCAAACAATCAATTTATAGCAGAACGGGGATTTATTCTGCTAACACATGCCATTTACATAACTCATTCACAACTGTTTGTTTGCTTAATGGTATCGACATTTGAATCCCTTGTGTTTAAAACCATCTTTGAAAAAGAAGTACCTTTAAAACAATTTGATTCTTGGAAAACAAGGATTTAAAACTTAAAACTCCATTTTAAAATGATTAACTATAAGTTAAACTCTTATTAAATCATAATTAATCTTTATTAAATTTTAACTTAATTTAATTATAAATTAATGAATAATTAAATCTATAATAAATAATTTATTTCTAAATTAAACCCTAAATTAATCCTTTATTAAATATTAAATAATTATTCAAACCTTCATTAATAATTAACTATTAATTAGTCTCAATTATTAAATTAAATAATCTTTAATTAAAACTTAAAAAATAAATTAAACCTTAAATAAATAATTTATTTTAAATTAAAACCTTAATTAATTTATAATTAAAAATAATTAAACATTACCTTAATAATTAATTAATAATTAACTCTATATTTAATTCATAATTAATTAAAAATAAATCATATACTTCACTAAAATCAATTTAAAATTAATCATGCTTAATTAATAATTAATTAAATTAATCTTACCTTTGAAAGATAATTATTTAGTAACAATCTTCAGTTAATTAAAATTAATAAAGCTTGTTTAATACTTAATTAATTATTAATTATCAAAACTAAATAATTATTAAATTCTTAATTAACTTTAATTAAACATCATTGTTAAGTTTCTAAAACATTTTTAAAACACTTTTAATTGTAAAAACCAAATTTTGCAAAAATCGGATTTTTAAGGGAAACTGCATCCATAGCGACTATCGCTATGGGTACTTGTAACATGGAAATTTTTTTCTTACTTTACTTTAAAACTTATCATCTTTGGAAGTTTACTTACTTTTTCCGAAACATAAAGTACCTTGTAAAAGTAAATGAAGTTTGAAAACTTAAAATCGATGTTGATTTCCATAAAAAAAGACTATAGTTTTACACATTAAATTCCATTCCATTTTAACACTAAAGATGCTAACTTTTATTAGAGCATACCCAAATCTTCAAGATCACAACATAATCATACATGCCACATCCACAAACCTAAGCAAGATCATATCACATAAACAAAGTTTACAACTTCCAAACAACGCTATATTTAGAGTTCAATTTCAAGTCTAATTTACAATCACACTCAACCAACACTTATAAAATCAATCACATCATAAACTAAGATTTCAACCAACAAATTATACCACACTTTAACTGACATATAAAAGTTTAAAACTTTGAATTTATAAACTAAAAGTTTACTCACCAAGTTTAGAAAACTTTTTTTTGAAAACTTGAAATAACTTTGCAAACTTGACTTAACACCCTTGCATCTTGAAATAGGCTCGGCTTAGGGAATGATGTTTCAACCATGACAAGAAGAAGGATGTGTGGGCTTGACTTGGAGAGGTAGAGGTACTTCGGATAAGGTTGAATTCACAAAACTGGACCCAAAAATTAGTCATAGTCTCTTGGATTTTTGGTCATGTTACTCTAGGAATTTTGAAAAGTGATCATAAGAAATGTTGTTGGAAATTCTTTTCTCTACATTTTCAAAAAAATCACTCAATTTAGATCTGTTTTGTAGGAGATATGGTCAAAATAATGAGTGGTATTTTAGGCCTTGATAATATGGGTTCGAAAATGAGGCAGAAATAAATGTAATTTTGACCCAAATATCGAAATTTGAAAAAGTGGTTCAAATAAAAGTTGTAGCCACTGGAATTCTACATGGTTTGAAAATAGGAAAATGATGATTTGGAGTATTGTAGAGGAAGTTATGGCCGAATGAAGTGGGAGGAAAATGGAAAAGTTTTTAAAATGAAAAGAAGGAGATTAAACAAGTTTGAAATCATTTTAAAGTTTAAACTTGGATTTTAAAAAAATTAAAATATGAGTGGAAGCCATTAAAATATTTGGAGCTTGGAACAAGAATTAGTTTTTAGAAATGAAAATAAAAATTAAATCAGAATGAAGAAGAAGTAGGAATTTAGTTTTTATACAAAATATACTTCTTAAATTACCAAAATACCCCTCGTACCTTACCCACCATATCATGCATGCCACCTCACCTTGTTTGTCCCCCTAAACCCCATGCAACTCAAGAAAATTGTCCCCCTACTTTTCCTTACTATATATGAATTTAATGCACTTGTACTTAATGTCTATATATGTTTCATAAGGCATTTTTCATGTTTACACTTTATATCCTATTTTGTTTCATAAAATGTTATATCCATTTATATACTAACTTAAGTATGTATATTTATATGTATAACATACTAACTCATTTGGAAATGTATATATTTACACTAAAAGAGTAAACAACATATCCGATAACTTTTAGACGCTGAAAAGTCGTAAATTCGGAAAACAAATTCCGGTCACATTTCCTATTTTTCTTCGAACCAAATATTTTTGTAAACTAAATTTGAAAATGATTTCATAATCATTAATTATTATTTAAAATAGTTTTATTTCCATTATAATATCTATTATTTGAATATTTAAAATTAATTAAATATTCGCAAATCAAAGCAGTAAATTCCGGGTCGTTACAAACCCTCTTTTGGAACTCACTATTTTTACCTTCACCACCCCTCTCTCTAGCGGAAATATCCCAAGCCATCCTTCATTGGTTCAAGCATTAAAAGCACAAATTCAAATACAATCAGGACAACGGTGCGTAGTTCTTTTAGTATGGGACCTCTCTCTAGAAGGATTTGAATTCAAATTCAAGGGGAGTTGATTGATTCAGCATTCAACATGTACTAATTAGGCTATAGTCAAGTTTTCGGCCAAAACAAATTTTGAAATTTAATAATAATTTAAAAAGGTTTTAAAAAAATTAACTTTTATATATATAATAAATGTGTATATATATATTGTTAAAATATATAAATATTAGTATTTTTGAATTATATATATATATTATTTTTAAGTTAGTATATAAATATATTCATATTATTTATTTAAATATATCATATTACTTTAATATTATATATGTTATAAAATATATATACATATATATTTTAATATACAATGATTATACCATTGAATATGGAATTGATTTTCAAAATAAATTATGAAGCATTTTCATACAGAAATGATTTATAAAACGAAAATTTAAACAATGTAAGGATTAAAAAAGTTATATTTTGTCAAACTATTTTAGGTCGAAAATATATATGAATATATATAATTTTATTTATTTACATGCTAAATATATAATATTATTTTATACTCGAATTTTAAATATTAATATATTTGTATACATATTTCCAAAAAAGAAAAAATATTTTTAAATTTGTAAGTTTATTTGTATATTTATTTTATCAAAATATAATTTATTGATTTAAATTTGAAATTAGAAAATATTTTAAAAATCTAGATCTGAAATTGAATTTTGAAATCTGAATTCAAATTCGAATTTATAATTATTAATATTTACATTTACAAATATTACTATTTTACTATGTTATATATATACACACTATTATAAATATAATATTTTATATCACATTAAATTTTTTTATTTTAGCAAAACTAGCGAGGTTGACTGGCCCCTACCAGATTTTATTGCAAAAACAATAAATTACAAACAAGGGCCATAACAAGCTATGAGCCTAAGAATAATAAAAAAAAACAAATCAAAAACACACATGATAGGCACAAGCATACACACAAACCAAACAAGAAAGGAAAAAAACACAAGAGAGAACAAAACAAGAGGTCCAGGAAGTGATCAGAGAAGCATCAAAATACCACAACGAATCGTTCATGCCAACTGCAATCTCATGTTTAATATCATGCCATAAAGCACCATCACCTTTTGACTTGCTAGAAAAAATCCTGTTATTTCTTTCACCCCATATTATTTTTGCAAATTTCTTCAAACTGAGTAACAACATATAAGATTTCATGCTTCTCCATTTTGTTGCCTTGTAAATCAAGTTCCATTAAACCAGGCTATCTCTCACCATGTTATGTCTACCTATCTTGTTCATCAAGCAACTCCAAAATTGAAATATCACACTGTAGTTAAAAAATAAGTGCTAATAGCTTTCATTTTCTACATTATATAATACACAAACTGGATTTACATTCATCCCTATCAAATTCAGCTGTGATTTTGTTAGAATAACATCCCTTTAAACTTCCCACAACAGAAAAAAAAATTTAGGAGGAGAGTGATAGATCCATATTCTTCTACACGATTTAAACACGGTCATGGAATAAAATCCAAGAATAGCTTTGAAAACCACACTGATAGTATGAGCTTTTTCTTTCTCAGTCCAAACAACATGCTTATGAGAGGTTGCAGGATATTTCTTTGCTTGTAGAAAATTCCACATTGATCTTATAGCTTGGTTACTGCATTAGGGTATGGAAAGAAAACCGTTAATAATAAAATCCTTGGCCACAACATCCTTATTTATGCCAGTTTGCTGCATTTGCTGAAAAGTGAAATACTTAGAAAGAATCAAACCCTGCATGGCCTATGGTTCATCCTAAAATCTGACAGAACCATGAGGGAAATTGTTTATCTTAACAAGGGGAAGAAATTTCATTCTTAAATTTAACAGTTTATGCCAAGTCCAACTGCAGTTTTGAGGAGCAAGCATGGTCCAGAAATTCTTTCTTCCAATATTATGAACCAAGGTTCAATTAACCCAAATATTATCAACTATATTTAATAAGGCATCAAAATTTTTGCTGAAAGCAGTAATATTCCATTGGGCAATGCTAATAATACCAAGGTCAACTTTCTGTTTTGGCACTTCAAGTTTGTTGAAGGCACAACGTATCGGCCTTTTAGAGTGTATGCTCCCATTTCAAAAAATCTAAGCATATCTCTCCTTATCATCTTCAACAACTTGGTTGGCATCACAAAAATTCCTGCCTAATAAATCATCATGGAAAAGACAATAGACTTAATCAAAACAAGTCTACCAGCTTGACTTAGGAACCTATTAGCCCAGCAGTTCATGGCATCAGTTATCTTATCATACAAAGGAAGACATTATGTAGTAGTAATTCTAGAGGTTGAAAGAGGAATACTCAGATAGTTCATGGAATCAGACATAGGCTAAAGACCAAAATGATGAAGTATGTTGTCGGTGAGGGATTGTGGCACGCCAGCAACCATGATATGAGATTTCTGGAGATTCAACTTCAGGCCAGTCATCAAGTAGAAGGTTTCAAGTGTTTGTAAAATACACTGAATTGAAGAATTATTTGGCTTGGTAAATACCATGACATCATCAGCAAATATAAGTGAGGATACAAAGGGTTGTTTGCATTTAGGGTGGTATTGAATTTCTTTAGCCTGGAATTTTTAAGTTTAACATCAGAGTGAAGACTTCCTTGACAAGAATGAAAAGATAGGAAATCTGATCACCTTGCCTTATATCTTGTTTACTCCTAAAGTAACCAATTGTTTTGCCATTTAAGTTCAAAGAGAAACCGGGAGTTGGAACACAAGCATATATCTAGCTAACAAAAGGTTTAGGGAAGTACGGCATAGCCATAATTCTAACAATAGACTCCTAATGTATAATGTCATAGGCTTTCCTAATATCAAGCTTCATCATGCTCTTGGGGTGACTTGTGTCTTATTATATACCCTTTAAGTAATTCATTGGCATGCAATACATTGTCTAAGATACTTCTGTTAGGCAAAAAAGCAGACTGATTTGGAGATATAAGGTCAGGCAGAACAGTCAGAAGTCTTGTTGCTAAAATTTTAGATATGTACTTGTATATAACAGCCAGATATTGGCTTATAAGAGTTTACAAAATTAATTGGTCTGGATTTAGGGACAACAAAAATATTGGTAGCATTTGTTTTTCCAAGCATTCTGCACTTATTGAAGAAACTGTGGACAGCTTTATAAACATCTTTAGAAATCACATCCAAGCAGTGTGTATAGAACATAACATTAAATCCATCAGGCGACTTTATAAACATCTTTAGAAATCACATCCAAGTAGTGTGTATAGAACATAACATTAAATCCATCAAGCCCTCCACAAGCATTTTTATTCATTGAAAATATGGCATTTTTAATTTCCTCATCAGATATTGCAGAGGAGAGGAAACTAATATCCTCAGTTTTTATCCTAGGTAAGTTAAGGTTAGAGATCATATTTAAATCAGAAATTAAATTGCTTGAGTCACCTGGTAGATTAGAGAAGTAAGACACAAGAGTGTGCTCAACTACTTCTAGAGAGGACTGCAGAATGCCATTTTCATCTGTAATTATGTTGATCTGCTCCTTGGTCTACTTAATCTTTAGTGAAGCATGAAATAAGTAGAGTTTCTATCACCATGTAAGCTCCACTTTTGTCTTAAGTTATGCTTCTTCATGCTGTCCTCATTTGTTAGAGCTTCAGATAAGGCATTAAACAATAAACTTTCAGAATTTGCTACATCAGCATCATCAGGATTTTCCATCATATTATTTTGGGTAATTAGAAGCTCCAATTTGATCTTGGAATACATTAGCTCACCATTCCCGTGCTTGTTTTTCGCTCATTCCCTAGGAGCAATCTTAGTAGCCTTCAACTTTTTACTGAGAATAAACATAGGGTTTCCATAGAAACCATTAGACCAAGCAGTAGAAACTATATTTAAAAGGTTAACATCATTAGTCCAAGCATTCAATAATTTAAAACTTTTTTCTCTTTCACAACATTTTGGCCAGAAAATAAAATCATAGGGGAGTGCTCAGACAGGATAGGGTATGGGAGGAAATTAGATAAAGGAGGCCAAGAAGAAAGGGCATGTAAATTGCAAAAGTCATGATCAATATTAGAGAAGGTTCTTATTCCACTTCTGCTCCTGTTATTCCAAAAATATTTGGCACTGGTTTTTTTAGTAGGAATTAAAGAAGAATCACATTAAATATTATATATATTAGACATCAAATATGCATACGGAAGAGCTAGCATACCCGTTGTGGTGTAAATCTCATCACTTATATACGGTTATGTTAAGCCATGTACATTGTATATATTGCACGTGCACGTACATATACATGTATATGATATGCATGTTTATATTATAAAAAATAAATATAATGTCAAAATAAAACTTTATTTACAAATAAAATAAAATAATTATTTTATTTAAAATTAGTTGAGATCAGATCTAAATAAATTTAGACTTCATAGGCCTAATAACATCCAAAACGACAAATATTGTTTGAAATTTACCCATTCAACCTGCTGCGTGCTACCTTAGATCCAACAATGGTATCAACCTAATAGCATACACGTTCTAAATTAGTCACGTTAGGGCCAACTAATTAAGCTTACCTGTGTCTAGAAAAGTAGCCTTTAGGTTAGGTTTGGGACATTAAGTATCATACCCAACCTAGTTAGCAGCCTGACCCAAAAGGTAAAGCAAGCCCAAAGGTCATCCGTAATACAGAAGGCCAGATTTGAATTTGGGCCTTGGAAAATTTTCAAAATTGTTTTGAAATAAAAAATATAATTTATAATTCAAAATTTAAATTTAAAATAAGAAATACATTATAAATGTTATAATGTGATTTTCAAAATTGTTCTGAAAACTTTATAAATATGTTTCAAAAATATTAATTGGATTAATAAATTAAATAAATTAATTGGTTAAATAATTAAATATATATATTTATATATACAATATAATGATATACATTACATTATCTTAAAATGATTAAGATTATGTAAGTGTATATATACATATAAGAATTTTTGAAATTGATAAATTAATTAAATTTGTTTAATTAAAAATATTGATTAAAAGTTAATTAATAAATAATAAAATACATATATACAACTATAAATGTTATAATATGCATATTCAATATAAAATGTTTAGTTGAATAATATAAAATTAATTTAAAGGTTAATTAATTAAAATAATTGAACATGGTTTGATTAATAATATTAATATAATGCTATACATAAGACTGTAATATAAGTTAATTGAATTATAAAATTTATATAATAATTAAAACTTATATAATGTGAATGCATGATAAAAGGTGGAACATTAAGAAACCTTAAATAGACTCAAGGGATAAATACATATGTATAGTATGTATACCATTATTTCAAATATGTCCGACACTTGAATCATGAGAGTATTTCATAAGACATACATTATTCCATAATTCAATATCACTCTATTAAACATATATTAAGATTATGAAATTTTAATATAAAATGTTCTTCTACCATTTATATGTTAATAAATTACTTGTATACTCTCTAGTTGTTGAGCAAACTCGGGCTAGAGATGTTATGTGTAGTATTATTAATATACAGAATAGACGATGTAAGATAGCTATATGCATTTGTTGAGCAAACTCAAGGTACATATATAGCATACTTAGGCCAGCGTGAAATGTTAGGTACGAGTGAATAATATCTTTTGATTTGTTAAGCAAATTCAAGGTCGAAATGAGACTAGGACAAGGAACCATATGTTAGGAATTGTATATAATTCAATTAATCAATAGTTATCCGTCGATTGTGGGGCTATGACTTGTTGAGCTAATTTAATTTCAAAATACCAAGACAAATGAGTCCTGACATCTACCAATGAACTCGAAAAAGTTCTATTTTCGTCATAGGGTTTGGAGAGACATAGAAGACTAGTGGGAGCATATTATTAAAATGAAATGTAATGTTTAACCTTACAATGTTCTAAGAACATCCACCATGGATAATGTCCTAATCTACTAAGTTAAAATTTGCACAAAATATCTACACTAAGGTTGTTTTCTAAAAATGACAAACTCATCAGACCTAACTATGTAGACTGGTTAAGGGCAATAAAGATGGCATTATCATACGAACGCTTATGGAGGTTGATAACTGGACCTTCAAAAGGACAACCCGTTGATTATGCGGACTTCGAACTTAGATTAGCCTATAATAAATGGGTCTCAGACCTCAAAATCACCCAAGTTTACATGATGTCTACATTAGACAAACTATTGTAGAGACAACACGAAAACATGTCTGTCCATCAAATTTTCGATAGCCTTAATGCCCTGTTTGGGGAACGGTCTTTTCCACAAGGTACGAACTTACGAAGAAACTGTTTAATATGAAAATGATAAAGGGACAAAAGGTTCAAAGGGCTATACTTGCTGTTAAGGGTAACGCGTTAGCTTTGAAAGGTTCAAAGAAGTGAGAAAGGGTTAATATAAAGAACAAGAAGACTGATCTAGCTGACAAGTGTGAATGTCATCATTGTCATAAGAAGGGTCACTGGAAATAGAATTGTCTGGAGTGCTTATAGATTGTCAAAGAGATGAAACATAATATTTTTGTTGCTCCTACAGGTGTATTTATGATTCAAAATTGTTTTGCAGTCAATAAACTATCTTGGGTTTTAGATACTGGATCTGGAACTCATATCTAAAATTAGTTACAAGGTCTTAGGAATAGGCATCATGTGGCAAAGGGAGAGACGAGACTTCAAGTTACTGATAGATCTCTTGTAGATGCAACGACAGTTGGAGTTTTTCATTTAATTTTGCCTAATGGTTTAGTTTTGACATTAAATAATTGCTATTATGTAAAAGACTTTATCTGCAGGATTATTTCTATGTTTAGACTGTCTGGTTGTATTTTTCACCGTGTTAATAATGTTATGAACATTATGTTAGATGGTAATAAAGTCTATGATGGTATTTTTGATAATGACATTTATGTGATCAATATTAATCATGTCTATGCTATAAATAATTCTTCGACTAATGATATAGATAAAAAGTATCTTTGGCATTGTAGGCTGGGTCATATAAGTAAAAAATGACTGCACAAATTGAAAACTGAAGATTTTCTACCATCATATTGAGGATATACGATAGAAACCGCAACGTATATGTTGAATTTAATGGCCACTAAATCTACGCCTAAAACACCATATAAGATGTGGTGTGGGAAGAAACACTAACTCAAGTATTTGAGTGTTTGGAGTTGTCCGGCCTACGCTAAGAATGTTGGTCCAAATATACTCGATGCAAAATCAACGTTGTGTAAATTTATAGGATATTTCGAAAACTCAATGGGATATATTTTCTACAATACCGAGGAACAAAAGGTTCTTGTTTTTCGACATGCTAACTTTTTAGAAAAGGAATTTCTATCAAAATAATTAATAGCGAGATTGTAGACATGGATGAGATTCTAGAAATTACACGGAAACTGAACCAGTAAGAGAACCGAATTCACCCATATAAGAAAAAAAGCAACCTATTAGAAGATCTAGTTAGGAATCTCGCGCACCAGAGAGATACTATAGTTCTCTCATGGATGGTGAGAAAGAGAATTGCGTCTTTGATGACTACACTCCTTTATCATTCTGATAAACACTACAGAGTAAGGACTCTGTACTTTGGCTTGGAGCTATGAAATCTGAGATAGATTCGATGCATGAAAACAAACTTTGGACTTAGGTAAACATACCTGAAGGGATAATACCCATCAGCAGCAAATTGATTTTTTAAGAAAAACTAAATTCAGATGGACAAGTGGAGACTTATAAAGCAAGGCCAGCTGCAAAAGGATTTCGTCAGATTCATGGTGTTGATTCTGATGGAACTTTTACCCCATAGAAATGCTTAAGTCTATTTGGATAATGTTAGCTATTGCTACGTTCTATGACTATAAAATATGTTAAATGGGTAAAGATGGCATTTCTAAATGGTGATTTAGAAGAGACCGTCTATATGTTGTAGCCCGAAGGTTTCACGGTAAGTGAAGTGAGGAAAAGGCTTGCAAGTTGTTGAAGTCCATTTGTGGACTTAAAAAAGCTTCAAGGAGTTGGAATAAGTGTTTTGATAAGATAATCAAACAATTTGATTTTATCAAAACACAGAGGAAGCGCACGTATACCAAAAGTAACAGGGAAATGCTATCGTACTTAGTTCTACACGTTGATGAACTTATGTTGATTGGCAATGACGTCTCGTTATTGCAATCAATGAAAGCTTGACTTTTCAAGAACTTCTCTATGAAGGATTTGAGAGAAGCAGCCTATATACTTGGTATAAAGATCTATAGAGATAGATCTAAGAGGCTATTGAGATTGTCCCAATCCCTGTACATGGATACCATATTGAAAAGGTCCATTATGGAGAATTTCAAGCACAGAAATGTTCTAATGCAATATGAAATTGTCCTTTCTAAAAAGATGCTCGTTAAACTGATGAGAAGAAAGAAAGTATGAAGAGGATATTATATGCTTTGACAATTGGTTCCATAATGTACGATATGTTATGCACTAGACCGGATGTGACATACACATTATGATGCGTAAGTTAATACCGGTCTAATCCTGGAGAAAAGCATTGGACAACTATAAAATGTGTACTAAAGTATTTAAGAAATACAAGGTTCTTATTCCTGATATATGTGAATGGACACCTTCTTATGAAAGGGTATACCAACTCTAGCTTTCAGAGTGATATCGACAATAGTAAGTCACTGTCAAGTTACGTCTTTACTTTAAATGGTGAGGCTGTCGGTTGGAAAAGTTCCAAACATGAAATAGTAGTTGATTCCATAATGGAGGCCGAGCACATCGCCCTCAGTGAAATAGCTAAGGAAGCGGTATGGATGCATAAGTTTAAGTGAGGTAGGAGTGATTTCCGACACGGAGAATCCAACGGCATTGTTTTGCGATAACAATGCGACGATGCAGATCACAAAGGAGCCTTGATCACAGAGGACATCATGACATATTCTTCGAAAATACCACCTGATTAGAGAATTCATTGAGAAGAAATGGGTCGTGATACAAAATGTAGATATCAAGGACAACATAGTAGATCCATTCTATAACGACCCAGATTTTTCGTCGTTTGATTTTGAATATTTAAATGGTTTTAAATATTTGTTTTGGAACGTAAATTGATTTTTGAATATGAAGATTTTGGTTGAAATTATAGAATGAATTTAAATTTCAAATATAACGATTTATCGTAATACGAAAATGGTGAATAATTGAAATTTGAGTTGAATATGAATCGAAAACGATTTCTAAATTTGATATAAATTCTATTTGAATTATAATTTGGTTAATAAGTTTTTAAAACGGAAATTTCAAGTGATTTTGTCAACTTTTGACATCATCGATTTATTTGAGGCGTTGAATTAGCGATCCGGAGCACAGTCTCGGAATTTGACCAAACTAGTTCCATTGGATCCATAATAGTGTATTATTATCGGATTTCAAATTTCGTGGCGGTTGGATTCACCGTTTGGTCGTACGGGATAGAAACGCGTTGAAATTAATATTGTAAATTTAATATAATAATTGGATTCATAAAGCTATCTTCCACATACGATCGAATTAGGCTTCGAAACTTGTTCCATTGCATTCGAAATTGGGGTACAACATTAGGATCGCCAGGCGGCATGCCTTAATAATGGTTCGAAATTTCGAGATATGTAATGCGAGATATTTTGAATAAAATAAAATATATATTTCAAATCGCAACCACTCTATATTGTCTTAGCGCCACCCTACGTACTCTGCAGAGCCGCCCAATTCAATTTGAAATGCGATTTTCCTCTCCTTTCTTTCTCAATGTCGAACGGCACGAAATCAAAATAAAAAAACAAAAAAAAACAAACGAAGTGGCGGACGAAGTCGCGAAGGAAGGAAATGGTTTCTCGACCTGAGTACCGCTCGAGTGCAGTGGCAGGGCGTTGGAGGTGGAAAAATCGGGGCGCGGCCTGCTATTTTCGTGGCCAAGGGGAGGCGTGGTCGTGGAATTAGGGTTTAAGAACCCAGTTTTGTTTAGGTTCGATTTTCGTCTTGATGGTGGCGCTAGGTGGTGCCGAGCTCGACCTAGGCTCAGCCGTGGGTATGCCTGGAGATGGGCAGAGGATTGATGGTGCAGCTGTTGGCTATAGAGTTGGTGGGAGCGCTGTGAAGGGCGGTTAATTGTGGTCGAGTATTACATGGTCCCGTGTTTTCCTTTGAACTGGAGATGGAGGAAGAAGCTACTATAGAGCTTCGGGCTTGGTGAGTTGTTGGGCCTGGGGTTGTTTCGGTTAGTATTATAAAAAAAGAATGGAGGCGGCTGGAAACGGAAGCTTGGAGGGAAGGAGATGGTTAGTGAAATCTTAAACTTTATTATGTTAAGTTAATTAAATTAACTTATTTAAAATGTCGTTAATTTCATATCATGCTCATACGAGGTCGAAATCGCATGAAACCGGTGGTGTTGGATTCGTAAGGACGTAGGCTACAATTTGGAATTGGTTTGGAATTTTTCGGAGTCATCTGGAATTTTAAATTTAAATCGGACGTTGTTCGACTTAATTTAAAACTGGAACGGATTGCGATTAAAAATCAAGGTGAGTAAATCTCACTCAATTTGGTTAACTGGCTTAATTTATAGCTATTAAAATTAATTATTGGATTATTGGTTGAATTGATATATTATTATCAATTAAATGTTATATTATATATATTAGTATATATATTAGTAGTTGGATATATTCCCGCCGATTGGAGCGGATGAGACACTATGCGCCCCGCATAATAGCGGATGACCCTATATTACCGCGATATCCCGCCTCGAAGCGAAATTGGTATTTTATGATATATAATATCTGTGGATGCAGGGAAATAGATTGGAGGGATCCAACAGGATTCCTCAAAAATATATTGACTGTTTTTCATATATAGCGATATATGACGTGATTGAATAATCCGTTATGGATTGTTGTGTGGTTTGATTTATTGGATGCTATAGTAGCACTGGCTTTGTTTTGGTATTTTAAATACCATAAAGAATATTTTTTTGAATTTCAAAAAGAAATTAAAAGGGAAATTTGTGGAAATAAAAATATTTATATTGATTTAGAATATTTGATAAGGAAGGAAATGTGAATTAAATAAAAATATTTGATTAGGAATTCACTTAACTATTTACAAAGTGTTTTTCAAATAAATATTTTTTTAAATTAAATTTTTACAAGGAATTTGGAATAATATATTTTAATGATATTTCCAAAATTTTAAATGGAAGTCGAAATCGAGATTTTGAATGGGTTTGGAAAAAAATTGGTTTTATTAGAAATAAATTTCTGAATGGGTTTTAAAATAGAAATCGATTTATAAATGAGATTTGTTTAATATAAATCTATTATTAATAGAGAACAACCGGAAATGAGTTTATAAATTTATAAAGGATGTTTATACATAAAGTGAAATGATTATCATTTGATAAATTGGAAATTTAAATTCACAGTGAGAATTTATAATGAGGTATGGTAATCGATTTAGAAAGAAATAGCGGATTATATATTGGATTTTGGAGATAGTTGTGAAATTGGAAATGAAAATCAATTGCGATAAATCGAGAGAGATTTATAAATATAAAAATGGTTACGTTGAATTTTTTAAAATATATATTTTATCGAGATGTTAGTTTTGTTTTTAAAAAGGAGATTTAATTTCTTAAACTATGGAGTTTAAAAACTGTTTTAGTATTGAAATATTTCGGAAAGTTGGTTATTTAAATATTAGTTGAAATGAAATTTTAATTTTTATAATAAGCTTTTTGAATCGATTATTATTACTTATAAATGATTTAGAAGTTAGTTATCACTATCTATTTAAAAAGTGTTTTGATATTTTAAATAATTACTTAAACGTGTGAATTTTTTTTTATTCTTTAAAAATACTTATTATTTTATATATGGAATTTAAAGGCAAGTGATTGGGATGTGTTTATAAATACTCTCGAGATTTGTAAACTAATTTTTTTAACGGAGGAGGTTGTAAGAGAAATTTTATAATGGAAATTCTGGGAACTTAAGGAAATTTCCATAGCGTTTAAATACAGAAACTTCAGGAATGAATTAGAATTCATAAAAGAAGTTAGAAATGAGTAGTTGGAATTATAGACAAGTATAATCTATTTTGGAAATTTTAAAAGGATACTAATTAATGGATTCCAGAAACTTATAGAATTCGTTATAAGTGAGTTAAGGGATTTACAAATAAATTGTAAAAGATTTTGAGAAATAGGAAATTAATGGAATCATTTCCTAAGTATTGGAAATAAGATGGTTTTAGGTAATATACTTATAAAAATTCCCTAAGTATGGAACTGGAAGGGTTTGAAATATTTTAACTACGATATTATTATTATAGAAATATTTTCAAAGTGTTGAATTATAAATGGAATTAGAAGAAAATATTTCTAAGTATTGATGTGATTCGAAAATATCCTGTTATGGATATAAGTATTTGAATTTGTTTTCAAATATTGAAATATTGGAAGGGAATTGGATATATATCTTTGTAAATATATTTTGAAATGAATGTTTTTTTTGAAAGATTTATAAAATTAGGCCTAGTGACTGCTTACATGTGAAATTTGATATTTAAATAACCGACTATCAAATCTGGCCAATTCGTTAATCATTTCGAAGAGACCGGGATTGGATTTAATTACCCGCAAACTACTTCGATCCGATTTGTGCGTTATGAATTGTGATATCGTGAAGATAATGAGTGATTTTGGAGATTCGGTTTGTTTAGACCCAGAACAACTTGTATGGATGATTTCTATCATTTGCATTGTGATCTGGAAAGCAATGTTAGCACTCCAAGTATGAATGCTATTCTAAAGGTAAAACATAGCCTCAAGCCTCATCAACTGGGAATGACTAAAACAGGGGAGATGCAGCAGGGCAAAGTGGGTCGCACCCAAGTAGGGTATGTTATCACTTTTCTAGACACCCTCGGATATATTATAATTATGGATACGGTTGTGCATGGAAAAGAGAGCGCTCGATAGGGTGGGAACACCCAGGGTGATAACATATTCGGTACTATCCAGCAAGAGGTAGGTCGGTCCAGTGTTGGCAGGGATCATCAGGTACGATCTTGGTACATTTTTCTAGAGATGTACTATGGCGGGCGGTACCCCAGTAGTCCAGTCATTGTATGGAATCCAATATCCACTATGAGCCTGTACGGTTTTAGATGTGCCCAACTATGTTGAAATGTGAGATGCAAGCATTTCAGTTATTTTATAGTTTATTTTTCTATAGACACTATTATAGTATCAGATGATTTTTGATATAAAATGTTTTGGTTATCGTAAGGTAAAAACCCATCGTTTTATGTGTGGCGTGGTCTTACGAGGTACCTTTATTTTCAATGGATTTGATAACGGTAATAATTCAAATTGAGTGTATTTTCTTACGCTGGTTTTCCACACTGACTCGGGTGTTGTTTTATTATAATGCTGAGGTCAAACCGAGTATTACATATTCAGGTTAAGATGCTATGGAACTCAGGAGACGAGCTGGAGGATTTCAGGCGTATTCCACGTACTTGATTATATTCCGCTGTGTGTGTATGTATGTTGTATGTTCAGCACTGGTGAGGACAAGTTATTATAACTGGCCATATTGATTTGTTAATTGTTGTACTCTGATGATTGTATGTATTATAACAGTTACAGTTTCTTTTTGTATAAAGGTCTGTATTTATCTATTGTATATTGTTCCATTGCGATTGTGAGATTCTGTGTATTGTTGTTTCTGTTTTCTTCCATCTCTTTCTCTTCACCCCTAAAGATTCGTATTCCCGTTCAATTTGAGTTGGACTCGTGTGAATTATTGTCGATTCAAAGGGTACGGAGATACTGGCCTTTACATTTGGTATCAGAACTGAAGGTTAAGCGAGAACCTTGACTTTGGTGGGATTACTCATTAGAAATAAAGTCAGTAGTACCATAGAATGAGTTTGAGTGTATTAATAGATATGAGCGCATATTTGTTAGTGAATATAAATTATTTTATATTGTGTTGATTTATCGGTTGAGTGTTTATGAATTCTGGTGGTACGGGAAGTACAACTGTATCGATATGGATTTCTAAACTCTTAAACAAGGTAAACTGACACGGTATTGTTTTGAAAAGAGGGTAAATGAAATAATTTTACCCAAAGGTATATTTTGATAGAAAAATAATAATTTTCTAAGATTATTATATTATATTGGAGTGTTTGGTTGATATTATTATAATCAAAACAAGATTATAAAAATTGAAATGGTTTATATAACCAAATAGAAATTGTATAAGTATGATTATACATATGAGTTGTAATTGAAAGTGGATTCAAACCAGAATTTGGAAATTTAAGTCCCGGAAGCTTTGAGAAATGTTTTAAATGGATTTGAACTAAGGTTTGAGGAATTTTTAAATCTTGGAGATTTTTGGAAATTTTTTCCAAAGTGTTTTGAAAGGGACAATGGTGATATTATTTTTGGAATATTTCTGAATGGGAGGTTTTAAAATGGATTCTAAAAGTGATAAAGTACTGAACTAACTTCAGTCGTTGGAAAATAATTCTGGTGATGACGGCCGCATCATCAGTCTTCATTTTCGAGTTTCTAAGTAACGGATTGCTGCCATAATTATTTGTTTTGGACTTGTTTGGTAAACAAGTCTTGTTTTAGAAATTCCGAAGGGAGTTTTTTTTGGGTGAACTAGTTTGTTTTAAAATTCCGAAGGGAATTGTTTTGGGTAAAACCAAGTTGTTTTGGAAATTCCAAAGTGTGATTTGATATACCAAGAAAATATATGTATATTTTGATTTCAAAATGATTTGAAAAAAAAACCCTGAGTGTTTAAATTCTGGAATTCTCATATATAAGCTTTGTAAACGGGAAGAAAATAAGTTTTTGAACTTATAAATTGAGAATGGTGTTAATAAGGAAGAAAAATGTGAAATTTAAATATGGAATAAAAATTTAACTTAAGCTAAGTTAAATAAAAATCGATTTGGATTGAACGATATCAAATTGAATTGAATATAAACATGAATTGTGAAGTGATTATATAACTATATGTTATAAATATAGAATGTGAGTAAACTTAAGCGGAAATTCAGGGAATTGTTAATAAATAAGTTTGTTTAACTTATTAAACTGAGAAAGTGGAAAAGTATGACCAAGTTAAAATGGTTAAGTATTTTGATAACAAGGAATGAAAATCTAAATTTGAATTATAAAATGAGTTGAACTCAAGTCAAACAAATTGAAGTAATTTTTGAGATGAATATCTAGCTCTAGATTATAAAATGGAAGTAAACTAATGAGATAAATTAATTACTGGATTGAATATTGAAATGAGACTTGAGTTATAAATGGAATTCGACTTATTTATAGGCGAATTAAATATGTTTGAACTTGGTTGATTGAAATTAAATGGATGATGAACTGGAATTGAGTAAATTTAATATAAAATCACTTGAAAAGTGAGGTAATGAAGTGAATTCCTGAAATAAGTCAAATGAAATGGACGGTGATCGAAATGAATTAATGAATTGATCTCCAAGTGATATAGGATAAATTGAGATATACTGAGTAAATGGAAGTGAATTAATTGAATGGGAATCAATGGAAAATAGATAAATTGATTAAAAATCAATTTGAAATGAATAAATTGAATTAGATGAAATGATTTGTTAATGAATTAGCATGGTATGAAATGTTGTTGATATAAAATGAAGTAAATAAAACTTTGTGAACGGCATTGGTGTGAATATGGATCGAATTCAAGTAAATTTCATATAAATCAATGGAAATTTGAATAAATGGCATATAAATTGAATTAGAAATGAATAAGTGAGTGTTTGAACCTTGTATTTGCATATGCATTATAAAATACATGATCTGACAGGTTTGCTTAATGAAATCTATCTGTTTAATTAGTTAAATGCATGTGATATTATTAAATTTCAGAATTATGGAACTTATATGTTTATTTTGAGTAAGTACAGGTACATGGAGCTGTTTGGATAGATTTTGGTTGTGTAATTGCATATAAATTAAGCGAACTCGCTTAATAACGCTAAAATAAGGTACGCTTACGAATTTAGCGCGAAAAATAAAAATATCGATATATATTGCATTTTCTGGCCATGAGAGCCGATGTATACCTTTTTATCATATTTTTCATATTGCAAAAGGCTCTCCATAGAAGGGAGACTCTGCCAAAAAAATTTGGAAATTTAGGGTGTTAGAAAATTTTTGAAAATTTTTTGTTAACTAAAAAGTTGATTTTTGAATTGAAATTGAAATAAAGGGTTTTGAATTAGAAATGGAAACTAATGGTTTTGGTAGAAACTAAAAGATTTAGTAAAGTGAAATATCAAGTTTAACTAAGTGGGTTTTAACAAGTTAATGGGTTTGTTCTATCTTCCTACTTAGCAATTTCGGGGACGAAATTCTTCAAGGGGGGAGGAATGTAACGACCCAGATTTTTCGTCGTTTGATTTTGAATATTTAAATGGTTTTAAATATTTGATTTGGAATGTAAATTAATTTTTGAATATGAAGATTTTGGTTGAAATTATAGAATGAATTTAAATTTCAAATATAACGATTTATCGTAATACGGAAATGGTGAATAATTGAAATTTGAGTTGAATATGAATCGAAAATGATTTCTAATGCTGATATAAATTCTATTTGAATTAGAATTTAGTTAATAAGTTTTTTAAACGGAAATTTCAAGTGATTTCGTCAACTTTTGAAATCATCGATTTATTCGACGTGTTAAAATAGCGATCCGGGGCACAGTCTCGGAATTCGACGAAACCAGTTTCATTGGATCCGTGATAGTGTATTATTATCGGATTTCAAATTTCATGGCGATTGGATTCACCGTTTTGTCGTACGGGATAGAAACGCGTTGAGATTAATATTGTAAATTTAATATAATAATTGGATTCAAAAAGCTATCTTCCACATACGATCGAATTAGGCCTCAAAACTTGTTCAATTACGTTCGGAATAGGGGTACAACATTTGGAATGCCAGGCGGCATGCGTCAATAGGGGTTCTAAATTTCGAGATATGTAATGCAAGATATTTTGAATAAAATAAAATATATATTTCAAATCGCAGCCACCCTATATTGTCTTAGAGCCACCCTACCTACTCTGCAGAGCAACCCACTTCAGTTTAAAACACGACTTTCTCCTCTTTTATTTCTCAATGTCGAACGGCACGAAATCAAAATAATAATAAAAAAACAAATAAACGAAGTGGTGGATGAAGTCGCGAAGGAAGGAAAGGATTTCTCGGCCTGGGTGCCGCTTGAGCATAGTGGCGGGGGTTGGAGGTGGAGAAATCAAGGCGCGGCCTGCTATTATCGTGGCCAAGGGGAGGCGTGGTTGTGGAATTAGGGTTTGAGAACCCGGTTTTGTTTAGGTTTGATTTTCGTCTTAGTGGTGGCGTTGGGTGGCACCGAGCTCGACCTAGGCTCAGGCGTGGGTGCGCCTGGAGATGGGCAAAGGATCGGTGGTGCAGCCGTTGGCTATAGAGTGGGTGGGGTGGTGTGAATGGAGGTTGATCGTGGTCGAGTATTACATGGTCGCGTGTTTTCCATTGAACTGGAGATGGAGGGAGAAGCTACTGTTGAGCTTCGGGCTTGGTGAGTTGTTGAGCCTGGGGTATTTGGGTTAGTATTATAAAAAAAAAGAATGGAGGCGGCTGGAAACGGCAGCCTGGAGGGAAGGAGATGGTTAGTGAAATCTTAAACTTCATTATGTTAATTTAATTAAAATAACTTATTTAAAATGTCGTTAATTTCATATCATGCTCATACGAGGTCGAAATCGCATGAAACCGGCGGTGTTGGATTCGTAAGGACGTAGGCTATAATCTGGAATTGGTTTGGAATTTTTCGTAGTCAGTTGGAAATTTAAATTTAAATCGAACGTTGTTCGATTTAATTTAAAATTGGAACAGATTGCGATTAAAAATCAAGGTGAGTAAATCTCACTCAATTTGGTTGACTAGTTTAATTTATAGAAATTAAAATTAATTATTGGATGATTGGTTAAATTAATATATTATTATCAGTTAAATGTTATATTATATATATTAGTATATATATTAGTAGTTGGATATATTCCCGCGGATTGGAGCGGATGAGGTACTATGCGCCCCGCATAATAGCGGATGATCCTATATTACCGCGATATCCCACCTCGAAGCGGGATTGGTACTTTAAGATATATAATATCTGTGGATGCAGGGAAACGGGTTGGAGGGATCCAATTGGATTCCTCAAAAATATATTGATTGTTTTTCATTTATAGCGATATATGACGTTATTGAATAATCTGTTATGGATTGCTGTGTGATTTGATTTATTAGATGCTATAGTAGCACTGGCCTTGTTTTGGTATTTTTAAATACCATAAAGAATATTTTCTTGAATTTCAAAAAGAAATTAAAATGGAATTTTGTGGAAATAAAAATATTTATATTGATTTAGAATATTTGATAAGGAATGAAATGTGAATTAAATAAAAAGATTTGATGGGGAATTCACTTAACTATTTACAAAGTGTTTTTCAAATAAATATTTTTTGAAATTAAATTTTTACAAGGAATTTGGAATAATAGATTTTAAATATATTTCTAAAATTTTAAATGGAAGTTGAAATCGAGTTTTTGAATGGGTTTGGAATAAAATCGGTTTTATTAGAAATAAACTTCTAAATGGGTTTAAAAATAGAAATCGATTTATAAATGAGATTTGTTTAATATAAATATGTTATTAATAGAGAACAACCGGAAATAAGTTTATAAATTTATAAACGATGTCTATAAATAAAGTGAAATGATTATCATTTGATAAATTGGAAATTTAAATTCACAGTGAGAATTTATAATGAGGTATGGTAATCGGTTTCGAAAGAAATAGTGGATTATATATTGGATTTTGGAGATAGTTGTGAAATTGGAAATGAGAATCGATTGTGATAAATCGAGAGAGATTTATAAATATAAAAAAGGTTATGTTGAATTTTTAAAAATATAAATTTTATCAAGAAGTTAGTTTTGTTTTTAAAGGAGATTTAATTTCTTAAACTATGGAGTTTAAAAACGGTTTTAGCATTGAAATATTTTGAAAAGTTGGTTATTTAAATATTAGTTGAAATGAAATTTTAATTTTTATAATAAGCTTTGTGAATCGATTATTATTACTTATAAATGATTTAGAAGTTAGTTATCGCCGTCTATTTAAAAAGTGTTTTGATGTTTTAAATAATTACTTAAACGTGTAAAAATAAAATAAAATTTATTATTCTTTAAAAATACTTATTATTTTATATATGGAATTTAAAGGCAAGTGATTGGGATGTGTTTATAAATACTACTAAGATTTGTAAACCAAGTTTTTTATTGGAGGTGGTTGTAAGAGAAATTTTATAATGGAAATTCTAGGAACTTTAGGAAATTTCCATAGTGTTTAAATACAAAAACTTCAGGAATGAATTAGAATTCATAAAAGAAGTTAGAAATGAGTAGTTGAAATTATAGACAAGTATAATCAATTTTGGAAATTTTAAAAGGAAATTAATTAATGGATTTCGGAAACTTATAGAATTCGTTATAAGCGAGTTAAGGGATTTACAAATAAATTGTAAAAGATTTTGAGAAATAGGAAATAAATGGAATCATTTACTAAGTATTGAAAATAAGATGGTTTTAGGAAATATACTTATAAAAATTTCCTAAGGATGGAACTGGAAGGGTTTGAAATATTTTAACTACGAGATTATTGTTATAGAAATATTTTCAAAGTGTTGAATTATAAATGGAATTAGAAGAAAATATTTCTAAGTATTGATGTGATTCAAAAATATCCTGTTATGAATATAAGTATTTGAATTTGTTTTCGAATATTGAAATATTGGAAGGGATTTGGATATATATCTTTGTAAATATATTTTGAAATGAATGTTTTTTTGAAAGATTTATAAAATTGGGCCTAGTGAATGCTTATGTGTGAAATTTGATAGTTAGATAACCGACTATCAAATCTGGCCAAATTCGTTAATCGTTTCGAAGAGACCGAAATTAGATTTAATTATCCGCAAACCACTTCAATCCGATTTGTGCCTTACGAATTGTGATATCGTGAAGATAATAAAGACAGTGATTTTTGAGATTCGGTTTGTTCAGACCCAGAACAACTTGTATGGATGAATGCTATCATTTGCATCGTGATCTGAAAGGCAATGTTAGCACTCCAAGTATGAATGCTATTCTAAAGGTAAAACGTAGCCTCAAACCTCATCAATCGGGAATGACTAAAACAGGGGAGATGCAGCAGGGCTAAGTGGGTCACACCCAAGTAGGGTATATTATCACTTTTCTAGATACCCTCGGATATATTATAATTATGGATATGGTTGTGCATGGAAAAGAGAGCGCTCGATAGGGTGGGAACACCCGGAGTGATAACATATTTGGTACTATTCAGCAAGGGGTAGGTCGTACCTATGTTGGCAGGGATCGTTAGGTACGATCTCAGTACATTTTTCTAGAGATGTACTGTGGCGGGCGGTACCCTAGTAGCCCAGTCATTGTATGGAATTCAATATCCACTACGAGCCTGCATGGTTTTAGATGTGCCCAACAATGCTGAAATGTGAGATGCAAGCATTTCAACTATTTTATAGTTTTTTCTATATACACTATTATAATATCAAATGGTTTTTGATATAAAATCTTTTGGTTTTCGTGAGGTAAAAATCCGTCGTGTTTATGTGTGGCGTGGTCTTACAAGATACCTTTGTTTTCAAAGGATTTGATAACAGTAATAATCCAAATTGAGTGTGTTTTCTCACGTTGGTTTTCCAGATTGGCTCGGGTGTTATTTTATTATAATGCTCGGGTCAAATCGAGTATTACAGATTCAGGTTAGGATGCTATGGAGGTCGGGAGATGAGCTAGAGGATTTCAGGCATATTCCACGTACTTGATTATATTCCACTGTGTGTGTATGTTGTATGTTCAGCACTGTTGAGGACAAGTTATTATAACTATCCATATTGATTTGTTGATTGTTGTACTCTGATGATTGTATGTATAATAATAGTTACAGTTTCTTTTTGTATAAAGATCTGTATTTATCTATTATATATTGTTCCGCTGCGATTGTGAGGTTCTGTGTATTGTTGTTTCTGCTTTCTTCCATCTCTTTCTTCTTCACCCCTAAACATTCATATTCCCCTTCAATTTGAGTTGGACTCGTGTGAATTATTATCGATTCAAAGGGTACAAAGATACAGTCCTTTACACATTCACGAAGGGACTAGCTCGATCAGTTCTCGAAAAACTGATTGTAAGGATGAGATTGAGATTCCATAATTGGACCCGATTACAAATGAGAGATTGATGGAGTTTGGGGTATTCTGTAGTTTGTTGTAAATTATTGACTCGGTAATAAAATCTTGTTCGAAATAATAGGTGTTCTTCTTTCTATTATATACTTGTTATAATGTGTTAAATTAATTAATTATTTAATTAAATTAAATTAAATAGAAGATCCATAAATGGTGTGTTTTGTGATAGTAATTACAGACTGTTGTAATCGTGAGCAATTTATCAAAATTTAATAAACACGTTGTTTTATATATTCCTAGTCAAGTTGTATCTAGATTGGATATTGATACATCTGTTTAGATTAGAGTAAATAATGCTTTCCAAATATTGGACATTGTATTTACTCATGGCTGCCTAGGGAACAAAGGGATAATGTATGAATAGTTATTTGATAACTATGGAATGACTCGTTCGATATTTTTCTGCTGGTTAATATAACTAAGGTCAAACATAAAATATCGATGTAATAATATAACATAACTCTCTTGACTTGAGAATACTATTGAGCTTCATTGTGAAAATTCTGCTTTGATTATAGTTAAATCATGTCACAACGTCCATCGAACGACTATAGTTGGATCGAGTGGAAGCATTGGAAGTAAAATACTATTCGATAAAGAATTCATCTCCTCTTTTATATGAGGTTAGTATCACGGTCAACTTAAGACAACTCAAAGTCAAAGTATCTGGCTAGAGTGGTTCAATTAATAATAATTGTTATTATTGAACCAATGACTTTATGTTTGAAATATAAAGTTGAATGTGGACGATATTGGAATTTTGACCATTGTCAAATTCCATAAGTTCTAATGTGATATAGTTTTGACGAAGAGAATTGGTGTAAATAATCATCACAACTGGGTAACGCTTAAAATAAGTAAAATTAGATTTTACCAAGACTATGTAAGCGATAAATTTGATCATAATGTCACATCACTAGCTAAGGCGACCTATGAACGTTAATATTTGAATTGTTCAATATTAATCGATGAGATAATTTATATCTAAGAGCCACACAACCGAAATATTGAATACTTCGATTACCACATGATTGAACTAAATTATAATTGTTATAAATTTATTAATATTTATGAAATATTAATTATACAGTTTTATTTGATTTGTGTTGATAAGTATTAAAAATAGTGTGCATATAAAAATTACATGTATCGATATACGATATCGATATATGTTTAAATTAGATTTAAATGTATTTTATTTGATTGGGCTTGATGCAGCATGGAAGCCCATAAAGGGGCATGACATAGCCAACTGTGGATGTAGGAGGAGAGGGTTGAATTTGATACAAAATGGTTTGAATAGTAAGAGGAAATAGTGGACACGGATCCACTTTTAGCTCCTCTATACCTCGCTGCTATTTAAACACCTTTAACCCCTCTTTTGGAACTCACTCTTTTAGCCTCTACCTTCCCTTTCTCGGGTCAAAAATATCCCAAGCAATCCTTCATTGATTCAAGCATTAAAAACACCAATTCAAATAAAATCAGGATAACTTTGCATAGTGCTTTCAGTCTAGTAGCTCTCTTTGGAAGGATTTGAATTCAGATTCAAACAAAGTCAATTGATTCAGCATTCAACGTGAACAATTAGGCTATAGTCAATTTTTTAACCAAAAAATTATATTAATTTTCAAAATTTAATAATAATTAAAAAGGTTTAAAAAATAAAGAGAAATATTCCATTGCATATATATATGCAATGGAATATTTCTCTTTATTGATGGAAGAGGGTGTTCATAAGGAAAAATTAAAGCCTATGTCAACTATTTAGCCTACTATCTCATATTTACTGTATGTGGATGATGTCATGATTTTTCTAGCAGCAAGTGTGGAGAATGCAATTTATTTGAATGAAATTTTATGTAAATTGAAAGAAACTGTGGGACTCAAAACTAATCAAACTAAGTCTCAAATATTTTTTAGCTCTGGTGCAATGGAAAAAATAGAAATTACAAACATTCTAAAGATTGGAAAAGAGAAATTACCTGTCAAATACCTAGGTGTGCCCCTTAGCTTAGATTATATTCTTGCATCTTATCGCACTCCTCTACTAAACAGAATTAACACAAAGTTAGAAAAGTGGGATAGTAGTTATGTATTGGCTTCTGATTTATTGTTTACCAATATCAATGCTGAATAAAGTGGATAAAATGTGTGTAGACTTTTTCTGGCACGACAAGCTTTGCAAAATATCATGGGATCTTTTGTGCAGGCCAAAAGCTGATGGGGGGTTGGGTTGCGTAAATTTTCAGATCTAAACATTACTGCCCGAATTAAATTGGTATGGAATTTACTTACAAAAAATTCCTTATGGTCTAAGTGGATGAAATCAAAGTACGGTTCCAATTCAAATTTCTAGACAATGGGTATTAATAACAATTACTCTGGAACTATGAAATATATCCTACGTAACAAGGATATCGCATGTAAACTTATGAACAAAGTAATTACTAATTGAGAAACAACATCACTTTGGTTGGACACATGGATCAACCATAAGTCCCTTATGGATATGCTAGGATGAAGTAGATTACATCTTAGTAATAGTAAAAACTACACAGATAGTAGAATAATTCATTCTAGAGCGTAGCATCCAGAGTTATTATCAAAGACTAAGGAGTTATCTAATGCTATATCATAGGTTAAATTAGCAACTAAAAAACTAGAGGGCTATTGGGAAATTATGAACAACAGGCAATTCAAATTTCACATGTATGGGACTCAATCAGACACCATTATGACAAAACAAGCTATTTGAAGTTAGTGTGGCATAAGACGATAGCCAGGAAAATTTATTTTACAGCATATAAAGCATAACTACAAAGATTACCAACACTTGATATATTAACGAATTAGGGGATTGCATGTGATAATGTATGTGTCTTGTGTGATACTCATCCTAAATCACATGAACATTTATTTGAAAATTGCTGCTACGGTACTTATCCTTGGAGTGTGACTCCGATGACTAAAGATGTCGTTGTGCTTGGATGCTACATTACTTCGCCGAATCGATGATGTAATCGCTCATTTCCCCAGATCAGGCGTTATCCAGGACATTGCCTTCACCGCTACGGTGACTAAGTGCACCTTGGCTGGAGCAGAACAGATAGAAGTTTGAGCGAAAATCATGCTCTTTATCTCAGCGTTTCAAACTCCTAGAGATTGATGTTCGCCTTCACCTATTCAAGCGTAGACAGAGATAGAGCGGTAATTTTTCGGAGGGAGAAGTGGAGGATGTGGTGTAGAGCTGATGGACAATGGATAATGGTGGCGCAAATGTATCAGCTAATTAGGTATGTTATGATTTTGAGCTGGCTTGGTAGCATATGTATGCGGAGATGTATAAGCGGGCTTCGGAGTTGGGCTATCCTGTTTTGCTATGTTGAGTGTTTTATGTATTTCTTTTGTGTTATTTTTACTAATGATGTATGGCACTTTCTATTCTATAGGGGATATCGTGCTCTTTTTCCTTAGTACTCTGGTAAGGTTTTTTAAGGAGGCGAATCCCCTATTGGTTCTTTACGTCATTAATAAAAGAACCCATTTTCAAAAAAAAATGTATATATAGATTTTGTTAAAACATATATATTAGTATCTTCGAAATTATATATATGTAATGATTTTAAAATTATATATATATATATATAATTTTAAAATCATTACATAAATATATACTTATTTAAAATATAACATAATAATATAATATAACATATATATTATAAAACATATATGTATATATATTTTAGTATACACTCTTATACTTACGACTGTGAAATTGATTTTCAAAAATAATAATTGATAAAGCATTTCCGTATGGAAAGGATTAAAAAAAAGAAATTTTAAAAACCGTAAGAATTTAAAAAAAAGTTAGATTTTGTCGGACTACTTTAGGTTGAATATATATATATATATATATATAATTTTATCATTTGCATTTTAAATATAATGTTATTTTTACATTCGAATTTTAAATATTAATTTATACACACACACACACACACATATATATTAAAATTTCTTAAAAAGAAAAAAGAATATTTTGAATCTATATTTATTTATCAAAAATAATTCATTGATTTAAATTGGAAATTAAAAAATATTTTAAAAATCTAAATCTAAATCTAAAATTGGAATTTTGAAATTTGAGTTTGAATTTAAATTTAGAATTATTAATATTGGCATGTACAATTATTACTGTTTTACAATGTTATATATATATATAAACTATTATAAATATAATTTTTTATATCACATTATATATATATATATGTATGTATGTATGTATGTATTAAACATCGCATATGTAAACAGAGGGCTAATATTTCCCTTATGGTGTAAATCCTGGTACTTATATATGGGCATGTTAAACTATGTACACTGTATATATTGCACGTGCACATGCACACATATGTGTATATGATACGAATGTTCATATTATATAACATAAATGTAATATCAAAATAAAAATTCTTTTCAAATAAAATAAAATAATTATTTTGTTTAAAATTAATTTAGATCAGATCTAAATAAATTTAGACTTCAAAGGTCTAATAATATCCAAAATGGTATTTTTTTTTTGAAATTTACCCATTTAGCCCGTTGCGAGCTGGCCTAAATTCAACATTAGCAAGTAACCTTTGCTAGATATCAACTTTTCATCATAATTTCATGTTTGGCTTGATTTTTAGTCAATAGCCTTTCTTTGTGTTCACCTACCATGTACCTTCACAAATCCATTGAGAATTATGAAGAATCGATACTGATGATTCGTACCGGTCGATATACTTAGTTAATTTTTTTGTAATGCTTCATACCCAATCATTTTTAAGTCTAGGATTCATTTCTTTATCATTGTGAAGTCCAATATCATAGAATTGTCGTTTGTAAAAAATCACGGATAACAGTTCATCTTTCGATCTTTCGTAATTGTGGTAGCATTTTATCGTTTCTTAACTAAAAAATGAAATATTTAAAGAAGAAAAATGATGAAAATGATGGAGGAGTAGACTATATCAGGTGCGTTGATGGACAAGGAAAATGCTCTTGAAAAAGTGTTCAATGGGAGTTACGTCCGCTTAACTAAGATAAGTTGGATGTAACTGGTACCTCATCGTTTTAACAGAGAGCGTTTGGACTCTAAAAAGAGCAACTATTAGGCATGGTTTAACAATTACCTCGGATGTAACTAAGATAAGTCAGATGTTATTCCAATCAAGTATGAGAAAGAATACGTCTGATTTGAATAGTTTTATGGATTGGTATTGATCTATGGACTTAACGGTTCTTCCTTCACTTCATTGATAAATCCATTAATACTTCATGCATTTGTCTTTCTTCAATTTTGTGTGCCAGGTACCTTCACAAATCCATTGAGAATTATGAAGAATTGTACTGATGGTTCGATAACGATCCATACACTTAATCAATTTTTTGTTGCAATGCTTCATAATCAATTATTTTTAAGTCTAGCATCCATTTCTTTATCATTTTGAAGTCCAACATAATCGAATTGTCGCTTGCGAAAAATCACAAATTACAGTTCGTCTTTCGATCTTTCGCGATCGCAGTAATATTTTTGCGGTTGTTACCATCAGTCTTCACTTCAATCTTGTCAAAACCATGAAGAATATAAAAGAGGTATTCACAAGGAATGATAGTATTAACAAAACATTTCGAAAGAGTAAAAGGGATGCTTCAGCAAAAAGTTAGATGAGCAAGCACTTTCGAAGAGGTTGAAAGGTGACAGAGCTACCCTTTTGCTTCAATGAACCCCTTTCGAAACGGTTGCTTCTACATGCAAGAAGACGTTTCGAATGAGTTGAGGAACACCTTTCGAAGGCAACAGATTATAAGCTTTTACATGCGCGCCAAACCTTTCGAAACAGTGAGTTTCGTCTTCATTCACATTCCATAGAAGAACATTTGGCCATAGTTACCCATTCGAAAGCATAAATTAGCCTTTCAAACCGGTTGAGACCATTCACAATTATAAAAGAAAGCCTAATTAAGTTCAATATGGAAGTCTCATACACCAGAGAATGGGGTTCTACAAAAACCAACAAATATGCTTTCGAAAGCTACCTTCCGCATTTAAACCTTCTACTATGTTCCAACTCCTTCGAAGCCCCAAAGGTTCATCTAACAACAGAATCGAAAGCCCATATCATTTCCTACTTGCATCAGCACATCGACAACAAAGTAGAGAGCGCATCTACACCTTTCGACCAGCTCGAAAGCACTCAAGTTTAATTTAAAAGCAAAGTAGAAGGACGCCCTGATGTTAACAGCAATGAAAGGTCTCCAAGGCACGCTTTCGACCAAGTCGAGAGGACCGATTCGAAAGGGACCAACCCGAGCCTATAAATAAGACCCTAGGGGTATGATTAGAGGATTCGATTTGACTCATTCCTTACTTCCTTACTTGTTCTTTCTTTCTTCAAATTGTAAACCCTAATTCTAAAAAGAAATTGAGGATTTTACTTCTTTGTATTACTTAAGGTTCTAGTAATAAAGGAAAATATTATCAAACCAAGTATATGGCATTTCTGGATATATTAGCTGATTCAATGTTTCTTTGTAGTTATAGTTATTGTTTGCTTGTATCAATACGATCGAAAGGTTACCTCTCGAAGGAGTTGAAACTCTTTAATTCAACTAAAACTCTTTGATCATTAGGTCTTAACCTCAAGTCGCCCTGACCACTTCGAAAGGAGGTTTCTATAGGATCTTAAACCAATTGAACTAGATCGAAAGGTATTTAAAAAAAGGAATTCAAGCATCTCAACCATGTCGAAAGGTTGTTGGAAAGGAGTTTTAATTGCCGCTTCCTTTTTAAAAGGTGGACTTAAAGGAGATCTAAATCACCTAGATTGTTGGATAAAGGGATTGGAAAGGCCTAAACTATCTCCATCTGTTCGAAAGATTGTTTCGAAGGATTTGCTTACACTTTAAACTTTTTTTTGGGTGTTGATAAGTTTTCTTGTTAACAGTGGTTTTTAAACAAATAAATGAAAATTTTGAATAAGAAAAACGATGAAAATGACGAGGAGCAGATTATATAAGGTGCATTCATAGACAAGAAAAATGCTCTTGATAATGCGTTAAGTGGGACTCTAAAAAAATAAGCAGTTGGACAAGATGTAATAGTTATGTCAGATGTAACTAAGATAAGTCGGAAGTAGTTCCTATTCTTTGAATTTTTCGTAAATAATTAATAATACTACGTATCTAATTAATATCATTAAAAATTATTGCAAATAAAAAAAATAAACAACATGCTATTACACATTAAGGGTTCATTTGGGACGAAAGAAAACGGGGTATTTGAGTGAACATGGAATGTGTTTGAGACTACGAACGGAGTATTTGAGCGAGGTATTTGAGTGGGGTATTTAAGTTGTGATTTTATATTTAATCAATTTATAGTTATGTTGGAATTCCTTAAGAAATAAGATGAATGGAAATATACGAAGTCCCACATCGCCAAAATATTGAGAGCTATATTAGTTTATATATGGCTCTCTCATGAGGAGGTTGGGGGCCTGGGGCTCCCAAATGTATGCTTCGTTGTGAGGAGGGAGATCATGCATCTCCACCACGCGCGCGCGCGCACCGCCGCCGTCCGTCCGACCGAACCGAACCGGGCCGGGCTCGGGTACGGGTACAGGTCTTAAATGACCATTCTTTTTACTAGGCTATTGTTTAACAGTTTTGGGCTTCGGTTGAAAACTGGGCTGGGCCTGGAATTTGAAGAGAAGCGGGCGGGTGAAGACGGACGCGGGTTTTGGACTGAGAAGGCGCGACCCAACTGACGCAGACGCGGGCGAATGGATGCGGCATGAGCGGGTGCGACCCGTTAAAAGACAGCGACGCGGGCGAACAGATGTGACTGTACGAAGAGGTACAGACGCGACTGTTTGAGCGAATGGGTGCAGACACGACCGTTCGGAAGAGATACGGACCAACTATAATTAAGGAGGAAAACTGATCACTTTCCTCACTGATTTTCCAATCCGAAATCTCTACTCCTCTAAAAACTGCTGTTCTTACTTTCAAATCACAGAGTGATATACTCATTACAATTTCGAGCAGAATTCATCTGTTGTATCTTGGGAGAATTTTGAAATAAAATTCTTAAGGAAATCGTTACAACGAGCCTCAGACATATTCCGGTTAGAATTCTATTTTATTCTACATTTTAACCGTTAATTTTGGTTGTACTATTTATTCAAAAAAGTATAACGCTGTTGTTGTAATTTATTTACAACAATCATATTGTTATAATAATTAACACAGAATTCCAGTGTAGTGGAAATCTGAGTTATAAACTTGTGCGACGAGTTTATAATTGATTATTCTCTGTTTTGGTATACTAGACGTATAACATCTTAAGAATTTTACTGTTTTTACTAAAACAGAGATGGCAACAGTAGAGCTCTCAACAAAAGCTACTACACACAACAGACCCGATCCTTTTAAAGGAGATGGTGACGAATTTTTAACATGGCAGAATCAGATGTTATTTTACCTCACCACACTCGGTCTGCAACGGTATCTCGAGGAGGAGGAACCGATTTCTTCACCAGGCAAGGAAGCAGATGTTGCTACGTGGAAACATTCCGATTTCCTATGCAGAAACTATATTCTGAATTGTCTCGACAAGGAGCTATACAAAGTATATCAACCTCTAAAGACAGCAAAAGCACTCTGGAATGCACTTGCCACGAAGTATAAGACGCAGAATATCAGTCTTAAGAAATTCATTGTAGACAAATTCATGGACTACAAGATGGTCGACTCCAAACCAGTGACTGCTCAACTGCATGAACTACAAATCATTATTCATGAACTCGAGGCGGAAGGTCATAAGGTTGGAGAATCGTTTTTGGTTGAAGCCATCACGGGAAAACTGCCACCGTCGTGGAGAGATTACCGTAATTATCTAAAGCATAAAAAGAAGGAAATCTCTTTACAGGATCTCATAGTCCGATTGAAAATTGAGGCAGATAACCGTGGAATTACAAAACAAAGCGAGGAGGCATTTGTGGCTGAAGATTCAAAGACCAAAAACAAAAAGAAGAATTTCCAGAAGAAAAGGAAAGCTCCAGACAACAAACCAAAAGACAACAAACGAACCAAAAAGTTTAATGGTGAATGTTGGGTTTGTAGAAAGGTTGGACATGCCGCTAGAGATTGCAGACTCAAAAAGGACCGCAACAAAGAGGCAAATTTAGTAGACAACATGGAAGTGGATGAGTCCAACTTCTCGGCATTTGTATCTGAATGCGATATGGTTCAGAATCCTAACCAATGGTGGGTAGACACAGGCGCTACTCGTCATGTCTGCTCTGACAAAACCATGTTTTCTACATACAAGAAATTCGATCATGAAGAGAAACTCTATATGGGTAATTCTACAGTATCTATGATCGAAGGCAGTGGCACAGTAATCCTCAAGTTTACTTTAGGAAAAACTGTCAAGTTGAATGACGTGCTCCACGTTCCAGACATACGCAAGAATCTCATCTCTGGTGCAGTACTATCAAAGAAAGGATTCAGAATGGTGTTCGAGTCGGACAAAATGGTTCTGTCCAAAGCTGGAATGTATATCGGAAGGGGATATTTATGTGATGGCCTATTTAAGGCAAATGTAGCCGTTATCGGCAATAAAACTATGTATTCTGATTGTGCTATTAATAAAATTGAAGTTTCTTACTTGCTTGAGCATGAAATTTTACTATGGCATGATAGATTAGGACACATAAATTTCCGAAAAATGAAAATATTATCAAACTTGGGATTAATTCCAAAATTCCAAGTAGATAAGAACTACAAATGTGAGACACGTGTAGAAGCAAAAATGGTTAAAACCCCATTTCAATCTGTTGATAGAAGCACCGAACCACTAGGTTTGGTTCATACAGATTTATGTGATTTTAAATCATTACCTACAAAAGGTGGGAAAAAGTACTTTATCACGTTTATTGATGATTATACGCGATATTGCTATGTATATCTTTTGAATAGTAAAGATGAAGCAATTACATCATTTATAAAGTACAAAGCTGAGGTAGAAAATCAGTTAAATAAAAAGATCAAGATATTGAGATCTGATCGAGGTGGAGAATATGAATCACCATTTGAACAGTTCTGTGCCTAAAATGGTATAATTCATCAAACAATAGCTCCATATTCACCACAACAAAATGGTGTAGCCGAGAGGAAGAACAGAACGTTAAAAGACATGATTACCGCCATGCTTTTAACCTCTGGTCTACCGACGAACTTGTGGGGGGAAGCCTTACATATGTCTAATCACATATTAAACAAAGTCCCTCACAATAAAACAAGAACAATTCCATATGAGATATGGAAAGGACACAAACCAAGTTTTAAATACCTCAAAGTGTGGGGGTGCTTGGCAAAAGTTCCAGTTCCGCCTCCCAAGAAAGTCAAACTTGGACCAAAAACAGTAGATTGTTACTATTTAGGGCCAGCCCAAAATAGTAGTGCCTATAGATTTTTGGTATTCAAGTCTGATATAGCTGATATTCATGTAAATACAATCATGGAATCTAGAGATGCCTCATTCTTTGAAGATGTGTTTCCGCACAAAAGGAATGAAGGGAATAATGTCCCTAAAAGGATAAGAGAAGAATCAAGCAAGTCACATGAAGATGAAACTCATCATGAGATTGAGGAAGTTGAACCAAGAAGAAGCGTAAGGGCTAGGACTTCCAAGACATTTGGTTCGGATTTTTTCACATATGTGTTAGAACACGAACCTCAAACGTACAAGGAAGCAATGTCATCTTCTGAATCTTCATGTTGGAAAGAAGCAATCCAAAGTGAGATTGATTCAATTCTAAGTAATAAAACTTGGGAAATTGTTGATATTCCACTTGGAATAAAACCTATTGGCTGCAAATGGATTTTCAAGAAGAAAATGAAAGCAGATGGCTCTATCGACAAGTATAAAGCCAGATTAGTAGCCAAAGGGTATCGTCAAAAAGAAGGAGTAGACTTCTTTGATACATATTCGCCAGTAACACGAATAACCTCTATAAGAATGCTAATAGCAATTGCATCAATTTATGGACTAGAAATTCATCAAATGGATGTAAAGACAGCATTCTTAAATGGAGATCTCGATGAGGAGATCTACATGGAGCAACCTAAAGGTTTTATTTCCAAAGGAAATGAAAATAAAGTCTGTAGATTAGTAAAATCATTATACGGACTAAAACAAGCTCCAAAACAATGGCACGCAAAATTTGATAGTGTCATGATGAGAAATGGTTTTCGTATAAATGAATGCGATAAGTGTGTTTATTATAAACAAATTGGACAATCATATGTGATGATTTGTTTATATGTAGACGATATGTTAATATTTGGTCCAAATACTCAGGTAATAGAGACCATAAAGAAGATGTTAACTAGCAATTTCGATATGAAAGATTTAGGAGTTGCAGACGTTATTTTGGGAATCAAAATAATAAGAACTCCTAATGGAATTGAATTGTCTCAGTCACACTACGTAGACAAAGTGATTGAAAAATTCCAAGACTATGGAATTAAAGGAGTGAGAACACCTTTTAATCCATCAGAAGTACTGCATAAAAACACTAATGAAAGTGTAATGCAACTGGAATACTCTCGTGTAATAGGATGTCTCATGTATCTCATGAATTGCACAAGACCAGATATAGCTTATGCAGTAAGTCGACTGAGCAGGTATACAAGCAATCCAGGAAAGGAACACTGGAAAGCACTAATGAGAGTGCTTGGATATTTAAAAAATACCACTAACTATTCCTTACATTATGGAAAATATCCTGCCGTCTTAGAAGGATATAGTGATGCAAACTGGATTGCAGATTCAGAGGAATCAAAATCGACAAGTGGTTATGTCTTTACCCTAGTAGGGGCAGCAGTATCATGGAAATCTACTAAACAAACATGCGTAGCTCGATCCACTATGGAATCAGAGTTCATTGCATTAGATAAAGCAGGCGAAGAAGCAGAATGGCTTCGTCACTTTTTAGAAGATATTCCGTTCTGGCCTAAACCTGTACCAGCCATATGCATACACTGCGATAACCAAGCAGCGCTAAGCAGAGCACACAACTTTGTGTATAATGGAAAGTCACGACATATTCGTCGACGCCATAACACAGTTAGGCAGTTACTCTCAAATGGAACTATTTCCATAGATTATGTGAGAACAAATGATAACCTAGCGGATCCATTTACTAAAGGTTTATCAAGAGAGAAAATTGACTGCGCATCGAGGGGAATGAGTTTAAAAGCCTAAACCACCAAGAGTTATCTTATACGGAAACCTATTCTAGCGACTGGAGATCCCACGGACTAGGATCAATAGGCAAACCAGTTATGAATAACTCAAGACGTAATGCATTTGCATGGACATAGTCCAACTCCATTCCTATGGTGCATAATATAAATGCATGCCTACAGAAGTATTTAAAGGTTAAAACTATGTTTTTTAATGATGACCATATCTTGGAAATAATAAGTGGGGTATATGTAGGATACTCTTAATGGTTGCGATCACCTATGTAAGTGTGAGCTGGGTCGGCTCTATGAGAATATTAAAAGGCTTTTATTCTCTAAAACACTCGCAGAACCAAGTACTGTTCAGGACCAAAATGAACACAACCAAGAAATTGGATGAGAAGGGAATTAATGCTTCGTAGAACTTATTGTCTGGATATACAATAAAGGCTGACGGTTCAAGATGAAATATTTCACCGATTAGCCAAGTAAATCCGATAAGTTTTAACTAGGGAAAGTTCAAAGTGAAATATCTACTTATCCACGATAAAGCATTAAATCCATATATACTCTGTGATATTTCGCTTTGTGTGGGGGATATGTATATTATCATTCATGTGAGGGATTGTTGGAATTCCTTAAGAAATAAGATGAATGGAAATATACGAAGTCCCACATCGCCAAAATATTGAGAGCTATATTAGTTTATATATGGCTCTCTCATGAGGAGGTTGGGGGCCTGGGGCTCCCAAATGTATGCTTCGTTGTGAGGAGGGAGATCATGCATCTCCACCACACGCGCGCGCGCACCGCCGCCGTCCGTCCGACCGAACCGGGCCGGGCTCGGGTACGGGTACGGGTCTTAAATGACCATTCTTTTTACTAGGCTATTGTTTAACAGTTTTGGGCTTCGGCTGAAAACTGGGCTGGACCTGGAATTTGAAGAGAAGCGGGCGGGTGAAGACGGACGCGGGTTTTGGACTGAGGAGGCGCGACCCAACTGAAGCAGACGCGGGCGAATGGATGCGGCATGAGCGGGTGCGACCCGTTAAAAGACAGCGACACGGGCGAACAAATGTGACTGTACGAAGAGGTACAGACGCGACTGTTTGAGCGAACAGGTGCAGACACGACCGTTCGGAAGAGATACGGACCAACTATAAATAAGGAGGAAAACTGATCACTTTCCTCACTGATTTTCCAATCCGAAATCTCTTCTCCTCTAAAAACTGCTGTTCTTACTTTCAAATCACAGAGTGATATACTCATTACAATTTCGAGCAGAATTCGTCTATTGTATCTTGGGAGAATTTTGAAATAAAATTCTTAAGGAAATCGTTACAACGAGCCTCAAACATATTCCGGTTAGAATTCTATTTTATTCTACATTTTAACCGTTAATTTTGGTTGTACTATTTATTTAAAATAGTATAACGTTGTTGTTGTAATTTATTTACAACAATCATATTGTTATAATAATTAACACAGAATTCCAGTGTAGTGGAAATCTGAGTTATAAACTTGTGCGACGAGTTTATAATTGATTATTCTCTGTTTTGGTATAGTAGACGTATAACAAGTTATTTAATCATTTGTTTTTAATTGTGTAATATGCGTTTGATAATTGCAAATAATACGAAATAAATTGCAGAGTTTCATTAAAATAAACAAATATATATTTAAATTCAAATAAATAAATTGTAAAATTTTAAATTGCTTGGATTCAATTCAAACCAAATTCATAATGTAGAGCACTTCGATACGATCGCAACGCAAAAAACCGCATCTCAAACAGACCTCGTTTGCATAAATTATTAGTTTTTGAAATTTATAAAAAATTTAAATTTATCAATTAACATTATTAAAATGGTCAAACGGAAGACGCGTACCTTCTCTCAACATTACAACAAGGGACCTGGAAACGAGGTTAACACAGCTAGGGCTTCCGACGCATCCCCAACGGAAACGAACTATCTTTTTCATGCGAACGGCACCTAACTTCCACCCAGCCTTCAACCAACCTGTAATCAAATTTTATGCCACAACCTCAATCTCTCACCCTTATCCTCAGCATCCATAAGCAAGGTAGGTCGCTTATAACCAGAATAAACGTGGGTGCTTATCCAAATTAAGCCCGATTGGCCTAAGGCTTTCATTGCCTATTTCTTTTTCATCTGATCATTTCAGAAACTTTGCGTAATTGGCTGAATGTGGCAGCTTTTTCATAATCAAATCAATCCTTTCCATTTCCATCTTCTTCCTCAATTCGCAATCTCTCTCTCTCTCTCTCTCTTAACTAGTTCATGGCTGGAAAACGTCATGCGAGGTCAGGAGAATCACAGCCAACTGCGCTTCAAAGCCTTTTGCTTCATTTCGTCGCCTGTTCGACCGTTCGTCATTTTTTTTGTGGAATTGTCTGGAAGAACTCTTGGCCAGCGGATAATGGTGATGGTTTACCTTGATATTGCTTGCGTATGATCATTTAATATCCTCGTTGTCATACTTACATCTATATTTGTTCATTTCATTCAATATTTTATGTTAGATGTTTATTAGTCACAAGCATGCTACTACGTTACTTTACTTGTTATTAGTCGTCCAATTCTCTAATGTATTTTCTAGTATTCGCTGATTGTACCTTTGCACTAAACTTTAGATGGTTTTCTGCACCAATGTTTTCAAAAGAGGCAACTAGGGAGTAGGGAGTAAAACTTGACGTAAAATTTAGTTTGTTGGTCAAAAGTTTACAAATTCAGGCAGACAGAACAGGCTGAGATTCATGAATTTCATGTCATCTTCCCATGGCAGTTTCTCATTTTCACGTCATCTCCTCTAAATAGAGCTGTCGATGAGTATCCAAAAAGTCTGAGATCCATCCACGGCCGTATTTGAAAAGCGAAAAATATTCTAAATTTGAAAAAATGAATACAAATAAAGATAGGATAGTATACACATTTGAAAATTATGCGTTCGACTTTTATCAGGATAGTAGTTAAGATTATGCATATACTTTACTACATGAAATGAATTCCTAACAAAACTAAATATCTACAATGAGCATTAGCTTTTTTCTTCTTATGCATTCTAATAAGTATTCTTTCTTTTTTTATCAGATGTGTATAATTTTCTATCATTTACTATATGAAACTAAAAAGGAGAAATGACAGCTACTGTTTTATCATGATAATAATTCATACTATGCATGTATAAATGAGTATTCACTATCCAAAGAGTGATTATTATCATTATATGTTTTATTTCTTTTATTTATGTTAGCATTATTTCTAAAAAGGATTTATGTTGAATCAAAATTTTAATTTATTTTTTTGATTTTATTAAGAGCGGAGTGGATAAATATTCGATATCCGTCCATATATACGGATACAGATTTCTGATATTCGAAAATGAATGCGGATATGACACTGAGTATCCATTGACAGACCTACCTCTAAATATCAGTCCCTTAGTGGTCACCTCCTAGCTGGCATCACTACCGGTCATCATTGTCTGATATTCAATATGATGTTTATTTACACTAGCATTATATTTATACAAAGCTATATTAGTTTTTACGGTTCACAAAATGCCATTTATAACTAACATTAAAATCCAAATGTTATATTTAAATTTTCAATACAGAAAATGGTAGTTATAATTAACATTACTAGAATGATACTTCGCAAAAATGCTACCTCTACCAATCATCATTGTCTCCTCCTCCACCACCTCCGACGTCGCACCTCCACTAGGAATCACTGTTGCACCACTACAATCCATCTCCACCACATCTCGATGACCAATTCCGTCATGATCTCCAAATATAAAAAACCAAATCGTTATTCAACCTCCACTGCATTGCCATCACCATCGTTGGTCGTCGTTCACCAGAACTTGAATCGCCTCCACAAGCGGTAGTCGTCGCTACCTTGCCTTATCGCCACGTTCTTACCTAATCGAATGTGGACTTGGACAAAAATGTTTGTTCTTGTGGTGGACTACCGCCAAAAGTTTGTCCTTCATGGTAAAAAAAAAATTGCTGCCTTTGATTGTTCTTACACACACATACACACACATATATATGTATACACACATATATATGTATACACACATATATATAGACATACACACACATATATATATGTATACACACACATATATGTACACACACGCATACACACACGCGCACACACACACATATATATTCATTTGCACTATTGTATTTTTTTGTATTTTTTTTGTACTTTTTGTAGTATTTTAGATAAGTCAACTTGATCAGTTTTAAGTGTATCCAAGTCCCATATGTTTTAGGCTTCATTTGAGCTTTTTTTCATTGTTTTAACGTAGAAAGTATAAGGGTGTGTTTGTTTGCAAGCAATAAAAACTTCTTAATACAATAAAATTTAAGTGATAAGAATGTTAAAAAGTTTGTTTGCAGTGAGTGTTCAAAATTAAGCAACAAGATTAAGAACTTTTGGTACAAATAAATTAGTGATATATTAGTACTTTTACCACTTTCTCTTTCAGTTTCTGATTTTCTCAAAAAATTCCAGTTAATTATCATGATCCTTTTTATATTTTATTAATTATGTTTAATTGATAAATATTAAGATTTTGTTTGCTAAAAATTTATCACATTTAACTCTATCAAATTCATAATATCTTTTCTGTTTTTTATCATCAAAGTACCGTTTCACTTTTTTATTACTTGGTTTTATATTATATCAAACACATATAAAATTAAGAAAATCATTATTTATTTATATACAAGAAAGAGTAATATTATCATAGTTACTGGTTACTTTAATGAATGAAAAAAAAAGTGGAACCTGATCCCTCAGATTACAATACGGATGACCTAACCGTTGCGTTAAGATTTCGCCTCACTTTAATAAATGAAAGTCCAATCAAAACTTAAAAACATACATAAACAAATTACCGTTTGATATTCAACATTAAGCATTCGGTCTTGAGATTTCAACAACCCACATTCGGTCTTCAGTAATCAACACTATTTACAAATGCAGTCTAATTTTTTAATAATAGGACATCTCAGTCTTAAGATGTGACGTTTGAATTACGTGAATTTCGTACCTTCATTATTTTGAGTCTTGTATATAGAATCGAAACACTTAAATTTGGGTTTTAGTATCTAAACAGCTTTAGGTCTTAAAGTTCAGCAGGTGGTAAAATTGAAAGGAAAAGTGTGTTTATGTTTATGATAACCACGATGCGTATGAATTCAGATGTGAACATGCATGATGCTTTTTATATGCTATGTATGTGTAGAGTTTTGACCACTATTCTTAATTCATTATTCATGATACAATAAGTGATGCAATGGCCAAACCAGATCTGACTAAGGGTCACCTATCGCCGTCTTTTTTCAAGAGTTGCCTTTTCTCTTAATTATCTCAATCTATTTTGGTGTTTTCTATTTCGGTACTGTCTTTTTTTTTTCTAATTAAAAAGAACGAATTTAAATAAGGGGAGTTTAGTTCGAAAATTGTTTTGTTTATGATCTTAAATTGGTGCAAACAACATCCTAGTTTGTGTGTCTTATTTCTGAAACTTTATCTGATTAGAGTTTAGACCCTAACAGCAAAAATTCAACCACAGAAATTAATATGATTGTCAGCCATAAAATTCTGAACCACATAATCTTTGTTGCATCTAGATGAGTTAATATGGGTGGACGATATCAGCTGCCATGGTTCCCAGTCAATCAACTGATGTCTATAATTGCTTAGGAATGACGACATTGACTGTTGATTTTTCTCACGTCTTTTCGTTCATGTATAACATTAATATAGCATGCTGTTGCTTTCTGTGTTTTTGCATTGTTGGAAATGTTTTGAATCTTTTAAGTGAATTATTAAAAAATGAATAAGTGTAAATGAATTCGATGTAAATAGTCTCACATTGTAGCACTATAACAAAAATCTAGTATTTATACTTGATTTTTAGAAGTTAAATTGGACCCTTTGGACATCCAATGATGCTCTTTTGTGAGGATGAAAATCATGTTTAACCGCCATGCGCGCCGACCGACCGACTCGACCCGTGCCGGACTTGTTGTGGTGTAGAACTTATATTTTTAGATGAATTTTTTCTGCATTTTCTGAACGTTATTTTCTTTAAAACGGTAAATCTCTGATCCGATTTTTAAGCCAACGTCACACCACTATTCAGTAGTACGTTCGATTTAGTATTCCGTCTATTTAATTAGTTATTAGACGATAACAAAGAATCCGAATAAAAAAGAATGGAATATAATAAGAATCCACACTATTAGAAAAGGCTTGAATTCCGACAGCGAGGACCGACGGCTTCCGACGGCTTTCGACGGGCGTCGGCGGCCGTCGGAAGCCGTCAGAAAACTGCGATTATAGGACTTAGCCGAGCCGTCTTCTTTTTCCTCATTTCATACGAAAATTATATAAAAAAAATCCCCAAATTCGTTCTCCAAGCTTCCAATCCATAATTTCGAGCTTCCGAATCCTCCACGGCTGCCTAATCAACCTCCATTACTTTAATCTCAGGTATAATCTCTTGTTTTTATAAAAAATTCAATTTTTACCATAATTTTAGATTTGCATAAATTGATAAATTAGGGCGAATTAGGGATTGCAATTATTTCTAATAGCGTAATAACGGTTTATAGCATCACATGGTATACGTATTTCATCTTTTATCGTGAAATTGTGAAAAACATGTATAATTTGTGGTTGTTCATGTATATGTAAATTGTTGTGTATGCCTTTATTGTACGATTGTATACGTTAGTTGGAATAAGATAAAATGAATGAATGAACTCGGAGTATTATATTGTGCACGTATTTACTTATGAAACAAAAAAAAATGCATTACTCTAAATTATAATTGTGTGTATTAAAAAATGACAAAAATGTTAAACCAGCCTTAAGTTGATGTAATACGTCGAATAAATGTGTTAAATTAATTAATATATATTTTTGTAAATATGAACAGTGAGTAAAACTGTATTTTTTTGTCAAATGCGCGCATGTAATTGACAAATGTCCCTTAGAGAGTTTTTGGCCCCGTCTGACGAGTGTTGTACATGATCGTTGTATAAATAGTCATTTTTTTATGATTTACGAAGTTGACGAAGATGATGGAAATGTTGAAGAACCAAATATTGAAGCAATTTTTTTTTTGATTTACTAGATGCTGCTAAGAAACCTATTTGGGATGGTTGTAAAAGCGGCACTCAGCTGTCAGTAATCGCAGAATACATTGCGATGAAGTCAAATACAACATCACTGAAGCTGGGTTTACGGCTGTTGTACAAGCTGCAAAAAGACATATGCCGCCCGATAATCTAATGTGTGAAAATCACTACGAAGTTAAAAAACTTATGTCGGCTTTTGGTTTACCTTATCAGAAAATAGATACATGTTTAAAAGGCTGCATGTTGTTTTGGAAAGAAGACGTGTTAGCATCAAAATTGGTCACTAACCTCGTAGAGAAAGATTGTGTAGAGATATAAGTGATGAAAGTAAATTAAACAAAGAAGACAATGCTAATCTAGCTGCAGAAAGTAAGAACACCAAATTTATAGTGGTTCAGCGTAATTGCCTACGTCCACTTTGAGGTTAAACTTTATTGATCTTCTTAATAGTTGATTACAAATACAATTCGTGAATCAAATGCTTGCATGAAGTTGTTTAAGTAGAGAAGATGAGTCTCGAAAATGGCAGAGTCTCCCCAGTGTTCTCTCCCAAAAAAAAGATCCCTTTCACTGTGACCCTGCCCCTCTATTTATAGGCAAATATGGGCTGGACTTCCCAAATGGGCTGGATGGCCGAACACTCTAGTCCCAGTACAGTGGTCGCTGCATGCCGATCCTGGTATGACGAATGCTCTGATGCCGAACAGTCCTTCTATGCCGAACGATACGCTGGATGTGTGGGAAGTGCAGGATGATTGTCAGTTGAGGCCGAACGTGTCTCTATCCGAAGCTCTTGAACGAAAAGTGCACGCTGGCCGAACGACATTGTCACCTTGAGTAGTTGTGCATACTGAATGTCTTCTGGATGCCAAGTACTCTCGTTGCGGAGTACTACGCCGAGTACCTTGGAGTGCCGAGTACTCCTGTTGCCGAGTACTACGCCGAGTACCAAGGAGTGCCGAATACTCCTGTTGCCGAGTACTACGCCGAGTACCAAGGGATGCCGAACGCTCTTGTTGCCGAGTTCTCCTATCACCGAGTTCTAATGATGCCGAATGCTAGGGATGCAGAGCATTGGTTGTCGCCGAGTGCCAGTTGACGCCGAACACTACTTGACGCCGAGTCTCCTGGTCGCCGAGCATTACGGATGCCGAACGCTATGGATGCCGAGTCCCACTTGATGCCGTGCGCTTCGCCAAACACTCCTGGATGCCAAGTGCTTCGCCGACCACTCTTGGATGCCAAGTGCTTCGCCGAACACTCCTGGATGCCAAGTGCTTCGCCGACCACTCCTGGATGCCAAGTGCTTCGCCGATCACTCCTGGATGCCAAGTGCTTCGCCGTTCACTCCTGGATGCCGGACACTTTCTTGTTGTCGGGTGCTACCTGATGCCGAGCACTAGTTGCCTGGTCAAATCTCCAGGAAACACTTGCCCCCCAAAGTGTATCATGTGACCGAACGTGATGCGCTTTGAATCTGGTTCAATTTCCCTTGATGATGCCTTCTCGAGAATGCCTGTGACGGAGGTGCGTGACGAGCGTGGTTTGGACGCCGAACGATACGTTCGAAGCCGGACAGCCCTCATGTGCCGAACGATACTTCATTTTGATGCCGAACACTCTGGTATTGACCGGTTCTACCGGGTATAGCCTTTTCAACTTCTACCTCCCTCTATATAACCAGGTCCTTCCCGTCCCTTCTCCTTTACCTTTTCATTTCTGTCACTCTTCCAAGATTTGCAATTTTCTCTAGCCGAACAGATTTACAACTTGAACATTCCTTCCTAAGCTCCTAACTGCAATCTAGGTACTGCTCCTCGTATAACTTGAATAGGTTTCAAATGAGATGGTCAAGTTTGTCATGTAAAACGCTTTCGAGTAGGTTGCCCTCATTGCCGAACGATAATGCAAGGCGAGGAGGAAGGATTTGAGGTGTTTGCACATGTGGCTTTAGCTCCATCGCGCCGAACCAAAGTCAAAAAAGGAGGAAAAGGAAAACGTTGGAGGTGGTAAGGGTGTTGGATGGCATAGCTATGGTTCGGCGTATGTTGTCATGCGCCGAATGATAGAGGCTGCCGAATAGTATTTCGTCTGAATAAACTAAGGCCGAACACTCGCTAGAACGCCGAACAACAACTTAGCCGAACGAACCAAAGCCGAACACTTACTAAAATGCCGAACAATAACTTAGCCGAACAAAACCCAAGCCGAACAATAACTTAGCTGAACAAAACCCAAGCCGAACATTCTTAGATGCCGAACAGGACTTTTAACTGGACAATGACTTAACCGAACGAGGCCTTTAGCCGAACACAGACTTAGCCGAACAAGGCCTTTAGCCGAACACAGTGGCATGTCGAACAAACATACACGTTGACCTATACTTAGGATGAACAATACAATTGCCGAACAACATTCAAATGCCGAACAGTATAAATGTCAAACTACACTTAGGCCGGTTACTTTATAAATCATATGAATTCTGAATCTGGAACTGTAATCACCACCAGGCGGGCTCTTTGAGACGGTCAGCGATGACGGTCTTCGAAGGCAACGATTCGAAGCTCATTTTTATATCTTTGAAATCTTTAGGTTCTTATCGCTTGTACACAATTGCTTGCACTAGTTCACACACCACGTGGGGGGAAAACTCGTGTTGCTAATTCTAACGTTCAACGTTTTTTAAGTATAGTTTTCTCAAGCACTTAGCCAGGTTCGTTATTTATTGGGGATGTCGAGAAAATCTAGCTCTGCCACCATATTCGACAGGCCTGGGCCGTCATCAAGGCAAGGAGCCGCTGATACTTCTAATCCGTCGACTTCTCCTGCTCATAACTTGACACCTGATGCTCTGGAGTCAACCATCCTACTAGACAATTCGATCGATTCACAAGCCTCGAAGATCAACGAAGCTGCTCTGCGACGGATATGCTCCATTCATGGGATTCCTTTTGCCGACGTGTTGGTTCCTTCGAGACACGATCGTCCTCATCTGCCCCCAGTCGGGTACACTACCTGCAACAAGTTCATGTGTTGGATGGGCAGCGTGCCTCCATTCAATTTATTTCTCCGGGATGTACTGCAGTATATAGACATAGCTACGTCGCAGCTGCACCCGAACGGCCATGCATTTCTATATGGGACTTACTTACTTTTCATGGCCGTCTTCTCCAGACCTCCAACCGCTGGTGATATCAGATACATTTATATGTTCAAGAGACGAAAAGACAGTCCTTCCTTTATGTTCCTCGAGCCATACCACAAATGCCAGATCTTGACAGGGGCATGTAGTAAATTCGCCCTGTACAAACAGGAATGGTTCTATGTGCGCTGCCCTTCTGGTTTCGCTAGGAGATGGGTTGAAGGCAGTAAGTCTCTCTGCTGAGTCACTATTCGTATTTAATCGGAGTCATGCTTTTCCTAACTCTTCATTTCATCTTTTCAGGTATCAACCCACGTCCGGAAGGCCGAGGATATTCTGAGGCTGTTGAAGCCATTAGAGCTCTTCCTGCTGAGGATCGAGACATCCGGACTATCATTTCAAATGAATCACTGTCGGGGTTTGGCTTGCTAGCCCCTGGTCGTCGGATCAGCCTTCCAGAAGGTGTCACCATTCCCAAACCTCCGTCCGGTAAAGGGAAAAAACAGGCCGGATCGTCGTCGCGCCGCACTCCCGATACGCACGGAGAAGGTGAGCGCAGAGAAGATGATGTTCCTGAGACTCAAGGCGAGAACGTGGGTCCCGCTTGGAATCCGGCAATCGAAGTTCAGGATATTGAGACGTCATCCTCCCCTTCGAAGGGAAAGAAGAAGTTAAAATATACAGTTCAAAAAGAGAAAGTTGGTGGCACTTCAAAAGTTACGCCTATCCCGCTTGAGAAAGAGGCTTCCTCACAGCATCTGGAAAGTTCTCTGAGGGGTCTGTCCAACCTGTCCATTCCCGATGATTTACTTAATTACGGGTTCGATGATCCTGAAGCTCTCAAATTTTCTTCGCCCGCGAGAGGCAATGCAGGAGTTCAACTCCCGGCCCAAGGAGATACCACTCCGATTAGCAAAGATAAACGAACGGGTCCGTCGGGGGGAACACTAGGACACACACGCACTTGCGCATTCCATAATATACTTCAAGTCTTTTTTCTTATCTCATGAATTTTCCTTAACTCGTTGTTATCTCCATTCTTTGCAGGTGATATGGGGCGTTCTCACGGTCTCGATCGCCTTCAGGGCTCTTCTGTATTTCATCACTCTGGACGGGATTCTGGTTCAGGCAGACGCAGGGACAGAGGCGATTATGAAGATAGGGACAATCGTCCTCGCGAGTCGTCTCACCGCAAGAAGGCACACTCTCAATCTTCCCAGCCCCGCGATCTTCCTCCTCCAACTGAGCTGGATAGCGAGAAGTCTTTACAAAAGGGTTATCAATCTGATGCTCCACGAGAACAACACTCCAGTTCATCGAGTACAAGGCAAGTTCGAGAGCAACGGAAAAGAGCGGAATTCTCAAAGCCTCCTCCTCCTACTCCTGCGGTGGACCCAACTGTTGCGGAAAAGATGTTCGATCTTAAGGCCAAGTTCCCAAAAATTTGCTTCGATGGTCTGAAGTTCCTCCCGGCCATTCATCATATTCCCGGGCATGTGAAGCAGAGTGTCATTGCCTACAATAACCACGTTTATGTTCAACATGACGCGTTTGTGCACTTGGTGGAGAAGATCTCGGAAGTATCCGTTGAGCGTCAACACGAGATTGATCGTCTGAATCTGGAGGCTGGCAGCGATAAGAAAATCATCAAACTCCAAGACGAAGAGCTTGCTTCGTATAAGTCGAAGCTGGAAGCCGCTGAACAAAGCGCAAAAGATACCGCTGAGGCAGTTACTCGTTTAGAGGCGGCTCACAAAAAAGAGCTTAACGAAGCAGTCCAGCGCAGCGGTGCCCTCGCCCTAGAAAAAGACTCTGTCCAAAAGGAAAGGGACGCGCTCGCCACCCAAGTCAAAGAGCTGAAAGAATTACTCTTCAAGGAGAAGGAGGATAAGGTAGCTGCTCAAGAAGAATCACAATGATACTGTGATGAGATCGTTGCTACCCGACTCCTGAAAACAAAGCTCGATGACGAACTCGCTGGGGTTGAGAAAATGAAGGATGAGGCCCGTGAGGAGGGCAAAAGAGAGGCTGCGGAGGAGATTGATTCTCGCCTCGAGGCGGCCGCGGAAGCCGGCAGGGAAGAGGTCAAAAACATGTTTGACCCATTGATTGCTGAATATGGAGCCCGCGTCCTTATGCATCGCGACTTAACATTCTTGGGCGACGGCTACCTTGAGTCCCTAGCTGAGGCCTGGGAAACTTTGATAAGGATCAGGAAGATCGAGTCGGGCTCCGAAGGGGTTGATGAGGAGGCCTTGGTGAAAGAGTTACTTAGGGGGAATGAGCCATCGGATTTATCCGCAGCGTTGGCACTTTATAGCAAAGGCTCTCCCCTTCCAAAAGAGAAAGATGATGAAGCTGGCCCGTCTGGGGCCGATATTACTGCTCTTCATACTGCTGCTCAATCCGCTGCCCAATCGGCCGGTCGGCCGACACTTGATCCATTCGAGCAGCATGTTGGTTATGACCCCGAAGACCCCGGGCTCGGTGCTCATGTGCTATCCCCTATCCTGGAGGGTGAAACCCCATGCGCCACCGATAGCCAACCGGAACTTGGTAGTAAATTCTTCTTTCTCTAGAAGTTGAAAGATCCCGTCTTTTTTCAGCAGTGGCTAATCGTTCTAACGCTCATTCTTTATGTTCCCGTGCAGGTTGTTCTGACGCCGAGCCAACTCCGAGGAGCGATGACGTCAAGGAGGAGGCAGGGAAAACAAGTGATGCTGTCCACGCGGGAGTACTCCCTGGTCCCGATGCTTAGGTGATCGGGGCGCTGGATGATGATAAGCTCGACGCTTCATCTCCTGCCAAAGGGGATGATGAAATTGAAATCACCGGCGCCTCTGAGCATACCTCGCATATGAGCATGAAGGAACGCCTTGCCGAAGAGGAGAAGAAAAAGGCCGAGGTCAAAGTTGAACCTGGAATCCTGGAACTTACCGACCCGCGGAACAGACCTTTGAAAATCATCCTCCCGGGCAGGTCCAAACAACTGGATGTTCCGTCTCCTACTCCTGACTCTGCTTCCTTAGCAAGCAAGAAGTCCAAGAAAAAGCGTGAGGGAGAGGAGTCATCGGAAAAGACAAAGGAAGACAAGAAGAAGAAATCAAAGAAGTAATCGTTACACTCGTTCAACGAGCTTCTTGCTTAAGTCTTGTAATTGCTTTTATCTTCCGTAGCTTGTAGTTTGTATAGACAGGTCTGAATTTTGTAGGAGTGATCATGTAACCCCATTTTGGACTGATCGAATAAAGTTTTTAGTTTCTTTTTCGTTCGAATGATTCTCTTGCTTTTCTTTGGTTTGATGACTAATTGCAGCCATAACTCAAGTTCTTATGAGTTGCCTTATCTCCCAGTCCATTTTCATGTTGTTCAAACATCTCCGGACGTGGCATACTCCTTATTCCACATTTCTCGAGTACTTGGACCTTTTTTCTAAATCTGTGCTCCAGAGATTTAGAGTAAGTTGATCCGCGTTCAGGGGATTCGGAGGTTCGAAATCGTTTATACTCTAGTCCGCGCTCTGGGGATTTAGAGTACTCCGATTCGCGCTCTGGGGATTCATTCGGAGATTTGAAATCGTTTATACTCTAGTCCGCGCTCTGGGGACTTAGAGTACTCCGATCCGCGCTCTGGGGATTCAGAGATTTGAAATCGTTTATACTCTAGTCCGCGCTCTGGGGACTTAGAGTACTCCGATCCGCGCCCTGGGGATTCGGAGATTTGAAATCGTTTATACTCTAGTCCGCGCTCTGGGACTTAGAGTACTCTGATCCGCGCTCTGGGGATTCGGAGATTTGAAATCGTTTAAACTCTAGTCCGCGCTCTGGGTACTTAGAGTACTCCGATCCGCGCTCTGGGGATTCGGAGATTTGAAATCGTTTATACTCTAGTCCGCGCTCTGGGGACTTAGAGTACTCCGATCCGTGCTCTGGGGATTCGGAGATTTAAAATCGTTTATACTCTAGTCCGCGCTCTGGGGACTTAGAGTACTCCGATCCGCGCTCTGGGGATTCGGAGATTTGAAATCGTTTATACTCTAGTCCGCGCTCTGGGGACTTAGAGTACTCCGATCCGTGCTCTGGGGATTCGGAGATTCGAAATCGTTTATACTCTAGTCCGCGCTCTGGGGACTTAGAGTACTCCGATCCGCGCTCTGGGGATTCAGAGATTTGAAATTGTTTATACGAGTCCGTACGTCGTACATGATAATGTAGTTCGTCATTCAACTGTGAGATACAGAAACATTAGTGATTCATGGAAAATACGGCTTCAAGCCTTTATTAATGAAAATCAACTAAACTTCTCGATTACAACTTTTAAAAAGAAACTAAGTTATTACTGAATGGAAAGATGCAGGAAATAACAGTGCCTAAAACAAGAAAGGAAACATGCTAAATGTAATAGTGCCGCAGATGTTCACTGTTCCATGCTCGGGGGAGAGTCGTGCCATCAACGGTCGCTAGCTTGAATGTTCCCTCTGCAAGCTTCCGTTCAATGGCGTACGGACCTTCCCAGCTGGGATTCATACGTGATGGTACCGGGAAAACTCGTTTCAGAACGAGATCACCCACATCAAAGATCCTTGGGCGGACTCTGCCGTCGTAGTAGCGCTTGACTCGGTGCCTATGCGCTGCCGCCCTTAATTCGGCTTCTTCGTGCTTTTCATCGATGCAGTCCAGTGATTCCAACAAGAGATTCTGGTTCATCTTGGGATCATAGTATGTCACTCGGTGTGATGGAACTTCAAGTTCCACGGGTATAACGGCTTCAGAGCTGTATGCCAAGGCGAATGGAGTGTGGCCGGTCGCGGACTTGTGGGTAGTTCTATATGCCCATAATGCTGTCGGGAGTTCATCTACCCACTTGCCTCCAACCTTCTCCAGACGCTTCTTCAGTATGGACTTGATTATCTTGTTGACGGCCTCGACTTGCCCGTTAGCTTTCGGGTGTGCCACGGCGGCGAATTTCTTCTCGATGCCATACTTTAAACAGAACTCTTTGAACTCTCTGCTTTCAAATTGCGTCCTGTTGTCCATAATGATGGTGCGTGGAAGGCCAAAGCGGCATATAATGTTTCGTACAACGAAGTTAATGACCTTCTTAGAGGTGATTGTGGCCAAAGGTTCTGCCTCATCCCATTTTGTGAAATAGTCGACTGCAACTATCGCATATTTCGCGCCACCTTTGGATATGGGCAAAGAGCCGATTATGTCGATTCCCCAGATCGCAAATGGCCAGGGACTAATCATTTGTGTGAGTTCCGTTGATGGAGCCCTCGGGATTTTCGCATATCTTTGACACTTGTTGCATTTTCTTGCGTAGTCCGTGGCGTCCCGGTTTACGGTGGGCCAATATCCATAGCGGAGGATCTTCTTTGCTAGCGTTTGCCCCCCAGAATGGTCGCCACATTCCCCTTCGTGAACCTCTCTTAAGACCCGCATTGTCTCATCATGAGTGATGCATCGTAATAATGGGACTGAGAATCCTTTTCGATACATTGACCCATCCTGCATTACGTATCGCGCGGCCTTTCGAAGGACCTGTCGTCTTTCGCTCCTTTTTTCTGGTAAAGCCCCGGTCGTTAGGTACAGTTTGAATGGGGTTATCCACGATTCCTTCTCGATCTCTGTTTCCAACACGCGATCGACTTTCATCCCGTCTATGCTCGGGGCATGCAAGACTTTGACGGGATACAATCCCATTTGCTGCGCATCGCCAGTACTTGCAAACTTAGCCAATAAGTCGGCTTCTTTGTTCTGTTCGCGCGGGATATGTGAAATGTCATAACGCTCAAGATTTGATAGTAGTTCTTGGACCTGAACGAGGTACGGAGCGAGCTTTCGTCCCTTTGCTTGGTAGTCTCCCCGTACTTGGTAAACCACCAACTGTGAGTCGCAAAAGATTTCGATTGATTTGATCCCGAGTTCCCTGATGAGCTTCAAGCCAGCGATCAGTGCCTCATATTCTGCTTCGTTATTTGTAGCCAGGAAATCAAGCTTCACGGCATAACAGATTGATCGGTTTTCCGGAGTTATGAGAACTATGCCCACGCCGGAGCAACGGTCGTTTGATGCACTGTCAGTGTATAATTTCCATCGAACATGGGGAATGATGTCGTGATCATCCAGTTTGATGGGTATGGTAAACTCAGCGATGAAATCTGCTAACGCTTGCCCTCGGACGGCTCTCCGTGGTAAGTAGGCGATATCGAATTGGCTCAACTCGATGTTCCATTTTAGCAACCTTCCAGAAGTTTCCGGCCGTTGGAGTACTTGCCTCAGGGGTTGATCGGTATAAACGCCGATTGAATGTGCTTGAAAGTATGGGCGCAGCTTACGTGATGCAATCACCAAGCAATAAGCCAATTTCTCGATCTTAGGGTAATTCCTCTCTGCCCCTGTTAAACGCTTGCTAACATAGTACACCGGCTTCTGGACTCGATCCTCCTCACGAACCAAAGCCGCACTTATCGCATGCGGGGATACAGCCAAGTATACGTACAACATCTCATGGTCAACTGGTTTTGATAGCATTGGTGGACTCTCCAGATGCTTCACCAGATTCCGGAATGCTTCCTCACAACTAGACGTCCATTCAAAATTTCTCTTCCCTTTCTTTATTATATCGAAGAATGGGATGCACTTGTCAGTTGCCCTGGATATAAATCGACTCAGCGCAGCTACTTTTCCATTCAAGCTCTGTACTTGCTTTATAGTCCTGGGCGCTTGCACATCTCGAATAGCTTGGATCTTTTCTGGGTTGGCTTCGATTCCCCTAGCATTGACGATGAATCCCAAAAACTTCCCTGATGCAACGCCGAAGGAACACTTCAAAGGGTTGATCTTTATCCCATAAAACCTGAGTATGTCGAACATTTCAGCCAAGTCTCGAATGTGGTCGTTTGACCGTCGTGACTTCACGAGCATGTCATCCACATAGACTTCCATCGTTCTACCCAACTGGTCCTTGAACATTCGATTCACTAAACGCTGGTAAGTTGCTCCTGCATTCTTCAATCCAAAGGGCATCACTACATAGCAATACAGCCCGACATTTGTAACGAAGCTGGTGTGTTCTTGGTCCGGAATATGCATCGGGATTTGGTTGTACCCTGAGTACGCGTCCATGAATGACAGAAGCTCGTGTCCTGCGGTGGAGTCGACCAACCGATCGATCCTAGGCAACGGGAAACTGTCCTTAGGGCATGCTTTGTTCAAGTCAGAATAATCTACACAAGTCCTCCATTTCCCATTGGCCTTTTTTACCAGCATGGGGTTGGATACCCATTCCGGGTAGAGGGCGTCGCGGACGAACCCATTTGCTTTGAGTTTGTCCACCTCCTCTCCAAGAGCGGCGGACCTCTCCGGATCCATTCCTCTCCTTTTCTATTTAACTGGAACGTATTTCGAGTCTATGTTCAACATATGACTCGTGATGGCGGGGGAAATCCCACACATATCAGAATGCGTCCAGGCGAAAACATCAAGATTCGCCCGGAGGAAGTCGCTAAGGTCTTCAGTCATCGCGGGACCAAGCTGTGATCCGATTTTCAGAATTCGCGAAGGGTCGTCACGGCTAACTGAGATGTCAATTGTTAATTCAGCCGGTGCCGCCTTCTCTTCCCTGGGTTTCTCATCGTCGTCTCTCGGATCTATATCTCCGAAGATCCGAGAACTATGCCCGAGCCAGGGCTCGGGCACTACTTGTCAATTATCCGCATTAAGGATGCGGATGGGATTGTCCGCAACCTTTCCCTTCTCCCTCCGATGGGCTTCTCGGAGCTCAGCCACATAACAAGAACGACCAGCTGCTTGATCGCCATGAACAATACCTACTCCTTTGTCAGTCGGGAACTTCAAAGTTAAACACCACGGGGCTAACGCTGCCCTAAACTCAGCCAGGGCCGGCCGGCCCAAGAAAACGTTATATGGAGAATCCATATCCAGAACTATGAAGGGTAAAATTCGCACCCTCCGACGCTCGCCCTGTCCCAGTTCAACTGGTAACTCAACATACCCCACGACATCGGTCGCTGCACCGTTAAAGCCGTGTATATGAGCCTTGGACGGTTTCAAGTCCTTTGTTTCTAGTTTCATTTGATCGTAAGCCTTCTTGAAGATGATGTTGACTGAACTTCCACAATCAATCAGAATTCTTTTTACATAAGCTAGTCCGATCGTTGCAGATATGACCATCGGGTCGATGGTCGGAGCCTCTACCTGATCAGCGTCCCTGTTTCTGAACACAATATCGTCTGTCATTATGCGTTGCTGCTTAGCAGGGGTCCCGTCCTCCGCGTTCGAACAACACTCAAAATCGGCATGCTTCAGGGAACTTGCATATCGCTCCATCTCTTGCCAATTCTTATCCGCGGGGTGAGGTCCGCCGATAATTGTATTTATGACTAGTCTACCTACGGTTCAGGAAGGCTCCTCGGGATGACGCGGATTTGGTGCACGACCTGGGTTGGACGTTCCCTGTCCTCCTTCTTGTGGATCCTTCACAAATTCTTGCAATTTCTTCTGCCTGATCAACTTCTCAATAGCGTCGTGTAGGTGTCTGCACTCCTCCGTATTGTGCCCATAAGTTTCATGGAAGCGACAATATTTCCCGGTCCGCTTCTGTTCCTCGGTTGATTCTTTCGGACGTGGCTTTCTGTATTGAAATGTATTGCAGGTGGATAAGTAAATGTTCTCAAGCGGTGCGTTCAGCGGAGTATACTTGCTGTAGCTTGGGATTCTCGACTTCCACTTCCCCGCTTCTCTCTTTTTCCCTTGACTCCTTCCGCCGGACTCCTTGGGTTGCCCAGGCTTGTTCTGGACATTGACTTGGACCTTTCCCGAGCTGTCTCCAGACTGCTTCACAGCAATGTTGCTCTTTATTGACTCTTGGACAGGTCCTGGCGCCTTATCTCGTCGTACCCACCTAGCTTCCTCTCTTCTTATGAACTGGTGTGCCTTTGAGTAGAAACGCTCTAGTGTAGCCGGAGGTTTTCCTGCCAGCCAGTCTCCAAACTCAGAGTCTGGATCCACACCTCTCATTACAGCCATCAGAATTGCATGGTCATTGGGATTACTGACTTCAGTTGCTGCTACGTGGAATCTTTGTAAATATTCCTTCAACGACTTTCCGGGATTTTGGATTACACTTGACAGAGACATCACGTCCTTTGGACGCGTAGTGTGTATTCTGAACTGCTCAATAAACTTCTTTGCCAACTCCTCGAAATTTGATACGGATCGCGGAGGAAGTCGGGTGAACCACATAGTAGCGATCCCAGATAGAGTAATCGGAAAGCACCTACACTTGGTGGCATCATTCGCTCTAGCTGAATCCATCATCCATTCGTACCTCATGACATGCTGTCTGGGGTCAGTCCTCCCTTCATACGTAGGGATAGTAGGCATACTAAACTTCCTGGGGTACGCCGCTTGCAACACAACATCCGTGAACGGAGTATGACTTCTTGACACTCCCCAATCATCATTCGATAACCCCTGATTTTCCTTCATCAACTGCCTGATCATGGCTGTCAGATCTGGTGTCTGTATGGAAGGCGGAAGGTTAGTGTCTATTCTACGCGCCTGTCCATGCTGATGCCTCCTCTCCTGGCGGTCTGCCAATCGTGCGTCTTGAGGTTCGACATCGTTAGCATTCTGATGATTCGGGCCTCTATCCTCCGTCTGTACCCCGGTCCTGAAGTTTCCAGCTCTTGCTTGGTCATGGTCTCCAGTTGTTTGAACAGCAGCTTCTGCTCGTGCAGCGTCAGTCTTGCGGCGTCTGCGCCTGGGAGGTTCATCAGAGGAAGTTGAGCTGTCAAATGAAGAGTAAGGAGCAGGATTGCCCCCAGCATTCTGTTGTTGCTGTTGAGTGAGTTGTGCCATTAGGTTGGCGTTAGCTTGCATCTGCTCTCCTAGTTGTCTCCTGCTTTCCCTGAGTTCTCTCATCAAGTCATTGAACTCTATTCTGGTGACAACTGGAGTCTGTTCTTGAGCGGCAATTCCTGCACTCGGAATCGCTGGTTGATTGCTAGGTCCTGCTTGTTGCACACTAGCAGTTTCGTGGGCATCCGCATTATGAGAAGCTGACCTGGTACGTGGTCTTGCCATTGTAGAGTTATTGGTATGAACTCTGAGTAGAATCAACGGATGTCCTATTAGTGAGTCGGATCTTTTTTGGGGGATTTGTTCAATCCAGTAGCTTCAAAGCAGATCCTTGAGGTCTGAGAATTCAATTCTCAGTGAAAGCACCAAAGTGTTAGCACCAAAATTGGTCACTAACCTCGTAGAGAAAGATTGTGTAGAGATATAAGTGATGAAAGTAAATTAAACAAAGAAGACAATGCTAATCTAGCTGCAGAAAGTAAGAACACCAAATTTATAGTGGTTCAGCGTAATTGCCTACGTCCACTTTGAGGTTAAACTTTATTGATCTTCTTAATAGTTGATTACAAATACAATTCGTGAATCAAATGCTTGCATGTTGTTTAAGTAGAGAAGATGAGTCTCGAAAATGGCAGAGTCTCCCCAGTGTTCTCTCCCAAAAAAAGGATCCCTTTCACTGTGACCCTGCCCCTCTATTTATAGGCAAATATGGGCTGGACTTCCCAAATGGGCTGGATGGCCGAACACTCTAGCCCCAGTACAGTGGTCGCTGCATGCCGATCCTGGTATGCCGAACGCTTTGATGCCGAACAGTCCTTCTATGCCGAACGATACGCTAGATGTGTGGGAAGTGCAGGATGATTGTCAGTTGAGGCCGAACGTGTCTCTATCCGAAGCTCTTAAACGAAAAGTGCACGCTGGCCGAACGACATTGTCACCTTGAGTAGTTGTGCATACTGAATGTCTTCTGGATGCCAAGTACACTCGTTGCAGAGTACTATGCCGAGTACCTTGGAGTGCCGAGTACTCCTGTTGCCGAGTACTACGCCGAGTACCAAGGAGTGCCGAGTACTCCTGTTGCCGAGTACTACGCCGAGTACCAAGGGATGCCGAACGCTCTTGTTGCCGAGTTCTCCTATCACCGAGTTCTAATGATGCCGAACGCTAGGGATGCTGAGCATTGGTTGTCGCCGAGTGCCAGTTGACGCCGAACACTACTTGACGTCGAGTCTCCTAGTCGCCGAGCATTACGGATGCCGAACGTTATGGATGCCGAGTCCCACTTGATGTCGTGCGCTTCGCCGAACACTCCTGGATGCCAAGTGCTTCGCCGACCACTCCTGGATGCCAAGTGCTTCGCCGAACACTCCTGGATGCCAAGTGCTTCGCCGACCACTCCTGGATGCCAAGTGCTTCGCCGATCACTCCTAGATGCCAAGTGCTTCGCCGATCACTCCTGGATGCCGGACACTTTCTTTTTGCCGGGTGCTACCTGATGCCGAGCACTAGTTGCCTGGTCAAATCTCCAGGAAACAAGACGCAAATCTTAGAAATTATAAAGTTTGTAACCAGGAGAGATACAAACCAAGAAAAAAGAAGGGGAAGGAAGTTCCGTACAAGCGTATGCATTACTTACCCATAACTCCAAGACTTCAAAGATTATATGCATCTTATGTAACTGCATCTAATATGAGATGGCATAGCGTGAGAACGGAGGAAGAGGGTACATTGACACATCCGGCCGATGGAGAAGCATGGAAGCATTTCGATAAAACGTATCCAAATTTTGCAGCGGACAGTCGAAATGTTAGATTACGATTATGTACGGACAGTTTTTCTCCATTTTCTCAGTTTGGTTCTAAATATTCATCCTGGTCCATTATCGTCACACCGTATAATTTACCTCCATAGATGTGTATGAAAACACAATATTTGTTTCTTACTATTGTCGTTCCTGGCCCCGACGATCCGACACAAGGAATTGATGTATATTTACAACCGTTGATTGAGGAGTTAAAAATACTGTGGAATGAAGGAATAGAAACATACGATGTGTCCAAGAAGAAAAATTTTCGTATGTTTGCTTCTTTTTTGTGGACTATAAGTGATTTTCCTGCCTATGCAATGCTTTCGGGATGGAGTACTGCCGGTCGTCTAGCATGTCCATATTGCATGGATGAAACTCGAGCATTTTCTTTACCTCATGGTAAGAAAATTTCATGGTTTGACTGTCATCGATATTTTCTCCATGTAAATCATCCCTTCAAAGGAGACAAGAAAAACTTTTTAGCTAATAGAGTAGAAACCAGACAACCACCGACGATATGGTCAAGCGAAGACATATATGAACTTGTTAAGGACTATCCAAAGATATATGAAACTGGCGAGCAAACAGAAATTGAAGGCAAATCAGTTGTTCATAACTGGTGCAAACAAAGTATTTTTTGGGAGTTGCCGTATTGGAAACATCTTATGCTTCGCCATAACATAGATGTGATGCACAATGAGAAAAATGTATTTGATAATGTTTTTAACACAATTTGAATGTGAAAGGGAAGACGAAGGATGATTTGAAATCAAGACGTGATATAGAAGAATTATGCAAACGTCCTGAGCTTCATATGAAACCAAATGACAGTAAAAAAACCCAAAGCATGTTACGAATTAGATAATAATCAAGTTAAAGCTGTGTTAAAATGGGTGGAACGGTTAAGATTTCCTGATGGGATATCATCAAATCTTCATAGATGTGTTGACTTTAAAAATGGTAGATTGAGCGGAATGAAAAGTCACGACTGTCACATAATGATGGAAAATTTATTTCCCGTAATGTTCAAAGAACTACTGCCGTTAAAAGTTTGGAAGGTAGTAACGGAGCTTAGTATGTTTTACAAAGAGCTTTGTTCGACTACTTTAAAAGTGCAACGTTTACGTAAACTTGAAGTGGACATTCCTATATTGCTTTGCAAATTAGAGAAAATATTTCCGCCAGGTTTTTTTAATGTAATGGAACATTTACCTATTCATCTCTCATCCGAAGCACGACTTCGAGGCCCTGTCCAATATGGATGGATGTATCCATTTGAGAGGTATGTAATATGTTATAACGTAATTTAATTGCATTTGAAAGATGAAGTTAATATAAATTAATTTTGCATAGATATTTGAATCATCTGAAGAAAAAAGTGAGGCAAAAAGCACGAGTTGAAGGTTCGATATGTAAATCTTACATCGAAGAAGAAGCTTCGTTCTTTTTCTCTCACTATTTCAGTGACCATATGAATATTTCATTTCAAAGTGTTTCTCGTAATGACGAAGGCGACGAACAAGAGTCCTCTCAAGCAATATTATCTATTTTTAGACAATATGGTCGGCCTTTTGGAAAATGTGTAGAAATATGGTTAGACGATAGAGATCTTCATGTAGCACACACTTATACTCTTCTAAATTGTGCCGAGATTGCACCGTTTGTTAGGTAATCCGAAATAATAATTTGTGTTTTATTCTTTTCTATAGTGCATGTGCGTGTATAACCTAATGTAATAATTTGTTTATACGAACAGTGTTTATGAACGTGAACATCCCAACGTAGATCTCAGTAAAGAATTTTCCGGTTGGTTTTCAAATTACATTTATGAGCCGAGAAATTGTGTTGTTGACGAAGGGTTGAAACATCTTGCGATGAGATCAAAAAGAGTGGTCAAGACATATCCAATATATTTCGTCAATGGATATAAATTTAACACAAAAGAATACGGTGCAGAAAAATTAACAAATAATACTGGTGTATTTGTTAAAGGTAGTGACGATCCAGAAAATCACTTAAATGATTTTTATGGCGTTCTAACACAAATTTTGCAACTGACATATTTCTCACGACCCGCGGAGGAGGTGTTTCTATTTAGATGCAATTGGTTTAGCAATGTTCCAGGTTTTGAAATTAATGTGCATAAGGATTATAATCTAATCGAAATAAAGCATACGTCGCACTATCACAAGTATGATCCTTTTGTACTAGCCAAACAAGCATTGCAAGTTTATTACGCTCCTTATCCGTCTCTAAAAAGAGATAAAGCAGATTGGTCTGCAGTTTTTAAAACAAAGGCCAGATTCACATTTGATGGGAAGAATATTCCGGACGAACAAGCTTTTCAGGCAGATCTTGAGCAAAATAACGATATAATAATTACAGACGATCATACAGATTTTGGTCCTTTGATCGATGAATCAAATGTTTTGGTAGAAGCGTTTGACAGTGCAGAGGAAAATATCGTCGAAAACGAGACCGAATCTGAATCAGAAGACGATGATGAATGATATAAATCTGAATCTGTTTTTTTGCAATTGATATAACTATGTTGAATTCTTGATGTATTATGAAATTGATGTAACTATGAAACCAAATCCGATTACTATTGTTTACATGTTTTATGTTATTTCCATTTGTCATTTATTTAGCAATTTTTATTAAAAATGCAATGAAGTCTGCTTATTGTTGGAAGAGTACACCCATTATGAATCAAGTATAACACACTTCCATTTCTATTTCCATTTCAGTCATTAATTAAGCAATTTATATCGTTGATGTCATTTTCATATGAAATATATTTCATTATCATGTTATTATTGTCTTATATAATGCTGTGTATATGTCACAAGTTTAGCATTATGTCATATAGAGGTAGGAGCTCTTCACGATCGTCAGGAGGCAATGGCAGTGGCCCATCGCAAGAGCCACAGCGTCCAATAGTATCGTTAGTTCCTAGAGCAGATGGGTAAGAATTAAATTTTATTCAGCATCTTATTTTTTTTATGATATACGTACTTATCTATATCGTACTTAAAAAACAGGGGGTTCGACCTACTTCCCTCTAAGGTTGTGCTGGACGTCTCTAAAGCTGCTTATCGCAGTAGGATCAGTGCTTGCTGGCCGAAGTGGGATAGCATCCCTCCTCACATCATAGAGTGCATATGGCAGGATGTCTTAGTATGTGTATTTTTCTGTTTTCCATTTTTAATTCGTTTTTTTCGTTTTCCTACTGTTTATCGTTTAAAGTGTAATTTTTTTAACACGGGCTGAGATAGACATCCAGACAGACGATATGATGCTGGCACGAGGATATTGGATGAAGAAGATGCGCAAGAACTACAGGGACACGATATCGGAGATTAAGAAATCTGGTAAGAAACCACAGTGGATGAGAGAGAGCGTGTGGCAAGCTTGGTTGAGATACTGGGAGACGGACGAGGCGAAGGCAAGTATACTAATTTTTTTTGAATTATTAATTTAACGTGATCGAAAAATAATGTATCAAATTTTGAATGTACAGGCAGAGTCGGATAGAAACTCCGCAAATAGAAATAAGAATCCTGTCACTTCTCGCGGAGGATCGAAGTCGTTTCAGAAGTATCGTCAGGAGTTGGTAAATTTACTGAATAATAAATGTAAATAGTTTATGCTATATGATTTTAAATGTATAATAATTGTATGTAACGATCAACTTCAGGAAGCCGAGGCACATGATTCTGTCAGCTATATGGACCTGTTCACCCGTACGCATGCTGTCGAGCATGTTAATCCAGACGAAACTGTTTCGTATACATGGCAGGACGATAAATCCAGCAAAAGCCATGTAAGCATATTTCATTTTATTCAGTATTAGTAATTGTTTTAACTGTTAAACTATAATGATATAAGATATGATATTATTAATTTGTTAATGCAGGAGAAGTTTATGGAGCAGCGGCAGAAACTCCTTGCTGATACGGGTCCAGATCAGCTGACGACCGATGAGGAGGATGTTATTTTTGAGTCCGTTATGGATCCAGCATAGCATGGTCGACGATACGGATTTGAAAATCTAGCGGTAAATAATTTACTTTTTCTTAAAATACTTCAAATTTGATATTTTGACCTTTTCAAAACAATAAATTTGAATTTTATTCATTTTTCCATTGTTGCAGTCCAGCAACCAGAGTAGGGGACGGTGGAGTAGAACTCAGAGCGATCTAGCTGATATAGAAAACTTGCGGACTAGAGTGTCCCAACTAGAGGAGCAGAACCGCCAACAGTCCATGCAGACCACACAGTTGTTAGAGTACATACAGCAGTTTGGTGGCCGCTTTCCTTCCTCGGCTGGCTCTGGATCTGGCGGAGATTGATTCATTGCTTGCTTGAATGTTTTGTTTTAGTTTTGAATGATTTGGTAGACGGGTGATTTAATTGTTGATTTATGTATAAATACGTTTGATACACTTGGTTTTATGGTTGTATGACGATGTGGATGAAGATGTTGATGATTTTGTGTATTCATAACATGATAGAACACTTACTGTTATGATTATTGTCAATGTTGGGATGATTATGTATATTATGTTTTTTTTTATTTAATTTTTTTATTTGTGTGTTTATTGAATATTGTCTAGTTTGAGTTTTGATATTTGGTTGGAATATTGTATATTGGATTGTGCAGTATTGATATAATAGTGTTTGGAAGAGAAATGTGGTTGGAATGCTATATTTGCAGCGAAAATTAAAAAAAAACACAACAGATTTCCGACGGCTCTCGACGACTTACAGGTTAAAATTTCCGACGGCTCCCGACGACTTACAGGTTAAAATTTCCGACGGCTACCGACGGCCAGTAGCTTATTATTTCCGACGGATCCCGACACATGTCGGCATCCGTCGAAAACCGCCGGAACCCGTCAGAAATATGTTCGACAGGCACCGTCGGAAGCCGTCGGAAGTACTGCTCTCCGACGCAGTAAATTCCGACGGCTTTTTCCGACGGCGGCCAACGGCTTCCGACGGCCGCCGATTGTTTTTGGCCGTCGGAAATCACGTTTCCTCTTGTAGTGCCAATTGAAATAAATATGCATGTTGTACGTAAATCATTTTATTCGTATAACTGTTTTTCTTCTTTTCCACGAAGCTATCTTCTTAAAATCATAAGACCAGGAGTTGTTTTTGAGTGCAACTGAGTCGATTTCGTGTGTGCAAGAAAATCGATATGAAATCAGAAAGAAGATGTTATTTTATCCTAGGGGCGGCGGCGTTAGGTAGATTGTTTTGCATCTCTAAGCAGAACGCGGAAACGTCTTCAAAACAGTGATCAAGTACACGACTCAGTCAAAGATCATTGCTTTCCAACGTGCATGAAACTGTATCTGTTAATTGTTTCAAAACAATAAATGGGTAGGAATGACTACTATTCACTGTATACTTATCAAAGTTGTTAATGTACATACAAACAGCATTTGCTTGTTATTATTTTAATTATTAATTGCTATTAGGATACTCTTTGTTTATACCCGATTACAGATGAGGTGTAAGTTAATGGTTAAAAAGTTGATTTAATTGGATGTTTTTATTCATTAGTTAGTAAGCTTGAAAACCGGTAAGTTTGGAAGGAGAAAACGCAAGGAACATTTTACCTCTATTCGACTGCGATTTTTTTAAATTACAAAATCATTACTTTCCTATTTCGTTTTTCATAAGCAGTGCTACCACGTGCTGATATCAATCTGTTGGCCGTTCTTGTTCATGAGAATCACTTTTCATTTTTATTATAACTCTTTGAATCAAATTACATATATTTACCTGAACGAACTGTGTAGCCGGAGGTTTTCTGCAGCAATCGTTTTAATTGAATCGTTCTCAGTCAAATGCATTGGTCTAGCACTTCCCTGTCATCCATTCATTTAATAAATAATGCCAACTTTATTTATAAATATCATGTGTTTTTTACTGTTATTACGTGTTCAAAATACTATCAATCGGATATCCTCCTGTTCAGTTTCTCTTCATTCTTTATAATTTGACTAGTGTGTAACCCGTGCGTTACACACGGTATGTTGTAGAAAAATAATATTATAACTATTTTTTAAGAATATAATTTATTATGCAATATTTGATGAATTTTGTAAGAATAAATGAGCTATAAATCGAAATTACTATATTTTGACTATATTTTTGTTATGAAATTGGTATATTTTTATAGATGAGTAAAAATTAAATTATCATTTTTGTTGATTAAAATGAGTTATATATCGATTTATTATTTTTTAGGATTCATTATTTTCTAATCAAATAAATGAAAATAAGTATTCTTAATAAATATTGAAATTAATATTTTTATAAAATTTCATAAATAAATATTTATGTACATATATTATGAAATTTATGTTTTGATAATTTGAATAAAAGTTAAATGATGCATACATTAAATTTCAAATATTATTTGAGAAAATAACGAAAAATACCTAAAAATAGAAGTGTAATACCAAGGACTCAATGTATTTATATGCATTTATAGTTCTTGCAGCATCTATTTATCAAAATAATTATTTGATATTATCAGAGTGATAAAAAATATTTATTTAACTAATAAAAGAAAAATTAAGTGAAAATAAGACCCAAAACGTTACAAATCCGTTGTCATATTAATTACGTAAGAAAATTGATTTTTAGTCCATTGTTTCATACCTTACTATTTTTATTTTGTAATAAAACATTTCAATTTTTTTTAACATTTATGTAAAAATGATAATAAAATATGAAAGAAAAATATTTTTAATCAAAATATGGTATAATTTTTGTCCCTAATTAACTCGAATTACGAATATAAATAATTGAAATGTAACTTTTTGTACAAAAACGTACTAATTGAAAATATTTATTCTTTTTTCGATATTACAGAATACAAACATTCATCACTTATCATTAATTGTAATGTTATTATTCACAAAATATAATTTAATAATGATAAGAGCCCATTTGACGTACCAATTTTTTAAAGGAAAAACGTCATATATGTTTGTAATGCTGTATCAATTTTGAAAATAATTTTTTTGTACATATTTGTTTGTAATGAAATACCAACTTTAGAAAGAAAAAAAGTTATGTATATATTTCTTTGTATTAAATAACTAATTTTTGAAAGAAAGAAATTTTATGAACTTAAATGTAGAAAATATAAAGTATCAAAGGTAATTTTGTATATAATTGTGAATATGTTAAATTATATGGACTTGAATGAAAATATAGTTTTACCATTTATGTTAGTACAAATACGGTGTATACACATTAAATTATCATTTTTTTTATGATTTATTAGATCAATAAATAAGTATCTGTTAATTGGATTTAGTTAAAAAATTAAATTCAAGATCAATTAATAAATTCAAATATATGGACTTGAATGTAAAATAATATAAGAAAACTTAGGAGAAATTCGTAAATAATTGTTAAAATTATTGAATGTTGGCCTATAAATGTAAAATGATAGAAGAGAATATTGGTAGAATATTGTAATAGTTTGTACATAATTATGGAAATTTAAAACTATTTGACTTGAATGAAAAATTAGTTTTACCATTTTTATCAATATGAATGCAGTACACATATTGAATTGTCATTTTTTAAAATTTATTTGATCAATTAATGAATATTCGTTAATTTTATTTGTTTTAAAAGCTTAAATTTAATATCAACTAACTTAATTTAATATATATGGATTTAATTGTAAAATAACCGAAAAAACTTGGAAGCAATCTATAAATAATTGTTAAAATTAGTATTAAATTTTAATGATAAAAGAGAGAACCAATAGAAACATTGTAATAATTATAACAACAATAAATTGTCAAGATGTAAAAATAAAATATCTAGAGAGGATTAAAGAGAGGAGAGAGAATTCTTAAAATTAATAAGAGAGTTTTAAATTCTTCTGTTTTACTATTATTTAATAGATTTCCTCTCTGAAGATAGCTATGAAGTTCGTAACAGCTAGAATCTTCTCATTCATCATCGTTTTCTTCCTAAAATCTGCAGCAATTTCGACCAATGAAAACTTCATTTTCAATGGATTCACCAACTCTAATTTAAGCCTTGATGGCTCTGCATCAATAACATCTGATGGTGTTCTTGCCATAACAAACGGAACGAGTAACACAATGGGCCATGCTTTTCTTCCATATGCTCTTAATTTCAAGTCCTATGGAGGCAAAACACGCTCATTTTCAACCACTTTTGTGCTTGCAATAGCTTCTGAAGCATCATATATTAGTGGTCATGGCATGGCTTTTGTTATTTCTAAAAGCACAAACTTTTCAACCGCTTTAACTGACCAGTACTTGGGACTGTTTAATGTGAAAACTAATGGCATCGCTGAAAATCATATTTTTGCTATTGAGTTTGATACACTTATGAACGCTGGCTTCCATGATATTGATGATAACCATGTTGGAATAGATGTTAACAGCTTGACCTCAATAGCTTCACATACTGCAGGTTATTATGATGATGAAACTGGTTTGTTTACTGATCTGACTTTAAGAAGTGGGCAACCGATGCAAGTGTGGGTTGATTTTGATGGGAAAAGTATGCAGCTTGATGTTACTATGTCTCCTTTGGAAATGGCCAAACCTAAAATGCCACTTGCATCTAGCATTGTCAACCTTACGAATGTCATCACAAATTCGACCATGTACGTTGGTTTTTCTTCATCTACCGGTTCCTTTCGCTCCCATCATTTTGTTTCTGGATGGAGTTTTAAAATGAATGGTGTGGTGGATGCACTCGACTACACAAAACTTCCTTCAATTCCTAGAATTGGACCAAAAAGAAACAAACATGTCCTGCTTATATTACTTCCTATAGTTTCTTGTTTGGTGGTGTTGCTGATTTTTCTTGCATCTGCATTGCTAGTGCAAAGAAGATTGAAATATGCTGAGTTAGTCGAGGATTGGGAGCTTGAATTTAGGCCTCATAGACTTTCGTACAAAGATTTATTCCAAGCAACAAAAGGGTTTAACGAAAAAGATCTATTAGGCGCCGGAGGTTTTGGCAGAGTTTACAAAGGTGTTTTGCCAAAATCAGGCATACAAGTTGCGGTGAAGAAAGTATCGTATGAATCAACAAACGGCATGAAGCAGTTTGTTGCTGAAATCGTCAGCATCGGTCAGCTATCTCACCGTAACCTTGTTAAACTTTTTGGCTACTGTAGGAGAAAAGGAGAACTGCTTTTAGTCTATGATTTCATGCCCAATGGCAGCCTCGATAGATTCTTATACGATCAATCAAAACCAAGTCTAAACTGGGCACAACGATTTCATATTATTAAAGGAGTGGCAGCTGGTCTTTTATACTCGCATGAAGGCTGGGAGCAAGTTGTAATACACAGAGATATTAAAGCAGGCAATGTTTTGTTAGATAAAGAAATGAATGGGAAGCTTGGAGATTTCGGGTTAGCAAAATTATATGACCATGGTGCTGATGTGCAAACCACTCATGTAGTTGGAACTCTAGGCTATCTTGCACCTGAACTTGTAGCAAATGGAATGGCAACTGCTGCAACTGATACATATGCTTTTGGTGTGTTTCTTCTTGAAGTGGCTTGCGGAAGGAGACCTAACTCCACCATAGAAGGAGAAAATATAGTGCTGATGGATTGGGTATTAGAAAATTACCAAAAAGGGCAGCTTTCTAAAACGTTCGACCCAAGATTGCAAGACAAGGACTGTGAGTACGAAGTTGAGTTTGTTTTGAAGATTGGGCTGTTATGTTTGAACTATATTCCTCAAGCTAGGCCTACTATGCGACAAGTGCTGAAGATTCTTGAAGGTGGTGCACCTCTTCCTGAATTACCACCAGGCTATATGAACGTAAATACACTGTTGCCATTTGCAAACGAAGGGTTCGATGGTTTCCATATGAGTTCGTTCTACTCAGGACCTAGTACTTCAGACATATCTATTAGTAATTAGAAAATGATAAACTAGTATAACCGCACAACGGTGGGTAAACCGACCGTTGTGGTATTTGATATCAAAGAAAAATGTTTTGTTTAATTTTTTTTCTTTATTATTAATCTGATACAAAATTAATCGCTTTTTAAAAAAAATAAAAATAATTGAATCTGTGTAAATTATATTATATCAATATACATCATCATATTTGTAAAAAAAATCAAAAAAATGCCACCACAATATACATCATCAAATTTTTCATTACCTAAAAAAAGAAGACTACTAATGTTAAAATTGATTTAATAAATAAATCTCATATTATTGAACTACAATGTTTAAATAAATTACCTAAAAATAACTTTATTATATGAAAAACTAACACTGCTGAAAAAAAACAAGAAATAAACTAAAATTACTGAAACAAAAAAAAACTAAACTTTGGATTCTGCCATTGTTGATATTTCTTCTAACAAGAAACTTGATTCCGCCACATAATAAATGATTGAGACATAACATTGATTTTTTGTTTTTTTTCATTCATGTACTCTATTTAGAACTGTTGTAAAAATCATTCTACGCGTCCACTTAGGCACCAGGGAGATGCTAGGCTGTTGTCTTCAGAATACATGAATTTTTCAGCTGAAATACTTAACCATCATAGAGAAGCTCATTTGATTGGTTCTTAGGAAGCTCAAGTTTTAGTTGTTGGGATCATGTTGTTCCTCGTTGCTATGAAAATCGGTCTTTTAAATGGTTTGTGAATTCACGTTTTATAAATAACAATAATAGATTGAAAATGGTTTTTTCCTTTCTCCATTACCTAAAGCAGTTAAATAAATTATTATTTGCAACAAAAGTAAAAGACAAAGCACATGATTTGAAGCGGTGATGACTTTTGTTGTCTGTGAGTATTGTAATTGTGCAATGCAAGTAATTATGCAATGTATGATTTTTTTTGGGACAGAAAGTGATAGTTGAGCCATGGATAAGTGCATAGATGTATTCATTTTTTGGATAGAAAGTGATAGCTGAGCCATGCATAAGTGTACAGATGTATTCATATTTGGAATGTGACTAACTGTCCATTTTTTTGATCCCATTGTTTGCACAGTTGAGATTTGTGAGAATATTGTACGGAAAATCTGGAAGATTTATAGTAGGTAAATAATTTGTTTACTCATACGAATAAAGTATTTAATACTTAACCATATCCTTAACGCTGAGTTGAGATCAAAGCCTATAGTAAGCTAGCACTCAAAAGCATTTACTCACTTTTTTTATAACAACTATTTCAATTTCCACAGGGTGAAGCTGGGAAGAATGGAAAATGCAATTAACATAATGAATTCAAGTTTGATTGATTCCGAAGAAAATGATCCAAGTGTTCTTAAAGGCATATCGACTAAAGAAAACGTTGTTAGTAAAAGGATTGATTGATTGTGATGCAACTCATACATTAAAAGAAAGGAGGAGATGAGGACAAATAAAAGAAATGAAAACCCGTCAGTTGTTGCTCCAAAAAGAAGAGTTAAAAAGATTGCCCAAAAGAAGAAGAAGCGAATGTGGTGTCGTATTTTGTGCATGCTAATGGAATGCATTTTGTTTATGCTCTGTGTTGTATTATCAGCCAGTTTATTTTAGATCATGTGTTGATGAATGCATGTTATTTAAAAAGTTTATAAACTATGAATGTCATATTTGAACTAGTTTTATGGTATGAGCATAGTAGTATTAAAATTATCTTAGTGTCGTTCTAGTGCTTTTGAGTACAAATTTGTTTTTATTTGAACTATTTTGATTATTGGTGTTTGAAATGATGGTTCTAAGGAGTGTATGAATGGATGAACTATTGAATTGTATGAATGAATGAACTGATTATTGTATTAATATGAATTACAGTCGGAAAGGTTGATAATGTGAACCATACAGGTAAACGGGTGTGTACTCATGTATTTAGTGGCTTAGAAACGGGTTTCAAAAACTAGGAGAGGGGGCAAAAGATTTCTCTATATTTCTTTTTGAAGAGACGTTTGTATAGAGTTGTACAAAGCAAAGTACTAACGGTTTTGTACAATCGTTACCTTCTGAATATGCATTTGTTTCAAACTAAACAGACAAACGGGTTTGTATACCAGTCATCTGTCCTAATACAATGAGTGTACACTATCAGTGGAAGAGGTGAATGATTTCTTCCTTTTCTGTTTCGAGAAACGGATGTACAGAGTTGTACTTGACAAAGTACTTACGATTTTATACAACCATTGTCTTCTAAATATGCATTATTTCAAAATAAACAAACAAACGGGTTTGTGTACCTGTCAACTATCCTAACACAACAGGTGTACACATTTCTATTTTCAAATCATACTTGCTGCTCAAATATCTTCCTACTATATTTATTGAAGGTAGTTCAATTTGTTTCAAGTTGTCATACTTGCTGCTCAACAACAAAATTGCAATATGAAAAAAGATACATTGAATCCCATGGCATCCCTCTTTGGTTCTGCTGTTATTCTACTATATTGTAGCAACTACACAACGATTAAGACTCATTTACAGAATCGCTACAACTACAAAAATGGATGATTGATGTTACATTTGCGACATTAGAGATATATATTAGTACATGGTCAGCCCTTGGTTGCATTCTTATAGTATCGCGAAAGCCCAAGCATGCAGAGAAGCAACTAAAGCTCTTGCTGTTTCTTTCAATGCCAAAGTCTACATTGTATCCTCAAATTCATCTGGTAGATTCAATTTCTCCATCGCCGACTGTCAAAAATAACATACAGTTAGAAACAAAAATCAAAGTCACTAAAATTTTATCATACATATATTGGATACCTTGATGGTAGCAATATCAGTAGCAGGTGGAGTAAAAACTTTATTAATTGCACCATTCTGTTCTCCTTTTGGATGTGGTAAACTGAGCTCTATAGCTATTGGCTTCAAAGTGCTGTCTTCTTTCAAGAAAACAAGTGTTCTAGTTGCATAAACTTTGTTCTCTGTTGAGTTAATTCTATTTAAGTACGGCATTAACCCATCGTGGTGATCTAATATGTATAGCTTATTCGTGTTCAATGCCTACATAATAAATGTGAACTGTTTTCAATTACTACAAATGATTGATTTGTTATTAAGCATGAAATTTATTTACCTGTTCAACAGTTAGACCTTCTAGGTTGACTTCAAGATGTTCTTCAGTAATAGAACTAATTTGATTCCCATACTTGCTAGAATCAAGTGTGCTTGTCGGAGGAAATTCCTACAAGATTGAATATTTGTTATAAATTATACTTGATTACACGAATTCTACGAATTTCATGGATGCTTATTATTCAAGTTTGTCTATAGTGAGTTACCCATCGGAAAAAGAACAAGATGACAAATGAGAAATGGATATAAAGTAGTTTAATGGTATAACACGGTTTACATAGATTTCTTTATGTTTAAAATCTGCTGCGTTTTGAATTCCAACTGAAATGCTTTGATCGTTATTTTTTACCTTGAGCTTACATATTGTGACATGATTCACACCAGCCAACATTTCTCTTGCAAATTCTTCATCTGTTCTCCATGCATAGTTATTGTCTACAAGGTAAAATATATTGAACAATCAGAAAATGCATGAAAACATATGTAAGAAATGTATTTCATGAGCTTTGATTATGATGTATATACCTCTCAAAATATCAGTTAAGGGAAACTTCAAGAATTGTTCACTGTCTTTTCTAATAAACAAAGCTTTGATAAACTCTAATGGATTATTTTCTTGAATACAGTCAAGAAAATGAGTTTTTGGAAGAGCAGGACCGCCTTTGAATAGTTTCATTACATCTTCCATCGAGTCAAACACTTCACCAGTGTCATCAAATTTTGTTCTAAGTTTTGGGATGGTAGATAGAGCTAATGATTTGAGTGAGTAACCAAGAAAATCTGACATTTTTAGATGACCAAACCGCTCATCTCGAGGTACATATATGTGGAGGCCTACAATATCATTCAGTCTGCTCTCGGTGTTTGGATCTGCAATCAAAGAAAGACCTTGAACTTAACAGCATAAACCATAACTATTTTTCCTGGTTTCTCATTACTCAGATTCACTCAGCTAAACGACATACTTTCACATTGGTCATTTCCACGCACTAGGTGATGGGTTTATTTATAAAAATGGAGTACTAAAACTAGAAACTAATTTACCAATACAAGTTGCATCGCTTACGCTCATTTCTATACTTACTAGACGAAATGAGGGGTTTTGCACACTAGTGACATGATCAGTCATCTGTGTATCATGAATGCACCTAAAAGCAGTTCTATACATTTTAATTTGACAGATGATACGTTATTAACAGATATCTATTACCATTTATACTTGGAGCTCGACCAGTTTTTCCTCTGCGCGGATAAGGATATTCATTAGAACCACCTAGAACAGGCCTAGTAATGCCTTTATCCGGATTAGCAAGATCGTTGTAGTATGCATAATTGTAGATGTGATCCCACTCTTCTAGCTTACGATGGACATCGTTGCCTTGTAAATGGATGAGCTCGTCTTCTCTGTATGGTTTCATTGGCTCTGAAGTGTTTTTCGGAAGGTACATCTGCATAAATAAGATTTTCCATGTTCAGTATACAATTTCACATTTTATGTTTCTAACTTGTTTTCCAGGGAATTACTTTCGCATCATTCTACTTTAGGAAATAACCAGTTTCCTTCTGTATTTCTATAATCGTGGAAAGCATGAAATTTTGAAAAGGAGTTTACTGAATATTGGTAATGAATTTATAATAACTTGATGATTGTTATTCAATTTATAACTAGTATTTATAGCCACACTCCTTAGAGTCCAAGTAATTATACAATATGAAACTATTGTAAAATGGAAAACCAAAATATTAAAATATTTTTGACTTATTTTCTGAACATATAATAATTATATCCTAACAGCCTTTTTTCCACAGTGAGATGCAAGTTGGAAATGAATTCATAAAAGAATGTCTTATGTCCATAGTTGTTTTAAATAAGATCGAGTTAGTGCAAAGAAAGGATCTATAGCTCAAGAAGGATTTAAGCTTATTCAAAACAAATTGGTGAAATCATACTCAAACACATAAGTATATGGGATTAAATATATTGTTTTTCTTTTTGCTGCAATAGTTACTTGCGTGGTACAGAGTCAGATATGTCCAAGTCATAACGTTATAGATAACAAGTCAAATATGGACATCATCATAAATTACTTGATATTATCAGGTTGTTCCAACTATCTACACTCATTTAACTGGACATAAAACTCACACAAATCAGGTACTGTTATCTTGAAATTCCCCCTAAAAATCTAATCAAGTTCAAAGTAAAATACTTAATCTAGATATCTAATTTTCTTTTTAATCTAGATGTATGTTAATAAATACAAAGATTTTTGAATAGGTCATATTCTATACTGCTTTTCGTAAAAGTGCAATATATATATATATATATACTAGTGAGTGTTCATCCTTAATCACAGCCTATTCAAAAACTGTAGTAAGCAGCAATTTGTAAATTCGTGTAAAACGAACCTATTCAAAGACCAGCAATTTGTAATCATAGAATTGCCGCAATTCGTAGAGGTAAGCTATCAAAGATTCCAAAACGAACCTCTAAAACTGTAGTAAGCAGCAATTTGTACCAGTGAGTGCCGCAATTCGTGTAGGAGATACTTACTTCGGCTCTTTCTGTACTAAGCAAGTTTCAACCGTCTTTCCCTAAATCTTGTCACCTCTCCAAATTCTAGCCTCTCTAGTTTCGACTATCGCACGTAGAGCCATCGGATTTTTACCTCCCTTAATCGATTAGAACGGGTACTTATTGCTTTTTGTATTCCGTTTTTTCTGAACTAATTGTTGAGCGAGTATGTGGAAGAGAGGATTGAACGGAAAGAATGGAGGTGAAATTGTCAAAGTGATAAAACGTGGTGAGGAAGAGAAAATTCGGGGGAGAAGGAAATGGGGAAAGAGAACGAGAGAAAATACGGGGGAGAAGGAAACGGGGAAAAAAAACAAAACAGGGGAATGTTTTTTGGCTTCAGGAAAATTGATTTTGCCTAGTAGAAGTAGGCAAACCTCCCTACGGTCGGTTTGATTATATAGGTAAATAGATGATCCTACCGTCACTCATATTAGTTGAGCACAGTTATCAACCAGGGATCTAAATTTATGTTTTAAGCATCTGAATTAGGAGAGTTGAGATATTGCCATTGCTATTCACTTTTTATTTTATTTTTTGCAAGTAGTAAAAAAATTTGGCCCTAGGCCAACAACACAAAATAAACAAGATAGGTAGAAAACTCAAGTCCACAACATTTATTACATTCTCGAACCCTAGCCACAACTATCTTCATAATACAATCTTTCAGTAAATTAAACAAAACCCTAAATAGATTTGGAGCAGCGGCGATTTAGACGATTCGATTATAAACTCAATTTGTTTTGTAAATCCTTCAACTGAGAAGGCAATCAAAGCTTATTTTAGCTATAGGAAGCTACTATAAGCACTGAATCGAAGTATAGATCTCAGGAGAAGGAGATTTAAGACAATGTAGTGCTATCTTCAAAATTTAGCAAGAATACAACCTTTCATGGCGGTTCCAAGTCGATTTGAAGAATAGCTCTTTGGATTTGCTGGATTCGTCAGAAGTTGTTTCTGATGTTTTCCTGAGCTCTTGAATCTTACTGCTTTCCCATTTACACCATATAGATAAGTGATAGATTTTGCTATCTAATTCACTTCTGTAGTAGTTTGCACAAAAACACCGGTTAATACTCTCTCTCTTTGGCATCTTATTACTTGCTGCAGCGTAAATACCTCAAGAACACTGTTGGGCGCGTGGCTGTTCCTATTCAACGCAGGTAAAAACGACAAATTATTATCAATAATATTTGAAGTATTAACTGAATTTGATGTATTTAAAGACTAGTTACTTCCCTTGCAGGTAGCTTTATTGAAACAGCCACCCTCAGGAAGAAAGCCCGAGGAAACACTGCTATAGCAAGCTCCCAAGTCCTTTCACTACTAGAATTACTGTTTATCGCGACGGAAGGTTGCGACGGCCGCCGACGGCTTTTTCCAACGACTTCCGACAGTGTGTGTAACACCCCTAATTTTAAATAACATTATTTAGGAGATTTAATTAGATAAATTAAATAGAATAATGTAAAGACTAGAGTGATAAGGGGATTGAGATTTGAAAACTAAATAGAAGTTGTGCCTTAACTAAATGAAATCATAAGAATGGGTTTATAAAATGGCTTTATAAGTTAACTACTCAAGAGAATAAGGCAGGGATATTATGAGAATAGCCGTATATAACCCCATAACCCTAAACCCTTACCCCATTCTCATTATCATACTTTCATAAAACAAAAACAAAGGAGACCAAGGTCGGCCATAACCCTAAGAGAAAAATGAGTTCAAAAACCATTAGAAGCGAAGATTCAAGCTAAGAAGAATTAAGCAAGATCAAATCTCAAGTTCCATATCCAAACAAGGTGAATAATAATCTAAACCATCTCATAAATGTTTAATGAACATCTTAACTTCAGGTTTACTTTTAAAACCGTTTGGATGATTTGAATGATGTTATGCTTTGATTATATGTCATGTTTGATTTAAACAAGTATGTTTGTAAAAGGTTTGATTCGATTTTAAGGTAAAAACCATGTAAAATGGGTTTCGAATGCCATGAGGATTGAATATGTTATGTGAAACATTATTTTAGAGATGGGTTTAAATTTTCATAATATTCCAAATTATGGATAATTTATTATGAATTTTCGAACGAAAGAAATAGACAATTTGGGTTTAAATTATTTACGGTAAAAACATATTGATTTTGAGTCTGAAATCTTTTGTTTTATTAATATTGAAGCCACTTCCCAATGCTTTCAAAAGGGGTTTTTGTAGCTACTTTTATCAATGCTTTCGAAAGGGTGGTTTCGAAACCATATGTCCCCCAGTTTCTTTTACTCGGAGATTAATGTTTTCGAAAGGGTTGCTTTCGCTTATGTTCACTCTAATCCAGAAGTTATATTTAAGGTTAAACTCCATGACTTTGAAAGAGATACTTCCAATTGGTTTGAAGCTACGCTTCTATAAATTCTACTTGAACTACGCGGTTTCGAAAGATAAGTTTTAATACTTTCGAAGGGAATGTTTTAATGCTTTCGAAAGGAAGGTTTCAATGATTTCGAAAGAAATGGTTTGAATGTTTCAAAAGGTTTATCTTTAAGTGTTTTGAAAGAAGGTTTTGAATAGTTTCAAAAGGTATGTTTCATTGGTTTCGAAAGAGAAGGTCTAAGATTTCGAAAGCCTTAGTTTCAAAACAAAGAACCCAATCACATTTTTAAAGAAAACCCATGGCAATGTGAAAGAATTTTGAAATGGCATTTAACTTTGGTGTTTTGAAGAAGCTTTCCTTGCTAAAGATAATAGGTTAAACGAATTAACCATGTTCATTAAGAAATGATTACAAGGAAATTAAACCATAAATGTTTATATTATTATGTTATTATCAGTTAGCATGTATGCTTCTTCTATAAACATATTCACTTTATATTGACACATAACTGCATTTTAGGGTGTTAAGAGCAGAGTAACCAGTTATGTTGACCCAATAGTGAATATATATTGAGTTAACTCCCGTGTGAGTAGAATTGCATCCGGGAGGTCAGAAAATCCATAATATAGGATGCCCAAAGACTAATCAAAGGATTATAGGTTAGACAGGTTCTTAGTAAGCCCATGAAAACTATGTATGAAAATAGTTATTGGCAGGGACCAATAGGTTCTTAGTGATCCCATGAAAACTATGTTCGGATTAAGTTATTAAAGGAGATCAATAGGTTCATAGTGATCCCATGAAAACTATAATATGAGAGAAGTTATTGGAGAATCTAATAGGTTCATAGTAAGCCTATGAAAACTATGATTAGAGAAAGTTATTGGTACAATAGGTTCATAAAGATCCCATGAAAAATATGATTGGATGATAGTATTGGTAGGGAATCAATAGGTTCATAGTGACCCCATGAAAACTATGAAACTGGATAGGACTTCCATAAAGAATTAACAGGTTATTAGTTAGCCCACGAAAACTAATAGGTTAATAGTCACCATAGAAACTATAACTTGAGACAGATAGTCAGGTAAATGGGGATGGGTAATCTAAAGCATATTGCATGTTTGCATATCATCATAATACCTTTTATTATGTTATCTTTTAATCATTGTGGATGCCGTTACACATAATATGGTTATTATAAATTGAAATTAAGATACTAGTGAGGGGAAAACCCATTCCGCTAAGCGGCGTGATCTCACTAGATATCTATATGGTTTGAGATGGTAGGTTATTATTCATACCAAAAATTTTATCTGGCTTGAAGTTTACGTTTTCCCCTTAAACTCTCAGGTGCTCAATTGATTTTGAGTAGTTTGAGAGTTAAGATTTTTAGGTTCTCCTTTAGACGAATAAGCTTCCGGAGACGTACAGGAGGCAAGCGAGCTATTAAGAGTTCTTTCTACTTGATTCCGCTGTGTTTTGGATGTAATGGCAAAGTTGTTTAATTGTCTATATTTAGACTCTGATCAACCAAGGGGGCATCTTCACATGTCGCTCTTGGCGCATTTTCTAATAATTATATTTCTCTGAACGTGATTTACGAATTGGGATTATGTAATGACTTTGAAATGTGATTTAAAGTGGAATGAGAAATTTTTTTTATGATTTTAAATTTTTTTCATATCCTTGTGTATCTGTTATATCAATGCATCTAACATTACCTCTTTTGGTCACCGAGGATTAATAACTATGGATGACTGCAGCATTCATAATAGTTAGTTTTGGGCCTTCAAATGAGGGATGTTACAAGTTGGTATCAAAGCATAGGTTTATGTAAATTTAAAAGAAATTTGAACCTAAAAGATTTTCAAAACATATCCCAATGAATTATAAAATAAGATCGGGGTTTGGGTCAATGCTATAGTAACGTACTTGTATTTGTTATGTGTATATCTATAAGTATGTATTCCCCTCTCTCTTAGACCGTACTTCTATATCTTACTAAGGCTCGTATGCAAATTTACGAGAAAGGAAGATTTGGAGGCAGGAAACGGAAGAGGAAATCTAGGTGGAGGAAGCACATAACCAATGGAAATGCTCGACCTAATACTAGGAGGAATCCGGGTCGACAGGAAAATACTAATCTAAATGCAAATGCCAATGTAGGTGCTGGAATCCCGCCAATAGATATGGGGATGATGTAGCAGTTCTTTGTCAATCTGATGCAAGCTGGAGCAGCTGCATGAGTAGCTGGGGGTAATTCCGAAAATGTTGGAGGAGCTAATCCTGTGGCCCCAGTTGGAAACAACTATGCTAAGTTGAGCAGGGATTATACCCGTCTTGGTGGAAAGACATTTTTGGGATTAGATGATGAGCAGAAGAGGAGACTTGCTTCTAGACAGTTGCGGGGAGCAGCACTTCGTTGGTGAAATAGTATTACTTTGGGAGTTCCTGAGAAGGAGTTGACTTGGGCAGAATTTCGAAGGAGATTTGAAGAAAGGTTTCTGTTTAAAATTGCTAAGTCGGTATTGTTGAGGAAGTTCATGGACTTAGTGCAGGGTGAGATGTTTGTAATTGAGCATGCTACGAAGTTTGATGAGCTATCCAGATACAGATATGCTACCATTGACACCATCATTAAAAGAAATGAGAAGTTTATTCGAGGGTTAAGACCTAAGATTGCTAGGCGACTATGCCGCATCTCCGGGATCCAAGTACAGTTGTAGTGGAGATGGCAATCTGGAATGAAGAGATGCTTTCTACTTATGGGAAGGAAAGAGATGCTTTCTACTTATGGGAAGGAGAAGCGGTTGAAACCTAGGGTTTTTAGGGCAAGAAGAATAAATTCTTTAAGAAGAAGGGAACCCAAAAGGGAGAAGTTGAAAAGAAGGCAAAAGCTAATATGGTTTGCTTTAAGTGTGATAAGAAGGGGCATTAGGCTCATTAATGTCGAACTGGAAAAGGGAAAAAGGTTGCTGATAAAAAAGGAGCGAAGTGCTTCAACTGTGACCAGATTGAGCACTACAAGAATCAGTGTCCAGAACCAGTCAAAGCGGATAGGGGAAAAGTTTTTGCTTTGGAACCATCTTCTTCTAGACCAACTACTCCTGAGAAAGGAAAGACTGTGATGGAAGGTATGCTTTCGATTCATAGTATACCAGTTAGTGTACTATTTGATACCAGTGCATCACATTCATTTATATCTCAGTGTTTGGTAGATAAGTTATGTTTACAAACTTCATAGCTTATTACTGCCTTAAGGGTTATTAATCCGATAGGAGGGTATGCAACTCTGGAAATGAGATGTGACCAGTTAGAACTTGATTTGTTAGGTCATAAGTTTGCATGCAGTTTGTATGTTTTTGATTTTGTAGGCTTCATGATCATTTTGGGTATGGATTGGTTAAATTGACATGATGCTAGGATATTTTGCCGAGATAAGAAAATATCGCTAAGACACCCAAATAGTGATAATCGAATTATATACTCAGTGGAGAATGCAGATAGGAGTGCTTGTGCTTTGTGGGGTGCTATGGAAGTAGAAGAAGAGTTGAATCAGGTTTTGATAGCAAGAGAGTTTGCAGATGTTTTTGAGCCAGTCACGAGACTACCACCAAAGTGAGACACTGATTTTTAGATAGATCTTATGCCAAGAGCAGAACTTGTAAGTAGACCACCTAGCAGGATGACACCTACAGTGATGAAGGAATTGAAGGTGCATCTAGTGTGGAATATGCGAGTATATGATTTTTGATGATAATAAACATATATATGTTCATTTAAATGTATTTGTTAATGTACTATTTTATTTTCACATATTAAATAAATATTTGCTGAATAAAATAAATAACACAGAATTTAAATTCAAACGGATATTTATTACAATTTTGAATAGTACAAATTTGAGCTCTCAGTATATATATACAATTTGAAATTACAATACATTTCAATTTACATAACTGTCCTCACTACATATCGCTCATTCACTCGTATTTTATCTTCAACTCTATTTCAGATTGAATCCAGCATCTGAGCTATCTGCAAAAATATACACTGATGTAGTAAAATTGAAAATGAAATATTTTTGCAGTGTAAAATAAAATGTAATTTTGAAAATATTATTTGCCTCGGTTATTTGGGTTGTTCGTCATCATTTAACTTTGAATTCATCATACACGAACAGCTTGTGACATGCACAGTGTATCACTATACATGTCATAAGGCCGTGCACACTGATATACACTTGATAAAGTTACAGGGATAGGTGAGCACAAGATAAAACCGAATCAAAAGCCGGGTTCAACTCAAGTGAAATAAATATTAAGTCACGATATTGAGCATAAGGTCAAACTCGAGCTTTAAGCTGGATTCAACTCAGGTGCAATACAAAACTATGGGTCAAGATACATACAACACAGCCTCGACCAAAATTCGAATGTACACTTGAACCCAGACTGGTCAGAGAATCAAATGAATACAAGTCAAAATGCTCAGATCAAATGGAAAAGACAAACAGTAAAATTCACATGCCAGTGAAACATCAAAACTAGACTAAAATGGCAACTGGCAATAAGTGAATCAAGTCCAGCTACCAAAATTCAACGCGTACACTTGAAAAGTACTCGACCAGTCAAGACTGCATCATGAACTCAAATGCTCAAAGCAACTAGAAGCCAGAGCAGTATAACATGAACCTGGTATGCAAGACACATATGCCCTGGCAACAAACCACCTTAATGAACTGGTCAGAGCAATCTATACCAGACTACAAAGAAAACAATGAACACAACATCAAATACATGAAGACCATATTCAAGTGCAACGAACCACACAACAGTGACAACCAGACTACATGAAGCACACATGCCCAAGCTCAAAGACATAAATACAATATGATCTACCTCAAAGCAATAATAGAGTGACAAACATATATGCAAAGTCAACATGTATGCAACATAGTGCATAAGCAAAACACTGCAAAGGATGATGCCATGACCAATATGCAGAGCAGTGACAATTAGAACATATGGATACACAAGCCCATATCAGATGGAAATACAAACAGTTTCATAGGCAACAGGTTCAACTAAATAACCATCATCAGGGAAGGAACTAAATGCCGGAAGTAAATAGTCTCACAAATCAAAGTGGCCAAAGTCAACCACGACAACAGTCAATTATTCAACTGGTCAGAGCAACTCAAAGCCATATGCAATGACCAGAGGCAGTAAACAGAGAAGCCGAAGTCATAGCATAAAGTTCGAACCAAAAATTAGGTTGTAGGGGATTTCAAACTAGAATCAAATTCAAAATACCAAGGAACCAAAACCGTAGTGGCCAAGAAATCAAACACAAGTCAAAATCGAAGCCGTGGGAATCAAGTAACATAAAAATATATGAAGTGACAAAGTCAGAGAAATCATCAACATCCAAGCAACATCGAATGGCCGAGACAAATCAATTGATGAATTCAAACAAATGTATACGAACGAAGAAATAGGAATTCGAATCCTATATGAACGATTAACATCATCAGCTACAATATCATCGAGTTCAAGAAAGCTAAACAGTAAAGCAAAAGTAACAAATTACATACCAATTCATAGTCGAACTCGATCAAATTGAAGGAGCCGTGAGCAAAGTGAAGAAACGGTCGATTGCCGACGCAAATCAGAGTAAAATCCATTGTAATCGACTTACAATCAATCAGCGACATCAATTATCTCAAAGCCCTAATTTCGAGCAAAGGAAAAGAGGAACGAACGAGCTAAAGCAAGCAGCTAATTATCACAACAGAACAGGCCGACATAATAAAATAAAAAGGGAAAAGAAATAGAGATTTATTTTAATTCTATTTGGGCCGGTCAATAGAAATAGATTTGGGCTTTAATATTTAAATTAAGGGCTTTGTTTTTAAATTTGTAATTTCTTTTAAACGTTTGTATTTTCTAGTCGTGTGACTAGGGGACGAACTACGGTGGTGTAGTTCGAGAATTCGCAACTTAGTGGTTGAGTTGTGGCAGGGTTTTGAGCGTAGAGTTAGGTTAGTCGATAGCGGGTGTCGCGAGTTTACGTGTGTAAGCGTTTGACTACTTAATTTCTAGTAGAAACCTTGGGGGCAGCACGTAGGCAGGGTTTTGCCGAAGCTGGGTAAATCTGTGTGTTCTATTTTCTACATTTACTATTCTGCTATTATTTGTGCTGCTATTATTCTGCTGTGATCTGTGTTGAAATTATTTTATATACTTCCACAATAAATTTTTATAATCATTAGTATCACCCTATTCAGCCCCCCCTCTAGAGTGAAATCGATCCTACAAGTGGTATCCGAGCTAGGAATAAAAGCCATTTTTGTTTTACAATTTTTTTTAGCAAAGCTAAGCGGGGTTGACTGGCCCCTACCAGTTTATTGCAAACACAATAAAATAAATTTGCCCCGTAACAAACCTACGACACAAAAGAGAGGAGACGAAGAGAAAGAGAGGACTAAAATAAACAAAAGGAAAAAAGACAAAGCAGCAAAAGCACTGATAGTTCCACATTCCAGAAGTAATATTCCCAAAGCTATGCGAGTTGTTTCTCACACCTTCAGTGATTGTGATAATCAGAAGGTTCCATATTTCCAGTTTACTTTTATTCTTTCCGTTGAAGATTCTTTCATTCCTTTCTCTCCATATAACCCGAATGAACTTCTTTAGGACTAACAGCAACAACAAGCTAGTGTCAGTTTTCCATCTTGAGGCTCTATATATGTTGCACCATTCAATATTGCTAGTTCTGGACCTACTACCATGTCCAAGCAGTAACATGATTTTATCCCATAAACTATGCACGAACTTGCAGTTGAAGAACAAGTGTATGTTACTCTCATTACCATCAGCACAGAAGCAACAAGTCGGGTCGATGGCCATACCAATGCGATGAAGTTTGTCTTTGAAGTTCATGGCATTTCTTAGCACTTTCCAGAGAAGAAAGTTGTCACTTTCTTTACATTGACTGTTCCATACTCTCTTTCCCCAAGCAAACCAGGGATTCGAGGAGCCATGGTTGATGCACTTATAAATCTTAGAAATGGAGTGTTCGACAAGATCACTGGACCACAGAACTATATCGTTAGAGACACAAGGGTACTGTTGCTCACTGATCTCATGCCATAACCGTCGAATAGTTTGGTTGCTTGAGTACGGCAAACTGATATTGCCATCGCAAATGAAGTCTTTAGCCTTAGCATTAGAAGGAATCCCAGTTTGGGCTCTTTGATTGTATGTCATTATATTGTTTAGAATGAGCCCAGACCTGGCCCATGGGTCGTTCCAAAAGCTGACCGTTCCATTATGGGAAGCAATGTGTTTAATGTGGGGGAGTAACATGGGTCTGAGGTTCAGAATAGATCGCTACGTCCAACTACATCCATGCGGGATGTCCATGCACCAGAAATGATTGTTGCGAAGGTTGTACTTCTTAGTCCAAGCAACCCAAATGTTGTTTTTTGAGTTCAGAAGATTGTCCAGATGCCTACTGAAGGCAGCAACATTCCAATTGCGAATATTAATAATGCCAAGGCCTCCCATGCACTTTTTGGTTTCAACCTTGCAAAAACTAATAGGCTTGAGACTGTTCGAATGAATGCACCCATTCCATAGGAAATTGCACATGGCCTTTCTGATCATTAGGATTAGCTTCTTAGGAAGGATGAAGGTTCTGCTCCAGTAAGAAGTATAAGAGAAAATGACTGATTTAATTAAGGTTAGTCTACCTGCCTGAGACAAGAACCTGTTAGCCCACGCATTCATAGAGAGAGTGACCTTATCATAAAGTTTCATACATTGGAATGTGGAGATTTTGGTGGAGATCAAGGGAATCCCGAGGTATATTAGTGATTCAGAAGCTAGGGGGAGATGGCAAATGTTGATAAGAGACTGGGTGGTAGGGGCAGAGACTCCCGCAATTTTGATCAAAGACTTATCGTAGTTGATGGCAAGGCGACTGAATTGGTGGAAGGCTTTGAGAACTTTCATGATGCTGCTTATGGATTGAGGTGTTGGTTTGGTGAAAATAATGAGGTCGTTAGCAAACATAAGGCTGGAAATAAGAGGGTCTCTACATTTGGGGTGGATTAAAATTCTTTTGCAAGAGATCTCGTGGTTTATCATTGTAGTAAGGTCTTCCATAACCAGAATGAAGACGTAAGAAGACAACGGGCAACCTTGCCTGATTCCTTGCCTACTCTTGAAATAACCCACAGAATTGCCATTGAACTTCAAGGTGAAGTAAACAGAGGAGATGCAAGTAAATATCCAGGAGGCGAAATGGGGAGGAAATTTCATTTTGGCAAGGATCCTGGAGATAGAAGACCACTGAAGAGTGTCATATGCTTTCCTGATATCAAGTTTTAACATGGCACTTGGGCTGATAGAAGCTTTATTATAATCTTTGAGGAGTTCATGAGAAAGGAGCACATTGTCGAGGATGCTTCTCCCTGGCAGGAAGGCCGCTTGGTTAGGGGAAATGAGGTGTTGAATCACAGCCTTGAGCCTTGAAGCGATGATTTTGGAGATGCACTTATATGTGGTATTACAGCAGGAGATGGGTCTGAAGTCAGAAACATTGATTGGATGGTCAGTTTTGGGAATTAACGCAATGTTGGTTGCATTAACTCCAGAAAGCATTCTATTATGTTTGAAGAAGCTATTGACGGCACTGACAAGATCTCTTTTGATGAAGTCCCAACAAGTTGCAAAGAAGACAGCATTAAACCCGTCAGGTCCACCACAAGAGTCTTTGTTCATTTCAAAAATGCTTTGCTTTATTTCTTCTTCCGTCACAATGGAAGAGAGGATCGAAACCTGCTCCGAGCTGAGACTTGGCAATTTGAGGTCATTGATGATTAAAAGATCGGGCTGGAAGTTTCCTACGTTTCCAAGCAGGTTGGAGAAGTAATCAAGAAAAGCGTTGTCAACATCAGTAGGAGATGAACATAACTTCCCAGATCGATCGATTATGCTGTGGATATTGGATTTGGAGTGTTTAAATTTTAGGCTATCATGGAAAAATTTAGTGTTCCTATCACCAAGGTTATTCCACTTAAATCTGAGCTGCTATCTTTTCATATCATTTTCTGCTTCAATTGCCTTCTGGAATTGGTCCTGTAATTTGAATTCAGTGTTCGCAAGATCCATGTTATCCGGAAATTGCATAGCAAGGGATCTAGCATTTGCCAAGGATATTTCAATGGTGGACGAAAGGAGATTGCCATTGCCAAACCTTCGTCTGGCCCATGCTCCAAGAACTCTTTTCGTGGTCTTTAATTTTTGCTGCAAAACAAACATGGGATTGCCAAAAAAATTAGAGCTCTAAGCCTCTTTAACAATATTCAAAAAATCAGGCTCTTTAGTCCAAGTGTTAAAAAATTTAAATGAGGACTTTCTTTTCAGGCTACCAGAATCCATATGGATGATTTGGGGAGAGTGATCTGAGAGCAGGGGAGAAGGGAGGAAGGTTGATAAGTTAGGCCAAGAGGTAAAGAAAGGAAGGTTGCAAAATGTGTGATCAATTTTACTATAGATTCTTTTACCAGACCTACTTCTGTTGTCCCAGGAGTATCTGGAACCAGCAAACGGGACGTGGATGAGATCAGCGGAGTTAGTGGATGTGTTAAGGGGTAAAATGTCTTGCAGAGAAACAGCATTCCCACCAGTTCGATCATTATGTGAAAAGAGGCAGTTGAAATCCCCAGAGACAATCCACGGATGGGTGTTTTGGGCAAGATGAGGAAGGTAATCATGGAGGGAATGTCTACCATTCACTAAAACAAAAAAGACTTTTCACAGCGTTTGAAAAACGCTGTTAAAAGTTTTCACAGCGTTTTTAAAAACGCTGTATAACGACATGCGGTCGTTGACCCTAAATTTTTAACTGCAAAATATAAACGCTGTCAAAAACCCACTTTCTACAGCGTTTTTTAAACGCTGTTAATAATTTTTCTACTGCAAGGTATAAACGCTGTTAATAGTTTTCTACTGCAAGGTATAAACGCTGTCGTAGGGATATGCATTTTTTTCCCAATGAATTGACAGCAATGTATAAACGCTGTCGTAGGGATATGCATTTTTTTCCAATGAATTGACAGCAATGTATAAACGCTGTCGTAGGGATATGCATTTTTTCCAAAGAATTGACAGCAATGTTGTGCCATTGCAATATTCACACATATCATTAATATAAACTACATTTAATTATATTTTAATCAGTTAATGTACATAACATAAACAAATCAAACTAAAAATTGTAAAATAAAAGCATAACTATTAATCACTTCCATAAAATAAGTTGAACACAATATCCATGAACAAAGTTTACATAAACCCGTAAAGAGAGATAAAATTTATAAACCAACTGCATACAAAATTAGACAAATGCACAATATCTAGAAAGCAAGTTTGCATCTAATATCATCGGAATATTGTAAAATTAAAATATTAACGTTTTTGGAAAAAAGAAAGAAAACCCTTCAGCCAGCATGTATGATAGGTTTTCCATAAGCATCATGAGTGCAACTTCACGATCAGTAGAGTGCCTGGAACATAAAATACCAAACATCAAATAACACTAAATTCATGGGTATTAGTTTATGACTAGCAAGTCTCCATTTTCCTTCATTAAAGAAATTGATCAAACAAACCTGGCAAAATATAACCTTTTGATGATGTATGCACTGAGCAATCCAGTCCGCATATGATATTTCAAAATTATAGTTAAATATTATGAGATCCACAAGGAAAGGGAAAATATTAACATTCAAAACTTACAAAAGCTCCTAAAAAAGTGTTGGATAGAAACAGATAGATGAAATCCCTAGCAAGTTGCAACGCAGTGTCGGCATCAATATGTTCGAGATCGAAGTTATGAATTGCATTGAAAAGCAGTACAGATGTCACAGGCTTAATAGTTAATTAGGACAGAGTAGTGTATCTACATTCTCAAGTCAAACATCAAGATCGATTTCAAATTATGTACAAACCTTATAATATGAATTTTTGAATTTACGATTTACAATTTCAATCCCATATCAATTTTGATGTTTGAACATTACGATTTATAATTTAAATTCTATTTTTGAGAACCTTGCTGCTTCATATCTAACGGTTGCAAAGGATTTAAGGGTTTCCATGTGTGTGTATGTATGTGTATGTATATGTGTTTGTATATATATATATATATATATATATATATTAATTACGTATACTTTAGTCTCAAGTCTAAGACATTGAACAAATCAATGGTTGTTTGATCTCTTGGGTGAATTTCTCTGGAGTGTTTTAAAATTTGTACAAGATTAGTATTTACTTCAAGTTGAATGTAACCTTGCGAGTTAAACTGAATTCTTGCAATATCTCATAGAAATGAAAGTAATTAGTATCAAAAAATTAAATCCAATTTACATAACAGGTTATTTTTCTAGTATTGTTATAATCTTAGAGGAAATTAAGATTAACATATTTTTCTACTCTTATAGAAAGTGGAACAATTCATTTTTAGAATTTTTAGAAAATCACTTATTAGTGTTTTTGTTCATGATTTAGATTCAAAGATATATTTTTTAATGTGAAACTCAGATATTCTTTACTTTTTGTTATGATTGAACAATTTTGCTAGAGAAGGAAAATTGGTAAAACTTGAATGCCACAGCTCGCAAGACGCTTATTATAATGTCCATATATTACAATTGAGTTGTAACCTTCTTCTTTTTCTCTTTTTAGGGTCTAAAATCACTACATCAATCAATTATTTTTGCAACTTTTTCTATATATTTATTTCTACAAAGCTGAGTGGGGGCAACTCCTCTCTTCGCTTCTATATATATAGTAAATGTAGGATTTTAATTTTCTTTTTTTAGTTTATATGGAAGTTGACTAATCGTGTTTTACTACAAAGCTGAGTATACTGTTACTAAGGCTATTGCTACTAAGGTGTAGTGAGAACTTCTCTATTTTGAGTATAGTTATCTTCTTTTTGTACTCTCTGTTTATATAAGCTTGCAATATTCATTACCATCCTTAGTCTACTCTTAATATGTTAGCCAGGAAGCTGGTAAGAGAAACAACAGTGCTATGCGTCCTCACTGGCAATTTAAAACTCAAATGGATTACATGTCACGGTCTTAACAGTTTAAAAGATGCCTATTTAAGTTAAGAATAGATTATGCCACTCTAACCTACTTAATTCCACCTTTATTATATGATTGCATATATATAGTTAAGATATCTAGCCCTACCAATTTGATTGATATAATATGCAGGCTCATATTGTCTACAACTAACATGCACAAAAGGAGATACATAATTAAGGGGTGTAGATATGTTAAGTGTCATCGTAGTGCATGCTCTCTTTTAATTACATAGAAACAATATTAGTTCATCTGTAGATAATCAAGTGGAACTCATTTAAGCATTGTTGTGCTATGTTTCTATATAAAATTTTGAAGTACAACATTACCTTTGAGTACTCTAGAACAAACACGTTTTGTCCTTGCTCATTCGATCAACTGCATCAGAGATAATGAAAATATTCAATTATGTCAGTAACACTACAAAATTAGATATTTAGCATAACTAATGTGTAGAAAGTCAATTAAATAGATAACTGTTTGACCTGTTATTAAAATATTTTACAATTAAGAAAACAAAAGGAAGGACATTAGTACCATCTGAAAGAATATGTCTGCACAACAAAGACATTTAACAGGAACCAACTGCAAATTAGCATTTGCCTTCATTGGTATAATCAGGAAAACCATATTGGTACTGACTGTTGTAATAGACTTAAAGCATTTCTTTAAGTGTAAAGCATTTCAAAAGTTACACTATATGTTGATTTTAATAATTTTATATAATTAACTTATCTTTCAATAGTTACCGTTAGAACTCAAATTATTAGCATTTACAAGTGCAATAGAATATTAGTGTTTACAGCTGCAATGACTGAGTTTCTACCTTCAATAGTTACAGTTAAAATTATTAGTATACTTTATAGCAGACTGACACAAAATTCACTCAAAAATTTAGTATTTCCTCTTGAAATATTATAATGCTTTATTATAGAAATGTTTTAAGCTTTAGATTATAGTTAATTTTTATATTTATTGAAATATTAAAATATATTACCAATATATTACAATATAAAAATCTGAAGTTAACGAAAGGAAAAGGAAAAGGAAAAAAGGAATAGTTATAATATATTACATTGTAGCATCACACAAAACATATAATCCAGAAAATAAGTGTAGATGGATTTACAAATAGGCTAAAGTGATTCCCTCTCTGTTGTTTAGAAGGCATTTTCTCTAAAGTGTTTTGAGTTGTTTTCTTGATACAAAATATGTTGACCTAGCTTAAAGGAGAAGAAAAGGAAAAACTAACCGAGCATGGACGTGAGTATCGAAATAACTGCGCCAACCTTAACTGCACTTTTACTACCCATTTCTGTTTCAAAAATTGTGTGAACATTTTCGAGTGCCCCAAAATTTTGTGTCAATGCAAATTAAGCTTCTCATTTCTTTGTACCATAATGTATTATAGAGGTAGAAGAGCTCTAAAGTTTGATTAGGGAAGTGTTAATAAAAACTTGATCCTAAACCAATACTATAGATATGGTAATCTGAACTTTAGAAATGCTGCCAAGAGTTAAGGTAAGTACGTGCGCATCACTAATATCACAAATTAGGCATGTAACAAAAAAATACCATGTTTTCAAGAAGTTCATCTTATATCAATCCACCAAAATATAACAGATGGATATTTTAAACTAATCAATACGAAAATATGTATCATAATCCATCCAAAGTGATTAATCACAGTCTATGATATGCAAGCATAAAGTGTGAGCCATATGAAATGCTAGATCAAGAAAAATGAACATCGGTTTTGTTACCTAGAAAAAAGGTCTTTCATGTTGAAGCCACATGCTGCAATTGAAGGACGTTTCCAAATTGGCAACACGAATAGCCTATAATGGCAAGAATAAAATTACCAACTGAATATTGAATGGCACAAAGATAGTAAAATGCCAATATTCGATTGATGAATAGCTCAAACTTGTTATAATTTATGGTAGAAGGCATATGATAGTCCATCATTACTAAAAGGTAAATAACAGTATCAAAATAAAATTAGTTTAAATATAAAAGCCCAATATGCATGACTAGAATTTGACCAATATGCAGTTACATCAGGATCAATCATCTAGACAAAGGAAATACCATTAAAGTCCCTTATTTACATAACTAATGCAAATGAGATTGTAGAGCTGGTGTGCAACTTATCTGTAAAATTTAACAATCAAATCTAAACCATTCACTTGGACGTTTAAAATAATAATTAACAAATCTTATCATTAATGAATAACTACAATATAATTGGATACATTGGAGACGGTGGATTCGATCTCCTAAATTAAGCAGAAAAAGAAAATGTAACATCCACACATATAGCACTCTATAACCCTGTGCATACTACTTTATAACACTCTACCACAAAAAAACTTTTAAAACAAGGCCTACTACTAACAATTACCACCCCCGCCAACAGTAAGTGTGCACAACAAACCACACTGACACTGCCACTCAAACTCATGTAATTAAGGACTTCTTTATTTTGACTTTCAGTTGATAGGATTCAAAAGATCATAAGATTATTATTATTACTAGTTTATAAAAGTAGGAGACAACAAAGAACTATGAAATAATTTAACTATAGATTATTATTATTATTATTTTAAGGTACCTCAAATGATTAGATCACCACTGGCATCCACATCCACCAAGCATTCGGCTAGACCACCAAGCACTCCGAGCAATCAGATTTGTACATGTACAGAACTTGCATTACTCCAAGCATTTAGCATTTCCTGTATTGGCTCTCAGCAATATGTCATGTTGTTCATGTAGTCATCATCCAACAATTAGTTCTGCATTCAGCAACTTCAGCTACAACGTCAGAAACGAATAACAATGGAGTCAATGTTTTCATTTGCTAGGCCTGCATCACCAAGAATCTATGCATATATAGCTTTTTATTCTTTTCCGTGCACGGGAAGTTATACATTTTTATTCCTAGGTAAAACTAATTTTTGTTAACAGACAGAAGTTCAAATAAAAAATAAAATAAAATTCCAAAGCAAACAGGTTAGCAACTGGTGCATAGTTGACGGCCAATCCCAGTCACTTCTATATTGATTGTCTTATTTCAATCTTATAAATAAGTGCAAGCAAGAGCAACTGACTTTGAACATATGTTGTCTAGCTTTGGCATCAGGTAAAGGAATGTAGATTCGCTTATCAAAACGTCTTAGAATGGCCTGTATATAAAAATTAAACAATGTCAAAAAACTAGACTTAGCAACCAAAATGCAAACTAACATAATACTTTAAAAGTTGTGACCGAAGACATCAAAACTGAACCTTATCAAGCATATGGTGTATTTGTTGCAGCCAAAACAAGAACTGTCTGGTTATTGTTTCCTACACCCTGAAATAGGTAAGCTTTTCAGAAACAATATTTATTTCTAAAATATACCAAGTCCTTTCTTTAAAAATACATGAATAATGATTTACTTCTAAAACTTTTCCAAAATGACACAAGTATATATAAGAATAAAATATTTTAAATTGACTCCAAAATCTAACAAGTTGTTATTCACGAGAATAACATCCAGTTGAAAATATAAGTATTAAACTTGTATCACCATTGATAACAGACTCAGATGGTGAGTGTAAGTGCAAAAGCCAATGAGAAGGTCATTAGGCATGTAGCAAACCAGCAACAACCCATTATATTACTGAGCAAACCTGGGGCCAGGAAGGCTTGGGCACAACAGAAGCATAGCAAAGCAATGAAGAATAAACCTAATCTGATATACCAGTACCAGCCTGCAAGAAGAGAAAATTTAATTTCTTAGAGTTGCAATTGGATTTTATTCCAAGTTGATTTTTTTGTATTATTTACATTTTTAGTTGAAAGTTGCTATTTTGTGAATGTAATATTGATATTTAAAATGTTTTTTTAGGATGACAACAGGCATAGCCCAACTAGAGGTGCTGGCCATCTCCAAGATCATTTACACGATGATGCAACATGAAGAACATAAGTAATTTAGTGATAAAACTGACTTAATCTATTTATTAACTCGTGTAAAACCATACCTTCCAACCCTTCATGTTCAGCTTTGTTTTTGGCATTACCGTCCTATGGCTGAGTTGAGTAGAAATTAGAAATATTTTCACTGTTTGCATGCCATAACAATCGATAAAATAGTCTTACGGTTGTTCCAAGACTTTTGAAATGACACAAGGTTAATACACCACTGCAACTTTCAGTGGCTCCAGTTTTCACTGCCTGCTTATGAAATCTACTCTTACGTAGCAGATGTGCCATCAGAATAATAAATGACACATAAGCTTAGGCTTTGTTTCAAATCCAAGAATATCATTACAAATATAGATAAAACATAATACTGCTATATACAGATTTATGCTCTTTAGTTTATAAATTAAAGACTTGTACAAAACTATGTTTTAGAGATGGCCTTAAAAGGAATAGGGAATGTACTTATTCCAAAGTCCAAACACAATTGAAAATCGATCTACAACATATTAAGATACATGAAACTGCTATGAACATGTTTATAACTCATAATTCATAGTTTATTTCAGGGGTGCTCAATTTGCATAAAATGATAAATATGGTATGAATGGACTGTGAGAACACAAGTGTTCAGTTAATGTCCTATAATAAATATTCATAGTTTACTGCTTTTTTTTGTTTTACTTCCTCTTTCTCCCCTCTTACAAGCATGGCATTATAAAATTAATTTTCGATTGGAGTAAATTAGATGACAAATAATGTATTTTTTGAATGAATGCTTCATCTAAATTGGCTCTTTTATACACCATATACTTATATTTCATTTGCTAAAATACTTCCCACTCTTTTAACATTAAATGCTTTAATTTACTAGTATATTCTTTTCTCGTTGGTCCACAAGCATGCACTATATATCATTCAAAACTCGGAACACCAATAATGCTTTACAAAAGCTAAAAGTTCCTCACGGAATCAAGAGTGATGCAGGAGTAACTACTGAAATATAGTTAAATGCAATTCCTAGAAAATGTTAAAGTTATAAACAAGCTAAAGTTCATGTAATTGTTCTTCAGTATGATTTATATAATTAATAATTTCATCGTCACATTGTGTATGTTTTCTATTGGAATGTTATGTTATAATCATATTCTTTAGCTTAGCTTTTCTTGGCAACCCGACTAAAATTGGAAGTAACCAAGTATTACGAGAGACGAAAATATGAAACTCCATTTTAAAATAAAAACTAAGGCACTGTTATTTTAGTTATCAGTTTTGATCTAATCAGATTCTCAAATATTCACATATTTTCTTTAACCTATTATGACCCTCAGAAGCTTTTTATTTGCAAATAACAAAGGAAATGTTGAGCTCAAAGATGTTGATTTTAGGTTATCAATATTCGTTGAGCCTGGCATATGCTCTACTGGTTTTGAAATCAAAAAATAAAAAATAAATAAAATAACTAATTAATATATGGTAAAGATCGATTTTTATACTATGTTTGTTTTGAAACATACTATGGTAAAAATCAAAAATTGATTTTCATACTATGTTTGATTTGAAATCAAAAATAAAAAATAAATAAAATAAGTAATAAGTATATGGTGAAAACAAATTAAATAACTAATATTAAAATTTACATTTAGTCTAGTATATGGTGAGTTGATTGCATGTACCATATATTCAATGTATATGAAATATGTCAAATGAGATTCATGAGAACTTAAATACTTAACAAATATTTCAAACAAAAGAAAACACTCGCTTATATCAACAGTAGCTATGTCAAAGCATGATTATTCTCTGCTTGTTGATTATTAAGGACGTTGTTGAAGTTATAACAGCACATATCAAAACTTTAGAGTAGAATAACTAATTTCTCTCTACCCTGAAAATCGCAGAGATGAAATTATATCATCATTCATCACCCACATCAATTTGTCTATGTTAACCTAAATTAAATTTTAATGTATTATTCATACAAGGATTCAAATCTCAGATAACATCTCTAACAACTTTGTTCATCGCAATTTTAACAAAAATCCAACGAGTAAAACTCAATAAGTACAAAAATTATAAATCATGATGAATTACAAAAAAAATATTGACCTGAAAATTGAGTAGATCCGCATCGAGGAAAATAAATGACTGAATGATTCTGTCCAACAAGGAGGAAGAGGCTGAATGATTGCTTTAGGAGGCCAAACGATTAATTAGAGGGAATTGTTGAACAAGCAAACGAGTCTAACATGGAGGAGGAGGCCGAAAGATTGCCACCGACGAGAGTCGTTCTAGGGTTTCATTGCCATTTTGCTTTTGGAAACGGGAGGAAAATGAGATAATTGTAAAAGGATTTGGCCACAAAAATGAACGGAAAGCCCGCCATATAATTTCATTAGAGCCTGCCTTATAATTTTGCTCGATACATCATACAACGTTTGGACGCGATTTTCTTTTCGTTTAAATCACTTTCACTGCATTTGTTATTAGAACGCTAAGAATCATTGCAGTCAAAGGTAAATTTTGTTGTAGTGATTGACACAGTTGACAGCATACACAACAGTAAGGTACATGGATTTGGATGAAGGAATGTGATGAAGATGAGAGTGGATGAACTGTTTGTGAGAGAGAATCGGGGACAGAGAGAAAATTTTTGGGTCATAGAGAATCAAGATTCTACCATAAGGAGCTTCGAGAAGATTGTGACAAGATTTCCATTACGGGTTGACGTATTGCACCGCTTTTAAGCTAAGAGCAAGATTAAGTTTAGTTTCTAAGATGGCTATGAGACTGAGGTCATACTTCGAAATAATGGTTTTGACTTGGTTTAATTTGGATTGGAGATGAGCTCCTCTAATATTCCACACACCAAAGGTTTGCTTCATTAAGGTAAACCGTTGAATGTGGAATTCTAGATTGACTTGCTTCTGGTTGCAGAAGAGGGGCTGTCACTTGTTTCGGGAAGAATTCTGGTGGATGAGGTTATCTTGGAAATGTTGTGATCATTATTGGGTTTTTTAGCATGGTGGTTTTTAATTTTGGATTTGGGTTTAGACGTATGGTGCTGGGAATTTGAGGAAGGTGGGTTTTTGGATGGAGCAGGCATGTCGAAGTAGCCAGGAGGAACTTGGATGTGGGAATAAGGTCCTGGGGATGAATCCATGACGTTGAGGATAATGTCATCAAGCTGGATGATGGGCGATTGTTTGGGTTTCATGATAGGAAGGGAAAGAGTTTTGGTTAATGGGTTTGGTTGCTGTTTGTTAATGTGTGCACATGACATATTCATGCACAAAGCCACTGTACATGTTTTGTCTGGGTCATTATTACCAGCTAAATCTTCCATAATTGTAGCATCCCTATCTGCTCTAATCTCGTCCAATGATGATAACGCATTAAAACTATTATGCTCAGCTTTGCCATACAGATCATGGCCCTCGATGGTAGACACTCTATTTCCTGGAATTTTTTTGACTGTGCTTACTTCATTTGCATGAGCTTCAAGCAAGTGAATTGAGCCATTATCCCGGGGAGTTTGCGTGTGAACCAAGCTTTTACTCGAAGCGGGCACATGTTTGTCTAATGTTTTCCCTGGGCGCATTCTATCATCATGGTCCAGCACAATACTTCTATGTGAGTTGGACACCACTGTTGTTATCTGAGTTTGGCTATTCTTTTGAACCTGCTTCCTCTTTGCAGTCTTAAACCATTGCTGTGTTCCTTCATAATTTACTTCCTTCTGTTTTTTACTTTCCTGCATAATTTTAGCTTGCTCTTGGATAGGTGACTCTTCAAGCACTTGCTCCAGCTTGGCATCACAATGATCTGTCAAATGCCCAAACACTTTGCAATGCAAGCAAATTTTAGGCTTCCATAGGTAATTGACATTGACGAATTGTTCGCTTCCATCCTGAAGCAAGACTGGAAATTTCTCAACTAATTCTTTTCCTGGTGACACTTCGACAAGGCATCTAGCATAGTTAATTCTTTCAAGCTTTTCAGTAGATTCATCAAGACATATTAACTTCCCAATTCGGGTTGCGAGCCAGTTAATCCCAAGATGGGACCAGGCAAAGATCGGGATGTTTGAAAGCTGTAACCAAACCGGTACAGCTCTGATGTTGCCTCTGACATTACCAAGCTCAGAAGACCACTGTTGAATGATGAAAATCTTATTCCTGATAAATATCGGGTCGCTTCTCAAAATCCTATGTCTGTCCTCATCACACAAGAGTTGAAAAAGGAATAAGGCACCATCGAACTTGACCTTGACTGCTCCTTTCAATTTCCATATTCTTTTGAGATTTTCAACAACAGTAGTGAAAGATAGAGGCTTATCAAGGAAGAAGCCAACAATGTGATCTTGCCAAATCTCTTTGCCTGCTGCCAAAACTTCCACTGGAGGAATCATGGCGTCACCTTTGAATTCAAGGTTGATGGTGATAGGAGAGTAACCACCAGCATTGCGTGGCTTGTTTTTGAATAAATTCGACCAGGAAAGGCTGGAAGAGGAAGATTGGACAGGCTGTTGGATGGGCATAGGAGGGACAGCGGTGCGGGGAGAAGGAGAGGTTGGGGTTGGAGGGACAGGGAGTAAAGGAGCGGGAATGGATGGATGGGAGAGGACAGGTGAAGTGGGAGTGTCAGAAAGCATGGCAAGAATGAGAAAGGCTGGTCAAAGGTACGGGGAGGGAGGGAATTCGACAGCCATGAAAAGTTGATTTTTCAAAACCAATTTTTTTTTAAATTTGAATTTTCAAAATGGCTTCTTTTAATAATGCTTTTACTGAGGGTCGGTCCAATATTATTCCTTTTGTTTTTGATGGCACATATTTTTTGAATTGGAAACTAAAAATGGAATTCTATTTAAAATCTGTTAATGTTAAATGTTGGAATATTATTGAAAATGGGTGTGATATAATAGACGAGAAAATTATTTCGATTAATGTTCTTGCTATGCATATACTATATTCTCATATTAATTAAGATAATTTTAACTTTGTCTCTCGTTGTGAAAATGCACAGGAAATATGGAATACTTTTGATGCAATATACGGTGCAAAAGTCAACATCCGTGAGAGATCCCCCATAATCGACTCAGAAACATGCTTAACAGAATTGAAAAAAGGCAGCAGTGATGATGATGATAATGGAGCAGCTAAGCTGGCGCTACTAATAAAGAGATTCAAAAAGTGCAACCACAAATACGGAAATCCAGCTCCAAATCCACAATTGAAAAGCAAAATAATCAAAGCACTAGACAACTCAGAAGAACACGAGATCATTTGTCACAAGTGCAACAAACCCGGTCATATCAAGCCCAATTATCCTCGAAATCGACACGACCAAGAAAAGAAATAAAAAAGGAGAAGTTTTGCAGCCACGTGGAATAAAAGTGATGATGATAGTAAAAGCACTAGTAGTGAGAGTGAGAAAGGAGATCTGTGCCTTCAAGGTGATATGACTGATAGCGATGATGACGAGCTAAGCGATGTATCAAAACTCACTCACTCAAAATTACTTATATATTTCCATGAAGTAAATGGCTGTTTCGAACGACTTAGGGAAAGATACACTAAAATTGAATCACAAAGAAATACTTTGATAGATTTAAATAAAAAGCTTGATCAATTGGTTAAAAACTATCAAAGCAAAACCCCTAAGTGTGATAAGTGTCCAACATTCGAAGAAGAGATTAAAAAATCAGAAATTAAATTTAAATCGCTTGAAAATGATATTTTGATTTTGAAAGAGAGTGAAAACACTAGAAGAGAAAATTCTATTAAAAGGTGCACTCAATTATTGAACGAAAATGAATCACTCAAAACACAAGTCCAACAACTGTTGACGACTTTAGGAAAATTTTCAAAAAGTGAAAGATCGTTGAATATGCTATTAGGGAAAAAAACTGTTAATACAGTTAGACAAGGACTTGGATATAATCAATCTGAACCTGTTAAAAGCAAAATTAATAAAGTCAAATCCGAGTGCACAATTTGTAGAAAAATTGGACACAATCAAAATATTTGTTGATATAGACCCAAACACGTGAAAAACATTCCAATTTGGGTTCCAAAAGGCACAAATATAAAATCCCTCAAAGTCAAAAAAATCTGGGTGCCGAAAGGGACATATATAAATAGTTTTGGGTCTCTAGAAAATTATTTTTCAAAATTTGTTGCCACTAACAACCATGGACCTATAAAAACAAATAGGTCGAAAAATTATTCTCTTGTGTAGGTGTAGTGGCAGGCTAAGGAACAACAACAGTGTCATCTGGATTCTGGTTGTTCCAGAAACACAACGGGCGTCAAATCAAAGTTCCTTAGCCTAGTACAAAGGTGACAGAATCACAATGGGCAACAACGAAAAATTATCGTAAAGGTAAAACAGGTAATGGTATATTCATCTTGAACGATTTATTAAATGTGATAATCTGCACCATAATCTGAATTTAATTAAGCCAGTTATAATGAATGATGATTTTGGTTCTAACTTATTCAAAATGTTGACCAATAATCTTTGAACTATTTCATATAGATTTGCTTGGACTAATGATGATGTTTTATTGATTATTGTTTACTCATGATACAAGTGGATATATTTGTTTATCTTATCTGGCAGTATGGTCACTGTTTGCTTGTTTACATGGTTTCAATTCAAATTCAAGAGAATTTCATTTGAAAGCTAAAAAAACGATTTTAAGGAAATTTGTTGCACACATCACGGTCTGGTCTATAACATCCAACTAATGATAACCTCGAGTGAAAGAAAAATTCAGATGCAAACTACACTGGTAATCTAGTTGATAGAAAAATTACTAGTGGAACGTGATTTATGTTGAGACATTCAGTAACTGTACCGCTTTTTCAAAGAAAATATCTGCATATTTTTCATTTCAAATAATTTTCAATTAGCGGACATTTTTCTTTTCTAGAACCCCTTCTAGAAAATCATTTTTGTTGACCTTATTTTAGATTAGTCATTTTAGAAAATTTGATTTGATAATTATTGGATTTGATATTAAATGACTACATGAACTAATCTGACCCCTACTAATTATCGAAAAGATAAATAGTGATTGAAAAAGTGATGAGTGTTGATATTAATCATATATTATAACTTGAGGCAGTATAATTAGTAAATTTCTTTAGAAATTTAAACAAGAGTTATAAAAACTTTTTGTTGGTAAAAATTCCATGACCATTTCTATTTCTATCATATTTCTATCGACCATCACTCATCAAAATCCAATATAGTATGTCAAGATGTGGTATTTTAAACTGGAAATCATTCGTTTTTTCAATTGATTATATTTTTAAGAAATAAAAACATCCAAAGTATTCACTCTCATTTAAAAGTCCTCACCGTTATGCATGGGTGAATTACTTGGATTTTTGATTATGTGCTTCCATGCTTATTTAAAAGTCCTCACGGTTATGCATGTATGGAACGCATATCAAAATTGAATTACTAAATAGACAAGTTGATTCTAATCCCATTTAAAAGTCCTCACGGTTATGCGTGGTTAGAAGATACTTGAATTCATTTTTTTATAAAAATTTGGAATACTACTAATCTCATTTAAAATTCCTAACGGTTATGCATGGTTAGTAGATATTCAAATTCCTAAAATAAATATACCACAAATAAACACAACTATATGGTTCTATATGATGACATCATCCCTATCATTCTAAAGTGGAATATGCGTCAAACAAAGTATTTATGATTTTTGTTTGATTTTTTATTGAAATTTAATATTTATACTTGATTGAGATTAATGTTGCATTAATGTCTATCACTTTATCCCTAATTTTTCTAACACTATTACTCTTTTGCTGATAACAAAAGGGGGAGAGAAAAGTTAAGATTTTGGAAAATAAAAGTCAAATATTTTATTCAGTATTTTCTAAAAGCATCTTGGACGATTTGCATATTTTTATTTATTTTCATGCATATATGAAGGGGGAGCTTGTGTAGAGAGGGAGCATTCAAATAGGGGGAGCAAATTGAATAATCAAATACATTTAATAAATTCAAAATCTTAAATATATGTTTGTTATCATCAAAATGGGGAGATTGTTGAATATGCGAGTGTATGATTTTTGATGAGAATAAACATATATATATTCATTTAAATGTATTTGTTAATGTACTATTTTATTTTCATAGATTAAATAAATATTTGCTGAATAAAATAAATAACATAGAATTAAAATTCAAAAAGATATTTTATTCAAACAAATATTTATTACAATTTTGAATAGTAAAAATTTGAGCTCTCACTATATATATACAATTTGAAATTACAATACATTTCAATTTACATTACCGTCCTCACTACATATCGCTCATTCACTCGTATTTCTCTTCAACTCTATTCCAGATTGAATCCAGCATATGAGTTATCTGCAAAAATATACACTGACGTAGTAAAATTGAAAATGAAATATTTTTGCAGTGTAAAATAAAATGTAATTTTGAAAATATTATTTGCCTTAGTTATTTGGGTTGTTTGCCAACATTTAATTTTGAATTCATCATACACGAATAGCTTGTGACATGCACAGTGTATCACTGTACATGTCACAAGGCCGTGCACACCGATATACACTTGATAAAGTTACAGGGACAGGTGAGCACAAGGTAAAACCCAATCAAAAGCCGGATTCAACTCAAGTGAAATAAATATTAAGTCACGATATTGAGCACAAGGTCAAACTCGAGCTTTAAGCTGGATTCAACTCAGGTGCAATACAAAACTATGGGTCAAGGTACATACAACACAGCCTCGACCAAAATTCGAATGTACACTTGAACCCAGACTGGTCAGAGAATCAAATGAATACAAGTCGAAATGCTCAGATCAATTGGAACAAACAAACAGTAAAATTCACATGCCAGTGAAATAGCAAAATTAGACTAAAATGGCAACTGGCAACAAGTGAACCAAGTCCAGCTACCAAAATTCAATGCGTACACTTGAAAAGTACTCGACCAGTCAAGACTGCATCATGAACTCAAATGCTCAAAGCAACTAGAAGCCAGAGCAATATAACATGAACCTGATATGCAAGACACATATGCACTGACAACAAACCACCTCAATGAACTGGTCAGAGCAATCTATACCAGACTACAAAGAAAACAATGAACACAACATCAAATACATAAATACCATATTCAAGTGCATCGAACCACACAGCAGTGACAACCAGACTACATGAAGCATACATGCCCAAGCTCAAAGACATAAATACAATTGATCTGCCTCAAAGCAATAACAGAGTGACAAACATATATGCAAAGTCAACATGTATGCAACAGAGTGCATAAGCAAAACACTACAAAGGATGATGCCAGGACCAATATGCAGAGCAGTGACAATTAGAACATATGGATACACAAGCCCATATCAAATGGAAATACAAACAGTTTCATAGGCAACAGGTTCAACTAAATCAACATCATCAGGGAAGGAACTAAATGTTGGAAGTAAATAGTCTCACAAATCATAGTGGCCAAAGTCAACCACGACAACAGTCAATTATTCAACTGGTCAGAGCAACTCAAAGCCATATGCAATGACCAGAGGCAGTAAACAGAGAAGCCAAAGTCATAGCATAAAGTTCGAACCAAAAATTAGGTCGTAGGGGATTTCAAACCAGAATCAAATTCAAATTACCAAAGAACCAAAACCGTGGTGGCCAAGAAATCAAACACAAGTCAAAATCGAAGCCGTGGGAATCAAGTAACATAAAAATATACGAAGTGACAAAGTCAGAGAAATCATCAACATCCAAGCAACATCGAATGACGAGACAAATCAATTGACGAATTCAAACAAATGTATACGAACGAAGAAATAGGAATTCGAATCCTATATAAACGATTAACATCATCGGCTAAAATATCATCGAGTTCAAGCAAGATAAATAGTAAAGCAAAAGTAACAAATTACATACCAATTCCTGGTCGAAGTCGATCAAATTGAAGGAGCCGTGAGCAAAGTGAAGAAACAGTCGATTGCCAATGCAAATTAGAGTAAAATCCATTGCAATCGACTTACAATCAATCGGCGACATCAATTATCCCAAAGCCCTAATTTTGAGCAAAGGAAAAGAGGAACGAACGAGCTAAAGCAAGCTGCTAATTATCACAATTGAGCGAGCCGACATAATAAAATAAAAAGAGAAAAGAAATAGGGATTTATTTTAATTCTATTTGGGACGGTCAATAGAAATAGATTTGGGCTTTAATATTTAAATTAAGGGCTTTGTTTTTTAATTTGTTTTTTAATTTGTAATTTATTTTAAACGATTGTATTTTCTAGTCGTGTGACTAGGGGACGAACTTGTAGTTCAAGAATTCGCAACTCAGTGGCTGAGTTGTGGCATGGTTTTGAGCTTAGAGTTAGGTTAGTCGATAGCGGGTGTCGTTAGTTTACGTGTGTAAGCGGTGACTACTTAATTCCTAGTAGAAACCTTGGGGGTAGCACGTAGGTAGGGTTTTGCCGAAGCTGGGTAAATCTGTGTGTTCTATTTTCTGCATTTACTATTCTGCTATTATCTATGCTGCTATTATTCTGCTGTGATTTGTGTTGAAATTATTTTATATACTTCCGCAATAAATTTTTATAATCATTAGTATCACCCTATTCACCCCCCTCCCTTTAGGGTGAAATCGATCCTACAGTTAGTGGATTTAAAAGGGAAGAATTTTATTAGACCATGCAGTTCGCCTTGGGGAACGGTCGCGGTGTTTGTAAAGAAACCAGATGGGTCGTTAAGGATGTGTATTGATTATTGTAAGTTGAACGAGAAGACGATCAAGAATAGGTATCCTTTGCTAAGAATCGATGATTTATTTGATCAGTCGAGTGGAGCCAGAGTATTTTTCTAACTAGATTTGGCAATAGGTTTCCATCAGCTAAGGGTGGCAGAGGGCAGTATTCCATTGATGGCATTTCAGACTAGATATAGTTCATACGAGTGGTTAGTAATGCCATTCGGATTAACTAGTGTGCTAGCTTTCTTTGTGGATTTGATGAACCGAGTTTTCTAAGTGCACTTGGATAGGTTCGTATTAGTATTCATAGATGACATTTTAATATACTCTGGGGATGAAAGAGAGTATGAAGTTTATCTTAGAGTAGTGCTTGAGATGCTAAGGCAGCATTAGCTAAAAGCGAAGTTTTCAAAGCGTCATTTCTGGAAAAAAGAAGTCAAGTTTCTGGGTCACGTGGTTTTAGAGAAGGGTTTGTCTGTTGATCCGGCAAAGATCGAGGCAATAAATAGCTGGAAGAGACCAAAGACGGTGACTGAGATCAGAAGTTTTCTTGGACTCGCTGGCTATTACCGGAGATTCATTAAGGACTTCTCGCGGATAGCAGCACCTCTGAATAAGCTAACCCGGAAGGACATGAATTTTATTTGGTCTGAAAAATGTAAGGAAGTATTCCTTAAGTTAAACATTTGTTGACCAACGCGTATGTGTTAGTAGTTCCAGATGGAAACTAAGGATTAGTAGTGTATACTGATGCATGTAGAACCGGATTAGGGGCTATGTTGATGCAGAAAGGTAAATTTATTGCCTACGCTTCTCGACAGCTTAGACCACATTAAATGAGATATCCTACACATTATTTAGCGTTGGCAGCGGTGATCTTCATACTGAAAGTATGGAGACATTATCTCTTAGGGGAGAGATTTGAGTTATACACAGATCATAAATCTTTAAGATATTTATTCTCTCGGAAGGAGTTGAATATGAGACGGCAGAGGTGGCTAGAGTTTTTAGCAGCTTATGATTTTGGTATAGAGTATACACCTAGAAAAGGAAATAAAGTAGCGGATGCTCTTAGAAGAAAACATCAGAATGTTGTGTTAGCTATGTTAATGGAATGGAACGATTTAGAGGCTTTGATTACTTGCAGTGTGCAGTTAAGATTGACTGCTAGTTTTAGTCAGAGTATGCTATGTTATCCTGCTTGGAAGTCCGACCAGTTCTGGTCGAAAGGATTGCTTCTAAGCAAAAAGAGGATCCATAGTTAGCCAAGAAGATTAAAAGGCTTGAGGTTGGATCGGAGATTTCGGATCTAAAAGATTTCAATCTTGACCAGAGGGGATGGTTGAGAAATAAGGGATGGTTGTGTGTTCCGAATGGTTAGGACTTGAGGAGAGAAATTATTAGGGAATGTCAACCGATCCAGATTTACGATTCATCCTGGGGGAACCAAGATGTATCAAGACATGAAGAGGAGTTTCTACTGGGAAGGTATGAAGAAGGATGTTGTCTTGTAGGTAAAGCAGTGTGTGAACTGTCAACAATTAAAAATTAAACATCAGAAGCCGAGTGGATTACTTCAACCTTTGGAGATACTAGTTTGGAAGTGGGATTCAATATCCATGGATTTTATAGATGGGTTGCCAAGGTCGAATCAAGGAAATGGAAGTATATGGGTTATAGTGGACAGGTTGACTAAGAGTGCACATTTCATTCCAGTTAAGTCAACCAGGGCGGCACCTGTTTTAGCTAAATTGTTTATGACGAACATAGTTAGATTGCATAGGATTACTTATAGTATAGTAAGTGATAGATATGCTTTGTTTACTAGCGAATTTTGGAAGAGTCTACAGGATGTGTTAGGTACCAAGCCCAAGATGAGTACCGCGTATGACCCTTAGATAGATGGACAGACAGAGAGAGTCAACAAGGTACTTGAGGATTTGTTAAGAGCTTGTGTGCTAAATTTTGGTGGATCTTGGGAAGATCACCTACATTGTAACGACCCGGATTTTTCAACGTTTAATTGTGAATATTTAAAATGGTTTAAATATTGGGTTTGGGATTATAATTTAGTTAGTAAGATTTTAAAACTGAAAATTTAAGAGATTTCGGAATTTTCGAAATCATCGATTTAATCGACGAGTTAAAATAACGATCCGGGGCACAGTCTCAAAATTCAACGAAACCAGTTCCATCGGATCTGTAATAATATATTATTATCAGATTTCAAATTTTGTAGCATTTGGAGTTATTGTTTGGTCGTACGGGATATAAACGCGTTGAAATTTATATCGAAAATTCAATATAATAATTGGGTCTAAAAAGCTATCTTCTCCATACGATCGAATTAGGGCTCGAAACCTTTTCCATTGTGTTCGGAATAGGGGTATAACATTATAAACGCCTAGTGGCATGCCTCGATAGGGGTTTGAAGTTTTGAGCTGGGTAAAGTGAGATATTTATAATTAAAAATATTATAATCTGTTAAGACAAGACCTTGCCTTCTCCAACACGCCTTCCCTCAACCTTAAATCACATCCCTATCCCTTCTTTTCAATTCGAAATTACTTCACATCAGAATTTCGTTCAAAACAAATCGACATTTAAAAAAATGTCGCATTCTCTTTAGCTTTAAAATCGCGTTATACTTCTTCAAAAAACACAAATGAACAAATCTAAAATTGCTTCGAACTCAGAAAAAGGGGGAAGGGGGAATGATCGAATACGAAACCGAATTCGTAATCAAAATCTCGCGATAGAAGATTTTGGGAGGGGCAGGCTACGCGGCTACAGGGGAAGAGTTTCACGAGCACACTAGTGGTGGGGGTAGCCGATGCTTGGTCGTGGCTACATGCAGGAGCGTAGCTGGCGAAGTTGAGTTTTGGCCGAAGGCTGGATGCTTGTGTTAGGATTCTCGAGTAAAGGGGCTTCAGTGGTTAGACTATGGTGATGGTTGATCCTCATTTAGGGGGTGCGACAGTTGTAGGCAGTAGGGGATCGCGATGGTCGCGACTTGGAGAGTACGACGACAGTAATGGCATCTGGTGGAGGGGCTCAGCAATGGTCGATGAGCCGTCGGTGCTGGAATGGAGCGATGTTGGTGAATTCACGATGTTGACTAGTGGCAAGGTGGAGCTGTTCGAAGTGGTGATGTCGCCATTTTAGGGTGGCACGCAGGTTCGAAGAGGAGGTTGGTCAGTAGCTCGGCTGTAGCGGGCTCGATTTGGGGAAGGTGATGAATTAAACTAATTAAGGTAATTCTATTATAAAATGTAATTAGTTAATTTAATTACGGTAATTAGAAGAGTAATATTATTTTATGAAATCCAAATCTCATAAATACTTTTACCTATTTATTATGAGGTCATATTAGAATAAGAGAATAAAATTTGGAAATTGGAACGATTAATAGATATTCGGCTGATTAAAAATCAAGGTGAGAAAAAAATTCTTATTCATTTGGATTATCAAAATTTAAATTTTAAATAGTTGAATTAAATTTTGGATGCCTGTTGAATTTATAATTATTGTTTGTTGAATGATATAATATATATAGTAGTATATATATTAGTAGTTGGAGTGATATTCCCGCATATTATAGTGGATGAGACCATATGCGCCCACATAATAGCGGATGACCCTATATACTGCGATATCCCCCTCGAAGTGGAATTGGTATTTTATATGTTGTATTAACATATGTGGATGCAGGAAACATGTTGGAGGGATCCAACTGGATTCCTAAAAAATGTTGATTAATTTTCATATATAGTGATATATGATTAGTGTGAATAATCTGTTGTAGATTATTGTTATGATATTGAATTATTAAATGTTATAATAGCACGGACCTTAAATTTGGTATTTTTAAATACCATAAATAGTTAAATTTGAATTTGAAGGAATTAAAAAGAGAATTTTGAATATAAAAATATTTATAGGGAAATTTGGATTATTTTAAAGGAAATTAAGTGGAAAAAAAATATAATTTGATTTGGGTTATACTTAACTATTCGTAAATTTGTTTAAATAGAGATTTTTAAATAAAATTATATAAAGGAATTTGAAAATGATATTTTGAAAGTATGGAAAGGAGTTGAAATAGATATTAAAAATAGATTTGAAATTAAAATGGGATTTATTAAGGAAGGGATTTATAAAATGAAATTTTATAAATAAAATTGGTTTTATAAATAAGTGAAACTCAAAGGAGTTTATAAATTTATAAACAAGGTTTATAAATAAGGGAAAATGATATTAGTGGATAAGTTGGAATATAACTTTACGATGTGAATTTATATCGAGTTATGGGAATCGTTTTGGTAAAGAAATAGTGGAATCTATTTTTGAATGTGAGAATAGTGGTAAAATTGAGATATAATCGATGTGATACGAATCGAGAAGGATTTATAAACTGAATTTGCAATATTGGATTTTTAAAATAGATTTTTTTCGAGAAATTAAAAATTGTTTAAAATGGGATTTTTAATTACTATGCTATATAACTTAAACTATTATTTAGATTTAGAATATTCCGAAAGATTAGTTATTATAATATTAAATATTCATTGAAATAAATTCTAATTTTTTTAATCAGCCTTGTAAATTGATTAGTTATTAAAAGTGATTTGGATATGAGTTATCAATGTTATTTGGAATGTTTTGGTTTACTTAAACATATTTTAAAAATAAACTATTATTCCTTAAAAATACTTATTTTATATATATAGTTTTAAAAGACTAAATTTATTTATAAATCCTCTCGAGATTGGAAGTGAAGCTTGTTAAACGAGTATGATTTTAGAAGAGAAATCTTATAGTGGGATTTTGGGAGCTTGAAGAAAAATTCCAAAGTGTTAAAAATACGAGAAATTCGGAAAATGAATTAGAATTCATAAAAGAAGTTAGAAATGGGTATTTGGGGATATAGACAAGTGCATTTGACTTTGGAAATTTTAAGGGGTTTACAAATAAAATTTGTAAATAATTGTGAGAATAGGAAATAAATGGGCTACTTCCTGAATATTGGGATAAAAAGATCTTAGGAAATATACTTATAAACATACCTAAGTATTGGACGAAAATGATTTGAAAATAGTTAACTTCGAGATTTTAAATATAGAAAATATTTTCAAAGGGATGAATTATAATTGGAAGCGAGAAAAAATATTCTAAGTATTGAAATGACTTGAAAATATCCTGTTAAGGATATAAGATTAAGGTTTGATTTTCACTATGGAAATATTGGAAGGGTTTGAATATATACATCTTATAAAGATATTTTGAGAATATTTTTGGAAAATTATAATAAGGCCAGATGATTGCTTATGGATGTTTTATTGATAGTTAAATAATCGACTATCAATATTGGCCAATTTCGTTAATTGTTTCGAAGATACCGGGATCGGATTTAATTATCCGAAAACCACTTTGATCCGGTTTGAACGTTATGAATGAATATCGTGAAGATGATGAAGATGGTGATTTGGTTTGTCCAGACCCAGGACAACTTGTATGGACGAATGCTATTAGAACATTGTCATTGGAGGACGATGAGCATTCTAAGTGAAAATTGTTTCTTGCAAGGTAACGCTTAGCCTCAAGCCTCATCAACTGGGAATGACTAAAACAGGGGAGATGCAGCAAGGCTAAGTGGGTCGCACCCAATTAGGGTATGTGATCACTTTTTTATATGTCCTCGGAAACCTTTATATTATGGATATAGTTGTGCATGAAAGAAGGAGCGCTCGATAGTAAGGGTGGGAACACCCGAGGTGATAACATATTCGATCAATCCTGGTTAGGGGTAGGCCGGTCTTGTGTAGCAGGGGATCCTGGCGATGGTCCTCGGTACTTTGTTCTAGAGGTGTATTGTGATGGGTGGTACCCCAGTGGCCCAGTCATTCATATGGAATCCATTCTCCAATACGAGCTTTCGGTTTTGTTTGTAGCTGTGTAGTTAATGCCCCGCTATTACCCCGCTATAACCCCGCTATATCTCATAGCAGATTTCTACCGCTACGATATTTCCATATTGCCCCAAAATATAGCCTTTCGGCTTTAAGCCCCGCTATTTCCGATATATCCCGTTATTCCCGCTATATTCTGCTATTTCCGCTATATCTTATTTAATAAAATGAATTAAAAAATTGCATTTATACATTATAAAAATTAATAAACTAATTTATTTGATTTAATTTTTAATATATTTTTAGAAATGAAAATACTCTAATATTCTAATAAATTCAATTATGTTATATAACAGTTTTACGTTTATTTAAAGTATATTCGCACATGTTTTTATTTAAAATTATTTATGTATTAATTATAATTCAATTAAAGACCATTTATATATTTGTAAAAACATTAAGTACGAGTTTTATATGCTATTTTAGAGCCATCCGCTATATCTCGCTATGTCCTCGCTGTATCCCCGCTATGACTTTTTGCACCTCCACCGCTTTGAATCTGCCGAGCGCTTTAACTGCACAGGTTTGTAGAGCTTATTATGCTGGAATTTAATTAATGTAACAATTTCGAATATTTGAATAAGTATTTATACTTAGACACTATTATAATATCAGATGATTTTGATAAAATTGTCTTGGTTATCATAAGGTAAAAACCCGTTGTATTTATGTGTGATGCGGTCTTACAAGATACCTTTATTTTCAAAGGATTTTGATAACTTTAATAATTCAAATTGAGTGTGTTTTCTCACGCTAGTTTTCCAGACTAACTCGGATGTTATTTTATTATAATGCTCAGGTCATACTGACTATTACAGATTCAGGTTAGGATGCTATGGAGCTCAGGAGACGAGCTGGATGACAAGACATATTTTCGTAGATTTTTATTTCCGATGTGTGAGGACAAGTTATTAAACTGTCCAGATTGATTGTTGTATATTGTACTCTGATAATGGTATGTACATTAACAACACAGTTCTTGTATTTAAAATCTGTTATTATATATTATATTTTATTCCGCTGCGATTGTGAGATTCTGTGTTGTCGTTTATTTTTCTTCTATTTCTTTCTTCTTCTTTACCCTAGTTATTCGCTCTTTCGTACACTTTGGGTTGAGCGAGGAAGAATTATTATCAACTCAAAGGGTACGGAACTACGGTTCGCTACATACACTTAGTTGAATTTTCCTATAATAACAGTTACCAGACCAGTAAAGGAATTACGCCTTTCGAAGCTTTGTATGGAAGGCCATGCAAATCACCAGCATGTTGGTTGGAAACTGCAGACGGATTAGTCTTAGAACCATATTTGGTAAGAGAGGCAACAGAGAAGATTGAGTTGATCCGAAGTAGGATGAAAGAAGCTAAGTCTAGACAAAAGACATACGCAGACAAAGGCATAAAGATCTAGAGTTCTCAGTTGGAGATAGGGTTTTCATTAAAGTATCACCGATGAAAGATGTGGTACGATTCGGAATGTCGGGAAAACGGGCACCGACATACGTTGGACCATTCCCAGTTATAGAGAGGATCAAAAAGCTCGCATACAGAATAGAGTTGCCGAGCAGTTTGGCAGGTGTCCATAATGTGTCTCGTGTGTCTCATCTTCGTAAGAATGTGCATGATCGAGAGACTACTATTCCTCCGACTCCATTAGAAGACTTAATAGTAGAGCTAGATCTGACTTTTCTTAGGCAACCAGTTCGGATTGTAGCGAGGGATGAGAAGAAGTTAAGAAACAAGACAATCAAGTTGGTGAAAGTTCAGTGGAGCAACAACGAGAAGGACTGTACATGGGAGACAAAAGACATGATTAGAGATACTTATCCTGATCTTTTGTAAGGGTATGTTCTATATTTGCATTATATAGGTTGTTTATTGTCAATTAGGTTGGTATGGTAGTTAGGAGATGTTATAGATGACTGTTATGATTAGTATTTAGTCCTTACTGAATTTCGAGGATGAAATTCTTTAAGGAGGGAAGCCTGTAACACCCTTAATTTTAAATAACATTATTCAGGAGATTTAATTAGACAAATTAAATAGAATAATGTAAAGACTAGAGTGATAAGGGGATTGAGGTTTGAAAACTAAATAGAGGTCATGCCTTAACTAAATGAAATCATGAGAATGGGTTTATAAAATGGCTTTATAAGTTAACTACTCAAGAGAATAACGCAAGAGTATTATGGGAATAGCCGTATATAACCTCATAACCCTTAAACCCTGACCTCATCCTCATTATCATACTTTCATAAAACAAAAACAAAGGAGACCAAGGCCGACCATAACCCTAAGAGAAAAAGGAGTTCAAAAATCATTAGAAGCAAAGATTCAAGCTAAGAAGAATTAAGCAAGATCAAATCTCAAGTTCCTTATGAATAATAATCTAAACCATCTCATAAATGTTTAATGAACATCTTAACTCGGGTTTAAGGTTTTAAAACCATTTGGATGATTCGAATGATGATATGCTTTGATTATATGCCATGTTTGATTTAAACAAGTATGTTTGTAAAAGGTTTGATTTGATTTTAAGGTTAAAACCGTGTAAAATGGGTTTCAAATACCATAAGGATTGAATATGTTATGCAAAATATTATTTTAGAGATAGATTTAAATTTTCATAATATTCCAAGTTATGGATAATTTATTATGAATTTTCAAATGGAAGAAATAGACAATTTGATTTTAAATCATATATAGTAAAAATATATTGATTTTGGGTCTGAAATTTCAATATGTTAGAAAACATATTAAAAGTGAATTGTTTTGATTTTTGGGGATTTTTTCAAAGTGATTTACTATGGAAAATAAATTAATTAAGAATGAGGACTTAAATGTCTTAATTGTTTTGTCAAGGGGAAGGGATTCACTGCTAAAATATTTTTGATTATTGATTGATAATTTCGGCAGCCTTTTTAGAAAAAGATTTTGGTAAAGGATATGGCAACCAACCATAATTTGACAAATAAGGCAATTAGGTGAAAAGAAATTTCTTTTAAAGGTTAAAATCAATTTTGTTTGGACTTACAACTTCGCTGCTTCCTTCTGATAACTTTCGACACCATGCCTCCACCAAAGAACCTGTTTGAAACCAATGCACATGATATAAAGCAATTGATACGTAGTGCATTGGAGAAAGGCGGAAGGTACAATATCGAAACCTAGCTTTCGAAGGGGTAGAGGTCATTTTTTATGAGCTTTCGAATACGTTAATTGCCTTTGCTTTTAAAAGATGCTTTCAAAAGGGTTGAAGTTACTTTTAAATAGCTTTCGAATGGATTGCTGCTTGCTTTTGTTTTAAAAGTAGCTTTCGATTGAGTTGCCGCATGTTAAGTTTTGAAAAGGAGCTTTCATAAAGGTAGTTGCTTTTGAACCTAGTGGAAACCTAGCTGCCGTCTTCATACCTTTCGAATTATTTAAAGGCCGCTTCTTATAGCCTTGTGACAACGAATTCGAAAGGGAAGCTTTTGTTTTATTAATATTGAAGCCACTTCACAATGCTTTTGAAAGGGGTTTTTGTAGATGCTTTTATCAATGCTTTCGAAAGGGTGGTTTCGAAGAGATATGTTCCCCCAATTTCTTTTACTTGGAGACTGATGTTTTCGAAAGGGTTGCTTCCGCTTATGTTCACTTTGATCCGGAAGTTATATTTAAGGTTAAACTCAATGACTTTGAAAGAGATACTTTCGATTGGTTTCGAAAGATAAGTTTTAATACTTTCGAAGGGAATGTTTCAATGCTTTTGAAAGGAAGGTTTCAATGTTTTCGAAAGAAATGGTTTGAGTGTTTCGAAAGGTATATCTTTAAGTGTTTGGAAAGAAGGTTTTGAATACTTTCGAAAGGTATGTTTCAATTGTTTTTAAAGAGAAGATCTAAGGTTTCGCAAGCCTTAGTTTTCAAAACAAAAAACCCAATCTCATTTTTAAAGATAAACCCATGGCAATGTGAAAGAGTTTTGAAATGAACTTTAGTGTTTTGAAGAAGCTTTCCTTGCTAAAGATAATAGGTTAAAGGAATTAACCATGTTTCATTGAGAAATGATTACAAGGAAATTAAACCATAAATGTTTATATTATTATGTTATGATCAGTTATCAAGTATGCTTCTTCTATAAACATATTCAATTTATATTGACCCATAACTGCATTTTAGGGTGTTAATGGTAGAGTAACCAGCTAGGTTGACCCAGTAGTGAATATATATTGAGTTAACTCATATGTGAGTAGAATTGCATCCAAGAGGTCAAGTAGATCAGAATATAGGATGCTGAAAGACTAATCAAAGGATTATTGGTTAGACAGGTTCTTAGTAAGCCCTTGAAAACTATGTATGGAAATAGTTATTGGCAAGGGCCAATAGGTTCTTAGTGATCCCATGAAAACTATGTCTGGAATAAGTTATTGAAGGAGATCAATAGGTTCATAGTGATCCCAAGAAAACTACGACATGAGAGTAGTTATTGGAGAAGCCAATACATTCATAGTAAGCCAACAAAAACTATGATTAGAGAAAGTTATTGGTAGATTTCAATAGGTTCATAGAGATCCCATGAAAACTATGATTGGATGATTGTATTGGTAGGGAACCAATAGGTTCATAGTGACCCAATGAAAACTATGAAACTAGATAGGACTTCCATAAAGAATTAACAGTTTATTAGTTAACCTATGAAAACAAATAGGTTAATTGTGACTCTAGAAACTATAACTTGAGACGGATAGTCAGATAAATGGGGATGGGTAATCCAGAGCATATTGCTTGTTTGCATATTGTTAACAAGAAAACTTGTCAACATCCCCGATGCTACGTCAAAGATAGTTAAACTCAAACGAAACCATGTTGATGGAAAGATCTCTTCCTTCGAAGCATACCTTTCGACCAGATTGTCATAGTTGAAAGGGTTTGAGAAGATTGCTCCATCTTTCGACTTGGTTAGCTTGATCGAAAGGGTCGAAAGAGTTGTCCTCACCTTTCGATTGGGTTGACTTAGTCGAAAGGTTTCAAGGAATCAGTCTAAGGAGATAGCATATATTTGAATCCTTTCATTTGAGTGGGTTGAAAGCAATTGATCTTTTAAGCTTTTCATTCCTTTCGATAATGTCGAAAGGTACTTTCCTGGTCCTTTCGATCATGTCGAAAGGAATGTATATCTCATTAATATGACACAGCTGCTTTCGACTTCATAGTTTCGTTACTTTTGATGTGGAACACCTTCAAAAGGGTTGCAGATGTATCTGGGGATAGACCTTTTCGAATGAGTTCCTCTCCCAATAGTTGTTAGACAATCATAAACTGAAAACCCCTTCAAAACACGCCCTTCGATCGTGTCAAAAGGGGTTTCGCTCTTTCGAAATGGTTTTAGCTTATAATTGCCTAAGATTCACTCTAATTTCCTTGTATAAGATCGACCTGGGTGTTCCCCAGTTTCATAAATTCATCATGGTCAAAACCCATCATCATTCATATTTCCGATGTCAAATGTAGGTTTCAACCAAAGATTCCCAAGTCGATCCTATGTGTTGCATAGATAAAAGGAGATTAAGAGAATAAGTTAGAATCATGTGCAATTGATCATTAGACTAGCTAATGATCTTCCTCGACATCAAACTCCTTATTAAATAAGCCATCACTCCTTTATTAATAATCCAAATGAGTTACAAGAAGTAGAGCTTTATCCCTAATTTGATGAGAGTGGAATAGAAGAATGAATTCAGGATTTTAGAATTCGGTCCCCAAAATAGGAACCCTTGGGTCTTATTTATAGATACAGGTCGGCCCTGTTCCCCGCCTATGATTTCGACTCGGTCGAAGGGACCCCTCTTTATATGCCACACCAAGCCTTTCGACTTAGTCGAAAGGCAATGACTCCTTTCAACACTGTCGAAAGGCATCTTTTTATGCTCTTTGATTCACTCTTGCACTTCCTTTATCTTTTCCCAGACCTTTCGACTGAGTCAAAAGGGTCCGTTGACAACCTTCGCCTTTGTTGAACTTTAAGCACTGCTTCCTTTATAACATCTTTCGACGCTATCGAAAGGTTTCCAAACGTGCCTTTTCCTTTATGTTGTCTGGTTGCTACTGGAAATAAGATAGAAGCCTCTGACTCCGTTGATAGGTTGCCAGTTTCATATAAATTGAAGTACCAATGGTTTCGATTGGGTAGCCTCCGAATGTAGGCCTAAGAATTGAGGTGGAACCTTCCCTTAATATTATCGACCTTTACCGGTTCGAAAGGCTTGTAAATGCTTTCGAAAGGGTTATGATAAGGCGAAACCTTTAGTTCCGAAAGACTTAGCACATAAGTGAGAGATTATCATCTATTGCCTTTGAAAGTGGTTCTGAAGCTGTCTTTACTTATTTATCTATGTCGAAAGGTTGGAAATGACGGAAGGGTATTCCTGTTTCCATCTGAATCAAAAGCCTTCACACTGTAAGACCAGTTGGTGCCTTCGACTCCTTCGAAACCTTCTTAATGCCTTCGAAATGTCTTCTTATGACCTCTGTCGAAACCTATACCTATTACGTCATCGATGTTAACGCTAAAATTGAACGCTAACACCCTGGTGTGTGTGTAGTAGTAATGTGAAAGCACCACCCGTGATACGGGAATAAGAAACAAGCAGAAAAGTAGTAGAAAACAGTAAAAGACAACGATTTTATAGTGGTTCGGCTTATGATCAATCCTACGTCCACTTTGAATTCCATTATTGCTGATTTTGGTTACAAATTGATACAATACACTTCAAGATACAATACACTTTGATTCCTAAACACTTCAGACTAATAGCTCAAACTTCGATGATGAGACTTGTTGAATCCATGTTGGATGTGCGAGATCTTTTTCGAAGCTTGTTGTAGTGTCTTTGGTGTTGGAGTTTCTTCAAGTGTTGGATGAGTTAAGAATTCTGCAGAGTAACGGCGCTTGAGAGAATGATCGGAAAAAAGTCCCTCTATTGTTGGAGTTAAGGCCGTATTTATAGGGAATATTCTGGACAGAATTTTATCACCAAGTACTAGGTCGTCTACGACCTAAGGTAGGTCGTAGGTCATAGGTCGGCGACGACATAGGGGATCACATGTATCAACTGTTTTTGAACTTGTCCTAAATAAGTTATTAATTCAGCCGTGACCTAAGAGATTGCATTTGGTTCTTTTCTGAGCGAGTTAATAGGTCGCGTACGACTTATTATAGGTCGTAGGTCGGTTGAGATCACCAGCAACCTAATTTAGGTCGCTGAGACCACTTCATTCTTAGGTCGGTAGGCTATGGCATTGCTTAGGTCGCATATGCTTTAGGTCGCTGACTTCTTAAGTCGCTAGGTCGTTGTTTGCTAGGTCGTTTAGCAACGTACATCATTAGGTCGCTGGGATCGTTCCATGTTTAGGTCGCTTCACCCCATAGGTCGTTAGCTCGTAGGTCCTTTCAGTAGTTATGTTGCTAGACTTCTTAAGTCGCTCCACATCCTAGGTCGCCTTATTCCTTAGGTCGGTGCACATCCTAGGTCGTTAGGTCGTTAGCCTCCTTAGGTCGTTATCTTCTTTCTGTAGCTAGGTCGCGAACCAAAAGAGGGTTAACATTTGCCCCTCGAAGTACACGCCTAGGTCGTAGGTCGTGTGCTTCGATTTCCTTAACTCGCTCTTTGATGAGTTTGTTAGGTCGTGAGCGACTTAACTAGGTCGTAGGTCGTAGGTCGCGTGTGTCGATTCGCATTTCACTGCCCCGGTGTATAAATAGCTTAGGTCGTTTCTTCCTTCCTTCATCTGCTCTAACATTCCATCCTGCCATTAACAAGTTTTCGAGCTCCCGAAGGCGATTCCAGATTAACCGGCCATCATTCATCTTTATCATCGAATCTCGTAAGTGAATTCAGCTCATGTTCCACCATGTCCATCATTGAATCGCGAATCCCTTATTTGATGTCACTGCCCCAATTCCTCATGCCATGCTTCATTACGAACTTCGTACAATCAATTGCCGATGGACTTGAGGTGGTTTGACTTGGTTTTAGATGATTTGCGAGGAGAGGATGATAGGTTACAATGTTTTAGGCTAACTGATTTGTGAGTTTAATGGAGATGAGGAGATCACTAACGGGTTTACGAGTTTCAAGTTATGCTGTTGACGTTATGCTTCTGGTGGGATATAACTTGGCAATGCTTGAGTGGAGGACAAGCCGTAATGTTGTTGGTTAGAATGTGAATTATACGACCTAATCATGATTACGACCTAACTTACTCGCGACTCGTCCTAACCCGCGACCTAACGACTTGTGGCACAGGCTCTAAGTCGTAACCGAGCTAGGACTTAGAGAAATTTGCGTTATTTTGACTCGAGGCCTTTTTACTTAATATGCATCACGACCTAAAAGATCAATGTCTTAACTTAACTTGCAGCGGCTTTTAGGTCGTAGACGAGCTAGCACTTGGACATTTGCTGTGGCTTTGACAGAACTTGACTGAATTTTTAGTTTGAACAGCTAGAATGATCCGCTTGAACTTCTTTACAAATTATCTTTAATGCTAATTGCCTGTTAAACATAACATTTGCAGAAAACTGGGACGAATATACTGCCATTGACTGCCCACATCAAATGACGGATTAGTCGATAAAGAAAAATCAACTTAAATGAACTGTGTGAACGAAATGCTGTAAACTAACCAATTCAAGTGAAGTATTAAAGCAAAACTATAATAGTTAACTGAAGCTGATTTGTTTGCATTAACACTGCACTTGAGTTTTAGATTAACAAGTCCTGAAATCTTGCAATCGACCAATTGTCAACTAGTTTAATTCCAGTTATGTTTGCATTCTATTTTAATTAGTTCTGCACAACACTTCACACTTTTTAGGAAACGTGCACCTTCACATTTGAACATCCAGTTGATTGTGTAGAATGACTTCTCAACAAGAAGAAGTAACAGTTCAAGCTGGAGAGGCTATTCCTATTCCTGCTCCATTAGCTAACCCTCCAGAACGAATCTTGACCACACTATCATATAAAGTTTTCCGCCAACTGTGCACTCAGTTCGGGATTGCTGAAGCAGATGCCATACTTCCTGAGAAAAACGACACTGCTGACATACCACCCCACGGTTTCGTTGCCGTTAATCGCCAAATGTGCATGAACGGAGCCATTCCTCCTTTTAACGATTTCCTTCAACAGCTTCTTCTTCGACTGTCTATCTCTCCCTTTCAGTTACATCCCAATGGCTACGCCATCCTGATGGGACTATGTGTGCTATTTAGGAGGACGTTGGATCGTCTTCCGAGCTTTGACGAAGTTTGTTATCTGTGCTCTTTTGCCAAAAATAAAGACCATCCTTCCATCACACTTGTGAGAAGTGCTAGGAACCGCAAACTGATCATTGGTCTTCCTAACGGTGTTCATGAGTTTCTAAGTCAGTTTTTCTACGTTCGCTGTCCTCCGGGATTTTACGCTATCTGGAGAGTAGGAAGTAAGATCATTTATCTTCGTTCCTTATGTTTTCTGAACTTTTCGAAGCCTGAGTTGTCAAGCGTTAACTTCGCTCTTTTCTTTTCAGCGCTTCCTCCTCCTTTTAGGGATCCTGGTCATAAATCAACTTTTGAGAGGCTCATGGCCATGCCAGTTGAGGAGAGGAGCATCCAATTTCTGTTGAAAGACGATTTTTTACATCAATTCGGACTTCTACACCCCTCCCGGTCAATTCAATTTCACGACGCTGCTGATTCCCAGACCGGACCGTCAGATGCCTCGGTTTCAACCGAAGAGATCACCCCTAAAGAACCTGCTGTGGAAGCTTCTTTGATAAAATGCTCCACATCTACTGACGTTGCGGGGTCGTCAAGCAAACTAACAGTTTCCCCAGTCATTGAAGAAGAGGAGCCTTCTCAGTTCCGGAAAGGCGGCCGATGTGGGAATTTAAAAGGAAGGTTCCACCGGGCACACTGGCGATGATATTTTTGAGGTGTTGAGTGATTTGATGATAACCTCGCAGGAGCTATTCAAAGACGACACTCTAAAAGCTATCTCTTCTACTGTCGAGGCGACTTCCTCTCTACAACAAATTACAACGCCTGCTATACAAGTCGTCACCATTCCCACACCAAAGAGTGGTTTGTAGTTTGACGCGCATAGTTTGCACGCCACACACACTTAGGATGCTTGGCACTTATACGCACTTAGCTTCCTTTTTCTGGAAATTTCTAAATTCTATTTCTTTTTCATTTCCAGATTCTTCAATGGTGCGAAGTGGTTCATACTATGACAATTTCCAGCGCCATGGAAGCCGCAACACTTATGATTATAGGCGTTATCTCACTGCCCCGAGGGAAACAGATAAAGAAAGAGCTGCTAGAAAGGCTCGTGAAAGGCGAAATTATGAGGAGTGGCGAAGAAGAAGGGATGAACGATATGACTCTTCTCACAGGAGCGATGATTCCCATAAAAGGAAATCCCATGATGATAAGGGAAAAGGTCACATTGCTGAAGATTCGAGCAAACGGACCAAGCTTAGTGAAAAGGACGCGTCTGCAATTTCTAAAAAGCCTGATGCTCCTACCTCCACAGAAATTCCATCTGGTTCTCCTGCTCTCAAGAAGTCTGACATTCAAACAATTATCAACAGGCCTCAGTACCAAGTCGGGGATGGTCCTCCTACACTTCAAAGCCGATTCCCAAATTGGTGCTTAAGGGGAGTACGCTTCGACTTAGACTTGATACCGATTGATAAGCAAGCTATGTTGAGGAACCTTGATGCAGTCAAACTTGATATCGAGAGGATGTCTGGCTGGCAGAAGCTTGTTGACGAGTTTCAAAGAGTTAACCATATGAATCTCGAAGCCATGTTGACAATGGAGAGTGACAAGTCAGAGTGGGATAAAATTTGTAAGCAGCATGATGTAGAGATGACAAGCATTGCGGACGATAATGCGAGACTTGAATCTGAAGTCGAGAAACTAAAGAATGAGCTCACAACTTCTTCTACTTCCTTCACACAAAAGGAAGAGATGCTCCAGAAGCAAGTTCGAGATGCTCATGCTGCTCAGCGAGATGCTGAAGCTAAACTTGAAGCGGAGCAGCATGTTACTGAAAAGTATCGCAATGACGCCGTCCAGCTTCGGGAGAAAATCAGGTCCCAAGATTTGGAAATTACAAGGCTGTAGTCTCAATTGTTAAAGGCTGAAAGAGAGCGCGACGAAGCTATTGCTGGCAAAGTTGCAGCCGAAGAATCTCATGAGGCTACTAAAGCCAATATCAGCTCTACTTTGTTTGACTTTTACTTGCACAGCGTTCTGGGTCGTGGTAGCCTCTCGTTTCTGGGCCCTACATATGAAATTACTTTGGCCGAAGTGTGGGAGGTCGTACTTGATATGCTCGAAGGTGCTGGCTATGCAGAAGCGGATCTTGAGGCGACCTACCTAGATGATGAAGCGCGTACCGCTCTTGCTAGGGGAAAAGAGCAGCTTGCTAGGGAGCGAGCCGAAGCAGTAGGAGGAGAGCGTTTAGAGAAAGCGCCTTTAACTGACCCCGCTCGTCCTCCGGCTCCGGTCGACCCTGACAACACTGGCTCTAGTTCTTACTCTCCACCTCCTGCAAAAGCCGAGGTTACAATCGCAACTACTGAGCCTCCCACTGTTCAAGTCGAGGAGAAGACCCAGGACGATGTGGAAGCTGAAAAGTTTGAAATCGTCGTGATTAAACCGACTTCTCCAGGTAACTCCAAGCCCGATCTAGATCAAGTAGACTACTCGTTTGCTTCAACCGAGTTTGATGAATTTCTCGATTGTTACTTAAGTCTCGATGAACCAATATCTTCTCTTTTTTCGGAGAATACTGATTTTAACTTCTTTTCTTCTGTAGCGGAGACATCGAGCGCTGTACACACTTCTCCTCTTCCAGCTGTTCCTCCTCCAACCCTTCAAGTCACTCCTGCTTCTCAGCCGGGTTCGCAAGAAGAGCAAATAGAAGCCCTTCAAGGCTTGGAGGATCCACCCGCTTTACAAGAGCAGAAGGCTTAAGATCTTGAGGACAGTGAGAAGACTCCGGAGCAGTCTCTTGATGATAACACGAAACTTTCTGCGCTGCTTACTACTCTGGGAAGTGAGTCTTCTTCGAAGAGGAAAGGGAAGCGTGCCATGAGGAAGAAGAAGAAAAGCATTTCAGTTGGAGAAGATAAAGCAGAAGAAGATCCAGCTACACCTTCTTCTCCGACCCGTCTACGCCGGATTCCGAAACTAGTCATCAAACCGGGCAAGGATACTAAGGGTGGCAGGAAGAAGGAGTGATAAGCTGGACTCTACTTTTCTTATTTTGCTTTTTGTATGTACTGACCGGAGATTGTGCGGATACCGGCCTCCGCTTGAAACCTGCATATGTATAAAAACTTTATAGTATGGAATAAAATGGTTCTTTTCACTTGTACAATTTCTTGTCAGTATATGTGTGAATGCATTTATTCCTTGTTTTTGCACAAGTTTCTTTATTTACTTTATACGATACTGCAGTGAGCTCGTGGTATGATGTTTGAGCGTTATTTTTATTAATATAGCTATGTGCCCCCATACCACGGCTCATTGCAATATTCTGAACAGACTCGTACTCTTATTTTAGAGAATAATTTTTCCATTTTTGAGGAAATATTATTCTTCTTTCAATAGAGTACGCCTTGTATCGGAGAAGTTTTCTCTTCTCATCTTTTTCTTTCTTTCTTTTAGAACACTTCATCTTTCGAGGATGATCACTTTTATTTGTTTGAAAAGTGGAATCTCCTACGCAGTGAAGCGAGCTTTTGAAGAATGTTTTGACATTTTAACTCTGGCGAAGTGGGTCTCCAAAGAGAGATTTTTGCACTTCAATTTTGGTGAAATGTGCCTCCGAAGAGGTCTTTTTGGCATTTTTGAGGAGTAGCATTTGAATTTCGAGGAGTAGCATGGACTCCGAAGAATAGCATTATGCTCTGTGGAGTAGCGTGGACTCCGAAGATTAGCATTTGAACTTTGTGGAGTAGCATTGTGCTTCCGGAGAAGTCTTGTGCCTCCGGAGAGGTCTTGTTTTTGTGCTTCCAAAGAAGTCTTGTGTTTGTGCTTTCGGAGAAGTCTTGTGCATTCGAAGAGGTCTTGTGTGCCTTGGGGAAGGTCTTCTGCCTCCGAAGAGGGCAGCGTGTGCCTTTGGTGAAGGCTGGTGCCTCTGAAGAGGGCTTGTGGTGCCTCGGGAGAGGTCTTGTGCCTCCGAAGAGGTCTAGTGCCCCCCGAAGAGGTCTTTATTTGATTGCCTGGAAGTTACTTTCTCACAGTTAAATGGATCCATGGGGCGGACGCAAGTTACTTAATTGGATGTTCGTTCGCACAAACGATCGCAATTAGTTAACAAAGGTCCTGCGCCTTCTGGTTCCACCAACCTCTTTGTTGAGAAGAGAATTTCCATTTTTTGGCGTGCCTCCGAAGAGGGCTTGTGCCTCCATAGAGGTCTTTATCCTCCGAAGAGTTGCGCCTCCGAAGAGGTCTTGTGCCTCCGGAGAGGGATTTTGTTGACTGGCTTGCCCATGTCTCTCCGCCGTTTGCTCATTAGTGGTCCCCTGTTATCGTCTCCGATCCCATGTTCCCTTCTTTTTGCGAGTAGTTTGCTTCATCCGAAAAAGTGAACTTCACTGTTAAATGATTCCACGGGGCAGGCGCGAGTTATCTAATCAGATGTCTGTTTGTACAGACGATCGCAATTAGTTAACAAGTGTCTGGTTCTTTTTCTTTTGAAAAGTGCCCCTTTGGTGGAATTATCAACCTTTTGTGTGAAGTTCATCTTATGTTGGATTTAAATTTGGAACTTTTTATGGCTTGAAATTCATTTATTGAGTGATTTACGGGGCTCACTTGGCCTTGTGATGGGTAAGCTTTGTTTTAATGACCTGCAATATTAAATCGATATTTTAGCAATACATTTAGAGTATTTACACATCGAAATGAAACAGGCATTTTCTAATAATAAAGAACACAGAATTTATAGTGGTTCGGCCAAGAATTGGGCCTACATCCAATTTATAGCTCTTTTATTTATCATCACTGATTTTACAATGGTTTGCAATACAATTGATACATCCATAATCATTTTACAATTTCAAACACAGCTTTTTAAGTAAAATATGGACGCAAATGATTGCTGTTCCAGGCTCTTGGGATTGGATCTCCTTCGACAGTTGTAAGTTTGAAGGTGCCATCAATAAGTTTATTGCCTATGACATATGGTCCTTCCCAATTTGGTCCAAACACTCCAGTTGCTGTCATGATCCTCTTCAAGACTAAGTCCCCGATTTCAAAGCTTCGTTGACGGACTTTAGAATTGAAGTGCCTTGCTATCCTTTGCTGATGGGCCGCAACTCTGAGCCTAGCTTCTTCCCTTCTTTCATCAAGGAAGTCAAGTGCTTCGAGTTGCAATTTTTCATTTTCAGCCTGGTTGAAATGAATTCTCCTATGTGAAGGAACTTCTAGTTCTACTGGAACCATTGCTTCTGATCTGTATGCCAATGAGAATGGAGTGTGCCCAGTCGCAGTTTTATGAGTCGTTCTGTATGCCCATAGTGCTAGTGGTAGCTTATCAACCCATCCACCTTTTGCTTTTTCAAGCTGCTTTTTGATGGTTGACTTGATAATTTTGTTTACTGCCTCCACTTGCCCGTTTGCCTGTGGATGAGCCACTACTGAGAAACTTTTTCGGATTTTGAATCGCTTGCAGAAGTCCTAGAATTCTTCACTTTCAAATTGAGTACCGTTGTCTGTGATTATCTTCTACGGCACACCATACTTGCAAATGTTATTTTTAGTCACAAAATTTATCATCTTTTTAGAGGTAAAAGTAGCCAAAGGTTCTGCTTCAACCCATTTAGTGAAATAATCAACGGCAACAATAGCATATTTGATTCCCGACTTAGCAATTGGTAAAGGTCCGATTAGATCTATCCCCCAAATGGAGAACGGCCATGGACTGACCATCTGTGTTAGTTTGGTGGAAGGTGCTCTTGGGATTTTTGCAAATCTCTGGCACTTGTCGCATTTTCGGGAGTAGATAGCCGCATCTCGATTAATATCTGGCCAATAATACCCATACCGGAGAACTTTCTTGGCGAGAGTTTGGCCACCTGAATGGTCCCCACATTCTCCTCCGTGTACCTCTGCTAAAATTGTCTTAGCTTCTTCCTTGGTTACACATCGGAGTAATGGCATTGAGAATCCTTGCCTGTATAACCGACCGTCTTGAATTACATATCTCGATGCTTTTCTTAACAGCTTTCGGCGTTCTTTAGAATTTTCCGGTAGGGAGCCTTTGAGTAGATATTCTTTGATCGGGGTCATCCATGACTCTTGTTCTTGAGATACAGCCATGATCCAGTCGATATCCATCTCATCAGTGCTTGGAGCTGACAAAACCTCCACAGGAACCAATCCCAATAATTGAGCTTCTCCGGAGCTTGAATACTTTGTGAGAGAATCCGCCTTCATATTTTCCTCTCGAGGTATGTGGCTTATCGAATAGTGATCGAAATCGTCAAGAAGCTCGCAAGCCTTTGACAAGTAAGCAGGCAGATTTCCTCCTTTAGCTTGAAACTCCTTCTTGACTCGACATACAATAAGCTGAGAATCACTAAAGATCTGTAATGCTTTGATGTTTAGTTCTTTTGCAATCTTTAATCCAGCAATTAGAGCTTCATATTCTGCTTCATTATTTGTAGAAGGAAATTCCAGTCTTAATGCGTAACATAATGATCGCCCTTCGGGGGTTTCAAGCACAACCCCAGCTCCGGAACAGTAATCATTTCTTGAGCCATCAACATATAACTTCCATTTGGTCGGGATGTCCACTGTAATCTCTTCCTCTCTATCACCCTTATTTGTGTACTCTGCGATGAAATCTGCTAAAGCTTGTCCATTGATCGCTCTTCGGGGATGATAAGCGATATCATATTGGCTAAGTTCAATATTCTACTTTAGAAGACGGACCGAAGTTTCAGGGCAAAATAGGACTTGCTTTGGGGGCTGGTCAGTGAGGACTTTGATAGGGTGAGCTTGAAAATACGACCTCAACTTTCTGGAAGCAATTAGTAAACAGTAGGCGAGCTTTTCTAGCTTTGAATAATTCATTTCTGCCCCAGTGAATCTTTTGCTGATATAGTAGACCTGGCGCTGAACTTTCGCATCTTCCCATACTAATGCTGCACTCAGGGCATGAGATGAAACTGCCAAGTATATGAAAAGGTCTTCGCCATTGTTGGGCTTGGAAAGTATTGGAGGCGATTCCATGTGGCTGATTAGTTCATCGAAAGCTTTCTGACATTCAGTAGTCCATTCGAAGTTTTTCTTTCCTTTTTTTAAAGCGTCAAAGAAGGGGATGCATTTATCAGTGGCTTTGGAAATGAACCTACTTAAGGCAGCAACTTTCCCATTTAGGCTCTGCAGTTCCTTCTTTGTCCTAGGGGCTTTGACTTCTCTCAGAGCAGTAATTTGAGCAGGATTAGCTTCAATGCCCCTAGCGCTTACGATAAATCCCAAGAATTTCCCGGACTCTACTCCGAATGAACATTTCAAAGGGTCGAGCTTCATTCCATATTTTCGAAGGATTGTGAACATTTCTGCTAAGTGATCCATATGGTCAACTGCTTTCTTTGATTTCACCAACATATCATCGACATAGACTTCCATAGTTTTCCCAAGCTGTGATTTGAACATTGCATTAACAAGCCTTTGATATGTTGCCCCTGCATTCTTCAGTCCGAAGGGCATGACTTTGTAGCAGTAAAGACCAACATCTGTGACGAAGCTCGTATCCTCCTGATCCGACTCATGCATCATAATCTGGTTATACCCGGAGTAAGCATCCATAAAAGGCAACAATTCGTGCCCGGCTGTTCCGTCTACCAGTTGATCAATCCTTGGCAACGGGAAGCAGTCTTTGGGACAAGCTTTGTTTAAATCTGAGAAATCGATGCATACTCTCCACTTTCCATTTTCTTTTTTAACCAATACTGGATTTGAAACCCAATTTGGATAAGTGGACTCTTTGATGAAACCATTCTCCATGAGCCGATCTACTTCTTCCTTTAGCGCTGCTGACCTTTCCGGACACTAGGTTCTCCTTTTCTGTTTCACAGGTGTGAATTTCGGATCAATATTCAGAGTATGTATAGCAATCTCTGGAGATATTCCACACATATCGGCGTGACTCCAAGCGAATACGTCCAGATTTGCTTTCAAAAATGATATTAGCGTATTTTGGACTGCCACATTGAGTTGCGAACCCACATTTAGCACTTTGTTTGGGTCTTTAAGATCAACAGGTACTGGCACCGTTACTTCCATCGGCACCACTCTATTTTCCCCTGCACTGGCCTTTCTGGGGTCCATTTCTCTCCTTGCACCACTATGCTCGCCAGTGCAGGGGCCACCCTGTACTTGCTACAAGGTTGGGTTTTTGATGTGGAGCGGGGCTGCCGCATCTTTTCCCATCTCTCTCTTCCTTGCCTCTCGAAGCTCTATAAGATAACATTCCCTCCCAGCATTTTGATCTCCTTTAATGACACCAACACCATTATCTGTGGGAAATTTCATAGTTAGGCACCACGGGGCGAGAATGGCTTTGAATGTAGCTAAAGTTGGCCGGCCCAGGAAGGCATTGTAGGCAGAAAATCCATCAACAATTACAAAAGTATGTTTCCGAACTACCTTTTTCTGTCCCTCTCCAAGTTCCACAAACAAGTCGACAGTTCTAATTGGCTGCTGCGGTTCCCCAGTGAACCCAACAATCTTCTACGATGAAGCCTGAATGTCAGCCATTGGAATCTTCATTTGATCAAATGTCTTCTTGAAGAGTATATTGCAGGAAGCACCGCAATCAACAAGCACTCGTCTTACAATAGCTGGCCCAATTCCTGCAGAAATGACCAAGGGATCCATGGTTGGAGCTTCAATACCCATAGAATCCCTAGCTTTAAACACAATGTCATCATTAGAAGTTCTCTGCTGTTTCAAAGGTGCAGCGTCTTCTAAAACAAGAACATCTTCTTCTGCTGGGATATATTTCAAAGCACGAGCGTATCTTTCCATCTCACCCCAGCTTCTGCCTGCTGGGTGTGGGTCTCCTGTAATCACATTGATAACAGGCCTTTTAGATTCATGTGCGGTAGTGCCCTCACCCGAGCCAGATGGATGAGTAGGGGGTTGCTGCCCCTGAGCAGACGAAGTTTGGTCATTTCGGTTTCTCTTAACATACTGTTGTAGCTTGTTTTCCCTTAACAATTCTTCAATTAAGCTCTTCAAATGACGACATTCATTGGTATCATGACCGGGTTGGTTATGAAATCGACAGAATTTTCCATTTCGTAGAGCATTCTTTCCAGGCTTTATTTCAGCTGGTTTAGGATATTTTACGGCATCCTTGGTGGCGAAGAAGATGTTTTCCGGAGTGTCGGTTAGGGGAGTGAAGTCTGAGGGTTTAAAGAAGCGGGGTTTCTTCATGTCCTTCTGTTTCTTCTCACCATTATTCTCCCTTTTCTGACTTCCAGACTCTTTTTTGGTTGAGGCAGCAATGTTATTCTCTCCCTCTTTCACCACGACTTTCGCTGGAGCGGGAAGATTCTCCAAGCATATGAACTCGTCAGCTTTCTTATAGAATTTCTCGAGTGAATTTGGCTCCTTCATTTTCAGCCATTTCCCAAATTCACTTGACTTATCGATAGCACGCATCAAATAAGTCAAAACCATTCGTGGCTCTGCGTTGTCAACTTCAGCCAGAGCTATATTGAAGCGATTCAGGAAGGATTTAATTGACTCTCCAGGATTCTGCTCAAGACTAGACAATCACATTATGTCTTTCGCCTTTGAAGCGTACAATATGAATTGCTCTTTAAACTTCCGGGTTAAATCGGAAAACTGGTCTACAGATCGAGCGGGAAGCTTGGTAAACCAAAGAAGTGCCACTCCTTCCAAGTATACCGGGAAATACCGAAACTTAATTTCATCAGTTGCTCTGGCCTGGTCATGTGCCAGTCATATTTGTACAAGAATTGATTCGGGTCACTTGTTCCTCGATAAGCAAGAATGGTAGGGGGAACAAATTTTCTGGGAAACTCAGCTTTTAGAATCCTCTCATTAAACGGAGTTTTACTCGGAGCAAATCCCCATTCACTCTCATCTTCACTTCTCTGCATGCTTTCTTTCATTATTTGCCGCATCATGCCGGAGAGATATTCCTCATTGTTTACTGGCCTTTGACTAGCCCCGAGCACAGCATTTAACTTCTCCATCATTAGAGTATTCTGAGTTTCAATTTGCTGATACAGCCCGGACACAGCAGCATCTAACTCTTCTCGCGTCACTCCAACACTTGGAGCTGCCTGATTTGGAGAAGGAGAAGTGGCAGTATTATCGTGAGCATCATCAGATCTAATAGACTTGCGTTTTCTTCCAGGAGCCATTATATCCAACAGACTTCTGGTCTTGAAAGAAACTTTTTCCACGAACTTTTGTGAAGCAATGGTGAATGTATTCCTGAGTTGGGTTCTCAGTGAAAGCACCAAAATGTTAACGCTAAAAATTGAACGCTAACACCCTGGTGTGTGTGTAGTAGTAATGTGAAAGCACCACCCGTGATACGGGAATAAGAAACAAGCAGAAAAGCAGCAGAAAACAGTAAAAGACAACGATTTTATAGTGGTTCGGCGTAAGATCAAGCCTACGTCCACTTTGAATTCCATTATTGCTGATTTTGGTTACAAATTGATACAATACACTTCAAGATACAATACACTTTGATTCCTAAACACTTCAGACTAATAGCTCAAACTTCGATGATGAGACTTGTTGAATCCATGTTGGATGTGCGAGATCTTTTTCGAAGCTTGTTGTAGTGTCTTTGGTGTTGGAGTTTCTTCAAGTGTTGGATGAGTTAAGAATTCTGCAGAGTAACGGCGCTTGAGAGAATGATCGGAAAAAAGTCCCTCTATTGTTGGAGTTAAAGCCGTATTTATAGGGAATATTCTGGACAGAATTTTATCACCAAGTACTAGGTCGTCTACGACCTAAGGTAGGTCGTAGGTCATAGGTCAGCGACGACATAGGGGATCACATGTATCAACTGTTTTTGAACTTGTCATGAATAAGTTATTAGGTCGGTAGCGACCTAAGATATTGCATTTGGTTCTTTTCTGAGCGAGTTAATAGGTCGTGTACGACTTATTATAGGTCGTAGGTCGGTTGAGACCACCAGCAACCTAATTTAGGTCGCTGAGACCACTTCATTCTTAGGTCGGTAGGCTGTGGCATTGCTTAGGTCGCATATGCTTTAGGTCGCTGACTTCTTAAGTCCCTAGGTCGTTGTTTGCTAGGTCGTTTAGCAACGTACATCATTAGGTCGCTGGGATCGTTCCATGTTTAGGTCGCTTCACCCCATAGGTCGTTAGCTCGTAGGTCCTTTCAGTAGTTAGGTCGCTAGACTTCTTAAGTCGCTCCACATCCTAGGTCGCCTTGTTCCTTAGGTCGGTACACATCCTAGGTCGTTAGGTCGTTAGCTTCTTTCTATAGCTAGGTCGCGAACCAAAAGAGGGTTAACAATCGAAAACTCGCTCTCATTAACCTTCTTTCATACTTCTGCTCTTGAGTTGATTTTATGGCTAACATTTTGCCCCCTTGTATGAAAAAAGCTTTTGTTCTTTAGGACAAAAATTTCGGAGCTTTTTTACTTTTCATAACTTTATTTTTCCTACAAAATTCAAAGTAAGTGATATTTGCTGTTGTTAGCTCTTCATCATACTTATATGCATGTTTAGTAATAGATTGGAGTATTAATGCTTTCATGTTCGGACAGTTAGTTGATCATAATCCAGATTCAATAGATATGAAACTTGTAATAAGTTGCTTCCAATGTACATAATAGATGTAGTCTTGGAACTCCCTGTGGGCAACAGCCTATAGCTGCAAATAGGACAATGAGTTATTTTTAGAAAATAAGCCTTTGTATCTCATCCACCCTAATATGTATCTGGAAACTTTCCCATAAATTTGAATGATTATGAAGCCTTCATTCGGATGTTGGTGGGCATCATTTAGAGTTATAAAACATCAACTCTAAATTAGACATTAAAAAGACCAGCTCGTAAATTTTTGTTGTTTGTAGCAATCTCAACTCTATTACATCATATCCCCAGCTTGGGATTAAGAAATAATGAAATTTAACCCAAATTAGGTTATTAACTTGCGGAGTTTGGAAGTTGATAATGAGGTATCCAGAATCCAAATAACAATATCCAAAAACAGCCCTCCGTGGGACATTTCTAAACTTAGATTCAGGCTTTTATGGTAAATTAAACAGAAATTAGTAAACATTGTCTTCATATCAAGATTTAAGCCCAAATTAGGGCATATGTCGGACAATTATTTTTGTAAAGGAATCTTCGGCCCATATTAGGGCATATGTCAGACAATTATTTTTGTAAAGGAATCTTCAGCCCAGATTAGGGCATATGTTGTGTAAGTAGACACCCACAGTAATTGTTACCAAGATATAAACCCTTTGCATAGATTAGGGCATATGTTGGACAACCAGAGGTCCATGGGAATTACCTTTATAATAGGAGCCATAAACCCAGATTAGGGTACTAAGGCGAAATCAAATAATGGTCTCGAAACCCCGATTCGAGTATAAAAACCATGAGTGATTGATAATGTCCTAATACCCGGATTCAGGTATAGTATAGATAGATAGTGATTGATAAAGACCTGAAACCCAGATTCGGGTATTAGTAAGTGAAGTCCTGAAATGAATGTCTCGAAACCCAGATTCGGGTGTTAACTGATGAAATTCAAATATGAGAAACCCGAAACCCAGATTCGAGTATTTAATAGATGATGTCTAGAAACAAAAGTCCTGAAACCCAGATTCAGGTAATAAGTGGAGTTTTGTTCTACTCCTTTGATGCATGAACCGTTTAGGTCCTATTTATAGAAATAATCTAATTAGCTGCCTGACGTCTCAGTCCATAATCAGATATGTCGTTTCTCAGGCTTGGACATCTTAATCTCTTGTAGATATGTCATTTCTCAGGCTTGGACATCTCAGTCCATTATTTGATAAGCCTTCTCTTGGGCTTGGACGTCTTAGTCCATTATTTGATGAACTTCTTTTTGGGCTTGGACATCTTAGTCCATTGTTTGATGAGCCTATTCTCGGGCTTGGACATCTTAGTCCATTGTTGAATGAGCCTCTTCTTGGGCTTGGACATCTTAGTCCATTTTTTGATGGGTCTCTTCTTGGGCCTATATGTCTTAGTCCGTTGTTGTCCGGTGCTCTTGGTTAGCTCATCTTAGAGGCTGGAACCAAGTACTTACCCGACCTCCCTCCATGAGGCGCCCTGCCCCTATTACGGCGTGGATAGGGGCTTGTTCGATGCTTTACTCTGGCCATCTTATGGAGCGAATAAAGGCTTACTCCGTCCTCCTTCCAGGAGGTGCCTTACCCTGACCATAGCGTGGCGGGAATAAGGGATTGTTTGGTGCTTTACCCTAGCCATCTTATGGCATGGATAAAGGCTTACTCCATCCTCCCTTCAGGAGGTGCCTTGATGTGACCAAAGGCGCGACTAAATGCTTGTCTGATGCTTTAACCTGGCCATCTCATGGCCCGGCTAAAGTCTTACCCGCCCTCCCTTCAGGAGGTGCTCAGCCCTGGCCATCTCGGTGTGGAAAGAGGCTTTCTACCATCTTAGGTAGTATCCAAATATATAAGGAGCATTTCACTCCCAACCATGTAAATTTTCTTTTTTGAGGAAAGAGATGCTTTATTCATTCATCTTTGGAAAATATGGCCTCAAATGTTCGGCATTCCATGTTATTGGAACCATATTGTCGTCTGGTCGGCATAATTGTAAGCTCCCGGGGGGATTACTTTGCAAACGATTAATAGTCCTTCCCAATTCGGCCCCAAGGGTCCATCTGCGGGGTTTTTGGTATTTGCCATCACTCTTCGAAGTACCAAATCTCCTTCGTGAAATGACCGATTTCTCACTTTTGAGTTGTAGTATTTTGAGATTCTTCTTTGATATTCTGCGGTTCTTACCGCTGCTTTATCTCTCAATTCATGTATCAAAACTAAGGATTCTTTCTTCAGCTCTTGATTCTTATCAAATGCGTATGCGATTCTTCGGTGTAAGGGTATCTCAATCTCAATTGGAAACGTCGCCTCACGCCCATATGTCAAAGATTAGGGAGTATGTCCCGCTACCGTTTCGGTGGATGTTCAATAGGCCCATAACACAAGCGGCAGTTCTTCTACCCAATTTCCTTTTGCCTTGTTTAGCCGCTTTTTTAGTACCATCTTTATGGTTTTGTTCGCAGCCTCAACTACCCCATTCGCTTTTGGATGTGCAATTGATGAAAAACTTCTAATGATTCCATTCTTGTGGCAAAAGCGGGAGAATTCTTTACTCTCAAATTGTGTCCCATTGTTAGAAATTGTCTTTTGGGGAATCCCAAATCTGGTTATGATATTCTTGATAATGAAGCTAAGCACCTTCTCGAAAGTAATCTTTGGAAGCGGCTTCGCTTCAACCCATTTGGTGAAATATTCTATGGCAACTACAACATACTTTGCCCCTCCTTTTGAAACTGGCAATGGGCCGATTAAATCTATTCCCCATACATCAAAGGGTCATGGACTTGTTATAGGAGTCAACTAACTTGGGGGCAATCTGGGAATCTTTGAATATTTCTGACACTTTTTGCATCTTTTCACATATTCGATGGCTTGGTTTTCCATATGCGGCCGATAAAATCCCTGCCTCGTTATTTTCTTTGCCAACTTTGTTCCATTTGAATGATCCCCACAAAATCCTTCATCTGCTTCCGCCATTAATTTTATTCCTTCATTCATGCTTACACATCTTAGATAAGGAAGAGCATATTCCTTTTTTATAGAGGATTCCATCCATTATTATAAAGGTTGGAGCTTGTCTCTTGATTTTCCTTGCCTCATCTTTGTCTGATGGGAGTGTTCCTTTAACAAGGTATTCTACAATGGGTGACATCCAGGTGTCATCATATATGTTATTTGGACTAGGTTGGTCGACCCTTTTATCTGATATTTCTTTATTACTTTCTCTTCTCTCTTCCCCTTGAGATTTTGCTTGAGACCTTGTCAGTACTAACAATTCTTTCCCTTGTTCAGATGCCTCCTTTTCAATACTTGGAATTTCCTGATATCACATTGGAACAATACGTGTCTCCGGGGCTCCCCTTGAGCTTTCCAGTTTTTCTAGGGAGTTTGCTTGTGAGTTTTCTGCTCTAGGGACTTGGTGTATTGAAAAGTCTTCGAAAAAAGCAAGCATTCTTAGTATCGTTTTTTACATATAAGGATAACTTGGGATCCTTTGTTTGATATTCCTGTTTCACTTGGTTCACCGTTAGTTGAGAATCACTAAAGATCTGTATTCGTGGAATTTTGAGTTCTAATGCCAAGTTTAATCTGGCTACCATAGATTCATATTTGCCACATTATTTGTTGCAGGAAATCCCAATTTCATAGCCTAATGCAAACGGTGTCCATCTGGTGTTATGATTACATATCCTGCACCATCCCTTTGTTCATTTGATGCACATCAACAAATAATTGCCACATGGGCTTCTGATCTTTCTCCTTCTCTGATTGCTCCTTAATGAAGCTAGTGCACTCATTAACAAAGTCCGCTAATTCTTGTCCCTTGATTGTGGCTCGTGGTTGAAACTCTATGTCATAGTGAATGAGCTCGATCCCCCATTTTACTAATCTTCCTAAAGTTTCTGGCTTACTAAAGACTTGCCTTAGAGGGAAATTGGTCAATACTCTTATCGGATGTGCATGAAAGTACGCTCTAAGATTTCGAGTTGTGAAAATTAAGCAATAGGCTAACTTTTCTATAACTAGGTGTCGAATCTCTGCATCCTTTAACCGCCTACTTACATAATACACTAGAAGTTGTGCCCCATTCCTATCTCTAATCAACACTGAACTAACTGCATGCTCTGAAACTACCATATATAGGTATAAGGTTTCCCTATTCTCGGGACTTGAAAGTATTGGAGGCTTTTCCAAGTGGTTTTTTAGTTCCTGAAAGGCTTTTCTACAATCTTCCCGCCATCCAAAATTCTTTTCTTCTTAATTACATCAAAGAAGGGTATACACTTATCGGTAGCCTTAAAGATAAATCTGCTTAGGGCAGCCACCTTTCCATCAAACTCATCACTTCCTTGCTAGTTTTAGGTCCGGCCATGTCCTTAATGGCTTGAATTTGATATGGACTGGCTTTGATTCCTTGGGCACTTACAAGGTATCCTAGAAACTTTCCAGAATGGACTCCAAATGAACACTTTTGTGGGTTTAATTTCATTTTATATTTCAGTAATACCTTGAAAATCTCTTACAATCTTTAAGATGATTTTCTGGTTCACCTAACTTTACCAGCATATCATCCACATAAACTTCCATGATCCGGTAGATTTTCTCCTTAAACATTCGGTTGACCAACCTTTGATAAGTTGCACCTGTATTTTTCAATCCAAAGGGCATTGCTTTGTAATAATAAATTCCCCATTCAGTTATGAAGCTAGTGTGCTCCTCATCTGGCTTGAACATTGGTATTTTGTTGTACCCTGAATAGGAATCCATAAGAGATAACAACATGTGTCTGCTTATGGCATCTACTAATTGGTCTATTCGTGGCAATGGGAAACAATCCTTTGGACATGCTTTGTTCAAATCCGTGTAGTCAATGCAAGTCCTCCATTTCCCATTTGATTTCTTTACTAGTACTGGATTGGCTAACCACATTGGGTAGTATACCTCCCGAATGAATCCATTCTCAAGGAGTCTGTTAACCTCTTCTTTCAAAGCCTCTGACCGTACCTTGTCTATCTGTCTCTTTCTTTGCCTTACGGGAGTTGCTCCTGGATTAATGTTGAGGGCATGACACATAACCGTTGGAACAATTCCCACCATTTCAGAATGTGACCAGGCAAATACAACTTCGTTGACTTTGAGAAATTGTATCAAATCCTTCTTTAAGTCACCATTAAGATCCTTTCCCACTTCACCACTTTGGTAGCATCATCTGAGTCAATGTACGCTTCCTCAAGATCCTTTGTGGGTTTTATCCTCTCTGTTTCCCCTCGGCAATCAAATTATGTGACTATTGGACCTTCTTCCACTAAGTTTGCATCAATTCTCTTTCTTTTGCCTCTAGAGTGAATGTACCTTTGATATATATGTTTGTTAGATTTATTAATTTTATTCTTTGCTTCGAATGTTGGATGTGAAAATCCATCATCTGAAGACTGTAAAATAGTAGAAGAATCAAAGTACGCAGAATACTCCCTTTTATACTGGTCAAGAGTAGCAAAATACATTTCCTGAGAGCTAGACTGCTCTTCTGGGATAATTCCCTAGCCTCGCTTTGTCAGGAATTTTACCATGATATATTTCGAGGAGACAAAAGCATCTATCTCATCAAGAGCTGGCCTGCCAAAGAAGGCATTGTAGTAGGAGGGTGATTGATTATCACAAAAATAGTTTTGAATTTTCTACAGGTTGGTGGCACTCCCATTTGTACGAGCAGCTTTATCTGTCCCACTAGAGTTGATCCTTTGTTGTTGAATCCAAATATAGGCTCCATGCTTGGCTTCAGCTTGTCTTCAGGAATGTTCATCTGATCGAAGGGGTGCTTGAAGATTACATTGACTGCACTGCCTGTGTCAACCAGAATTTTTGAGACAATAGATAATCCAATTTGTGCAGTAAACATCAAGGGATCATTATGAGGATGGTGAACCCCTTTTCTTAGCTCTTGTGGAGTGACAACAAGATTAGGCATCTGAATGTCGAGACGTGGGTTCTTCATTAGAGGTTCCTCTTAGACAGAGTAGATCCCTTCTTTAGCTTCTTTAATATACTTGCTTCGGGCTCTCTTGCTGTTTCCTGCTGGTGGGACCCACCGTGGATTACATCGATACTGCTGATTGGCGGGCTCAAGCTTAGGGGGTCCTCATCGTCCAACATATTCACAACTTTGCTTGGACGTTTTGTGGACCATTCTCTATTCGCTGGGTTTTCTGCTGATCTTGAACAAACTCATTCAAATGACCTTCTCGAATCAGCTTTTGAATAATTTCAGCCAAAACCCTGCATTCATCAGTTTTGTGGCCGTTGTCTTTGTGGTAAGCGCAATAGTCTCCTCCCTTTTTCTATTCAGGGTTGGTCTAGGCTTTAAAGGAGATCGTAAAGTTGACTCTTTCCTTGGCCACTGCATACACGTAAGACAACGACTTGTTTAAAGCAACTGTGTTAGCTATTGGTTCTTCCCATCTCGTTCTTTTGTGGCCATGGTCTCAGCCAAATTTCCCCCTTCTTTCTTGGAGATAGTTTTCTTCTTGGCATAGTAAAGCTCATCCATCTGGATGAACTTGTCAGCTTGGAAATGAAAGTCTTGCAAGTCTTTGCAGCCGTTAACAAAGAGTTGCTTCCAGAAGGGAGGTTTTTCAATTAAGCCAGAATGAACGGCTATAAGATTACCTCAATCGTTCATGTCTTTGGCCTTTAAAGCTTTAGCATTAAACCTCCTCAGGTAATCTCCTAAGAACCCTCCCTGTCTTTATTTTATATTAGTCAAAACTGTGTAGTCGATCGTGGGATTTTGCATTTGCAGAATTAGGCAGAAAATTCAAAAGAAAACTGCTTCCATGAGTATATAGCTTTCTCCCGGTACTGTCTATACCATTTTGCCGCTGCTCCCTGGAGAGTGACCGGGAACAATCGGCATCTGACAGCTCATGCTGCTTTGTACAAGTCCATTTGGCTGTCAAAAGCCATCAGGTGATTGTCCGGGTCTGTAACCCCGTGATATTTCATTGATGGGATCTTGACATATGGCGGGATAACTATGGCCATGATCTCATCAGTGAAAGGAGGCACTCTTTCATTGTCATCAACATTCTCGTCCATTGTTCTCTTTCCTTTTGAATTCATAGCATCTTTTATCGCCTTTTCAGCGGCATCTTTTAGGTAAGCTTCGACATTGCCATAATTTTTCTGGTTTGGGCAATATTCCTTTGATGTAGAATTCCCAGATGATTCAAGTGATTTGTTGAGAATTATTCCCTGATGGTTAGCTTTCGATTGGGGATATTCTTTCTTCTTTGAGGACTTCAGATCCACTTTGCCTTTATACTCATTGGAATTAGCTTTTAGATTCCTTTTGGGGAGACCACCTCTTCCCCTTGAGTCACATATGTGATGTATATGTTTCATGTCTGAAAGTTGAACCCGAAGAAGATTTCAGGCCTAGGCACATTTTTGTTTTTAAACTGTTGCAAAGATGGCATGAGACCATGTTTGAGACAACATATCTCTTTCATTTCTTGCTATAATTCATCGATTCTATTTTGTTTGAAAAATAAAGTTTTCTACTATATGCATACCAATTTTCAGCTCAATATGCGGTAGTTTGGTCCTCAACCCACAGGTTTTATTGTGGAAATGGGATAAGATTTCGATGGATTTCATTGACGGCCTACCCCGTTCGAGATCGGGCCATTCTAGCATTTGGGTTATTGTTAATCGCCTCACCAAATCAGCTCATTTCATTCCTATTAAGTCTAATAGGAGTGCTTCTCATTTGGTAGTTTGCATGTTGATCTTTGTCTCGGCAAATTTTGGTTGAAAAATATTGTCATTTGGATGTTCAAAACAGTGGTAGAAAATCAATACAAACCCATATTTTTGCATGTACATATTGTTTTTTGAGTTGCTGCAAACATGGCCTGAGTCCATGTTTAAGACAACATATCTCTTTCATTTCCTGCTGGAATTCATCGATTATTTTTTTGAAAGATAAATTTTTCTACTATATACATACCAATTTTCAGTTCAATCTGAGATCGTTTGGTCCTCTGTTTCATGCCTGAAAGTTGAACCCGAGATGGTTTTCAGGCCTGTACATTTTTGTGGTTTTTGAACTGCTGCAAACATGGTCTGGGTTCATGTTTGAGACAGTGTAACTTTTTCATTTCCAATCGAAATTCATTGATTCTTTTTTTGTTTGAAAGATGAAGTTTTCTAGTATGTGCATACTAATTTTCAGCTCAATATGAAGTCATTTAATCCTCTGTTTTAGGCCTATAAGTTGAACCCAATATGGTTTTCAGTCTGGGCACTTTTTATTTTTGAACTGTTGCAAACATGGCCTGAGTCCATGTTTGAGACAACGTAACCTTTTCATTTCTAGTCGTTATTCATTGATTCTTTTTTTGTTTGAAATTCAAAGTTTTCTAATATGTTCACACAAATTTTTAGTTTAATCAAAGGTCGTTTGGTCACCTGTTTAATGCCTGAAAGTTGAACCCGAGAGGGTTTTAGATCTAGGCTGAATTCAGCATGGCCTGAGTCCATGTTTGAGGTTTCGTATCTTTAGCATTTCATATCGGAATTCAGTGATTCTTTTTCCAGTTCATAGATAAATTGTTCTACTTTATGTGTATCGATTTTAGACCATTCTGAGTTCATTAAGCCTTTTAAATTATGTCCAAAAGTTGAATCCGGAGAAGATTTCAAACTTGGGTATTGTTTTGCATATGCATTTTTATGTTCTTTTACGTCCAACTTTTGACTTGTACTTCATGTTTTTATGATATTTTTGAAATGTTTTGAGGGCTATGATGCCTATCAATAGGCCAGCCATGTTTTGATGAATTTGAAATTCAAATTTGAATTGAATTTGAATTGAACTTGAATGACGGTTTTGAGTGATTTCTTTGATTTCGAGCACGGATTTTTCCAAACAATTTTGAAATAATTTTTAAAATTTATGGGCATTTCAAAATAATTATTATATAATATTTTCAAGTATTTTCAAGTGTATAATCTATTTATTCTCTATAATAAGGGAAGTTTTCAAATAGGGTTTTCAAATTGGTTTCGAGAATTGGTTTTCAAAGCTTGTTTTCCAAAGTAAATTATTTTATATATAAATAACATGTTTTTGCATACTTCGAGCGAATGAGAATGAGAATTAAACGGTTTGGTAAAACACGTGGTATGAGACACGTGCGTTTATCTTATCGGTTAATTCCTGACTTGTTTGTTTGATCGTTTTGACCATCGGGTCGTGTTTACCAATGAGATGAGGTAAACATTTTACTGCTTTTGAGTGTGACATTTACTAGTGGTTAGTAAACCATTTAGTGCGAACATGTGGTATGGGACGCACGTTAACACTTTTCGGATTCCTATCTGAGAGTTTGTGACACTTTTGCCATTGCGGCGTATTGCCAATACTGGACCTTCGGGTCATTGCCATTGCGGCGTTTGACATTCCAGCATATTTGTCCTTGAGACGTTTTCCATTGTGGCGTATTTGTCCTTGAGACGTTTTCCATTGCGGCGTATTTGTCATTGTGACGTATTTGCCTTCGGGCGCGGCGTCTTACTTAGTAGGCTTCGGCCACATGCACGTGCAAATTTTTGTGATGATTTCATTGATTATTGTGATTTCCCAAGTGTATCGCCTTTTTCATGGTTGGCCATTTGAGCCTTTTGATATATATATATATATGGCGATTACCATATGGGAATTTAAAATCTTTTGAGTTCTATCTTTGAGATTTGAGTTGCCTACACTGGCGTTAATTGAGATTTGCCTTTTTGGCATTTATTTGGGATTTATATTCTCCTATTTGGAGATATATGTATTGCCTTTATGGCGTATTTTGAGATGGTGATTTCTTTGGAAATGCTTTTGAGTTTGCCGATATGGCGGGTTTGGGATTTCTCCTTTTTAGGAGTTATGATTTTCCCTATACCATTTTTGATGATTTGTGATATGCCAATGATATAAGGCTTGCTATATTTAGCATTTGTGGATATTGATTTATCTCTTTGAGATTATATACTCATGCTAGTGATACTATATCATTTGTAGTAACCATACTTATACTTAGAATAGTTTCTTCTCATTTGAGAAGAATACCACCCTTATCCTTATATTCATATTATCGTTTATCCATATTAACTGATTGTGTTAGCTAGAATGACCCGTGTATTTTATACTCGGGTCAGACCGAGGTGTTTCAAGTTAGGTACCCGTTGGACTTAGCCTTTCTACTTCCGCTTGGATATTTTGCTATCGCCTTTTTGATGTAGCTTTTTGTGTAGACTCTGATATGTATATTATTTTGACTCATGTGTATATTGTGGTCGTCATACCACATACTATGTATCATTTTGTATCACTCTGATGATGTATCTGTATATGTGTGTGTATATATGTTTATCTGCTGTTCTGTGATGTGATTTGCATTCGATCGTTATATTTTGTTCTGATAAATCCGTTAGGCACCTATAGTTTTGTATTAAGTATTTATTGGATGTGTCGATCCACTTGATTTAAAAAAAATATAGAGCATTTATCGATGTATTCAATATATATTTAAGACAAGGCTATAGATGGTCACTCATATCCAGCCCTATTCTCCGCATTAGCAGACGGTATTACCCAGTAATACTCTTTGTTAATATGGGTCTCGAGGTGGGGCATCACAGCTTCGTATGAGAGCCGATGAAAATTGGTATGCACATACTACAAAACTTCGTCTTTCAAACAAAAAAAGAATCGATGAATTCCGACAGGAAATGAAAAAGTTACGTTGTCTCAAACATGCACTCAGGCCATGTTTGCAACAGTTCAAAAACAAAAATGTGCCTAGACCTGAAAACCATCCTGGGTTCAACTTACAGGCCTAAAACAGAGGAATAAACAACCTTGTTTGAGAGATCAGTACTTGCCATTGCGGCATATTTGCCATTGCAACGTACTTGTCATTGTGGCTATTTGCCTTCGGGCGAGGTACCTATTTTGAGAGATCAGTACTTGGCAAGGTTCGGCCAAAAGCACGTGCGTTTATCAAACCATTTAATTCTCCTTCTCATTCGCTCGAATAGTGCAAAAACGTGTATTTTACATATAAAATGATTTATTTGAGAAAATAAGCTTTTAAAACCATTTTCCGAAATCAAATAGGGTTTTCAAATTGATTTCGGAAAATGGTTTTAAAAGCTTGTTTTCCCAAATATTATTTTATATATAAAATACATGTTTTTGCACTATTCGAGCGAATGAGAAGGAGAATTAAACGGTTTGGCTTTGGAGTCTTGGAAGATTTCTGAGATAGAGCCATCTTAAGTAGCTCCTGCATCTCCTACAGCTGCAGTTCCAAGTATTTGATTTTAGTTGTATTCTCATCTTGTTGTGCTGGTGATGAAGTTTGTCCAGGAACAACCCCATCAACATTAAAAGATGGAGCTATATTCTCCTCCAAAGTAGTGGTGTGGACAACTCCCTCCTCAATTCCACTTAACCCTTTTGATCTCATTTTTCCTACGTAAAACAAATGGGCCACGATTAGTCTGTAATACAGTGACAATGGAAGGTTCAAGCCCTCCTTCTAGCACCAAAAATGTTAACAAGAAAACTTGTCAACATCCCCGATGCTACGTTAAAGGTTGTTAAACTCAAACGAAACCATGTTGATGGAAAGATCTCTTCCTTCGAAGCATACCTTTCAACCAGATTGTCATAGTCAAAAGGGTTTAAGAAGATTGCTCTACCTTTCGACCTGGTTGGCTTGATCTAAAGGATCTAAAGAGCTATCCTTACCTTTCGACTGAGTTGACTTAGTCAAAAGATTTCAAGGAATCAATCTAGGGAGATAGCATGTATTTAAATCCTTTCGTTTGAGTGGGTCGAAAGCAATTGATCTTTTAAGCTTTTCAGTCCTTTTGATCATGTCGAAAGGTACTTTCTTGGCCCTTTCGATCATGTCAAAAGGAATGTATATCTCATTAATATGACACAGCTGCTTTCAACTTCATAGCTTCGTTACTTTTGATGTGGAATCCCTTTGAAAGGGTTGCAGATGTATCTGGGGATAGACCTTTTCGAATGAGTTCCCCTCCCAATAGTTGTTAGAAAATCATAGACTGAAAACCCCTTCGAAGCACCCCTTTCGATCGTGTCGAAAGGGGTTTCACTCTTTCGAAATGGTTTTAGCTTATAATTGCCTAAGATTGACTCTAATTTCCTTGTATAAGATCGACCTGGGTGTTCCCTAGTTTCATAAATTCGTCATGGTCGAAACCCCATCATCATTCATATTTCCAGTATCAAATGTAGGTTTTGATGATGATGTGTTTCGACCAGAGGTTCCCAAGTCGATCATGTGCATTGCATAGACAAAAGGAGATTAAGAGAATAGGTTAGAATCATGTGAAATTGATCATTAGACTAGCTAATGATCTTCCTCGTCATCAAACTCCTTATTGAATAAGCCATCACTCCTTTATTAATAATCCAAATAAGTTACAAGAAGTAGAGCTTTATCCCCAATTTGATTTAGGGTTTCTACCAGACTTAATTGTTATTAAGACGGTAGAGTAGAAGAAATGAATTCAGGATTTTAGAATTCGGTCCCCAAAATCGGACCACTTGGGTCTTATTTATAGATACAGGTCGGCCTCTTCCCCGCCTATGCTTTCGACTCGGTCAAAGGGACCCCTCTTTATATGACGCACCAAGCATTTCGACTTAGTCGAAAGGCAATTACTCCTTTCGACGCTGTCGAAAAGCATCTTTTTTGTTCTCTTTGACTCACTCTTGCACTTCCTTTATCTTTTCCCCGACCTTTCGACTAAGTCGAAAGTGTCCTTTGACAACCTTTCACCTTTGTTGAACTTTAAGCACTAGTTCCCTCATAACACTTTTCGACGCTATCGAAAGGTTTCCAAACGCGCCTTTTCCTTCATGTTGTCATGTTGCTATTGGAAATAAGATAGAAGCCTCCGACTTTGTAGATAGGTTGCTCATACTAGTTTCGCAGATATTAAAGTACCAATGGTTTCCATGATGTTGGGCAGCCTCCGAATGTATGCCTAAGAATTAAGGCGGAACCTTCCCCTAATATTATTGACCTTGACCGGTTCAAAAGGCTTGTAAATGCTTTCGTAAGGGTTTTGATAAGGGCAAAACCTTTAGTTCCGAAAGGTTTAGCATGTAAGTGGGAGATTATCATCCATTGCCTTCGAAAGGGGTTCTAAAGCTCTCTTTGCTTATTTATCTATGTCGAAAGGTTGGAAATGATGGAAGGGTATTCCTGTTTCCATCTGAATCAAAAGTCTTCACACTGTAAGAATAGCTGGTGCCTTCGACTCCTTCGAAACCTTCTTAATGCCTTCAAAACTTCTTCTTATGACCTCTGTCGAAACCTATACATATTACTTCATCAAAAACTCACTCTCAGTAACCTTCTTTCATACTTCTTCTCTTGAGTTGATTTTATGGCTAACACCTATCATTATAATACCTTTTATTATGTTATTTTTATACCATTGTGGATGCCCGTGGACAGAATATGGTTATTATAAATTAGGATTAAGATACTAGTGAGGGGAAAACCTATTCTGCTAAGCGGCGTGGTCTCACTAGATATCTATATAGTTTGAGATGGCAGATTATTATTCATACTAGACTTTTTGTCTAACTCGAAGATTATGTTTTCCCTTAACCTCTCGAATGCTCAATTGATTTTGAGTAGTTAGAGAGTTAAGGTTTTTAGGTTCTTCTTTAGATGAATAAGCTTCTAGAGACGTGCAGGAGGCAAGCTAGCTATTAGGAGTTCTTTCTGTTTGATTCCACTGTGTTTTGGATGTAATGACAAAGTTGTTTAATTGCCTATATTTAGACTCTGATCAACCCAGGGGGCATTTTCATATGTCGCTCTTGGTGTATTTTGTAATAATTATATTTCTCTTAACGTGATTTACGAATTGGGATTATGTAATGAATTTGAAATGTGATTTGAAGTGGAATGAGAAATTTGTTTTATGATTAATTTTTTTTCATATTCGTGTGTATCTGTTATAAGCAATGCATCTAACATTACCGCTTTTGGTCACCGAGAATTAATAACTATGGATGACTGCAACATCTGTAGTAGTTAGTTATGCGCCTCCAAATAGGGGTGTTAAAGCGTGGTTTTGCTGTGGCAATTCTATAATAACTGAACTTTTGTCGTCAAAAACCATCGGAAAGATGCCGTCGGCGATCGTCGAGAACTGATGCACGTCGGGATTTACCTGAATTGGCCGATAGCAATTTCATTCCATCTTCTTCCCCCAAATCAAAACCCAAACCCTCCCTCTTCCCCCAAATTCGCCCACCTCCGGCTGCCACTACTGTACATCATCCGCCACCACCAGAAACATCTCTAACTTCTCCTCTCCGGCCTCCAACACTTCAATTTCAGTGAAAAGAGGTATTTTTTCTAACTCCAATTTACCCTAATATGTTAAATTAGTGTTAATTTATTATTGTATTGGATGATACTACCTCCTTGAGTGTTTGCAATTGTATGTTGATTGATTGTGATATACTAATTACAGTTATAAGTGTGTAAATCCGATAACTAAAATATAATTATGGCTAAACTTAGGTTAATTAGTTTATGTGTCGAATTAGTGATATGGTTGAGTGTTAATTAGTGTGCTAAAATGTCAATGTCAATTCAAATATTATTATTGAAGATTAATTATCGGTTAATATTTTATATAAAAAATCCAGTTTACTTGGATGTTGAATCCGATAAAATTAATACATAAATGAGTGTATAATGAAGTTTATTTTTTTGAGATATAATATTATATCCATAATTTGTTATAATTGAAAACACATAAGATTTTATAAAAAATGGAAAAAAATAATAATATATTATATAATTATTAAAACATTACAATGCATAAATGAATTATATATACTAATATATGTTATGTATATAATTAACATCCCTTAGAGAGTTTTTTGGCTCCGTTTGACAAGTATTGTATATGTTAATTATATGGATATATTTTTATAGAATGGAATCAATATTCATCTGATACAATATTTATCGGATTTGTTCCTATATTGGACAAGTTACAAACACAATAAAGTAGGTACATTTTTCAAATCATTTCATTTTAAACGATTTACAAAATTTTGACAGCACTTCCTTTTTGTTCCATGTGTACACGCATTTGTGTACGATACAAGGAACAAATGGAAAGTGCTGCCGAAATTTTGTTGAATCATTTAAATTGAAATGGTTTACGAAATATAATTACTACTGTGTTTGTAATGGGAAGTAGGATGACCAACCATCAAAGTAGAAAAAATAACCTAAAAATTTAATATTCTATTCATAATTTGTGTCAATCCCTAAAATGCATAAATGAATATTAATTAATAAATGATTTGAAAAATCAAATGTCAATCCATAAAATGATTAGTACTTCTTTTAATATCTATCACATTTTTTTAAATAGGAAAAATGGTCGATTATTTTGTTGATCGGACCTGAATCTATCATCCTCGAAGTGAAATGAGAGGCTCAATAAGGGAACATTTTTATAATGGTATAAACGTATTTATTGAATTCACTTTAAGTAATAATGGAAACGACAGAGAAATTGGTTGTCCATGTAGTAGGTGCAAATTGTTGAAGCATTTGATACCGAATATGGTTAAAGTTGATTTGTGCCAATACGGTTTCTTGCTAAATTATCTTGTATGGGATTGTCATGGATAACTTGTAGCATCTAATCATGTACATTCAGAGGAAAAGGTGGGTAATGAAATTATTACGACGAATTCCATAGAAGATATGGTTGAAGATGCAGCACAATCGATGTTCCCTACTTTTGAAGTTGATGATGACGATGTTAATGTCGAAAAAGAACCAAATATTGGAGCAAAAAAATCTATGATTTATTGGATGGTGCTAAGAAACCTCTTTGGGATGGTTGCACAAGCGGTACCCAATTATCAGTCACTATAGAATACATTGCGATGAAATAAAAATACAACTTGACAGAAGCCGGATTTACAGCTGTTGTACAAGCTGCAAAACGGCATATGCCAGCCAATAATTCGATGTGCGAAAATCATTATGAAGTAAAAAAAACTTATGTCTTCTTTTGGTTTGCCGTATCAAAAAATAGATACATGTTTAAATGGTTCCATTTTGTTTTGGAAAGAAGACATCAATCTGAGGAATTATAGAATATGTAATGAGGAAAGATACAAACCAAGAAAAAAGAAGGGAAAGGAAGTTCCGTACAAGCGTATGCATTGGTTACCTATAACACCTAGGCTTCAACGATTATACGCATCCTATGTAATCGTGCATCAAATGAGATGGCACAGTGTGAGAACATAGAAAGAAGATACGTTAACACACCCAGCTGATGGAGAAGCATGGAAGCATTTTGATAAGGCATATCCTACTTTTTGCAGCAAAGAGCCGTAATGTTAGACTTGGTTTATGTACGGATGGATTTTCACCATTCTCTAAATTTGGTTCTAAATATTCATCTAGGCCTATAATCGTTACACTTTACAATTTATCTCCATGGATGTGTATGAAAACTCCATATATATTTCTCACTATTGCCGTCCTTGGCCCTGATGATCCGACATAAGAAATCGATGTTTATTTACAACTGTTGATTGAAGAGTTGAAAACATTATGATACGAAGGAGTTGAAACATACGACATTTCAAAAAAAAGAATTTATGTCTGTTCGCTTCTTTTTTATGGACTATTAGCGATTTTCATGCGTATGCAATGCTTTCCGATTAGAGTACGGCCGGTCATCTAGCTTCTCCTTATTGCATGGAAGAAACATGGTCATTTTCTGTAACACATGGGAAGAAAATATAATGGCTTGATTGTCATCGGTGTTTTCTTCATATTAATCATCCTTTTAGAAAAGATATAAAAAAACTTTACAACTAATAGACAAGAGACTTTGCGAACACCAACGATTCGGTCAAGCGAAGATATATATGAACTTGTAAAGGATTATCCAAAGATACATGAAACTGGAGAGCAAATTGAAATTCAAGGTAGATCGACGGTTCATAATTGGTGCAAAAAATGTATATTTTGGGAATTGCCTTATTGGAAAAATCTCCTAATTAGTCATAATATTGACGTGATGCACAACGAGGAAAACGTATTTGATAATGTTTTTAATACAGTTTTGAATGTTAAGTGGAAGACTAAGGATGGTTTGAAATCAAGATGTGATATCCAAGTAGTATGTAATCATCCTAAGCTTCATATCAAGTCAAATGATACTAAAAAACCCCAAGCATGCTATGAGCTAGACAGTAACCACGTTAAAGTTCTGTTAAAATGGATGGAAGGATTAAGATTTCTTGATGGGATTTCTTCTAATCTTCGTAGATATGTCGACTATAAGAACAGTAAACTAGTGGGATGAAAAGTCATGATTGTCACATAATGATGGAAAATTTGTTATTAGTCGCTTTCAAAGAACTATTGGCCGTAAAAGTTTGGACGGTTATAACGGAATTTAGTTTGTTTTATAAGGAGCTTTGTTCGACTATGTTAAAAGTTAATCGTTTATGTAAACTTGAGGAAGAAATTCCTATACTGCTCTGCAAACTAGAGAAATTCTCTAGGTTTCTTTAATGTAATGGAGCATTTACCTGTTCATCTTCCATTTGAAGCACGTCTTCGAGGCCCTGTGTAATATGGATGGATGTATCCATTTGAGAGGTATTATTTATATTGGGTAAGTTAAATATTAGTTTAATTATAAATATATATAAGTAAATTTTAATTTGAAATAATTTTTAATAGGTTCTTAAATCATTTATAGAAAAAAGTTAGACAAAAAGCATGAGTTGAAGGTTTGACTTGCAAATCATATATCGAAGAAGAAGCTTCTTTCTTTTTCTCTCATTATTTCAGTGACCATATGAACTTATCATTTGAAAGTGCTACACGTAATGATGAAGGTGTTGAATAAGAATCTTCTCAAGCAATGTTATCTATTTTTAGACAACATGTCCGTTCTGCTGGAACATATGTAGAAGTATGGTTAGACGATAGAGATTACCATATAGCGCACACATATATTCTTCTTAATTGTGTTGAAGTTGCACCATTCGTTAGGTATTATTTAATTATAATTTTGGATTTTTTTAAATAATATGCATGTACATTTATTATAATGCAATATATTATCTATACCTGTAATGTTTACGAATCACAACATCAAAGTGGCGATATCAGTAAAAAATTCGCTAATTGGTTTTCGAATTACATTTGATCTGAGAAATTATGTGGTCGATGAAGGACTGAAACATCTTGCGATGGGACCAAAAAGAAAAATCAAGACATATCCAATATTCTTCGTTAATGAATATAAATTCAACACTAAAGAATATGATGCTGAAAAATTAACTAACAATACCGGTGTATTTGTTAAAGGTAGTGATGATCCAAATAATCATATAAATGATTTTTATGGCGTGTTAACCCAGGTTTTGCAATTGACATATTTCACAAGACCTGCGGAGGAAGTTTTTCTATTTAGATGCAACTGGTTCAGCAATGTTCCAGGTTCTGGAATTACCGTGCACCCAAAATATAATCTTATTGAAATAAAGCATACATCGCATTATCATAAGTATGATCCTTTTATACTAGACAAACAAGCCCTACAGTTTATTACGCTCCATATCCATCTCTAAAAAGAGATAGAGCATATTGGTCGGCGATTTTTAAAACGAAGGCAAGATCTACGTTTGATGGAAAGAATATTCCAAACGAATAAGCTTATCAAGCAGATATCGAGGAAAATAGCAAAATAATAATAACCGAAGATCAAATCGATTTTGTGCCTCTAAATGATGAATCAAATGTATTAGTAGAAGCATTTGAGACTACAAAGGAAAACAATATAGAGTACAAGATCGAGTCTGAATCAGAAAATGACGAGGACTGATTAATAATGTTCTGCCATAATAAAATGATATATCTGTAACTGGTATTATGTCTTTTTTTCGACGTCGCGGTTCTTCCTATTCAGGTTCTCCCTCTTCTACTCAGATTGGGAGGGATGTGGGAGGTGATGGCAGCGGCCCATCAAAGCAGGGACCACTTACCGTAGTAAATCTACAACCAAAAGCGGATGGGTCGTAAGTATTAAATTTACTTCAGCATTATAAATATCTTCTATATGATATATTTGTCATTATTTATTAAAGGTCTGTATCATATTTAACACAGGGAATTTGAGCTAGAGCCGTCAAAGATTGTTGTTAGTCTTTCCAACAAGCGTACATGAGCAGGATGACTGATTGTTGGCCTAGGTGGGGTAAGATCCAAGACCTCATCAAGGCGAGTATCTGGCAGGACTTCCTTGTAAGTGTAAATTTATATATCATTATATATTACCATTTTTCAATTTTCTGACTAAGTATAAATGTATAACTTATAATATTTCAACGTACAGGGAGCGGCAGACTTGCAAGAAGAAGACCTTGACCTTTGCTAATGCCACTGAACTTCTAAGATGTTTAAGAGTTACCGGGACACAATGTCTGGAATAAGAAAATCGGAGAAGAAGACTGATTGAATGGGTGCTAGCGTGTGGGATGCTTGTTGGAATAGTGATGAATTCAAGGTAAGTTTATCATATATCATTTTAATTTGTTCCCGTATATAATACATAATATAAAGCTAAAATATATAATTTTCAATTTAAATTTACAGGCGGAGTCAAAGAGGAACTCCGTAAATAGGAACAAGAACCCAGTTATACATCGCGATGGCTCCAAGTCATTCCAACATCATCGTGGGGTTCTGGTAAATTTATTAATTGCAATTATAAACGGTTATTAACTTATGTAATTTATTATAAACAACAATAATACGTACTAATTATTTCAGGAAAGAGAGCACGGTAGTCCCGTCTCCTATATGGACGTATTTGCTTACACTCATGCCACCAAGCAAACAAACGAAGATGGCTCAATACGTACACATGAAGTGACGGTAAAGCAAGTGAATCCTATGTAAGCATATTTTAAATTAGAAGTTATTATTAATCAATTTAATTAATTAGTTATAAAGAATAATTAAAATAATGATGTGTGAATTTCAATTATATTTTATTCCATTGTAGGAAAAATTTGCAGAAGCATGAGCACAAATGTTGGAGGGATCGGGACAGGATCAATTGACCACTGATGAGGAGGACGCGATTTTTAAGTCCATCATGGAACCTACATCGCGAAATAGGAGTTATGGCTTTGGGAATCAAGTAGTAATTTCTAAAAATTTACTAAATTATAAGTTTAAACCTGTGCAGTTAAAGCGCTCGGCCGATTCAATGCGATGGAGGTGCAAAAAGTCATAGCGGGGATATAGCGCATGACTCTAAAATAGCAGACAAAACTTGTATTTAATGCTTTTACAAATATCTAAATGGTACTTAAATGAAAAATTAACATTCAATTGAATTATGATTAATACATAAATAATTTTAAATAAAAACATGTGCGAATATACTATAAATAAACGTAAAATTGTTATATAAGATAATTGAATTTAGTAGAATATTATAGTATTTTTCATTTCTGAAAATATATTAAAAATTCAATTAAATAAATCAATTTTATAATTTTTATATTGTATAAATGTCATTTTTTAATTCATTTTTCTAAAGAAGATATAGCGGAATATAGTGGGAATAACGGGAGATAGCGGAAATAGCATGGCTTAAAGCGGAAAGGCAACGTTTGGGGCTATATGGAAAAATCGTAGCGGTAGAAATCCGCTATGAGATATAGCAGGGTTATAGTGGGGTAATAGCAGGGCATTAACTACACAGGTTTAAACCAATAATCAGAAAAGGTTGTCATAGAAAAAATATATTATTAATGTTTTAACAAATGATTATGCTTTACTTATTTGTTCCTTCTTAATTTACACTAGCCACTAAAATACATTTCTGATTTTTGGACATATCTCTTGATTATCTGCAGGCTAGGTCTTCGTAGAAAGCATATCAAAAATTTCAGGACAAAGAAGATATCACGGAGTTATGATCGCAGAGCTGCAGGAGAAAGACCACCATCGTGCTGCGGAGATGGCGCAGTTGAACCAACACTTGGCTGAGGTGCAGCAGCATGGGTCATTTCCTTCGTCGGGTGGTTCTAGAGCTGACGATGAGTCTTGATGGGTATGTTACTTTGCGTTTATGTTTGGACATTTTGAAATTGATGTATTTGGATATGGTTGATATATTTTGAGGCTATGTTGGATGATATGATGTTTTGTTTTAATTTGTTGGATGTTGATTGTATATATTGGATGTTGGATGTTGATTATTTAGTGTATTGTTTGTTTTTTTTGTTTTAAGTATTGAATTGGTGGGGATTGAGTTGGATATTGGATATAAGTTGATAATGTGTTGCTTGAGTTTGGATATTGGATATATGTGAAATTGAGTTTTGATATGTATGTGTAGTACAGGAAAGGAATCAAATAGCTATAGGAATAAAAAAAATCCTAGATTTTCGATGGTTTTCGATGGCTCTAAGGAATGTTTGGACACCACGTGAGCATCGAAGAACATCACAAAACCGTCAGAAAGTGCCGCGAGCAGCTGTCGCCAAATAATCGTCGATACCGCCGCCAACCGAAGGAAAGTGCGGACGCCATAGAGACGGCTTTTCCGATGGCTAGCGATTGCTGCCGACGGCTAGCAGTCGTCGAAAATGGTTGTTGTTATAGTAGTGTTTGATCTGTGAAAAACACTGAGTTCAAGGCGATGATTTCTTCCTCAAGAAATCTCAAAAGAGAATTTTCCCACCTTGTAAGTAATCTTCAACCCTATCTTCATAGTTGTCAATCTCGCAGATGCTCTGTTTTTGGCTGTTGATGAAATCTTTCTTGTAAGTTTTAAGAAGCAGAATATTATCTAATGTTTTTATGCTTTTCCATAGTTGAATGATGTCTATCTCAATTCCTTTAAGCAATTTGCTGTTTCTTTCCTTTCAAATGAAGTAGACGATTGTGGTTAGAACAATGCATGCTTCATTGAATTCTTTGATTTTTCTTTTGAATACTTCCTGAATGTACTTTATGCTTTCTCTGATGTTTTGAACTAGCTTCTATTAATTGAGCTTTAATTTGTTTTTGGCAATGAACCATATGTGTCTAGAATAGGTACTGTCAAAAAATAAGTGATTTGAGTTTTCCGGCTCTTTTTTACAAAAAAGGCAGTTGGTGCTTCCACTTTTACTCTATTTAGAACATGGAAAACGATTTATAATTGCAAAGTAGGCACTAAAAGCCATTTTTGGACAATTTGCATTATCCCAAATTACTTTGTACCAATCCACTTCTACCTCTTCACCTTTGATGTACTCCCAAGTGTTTTTGAATGAAAATTCTCCTTTTGAAAATAATTTCTAATGCCAAGTATTTTCATTAAGACTTGAATCTATTTCCAACTTTCTAATTGATGCATTGAATATTGATGTTGCTAATTGCTTTTGAGTATTCCATGTTGAATTTTGAATGACGCTTTCAACTTTCCCATTGGCTCCTCCAAATTGATAAAGATTAGACCAGCCTAATAAATTAATCAAGGATTTTTCATTAATCTAAGGATCAAACCAAAGGCTGGTTTGTTTACCATCTTTGAATTTCATTCTAAAAATTTTATACATGTTTCCCTGCATCTTAATATACTTTTCCATGTATGAGTGATGATTTTCCATTGGCATGGCCCAAAGCTTTTTATTTTTAACATATCTGACTTTCATCCACTTGATCCATAATGATTTTCTTTCTATAAATTTCCAAAATTGTTTATAATTGCAAGCTTTACTTGAATCCTTGAAATTCCTTAAGCCTAGACCACCAGCTTTTTTTGGTTTTGTAACTGTGTTCCATGCAACTTTGTGATATTTACGTTTCCATATGAAGTTGGCACATAATCTTTCTACTTTTTCCATTGCTTTTGTTGGAATGTTGTGAGATTGGATCCAATACATAATTATAGCCATGATGAATGTGTGAGTGAGTTCTAACCTTCCTGCTATTGATAGTAGCATGCTAGACAAGCTGTCAGGTTTATTTTGAATAATGTCATGCAGTCTAGCACAGTCTCTATCCTTAATTTGATTAGCACTAAATGGGAGGCCTAAATATTTAACTGGCAGATCATTTTCTTGAAATTTTAATATGCCGAGAATTTCTGCTTTCCTGCTGCATGCTTTACTGAAGTACACCTTGCTCTTATTTTCATTGATTTGAAGCCTAACATGTGTCTTAAGATTATCAAATATTTTCCCAATAGTTTAAAAAAAAAATTATTCGGCTGTTCCTTCTCCATTTGTAATGTGAATTACTCCATTGCTATAGTAAATAAGTAGGGAGGTAAAGGATCTTCTTGTCTAATTCCTCTATTACTATGTATACCACAGGGAGATCCATTAATTAGAATGGAATGTACGGCATTACTAATGCATCCTTTAATTAGATTGCAAAAAAATTCATGAAAACCTAGTTGTCTCATCATGTGTATAATGAAGTTTCTATTAACTTTATCAAATGCCTTATGAAGATCAACCTTAATACACATTTTATTTTTCCCAGTTTGATTAAAATTTCTGAGCATTTCATGAGCCAATAAAGTATTTTTAACTATAAGACTGCGTGATATATAAGCACTCTGATTTTCTAATATTAAATATTTTTTTTTTAATTCTGTTACTTAAAATAGTAGCAATTATTTTGTAAATGAAATTACAACAGGCTATAGGCCTATAGTCTCCTGACCTGTTTGGAACTTTTATTTTTGGCACAAGAGTAATGAAGGTATGATTAATGTTTTTCAGAATTTTTCCAAAAGAAAAAAAAACTCATTTGTTGCTTCAAACAAAATATTTTTAATTTCCCCCCAGTGAGTTTTGTAAAATTTAGCCCCAAATCCATCAGCCTTTGGGTTTTTATCATCATTAGCAGTGAAAATAATATGTTTGATATCCTCTAAACTAACTTGAGCAAGTAAAATTTCCTCACTGCTAGCATGCATCGGAAATTTAGTGGTAATTTTAGGAAATCTACATGGGTAATCACCAGAATTAAACAAATCAGAAAAATAAACGATAGCCTCCTCTTCTAAATGAGAAGCTTCATTTATAATGACACCGTTGTTATTTATTAATTTTCCTATATCATTCATATGTTTCCTACTAGACATTTTGGCATAAAAGAATTTACTTGGAGAATCCCCACTAGTAAGCCAATCAACTTTAGCTTTCTTCCTTAAATTGGCAGCTTCAACATGCAAATCATTGAGTAATTTCTTTTGCATATGAAAAAATTTACTAACTTGCATGGAGTCTGAGCTATGAAAGTCAATACTGTCTCGCAATCTCATACATTCCTACTTTAATTGATTGATTTCATTGTTGTTTCTGCTTTTATTCCATTGTTTTATATTTTCCTTTGTTTTTTTGTAAAATTTTCCTAAATTTGTATTGAGCCGAACCTACTATATGAGCTTGTAGGTTGTTTTTGACAACTCTTGTCATATGTCCAACTATTTTTAAATCAAAAAGGAAAATTTACTTTGATTAAATTCTTATGGTTAAGAATTAATTGAAATGGAGTATGATCACTATTCCCTTGAGGTAGAGTAGAACATTTGAAATTAGGAAAGAGATTAATAAATGTTTGATTTATTAATATTCTATCTAATTTGCCATGTATATTTCTAAATTTTCTAGATTTCCAAGTAAATTTATTTCCAGATATTATAGGCTCAATAAGCCCGGATCTAAGAATAAAATTAGAAAGAAATTCCAACTTTTTAAAAGGAATTGAAATTCCTCCCTTTTTTCAGAGGCATATTAAACAGTTTTGAAATCCCCTATTACAATCCAAGCATTATTTATTGTCTTGCTAAGGTGCTCTAAATGATTCCATTGCAATAATCCATCCTTTTCTATATTTAAAGCATATACAGAACTTACTTCTAGCATTAAACCCCCTCTATTTATGAATTTAGAATGTATGCAGTGTAAATTAAGACAATACTGTTGTAGATCCAAAATATTAGGGTCCCAAATAACAATACTTCTATCATTGCCCCCCTTAGAATTGTTATTAATGGCATTCCAATTATTTATACATCTATTTTGAAAAGCAGCTAAATTATTGTCATCAAGTTTATGTTCAAATAAGCCTACTATACTAGGTTTATAAGAAGTAAGCGAATTAGATAAGTCTAATTTCCTTTCTGGGGAATTTAAACCCTAACATTCAAAGCTATCATATTCAAAATTAAAAATTAAAATTATTATAAAGAATACTCAAATGATATAGGCAGCAGCTACAGTGAAGCACTGTATTTATTCTCACCTTCCAACACATCCAATATCTTCCCTTTTTCTTGTATGATTTTTTGCTTTGTACTTTTAGTTGATCCTCCCATTTAGAATTTTTGATGATGTATTTTCTTTTAAACTCGCTATCATCTGCATCTTCTATACTGTTATCTGCAATGATGTCATTATATTCTTCATTCTACTTTTTTTCTTTCTGAATTTTCTTGTAGATGAAGAAGTGTTTGCAGCTAGACTAACTACCTTTTGTATAGCTTGTTCTGAGACTGATTTCCTAGCTTGAGGGACTAGATGGCTTGCTAAATGGTTAATTCTATAATTGGTAGGCTGCACTGAGTCTAAAATTTTATTAATGAAAAAGCCCTCATCTAAATTCATACCAACAGATTCAGGAGGTAAGCACTCTGTTTCTTGTAGAATTGCCTCTTTTTCTTTAGCTAGTGATTCGGATAAATTTATGATGCTTTCTTTAAATACTTCATAATTTGAAATGGGAATTGCATGAACATTCCAGCCATACTCTGTTCTTCAATAGTTTCAGGATATTTAACTTCCTGAATAATTTCTTGATCAGAAGCACTATTTTCATTGTTCTTGCCCATATTTGGTAAATCATTTGATGATAAAGGGACTATGTAACAACTCCACCACTATAGCCATATTATTAAATAACATTACAAGTAATGTCATCTAATAACATGGAGAAATGGCTGGTTAAGGGCGATCAAATGTGAATATATCTTTGGACTAACACTGACACGTCTTTATTACCATTATGAGGATCTAAACTGAAAATTTGACATGTACAGTATTAATACAAAGTAATAAATACACTAATTTGAAATATTCAAAATAGTATATAATATAAATAAATCAGAATCAGAGTCACCTCAGAGCGGAATAATATACATCATATAACATAATAAAATGTGAATCTACAAAATATCAGTACTATACCCACATAAATATATACATCGCATCAAATACAGTATCAGTATACAGTGACTAACAAATAATATGCATGAAATATCCTCCTAAGTGTCAATATATAGAATGATGAAGCAAACAAAAATAGTCAAAATATTCTACTCCAGTGCTAGCACAAAATCCAAAGGTCAATGAATCCCTGTACTTGTAGAGTCTCGGCTTGATCCGAGTGTTATAAAAATAAACGGGTCAAACTATATATAGTAGAAAGGTGAGATGATACTGATATCATAAATGTATGACTTAACCATAGTAAGTCATACTAAAATATGGCTATACTACCTAAATAAATTATCATAATAAGGCATATTAAATAAAACCACCATTTCAAATTTCATTTTTGACTTAACAATAAATCAAGTCATCTCAAAATATGCCTAAAACCAAATAATTAAATGAGGCATATCAAACCAAATCAAATACTGATATCATACATATATGACTTAACAATAAAATAAGTCATCTGCAAATATGCTTAAAACCAATAAACATAAAAAGGCATATCAATCCATAATCACCATTTCACAAATCTATATCAAGTCTCAATTGGACTACCAATGAAAATATGGTGATAACAAATTCAAAATTCTCCAAAGCCTAAATGATACTAAATATCTATCCCAAAATCTCTGAAGAAATCATCACTAATGAAATAATAACATAGTGACACAGAGCCTAACGACACGAAGTAGACCCTGCTACATAGTGATGTGGTCTAACGACACGAAATATACCAAATATGTGAATAGTCTAACGACACAAAGTAGACTAAATCTGTGAATTTACCTAACGACACAAAGTGGGTAAACATTGTCTATTTGTGTACTAAATAATATAAGCCTAATGACACAAAGTCGACCCCACCACATAGTGTCATGGTCTAACAACACAAAGTAGACCAAATAGGTGAATAATGGATGACACAAAGTAGACTAACTATGCGAATTTACCTAACGACACAAAGTAGGTAAACGTTGGCTACTGTCCAAAAATCTAAAATGTTTCGACTCTCAGGTTGATGGAAAATGAGTCATCTTCTCTTAGGGATCTATCGACCTAAAATGAAATCCGAACACCCTAAGATAATACGACTCTAAGTGTATATCACTGTCACTCAAGTAATCATAAGAATTTAACTAACTATCCCATACCAGATAGTAAATTTAAGTATTTACTAAAAGCTAGTAAATTCCACTCAAACTCTATTTAACAAATTATAATAATAAGCTAGAGAATTGTACGGAATGTCCCATACCAGTCCGATAATTCAATCGTTTATACAAACTCTTTGCCTCATAGAAAATCATGAAATCTCATTAAAATCTCAAATCCATAATAAATAAAATAAAAGAGTTTTAAATTAATTTTATATATACAAAGATATAATTTTCCAAAATCACTTTTAGATCAATAAACTCATTTTAAAGAAGAGTTACATATTTACAAAAGCTTTTGAAACTCTTTCCAAATCATTTAAACTTCTTTTATAACTAAAATCACTTAAAATTAAAATTATTACTTTCATAACCGCTTTTATAAAATAATACGATACTTTATCTTTTGCCTCTTAAACATTTCCAAAATTATATACTTAAAATAATAAGTTTAAAAAGGTTTTATAATTAAATATTACTCATTTTTAAAAGTTTTAATTGGAAATTTTGAAATAAGTAATAAGTTAAAAAAGATAGTATGATTTAACAATATTTTATACATTAAATTTCAAATAAGGGTTAAAAGAGATAAAATCTCATTTTGCAAATCTTTTAAACACATTTAGATAATTCAAACAATAAATCCATCAAAAATTCAACTTGTAGAGCCATAATCGCTCTATAAAATATCATTTCATAATATGGAATCATTTATCAATCCAAGTTTCTTTTCGGCAAACTCTGATCATACAAGAATGTATGTATTTTCAACCATCAACGCAACTTAAAAATAAACAATATAAATTTTAACATGTAATATTATTTTAGCCATTTGATTCATTTTTAACTATTGATTCAAATCCAATATTTCAAAACTTCTATTCAACCAATTCGAGCATCAACCAATTGAAACTATAGCATGAAATTTTATTTCAATCCTATCATTCAATCATTACCAAGGATTTACGCAAATTCATAATTTAAGCAAGGCATAACCAAGGATATACTAATTTAGATATAGGTTTGCGAGTTGATAAAATAACTCACTGAATCCGAAAGTGGAAAAATCAATGTTCAGCCTTAGCCTTCATTCCTAATTCAGCGACCATCCCCGAGAGCTTGCACACAGCTTATCCTCGCCACAATGAGTTATAGTGGCACTTGTCATCGCTAGCCACCCCTTCCTATATTCCAGTTCATCACCCTCCTTTACATCTCCAGCCCCATTAATCACCCCCAACCCTAGCGTACACATGCACTTCTGGATCCCCCATGTCGTGGTCATCCCAGGAGAACGCCATGTCCGCCTCCTTGATGCTTCCTTCATTGACGATGTATAGGTCGGGAGCATGCTCCAGTTGTCGCGTGCTCCCTATTGAGCCCAAGACGTGTGCTGCCTCCTCCCTAACGTCCTTTGCCTCGTCCTCCCTCCGATCGCCTAAAGACACAATTTGATTTCTTCGTTTGTTTTTTCCTCTCTTTCTCCCATTTCATTTTTATGGAAAGATGGATTTAGGGTTATCAAGAAACAAAGAATACGGTATTTGAATTGGGCAATGGAAAATAAGAGGAGTTAATTTTGTTAAGTGGGCTTGTGTTCTTATTTTGGGCTCTGTTTTTAATTTTACCTTGCCCATTTATTTATTTATTTATTTTAAATTTTAATTTCTTTAAATAACTCCTTTATTTATTTGTAAATCTACTACAATCTAACTTAAACTGATTTACACTTTATTCGACGCAATAAAATTTGACAACTACACAATTCAATTAAATTCAATTCAATGTTATTTCATTGTATTTAATTATCCATTGAACTGAAATAAACAAATTTGTTCATCTTCGTCGATTTATTGATTTTACTGAATATCAAAGAAATCTTCTTTTCACCTATTTCAAGTATATAAAATTATTTGCACTTTAAAATATTTTGTATTTATTAAAATATTTCATTTGAATTTTAATATATTATCTAAAAAGAAATTGTATTAACTAATTAAAAATTTTATTATAACAAAATCCTATATTAAATAGACTTCAATTGAATAATAATTTGATTCCAAAAATAATAATAGTCAAAATCAAATTCAAACGCTTCTATTTTAATCAAATTAGTTTAATATTACAAATTCAAAATAGGGTTGTTACAGACTGCATCATTATTATATTCCATATGAACCTTTTTAGAATTTGCATTTTTATCAACTTGCATGTTATCTCTGTCTTCAACTGATTTTTCTTGCATTGAACTCTTTTCTTTCTAAACCTTTTTAGCAACACAATTTTTTATAGAGTGACCAAAGCATGAACATGTTTTCCACCTAGGAGGAATCCATTCATACTCTATGCTTTGCACTAAATTTTCTCCATTATTGCATAGAAATATATACCTCATTTGGTAGATTAGCATCTGTTAGTACCTTAGGTATTGGTTTTGATGATAACAACTATAGAAAATTATATAAAATATAGATACTAATGTTTTATCAAGTTATATATAGTATATAGTGCAGGATATTAGACATGTGTTGATTAAGAAGACTATACAGTATCAAGAATAGATTCAAGATGATGATATAGAGTTTCAAGAGTTGAAGAATGAAGACTCATGAGTATTGAAGAGTTCAAGATTATAAGATATTCCAGATAAATTATAGAGTCATAGAATTTATGTTAAAACCTTGATAGCACTTTCCTGATCTCTCTCTCCTTCTCTAATTTTGTTCTAAATTGTTTTTCAAATATCCTGGTTTTAAAATAATCTTTACAAATATTTCTCACAATGATTTTTAATCTTTTATACTTATAAAGATATTATTTAGTGTTTTTAAGTTTATATATATTGAATTTTTGTTTATACTTTAATAAGTTATAATTATATTAATTATATATATATATATATATATATATTTACATTATATTAAATTTTTCAAAATTATTATATAAAGTTTTATTATGATTAAAAATATGTTTAACCTATGCTTAAATGATTTTACAAAGTATCAAACTATTTTACAAAACAATGAGTTTTCAAAATAATGTTTTAAAGTATTTTCAATTTTTAAAAAGAGTCTGTCGACATACTCTATGTATTTATGTCGACATAGTGGTCTTTTGTTTTTCAAAATTTAAATTTCAAAAGAAGTGTCTTTTTGTCGTATCTCTTCACGAATGGATATGACCGTTGTTCCTCTATAAATACCAAACTTCCAAATGAATTTTCAGTCATGATTTTCTAATTCATCTCTCCTCCTTCCACTCTTTCATTTCTAAATCAAAATATACCCAAACTCTGCCAAAATTCAACGAGAATTAATTTCAAACACCACTAGTTTGATTCTCCATCATTTTCTCTCTGATTTCTCTCATCTCTCTCACTCAAACCAAGGTCAAAGTGCTATTCAAGAGTTATAGGATCAACTGTAATCAAGATTGAAGATCTGAATTTGTAAAACTCTATCAAATGATATTGCTATACTTGTGGGTGTGATTATAGCCTGTAAAATTAATTAGGTGTGCTTAGTAGCCCGTAAATCTAGTAGATGCTTGTAGCCCGAAAATCAAGTGACTCTACCCAGAGGTCGGGATTCTGGAGTGTGTTTCTCATAGCCTTGAAATCGAGATTGTATTTGCATTTACAAGTTGAAAAGAAATCCATACAAGGAATTGTATGGGACTGGATGTAGGGTAACTCCAAACCAGTATAAGATCCTGGTGTGTTCTTTTCTTTTCTTTTTTTTACTTTTACTGCATTTATTTTTATCTGCACTTTGATTATTGATTGTTAATTACATCATTCCAAGTAGAATCTTAAAGAATTTGAAAAATATTCATATAATCCATTAAACACTATTCACCCCCCTCTAGTGTTAATTTAGCCTTAAGATCCCTATTCCGCTAACTCACAGCATCTGTCTTGACTTTTACCAAAATTCTAGTATATGAGAGTCTAGGCTCCTTCAGTTGGTTCATCCAACTTCAATGGATTTCCAACTACACTAGCTATAGCACTAAAAACATCCTTATCCCACAACCTACAATTAAGCTCTGGTAGTCTAATCCAAATTGGCATGGTTGTAAACAAGTCTCTATCAAGATTAAGTTTCTTGCTTCATCTTTCCAAAATAATAAGTTTTCCATTTAAGAAATAAGGACCTCCATTGATTGTTTTTTGACAATCCAAAGCATTTAAAAATCTACTGATAAAGAAACCATTGTTTCGAGTGTAGATGTCGACTTTACCGATAGGGTTCCAAGTTCTTGTAATGAAGGCCTTGAAAAGATGATACGTGGGTCTGTTGCCAAATACATAGCCAATAATCGAGTAACTCCATTTATTCTCCATTCTCTTACTGGCCTCTTTATTCACAACAACAATCCTTTTCTCATTGATGGAGAGTGGAGCAACGTATTTAAGATCAAAATCAGAGTTCAATCCTCATTTCTTGATCATCTCAGCCCAAGAAGAGGGTTTATTCAGGTTAGCTCTGAACTATGCATCTGAATTCACACTTGTTTGATTGTTTCTTGATGTATTTCTTGCATTTCTGAATTGTGTTTTTGGATTTGCATTTGTTTGGTTGTTTCTTGATGAGTTTCTTGCATCTGGAACAACTTTGTAACTCTGATTCCCTGGGCAGAGGACTTTTTCAATCGATTTTCTAAACTGGCTTGCATTTCTACGGTTCAGGTTAATCTGATTTGAGCCAATTCCAATTGGTTGATTACCCTGAGATGCAGATCTTTGATTCAAATGCTTGGATCAATGGTTCTGAACATTTTGAAAACCCTCTTCATCGATTTCTAAGGATTTCTCTACAAGGATTTATTGTAAATGGAGATTGAGACTTGGTAAGGGAGGAGAACTAGATGGAAAAGAAGAAGGGGATCCCCACATCTGATCTTAGCTAACAAAGATAGGGTTTTCAATAAATTTCATTGAGGTGGCCATTGCTATTCACCTTTTGTTGATACATACATACATATTTACATTCACAATGTGTGTGTAGGGCCAAGGATCAGCTACACCTCATTCTTGCTACATCTCTATTCCACCCGATTTCAGCAACACATTCTGATTTAAACAATATATTTTTTCTCTCTTATCAACTCATCATATTATTTAAATCGGAATGTGTATGGCTAAGATCATGGGGGAATAGAGGTGTAGCAAGAATGAGATATAGCCGATCCTTGCCAACACACACACATACACATCTATATATATATACACACATCTGAGTATGCGCGCGCGCATGTGCACCATTTTAAATCTTGTTACTTTCATCCGAGATGTCATTTTCGAACTTGAACGAGACAAGATTTGACAAAACAAGACATTATATTTTGTTTATATATTATTTGACACTCAACTCGTCCAAGATGGTAAAATTTGAGGTGAGATCTCAATAGAAGTTCACATATGAAGTTACATATTTTTCATTTATATATTTCTCTTACTTCTTATGTGAGTTCAAAAGAAATTACATTCTAATATTTTTTACATACCCTCTAATTCTTCTTTTTACATTTTAACGAGTGAGAATAAATAAAATACTTTTTATCATGGTATGAGGTACCGACCGATACACCGATATTTCGGAGGTACAGACTGGTACCGGTCAACAACGGTTCGAAACTGGCCTTCAAATCTGGTTTCGGACTACATAAAGTTTTCAGAAAAAACAATTTTTTTCATGAAATAAGGAATCTAAGCAGACGAAAATAGACAAGCATATGAAGAATCAAAGAGAAAAGCGAAGAATCAAGAGAAACGTGAAGAATCAAAGAGAAATGCAATAAAATTTGATAAAACTTTTTTAAAGACTTCCTACTTACCTCAGCAAAATTAGAGCCATATTCGATTCATTCTCGATTTTGATTTCAAACGGTGAATTTTCTCTCTCTTTATTTTCTTCGCTTGCTTTCCGTTGTCGGCAACCCTAGTTATGTGTCAAGATGTTTTAGAGTTTAGTGTTTAGATGGATTTGAGCAGTTGTATAATTCTAGAAGAGTGAAATGGATCAGTTGTTTTTGGGTTTAAATGGGGTTTAGATGGGCTGGGCTTGATTGTGACTTAAGGTTTTTTTTTATTAAAATGGTGTGATGGATTGTGTTGTTTATTTTAATTTAATTGTATTCAATTTAATTAGGTTTAATTTAATTTAATTTAATTTATTTTAATTTAGTTGACTTTATTATTTATTCATTAAAAATACTGAAACCAAAACCAAAACCATTGAAATTTCGGAAATTGACCGAAATTAAGAAAAATCGATCAGCTGAGATCGAAACCGAGTTCTCAAATCTTGCGCATGGTTTCAGGTTTCGGACGGTACCACAAAATTTCGGGGGTATCATACCGGTGCAATTGGTAAGCGAACCGAAATCGATCGAAAATTTGGTTTCAGTTACGATGTATACCAAAAAAACAACCAAATTATAGTTCGACCTTAATACCGAAATTGAAAGAACAAACTACCCAGAGCAAGATCGACATCAACTTCTCATCCTCAACAGCAAGATCGACCTCGAAGTGTGCGGTAGTGAAGATCGATCAAGATCCTCGATGAAGTTTTCCTTTTTTATTCTTCAGCGTTTTTTCCCTTTCGATTTTTCTTTGGCTATCCTCGACATGAATTTGAGCGACAGATGAAAATTTGGACGGCAAATTTTTCTCTAGTTACATTTAATATGCTGTGTTGTGTGTTGGTGTGTTGGGCTGTATTTAGTTATATTTAATCTGTTGTGTTGCATTAAGAAATGTTCGGCTGTGTTGTCTTGGGATGAATTTGGGTTTAATTATATTTAAGTTATATGGGCTGAAATTGTTTATTTGGGGTTCAAGTATATTGGGCTGTGTTGTGTAGTATTAAGTTTTAATTTAATTATATTATTAAGTTTAATTTAGTTATAATTTAGTGTTATTTAATCTAATTGTTAAGTATAGTTAGATTCAATTGTTATAATTTAATCTAATTGTTGAGAAAACTGAAACTGGGACCGAAACCGAAATCAAGATCGGAACTTTCAAAATTTTCGAAATCATCTGAAACTAATAAAATTTCAAATGATCAAAGCCGAGTTCTCGAACCTTTCTTTTAAGTACAGGTAACTGCAATTTTGCATTTCCTAATCTTTATCTATATTAGATTATAAGAGAGGTATTAGTTCAACTAAAAGGTTATTCAATTGATCATTTATGAAGTTGGTATTTAGATATTTAATGGAAAGAAAATGCATTTTTTATCAAGGCCACACATACCGGTATATCAGTTTTGCAAAGATCATACGAAAAAGTGTTCCTCTTACCAATTCTCGGTGTTTAAGTCAATATTCAAACTCAAATTCGGTATCATTTCTGCTCTGCAAATTTCCTTATAGCATGGAGTCATAAAAATATCTCAAACCTTTTCTTCTGATGAGTTTTCAATAAAAGAGTTCATATGTTAAATTCATGAGTGCATATTTGTATAATATATTGAAATTAAGGAAATTATTTTTAACCAAATCTTGTAGATACCCTATGTTATACTAAAAGCAAAATTATTGTTCAATCTTTCTGGCAGAATTAGCAAGAACCTAGCAATTTCCAAGCTTGTAGTTCTAGTTTTCAAACCCCAATGATTTCCTTCCTTGCCTTCTCCTTAATGAGAGTTCATATTGCATAATTCAAACCTAACAATGTTCACTTTGGGATTGGATCGGGATTGAAATAGGTGATGGGGTGCCATTGCTCACAATTTGAATATCACAAAGGAAATTATTGCTTTCGGTTCTCTCTTATTTTTAATTGTTTAATAAACATTCAATCTGACGTCGTTTCTGTTTCCGTGAACTTTCAACAAATTAATTCTAAATTTTCCAACTCCTACTGATTTTGCATTTTTCCTTATTTTTTAACAGTTGGCAGATGTTATTTTTCTTATTCGTTTTTTTGTAATCTTAAAACTTTGTTTCCAGATTTGTGATGCATGGTTTCCTGTGTCCCTCTCATTGATTTCATATCCATATAACTTCTATTTTTTGTGTCAGAAATAAGTAATGCAACTTGTGTTTTTTGGGTAATCTTCAAATTTTGATTCCCTGGTTGTTTTTGCAACTTTTAAGAAGTCGGTAGTTTCAAAACAATCCAATTTTTTATTTAAATGATCTCGACACCTATGAAACTATTGTAAAAGATATTAAATATCCAAACTTTATGAAATACAAAATTCTAAAAATCCGAATGTATGAATTTTATTTTTAAATTTCAAAATTATTTAATTGCAGTTTTAGTCAAAATTTTAAATTTTGATTTTTTTCAAAATTCAATTTTAATAGCATTAAAGTTTTGAAAATTAAAATTTTTAAATTTGGAATTTTTGAAAGCTAGAATTTTGATTCTTGATAGTTTCTAGATTAAATTTTTAATATTAAAATTTGGGAACATATCAAATTGGAGTTTAAATCTTCAAAATTTCTAATTTTTATGCAACATGCAAGTTTTTACAGTATTCAAATATGTCGGAAATTCCAAATGTTCAAACTTCAAAGTTCAAGCTTTTAATAATCTAAGTTGATAGTTAAAATTTCCCATTTTGATCAAAGTAGTTGTAGTCTCGATAATATAGAGGGTAATACGATCAAAATACCTATATATCCGTGTGTACGCGTCCGCACGTGTGTGTAAGTGTGTGTGCGTGTGTGCGCACGTGCGTTTGTGTATGTGCGCATGTATTAATTATAACAGAAGCATGCATTATTATAATAAGAAGTTTTAAAAATATAAACGATCCAATTTTTATGTTTTAGTATTCACCAATATCAATGTTTAGTATTCGACTACAACTTGTAGCCACAAGCACAATTAGAATCTATTTGCCATAACTGGACACTTAAGTTATTTGAATTGCAGTTCCAATCATCTTCATAACCCTCTGGAGTGCTCCGCCATAGCCATGAATCATCTTGTGATTCTCAAACCTTTGCTGCATGCTATTTTGCATAAATTTTATTTGGTTTGCTGCTACGAATTCATCAATTCATCATCCTTTTTGTTTCCTCGCCTGAACATCTAGGACATGATAAATATCAGGTAAACAATTTATGTTTCTTTTATTAATATCTACAACATACTAGTTTACTACTACTTATCTATGCGCTATTATACAAATATAACCATTCAAGTTACTTTTTTAAGAGTGATAAGGTCCAGGACATTGTTCCTTCCACATTGTGCAACTAAAGTTATGATACTTGGTCGAGTTCTTTGTTTCATCGCTCCTCTAGTATTTCGATTGAGCCATCTTCTGATGGTTCAAGTGATAAACAAATGGAAGTCCAATGGATAAATCATCTCATGTGGTTGGTGGACTAAGATTATGTAATGTCTATTATCCTTTGGGTTGTTCTCTGCATATTCCAATTTCTCTTCCTTCAGGTTTAGCAATGCTTTTTGATAGATGCTGTTTTTGGTGATTCCATAAACGTATTATTCAAATTGATACCTTAGCTTTCTTCCACCTTTAAGCTTCTTATGCATCACATAATATCACAGTATTCCAATGAACCATGTAGTAGCTTTGTCCAAGAAACATAGTCATCGTCACGAGTTCTCAGATTTATCTACAATCCATCTCGAGCTGCATTATCCAAAGAAAAATAGTTTTCTTTGGAATAATACTTTAGAAAATTTAATTTTTTTCTAACATAAACCACGAGAAAGAAACATAATCGAGCGAAATTTGATTCTTCTTTGTGAAAACACCTAGATGCTTGGCAGAAAATGAGTTTAAATAGAATTTTTAGGAGATTTATCCTTCGTGAGAAAAGGCAAACCTTAATTTTATTAGTTAAATTCGAAATTAAATGATATAATAATGGTAGATGCAAGCAACCTCGATAAAATAGTGAAAAACGACAAATAACAATACAAAAATAAGTAAAAGTGACACAAATTTTCATAACGGTTAGACATTGTGTCTATATCCACTTTATATGGTTTTATTGCTAGGTTATGTGTCTACATCCATTTTATATGATTTTATTGCTAGGCTATATGTCTAGGTCCACTTTATATGATTTTATTGCTAGATATCACAAAAGCTCGATTATAAAAACCATGAAAAAAAATTGTAAGCAATTTGTACCTTTTATTTAATTTTTTGATATAATAATAGAAGAGTTAAGACAAGCTGAGCTTGCTTTGGGTAAATAATGGCACTAGAAACTCCCTTTTGATGTAGAAATCCTCTCTCTCAATTTATAGTTGTAACTAGGAGATTGTATATCCATTTTTGAAGCTGAGATCTTTCAAAGTTGTAGTTTCAACTCATCATTTCCTATATTAATTACATGTACATAGGAGTTTGAGTGGATTGATGTTGACCGATTGAACAAATTTTGGATGTTCGTGCTTGCGATCAACTCTTGTATAGGCTTTGCTTGTGATCACCATACTGGAGAATGTATACTTCTTTTTATCAATTAATATAACTAACAATCATACAATGATGGAGAAACCGACTGTTCAATTACATAATTTCTACATAGAATATTTCATGTAGTTTTTCGTTAATTTTAGTTAAACATAAAATGGTAGTATGTCGGAAAAAAATTTGAACTTAGGATTTGAATTTGAAATTAAATTATTTGAAAATTTAAAATTTAAAATTTAAAATAGATTATTGAAATTCAAATTTGAAGTTTTGAATTTGCAAATATAAAATTTGAAAATCAAATTTTAAATTTTAAACTTGAATTTGAAAATTTAAAGCTACAAATTTTGAATTTTGAATATAAAAATTCACAAATTTTAAATAAAAAAATGAATTTTGAACTCGGAATCGGTAAGTAAGAATTTGAAAGTTTATAAAAGAAGTCAAAACATTTTGATAAAAAATCTACTATCGTTTAAATATTAGACCAAGCATGAGGAAATTGATTTAATATATATGTAGAGAGAACAAAGTAAATAGCGTTGGAGAGATTTAAGAAGACACGTTAAAGACAACATCTTTAATTGTTTCTTATTTTTTTTACTTTCACACTACTTGGTTTTGCAAGCACGAAGTAAAAAAACCTTCATAACGATCAATTGATAAGGTGTTCTTAACAAACATATAAGACATTTGATTGGTTGAATAGCTTTTACTAGTACAACTGCACAACAATAGCGGGGTAACCGATTGGTTGTATAACTTAAAAAAAATCCATTTACTGAAAATTTTCCATTAGTTATAACTGAACACCTAAAGCTAATATATTCTACAAAAAATTAGTATTATTAGAAAAAATAAAAATCTTAACGACTATATAGTACACAAAAGAATAATTAACAATAAATGTTCTATATAAATACATACATACATATATACATACATACATACATACATATATATATATATATATATATATATATATATATATAAATGATAAAAAAAACTAATCATGGCGGAAACAACAGTTTTAGAAGGAGTAGTTACAACTAAGAAACCACACGCAAAACCACCTAATCCTTCCCAACAACGGCCTCCGGCCATCACCGTATGATCTACGACAACCTGGGATAGAACATGGAGGGATGCATTTACAAGGACGAAGGGAGTTGAGGCGGAAAATGGAGATGTGGATCTGTAGTTTGTACCCCCGATCGTGGATGGAGGAAAGGCAAAGTTTACTATACCAGAATCAAACAAGGATGTAGCCTAGGCTAAACGGAAGAATTCGTTAATGGTTTACATTCTTGGTAGCAGGCCTCTATACTCACGGTTTTTAAGATATGTGCAGAACGTGTGGAAACCTCTTGGAACAGTTTAGATATTTTATAAACAAAGTGGTTTTATTATTGTAAGATTTTCCTTGGAAGATGATTGCATTCGTATTATGAAGACTGGCCCTTTTACATATAATTTCAGAATTATAATAATCATGAAAAGATGACGCCTAAGTTTGCAATTGACTAGAGAGTACTTTTCTACCATTGCTGTATGGGTCAAACTAGATGATTGGCATTTGGATATACAAAATCATGATGCGATAAGCAGAATTGCTAGCACAATTGGTAAACCTATTAAGTTAAATAATAATAACACTGAAAATGAGAGTCATTTGCATTATGCTAGAGTTTTAATAGAAGTATCTTCTGATTTCAAATATCCACAAACTGTACAAGGAATTAATTATGACGGTACAAGTATTGATGTTTAGTTAACATACGAGTATAAAATAGTTCCCTGTGATTTTTGCAAAGTCTATGGACACAGTACAAAGAATTGCCCGTACATCACCAGAAGACCCAGCAACCAAGGACTAAGACTACCAATTCTGACACTGATAGTTTCATTAATACACAGTCTACTGATACACAAAGTGAATCTCAAACCACACATATTCATACTATTACAGTTGGTCTTGAACCTAAAGGAAAAGAAAAGGTAGAAATTGAGACCTCTAACCAGTTTTCATGCCTTGCAACTAATGATGATATTCCTTTAACCTCTACTGATAATGCTTCGACCTCTTCACATGCCAATCCTGATGTACCTCCACAGTCAGGCTCCAAAGCTATTCCCGAACAACCTGATACAAGCAATCCTACTATAACTCCACTGTTAAGCTCCAATGCTACTCCTGAACAATCCGATACAAGCACAAACAAAGAGATGAAAATAAGTGATGTAGACCAGACAAACATAGAATATTCACATTGGTCTCAGATGTATTGGATGATAATCAAATTTTTATAACAGAAGTGGCTCAACGTATTGATGGAATTGGAAAGCCTTACCATATTAGTAGAAATATCCCCCCCCCCCCCCCCCCCATAGTCTATAGGCAAATGAACGGTATAGAAAGAAGCATGAGAAAGTGCAAACTCCACAAGCCCATCCCTTGGAATGTAAGAGGCTTGAATACTGAAAACAAAATGTTATCAGTGTTCAAGCTCTTACGGTATCATAGACTGTCTTTGGTAGCCCTCTAAGAGACAAAGTTAAGTAATAATGGTGTTCAAAGATTTATGTCCAAATTCCGCCCTAATTGGACCTGCCATCATAATGATGACTCTAGGAAAAAAGGACGATCCTTGTCATCATAGATGCAGCAGTGTGGCACGTTGTCATCTCAGACAAAAGTGATCAGCAAATAACTGCTGTATCGACTAACTTAGGAAGTCTACAATGTACTTTATCTTTCATCTATGCAAGCAATTCTTTTTCTGAAAGGGAGAGGCTATGGAGTGAACTCATTCTCAATTCATCTTTCATTCAGATGCCGTGGATTGTTTATGGGGATTTTAATAACGCTTTGTGCCCAAAAGATAAGAAAGGAGGACTACGGATACCTTTTTCTTATCGTACTAGCTTTAATAACTGCCTAATGCAATGTGGTCTTGCTCAATTTTGTATGCTAGGGTGCAAGTTTACTTGGCGTAAAAGAGGCATGTTAACTAACATTGGTAAAGTACTAATCAAACCGACCGTTAGGAAGGTTTGCTTATTGTCACCGGCTAAAATCAAATACTCTGACTTTCAAAAAAAAACCTAGAAGCCGCACTCTACTGTTTCTCTGTGTGCTCTCTTTTTGCAACTTCCGACGAAAATTCCTCAAAATTTTATGTATCTTGACTTCTACTTTTGAAGAAAATTCCTCAAAATTTTATGGACCTAGACTAAATCAATTTTGCATCATTTCAAATGGAGTCACCAACGGAGAAAAATCCTTCGATCCAGACTTAGGTTGCGTTTGTTTTAATTCAAACTGCTGAATTTAGTTCTGAAATTATAAAATTTCAGCATTCAGAACTTTTGGGGTCGTTTGCCGGGATGCATAAGTTCTGAATAACCTAGTCAATTCATATATTATTTTTAAGCAAAAAATCATCGTTGATTTTAAGCTTCGGAACATTTCTTCCTGGTTTGCAGTCTCGAACCAGTGAAACATTTATATAAGTAATAGCACTGTAGGCTATTTATTCCATTATCTCTCTCATCTCAAAAAAGTATTCATCGGTCTGCTTCTGCAAACCAGCTGAATTCATACTTTAAGGTACATTTTTACAGCTATATTTTTTTAATGTATGTTAGTATGCTGGTGGAAGATAGGTAAGGATATTATATAAGCTTCATGATGTGATGTTTTTTGCAATTGCTGTATGTTATACCATGTGACAAACAACCCAACCAATATAAGTATTTTATGTGTACGCACAAACTGAAAAGTATCTTTTTATTTGTTGTAAGCTAAGATTATCCGCAAGCACAAAAATGCAAAGAGAAACTTGTTCATAGGTTTTTAAGAAGAAATGAAAAGCGAAATAGTTGTTTACTAGAAATTCGAATACAGATGCTAAAATGAGTTGACCTGTCAGGTGTATTTATAGGCTTACCTCAACATATAAACTGATGTGAAAGGTATCTTTTTATTTGTTGTTAGCAACCTCTATTTGTGTAAAGTATTTTGTGCTGTACATATAAACTGATGTGAATGGTATCTTTTTATTTGCTTGATTCAACGATACCATTCGAAGACACCATTGATGTGCTTTCTGTTGTAATTGATGTATGCTATACTACTGCCTAATTAGTGTTTTTTGTATCCAACAGCTACTAGTAATATTTTTTTTGTTTGACCGTTTACAGCACACAAATAATTTAATAGCAGCGAATATAAGTACACAAAATGTGTTACAACTGACGTGTAATACAAAAAAATAAAACAACTAGATAGTAGTTAGTTTCATACCAATTTTTTTCTGTAATATTACTGTATATATTTGTTTATAGTTCTATCATCGATGAATAAAAACGGGAAATTTTTTTGATATAACAAAAAATATTTTCGTTAGTGTTAGTAAACAATTATGGCATCAATGAGAAAAACAAAGACAATAATTTGTGACAACGATGAAGATAGCGAGAGTTGCGATGACAGGGCTGCTTTCACAAAGGATCCTGAAATGGAAAAAGACTTCCTTGAATTGTGTTTTAGGGAAGTTAAGCGCCAAGGTTATAAAGGAATGTCTCTTACGAAAGATTCCTGGACAAGGTTACGACTATTTACGAAGAGATTACGATGCATGGGTAAAATTTATTGGACTATCTGAACATGGCTTTTGTGCTGCTACTAACTCTGTACCCTTGCCACCTGAAAAGTGAAAGGATGTTATTCCGGCAAGTTAATCAATTCTACAAGCATTTTATTGTTCGTGTATTATGATGATATATCTGAACATGGCTTTTGTGCTGCTACTAACTCTGTACACTTGCCACCTGAAAAGTGAAAGGATGTTATTCCGGCAAGTTAATCAATTCTACAAGCATTTTATTGTTCGTGTATTATGATGATATATTTATATTGTAAATGTTTACCTTTAGCAGCAAAATCCAAGAGCAGCGAAGTTTTGGAATGGTTCTCTTAAATATCCTGATCTAATGAAAGGCGTGTTTGAAAAAACGCTAGCAAAAGGATCATATGCTTGGTCGTCTTTATCATCAGTCCCACGTCCTACCAACGTTAATGAAGATGATGTTGACCATGTTGAAACGGAAGACGATGCAAATGTAGATACTGCTGACATGAACAGTAATATGAATGACGAATAATTTGATGGTATAAGAGTTATTGAAGATACGGATAATACCCCATATGACGAAGACACCAATCGCACTCGACCTTCGAAGGCAATGCCCCGTCGACCGAATAAAAAACAGCAAAAAAACTCAAATGGCGAAACATTAGAAAATCAAATACAGGGATTACTTGGCATCTTGAAGCAACAAATTGATGAAGAGAAGGCTAGCAAAGGACCTTCATCCGCGGATATTACAGTTTCCCTAATAGAGATGAAAAGTTTGGGTCTTTTATCACAAGACCAATATAGACAGACAAAAGTATTGTTTTGTGACAAGCCTGAACTAAAGATTGCTTTCATGGATGAACCTACTTTTGATGAGAAAGTAGAATTTTTGAACTATGTTGTATATCAGTAGTTGTCTAGTGTTTGTTCTCATAATGTATGATGACTGAATAATTTATTGTATCGTCCATCAGAATAATTTGCAAGTCTTGTTTGAATTTACAATTGTAGTTATTACAGTTAGGCCTAATGTTTACTACTAATAAAGAGAATTCATTGAATAGATTTACTCAGTGTCCTTTTGAAATTCCAAATATACCATTTTACATCTCATAGAGAAATAGTATTCAAATATGGGAATATAGCCTGTTAATTTCTAAGTACAACTATTAGGCACCATGGAGAACTATAGTGTGCGTTCACAAGATGAAGTATCCGAGTGTACCATATTGTCCATAATTTAGGTAGAAGTTCATCGGTCGAAGTTTTGTTAGATTTCAAGTTAGTATGAAGAAGTTATTACAGTCCGAACAAAAAAATAGCGGCTTCTGCACTAGGCGGTGTTCAAATATTGGGATGTGATAGCCTGTTATTTTTTAAGTACAACTGTCAGTCCCCATGGAGAACTACAATGTACGTTCACAAAATGAAGTATCCGAGTGTTTCATATTGTCTGTAATTTAGGTGGGAGTTAATCGGTCGAAGTCTCGCCGGATTCTGAGTTAGTATGAAGAAAATATTATAGTCTGAACAAAAAAAATAGCGGCTTCTGCACTAGGCGGAGTTCAAATGTGGGGATGTGGTATCCTGTTATTTTCTAAGTACAACTGTCAGTGCCCATGGAGAACTACAGTGTGCGTTCACAAGATGAAGTATCCGAGTGTTCCATATTGTCCGTAATTTAGGTGGGAGTTAATTGGTCGAAGTCTCACCGGATTCTGAATTAGTATGAAGAAGTTATTGCAGTTTGAACAAAAAAAATAGCAGCTTCTGCACTAGGTGGAGTTCAAATATGGGAATGTGGTAGCCTGTTATTTTCTAAGTACAACTCTCAGTCCCCATGGAGAACTACGGTGTGCGTTCAGAAGATGAAGTATCTGAGTGTTCCATATTGTCCGTAATTTAGGTGAGAGTTAATCTGTCGAAGTCTCATCGGATTCCGAGTTAGTATGAAGAAAATATAGCAGTCTGAACAAAAAAAATAGCGGCTTCTGCACTAGGCGGAGTTCAAATACGGGGATGTGGTAGCCTGTTATTTTCTAAGTACAACTGTTAGTCCCCATGGAGAACTACAGTGTGCGTTCACAGGATGAAGTATCCGAGTGTTCCATATTGTCCGTAATTTAGGTGGGAGTTAACCGGTCGAAGTCTCGCCGGATTCCAAATTAGTATGAAGAAGTTATTGCAGTCTGATAAAAAAAATAGCGACTTCAGCACTAGGCAGAGTTCAAATATGGGGATGTGGTAGCCTGTTATTTTCTAAGTACAACTGTCAGTTCCCATGAAGAACTACAGTGTGTGTTCATAAGATGAAGTATACGAGTGTTCCATATTGTCCGTAATTTAGGTGGGAGTTAATCAGTCGAAGTCTCGCCGGGTTTCGAATTAGTATGAAGAAGTTATTGCAGACTGAACAAAAAAAATAGCGGTTTCTACACTAGGCGGAGTTCAAATATGGGGATGTAGTAGCATGTTATTTTCTAAGTAAACTATCAGTCCCCATGAAGAACTACAGTGTGCGTTCACAAGATAAAGTATCCGAGTGTACCATATTATTCGTAATTTAGGTGGGAGTTCATCGGTCGAAGTTTTGCCTGATTCCGAGTTAGTATGAAGAAGTTATTGCAGTCTGAACAAAAAAAATAGCGGCTTTTTCCTAGGCAGATTTCAAATATGAGGATGTAGCCTATTATTTTCTAAGTACAACTATTAGTCACCATGGAGAACTACAATAAGCGTTGAAGTGGGGATATAGCCTGTTATTTTCTAAGTACAACTGTCAGTCACCATGGAGAACTATAGTGTGTGTTCACAAGATGAAGTATCCAACTATACCGTATTGTCCGTAATTTAGGTGGGAGTTCATCGATCAAAGTATCGCCTGATTTCGAGTTAGTATGAAGAAGTTATTGCAGTCAGAACAAAAAAATTAGCGGCTTCTACACTAGGCGGAGTTGAAATATGGGGATATGGTAGCCTGTTATTTTCTAAGTACAACTATCAGTCCTCATGGAGAACTACAGTGTGCGTTCATAAGATGAAGTATCCGAGCATTCCATATTATCCGTAATTTAGGTGGGAGTTAATTTGTCGAAGTCTCGTCGGATTCCGAGTTAGTATGAAGAAAATATAGCAGTCTGGATAAAAAAAATAGCGGCTTCTGCACTAGGCGGAGTTCAAATAAGAGGATGTTGTGCCATTTTATTTTCTAAGTAAACTTTCAATCCCCTTGGAGAACTACAGTGTGTATTCACAAGATAAAGTATCCGAGTGTACCATATTGTATGTAATTTAGGTAGGAGTTCATCGGTCGAAGTTTTGCCTGATTCCAAGTTAGTATGAAGAAGTTATTGCAGTCTGAACAAAAAAAATAGCAGTTTCTGCCTAGGCGGCGTTCAAATGTGGGGATGCTACTATCAAATCTACTTCCACGGGTACAAATAAAAATGCATGCACATTGTGGTTAAATGCAGGCCCACGTAGGCGTGCATATGTACTCGTACTAATAAATTGTTTAAATATTACAAAATGACATCGAAGTTTTGGATATTCGTTGGTTGGCACCTAGTGCTAATATTACTTAAACACAGAAATCATAGTGTAATGCGGCAAAAAGTGTTGACTTCATCTCTTTCTGGAAAACAGTACATGAAGGAGTTATTGGAGGGTCCTTCCATGGTCATATACGATGAATTTCGAATGGATAAGCAATCTTTTAAAACCTTTGTCTTTACTTTATGTAGAAGAATTGGCTTTTTAATAGCAAACATATAGACGTCGAAGAAAAAATGATAATGTTTCTATCCACTGTAAGTCATAACAACCGAAATCGTATAATAAGGTACAGATTTCAACACTCTGGATAAACGGTTCATAAATACTTTCATGAGGTATTGAACGCGATGATGAATTTTTCTCAAGAAATGATCGTTCCTCCAGATTTTACCAATCCTACTGAAAATATTCGATCTCATATTGACCTACGAGAAGGGGCTTTCATAGGTGCAGTTGGAGCATTAGATGACACATTAATAGATGCAAACATTCCAATAGATGAGCAAGTACCATTTAGAGGACGAGGTCAAGGAAATTGTTATCAAAATGTAATGTCGGTTTGCGACTTTGACATGAAATTTATACATGTGATGGCTGGGTGGGAAGGAATAGCGCATGACTCAAAGGTCTTAAATGAAACATTGCGTGATCCTGCAAATAATTTTCCTATACCACCTCCAAGTAAGTACTTTACAATTTAAATAACATCTTGATTGAATACTATTATTAACTTCGCAATTACGCTGCTGTAGGTATGTATTACCTTTGTGATGCAGTGTATATTAACACTAGAGGTTTCTTATCTCCATATCGCAACACCGTTATTGGTTAAGAACCTATAGAGGTAATAATGCTACAAATAGAAGGGAAAAATTTAACTATGCTCATGCAAAACTAAGAAATTTTATTGAGAGAAGCTTTGGTGTGTTAAAAAAGAGGTTTCCCATTCTAAATAAAATGCCTCCGTACAAGTTTTCTGTACAGTGAGACATAGTTATTGCTTGTATGGCAATACATAATTTTTTACATCGTGTGTCTCGTCGTGATGAGTTATTTGAGCAAGCCGAACAAAATGAGAAAGATGAGAACGATAGTAATGAAATGTACTACACCATGGACGAATCAGAACCGCCACCAGTACCACCAAGCCACGGTGATATATTTTCTACTCAATCTCAAATGTTCATGAATAATATGCGTGATAAAATTTCCAATTGCTTGTAATTAGTAGATAATGGAAATAAATAAACAGGTATTAGTCATGTATGATTTATTTTTTGGTCTACGATGGATGTATTTCTATTTTCTTTCCATCAATAGTGTAATAATTATTGAATTAGAGTTGAGAAGAATTTTTTTAGTTCCTGAAGTCTTAATAATGTAACAAAAACAAAAACAAACAACATTTCATGATTCAGCATTCAACATTAAGCATTCAGCCAAAAAAACAAACGAAGCCTTAGTTAATTTAACATCATCTCAAATCGGCAAACCCTATCCAGTCTACCTCAATTATCCCAGTTCCATCATTCATCTCTCTAACTTCCTCCACCGCCATCTGCATTCATCAGCGAAATTGCAATCTTCCTCAAACCTGAAGTTCTTCGGCTCGATCTTTGTTTACAATCGTTTTGTTGTCTCCTAAAGAAAAGGTACCGCCTTCAATCTATTATTTATATTTTATTTATTATGTTGAGGTTTCAATTTCTGAACTAATTTGTACTTTGGTTGCTATTAAATTATTATCTGCGGCAAGCAAAGATTTGTTACATCTGAAACAGTAGTAGAGAAAAATGAATGAAAAATAATGGATTTTATTTTGTAAATATTTCTTTGCACTCTTTGTTTCTTTATTTTTTTTTGCTTTGAATTACTAAGTTGATGGTTTAGCCTGTAAGACCAACGATCACCAGCACTTCTAAAGTATAAGATATTTAAAATTGAAAATTTTAAAATGTATAATTTCTTGAATTGTAATTTTATTTAATATTTCTGGAAACACAAAAGATATAAAAACAATAAAGTGAAATGTGCATTTAATTTTTATTAAAATAAACGTAATATGGTTCTGGTAACTTTGATATCTCGCCTCATTTTGATACATTTTTCCATCGGAACAACAGTTCATTCCAAAACCAGAAGACAAAAAAAAGTTGTGGAAAATTTTGGTTTGCAGAAGAAAAAAAACATGATTTGGTTAGAATTAGATTTAATGGACACTAAACGAAATAAGGGCTGATCTAATATTTATAAGTGTGCTGAATATAGGATAAATTATCATATAGCTTTCTTAAATCGACTAACTATCACTTTAATTCGGCCTTAAATCTTATTATCCAAAAATTGCAAAGTCCAATCTGCAGGTCAATTAGCTATTATTTTTTCATTGATTGTTGATAATTTCAATTACTAGGAAATTCAAGTATAATAGTTCAAATCTTATAAGGATTGCTAGCTAGTGTTATGCAGAGTCTATCTCGAATGATGTTTATTGACCGTCAGCTTTTTAAAGGTCGACTATAGTTACTAGCCTAAGCCTATGCAAAGTTTAGAAATATACTGGGGTAATGTTAACATGTATACATTGTTGTTAGTGTTTTGGCAAGTCGTGTATGTTGTACGATGCTAGTTTTATGCTGGATTAAAAAATAAATTTTAGTGATAATAGGGTTGACTCCTTATCTCAGTGAAGAGCAGTTTGCCTTGTTAGGTATAAATAAACGGTTCTTATGGTAAAGATCCAGGTGATCAAAATAAGTCATGTTTAATTAGCTCATACAAAGCATTACCTTTTCATGTTAAACAAGTTGTATGGACAATGATAATGGTTTTTGTTTTTTTACTAACCAGTATAAACCGATTAAGCAGACAGGACTTTAAAAAATAGAGGAATCTTCATCACCATCTTTCTCTTGGTTAATACAATTTTTAAACTTGTTCAAGTAGGTGGCTATGTCTGAAACAAGTGTACAAGTTTGTTACTGTTATAAGCAGTATCGTATATTTCAGCACTCCTGACATGCTTTTAGATGTGATCAAGAAGGAAAATATATCAAGGTAGATATTTTTTCCAAAAAATCGCATGTTACTAGAGTTGGTTATTGCTTTTCTGTTTTGTCTTATCAAATTTCTTGATGCAACAGTCTTCTGGCTGGTATGCTGGCTAAAAAAGAAGATCATATGATGTTCCAAACCATGAAAATCATTGAAAACCTGATAAAAAAGCTTCCAGGTGTAGTTTTAAGACCTCTCGTTAAAGAAGGCGTTCTCCATGCTATTAATATGTGTATACTAGATGGTCATAGTCAAAGTCCATCTGAACAATCTAATTGTTGCCTTGATAATAATGAGGCTACTACAGGTGGCTCAAGATGTTTGTGTTATGCATTAGTTCCTTCTTGCACTTCTGCAAGAAAGATGTGTAAGCTTGGGCATGATTCCCTACATAATTTAGCCCAGCACATAAAGGATGCTTACTTCTGTAGCGAATCAGTGGATAGTATGAGTGAAAGTTTGTGGAAACTCAAAAGAAATTGCAGAGCGGATAATATCAAGATAGTATGATTGATGGGGTCATCTACTGTGGTAGAAAACACTAGTGTAATTAAAACCAACAAAAAATTGCATATTTTTGAAACTATAACAATGTGCCTTTTTATTTTCTTGCCACTAATATGTTTTGTTAATTTAGAAGTAGGGAACGCGGGTAAGAAGAGAAATGCGCTAAAACATGAAAGCATGTTTTTGGGCTTCAGAGAAATTGATTTTGGGCAAGTGACAGTAAGCAAACCTCCCAAACAGTCGGTTTAATAAATAAACAAAATACATACGCCAAGTGCCAACCCAAGGTCTACATGGGTTGTATAGTACGAAAGATAATCTAACAGTGATAGCAAAAGGACCACTATAAACTTAACATTGCATGCTTGACAATGCAATAAAAGTCAAACTACATATTAAACAAACAACGATAATAAAGACATATTTGATAATCAACACATTCTTATCAAATTAACAATGTTTTGTTAATGTATGGTTCAACTATATTGCACTCAACCCACTATAAAGAATTTAATATTAAAATTCATAAAATCATCAAAACAATTTACCGCAATAAATAAATCTCTTAACCAATTAGTTAAGAAATGCTCCATACTTCTTTTTTATATCGATGCTTCATATCACGTGATGATCTATATAAACTCCCACAAGCTTCGTTACCTTAAATAATAAATCACCTTAATATATAGGAATTGATTCATTGTTGCATGCATCATTTTTTGATCAATTTGCGTAATGAGTTGGTGTTTCATTTCAATAATTATCGATGCACAAGAAAACCTAAGCTGCTTCTTTACTATTTCTTGCATGTTATTTTATTTGTTAATAACCAACATCATTAGCAGTAGCAACATCTATATTTCAGATTAGGAGTATGAATTTTGGTAAATATGTACATTATGAATAATAATTTGCAGAAATATAGATTAAGCCAAAAAGTTACTCCATAATTGATCTCAATTTATGTTTAAAATTGATAGCAGCATCAATACTTATTTCAAGTTGAACATATTAATTTCCAGAAACTTATATTATTACAATTAAATAGTTATAAAATAACCAATCTGATATCATCCTACTATATATATGTATACATATATTATATGTATATGCATGTATATGTATGCACATCTATGGTATAAGGGGGAGGTTTAACATAGTTTGCTGAGAATTTCATTTTAAACCACTCCATTGGTGAAAAGGTAAAGCGTAATAACGTATGGTGTAAGGGCTATCTACTGTATCGAATGTTGTATAATACCAATGTAATAGCAAAGGGATGTTAGCCAGGAAATTCAAGAAATAAAGGTAAGGAAATGTAAACTAACAGTTGCACATACCAATATCAAATTCAAGAAAAACATAAGCAAGTAACAACAGACTTTTTCATTAAAGATTTATACAACAGGGGATCATATGATGAATTTAGCAAAGATAATTGAAATAACAATTTACTGACAAGATTATATCACAGATGTAATATTGATAAAAGATGTGCATGTGAACAACAAAATATAGATCAAGGAATATCAATTTTCAAATTCAAGAACAAGGATTATATTGCAAATGAATGATCAAGAACAGATGATAGCAAAACAAAAGGAACAAATATAAGAGAACTGAAGCAATCTATAAGCATAGAATTGTGCTTAATAGAGCAGTGCAAAATTAGCAAAATTGAAGTATATTGATATAAGCAAAAGAATGAGCAGGATGAAAATTGAAGAAGACAATCAGCAAACACATGGCAATAGTATCAAGATGAACAGAAAAGCAAATTTTATTTTAGATTTTTCTTCACACCTTACAACACCAATCCACCCTTATATATATACATATCAAGACATTATGACAAACACTCTGAATACACAACCCATACAAGCCCAAACACCATAAATGGCCCATTACAACACATAACAACATATACATCAGATCAGATTTACATATCACTGCTACTGCACACATATAAAACTCAACACAATCGAAATTCCGAGTGTATCAGTTGTGCACGTGCTCACATGCACAGACATGCATAGAATGATACACCTATTTATCTCACTGCTCCGGCCTCAATCTCAACAGTACCCAACTCTGACACCCTTCTGGCACCTTTCAACAACTTCTCCGATGAAGCAGTGATCAACAATGGTGAACTTGACATTTCCTTCTCCATTTTGGCATTTTCTACAAACTGCTGACAATTTCCTTTCTCTAAAACCATGGCTAATATCCCCTTGCTATTACTTAAAGAAGAGGAAGAAACAGAAGACAACTCCCAAGATGATGCTTATGGTTTTGAAGGGGAGGTAGTAGCAGAAGAGGCACTATCTATTACCTTGCAAGCTATGTGTGGAATCCCTGCCTTGTCTACCATTAAGGTGAAGGGGATCATCAACAGGAAGCCAGTACAAGTTCTCATAGATTCGGGATCGACACATAGTTTTATCAATGAACATCTTGCCAAGAGGTTAGAGCTGACTATAGATGAATCCAAGGTTTATGAAGTAACTGTGGCCAATGGTGAAAAACTAACTGGGTTGGGTATATGTAGAAATGTAATGCTAAAGTGTCAAGGATTAAAAATGCCTATGGATCTATGATTACTGCCCTTGGAAGGTTGTCAAGTTGTATTGGGGGCTCGGTGGATGAAAAGCTTGGGTGATGTAACTTTAAACTTGGAGCAATTGCAAGCCAAATTTCGATACAAGAACAAATACTACGTTTGGCAAGGCCTCAGTCAAAAAGAGATGAAGATTGTAGATAAAAAGGCTATAGATAAGGAAAATGCACATGGTCAGCTGAGTATGCTATTATGCTTCCAAATTAATTTGGAAGAAAAGTAGACTCCATCACTCCCCTCGGCCATCTAAGCACTCCTCGATCAATATCCTGAAATTACTTCTAATGATCCATTCCTACCACCGAAAAGAGAGCATGATCACAAAATTCCCCTTCTCCCTAATACTAAACCGATATTCCTAAAACCATATAGACATTCATACTACATAAAAAATGAGTTGGAAAAAATTGTAAATGAATTGTTGGCAGCCGGAGTTATCAGGCACAACAGTAGCCCATTTTCTTCTCCTGTGGTTATGGTCAGAAAAAAAGATGGTTCGTGGAGATTGTGTGTTGATTATAAGAATCTAAATGCCTACACCATCAAGGATAAATTCCCCATACCTCTGATAGATGACTTGTTTGATGAATTACAAGGGGCTACATATTTTACTAAGATGGATCTTAGATCAGGATACCATCAAGTTTGTATGTGTGAAGCAGATGTGCATAAGACAGCTTTTAAGACACATGAGGGACATTATGAATTTCTTGTGATGCCTTTTGGACTCATTTATTCTCCATCCACCTTTCAATCTTTGATGAACCATGTGTTTAAACCCTATTTAAGGAAATTTGTCCTAGTATTTTTTGATGACATTTTGGTTTACAGCAAGGACTGGGAAGAACACCTCAATCATCTCAAAACTACTTTTCATACTTTGCAACAAAATATGTTGGTGATTAAATTGTCAAAATGTAGCTTTGCTAAGCAAACATTAGAATACTTGGGCCACATCATTTCATATCAAGGACTGGCTGTTGATCCAAGCAAGGTCCAAGCTGTCATGGAATGGCCATTGCCTAAAAACTTAAAGTCATTACGAGGATTTTTGGGTTTAACAGGCTACTATAGAAAGTTTATAAGAGACTACGGAAAAATTGCTAGACCACTTACAGACATGTTAAAGGAGAATGCCTTCATATGGACTGATCAGTCAAGAGAAGCTTTTGAGAAATTGAAGCACTGTCTAACCAACCCCCTTATATTATCTATGCCAGATTTTACTCAACCTTTTACTCTCAAGTGTGATGCTAGTGGCCATGGTATGGGAGCAGTATTACTTCAGAATAATAAACCTATAGCATATATGAGTAAAGCATTACATGGAAGGAATTTGTTGCTGTCTATATATGAAAAAGAGTTGCTAGCTGTTATCTTAGCTACAAGAAAATGGGCTCAGTTCTTTTGGGAAGGCAAATTATTATTAAGACCGATCACCAAAGTTTGAAGTTTTTATTATCTCAGAAATTACATACAGGGCTGCAAAATAAATGGCTAATTAAATTGCATGGCTTCGATTATAAAGTAGAATACAAATTTGGGAAGGAGAACATAATAGCAGATGCCTTATCAAGAAGTGAAGCAGATGTTTGGGATGAAGCAAAAACACAAGCTGTATCAGTGGTACAAACTCCATGGTTGTAGGAGCTTAAACATACTTTAAATTCATCTGGTTGGTATCAGGAGCAGATCAATAAAGTCCAGAACAATGAACTCAGCAGTAGCAAGTATAGAGTAGTGGATGGGATAATTTTTCACAAAGGAAAAATTCTAGTTGATCACCACCTCAACAGCCTGCTTCAATCACTAATACAGGAGCATCATTCAACACCTCTGGGAGGGCATGTTGGAATTAAACCTACTCTAAAAAAATTAAAGCAAGTATTTTACTGGAAAAAAATGAGAAAAGATGTGGAAGCTTTTGTGAGAGAGTGTGATCAGTGCCAAAGAAGTAAAGGAGAGAATGTTTTGCTACCTGGATTGCTGCAACCATTACCTATTCCAGAAGTGATATGGACGGACATAGCTATGGATTTTATCACTGGTCTGCCAAAAAGTGACAAATACATAGTTATATTTGTTGTTGTAGATCGATTAAGCAAGTATGCCCACTTTTTTCCCCTCGGCCACCCCTATACCTCCAAGGGTGTTGCTATCGTGTTCTTTAATGGTGTATTTAAATTACATGGCCTACCCAAAACTATAGTCAGTGACAAAGATCCTATATTCACAAGAAAGTTCTGGTAAGAGCTGTTCAAATTGCAAGGCAGCAGTTTAAAGTTAAGCACTGCCTATCATCCTCAAAGTGATGGACAGTGAGAAGTAATAAACAAAGTATTGGAAGGATATTTAAGATGTTTCATCTGTCATAAGCCTCATGAATGGAGTAAGTGGATAACTCTAGCCGAGTATTGGTATAACACAACATGGAAAGTTTCTACTAACACAACTCCTTTTAAAGCTGTATATGGTATTGAACCTCCCACACTTCTTTCATATGTCCAACACACAACCAAAGTAGAACAGGTAAAAGAGATGCTGTTTACTAGAGATATAATGATAGAATATATGAAAGACAGTCTGAGATTAGCACGTGAAAGAATGAAAAAATATGCGGATCTGAGGAGATCAGAAAGGAAATTTGAAGTAGGAGATTGGGTATTCCTTAAACTCCAACCATATAAGCAACTGACAGCAAGAAATCAGAGAACCTGCAAGCTCTCACCCAAGTATTATGGACCATATGAAGTAATTGAAAGAACAGGAGAAGTAGCCTACAAGCTTCAGTTACCACCCACTGCAAAAATACATTCTGTCTTTTATGTGTCTCAATTGAAGAAGAAGATTGGAAACTCTGTTACTGTGCAAGATGATGTTTCTAGTTTTGTGGAGGAAATAGTAGAGCAACCTGAATGCATACTTGATAGGAGAATGATACCTAGAAATAATGAAGCCGTGGTTCAGATTTTAATTAAGTGGAAGGAGAAACCCATAGAGGAGGCTACCTAGGAAGATTATTGGTCGATGATAAGGAAATTTCCTACCTTGGACCTTGAGACAAGGTCCCTTCTTGAAGTGGAGGGGAGATGTAACAGCAAGGGGATGTTAGCCATGGTTTTAGAGAAAGGAAACTGTCAGCAGTTTGTAGAAAATGCCAAAATGGAGAAGGAAATGTCAAGTTCACCATTGTTGATCACTGCTTCATCGGAGAAGTTGCTGGAAGGTGCCAGAAGGGTGTCAGAGTTGGTTACTGTTGAGATTGAGGCCGAAGCAGTGAGATAAATAGGTGTATCATTTTGTGCATGTCTGTGCATGTGTGCACGTGCACAACTGATACACTCGGAATTTCGATTGTGTTGAGTTGTATATGTGTGCAGTAGCAGTGATATGTAAATCTGATCTGATGTATATGTTGCTATGTGTTGTAATGGGCCATTTATGGTGTTTGGGCTTGTATGGGTTGTGTAGCCAGGGTGTTTGTGATAATGTCTTGATATGTATATATAGGGGTGGATTGTTGTTGTAAGGTGTGAAGAAAAATCTGAAATAAAATTTGTTTTTCTGTTCATCTTGATACTATTGCCATGTGTTTGCTGATTGTCTTCTTCAATTTTCATCCTGCTCATTCTTTTGTTTATATCCATATGCTTCAATCTTGCTAATTTTGCACTGCTCTGTTAAGCACAATTCTATGCTTATAGATTGCTTCAATTCTCTTATATTTGTTCTTTTTGTTTTGCTATTATCTGTTCTTGATCATTCATTTGCAATATAATCCTTGTTCTTGAATTTGACAATTGATATTCCTTGATCTATATTCTATTGTTCACATGTACATCTTTTATCAATATTACATCTATGATATAATCTTGTCAGTAAATTGCAATTTCATTTGTCTTTGCTAAATTCATCATATGATCCCCTATTGTATAAATCTTTAATGAAAAAGTCTGCTGTTACTTGCTTATATTTTTCTTGAATTTGATATTGGTATGTGCAACTGTCAGTTTACATTTCCTTACCTTTATTTCTTGAATTTCCTGGAGATTATTTCACAAATATATGAACCGTGTTAAAACATCGTTTCAATTCTTTTCCAAGTAAAACTCAAATTGTCATTTCTTGATTCAATATCTCATATGCAATACAATTCATCTTCAAATCCCCATTTCTTGCTGTGCACATGAAAACTGCGCGCATCTTCTTGTATCTTGTGCATGTCTAATGTCAGTTCCTCTTCTTCCTCATAAAACTACCACATAACTCCATTCTTTTCCAATAAAATCCATCACTACAGTTTCCTGCAGACACAGAGCCACCCTATCTTCTTCTTCTTTGTCAAAAGCCAACCCCCAACCCATCAAGAAGTGTAACCCGAGAACATGGAAAAAGGTGCAGAGCAATCCTCATCTTCCAACCAAGCAAACGATTCTTCAATTATTCTACTGTATTGAATGTTGTATAATATCAAGCAAATGATTCTTCAATTATTTATTTTTCCTTTTTTATTTTTTCAATGATCTAAAACCTATAAAGTGTAGACATTTTGAAAGAAACTCAAGTTAATGTCATGGAAAGATTTAGGGCTATTATGGTTATGGTAATTTCCCATTACCATACCATTACTAGTCAATCGGTTACCATTTTTAAGTGAAATCAGTATACCAAATTAATCAGTATGGTAACAGTAAATTTACCATTTTATATGGTAAATCATCGGTGATATTTCTTCAAAACCAGCTGTAACGGAAATTTTACTAGTCAATTTATAACATGTGTATATTCATGTAATATGCTTTATTATAGGAATTTAGAACTAAACAAATGACTAAATTTAGTTCAGCAATCAGGTAAACAATGCTAAATACACTTTTTTTTCTTTCTCGTTTATGTCTTTTATTAAGTAACACTATAAATTGCATAATGAAGCAATGCTATAATGTAAAAGCATGTCATGTTATTGACTTTTTTAGACAAATGGTAATTTACCATTACCAGTGTAACAGTTAATAGATTATCGATATACCAGTCTTCAGTATACCAGTATATTGGTAACGATAACGGTAAGCAATTTTAGCTTAGCAGTAAAAATGGTACGGTAACGGTATTTGTGAAAAGTTAACGACAACCATTATCATAACAGCCTTAGAAGGCTTAACCTAAATAGATACACCATTCTTATAATCCTTAAGTGCAATGCTAAAGTTTTGTCTCAAAGGAATGCTAATATTTATTAAGAATACAAAATATAAACTTTATGACTATAAACGAGATATACACCTACCTACAATTATTTATACATATTATATACACACACTGAAATGACCCTCCTGATTTTGCTTAAATTTTTTTTTGCATTCCTAAAATTAATATTCTCAGAGTCATTTTCTTTTCAAACAATTCATCCAGGATCCAATATTTTCCACCAATATAAATATATCAGTTTTATTCCTAAAGATATACACATACATATGAAGATGTATGTGTTCCTCTTGTTTAAAATCAGAGTATGTTTTCAATTCCATTTGTTAAACAAGAGCATGCTGTTTGGTTTGGATTTGAAGAAATTTGCATGTAGTTAATTACCTTGTTCTTTTGAATATTTATAATATGATAATAATTTGTAACGACCCGCTATTTTAAACCATTCGCATCCGCACATGTCGGACTTGAATAATTCAAAATACCGCGTTGTTAATTTAAATTTAGCAAAACTGAACATATACAGTAAATAAAATAATCACAGATCACAGACACAGAGTAATAAATGCAGCGGAAATAAAAGAGATAGTAGTTTATGAAGCTACTATATAAATATATAAGTTACATCAGAGTTAAACCAGATACAACGGAAGAGTAATATGATACATCAGATACAAATCAGGATACATCACTGGAATCATCGAATACTGAAAACAGAATAGATGGATGGATCTTCAAGCAAAGCTCCAACTTCAAAGGTGAGTCTCGAATACTTGTACACTCAGTCTGACCCGAGCATAAAGCAAAACACAAAACACTCGAGTCAAGATTAACATTCTTATATCAATAAATCCAACTCAAGTGAAATAACAATTGAAATACAAGTAACTCAAAGGATGTTTGGAATAACCATCCTTTAAGGATCCGTTAAACTATCTACTATGTAGTAGTGTACGATAAGTAGATAATGTCTATCAGTAATATAAGATATCAAAATAGTGTTAAGGCGTTACCATTATCCCCCTTAACACATTTTATATAAGCGTTATAGTCTATACAGCACTGTAAACTCCACCGTAAACTAGTGGGCTATCAGGGAGTACTCCATAGGTATAACACAAAACAAATTGTAGTGGTCGCATATATAGGGATCCAAGTATGACAAGGCACATGAGGCAATACCCAAGGTAGTGAAACTACCGTTTGCCTGATCCGGACTGGTGAGAACGCATCGCCGCAGCGATCGCAACACCGCGAAACAACACTCCCAAAAATCAAGGGTGCACCAATCGACAACAAGTAATGAGTAGTTTTCGAAGAAGTGTGTTCACTCGAGGTAGCTAGCCCCCATTTGGCCCGGCACGGCTCCTGTTTTAGTCATTTCCAATTTGACACAAGTGTCAAGGCTATCCATTATTGTTCTCTTTCTTCAGTCATCACGTACATCATTCCAACCACTTCATTCTGGATCACACTCCGCGTGTAGTTATTAAAGTGGTTTTCGGTTTAGACAGTGAGTATGTCCCTAACCGATTCCGGTCTCTTTAATAACTTTCGTAATTACTACACCGATTGGTCGTTTATATATTTCAAAAACCAAATCAATTACAATTTCAATTAGAATTTGTAAACCAACATTTCATTTCCCTTTCTAAATCAATTTCCAAAATTTACGTTTCAAAACTTCCAAATTACCATTTCAAAATCTTATCATACAATTTCAATTTTTATGTAAAACAATTCAAATATTGATTCAAGTTCGTATATAAGTTTCATTCTAAAATCATTTAAATTAATTTAATCTATATTCAAATCAATTTAAATTCATTAATCGATTTCATTCAATATTCGTTAAGATAATTTATCATTCAAAACAATTTCTATTTAATTTCCAATTTATTAAATCAATTATTTAAGTTCAACTCCATTGTATCAAAACTTACAAATTTGAATTAAATTAAATTCATCAAATCAATTCTTTAAATTACAAGTCTTACATTAATTTCAATAAATCACATTTTATTTCTTGTTAAAGAAATTCAATTTCACTTATTTACTTACTTAAATAATTTTCCAAAACTTAATTAATAAAGAAATTCAATTTCAATTATTTACGAAGTAAAAATTCACTTATTCAAAAGTTCAATTTCTCTTATCAAAGAATTCAAATTTTATTTGATTATTAAATAATTCAATCTTATTTAATTATTAAAATAATTTCAAAACTTGATTATTAAATAATTCAAACTTAATTCAATCGTTTCTCAAATTAAACAACGTTCTTTCATCAATTACATTGTTAATATTTTGTTTCATATTTTTAAATATTAACATTTTCCTTTCATAAAAATTTAATTCCAACTTCATTTCAAAATCTTATCATTTATTCAAATAAAATCTTTATTTTATTTTAAGTCAAATTACTTGACCAATCGGGTTTTATTTAATTCTCTATCCTAGGTCAAAGTTTAATTTGGGTATTTATCATTTCAACCCGATTCCAATTCAATTCAAAATCAAAGCACAGCAAAAGGGAACTTGCAGTGTGATAACTGGGATGGTGTCAAAGTAAATAAACAAGCAATAACAACAATCAATAACAATCCAATAATCAATTCAAATAATCCCGAAATAATCGTATTAATTCACATTGTTATTTGTGTAAATTAATATAATTATTTCTAGAATCTACACTATCATTTCATGTAGATTAAAGATTATTACACTAATAATTATGCGGTTCTACACTTGGCATCAATTATTCAATTTCATACATAATAAATTCAACTGTTTCAAGGGTAATTAACCATTTTTCTACGTGTTAAATAATTAAACATTTAAGGGGTCATATTAAACAAATTTAACTAATCAAATTCAACATATAGATTCAATTTAAATGGTTAACTATCATATATCAATTCAATTGCATATTATTTATCACTTTAACATTAACAATTTAACGTCCAATATAAACATCAATAACAATCAATCATTTAACAACCAAACTGGATTATCATTGCATATATAACAGATAATGGTGTCAGATGTCACAAGTGAACTGATACAGGTAATAACAGTGTAAATATCTAACAGTAGCATATTTCAATTGTCGTTTCAATTGAAATCAAATTTAATAAATAAAAGAACATTAATCGTGAGTGGTTGCTCACCTTTCGAGGCTAGGGAGCGAGAATAGACAACGAAGCTGAGTTACGAATTGCAAGCACGACTTCCGAAAAAACTAGATTGGCACGAATCGACGAGCAAAGCTGTTAAATAGGAATTGCCGAAATCAAATCAAAACATTCAACATAGCAACAATTACAAAACATGTCCTGCGTCAAAGTTTAACAATATAACTCTATGTGCTACTGAGATCGAAATGGTCTGAAATTTTGGTATGAATAAAGATCAAAACTTGTATTTCAAACTGCAAAAGAATCACTTGATTTGGACAAGAGACGAGAAAAGTTACGATGTCACGAACATAGACTCAGGCCATGTTGCGATTGTCAAATGTTCAGGTCTGAAAATCCCTCTGGGTCTAACTTTCAGATAAGAAACAGAGGACTAAACCACCTCGTATGAAGCTAAAATTTTATATACAGAAAGTAGAAAACTTTATCTTTTAAACAAAAAAAAAGAATCACTGTATTCCGACGTAAGACAGAAGAGATACGATGCGTCAAACATGAACTCAGGTCTTGTTTGAAGCAGTGTAAAATAATTTCAAGTACAAAAGAACAACTGCCTGGGTCTAACTTCCAGATCCTCGACCACTAATCAAACGATGTCGGATTTTGCTGAAATTTGACAGGCATAAACTAGGTAACTTCGACTCCTTTTTAAAAATAGAATCAACCCATTCCAATAAAACATGAGTGAGATATGATATCGTGAATATGAAGTCTAACTGCTGTTCAGAAAAAAATAAACAAACATGCAAACAAGTGCAAAATCAGTTTGGTTGCAACTTTCAGGTATAAAACAGAGGACCAAACGGCCTTAAATGAGATTGAAATTTTACATGCATACACTAGAGAATCTCATCTTTCAATCAAAAAAAAAGAATCGTTGAATTTCGATAGGAAATGAAAGAGATACGCTGCGTTAAACATGGACACTGGTCGTGTTTGTAACAGCGCGAATAATTCTAAGTACAGCTGAAAACATTCAACAGTCCAACTTTCGGACATCAAAACGGTGTAACAAATTACATCCGAATGAAATGAAATTTTGCAGACATATACTAGAGAATCTCAACTTCCAAACAAAATATGAATATACACATGGTGTATATATAAAACAATGTGCAAAACATACATACAAATTTTTACAGACTGTGTGTAAATATATGGCTATTGTATACATATAAAAGCTATTTAAACAATTTAAATATAAGAAAAAGTATAGACAACTTTTGAAAACTTATACTTATACATTACTTACTGTGAACCATCACTGCCGAAAGTAGATGCAAGAATATAACTTATAAAATGGCCAGACCTTATATATAAACTTACTTTACCATATATATAACGACTTATATACAAACAGACTTGAGTATGCAAACAACATATATACAAAATTTATACGAAAACATAAGAGTATGTGCAATTTCCATAAATCGAAAAAGTATATAAAATAGTATATATAAAACGTACGTATGTTAAATATATACAAACATCAACAAAATATGAGTATGAGCTGCCAAATCCAATACAACTATGAACCCATTTTGAATTAGAAACGCAGATTCAAAAATATATTTTAAACATATCTTACTTTATAAAACAACCCATGGGTAGGAGATGGCAAGGCAAGCGGTAGCGAAGGTGAAAGAGTGCTCGGTCGGGGTGGTTGCCTGGCGAGGCCTGAGGTGGCAGTGATGTGGCGCGGATCGGCTGCTAGTGGTTTGGTTGGCGGATCTGCTGGGAAGGCGGAAGTGGAGTTGTGAGGCAGAGAAGCACTAGTGGATCAGAGGCCAGGGGACGAGTCGTCGGCATGGGTGTGGCTGCGTTCGGTCGGGAAAAAGTGGGGAGATCGGCACACGGGAAGGAGGAGATGAGGTAGCGACCGGGTGAAGAAGGCTACGGGTTTGGGTTGCTATCGGGTTCGGTTGTAGGGCTATCAGGGAGAACAGAGGGATGGAAACAGGTCGGAGGGGAGGAGGAGCGGGTATGGCCGAATGGAGGATGGGAGAATGAAGACTGGTGAGTGGATCCTTGGGTTCTGTGATGGAAGGCTACTGTGCTGGCGAATCAAAGGAAGGAGGGTGGTCTAACTGTTAGTATTGGGCATGCTATGGGTTTACGTGAGAGGGAGGGGAATTGGAAAGATGAGAAGTTTGAAAACGTGGAACTGCAAATAGGTTGGAGAGAAAATGCTAAGGAGTACAAAAAAAATGTATGTCATTTATTTCTCTCTGTTCAAAAAATCTTAGAGCAAAGGAAGTGAACCAACAGATTGATTTGAAACTAGGAAATAGTAAAAGTCAGGGCACAAGGAATTAGGCAGTATTAAAGGCAATGACTGCTTGACTTTGACCGTTGGAAATTTGAATGGACCCGGAGATCAAAAGTAGGAATTTTGTAACCGATACGGCTATCGGTTTCGTGGATTTCTCCGCGTACCGGGTCTCAAAACACAGAAATGAATATACCGTAGAGATCAGCACGACGAGACGATCAAAACGGTATACAGATATCAGTGGTACGATCTGAATTATAAAATTCGAATTTTCTACTAGTGGAAAATGTAGAAAAAACGCAGAAAAATAAGATCGACGGAGCTAAAGAAGTCCGAATTTGGAAAAATGAAAAATGACGTTTGCTCAGAAGATGGTTTAGAATTTTTCTATGTAAAAATATTTAGGTTCTGAAAACATTTTATTTTCATCGCTTTTTAACTGATTAAATTGAAGTAAATTTACGCACGAAATAAATTTCCATATTTTCGGACGAAAATTTTCCAATTGCTATGTTTAACTGGACGCATTCCAAATATCAAATTATTATTTCAAAATTTTATCGTTTAAATTTCACAAAATTTCAACCAATTACGTTATTGAAACCAGTTAAATTTACGGGTCGTTACACTCTCCCCCACTCAAAACTTTTCTTCCCCGAAAAGGAACGAGGTAGGAGAATAGAAACAACCAGAAAGAAAAACAGATTTGAAATAAAAAATAACAATTAATTTAAACCATATAAATTCAAATTTAAATTAATTGATATTCAATAATCGATTTAATCCATTTGATTTCACTAAAATCAATCTCAACTACTTCTAAATTCATTATCTTATTATCCAATTATCTTCAATTTACAATTTCTAAAACCATAAATTTGAATAGTCCTTTATTATAATCATTTTTTTTAGCAATTTAAATTCTTCTTTATTCCAAATTATTGTTAAATTTATTCTACTTAATATATCTAATCACATATATTTAACCCATATAAATTAATTTAAACCATAAAAGTTTCGATTTAAATTAATTTATATTTACTAATTGCTTTTAAATTCAAGGTATTTTCATAAGTTGATCAAATTTCAATTTATTAATTCTTTCAAAACAAATTTATTTCATTATTAACTGAGTTTTACTTATTATCCTATCTAACTCTATTAACATCTTTATAATCAAAATTTAGTGTATAACATTTATTATAAACACTCAAATTTTATTTGTAAAGACATTTTTTTATTGTACATTATCCAATTACATTTTAACTTCTGAATAATTTAGGTAAGTTATATTGAAATGAAATTGAGTATTATACAAATAAATTTTTCTCTTTTTTTTCCATAGTCCGATTATTTCAAGTTAAATACTTATCCAAGAATTTTGACTTCAGTTTATAATTTAAATCATCTTTAACCTAAAATTTAAGAATTTAAATCTCCGATTTACTTCAAACAATTTAGAGATATATCTATATCAAATCAAATTAAATTTTTAAAAATAAGATACCTATATATATATATATAAATCAAATTAAACTGAAGAAATTCAAATCAAAATATTTTTTCAAAACAAAACCGTAGCAAAGCTACAGAATAGTCTCTCCACTTCGAAACTCGAAAATGAATGTCGATGATGCGGCCGTCATCACCGAAATTATTTTCCAACGACAAAGAGAAGAGCGCTGATTTAAACATTTTATATTCTTTGAAATGATTTCTATTTGAAATTATTTTAAAACTATGCACTTTAAAACTTTCAAATCAAAGTTTGAAATCACCGGAAATTTAAATTCTCAAATTTCAATTTAAATTCACTTCAAATTCCAAATCTAATTACAACTAAATTTTATAAATTCATTTATTTATATTATGCAATAGTCAATGGTTTACAAATAATAAATGAAAATAAACTATTATCATTTCTGACAACAAATTGGTTGACAATTTAATTTCTTTGAAACTTATATTTATATATAATATAATCATACAAAACTATTTTGTTTACCATATTTTGAAAACAATATTGTGTCGGTTTGTTCTGTTCAAGTGTTTTGGAAATCCTATCGATAGCGTTGATCAGACGAATCGATCGAAAACCCAAATCAACATCAACAACTCAAACAACACAATATATAAAACATTTTTAATATAAATTTACCAATACTCTATACAAGAATAAATTTTCAAAGCAAGGACAGAGATTCAAATTCGATTAATTCAATCAAAGAAAATTTTGATTTGAGAATAAGTTGGAACGAAAGATAAGATGATTACTTAACCGAATAAGGAAGTAGATAATCTTATATAAATCACGGGCAACCATAACCGGGTCGACCGTGACTTCAAGAATAAGATCGATGTGGAATTCTGAGGTAAATCGACATTCGATCTCAAGAAATAGAATTCAGGTATAGCAGGAGATAAATAGCATCGTAAACCGAGGATACAGAAATCTCCTGTAAATCAATGCCTATTGTAAAGGACTTTCACCCCTTTACAAATCATTCGAAGTTTGGCGAGACCGCCGATTCATTATAAGGGTCATTCGAAGTGGAGTTATGTGATGCTCCAGAATTGAAAGAAGACGAATAGTGAGGGACACGAATGAATTTTTGGAACCGTAGGAAACGTTCCAAAATTCAAAGGAATCGAGTCAAAAGGAAGAGATTCAACTCGAATGAAAGTGATTCTGTAAATACATTTACCCTATATGCTAAGTTTTGCCTAGAGCTACCAAAGCTCTGATACCAACTGTAACGACCCACTATTTTAAACCATTCGCATCCGCACATGTCGGACTTGAATAATTCAAAATACCGCGTTGTTAATTTAAATTTGGCAAAACTGAACATATACAGTAAATAAAATAATCACAGATCACAGACACAGAGTAAAAAATGCAGTGGAAATAAAAGAGATAGTAGTTCATGAAGCTACTATATAAATATATAAGTTACATCAAAGTTAAACTAGATACAACGGAAGAGTAATATGATACATCAGATACAAATCAGGATACATCACTGGAATCATACTGAAAACAGAATAGATGGCTGGATCTTCAAGCAAAGCTCCAACTTCAAAGGTGAGTCTCGAATACTGGTACACTCAGTCTGACCCGAGCATAAAGCAAAACACAAAACACTCGAGTCAGGATTAACATTCTTATATCAATAAATCCAACTCAAGTGAAATAACAATTGAAATACAAGTAACTCAAAGGATGTTTGGAATAACCATCCTTTAGGATCCGTTAAACTATCTACTATGTAGTAGTGTATGATAAGTAGATAATGTCTATCAGTAATATAAGATATCAAAATAGTGTTAAGGCGTTCCCATTATCTCCCTTAACACATTTTATATAAGCGTTATAGTCTATACAGCACTGTAAACTCCACCGTAAACTAGTGGGCTATCAGGGAGTACTCCATAGGTATAACACAAAACAAATTGTAGTGGTCGCATATATAGGGATCCAAGTATGACAAGGCACATGAGGCAATACCCAAGGTAGTGAAACTACCGTTTGCCTGATCCGGACTGGTGAGAACGCATCGCCGCAGCGATCGCAACACCGCGAAACAACACTCCCAAAAATCAAGGGTGCACCAATCGACAACAAGTAATGAGTAGTTTTCGAAGAAGTGTGTTCGCTCGAGGTAGCTAGCCCCCATTTGGCCCGGCACGGCTCCTGTTTTAGTCATTTCCAATTTGACCCAAGTGTCAAGGCTATCCATTATCGTTCTCTTTCTTCAGTCATCACGTACATCATTCCAACCACTTCATTCTGGATCACACTCCGCGTGTAGTTATTAAAGTGGTTTTCGGTTTAGACAGTGAGTATGTCCCTAACCGATTCCGGTCTCTTTAATAACTTTCGTAATTATTACACCGATTGGTCGTTTATATATTTCAAAAACCAAATCAATTACAATTTCAATTAGAATTTGTAAACCAACATTTCATTTCCCTTTCTAAATCAATTTCCAAAATTTACATTTCAAAACTTCCAAATTACCATTTCAAAATCTTATCATACAATTTCAATTTTTATGTAAAACAATTCAAATATTGATTCAAGTTCGTATATAAGTTTCATTCTGAAATCATTTAAATTAATTTAATCTATATTCAAATCAATTTAAATTCATTAATCGATTTCATTCAATATTCGTTAAGATAATTTATCATTCAAAACAATTTCTATTTACAATTTATTAAATCAATTATTTAAGTTCAACTCCATTGTATCAAAACTTACAAATTTGAATTAAATTAAATTCATCAAATCAATTCTTTAAATTACAAGTCTTACATTAATTTCAATAAATCACATTTTATTTCTTGTTAAAGAAATTCAATTTCACTTATTTACTTACTTAAATAATTTTCCAAAACTTAATTAATAAAGAAATTCAATTTCAATTATTTACGAAGTAAAAATTCACTTATTCAAAAGTTCAATTTCTCTTATCAAAGGATTCAAATTTTATTTGATTATTAAATAATTCAATCTTATTTAATTATTAAAATAATTTCAAAACTTGATTATTAAATAATTTCAAACTTAATTCAATCGTTTCTCAAATTAAACAACGTTCTTTCATCAATTACATTGTTAATATTTTGTTTCATATTTTTAAATATTAACATTTTCCTTTCATAAAAATTTAATTCCAACTTCATTTCAAAACCTTATCATTATTCAAATAAAATCTTTATTTTATTTTAAGTCAAATTACATGACCAATCGGGTTTTATTTAATTCTCTATCCTAGGTCAAAGTTTAATTTAGGTATTTATCATTTCAACCTGATTCCAATTCAATTCAAAATCAAAGCACAGCAAAAGGGAACTTGTAGTGTGATAACTGGGATGGTGTCAAAGTAAATAAGCAAGCAATAACAACAATCAATAACAATCCAATAATCAATTCAAATAATCCCGAAATAATCGTATTAATTCACATTGTTATTTGTGTAAATTAATATAATTATTTCTAGAATCTACACTATCATTTCATGTAGATTAAAGATTATTACACTAATAATTATGCGGTTCTACACTTGGCATCAATTATTCAATTTCATACTTAATAAATTCAACTGGTTCAAGGGTAATTAACCATTTTTCTACGTGTTAAATAATTAAACATTTAAGGGGTCATATTAAACAAATTTAACTAATCAAATTCAACATATAGATTCAATTTAAATGGCTAACTATCATATATCAATTCAATTGCATATTATTTATCACTTTAACATTAACAATTTAACGTCCAATATAAACATCAATAACAATCAATCATTTAACAACCAAACTGGATTATCATTGCATATATAACAGATAATGGTGTCAGATGTCACAGGTGAACTGATACAGGTAATAACAGTGTAAATATCTAACAGTAGCATATTTCAATTGTCGTTTCAATTGAAATCAAATTTAATAAATAAAAGAACATTAATCGTGAGTGGTTTCTCACCTTTCGAGGCTAGGGAGCGAGAATAGACAATGAAGCTGAGTTACGAATTGCAAGCATGACTTCCGAATAAACTAGATTGTCACGAATCGACGAGCAAAGCTGTTAAATAGGAATTGCCGAAATCAAATCATTCAACATTGCAACAATTACAAAACATGTCCTGCGTCAAAGTTTAACAATATAACTCTATGTGCTACCGAGATCGAAATGGTCTGAAATTTTGGTATGAATAAAGATCAAAACTTGTATTTCAAACTGCAAAAGAATCACTTGATTTGGACAAGAGACGAGAAAAGTTACGATGTCACGAACATAGACTCAGGCCATGTTGCGACTGTCAAATGTTCAGGTCTGAAAACCCTCTGGGTCTAACTTTCAGATAAGAAACAGAGGACTAAACCACCTCGTATGAAGCTAAAATTTTATATACAGAAAGTAGAAAACTTTATCTTTTAAACAAAAAAAAGAATCACTGTATTCCGACGTAAGACAGAAGAGATACGATGCGTCAAACATGAACTCAGGTCTTGTTTGCAGCAGTGTAAAATAATTTCAAGTACAAAAGAACAACTGCCTGGGTCTAACTTCCAGATCCTCGACCACTAATCAAACGATGTCGGATTTTGCTGAAATTTGACAGGCATAAACTAGGTAACTTCGACTCCTTTTTAAAAATAGAATCAACCCATTCCAATAAAACATGAGTGAGATATGATATCGTGAATATGAAGTCTAACTGCTGTTCAGAGAAAAATAAACAAACATGCAAACAAGTGCAAAATCAGTTTGGTTGCAACTTTCAGGTATAAAACAGAGGACCAAACGGCCTTAAATGAGACTGAAATTTTACATGCATACACTAGAGAATCTCATCTTTCAATCAAAAAAAAGAATCGTTGAATTTCGATAGGAAATGAAAGAGATACGCTGCGTCAAACATGGACACTGGTCGTGTTTGTAACAGCGCGAATAATTCTAAGTACAGCTGAAAACATTCAGCAGTCCAACTTTCGGACATCAAAACGGTGTAACAAATTACATCCGAATGAAATGAAATTTTGCAGACAGATACTAAAGAATCTCAACTTCCAAACAAAATATGAATATACACACGGTGTATATATAAAACAATGTGCAAAACATACATACAAATTTATACAGACTGTGTGTAAATATATGGCTATTGTATACATATAAAAGCTATTTCAACAATTTAAATATAAGAAAAGGTATAAACAACTTTTGAAAACTTATACTTATACATTACTTACTGTGAACCATCACTGCCGAAAGTAGATGCAAGAATATAACTTATAAAATGGCCAGACCTTATATATAAATTTACTTTACCATATATATAACGACTTATATACAAACAGACTTGAGTATGCAAACAACATATATACAAAATTTATACGAAAACATAAGAGTATGTGCAATTTCCATAAATCGAAAAAGTATATAAATTAGTATATATAAAACGTACGTATGTTAAATATATACAAACATCAACAAAATATGAGTATGTGCTGCCAAATCAAATACAACTATGAACCCATTTTGAATTAGAAACGCAGATTCAAAAATATATTTTAAACATATCTTACTTTATAAAACAACCCGCGGGTAGGAGATGGCAAGGCAAGCGGTAGCGAAGGTGAAAGAGTGCTCGGTCGGGGTGGTTGCCTGGCGAGGCCTGAGGTGGCAGTGATGTGGCGCGGATCGGCTGCTAGTGGTTTGGTTGGCGGATCTGCTGGGAAGGCGGAAGTGGAGTTGTGAGGCGGAGAAGCACTAGTGGATCAGAGGCCAGGGGACGAGTCGTCGGCATGGATGTGGCTGCGTTCGGTCGGGAAAAAGTGGGGAGATCGGCACACGGGAATGAGGAGATGAGGTAGCGGCCGGGTGAAGAAAGCTACGGGTTTGGGTTGCTATCGGGTTCGGTTGTAGGGCTGTCAGGGAGAACAGAGGGATGGAAACAGGTCGGAGGGGAGGAGGAGCGGGTATGGCCGAATGGAGGATGGGAGAGTGGAGACTGGTGAGTGGATCCTTGGGTTCTGTGAAGGAAGGCTACTGTGCTGGCGAATCAAAGGAAGGAGGGTGGTCTAACTGTTAGTATTGGGCATTCTATGGGTTTACGTGAGAGGGAGGGGAGTTGGAAAGATGATAAGTTTGAAAACGTGGAACTGCAAATAGGTTGGAGAGCAAATGCTAAGGAGTACAAAAAAATGTATGTCATTTATTTCTCTCTGTTCAAAAAATCTCATAGCAAAGGAAGTGAACCAACAGATTGATTTGAAACTAGGAAATAGTAAAAGTCAGGGCACAAGGAATTAGGCAGTATTAAAGGCAATGACTGCTTGACTTTGACCGTTGGAAATTTGAATGGACCCGGAGATCAAAAGTTGGAATTTTATAACCGATACGGCTATCGGTTTCGTGGATTTCACCGCGTACCGGGTCTCAAAACACAGAAATGAATATACCATAGAGATCAGCGCGACGAGACAATCAAAACGGTATACAGATATCAGTGGTACGATCTGAATTATAAAATTCGAATTTTCTACTAGTGGAAAATGCAGAAAAAACGTAGAAAAATAAGATCGACGGAGCTAAAGAAGTCCGAATTTGGAAAAACGAAAAATGACGTTTGCTCAGAAGATGCTTTAGAATTTTTCTATGTAAAAATATTTAGGTTCTGAAAACATTTTATTTTCATCGCTTTTTAACTGATTAAATTGAAGTAAATTTACGCACGAAATAAATTTCCATATTTTCGGACGAAAATTTTCCAGTTGCTATGTTTAACTGGACGCATTCCAAATATCAAATTATTATTTCAAAATTTTATCGTTGAAATTTCACAAAATTTCAACCAATTACGTTATTAAAACCAGTTAAATTTACGGGACGTTACATAATTCCTGTCCATATTTGGTCAAAGTATTTGGGATTTTTTTTTTCTTCTTCATAGTTCAAATATATTGATATTTGGCTAAGACCAGAAAATGATATATTCTCTTATCATTTTCCACTTATTTATTTTCTGGAAACTTTCTTATTTTTTATTCAATCTATATGACTTGTTTATTTTAATCTTAGCATGTATAACACATTGTAAGTTGAGTATTTGCATAAGATTTGCTGTGACAAGCATTTAAACTTAAAAATTTTAAAAGATTAATGTATGTTTCCAGGTTTTAATAGTGCAGACCTGTCCAGATTGCATATCTGGTATAGCTTTTAAAAGTTGATTGTAGTGAAACAATTTCTAAATAATCTAAAGTTTTTGAAATGTATTTTACATTCAAAACACCATCAAATATAGTCAACCAAAACTTCAATCATTTGAAGCGGGTTAACCCATAAGTCTTGTGTCTAACAGACACTTGTTCAAGGCAATGGCATTATATCTGAAGTCTTGCAAAATATTTACTTTTCTTAAAACAATTCAAAAAGTGGTATTAAACTGGTTTGCAAAGTTTCACAGTAAAAATGATTTAAATCTTTATAAGTTTACCTCTAGATAAATCCAGATTTATTCTAAAAACTTAGTGCATTGCTATATTACAAGAATTTGACAAATACATAATATAAATTATGCAAAACATTTGTTCACATACATATATGTATATTTCATTTCCCAGGCTTTCATATCTAAAACTTAAGCATATTTTTTTAGTTTTCAACCCAGATATTTCTTTTAATTTTTAAACCATAATGCATAGAAATTTTCAACAGATAAACAACCAGTTCAATCAAGCATAGCTAGTTCATTACATAACATCAAGTTCAAACACAACTGTTTCATGAATACATGCAGATAAAATCATATTAGGCTCTTATTTAAATTAGCAAGCATGTTCATTCAATCCCTTTTCATTTGCCATACTTCACTTTCTACTTAGCTCCTGCATTTCCTGAAAGAACATTGGTGGCTGCCTCATTTTAAAATGAGACACCCCTATATGCCATGAGCAAATAAGGGTCAGATCCATGATCTTGTATGAGCAACATCAGTATATTCATGATATTAAACAACAGAGAATATGAGTGTAATAACTTGTTATTTGAATGAAATTTCTGCAATCACTTATTATATCATCGTGTAAATAAAGTGACTCAGGTATGATAACTCCATCTTTCATTCCTATGCCGGCATTCATAATCAAGCAAACAAAATCATCTATTTGCAACATAGGTATCCCCTGGAACAATCATGGTTCCATACCATCCATCCTAAGAAATATTCATATTCCTATCTCTTCATGTACAGGTTGTATAAATTCAGTTTAAATTCCTGCCTCATCTGCCATCAAGGAATCACAGGGACACATTGCAATGAACTAATTCACATCACTGCACAAAGATCTCAGGGCTTAAACAAACCATGTGCCAACTTGCATACATCAAATATAACAAGCATTCCAGCAGCCTTCTTGGCCTTCCCTTTCCTAGTTTATTTACTAGTGCATTGATTTAAATATTATCATCAAATAGCTAAGTGAACTTGTAACTGCAAACATGGAAACACCCATAAATCTTTCTAGCATAATTTACTCAGAGATTTAGTAGACATTTATTTCCAAAGATGTGGACATTATGTCTTGATCTCAGTATAAATATAAGAATATTTTCAACTGTAAAAGAGGCATGGCATGTCTTGTTATATTGATCTGCAAGCCTTTATGATTGAATCAGATTCATGATCTGGCTCAATCATAGTTTTAGCTTGTGAGTTTTTTTTATTTGATTAAGAGCTCAGCACCTAGAAAATTTCTATTGCACCCTTAATTTCTTTCTTCTCAAGCCTCAGCACTTATACCAAGTATAATGCAGCTCCCAACATTTTTCTTTGGTAAAATTTTCATGCCATAGATCTATAACAGTTGAGAGTATTCTCTATATAATTTTAAGATTCTGGACCTTAACATTTCTAAGTAAAATAAAACAGTAAGATGCACATCCAAAGGCAATTATCTCAACAAGTCAAAGATCATCAAAAACATCCATAATAAAATCATATCAGATTTAAAAGAAAACATCCAAAAAGCATTAATAAAATCATATACATCAAAACCAGCAATATGTAAATGACAATATAAAAGGTGGCTGCCTCATCTCAGGTCTTAATGCCATGAATTTAGTGAGGTTACTCACCTAAGTTCTTCCTTCTCTTGTTTCAGAAAATCCTTATGTGTGTGTTTTCTTCTTCCTTTCAATATTTTCCTTCCTTTCTTATTATTTTTGAGCAACTCTGGGTAAAATGTTTTCCTGGCCAAAACTGCCTATTTATACCAGTGTTTTCTCTTAGGGTTTTGTTACAACAAAATTCCATTTCTATCCTGACCATCTTCATGCATTTTGCATTTTCACATTTTCCTCCTTAATGCCCCGGCCACTTTAGTCCATTATAGTTAGTACCTCTTTTCTTTTTCCTTTTACTCTTTCAGAAAAATGGCTATCTTTAATTACTTACCCAAGTCATGCTAAATGTGTGATTCATTTTTTATTTATGTTTTTATTGTTTTCTGGAAATCTCCTTTTCTATTTTTACCTACACAAGCATATTGACTTGTATTACATTTCATGTCATTTTGATGTTTCTTTTAACACTTTCTGCTCACAGAAAATATACATGCACATGGGTGTATATATTTTTATTTGATCTCTCTTGCTTTCAGAAATTATACACATACATATATATATCCTAATTAAATGAGTCAGATCTGGTAAAAGAAAACCCTATGCTAAGTAAGAATTACTTCTTTGCTCACATAAAATCTTTCTACCTCTTTATTACTTTATTTAATTCCTTATGCTTCACAGAAAAATGTATATAGACATATCTCCCATATTTAACTTGGTTAGGCCTAAGTTGAATTCCAATGTTTTAAATAAGAATTTTACTTCCTTATTTCAAATAAAAAATTTCTGTTTTTCTTTCCCAAATTCTTGGATTTCCCCTGTGCCATTTTCCAGTGTGCACGTGCACACATATCCTTGCACACTATTTAATCCCAAGAATTTCACCATATTTAAATCTAAATGTTTCAAAATTAAATCATTTTATCAAAATGATTTTTCACAAAATTTTGGGGTATTACATTCACCCCTCCTTTTAGGAATTGTGTCCTCACAATTTTCCTAGTACTTGTAACAAGCATCATCTTATTTTCTGAAAATCTATCAAACACATGCATAAGCAAGCAAATTCAATCATGGCAACCATACATATTAGATTTTCTAAAAAATTAAAATTACCTTTAATCTGCAAAAAGCTTAGGATAATCTATCCTAATATTGTCTTCTAGCTCCCATGTACAATCATTAGGATTAAGACTCCATTGGATCTTTACCAGTTTCAAAGTTTTACTCCTTAATTTCTTTTCTTCTTTAGCTAAAATCACCACTGGTTCTTTCTTATAAACCAGGTTAGGATTTATTTGAATTTGGATAGGTTTTTCCAGAATTTCTTCTCTATCATGCACCCATCTTCTAAGTTGTGACACATGAAAAACATTATGCATTGCTTTCATTTCCTCTGGCAGTTCTAGTTTGTATGCTAATGAACCAATTCTTTCCAGAATTTTATAGGGTCCAACATACCTTGGTGTGAGCTTACCTTGCTTGCCAAATCTCAAGACCTTTTTCATAGGTGAAACTTTGATAAAAACAAAGTCACCCACTTAATATTCCACTTGCTTTCTCTTCCTATCTGCAAACTTCTTTTTCCTGTCTTGAGCTGCTGCAATTCTTTTCCTCACCAATTTAATTTTCTCTGTAGTTTCTTGTATGTACTCAGGTCCTAAGATAGTTCTTTCTCCTGTTTCCACCCAACACACATGTGATAAACATGGCTTGCTATATAAGGCTTCAAATGGTGCCATCCCTATGGTGCTTTGATAACTGTTATTGTATGTGAACTCAGCTAAATGGAGATGGTCTTCCCAGTTGCCTCCAAAGTCCAGTACACATGCTCTCAACAAGTCCTCTAAAACTTTGTTCACCACCTCAGTTTGTCCATCTGATTGTGGATGGTAGGCAGTGCTTAAGCACAATTCACTCCCCATGGCCTCTTGAAAACTTTTCCAAAACCTTGAGGTGAAGTTGGTATCCCTATCACTCACAATGGTTTTGGGTATGCCATGCAGTCTTACCACCTCTTTCATGAATATTTGAGCCAATTTTGGGGCATTTCTTTCTGATTTTACTGGGATAAAATGTGATACTTTAGTTAGCCTATCCACTATTACCCATATACTTGTGTTTCCCCTCTTAGATCTAGGCAGACCATCTATGAAATCCATAGATATATCCTCCCACTTCCACTGTGGTATACTAAGGGGTTGCAACAGTCCTGATGGCCTTTGTGTCTCTGCCTTGACTTGTTGGCAAATCATACACTTTGCAACATGTTTGGCCACATCTGACTTCATTCCCTTCCACCAAATATTTCTTTTCAAATTTTGATACATCTTGGTATTGCCTAGGTGTATGAAGTACTTACTCCTATGGTATTCATTTAATATTTCCTCCTTCAGTTCTATGTTTTCTGGAACACATATCCTATTCTTGTTCCTTAAATAACCATCTTTATCAACTTGATAATTTATTACTTCTTACCCTTTTAATAAGAGCATTTTCTTCTCCAATAGGTTTAAGTCTTGTTCCTGCATTTTCCCAACCTTTAGAAGTAAATTTGATTGCAGAGATACCATACTCAATTTCCCTTTACTTTCATCTTCTTCAATGGGTACCATTTGTACCTCACTGTTTGCCTCAATTTCCAAATCAGTAAGTATAGACAGATCCTTAAACTCTTCCATCATCAACATGGCCACTTTAGCATGTTGTCTACTCAAGGCATCTGCAACTTTATTTGCTTTACCCGGTGTATAAAGTATATCTAGATCATAGGCAGCTAGGAACTCCACCCATCTATGTTGCCTCATATTCAAATCTTTTTGTGAGAATAAATATTTCAGTGCCTTATGATCAGTGTACAAAATAAATTTGGCACCTAACAAATAATGTCTCCAAAGTTTCAAAGCATACACAACTGCTGCTAGTTCAAGATCATGGGTTGCATATCTTGTTTCATGTGGCTTTAATTGCCTAGATGCATAGGCTACCACCTGGTCTTGCTGCATCAACACAGCCCCTAGCCCAGAGCCACTTGCATCAGTATACACAATTAAGTTTTCATTCCCCTCTGGCACCCTCAATACTGGTGCATTAATCAAAGCTTCTTTTATTTTGATAAAAGCTTGCTCACATTTTTCTGTCTATACAAAGGCTTGATTCTTTCTAGTTAAATTAGTAAGTGGTGATGATATTTTTGAAAAATCTTTTATAAATCTCCTATAATATCCTGCCATCCCCATAAATGATCTAATCTCACTTATTGTGCTAGGCCTTTTCCATGCTTGGATAGCTACTACCTTATTGGGGTTTACTGATATTCCTTTGGCAGAGATAACATGCCCAAGAAAATGTACTTCTTCTTTCCAAAATGCACATTTTAAAATTTTTGCCTTTAAATCATTTTCTCTTAATCTTGACAAAACTAAATGCAAATGATTTTTATGCTCTTCCACTGTTTTGGAATAAATCAAAATGTCATCAATAAAAATCAGTACAAACTTGTCTAAATAATCTTGAATATTCTATTCATTAAATCTACAAAATATGAAGGAGCATTTGTCAAGCCAAATGGCATAACCATAAATTCATATAAGCCATATCTAGTGTTGAATGCAGTATACTTAACACTTGAGTCTTCAACCTTCATTTGATGAAATCCTGATGCTAAGTCTAATCTAGAAAATATTTTAGCTTCACTGAGTTGATCAAAGAGATCATTTATACTAGGCAATGGGTATTTGTTCTTGATGGTTACTTTATTTAGTTCTCTATAATCTATGCACATTCTCAAAGTACCATCATGTTTTCTTACAAACACTACTGGAGCACCCCAACATGAATTACTTGGCCTTATAAATCCTTTGCCTTCTAATTCTTCCAACTGATTTTTCAATTCTTTCAGTTCACTTGGCCCCATTCTATAAGGTTTCTTGATTATTGGACTTTCTCCTGGAATGAGATTAATTTGAAACTCAACTGGTCTATGATGTGGAACACCCTTAACTTCCCCAAACACATCCAAGTATTCATTGACTATGGAAATTTCTTCAATGGTTAGTTCACTGAAATCTTTTTCTGAGTTAACTAAATGATATAATTTTCCTTCCTTAGCTACTTCACATAAAACTGTGATCCTCTGGCCTCTAGAATTTTGCAATGATATGGTGGATGAGTCTAAATTAATTATGGCTTTAAATTGCTTTAACCAGTCCACCCCCAATATAACACCTATATTTGGGTAATTCAAAACATTTAAATTGGAAATAAAAATATTTCCTCCTATGTTTAACTCCACATCCACACAATTCATGTTCAAAACACTAGAACTCCCCAGTGGACTTTGTATAAGCAGTGGGGTTTCAACCAATATGCAATTTAATTTTAGCATTTTAACTAATTCATAGGAAATTAAGGAGTGAGTTGCCCCAGTGTCATATACTACTGCTATGGGTATGGTGCAAATAAGTAGTGTACCTTCCACTTGACCATGATTCTCAGCTCCACTCTCCACTATGGATTTGCCTTTGCCTTCCAAACTTGCTATTTTCCCTTGCTGTTTGTACTCAAGACAATTCCTTTTCATATGCCCCTCTTTCCCACATAGGTAGCACTTGAAAGCTCCTCCTTTTAATTTTGGGCACCTTGGTTTGATGTGTCCTTCTTTTCCACAATGATGGCAAACCAACTTCTTCTTAGCATCATTAGCTTTGGTGTCTCTGTCCTTCTTGTTGTCTGCTTCCTCCTTCTTTTTATCATAAGGGTGATATCTTCCCTTATTCTTCTTGTTGTTGTTGCTCTTAAAATTCCTATACTTATCTCTTTCCTTGTCATGCTGTTCCAATTTCAATGCCAGATCTATTACTTGATCAAAAGTCCTATCTGCATATGGTAGCATGGCTCTGCTAAGTCCTGGGTTCAGACCTTTTATATACCTATCATTTTTGGATGCTTCATCTGCCACTAGCATTGCTCCATACTTAGATAGCCCCTCAAACTTTTGAGTGTACTCAGTGACATTCAAAGTTCCCTGCCTAAGTCTGATAAATTCTTTAAGCAAAGTGGTCTTGGCTGATGCTAGTACAAATCTTGCCTCCAACATCTCCTTGAATTGATTCCAAGTGATTTCATTTTCAATTCTTCCAGCTATGATCACCTCCCACCAACTTAAAGCTACTCCTTTCAGTTGTCTTGAAGCTACTTGCCTCTTCCTCTGATCATCTAGTTGCTTGTCATTGAAAATTCTATCCAGTGTTCTCAACCATGCTTGAATTTCCATCACATTCTCAGTCCCTTCAAAACTTTTGCCTCCCAAATTGGTGTAAGCCTTCAGTAGTTTTGAAAGTTCCTCATGTGGGTTCTCAGGCCTATGCCCAATTCCATCCCTTAAAACCCTTACAAATTCTTGCATATCAAGCATCTTTGGTGCACTTGTCCCTGCATGATGTGATCCCCTTCCTACCATGGTTTGCTAACCAAGTTTATAGGCAAATAGTATTAGTGTACTATAAGTATTTTCTATGGTTAATATTTTCCTATCTAAATTATTTCATCCAAACAACCAGATATAATACATTTCTATAGCATTCAATCAATCAATGCAACCATTTTCTCTGATACCAACTGAAATGACCCTCCTGATTTTGCTTAATTTTTTTTTTGCATTCCTAAAATTAATATTCTTAGAGTCATTTTCTTTTCAAACAATTCATCCAGGATCCAATATTTTCCACCAATATAAATATATCAGTTTTATTCCTAAAGATATACACATACATATGAAGATGTATGTGTTCCTCTTGTTTAAAATCTGAGTATGTTTTCAATTCCATTTGTTAAACAAGAGCATGCTGTTTGGTTTGGATTTGAAGAAATCTGCATATAGTTAATTACCTTGTTCTTTTGAATATTAATAATATGATAATAATTCCTGTCCATATTTGGTCAAAGTATTTGGGAATTTTTTGTTTCTTCTTTATAGTTCAAATATATTGATATTTGGCTAAGACCAGAAAATGATATATTCTCTTATCATTTTCCACTTATTTATTTTCTGGAAACTTTCTTATTTTTGATTCAATCTATATGACTTGTTTATTTTAATCTTAGCCTGTATAACACATTGTAAGTTGAGTATTTGCATAAGATTTGCTATGACAAGCATTTGAACTTAAATTTTTTTAAAAGATTAATGTATGTTTCCAGGTTTTAATAGTGCAGACCTGTCCAGATTGCATATCTGGTATAGCTTTTAAAAGTTGATTGTGGTGAAACTATTTCTAAATAATCTAAAGTTTTTGAAATGTATTTTACATTCAAAACACCATCAAATATAGTCAACCAAAACTTCACTCATTTGAAGCTGGTTAACCCATAAGTCTTGTGTCTAACAGACACTTGTTCAAGGTAATGGAATTATATCTGAAGTCTTGCAAAATATTTACTTTTCTTAAAACAATTCAAAAGGTGGTATTAAACTGGTTTGCAAAGTTTCACAGTAAAAATGATTTAAATCTTTATAAGTTTACCTCTAGATAAATCCAGATTTTATTCTAAAAACTTAGTGCATTTCTATATCACAAGAATTTGACTAATACATAATATAAATTATGCAAAACATTTGTTCACATACATATATGTATATTTCATTTCCCAGGCTTTCATATCTAAAACTTAAGCATATTTTTCTGGTTTTCAACCCAGATATTTCTTTTAATTTTTAAACCTTAATGCATAGCAATTTTCAACAGATAAACAACTAGTTCAATCAAGCATAGCAAGTTCATTACATAACATCAAGTTCAAACACAACTGTTTCATGAATACATGCAGATAAAATCAAATTAGGCTCTTATTAAAATTAGCAAGCATGTTCATTCAATCCCTTTTCATTTGCCATACTTCACTTTCTACTTAGCTCCTGCATTTCCTGAAAGAGCATTGGTGGCTGCCTCATTTTAAAATGAGACACCCCCATATTCCATGAGCAAATAAGGGTTAGATCCATGATCTGGTATGAGCAACATCGGTATATTCATGATATTAAACAACAGAGAATATGAGTGTAATAACTTGTTATTTGAATGAAATTTCTTCAATCACTTATTATATCATTGTGTAAATAAAGTGACTCAGGTATGATAACTCCATCTATCATTCCTATGCCTGCATTCATAATCAAGCAAACAAAATCATCTATTTGCAACATGGGTATCCCCTGGAACAATCATGGTTCCATACCATCCAACCTAAGAAATATTCATATTCCTATCTCTTCATGTATAGGTTGTATAAATTCAGTTTAAATTCCTGCCTCATCTTCCATCAAGGAATCACAGGGACACATTGCAATGAACTAATTCACATCACTGCACAAAGATCTCAGGGCTTAAACAAACCATTTGCAACTTGCATACATCAAATATAACAAGCATTCCAACAGCCTTCTTGGCCTTCCCTTCCCTAGTTTATTTACTAGTGCATTGATTTAAATATTATCATCAAATAGCTAAGTGAACTTGTCACTGCAAACATGGAAACACCCATAAATTTTTCTAGCATAATTTACTCAGAGATTTAGTAGACAGTTATTTCCAAAGATGTGGACATTATGTCTTGATCTCAGTATAAATATAAGAATATTTTCAACTATAAAAGAGGAATGGCATGTCTTGTTATATTGATCTGCAAGCCTTTATGATTGAATCAGATTCATGATCTGGCTCAATCATAGTTTTAGCTTGTGAATTTTTTTTTTATTTGATTAAGAGCTCAGCACCTAGAAAATTTCTATTGCACCCTTAATTTCTTTCTTCTCAAGCCTCAGCACTTATACCAAGTATAATGCAGCTCCCAACATTTTTCTTTGGTAAAATTTTCATGCCATAGATCTATAACAGTTGAGAGTATTCTCTATATAATTTTAAGATTCTGGACCTTAACATTTCTTAGTAAAATAAAACAGTAAGATGCACATCCAAAGGCAATTATCTCAAAAAGTCAAAGATCACCAAAAACATCCATAATAAAATCATATCAGATTTAAAAGAAAACATCCAAAAAGCATTAATAAAATCATTTACATCAAAACCAGCAATATGTAAATGACAATATAAAAAGTGGCTGCCTCATCTCAGGTCTTAATGCCATGAATTTAGTGAGGTTACTCACATAAGTTCTTCCTTCTCTTGTTTCAGAAAATCCTTATGTGTGTGTTTTCTTCTTCCTTTCAATATTTTCCTTCCTTTCTTATTATTTTTGAGCAACTCTGGGTAAAATGTTTTCCTGGCCAAAACTGTCTATTTATACCAGTGTTTTCTCTTAGGGTTTTGTTACAATAAAATTCCATTTCTATCCTAACCATCTTCATGCATTTTGCATTTTCACATTTTCCTCCTTAATGCCCCAGCCACTTTAGTCCATTATAGTTAGTACCTCTTTTCTTTATCCTTTTACTTTTTCAGAAAAATGGCTATCTTTAATTACTTACACAAGTCATGCTAAATGTGTGATTCAGTTTTTATTTATGTTTTTATTGTTTTCTGGAAATCTCCTTTTTTATTTTTACCTACACAAGCATATTGACTTGTATTACATTTCATGTCATTTTGATGTTTCTTTTAACACTTTCTGCTCACAGAAAATATACATGCACATGGGTGTATATATTTTTATTTGATCTCTCTTGCCTTTCAGAAATTATACACATACATATATATATATATCCTAATTAAATGAGTTAGATCTGGTAAAAGAAAACCCTATGCTAAGTAAGAATTACTTCTTTGCTCACATAAAATCTTTCTGCCTCTTTATTACCTTATTTAATTCCTTATGCTTCACAGAAAAATGTATATAGACATATCTCCCATATTTAACTTGGTTAGGCCTAAGTTAAATTCCAATGTTTTAAATAAGAATTTTACTTCCTTATTTCAAATAAAAAATTTCTGTTTTTTTTTCCCCAAATTCTTGGATTTCCCCTGTGCCATTTTCCAGTGTGCACGTGCACACATATCCTTGCACACTATTTAATCCCAAGAATTTCACCATATTTAAATCTAAATGTTTCAAAATTAAATCATTTTATCAAAATGATTTTTCACAAAATTTTAGGGTATTACACACACACAATATATATATATATATTAAATTAATATTTTGAAAATATATAAATGTAATGACTATATATATGAACAAGTATTAATGTGGACACACACACACGGATATATATATATATATATATATTAACATATACACAGCTTTAATAATATTAATCAAAAATATTTCTTTTAATAAAAGCTTTTGGTTTAAAGTAGGTTTTTTTATTAAAAATTTCCATACAAATCTTAACAAAATTTAATTTTTTATTAATTTATGAAAACTATTCTAAAACATATGTATAATTATAATAAATATTTATAAGTATATTCAATAATATAAATATATATTTACTTTATATAAAATCAGGTATAATATTAAAAATAAATTTACACACACACACACACATATATGTATGTATATATAATGTACGGATCAATATATATATATAATTATTTTTGAAAATAGTAATGTATATATAAAATAACAAAATTTATATTTACATATTTTGTATAATTAAGTTTTTATTTTAAAATAACTTTTACGTTTTAAAATAACTTTAAATATTATTAAATTCAAATTTTTTTTCTAGTTGTGAAATATATGTATACATAAATATATATATGTATATATACTTTTTTAGACATATGTATATATTATCACCCAATGTAGACATCAAAGACATATGTGGATTCATGATAATTAGTATACAGTCTAAGAACATATATAATAGGACGAACAATTATACATAAATGTAAATGAAAGATTTACCTTGGCTAAAGCCTAATTGTGACACGTTGAAGCGATGAATCGATAACTCCGTGAACTAGTATCCAAACTTCTAGAACGAGCTACTAGATTGAAAGCTGCAGCCACCGATCTATTATTTGTATATAATTTGTGTTTTATTTTGCTTGAAACTATGGAGGATAATGGAGAGGGAGGCTAGAAATATGATCGAGGAGGCTAAAATTAGTTTTGGCTAAAGTGGAGTTTGAGATGATTAAATAACACAATACTAAGGAGCAAAAAGGGGATCCGGATCCTCCTTTTTCTCTTACCGTTTCACATTATTTTAATTAATATTCAATCTCCCATAACACCTTTAGTGGCTGACTGTAGATGCCTACATCTGGGCCTTTAAGTTGCTTCTAAGCCCAATCAATAATTTTGCAATTAAATCTTATTCAAAAGCACATCGATATCGTATATCGGTACGTGTGTATATAACTTTTATATACGCACTACTTTAATATTTCTCAACACAAATAAAATAAATTTTTATAATTAATATTAATTAATTTATAACAATTATAATTAACTAAATCGGGTGGTAGTATGAGTATTCAATGATTCGGTTGTATGACTCTTATATGTAAATTCGGTTAGCAATTAATATCAAATAATCTGAATATTAACGTTCACACATCATCTTAACTAGTGGTGTGACGTTATGGCCAAATTTACCGCTTACATAGTTTCGATAAAATCAAATTTTAATTATTTAGGCGCTACTTAATAGTGACAAATATTTACACAAATTTTGTTCGTCAAAACTATATCACATTAGGACTGAAGGAATTTGGTAATGGTAAAAAATCCAATACCATCCATATTCAACTTTATAGTCCAAACATAATATCCTTGGTTCAATAATAATAATAATAATTATTATTATTAACCGAAATACTTTGGCCAGAGATTTTGACTTTGACTTGACTGGGAGTATGACCCCAAGGATCAAGTCTACATACATTTCATTGCTTATTTATATGTCTAACTGTGCAAGTCTATCAATATAGCCTTTCATCATTAGAATGTAACCGTCTATTTTCCGTCCCTTGGTCATTTTGGTATTGAATAGTTTCTTCGAAAGTTCGTACCTTGCGAAACGAGACTGTTCAACAAAAAGAGCTTTGAGACTATCAAAAATCTCATGGACAGGCATGTTTTCATGCTACCTCTACAAGGGCTTATCTAACGTAGACAACACAAAAACCTGGGCGATTTCTAGGTCCAAAATCCATTTATCATAACCTAGTCTTAGTTCGGGGTCCGCATCATTAGCAGGTTCTTCTTTTGGAGGTGCAATTACTGACGATCAAAGATGTTCATAAGTTAATGCTATCTTTATCACTCTTAGCCAGTCAACGTAGTTAAGTCCTATGAGTTTGTCGTTCTCGAAAAACACCTCGGGTGTAGACATTTTTCTACAAATATTAACTTAGTAGATTATGACATTTTCATAGTAGATGTTCTTAGAATATTAGTACTATTAAACATTAAATTTTATTTTACTAATAAGATCCCACTAGTCTTTTATGATTGTTCAAACCTTAAGACGAAACGTAGAAATCTTTCGACTTCTTTAGTGGGTGTTAGGACTCACATTCCTTTGGGATTCTAACCTTGAAAAAAGCTCAACTAGTCATTGCCCTACATGTGATGGATAATGTTATCGGTTGCATTATACACAACTCCAAACCCGTGTTCTCTATCCGAATCTCATTTTTACATTGAGAAAAGCTCAACAAATAAAGGGGGATTATTCACCCGTACCTATCATTTCATAATGGCCTAAGTATACTGCACATACCTTGCGGAAAGATCAACAAATATGTACAAGTATCTTACCTCGTCTAGTCTATATATTAATAATACTGCACATAAGATCTCAAACTTGAGGAAAGCTCAACAACTAGAGAGTATGCAAGTAGTTTATTAATATATAAATGGTAGAGGACAACTTTATATCAAAGATTCATAATCTTTAATATATTTAATTCAGTGATATCGACCTATAGAATAATGTATTTCTTATGAAATACCCTTGTGATTTAAGTGTCAAACACATCTGAAATATCTTTATACATACTATATGTATGTATTTATCCCTTAAGTGTATTTAGGGTTTCCTATTGTACCACCTTAAATTATACATTCATATTATATAAGTTTTAATTATTGTATAACTTTTATAATTTAATTAACTTATATAATAGTCTTATGTATAACATTATATATTAACTAAATCTTATTTAATTAATTCTATATTATTTAATTAAACATTTTGTATTGAATATGTATATTATAACATTTATAATTATACACATATATCTTTATATGTGTGTATTTTATTATTTATTAATTAACCTTTAATTAATATATTTAATTAAATAAATTTAATTAATTATTAATTTCAATAATTTTATGTGTGTATATATACTTATATCATCTTTAATAATTCAAGATGATGTAACATATATCATTATATATTATATATACATATACATATTAATTAATTAACTATTTTATTAATTTTATTAATGTATTAATCTTATTAATAATTATAAATTTTTGAAAAATAATCTTATTATATTTTCAAACATTTTTCAAAATTTATATTATAACACTTATAATGTATGTCTTATTCTACTTTAACTTTTAAATTTAAAATTTTATTTTAATTTCAAAACAATTTTGAAAATTAGCCTAAGGCCCAAATTCAAATTTAAGCCTCATCTATTAAGGATAACCATTGGGCTTACTTCAACTTTCAGACCAAGCGGTGCCAAGTAGGGCAGGGTACTTGATTACCCAAACCCAGGTCCAGATACTACTTTTCTAGACATCATACTAAATGGGTAAGCTTAATTATTGATTTTTAACATGATTAATTTAAACCTCATAGGCTATTGAGCTTTGATACCATTGTTGGATCTTGGCCAAAACCCAGCAGGTTAAATGGGTAAATTTTAAAAAATTATTCAATTTAGATCTTATTGGGCCTATGAAGTCTAAATTTATTTTAAATAAAATCGCTATTTTATGTAATTTGTAGATAAAGTTTTATTTAATGTTATGTTATATATATATAATATAACATGCATGTCATATACATATGTGTGTGTATAAGCAACATAAACAGTGAACATGGTTTAACATGCTCGTGTATAAGTGCTGCGATTTAAACCGCAATGGACATGTTATCCCCTCCATATACATATGTGATATCCAATATATATGTTTACATATAATGCTATATAATATAAATAATAATTGTAAAATATACGCGCGTGTGTGTCTATATATATGCACACACAATTGACATTATAATATAAAGTAATTATAAATATTAATATAAGTACTTTTGAGTTTAAATTCAAATTTTAATTTTCATATCTAGATATGTATAATCAATTATCTAGAGATTTCAAATTCAAATCAATATTTTAATTATATATATAGATATATTTTGTGTATTTTGAAAATAATATTTTTTTAAATACACATACACACATTATATATATATATATATAATTTATTAATATTTCAAATATATTTGTAATAACTATATATATGAACAAGTTTTAATGTGAATAAATAATTAAACATATATATATATATATTAACATATACATGGCTTTAATAATATTATCAAAAATAATTCTTTTTTTAATTAAAAGCTTATGGCTTAAATAAGTTTTTTTATTATTGATTTCCATAAGGAAATCTTAATAAATTTTGTTTTTTTAAATTTATGAAAACTATTCTAAAACATATGTATAATTTTAGTAAATATTTATAAGTATATTCTATAATATCAATGTATATTTACTTTATATAGAATTAGGTATAATATTAAATATAAATTTATATATATATACACACCTGTGCAGTTAATGCCCCGCTATATCCCCGTTATAACTCCGATATATCTTATAGTGGATTCCTACCGCTACGATTTTTCCATATATCCCCAACATATAGCCTTTCCGCTTTAATCCCCGCTATTTCCGCTATATCCCGTTATTTCCGCTATTTCCATTATATCTTCTATAAAAAATTGGATTGAAAATGATATTTATACGCTATAAAAATTATGAAATTAATTAATTTCATTGAATTTTTTATATATGTTTAGAAATGATAATACTCTAATATTCTACTAAATTAAATTAAGTTATATAACATTTTTACGTTCATTTACAATACATTTGCACATATTTTTATTTAAAATTATTTTTGTATTAATTATAATTCAATTGAATGTTAATTTTTCACATAATTACTATCTATATATTTGTAAAAACAACAAGTATGGGATTTATATGCTATTTTAGAGTAATCCGATATATCCCGCTATATCTTCGCTACATCCCCGCTATGACTTTTTGCACCTCTACCGCATTGAATCCACCGAGCGCTTTAACTGCACAGATACACACATATATATATACACACTATGTTCGGATTTAAATATATATATTCAAAAAAAGTTATTTTCAAAAACAATAAAGTATATAAAATAATAAAATTTGTATTTTCAAATTTTGTATAATTATGTTGTTATTTTATAATTAATTTTTTGTTTTAAAACCATTTTAGGTATTATTAAATTCAAATTTTTTTTGCAGCTATGAGTGATATGTTTATATATATATATATATATATATCATACATATATATTATCATCCAATGTAGACAGCACAAACATATATGGTTTCATGATAATTCATATACAATTTAAGCACATATATAACATGATGAACAATTATATATAAGTGTACTTGCAAATGAAAGATTTACCTAGACTAAAGCCTAGTTTTGACACGTTGAAGTGTTGAATCTTTAACTCCTTGAATTAGTATCCAAACTTCCAGAATGAGCAACCTGACTGAAAGTAGCAACCAACGGTCTACTATTTGTATTTAATTTGTGTTTTATTTTGCTTAAAACTAGGGAGGATAGTGGAGGAGGGGCTTGAAATATGATCAAGGAGGCTAAAATTAGTCCTAGCTCAAGTGGGGTTTAAGATGATTAAATAGCATAGATGCTAAGTAGCAAAAAGAAGATTTGGATCCTCCTTTTTTACTTACCATTTCACCTCATTTTGAATCAATATTCAACCTCCCATAATCCCTTTAGTCGCTGGTCGTAGATGCCCACATATAGGTGTAACACCCCTAATTTTGATTAACATTATTTAAGATATCTAATTAGATAAATAAAATAATGTAATTGGTCATTCCTTAATTAATGAGTTAATAAGATTGATTATAATTTAAATATGAAGGAGGAATACCATGAGGGGAAAAATAGGAAAAAACCTTATTTCCAACTATAAACCCTTCCATTCTTACTTCTTCGTTCACAATCACTTCATACAAACTAAAACAAAATGAGGCCGGCTATTGCTAGGAGACTTAAGAAGAGAAAACACTAGGAAATCATAGGATAAAGCTTAAAGGGATCAAATCAACACTTAAATCTCATTCTCTTTATCTAATCAAGGTGAATAATAGTTATCATCTCATTGTTGCTTGTTTATTTTGGTTTTATTCCTAAACCTGAATCATTTGTTGTTATTATACCATGTTATGATTGATTGGTTGATTATATGCTTGAATGATGAATTATTGGATTTATTATGGAATTATTTAATAGCTCTTAAGAGTGAAAACCTTGTTTACGGCATCCAATTGGCTTAAAATTTGGATATGATGTTCATAACATTATTTTAGAAGGGGTTTTTAATTTCATAATTTTCTAAGTATGAATATTTTAGAAATTTCCCAAGTGAGGAAAATGATTTATTTCGGGTTTTATTTATTAAAAATAATTAAATAATGTTTTTGGTTCCAAAATTTTTATATGTCAAAAAAATATATTAATTCCGATTTTCAGTGATTTTTGGAGACTTTTCCTAAGTTTTTATGATTTATATGAATTTATTTGATTAGAAAGGCTTAATAATTATATTAAAATAACTATAAGAGTTAATGATTGGAAAATACTTTAGGAATGATAAATCTGGTTTACCGCAGTTTTCTAGAAAAGAAACTGATAAAGTATTGTTTTAACCAACTAAAATTGGACATGGGTTTGGGGTTGGTGAAAGAAATTAAACGGTTTTTATGTTAATTATGAGATTGCCACTTTGGTATTAATCAATGCTGACGTCCATCCATGATGCAGCTATCAATGTCACACATTTTATATCGGCTATGGTAAAACCACTAGTATTGCTTTCAAGGTAAAGGTATCAAGGCAGCAATGCCGCATATTTTATATCGGTTATATTAATGCCGCTAATTTTGCTTTTAAGTTAAAGGTACCAAGGAAGCAATGCTGCATATTTTATATCGGCTATAGTAATGGCATAAGTATTGCTTTCAAGTTAAAGGTATCAAGGCAACAATGTCATATATTTTATATCGGCTATGGTAATGCCACTATTATTGCTTTACAATTAAAGGTATCAAGGCAGCAATGCCGCATATTTTATATCGGCTATAGTAATGTCGTAAGTTTTCACCACAGTTTTAAATAAATACCACATGCTTCCTATTTGACGACATAAGCTTAAGGCAATAATGTCGCAAGCATTTGTTCCGACATTAACTATTTTAGGCAGTAATGCCGCTAGTATATAAAATGACAATGATGTCGTTTGTTATCAATTTCGGGATTAGTATTATAGCGGCATATTAGCCCAATTTTATGAGTTCAATGTCAACTGTTTTACGGCATTGATGTCGAAAGTCATCAATGCCAACCTTACTGTTTTAAAGCACCTGATATCAATGGTTTTATGATATTGATGCTGAAGGCTATCAATGTCGACATTCCCATACTTCAAAGTTTAAAGGCTTTATACTATGCAAACTTTATAACTTATATTTTATACCATGTGACATAGATGATATCGACATTATGACCCTGTGTTTTATTAAATCGCAACTGTTTATTGATAGCGACATAGAAGGGATGCGATAATCTATGCAGGAATTATTAATGTCGCACTTTACTAATACAATTAGTTTTATTGTGTGGCTTCATAACCTAAGGTTTAAGAGGTGCGACGACCTCAAATTGATTTTGAAGTTAATGAGAGCTATTTTATAAAGGCATATATCTTGGCATTGTGTTTTGGATAAAAAAGGGCAATAATTTCCTTATTTTAAGTATGATTTCAAAGGGTTCAATCATTAATAAAAATAATGTTTTCAAGGAAATAAAGAGGGTATTTAGCCTAGATTGTACTAGTGAAATTATTTTTCTTATCACCGTTAGATAAATTGTGATAGGATAAATTGACTCAATGATTAGAGAATAGAAAACGAAATAATGGGACTGGTGTAGGATAGCGCACTATAATTCAACTGTTAGCCCTTAATTAGTTGGTATTAGTCCACAATTCTAGTGCGCAGGGCTTTGTTAAGGGTAAAACTAAAAGTAGGTGAGCGTAGAAAAACTATGAGATTGACAAACAGTCAGGTTAACACAGAGATGATTGTGTTTGAACAGATAGTCTAGTTTACTCCTAAAAGTAAGCTGGAGAATTTTGGTATATCTAGTAGGCCCGTGTCAACCGTATAGGTTTGCAGTAACCCTTGGGAAAACTATGATGTAAAGACAAATAGTTAATTAATTAAGACAGATTGGTCAGGTTTACCCATTTAGCATGCATGCATATGACTGTTTATGTTTATTTAACTATTGTGAATGCAGGAGCATAATTGTGATTGACATATTTTCAGAAGTTATAGTGAGGGGAAAACTCGTTCCGCTCAGCGGTATGGTCCCACTGGATATCTATTATCAAGATGGCATACTATTATTCACACCAGACATTTTGTCTGACTCGAAGTTTTTGTTTTCCACTTTAACTCTTGGGTGCTCATTTGAGTAGTTCAAAAGTAAGGTTTTCAGGTTTTAGGTTTGACGAATAAAGCTTTCGAAGACGTGTAAGAGGTAGAGCTTGCTATATAGGAGTCTATTTATGGCCGATGTGTTGTTATCATTTTGTTTGAATGTATGTAATGGCGGAAGTTATATTTGTCTAGTAGTAAACTCTGATCAACCAATGGGGCATCTCCATATGTCGCGCTTGGAGTATTTTGCAATAATTATATTTTATCTAAACATAGGCAACGTTTTGGGATTATGTAATGAATATGGAAATTATTAATGAAATGTGTTTTAAAAAAATTCATATGCCTACGTTTCTGATGTTATTTACCGTTCTCATTTTGTCAACAGAGAATAATACTCTTGATGGTTAGAGCATCAATAGAGCTTATCTTCGTGCCTCGGAATGAGGGATGTTGCAACTTGGAATCAGAGAAAAGGTTTATGTAAAACCCAAAAAAATTTGAACTTTAAAAGAGTTTTTAAAAACATAATCCTAATGAATTAAAGAATGAGATTGGGGTTTTGGATAACACTATAGTAACATACTTGTACTTGCTATGTATAAGTATATATCTTATCTCTATTCTTCCCTCTCTCTTAGACCGTTCTTCCGTATCTTACTAAGGTTCGAATGCAAATTTAAGGAATGTAAGATATGGAGGTAGGAAATAGAAGAGTGAATCTTGGTGGAGGAAGCACCATAACCAATGGAAATGTCAGGCCCAACACTAGGAGGAATCCGGGTCGATAAACAACTATTAATGCGGGTGTTGAAACACCACTAATAGATATGGGAGATATGTACCAGTTCTTTGTCAACATGATGCAAGCTGGATTTGTAGCTGGAATAGTTTGTGGTAATGCTGGAGGAGCAAATCTTGATGTTTCGATTGTCACCAACTATGAGATGCCGAGTCAGGCTTATGCAAGACTCGGAGGAAAGCCATTTATTGGAACGGAGGATGCTATCAAAGTTGAGAATTGGTTGTTGCACTACAAAAGGATTTTTTCTTATTTAGGCCTAAACGATGAGAAAAGAAGAGATTGGCATCCAGGCAATTGCAAGGAGTTACGATGTATAGGTGGAATCATGTAACTGTAGGAATACCAGAGGAGAACTTGACTTGGGCTGAGTTCAAGAGAAGATTTGAAGAAAGATCCATGTTTGAAATAGCCAAGTTAACTTTTCTTAGAAAGTTTGCTAAGTTGGAGCAGCGTGATTTTTCAGTACTTGAGTATGCGACACGGTTTGAGAAGTTATCCAGATATGGATATGCTACTGTGGATATAGTGATCAAGAGGAACGAGAAGTTCATTAGAGGATTGAAACCAGAGCTTGCCAGAGTAATGTTACCGCACCTTAGAGACACTTCTAATGTAGTAGTGGAGATGGCACTAAGGAACGAACAGATTCTTGTGCTGTTTAGTAGTAACAAGCTGGCGGAGGTTCAGGGTGGTCAAAGTCAAAAAAGAGAGTTCTTTAGAAAAAGGGAGCTCAGAAGGGTGGAGCTGCCAAGAAAGGAAAAGCTAATGTTGTTTGCTACAAGTGTGACAACAAAGGCCACTTTGCTAATGAGTGTCATTCTGGGGATGAAAAGAAGGTCATTGGAAAGAACATCAAGTGTTTCAACTGTGACCAGGTAGGGCATTACAAGAATTGGTGCAAGGAACCAACTAAGGTTAAGAAAGGAAAAGTGTTGGCTTTGGAATCATCCACCTCGAAACCAACAATAGAGAAGAAAGAAAAGACTGTGATGAGAGGTACGATTTTGATTCATGGCATATCTGTTAGAGTATTGTTTGATACCGGTGCATCACATTTTTTTATCTCTCATTGTTTGGTAGATAAGCTTAGTTTAGAACCATCATACCTTGTTACTTTTTTAAGGGTTACAAATTCGATAGAAGGGTATGCAACTCTTGGGATGAGATGTAACCATTTAGAGTTGGAGTTGTTAGGTCATAATGTTTCTGCAGTTTGCATGTGTTTGGTTTTGCGGGCTTTGGAATTATATTGGGTATGGATTGGTTAAGCAAATATGATGCTGGGATATTTTGTCAAGATAGGAAAATATCACTAAGACACCCTAATATTAGCGATCGAATTATATACTTAGTAGAGAATCGAATTTTGATATTTGTGCTTTATTGGGTGCAATGGAGGAGGAAGATGAGTTGAATCTAATTTTTGTCGTCAGAGAGTTTGTAGATGTCTTTGAGCCAATGACAGGATTACCGCCAAAACGAGCTATTGAATTTCAAATAGATCTTGTACCTAGAGCTAAACCTGTAAGTATACTTCCTAGCAGAATGACACCTACTGAGATGACGGAGTTAAGGGTGCACCTGGTGAACTTAGAAGGAAATAATTTCATTAGAACAAGCAGTTCACCTTGGGGAGTGGCCACGGTGTTCGTAAATAAACTGGATAGCTCGTTAAGGATATGTATCGATTATCGTAAACTGAATGAGAAAACAACAAAGAATGTTTATCCCTTGCCAGGAATATATGATTTATTTGATCAGTTGAGTGGAGCCAAAGTATTTTCCTAGTTGGATGTGGTGCAGGGTTCCATCAATTGAGAGCAGCAAACGATGGTATAACTTTGACAGTATTTCTAATAAGATATGGTTCGTATGAATGGTTAGTAATGTCATACGGATTGACTAATGTGTCTGCTTTCTTTGTAGATTTGATAAATCGAATATTCCGAGAGCATTTGGATAGGTTCGTGTTTGTATTTATAGATGACATCCTGATATATTCTAGGAATGAGCAAGATCAAGAGACTCACTTTAGAATAGTGTTTGAGACGTTAAGGCAACATCAATTAGAACGGAAGTTTTGAAAATGTCATTTTTGGAAGAAAGAAGTGAAGTTCCTTGGTCATGTAATCTCAGAAAAAAGGTTGTTAGTAGATCCAGCTAAGATTGTGGCTGTTAATAATTGGAAGAGACCTGAGACGATGATCGAGATAAAGATTTTTCTTGGATTAGCTTGCTATTACAGGGGATTCATCAAGGATTTCTCTCGTATAGCAACACCGATGACTAAACTGACAAGGAAGGACATAAAGCATGTTTGGACCGATAATCCTGAGAAGGCATTCCTGAAGCTAAAACATTTATTGACCAATACGCCCGTATTAGTTTTTCTGGATGGGAATCAAGATTTAGTGGTGTATACATATGCATATGGAACGGGATTAGGTGTTATGCTAATGCAAGGAGGTAAAGTGATTGTCTACGCTTCCCGACAGCTCATACCGCATGAAGTTGAATATCCGACACATGATTTGGAATTGGCAGCTGTATCTTTGCTTTGAAAGTGTGGAGACATTACCTTTTGGGAGAAAGATTTGAGTTGTTGACGGATCATAAGTCTTTGCGTTATTTATTCTCTTAGAAGGAGTTGAACATGAGACAGTAGAGATGGTTGTAGTTTATAGCAGCCTATGATTTCGGTATTGAGTATACACCAGGGAAAGGAAATAAAGTTTCTGACGCACTTAGCAGAAAACATCAGAATGTGGTGTTAGCTATGTTAGCAGAATGAAATGAATTAGAGGTGTTGACTACTTGTAGTATGTAGTTAAGATCGACGGCTAGTTCTAGTTGGCATATTGCTATGTTGTCTTGTCTAGAAGTTCGACCAATAGTGATTGAAAGGATTGCTTTTAAATAGAGAAATGATCCATTATTGGCTAAACGAATCAGAAGACTCGAAGGTGGAGCTGAGATTGATGATTTGAAAGATTTTTGTCTTGACCATAATGTATGGTTGAGAAAGAAGGGATGATCGTGTATTCCAGATGTGGGAGACCTAAGGAAGGAAATGCTTAAGGAGTGTCACCGATCAAAGTTTACCATTCATCCTGGAGGAACTAAGATGTACAGGGGCATAAAGAGAAGTTTCTTCTAGGAAGGTATAAAATTGGATGTAGGCTTATGGGTAAAGCAATATTTAAATTGCCAACAAGTGAAAGCCAAGCATCAGAAGTCAAGTGGTTTGCTTCAGCCTTTAGATATACTAGTGTGGAAATGAGATTTTGGATTTCATTGACGGTTGCCAAGGTCAAATAGTGGAAATGAGTGTATTTGGGTTATAGTGGATGGACTGACTAAGATTGCACATTTCATTCCCGTTAAGTCGATAAGGATGACACCTATTTTGGCTAAGTTATTTATGAAGAATATTGTTGGACTACATGGAATTTCTATTAGTATTGTCAATGATAGAGATTCTTTATTCACTTGTGAATTCTGGAAGAGTCTACAAGAGGTTTTGGGCACCAAGCTTGAGATGAGTACCGCTTACCATCTATAGACAGATGGAAAATGGAAAGAGTTAACAAAATCTTGGAAGATTGTTAAGAGCTCGTGTGTTAGATTTTGGAAAATTATGGGAAGACCATCTACACTTAGTCGAATTTTCCTATAACAATAGTTATCAGACTAGTATAGGGATGACACCTTTTGAAGCTCTGTATGGAAGGCTATGCAAATCTCCAGTACGTTGGTTAGAGACCGGAGATAGATTAGTCCTTGGTCCAGATTTTGCGAGAGAAGCCACAAAAAAGATTGAGTTGATCCAAGCGAGAATGAAGGAAGCTCTCATTCTAGGCAGAAAAGTTACGTAGATAGGAGGGGTAAGGATTTGGAGTCCTCGGTTGGAGACCATGTTTTTGTTAGGTTATCATCGATGAAGGGTGCAATCCGATTTGGAAAGTCAGGGAAATTGACACCTAGGTTTGTTGGACCATTTCCTATCACTGAAAGGGTCGGGAAACTCGCTTATATGATAGAGTTACCGAGCAGTTTGGTGGGAATCCACAATATTTTTCATGTTTCTCATCTTAGAAAGTGTGTTCGTGATTTAGAGATTACTATTACTCCGACCACATTGGAAGACCTAGCGGTGGAACCGGACAAGACTATTGTTAGGCAACTAGTTGGTGTCGTGGCTAGGAATGAGAAGAAGTTAAGAAACAAGACAGTCAGACTAGTGAAGGTCCAGTGGAGTGATGACGAGAGAGATTGTACTTAGAAGACAGAGGACATGATTAAAGACACTTATCCTAATTTATTTTGATGGTACATTTCATACATGTGTTATATGTTTGTTATATACCTTGTCGTAATTTCGTGGACGAAATTCTTTAGGGAGGGGAGTCTGTAACACTCCTAATTTTGATAAACATTATTTAAGATATTTAATTTGATAAATTAAGTAAAATAATGTAACTGGGAGTGCCTTAATTAATGAGTTAATAAGATTGATTATAGTTTAAATAAGAAGGAGGAATAATGTGAGGGGCAAAATAGGAAAAATCCTTATTTCCTAAATATAAACCCTTCCATTCTTACTTCCTCATTCACCACTATGCCACAATGTGAATCAGATAACAGTGATCACACAACATAAGGTTGATTTTCTGTTATCCTACTGTTTCACACAACATCTGAAAACATTATTTATTGTCTGAATAGCCCGTGAAATATTTCATCTGTTGTCTGAATAGCCCGTGAAATCTATATGAACATGTTTGTTATTCAGACAACATTTTATCTGTCATCTGATTTAAGTTATCAATTTTTTTATTTTGGCTCCGTATTTTCCCTCTCAATATTTTGGTCGCTGCGTTTCTTAATTATTCCCTCTTCACTTTCTTTGATTTCCGTCTTCTCAAAATTTATTTTCCTCTTCTCAAAATTTTCCCTCTTCTTAAAAATTTATTCCCTATTCAAAATCAAATCAAAACCTTAAATTGTCTTCATTTTGTCTTCGACCCGTCTTCTTATCTCGTTCTTTCATCTACTTCAATTTTTTCCCATTTACCCAAAATCCTTTCTTTGCCCTAAATCATTTATCCATGAACGAAAAAATAAATCATGATACTTGTCTGATTGATCAGTGAGTGTACTTTGCTTTATTCAGATTTCATTGCCGCCTCGTCTGAATCTGATGCTCTTACGATGTCATCCGGATGCATGACTATCAATTTGCAGTCGCGGTTGCTATCACTTGTCGAGAAATACTGGTTAATTTCTCGATATGATTTATTCCTCTTTTAATTTTGTATTATTCTCGACTTCAATTATATGCGATGATGAATTAGGTACTATTTATAGGGTTTGATTCCCTATATTTTTGGTTTGAGAATTTTAACTTTCTTCTTGTCTGATGTTTGAAATTGTTGCAGTGTGTTTGAATTTGTGTGTACATATGCATTAAGTTGTTTTAGTTTGTAGAATTGCATTTTCCTTAAGTGTTTATCATTAACCTGTGTCCTTAAGTGTTGAGTTGTTTTAGTTGTTTTAATTTGAGTTGTTTCTGATTATTGCCTGAACCTATGTCCTTGTTGTCTCTATAGTGTGTCTTGCACACTTTCACTTGAACTATGTACTTCATGATGGTTGCACCGTGTATACATACATATGTATGTATATATATGTCACACCATTTCTTGTTTTTCTGTATAGCTATGTGTGAAGCTTTGATACATGTTTGTTTATCTGCACTTGTACTCATGTATGTGTCTTTATTTCTGGTTTGCTGGTCTTGCCTTGCACATGAGTTGCACTCCTCTGTTGTCTCAAGTATATGTATACATATACACATGTATGTGTATATATGTACTTGTATGTGTGTATGCTTACTAAGCCAGTGCATACATATATATACATACTTCCATGTATGTGTATATATGTACTTGTTGTCTCAACTATATGTATACTTATATGTATGTATATATGTGTGAATGCTTGCTAAGCCAGTGCATACTTGTATACACATAATTCCATGTATACTTCCATGCATATACATAATTTGTAGCACTTTGATGGCTCGAATCTCATGGCTGCACTTTGATCTTGAACATGAACTGCCTGGACTTATTATTATGTAATGATGGTCTATGTTGCCACAAATTATATATGCATATCTGCATGTATGTTTTCATATATATATATATGTGTGTGTGTGTGTGTGTGTGTGTTTATATCTGCATGTCACTACATATGTGTGTGTATATGTGAACTTCTATGTATATACATACATACATACATACATGTATGTATATATGTGTGAAGGTTCTTATATTTGCATATATATGTGTGAACTGCCTTTTGTACATGAGTCTGATATGATTCATATCAAGTAATTTGAGACTTCCATGTATATATATACATACGTATGTATGTATGTATGTGTGAATGTTGCCACTGCTTCATATTAAGTAATTTGTGGCACTGCCTTGTTCAATTTGTGCCTTGTTCAATTTCCGGCATTTGCTGTTTTAGTTTGTGGCAACTTGTTGTTTTAATTTGTGGCACTTACTTTTGCACTATGATTTCTTATTACACTTTCAACTGCAAATCTCGTTCCAATTCAGTTCTTGTATATGCTTGTATATAATTGTATGTGCTTGTATATGTGTGATTGCATATACTTGTATGTGCTTGTATATACTTGTATGTGCTTGTAATACTTTATATGTGTGATTGTATATACTTGTATGTGCTTGTATATACTTGTATGTGCTCCTATGTATATATGTGTGATTGCGGTTGTTGTTGACCCTATGGTTCGCTGTATAAATGCATTTGCACTGGCACTTGCACTTGCACTTGCATTTGCACTGTCCCTTGTTTGTCCTGAACCATTGCTGTTACTTTTGCTTTAGTCCATGTGCATTGAATTTTAGCTTGTATGTTCTGGTTTGATTCATGTTTGATGTTGCATTAGTGCTTCTTGGAGTTTGAATTTGCCACCATGTCTATGTATACATGTATATACATACTTACATTCATGCATATGTATGTATATATGTATGAATGTTTGTGGCACTGCCCTGTTTAATTTGTGGCACTTGCTGTTTTTGGCACTGCCTTGTTTTAATTTTTTTGTTTAATTTGTTTTTGAACCATTTTGATCTTTAACTGGTTTGCTTTGAGCTGGTTTAAGCTTGAACCATTTTGAGCTTGAACCATTTATACTCATTATGTACATACACACACACACACACATGAACTGGTTTGAGCTTGAACCATTTTGAGCTGGACCAATTATGAATTGCTTTGAGTTGAACCATTTCGACTTGATCTTGTTTTGAGTTGTCTTGAGCTGCTCCTATGTGCACCGGCACTTGAGTCTTGCTGCTTCTATGTCGAAACTATCCCTTGCTTATCTGTATGTATGTTTTCATATACACTTTAATATTTTCATATGTTCCTATGTTTTCATATATTTCCATACCTATCGAAACTGTCCCTAGAATTTCTATATAGGAGCAACAAGGGACGGAATTTCTATATAGGAGCGGAATGTTTTCATATCTCCCTTATTTATCTGCTACTATGTTTTCATATACATTGTCACTTGCTTCTCCTTGTTGCTTTGAGCTGAACCATTTTGAGTTGATCTTGTTGCAGTGCACTTTGATTCCAATATCATCCATGTACATACATACATACATACATACATACATATGTATGTATGTATGTGTGAATGTTGGTGGTTGGTCTATACTTATACTTTGCTTTGCTACCAGAAACTGAAACTGATATTATCCCTTGTTCTATGGTTTGTAGCCTGAAACTGAATGTTGATGGTAATTTGCTGTCTAAAACTAATACTTGTTATGCTATCTTGGTTTATATCCATGTATATACATGCATACATATGTAAGTATGTATATATATGGGACTATGTAACGCTATATTGGCTGAACCTCATTTTTTTTTTCATGTGAATGTGCCTTGAGTCTGTTTCTGGTTATGCTCATGTTTGGTTTGTTGTCCGTGAGATTTAATCGATGCCCGGCCTTATGATATTCATAGTGATACACTGTGCATATCATAAGTTGTCCGTGCATATATATATTTGTCCCTATCTGAAACTTGAAGAGAAAACAAACCCATAAACTGAGGCAATATTAATATTCAATTCAATTTTATTTTTTTCAATTTAGGTTTGTTTCCTTTTCCATTTTACGGTGTTGTTTATTTGATAGGTATGGGAGATGGCTGGACACAAGCTAGAGCAAGAGAAAATCAAGATCAACATTAAAAACAAACTCGAGTGAGTGTGAGTAAAAAAAATGTTATATATGAGAGTGTAAAGAAATGTTGTATATATGAGAGTGATAGTGAAAGTTGTATTGTATTCGAATTTGATTTGAAATAAAATATTTGTTTAAATAAAATTGTGATTCATTTATTTCATTTTGCAAATATAATATAAGTGTAATCGGTAGGCATATCAGTTAATATATATATATATATATATATGTTGTATAATAGGAAATTCTAGAAATCAATGTATATATATATGTTGTATAATAGGAAATTCTAGAAATGATACTACAACATTAGACAACATATGGGTTTTTTTTGTTGTGTTAGTGCATGTCAGACGATGGGGCGTACCTGTGGTCTGATGTGAAATGAGACGGCATGGGATTTAACGAAAGATAGATATGTAATCAAACAACGGAGCATATCTGTCATCTGATGCATTTCTTGCCATAGTGCACATTCACTTCATACAAACTAAAACAAAGAGAGGTCGGCCATTGCTAGGAGATTTAAGAAGAGAAAAGGCTAGGAAATCAAAGGATAAAGCTCAAGGGGATTAGATCAACACTTAAATCTCATTCTCTTTATCTGACAAAGTGAATAATAGTTATCCATCTCATTATTGCTTGTTTATTTCGGGTTTATGCCTAAACCCGAATCATTTGTTGTTGTTATGTCATGTTATGATTGATTAGTTGATTATATGCTTGAATGATGAATTATTGGATTTTTTATGGAATTATTTAATAGGTTTTAAGAGTGAAAACCAAGTTCATGACATCTAAATGACTTGAAATTTAGATACGATGTTCATAACATTATTTTAGAAGTGGGTTTTTAATTCCATAATTTTCCAAGTAAGTATGAGTATTTTAAGAATTTCCTAAGTGAGGAAAATAATTTATTTCAAGTTTTAATTATTAAAAATAATTAAATAATATTTTTGGTTTCGAAATTATTAATGTCAAAAAAATATTGATTCTAATTTTTAGCCATTTTTGGAGATTTTTCCCAAGCGTTTATGATTTTATATGGATTTATTAGACTAGAAAGTCTTAATAATTATATTAAAATAACTATATAAGTTAAATGGATTGCAAAATACTTTGAAAATGATAAATCTAGTTTACCGCAGTTTTCTAGAAAAGAAATTGATAGAATATAGTTTTAACAAATAGAAATTGTACATGGATTGGGAGTTGGTGAAAAGAAATTGCTTTTTAAAGAAATTAAACAGTTATCTTAATTACGAGATTTCCACGTCATTATTAATCAACGCCGACATCTATCCATGCCGCGGCTATCAATGCTGCATATTTTATATTAGCTATAGTAATGTCGCTAATATAGCTTTCAAGTTAAAGGTATCAAGGCAGCAATGCCACATATTTTATATCGGCAATAGTAATGCCGCTAGTATTGCTTTCAAGTTAAAGGTATCAAGGTAGCAATGTCGCATATTTTATATTGGCTATAGTAATGTCGTTAGTATTGCTTTCAAGTTAAAGGTATCAAGGCAGTAGTGTTGCATATTTTATATCGGTTGTAGTAATGCCGTTAAAGGTATCAAGACAACAGTGCTGAATATTTTATATCGGCTATTGTAATGCCACAAGTTTTCACCATGGTTTTAAAACAATACCACATGCTTCCTATTTGACGCCATAAGCTTAAGGCAGTAATGCCGCAACTAGTAGTTTCAACACTAAATCTTCATTGGTAGATGACGAAATACCTAGCTTCAATTTGACAAATGCGAGCAAGTACTTACTGTATGGACAACAGAAAAATAGATGATTGCGAGACTCGTTGTCACCTGTTGGCATTGACTATCGAGTTGAATACCCCGGTTTGGTAGTCTATCCACTATAGGTAATCTTTTGTTTACTGCTTTATAAGAACACATCGACATCTTTTCTGCCCTTAGTTTGTTCCAAATGATTTGATACCACTCTACAATAGGATGTTTGTTGCGAATTTCATTCCAATTAGATGTAAAGTTAATCTGTTCTACTCCATTAAATTCCTAATAATCTGCATTTTTATCAGTTGAAATATTGGTTGAATGTATATACAGTTTTACCTCTCATGTTTCTAGGAGTAGTTCGTGCACTAGTTGATTGTCATGTATTATATGTGAAAACTTCTTCCAGGTATAATTAAAAGTCGAAACTCGATGCCACCCTAGAAGATCAACTAATCCAAGGATCAAACCATACGAAAGTAGTAGAACCATCAGCGATAACCATTCTAAATAGTTTACTTGCAGTAGCTCTATGTCGTAGTATGTGCTTCATAGTGATAGAAAAGTTGTTGTTAATATTCATGGCCTAAAAATTTGTGTTGTGCAAGTATTTATTTATTGTCCATTCTACCCATACCGATTGTTTGGTTAACAAATTCCACGTAAGTTTAAGTATCGATGCAGTTCTCAAATCTGCTAATTATCTCAATCCAATATACCCCTCAATCTTGGGTCTACATAGAAGATGCCATGCTATTTTGTATGTCTTACCACCCCAAAAATATTAGCACATGCTGCTTCAATTTTGTTAAGAATGGATGAAGGTGGATGGTATATAAGTAGCCAGTATAGTACAATAGGTATAATCACACTTGTATAAGATGTGCTCTGCTAGCAGTAGATAGCAGGTTACTATCCATCTTTGTAGTCTTGTTGTTATGCACTGCAGTAGTGGTGTGCATTGAGTTGAAGTAATGTAATCTGAAGACAAAGGTACTCCTAAATACTCCTAAATGCCTGAAGTATCTCTGCCTTATGTGGAACATACTTACTAAAACACACTTTTGACTTCATTTGGTTTATTTTCAATCCAGTAGTATAGTGTAGCTCCTCATATATGTGTAATTTCATTTGCATTTGCGAGAGTTGCCTCTAATAAAAATGTGACATCATCAGCATACAACAGGTGAGAAACAATAGGAGAGACTTTTGAAATAGGTGGAATGCAATTTTGAGTAATACTATCCTCCAATTTTAGTGAGAGAAATTCCATAGCCACATAGAACAAATAAGGTGAGAGAGGATCACCCTATCTCAAGCCTCTATTTGATTCAATAAAACCATTAAGGCTGTCATCCATTAGAATAGAGAAAGTTGGGTACTAATATACCTATAAATCAAGTTGATGAGAGAAATGGGAAAACCCATAGCTGCCAGCATATGACATGTAAATTCTCTATTTATCATGTCATATGCTATTTGCAAATCAATTTTAATGCACATCTAAGGTTTTCTTGGCTTCTTGAAGTTTTTGATAAGTTCATGAGCTAGCAAAATGTCTTCTTCACTGTTCCTACTTGGAACAAAAGCTGATTATTTTCTACAATCATGTAAGGTAGAATTTTTTTTTCCTGTTGCAAATAATCTTAGCCACTATTTTGTAAATAACATTAGCACAAGCTATAGGCATATAATCTGAAATAAACCGGAAGGTGTGATTCATTCCTTAGAAAGTTCACCTTGTTCAAAAATTTCTGTTATGACTAAGTACAGCTCCTCTTGTAGCAGGTTATAGTCCAGCTTGAATTTTTTTGCTGAAAAGCCATTTGGGCCTGGGCTTTTGGCATCATGAATGGACCATAGAGTTGTTTTGATTTCTTCTATCTCTACTGGGGAAGATAAGTATCTCTTTTCTTCATTATTAATAAGCATTCGAGGTTCAATACTTAGGAAAGAAACTGAATTTGTTCCATTGTAAAGAGTGGAGTAATAGTTCAGGGACTCCTTATTTATTACTTCATATTGCATATATAATCACCATTTGGAGAAAGTAGGACTTGAATTTGATTTTTATGTTTTCTCATTAACATGCGGGAGAAAAAGAACTTAGAATTCGTATCTCCTTCCATTAGCCATAAAGTTTTACTTTTTTGTATGAGTTCCTCATACTGCAATTTAACTTAGTTTTTGAATTCCAAGTCAATATTCATCATATGTTCATACAAATGAAGGTCCTTCGGGTCATTATTACTCTGCAAGAATACCGCTTTGTAATCCCCCTGAAGTTTGTGCACAGCATTTGATTTCTTGATATGTTTATTCTAGCTTTTGAGATTTTCCTTTATTTTCCAAAATTTAGCAATGAAATTGTGAGTGTAATCACCCCAAGTTGTTGCTTTAAGCCTATCATACACACACTATAAGTAGCCATCTTTGTTGCACTAAGTGTTGACATATCGAAAGGGCGCATTTTTAGATTGATTATTAATGTCCTTTAAGGTAATTATAATGAAGGTATGATATGTTAAATTGGTTAGCATAACAACAGTAGATAAAGTGGGAAAATTCTGCATTAATTCCTAGTTGGCAAAAACTTTGACTATATTGCTTGGCATTCCTCGCTTCCTCCTTGTATATTTGCATCCCTTTAAAGAACATTCAACGAGGACCACATTGTAATATACAATTTCTAAATCCAGTAAGATAAGAAAAGGTATATGCAATCCTCCATTCTTATCTTTTGGGTTTAAAGCATTATTAAAGTCGCCAAATGCTATCCAAGGCATATGAATAGAAGAGGCATTGAGAATGAGATTGCTCCATTATTTTTCTCTTTCAGAGTAGGAATTACTGGCATAAACAAATGTAAAAACACGTTGAAAACCTCCTGAATTGGTCAGAATTGTTGTGATATGCTGAATGCTCTTGTCTAAGATGTGCGTGCTCCGAGTGTTATCATCGACGATGACAAAAATTCTGCATTTTCTCCCCATGTCATTATTGTTGAAGGAGGACCAATGAAGGGGGGAACTTGGCCATGAACTTGAATATACCTGCATCTTAAAATTTTGTCTCATACAAGGCTATCAGTGATAGCCTATGAGATTGAAGGAACTTGTATACATATGAAATTTTGTTGTTTGTATTCATGTCACTTACATTCCATGCACAGACATTCATTTGATTATAGTTGAGCCCCTTGTATGTCTTTTAGGAGGAGCTGCAGGAGTTGATGTTTTCTTTTTATGCCTCTTCTTGTATTTCATATTTTCCTCAAGCATTTTAGGCACAGGTTTTTAAGTTTCCTCTAGTTTTCCTATTTCATCAATATGTTAAGCAATTCCATCAATAAACTGTTGTTGTTCTGCAAATATCTCTTGTGCAACAGAGAATTCTTTTGACCGTTCTAAATGAAGTTCTAAATTATTACTGATTTTTCCTTGCGCAGTAGTTTGTGTAGATATAGGTATAATAGGAGGACGAGCATCCGATTATTTCTCATGATCATTTTGGTGATGGGAAGATGAAGTTGATGGTTGTTTTAATGGTAGGTTAGATGTAGAAGATCCATCATCTTCAGGAGACATGCTAGCAAATCGGTTGGATGTGTGTATTGCATTCTTCTTTTTGCCTTTGTACACATTGTGTTTGTTTTATAATCCAGCAGTTGCATTTTTGTAACTATTATCGGCATTTATATCATCCATTTGTTTAAGGGGAGAAGTGGACTCTCTATTGGATGATATAGTAGTTGTATTTGGCTCATGTTGTGTCATCTCCATGTGTGTGTGTTCGACGACGGATTTTCTATCGGTTTAGAAAACCGTCGAACGACTTTAGAAATAACACGGCATACTATTGAAGTACGTGGCGAGTACGGGTCATGTAGTTCAACACATATGAAATCATGATCTCTCTTTTATGGTCATTAGTGCTTTAATTGATGTGCCTATCATAAGTATGGCATATTTGTGCTATTAGTTAGCCAACATAAGCCATCAAACTTTGACACACCCCTTAAACCAATTACTAACTTTCATGAAACTTGACAATGAAAATGAAATCTATTTTAAGTATGGCCTATTAACTATTGATTAGAAATATAGACCATCAAATTTTAATTTCAAATCACTTTCTTTTGCCATAATCATATTTTGATGAAGAGGCAATTAGTGTTAGTGATTGTTTAAGCATAGCCTATTTGATGTCAACAATATAGGCTATCAAATTCAAGGCAAAAACAACAATTAAACCACTTCAATCATCATCATTATGCACAAAAGGAGAGCATGAATTAACAAATAGTTGAAGCTACATAATTAGAGAGCTTCATTACCCCTAAATTGAAGGGGTTTAGCCTCTCGTATTTGTCATTTGATTAACAAATGTAGCTAGCAACATGAAAGCAAAAAGAAAGGAAAATGAAAGCTTAATGAAAAAGAGAGCTAATTAACAAGAATTAAAACTAATCTACTTTGCATGAATGTAAATCTACACTACCAACATTAAAATAAATGAACAAGGAAAGTAAAATGAACAAGTAATTAAATTGCATAGGAAAAAAAAAGAATTACATAAGAGAAGAAATGGCTAAGTAGCCATGAAAAGAAAGAGAGCTTTGATTTATTTTCTAAGCTAAAAACTAACTAAGAGAGACTAAGAAGAAGAGGGTTACATGAAACATAAGGGGTCTTTATACATGTATGAAACCCTAATTCATATTTTTAGGGAATGCCCAAATTACCCTTGAGGTAGTGTGGTGGCCAAGTAATCATTAACATCCACTAATCCCCCACTTAAATGTACATGAAGCTTTAATGTCCTTTTATCATGTGCTTAGTTCCTAATTGAAAATCAAGGTAAGTGGGTGGGGTCCTCCATGATCATCACTTTGAATTATTTCCATCTTCATTTGTTCTCTTCACTCTTGTGCATGCATATATTATCATAAAGCCACTTGTAAAATTCACTAAATTTCCCACAAAACAACATAGAAAATTCCAAGTAAATTTTCACAATTTAATAAATGCATAAAAATGACCATTTTACCCCTATATGAAGATGAATATGTGACAATTTGAAAATAATTTGAATTTTGGTTTAAAAAGGTTAAAATACCCGATATGATCATTTATTTAATTTAAATAGATTAAATGTGGTGGTAAAAATATGCACATTTACGTGCACATCAGCGTGCTTCCGTTGCCATGATTTTGAGAAAGAAACTCCACAAATCTTAGTATTATAACCAAATACATTATAGTTTTCACATAGTCGTGGCTTGTGCTCATATGTAATATCTTTGTCAAAGATATCCCCGTCTTAGTTTAGACCTTGTATAGATGTACTTCTACTAATATTCAAGCATAATGAAGACGTAATTCATTGACTATGCTGTTGTCCATTCGAATAAGCTTGCCTAAAGTGTTGGCAATTCGACTAATAGCATCCTTAGTCCATAGTTCGAGGTTCAAATCTAAAAGTCAAATCCATATCGGTATTGTGGAAAAATAATTTCACGTTAGTTTCATACCAGGCTTCCATATCTTTAATATAATTATTCTGGAATTGGACGTGTAAGGGCTCGATCTGATAATCAAGTGCAGTCATCTTCCTTTTCAAATTTAATAACAATGAACCCGCTTTGTTTGTAATAGATGTCAACACTTCCAACCGGTTTCCATACATTTTGCACAAATTTGCTAAATTGTTTATAGAGAGATCTGCTACCTATTACATATGCCACAATCAAGTTTCTCCACTTTTCTTCCGCAGCTTGCTTATTCAATTCCGATTTGAAATATAGGCTTTCTGTAATGACCCGCAAATTTATCAATTTGATAAATTTTATTTATTTTTAAAATATTCAAATATAAGATTTTTTTTAACATAGACTATGTTGTCTTGAACAATAAATAGTGATGGTAATCTTATTTTGATTAAGTATTTATAAAAATATATACTTTGGATAAATATCGATAAAATGACCAAAAACCATTTTATCAATAAACAGCTCTATAACTATCAGAAATCACGTACGGAGCTGGATACATACACTTATTTATCCATTTAAACAAGAATATGAAATAATTTTTATTTTTAGGGATGATATGTATTTATGACATCATTATAATGGCATCATATTTAATAATTGATTTATGAATTTATATTAAGATTTAATGTTTAAATAATTATTATAATTATTCAAATGATTGTTTTTAAAATGATAATAATTCATTTTAATTAGTTATGAAGGAATAATAAATCATTTATAATAGTTTTATAAAGATGTATATTTTGATTTGAAAATATAAGAAAATTCGTATCGTTTTATCGATATAACAACACTTTTTTTAAACAATTGTGTAATATTAATTTATATGGTTTTATAAATCAAGTGTGATCATTTATTTACTTAAAAATGATAAGAGATTATTGTTCTACATCGGTTGGGCACCATTAGAATGCACCGTATAAGTATATTAGGTGATGGAGGTATAGAGCGATTGTCATGTTTGGTATCAGATCTAGCTAAACGATTTGACTTAGGTTAACTCGCTTAATTCTAAGTGGATACCCAATCCATTAGAGATAGAGTAAGGGGAACGCTTTAGGATGGATCAAGAGTACATGAGAGAGCATATTTTTTATATATTTTGATTTTCTAAACTATATAGTAGTATATATGCAATATAAGTCACATTGCATAAATGAGTGCCATTGATGTAGGTTTTCTTAATGAGAGACTGATCATTCTTATTTCAAATTAAGAATGAGTCAGCGTACAAGATGCTAGGAACTCCATTTCTGGAGTAGAGGAAGGAGCTGGCTTGGGAGCTGCTAATCCTGACTTGCAGATGATATTCGACATCATGATGAGGAACATGCTGTAAAATCCTCAAGTGACTGCTCCTAGTGTTGTTATTGGTGGTGGTCAGGAAGTGCAGGCCCCCAGAGCCGATTTCACAAAGATGAATAAGGATTTTTCCTATCTTGATGGCAAATTATTCCAAAAGATGGAGTCAATTATGGAAGTGCAGGACTAGCTGGACACCTGCGAGAGGATCTTTGATGATTTGGAGTTGGATGATGCTATGAGCAGGAGGTTTTCCTCTCGAAAACTCCAAGGAAGAGCTATGAATTGGTTGAATGCTCTTAGAGCTGTGACTCCCGGGGATTGGTTTACTTTGGATTAGTTCAAGACAAGGTTTGAGGAGAAATTTATATTGGTAGCTCAGAAGTGGATTCAATTATGTAAGTTCATGGATCAGAAGTAAAGTGACCTATCTATCATCAAATAGTAGGTGAGTTCAATGCTTGGTCAAAGTACATGATGAATTTCATTGGCACTTTGTTAAAGAAGAACAAAAAGTTCATAATGGGCTTAGATGGTTACCTTAGGGAGAAACTAGACAGTCATATTGGTGAGCCCTTTGAGAAGCTGGTAAAGAAGGCACTCCAACAAGAGATGATCGATCCTATATCCCAAGTCTAAATCGGCTGTTATTTCCAAAGAAGAGACAAACCCACAATCGGGTGGGGAAGGCAAGAAGAAATGAAGCAGCAAGAGGAAGCAGTTACAAAATAAGGATGGTCAGAAAATGGGCAAGTGGGACCCTATTTGCTATAACTATGGTGAATTTGGTGATAAAGGCCATCAGAGTAAAATCTACAAAGTAAAGGAAAGAAGTACTACAACTGCCATAAGGCTAGGCATATGCAAGGCATATGCAAAAGGACTGTCCTGAACCCGCTAAGAAGAAGCAGGCGGTGAAGGCATATGCGTCCAAATTCCATTCTAACTTTGTCTCGTGCTCCATCGAAGATGAAGAAAGGAAAGGGCATCACTATTTATGGTATGTTATCTATTTATGATGTTCCCATATGTGTTTCATTCGATACCGGTGCTTCACATTCCTTTATATCTAATGACTTGGTAAATAGACTAGGAATGAAACCTAAGATAGTTGATCGACCTTTGATTGTAACAAATCCTGTTGGAGGCTCCACTAGCCTGTGTATTGTTTGTCATAGTTTTGTCTTGTCGATTCATGGATGCTCTTTTGTTTGTGATCGTTTTGTTTTCATTTTTTTTGGGGGTTCGGTATTATTTTGGGGATGGAATCACTATAAGAAAATTTATTTTTAGGCGTACAAAAAACGCTACCAAACCTTATGGTAGCATTTTGATAAACGCTGTGATAAAGCCCACAACTAAAACTCCATGATTTTTAGGTGCACTTATTTCAACGCCACTATAAATCCATTTATTGCAGCGTTTCCCAAATGCCACCATAATTATTTTTGTAGCGTTTTAAAAACGCTACCAAAAGGTTTTTTGGCGCTACCAATAGAGTTTCCAACTTTACCCTTACTTTACGGTTGCGTTTACTCAACGCCACTATATGTATTTATGTAGCGTTTTTGAAACGCTACTAAAAGTTGTTGATCATTTTGCACCATTTTTTCATGCTATTATTTCCTGTTGATGGTCTATTTTGTTTCTACTATATCAATCAACAATCACTCACATAATCATCATATTCAAACAATTAAAAAAACATATTACTCATATAATCAAATAAGATATCCATAACCATTCTAGTACAATAGTTTTTTGATAAAATGACCAAACTCACATACAATAACCATTCGTATACAAATTTACACACCTAGTGCTAATAAAATGTTATACCAAACTGTTGCTAACAAAACACTTGATTACCCATAATTCTTTGTTGTATGCACAAGTGAAAGCTAGCACCATAAAAGTCCAACCTTGCTCTCTTCGGAAATCCAATGCCTGCACAAGTGAAAGCACAACATATAGTCAAACAATTATATTAATTCGTAGGACTTCAAATCTAATATCAAACATCTACAACATTGTATGAGTATATCATATTATAAATAATGTCATATAAATAATCAAAGTTATAAACGAAATGAAATAAATAAAGTCCAATGTTACAGTTATATATAAAATGTTGTTAAATTGGTTATATTATTATTATTTTAAAATTTTAGTTAACTTAAACTTAGTTAATTTTATAAAACTTGTTTAATTTTAACAAAGCCTAGTTAATTTTTATTAACTTGGTTAACTTAATTTATTATTATTATTATTATTCAAACTCAGTTAACTTAATTATATTATTATTATTATTATCATCACAAACTTAGTTAAATTTTATAAACTAAGTTAATTTATCATCATCATTGTTATTTATAAATCTTTGTTAAATTAGTTATATTATTATTAGTTATAAAAATAGTCAACTTAAACTTAGTTAATTTTAACAAAAATTAGTTAATTTTCATTAACTTGGTTAACTTAGTTAATTTATTATTATTATTACTCAAACTCGGTTAATTTAGTTATATTATTATTATTATAAACTTAGTTAATTTTTATAAACATAGTTAATTCATCATCATCATAATCATTGTTATTATTTATAAAACTTTGTTAAATTAGTTATATTATTATTTATAAAATTTAGTTAGCTTAAACTTAACTAATTTTATAAAACTTGTTTAATTTTAACAAAACTTAGTTAATTCTCATTAACTTGGTTAACTTAGTTAATTTATTATTATTATTATTAAAAAACAAGGTTAATTTAATTGTATTATTATTAGTATTAGTATTACTATTATTAATATAAACTTGGTTAATTTTATAAACTTAGTTAATTCATCATCGTTGTCATCATTATTATTAATTATACATACTTTTACATTATATTCTTGACAAGAAAAAGTCTTTAACAAGTGGGAATATAAATTACTCTATTTTACCATGGCTTATCTTGTGAAAGCAAGGGACTACGCTTTTATATCATCGATAAGTTATTATAACTACCAGCACAAAATGTTACTTACATCTGTAGTTTTGATTTAGTGTTTTTATTTGTATATGTTTATGTAAAACATATTTAGAGATGCACTATAAAATTTAGACCATTATTTGCCGTATAGGTTGAAGCTAAGCGAGCGAGTTCTTGAGCAGACTCAAGTTCAGGAACCCCTGCCCTAACATTAATCCTTAACTGAGCAAATTCTGGGAAATCCGTATACCAGCTTGGCTCGTAGCACCAGCAACAAAAACTGTGTTGGGGTCCTTCCTTCTTGGACTAGCAAACAATGAAGTGGCAGGAGAACTGACCACTGGAATTAGACTCTTTGCATCTGCGCTTAACTTAGAGAAATCAAATGAGAATTTTGGTTTGCTTTCACCTTCTTCTTCGCTTTCAACAATTTTTGTTTTGGCTTAAATGATGAATGGTGGTTTTGAGAGTTTCAGCATGGGCTTTGAGTATAGAGCAGTTCCTAGAAATGCATTGGAATTGAGAGCAAGAGCCATGAGAAAATTGTGGGTTGTGCAGCTTCTTGCACTGAAACTCCTACCAAGTATACTAGAAAAGGGTAACGTTGAAATTTTGTTAGTATCAGATATGATATGTGTGAACGTTGCCTAATCTGGATGTACCATGGACAACCTATTTGAATTGGTCACATGTAAGATTGTGCTATCTTCAATGGAAGATTAGACACCAAACATTTGTATATCTATAAGTTACTCAGGAAAAAAACTTGATAATGACTATAAATTTACACTGGATAAAATTGCCAGCAAAAACATGTGCAAGTTCACAATTTCACAGTTAGATTAAAGCATGGAGCACTTGTCGCCTACAACGTCCAATTGGGTTGTCGCCTTCTAAAGTTGCCGGTGATGCGTATGGCCTACTGGAGTTGCCGCACCTAATTTTCAATCACTGTCGATTTGGAGTTCCTCTATTTTTTCTTTTTCCATGCGTTTGTTGAGTGGTGCTCTAGTTTTTGATGAGGCCCAAAGCAGATGCTTCACTTGCTTTACAAAAAGGCCGGGCTTGACTGTAAATGAAGCAATGACATCTCAATATAATTGAAGTAAGGTGGTAGAAAAAATGTCAATACCATGCAACTAGACAATATGTGAACATGGAGACAGCATAAGTATTGAATGGGCACATTGAGAACATAACAACGACAAAAGGTAATAAAAAGAAGAAAAGGTCGATATAAAATGTGATACTAATGGTGCTATGAACAAAAGAATTGTTCAATCAATATACCAAACTCGGTTAACACTGTTATTTACAAGCACCCAGTGGGGTTGTTGACATTATAGATGATATCTACTAAAATTTAACCCCAAATGAATGTAGAATTACAATTACCTTAAACTTTCGTGACAACATAATGGACACATACATTAAACATCCTCTAAGCACATAGGAACTGGGCATGCCTATGATTTAAATTACCCAAAATTAGTATGTTCAATTGAATAAAATAAATATAAATCAATTGATTGTATATTAAATTGGAATAACGCTTACAGTGTTAAGATTTTTTATACTACAAACATCCCTGCCAGATTCTGTATAATTTAACCCTATTACCCAAAATACACCATAATTATTATACAGCCTATTAACCCTATTATACAACATAAAATTAAATCATTTCCAAACATCATTTGGAAGAAAAAGAATTCAAGTTAAAGAGTGAGAAATTAACATTAGAGGCTACGAAAATTAAGTAAGTAATTTAGAATTTAATTTTGGTTTTTAATCATAATTTTTTTTGTTGATGACTAATAAGTAAGATAGCATAAAAAGCATTACTATTTAGGATATATGACAAGCTATAATACAACTGTCCTAATCAAAACTACAAATACACGATATACCAACATGCTAATAATGGAAATCAAACATGTATATAGCAAATTGAAATTGTTTTCCCACTTATGTCAAAGAAAAGAACATCAAACTTAAGTAAGTGTATAGCAAGAGTAGAGAAAATATATACAGGCTGGTACTTTCTTTTCCATGTGATGGCATTCATAATGAATCATCATTAGATTTCAACTAATTATCTAATCAACCACAATTAGTTAAAACGAGCAAAATAGAATCTTTCACTGCTTCCAACCATTTCATATGTTACAAGAAATTTGATAAGCATGACTCTAGCTGATTGAAGAGAGAGCTTATTCACTAAAATACCTAGGTACAGATTAAAAGGCTAAATATACATATGAAGAAATATTTCATGGATTTGTTAGCATTTAACTGCTACCGTGTACATGAAATTGAATGCAGTATAAATGGGTTAAACTTAAAGAGACCATTACATGGAATTTAGCCGATCGAAGTATCTTTTGTCCCGACTTAATAATGATTATGTAGTTAGAAATTTGAATGCAGTACAATCATCATATCCCAATACACTAGGAAGCTTGGAACTCTCTACCTCTTGTATTCGATGGTTGGTGATCAACTAATTTGTGTGCTGCAAAGAATATGAAGGAAAGTAAAAGTAACGAGAAGAAAAGGTACCCGGTAGCAAAAGAGAAGTATAATAATTCTAGTACCTAAGTGGAATCATCAATTGCACAAAGCAACTTTTTGAATATTATTAAATAGCTATTTCTTATGCTAATTTATTTACTAACAAGGTGTATGGATAAACAGATAATTCCAACAAATTTCATATTTCATATTTTCAAAAACCCAAAATACAATAACCAAAAAAATAATTTAAAATCAAAATCAGAGCAACAAATGGTAAGAAATGTAGACCTGTTAATCCTTAAAGGCTCATTCTCAACAGACATGATAACAACAGGAATACCCTTTAGAGATTGTGATTCCTGAACAAGGCATACAAACAGTTAATAGAAGAATTAAATTTCACTGAAACAAATAACGAAATTCTTTTAACAATTAAACAATCTAATAAGCTTAACAAGTAAACTTACTTTGATTTTCTTTAGTAAATCATATCCAGACATGCCAAGCATACAATAATCTACATCGTGAATCCCCCAAATCGCCACTGCCAAGCCTGTGGTCAACTGCAATATCGTCAAGTCCGCACTCACCGCCAAGCCGAAGTCGCTAGCACCAAATCCTCAACCAAGCCTCATCGGGAAACTATCCTCATCATTCACATGCCTACGTACATGCTTTCACCTCTACGCGTTTTCCCCGCTACGTCTTCGTTAATTGATTTGGGGTGAAGCCAGAGACGACGTGACTTTGGAAGGTGAAGATGAGGAATTTGATTGATGATTGATAAAAGAGGAGGAGAAAGAAAAGGAATCAATTTTTTTTAGGGTTTTTCATCATTTTGTTGAAGGAGGATAAGAAAATTGATAAGAGTTAAAACAAATATGAGCGGCTCCGTAAAATTTTAGCTTTTAGTGAATTGTTGATGGGATTTTTTTTGGCCGCGTTTATTTTTTAGTTTTCATATTTTAAAATGGTTAAAGGGTGCATATAGCCTTAAACGCTACCAAAAAATGCAACTAATAGCAAGTTTTGTTGTAGTGAATGACTGAGGAAGTATGTGGCAGTTGTGGATTGCGAGAGGCTTTTGGTGACGATTGGGACTGAGGATGGCTGGAAGGTAGAGTTGGCCTGCCTATTGGAGGATGAGGTGATGATTAGCCTTCTATATTTGCTAAATGTTCCTCAGGACAATTTGTCATCTATGCTTATAGCTAGGGAGTTCTAAACTTATTCGAGGAGGTGACCAGATTACTACCATATAGGGGGACAGAGTTTCGCACAGATTTAGTGAAGGACGCTAGACCAGTAGTTATGCCTTTGAGGCATATAGCACCAAGAGAGAAGAAGGAACCAGAGGTGTAAGTGGATGACCTGATTAGGAAGGAGTTCATTAGCAAGAGTATATATGAGTAAGGGGCACCTGTAGTATTCGTTACTAAGGCGGATGGCTCCCTAAGATTATGTATTGGTTACCGTAAGCTGAATAAGGTAACGAGGAAGAACAAGTATCAACTCCCACATATAGATGACTTGTGTGATCAGCTCCACGGTGCTAGGGTGTTCTCTCAGTTGGACCTTGCATGGGGTTTTATCAGTTAGGAGTAGTTGTAACCTTTGCAGTTAAAGCGCCTAGCAGATTCAATGCGGCGGAGGTACAAAAAGTCATAGCGGGGATATAGCGAGGATATAGTGGGATATAGCGGATGACTCTAAAATAGCATATAAAACTCCTATTTAATGTTTTTACAAATATATAAATGTTAATTAAATGAAAAATTAACGTTTAATTGAATCTTAATTAGTACATAAATAATTTTAAATAAAAACGTGTGCGAATATACTATAAATAAACGTAAAACTATTATATAAAGTAACTGAATTTAGTAGAATATTATAGTATTTTCATTTCTGAAAATATATTAAAAATTCAATTAAATAAATTAATTTCATAATTTTTATAATGTATAAATGTCAATTTTCAACTCATTTCTTTTAAGAAGATATAGCGGAAGCAGCGGAATATAGCGGGAATAACGGGATATAGAGGAAATAGCGGGGATTAAAGCGGAAAGGCTATATTTTAGGCTATATGAAAAAATCGTAGCGGTAGAAATCCGCTACGAGATATAGCAGGGTTATAGCGGGGTAGTAGCGGGGCATTAACTGCACAGGTTGTAACACCTTACCTCTATACCCATACTACCAAAAAATATTACATAGTAATATTGTCTGGTAATACGGAGAATAAGGCTTATTAGGAGCGACAATCCTTGTAAATTCCTTTGGTCTAACACCAACATGTTTCTTTTAACTCATGTATATACATATATCTAACGTGTTCGATATCAACATAAAGTAATAACACATTAGCTAATTTAGAATAGAATAATATATAACACGATAGAGAACATAGAATCACGGATCGCAGCGATAAAATATAATACATGCCATAACATAATATAGATTGCGAGTCTACAAAAAATGAGCACTATACCCATATATAAAACATAAACATCAAACTCTAGACAAGTATTAAAAGAACATATACAGCATCATGAATCACTGTCTCATCCAAAAAGTCATACATACGTGTATATAAGGACTAGCACAAAATGATTATATATATATATATCACAATATTTATCCCTACACAAGCTAGGCTACATCCACGGTCACTGAGTCCCAGTATCTATCAAGTCTCGATTAGACTAGAGTATTATAAAAATAGTAAATGGGTCAGACCATCTCTAAAATACAATAACGGTGAGAACATGAACATCTATAAATCTCACTTAAATTGCCATAACCAACAATATGTTTACTGAAATAATCATTATTACACATATGCCAACATCTCGAAATATATAAATGGCGTAACCACAAATAAGTCACCATGTCATAAAATCATATCATGCCTATCATCGACAATCATCATAAAATATGGTGAACAATCATCAAAATTAAATCAAAAGACTAGAATGAAAGCGAGTCACAAATATCATCGACAAGCACTAAGCGATCCGAATCTCAAAACAACTCCCTGACAAGCACGAAGCATAATAGATCTCAAAACTCACTGATGAGCATGAAGCATGACAGATTTCAAAACTCACTGACGAGCACAAAGCTGGTTAAATCTCAAAGATGAGCACAAAGAAAGTCGGGTAATAATAATTGATCCTATAGATATATTCTTTCAGGGAATTCTTAGTGTAATTTTCTCTCTTGCGAGGGGAGACTGATATGAAAGGGTCTAGGAGTTCCTTGAATAATACCAAAAAGAGACACTCCTACACTCAAAATGTACCTGATCCTCATAACACGCGTATCGTCTACCAAAGAACTTATGAGGTGTCGCGTCTGCTAACAAATTGATGCAAAATGTTATGACATCAAATATTGGCCGTGGCATTGACTGCTAGCTTTTGCGGTATTAGGCAACTAACCAGACGAAAGTCAAGCACGAAGCAAGATGAAAATGATACCATGACTCGGGGTGCGACTACCTCAGTCAAGCCGCTAGGGCAAAGAATTAGCCTATAAGGTCAAGCTACAGACTGCACTAACTAATATGACGAGCTATAGAAATAGCAAGCTTTCCCAAAATACTATTAATCAAAAAGTGTAATATACTTCCAAATAGCAATCACTTGAGTATCGCCTGAGTGTCCCATACCACTCGGTGTTACTTTAATACTTACAACAAGTTAGTAAATTCCACTCGCTCAAAATGTTCTATACAACAAATCATAATTAAACAATGAACTGATATTGAATGTCCTATACCACTCGGTATTACTAAATTGTTTAATTATATTTCCCATTCCATAGAAAGAATAATTAGCTTGAAAGCTAATTTCAAAAATCATTTAAAGGTATGAACATTTATTTATAATATATAAAGATATGTATATATAATAGAAATAATGACGGACACGGCGAATGAAGCGGGAGTGGTTACTCACGAGGAACCTCCTCCCAAAACTCTCGATCCAACCCTTGGACCATTAACTGCTGCTGTACCCTCATCAAACACTTAGAGTAGGTTATAGGTTGAGGTGGTTAGGGGAGTAACCAGCCAAGAAACTGTCGACCAAAATGTAGATCTCCATTTTGTTCAACCATGTTTGAAAGATGGAAAGTGTGACAAATGGGATTTTCGACCCTCGTAAATCGGCACTAATACATCCTCGGATCACGTGCCACAAATTCATATCGACACCGTATATTAATTAATATATTTATAACTATTATAAACATATTTTAATTTTGTTCAACACATCAAATAAAACTTTATAATTAATATTTCATAAATATTAATTAATTTAATTAATTTGTAACAATTATAAATTAATTAAATCATGTGGTCAAAAGAGTATTCAATATTTCGTTTATATGACTCTTAGGTGTAAATTTGGTTAGCGACTAATATTGAACAAATGGAATATTAACATGCACATGTCATTTATTAGGTGGTGTGATATTTTGGCCAAATTTATCACTTATTTGGTTTCAGTAAAATCCAATTTTACTTATTAAATGTTACCCATTAGTGACAATTATTTACATAAATTTATGGATTTTCTTTTAAATATACTTTTAATTAAATTAATTAGTTAATATAACATATTATATCAAGTATAACAAAAAGAAAATACATTTTATTTTGAACAAGATTGGTTATCGATTTAGCTATATGTAACGAATTACATAATTACCCTTATGGCATTTGATTAACTCTATCAAGTACAATGTTTTCTGTACTCGGTTAATATCCATATAATACCACAGTTCTGATAACATTGTTTCATATGCTAATCTTGTAAAGCATTACAAACAACCACTTACTAAGATTTATTTCTATGCAACATTTTAGATACATCAATTATGAGTAACAAATCTAAAAATTGAGTTAATATGTAACAATACAAACTAAAATTGTACGCTATGGTCCTTAATTATGTCTGCATAAACTAAAAGCATCTCCAATAAATAATCACATCTTACAATTTGTAATATGTGCACTCAAAATGCAAGGCAACAGAGGCTACAAATCTTGGTAGTGCAGATTTTGGGGTCGAAAAGTTAGGAAAATGTAATATATTCAGGCCTTTGTTGATTAAATGACCGAATACCAGGTGTATGTTCAACAAGCGCCTCAAATCAGGCGTTTGCTGAACAGATGCTTGGGAATTGGGCTTCTGTTCAATAAACGCCCAATTATCCTCCAACGGCTCATACAACGGCTCTATTTCCTTACCCTCTGCAAATACCAGCCTCCTTCTTCTCCTTTCCTCACACACAACACTCTACAACATTTCCAAACTTTCTACTCTCACTTTCTCATCTCAAAATGTTTTTTTGATTTCGATGTCGATGCTGCAAGATCTAGTTTTGAAGGATTTGATTTACAATACATTACGGTTCCGATTGGTGGAGAGGTAACTACTGGTAGTTGGACTCCGGCGGAAGACTAAGATTTATATTACATTTTGTGTGCAATCTCACTTGATCCTACTCAAGGTGCCAACCAAAGTGGTGATACTTTTTGGGAAAAATTACCAATTGCTACAATCGAAATAACATTGATCGCAAAAGATCGCTATCTTCGATCAAATGTCATCACAGAAAAATCAATCGTTAAACACGAACATTTGATTCTAAAATGTTCAAGTTAAAGCAAACGAATCCTAGTGGATTTGGAAATGAAATGCATTTGGTAAGATTTCCTATATTTTAATGTCTATATTTTTCTCACAGTTCTCTAATTTTTTAAGTGTTTTTTGTAAAGGATGGTAACAAACAAATTGTTTAAACAAATCTACAAACCGGGTAATAAACAAGCAGCTCATTTTTATCAATTCATGCATGTTTATGACTTGCTAGTTGAGCATGCAAAATGGAAACCCTCTATGTCAAAAACCATTCAAGACTTCTAATCAAACAGTGTCCGAGGTAAAGAGCCAAGAGTTGGAGAAAGCTCTTGGCCTAGGGAATCACTAGGAAGCTTCGGTACGGGGTCGGAAGAGCATCTAACTCTGACCAAAGATGACTTTGCTAGGCTTCAGGGAGCTAAAGTAGCCTAAAAGAAGCAGCTGCTGGGGCGGATCAAGCAGAAATAAAAAACCTCCTACTTGAATCCGAAGGTAGATATGATCGTGCAATGGAGTTTTGAGCTGCTCAAACCAAGAGAAAATGTCGAAATTGGACCGACTTCTTGTTGGAAATAAACAGAGAGATGAAGATGTTGTAATGTTCATGGATACGTCGCACATGTCTGAAGAACAACGAGAGTATACAGAATCTAAAAGGAGAGAAATTATAAGGCGTAAGTGCAAAGAGGGGCTGTATTTGTATTGGTATTTCTAGAACTATTGTATCTTTGAATTTTTAGTTGATGCATACTAGTATGAATTTAATCCAGTAAGTTTAAAAGTACAACCAAATGAAATTGCATTACATTACTTGATATGAAATGAAATTATGATACATTACTTTTCAACAATACCCAGAACAAATTGTGATACATTACTTGATATGAAATGCAACAAAAATAAATTACAATAATATGAAAAACATCAACAACAACATAAAGAACAACAACAAACTTAACAACAATAAGAAACTTTCACTGAATTCCACTAAAGTTCCAAAGATGATTTATTAGATCGTTTTGCAGTCTTCAATGGAGTTGAACACTTCGATATGGCATTTGGCTAGAAACATGAAACTCGAGTTCGATTGTGCTTCCAATCATATCATTGTGCCATATATCCGGTGATGCTAGGAACCTTCGTACACAAAGTCATCTTCCATGTATCTTTTGTCCTCTTAAATCATATTGTGTAAAATAACACAAGTGTACATTATGTTGTCATTTCAAGCAATGACCAAAGTCTAAATGGATTGCTGATAACGACAAATCTTAATTAAAGAACACCAAATGATCTTTCTACGTCCTTTCTTCGACCTTCTTGCATTGCTGCAAACTTTGATTGTTTATTGTTTAACAGGTTAGGAATTGTCTTAACAATGTTACTCCATTTAGGTTATATACCATCGCCCAGATAGTATCCATAATCGTACGTGTTACCTCCTAAACTGAAGGTACACGGAGTTGATCTTTTATTAGTTAGATCATCAAACAAAGTTGAACGTTCGATCATTGTTAGAACCTGGCATTCTGAAAAAGACACGCCAGATCCATAAGTCATATGAAGCTACCGCTTCAAGAATAATAGCCGACCTACAAAACTTACCCTGATAAGCTCCGGCATAAGCCTTTAGAAAATTCTTTCACTGTGACGACCCACCTTTCTGACCCTTGGGAATGACACTTAATACATCCTCGATATTCATGTGTCGTTGCCCAAGCATCCGAAAGATAAGTTGTCTTGGGGTAAAATAAAGAACAGAACAAGATAGAATAGAAATAACTCACAACAGAATGGTTACATATAATACAAATGATATAGTATAAAAGATTACTCCTTACATGGAGCTATCAGAGTTAAACAAAAATACTACATCTAATAAATTGATAGTTATACATTCTGACTTTTCATTTTTAAGATACAAAATACACCTACATAATCATACAGCGGAAATAAATAACTAGATGACTAAGGAGCCTCTTGCTCGATCACCATCTTCAAAGAGCTCCAAAGAAAACCTGCTGTTCTTGGACTACCCAGATATAATTGAGTTCCAAGAGTTTAGGGGAAATAAACAACTCGGGTCAGACAAAAGGTCTGGTATGAGTAAAACTTTAGAACAAAAGGAAGCGTATTTAACAATAATATGTAGGACCATGCCGCTAACGTGAAATGGGTTTTCTCCCACATAAACAACAACCAAACATAAGAATGGAAAAGAACAATAGGAAAAAAAATCCAAACATAGATAATGGGAAAAAATAGTATAAAGATCCAGACTTGAAAGAATGGAAATAGTGTGAAGAAAATCCAAACTGGAAAGAATGGATAAAAAAATAGTCCAAACTTGATAGAATGGACAAAATCTATAATTAAACATCCTGAAGAGTGGTTGACTCTTCTCATTGCAATTACAGAAAAACAATTCGAAGGTTCGAATCAAATAAGGAAAGGAAATTTTTCCAACAATGACTAGGAAGGTGCACCCCCTTGAAGTATACCTCTAGTATTATACTTCTAAGAAGCTCATATACTCTGTGACACTTCTCGGACAATACCAAGCCGGACTCCGCCAACCTTACCTAGTATCCGAATATCACATCTAAATCTTAACTGTTTTTAAGGTGACGGTACACCAAAATCTATATGAGATGTGAAAATACCCTAATGGGAGCAACCCCACCTAGCTTGGCTTCCTCTCGCACTTTTGGTTTAGTCATTTTCGACAAAGGATAACAAAGCTCAATGGAGCAACAAATCATCTTAGAATGACAATAATAAAGAAGCTGAAGTAACCGATAGCTGAGGAACCAACTATCGAGGATATAAAACGATCGTATATGGAAATTAATCAACAAATCATCTTAGAATTATGATAATAAAGAAGCTGAAGTAACCGATAACTGAGAAACCAACTATCGAGGATATAAAACGATCGTATATGGAAATTAATCTTGTATACTTATCACCGCTCATCGAATTCAAACTTGTACTATTTCTTGGTTAACAATAATACCGAACAAGTCAAGGTAGTGTTACCTCAAAGCCAGGTTTCATGACTATTCTTAACATTCGAAATAGAAGCAAGTCTACTTCTTCGACGTTTAGAGCTAAGTATACAAATAATTCATTTCATATAAGTGATATCGCTTTACGGAAATTAATTCATTTCCATAAACGAATCAAACTTTTTCTTTTAAAAACCCAAATTCGTACTTGGCTTCACATTACAAGTATTAGCTTTAAAACACTTTGTTAAAAGAGTTTACTAACTTTGAAACATCATTAAAAAAATTCAATAACTTAGAACATCCTTATTACATTTATTAATCAACTATAAAACTTCATTACTTCAGTTGATTGATCGACTTCAATAGCCTTTAATTCAAAAGAACATAATCACCTTTAAACACCATTAATTTAATTAATTAATAAAATTAAATAAATAATTAATCAATTAATTAAATATCATTATTTAAAATGATTAATCAATTTAAATCATCATTAAGGAAAGATTAGTTAAAGTTAAAACAGGATGATTTCCTTTATAAAAGTCATCAAATAAAAATATTAGTTAATTTAAAAACATCATTAATTAATTGAGTAATTAGTTTTAATCCATCGTTATTAAAAGATTAATTATGCTTAAACATCATCAAATAAAATGATTAATTAATTTAAAACATCATTTAAAGAAAGATTGATCAAAGTTAAAACAAGTTGATTAACTTTTAAAAGTGATTAATTAAAAAGATGAATTAATTTAAAACGTCATTAGTTAATTGATTAATTAACTTTATTCCATTATAATTAAATGATTAATTAATTTTAAAATATCATAACTAAGTAATTAGTTAACCTTAATCTTTATTAATTAAACAATTTGTTAATTAAATCATCATTATAAAAATGATTAATTACTTTTGAAAACATCGTTAATTAAAATCTCGCTTAACTTGTAAAACAATTCCAAGCACGAAGATGAAACCAAATGGTTTGATAAGAAGCGATTTTCCGAAAATGCCCATATAGCGATTATCGCTATAACGGTAGCTCGGCAAACAAGTTTATAATATTATCCACACAACCAAACATCACATGGCAATGGTTTAAGCATACATACAACAAGCATTCATAGTCAATAAATATGAACATGAATATAGTTTTAAAGCTTTGGTTTTTTTAGGGTAAAATTTTACTTACTAACTATTTGCTAACTAAACTTTTCTTAACATGTTTGCATCTATCACACCTATACATTTCCAAACCAGACATGAACAAATTCACCTCATATCCAAACCAAGCAAGTAATATATATCACAATATAACTAAAGAAAAATATTTCCCAAAAAAAGTTAAGAGTTTTACTCACTGAAAGCTATCCAAACCCTTGCTAACTTAAGGTATGACCTAGCACTTCCATTCCTAAGAAAAAGATAGAGTCTTGGACCCTCAATGCACTAGATAGGCTTGGCCTTGAAAGATGAAGTGAAACTTGTTTTGGTAAGGTGGAGTGACTTTTGATAATCATCGAACTCTCAAAAATGAACCCGAAAATAATCATTTTCCAACTGGTTTTCGGATTATTTGCTCTCGAATTTTGTAAAAGTGGTAAAGAGGAAATTTTTAGAAAATTATTTTCTCTACAATTTTCAGAAAAAGAAATACTCAATTACAAATAGATTTGAAGAAGATACGGTCAAAACAAGAAGGACTATTTTCGGACTTGAAATTCTGGGTCCAAAAATACTCTGTAAACAATTGATATTTTGACATAGCTATGCTAGAAATTTGAAGTAATGATCAACATAAAAGTTGTAGCCACTAGAATTTGACATGGTTTGAAAAAACGAAAATCTTAATTTGGAGTAGTATGTGGGAAGTTATTGCCGAATGAAGTGGGAGGAAAATGGAGAACTTTTTAAAATAAAAAGGAGGAGATTTAACAAGTTTGAAATTATTTTACAAGTTTAAACTTGGATTTTTAAATACTTAAAATTATGAATATAAGCCATTAAAAGGTTTCATGAAGCTTTTAGGAAGATGAAGACTTTTGGAAAAATGGAAAAATTGAAAATAATAAGGGACAATAAAATGGAGAAAAGCTTTTATATAAAATGCATAAAGGAAATTACCATTATACCTTTGTCCTTTGCCCTCCATTCATATGCTTCCACCTCATCACTAAGTCTCCCTCCCCTTTTACTCACATTTTTCTCTTGTCCCCTACCATGAAAACTTTACCCAACATGCATTTATAAGCATTTGTACTAAATGTCTTCCTAAGTTGCCAAAAAGTCACATCATGTCCCCTTATGTTTCCTTAAGCATCTTATTTTTTTTAAACTTTATATACATTGGTATAAATACATATACATACACTAATACACACATATATACACATACTAACTTATTTACAAATGTACATATTCACCTAAAAAGTTCACAATGTTTCCGATAACTTATAGCCGATGAAAAATCAAAAATTCGGAAAACGAATTTCGGTCACATTTTCAATCTTTCTTCGAACTAATTATTTTTGTAAACAGAATTTGAAAATGATTTCACCACCATTAATTATTATTTAAAAGAGTTTTATTTGGTTATTAAAATCCATTATTTAAATATTTAAAAATGATTTAAATATTCAGATATAAAGTGATTAATATACGGGTCGTTACATCCACTCCCAATGCGTACAATCTATACTACCCAACATTCCCAGCTATCCTCTACTGCCATGCATCTCCATTAATCTTGTTATGCCAGCTTCATTTGGTCTTTGTAAGTATTGATCACCATAAATGTCGATGATAGCTTGACAGAAATGGTCCAAAAATTCTAGTACTGTGCTTTCCCCCAAATGCAAGTTCTCATCTAGAGCGTTTATTGGTCCTGCATGTGCAAGCATTCTCAACGAAGCACTCATTTTTTGGATACTACTTAATCCTTGAGTATGAGATGCATTAGGTTTGAAGACAAAGTATTTATCATGCTGTTTAATTGATTGTAGGATTCTAAGGAACAAAGGTCAGTGCATGCGAAATCTTCTTCTAACACTAGCCATGTTGTACAACTTCTTTAACATGCCACAATGTTATTGAAGACAAAGTGGCTCAGTGTCCTACCATATCCAAACATTGTAGCCACGTTGCTCAACTTCCTTGACATGCCAGCAATGCTATTGAAGACAAAGTGGCTCAGTGTCCTGTCACATCCGAACACTATAGCCACGTTGCACAACTTCCTTGACATGCCAGCAATGCTATTAAAGACAAAGTGGCTCAGTGTCCTGTTACATCCAAACATTGTAACCACGTTGCACAACTTCCTTGACATGCCAGCAATGTATTCTATTATATATATATATATATATATATATATCCTATTGCTTGGCAAACCGCTCTGAAATCATATCATTCCCATTAAGCATACATAAAAATGGGGGATTACAACCATACTTCCCTGCCATCATCTTACTTATAGGAAGGTTCTATAAGTCACGACAGTTCGCTGAATACGTCTTTCCCCCAACCACCAACTGAGTGGTATATTAAAATGGAGGAAAGAAACTATGAAGATATATGAGAGCACGAGAGAGAGAGTTGCAAGAATGCAGGCTTATGGAGGATGGAAGAAGGCAAAGAGCAGAATGACGTAGCCACAATAGAAGAACTCAAAGAAGGCATGAAACACGCCATCAAGTAACTCAAATAGAAGAGGTTGACTCTGGACCAATTTACTATAAATGTGGAGCTTCTGTTCTGTATTCTGTCATAAGAAACAAAACTGACATCGATCGATGCCACTATAGATGCCGCAGTTTTCGGATGGTTTTGGAATTTGGCAATGGCTTGACAATCCTTTACCTCATCGAGCAGTTTTATATGCAACTGAACTTGAAGAACAAATTGAAATGCTCCATAGGACACTAAGTTCAGTTCAATTATCAAGTGGTCGAAGAAGTTTTTTTAATCAGTCTGTGTGCTTATATTAGATTTATGTTATCATTTCTTATTTTTTTTGTATTGTTTCAATCATCGAGTTGTCCATTCTATATCGTTTTAGATTAATTATCGTTTAATTAAGTATTTGTTAGTTTCATATCTTAAGTACATACTTACTTGAAATTGAAATAACTTAATTGAATTCAAAAGAATATAGAACTTACTGAAAGTGCACAGAAATTACTGAAAGTACATAGAAATTATTGAAAGTACAAGAACTTAATGAGAGTGAATAGAAATTACTGAAAGTGAATAGATAACCCAAACATCATTCAAACTATTGAATATAGCTAATCCAAAGATCATATGCAGTATGTCCAATAAAATTAGTTCAATACTCCCATAAATATCTTGAATCAAACGTAGATCGTGTTAACTGAAATAGGGCTTCTTCCTCCACTGTACTTATAAGTCTTTTGTATCTTTAGCAAGTCTAGTAAATGTGGCATAAGTACTCCGAGTTTCTAGAATCCTTCGAATTAATCTACAATCAAGATGATTATTAAATGCTTCGTTTAGAGTAACCTAAAAATCTTGCTCCAACTCATCTTCCATGTGTCTACGGTCGGCTTCAATGTACGCTTTGATTATTACCAAATAATCTTATGGAGTCCAACTTTCATTTGCCATTGAATATGTTGTGCACTTTCAATATAACACTTTCTTTTAAATAGACTGTTCATAATCTACGTCATACAAATCAAGTGCGATCTAAACGACCACATGGCAAACAGCCATGAACTTAGGGAGTGTGTTTGTTTCTTCATAACTGTTTCTTCACTGATATTTTTATGATATGGATATATTACAAAATATCATCATCAATAGAATAAGAACCATCATCAACAATATAATACATAAACGAGCAAAACAATAGTCTATATGAAACATGCATGAAACATAAAAACATGTATAAGAATACATACACTGACAAAACATGTATGAAAAACAAAATAATGCCAGTCTATGTGATCGAAACCAATATCACTCCCCCCGCCATCCCCACCATCATCATGGTCGTCACTATCATCATTGACATCATCAAAGTCGTATGGCTTCGGTGGCGGCTGCACCTACTGCTGAAGCTGCTGAATCTAGAATTGATGTATATGAGCGTCGTGCTGAGTCTGCTACTGCTGAAAAGCAGTTTGATAACTTTGATACATCATCTGAGCATAATCAAGTGTCATACGCACAGCAAGCACTCATCTATCATGATCCACATACTGAGCAAACTACAATGTAAAAAAGAAAAATTATACATATGTGGAGAATGTAATTGCTAATGAATTATATAAAAATTTAAAGGCATACTTACCTGATGCGGCTGATATAAACCAGCAGAGGGTACACCCAAAACAGTGTCATTTGTAGGAAACTACAATGGGCACTCAATAACCTCACCTTGTAAATTATATACTCTGAATGCATGCTGAGGGGGATCGAATATGGGAGGTTGTGTGTACCGAGACGACGTAGGCTCAAAGGTAGCTGGTGGTAATGGAACTCTACCAGAAGAGGTACATGGGCCAATATGGTCAGAATTCAAACCCCGTATAGGTAATGCGTAAGCATGTGGGGTCACTCGAGCCCAATATGAATCAAAATCTCGAGCTATAGTAAAAGGCTCACCATTTACCCATCTCGTGGCCCTCATAGCAGCAATATAAGCTGGGCCAGCCCGAATATCTCCATACATATCATCCGATGGAAGTAGATTAGAGGGAATGTGAACTATACCATGCAACTGCAACCAACACCGCTCTCCTAAATACCATATGAAAGAACATGTAGGAACCTAAAAGCAACCCCAAGTCTCGAAAGAGCAAACAGAAAATTAAGGGGATGATCATCGTCGGGCTCTATAAACTGATAGTACTGCTTCTAAGGATGAATGATAATGTTGTCGTGCCGTCTCATATCCATCTGCTATCTAGCCTCCATCAAGTACCTCCCGAGCAACACGATGCACATGCATAGTAGGACCCCAATGACGTAATCTGGGGAAGTAAATATGAAGTGTAGCTTTCGCTTCAGGAATGAGTCGTGGGTGCATGTTGGCGATATACTCATAGTACCAAAAAGGTAGGATGCACCAAAAACCATACATCTGTCGAGACTGCTATAGCGAATAGGTATCCAACACTACATATAGATAGCCAAGAATGATAGTACCATAGTCGTATATATGAAATCCATCTACGTCTATCAATCCAACCAAATAGCCAAGTCTAATCGTACCCTTATTGTTTGTGAAAAAGGCAGCACCAAACAGATATAATAAAAAGGCACGAATAACAGGAGTGTGCATCTCCTCATCAATCCTATAGTATACTATATACCGCTGTAGATATGTAAGTGTAATATCACCTTGTCTGACCTCATCATCGGCCAAAGCCGGTAAATAAGCTGAATATGGCTCAAAATCATCAAAGGAACTATCAAATGAAACTGACGCATGGTCTGGTCGACCAACCTCTATACTAGTAAGAATATAAAAATCTAAAGGAGTCAATCCCAACTCAAAATCAGGAAAATGAAACATTCGAATGGTAGGACACCATCTCTCAATTAGGGCCTCTACTATGCAACGGTCGACGCATTCAAATGTAAGTAAATCTAGAAATTCACTAAAAGGTGATGCATGGAGCCTATCCAAAATCGGCTGAGGTAATGTGATATAATACTCAAAAGTACACCTATACCAACTATTGCGCATAGCTATGTGACGAACCTATATAAGTAATTAATTAATGTTAACGGTAAACTAAGCAAGATAATAACATTCATAGTCTATGACAGGCGTGTTCATCTAATAATTACGTATTAAAATTATACCTATGGCGTCGCTAGTGCTGTAATAAGTCGATGTGATGTAGTTGGGGGCAGCTCGTGCAAGGATCGTAGATCGTCTACAATCATGGTAGCATATGGAATGATACGTCCATTGTCACTTTGAAGTTTTTTTTTTACTAATTCCTTGGTATTTTTTGAACTAGTTATTTCTTTCATTGGTTAAGAAAAATTAACCCGAATGAGATTTTAGCGTACAAATTATTTAAAGTAATTTACCAATTATCCATAATTAACTATAATAAACTATTAAAAACAAAAAAATTAATTATTGATTATAAGCAACAATTGGAAATTATTTATTAATAATCATTAGTTATAAATTATAAATAATTACACATCTAAGTTTTCATTTATATATTATTAGTAATAAACTACCACTTATAAATTATTTAATTAAGTATTAAGAATTTCTTATTAATTATCATAATATTTTATTCATTACTAAACATACTCAAAAAAATTCACGTAAACCTATAAGTAAAACTACATTTTAGAAAAGTTGTAATAAATTAATATCCAGTGGTAAAAAGCAATGTTTTTACAACTTTTTATAACTGTTGTTAAAAGGATACTATAACGAAGTTTAGAACTAAACATTGTAAAAAAAGAATGCTTTTACACCGAGTTTTAAAAATGTTGTAAAAAGTCATGTTTTACAACGTTTTCCTGAAATACGTTGTAAAAAAGAAGGTTTTTACAACGTTTTTGCAAAAAATGTTGTAAAAAGTGTTTTTTACTACGTTTAAAAAACAAACGTTGCAAAATGTTGTATTTATTGTAATGCAGCACCGGCATTGGCATCTATTGTGTAATGGACAGTCCGTTTACTAGTTTTAACGAGTTGTGGCGGTATCTTGACGTCTCGATGGATTAAATAGAAATCATAAAAGAGTTTGTTTGGTAAAAGAACGACAGCGCCTCACATAAGCAGAGAGTTCAAGAATTTGTTCAACAGAAAGTTGATTATCAGGCATCTATTGAACAAACACTTGATCCCATTTTCTGTTGGAGAATTCGACCCCTTACGAAATTGAAGTGTGCATATTGTAACATACGCACCCATGACTATTGGAGATGCTCTAACAACCAATTATTTGTATTTTGCTCATCTTCATATAGTAGCTTACCTTATTCACTGATATCATACATTATCAAGTGAGGAAAATGCATTAATACTGCCTCGCAACAATTTTCCAGTTCAACTAAAAAAATCAAGTAAACAAAGAAAATTACTGATTTCATCTATGCTAAAAATATGGTTGTAACTAAGTAATCTTTTGGTTGCAATCTATACACTACATAAGAGGTCAACTATAATTGTCAATATATAGTTGAATATTATTCTTTGACTTACTTGTATTCACAATCTCTCATTATACCTTTTATTTACAATTAAAGTTATCGACATGATGATTATGATGTGTGTAGTATGTTTATATCCCTATTGTTGCATTAATGTTTATCTTATTAGTTATAAATGATGTATGTATTACACTAAGATCAATTTTTGATAATGATTAAATAATATTATCCTATTTTATTTAGCAAACTTCTTTCCTTTGTAATCTCTAATAGGTAAGCCCATCTTGTCACCAATAAGCTTGATAGTCGTATTTTCATTTGACATGCTGCCTTGCATCTCTTAATCATCAAGCAAGATAATAATTAGGAAACCGCATAATGATATTATACTATATGGACTAGTGATTTATGAGTTAACGAAACATATTGTTAGTGTTTAACAATATTTCTCTCAGATGAAAATAGTCGTTATTTTAGCTTGGTGAAAAAAAATTACCTTCTAATGTGCATCTTTAATTTCCACTTATAGAACCAGTGTTTTACCTATGATCTTCCATTTAAGATCCTTTATGGTGTAATGACCACTTAAGCATAAATAGTTGCACATTTGTATTGAAGGAATGATATAATAATATCAATGTAAATGTCTGTATTTACAAAAGCAAAAGGACATAAATGTAATTTCATGTTTTGTACAGCTGTACATTATAGAACAAGTCAGAATAGGTAACCGCATATAAGCCTATAAATATAGCAGAATTGAAATGTAATCATATCAATATTTTCTGAATAAACGAATACCACTTGTTATTAATTCTCTCTCAACTTGCAATTTCTAACTTGGTATCGGAGCCACCACTTCCTAACGGCAAAAACTCAACATGCCAACCCCTCATCAGATCAATTTTCATCATCTGAGTGTGGTTGTGATCTTGATCTTCTCAGATACACGATCATCATCTGATTGTGGCTGTGATCTTGATCTTCTCAGTTACACTATCACCATCAAAGATGCCTCAACCTTTAACCAAGAACTTGTGCATTCTATTCAAGAATAAGTTCTACTTACCAAAAGTTTTGTGCCTTACCTGAAAGTGATCAGAGAAATCTCATCACGTCATCTTTGGCTGCAACAAAACTAGATCATCAGAAAAAAAATCTCTTCATCTGATCAAGATTCAACCAAATGGCTAGAGAAGGTAATAATACATCAGATATATCATCTACCCCTCACACCACAACTGCAAATCAGATTTCTGAAATCGAAGAAATCTCTAAGAACATCATCAATCCAAGAAGTCAACTTGTCAGTATTTAACTAGTTCAAAGAAATTTCTTGCTTTGGAAGTTTCAAATCTCAACTGTCATTAAGGGATATGGCCTAGAAGAATACATTCTAGGCACATCTCCCATTCCTAAAATATTTATCACCAACAGTGAAGGAGCATTAGTCGGCAACAAGGAATATGCAATACATCAAAAAAAAGATAGCTTATTAAGTGCTAGGTTGTTGTCATCAATCAATGCAAACTTACAGCCTCGAATCATAGGGTGTAACATAACACATGAAACATGGACCATAGTGGCACAAATATTCAACACACAATCATCAACAAGAGTGATGCATTACAAGATACAAATGCAAAATCTACAAAAGGAAAGCATGTCAATGAGAGAGTACTTAACAATAATAAAGACATTATGTGATCTACTGGGGTCTATAGGTCATAAAGCGGCAGATACATAACAAGTGTTGGCAATTCTAAATGGTTTAGATGAAGAATATGAGTCAGTTGTGTCAGTTATCTCATCAAAAGAAACAGTTCCAAGCATACAATATGTTCATTCTATCTTACTAGCATATGAGGGATGGTTAGAACAAAGGAAAACAATAAATTATGATTTCAATGTCAATTATGCCTCTAACACAACAAACATCAAAGGCAAGAATCAAGAAAGAAACATAAATGTCAGAAATAAACAAGGCAATCAAAGAAGTGGACAAACTTACAGAGGCAGAGGAAGATGTAGATGGAGTAATAATAACAAAATAAGATGCCACATTTGCAAAATATATGGTCACACGGCCAACTTATGTTATTTCAGATTTGATCAGAATTACATCAAATCAACATGGTTGTATTAGTCAAAGAAACTTCCATCTCAACGCTAATCTTGCTCACATAAATCAAGATTCCAAGAATTAGGAAGATAATTCAAGAATTCAGAATGATGTGGAGATTTTGGCTAGACCAAAAGACATTTTAAATGGAAATTGGTATCCTGACTCAGGTGTAACCAATCATATCACTAATAATCTGCAAAATCTGAATTTGGGGAATAGAGAATACAAAGGTATGCAATCTATTTTTATGGGTAATGGTGAGTCAATAAAAATTACACATACTGGAAATGCATATATCAAGGGCAAGAAAGAGTTACATCTCGATAACTTACTAAGAGTACCTCAAATTAATAGAATTCAATGAGTGTTTCTCAATTTGTCAATGATAATCAAGTTTACTTTGAATTCTACCCAAAATTCTATGTAGTTAAAGACTTACTAAGTAAAGAAATTTTACTATAGGGTAGGGTTCATGTGATAACCCTGATTTTTGGTGAATCATTTCATAAGTTAATTAGTTTATATTTGTTTAAAATCACATTGAAAAGATAGGAATAGGAAATTGATTTGCAGATACATGGTTTAAAACATGTACATGTGCACAAGACAGTGTACACACATGTACACAGATTTCTGTGTAATAAAATTTAGCAGAAATCAATAAATAAATTAAAATAACTAATTTAGAAATACATATGCATGAAGATAGAATTTTGTCTTTAAATAAAATATGGTACAAAGAAAATAAGAGCTAGGCTGAAATAAACTTAAAATCATTTAAAGAAAGAAAGAAAAATAAAAGACTTAGGTATACATATGTTATACATGTATACAGTCAACTAAGTTCTAGAAGAAAACAGAAGTTACATGGAAATGGCATGAGTCCTTAAACAAACACTTTATCCATTTCCAGTAATTTCTTTAATTTAGGAAATAAGAATTCATGCATATAACATGACCGGGGAAAAATTAAAAGGGAGAAGCTGATTTCTGAAAAGGAAGACAAGGACCACATACCCTTTTATTTTCTTGAATCAAATAAGAGGCAGGCTATGTTTTGTATGGGGTAGAACTGGCATTAGGTAAATTCCATAAACCCTAGTAACAGCTAGGATTTATATAAGGAGGCTTGGGGTCATACCCATTTGCTCCTCACCACTTCAAGAAAAAAAAATATAAAACATAAACCAGAGAAAAATAGGAGAAGGTAGAAGACTAAAAGGGGTTCATAAAGCTTAGGAAGAAGAAGGATTAAGGTGAGTAACCTCACTGAAAACTTTGGCATTAAGTCCTAAAAATTGAGGCAGCCTATTTGAATTAATAATTCACTTTTGCAAGTTATGTTCATTTGTATGATTTAATGATTTTGGTTTGTTAATAATCTGTTTAAGTGTAAAACACTCACAGTGATTTATACAAAAAAAAATAAGAGTCATGGATTTCATGTTTTAAAATGTTTATCTGTGTTATGTTTAACTCTGAGATGAAGTAGACTTTTATAGGTTTTTCCTTATGCATTTGTTATCTTAAAACTCAGGATTTATATTGTGAATATATGGTCTAAAAATGGAAAGAAATATGGGGCTGCAACATTATGTTGTTGCTTATGCACATGTTAACTGAAACAAAAGAAAATGTAGAAGTGCAATGTTGTACATGTGCTAAGCTTTTATGTTTATGAACTCCCCAAATCAAAATATACTTAGGGTTTAGCCAGATCTTCAAGATCATTAAGGAACTGATTGAACCAGAGGTAAGAGGAGATAACTAGTAAACTATTTATGACCATATGCTTATAACTTGATCCATTAAAACCCATAGGCAAAATGATGTGCTAAGAAATCACATCAGTTTTCATGATTAATATTTGCTTCTGAGAACATGACTTACCAATGTCTGGATGATTACATGTTGGTTGAACTGTTTATTTTTCTCTGATTGGATAATGATATGCAGAGGGGATTAGCACAATTGTGAAAAGGGAAAATTAACACTTAGTAATTTAACTAAGGATTTTGGATCTTAGGGCTACAAAGTATAGCTTGGCAAGGGGAATATTGCAAGCTCACACATGGTATATTTATACCCAGGGGCCTGAGTGTGCTGGGTTAACAGAGAGATGTCCCAGGCAGTGTGTGTTTTAAAAGAGAAAGTAGCTAAAGACCCTATTATATTTGATAATGAAATTTAGAAATAGGTTCAGGAGAGGCCTGGGCAAAATCCCTGATGGCCAGTAAAAATTGAAAAGGGTGATGATGACTGAATTGATGATTACATTTGGTTGGTTTATGATGTTTTATTGGTGAATCTTATGATTGTTTTCCATGAACTAAATCATTGTGATCCTATATAATCTGATTGACACTGATATGGATGCACATACCATACAGAAAACATGCACAGGGATGACACAGAGTTCCTTAATTCATTCAAAGTATTTGAATATAAATAAAAGTTAATATAAAATCACGTTTTCAGGCAGATTACTCATACCAGACATTAGTCTAACCCTTTTGTGTTTGTGCACCATTGGGTGTCTCATATTTGTATGAGGCAGTTCATGGTGATTATGTAGGTAAATAGGATCTTGGTTGATCAGGCTTTGGATGAGTTAACTACTTAAAGGTTTGGATGCTATTTTTAAAAGACTTTGCTGAAGTAAATCAAACATTCATGATGAACTAGATTAAGACATTTTGTTTAAGTTGCTTTGAGAAACCAATGTATTGTTAATTGTTGTTTTGTAAATGTTGAACTTATATGTGTCAACTGAAACTTGTAAGTTTTATTTTGAAAATGCTTCACTAAGTAATGAAGTCTCCTAAGCTTTCTGATTAATTGATTTATGATAATAGGAAACCTGAGATTGTAGAGATTTATAAACTAAATGAATGACTAGGCACTGGGCATGAGAAATCCATGTTCAAGTTAAAAATCTGGCAGAGAGGTTTTTGAGCATGCCTTGAAAAGATAGCACCCAATAACATGTATTTTTGTTGAGAAACAGTTCAAATTGAAAATGGCTAGCATAACCATTTCATTGAGTCTGGGTTGAGCCTGCACTAAAGAGTTTTAAGTCAAGTTTTTAGCTATGTTGATAAATAACTCTAGTATAGGGTAGACTCAGACATTTTGTTAATAAGAAGGAAAATATAAGGCACCTGAATTTCTCACAGACACACATGCACAGAAACATGCACACACACATGCACAAGCAAAGGCACAGTTGGTACAGTAATAAAATTATGGAAACTTATGTAAATTGATAAGTCTTGAGACATAAAATCAATGGTTATGCATTAACCCAAGTTTACTTTGAAAAGCTAGTTTTAGGAACACTATTGCTATGTAGAGAGTATTTCCTTTAAGAAATACTCAAACAGATTTCTACTCTCAAATCTCTGTACTCTGATTCAAGTAGAAAATAACTTATATATCCTCTTATATATAAGTTTAAGATAATTTAAGTAAACCAATATTCTTATTGGCCAAAAGATCCTGGATAGAAGAAAATTGGAATTAAACATTTTCTTGATTAAATGGCCAATGTTAAAAAAAATAAAAAATTTAAGTGGGTCATTTCATTTGGTACCAGAGCTATGTTGTTAAATAACATAGCAAAATTTTGTATGAGCTTGTTTGCATTGGATGTATGAAAGTGTTGACTGATTTGGATGCTTTGTTTGTTAATATTTACACTATGAACATCTATTATGACAGAATAGTGATAGATTAAAATGAATTAATCTACAAAGTATTAGGCAAAATAGACTAACCTAAGTATTATATCCATAGAGTTATGGTAGGACCCAGACATCAAAATGTAGGAACAAGTGAACCACCCATGGTGAATGTGCAAGAATTCATGAGAGCCATAAGGGATGGAGTAGGCAACAGGCAGGAAAATCCACATGAGGAACTTTCCAAACTACTCAAGACTTTTACCAATCTTGGAGGCAAAACTTTTGATGGTACAGAAGGAGTTATGGGAGTTCAAAATTGGCTCAGAATTTTGGAAAGAATCTTCGTAGACATGCAGGTTGAAGATCAAAGGAAGAGGCAAATTGCATCCAGACAACTGAGAGGAGCAGCTTTGGATTGGTGGGAGGTTATCATAGCTGGAAGACCAGAAGGAGAAGTGACATGGGATCAATTTAAAGCAATGTTGGAATGTAGGTTTGTCCCTGCGTCAGCTAAGGAGTCTTTACTAGAGGAATTCATCAAATTGAGGCAAGGGGTTATGAGTGTCACTGAGTACACTCAGAAGTTTGAACCATTGGCAAAGTATGGTGCAGTGCTCATCACTACTGAGGAGGCTAAGAATGGCAGATATATTCAAGGGTTGAACCCTAGCCTTAGTAGAGCTATGCTGCCATACAAGGACAAGACTTTTGATCAAGTTTTGGATTTGACTTTGAGCATTGAACAACATGATAAAGCTAGAGATAATTTCAGGGCATTCAAGAATAACCAAAACAAGAAGGGAAAGGGTAAATTTCACCCTTATGATAAGAAGAAAATAGACATAGCTTCCACCAAGAAACCAGAAGAAGTCAGGGCTACTGAAGTTAAGAATAAGATCACTTGTTATAACTGTGGTCAAGAGGGGCATATGAAGAATAGATGCACAAATGTTAGGCCTGCATCCTTCAATTGTCACCATTGTGGGAAGGAAGGTCACATAAGGAGAAATTGTCCAGACTTTAAGCAAGGAAAATTAGGGGCTTTGGAAGGAAAAGGCAAGGCAGCTGAGGGATCAAGTGCTGAAAAGCATGGTCAAGTTGAAGGTACTTTGCTTATTCACTCAATACCTTTTGCGGTAGTGTATGACACTGGGGCTACACACTCATTGATCTCCCATGATATTGCACAACAATTAAATTTGAACTGTATGATTGATGATAAGTCACTATTAATTAGAAGCCCTATATGTAGTTCATGTGTTCTGGGTATGATATGTATGCAACTAGGATTAAATATAGGGGGACATGTGTTTGAGTCAGACCTATATGTGTTGCAATATCCGGGCATAGGGATTATTTTAGGAGTTGATTGGTTGAGTAGACATAAGGCTATCATAAATATGGAGACAACAACCATATCATTGAAAGTTTCTGATGGACAAAGAATAGTTGTTCTTTGTGAGGCAAACAAGAATAGAAGTATAGCCAACCTATCTACATTGTCTAATGAAAAACCCATGCCTGCATTAGAATAAATCCCCATAGTGAATCAATATGGTGATGTGTTTGGTGAAGTAAGAGGGGTTCCAAACCACAGACCAGTTTAATTCTCAATTAGAATAATTCCAGGAGCTAGCCCAGTGGTTAAAAGACCAACTAGAATGGGGCCTAAGGAGTTGATGGAGCTGAAAAACCAATTGGTTGAACTAGAAGAAAAAGGTTTTATTAGACCCAGTAGCTCATCATGGGGAGCACCAGTGGTCTTTGTTAAGAAACAAGATGGATCCCTTAGGTTATGTATTGACTATAGGGAATTAAATAAAGTCACAGTAAAAAATAAATACCCCTTACCAAGAATTGATGATCTCTTTGATCAATTGAGTGGTGCAAAGATATTTTCTAGGCTTGATTTAGCTTCAGGCTTTCATCAGATGAAAGTAGAAGAGGAAAGCATAAAGTATACAGCCTTTAACACCAGATATGGACTTTATGAATTTTTAGTAATGCCATTTGGCTTGACAAATGCTCCTTCCTATTTTGTTGATTTGATGAATAGGATTTTTAGAGAATACTTGGATAAGTTTGTATTGATATTTATAGATGATATACTAATTTATTCTAAGTCAGTTAGAGATCATGAAAACCATTTGCATATGGTATTTGAGAAATTGAGACAGGAAGACTTGAAAGCAAAGTTTTCAAAATGCACTTTTTGGCAAAATGAAGTGAATTTTCTAGGCCATATTATATCAGAGAAAGGAATAGCTGTAGATTCCAATAAAGTCATTGCAGTGCAAGCTTGGAAAAGGCCTACTAATGTCACTGAGGTTAGATCATTCATGGGAATGGCTGGATACTATAAGAGATTTATAAAAGATTTTGCAAAAATCTCAATTCCATTAACCAGATTGACTAGGAAAAATCAAGTGTTTACCTTGACTGAGGAATATGAAAAAGCCTTTGGGAAATTAAAAGAAGCACTGGTACAAGCTCCAATTCTTAAAGTACCTGAAGGAAATGAAAACTTGGTGGTGTATACTGATGCAAGTGGACAAGGGCTTGGGGCAGTGTTGATGCAACAACATCAGGTGATTGCTTATGCTTCTAGGCAGTTGAAATCAAGTGAGGTAAGGTATGCTACTCATGACCTTGAATTGGCTGCTATAGTGTATGCTCTTAAGTTATGGAAACACTACTTGTTAGGAGAAAAATTTGAAGTGTATACAGACCATAAATCACTTAAATATTTGTTTTCACAAAAAGAATTAAATATGATGCAGCAAAGATGGATTGAACTCTTAGCCACATATGATTTTGAAATATTGTACACACCTGGTAAGGCTAATAAAGTGGCAGATGCCCTAAGTAGACAACATGCTAAAGTGGCTAGATTAATGATAGAAGAATTTAACACTTTATAATTATTAATTGATTCAGAGATAGAAAGTGATAACATAGAAAACATGAGCTTATGCAGTGAGAATGTAGAAATGGGAAAATTAAGTTTTATTACTCTGGGATCAGAATTGAAGAATAAAATTGTAAGGTACAAGACCAAGATCCATTTTTATTTGAAAGGAAGACTCAGATATTAAATGGTAAGGCAGTGGAAGGTTTTCAGTTGAATGATCAAGGCCATTTTAAGAAAGGAGGAAGAATATGTGTTCCAGCAGTTGATGAGTTGAAGCAAGAAATCTTGGATGCTTACCACAAAAACAAATATACTATACACCCAGGAAGCACAAGAATGTATCACAACCTCAAGAGAGATTATTGGTGGAATGGTATGAAGGGAGCAGTGGCAACCTATGTATCTAAATGTATGGTTTGCCAACAGGTGAAGGCTGAGTATCAAAAACCCTCAAGGATGCTTCAACCTTTACAAATACCACAGTGGAAATGGGAAGACATATCAATGGATTTTATTGATGGTTTGCCAAGAACTAGGAGGGGAAATGATAGCATTTGGGTAGTGGTTGATAGGTTAACCAAGTCAGCCCACTTTATACCAGTGAAATCAGAAAGAAATGCAAATACACTAGCCCAGTTGTTTATTAAAGAAGTAGTCAGGCTGCATGGTATACCAAAGACTATAGTAAGTGATAGAGATACCATCTTCACTTCAAAGTTTTGGCAGAGTTTTCACAAGGCAATGGGGACTGATTTATGCTTAAGCACAGCATACCATCCTTAATCTGATGGCCAAACAGAAATTGTGAACAAATTGCTTGAAGACATGTTAAGAGCTTGTGTATTGGATTGGGGAGGAAGTTGGGAGGATCATGTCTTTTTAGCTGAATTTGCATACAACAATAGCCATCATAGTAGTATAGGCATGGCACCCTTTGAAGCTCTTTATGGGAGACCATGTTTATCACCCTCAAGTTGGCTTGAATCTGGAGAAAAAGTGGTCTTAGGACTAGAAAATGTGAAGGAGACTTCTGAAAAGATAACTTTGATCAGAAAAAGAATTGCTTCTTCCCAAGATAGGCAAAAGAAATATGCAGATCAAAGAAGGAAGGCAGTACAATATGATGTTGGGGATTATGTATTCATCAAGATATCACCCATGAAAAAGGTTCTAAGGTTTGGGAAACAAGGAAAGTTGATTCCTAGATATATAGGACCATATAAAATTCTAGAAAGAATAGGAACAGTAGCCTATAAATTAGAGTTGCCAGAAGAAATGAGAGTAATGCATGATGTTTTTCATGTGTCTCAACTAAGAAGATGGGTTCATGATAAGGAGGCAATCATAGAATCCTCTAAGGATGTGCAGATTGATCCTAGAATGATCTATGAAAAGGAGCCAGTGGGCATAGTTTCTAAAGAAACCAAGAAATTGAGAAACAAAGAAATTAAATTAGTAAAAGTGCAATGGAGTCTAGACCCAAATGATTGCACATGGGAAGTGGAGGATAAAATCAGAAATGATTATCCACAACTGTTTGATTGAATGAAAGGTAAATTTATAAATATACTAATGAATCTGTTGATTGAGTATGCATTGTGATTTTTATCTTGTATTAATATGCATAGTGTTTAACTAAGTGGTTGGATTGAGAATGGTTTTGAAATCAGAAAATTGATTTTTCTGAAGTAATGATACTTAAGTTAAGTATGCAAGAATTGTGAGACACAATTCCTAAAAGGAGGGGTATATGTGATAACCCTGATTTTTGGTGAATCATTTCATAAGTTAATTTAGTTTATATTTTTTTTAATCACATTGAAAAGATAGGAATAGGAAATTGATTTGCAGATACATGGTTTAAAACATGTACATGTGCACAAGATAGTGTACACACATGTACACAGATTTATGTGTAATAAAATTTAGCAGAAATCAATAAATAAATTAAAATAACTAATTTAGAAATACATATGCATGAAGATAGAATTTTGTCTTTAAATAAAATATGGTACAAAGAAAATAAGAGCTAGGCTGAAATAAACTTAAAATCATTTAAAGAAAGAAAGAAAAATAAAAGACTTAGGTATACATATGTTATACATGTATACAGTCAACCAAGTTCTGGAAGAAAACAGAAGTTACATGGAAATGGCATGAGTCCTTAAACAAACACTTTATCCATTTCCAGTAATTTCTTTAATTTAGGAAATAAGAAGTCATGCATATAACATGACCGGGGAAAAATTAAAAGGGAGAAGCTGATTTCTGAAAAGGAAGACAAGGACCACATACCCTTTTATTTTCTTGAATCAAATAAGAGGCAGGCTATGTTTTGTATGGGGTAGAACTGGCATTAGGTAAATTCCATAAACCCTAGTAACAGCCAGGATTTATATAAGGAGGCTTGGGGTCATACCCATTTGCTCCTCACCACTTCAAGAAAAAAAAATATAAGACATAAACCAGAGAAAAATAGGAGAAGGCAGAAGACTAAAAGGGGTTCATAAAGCTTAGGAAGAAGAAGGATTAAGGTGAGTAACCTCACTGAAAACTTTGGCATTAAGTCTTGAAAATTGAGGCAGCCTATTTCAATTAATAATTCACTTTTGCAAGTTATGTTCATTTGTATGATTTAATGATTTTGGTTTGTTAATAATCTGTTTAAGTGTAAAACCCTCACAGTGATTTATACAAAAAAAAATAAGAGTCATGGATTTCATGTTTTAAAATGTTTATCTGTGTTATGTTTAACTCTGAGATGAAGTAGACTTTTATAGGTTTTTCCTTATGCATTTGTTATCTTAAAACTCAGGATTTATATTGTGAATATATGGTCTAAAAATGGAAAGAAATATGGGGCTGCAACATTGTGTTGTTGCTTATGTCACATGTTAACTGAAACAAAAGAAAATGTAGAAGTGCAATGTTGTACATGTGCTGAGCTTCTATGTTTATGAACTCCCCAAATCAAAATATACTTAGGGTTTAGCCAGATCTTCAAGATCATTAAGGAACTTATTGAACCAGAGGTAAGAGGAGATAACTAGTAAACTATTTATGACCATATGCTTATAACTTGATCCATTAAAACCCATAGGCAAAATGATGTGCTAAGAAATCACATCAGTTTTCATGATTAATATTTGCTTCTGAGAACATGACTTACCAATGTCTGGATGATTATATGTTGGTTGAACTGTTTATTTTTCTCTGATTGGATAATGAAATGCAGAGGGGATTAGCACAATTGTGAAAAGGGAAAATTAACACTTAGTAATTTAACTAAGGATTTTGGATCTTAGGGCTACAAAGTATAGCTTGGCAAGGGGAATATTGCAAGCTCACACATGGTATATTTATACCCAGGGGCCTGAGTGTGCTGGGTTAACAGAGAGATGTCCCAGGCAGTGTGTGTTTTAAAAGAGAAAGTAGCTAAAGACCCTATTATATTTGATAATGAAATTTAGAAATAGGTTCAGGAGAGGCCTGGGCAAAATCCCTGATGGCCAGTAAAAATTGAAAAGGGGCATGATGACTGAATTGATGATTACATTTGGTTGGTTTATGATGTTTTATTGGTGAATCTTATGATTGTTTTCCATGAACTAAATCATTGTGATCCTATATAATCTGATTGACACTGATATGGATGCACATATCACACAAAAAACATGCACAGGGATGACACAGAGTTCCTTAGTTCATTCAAAGTATTTGAATATAAATAAAAGTTAATATAAAATCACGTTTTCAGGCAGATTACTCATACCAGACATTAGTCTGACCCTTTTGTGTTTGTGCACCATTGGGTGTCTCATATTTGTATGAGCCAGTTCATGGTGATTATGCAGGTAAATAGGATCTTGGTTGATCAGGCTTTGGATGAGTTAACTACTTAAAGATTTGGATGCTATTTTTAAAAGACTTTGCTGAAGTAAATCAAACATTCATGATGAACTAGATTAAGACATTTTGTTTAAGTTGCTTTGAGAAACCAATGTATTGTTAATTGTTGTTTTGTAAATGTTGAACTTATATGTGTCAACTGAAACTTGTAAGTTTTATTTTGAAAATGCTTCACTAAGTAATGAAGTCTCCTAAGCTTTCTAATTAATTAATTTATGATGATAGGAAACCTGAGATTGTAGAGATTTATAAACTAAATGAATGACTAGGTACTGGGCATGAGAAATCCATGTTCAAGTTAAAAATCTGGCAGAGAGGTTTTTGAGCATGCCTTGAAAAGATAGCACCAAATAACATGTATTTTTGTTGAGAAACAATTCAAATTGAAAATGGCTAACATAACCATTTCATTGAGTTTGGGTTGAGCCTGCACTAAAGAGTTTTAAATCAAGTTTTTAGTTATGTTGATAAATAACATTAGTATAGGGTAGACTCAGACATTTTGTTAATAAGAAGGAAAATATAAGGCACCTGAATTTCTCACAGACACACATGCACAGAAACATGCACACACACATGCACAAGCAAAGGCACAGTTGGTACAGTAATAAAATTATGGAAACTTATGTAAATTGATAAGTCTTGAGACATAAAATCAATGGTTATGCATTAACCCAAGTTTACTTTGAAAAGCTAGTTTTAGGAACACTATTGCTATGTAGAGAGTATTTCCTTTAAGAAATACTCAAACAGATTTCTACTCTCAAATCTCTGTACTCTGATTCAAGTAGAAAATAACTTATATATCCTCTTATATATAAGTTTAAGATAATTTAAGTAAACCAATATTCTTATTGGCCAAAAGATCCTGGATAGAAGAAAATTGGAATTAAACATTTTCTTGATTAAATGGCCAATGTTAAAAAAAAATTAAGTGGGTCATTTCAGTTCACAATGGCCTCTATATTTTCAACCTGATAAAGAACCTTAGGGGTGCAGATGACAAGAAATGGTGTAATTACTCTAGTATTAGTAATAATGTAAATGATAAAAGCACTTTTGACCTTTGGCATTGTAAATTGGGTCACCCAAGTTCTAATGTTGTAAAAAACATATTGGGAAATAATAATATCGATTTTAGAGATATATCATTACCATACATACGCACTTATTGTCAAATGGGTAAAAGCCACAAGTTACCATTTTCTAGTTCTATAACTGAATAAAACAAACCACTAGAACTGGTGGCTGCTGACCTATGGGGTCAAGCACCAATAAACTCAGATTATGGTTACAATTATTACTTTTCATTTATTAATGCATATTCTAGATTCACTTGGATTTATTTTCTTAAGACAAAAGCAGAAACACAGAAAGCAGTAGTGCAGTTCATCAATGTAGCAAAAAAATTAACAAATTGGCAAGTAAAGTTCATATAAACAGATGTCGGAGCAGAATTCAAGCCACTAAAGGAATATTTTATAAAGAAATGAATAATTCATAGAATCTGTCCCTATACCTCAGAGAAGAATGGGTTAATTAAGAGGAAGCACATGCACATTCTGGAGACTGGCCTCATTCTCATGGCACAAGCATCTTTACCCCTAGTTTGGCCAGATGCATTCTACACCTCTGTATATCCAATAAATAGAATTCCAACAAAGGTACTGAAGTTAGAAACCCCTAGTGAGGTTCTCTTAAACATCAAAACTGACTACTTAAGCTTGGAGACATTTGGATGCCTTTTTTTCCATGTCTGAGACCATATAATGCTCATAAACTAAGTTTCAGATCAACGCCATGCAAGTTCCTGGGTTATGGATCTCACCAAAAAGGCTACAAGTGCTTAAGCAGCAATGGTAGATAATTATATCTAGACATGTTGTTTTTAATGAACATATTTTTCCATTTGCAGCAAAAGGTACAAAAGTCAGTCAAAAGGTATACAATGCCAAACTATCAATACCTCCCATACCAATATACAATCAGGAGATCAAAGAAAGAGTCAATGATCAAGATGAAACTGGTTCACAACACACAGAGTATCTGCTTAGACCAGGTCATGAATCTTTAGAAGCATCAATACATTCTGACAGTCACACTCAAGTCAATGAGCAACCACAAGACAGAGAACAAGAACTTCATAAAGACACTTATCAACATAAAGCCCCTCAATCTCATGATCAATCACCAGAGCAACATGGACATCACATGATAACAAGATCAAAAAGTGGAATATTCAAGCCTAAAGTATATACAGCAATTATAGAATTAGAAGAACCAACTACATATGAGAAGCAATTAAAAGCGGTAAATGGAAAGCGGCAAAGGATAAAGAGTACAATGTTCTCATGAAAAATAAGACTTGGAAATTGGTAAAACTGCTAGAACACAAAAATGTCATAGGATGCAAGTGGACCTATAAGCTAAAAAAGAATCCAGATGGAACAATCTCAAAGCATAAAGCAAGACTGTTGCAAAAGGCTACACACAAAAATTTGGATTTGATTTCAGTGAGACATTCTCCCCTATGGTTAAGCCTACTACCATCAGAATAATACTGACCATAGCACTATACAACAACTGGAAAATTAGACAGCTAGATGTCAATAATGCCTTTCTAAATGGTGAACTTCCAGAAGAAGTATATATGGAGCAACCACAAGGACACAAGCAAAACAACAGTGAGGACAAAGTGTGCAGAATACACAAGGCAATATATGGACTCAAACACGCACTACAAGTATGGTATAATAAGTTAAAATTAACATTAGTTAAACTGCGGTATAAGGCAACCAAGTCAGATAATTCTCTATACAACAGAATCAACAGAAATTCGACAACTTATATACCGGTCTATGTATATGACTTTATACTTACATGAAGCAGTAAAAATGAGGTCAACTGTGCGGTTCAACATCTAGACAAAGAATTCTTAATTAAAGAGCTAGGAAATTTAAGTTATTTCCTAGGAATAGAGGCAAGTAGAAAATCAAACACAGAACTAATCTTATGTAAGTGAAAATACATAGAAGAAATTTTGATCAAAGCAAAAATGGACCAAGCCAATGCACAACCTACACCAATGATTAGTAATCTACATCTATCCGGAAACAAGGGAGAACCCATAGACAATGAGAAAAAATATGAAAGTATGGTATGTGCCCTATAGTATGTCACAATAACCCAACCAAACATAGCATTTAGTGTGAATAAAGTTTGCCAGTTCATGCAAAAACCCTCAAGTGAACATTGGAAAGCAGTAAAGCACATTCTAAGGTATCTAAAAGATACGATAAATCAAGGCATAAATCTGAAAGCATGTAAAACATTAGAAATTCAAAGATACTCAAATGCCGATTGGGCAACCGATGTAGATGATCGTTGATCCACAACCGGGTATTGTGTATCATTAGGAGAAAATCAGTTATCATGGTGCTCCAAAAAGCAGCCAACCATCTCTAGATCAAGCACAGAACCTGAGTATTACAGTGCTGCAAGCACTACTGCCGAGATTATGTGGATTGAGTGACGCCTCATTGAAATCAGAATTCAACTAAAGAAGAAATCAACGATCTAGTGTGGCAATCTCAGCACCGTGTCACTATCTTCCAATCCTATACTTCACTCATGAACAAAACATATAGAAATAGATCTGTACTTTGTTCCCGAGCAAGTAATCGAAGGGAAACTAAACATCAACCATCTACCAGCCTTCTATCAACATGCATATATACTTACAAAGGCTTTATTAGCAAAAATTCATGAGATTAAAGTTAGATCTAAGAATTGAAGAAAGTGGTGGAAGAAAAGGAAGCGAAGAAAAACCCTAGCTAAAATTGATGGGGGTTATTGAAGGAATGAGATAACAATATCAATGTAAACATACGTATTTACAAAAGCAAAAGGGCATAAATGTAATTTCATGTTTGTACAGTTGTATATCATAGAACAAGTCAATACAGGCTATCGCATATACGCCTATAAATATAGCAGAATTGAAATGTAATCATATCAATATTTTCTGAATAAAAGAATACCACTTGTTATTCATTCTCTCTCAACTTGCAATTTCTAACTATTTGTAAGATGTTTGATATGATAACCAACTTTCAAACTTTTATAACTCGTTAGGCTAAACTAGATACTATTGAGGTTTTTGCACAAATGATACTGCTCCTAGAACCGGATGTAAGTTATTTAAATTAAACTACTTTGCTATAAGAAAAATTCAAATTTGTACTAATTTGCTTTCTCTAGGGGTAATTATAGCAAGGTGAGAATGCAATCGAGGAGGAACCTTAGCCTCTAAGATCAAATGTTCGCTCCTCCTGCAAAGCACACACTACTTCAGATACGAGTACCCATGGTGGATTTTCAGCATTGAGACATCATGCGGGAGAGTATCTTCTACTATTGGTTATATTTTTTATATATATTTTCTTTGCTTTCCGTTGTTTTAATTGTTTTATTTGCACGTTAGGTTACATATTTTGACTATTATATTTACTAACAATCAGGACATGAGCAAAAATCATCCAACTCGGGATCATATTGTTAAGGATTTGTGTGGTGCAGAGTGGTGGTTCCGTTACATATTCCATGGTATATTTCTTTTAGTGGAAATAGTTGGATAGCCCTTTTGGGTTAACTGTAAATTTTTATAGTTGATAAAGGTGTGTGAACATCTATTGTTCGAGTGGTTAGATGCTTCAACATTGATGCGAGCGGTCATAGGTTCAAAACTTATGTAGTGTGATTTATTATTAACTTTGTTTTGATAGCCTGTTCTTTTTAATATCTGCATATTAGTGTTCTAATTGGAGAGTCACTCAACTTGTGCTCACATGTTTAGATGAAACAATTCCACCTTTCAGCACAATAGGAACTATTCCAACATATAACTTTGAAAAAAGCATCAAGTAACAAATTATAATGAAATTTTTTGATAATAATATTTCATTCCTACATCTCCTATATTAAAATGATATTTAGATTCTATAGTTATTTGAATAAGATCAAAAACTTTGGATAAATAATTTTGACCATGTAAATATATATATATTGAATTGAGTGTGTGGGAAAGTACTAACTGCGCAAAGGAGGTACTGATGAAATTTTATGAAATTTGATATTTTTATAAAAATCAACTATGTTTTATAGAAATTTAAGTAGGTTGAATTCTTATAAAAATTAACTAAGGTTACAACAATTGATTATTTTTAAAAAAAAACTATGCTAAGCAAGTTTTATTAAAATTAAACACATTTAACTATAAAAACTAACTAAGTTTTTCAAATTTTTATCTAAATTAACCAAGTTTTATAAAGAAATAACTAAGTTTATAAAAAATAATTAAATTTATGCAATTTAATCAAGGTCACTAAAAGTTTATAAAAATTAACTAATTTTTATGAAATTTAACTGAGTCAACTGAGTTTACAAAAATACCATGTTATATAAAAATTAATATTTTTTAGAAATTAACTAAGTTTTATAAAACTTAAACAATTAACTAAGTTAATCAAGTTTTACAAAAATTATATAGTTTTCTAAATATTGACCAAATTTTATAAAAATTAAATAAATTTATAAAAATTAACCAAGTTTTATAAGAACTTAAGTAATTTTTGTAAAAGTTAATCAAGTTTAATAAAGATTTGACTAAACTAACTAAGTTTAAAAAAATGAACTAAATTAACTAAGTTTCTAATGAATCTATTAAGTTTCATAAAAATTTAGGTAAGTTAACCATATTTCTAAAAATTAACCAAATTTTATGAAAATAAAGTAAGTTTTATTAAAATTAAATAAGTTCATAATAAAATATAATTGTACTAGTAATAGTATAAATAATAATAGTTAGTATAAGAAAATGAAATATTTATTGTTAAAACAAACATTATATATGGATAACATACATAAGCGAAACAGAATTCTCGAACTTACTTTATTAAAAAAAGTTTAATTTTAGAAAAACCTTACATAAAAAACCAAATTTATTGGATATTGGTTCCATGTTGATAAGTAATCATGCTCCACCAATAAGTATTTCAAGAGCATAAAAAATCAAGTTTTAGAACATCTTTCCTAAGGTCGGATAAGTCATATAGTCTAATGACAACTTTCTCTCTGATAAGTGATGCTGTTGGGGTTGGACTACATACTGGAAGGCAGAAAGAAGTATGGTCGTCCCCTCTTTATCCTTCAAAAATCTATCATGCTTACGTTATAATGTATTATTTTGTAGTGGCGTTCATACATCTTTACCTTTTGTTAATATAGTTGTATGTATTGTTTTGCATGCTTTTATGCAATATTACTTTTGGTCATAAGTGTTTGTATGTTTAATACTTTGTTTATGAAATATTATAGATATATATCATGGTTTGGTTTACGAATCTATTTGATTACGCATATTCTAATGTATTAATCATGGTATTTTGAAATGTTATAATATATGTGCTGAAATAAACTTGTAGAATCATAAGTGAAAGCATGATGGTATATAACATTAAAAAATGTTATGAAAAATAATCTATAACGCTTTAAAATGTAATTAAAATAGGCATAGCCATAGTTTTTGAATACTATAATGTTTTAAAAATGCTATGAATATGTTATATAGCAACCAAAAAACGTTGGCAGTTATGTCAATAATAGAGTTGTAAATACTCAAGGATGATAGCAAAAAAACGCAATGTTACGGTATCTATCGGACATATAACATATCGTTTTACAACATTTATAAAAACGCTATAAAAGCCTTTAAAGTGATTTCGAACGCTATTAAAGGGTCAGATTGTTGTAATGATGGCCTTAATTGGCAAATCCGACATGATTGATCATGTCGGTGCCGACATGATTACTTATTCATTTTTGACTAACTACTTCATGTCCAAGTTTCCCAAAGTTATACTCCCATTGCACCGAAGCAATGCCTTCGTCACCCTAAAGCACCATTCAATGTAACCCAAAGCCAAACATCAAGCTCTTAGAAACCTTCGCCTTCAATTTGCTACTCCATCTCACATGGCCAACGCCGAACAAATTGTGGCCATCACCAACCATATATGGTCGTCATCAACCATATGCCTTAGCCAAAAATGGCCAAATACTTGGATCTCAAAATTCTCCATTTCCCCAAAATTTTTATACTTGTGCCTCAAAGCCAACACCATGACGCCCCAGAGGACCTTCCCCGACCAGACCTTGCCTTGCCAACACCAACATGATTTATCCTTTATGCCAACGTGATTTCTACTACTTAAATAAACACCAAATGCCATGCAACTTGTTTTGGGGCTTTATAGGCTCCAAACAACTTCATACCTGAACTGCATTGCATTTTGAAATTTTTTTATCTCTATTTTCCTAAAGTGACAACTTGATTTATATCTATCCAAATAAACTAACAACTATATCAAATAATTCACACAATCATCATATAAGTATCATTATTAGCACCAAAATTGGTCACAAACACTCAATCAATATGATAACACCACAGATTCAATATCCAATATCCAAACGAAATGAAGTAGAGAACAAATATGAAGAATGGTAAATTAAAAACAGTAAGAAATGAAATGAATACGAGATTTTATAGTGATTCGGCTTACTTCGGCCTACGTCCACTCCAAATGTTTTCCTTTTATTGATTTATACTACTGATTACAGTTACAATCCGTGAAATCTAAGAATAAAAATGGTAGAATATATCCTAGGTAGAAGAAGAAGAGAGCTAGCCCCAAGATCTTTTTCCTTAAGCCATGCTTGCTATATTTATAAAGGAAGCTGATGAAATATCTCGCTCAAAATCCGCATGTAGAACCTCCAAACCCAGATGGATCCAAACACAAAAAATGGGGCCTATCCGGGCCTCCTAGAAGGATCAGTCGCGATCCCTATAGGGGGGTAGACGTCGATCCATAAGAATCAAGAATGAGGGTCGACGATCCATAGAGTGGGACCTCCATGCCGCCTACTTTCTGTTTTCGTAGTCGTTTTCTGAGTTGCTTTGGTGTTTGTTAAGTTGTTGAGCGATCATCGTTAAGTTGAACTCCCAATCCAAGTGATCCATAGCCATATTGATCTAATCTGATCCATACTCCATCACATTGATCAGATCTGGTCCCCTACCTAGGGAAAGCGCCAATTCCATACTTAGCCAATTTCAGAGTGTCATCCATCTGAATCTATTTGACGATCATCCCTAGTCTTGAATATATCTGATCTCCGAACCTAATAATCATCTCTCCAGGTTTCCTGCCTTGATGACTACGAGATCCATTGGGTTAAATCCATGATATCATAGCCTTGCAAAAAGGCAAGATGACATTTGCCCCCCAAAACATGCTTTGCGATAAGAAAGTGTGCTTTGAATTGCCATAAGTCCGAAATTTGTAATCCGTAATCCCTCGATAGCCGAGTTTTCCAATCCAAAATCCAATCCCTTGCCAAGCCGAATCCTCGATCTCTCTAGATTGTTGGTGAAGTCCATGACCGCTTGGAGTCAATAGCCAATTCTAAAGTCATTCCAAATCGTTATCCAAATCCATATTCATCCAAAGCCTGTAACCAAATCCTTGATCTCTCTGGATCTTTTTCCAAATCCAAAGCCCTTATCTCACCGGATCATTATCCAAATCCTTGACCCCTCTGGATTGTTAGCCAAATCCACGACCTCTCTGGGTCAATGTCCAAATCCATAACCATTAGAAATCCTGGAAGTCAGCAAGCCAAATCCCCAATCCCTCCGGATCACTATCCAAGTTCATGGCCTCTCCAGACTGATCGATGGTCTCTTCGGACCCTTGCCAAGTTCAATTTAAAGTTAGCGACGAGTAAGCTGATCCTGTCGCTCTCCGGAGAAGCAAATCACTCCCTGCACTCTACCCCATTTGGGGCATATAGCGATGTCTTGATCCTCTTGGACCGATCACAGCCTCTTCGAGTTCTTGTTGAACCTCATCCTGTCAATCTCCGGTGATGGGGGAAAAAAGAAAAGTAAGCCGATCCTATCATGCTTTGACAAAGCGGCATTACATCCTGCACACCGGTTCAGTGTCCCTGAACATAAAGCGATGCCATGGCCTTCCTAGGTTGATCATGGTCTCTTTGGACTCTTGCTAGACCCCACCCAATTACTCTCCGACGAAAGGGGGAACATCGTTAAAGAAAGTCGATCTTGTCACTCTCTGGCGAAACGACTCACTTCTTGCACTCCAGTCCCTGACTCTCCGGTCAGGGACATAAAGAGATCAATTCCGTACTGACTTCCTTTCTTCAGCCTCGACTCTTCAGTCGAGGGCTTAATCCATAACGTACGAATCCATTCCATCGCTCTTTAACGAAGGGATTCGCACCTTGAGGTTATCACCCCATCTCTTCGGTCGGGACAACTGCGACCTGCTTTATTCATTGCATTAATACGAATTTAAGTTAAATTATTAAATTTGTGTCCTTACAACAAAAAAACTAGAAAATAAAGAAAACCAAACAGTGCCTCTCCAGGCATAACGGTTTATCATCGTCATAGAGCATTCCTAGGGCCTATCCTCGGTCCCGTACATGTGTAAGTGACTTAGCCATTTTATTGCGGATTTTGTTGTTTATTCATTTCATGCCATCCCAATTGAAAGATCACGATCTATGACCTTGATCCAAAGTCATTTCCATTTGATGCCTACGGTGGCTGCCCATGTTCCACCGTCGTTGCTTGAGTCTTCAAGTACTACGGCAGCCTGTCATTCCTGACGTGCTCCTCAACCATATCCTTTTAGTGTCTGCATTCATACATGGTACGCCCATCCAGTTTGTGGAATAGGCAGTATTTCCCAAATCAACGTTCCAGCTCTGTAAGATCCCTCCTTGCCAGTTTTCGATAGGGAGTTACCTCTTTGTATCCAGATAAATTTGTTTCAAGCCTTCCGTCAAATCCGAATAAGAGGAGAAATTCAGCTCCCGCTCTTTCCTTTGCCTCTTTGATCCATCATAACCATCATCCAGCTTCCTTTTTCCCTTATCCTTCCTAGAACCTTCTCCATTTAGTCCTTCACCTCACACAGCGTTTACCTCCTGTTTGTCGGCTCGTGTGTCTTTCTAGCATAAGAACCTCTCCGCTTCATGGAAGAATTCTCTGAGATCCATTAGTGGATCCCGTACTAGTGAAATCTTGAAGTCCGTTTCATCAGCAATTCCTGAAAATGCTGCCATTAAAACCATTGATGGATCGGGTCGATCCACCAAAGCCACTGCCGCATTGAATCATGTTAAAAACTCCTCAGGGACTCTCCGATCCTTTGTTTCAGTGCCACCAATGTCATCACATTCTTAGGTTGTGAAATGTGAACCCGAAACTGTTTCGTGAACTTATCCACTAGCTCATCCCATGTCCTGATTGATCCATTATCCAGCTGCCTAAACCAAAACGCAGCTAACTCCGTCAAGTATAAAGGAAAACATCTCGCAAGACTTCCTCCAATGCCCCCCAGGACTTACATATGCCGGATATACCTCATCATATACGTTGTAGGATTCGACTTTCCGTCATATACCTCCAGTGTTGGTTGTTTGAACTCCATTGGGTTCTTAGCATTCCTGATATTCGGAGTGAATGGAGTCCAATTAACATCCTTCAGACACCTTTTGGGCAATCCGCCTCTCATTATCTAACGTGTCAAATCAGTCATCCTTTCATTCTCATCCATTGGTGGTCTCCAACCCATATGCCTAGCCTATCCCCCAACTTCACATGGGTATTCTAGAAAAAACTCTTCATAACGTGCATCCGCATTCCGATCCATAGCAAATTGCACAACACCAACCACTGGCCCGCCATGAACCGATCTAGCCAAACCCAGGGTCATGCCCTAGAATACTAAGGGATCGGCGCCGACCCTTATGGGGGGATCAATGCTGATCCCTCCATGTCGACTAGGGGCTTACCCCGGCTGCTCCACTCCATTCCTCCGTCTGCTAGCTTCGTTTCCCTATCCCTGGTTCTGATTTTCTAAGCTCCTGCTGCTTCAACTTCTTAATCAACATTTTCAGCAGCTCCTGCGACTCTAGCCTATCCAACTTACCTAAGGAAATTCTACATCATCTCCATTCTCCTCTTCATAATCCGCTCCTGCAAAACATCCATCATAGTTTTCATCTTGTTCCTAGTGATGTAGATGGAGGGTTAATTATCTCCAGCTCCTAAGGAAGCCTCCTGACTTCCTCTATGGTGACTCCTTTCTGCTAGTGCTTTCCTTGTAGATTGTCTGACCGTTGATCTAAATCCAAGCTCCAAATCGTTTCCAAATCTGCAGGTGCAAGTAACCTAGCTCTGGTACCAAAATGTTAGCACCAAAATTGGTTACAAACACTCAACCAATATGATAACACCGTAGATTCAATATCCAATATCCAAACAGAATAAAGTACAGAATAAAATATGAAGAAGTGTAAATTAAAAATAGTAAGAAATGAAATGAACATGATATTTTATAGTGGTCTAGCGTACTCCGGCCTACGTCTACTCCAAAAGTTTTTTTTATATTGATTTATACTGTTGATTGAAATCAAAGAACAAATATGGCAGAATATAGCCTAGGTAGAGGAAGAAGAGAGCTAGCCTCAAGATCCTTTTCCTTGAGCCATACCTGCTGTATTTATAGAGGAAGATGCTGAAATATCTCGCTCAAAATCCGCATGTAGAACCTCCAGACCCAGACGAGTCCACACATAAAAAATGGGACCCATTTGGGCCTCCTAGAGGGAATGGCCCCGATCCCTATAGGGGGATCGGTGCCGATCCCTAAGGATCAAGGATGGGTGTTGGCGATCACTATAGTGGGACCCCGATATCGCCTGCTTCTTGTTTTCGTAGTCATTTCCTGAGTTACTTTAGTGTTCGTCGAGTTTTTGAGCGTTCATCGTTGAGTTGAACTGCCAATCTGAGTGATCCATAGCCATATTGATCTGATCCGATCTGTACTCCATCCCATTAATGCAATCCTATCCCCGCCTAGAGGAAGCGACAATTTCATACTTAGCCAATTCCAGCGTGTCATCCGTCCGAATCTGCTCGACTATCATCCCTAGTTTTGACTATATCCGATCTCTGAACCTAATAATCATATCTTCGGGCTTTCTGCCTTGATGACTACGAGAACCATTGGGTTAAATCCATGATATCCCGGCCATGCCAAAAGGTGGTATAACAATCACATACATTCATACATTACATAAAATCAATCCAACCATGATTCAAATGCATATAGTTTCATAAATCTGATTTTGTATGAAAATGACAACATGGTTGGTATAAAATGAATTAAAGCACAAAATTATCATTTTAAATTCGGTTCTAAGGTGTTATTAAAGTTAGATATATGTTTTAAAACATTTAAATAATTAAAACATCTTAAGGATCAAAATCTTACTATATCAATGAACATAGAATATTAAGAGAAGTAAAATTGCTCACCATTCACCAAAGTACAAGAACTTCAAAGCAAGTACAAGATTCCAAAGCAAAAACTGATGTAGAATAGCAACCACATAGATTCCAAGGTCTCTAAATAGTAGATCTACTATTTCCCTTTGCTAATCTCACAAAAACCTCTTATTATGCTAATATACTTGAAGTAATAATGGTTTTTAGTCTAATTTGGATTAGTGGAGGTTAGGAGGTAATTAGAAATGAAGAAAATTGATTAGTAGCATTTAGAGGAAGGTGATATTTATCTTAATCCTGAGTTGGGTCAATAGGTTGCACTAATCACCCACTAATTACCCGCTAATGTGCCTAAAACAGGTCAGAACTTCAAACAGCCAACATTTCTACACAATAAGTAAAAAATTCTCTTATGACCACTCTATGGAAAGAGAAACCGTCATTTCGTTCAAATGAAAGTGGTTTAAGACCCTAATTCGGCCCATATCAAAAGTTAAATACCTTACAACATTTAAAGGGTCAAAATCGTCCAATAAAATTCTAAGGTTAAAAAATGTCACTAGTAACATTTTCCAATGTTACAAAGTTATATGACCTCATATGAATTTAGAAATAATATTTTACTCTCTTCCGGTACGTAAAATACGGGTCGTTAAAATTTTGGTTTGCCACTTGATCTATATGCTTCCATAGCCTAGTACTTTAGCTTGCCCATGTCTCCCGACATGCATCCATCTCAAACAACAAAGCTCCCTCGATAGATAGCCCGCCAGAAAATGCCATATGCATGAGTCAAAGCTAAGTTCATAACGACTATTAGCTGACAACATCCATAAACAATGGCCCCGCATGCAACACACCTTCTAGCGGTAGAGTGGCTCGGCCAGAGACCCACTCCCAATGATGTCCTATACTTGCCTCCTCCATCATCCAGTTGAACCATCCTAAGATTCCTTATTTGCTCTCAGCAGGCTTTGGTCACCAGTGCCTAACTTCCCAACAAAAAGAAGCTTCACCCACACCGTTTCTTTGAAAAGACTAACACAAACAGCGTTGTTCATCTGACAAAAGCATCACTGTACAATAACCACTCCATGTGCTTTTGCTACACCAAAGCACCCCTACCCAACTACTATTTGGTCTAATGCCACCTATCCTTGACCAGTTCGTGCTCATAGCACAATCGGCCAGTTGGCAATCATCTCATCAATACAATCCAACTAGGACTCTAGCTATTACGCATCAGACCTGTAACAACCCACCTTTTCAACCCTCAAATGTCGACACTAATACATCCATGGTATTAAGTGTTGAGCATCCAAGTGCCGGAAAGGCTGCTTGTTAGGGTTAAATAAAAAGAAAAAGAACAGGGGAAATAGAACCTCACAGTGGAACGATAACATAGAATATAACAAAGACAGTAAAAGTTGTTGTTAACCCGCTTTGAGTCAAAGCGGATTTCAACTAGACTTAGAAGATCAAAATGAGGACGAAACGACTTGAAAATTGATAGGAACACTTAGATGAAGCAAAGGAGTGGTTCAAAGAAAATTCATCCAAAAATATGCTAAGTAAACAAGTCGGTGCCGATATGTTTTTACTCCATAATCATCCACTCCAACTTCATAAGAGTTATGATTCACCTTTCCCATATGTGTCTAAGTGATTTCCATGGGTTTTGGATGAGCTATTTCAAGATTTGTAGAATCAACAACTGAAACAGCAGAACAAATCAAGTGACGTAGGAGCGGTTACCATAATCAACCAACTATTGAAGAAAATAACATAGGATGTCGTAAAACTAAGTAAGAAGATGGATGCAAGAAAGTTCCAAGTGTTTCGAACAAGGAAACATGTCGGCATCGACATGGTTAAGTCGGTACCGACATGCTAGTTAACTCGAGGGTTTCTGGGATTTAGCACGTGACTTTGGGCCGATCTCTGGGCTTTGCTCCAAGTGAACTTCTGACCCAACAAGTAACAATCCGTATTTTTAACAATAAGATGTTTAAATATTTGATTTAAATATTGAATCGCTAATTTATTTGATGGTCCAAAAATTATGATTTTTCGCAAACGATCGAATCAGGACTCGAGACCTCTTCCATTGAGTTCGTATCGACGTTGTGAATTAAAATAAGTATGAGCATCGCTATATTCGGAGAACAGATGATCAAATGGCCAAACGATCTCGAAAAGCAGGAAATTATCATCCTGGAGCATTGTCTCGGATAGCGAAAAAATTTATACCATCGGGACCGAAAAATGAGGTAATGAACGTAGATGAGTTTCGTTGCGATTGAACACACCGTTTGATCGTGCGAACTCGAAACGTACGATTGTTTATTTGAGAATTTAAATAAACAAATAATATTATATTAATATAATAACCAATAAAAAATAATCCCACTCATTTTTCACTTGCACTATTCCATTGCCATCAATGGAAAACATGGCCACCTCCCCTCGTTTATATTCAAAAATCAAAATCCGATGATTCAGGCCATTAAAAATCACATGGTCAGGTTCGTTAAGATCGTAGAGAGGAGAACTATGCGCCTATGGGCTCAAACTGGGGTGTGATCGTACTTGGCCGAGAACCACTTTCTAGGTCCAAACTAGGGTTAAATCTAGACTGAGGTAGAGATCACGAGAGGCAAAACAGAGGGCGCAAATGAGTTTCTCTTGCTGACGTCCACCTTTCCCCGGAGTTTCGGAGCCTCCGATCAACTATATCAAAATGCATCGATAGGGGGAAGGAGCTCGGCTGTCAAGTCACAACCTCTTAGGCATGATCGAGTGTAATGTATTCGGATTTAGGGCAAAGCACATGTGTAGCGGAGTCCATTGCAATCGATGGTGCATCGTTTCGTCGACAAACAAGAGAGAAATCAAGTTTTGAAGCATGTGTCCATTTGGGTTTAGACACGAGTGTGCATGTACAGGCGATTTAGTTTGGAGAAGATAATTAGAAAAAGGTAATTATTTAATTGATGATTAATTAGGTTAATTAATTGTTTAAATAATCTGATTTCTAACCATATCTTTTAAATGTCATATTTTTGCATACGAGGTCTGTTTTGGATGTCGTTTCTTGTGTTACACTCGTGATGGAGAGCTCTACGACTTGGCATCAGTTTGGTCATATTTGATTTAGGTGGGTGATACCATCTCTCACCATACTATGATTGTTAGTATTGTATTAAAATGACGTTTTGAGATGATTTCTAACTTTAAAACATAATTTCTAACATACCTAAACCTACATCTTATTTAATAAAAGAATTAAAAGTGTTTTAAAATGGTTTTTAATTAAATATCATATTTTTTCCATTAACACACTATTTTGATGATGTTGCTAGATTTGGGCTATTTTGATATTAATCCCATATTGGCTGCTTGGATGTATTATATTGCATTATTATAGATGTATATAGGCTATTATAGATGTTTATATGCTTGTCGATTGCATGTATGCTTGTTTTCTTTGTTTGATTGAAAATGTTGTTCGAAGGCGAAATAGTATTAGAAAATATCTCATAGGATATGATTTCGTGCATAGAGTTTCATGCACGTCGATTGATCTGAAGATGGAAGATAGATTTGGAGATGTGCTTTGGATTTTGGGATGGATGCCAGACGTTTTCGTTTGGTTTGTATTTAACAGCTTTTGGTGAAGTATACGACCAAAGTGGTCGTTATCGACTGCTCTAGAGTGGTCAATAACTACCATGGCTAATTTTACCAATTTTGACATGGACGATGGAGAGGTTTCATAGAGCATGATGTGATCGTTCGTTCGTTCGTTCGACATTTGATTTGATGCTATGACTCTTCGACGAGTAGTTTTGGCGGTGAAGCGAAAATGTGATGCTTCGAAGCGATAACTTCTTGATTCGACGATGATGATTTCATGATGGAAAGTGATGGCTTTGACGATGGATAGTTGAACTTCAGGATGAAGAGTAGCCAGATTCAAGGAACCACTGGAGGAAGATTATGGGTCACACGATGACATTATATGACTAACGATGGCTGTCTAGAATAGTTGCTAACCACGACAACTTTAGATGAGAGTCGTAAGGACAGTTCTAGAATAAGCTTTGCTATGGATGATATGTGCAAGGGGATCATTGATATTAATAGGTTTCAAAATATACTCATAAAGCCGGGGTATGTGAGGATGCTCACTTGGATTACAATGTGCCTTGGATCAAACGATGACCCGATCCACTTACCTTGGACTATTATGTGCAGTCTAGTTCCTGGCCTTCTGATTGGTATAGGTTCGAGTATGGAGAAATCGAGACACTGAGTAATCCATGACTATACGATGGGGTCATACGAGTATCATATTTCCAACGCACTGAGTGAGTGAATGTGAGGATGGATGACGGATGCTATGTTTGCTTGATCTTTTATCGCCTTAAGGATGTCACACGATATTATCAATGCAAATATCTATACACCCTTAGCACTTTAATGTATAGTACACCCATGATGGCCACGATGATATAATAACAAACATCATATGTTATGTGCTAACTCTTTGGATGCAGGGACAAGTCAGGTATGATTCTCCATACCCTATTTCCATATATTATACCGATTTTTATAGTGTTTTGAGATTATTTATTGCTCACACCAGACTGTTGTTTGATTTGAGGTTTTATGCTTTGCTTCTTATTATCTTGGGTACTCTTAAATGAGTAGGCTAGAAAGCAGGTGTGAACGGTACGTGGAGTTTTGTAGATGGACTAGTAGGAGGCGACGCTTTCTAATACTAATATTTTAGGCTTATTATTGTTATTCCACTGTATGACATTGTGAAGCCTTGACAGTGTTGCTTACTATTATCAGAGATAGTTTATCAGTTGTATATACTTGATTATTGTTTTGTATAACTGTATGAGCATGTGTACTCTGATTCTGTAGTTCATATAGTTATTACTATCTCGCATGTTATATATCTATGATGACTATTATATTTCATCTGATGCGCTGTGAGATATACGACTGGTTAGGTGATTGTTTGATGTTTTCTTTCTTTTTCTTCCTCTCTTCTCTTTCACTCCTTTTCTTCTTTTCGATTTCCCTTCTTTACTTCTATTTCTTTCTCTTGACAATCATCCACATCGGCCCGATGAGCCAGCGGTGCACTATTTGGTTATATGAGCATCGATGCTGTAGGGCGATCATCACATAACACGACTGTTTCTCTATAAATACCAGCCTACCTACAACCAAGGAGGGATCTTTTTGCTTGATCTCTTCCCTAATCTTCAGCTCTTCACTCTGGATCTAATCTATCTACCATTGGAGACTTCTTCATCTTCTTTACACATATCTTCTACTTCTAAAATTCTTTAGAAACTCCATTGTAAATATGAGATCCACTAAATAATGGTCGGATCTGATGTAACTAGTTGTAATCCGGAGAGAGAAAAACTAATAAAAGAGATTAAAGTGGACGTAGGCTAGAGATTACCCCGAACCACTATAAAAATTCTTGTGTGTTCTTTATTTTTCTACTATTCTTATTTGTTTGATCGGGGATTTCCACTTCTTTTATATTTATTATAAAATAACTGGTGCTTTCATCTGATTTCTAGGTGTTGATTAATTTTTTAGGTCAACATTTTAGTGCTTTCACTAAGAACCAAGAGCTAGATCTGAATACTTAAACCTTGAATCTGAGATCCAGAGAAGATGAAGAGGCCTAACACTAGATCTAAGGCTTGAACAAGCTAACTAGAACATGAGGGCAGCCAGGAGTTGTCCTCAAATTCTCATCAATCCATCTACATGACCAGAGAAGAGATAGAAAAAATAATAAAGGAGATGCAAGATAGAACAACATGAAATGCTTGGAGGATTTTCCAAAGAATGGGACAACATTGAATAGCTAGAGCATTGGAGATTCAAAAACAATTGCTATGAGCTAATGTAGGAACATCTAGAGTTGGAGCTGAGTAAATTGGAGCGATGCCCCTACAAACAGAATAACTCGGTACGGCCTAAATCAACTCGGTAACGAAAAAATTATACTCAGGGGAAACGCTGATATGAACTTGGAACATGTTGGAATGCCAGGAGCAAGCGATGCTGGAGCTACAAACACAAATCAGAATGTGAATAGGCAACGGCCGAAAGAGTATGTGCTGGAACTTCTCCATAAGAACGGAGAATGGAATGAAGCCAGATGAGCAGGTCAGAATGCTAACGTGCAACAAGAGGAGTACATGCCAGAGTAAATTGGAATCCATTCACTTCTAATATCCATAACGCGAGAAAACCTCCCAATTTCAAGCATTCAAAGCTAGAAATGTACGATGAAAAGTCAGATTTGTTGGTTCATTTGATGAGATACATCTGACATATGGAGTTGTTGGGTGCTTCTGAGGAGGTAATAGGTAGTGCTTCCTATTATACTTAACGGACTTAGCGGTATGTAGTTCAGACAACTAAAGAATGGGCTCATAAGCACGTTGACCAATTTTGTGATTAAGTTTTTGAGACAGTTCAGAGTTCATGTCTCGTGATCAAAGAATGTGATGACACTATCAAGCGTGAAACAAAGGCCTGGAGAGACCTTGACAAGGTATTTAATAAGATTTAATGCAGCAGTAGCCACAGTCGGTAAGCTGGATCCATTAATAATCTTAATGGCGGTAGTATCTGGAGTTATGAGCAAGACCGACTTCAAAGTTGCACTAGAGAGCGATTCATGGATCTTACGGAATTCTATCACGAAGCTAAAAGTTATTTGCGTCAAGAAGACACCGAAGCAAAGGATTCTGAAATTAATGATGTGAATGATAGAGAACTTTCCAAAGCAAGAAACAGAAAGGACAAAGTAAAGAGAAGGGTTGATGATGACTTCGAGGAATTGAAACGACAAAGGAGAGAGCCGAAATTCTCCTCCTACACTGATTAAATAGAGACCCAGGAGAGGATATATCTAGATATTAGTGGGCAGATCCTCCATCGGAAGCCTGCTGGAAGATAGCCCATGGATTCAGAGAAAAGATCTGGAAATTTTTGCATCTTCCATGAGCTTGAGGGACATGAAACGAACGAGTGCTGACACCTTTATGATCTGATTGAAGAACTGGTTCAAAGCAACCAGCTGCAGCAGTACGTAAGGAACTAAACTTAAATAATGCGACCGGAGCAACCACCATCTGTAGCAAACACATCGAGGAACAACAAGGGATATGGTCCGAGATTCGAAATCCCATGAACGGGATGGTCAGGAGTCCGGTTCGACTTCCTTGCTTCATTTTTTCTTGCTTTGAATAATTAGGATAATTATAACCTCAGACCGCTTACACATGTACGATGCCCAGATTGGCCCCTAGGAACACTCTGAGTCAGATGTCTAGGATGACTATTTAGGATGATAATATCCTCAGACCGCTTATGCATTTATAGGAACTAGATTGGTCCCAGGCACTCTCTGAGTCGGATGTCTAGAATGGATAATTAGGACTTCTGCTTGTTTGCTTTGATTTTAGTATTTGACTTTTGAAAAAATCATATTGAATGTAAGACTATATTGATCGTGTTAAGTCTCCTCTAGAGAGACGGAACCAGAGTGTAGGGTGCAAGTCCCCTCGTCGGAGAGCGAGCGGATGGACTTGTATGATATTGATTGCTTTAAGTCTAGTTCGAAGAGACGGGACCGAAGTGAAGAGTTCAAGCTCCCTTGCTAAAGAGAGAGAGGATGGGCTTGTACAAAAAGTAAGTTCCCTCACGAGAGAGTGAGCAGATGGGCTTCCTTGGTCATTTAGTCCTTTGTCGAAGAGCAAGCAGACTTAGCAAGGATCTGGGGAGATCGAAACCCTAGATTGGGCAACGAACGGTCCGGAGAGATCGAAACTCTAAATAGAATGCCAAATGATCTGGAGAGATCGCCTTACTATAATGTTAAATGGTCCGGAGAGATCGAATCGTAGATTGGATCATGAATGATTTAGAGAGATCACATGTAAAATTGAATGTAAAATGATCCGAAGAGATCAAACCTTAGAATGGAAACATATTTAATAAAAGGATTTGAACGCCTTGAATTAGAGTAACACAAATAAATCCCGAATGAACACGGGATGGTTTTAATATATGATGTAATAACACCAAATGAAATTGGAATGATTGTGATGTATAAATGACACTTAACTAGAGACTAGAGTCTTTAGTTATAACAGGTTCCAAAAACGACCTATGGTTTGCAAGAGAATCTGAAGGAACTGGATGATTCACCAAGATTAAGATCAAGGGATAGTCGAAGAACTCAACCATCAAAGACTGATTATTGGAACTTGTTCTTGAGCAAAGCACACCTTACATGTGGAAGGCATACTTTAGGGGGCAAATGTTAACTCGCTTTTCAGCCAAAGCAGATTTCAACTGGACTTAGAAGATCAAAACAAGGACGAAACGACTTGAAAATTGACAAGCACACTTAGATGAAGTAAAGGAGTGGCTCAGAGAAAATTCATCCAAAAATACACTAAATAAATAAGTCGGTGCCGACATGTTCATGATGGTGCTGATATTTTTTTGCTCTGCAATCATCCACTCCAACTTCATATGAGTTATGATCCACCTTTCCTATATGTGTCAAAGTGATTTCCAAACGTTTTGGATGACCTATTTTAAGAGTTGAAGAATTTACAACTAAAACGGTAAAATAAATCAAGTGATGAAGGAGCGATCATCGAAATCAACCAAGCATTGAAGGAAATAACATTGGACATCGTAAAACAAAGTAAGAAGATGGATGCAAGACAGTTCAAAGTGTTTCGATTTAAGAAAACATGTCGGCACCGACATTGTTAAGTCGGTACTGACATATTTGGTTAACTCGTGGGATTCTATGATTTGGCACATGACTTCAGGCCAACCTTTGGACTCTGCTTCAAGTGAACTTCTGACCCAACATGACTGTTTCTTTATAAATACCATTCTACCTGCAACCAAGGAGGGATCTTTCTGCTTGATCTCTTCCTTGACCTTCAGCTCTTCACTTTGGATCAGATATCTCTACCATTGGAGACTTCTTCCTCTTCTTCACTCCTATCCTCTACTTCTCAAACTCTTTAGAAACTCCATTGTAAATCCGAGATCCACTGGATAGTGGCCAGATCTGATATAACTAGTTGTAATCAGCAGAGAGACCAACTAATAAATGAGATTAAAGTGGATGTAGGCCGGAGATTACGCCGAACCACTATAAAATTCTTGTTTGTTCTTTACTTTTCGGCTATTCTTATTTGCTTGATCTGGGAATTTTACTTCTTTTACATTTATTATAAAAGAACTGGTGCTTTCATCTGATTTATGGATGTTTATCCATTTTTAGGGTTAACGGCTGTCACTAAAATATACAAAGTATATCAGAATTAAAAACGAGTCCCATCAGCCTGGATAGTTATAACTTCTTGACCTTACAATTGCTGATGGGTAAACATAATTATATGATGGAAAATAAAAATACTACGGTAGGTGAACATGTAGGTCTTCTCCATGAGCTTCATGTCCCACCAACGACAACCTGGAAAAACTCGATCTGATCCGAGCACTATAATAAAAATAACACTTGAATCAGTCTGGAAAACCAGTGTGAGAAAACTCAAGAAATATGATAAACGTATAAAAATCTGAGAGACTACGCTGCCAAATACGAAAAGGGTTTTATCTCATAAGAACAACATCCATATATGAAGGAATGGAAACAAATCAGAACAAAAATCCAAACTTGAAAGGATTTACACGGACAAGATCAAAATCCAAACTTAAAGAATGGACACAAATAATTAAACATAGAGAAGAGCATAAGGCACTTCTCAATGTAATCAATGAAGGATTAACTCCAAGGACCGAATTAAAACAACGAGAATGAATTTATCCAACATGACTAGGAGGGTGCACCTCTACACCGAAAGTATACCTTTAGATAAAGTATACTTAGGAGCCCATGCCAAACACGCATTACTCTCGGGAACTTCCAAGCTAGAACCTCACAAACAATATTTGAGAATCTGAATATATTCACATCACCGCATGCATGCAATCGAAATCTCTCTAGATAAATGTGAATATACCTAATGGGTATGACCTACATAGTTTGACTCTCACTCGCTCTTTGGTTTTAGTTATCTCCGGTGTTGGATTCCAATGCTCAGAAGAGCTACAAATCGACTTAGATTGATGAAACACAAAGAAGGATATCAATGCTACAAACGACAACAAATTGTCTTGAATCGACGAAGCACAAAGAAGGATATAAAAATCGATAGTCAATGAATCAACTATCGAGAATAACAAAAATTATCGTATATGGAAATATCATATGCTTATCACAACTTGTTGATCTCAAACTAGTACTACCCCAGGGAAAACAATGAAGCTGGACAAGTTAGAGCAGTGTTGCTTCCTACCTTGACTCGACATACATTCTTAACTTTAAGAATAGCAAGAGTAACCTTAACTTTCAGTGCTAAGCATGTACCTAAATCCTTTCCATATAAGTGTTCCCACTTATAGAAATTAAATCTCTTACACTTATCACCACTTGTCGATCCCAAACCAAGCCACTATCCCCGGATTAACAATGAGTCGGACAAATTTGGGCATTATTGCCTCCTAGACCTTGCCTCGACGTACATTCTCAACTTTAAAGATAGCAGGGGGTTCCCTTAATGTTTAGTGCAAGGTGTAATATTAAATATTTCCTATAAACGAATCAAACTTTTAAAACATTCAACTCATACCTGTGCTTGATTTTCACATCACGAATATTTGTAAAGCACTTTAAAAACACTCATTAAAATATTCTTTTAAAGTGCTAATTATATTTCTAAGTGTATTAAAAAGAAGAGTTAAAAACAAATGTCATTAAAACATTGTTTACTATAAACCCAAAACCAATTACACTTAGCTTTATTTTTAAAACATTCTTTTTAAAGATATTTTCATTTATAAAATATTATTTATAAATCAATTTATTATCATCTTTAAAACAAAATTCCTCCAAAGATTTAAGAATATCAACACTAAATAAGTCAAGTAACAAGTTTTTTTGATAACTTTACGAAATCAGTTATTATAACAAAAGTAAAACCCATGAATTCTTTTTCAATTCTCAGAAAACAATTATTACAACAACGGTGTTGTAATCCATGTTTCTTTTTCACTTTTTAATAAACTCAAAAATACTTGAAATATTGTTTTAAAAACATCGATTTCAAATATTACTTGGAAAATCTCAAGTTTAAAATATATTTCAAACTCAAAACCATTTCCTTTCCTTATTTTGAAATAAAATTTCTTCTTCAATAATTTATATTAAATCATTTAAAATATATATAAATTTCAAACCACTTTTAAAACACTTAAATATATGTTAGAAAAATTCACTAAAAGGATTGAAAGAGAAAAGTCAAGCTTAAAACCATTTTATAAAAGTTGGAAATAGTGCCGCAAAAGTGCCGCTAAAAAAGTATGGAAAATTCCTTTAAATCGGTTCTTTTCAAACTGGGATTTTTTCACAATTTTACAGAGTATGAATACTATATATATTTTTAGAACAACATACTATGAGTCTAGTATGCACACAAAACTTTAGAGAATTTTGAAGTCAATAAAACTTATTTGGAAATTGCTTTAAAACTTGACTTTTGAACTTCAATACCGCGACCAAAACTTTTCTATCTTTTAAACGCCTTGGAGTTGGGTGTTATAAACTTTTTCAAGCCATCAAAACTTGGTTTAAAAAACATTTTAAAAGTGCAAAGTCGCGACCAAATATTTAATGATGCAATCACAAGCACAAGAGAAACTAACAAAGATTGAAAAAGGAGATTTCATAAGTGTCGGCATAGCGATAGTCACTATAATGATAATTTCACAAACAACCAATAAATCACATATATATTTCAAACAAAAATCCATATAAGCAATATAACTAAAAAAATATCAACATTAGAGAGAAACACCTTAGGGTCTCTCTACAAAAGTCTCCAGTAAATCTCATATATGTATATGCATTTTGAAGTGTTATGTAGCGATCTACTCGCTAAGAAGACACTTCAACTTTCTCTTTTGTCCCCTGTAAAACAATGGCTATTTATGCCATCAGCTTCGAAGCGGGAATCAAATCCAAACAAGCAATATAAAGTATAAACAACATAAACCGCAATTTATACTTCACAACATTTTGTCAATTTTTAAAACCATTTTAAAGTGAGATTAACTCACTTTCTAACTAAAGATAAAGCCAATACTTCCTACCACAAAAAACAAGCAGACCACAACTTCCAACCTTACCCTAGCACCACACGTCCAAGCTTCAGACTCCTTCCTTCCCCTTTAAAAACCCACGCCACGCTCAAGAAAAAGGCCCAAAGCTCATGGCCATGCTTGGTTCAAGGGAGAAATGCTCCAAAACTTGCAAATTTGAGAAGGTAGAGATGTTTGCAATGTAATTTCAAGTTTAAACAATGATTTGGATGGGAAAAAGAGCGAGTTTTGAAGAATTTTACTTTGGAAAATATCAGAAAAAAGAACTGGAAGAAGAGAAAATGAAGAGAAATGAATTGTAAAGGTGAAAATGAAAATGAGAAGGCTCTTTGTAAAATTCAAGAAGGAGTTTTTTAGCCCTACTCTCACACCCCCCCCCTCCCCAAAGCCTCACTACCCCCATACTCTTCCATATACCCTTTGTACTTTCCATCACATCACATAAAAAGGAGAAAAAGTATTAGCAAAAGTCTTCCTCTTTAATTGCCTTCATTAACCATTAATTATTGTTTAGTAAAAAGTGTTTTCTTATTTGAATATGTGTGTGTAGAAATATAAGTGTGTGCATGTGTGTGCAACAGCGTTGCAAAAACTTTCATTCGGTAAAAGTCAAAAAATCGAAAAAATTAATTTCGGTCACATTTTCAATTTTCCACCGAACTATTTATTTATGTAAACAAATTTACAAAATGAGTTTACCATTATTATTTATTAATTAAAAGGGGTTTAATAATGCTATTAAATCCACTTAACTAATATAAAATTCATAATTCAATTATTTAAATAATTCCTATATTCAAATTTAAAGTGTTCACATTTTTGGGATGTTACATTCTCCCACCTTAAAAGAATTTCATCCCTGAAATTAACATGGAGCTGAAAAGTAACAACCCTATCTAAAAATCAAATTACTTACTTGGTTTTCAGTAACCTAATTAATTATTATTTTTTCTCCTAAAAAATACATGTTAAAAGCTGTAACTTGTGTAAAGAGGATAAACTGTAACACTATGCATACAATCTTTTCAAAAGAAAATTTTAAAACTAAATGCCTGAGTTTTTATATTCAAAATATATTTACAAATTCCTCCAAGGTGAAATATATCAACTCCAAAATCAGTCATGATAAGGAGGGGGCTCCTCCTACGAAGCATGGTATAACTCTAAAATCAAAATAATATGGAGCATCCAGTGGTATTTCGGTTCCTCCCTAAACAATAACCAAGTAAAAAAATATACCTGGTGAGTCTTCCAAATCGAAAAACCCCCAATCGTCTAACTTTAGTTATAACAAAAATATTTAAAAAAATCACTTCACACAAACTTATGATAGCCTAACTGTATGTTGTGCATGGATCATTCGTATGCAATATCTGATCCGACCACTTGCTCGGATACATAAACTTTACTTCCAAACTAGTATCGCTACTCGACCTCTCTAGTGTGGACTCCAATCAGGTTCCTTAATTAGAAACCTCTGTTCTCCTTACATAGCCATACATTATGATAGAAAACCTCAATGTCATATCAAGAATCTGAATCAAGTATTCATCGAAAAGCATCAAGTGAGAAATCCTTGTTCGAACTGGTGTGAATCACCTCGAAGTTATGTACTCAAATCCTAGATTAAGAACTGTGCGAATAAAATGATCTACGTACAATTTACGTACTTAATCCTATTGGTTTCTTAACTATATGAATCTCTTTCTAAATCACTTTCATTTTCATTTATAGTATTTCATTCAATACTTAGATTACTTATGAATCATTTCACAAATTTCCACTCAAGTTTATAAACATTTTATAAAGACACATCTTTATAAAACATTAAATTAAAAACTTACTCTACTCTTATTTACTTGTATAATACTCTTCTACATCCTAAGAGTATATACAAAATGTCAATTCCATTTTACTTTTCAAAATTCAGATAGAGGCCTCAACATAATATAGGTCTTAAAACTGAGTTAATCACTTCGACCTCTTTACCTATCCGGTCCGGTAAGTAGCTAAGAAGAGTAGGATACTGGTATCCAAACTCAGTCCCGGAGTCTACTTTTTCTTAGACATCCCTAAGGTAAAGATGTTTATTAGTCGGCCCAATACCATCAAATAGTTTATATGACTTAGATGTTTAAACAAAGATACGGTTTAAATAAAACAAAGTTTATTAAGACCTTTCTATCTAATTTAACCCATTTAAAAACTTGTGTTAACTTATTTCTTCTCTATCCAAGAGTTAAAATTTTCATTTATCGAAACATTCTTAATCAAAATATCTTTTATTTTAAATCAGTTTCCTATAAGGAAACTTAAGACCTAAAAACCTAGTTTTTATTTCAAAACTCTTTTTGAAATCATAATGCATATATTTCTATATGTAAAATAACTTTAACAATTTATTCACTAACACTCATTTTGGATTCGTTCGGATTCGAACTCATTTCGATCGCACAATGATAAAGAGAATAATTTACTAAGTGCGCTACAATATTCACCTAAGCAAACATTCGATCGTCACTTAGAAGATTATTCAGATTATCACAAAACTATTCAAGATGTTTCCCTGAACTATCCAGAAAATGTATATGTCTTAAAAATTCTCTTTGAAATATTTATACCTATAAATACTTCCAAGTAATACTACCATTACTTTTCTCAAAATCTGTTTGAAATCATTTCAAGAAAGACCGGGATTTAAATTCTTAGAAATACTTTTTACTTATAAAACACCCTTTATAAATCGTATTTAAACCATTTTATATACCACACTCATATATAATTACCTTTAAAATCATCTTATATTATAATAACTTCCCTTCATTATAAGAAACTTTTCACAAATATTTATCCTTTAAAGGTCTTATCTTCACATTTAGATTAAACAACTTTATTAAATGATGACTTTTAACTTAACATTTTCACTAAACACCTTATAGTCAAATTGTGAAACTTAATTCACAAGGGGTTCATTGTAATACACTCACAATTATAAAAACAAAAAATGCTCATAAACTGGTCAAGCATAAATCAACAATTAACAAGTAATAGTCAATGCTCCTAACCTACCCAAGCATGACAAATCAAATAACAATGATAATAAAGAAATATTATCATTAATAAACAAACACACCATAAATAACTATATAAATTTGAAAATTATTTCTTTATATATATCAAATATATAATCCTAGGTAAAATATTTCATTTACTAAATTTTCAAAAAATCAATATCATGTCCTTTTGCCTTGTGCAAGTGTGTAGAAATCATTATCGACACCGTAGCATCCCACGTCTCAGCCAAAATTAATAATCCACTCAACAGACCAATTAACACAATACGTTTTTATAGCAATAACGAATATGCTATTGTATATATAATATACTCAATCTTTCTAGGGTGTCACTTACCATATTCCTAATGAGTCATACCATACCAAAGCTGAGGTTCTCGCTTGACCTTCAGCTCTGATACCGAATGTAACAACCTGCATTTTCGACCTTCAAATGTTGACACTAATATATCCATGGTATTACATGCCGAGCATCCAAACATCGGAAAGGCAGATTGTTAGGGTAAAATAAAAAGAATAGGGGAAATAGAATCACACATTGGAATGATAACATATAATATAACAAAGATAGCAAAAGTCGTCACTCTAAGACACAAGGTATGTCAGAGTTAAGAAAAACCTCATCGGCTTGGATAGTTATAACTTGCTGACCTTACAATTGCTGATGGGTATACATAATAATACCGCAAAAAATATAAATACTATTACAGGTGAACATCCATCTCTTCTCCATGAGCTTCATGTCCCACCAACGACAACCTGGAAAAACTCAGTCTAACCCGAGCAGTATAATAAAATAACACCCGGATTAGTCTGGAAAATCAGTGTGAGAAAACTCAAGAAATATGATGAATATATAAAAATCTAAGAGACCATGCCGCCAAACACGGTATGAGTTTTACCTTATGGAAACAAATAAGAACCAAAATCCAAACTTGAAAGGATAAACACAAACAAGATCAAATTACAAACTTAAAGAATGGGCACAAATAACTAAACATGGAGAAAAAGCACAAGGCACTTCTCGATGCAATTAAGGAAGGATTAACTCCAAGGCTTGAATTAAATCAAGAATAATGAATTTAACCAACATGACTAGGAAGGTGCACCCCACTACATCGAAAGTGTGCCTTTGGATAAAATATACTTGAGAGCCCATGCCAAACACACATCACTCTCGTGAACTTCCAAGCTAGACCCCTGTGAACAACATTCGAGAATCTGAATATATCCACATCAGCGCATCCATGCAATCAAAAATTCTCTAGATAAATGTGAATATATCTAATGGGTGTGACCCACATAGCTTGGCTCCTACTCACTCTTTGGTTTTAGTTATCTCCGACACTGGAAGCCAATGCATCGAACGAGCTACAAATCATCTTAGATTGATGAAACATAAAGAAGTATACCAATGCTCCAAATGATCAACAAATCGTCTTGAATCGATGAAGAACAAAGAAGGATATAAAAATTGATAGTCAATGAATCAACTATTGGGAATAACAAAAATGATCGTATATGAAATTCAAAATCTCATATGCTTATCACAACTTGTTGATCTCAAACTAGTACCACCACAGGGAAAACAACAAAGCCATACAAGTAGGGTAGTGTTGCTTCCTGCCTTGACTCGACATGCATTCTTAACTTTAAGAATAGCAAGAGTTTGCTTAATGTTCAGTGCTAAGAATATGCCTAAATCCTTTCCATATAAGTGACAACACTTATGGAAATTAAATCTCTTACACTTATCACCACTTGTCGATCCTAAAACAAGCCACTATCCCGGGGTTAATAATGAGTCGGACAAGTTAGGGCATTGTTGCCTCTCAGACCTTGCCTCGACGTATATTCTTAACTTTAAAGATAGCAGGGGTTCCGTCAACTTTTAGTGTAAGTTTAAGACTAAATATTTTCTATAAACGAATCAAACTTTTAAAACATTCGACTAATCCCTGCGCTTGATTTTCACATCACAAATATTTGTAAAGCACTTTAAAATCACTCTTTAAAATATTCTTTAAAAGTCCTAATTATATTTTTAAGTGTATTAAAAAGAAGGGTAAAAACAAATGTCATTAAAACATTGTTTACTATGAACCCAAAACCAATTACACTTAGTTTTGTTTTTAAAATGTTCTATTTAAAGATCTTTTCATTTCTAAAATATTATTTATAAATCAACTTATTATAATCTTTAATACAAAACCTCTCCAAAGATTTAAAAATATCAACACTTATTAAGTCATGTAACAAGTTTTCTTGATAAGTTTATGAAATCATTTTTTATAACAAAAGTGTAAAAATCATGGATTACTTCTCAATTCTCGAAAAACATTTATTACAACAACGGTGTTGTAATCCAGGCCTCCTTTTCACTTTTCAATAAACTCAAAAGTACTTGAAATATAGTTTTAAAAGCATCAATTTCAAATATTACTAGGAAATCTCAAGTTTAAAATATATTAAAAACTCAAAACCATTTCCTTCCCATATTTCGAAATAAAACTTCTTCTTCAATAATTTAAATTAGATCGTTTAAAATATATATAAATTTCAAACCACTTTTAAGACACTAAAATATATGTTAGAAAATTTTACTAAAGGATTGAAGAAGAAAAATCAAGTTTAAAACCATTTTATAAAAGTTGGAAATAGTGCTGCAAAAGTGCCGCTAAAAAGGTATGAAAAATTCCTTTAAATCGGTTCTTTTAAAATTGGAATTTTCTTCACATTTTTACAAAGTATGAATAGTATATTCTATTTTTAGAACAACATTATATGAGTTTAGTATGCATTCACAAAAATTTAGAAAATTTTGAAGTCAATAAAAATCATTTGAAAATTGTTTTAAAACTTGGCTTTCGAACTGCAAAACGACGACCAAACTTTTTTTAAACTTTTAAACACTCTGGAGTTAGGTGTTATAACCTTTTTCAAGCCATCAAAACTTGGTTCAAACAACATTTTAAATTTCCAACAAATATTTAGTGATGCAAAGCACAAGAGAAAACTAACAAATATTTAGTAAGGAGATTTCATAAGTGTCGGAATGGCGATAGTCGCTATAACAACAATTTCACAAACAACCAATAAATCACACATATACTTCAATAAAACTTCCATATAAGCAACATAAGTAAAAAGTAAATCAACATTAGCGAGAAACCCCTTAGGGTCTCTATACAAAATTCCCCTGTAAATCTCATATATGCATATGCATTCCGAAGTGTTCCGTAGCGACCTATTCGCTAGGAAGACTCTTCAACTTTCTACTTTGTCCCATGAAAAACAATGGTTATTTATGTCATCCACTTCCAAGCAGAAATCAAATCCAAACAAGAAATATACACAAGTACAAATAACATAAATAACAATTTATATTTTACAACATTTTTTCAGTTATTAAAACCATTTTATAGCGAGACTAACTCACTTTCAAACCAAAGATGAAGCCAACTCTTCCTACCACAACAAACAACCACACCACAACTTCCTACCTTACCCTAGCACCACATGTCCAAGCTTCAAACTCCTTCCTTCCCCTCCAAAAGCCCATGGCCATGCTCAAGAAAAAGGCCCGAAAGCTCACGGCCATGCTTGTTTCAAGGGGGAAATGCTCCAAAACTTGCAACTTTGAGAACGTAGAGATGTTTACGATATAATTTCAAGTTTAAACAATGATTTAGAGGAGAAAACGAGTGAGTTTTGAAGAGTTTTATTAGGAAAATATTAGAGAAAAGAAATTGAAGAAGAGTAAAAGAAGAGGAAGGAAGTGTAAAAGAGAAAATGGAAATGAGAAGGCTCTTTATAGAATTCAACGAGGTGTTCTTTAGCCCTACTCTAACCCCCCTAGCCTCACCACCCCCACACCCCTTTATGTGCCCTTTGTACTTTTCCATCATATCACATAAAAAGAAGCAATGGTATTAGCAAAAGTCTTCCTCTTTAATTATCTTCATTAACCACTAATTATTATTTAGTAAAAAGTGTTTTCTTATTTGAATATGTGTATGTGCAAATATAAATGTGTGTGTAACAACATTGCAACAACTTTAGTTTGGTAAAAAATCGAAAATTCAAAAAATAATTTTTGGTCACATTTTCAATTTTTCACTGAATATTTGTTTATGTAAGAAAATTTACAAAATGAGTTTACCATTATTATGTATTAATTAAAAGGAGTTTAATAATGCTATTAAATCCATTTATAATAATTCAACTATTTAAGTAATCCGTATATTTAAATATAAAGTTTTCACATTTCTAGGATGTTACAAGATCGAGCGACACAATCAATGACCGAATGTGATTTTAGTGTCTCAACGGCACAACTCAGCCATTCAACACCAATCCCAACAGCTATAAATACTCCAAGACATGCATTTTTAAAAGGCTTAAAAAATCTAAGCCTTCAAGCATTGTAATTTCTTATTATTATCTCTTGTAATCACATCTATTGTAAGAGAAGCTAATTAATAATAGATCTTCATAGTGGACGTAGATCAACATTGATCAAACCACTTTAAATAGTGCTTCTTTACTTATTTTTGCAAATATTATCATTTTCCATTTTCTCAAGGTATTAGCCGGTAGAGTTAGGGATTGCCTTAAGGGAAATTTTGTAATTTCTTGTAAATTATTAAATTTGTAATAAAATCTTATTCAAAATAAAAGGTATTTTTCTTTCTATTATATACTTGTTATAATGTGTTATATTAATTATTTATTGAAATTTATTTAATAGAAAATCCATAAATGGTGTGTTTTACGATAGTAATTACAAAGTGTTATGATCATTAGCAATTTATCATAATTTAACAAACCCATCGTTTTAAATATTCCTAGTCAATGTATATCGAGATGGGATATCGATACATCTGTTCAGACGAGAGTACATAAGACTCTCTAAATGCAGGGTAGTATATTATTCATAGTTGTTGGGGGACCAAGGGGTTATGTACTGATGGTTATTGGATAACTATAGAATGACTCATTTGATAGTTTTATGTTAGTTAATATAACTAAGCTCAAATAGAAAATATCGATGTAATAACATTAACCAACTCTCTCGACTTGAGAATACTATCGAGCTTCACTATGGAAACTCCACTTTGAATATAGCTAAATCATGGCATGACATCCATCAAACAACTATAGTTGGGTCATATGGAAGCACTGGAAGTGAAACACTCTACGATAGAGAATTCATCTTCTTAGTTATATGAGGTTAGTATCGTGGTCAACTGAAGTCAAATCAAAGTCAAAGTCTTTGTTTGGCGAGAGCAGTTCAGTTAATAATAATTGTTATTATTGAACCACGGACTTTGTGTTTGGAATATAAAGTTGAATGTGGATGATATTGGTATTTTTACCATTACTAAATTCCATAAGTCCTAACGTAATATAGTTTTAACGAAGAGAATTAGAGTAAATAATTCTCACTACCAGGTAACTTAAAATAAGTAAAATTTCATTTTACCCAAAGCTATGTAAGTGATAAATTTGACTATAATTCACATCACTAGCTAAGGTGACACATAAACGTTAATATTCGAATTGTTCGATATTAATCGTTAATCGAATTTACACCTAAGAGTCACATAACCAAAATATTAAATACTCCGACTAACACTTGATTCAATTAAATTATAATTGTTATAAACTAATTAATATTCATGAACTTTTAATTACAAAATGTTATTTGATTTTTGTTGATCGGTATTGAAAATAATGCATATATAAAAGTTGTATATACACGTATTGATATACGATATTGACGTTTAAATTAGATTTAAATGTATTTTATCCGACCGAGCTTGAAGTAGCATGGAGGCCCATAAAGGGGCTTGATATGGCCGGCCATAGGTGCAGGAGGAGAGGGTTAGATTTGATTTAAAAGGCTTTGAAATGGCAAGAGGAAATAGCGGATCCAGATCCACTTTTAGCTCCTCTCTCTGTGTACTCTATTTAAACACCCTTAACCCTGTAACAATCTGCCTTTCTTACACCTGAAGACGACACTTGATACATCCATGGTATTCATGCACCGACCATTTAAGTGTTCGAAAATCAGGTCAGTAGGGGAAAAGAAAGAAGATAGAAGATAAGAAGAAACTAAATAATCATAGAATCTCACAATGCAATGGAATAACATATATTAATCAACATAATTCTTTATAAAGTCATTTCCAAAATGATACATCAGAGTCATACTACAGCAAATTCTATCCTAGGATAGTTATAATAGCCTGTCCCTACCTAACTAATACATAGATCATACATACATACACAGCGGAAATATATAATAGCTTGCTAACGGTGAAGCCACCCGCTCCATCTCCAGCTCCTCCAAAATGCATCCGTGGAAAATCTGAACTACTTGGCTGCCCATATAAATTTAAGCACTCAAGACTTTTAGAGATAGAAAATAAAACTCCAGGTCAAACATGGGTCTGGTGTGAGTAAACTCAAACAATTGAATTATTATGTTTAAAACCCTTTTAAAATCAAAGGTATCTTGTAAGACCACACCGCACGTACACACGGATGGTTTTTTACCTTACGATAACCAAAACATTTCATATGAAATTCTCTTGTATTATAATAATGTCTAAGATATAAATACTTATTAATCATAGCCAAAATTGATACATTGATTAAATTCTAGCATAATAGGTATACAACTAAAACCGTAAAGGCTCGTATTGGAGAATGGATTCCATACTATGATAAGGTAAGGAACTACCTTCCAATGGTACATCTCTAGATAAAATGCATCGGGGTCTGACAAGAACATCTTATACCCCTGCCACATAGGACTGGACTACCACTTGACTAGTAGTACCGAATATGACCACCCTTCCGTTTAGGCCCTGAAGCATACATGAGTAGATCATAATCGATCTAGATTTGGAATGACCATACCCTGATGGGAGCAACCCACTTGGCCATGTTGCATGCTCGATTTTTGTCATTCCTGGTTGATGAGGCTTGAGGCTACATTTTAACTTTATATAGCTGTGACGCCCCACCTCTATACTCACACTAACCAAGGACACTACTGGGTAATGCCGTCAATTAGTACGAAGAATAAGGCGATTGAGGAGCGACCATCTGTGTAATTGCTTTGCGCGAGTATCGATATGTCAGATAATATGACTTGCATTTCATTTCAAGACGAAATCCGACATATCAAATAAAAACTCAAAGCAACTACACGGTGGCTATGTGGACTTCGAAAACAAATATAGAAATAAGCATAACACAAATCAGTCACAGATATTCATATCACAAAGGTGGAAACAGATATGAATATAACACATAGAAGTGTACATCAAAGTAGTAGTCATACAAGATCCACTACATCACAAAAGAATAGGTACAAGTGCAAGTCAAAAGAATAAGTATACATCAAGGACTCTCTATCTCGAATGTATAATAACAAAAACTACTAAGCTAAAGTAGTTAGCCAAAAGTCAGGTGACGAACCATGATAAGAAGTCAAGCAGAAGCACCAGAAATACCTCGGTCTGACCCGAGTATTATTTAAGTAGAAAATAATAAACGGATCAGTCTAGCTATAAATATCAAATAAAATGAGATAGGATAAGAGATATGACAAAAACGTATGATAACAAAAATTCCATATTGTGACAAGTATACATGAGGTAACAACAAAAATCATACAATATCTCAAATATTCTCAAACACTAAAAATAATGTCATATTCTTTAAATTATTCAACAAAACACAAATATTGACAAAACATATCAATGCTAATTGCAAAAATCGGTGAAACACAAATTCTAGAAATCATCAACTAGAAATCCAGAAATCACAAAAAGGGGAAGGCCTATCACAAACGGGAGCATGAAAACTCACCAACACGTGTATCACAAATGGGTCGCTATCCCATAAACCGAACACCGACGTACCTAAATAGATACGCCCCATGCCTAGTCGAACATCGACGCACCTAAAAAGATACGCCCCATGCCTAGTCGAACATCGATGCACCTCAAAGGATACGCCTCATGCCTAGTCGAACATCGACGCACCACAAAGGATGCGCCCCATGCCTAGTCGAACATCGACGCATCTCAAAGGATACGCCCCATGCCTAGTCGAACATCGACGCACCTCAAAGGATACGCCCCATGCACCAACTTATCGAGCCGATTGCTCCACGAACGGTCCAAAGACCATGGGTCGCTAGCCCATAAAAATGAGCCGAAGCTCTGTAGAACGGGGTACAGTCCCCAACGCGGACAAAGAGACATCGCTTATCGCTAGTCTAAACCATAAAATGATCACCATTGATCAATGAAGATTGTAGATTACACTAAGCTAGTAAATAAATGAGTTTAGCTTCATGTCCCATAACCACTGGCTTAACTTAAATATTTACGAACAAATTATAGATTTCCACTCGAAAATTGTCACAAGGGTTCAATCGAATAAGTCCGAGAATTAACCGATGAAGTAAACGCAAGTGTTTCATACCACTTGTTTTGCTAAGTCGTTTAATTAGATTTCGCATACGAATGAGGTAAAGGTTTATATATACTAATAGATTGGAAAACGGTTTTAGAAACGAGCTTTGTACTAAAATAGTGATGAAATCGTTTTTGCGAAAGAGTTTGGGTATTTACTACTAGTATAAAAACCTTTGTATTTTAAAGTGACAAATCACAGAAATGATTGTAGAAACAATCAATCACCAAAAATTCACATACGAAGACGTGAATCAAATCCATAGAAATCGATACTGAATCCATCAAAATGGATATTCCCAAAAATCCCAAAAAAGAAGTCATCAAAGTCGATAATAAGTGATAATAACTAACCAGATCGACAAAAATCGATTAAAATTGGAAATTCACTCAAAAAATAGGCAAATTGGCAAAACTGAACAGTTCCAAACGTCTGGTTTAGAATCCAGACATCTGGATTTGTTTTTTGGAAATTTTCAGAAAACCTCCCTGACGTCTGAAATTTCGAAGCAGACGTCTGAGCCCTAATCAGACGTCAGAACCTATATTTCAGACGTCTGGAATTAGTCTCTGTCATTTTATTTTTTTCTACCGTGTATATTTTTTTTCCTCCAGGTCTATAACCAGACGTCTGGACTAGATATCCAGACGTCTGGTCACCTGGCCTGGGCAACATTTTGCCTAGGCCAAGATGGCCAAAACATTTCGGGAGCAATCGGATGAGCAACGACGACTAGGGATTTATGCCAAGCGACAACCCAGCCTTATAGGCTCTTCGATACACCCCAAATATCATGTCCAAACATCCATAGTAGGATTTTCATAAAATTGGACTTCACAAGCCAAAAATTGGAAAATTCACCAAATCAATTCAAATCAAAAGCCAATGAACATGAATAAATGTTAGGAATTCATACCTAACAACAATGAAAGATTATACACGTAGATGTGAGTTAAAGAACTCACCTTTAAAACTCAAAAACAACGAACGAGAAGCTCTAAAACAATGGAAAGGCCAATTCCTCTTCAACTTCAACTCAAGAAGCTCCAATCTACACTAATAAGCAAATATTTCCTAAGTTAGGGTTTAGGAATTTCTGAAATTGAAGAGAGATAGAGATGGTGTAACGACCCCGAATTTTAATTACATTTAATTGATAATTAAATTAATTTTTGAATTAAAATTTGTAGAATTAAATGATAAGGTAATGCGAGTTTCCCCGGATTCTAATATATTCTATATAAACCATTTCAAATTGTTAAATGTGTAGTTTACTTTAAAAATAACAAATAAAAATGTATTAAATCATTTTAAATTTAGAAATTGTATATATATGTGAATCTATATAGTTGGGCCTATATGAATAGATTTGAAATAATAAATATTGATAATTGAATTTAAATCTTAATATAAATGGGTTAAAGATAAATATATAAAAAAATATAGATATATATATATATGAATAAAATATATACATGAATTAGCTTACAAAAGAAAACTAACAACACATCAGAATAGAGATGTATTCATATTATCAAGTAACAAGACTAAAGAAACAACACTTAAATATGAAACAAAGTGTAAATAAATATGCAAAATAAAATATAGTAAAAATTGCAAAGGAAGATAAGTATGTACACATGAAGATAGAACAAGCCACCAAACATCTCCATATACTTTTGTACAGCCGAAATAAAAAAAAATGTATATGGTACAAACCAATTAATACCCCATCTTCTCAAGCAAACATGTTATCATCTCTAGTACAAGCAGAGAAATCACCTCAGCCTCCATAAGAAAGAAATATCGCTGACCAAAACAAAGAAAAATATGGTCTGGTGTTGTACAAAACAACATGATCACTTGTACAAAATATAATAAACCTGTAACTTCTCTTCCTTGTATCAAGCCTCTCATTTCATTTCGTCCATTTAAAAACTGAAAGGAAAAGAAAAATGAATGAAGTAAAACCATTTTATACTTAAAACAAAGCTTCAGCTCAAAACTAAAAGAAGAAAAAAAAAGAGAAAATTCAATCAAACAACAACTTAGCAAAGATCAAATTGAGGACTTCAGTTTTGCAACTTTCAAACAACCTGTTTCATCATCAGCTCTGATACCACATGTAACGACTCGGGTTTTGCCCGCTCGAAAATCGACATCCGTACTTCACATTGTACTAGAATGTCGATTTTCGAACGTGAAAAATCCGAGTCGTTACAAATGGAGAAGATGAAGAGGATGCTTACCTAAGCTTCTCCTTGATTTTGGACTTGAATTTGAGTTTCCTAATCAAAACTAGGGTTTAGGAATTTCTATTTCCCATTCTTTCCCCCATTTTTCTTTAGCTTGAGTGTTAGGAAATGGAATGAGTGAATGGATGAAGAGTAGAGGAGTTAGGGTATTATGTTGGGTTAGTGGGCTGAAACCCAAACCCAAAGCCCAAATAGAAAAATAACAAAATTCTACTCAACTCCAAACATATCGATCTTTATACTCAAAAAAGTTGTAAACGTCATTTTGGACTCAATGGAAGTATTCTCGAGTCCCAATTCGACTGTTTATAAAAAGTAACATTTCAGACTTTAATCCGACCAACGATGCTATATTTAAATAAAACATTTAAATATACAATCGTAAAATATGCGGGTTGTTACAGACTCCCCTCCTTAAATAAATTGTGTCCTCGCAATACTTAAGAAGAAAATAAAGAGTAACAACCAAACTAAGGCATAACAGCACGAAGGAAGAAATTTAGAAATGAGAAGGTCACCTTAAGGAGCATGAGAGAGTAAGTCCGGATGTGTTCGCTCGATGAATTCTCTGGATTCCCAAGAACAATCCTTAGAATTTGAGGACCATTGAACTTTCACAAGCGGAACATCTTTATTATGAAGGCGTTTTATCTCCGTAGCAATGATTCGAATAGGAGGTTGCTCATAAGTCAAATTAGGTGAAACTTCAATTTCTTCAATAACACCGGACTCAAGAATAGAATTGAAATCCCTAAGGCATTTCCGTAGTTGAGAGACGTGGAAAACGTCATGAATAGCAGAAAATTGAGCCGGTAATAAAAGGCGATAAGCCATGGAACCAATACGTTCGGTGATGGGAAATGGACCAATATATCAAGGTGCTAACTTTCCCGATCGACTGAAACGCACCACATCTTTCATAGGTGAAACACGAATAAAATTTGAACTTAAAACCAGCTTCTCACCGGCTTCAAGCCAACACGAAGGAGATCGGCATGGCCTTCCGTAGAGTGCCTCGAAAGGTGCCATACCAATACTAGATTGGAAGTTGTTATTATAGGAAAACTCAACAAGAAAAATATGATCTTCCCAATTTCCACCAAAATCAAGAACACATGCACGAAGGAAATCTTCAAGAGTTTGATTCACACACTCTATTTGTCCATCGGATTGAGGACGATAAGTGGTGATAAAAGAGAAGGATGAGACTCAAGGCTACATAAAACAAGAGATGAACATGAATTGGATTCACGATCTTGAATCTCACAAGTGGATAAAGTCTCGAGATCATTCCATTCGGACATCATCATGGAAACAACCACTTGTTGCTTACGACTAAGGGCATCGGCAACACGATTTTCCTTTTCGGGAGTGTAAAGAATATCAAGATCATAAGATGCAAGGAACTGGAGCCAACGTTGTTGACGCAAATTAAGTTCCTTTTGAGAAAACAAATACTTCAAATATTTATGATCGGTGTAGAGAACAAATTTCTCTCCCAAAAAATAATGATGCCAAATTTTAAGAGCGAAAACAATGGCCGCGAGCACTAGATCATGAGTGGAATATCCAGTCTTGGAAAGCTTTAATTGACTAGAAGTCTAAGCGATAACACGTTCCCTCTTGCATGAGAACGACACCCAAACCAATACGACTAGCATCGGTACAAACAATGAAGTCTTGGTTCCCTTCGGGAATCACAAGAATAGGAGTATCGAAAAGGAGTTCTTTTAAATGATCCTCTTTTCCGAAAAGCTAAGACATTCAAAATTATAATGAACTTTATGTAATCATCTTTTTAGAAAAAATTACTTTTTACAAGTCAATTTATTGTGTCTGATTGTCTCATCATAGCGTTTAGGAGATTCCTATCGATAACGTTGATCAAGCGCATCGACTAGAATTCTTAAAGCACTCAATGGGCAAAACAACACAAAATCATCTTCTATATGATAAACATGTCTCTTAAAAATTTTACAAATATTGTTTGCTCATTTAAGAACAAAATCCAATTATACTATAAATATCTTATTAAAAAGATTTGCAAATTTTAAATTGTTGTTTTCATCTATAATCAATGAATACAAGGATGGTCTAATCGAGATATTCGTAGAATACTCAATTCGTAAAATGGATGAAATAAGCTGGAAGGTTCGTCAAACCGAATGACATAACGAACCACTCATAAGAATCATAACGAGTGCGGAATGCGGTAAGTGGAATGCTACCCACTGCAATTCGTAGCTGATGAAAATCGGTGGCAAGGTCGAGCTGAAAAGACCTTAGCACCACTCAATAGATTGCTTAGGTGATAATCCTAAGACAAGCTCAAATATACCGGAAAATTCACAAACTACTTGAATGAGGGAAATAACATTCTCCTCATCATGTAGGTTTAAAGAATAAAATGATGCCACCGAATTTGAAAATCAAAATCATTAAGAGCAATAGAAATCTGCTTAACAGATTGAGAATGTCAAAGATGGATAGTCCTCTTGGGACATAGGATGTGGGCTTCATAATGATTAAGCCAATCCTTCCCCAAAAAATCAATTTTGAAGCCTAAGTAACGCATAACATGCAAATCGGCTCGAAATGAATAATCACAAAAAATAATCTCGACATCTTTACAAAGCAAACTGAGTGTTGCGGATCCACCAGCCGGATTCGCAATTCTCAGTGAAGTCATCAATCCCATAATATTTAAAGAAAAAGTAACAACAAGTTCTTTCGATATAAAAGAATGAGATGCACCCGAATCAAAAGAAATTCGAATAGGAAGATCACGAAATAAAATAATGCCATCAAGGACAGAATGAGAAATACCTTGACCAAGAGAAGTGTTACTAGGAGCTTGCACAACATTCAGCTTTCCCTCTCTCCTACTTTGAAGTTTGGGACATGAAGATAAAAGATGACCCAAACCTTTGCAATAGCGACAAGTAAGAGGCTTCAGACACTTATTCGCATAGTGGTCCATAGAACCACAATTGTAGCATTGTCCATGATTAGAAGTAGGAGTCTTTGCTACCGAAGTTGCCTGCTTCCCTTTCTTGTTGGGATTAGGGCTTTTGAACTTAATATGCCTCTTCTTGTTGATGTTGAAGTTTTGTTTGGCATCCACAACTTCAACATCACTTTCTTTATCGGCCTCTTCTAGTCGAAGAGTGATATCTACAAACTGGTCAAAAGGCAATTCTAATTTCAGAGGTAAAACCTTTTTGGGGTTCTTACTCAAAGCACAGACAAACCTTTGATTCTTTACAATATCCAAAAGTTGTTGAGCAGACATGAATACGCCATCCAGAGAAGGACTACTGGATTGACCAGCGCTAGGACTACCAGATCTAACCATCTTTTCTTCTTTAAGAAAGAAAGAAAGAAGAGGAAAAAGGTTATTCTCAGAATGAATATCAAACAAACTTGATTGATAAAACAAGGCATCATAAAAGAAAATAGGATAGAAGGGTCCTAAGACTCGGATTAAATCCTAAGGCACGACTCCTAAGAAAGACTTAGGATAATGATCCTTGGTAGATTATTCTACATTGTTCCGAAGTTTGGCTCCGATACCAAGCTGTGACGCCCCACCTCTATACTCACACTAACCAAGGACACTACTGGATAATGCCGTCAATTAGAACGAAGAATAAGGCTGTTGAGGAGCGACCATCTGTGTAATTGCTTTCTGCGAGTACCGATATGTCAGATAATATGACTTGCATTTCATTTCAAGAGGAAATCCGGCATATCAAATAAAAACTCAAAGCTACTGCACAGTGGCTATGTGGACTTCGGAAACAAATATAGAAATAAGCATAATACAAATCTGTCACAGATATTCATATCATAAAGGCGGAAACAGATATGAATATAACACATAGAAGTGTACATTAAAGTAGTGGTTATACAAGATCCACTACATCACAAAAGAATAGGTACAAGTGCAAGTCAAAAGAATAAATATACATCAAGGACTCTCTATCTCGAATGTATAATAACAAAAACTACTAAGCTAAAGTAGTTGGCCAAAAGTCAAGTGACGAACCCTGATAAGAAGTCAAGCAGAAGCACTTGAAATACCTCGGTCTGACCCGAGTATTATTTAAGAAGAAAATAATAAACGGATCGGTCTAGCTATAAATATCAAATAAAATGAGATAGGATAGGAGATATGACAAAAACATATGATAACAAAAATGCCATAGTGTGACAAGTATACATGAGGTAACAACAAAAATCATACAATATCTCAAATATTCTCAAACACTAAAAAGAATGTCGTATTCTTTAAATTATACACCAAAACACAAATATTGACAAAACATATCAATGCCAATCGCAACTAGAAATCATCAACTAGAAATCCAGAAATCACAAAAAGGGGAAGGCCTATCACAAACGGGAGCATGAAAGCTCACCAACACGTGTATCACAACTGGGTCGCTATCCCATGAATCGAACACCGACGCACCTAAAAAGATACGCCCCATGCCTATTCGAACATCGACGCACCTAAAAAGTTACGCCCCATGCCTAGTCGAACATCGACGCACCTCAAAAGATATGCCCCATGCCTATTCGAACATCGACACACCTCAAAGGATACGCCCCATGCCTAGTCGAACATCGACGCACCTCAAAAGATACGCCCCATGCACCGACTTATCGAGCCGATTTCTCCACGAATGGTCCAAAGACTATGAGTCGCTAGACCATAAAAATGAGCCGAAGCTTTGTAGAACGGGGTACAGTCCCCTACGCGGACAAAGAGACATCGCATATTGCTAGTCTAAACCATAAAATGATCACCATTGATCAATGAAGAGTGTAAATTACACTAAGCTAGTAAATAATTGAGTTTAGCTTCATGTCCCATAACCACTGGCTTAACTTAAATATTTACGAACAAATTGTAGATTTCCACTCGAAAATTGTCACAAGAGTTCAATCGAACAAGTCCAAGAATTAACCGACGAAGTAAACGCAAGCGTTTCATACAACTTGTTTTGCTAAGCCGTTTAATTAGATTTCTCATACGAATGAGGTAAAGATTTATATATACTAATAGATTGGAAAACGGTTTTAGAAACGAGCTTTGTACTAAAATAGTGTTGAAATCGTTTTTGCGAAAGAGTTTGGGTATTTACTACTAGTATAAAACCTTTGTATTTTAAAGTGACAAATCATAGAAATGATTGTAGAAACAATCAACCACCAAAAATTCACATACGAAGACGTGAATCAAATCCATAGAAATCGATACTGAATCCATCAAAATGGATATTCCCAAAAATCCCGAAAAAGAAGTCATCAAAGTCGATAATAAGTGATAACAACTAACCGGATCGACAAAAATCGATTAAAATTGGAAATTCACTCAAAAAATAGGAAAATAGGAAAAACTGAACAGTTCAAGACGTCTGGTTTAGAATCCAGACGTCTGGATTTGTTTTTTGGAAATTTTCAGAAAACCTCCCAGACGTTTGAAATTTCGAAGCAGACGTTTGAGCCCTAATCATACGTCTGAACCTATATTTCAGACGTTTGGAATTAGTCTCTGCCATTTTATTTTTTTCTGTCGTGTATATTATTTTTCCTCCAGGTCTATAACCAGACGTCTGGACTAGATATCCATACGTCTGATCACCTGGCCTAGGCAACAGTTTGCCTAGACCAAGATGGCCAAAACGTTTCGGGAGCGATCGGACGAGCAACGACGACTACGGATTATGCCAAGCGACAACCTAGCCTTATAGGCTCTTCGATACACCCCAAATATCATATCCAAACATCCATAGTAGGATTTTCATAAAATTGGTCTTCACAAGCCAAAAATTGGAAAATTCACCAAATTAATTCAAATCGAAAGCCAATGAACATGAATAAATGTTAGGAATTCATACCTAACAACAATGAAAGATTATAGACGTAGATGTGAGTTAAAGAACTCACCTTTAAAACTCAAAGACAACGAACGAGAAGCTCTAAAACAAAGGGAAGGCCAATTCCTCTTCAACTTCAACTCAAGAAGCTCCAATCTACGCTAATAAGCACTTCAAAGCTCTATCTTTGATTCCATATTCTTCAGGATGTCTTCAAGTCGAAATGCTTGAGTTGGATCGAAGTGGTTTTCGGATAACATATCTGATCCTGGTCTCTTCGAAACAACTTTCGATAATTTACAGTATACTCAACCCAGGTTCTTTAGGAAATAAATAGATAAGATAAGAGCGAAGATCACCTCCTAATCGTTAGTGGACAGATTTCCTTATCATTTATCCTAGAAGAACAAAACGAATTTATACGTACAGTATAGCAACACCGACGGTAGTTGTACCATATAATTTCTGTATTTCTCCTAGATATTTCCAAAGTTACGTTTTGGTCCAGGTTTGATAGTCGGTTATTTAACTACCAGAAAAACAATCACTCAAACATTGATTTAATTCCACATGGAATCCACTAAGCCTTATTTAATTAATCTTTAATTAACTAAAATCACTTTATAAACATTCAATCAAAAGATCTTTACAAAACACTATTCCCAAACCACTTACATCCCTTTTATACTTAGACAAACATTTATATACTTATCTCAACGGTATAAGTATATTTCCAAAACATCCGAAAAATTCTCTCCTTTCAAATTCCTTTTGAAAATATTACTTACTATAAACCAATCCACTTATCCTTTATAAAAAGTTCCCTTTTAAAAGCTCACTTCACATTTAAATATCTTTATAAATTTCCAAAATCAATTTAGAAAATACTTTTACAAGATACAAGTCAATTTACAAAACCTCTTTACAAACCTCTAAAATCATTTATAAAACATTTCCCCATTTAAAACTCCTTTGATAAATTTTCTTTAGGAAAAATTCTTTACAAAATATGTTTTTCAGCTCATCCTTTTAAATCACTTTAAATAAACCTTTTTACTTAGTAAAACCCATTTTTATAAACAAGTTATTATTTATAAATACCTTTATAAAAAAATAATATAACTTGAAAAATCGTTTATAAAGCTTAAACCCCAAAATTGATTGAAGAATTGAAGTTGATTCAAAATCATACTTTATAATTTCAAAAGGAGGCTTAGCAATCCCAATGGTAGTAATTTAAGTTACCATTTGACTTCAATTTTAATTTCAAGTCACTTAACCATTTATTTACGTCAACATATATGTAAATGCAATTCATATCCAAATCAGGGAATAACATGTCAATACAACTCAACTAGCATATACATGTCTAAATAACATAATAGCAGGATGGTGATTTGTCCTGCTAAATAGATGTCTAAGCAATTCACTACTTGTAGAAAAATGGGAATTTATTCTACTAAACATATGTCCATACAATAAACAATTACATTATAGCAGAATGAGGATATATTCTTCTATCAGATTTCTAAAAAATCAAACAATCAACTTATAGCAGAACGAGGATTTATTCAGCTAACACATGTCCACACAATCAAACCATTTACATAACTCATTCACTGTAGTTTGTCTACTTAATGGTATCGACATTTAAATCCCTTTTTTTCAAAACCATCTTTGAAAAAGAAGTACCTTTAAAACAATTTGATCCTTGAAAAACAAAGATTTAAAACTTAAGATCGATTTTAAAATGATTAATTACAAGTTAAACTCTTATTAAATCATAATTAATCTTTATTAAATTTGAAATTAATTTAGTTATAAATTAATAAATAATTAAACCTTTAATAAATAATTATTTATAAATTAAACCCTTAGTTAATCCTTTATTGATTATCAAATAATTATTTAAACCTTTGTTACTAATTAACTATTAATTATCTCAATTAGTAAATTAAATAATCTTTTAATTGAAACTTAAATAATAAATTAAACCGTAAATAAATAATTTATTTTAAATTAAAACCTTAATTAATTTATAATTAAAAATAATTAAACATTACCTTAATAATTAATTAATAATTAACCCTATATTTAATTAATAGTTAATTAAAAATAGATCATATACTTAACTCATAATTAATTTAAAACTAATCTTTTTTAATTAATAATTAATTAAAATTAATCTTAGCTTTGAAAGATAATTAATTAGTAACTAATCTTCAGTTAATTAAAATTAATAAACCTTATTTAATACTCAATTAATTATTAATTATCAAAAACTAATTAATTAATAAATAATTGTTAAATTCTAAATTAACTTTTCTTAAACATCATTGTTAAGTTTCTAAAACATTTTTAAAACACTTTTAATTGTAAAAACCAAATTTTGTAAAAATCAGATTTTTAAGTGAAACTATATCCATAGCGACTATCGCTATGGGTACTTGTAACTTGAAAATGTTTTTCTTACTTCACTTTGAAACTTATCATTTTTGGAAGTTTACTTGCTTTTTCCAAAACATAAAGTAAGCCTTGTAAAAGTAAATGAAGTTTGAAAACTTAAAATCGATTTTGACTTCCATTAAAAAAAGACTATAGTTTTACACACAGAATTCCATTCCATTTTAACACTAAAGATGCTAACTTTTCTTAGCATATACCCAAAACTTCAAGATCACAAAATAATCATACATGCCACAACCACAAACCTAAGCAAGATCACATCACATAAACAAAGTTTACAACTTTCCAAACAATGTTATATTTAGACTTCAATTTCAAGTCAATTTACAATCATACTCAACCAATATTTCAACCAACAAATTATACACACTTTAACCAATGTATAAAATTTTAAAACTTTGAATTCAAAAACTAAAAGTTTACTCACCAAAGTTTAGAAAACTTTTTTTTGAAAACTTGAAATAACTTTGCAAACTTGACTTACGACCTTTGCATCTTGAAATAGACTCAGCTTAGGGCATGCATGGCTCGGCCACGATAAGAACAAGGATGTGTGGGCTTGACTTGGAGAGGTGGAGGTACTTTGGATAAAGTTGAATTCACAAAACCAGACCCAAAATTAGTCATATTCTCTTGGATTTTTGGTCATGTTACTCTCGGAATTTTGAAAGGGGCATTTCACTAGAAGGACAAACTTTGTAGTCCAATTAGTTTCTAGGACACACATCCATAGAAATTAATTTCAAGGCCAAAGTCAGCAGAATAATTACTTTTGAGGACAAAGTCAGCAGTCCAATTACTTTCAAGGACATAATTTCATAGGTTTTTAGACCTTAGAAACTAATTATTTTACATTTTGTCCTTAAAAGTAATTATTCCAGTTGTGTGTCCTAGAAACTAATTGCACTTGCTAAAGAGGCCCTTGTGGCTAATTTCCACATTTTGAAAAGTGGTCAAAAGAAATGTTATTGGAAATTCTTTTCTCTACAATTTCAAGAAAAGAATCATTCAATTTGGATTGGTTTTATAGGAGATATTGTCAAAAGAAGGAGTGGTATTTTAGGCCTTGATAATATGGGTCCGAAAATGAGGCAGAAATAAATACAATTTTGATCGAAAAATATTCGAAATTTGAAAAAGTGGTTCAAATAAAACTTGTAGCCATTGGAATTCTACATGGTTTGAAAAAATGAAATCATGTTTTTGAGTATTGCAAAGGAAGTTATGGCTCAATGAAGTGGGAGGAAAATGGAGAGGTTTTTAAAATGAAAAGGAGGAGATTAAACAAGTTTGAAATCATTTTATAAGTTTAAACTTGGATTTTTAAAAACTTAAAATTTTGAATGGATGCTATTAAAATATTTAGAGCTTGGAATAAGAATGACTTTTTAGTAATGAAAATAAAAATGAAACGAGAATAAATAAAAATTAGGAATTCGGTTTTTATACAAAATATACTTCCTAAATTATCAAAATACCTCTCGTACCTTACCCTTCATATCATGCATGCCACCTCACCTTGTTTGTCCCCCTAAACCCAATGCAACTCACGAAAATTCCCCCCCCCCCACACTTTTCCTTGCTCCGACATGAATTTAATGCACTTGTACTTCATGTCTATATATGTTTCATAAGGCATTTTTCATGTTTACACTTTATATCCTATTTTATTTCATAAAATGTTATATCCATTTATATACTAACTTAAGTATGTATATTTATATTTATAAGATACTAACTTGTTAGTAAACGTATGTATTTACATTAAACAGTTCACAACATATCCGATAACTTTTAGACGACGAAAAGTCGTAAATTCGGAAAACGAATTCCGGTCACATTTCCGATTTTTCTTCGAACTAAATATTTCTGTAAACTAAATTTGAAAATTATTTCACCATCATTAATTATTATTTAAAATATTTTTATTTTCATTATAATATCTATTATTTGAATAATTATAATTAATTAAATATTTGCAAATCAAAGCAGTGAAATTCTGGATCGTTACAAACCCACTTTTGGAACTCACTATTTTTGCCTCCACCTTTCCTCTCTCTAGCGGAAATATCCCAAGCCCTCCTTCATTAGTTCAAGCATTAAAAGCACAAATTCAAATAAAATCGGGACAATGATGCGTAGTTCTTTCAATATAGGACCTCTCTCTAGAAGGATTTGTATTCAAATTCAAGTGGAGTCGATTGATTCAACATTCAACATGTACTAATTAGGCTATAGTCCAGTTTTCGACAAAAAAAAATTTTGAAATTCAATAATAATTTAAAAAGGTTTTAAAACAAAATTAACTTATATATATACCAAATGTGTGTTTATATATATTGTTAAAATATATACATATTAGTATTTCCGAATTATATATATATATTATTAAGTCGGTATATAAATATATACAAATTATTTATTTAAATATATCATATTAATTTAATATTATATATATGTTATAAAATATATGTGCATATATATATATATATACTTTAATATACAATGATTATACCATTGGTTATGAAATTAATTTTCAAAAAAAAAATTATGAAGCATTTTCGTATAGAAATGATTTGTAAAACGAAAATTTGAAAAACGTAAGGATTAAAAAGGTTATATTTTGTCAAAATATTTTAGATCGAAAAATATATATGAATATATATAATTTTATTCATTTACATTCTAAATATAATATTATTTTATATTTGAATTTTAAATATTAATATATTTGTATACATATATATATGTACATATTTTCAAAAAGGGAAAAATATTTTTAATTTCGTAAGTTTATATGTATATTTATTTTCTCAAAATATAATTTATTGATTTAAATTTGAAATTAGAAAATATTTTAAAATCTAGATCTAGATTTGAAATTGAATTTTGAAATTTGAATTTATAATTATTAATATTTACGTTTACAAATATTACTATTATACTATGTTATATATATACTATTATAAATATAATAATTTATATCACACTAAATTTTTTATTTTAGCAAAGTTAGCGTGGTTGGCTGGCCTATACCAGATTTTATTGCAGAAACAATAAATTACAAACAAGGGCCATAATAAGCCATGAGCCCAAGAATAAGAAAAAACAAATCAAAAACACACATGATAAACCGAAGCATACACACAAACCAAACAAGAAAGGAAAAAAACACAAAAGAGAACAAAACAGGAACTAGGTCCAGTAAGTGATCAGAGAAGCATCAAAATGCCGCAACGAATCATTAATGCCAACTGCAATCTCATGTTTAATATCATGCCACAACACCATTACCTTTTAACTTTCTAGAAAAAATCCTTTTATTTCTTCCACCTCATATTATTTTTGCAAATTTCTTCAAACTGAGTAACAACATATAAGATTTCATGCTTTTCCATTTTATTGCCTTGTAAATCAAGTTCCATTAAACCAGGCTATCTCTCACCATCGTATGTCTACCTATCTTGTTCATTAAGCAACTCCAAAATTGAAATATCACAATGTAGTTAAAAAATAGGTGCTGATAGCTTTAATTTTCTGTAATGGCCCATAATTTTACCACTTTGAAAATGAAATATTTAATGTATTTAAATATTCAAATATAGAATTTTCGAACTTAAATAATCATGTTTTATATAATAAATAAGAATGATAAACTTATTTTTAGAATTAAATAAATATTTTGGACTTTTACCGTAACATTGACAAAATTGACAAAAGCCGGTTTTGGGTGAAATTGGATATATGGTCAAATAATTGTTTTAAAAGATGAATAACACCTTTTAAAATCATTATATAAAGATAATAATAGGTTGATAAAAGTTTTATAATTATATATATACTTATGTTATAATGATTGACAAATTTCGTCGCGCATTAACAAAATCAATGTTATATTTTGCAAATGAATTTCAATATTGTTTTATATATTTTATAAGCCAAATATACTTGTTTTAATTATTTAAAAATAATAAGAAATTTATTTTCAAGTTTGGTTTACATGAATAAATAGTTTAACAAAAACGTCAAATTGTGACCGTAAAACATTTTGTCGGTTTAAAGATGTCGCAACGTTGTTGCACCTTTATTTTCTTATATATGAGGATATATTCAAATAGTATAAGTATTAATTAATTCACTAATCAAGATTACTTTTACTAAACATACTTAGAAAATTCTAGAATATAATTAACAAAAAGTAAGCATAAAAAGACAAAAAAGTTACGAAAGTCAAAAAGTAAACATCAAATCAAGAAAAACATAATTATTATATTCTTTACTTAATATTTAAATGAAAATGACATAAAGTAATGATTTGAAATGTGATGTTAAGTGTTGAAAAAAATAAGGTTATTTTGGTAATTTGGTAAAGGGATATTTTGGTAACTTACCACTTAATTTTTTTTCTATAAATACCAACCACTTCCTTCACATTCTTTCACACCATTTCCACCTTCTTCCTCCTCCTTGAAGCTCTCTTTAATGGCTTCTTCTTTTCTCTTTTTCTTACTAACTTTTCTTAAAATCATATCAAATCAACTTCAAACACCACCAAACTTTGTCAAAGAACTTAGAATACCATTAAAACATGGTTTAGCATCTAAGAAGTGAAGAAATGATGGAGGAAGAGGTGGAACCCATCAAGGCCGAACCATATGAGAAAAGGAAGCAAGTTCGGGAACTCCGGAGCAAGAGAAAAAGAAGGAAGTGTCGTCGATTTCATTCCAAGGAGCTAGGAGCAAATTCAAGGTTTTGTGGAAGCTCTACTGGATATTTAGGAGTTTGGAAGAAGAGGTCAATAGCATAAAGCAAAAGGAATGGAGTAGAAGTTGAAGTTTAAGTGAAGTGTTGTTAGTACGAATGTTGGTAGGAAGTTTGGTTGGATTTTGGTGAGAAGTCCTAAAACTATTATACTAAATATGTTGAATGATGATATGATGTTTGCAAATGGATGTTTAATATGCTTTGATCATCAAGTTTGGTTGTTAAATGTTGTTGTTGAATATATATGCAAGTCACGAATATACACGTCGATAAACACAAAAGGAAATCACTTTCCTTAAATAAAAGAAATAGGGTATATGGAAGTGTTAAACCTCTTAAAAATGGTTTAAAATGTATTTGAAATGTTTTATACACATTTAAAAGTGTTTTGGTGAAGATTGAAAAGAAATGGAAAATTAAGTTAAAAATAAGCACATCGCGTAACGGTAGTTCGCGATTTCGCACTATAAAAGTCAATCAAGTGTAAAAGTTGGAATATAGCTCGGAATTCTTCGAGATAAGAATTTTCCGAACTAATATATCCATAGTTTTCCAACAAAGAAATAAAATTGAGATTTCGATAAGTAGATTTTGAAATATGAGCAAAACAAGTTTTTAAAAAATCCCAAATTTGCAGTTCGGAATCCAAAACCGGATTTCTTTACTAATAATGTTTTTAAACTGTTGAAAAATGTGGAATAAATCTTGTAAATCTTTTAAAATGTTTTAAAAGTGATCTGAGTAATAAAAAAGGATTTTCAAATAATAAAAAGTCATTTTGATCAATATACATAAAAAACACTTTCCGAAGCACTTTTCCGCAGCACTTTTCTATGACTTTTGAAATATAGTTTAAACTTAACAATTCTTATCCAAATCTTATATAAATGTTTTCAAATGGATAATTAAGAGTTTTAATAATGATTTGGAGGTTTGTCTAGCTTATTGAAGAAAATTCAAATAAATGATTAAAAGAAAAGGCTATTATAAACAAGTCGTTTAATCTTGACTCTAAAAGCCGACGAGTAGAGTGGATTTTTCTATTCGTGAGATCCGGATGTGGGGTGCTTAAACTAAGGAGATTTTCAAGAGCAACCAGTGCCCTGGCTCACCTGTCCTCTTTCCTGGGCGAGGGATAGATAAGGTCGAAATGTCGGAAACGAGTTAAGTATAAAAAGATTTAAGTTTTCAAATTTAATTACAACTTGGATTTTATGGAGATGATCTTCTTGTACTCGATGATAAAGCCCGAAGAGAGAACTTGTACTATTCGTGGAGTTTAAAAGGTGATTTCACCGTTATTCCGTCCATAGTGTTTGTTGAATACGAGGATTGATATTGAATAGAATTAAATGATTTCTATAGATTTTGCTTACTTAATATTTACTAGTCTTGGATCAACATCCTAGATAACATGTTTCAACTAAATCAAAAGCATGAGTTTTGGATTAAGAAATCTTTGTTAAGATTTAAATGAAATGATTTGGAATTAATTTAAATTCCTATACTTAAAATTTATTGGTTTGGATTTATAGTAAACGATGTCTTGAATAACATTGTTTTTTATCCGTGTTAAAAGTTATGATTTGGAAATCTTTGTTAAGATTTAAAGGAAATGATTTTGGAAATGTTTTTCTAAGTATAAAATGAAATGATTTCGAATTTGTCCAAGTTTAAAAGGGTTTTAAGTAATCAAAGATTTGATAAGAGACATTTGATAATCCTGTATATACCGGAAAGAAAGCTTTTAGAAATATATATCTCCGAGGGAGATTTTTGATAAAAATAACTTAATCAATTAAAGAATGATTCCCTATTCACAAAACCTCCTTTTATATATGATTGGATCAAAGGAACCGATGTCGGATCTGGGAAAATCCCTATCCGAAAACCACTTCGAACCAATGTATGCGTTCGAAAAATGAAGAACTGATAGAGAGAATAAAGAATGAAGACTAGAGATTTTTGGGATGAAAGGACTGCTTGTTGATAATTCTGGTTAGCTCCCAAATAATAAAGTAGCAGTGGTCTTTTCATTTCCGACATTCTTTGGGTTGCAAGGACTTCTCGCTACTAATCCTAGGGCTAATTCCAGATAGGATGTGGTAGGAGAGTACCTTCGGTTTCGTTCAATCCCAGAACGAACTTGTATGGACGGATGTTTGACATTGCGTTCTTAAGATTTACATCGTTGACTTTTATAAACGTACATCTGTTTGGTGGCAGAGAAAGCAACTTCTCTTAGCTTAACAGCCTTCTTTGAGACGTATGAGCTCGGAGGTTGTATGTTTGTGGAAGTAAACAAGTGATCGATAGAATGGTATTGTGGCATTCAAAGGAAGAAGATGGGCTATGTGAAAAGGTAATTGTTACTTCAAGCCTCACACCCGAAAATGATCGAAACAGGGTTGGATGCGACAATGCTATGTGGTTCGCAACCATTAGGGTATGATCATCCCCTTTTAGATATATTTCTTCCCGCTATGACATTCAGGATGTAAATTAATGTGGATGTATGCTATGAGGGCCCTTGGATAGGTCGGTAACGACCGGGGTGATGACATATTCTGTACTATCACGGAAGAGGTAGCCCGGTCTTGTGTTGGTAGAGGACCATCTATTGGACCTCGGTACATTCCTCTAGAGATGTACTGCCGGAAGGTAGTCCATTCACCTGGTCATTTGTATGGAATCCATTCTCCAATAAGTACCTGCCGGTTTGTTTGTAGAACCCGCGTTTGTGGCTAGTATGCTAGAATTTAATAATGTAACAATTTCGGCTAAGATTAATAAGTTTACTTGCAAATGTTTTCAAAGATATGTCATTAAAAATAATATCAAGTATTTTGACATATAATGTTTTGGTTATCATAATGTAAAAACCCGTTCCATGTTTATGTGCGGCGTCATCTTATGAGATACCTTTTTGTTTTCAAAACGCATATTTTGAGTTCTCACACCAATCTCATGATTGACCCAGAGTTTATTTTCCCTTTCCTTTAACTTTGGGTGCCCTAATTTTCCCAGGGCAGCCTAATAGTCAGGTTTAGTTTAGAAGAAAGCTGGATGAAACTCGAAGCATGGAGTTAGAAGATTTTCTGAAGATTTGTTATCTATTTCCACAACACTTGAGTAGTATTGTATTCCGCATTTGTAAGGATAGGATTTATAACTTTCCATGTTTTTAACTCTGATAAATGTATTTTAATTTCCGTTGTGAATATTATTGTTGAAATAATATATGTGAGATTCTGTTCTGTCTTTATTTTCTTTCTTACCCTTAATGATCCGCTTCTCCGGCACTTGGATTTACGGCATGTGAATATCGAGATATATTAGTGTCAATTTCTGGAAGTCGATGAAATAGGTTGTTGCAACGTGGTATCAGAGCTTAGGTTGAGCGAACACCTGAGCCTGATAGGGGTAAAAGACTCATCAGAGATTGGGTTAGTAATGCCCTAAGATGAGTAACTCATTAGAGATGAGGTTAGTGACATCCTAGAATGAGTTTGAGAGTAATATATATGAGCGCATATTTATTAATAAAATATACAAATGAATTCGTGTTATATGAAATCAATTTTACCTATATATATATATACACATACGTATTTGAAAAGAATATTTTGGTAAAATTTTCAAAGAATTTTTGAAATAATAAAACCTTTTATACTAAGAATTTAAAAAGCTTTCTTTAGAAACCTCGAAACATTTTCTGAGTATTGACCAAACCTTTTACCTAAGAATACGCTAGCAATTACCTACTACTTGTGTCTAAAAGAATGATTATTTTCCTTATATAAACCATATAGTTACACAAAATGGAAGTCCTTTAGAGCGAATTAGGGCGAGAAGGATAGCCTCATAGTTCTCTCTAGCGATGAAGAGAAACAGTCAGAATATCCGCCTAAAAATGGTGGGTTTCTGATCGAGGAAGATTATCCCCATACGATCCAAATGATTTTGGCTTTGAAAATTAGTAAATGAAATAATTTTACCAAAGACTATATTTTGAATACAAAGAATATTTTTCAAGTAATATAGTTATTTGATTAAGGAAAGGATAATACTCAATTATTATCATAAATTGATCGGTTGTTTAATTTAAAAGTTTAAGCCCGAAAACCTCATGAATTTAATTTCACAATTTGACTATGAGGTATTCGATAAATGTTATTAAAGGAATTTATTTAAGATAAATAAATCTTATGAATATATTTTATGTAAGTGATTTTATAAACTTGATTTATAAAACATGCTTTATAAAGGAATTTGTGAGAATTTAAATTTTGGTATTTTTGAAAGGAATTTCAAATGATTTTTGGAAAAAGGAATAATAATAGTATTATATCTATAAAAAAATGAGCTTTTGAAAACGAAAAACAATCTTATGATTAGTTAATTCAAGTGGATCGAAAGTAACTAAAAGTGGGCAGGAGATGTGTTTGGGTGGTAAATGCTTCTCTTAAGAATTCTTCTTCTTGTTAAGGAAATATGCAATACTATTGGTAGTACCCAGTTCCTTTGTATCATTTTTGAGTTACTCAATCGATATAATTTTCTAAAGTTAAAAAGGATAATGTGAATCAGTAATTGACAAATTAATGGCGGTCAATTTTTATCAAAGTGTATTATCTTAATTGATAAGCATGGTATGCTTTGATCTTTAAAGTAAATATTTAAAGTTAATAATGAATGGTTTTGGGTTTGAAGTAAATGATGTTTTAGCTACATTTGTTTTTAAACCCTTGAACGACACTTTGGAAGAAATCTTATGGGTAAATTTGGATCTTTAATAATGGAATTTTAAAGATAATAGCAAGTATTGGAGTTTTTTATAAAAAGATGGAAAAATTATAATTAACATGTTATGAAAAGAGAAGTTCTTTTTAACAATGTTTAGGTAGTAATTGTTTTAATCTCTTCGATTATATTTTAAAGTAAGTAAAACTTGTTAAGTAAATTATGAATATACTTAAAGCAGCTGAATAAGTATATGAATACTTTTATATATTGAAACTGTAAAGGTAAAGAGAATATATATATATATATATATATATATGAAGTTTTAATTAATAAAGGAGCGTTAAATTGATTAAGTAAGTTTTAACTAAATAAAAAATGTTTTCACATTTGATATTAGTTAAAGGAAGTTTATGGTAGTTTATCAATTTAATGAATTATTTTGAAAATGAGTGTTTCAGAAACCGTTAAGATATGTTTAGAGATGTGTTATAATAAAAAGACATTTATCTTTTGAAAAGAAATGTGTTTTAAGTAGAATACTTTGGAAATAAAAATGTAAAATGGTTATGTATAAAAAAGTATCTTTATGAAGTATATGGATTGTTCGTCACATGATTTAATCTAAAATTCGAGTACAGAACTTTAACGTGTCTTGACACTTATCTGAAAGAGGATTTACCACTCGATTCTTGATGAAAAATATTAATGAGGATTTATAGTTAGATGTTTGAGTTTTCTATCATAGTCGGGAGCTATGCAAGGATAACTAAAGTTCTGATCAGAAAGCCTGGTCAGAGTCCACACTAAAGGATCGGGGGATCAGTGCTAGTTCGGAAGTAAAGTTGTAGATTCGAATAGTAGATCAAATCAGATACTGTGTATGGGTGATCTATATACATCGTATGGGTAAAAGTCTAAAAATAAATATTTTGGGCAAAACCTTTGGGTTTTTGTTTTGGATAATTTCGGGGACGAAATTCTTTTAAGAGGGGAAGTCTGTAATGACCCGTAATTTTACCACTTTGAAAATGAAATGTTTAATGTATTTAAATATTCAAATATAGAATTTTCGAACATAAATAATCATGTTTTATATAATAAATAAGAATGGCAAACTTATTTTTAGAATTGAATAAAGATTTTTGACTTTTACCATAACATTGACAAAATTGACAAAAGCCGATTTTGGGTGAAATTGGATATGCGGTCAATAATTGTTTTAAAAGATGAATAACTCCTTTAAAAATCATTATATAAAGATAATAGTAGGTTGATAAAAAATTTATAATTATATATATACTTATATTATCGTGATTGACAAATTTCGTCGTGCATTAACAAAATCAATGTAATATTTTGCAAATGAATTTCGATATTGTTTTATAATATTTTATAAGCCAAATGTACTTGTTTTAATTATTTAAAAATGGTAAGAAATTTATTTTTAAGTTTGGTTTACATGAATAAATAGTTTAACAAAAACATCAAATTGTGACTGTAAAACATTTTGTCAAAAATCAACGTCTTGTCGGTTTAAAGTTGTCGCAACGCTGTTGCACCTTTATTTTCTTATATATGAACATATATTCAAATAGTATAAGTATTTATTAATTTACTAATCAAGATTACTTTTACTAAACATACTTAGAAAATTCTAGAATATAATTGACAAAAAGTAAGCATAAAAAGACAAAAAAGTTACAAAAGTCAAAAAGTAAACATCAAATCAAGGCAAACATAATTATTATATTCTTTACTTAATACTTAAGTGAAAATGACATAAAGTAATGATTTGAAATATGATGTTAAGTGTTGAAAAAAAATAAGATTATTTTGGTAATTTGGTAAAGGGATATTTTGGTAACTTACCACTTGATTTTTTTTCTAAAAATACCAACCACTTCCTTCACTTTCTTTCACACCATTTCCACCATCTTCTTTCTCGTTGAAGCTCTCTTAAATGGCTTCTTCTTTTCTTTTCTTCTTACTAACTTTTCTTAAAATCATATCAAATCAACTCTAAACACCACCAAACTTTGTCAAATGCCATTGAATACCATTAAAACATGCTTTAGCATCTAAAAAGTGAAGAAATGATGGAGGAAGAGGTGGAACCCATCAAGGCCGAACCATATGAGAAAAGGAAGCAAGTTCGTGAACTCCGAAGCAAGAGAAAGAGAAGGAAGTGCCGTCGATTTCATTCCAAGGAGCTAGGAGCAGATTCAAGGTTCTGTGGAAGCTTTGCCGGATTTTCAGGAGTTTAAAAGAAGAGGTCGATGGCATAAAGCAAAAGGAACGGAGTAGAAGTTGATTAGTTGAAGTTTAAGTGAAGTGTTGTTAGTAAGAATGTTGGTAGGAAGTTTGGTTGGATTTTGGTGAGAACTCCTAAAACTATTGTACTATATATGTTGAATGATGCTATGATGTTTGCGAATGGATATTTAATATGCTTTGATCATCAAGTTTGGTTGTTTAATGTTGTTGTTGAATATATATGCAAGTCACGAATATACACGTCGATAAACACAAAAGGAAATCACTTTCCTTGAATTAATGAAATGGCATATATGGAAGTGTTAAACCTCTTAAAAATGGTTTAAAATGTATTTAAGATGTTTTATACACATTTAAAAGTGTTTTGGTGAAGATTGAAAAGAAATGAAAATTTAAGTTAAAAATAAGCGCGTCGCGTAACGGTAGTTCGCGATTTCGCACTATAAAAGTCAATCAAGTGTAAAAGTTGGAATATAGCTCGGAATTCTTCGAGATAAGAATTTGCTGAACTAATATATCCATAGTTTTCCAACGAAGAAATAAAATTGAGATTTCGATAAGTAGATTTTGAAATATGAGCAAAACAAGTTTTTGAAAAATCCTAAATTTGCAGTTCGGAATCCAAAACCGGATTTCTTTACAAATAATGTTTTTAAATTGTTGAAAAATGCGGAATAAATCTTATAAATCTTTTAAAATGTTTTAAAAGTAATTTGAGTATTAAAAATGGATTTTCAAATAATAGAAAGTCGTTTTGATCAATATAGCTTAAAAACACTTTCCGCAGCACTTTTCCGCATCACTTTTCTATGACTTTTGAAATATAGTTTAAACTTAACGATTCTTATCCAAATCTTTTATAAATGTTTTTGAATGGATAATTAAGAGTTTTAATAATGATTTGGAGGTTCTTCTAGCTTATTGAAGAAAATTCAAATAAATGATTTAAAGAAGAGCTATTATAAATAAGTGGTTTAATCTTGGCTCTAAAGGTCGACGAGTAACTGGATTTTTTTATTCGTGAGATCCGGATGTGAGGTGCTTAAACTAAGGAGATGTTTAGGAGCAACAAGTGCCCTGACTCACCTAGCCTCTTTCTTGGACGAGGGATAGATAAGGTCGAAATGTCGAAAACGAGTTAAGTATAAAAAGATTTAAGTTTTCAAATTTAATTACAAATTGGATTTTATGGAGATGATCTTTTTGTACTCGGTGTTAAAGCCCGAAGAGGAAACTCGTACTATTCATGGAATTTAAAAGGTGATTTCACCATTATTCCGCCTATAGTGTTTGTTGAATACGGGGATTGATATTGAGTAGAATTAAATGATTTCCATAGATTTTTCTCACTTAATATTTACTGGTCTTGGATCAACATCCTAGATAGCATGTTTCAACTAAATCAAAAGTATGAGTTTTGGATTAAGAAATCTTTGTTAAGATTTAAATGAAATGATTTGGAATTAATTTATATTCCTATACTGAAAATTTATTGGTTCGGATTTATAGTAAATGATGTCTTGAATAACATTGTTTTTTATCCATGTCAAAAGTTATGATTTGGGAATCTTTTTTAAGATTTAAAGGAAACAATTTTGGAAATGTTTTCCTAAGTATAAAATGAAATGATTTCAAATTAGTCAAAGTTTAACGGGTTTTAAATAATCGAAGATTTGATAAGAGAGGTTTGATAATTCCGTAAATACTGAAAAGGATGCTTTTAGAGATATATATCTTCGAGGGAGATTTTTGATAAAAAGAACTTAATCAATTAAAGAATGATTCCATATTCATAAAACCTCCTTTTATAGATGATTGGATCAAAGGAACCGGGGTTGGATCTGGGGAAATCCCTATTCGAAAACTACTTCGAACCAATGTATGCGTTCGAAAATGAAGAACTGATAGAGAGAATAATGAATGAAGACAAGAGATTTTTGGGATAAAGGGACTGCTTGTTGATCATTCTGGTTAGCTCCCAAATAATAAAGTAGCAGTGGTCTTTTCATTTACAAAATTATTTGGGTTGCAAGGACTTCTCGCTACTAATCCTAGGGTTAATTCCAAATAGGATGTGGTAGGAGAGTACCTTCGGTTTCATTCAATCCCAGAACGAACTTGTATGGACGGTTGTCTGACATTGCATTCTTGAGATTTACATCGTTGACTTTTATAAACATACATCTGTTTGGTGGTGGAGAAAGCAACTTCTCTTAGCTTAACGCCCTTCTCTGAGACGTATGAGCTCGGAGGTTGTATGTTTGTGGAAGTAAACAAATGATCGATAGAATGGTAGTGTGGCATTCAAAGGAAGATGATGGGCTATGTGAAAAGGTAATCGTTACCTCAAGCCTCACACCCGGAAATGATCGAAACAGGGTTGGATGCGGCAAGGCTATGTGGTTTGCAACCATTAGGGTATGATCATCCCCTTCTGAATATATTTCTTCTTGCTATGATGTTTGGGATGTAAATTAATGTGGATGTATGCTATGAGGGCGCTCAGATAGGTCGGTAACGACCAGGGTGATGACATATTCGGTACTATCTAGGAAGAGGTAGACCAGTCTTATGTTGGAAAAGGACTATTTGTTGGACCTTGGTACATTCCTCTAGAGATGTACTGTCGAAAGGTAGTCACTTCACTTGGTCATTTGTATGGAATCCATTCTCCAATAAGCACCTGTCAGTTTGTTTATAGAACCCGCGTTTGTGGCTAGTATGATGGAATTTAATAAGGTAACAATTTTGGCTATGATTAATAAGTTTACTTGCAAAAGTTTTCAAAGATATGTCATTAAAAATAATATCAAGTTTTGTGACGTAGAATGTTTTGGTTATCATAAGGTAAAAACCTGTTCCGTATTTATGTGTGACGTGGTCTTATGAGATACCTTTTTGTTTTCAAAACACGTATTTTCAGTTCTCACACCAGTCTCATGACTGACCCGGAGTTTATTTTCCCTTTCCTTAAACTCTGGATGCCCTAATCTTCCTCGGGCAGCCTAGTAGTCAAGTTTAGTTTAGAAGAAAGCTGGATGGAGCTCGTAGCATGGAGTTAGAAGATTTTTTGAAGATTTGTTATCTATTTCCACAACACTTTAGTATTGTATTCCGCATTTGTAAGGATGTGATTTATAACTGTCCATGTTTTTAACTCTGATAAATGTATTTTAATTTCAGCTGTAAATATTATTGTTGAAATAATATATATGAGATTATGTTCTATCTTTATTTTCTTTCTTACCTTTAATGATCCGCTTCTCTAGCTCTTGGATTTACGGCACGTGAATACCGAGAATGTATTAGTGTCGATTTCTAGGAATCGAAGAAATGAGTCGTTACATTTTCTACATTTCAGAATACATAAATTGGATTTACATTCATCCCTATCAAATTCAGCTTTGATTTTGTTAAAATAGCATCCCTTTAAACTTTCCACAACAGCAAGTTTTCTTTAGGAAGAGAGTGATTGATCTATATTCTTCTACATGATTTAAACACGGGCATGAAATCAAATCTAGAAATAGGTATGAAAACCACACTGATAGTATGAGCTTTTTCATTCTCAGTCCAAACAACATGCTTATGAGAGGTTGCAGGATATTTCTTTGCTTGCAGAAAATTCCACATTGATCTTATAGCTTGGTTATTCCAATAGGGTATGAAAAGAACACTATCAGTAATAAAATCCTTGGCCATAGCATCCTTCTTTATGTCAGTTTGCTGCATTTGCTGAAAAGTGAAATACATAGAAAGAATCAGATCCTGCATGGCCTATGGTTCATCCTAAAATATGATAGAATCATGAGGGGAATTGTTTATCTTAACAAGGGGAAGAAATGTCATTCTTAAATTTAATAGTTTATGCCAAGTCTAGCTGCAGTTTTGAGGAGCAACCATGGTGCAGAAATTCTTTCTTCCAATATTATGAACCAAGGTTCAATTAACCCAAATATTATCTACTCTATTCAATGAGGCATCAAAATGTTTGCTGAAAGCAGTAATATTCCATTAGGCAATGCTAATAATACCAAGGCCAACTTTCTATTTTGGCACTTCAAGTTTGTTAGAGGCACAAGGTATCTGCTTTTTAGAGTGTATGCTCCCATTTCAAAAGAAATCTAAGCATAGCTCTCCTTATCATCTTCAACGGCTTGGTTGGCATCATAAAAATTCTTGCCCAATAAATCATCATGGAAAAGACAATAAACTTAATCAAAATAAATCTACCATCTTGACTTAGGAACCTATTAGCCCAGCAGTTCATGACATCAGTTATCTTATCATACAAAGGAAGATTTGTGCAGTAGTAATTCTAGAGGTTGAAAGAGGATTACCTAGGTAGTTCATGGAATCAGACATAGGCTAAAGACCGGAATGATGAAGTATGTTGTCAGTGAGGGATTGTGGCACACTAACAACCATCATATGAGATTTTTGGAGATTCAGCTTCAAGCTAGTCATCAAGTAAAAGGTTTCAACTATTTGTAAAATACACCGAATTGAAGAATTATCTGGCTTGGTAAATATCATGACATCATAAGCAAATATAAGTGAGGATACAAGGGGTTGTTTGCATTTAGGGTGGTATTGAATTTCTTTAGCCTGGAATTTTAAGTTTAACATCAAAGTGAAGACTTCCTTGACAAGAATGAAAAGAGAGGAAATCAGATCACCTTGCCTTATACCTTATTTACTCCTAAAGTAACCAATTTATTTTTCCATTAAAGTTCAAAGAAAAATCGAGAGTTGAAACACAAGCATATATCCAAGCAACAAAAGGTTTAGGGAAGTGCATCATAGCCATAATTCTAACAATAGACTCCTAATGTATGATGTCATAGGCTTTCCTAATATCAAGCTTCATCATGCTCTCGGAGTGACTTGTGCCTTATTATATACCCTTTAAGTAATTCATTGGCAAGCAATGCATTGTCTAAGATACTTCTGTTACGCAGAAAAGCAGACTGATTTGGAGATATGAGGTTAGGCAGAACAATCAGAAGTCTTGCTGCTAAAATTTTAGATATGCACTTGTATATAACAACCAGATATTAGCTTATAAGAGTTTACAAAATTTATTGTTATGGATTTAGGGACAAGAACAATATTGGTAGCATTAGTTTCTCTAAGCATCCTGAACTTATTAAAGATATTAAGGACAGCTTTATTAACATCTTTAGAAATCACATCCAAGCAGTGTGTATAGAACATAACATTAAATCCGTCAGGCCCTTCACAAGCATTTTTATTCATTGAAAATATGGCATTTTTAATTTCCTCATCAGATATTACATAGGAGAGGAAACTAATATTCTCAGTTTTTATCCTAGGTAAGGTAAGGTTAGAGATCATATTTAAATCAGAAGTGAAATTTCTTGAGTTACCCTATAGATTAGAGAAGTAGGACACCAGGGTGTGCTCACTGCTTTTGGAGAGGACTGCGGAATGCCATTCTCATCTATAATTGTGTTGATCTGATCCCTGGTCTGCTTAACCTTTAGTGAAGCATGAAAATAAGTAGAGTTTCTTTCACCATGTAGTCTCCACTTTTATCTTAACTTCTACTTCTTCATGTTGTCCTCATTTGTCAAAGCTTCAAATAAGGCATTAAACAATAAACTTTAAGAATTTACTGCATAAGCATCATCAAGATTCTCCATTATATTATTTTGGGAAATTTGAATCCCGAATTTGATCTTGGAAGACATTAGCTTTAGATTCTCATACTCGTTTTTCGCTTATTCCCTGAGAGCAATCTTAGTGGCCTTCAACTTTTTACTGAGAATAAACATAGGATTTCCATAGAAACCGTTAGACCAAGCAGTAGAAACTATATTTAAAAGGTTAACATCATTAGTCCAAGCATTAAATAATTTAAAAAAAATTCTCTTTCACAACGTTTTGGCCAGAGGATAAAATCATAGAGGAGTGGTCAGACAGCACAGGGTATGGGAGGAAATTAGATAAAGAAGGCCAAGAAGAAAGGGCATGTAAATTGCAAAAGGCATGATCAATATTAGAGAAGGTTCTTATTCCACTTCTGCTCCTGTTATTCCAAAAATATTTGGCACCGGCATTTTTAATAGGAATTAAAAAAGAATCACATTAAATACTATATATATATATATTATAGACATCAAATATGCATATGGAGGAACTAACATACCCATTGTGGTGTAAATCTCAACACTTATATATAGGCATGTTAAACCATGTACATTGTATATATTGCACATGCACGTACACATACATGTATATGATATGCATGTTTATATTATAAAAAATAAATATAATGTCAGAATAAAAATTTATTTACAAATTGAATTAAATAATTATTTTATTTAAAATTAATTGAGATCAGATCTAAATAAATTTAGACTTCATGGGCCTAATAAGATCCAAAACGACAATTTTTGTTTGAAATTTACCCATTTAACCTGCTGTGTGCTACCTTAGATCCAATAATGGTATCAAAGCCTAATAGCCTACGCGTTCTAAATTAGTCATGTTATGGCAAACTAATTAAGATTACCTATTTTGTAAAGTGTCTAGAAAAGTAGTCTCTAGGTTGGGTTTGGGTAATCAAGTATTATGCCCAGCCTAGTTACCAGCCTGACCCAAAAGATAAAGTAAGCCCAAAGGTTATCCCTAAAATAAAAGGCCAAATTTGAATTTAGGCCTTGGAAAATTTTCAAAATTGTTTTGAAATTAAAAATAAAATATAAAATATAAATATAAAATAAGAAATACATTATAAATGTTATAATGTGATTTTCAAAATTATTCTGAAAACTTTATAAATATATTTCAAAAAATTTAAAATATTAACTGGATTAATAAATTCAATAAATTAATGAGTTAAATAATTAAATATATATTTATATATATAATATAATGATATACGTTACATTATCTTAAAATCTTTAAGATTATGTAAGTGTATATATACATATAAGAATTTTTGAAATTTATAAACTAATTAAATTTGTTTAATTAGAAATATTGATTAAAAGTTCATTAATAAATAATAACATACATATATATATAACTATAAATGTTATAATATGCATATTCAATATAAAATGTTTAATTGAATAATATAAAATTAATTTAAATGTTAATTAATTAAATTAATTGAACAAGGTTTGATTAATAATATTAATATAATGTTATACATAAGACTATTATATAAGTTAATTGAATTATAAAATTTATATAATAATTAAAACTTATATAATGTGAATGCATAATAAAAGTTGGAACGTTAAGAAACCATAAATAGACTCAAGGGATAAATTCATATGTATAGTACGTATACCATGATTTCAGATATGTCCGACACTTGAATCACGAGGGTATTTCATAAGAAATACATTATTCCATAATTCAATATCACTCTATTAAACATATATTAAAATTATGAAATTTTAATATAAAATTGTCATCTGCTATTTATATGTCAATAAATTACTTGTATACTCTCTAGTTGTTGAGCAAACTCAGGCTAGAGATGTTATGTGTAGCATTATCAATATATAGAATAGACGAGGTAAGATATCTATATGCATTTGTTGAGCAAAATTAAGGTACATATATAGTATACTTAGGCTATGACAAAATTATAGGTACGAGTGAATAATCTCTTTCGATTTGTTAAGAAAATTCAAGGTCGAAATGAGACTGATGCAATTAATCAGGGGTTATCCATTGATTATGGGACTATGACTTGTTGAGCAGATTCAATTTCAAAATACCAAGACAAATAAGTCTTGACATCTACTAATGAAGTCGAAAGAATTCTATGTTTCGTCATAGGGTTTGGAGAAACATAGAAGAATAGTGGGAGCATATTAGTAAAATGAAATGTAATGTTTAACCTTAATAATATTCTAAGAACGTCTACCATGAATTCTACTAAGTTAAAATTTGCATAAAATATCTACATCAAGGTTGTTTTCTGAAAACGACAAACTCATCGAACCTAACTATGTAAACTGGTTAAGGGTAATAAAGATGGCATTAACATACGAACGCTTATGAAGGTCGATAATTGGACCTTCAAAAGAACAACCCAATGATTATGCGGAGCCCAAACTTAGATTAGCCTATAATAAATGGGTCTCAGACCTCGAAATCACCAAAGTTTACATGATGTCTATGTTAGACAAACTGTTGTAGAGACAACACAAAAACACGTCTGTCCATCAAATTTTCGATAGTTTCAATGCTCTGTTTCGGGAACAGTCTTGTTCCGCAAGGTACGAACTTATGAAGAAACTGTTTAATATGAAAAGGACAAAGGGGCAAAAGGTTCAAGGGGCTATACCTGCTGTTAAGGGTAACGCATTAGCTTTGAAAGGTTCAAAGAAGTGAAAAAGGGTTAATATAAAGAACAAGAAGACTGCTCTAGCTGAAAAGTGTGAATGTCATCACTGTCATAAGAAGGGTCACGGGAAATAGAATTGTCTGGAGTACTTAAAGACTGTCAAAGAGATGAAATAGAATATTTTTGTTGCTCCTACAAGTATATTTATGATTCAATTTTTTTTTGCAATCAATAAACTATCTTGGGTTTTAGATACTGGATCTGGAATTCATATCTAAAATTAGTTACAGGGTCTAGTAGGGAATCTCGTGCACCAGAGAGATACTACAGTTTTCTCGTGGATGGCGAGAAAGAGAACTACGTCTTTTATGACAACACCCTTTATCATTCCGACAAGCACTACAGAGTAAGGACCCTACACTTTGGCTTGGAGCTATGAAATTCGAGATGGATTCCATGTATGAAAAAAAAATTGGACTTTGGCAGACATACCTGAAGGGATAATACTCATCAGCTGCAAATTGATTTTTAAGAAAAAGCTAAATTCAGATGGAAAAGTGGAGACTTATAAAGCAAGGGTAGTTGTTAAAGGGTTTTGTCAGATTCATGGTGTTGATTGTGATGAAACTTTTTCCCTATAGAAATGCTTAAGTCTATTTGGATAATTCTAGCTATTGCTGCATTCTATGACTATAAAATATGTCAAATGGCACAAAGACAGCATTTCAAAATGGTGATTCAGAAGAGACCATCTATATGTTGCAGCCCGAGGGTTTCAAGGTCAGTGGAAGTGAGGAAAAAGGCTTGCAAGTTGTTGAAGTTCATTTGTGGACTTAAACAAGCTTCAAGAAGTTGGAATAAGTGTTTTTATAAGGTAATCAAACAATTTGATTTTATCAAAACACAGAGGAAGCCCGCGTATACCAAAAGGAACAGGGAATGCTATTGTGCTTAGTTCTACACGTTGATGATTTTATGTTGATTGGCAATGACATCTCGTTATTGCAATCAGTGAAAGCTTGGCTTTCCAAGAACTTCTCTATGAAGGATATGGGAGATGCAGCCTATATACTTGGTATAAAGATCTATGGATATAGATCTAAGAGGCTATTGAGGTTGTTTCAATCCTTATACATGGATACCATACTCAAAAGGTTCATTGTGGAGAATTTCAAGCACGGAAATGTTCTAATGCAATATTGAATCGTCCTTTCAAAAAGACGCTCGTTAAACTAATGAGTAGAAAGAAAGTATGAAGAGGATACTATATGCTTTGACAATTGGTTCCATAATGTATGTTATGTTATGTACTAGACCGGATGTGGCATACACATTAGGATGCGTAAGTCAATACCGTTCTAATCATGGAGAAAAATATTGGACAACTGTAAAATGTATACCAAAGTATTTAAGAAATACAAGGGACATATTCCTGATATATGGGAATGGAGACTTCCTTATGAAGGGGTATACCGACTCTAGCTTTCAGAGTGATATCGACAATAGTAAGTCACTGTCTGGTTACATATTTACTTTAAATGGTAGGGCTATCCGTTGGAAAAGTTCCAAACATGAAATAGTAGTTGATTCCACGATGGAGGCTGAGTATATTGCCCTCAATGAAATAGCTAAGGAAACGGTATGGATGCATAAGTTTTTAAGTGAGGTAGGAGTGATTTCCGACACGAAGAATCCAATGGCATTGTTTTGTGATAACAATGTGACAGTCCAGATCACAAAGGAGCCTCGATCATATAGGACATCATGACACATTCTTTGAAAATAACACCTGATTAGAGAATTCATTGAGAACAAAGGGGTTATGATACAAAAAGTAGATATCAGCAGATCCATTGACGAAGGGACTAGCTCGACCAGTTCTCGAAAAACTGATTGAAGGGATGAGATTGAGATTCCATAATTGGCCCCAATTGCAAATGGGAGATTGATAGAGTTAAGGGTATCTTGTAATTTATTGTAAATTATTGACTCGGTAATAAAATCTTGTTCAAAATAAAAGGTGTTCTTCTTTCTATTATATACTTGTTATAATGTGTTATATTAATTAATTATTTAATCTAAATAAATTTAACGGAAAATCCATAAATAATGTGTTTTGTGATAGTAATTACAGATTGTTGTAATCATGAGCAATTTATCAAAATTTAATAAACACATTGTTTTATTTATTCCTAGCCAAGATGTATCTAGACTGGATATCGATACATCCGTTTAGATTAGAGTAAATAGCGCTCTCCAAATATTGGGCACCGTATTTACTCGGCTGCTTGGGGAACAAAGGGATTGCGTACAGAAAGTTATTGGATAACTATGGAATGACTCATTCGATATTTTTCTATTGGTTTATATAACTAAGATCAACCATAAAATATCGATGTAACAATATTACACAACTCTCTCGACTTGAGAACACTGTCGAGCTTCATTGTGAAAATTTTACTTTGATTATGGTTAAATCATGGCACAACGTCCATCGAATGACTATAGTTGGATCGAGTGGAAGCATTGGAAGTGAAACACTATTCAATAAAGAATTCGTCTCATCGGTTATATGAGGTTAGTATCACGGTCAACTGAAGACAACTCAAAGTCAAAGTATTTGGTTAGAGTGGTTAAATTAATAATAATTGTTATTATTGAATCAAGGAATTTATTTTTGGAACATAAAGTTGAATGTGGACGATGTGATATAGTTTTGACAAAAATAATTGGTGTAAATAATTGTCACAACCGGGTAACGCTTAAAATAAGTCAAATTAGATTTTACCAAGACTATATAAGCGATAAATTTGACCATAATGTCACATCACTAGCTAAGGTGACATGTGAACGTTAATATTTGAATTGTTCGATATTAATCGATTACCGAATTTACACCTAAGAGCCACACAACCAAAATGTTGAATACTTTGACTACCACATGATTGAACTAAATTATAATTGTTATAAATTAATTAATATTTATGAAATATTAATTATAAAGATTTGTATGATCAATTTTGAAAATAGTGTGTATATAAAAGTTACACGTATCGATATACAATATCGATGTATGTTTAAATTAGATTTAAATGTGTTTTAATTGATTAGGCTTAATGCAGCATGAAAGCCCATAAAGGGGCATGACATGGCCAACCGTGGGTATACGAGGAGATGGTTGGATTTGACACAAAATGGTTTGAAATAGCAAGAGGAAATTGAGGACACAGATCCACTTTTAACTCCTCTATATCTCTCTGCTATTTATACACCTTTAACTCCACTTTTGAACTCACTCTTTTTTCCTCTACCCTCCCTTTCTCAGGTCGAAAATATCCCAAGCAATCCTTCATTGATTCAAGCATTATAAACACAAATTCAAATAAAATCAAGACAACTTTGAATAGTGCTTTCAGTCTGGTAGCTCTCTTTGGAAGGATTTGAATTCAGATTCAAATGAAGTCGATTGAATCAGCATTCAACATGTATAATTAGGCTATAGTCAAGATTTTGGCCAAAAAATAATATTAATTTTCAAAATTTAATAATAATTTAAAGAGGTTTAAAAACAAAATTAACTTTATAATATATATATAATATGCAATGGAATATTTCTCTTTATTGATGGAAGAGGGTGTGCATGAGGAAAAATTAAAGCCTATGTCAACTATTTAGCCTACTATCTCATATTTACTGTATGCGGATGATGTCATGATTTTTTTAGCAGCAACTGTGGAGAATGCAATTTATATGAATGAAATTTTCTGTAAATTGAAAGAAACTTTGGGACTTAGAACTAATCAAACTAAGTCTCAAATATTTTTTAGCTCTGGTGCAATGGAAAAAACAGAAATTACAAACATTCTGAAGATTGGAGAAGAGAAATTACCTGTCAAATACCTAGGTGTGCCCTTTAGCTCAGATTATATTCATGCATCTCATTGCACTCCTCTGCTAAATTGAATTAGCACAAAGTTAGACGGGTGGGATAGCAGTTTACTTTCAACTATGGGGAGAGCGGAACTTATACATAGCACAATCACACTAATTGTTATGTATTGGCTTCTGATTTATCGTTTACCAATACCAGTGCTGAATAAAGTGGATAAAATGTGTGCATACTTTTTCTGGCATGGCAAGCTTCACAAAATATCATGGGATCTTTTGTGCAGGGCAAAAGCAGATGGGGTTGGGTTGTGTAAATTTTCAGATCTAAACATTACTACCCGAGTTAAATTGGTATGGAATTTACTTACAAAAGATTCCTTATGGTCTAAGTGGATGAAATCAGTACTATTCCAATTCAAATTTCTAGACAATAGGTATTTATAACAATTACTCTGGAACTATGAAATATATCCTACGTAACAAGGATATCGCATGTAAACTTATGAACAAAGTAATTACTAATGTAGAAACAACATCACTTTGGTTGGACCCATGGAACAACCATAAGTGTCCCTTATGGATATGCTAGGATGGAGCAGATTACATCTTAGTAATAGTAAAAAATGCACAGTTGGTAGAATAATTCATTCTGGAGGGTTGCATCTAGAGTTATTATCAGAGACCAAGGAGTTGTCTAATGCTATATCACAGGTTAAATTAGAAACCGAACAACCAGAGGACTATTGGGAAATTATGAACAGCATGAAATTCAGATTTTCACATATATGGATTCAATTAGTCACCATTGTGACAAAACAAGCTATTTGAAGTTAGTGTGGCAGAAAACGATAGCCTGGAAAATTTCTTTTACAGCATATAAAGTATGCCTACAAAGATTACCAACACTTAATAGATTAACGAATTAGGGGATTCCATGTGATAGTGTATATGTCTTGTGTGATACTCATCTTGAATCACATGCACATTTATTTGAAAATTGATGCTACAGTACTTATCTTTGGAGTATGATTTCGACGAGACTGGAGATGTCATTATGCTCAGATGCTACATTGTTTCGTCAAATCAATGATGTAATCGCTCATTTCCCCAGATCAGGCATTATCCAGGACATTTCCTTCACCACTACGGCGACTATAGTGCACCGCATTTGGCTGGAGCAGAACAAACAGAAGTTTGAGCGAAAATCATGCTCTTTATCCCAGCGTTTCAAACTCCTAGAAATTGATGTTCGCCTTCAACTATTCAGGCGTAGACAGAGATAGAGCGGTGATTTTTCGGAGGGAGAAGTGGAGTTAATGAGAAGATGGGGTGTGGAGCTGATGGACAATGGATAATGGCGGCACAAATGTAGTGGCTAATTAGGTATGTTGTGATTTTGGGCATGCTTGGTAGCATATGTATGCAGAGGTGTATAAGCAGGCTTCGAAGTTTGGCTTTCCTGTTTTTCTATGTTGAGTGTTTTATGCATTTCTTTTGTGTTATTTTTATTGATGATGTATGACACTTTGTATTCTATAGGGAATGTCATGCTCTTTTTCCTTACTACTCTGGTAAGGTTTTTTCTAAGGAGGCGAATCCCATATTGGTTCTTTACATCGTTAATAAAAGAACCCATTTTCAAAAAAATATGCATATATATATTTTGCTGAAACATATACATATTAGTATCTCCAAAATTATATATATATATATATATATATATATATATAATTTTAAAATCCGTACATAAATATATACATATTATTTATTTGAAATATAATGCAATACTATAATATAACATATATATTATAAAAAATATATGTATATATATATATATATATATATATATATATATATATTAATATACACTCTTATACTTACGACTGTTAAATTGATTTACAATAATAATAATTGATAGATCATTTTCGTATGGAAAGGATTTAAAAAAAAAAACAAAATTTAAAAACCGTAAGAATTTAAAAATAAGTTTGATTTTGTCAGACTAATTTAGGCTGGATATATATATATATATATATATATATTATCATTTACATTTTAAATATAATGTTATTTTACATTCGAATTTTAAATATTAATTTACACACACACACACATATGTATACATATGTCTTAAAAAGAAATAAAAAATTTTGAATCTATATTTACTTTATCAAATATAATTTATTGATTTAAATTGGAAATTAAAAAGTATTTTAAAAATCTAAATCTAGATCTAAAATTTGAATTTGAATTTAAATTTAGAATTATTAATATTTTCATTTACAATTATTACTGTTTTACAATGTTATAGATATAAACTATTATAAATATAAATTTTTATATCACATTATATATATATATATATATTAAATAACACATATGTAAATAGAGGGGCTGATATTTCCATTATGGTGTAAATTCCAGCACTTATATACGGGCATGTTAAACTATGTACACTGTATATGTTGCACGTGCACATACGCACGTACGTGTATATGATACGCATTTTCATATTATTATAACATAAATGTAATATCAAAACAAAAATTTATTTTCAAATAAAATAAAATAATTATTTTTTTTAGAATTAATTTAGATTAGATCTAAATAAATTTAGACTTCAAAGACCCAATAATTTCCAAAATGGTTTTTTTTTAAATTTACCCATTTAACCCGCTGCGAGCTAGCCTAGATTCAACATTAGCAAGTAACCTTCGCTAGATATCAACTTTTCATCATAATTTCAAGCTTGGCTTAATTTTTAGTCGATAGCCTTTCTTCATGTTCAACTGCTATGTACCTTCACAAATCCATTGAGAATTATGAGGAATCGATACTGATGGTTCGTAATGATCGACATACTTAGCCATATTCTTTGTAATGCTTCATACCCAATCGTTTTTAAGTCTAGGATTCATTTCTATATAATTTTGAAGTCCAATATCATCGAATTGTCGTTTGTAAAAAGTCATGGACAACAGTTCATCTTCTTATCTTTCGCGATCGTGGTAGATTTTATCGTTTTTTAACTAAAAAAAGAAAGACTTAAAGAAGGAAAATGATGAAAATGATGGGGGGAGTATATTATATAGGGTGGATTGATGGACAAGGAAAACGCTCTTGAAAAAGTGTTCAACGGGAGTTACGTCTGCTTAACTCTGGTAAGTCGGCTGTAACTGTTACCTCATCATTTTAACAAAGAGCGTTTGGACTCTAAAAAAAGCAGCTATTGGGCATGATTTAAGAGTTACCTTGGATGTAACTAAGATAAGTCAGACGTAATTCCAATCAAATAGGAGAAAGAATATGTCTGATTTGAATAGTTTTATGGATCGGTATGATCTATGGACTTGACGGTTCTTCCTTCAGTTCATTGATAAATCCATTAATACTTCGTGCATTTGTCTTTCTTCAATTTTGCATGCAGGGTGCCTTCACAAATCCATTGAGAATTATGAAGAATCATACTGATGGTTCGATAACGATCCATACACCTAATCAATTTTTTGTTGCAATGCTTCATAATCAATTCTTTTAAGTCTAGCATCCATTTCTTTATCATGTTGAAGTCCAACATAATCGAATTGTCACTTGTGAAAAATCACAGATTACAGTTCGTCTTTCCATCTTTCGTGATCGCGGTAACATTTTTGTGGTTTTTAAACAAATAAATGAAAAAATTTAAGAAGAAAAATGATGAAAATGACGAGGAGTGGATTATATAGGGTGCATTAATAGAAAAGGAAAATGCTCCTGAAAATGCGTTCAGTGGGACTCTAAAAAAATAAGCAATTGGACAAGATGTAATAGTTACGTCGGATGTAACTAAGATAAATCGGAAGTAATTCCTATTCTTTGAATTTTTCATAAATAATTAATAATACTTCATATCCAATTTAATATAATTAAAAAATATTGCAAATAAAAAATTAAACAACATACATTACAAATTAAGGGGCATTTACGATAAAAGAAAACTGGGCATTTGAGCAGGGTATTTGAGTGAACATGGAATGCATTTGAGGCTACGAATGGGGTAATTGAGCGTGGTATCTGAGCGGGGTATTTAAGTTATGATTTTATATTTAATTGATTTATAGTCATTTAATTATTTGTTTTTAATTATGTAATATGCGTTTGATAACTGCAAATAACATGAAATAAATTGTGGAGTTTCATTAAAATAAACGGATATATTTTTTAATTCAAATAAATAACTTGTAAATTTTAAATTGCTCGGATTTAGTTCAAACCAACTTCATAATATAGAGCACTACGATATGATCGCAACGCAAAAAACCGCGTCTTAAACAAATCTCATTTGCATAAGTTATTAGTTTTTGAAATTTATAAAAATTTAAATTTATTAATTAACATTATTAAAATGGTCAAACGGGAGGCGCATACCTTCTCTCAACATTCCAACAATGGGTATAGGAATGAGGTTAACACCGTTGGGGCTTCCAATGCATCAGACAAATCCCTAATGGAAACAGACTTTTTTTTCGTGCGAACGACGCCTATCTTCCACCCAGCCTTCAACCAACCTATAATCAGATTTTATGTCATAGCCTCAATCTCTCACCTTTAACCTCAGCATTCATAACCAAGGTAGGTAGCTTAGGGCATAACCAACAATGGCTTGTTGAGTTGTTAAACAAGCCACGGAGCAACCATGTGTGGCTTTTTCGCTTCCTTGTGGCTAGTTTGAACTGATCTCGTGGCTAGTGAACTGAACAAGAGCTGGTGAGTATAACGGCAAAGACTTTACTGTTATAAGCTTATAACGGCGAAGACTTCGCTGTTACAAGCTTATAACGGCAAAATCTTTGTCGTTATAAAACATAGCCGTTGCCAACCCAACGACTATGCTCCAACGTTCCACAACCCCCCTATATATTCCACCACCCTTCTCCTCCTCTCACACCACCCCAACCTTACTTTCTCCTCCTCTAATTATGAAAATGTCTTCTTCATCCAAACTTTCCACCAAAAAAGTTGTTAGCAAGAAACCCATGTCCGCATACCCTTACACCGGATTTTCTAACCAACGCGCACCATACCAATAACAAACACTTCGTCCATCGCATGAGTACGGCTATTCGCCGTATCCGAACTTCTCTTATAGTCAGCCTTACCAACCGCTCGCTCCTTCTATCTTTCCTCCCATTCAATCTACTGGCCCACAACCATATTACAAACAACGTCCTTCTTTAAGCGCATACGACGATCATTCATCATACAGGTCTTTGATGATGCAAAACGATCAACTATAACACCATTATCTTCATGCGCAACAATTAGAGATTCGTGACCGTGAAGTAATGTAGAATCTCCAAAGGCAATATTCTTATGCACGCAAGGCTCTTGCTAATAAAGAAACCGTTAGTAGTTCGGAGGAGGAGGCGGAGGCCGAGGAAGATGATGCAATAAATATGGAAGAATGCTATGAAGAAACTGTTGTATAAATGCTTGTGCCCCCGAGTCTGAAATATAACAACAAGAAGAAGTGGAAATACTTAAGTGGCATTGTCGACAGACAGCGCGGAGATTCAGTTGCAGCGGAGACATGATAGAGTTAAGGGTATGCCCTAGGGGCAATTATGTAATTTGTTACATATATCTAACTCGTTGACCAATCTTGTTCGAAATAAAGGTATTTTCTTTCTATTATATACTTGATATAATGTGGTTAAATTAATTAATAAATTTAGTTAAAAGTATATTTAATAGAAAATCCACAAATGGTATGTTTTGTGATAGTAGTTACAAAGTGTTGTAACCGTGAGTAATTTATCACAATGAAACAAATGTACCATTTTAAATATTCCTAGTCAAGATGCATCGAGACTGGACATTGATGTATCCGTTGAGACTAGAGTACGTAATACTCTCCAAATGTTGGGCAGTGTATTACCCATGACTGCTTGGGGCACCAAGGGGTTACGTACAAATAGTTACTGGATAACTATGGAATGACTCACTCGATAGTTTTCTGTTGGTTAATATAACTAAGGTCAAATAGAAAATATTGATGTGACTAATTTACACAATTCATTCGACTTGAGAATATTGTCAACCTTCAATATGAAAAACTTTGCTTTCATTATAGTCAAATCATGGAACGACATCCATCAAGTGATTATAGTTGGGTCGAGTAGAAGTATTGGAAGGAAGACACTATTCAAGAGAGGATTCGTCACTTCAGTTATACGAGGTTAGTATCATGGTCAACTCAAGTTAACCCAAAGTCAAAATCTCTAGCTAGAGTAGTACGGTTAATAATAATTTTTATTATTGAACTAAGGATTTTGTGTTTGGACTATAGAGTTGAATATGGACAATATTGGAATTTTGACCATTACCAAATTCCATAAATCCAAAGTGATACAGTTTTTGACGACGAGAATTGGTGTATATAAATGTCACTAACGGGTAACGCTTATTAAATTAAATAAGATTTTACTGAAAATGAATAAGCGATAAATTTGGCCATAATGTCACACCACTTGCTAAGTGACGTGTGAATGTTAACATTCGAATAGTTCGGTGTTAATTGCTGACCAAATTTACACCCAAGAGTTACACAACTAAAATGATGAATTCCCTTAAGACCGAATGATTTAATTAGTTTATAATTGTTATAAATAAATTAATATTTATGAAATATTAATTATAAAATTTGAATATGGTTTGAGAAATAAAAATTGTTATATATTTATAATGGTTATAAATGTACCAATCGATATACGATATCAATAAGCGATTAAATTAGATTTAATTGCATAGCATTTTGGCTTGGGCTTAAATGGGTTTAAAGCCCATCATTAGGGCTGCAAATTTTAGTTTTGATAAGTTATTGGAGGCGGCTAAAACATAGGATTAGACCTAGAGATGGATGGCTAAGATTAAGAGGGAATATGTAATGAGATTGTCCTAATATCTCTCTTGTACAAGGCTATATATATGGATCTCTAAACCCTTAACCAAAAACAACTTTTGGCTTCCATAATTATCAAGTTTGCTGGCCGAAATTAATCCCCATGCCAGTTCTAAGAATCTCAAATTAATTCAAGTTAAGTAAAAGCACTATTTAATAGAAAAGGTCGACGATTCCAGACTTGCAATCTAACGGATCGAGCATAACTTGAGAAGGGAATTCATTGATTCAAGTGGACTTAAAGGCATCATCAATTGGTATTTTATTTATATATTAAAGTAATCATATCATATTTTATGATTTAATATTGATTAATCCCAAATCTGTATATATATATTAATGTTGTATATCTAGTTAGGTGAGATTTTCGTAGGTATATGTAGTTGTCACAAATTAGTTTGATTATGTGCATGGTTATATTATTATGTGTTATAATTTATGTATAAAAAAATCTAATTTTCGGTAAAAATTAAAATTTGTCATTATTAATTATTTTATGTATATTTATATATTAATTTAAATATAGACTAATGTATATTTTAAAGATATAATCACATATATGTTTATTTATAATGTATAAACAGCTTAGAATTTTTCCTTATAGTTATTTATACATAATATGAATTATCAAATTTGAAAATAAATTTTTAAATATATAAATAATTTTAATTATCTTTTATTGATTATTTAAATTTTTTATTATATCTAAAATAATTATTGCGCTGAAAATTCAATTCTATATTTTCTAAAATTACTAAATCTATGCAGTAACCTAGAAAAAAAATTTCAAATTTTTTTGTTAATATTTAATATTTTTAATAATTAAATTACTTCGGTTGAACATTTCTTTTATTTATTAAAAATAATATTTTATTTCAAAAATATATTAAATCATAAATAATATTTTATTATGATCAAAACTTTTTATTATATATATATATATAATAATGATAAAATTATAAAATTATTATTTTATGTTTGTTATGCTAATTTTGATCTGGAAATAATTTTAAAATATATATATTTATATTTTAAGTATTTGAATGTAATTAATTATTCATATATACACATTTTATTTAACCTTATATATATATAATTTTAATTATTATGTATGTATGTATGTATGTATAATTTTATATGTTTAATTATGTATATATATTTATACAAATGTTTTTAAATATATGTATATATATATATATTTAATTTTGAGACTTTTAATTATAAAATATATTTTAAATATATGTATACGTATTTATATAAATATACTTTGCATTATAGATTTATGCACATATTTAGACAACATACAATACATACGAAATGAGCTAATGTGTCTATTGCGATGTAAATGCCAACACTATATACGGGCATTTTATACCCTTCACGGATTATTATGTTACACATGCACACACATATGTATATGTATATGATACTTGTATATATATAAATTAAATCATTCAAATTAACTTTACATTACAAAATACTTAAATTTAAATAAAATACATGATTTTATTTAAAACAAATTTAGAATTGTTCTAAATGAATTAGACTTCATAGGTCCAATAAAGGTCCAATAAGATAAAAAATATTTGAAATACACCCACCACTACCGCTGCGGGTTGGCCTAGTTCCAACAATGGTATCAGAGCCTAATAGCCTATGTGGTCTAAATTAGTCATTTTAGGGCTAACTTATTAAGCTTGCCCACTCAATATGGTGTCTAGAAAGGTAATGTCTAGGATTGGAATTGGGTAATCAAGTACCATGTCCTACTTGGTTACCGGCCTGGCCTAAAAGGTGAAGTGAGCCCAAAGGTTACCCCTAATAGAAAAGGCCCAACTTAATTTGGGCCTTGGGCTAATTTTCAAAATTGTCTTGAATAATAAAGTAAAAGATTTTAAATTTAATTGTTAAACTTAAAATAAAATATATGTTTATTATAATAGTTATAATGTAACATATTTTTCAAAATGTTTGAAAAACAAAATAACATAATTTTCAAAAATTATAAATTTTATAAATAAGTTAATTAATAAAATGTATGTGCATGTAGTATATATATTATGAAATATGTTATGATATTTTAAAACATTTAAGATATCATAAATATGCATGCATACATATGAATAATGATTTTCGAAATGAAGATAATTTAATTAATTTAATTAAAAGGTTAATTAATTGAAATTATAATTACACATGTATATGATATATGTGTTATACTATAAAGGTTATAGTACGTAAAAAATATAAGTGTTATATCAATATAAAATTAATTAAAATGTTAATTAATTAAATATGATTTAATTATAATATTATACACAAGACTGTTATATAAGTAATGTGAAATATAAAAACTATATAACAACAAAACTTATACGATATGAATGTATAAGCTAAAAGTGGAATATTAAAGAAACTCAAATAGACTTAAAGAATAAATACATACATAAATGTATGTATACTGTGATTTCTGATGTGTCTAACACTTGAATCACGAGGGTATTTCATAAGAAATACATTATTCCATAAGTCGATATCATTCAATATAATGTTGTCCTCTACCATATGTACATTAATAAATTACTTGCATACTCCTTAGTTGTTGAGCAAACTCAAGTTGGGGATGTTATGTGTAGTATTATTAATGTATTTGTTGAGCAAACTCAAGGTACATATACTATACTTAGGCCATCACGATATGGTAGGTATGAGTGAATAATCTCTTTCGATTTATCGAGCAAACTCAAGGTCGAAATGAGATTAGGACAAGGAAAAATGGGTTAGGAGTTGTATGTGATACAACCGATAAGGAGTTATCCATCGTTTGTGGGGCTATGATTTGTTAAGCAAACTCAAGGTCAGAATACCAAGACAGACGAATCCAAACACCCACTAGTGAAGTCGAAAGACTTCAGTGTTTCATCTTCGGGTTTAGAGAAACATAAAAGACTAGTGGGAGCCTTAATGGAAAAATGAAATGGTAACATTTAATCTTTTTAATATTGTAAGAACATAAGCTAAATAATGTTATAATTATCTACAATGATAAATTTGTGCATTTAATTTGATTGATAAAATGTTTATCAATTAACATATACAAATGAACTGAATTGAAAGTTGATAAATGGAAATATAATACCCACTATCAAATTCCTATTGCATGTTAACGTTTCAACACCCATGTAAGTGTCTGACTTTACAACTATTGAATACATTCGTGGTTTGGTCACTTATGCATTTATTTGGTCAAGACCATGTATTGCATTTTATGAGTTTCGAACTCTAAAACAATACAAGACTATGAATATTTGATCCATATACAATTTCATATAAATGTTATATGGTGAATGGTCAAAGCTTGTGATGTACAATATTTCGATGAAATTAGTTCATCTGAAAAACCGAATAAACCTTAGTGTGAGATCGAGTATTCAATCTGATTGATTTTAAAAGAGATCATATTGTGTTAATGTAACACAAGATCAAAAACTACAAGATAGATATAAGAACTCGATCGCTGAAATGTCGTTTTGATTGGTTTACGTAAAGTGCATCATATTTGATGTCCTTAAAAGTTAAGGATAATCGAATGCGCTTTTGTAAAGAGTTTATTATGATATTGTAGTAAGGTTTTCTTTTGAATAATTTGACCATTTGAAAGGAAAACGAATGTATAAGAATAGATGTAATTCAAGGTACAGTTGGAATGAAGAGAATGAATGCTCACTTCTGCTTCATAGAGAAACATTGGAAATATGAATTATAATAAATAATTGATACTTAATATTGGAATAAGAAATATGATTTATATTCTAAAATGTATTTTCATATAGAAAATTGTTTCCTATGAGATTTATTTCTTTGAGCTCAAGATATTTGATCAATGAACTCTCCACTGTAAGTAGTTGCAGTGTATGAATAAACAAATTGTATTAAGTGAATGACGGATCTCCAAATTTAATACGTTATTATAGTAATGGCGGAAATAGTGGGAGCATACAATATAGCACTTATTAATTACATCATGGTACGAAAATTGTTTTCGTACAACTTACCATACATTATTTATGAAATAATGATTATTTTTCGGTATCGACTAAAAAAAATAGACATAACTATATTTCAATATGAATATTATGAATATTCTTCGTGAAATAAAACTATAATGTGGTAATTTTTCTTATAAGAAAAGTGATGCATTGGAAAATACAAATGTATCTAATATTATTTATGGTTGTTTTGGAATTATAGACTGAGCCGTAGTTTTGACAAAAAAATTTATTGTATGATTTTAAATCATATGATACTTGTTAATTATATCTCAAACAATAAAGGGCTATGCACACATTCAGTGGGAGTATCATAAGAGTTGATGAACTACTCGGATTGATACATATAGATGTACGCAATCATAATTCTATAAATACCAAAACGATTCCTTGTACTTCGTCATATTCACCGATGAGTTATCATCGACATGGACATGTGTATTTGATACACATGTAGTATGTCTACAGTAAACTCATAGAGTACAAAACATAAGTAGATAAAATAACATGCAATAGAAATGATTCAATTCGATAGAATGAGTGAGTATATTGGAAAAAGGTCCGAATGTACCTAAAAATGAATAAAGATTCAATCTCAAAAGTCACTCCTCCATGTGATGCATAATGATGCATCGATAAGGGGTAATTGAACTTTGTTGAACAATGTGCGATTAATTGTGAGTGAAGTTGAGTTAGTTTCTTTCTATAAGGTCATGTACTTAAGAGTAGTACACAAGGTTAATATCATTTCATCTAAATAATGGTTTACAAAAACACACAAGATAAGGGTTTATAAGAAACTCCAACATATCCTAAGCTAAGGAGTTGGCAGGTTGTGTGAGTCAAAAGATTGCACGTAATAATTGTTCATGAAGGATCTTGTATGAATCTTCCTAAAAGGATTTTGAAAAGACTGTCATTGGATGACATATTTATGTTTCGAACATAACTTTTGTAAACTAAAACCAAATCAGTTTAATGAATAAGGAAATTCATAAAACGTTTATGAATACCCATTCTATTGCGTTGAGAAACATTTCAAGAAATACCAACTTCATTGTGAAGGAATTTCTTTGAGAAATTATTGGTAGTAAAAAGGATATGGATATGATCCAAAGATAGAACTAACTAGATGAGATGAAATAAAATTGACTAACCTAAACGAACACATTGCATTAGAATGTCTAATAAGTATTCTCGCTCATTGAAGAGAAATTATGAGTTTCTTGTCAACGTCGAAAATATATAATCTTTGATTGTTTAATTAACCACTAAGAGTGTTAACTCTATCGTATGGTATGATGCGCAAATTTGAAAGAATTCTAAGTACACTGTCAAAATATGATTTTGGTAGTCGTAACTTAAGGGATGTGATCCATCGGCCGTGATTATGTCTTTATGAGCAAGACTAATGTAGTTGGAATTAAATGAGTAACGTTGATGAGAATAATATTGTAAATTTCAATTGTTGAAATTAGTGTAATAGATTCGGTATTCAACGTACTCAAGTTAATTCAGATTTACTCACAAAATTACCACTTGATATGACTTAATGTTTGGTACGTATGTATTGAAACAGAAAATTCCAAATAATGATTTAGAGTAAACTATTTACACATAATAACTAAAATGTCTCAAAGTCGATGGGAGAGATATTGAGTTTATGAGTCTTTGGATACGATCCAAGAAATGATTCGAAAGTATCATTTTATAAGCAACAAGATTGAATAAGTATTTTAATAGAAATATCAAATAGTTTGATTTTCAATCAAAGTGCAGAGGGAGCGTGTGTTCATAAGAAAGAATGTTAAAAGGTACAATGATATTTCTAAGCTATAAGTAAACAACACATTATTGATTTTAACAATGTACTTGTGTTAAAATTAGCCTTAGTTATTTTAATACTCAACATTGGATTAATAAATGATGTCTTTTATAGTAAGTATAAAAGATGTCGGGAATGTCTCAAATGATATGCAAAGACACCTTATTAAAATGTTTAATATGGAACATGTAAGACTAATTTCTTTGCATTGGCAAAAGGAATTATCATACATGTTGTGTTGTCTATGATATCATGATTTGTTTATGTATTTGATACATGAAACAAATATCAAATCCAAATTGATATCACTAATTGGTTGTTTGAAGTTCTCGTGCATTTATGAAATACTAGAGAATTGTTTACAGAAACATAAATTCCTTATGAAGGAATGTTCAGACTCAAACTTTCACAAGCAATATTGAGTATAATATGTCAATAACAAATCTTTAAGTTGGAAATGTTCCAAATGAAAGACCGTGGTTGATTCAATGAAAAAAAGCTAGGTATATCGCCTTGAATAGTGCCGTAATCAAAACAATGTATATAAAAAAAATATGTGCACAAATTTATAACCGAGCCGATTGCAAATGTTGAGAATCTCACGACAGAGTTATATGATAACAATGTCGTAATATAGTTCGTAATAGAACATAGATCTCACTCGAAGTCGAGAGACATACTCCAAATTGTTCCACATGATAAAACAGTTTATCACCGTCGGAGAAAGTTGATTGACAGAGTACATAATTAAAACATAATAGCATACCCGTTCACAAAAGGACTGACCTAATTAGTTTTGAGAAAACCGATTGGAGAAGTTGGAATAAGATTCCATAATTGACCCCAGTGCAAGTGGGAGATTGATAGAGTTAAGGGTATGCCCTAGGGGCAATTATGTAATTTGTTACATATATCTAACTCGTTGACCAATCTTGTTCGAAATAAAGGTATTTTCTTTCTATTATATACTTGATATAATGTGGTTATATTAATTAATAAATTTAATTAAAAGTATATTTAATAGAAAATCCACAAATGGTATGTTTTGTGATAGTAGTTACAAAGTGTTGTAACCGTGAGTAATTTATCACAATGAAACAAATGTACCATTTTAAATGTTCCTAGTCAAGATGCATCGAGATTGGACATTGATGTATCCATTGAGACTAGAGTACGTAACGCTCTCCAAATGTTGGGCAGTGTATTACTCATGACCGCTGGAGGCACCAAGAAGTTACATACTAATAGTTATTGGATAACTATGGAATGATTCACTCGATAGTTTTCTATTGGTTAATATAACTAAGGTCGAATAGAAAATATCGATGTGACTATTTACACAATTCATTCGACTTGAGAATATTATCAACCTTCAATATGAAAAACTCTGCTTTGATTATAGACAAATCATGGAATGACATCCATCAAGTGATTATAGTTGGGTCGAGTAGACGTACTGGAAGGAAGACACTATTCAAAAGAGGATTCGTCACTTCAGTTATATAAGGTTAGTATCAAGTCAAGCCAAAGTCAAGCCAAAGTCAATATCTTTGGCCAGAGTAGTATGGTTATCGATAATTGTTATTATTGAACCAAGGATTTTGTGTTTGGACTATAGAGTTGAATATGGACAATATTGGAATTTTGACCATTACCAAATTCCATAAATCCAAAGTGATACAGTTTTTGGCGAAAAGAATTGGTGTATATAAATGTCACTAATGGGTAACGCTTATTAAATTAAATAAGATTTTACTGAAAATGAATAAGCGATAAATTTGGCCATAATGTCACACTACTTGCTAAGTGACGTGTGAACGTTAACATTCGAATAGTTCGGTGTTAATTGCTGATCAAATTTACACCCAAGAGTTACACAACTGAAATGATGAATTCCATTAAGACCGAATGATTTAATTAGTTTATAATTGTTATAAATAAATTAAATTAATTAATATTTATGAAATATTAATTATAAAATTTGAATATGGTTTGAGAAATAAAAATTGTTATATATTTATAATGGTTATAAATGTACCAATCGATATACGATATCGATAAGCGATTAAATTAGATTTAATTGCATAACATTTTGGCTTGGGCTTAAATGGGTTTAAAGCCCATCATTAGGGCTGCAAATTTCGGTTTTGATAAGTTATTGGAGGCGGTTAAAACTTAGGATTAGACCTAGAGATGGATGGCTAAGATTAAGAGAGAATATGTAACGAGATTGTCCTAATATCTCTCTTGTACAAGGCTATATATATAGATCTCTAAACCCTTAATCAAAAAAAACTTTTGGCTACCATAATTATCAAGTTTGCTGGCCGAAATTGATCCCCATATCATTTCTAAGAATCTCAAATCAATTCAAGTTAAGTAAAAGCACTATTTGATAGAAATGGTCGACGATTCTAGACTTGCAATCTAACGGATCGAGCATAACTAGAAAAGGGAATTCATTGATTCAAGTGGACTCAAAGGCATCATCAATTGGTATTTTATTTATATATTATAGTAATCATATCATATTTTATGATTTAATATTGATTAATCTCAAATTTGTATATATATTAATGTTGTATATCTAGTTAGGTGAGATTTTCGTAGGTATATGTAGTTGTCACAAATTAGTTTAGTTATGTGCATAGTTATATTATTATGTGTTATAATTTATGTATAAACAAATCTAATTTGCTGTAAAAAATTAAATTTTGTCATTATTAATTATTTTATGTATATTTATATATTAATTTAAATATAGATAATTTAAATATAGACTAATGTATATTTTAAACATATAATTACATATATGTATATTTATTATGTATAAACAGCTTAGAATTTTTCCTTACACCTATTTATACATAATATGAATTATCAAATTCGAAAATAATTTTTTTGTATATATAAATAATTTAAATTATCTTTTATTGATTATATGAATTGTTTATTATATCTAAAATAATTATTGCATTGAAAATTCAATTTTATATTTTCTAAAATTACTACGTCTATGTAGTAATCCACGAAAAAAATTTTAGAATTTTTTGTTAATATTTAATATTTTTAATAATTAAATTACTTCGGTTGAACATTTCTTTTATTTATTAAAAATAATATTTTATTTCAAAAGATCATTAAAAAAAATTTAACCTGTATTTTATGATCCTAAATTTTAGTAAATTTTAAAATTTGTTTTTTTAATATTTATTACTAATATTTTTATTTATTATGATCAAAACTATTTATTATATATATATATAATAATGATAAAATTATAAAATTATTATTTTAAGTTTGTTATGCTAATTTTGATCAGGAAATAATTTTAAAATATATATAGTTATATTTTAAGTATTTGAATGTAATTAATTATTCATATATATACATTTTATTTAACCTTATACATATATAATTTTAATTATTATTATATATATATGTATAATTTTATATGTTTAATTATGTATATATATTTGTACAAATGTTTTAAATTATGTATATATATATATTTATTTAATTTTGAGACTTTTAGTTATAAAATATATTTTAAATATATGTATACGTATTTATATAAATATACTTTGCATTATAGATTTATGCACATATTTAGATAACATACAATACATACAAAATGAGCTAATGTGTCTGTTGCGATGTAAATGCCAACACTATATACGGGCATGTTATATCCTTCACGGATTATTATGTTACACATGCACACACATATGTATATGTATATGTATATGATACATGTATATATATAAATTAAATCATTCAAATTAACTTTACATTACAAAATACTTAAATAAAATACATGATTTTATTTAAAACAAAATTAGAATTGTTCTAAATGAATTAGACTTCATAGGCCCAATAAAGATCCAATAGGATAAAAAAAATTAAAATACACCCACCACTACCACTAGGGGCTGGCCCAGTTCCACCAAGACAGACATTGGCATAGAAGACATTGATGTGGAAAATGTCGAAGAGGAAAAAGTAGCAGCTGACCGTAGAAAAAAGCAAGTTAAGTTTACTTCGGAACAATATATTTCACTTGCTAAATCATGGATGCGGATTTCACAAGATAGTATTTCTAGCAATAATATGAAAGACCAGAAATTTTGGGAAAGAGTTGCGGATATTTACAACACCTTGGAACTGTTGAAGAGAACATGGGGATCGCTCAAAGAAGGATATCGAATTATGAACTCCGCATGCCAAAACTATTTAGCAATACTTACCAGATTTAAGACTAGACAACAAAGCGGTGCCACTCCTTATGACACTGTAAGTAAAATAGTGTTTTACATTTCTTTGAAATGGTAATGTGTTTGACTAGTTTTGTATATTAATACACTTTTGGTTTTGTTCTACAGATTGAAGAATCGCGTAAGGCTTATCAGCTGCAATACGGTCAACCATTCAAATTTCAAGAGTGCTTTGAGATTCTCTCCAGTTTACCGAAATGGAAGAATCCTAACAACTTCATGTTCGAGCAATAAAATAAAGCCAGAAGAATGAACTACTATGATTCAAGTCCAGGAAGTGATCCAAGTTCTCAAGAAAGATCTCCACTATTTGGAAACAGTAACAGACGACCTCTTTGTAGAAATAAGTCAATTCAGTTGGAGCAACGCAGTGCGGAATTTTCAAGATTTGTAGGAACTTTAAAGACGTCTGCTAGAGAAACAAGAGAGCATAGAGCCAACTTTTCAGCACAAAGAACTCATAACGAAATGGAGTTTCAGAAGGCTATCATGGAAGATCGAGAGTTCAAGAGAAGAGCCTATGAGGAGAAGAAAGCTTTGATGCGAGAGAAGAACTATATCAAGCTGATGACTTGTGATTTCAGTAGGCTTTCTCCTTTGTAGCAAGAACTAGTAACTGAGCAGTTGGAAATTATAAGAAAGTTAGAGACAGTGGAAGTGGAAGCGGCACGTATAGGGATGAGTTTTAGATATGCGGTTGCATTGTAATTGGTTGGTGTTACTTTGTTGTCGTCTATTTTAGGTGTGTATTTGTGTTGTATCTTTGTAGTATCTTTATGCATCGTTTTGTTTATGTGTGTATTTGTGTTGTCCTTGTTATAATTTTATTATACCATTTTGTATTTTGAACTAAGGTCGTACAACATTTTATTAAACAAGGTACATAATAATATTACGAAATGGTTAATATACAAACCTTAAAACATAATATAGTAAACACACTGGAAAACATACAACCTCATCAACAATTCCATAAACAGCTGTTATAAGCATGACTACAGATTCCTACTATTCTTTCTTTTGTGTGCCCATAAATGGTCCATCAACTGATCACGCAATTGAAAGCGTGCAGCTTGATCTTCAATATGTTGCACCATGGCAACATATTCCTCCATTGAATTAATGTTTTTCTCAGATCTTTTGTTAGAACCCTTAAACATGTCTGGGTAATTAGTCCTTTGGTTTTTATACCCACCTCTTTCGGACTCTACAATCATATTATGAATTATTATACAAGCATACATAATTTCAGATAGAACTCTTACGTCATGAAATCAAGCAGGATTTCGTAAAATCTGAAACCTTTCTTGTAAGACACCGAACATACGTTCGATATCTTTTCTGTAGCTTGCCACTTTTTTAATGAAATGGTTCTCTTTGTCATTTGTTGGGACCCTAAAGCCTTGTATTAAAGTTCTCCACTTTGGGTAAATTCCATCGACTAGGTAATATCCAGTTTGATGCTCGACATTACCAACTTTATATATAACATCCGTTGAAATTCTGTTAGACAGTTCAGAGCATAGGTATGGCTATTTTAACACATTTATGTCATTTAATGAACATGGTACTCAAAAGAAAGCATACCAAACCCATAAATCATCGGTCGCAACTGCTTCTAGGGTCATTGTTGGCACTTTTTTGTATCCTATGAACATTCCTTTCCAACCCGTTGGACAGTTTTTTCATGCCTAATGCATGCAATCCAAATTTCCAAGCATACCTGGAAAACCTCTAGCTTTTCCTCTAGCTAGTATTCTGTTTACATCATTCGGTCTCGACATTCGTAAGTATTTCTCGCCAAACTGTTCGATCACTGTTTTATAGAATTCCTTCATGCACTCTATTGCTATTGATGATGCAATTCCAAAATATCCATCCATATGATCACCAGCTGTTCCATAGCTTAACATATGTAAAGTAGCCAAGATTTTGATGTGGGGAGAATGCCCATGTTCTAGTGCTCCATTAAGCCTATAAGTGAAATATGGGTTGTTTTCATGAAGTTTGAGATAAATTTTAGAGAAAACATCTGGGCCCATCTAAAAAATCGACGGCGGAACAAATTTATATCGTAGGTTGGATTGTCAATGAAGTAGTCCATCATCAGCCTTTCATGTCCATCCTTATAGTCCCTCTTATATCGTCGGTCAATCCGTCCATGTATACTACCACGATGGTTGCTCATAGATCCTTCACCAAAAAAGTAAGAATATCCTACTATTGCTTGTTGAATTTAAAACTCTGTCGTTTCATCATCCATTTCTTGTTCATTGTCATAGCTTTGGTTCATGTCTTGTTTGTGTTGGTAATATAGGTTAGGGTCCATGGTTGTCAAGCAGTAAGTAATTTGATTTATTAGTTTGTTTTATTTTTTCGTAATTGTGTGTTGGAGTAGATCGGAATGCAAGTATATATAAGTGTAGGAGGTAAAAAGATATGGAAAACAAAAGACAATGTATCACACAACATTGAATGGTTACGGTTTGCTCCACGTCGGTAGTACTTGATGAAAGGACATGACAGTAATGGCTACAGTGTACGTTTGCAGAGGCCATAATGGCTATAGTGTAGCTATAGTGTTGGAAATGACATGACAATAATGGCTGTAGTCTACGTTTGCAGAGGCAATAATGGCTATAGTGTAGCTACAGAGTTGGAAAGGACATGACAGTAATGGTTGTAGTGTACATTTGCAGAGGCCATAATGGCTATAGTGTAGCTACAGTGTTGGAAATGACAGTAATGGCTGCAATGTACGTTTGCAGAGGCCATAATAGCTATAGTGTAGCTACAGTGTTGGAAATAACATGACAATAATGGCTGCAGTGTACGTTTGCAGAAGCCATAATGGTTATAGTGTAGCTACAATGTTGGAAAGGACATGACAGTAAGGGCTACAGTGTACGTTTGCAATAGCCATTGATTGGTTTCGGTTAGCTCCACATTGATACAATTGCAATCCCCATAATTACTATTTATACACTAAGTGTTGGCATAAGAGGTTCATAGGATTTCAAATGGCAAATCAGATATGGACTCCCCGTGATTATTTAGTGTTGATTAAAGCCTATATACAGGCTGATACAAGACATATGGAAGAGGAGTTCGATGAAGACTTTTGAGTCACCATCAACGAAGCTTACAATAACCATCCAGAATGTAGGCCGAGAAGACGAAATTTGGATACTAGAAGTACATTTGTTACATTTATTAGAGCTTGTAGGAGGTATCGGAGAATTATAACCGAGGTAGAACGAGATAATGTTTTTTAAATGACCCGATCAACTTTTGACTCCCTTTATTTTATGGATCATCAAACACACTTTGTTGGTCATGCTGCGTACGATTTGTGGGTGAATTATATTAGATAGTTTGAGTGAGTATTATGTCAATGTATGGTGTATGTTCATGTGTTTTTCCAAGTGTCTTAGGTCGGTTTATGTCTATGAGTATTAATTTGGGTAACTTGTATTCTATGAGTTGTATTAGTTTAATGCATGTCCACCTGTAGTAATCTGAGTTGTGTATGTTTGATGTAATTCGGAGACTAAACTATCTACTTAAACGTACCACAACATACGAAATACTTCAACATACTACAACATACCACAACATACTTAAACATACAACAAAATACATACTTAAACATACGACAGACTCGAACATACCACAGCATATGACATACTTCAACATACCACATCATACTTAAACATATAACAAAAGACATACTTAAACATATGACAGACTCGAACATACCACAACATACGACATACTTCAACATACTACATACTTCAACATGTTAGTTATGCCCACCACCATGCTAAAATTCCAATGCACATGGCCTGCCACGAAGCACGGCTAGCTCTTGTTCTAGTTCGTTTGCATATTTCACTGCTCGATGAGGGAATGGATCATCAATCCATTCCCATAAACCACAACCAATTGGAAAGTTATGGCATCTATAATGGCACTGTCCAATGTTGTTTTCGCTTCACGTGACGGAATACGTAACTGAGACTCCGCAAACACAATATAGTAATGGAGGAGAGTTAACTTCCTGCTCCATCTGAATCCACTCATTACGGACTTCCCGGTGTTCCTGTGTGTTTGTAGGAAATCTTATCTCTTGTTCATATGGATGATGTACAACATGTTGTTCATATGGAGGTTGAACATCCTCCTGGAGTCTTAGTTGGCTAAGATCTGGGAACTCAGTTCAGATGTCCTCGTAGTGCTGCTCTTGATACTCGATAAGCCAATCCTCATCGGTGCGTGGACTTTTTGAAGGCACGTAGACAGAGTCAATAGAAGAAGGCCAGGATGGCATCGGTGTGAGGTGTAAATGAATGTGAGGAAGATGTAGATAGAAGTGAAGAAGGAGTAGATGATTGTGAAGAAGTAGATGTAAACTGGTGTGTGTGTGTCTATATATATATATATAAGTGAGTCGAGAAATGCAAACTGTTAATTATAAGAAGAAAAGAGCAAGGTTATGGTAATTATAGGAAGTGGTATGTTTGCTGCCAATGAATGTAATTGTCTGTATTATTAGGTTATGGTAATCTATGCTTTTGGTAATATATCGGTACAGTTGCTAACAACACAAAAACATGAAAAATAATGATATCGATTCATAAACTGAATACAATAGATATATCATACATCACAGCACATAAATAATATCACCAACGACACAGAAATATAAATGATAATGACATCGATACATAAACCGAATATAATAGATATATCATATATCAGAATAAAAGAATATGTACACAAACAACATAGAAACACAAATGAAATATAATAAATAAGATCATACATCAGTACGTGGACGTGTATAAAGACGACGACGTCTCTCATCATCATCATCATCTCCACCACCACTCGGGCTAGCTAAATGCTCATAGTACATATGCATGTCAGCAAATCTCTTACGCTCTTCCTTTATCTGTGCATGTAGTCGTGCTTCTGCCTCTGTCTGCCGACGTAGTTCACTATCATAGTAGTCTATGCTACGCCTATGCTCTATATACACTGTATGTCTGATCCTCATCTGCATATCGTATAGATCAGCGTAAGATATCTGGGTCGGATCCGGGTACTGATCATGCGCTGGAGGATGAAACACGTCAACATGACGGTCTGGTTCAATAGTAGGAACTGTCATGGTCCATCCGAAGTGAGAAGCAGTTGACACGTGGTCGGGTGCACGGTCCTCTGACTGATCTGGGTAAGATCCTCGACAACCGGGGGATGTATGCCATGGCGTATAGCAGATGGACTGACTAAATCTATCGCCGCTGCATGGGTAATGGTATCAGCGGACCCACCGTAAAATCTACGCCAGCATTCAACATATGATGGTCCGGTAATAACAAAGGTCTCGACCGGCCACCAACTTCCTGCTCTTGCCAGGTTTAGCTGCTCTGAAGGATAAATCATACAGCGATAGGTATGAGGGTGTAGATCATTGGGAATAGCATCAAGGTCGTACAACTGTCTTCAACACCTCTCACAAAGATACCAATATGCATCAAACACCGAGGGATAATAGGAGTGGAAATCTCCGCCTGGCAAGCATCCTAGCAATCTTTATAAAATCAAGGCCGATCGATACACTATCATGAAATGGATGCCATATAATATGATGTCCATACATCCTCAAATCGATTTGGTTATGGACAACCAAATAAACATGACGGAATTCATTAACTCTGGGCCCCCTATTGTCCACGCACCAAAATGACAAACGAAGGAAAAAAGTAGACGCGTCTGAAATCAAAGTGACACTACGCCATAAATGGCCTACTGCAACACAAAAAAAATGATGGCTCAGGCCCAAAAAATGTTGCCATAGGTCTATGGCAACACTTTTAGGGTGATGCAATTTTTGCCGTTGCCTTAGACCTCAAAGGCAACATTTTGACTATCTAAGGCAACATAAGTAATATTGTTGCAATAGAACCCTATTTGGGTCTATGGCAACACCCATAGGTATCTGTAGCAACATTCCAAAATGTTGCTATAGATATGAACTTTTTGAATTTGTGGGGCCCACAATGTAGAGCATATTTGATTTTTTTAATAAAAATAAATATTTATTTAATAAAATGCTATTACACAAAATTTGATATTTAAACAGTAATTTATTTAAATAAATATTTTATTTCAACATTTGAAATAGTACAAATTCCTGACTCCACTATTTTACAATTCAATGATATATAACACTGATATTCACATATACAGATATTCCTCACTACATCACTCAGTTCACTCATTACATATGCAGTTTCAATTTATACATACACCAACACTGACAAATATATGCCGAGCCGAAGGCGAGCCGAGAAGCGGGTCCGGGCGCAGCGCCGGCGGGGGTCCGGGGCACAGCGCCCGATTCATCCGATTTTGGAAGATCGAGCCTTCTTTGAAACGACGTAAAATGATGCACAAATGGTAATTGCAAGCACTACAACAATAAATGAGGCAACTGTAATAACTGGACCAACAGCCACCTTCAAACCGTCAACAACCCCTGCCGAACACTCACATCACCACAATAAAACTTCTACCAACAATCACCTCTACCACTCACAACCTGAACATTGTAATCATCAATTCATCATCAAACAGCAGTAATACATGAAAACGTGCACTAGATTATAAAACTGAACTTGGAGCTCCTAAGTTCAACACTATCTCCCTTAACAACAATTTAAAAATAAAACACTAAAAATTATCTATAAGGAGGATGTATATATACAAGTCTGTGAGTATTAACTAGTAACCGACATGAAGAAAATGATATAATGTGAATTATATACACATGATACTTGCAAAAATATAACTAGAAAATGATATAAGTTCCAAAGGAGCATTTGCACAAACATATGGGGGGCGTACTACCTTATTGAAATTACCAGTACCATTCCCATGCTTATCCTTAATAATGTCATCATCTTGCAATCTATTACCATTAGCAGATTAATTGTTGCGAGAATGACAGCTACATCTCGAGAGCAGTTCGGGTTTTGGGAGAAATTAAGGCGCTAGAAGGGTTTTCAGGTGAAGTGGTCTAAAGGAGAAAGGTAGAGGGGTTGGTGGCGAGCAGGTCTTCTGTTGGAGGCGAGAGCTGATGGCGACGCCAGCGGTGACAAAAGGGGTTTGAACGGAAAACTTTGTTTGGCTTCGGGTTTTGGTGTCGTGACAGGGCTCTGGTTGGAGCTAGATGGTCGCGATGGGTCAAGGGGTAGCTGGGGGTGAGGGTGACAATTTGGTGGCGGAGGCGAATGAGGAAGCAGAAGAAAAGGAGGGAGACAATTTGGTGGCGGAGGCAAATGGGAGGAGGCGACTGGGAGGAGGCGAATGGGAGGAGACGAATTGAAATGAAAACCAAAAGGGGATCTGAACTAGTTTAGGCGGGAAAACGAAATTTTGGGCCAAATTGCAGTGGTGATCCATTTTAACAGCCAGATTAAATGTAGATCGTTGGATCGTATTCACGCGGATTGCTAATTTTATTAATTTTTTAATTTGAATACATCTATTGCAACACTATATAAAAATGTTACATCGTGTTACACTTGTTTAGCTAGAGCAACACATTTTTATGGCTAAGCTAACACCAAAAATGCAACGTTGCAGTAGGACCAAAATTTTATAGCTGTCGCAACATTTTAGCTGGCAACACCTTGCAAAAGTGTTGCAGAAGGTCATTTATGGCGTAGTGTGACGAAATGAAAATTTCTGGAATCCTCAAAATACCATTACTTTAGTAACTCCTATAAACCAAATAATGAAACATGTGCGTCCGTAATGGTGCACTGTACATCGAGACATCTGTATAAGTACGCAAGAATAGGCGTACCCCAGTCATATAGGACAACACTACTGAAATCCAAATGAGATGCGACCTCAATAAACCCAACCGCTAAACTACTGCTCGAGGTGCTAAAAAACAAGTTATCCATGAGGTATAGAACAAATAATCTCGCAAGCTCCATATCATCATCAGGAGAGTAATGACTAAGTATGCTGTCCAAGGCAGCACGAATAGCGCTGACCCTAATAGCACCTCCGACCTGATATGATGCAGCGGAAGCGTCAAAATGTGGTAGAATATCATGAACAAGTACCAGATCACGCCATCGAGCATCATCGTATGTAAGCGATGGAAAAGCGGCCACTCCAATGCTAATGCCGGTAAGCATAGAGAAATCATGCGGTGTAATTCCTAACTCACCGCAAGGAAAGTGGAACGTGTGACTTGTTTTATACCACTGTAAAGCAATAGCTGCGCACAATTGCACATCATCTTTTATAACATTGTTGATTCTTAGAATTGTAGAGTACATAACAAGTTAAATTACGGAGTGATAAATTAACTAGTTTTTTAAGTAAATGGTTTGTTAGATTACCTAAGAAATGATGGAATCCAATCCCGGATAAAAGTGCTACGACTCTATCCTTATTTGCCAAATTTGTATGAAAATATCTAAGCGTGTTCGATAAAGAACCCCACGAACGGATATTCTACGACTGTTAAAGTTAAATAAAATCATACTTATATATTTAAACTAATAACGTATTGCAATTATTTTAATCATATAAAGAAATACTTACAACCAAACTTGTTTGTGTGTTTACATGTACTTCGCCTTCTGAAAGCGCGCGAAAGTTAGAAACCACAGGCAATTTTGCCGCGCTAAGTTCGGATCCTGAAATCCATCAAGCTCGGCGACTCTAGCGGAAATCTGACCCACACCTCTTTGCGTCATGCCCGCTTGGCCACCCATGCGGCCTCAGCGACCGCGGCGACCGCCTTCGTCTTCGCCTCCGCCCTGATTATCGAGATTTTCGGCGGCTTCTAGCAAATCTTCTATTATTTGCTCCTGCCCATACGGTACAATAATTTGATCTTCGCCGTCCCTACCAGCGCCTCCAGCGCCGCTACTACTGCCTTCTCCGTGCATGAACTTTTTGGCGAATTTTTTTAGCAATCTAGACATTTCTTGGAGCATGTATCTAAAAAACGAGCTTTAATTTGGGTATACGCTGACGGATTTGGACTCTTGGAGGCGGAAATTGATGATTTTGAGGGAAGATGGTAATGAAGTCGACTGAATTAAATTTGAAGAGGCTGAAGAATGAAAGCGACGGCTGGACTAAGTTTTAGGTTATAAGCTTATAACGGCGAAGTCTTTGCCGTTATAAACTTATAACGGCGAAGAATTCGTCATTATAAATTTAGCATACCAGTCATGTGGCTAGTTAATAACTTAGTTTGGCGCGCAGCTCGTTCGTTCTGTTGAAAAATAGAAGAGAGAGTAGAGTGAAAAAGCCGGATTGTAGGTAATGGTCTAAACGCGGGTGCTTATCCAAATCAACCCCGGTTGGCCTTAGGCTTTCATTGCCCATTTCTTTTTCGTCCGATTCTTTCAGAAACTTTGCGTAATAGGGCTGTATCTTGAGCAAGCGAATTCGGCTTTACCAGCCTTTTGATAATCGTATCAATCCTTTCCATTTCCATCTTCTTCCTCCATTCGCAATCTCTACCTTTCACTCATTAAACCAATTCATGGCTGCAAAACGTCATACGAGGTCTGGAGAATCACAGCAATTGCGCTTCAAAACCTTTTGCTTCATTTTGTCGTCTGTTCGACCGTTCTTCATTTTTTTGTGGAATTGTCTGGAAGAACTCTTGGCCAGCGGATAAAGGTGATGGTATACCTTGATATTGTTTGCGTATGATCATTTAAAATCCTAGTTGTCATACTTACATCTATATTTGTTCATTTCGTTCAATATTTTATGGTAGATGCTTATCAGTCACAAGCATGCTACTACGTTACTTTACTTTTTATTAGTCGTCAAATTCTCTAATGTATTTTCTAGTATTCGCTGATTGTACTTTGCACTATAGTCGTTCAATTCTCTAATGTATTTTCTAGTATTTGCTGATTGTACCTTTGCACCAAACATTAGATAGTTTTCTACCCCATTGTTTTCAAAAGAGGCGATTAGGGAGTAAAACTTGAGGTAAAATTTAGTTTGTTGGTCAGAAGTTTACAAATTCAGGCAGAAAGGGCAGGCTGAGATTCATGAATTTCATGTCATCTTCCCATGGCAGTTTCTCATTTTCACCTCATCTCCTCTAAATAGGGTTATCAATGAGTACCCAAAAAACCAAGATCCATCCTCGTCCGTATTTGAAAAATGAAAAATATCCGAAATACGAAAAATGGATACATATACAGATAATGTAGTATCCGCATTCGAAAATTATTCTTTCGGCTTTTATCAAAATAGTAGTTAAGATTATGCATATTTTACCACAAAAATGAATTCCTACCAAAACTAAATATCTACAATGAGCAGTAGATGAAGTTTTTCTATCCCTGCCCCTAAAAAAGAACCCCTTTCTTTTTTTTAAGCATTCTAATAAATATTCATTCTTTTTTTATCCAATGTATATAATTTTTGATTATTTATTATATGAAACCAAAAAGAAGAAATGACAACTGATGTTTTATCATGATAATATAATTCATACTATGCATGTATAAATGAATATTCACTATCCAAAAAGAGATTATTATCATTGTATTTTTCTACTTCTTTTATTTATATTAGCATTATTCCTAAAATATATTTATGTTGAACCAAAAATTTAATTTATTTTTTTGATTTTTTTAATTATGTGCAGAGTGGATAAATATTCGATATCTGTCTATATCCGTGGATACAGATATCTGATATTTGAAAATGAATGTGGATATGACACTAAGTATCCATTGACAGACCTACCTCTAAACAACAGTCCCTTAGTGGTCGCCTCCTAGCATCACCACTAGTCCCCTAGCTGCCACCACATTTCAGCACCTCCACCAGCTCATCTCAACCTTACCCTAAATCCTATCAAACCAACCATGCTGCCTCATTCGTCACTTCACCGCACCACCATGTTGCGTTACCTCAACACACCCTTATTCATCCTCTTACCATACATCACCATCGATCATCATTTAAAACAAAATCTAACATCAGAAGAAAAAAAGTGCTAGTTTAAACTAGCATTATACATATATAATGCTACTGTAAACTAACATTATATATGTTTATATTCATATAATAAGTGAACATTAAGGACACACTCTTCTTTTGAAAACTTATCTATTTTACATTCCTTTCATGTAAAAACTATTTTCTACCTCCTTCTTTTTTGAAAATTTTCCTTTTTACTTATTCAATCTCCAAATTTAAAGGTGACAACTAAGACATGTATTATTGCGGTGGTTATGAGTTATTGACATATACTATAAGAGCACATGTTAATATTAGTAAAATTTACCAAATACCCCCTTGAATTTTACTTTTTCTAAAAAAAATAGGGATGTATTTTTTTTAATTTGGAAGGGACTTAAAGCTAATTTTTTATAGCTATAAGGATGTATGACAAAATTTTCCGTCATATAATGTTAGTTCATAATTAATAGCATTATATATGAATATGATGTTTATTTACACTACCGTTATATTTATACAAAGCTATATTAGTTTTTTATGGTTCACAAAATGCCATTTATAACTAACATTAGAATCCAAATGTTATATTTAAATTTTCAGTATAGAAAATGCTAGTTATAATTAGTATTACTAGGATGATACTTCGCAAAAAATGCTACCTCTACCAATCATCATTGTCTCCTCCTCCACCACCTCCGACGTCGCACCTCCACTAGGAATCATCGTTGCACCGCTACCATCCATCTCCACCACATCTCGATGACCAATTCCATCATGATCTTCAAATATAAAAAATCAAATCGTTATTCAACATCCACTGCCATGTCATCGCCACCGTCAATCGTCGTTCACCAGAACTTGCATCGCCTCCATAAGCCATAGTCGTCGCTACCTTGCCTTATCGTCATGTTTTTACCTTATCGGATGTGGACTTGGACAAAAATGTTTGTTCTTGTGGTGGACTACCACAAGAAATTTGTCCCTCACGGTAAAAAGAAAACTTGCTACCCTTGATTGTCTTATATATATATATATATATATATATATATATATATTATTTTGCACTATTGTATTTTTTTTTAAGCCGACCTTAACTTGTCTAGGAATAATGGCTTAGTTGTTGTGTGTAATTTTTTTTTGTATTTTTGTAGTATTTTAGGTAAGCCAACTCAATCGGTTTTAAGTGTATCGAAGTCCCATATGTTTTAGGCTTCATTTGAGCTTCTTTTCATTGTTTTAACGTAGAAAGTATAAAGGTGTGTTTGTTTGCAATAAAAAATCCTTAATACAATAAAATTTAAGTGATAAGAATGTTTAAAAGCTTGTTTGCCGTAAGTGTTCAAAATTAAGCAACAAGATTAAGAACTTTTGGAACAAATAAATAAGCGATATATTAGTACTTTTACAACTTTCTCTTTCAGTTTCTGATTTTCTTAAAAAATTCAAGTAAATTGTCATGATCTTTTTTATATCTTATTAATTATGATTAATTGATAAATATTTATAAGATTTTTTTTGCTAAAAATTTATCACATTTAACTTGGTCAAATTCATAATATCTTTTCTGTTTTTTATCATCAAAGTACTGTTTCACTTTTTTATTACTTGGTTTTATATTATATCAAACACATTTGAAATTAAGAAAATCATTATTTATTTATATACACGGAGGAGTAATATTATCATAATTACTGTTTACTTTAATGAATGAAAGTTCAATCAAAACTTAAAAATATACATAAACAAATTACTGTTTGATATTCAACATTAAGCATTCGATGTTCAGAATTCAACAACCAGCATTCAATATTAAGTAATCAACACTATTTACAAATGCAGTCCAACTTTTTAATAATAAGACATCTCAGTCTTAAGATGTGACGTCTGAATTACGTGAATTTCGTACCTTCATTATTTTGAGTTGGATATAGAATCGAAACACTAAAACTTACCTTGTTGAATTTTGTTGACCAGTATAATTTACTTTTCTAGTGCTGTAGGAGTTTATTTAGGATATGTATCTAAACAGCTTTAGGTCTTAAAGTTCAGCAGGCGGTAAAATTGAAAGGAAAAGTGTGTTTATGTGTATGATAACGATGATGCGTATGAATTCAGATGTGAGCACGCATGATGCTTTTTATATGCTATATATGTGTAGAGTTTTGACCACTATTCTTAATTCATTACTCATGGTACAACAAGTGATACAATGGCCAAACCAGATCTGACCAAGGGTCACCTATCGCCGTCTTTTTTCAAGAGTTGCCTTTTCTCTTAATTATCTCGATCTATTTTGGTGTTTGCTATTTCCGTACTGTCTCTTTTTTCTAATTAAAAAGAAAGAATTAAAATCAAGGGGAGTTTCATTGGAAAATTGTTTTGTTTATGATCTTAAATTGGTGCAAACAACATCCTAGATTGCTTTTTGTTATTGCAAAAGGCAACTAGAACGATAACTGATAACAATGTGATGTTGATGTTGGAGGTATCATACATTATTGCTAAGCCCAAACAGGTTTATATATGTGTGTGTATTTCCATAGAAGGTATGATTGTAATAAAAATCAAGAAACGATCAAAAACCTTTTGCACATGTGAAATCTTTACGGTTCCTTGGCCCTTGAATTAATACAGAAGCAAGGATTCAGTGTTAGTACGATCTGTACAAATGTTTCATATTTCTATTTCGTCTGTAGTCGTACCATGATTGCTATTCATGAGACGTTGTTCATCTTCTTTTTAACTCGTTGTTTTTGAAGCTGCTAAGTAGAAGGAGAAAAATAAAACTTTCATGTGAATATAATGGGAAATAAGGGTAACTTCACAGTTCAATGAATACGGATTTTTGTGCGTCTTATTTCTGAAACTTTAATCGATTAGAGTTATAGACCTTAACAGCTAAAATTCAACCACAGAGATTGTCAGTCATAAAATTCTGAACCACATAATCTTTGTTGCATCTAGATGAGTTAACATGGGTGGATGATATCAGCTGCCATGGTTCCAAGTCAATCAACTGATGTCTATAATTGCTTAGGAATGACGATATTGACCGTTGACTTTTCTCAGGTCTTTTCGTACATGTATAACATTAATGTAGCATGTTGCTGCTTTCTGTGTTTTTGCATGAAACTGTACCTGTTAATTGTTTCAAAACAATAAATGGGTAGGAATGACTAGTATTCACTGTGTACTTATCCAAGTTCTTAATGTACATACAAACAACATTTGCTTGTTATTATTATAATTATTAATTGCTATTACGATACTGTTTGTTTATACCCGGTTACAAATGAGGTGTAAGTTAATTGTTAAAAAGTTGATTTTTTATATATTACAAAATCATTACTTGCTTATTTCGTTTTTCATAAGCAGTGCTACCACGTGCTGATATTAGTCTGTTGGCCGTTCTTGTTCATGATAATCACTTTTCATTTTTATTATAACTCTTTGAATCAAATATCATATATTTAGCTGAATGAACTGTAGCCGGAGGTTTTCTACAGCAATCGTTTTAATTGAATTGTTCACAGTCAAATGCCTTGGTCTAGCACTTCCCTGTCATCCATTCATTTAATAAATAACGCCAAAATTTATTTATAAATATCATGTGTTTTTTACTGTTAGTATGTGTTCAAAATACTATCAATCGGATATCCTCTTGTTCAATTACTCTTCTTTATAGCTTGATTTTCTTTCTGAAGATAGCTATGAAGTTCGTAACAGCTAGAATCTTTTCATTCACCATCGTTTTCTTCCTAAAATCTGCAGTAATTTCAAGCAATGAAAACTTCATTTTCAATGGATTCACCAACTCTAATTTAAGCCTTGATGGCGTTGCATCAATAACTTCTAATGGCATTCTTGCCATGACAAACGGAACAAGTCACACAACAGGTCATGCTTTTCTTCCATATGCTCTTAATTTCAAGTCTGCAGGAGGTAAACCGCTCTCTTTTTCGACTACTTTCGTGCTTGCAATTGCTGCGGAAGTGTTATCTGTTAGTGGGCAAGGCATGGCTTTTGTTATTTCTAAAAGCTCAAACTTTTCAACCGCTTTAGGGAGCCAGTATTTAGGGCTTTTTAATGAGGAAACTAACGGGCTCGCTGAAAACCATATTTTTGCTGTTGAGTTTGACACATTTATGAACCCTACTTTCAAGGATATTGATGATAACCATATTGGAATAGATGTTAATAGTTTAACCTCTATAGCTTCACATACGGCGGGTTATTATGATGATGATACTGGTTTGATTGCTAATCTGACATTAAAAAGTGGGCAGCCGATGCAAGTGTGGGTCGATTTTGATGGAGAAAGTATGCAACTTAATGTTACCATGTCTCCTTTGCAAATGGCCAAACCTAAAAGGCCACTGATATCTTACATTGTTAACCTTACGGATGTCATCACAAGTTCAACCATGCATGTTGGTTTCTCTTCAGCTACCGGTTCCTTACGCTCCTACCATTTTGTTTCTGGATGGAGTTTTAAGATGAATGGTGTGGCGGATGCACTCGATTACACAAAACTTCCTTCAATTCCTAGAATAGGACCAAAAAGAAACAAACATGTTCTGGTTATATTACTTCCTATAGCTGCTTGTTTGGTGGTGTTGTTGATTTTTCTTTCATTTGCATTACTAATGCAAAGAAGAATGAAATATGCCGAATTAATCGAAGATTGGGAGCTCGAATTTAGGCCTCATAGGTTTTCATACAAAGATTTATTCCAAGCAACAAAAGGTTTCAACGAGAAAGGTCTATTAGGCACCGGAGGTTTTGGCAGAGTTTACAAAGGCGTATTGCCAAAATCAGGAGTAGAAGTTGCGGTGAAGAAAGTATCATGTGAATCAACACACGGCATGAAGCAGTTTGTTGCTGAAATTGTCAGTATCGGTCAGCTCTCACACCGTAACCTTGTTCAACTTTTAGGCTACTGTAGGAGAAAAGGAGAACTGCTTTTAGTCTACGATTTCATGCCTAATGGCAGCCTCGATAGATTCTTGTATGATGAATCAAAACCAAGTCTAAACTGGGCACGACGATTTCATATTATTAAAGGAGTGGCAGCTGGTCTTTTATACTTGCATGAAGATTGGGAGCAAGTTGTAATACACAGGGATATTAAAGCAGGCAACGTGTTGTTAGATAAAGAAATGAATGCAAAGCTTGGAGATTTCGGGCTAGCAAAATTATATGATCATGGTGCTGAGGTGCAAACCACTCATGTAGTTGGAACTCTAGGCTATCTTGCACCTGAACTTGTAGCAAATGGAATGGCAACTGCTGCAACTGATACATATGCTTTCGGTGTATTTCTTGTTGAAGTGGCTTGCGGAAGGAGACCTAACTCCACCATAGAAGGAGAAAATATAGTGCTGATGGATTGGGTATTAGAAAATTACCAAAAAGGGCAGCTTTTTAAAACATTCGACCCAAGATTGCAAGACAAGAACTGTGAGTACGAAGTTGAGTTTGTTTTGAAGATTGGGCTGTTATGTTTAAACTATATTCCTCAAGCTAGGCCTACTATGCGACAAGTGGTGCAGATTCTTGAAGGCGGTGCACCTCTTCCTGAGTTACCGCTAGGCTATATGAACTTAAATACACTGTTGCCATTTGCAAACCAAGGGTTCGATGGTTTCCATATGAGTTCGTTCTACTCAGGACCTAGTACTTCAGACATATCTATTAGTAATTAGAAAATGATAAATTATATAGGTAAATAGTTGATCCTACCGTCACTCATATTAGCTGAGCACAGTTATCAACCAGGGATCTAAATTTATGTTTTATGCATCTGAATTAGGAGAGTTGAGATGTTGCCATTGCTATTCACTTTTTATCTTTCTTTTTTTTTTTTTTTGCAAGTGGTAAAAAAATTTGGCCCAAGGCCAACAACCCGAAATAAACAAGACAGGTAGAAAACTCAAGCACACAACATCTATTACATTCTCGAACCCTAGTTACAACTATCTTCATAATACAATCTTTCGGTGAATAAAACAAAACCCTAAATAGATTTGGAGCAACGGCGATTTAGGCGATTCGATTAGAAATTCAATTTGTGTTGTAAATCCTTCAATTGAGAAGGCAATCAAAGCTACTTCCAGCTATAGGAAGCTGTTATAAGCACTGAATCGAAGTATAGATCTCAGGAGAAGGAGATTTAAGATGATGCAGTGTTATCTTCAAAATTTAGCAAGAATACAAGCTTTCATGGCGGCTTCCAAGTCGATTTGAAGTATAGCTCTTTGGATTTGCTGGATTCGTCAGAAATTGTTTCTGATGTCTTCCTGAGCTCTTGAATCTTACTGCTTTCCCATTTACACCATACAGATAAGTGATTGATTTTGCTATCTAATTCACTTATGTAGTAGTTTGCACAAAAACTCCGATTAATACTCGCTCCTTGGCTTCTTCTTACTTGCTGCAGCGTAAATACCTAAGGAATACTGTTGGGCACGCGGCTGTTCCTATTCAAAGCAGGTAAAAAAGACAAATTATTATCAATAATATTTGAAGTACTAACTGAATTTGATGTATTTACTTCCCTTGCAGGTAGCTCTATTGAAACAGCCACCCCCAAGAAGGGAGCCCAAGGAAACACTGCTATAGCAAGCTCCCAAGTCCTTTGACCTGTGAAAAACGCTGAGTTGAAGGCGATGATTTCTTCATCGGGAAATCCCGGAAGAGAATTTCTCACCATGTAAGTAATCTTCAACCATATCTTTATAGTTGTCAATCTCGCAGATGCTCTGTTTTTAGCTGTCGATGGAATCTTTCTTGCAAGTTTTAAGAAGCAGAATATTATATTATGTTTCTACGCTTTTCCATAGTTGAATGATGTCTGTGGCAAATCCTTTATGCAATCGGCTATTTCTTTCCTTCCAAATGAAGTAGATGACTGTAGTTAGAACAATGCATGCTTCATTGAATTGTTTCTTTTTGTTTTTGAGTACTTCCTGAATGTACTGTATGCTTTCTCTGATGTTTTGAAGCGGCTTCTATTGATTGAGCTTTAATTTGTTTTGGCAATGAACCATATGTGTCTAGAATATGCACAGTAAAAAAAGAAGTGATTTGAGTTTTTTGACTCTTTTACAAATAAGGCAGTTGATGCTTCCACTTTTACTCCACTTAGAACATCTATATCTTGTTGGCAAACGATTTGTAATTGCAAAGTAAGCACAAAGAGCCATTTTTGGACAATTTGCATTATTCCAAATTACTTTGTACCAATCCACTTCTACCTCTTCACCTTTGATGTATTCCTAAGTATTTTTAAATGAAATTTTTGCTTTTGAGGATAATTTTCAATGCCAAGTATCGTCATTAAGACTTGAATCTATTTTCAACTTTCTAATTGCTAGATTGAATATTGATGTTGTTGATTGCTTTTGAGCATTCCATGTTGAATTTTGAATGATGCTTTCAACTTTCTCATTGCCTCCTCCAAATTGATAAAGATTAAACCAACCTAATAGATTGATCAATAATTTTCCATTAATCCAATAATCAAACCAAAGGCTGGTTTGTTTACCTTCTTTGAATTTCTTTCTAATAAATTTATACATGTTTCCCTGCATCTTAATATACTTTGCATGTACGAGAGTGATGATTTTACATTGGTACAGTCCAAATTTTTTTATTTTAACATATCATACTTTTATCCACTTGGCCCATAATGATTTGCCTTCTATAAATTTTCAAAATAGTTTGTAATTGTAAGCTTTACTTAAATCCTTGAAATTCCTTAAGTCCAGACCACCAGCTTTTTTTGGTTTTGTAACCATCTTCCATTAAACTTTGTGATATTTAACTTTCCATAAGAAGTTGGCACATAATCTTTCTATTTTTAGCATTGTTTTTGTTGGAATGTTGTGAAAATGGATCCAGTACATAATTATAGCTGTGATGACTGTGTGAATGAGTACTAACTTTCCTACTATTGATGGAAGCCTGCTAGACCAGCTGTCAAGTTTATCTTGAATAATGTCATGAAGTCTAGCACAGTCTCTATCCTTAATTTGATTAGCACTAAATGGGAGGCCCAAATATTTAACTGGCAGATTATTTTCTTGAAATTTTAATATGTCGAGAATTTTTTCTTTTCTGCTGCATGCTTTACTGAAGTACATCTTGCTCTTATTTTCATTAATTTGAAGCCCAGCATGGGTCTTAAGATTATCAAATATTTTTCCAATATTTTTTGCATTACGACTGTCAGCATTAAAAAAATTTAATAGATCATCAGCATACAATAAGTGAGTAATGCAAGGAACAGTTGAATTTAAATGTTTTAATTTTTATTCAGCTGTTCTTTCTCCATTTGCAATGTGAAATAATCCATTGCTATAGTAAATAAGTATGGAGATAAATGATCTCCTTGTATAATTCCTCTATTACTATGTATAAAAACCATAGGGAGATCCATTAATTAGAATGGAATATGTGACATTACTAATGCATTCTTTAAATAGATTGCAAAAAAATTCATGAAAATCTAGTTGTCTCATCATGTGTATAACAAATTTTGTATTAATTTTATCAAATGCTTTATGAAGATCAACATTAATACACATTTTATTTTTTCCCGTTTGATTAAAATTTCTGAGCATTTCATGAGCCAATAAAGTATTTTCAACTATAAGCTTGCCTGGTATAAAAGCACTCTGATTTTCTGATATCAAATATTTTAATTTTTTTTTAAATTCTATTACTTAAAATAGTAGCAATTATGTTGTAAATGAAATTACAACAAGCTATAGGCTTATAATCTTCTAAACTGTTTGGAATTTTAATTTTTGGCACAAGAGTAATAAAGGTACGATTAAAGTTTTTTAGAATTTTTCCAGAAGAAAAAAACTCATTTACTACTTCAAACAAAATACTTTTAATTTCTTCCAATGAGTTTTGTAAAATTTAGCCCTAAAGCCATCAGGCTTTGGGCTTTTATCATCATTAGCAGTGAAAATAATAATATGATTGATATCCTTTAAACTAACTTGAGCCGATAAAATTTCCTCACTGTTAGCATGCAGCAGAAATTTAGTGGTAATTTCAAGAAATCTACTTGGGTAATCACCAAAATTAAACAAATCAAAAAAATAAATGATAGCCTCCACTTCTAAATGAGAGGTTTCATTTATAATGACACTCTTGTCATTTATTAGTTTTCCTATATCATTCATATGTTTTCTACTAGACATTTTGACATAAAAGAATTTACTTGGAGTATCCCCACTAGTAAGCCGATCAACTTTAGCCTTCTTCCTTAAATTGGCAGCTTCAACATGCAAATCATTAATTAATTCTTTTGCATATGAATTTTTTTACTAATTTGCATGGAGTCTGAGCTATCAAAGTCAATATTGTCTTACAATCTCATCCATTCTTGCCTTAATTGATTGATTTCATTATTGTTTCCGCTTTTATTCCATTATTTTAAATTTTATTTTGTTTTTTTGTAAAATTTTCCTAAATTTGTATTGAGTTGAACCTACTATATGATCTTGTAGGCTGTTTTTGACAACATGTTTATAATTCTTGTCATATGTGTCCAACCATTTTTAAATCTAAAAGGAAAATTTACTTTGATTAAATTCTTATGGTTAAGAATTAATTGCAATGGAGTATGATCACTATTCCCTTGAGGTAGAGTAGAACATTTGAAATTAGGAAAGAGATTAATATATGTTTGATTTATTAATATTCTATCTAATTTGTAATGTATATTTCTAAATTCTTCGAATTTCCAAGTAAATTTAGTTTCAGATAGAATAGGCTCAATTAGCCTAGATTTAAGAATAAAATTAGAAAGAAATTCCAACTTTTTAAAAGGAATTAGTATTCCTTCCCTTTATTCAAAGGCATGTGAAACAGTGTTGAAATCCCCTATTACAATCCAAGCATTATTTATTGTCTTGCTAAGATGCTCTAAATGATCCCATAACAATAATATGTCCTTTTCTATATTTAAAGCATATACAAAACTTACTTCTAGCATTAAACCCCCTCTATTTATGAATTTACAATGTACGCATTGTAAATTAAGACTATACTATTGTAGATCCTAAATATTAGGGTACCAAATAACAGTAATTCTACCATTGCCACCCTTAGAATTGTTATTAATGGCATTCCAATTATTTATACATCTATTCTGAAAAGCGGCTAAATTATTGTCATTGAGTTTATGTTCTAATAAGCCTACTATACTAGGTTTAGAAGCAAGCAAGCAAATTAGATATTTGGGGAATTTAAACCCCTAACATTCCAAACTATTATATTCATAAATAAAAATTAAAAATTAAAAATTATTATAGAGGATACTCAAAGGATATATGTAGCAACTACAGTGAAGCACTGTATCTATTCTCATTCTCCAACACATCCAGTATCTTCCCTTTTTTCTTGTACGATTTTTTGCTTCGTACATTTAGTTGATCCTCCCATTTGGAATTTTTGATGATGTATTTTCTTTTAGACCCGCTATCATCTACATCTTCTATATTGTTATCTGCAATGATATCATTTATATTCTTGATTCTACTTTTTTTGACTTTCTTAATTTGCTTGTTGATGAAGAGTGTTTGCAACTAGACTAACTGCCTTTAGTATAGCTTGTTCCGAGACTGATTCCCTAGCTTGAGGTGCTAGATGGCTTGCTAAATGGTTAATTCCATAATTGGCAGGCGGCTCCGAGTCTAAAATTTTATTAATGAAAGAGCCCTCATCTAAATTCATACCAACGGATTCAGAAGGGAAGTACGCTATTTCTTGTATAACTGCCTCTTTTTCTTTAGCTTGTGATTCAGACAAATTTATGATGCTTTCTGTAGATACTTCAGAGTTTGAAATAGGAATTGTATGCACATTCCCACCCATACTCTGTTCTTTGATATTTTCAGGATCTTTAACTTCCTGGATGATTTCTTGATCAGAAGCACTGTTTTCATTGTTCTTGCTCATATTTGGTAAATCATTTGATGGTAGAGGGACTGTCTAACAACCTCACCACTATATCCACATTATTAAAGAACATTACAAGTAATGTCATTTAATAACAAAGAGAATATGGCTGGTTAAGGGTGATTAAATGTGAATATATTTTTGGACTAACACTAACACGTCTTTAATACCATGATGAGGATCTGAACTGAAAATTTGATGTGTACAGTATTAATACAAAGTAATAAACTGTAACATCCCCTATCTGGAGGCCTGAAACTAAGCGCTATAGATGCTGCACCCATCCATAGTATTAACTTCCGGTAACCAAATACAGCTATGTTAATGGTATCCATAATATCAGAAGCACTTGAATATGAAACAAAATCACAGATTAAAAAAAAACAATATTTTTTATTACAGTTCCAAAACATGTTCCATATTCAAATTACATAATCCCAATGCTTTATCAGGTTCGAATAAAATATAATTATTACAAGAATATGCCAAGAGTGACGAATGATGATGTCCCCTTGGTTGACCAGAGTACTATATATACAACATATCAGAATCAACCAAAATAATACATCAACTCTTAATTAGCTATCCGTCAGCCATCTGTTCGTCAACGGAAGCTTTATACACCAACCTACTAAAACCTATAAACCTCAACCCTCATCCTACTCAAATCAATTTTTGTGTGTACGAGAGTTTAAAGGGAAAACAAAAACTTCGAGTCAGATATAAAGCCTGGTGTGAATAATACTATACATCTCGGTTATTTGATATTAAGTGAGACCACGCCGCGTAGCAGAATGGGTTTCCCCTCACTAATATCCTTAATAAAACATATCCTTTTCAAATTATAATCTTGCAACCAAAACTGGTTGAATCTGTAAAGCAATATCATGTATATGAACATATCAGTTATCATATGGACTATCTATCTATACACTGTAGTTTTGTTTGGCTAACCACTAACCATTGGCTGGCTCGGGCCTACCAGAAAACATAAAAATCTAACATCTGTTAGATATAGAAGGTCTGTCCTTACTTACTTCTCCAGATCTAACTAATCCTAATGGTTTTGCGGGCTCACCAATAACCCGTCTTTCCTTTTTAGATTCCTTTTTGTGTGTAACATAATTTTAGTCTCATCTGTGACAAAGCCTTACACACTGGAATTTTGGACCTATTTTAGCTAGGGGCTACTAGCTAAGTACAGAGCGCGATCTCATACCAGTACCATCTGGTATTCAAATATCTGAGTCATTTTACTTAGGATTATCCACCCATAAAATTTTCTTGAAACCTTTTCTTTCAAATTGATTTAAACCTTTAAATTATTCTTTAAACAAGGAAATTATTTATATATACTCTTTGCTTTACTCAAATCACCTTGCCATGTTACATATTCTTTACACAAAACCTTGTTGATGAAAGTGTTTAAACTTCTGAAAGTACCCCTTTCAAAACCTTTGAAAGTATCACTTTCAATACAAGTAAAACCTTAGGACGAATGCTAAAACATACCTTTTGAAATCATACCTTTCAGAACCATTCATATGTATCCTTACGAAAGCATTGGAAATCATCTCATTCGAAAGCTTTAAAACCTTAGACATCCAATCTTTAAAACACTTAAACATTGCATTTCAAAACCATTGGAAAACCTTTCCTTTTAGACGTTCTGAAACCATTGAGGAACCACCCCTTAGAAACCTTTCTTTAAAACCTTTCGAAAGCATCAAAACATCAAACCTTTCGAAAGCATTTATGTTCAATTTATAACATGTGGAAACACCTTTCGAAACCATTAAAACCATCTGTTTTGAAACCATTTTGGTTCTACCTTTTATAGAGCAAAAGGGTCAGTAAAACATTTAAGTCGAAACCATTAAAACCATTAAAATATTAGAGAAGCGGCTTGGTTTTAAAAACAAGGTAACCCTTTCGAAACCATTCTGGGTCGAAAGGTAAAAAGCGGCAGTCAGGGGTTTCGACCCCTTCGAAAGCATTCATTTAAAACAAAAGGCGCAACTCATCCGAAACCTTTCCTTTGAAACATTTGACTCGGCCGAAAGCCAACCAAGTCGAAAGCACTTCCATCGAAAGCAAAAGCATATGCATTTTTAATTTAAAGCAAAGCATGCTTCAATCCCCTCGGAACCTTTGGTTTTGACCCAGTACCTTCCGCCTATATCCAATTCACTATGTACCAAATATCTGATACCATTTGCATTGGTTTCGATGGAGTCGGAGGCGGAGGTAAGGAGTCGAAAGCCTGGTGCCAAAAGCATTGAAACAGGAAAAAGCATGTTGATTTGACTTTTAAAATTAGTCCTTTATACCTAACCTGCCTTGTTTGTCAAATTGTGATTGGTTGCAAATTTTTCTTTTCTAAAAGTACTGCCAATTCTCCGAAATAACAATTTGGATTATTTACAAAATACCCCTTCTCCTTTATATAAATATATAAAACATTTAAGTCTCATACCTTAAATAATTTTATATGTCCATTAAAACACTTAGAAAAATTCTACAAAAATTCCAGAAAATCATTTTAATATATTTTCTAACATATATAAATTTCAGACCCTAAGTCAATATGTAAAGATCCAAAAACTCGGCCTTCGAAAATCGGCACCCGTACTTCACTTGTACTCAAAATGCCGCAGATTCAAACGCCGAATCTGGCTCTCCGGAGCTTATAACACCATTAAGTATAACAACACAGCGGAATAAAGAAATAGATGATATCATATACAACTCCAATGAATACAATATCCAGAATGATATACAACAATGATATCAATATGATACAACAATATCAAAGATAAATAATGATACAGCGGAAATAACAGAAGTGATAACTCCAAATGATCAGTCAGAGAGACTGAGTCCAACCACTCCAATGTCAAGCTTGAACCACCAATCAATGCACCAAGATAAGCAGCTGCAGTCATCCACTCCGATGAAGTGAACTAGCTCCAGATAATCTACTAAACCTGAATATCTGAGAAATCCAACTCTAGACTGCCCGTGTGGAAAATTGTGGGCACCCAAAGTTTAGGAAGGGAACAATAAACTCCGAGTTAGTCATGGGACTGGTGTGAGCAACAAAAACAGTTTATCTTTAAACAGCAACAAAAGAATTTTAAACATTGAAATCCGCAATGCTTTTTGGAAAATGAAACTACCATAAGACCTCCCACCACACACACAATGCAAACGCAGAATTAGAGGAGATTTCTTCTTATGATAGTCAAACATGCTTACTACGCAAAATCATTGGGTTATTATTATTAGTGCATAGTGTAGAAAGCCATTTCGAAAATATAATATAAATCTTAGCCAGCATACAGCCATTATTGTATGCCTACTATAGCTACTATGTTCAATAGCAGGTTACCGCCACATTCCATGGCAGGTTATACAACAAAAACCGTACAAGGCTCGTATTGTTTCTTTGGACTTCCAATAAATGGTCAGACAAAGGAACTTCCTTACCGAAATGGAAACGCCTCTGGAAAGACCCCCCTGAGAACCTAACCGGATCTCTGCTAAACAAGGCCGACGCTACCTCATGCTTTAACCAAGCTGTAACTAGGTAACTACCACACGAGTATGCCATTCCCGGTCGTTACCGACCTTTATTCGAGACGTCTCGATCACAAAGCAACATCACACAGTAATAAATTTACAGTGTCCACACGAGTTAAGTATCTGGGCTCCATACCATGATACCACCCTTTATCCAAAAGAAAATGGACATACCCTAGGGGCACGACCCCTAACAACCTTGCCGCAACATTCCTGTTTCGACCATTACCGGGTTGTGAGGCTCGACGAAGTCTCGTCCACAAAACTACGCTTTTTCACAAAGCCACGCCTTGATCAACAATTGATCAACAACACTTCGTATGCCACATTACCAAATTGGGAATGTATCACTAGTAACCATCAACTACATAACCTCTGAGCTCGTACGTCTCAGAGAAGGGTGTTAAGCTAAGAGAATAAATTCTCCGCCACCAACAGAAATGTATTTGATAGAAACCAGCTTTTCATCTCAAAGTGTAATGTCAGACACACATCCATACAAGTCCGTTCCGGGATCGAACGGAACCGAAGGCACTTCAAAAGAAGCCCTTGCAAATCCGGATAATTTCTAATCACGTCCGGACTTCCCATCATAAAGGGTGCTAAAATATCTATACCGGGGATCAGCCGATGTAGAGACAATCGATGTTAATCCTTTCGTTTTCGAAAGTATCTGGTCTTCACCACCGGTCTTCAAATGCTATCCATATACGACGTATCATTATTCGAAATGGGTTATATAACACAAAGGTCTTCTTCCGGCTAAACCGAATAATGAGCGCAATATTTAAAAACATATGGATATTGGGATTTCAGTTAAGTCACAACTTATTACCCAAAACTTTTCTTTCGAATGGTTAAAACAAATTACCATTTCCAATCTTTTAAACAAAAAGATTCAATTCACAAAGTTCACCCCATTCACAAAGATCCATTCATGGATTTCAAAACAATTTCCATTTTAATTGAATAAGTTTACTCGTTAAATCTTTAAATCAAGATTTAACTTATAGCTTTCAAAACTCGTTTCCAAAGATTCATTCATAGTCTTTCAAAACAATTCCATTTCAAGTTGGATTAACTCGTCCGGTCTTTGAATTAAAGACTCATTTCATAGTTTTCAAAACATTTCAATTCCATTTCAATTGGATTAACTCGTTAAATCTTTAAAACAAAGATTTAACTGATAGCTTTCAAAACAATTCCATTTCGACCTTTTATACAAAAGACATACTTTTCCAATTTCAAAACAAAGTTCAACAATCTTTCACGAAGATTTATTCATAACTTGGAAAACCATTTTCCAATTCAAACTTGAAATTCCTTTAAATTGGAATTTCATTTCTTATATGAAAGCTTCGGTTATTTGAAAACAAATAGTTTTCATTTCAGAAAATCTGATTCTTTTATACGAGTTAAAGTCCTTGGGTTAATTCAAATTCTCAAAACCATATTTTTAAAATGGTTTAAATTCATATAAACACATTTATAACATTTTTAATCAAAATTTCCAACCATGGAATTTAATTCAAAAATTTGAATTCAAATTCAAATTTAAATTATTTAAATTGAAAACTTTACCAAGTTATTCAAAATAATTTTTTATCTTTGAAAATACCTTTTCAAAAGCTTTAACATTTTACCCAAATTCATTTCCAAAATCAATTGAAATTAAAATTTCAATTTCGAAAATATTAAATTCAGATTATCTGTGACTTAACCGATTTCCTCGTGAAATCCATATTTGTGTGTGTACAAGTGTGGTCCAGGGGTTTTACACAGTAGTGCAACATCATCAATCATCACAGATTAAATACAATAATATAGTTGATAAGCGGTATGAATTATAACGCTTATCGTCCATTCACAGATCACAGATCATATATACCAGAGATAATAAATTACATTCATCCCAGAGAAACAGATCACAAATCAGGATGTATCACAAAGCATCACATATTAGGGATATCAACAATTCAATCATTCAGTCAAATCCAATCATCCATAAGTAAGATCAATTAATCAGCTGATAAATTTTAAACCAGATTAATTACTTATGAATAAATTAATAATCCTGGTTAATTAACATTAATTAATTCACCTTTAATCATTAATTAATTAACCTTTAACTAATTAACAAATCAACCTTTTAATTACTTCCATTGAGTAATTAACTATCCTTTAATTACTTACATTTAATTAACCTTTAAGGTAAAACCTTATCTTTATAAATGACATAATTATCATTAACATTTAAAACATTTCATCTTTATAATTAATCTCCCTAATTAAATCATTGAATTAAGTTTTGAAATAAGATAAACATTTAACTTGATAATTCAAGTTACCAAATCATAACTTCCTTCAAATACTTAAACATTATCAAGTAATAGTTTAAAACTAGTTTCAATTTAAATTTAAAAAAAAACTTGCTTTTATAAAAACTTAGATTTTATTTTTAAGTTTAAAATCCTGTAGCACATTCCACTCACGATCTACTCGAGTTTTTACTCGAGTCACCTACCAAAATACCCGAGCATCATATCGCGTAACCCTTCCTCGAGTCGCACACGAGAAAACTTCGAGAAAAACCCGGGCCAAACTCTTCTTCCCAAACCCAACTCCAGATTCACAGAATCGTGCACATCCACGTGCACATCGCCGCTGGTCGACGGCGAACTCCACTCCGGCCTCCGACGCATCGCCTAAGACCACGGTAACCACTCACGAACATCCATCAATCTTGATTCGCTCGAGAATCAAAAACGACCAAAAATCCACCCAGACCGGTACACACATCACCAGAAAAAAACGCTCGTCATCGACGATCCCTGGCTCCAGTCGCCTCGCCATCATCACCAAAGCTCCTCCATATCTTCCAGCATCTATGGCTCAACTCGTGATCAATCTCGATCGCCACTAGGTATCGCGAAACCCTCCTGAACACTCGCAACAAAACCAGGTACTAAAACCCTATCTCGATCGTTCTGGCCATCACGATCATCTGAAAAATCGAGCTATTAATTTTCCCATATTCGCCGACCCACGACCCTACTTTTGCCACAACCCCGAGGCCCAAATAATTTCCGATCACCAGAATTTGACAAGATTGCTTATCCCGATCAACTCGAGATTTCCCACCATCTACCAAACTAAAAATCTTGATTTTGAACTTAAAATTCATGGCTTATGAAGACAAACAGGATCAAGTAATCAAAACTCAAATTTTAATCAACTAAATTTTTGACAAGATTTGATTTTCTACTGTGTTTTTACCTTTTCCATTAAACCCATTCATTTTTTTTACTTAAAAGTATTTTTATAATTTTGGTCTTGTTAATTCGAATACTTTTTGTTTAAATATCAAAGTCTATAAGTGAATGATTTAAGAGATTTTGATTTTTCTTTTTGTTCTTGGCCTGTAAACACTAGAACAGGTATATATGCATGTACATGCATATTTTAATTCTTATATATATACACACACACACACATGCAGATATATTCACTCAATCATACAAGCATAATTTCATCACAACTTCAAGTACAAAATCAAACATCAAGAGATATAACAGGTTCAAATGGTTTGCTCACCTGAGAGAAGAAGAATAGAGAGCAAGCCAAAAATTTGAAATTCTGGAAATTTGTTTTTGATTTAAATCTACATAGGATCCTGATCTTTGTTTGATGCTTTTAAGTTAAATCCCTGGTTTGAGCTGTACTTTGATTCAACTTGAGTTGAATCAGTTGCTTTCAGGATTTTTTTGAACTTGAACAGTTTTAAATTTTCATCTCTGGTTGAACTTGCTTTTGCTCCCCTCAGGTTGAGATGCTTCAATCTCCAAAATTTTAATTTGTTTTAGGTTTTACTTAGCTTTGAATGAACGAATTTGAAATGGAGTTGATATGTGAGAAAGCAAGTTTACAGGTGATAATGTTTTGTTGTACAAAGTTGATATATATTATTTTCCTTCAGTACTATATATGCAAAGATTTTTATTAGCAAATGGGGGCTGATGTTCCATGCATTAATTAGTTGTACAATTTCATATTTTTTTTCTTTACTTCGGCTGAACCTGGTTGAGATAATTGGTAGCTTCATTAATTGCTTGGCTTGTACTTATACTTATCCATTGCTTTGTATTCATACTTATATTTAGCTTGTACATGAATATACATATATTTTTGCTGTTTTGTTTACTTTGTATGTTATTTCTTGTCTTGTTTTTGAATCTTTTTAATAATTTATAATGAATTTCTATATTTAATATATTGTTTAATTTAACTAATTTGTTTACTATATATAATTTTTCCATAATTTTATCTTATGTATTTTTATATTTATTTTGTAATATAGGTGAATTTCTAGATTTTAATTTGTTATTAGATTTTATCCAATGTATTTATTTTATATTTTTATATCTTATAAAATACCATTTATTTTCCAAACCATTTATATAAGATTTGAACTCAAATTCAATGTATATATATATACATATACAAATTTAAATTTACTCATACATGCCCATATACATATATATTCACATATATACATATATACAATATTTTAAATTTAAATGATTTATACAGAATTTATTTGAATTCGGGGAAACTCGCATCACTTTATCAATTGATTTTACAGATTTTATTCAAAAATTCAATTAATTATCAATTTAAATATAATTAAAATCCGGGGTCGTTACACAATATAATTTGACCGTAATTAATTTTAAACCCAAAATAGCATTTTCTTCACTAGAAAACTCATATAAAATCCACATTAATTCAAAAATTATGAAAATTGAAACCCGTCTCTAAAATATTGTTTCTAATCTAATTTTAAATTCGTAAGGCAATTGGATGTCATTAATAGGGTTTACATATCAAAACATATCATAAATTCTATGTGAATTAGCATAAATCATCAACAACATATAGATATACATTTTATCATCCAAAACATGGCAAAATATTTTCAAATAATTCGAATTTCATACTAAAAACCGAAAACCATTAAAAACTTGAGATGTAGTCATTATTCATCTTAGCTTTGTGATTAAAAATGTGAGATTTAATCTTGATTAAATGACTTGATTCTTCCTCTTGAATTCTTCTTCTTTGCTCTTCCTAATGGTGGTCGGCCTTAGCTCTATTTTTGATTTGTGAATAATGAAGTGAACGTGAGTGTTGAGGGGTTAAGGGTTTAGGGAATAAGGATGTGCCTTGTTCCTATTTTGCCCTTGTATATTTCCTAACCTTTTATTCTCTTTTTGTTCTTTAGTTCACTTATTTAACATGGCACAGCTACCCCTTATTTAATCACAAATCTCAATCTAGTAATCATCTTACATTATTTTATTTTATTTAACCAATTAAATATCATAAATAATGTTACTAAAAAATATAAGGTGTTACATAAACACACCGATTTAAAATATTCAAAACAGCATATAATATTAATAAATCAAAATTATAGTCACAGATCACAGCGGAATAATATACATCATATAACATAATAAAACGTGAATCTACAAAATATCAGTACTAGACCCACATAAATATACACATCACATCAAATATAGTATCAGGTACACAGTGACTAATAAATAATATACATGACATATCCTCCTAAGTGTCAATATATAGAATGATGTAGTAAACTAAAACAGTCAAAATATTTTACTTTAGTGCTAGCATAAAACCCAAAGGTTAATGAGTCCCTTTACCTGTAGAGTCTCTGCCTGACCCGAGTATTATAAAAATAAACGGGTCGGACTATATCTAATAGTAAGGTGAGATGACACTGATATCATAAATGTATGACTTAACCATAATAAGTCATACTAAAATATGCCTAAACAAATGATCATAATAAGGCATATTAAATAAAATCACCATTTCAAATTTCATTTATGAGTTAACAATAAATTAAGTCATCTCAAAATATGCCCAAAACTAAATAATCAAAATGAGGCATACCAAACCAAATCAAATACCGATATCATACATATATGACTTAACAATAAAATAAGTTATCTCCAAATATGCTAAAACCAATAAACATAAAAAGGCATATCAATCCAAAATCACCATTTCACAAATCCAAATCAAGTCTCAATTGGACTATCAACAAAAATATGGCGATAACAAATTCAAAATTCTCTAGAGCCCAAAAGATACTAAATATCTATCACAAAATCTCTGAAGAAATCATCACTAATGAAATAATAACACGACACGGAGCCTAACGACATGTAGTAGACCCCGCCACATAGTGCTGTGGTCTAACAACACGAAGTATACCAAATATGTGAATAGTCTAACGCCACGAAGTAGGCTAAATATGTGAATTTACCTAACGACACAAAGTAGGTAAACATTGTCTATCTGCATACCAAATAATACAACGACACAGAGCCTAACGACAAGAAGTAGACCCCGCCACATAGTGCCATGGTCTAATGACACGAAATAGACCAAATAGGCTAACGACACAAAGTAGACTAACTGTGCGAATTTACCTAACGACACAAAGTAGGTAAACATTGTCTAATGTCCAAAAATCTAAAATGTATCGACTCTCACGTCGATGGAAAATGAGTCATCTTCTCTCAGGGATCTATTGGTCTAAAATGTAATCCGAACACCCTAAGAGAATACAACTCTAAGCGTAGATTACTGTCACTCAAGTAATCATAAGAATTTAACTAACTGTCGCATACCAGATAATAAATTCAAGTATTTACTAAAAGCTAGTAAATTCCACTCAAACTCTATCTAACAAATTATAATAATAAGCGAGGGAATTGTACAGAATGTCCCATACCACTCTGACAATTCGATCGTTTATTAAAACTCTTTGCCTCATAGAAAATCACGAAATCTCATTAAAATCTCAAATCCATAATAAATAAAATAAAAGAATTTTAAATTAATTTCATATATGCAAAGATATAATTTTCCAAAATCACTTTTAAATCCATAAACTCATTTTAAAGAAGAGTTACTTATTTACAAAAGCTTTTGAAACTCTTTCCAAATCATTTAAACCACTTTTATAAATAAAATCACTTAAAATTAAAATTATTACTTTCATAACCACTTTATAAATAATACCATATTTTATCTTTTGCCTCTAAAACATTTTCAAAATTATATACTTAAAATAGTAAGTTTAAAAAGGTTTTATAATTAAATATTACTCATTTTTAAAAGTTTTAATTTGAAATTTTAAAATAAGCAATAAGTTAAAAGTATAATATGATTTAACTATATTGTATGAATTAAAATTCAAATAAGGATTAAAATAGATAAAATCTCATTTTGAAAATCTTTTAAACACATTTAAATAATTCAAACACTAAATCCATCAAAAATTCAACTTCTGGAGTCATTATCGCTCTATAAAATATCATTTCATAATATGGAATTATTTATCAATCCGAGTTGCTTTTCAGCAACCTCCAATCATACAACAATGTATGTATTTTCAACCATCAACCCAACTTAAAAACGAACAATATAAATTTTAACATGTAATATTATTGTAACCATTTGTTTCATTTTTAACTATTGATTTAAATCCAATATTTCAAAACTTCCATTCAACCAATTCAAGCATCAACCAATTAAAACTATAGCATGAAATTTTATTTCAATCCTACCATTCAATCATACCAAGGATTTACGCAAATTCATAATTTAAGCAAGGCATAACCAGGGACATACTCATTTAGATATATGTGTCCGAGTTAAATAAATAACTCACCGAATTAGAGAGTTGGAAAAATCAATGTTCAGCCTTAGCCTTCATTCCAAATTCAGTGACCATCCTCGAGAGCTTGCACATAGCTTATCCTTACCGCAGTGAGTTATACCCGCACTCGTCATCACTAGCCACACCGCTTCCTCCATTCCAGTTCGCTGCCCTCCTTTGCTTCGCCAGCCCATTAATCACCGCCAACCCTAGCGTACGCACGCACTTCCAAAGCCTCATGTCGTGGCCATCCTAGGTGAACGCCACGTCCGCTTCCTTGATGTTGCCTTCGTCGGCGATGTACAGGTCGCACGCGTGCTTCAGTCGTTATGTGCTCCCTGTCGAGCTCAAGACGTGCGCTACCTCCTCCCTACCATCCTTTGCCTCGTCCTCCCTCCGATCGCCTAAAGACGCAATTTGATTTCTTTGTTTGTTTTTTCCCTTTCTTTTTCTGATTTCATTTTTGTGGAAAGAGGGATTTAGGGTTATCAGGAAACAAAAATTACGGTATTTGAATTGGGCAATGGAAAATAAGAGAAGTTAATTTTGTTAAGTGGCTTGTGTTCTTATTTTGGGCTTTGTTTTTAATTTTACCTTGCCTATTTATTTATTTATTTATTTTAAATTCTTTTAAATAACTCCTTTATTTATTTGTAAATCTACTACAATCTAACTTAAACTGATTTACACTTCATTTGACGCAATAAAATTCGACGACTACACAATTCAATTAAATTCAATTCAATGTTATTTTGTTGTATTTAATTATCTATTGAACTGATGTAAACAAATATGTTCATCTTCGTCGATTGGTTTTACTGAATATCAAAGAAATCTTCTTTTCATCCATTTCAAGTATAATAAATTATTTGCACTATAAAATATTTTGTATTTATTAAAACATTTCATTTGAATTTTAATATATTATCTAAAAAGAAATTTTATTAACTAATTAAACTTTTTATTATTAAAAAATCCTATATTAAATAGACTTCGATTGAATAATAATTTGATTTCAAAAGTAATAATAGTCAAAATCGAATTCAAACACTTCTATTTTAATTAAATTAGTTTAATATTACAGATTCAAAATAGGGTTGTTACAGACCGCGTCTTGATTATATTCATAATGAACCTTTTCAGAATTTGCATTTTTATCAACTTGCATATTATCTCTGTCTTCAACTGATTTTCCTTGCATTGAACCCTTTTCTTTACAAACCTTTTTGGTAACACGGTTTTGTATGAAGTGACCAAAGCATGAACATGTTTTGCACTTAGGAGGAATCTATTCATACTCTATGCTTTGCACTAAATTTTCTCCATCATGCATAGAAATATATACTTCATTTGGCAGATTAGCATCTGCCTTGACTTCTACCAAAATTCTAGCATATGAGAGTCTAGTCTCCTTTGTAGTTAGTTCATCCAACTTCAATGGATTTCCAACTACATTGGCTATTGCATTGAAAACTTCCTTATCCCACAACCTAAGGTTAAGCTCTGGTGGTCTAATCCAAACTAGCATGGTTGTAAGCAAGTCTCTATCCAGATTAAGTTTCTTGCTCCATCTTTTCAAACTAATAAGTTTTCCATTTAAGAAATAAGGACCTCCATTGATTGTTTTTTGACAATCCAAAGCATTTGAAAATCTAGTGATATAGAAACCATTGTTTTGAGTATAGATGTCGAATTTACAGATAGGGTTCCAAGTTCTTGTAGTGAATGCCTTGAAAAGATCATATGCGGGTTTATTGCTAAATACATAGGCAATAACGAAGTAACTCCATTTATTCTTCGTTCTCTTACTGGCCTCTTCATTCACAACAATAATCCTTTTCTCATTGATAGAGAATGGAGCAATATATTTGAGATCAAAATCAAAGTTTAATCCTCCTTTCTTGATAGTCTCAGCCCAAGAAGAGGCTTTATTCAGGTTAGCTCTAAATTGTGCATCTGAATTCACACTTGTTTGATTGCTTCTTGATGTATTTCTTGCATCTCTGAACCATGTTTCTGAATTCGCATTTGTTTGGTTGTTTCTTAATGATTTTCTTGCATCCGGAGTGGGTCTATAACTCTTGATTCCCTGGGTAGAGGCCTTTTTCAATCGATTGTTTGAACTAGGTCGCATTTCTACGATTCAAGTTAATCTGATTTGAGCCAATTCCAATTGGCTGATTACCCTGAGATGTAGATCTTTGATTCAAATGCTTGGATCGATGGTTCTGAACAGTTTGAAAACCCTGTTCATCAATTTCTGAGGATTTCTCTACAGGGATTTGTTGTGAATGGAGATTGTGACTTGGTATTGGAGGAGAATTAGATGGAGAAGAAGAAAAGGATCCCCCCATCTGATCTTGGCTAACAAAGATAGGGTTGTCAACAAATTTCATTGAGGAAACCATTTCTATTCACCTTTTGTTGATACACACACATGTACATACATACATGTATACATATACATGTGTGTGTAGGGCTAATGATCGGTTGGACCTCATTCTTGCTATACCTCTGTTCCACTCGATTTCGGCCACACATTCTGATTTAAATATTATATTTTTTCTCTCTTGTCAACTCGTTGTATTATTTAAATCGGAATGTGTGTAGCTGAGATCATCGGGGAATAGAGATGTAGCAAAAATGAGATGTATCTGATTCTTGCTCATATACATGTATATGTATACACACACACATACATACTGTGTGTGTGCATGTGCACCGTTTTAAATCTTGTTACTCTCATCCGAGATCTCATTTTCGAACTTGAGCGAGACAAAATTTGACAAAACGAGACATTATATTTTTTTTTATATTATTTAACACTCAGCTCGTCCAAGATGGTAAAATTTGAGGTGAGATCTCAATAGAAGTTCGTGTATGAAGTTACATATTTTTCATTTATATATTTCTCTTACTTCTTATGTGAGTTCAAAAGAAATTACATTCTAATGACTTTTTACTTATCCTCTAATTCTTCTTTTTACATTTTAACGTGTGAGAATAAATAAAAGACTTTATCATGGTATGAGGTACCGGCCGATACACCGATATTCCGGTGGTACCGTGTCGGTACCGGTCAACACCGGTTCGAAACTGACATTGAAATCCGGTGTTGAACTGCACAAAGTTTTCTCAGAAAAAACATTTTTTTTTCATGAAATAAGGAATCTAAGAAGACGAAAATAGGCAAGCATATGAAGAATCAAAGAGAAAAGTGAAGAATCAAGAGGAACGTGAAGAATCAAAGAGAAAAGCAATAAAATTTGATAAAACTTTTTAAAGACCGCCTACTTACCTCAGCAAAATCAGTGCCATATTTGATTCATTCTCGATTAATCGATTTCAAATGCTGAATTTTTTTTCTTTATTTTCGTAGCTTGCTTTCCATTGTCGACGACCCTAGTTATGTTGAGATGTTTAGTGTTTAGACAAATTTAGATGGAAATTATTTTAACCAAATCATATGCAAGCACCTAGCAATTTCCAAGCTTATAGTTCCATTTCTCAAACCCCAATGGTTTCCTTCCTTGCCTTCTCCTTGAATGAGAGTTCATATTGCATAATTCAAACCTAACAATGTTTACTCTGGGACTGGATCGAGATTGAAATAGGTGATGGGGTGCCATTGCTCACAATTTGAATATCATAAAGGAAATTATTGCTTTCGGTTCTCTCTTACATATGTGTAATTGTTTAATAAAGATTCAATCTGACGTCGTTTCTATTTTCTGTGAACTTTCAACAAATAATTCTAAATTTTCCAACTCCTACTGATTTTGCATTTTTCCTTACTATTTAACAGTTGGCAGATGTTAGTTTTCTTATTCATTTTTTTGTAATCTTAAAACTTTGATTACCAGATTTGAGATGCATGGTTTCCTCTGTCCCTCTCATTGATTTCACATCCATGTAACTTTTGTTTTTTGTGTCAAAAATAAGTAATGCAACTTGTGTTTTTTGGGTAATCTTAAAACTTTGATTACCTAGTCATTTTTGCGACTTTTAAGAAGTTAGTAGTTTCAAAACAATCCAACTTTTTATGTAAATGATCTCGATACCTATGAAACTATTGTAAAAGATATTAAATATCCAAACTTCATGAAATACAAAATTCTAAATATCCAAATTTATGAATTTTCTTTTTAAATCTCAAAAAATTTTAATTGCAATTTTAGTCAAAATTTTAAATTCCGATTTTTTCAAAATTCAATTTTAATAACATTATAGTTTTGAAAATTAAAATTTTGAAGTTTAGAATTTTTGAAAAACTAGAATTTTTATTCCTGATAGTTTTTAGAATAAATTTTTAATATTAAAATTTTGAAATTTAAAATTTTGAAACATACCAAATTGGAGTTTAAATCTTTCAAAATTTCTAATTTTTATCCAACATGCAAGTTTTACGATATTCAAATATGTCTAAAATTACAAATGTTCAAACTTCAAAATTTAAGCTTTTAATAACCTAAGTTGATAGCTAAAATTTCTCATTTTGATCAAAATAGTTGCAGTCAGTCCCGATAATATAGAGGGTAATACTATCAAAATAGCTATATATGTGCGTGCGCGCGTGCCTGCGCGTGCATTCATGTGTGTGCGTGTATTAATTATAATCAGAAGCGTGCATTACTATAATAAAAAGTTTTAAAAATATAAGGTAGTGTTTGGTTCGTTAGTTTTAGTTTTTAGTTTTCGTCTATACAAAAAATGCACACGACGCATTTATATTGCCGAAAACGATCGATTTAGAAAACGAAGTTAACATACAAAATAGAAAACAACTTTTTTTATTTTCCGCGTTTTGGGAAATAACACAAGCACGTGAAACAATCCATTCTTCCATCGTTCTTCTATCCCCTCCGTCTTTCTTTCATCTCCTCCATCGTTCCTTCATTCTTCTCATATTTATGTTACATATTGAAAATCGAAAACACAAAATTCGTTTTTAAACCAAACACTACCTAAATGATCCATTTTTTATGATTTGTATTCACCAATATCAATATTTAGTATTCGACTCCAACTTATAGCCACAAGCGCAATAAGAATCTATTTGCCATAACTGGACACTTAAGTTATCTGAATTGCGGTTCCAATTATCTTCATAAGCCGTTGTATTAGTTGGTTCCTAGTTAGTGTCGTTCACCCTCTGGAGTGCTCTGCCATAGCCGTGAATCATCTTGTGATTCTCAATCCTTAACTGCTACATGTTATCTTGCAAAAAATTTATTTGGTTTGCTGCCACAAATTCATCAATTCATTATCCTTTTTGTTTCCTCGCCTGAACATCTAAGACATGATAAATATCAGGTAAACAATTTATGTTTCTTTTATTAATATCTACAACATACTAGTTTACTGCTACTTACCTATGCACTATTACATAAATATAACCATTCAAGCTACTTTTTTAAGAGCGACAAGGTCCAAGACATTGTTCCTTCCACACTGGGCAACTAAAGTTATGATACTTGGTCGAGTTCTTTGTTTCATCGCTCCTCTAGTATTTCGATTGAACCATCTTCTGATGGTTCAAGTGATAAACAAATGGAAGTCCAATGGATAAATCATCTCATGTGGTTGGTGGACTAAGATTATGTAATGTCTATTATCCTTTGGGTTGTTCTGTGCATATTCCAATTTCTCTTCCTTCAGGTTTAGCAATGTTTTTTGACAGATACCGTTTTTGGTGATTCCATATACGTGTTATCCGAATTGATACCTTGGCTTTCTTCCACCTTTAAGCTTCTTATGTATCACATAATATTCCAGTATTCCCATGAACCATGTAGCAGCTTTGTTCAAGAAACATAGTCATTGTCATGAGTTCTCAAATTTATCTACAATCCATCTCGAGCTGCAATACCGAAAGAAAAATATTTTTTGGAATAATACTTTAGAAAATTGATTTAATATATATATGGAGAGAACAAAGTAAATAACATTGGAGAGATTTAAGAAGACAAGTTAAAGATAACATCTTTAATTGTTTCTTATTTTTTTGGTTTCACGCTATTTGGTTTTGCAAGCATGAAGTATAAAAAGCCTTCCTAACGATCGGTTGATAGGGTGTTATTAACAAACATATAAGACATGTGATTGGTTGAATAGCTTTTACTAGTACAACCGCACAATGGTGGGGTAACCGATCATTTGGTTGTATAACATAAAAAAATTCATTTACTGAAAATTTTCCATTAGTTATAATTGAACACATAAAGATAATATATTCTATAAAAAAACTAGTATTATTAGAAAAAATAAAAATCTTAAAGACTATATACACAAAAGAATAAGTAACAATAAATGTTCTACATGTGTGTGTGTGAAAAAAAAACTAATCATGGCGGAAATAGCGATTTTAGAGGGCTAGTTACAACTGAGAAACCACACCCAAAACCACTCGATCCTTCCCAACAACGGTCTCCCACCACCACCGTATGATCCGCGACAACCTGGGATAGAACATTGAGGGATGCGATTACAGGGACGAGGGTAGTTAAGGCGGAAAATGAAGATGTGGATATGCAGACCCCCGATCATAGAAGGAGGAAAGGCAAAGTTTACTATACCAGAATCAAACAAGGATGTGGCTGAGGCTAAATGGAAGAATTTGTTAGTGGTTTACATTCTTGGTAGCAGGCCTCTATACTCATAGTTTTCAAGATATGTGCAGAACGCGAGGAAACCACTTGGAACCGTTTAGATATTTTACAAACAAAGTGGTTTTATTATTGTAAATTTTTCCTTGGAAGATGATTGCATTCATATTATGAAGACTGGCCCTTTTACATATAATTTCAAAATTATAATCATGAAAAGATGGCATCCTGGTTTGCAATCGACTAGAGAGTACTTTCCTACCATTCCTATATGGGTCAAACTAGATGATTTGCATTTGGATCTATGGAATCGTGATGCGATAAGAATAATTGCTAGCACAATTGGCAAACCTATTAAGTCGGATAATAACATTGAAAATGAGAGTCGTTTGCATTGTGCCAGAATTTTAATAGAAGTATCATCTGATTTCAAATATCCACAAACTGTTCAAGGAATTAATTATGACAGTACAAGTATTGATGTTTAGTTATCATACGATGATAAATCAGTTCCTTGTGATTTTTGCAAAGTCTATGGACTCAGTACAAAGAATTGCCCATACATCACCAGAAAACCCGACAACCAAAGACTAAGACTACCAATTCTGACACTGACAGTTTCATTAATACACTGTATACTGATACACAAAGTCACTCTCAAACCACACATATTCATACTAACACAGTTGGTCCTGAACCCAAAGGAAAAGAAAAGGTAGACATCAAGACCTCTAACCAGTTTTCATGCCTTGCAACCGATGATGATGTTCCTTTAACCTCTACTGATAAGTCTTCAACCTCTTCACATGCCAATCGTGATGTACCTCCATAGTCAGACCCCAAACAACCTGATACAAGAAATCCTATTGTAACTCCACAGTCAAGCTCCAATACTATTCACGAACAATCTGATAGAAGCAAAAACAAAGAGACGGAGATAAGTGATATAGACCAGACAGACACAGAATATTCATATTTGGCCTCAGATGTATTGGATGATAATCAAATTTTTACAACAGAAGTGGCTCAACACATTGATGAAATTGGAAAGCCTCGCCATATTAGTAAAATTGTCCCCTACCTAGTCGAGGCAAATGAACGGTATATAAAGAAGCATGAGAAAGTGCAAACTCCATAAGCCCCTCCTAAAAGATATACAAGGGGTTCTTTGAAGATTAATGAATGACTTCTCGGCTAGAACCTCCCGTTTATGTTTTAATGATAACAACAACACAATCATATATAAATATATATAGATCTTACCAAATTGCAGGTATATGCTACAAGAAGATACCATGCTCGATGATATTGAGACTCGAAGAGAAATGAAGGTTCATTGACCATACTACTGTCAGTAAGGTTATTCTACTATAAAAGAGTCTTAGATAAATTATTGTTAAGGTCTCCTTGAGTATATATGCATGCATAATCATACTCTATTTCATATGCATCAAAATTAAGTTAGAAAACTGTTTTTATTACCCACAGACGTCTGAAATAAAACCACAGACGTCTGTAATAATTATCGGGTTAAAATTTTCTAAAGTCACATATGTTTGAGGTTTTACCACAAACATCTGTTACATGTAAAAACTGTCAATTTTTAAAAGACACTTCTGTTTGAAACAAAAAGAAATCACCTTTCAACGAAAGGTTGCAGCCTTTAAAGTAAATAGATTTTCTCAAATAGTATCTCTTCATCTGCACCTTTTTGAATCTACTTTGATTGAGATGTAAAAATCAACTAACTTGAATTAATTTATTCTTTCATCTCTTGATTTCTAAACACTTTCTTGCGCATACATTGTTCACATACTCTCAATCTATTACAACCAAAATATAATTTTGGTGAAACCATTTCCTACAACTCAAAGCATTCATATTCATATACTCAAAGGAGATCATAGGAAGATTTGTGCTATAAGTCAAAAACTGTGTTATTTGGAACACAAGATTGTCAGAGATACTTTTGTATTAGCATATTCCTTCGGGCGAAGCGAAAGTAATTTTTTTAAAGGAAATATCGAAGAGGAGCTCCGGGACATGACGTAGGACGGAAGGTCCGAACCAGTATAAAAGCTCTGGTTTGCATGCTTTTATACTTTACTATTTGTTGTATACTATAGCATTAGCTTATACACTTGCATATTATATATAAGTTAGGTAATGTACGATCCACTATACTTTCATTTGATCTCAGAGCAAGGTTATTTCAATCAACAGTAACACGTAATTGAAATCATTAAAATGGCAAGTATATTTCAAGAATGTCAATCAACTGCTCGCCCCCCACTATTTACTGGTTCTAATTATGCTTATTGGTCAACACGCATGCGAATTTTTATGGAAGCAAATGGATTAGAAATATGGCTAGCAACTCAAAATAAATATAAAGCACCTGACACCGATATTAGCACATGGACTGATGCATAAAAAGCAGAGGCATCTAATAATGCCAAAACTATGAATGTATTATTTTTCTCACTTGATAGAAATGAATTTGCATGCGTCATGTTTTGCACTACTGTTTATGATATATGGCGTACATTACAAATTAACCATGAAGGCACAAACAAAGTTAAGCAAACAAAAATATCTATTCTACAAAATCAATTTTCAACTTTTAAAATGAAATCAAATGAATCAATTATTGGCATGTATGCTATATTTCAAACTATACAAATTATCTTATGGCACTAGGAGTTAAATTCACGGATTTTGATTTAGTCACACGATTTTTGAACTCTTTGACAAACGAATGTGAAATAAAAGTTTTAGCCATTGAAGAAGCTACGATCTTTCCCAACTCAAAGTCGAAGAGTTAATAGGAAATCGATGTTGTATGAAGCTAATTTACAAGCAAGAAAAGAACAAAATCAAGAAAGAAAAAACATTGCATTTCAGGCAAATAATGACAACTTCGACTTGGAAGAAGATGAGATTGTTTCATCGTCAAAAATTACAACAAGTTCAAGAAGTTCAAAAAGATGACGAAATTTCAAAACAACAGCAACACAAATTCCTCAAATCAAACATCAATGATATGCTTTCGGTGTGATAAATTTGGCCATATGAAGAAGGACTGTCCGTTACTCAACAATGATAAAAAGAAAAACAAATTTGAAAATTTCAAGAAAAAGAGAGGAGCATTTCAAGTAACTTGGTATGACTCCGACTCCTCTTCATTCGATAGCGACAGTGACTGAGAAGAAGCAAATGTTTGCTTCATGGCTAGTACAGATAAGGTACGTCCTGAATTTACATATGATGAAATTCTTGAAATTGGTATAGAATTAGATGACAAGTATAGAGAACTAAAAAAATTAAATAAAGAAAATGTGGAAAAATTAAATAGAGCTGAATTAAAAATTAAATTGTTCAAAGATGAGAAAACTATTTTAGAAGAATAATTAGAATTAGCACAAAAAAATGTAAAAAATTAACATCTTAAAATGCTACTCTAACACATGATATAGAGAACAACAGAATTGAGAAGTATAAACTTGAAAAAGAAAAGTATAAATTGAAAAAAACTTTATAATTAGCTAATATAGAAATTTATGATCTCAGAAATAAATTAGATAAAATTACTAACAATGTTTCAAAATTTAACAAAGGAAACCAAAATCTAGAAAATTTGATAAAGATTTCAAAACCATTAGGAAATAGGAAGGGATTAGAATTTAACGAAAAAAATCATAAATGTTCAAGAAATAATTTGGTCTAATAAGAATCAAGGATTTAAGAAGTATAGTACTTTGTACACAAATTTTTGAAAAAAAGGTCTAAATATGAAAATAAGGGAACAAAAATGATTAAAATATGGATTCCTAAAACAAATAACAAATTTATTAGACAAAAACACATAGATGTATATATAAAAGATATTAGTACATAATGAAAATTACATCTCTAAAGGTTCCAAACCCTCATGGGTATGACTACCTTCTCCTACTAACTCATAGGACCCTAACAAAGGATGTGGGTATCAATTAAAACTTTTTATTATTTTGCTTGTACCCAAAAAAAATTAATAATAAGGAGAAATGGATACTTGATAGCGGATGCTCCAAACATATGATGGGAAATGCACACATGCTATCAAATATCACTTACATGGATGGTGGCGTAGTCACTTTTAGGGATAATTCCAAAGGATATGTCATTAGGATTGGAAACGTCATCGATGTCAGTATATCTACTTCTCCTATTATTTCAAATGTATTATTAGTTAAAAATTTAAACATAATTTACCTAGTACAAGTCAATTATGCGATAAGGTATTTAGAATCGATTTTGAAAAAGATAAATGCAATATCTTTTTTTTTTGGCAAAGCCAGCCAGCTTTAGAGTGGACCATGCCACTGTATATATAAATAAAGAACAGGTGTTCTTTGCATGCACAGAACAACTATAATCTGGTTTTATAGTAGCCAGACTACTAAGTACAAGAAAAAAAAGAAAAAAAAAGAGCTAAACAAGATGACTAGACTACACGGAAGGGCCCATACCTGCCCCTGTCATGACTGATATCCACATCAGTACCAAGACTAATAACATGTTGAACAGCCGAAAAGTACGTAGCTAGGTACGGATCAAAAGACCTCGAGAGAGGTGAGTAGAGATAAATTCGGTCGCAAGTCGGATCTAAGAATTGCCACCAATTCCTAGCACCAACAATCCCAGTGGTCTTCAGCGAAAGACCAACACCCTCAGCATGATACACTAATCTCCTAGACTCATCAGGACCACCTAAAAACATGTGATAACTATGCATCTGCGGATCATACTTCATTTTCGTCGGCTCATGAATCCAAGAACACTCTTCTGGTTCCCATACAACAACATCATCATCGGAATCGCTTACTGCATCAATTTCTATCTCCCCAGCAGGAGCAGCAGGATTAGAAGGAGGAGAATTTCTAACTTTTGGTACCCATATCATTTCTGTCCTAGGGAGGGGGATCTTATTAGTAGGAGATAGAGGTTCTTTCCTATTACATTTCTCCACAGTATGACCAAATGAATGACATAAAGTACAAATGTCAGGCTTCCGACTGTAGTTAACTTTTATTTCCACCTCGAGACCATCCTTGATTCTTACCTTTAATATCGACGGTAACGGATTCTCTGGGGTTATTTCAATCAAAGCCCTAGCATATAATAGATTCTTGCATGCTACAGTAATTGCATCAAAACATTTGAAATCCCCAATAAGGCTCGCTAGCCAATTCAGACCAATAAACGGTTGAAGAACAGAAGGAATATCAATGAACATGGCCCAAACAGGTATAGAAAGAATATGCTCTCGAACACTGTCTATACCAACACTCCAAGGTGTCACAATAAAGGGTTTCCCTCGATAATGAGTGGACTACTGTCTAGCACACTATAAGGCGATCTTCCTTTGAACCAAATTTAAAAAAGAAAAAGGAATTAAGGGATTGGACATAAAGCGAACCTTTTAGTTTCCATGCTCGCCTACAGTGCTCGCAGACAACCGAGTAAGAAGATGCAGCATCAAGGAAAAATCCAACAAGGTGGTCAGACCAATGGCTCTCCGCCTCCCGTAGAACAGCTGTTGGAATCACGCTAACACCATCAATGACCTATGTGCTGAATTTCTGCGGTGAGAAAGCATCGGCATTCCTAGGCAATGCCTTAAAAAGAGACGACCAAACTGGTTTGGCAGCAGCATTAATAGAGGCTTCACAACATCCTTTAGATGGCATATTAAAAAAAAGGAATCGCACAAGGAACTGGTATTGACATTTGAGCAGATACTAAAGAGGGTATAGGATCAGATTCACAACCAAAAGACTCGGCATGTGCACAATTCTCAACGGAAGGCAACCCTTCGGCATTAGGAGCCAGTTGCGAAACAAGTCATACGATGCAATGGCGTTATCACTCAATGGCACAGATTCAACAATTCCTGAACCAACAATACTTGGTTCAAACTCCCAATTTCCAACTACAGTAACCATACGAGTAATAGGAGAGGAGGGGCTAATAATAGAGATACCCGACAATGGAATAAAGCGCTGAGGATTATCATTCGAACCACTAACTTGAGATGGAGCGAGGAGGGAATCTAGGATTGAAATCAGGTTAAGCATAGAGGGTAGATTGACGACAGGGGAGGTCTGTGTCAAATGCAGCACGCGATAGAGATCATTTACAGGGCACGAGGCAGAAGTCGACGGCGACGGTTGCGGCTCTGGATTGGAGAAGGTACGACCAGATCTGGTAATTGACCGAGGACCAAAAGAAGCTACTAGCCTGGGTTTGTCTTTTCGATTCTTGGTCATCGATGATAAGGGGGAGGGGGGAAGAAAAAGACGAAGCGACAGAGGTTAATTGAGACGAAGAGGGATTGGGGCGAATTGCTGAATGAAGGAGGCCATGGTCGGCCACATTTCTATTTAAAAATAAATTAACAAATTATAAATGCAATATCTTTGATCAAAATAATACTTTAATTTTTGAAGGAACAAGAAATCGAAATAATTATATTCTAAACATGAATATTAATCATAATAATGATTTATGCTTAGCCGCAAATCATGATGATCCATGAATATGGCATAAAAGATTTTGTCACATAAATTTCAAATATATAAACAAATTAGCTAAAAACAATTTGGTAAGAGGATTACCCAAAATAAATTTCAAAGTTAAAAATCTATGCAATGCATGTCAAAACAGAAATCTCTACTAAACAACCTCTTGAATTACTTCATTTAGACTTATTTGGTCCAACTCAAGTACGTTCGATAAATCAGAATAAATATGTTTTATAATTGTACACTATTTTTCAAGATATACTTGGACACTATTTTTAAAATATAAAAGTGATACATTTGAAATGTTTAAAATTTTTGCTAAATGAATTAAGATTCTAATGGATTTAAAAATCAAAAGTATAGGAAGTGATCACGGTGGAGAATTTGAAAATGAATTATCTACAAATTTTTATAATAAAAAGGGAATTAACCATAATTTTTCATTTCCGCGAACACCAACAAAACGGAGTAGTTGAATAAAAAAATCGCACCTTGCAAGAATTAATGTGCTCGAGCTCTCCTAAATGGCAGTGGCTTACCAAAGAATTTTTGGGCCGAAGCAGTTGCTACTGCATGTTATGTATTAAATCGTGTAACTCTTAGACCTATGACTAAAAATACATGTTATGAAATGTTGTACAAAAAGAAATCTAAAGTATCATATTTTCAAATATTTGGATCAAAATACTTTATTCTAAATACAAAAGATAATCTTGGTAAATTTGATCCAGAAGCGATGAAGGAATTTTTGTTGGATATTCCGATCAAAGTAAAGCATACAGAATTTTTAACAAATGAACAAATGTTATAGAGGAAAGTCTTCAGTCTCGTTTGATGAAGACTTTATATAAATAAAGATGACGAAGAAAATTTTGACACTAATCAAAATAAAGCCATTGAAATTTTAATTGAAAATAATAATGATAATCAAAATAACAGTGATTTGAAATCACCACCCTGTATTTTAAAAGATTATCCTATTGATAACATAATTGGAAATTTAGATAACAAAGTTTCGACTAGAAGACAAATAAATTAAATGAGTAATGTAGCATCTATATCTAATTTTTAACCAAAAAAATTACAAGGAAGCATCAAATGATGATTTCTAGATTTTATAAATGCAAAAAGAACTTAATCAATTTGAACGAAATAATGTTTGGGAACTAGTACCAATGCCAAAGATCAATAAGTAATTGGAACAAAATGGGTATTTAAAAACAAAGCAGGCGAAAATGGAAATATTATACGTAATAAAGCAAGATTAGTGGCATAGGGATACAATCAAGAAGAAGGAACTGATTATAAAGAAACTTTTGCACTTGCGATACGTCTTGAAGCTACAAAATTATTACTTGCTTTTGCATGTCATCATAATTTTAAGCTATTTCAAATGGATGTTAAAAGTTCTTTCTTAAACGGTTTTGTAAAAGAAAATGTTTACATTGAACAACCACCACTATTTGTTCATGAAAAATATCCAGATCATATTTTTAAACTTAAAAAGGCGTTATATGGTTTAACACAAGCACCTCGCGCTTGGTATGATCGATTAAAATCATATTTAATAAATTTCGGTTTTCAAATTGGTAAAATAGATACAACATTATTTATTAAAAGAGAATAAAAGGATATATTAGTTATTCAAATTTATGTTGATAATATTATATTTGGATCTACTAACGAAAATTTATGTAATGAATTTCCTAAAATAATGACAAACAAATTTGAAATGTCTCATATGGGTGAATAGAATTTCTTTCTAGGATTACAAATAATACAATTAAATAATGAAATTTTTATGAATCAAGCAAATACTGTAAAGAATTACTAAAATGTTTTGGAATGGATAATACATCAAGTAAACCCACACTAATGAGTATTACTAATCATCTAGACAAAGATGAACATGGAAAAGAGTTCGATCAAAAACTATATGGAAGTATGATAGGATCTTTACTATACTTAACAGCTAGTAGACCATATATTATGATGAGTGCTTGTTTATGTGCAAGATTTCAAGCACAACCTAAAGAATCACATCGGGCAGTCAAACGGATTTTACGATATTTAACCAACACTAAAGATTATGGTCTATTTTACCTAAAAGGCAGTTCGTTTGAATTCGTATCTTACAGTGATGTGGATTTTGGTGGATGTAAATCGGATAGAAAAAGTACAAGTGGCACATGTCCTTTATTGGTCAATCGTTAGTTTCGTTGTTTAGTAAAAAGCAAACTTGTGTTTCTCTTTCGACATGTGAAGCCGAATATATTTCTGCTTCCTTAGCTTACGCTCAAGTAATATATATCCAACCAACACTTAAAGACTATGGAAAATAATAAACAAATCTCCAATATATTGCGATAATACTAATGCTATCAATTTATCTAAAAATCAAATTAATCATTCACGAACAAAACATATCGATATTCGTCATCATTTTCTGAGAGATAATGTTGAAAAGGAAGTAATAACCCTTGAATTTGTTAATACCGAAAATCAAATAGCTGATGTTTTTACAGAACTGTTAAGTGAATTAACTTTTATTAAGTTAAGACGGGATCTAGAAATTCGTTCGCACAATGAATTGGTTAGCTAAATTTGTAGAAATAATATTTTGTCCACTTAAATTTAGAAATAGCTCATATAGACTTTCAACTGCACAATTGGTTTTATACACATAGAATTAATAATTACCACATAAAAAAATTAAACTAATAGCAACCATTTAAAAAAAAAACTAACTTCTCTCTGTTATTTTTTTATGGCTTAACTCCTTTTCCTCAACCTATTTTCTAAGTATAGCAAAACCTTATCTTATAAATTCAGCTTATATTCTACCTAAAATTAAATTAACACAAATAGATTATTAAAACAAATACTACATAAAAATGTCTTTCGATCAAGACTCCACCTATTCAACTATCGACTATAAATCCCCATAATCAGTTAGCACTTATGTATCACCAACTAAATCCACACCTACATCAATTTGTTCAGCCTCTCTAAACATTGTTGCATCACCTACGTACCACACTGGCTTTTCTCCTAAAGAAAAGAAAGGCAAACGTTCAATTGATCTGCATTCAACATCTCTCACCGACAAAGTTGATGAAATATATCACTATCAACAAGAAATGATAGGCCTTCAATGTGAAATGTATTATGAGCAATGACGTCCAGGATCTCATCTAAATTTTTTCGAGAAATGTATTCTAGCAATTTGTGGTCATTCACCAACAATAAATTGCATACATCAAAAAACTTCTCGATTATAAGAAATTCCTACAAAAGTGCATAGCATTACTTTGAGGAATTGTACAAACTGGGACCATCAAACCAAGCTTGGATTGACACTCCAGCCCGTCCGAGTTGGTCTCCACTGAAACCGTTAATCGACGATACAAAAGTTGAACCAAATTCATGGGATATACAACAAATCAACAATTTTAGATTCTCCGACAAAAACTAAACTTATGTTATGCATCATATAAATTAAGTTTATTTGTTAATTTTTAGCATGTATATTGTTTTATTGTATTAAAATTCAATAAACTTTCATTGTTATTTAAATTTTTTCAATATTTCAGAAAATACATACCATAGACGTCTATGCATTTACAAAAGACATCTGTACAAAGTTGCAGGAATTTTTTTCATGGCCACAACGTCTGTGGGAGCTCACAAACGTCTGCCAAATCTCTTTGTTTAGTTTTTCTACAGCCACAAACGTTTGTGAAACCATCACAGACGTCTGTCGAAACTCTCTGTTTCATTTTTACTAAAGTCACAGACGTCTGTCGCTGCTCCGGCCACACATTTTCAGCATCCATATATAAGCAAACTTACCCCTATTCTTCACTTTAATCTCCATTTCAATTCCCAATTTCTGAAACCCAAGCCTTTAAAATTCATCAATCAATGGCTCCCGAGAAGATGACAGTCTCTAAAAAGCAAAAATAAGGCCAATCTTCTTCCTCCTCTCCAACCCCGGTTACACAAGCTCACATAAACCAATGGCTCCGCAATAATCCCACCACCATCAATCGATTTGAGGTTTTCCCAAAATATCCATTCTGGTCCCTTTTATAGCCTTGGAAATGTGATAGAATATGAAATTCTAGGAATAACTACAGATGCCAGTTGCTGCAACCTAATTAGCTATGATGCAAATAAGGTAATCATCGATCCTCTAGCTATTTACCTTTTCTACTCTAATTTTTATAGTATGGAAATTTGGAATCTGGAAAATGAGGATGGATGGTTATGGTCAAGTGTTTATGGAAAAGTAATCAAAATTGTTGTATATACCGTTGGCCGTATACTAGGATGTTCTTATGAGGGAATTGACTTAACGGATATACCGGATCATAGTCTTTTACCCATAGATGAAGTTACTCATCAAATATGGGAAGATAGGATGCCCAATGGAAATCTATTTACCTACGCCCACGTGCTAGACTACTAAATAGAATGATAATCAACACAATCATTCCCTATCTAGGTAGTCACGAGCAAATTTATCCCAATGACCATCGAGCTTTATACGCAATATTTGGTCGCCTATCGGTAAATTGAACAAAATTTATTCATGACCAAATTAAATGTTTTTGGACTCACCATCTCGCTCAATTGTATATGCTCCATACATAAAGCGTATCTTGCAAGATCTTGGAGTTCCTTCGTATTTATCACTATTTGAAGAAATTCCAACAAAAGATAGTGGTCCACGATATCTATCCTTTCCCAAAAACCCACCTCGTATCATCCCCTTTGACTAATGGACTCTACAACAGCATCAACAAGAACATCATGGTCCTCCTCCAACTAGCGCTCCTCAGCAGACTTACTCCCCTCATCCTTTGCAACAACCAACTTCCTCTAGTCATGCTATCGAATATTATTCAGACTCTGAAATACAAGAAGCTCTCGTTGAACCAACGCAAAATGAATCAATTTGTCATTTAGCACTCAATAACAAAAAGATAATCACGGCTAACCAGCGAGCTTTAAAAAGAAAGATGACTAGATTGGAACGTTCTTTCTCCACAAAGATGAAAAAAATGGATAAGACTTTGGACAAAGTGGTCTCCACTTTAGGCAAAGTTATGCGCAAAGTACGTGGTCGATTATCTTCTCACTCTTCATCATCGCCTTCACCAACACCTCCTTCTCGGGCTTAAACACCAATTTATCAGTCTCAAGCCTCGCCTGAAGGTACGTCTCACGATAGAGGTGACCGAGGGAAGACTCATATTCAAGCACAGCCTGAGGAAGAAGAAGATAGTGATGACATGTACGTGTCTGATACTCCGCATTTTCAACAACAATCGTACATGGCATTTCAAGGCCTTTCAATTCACGAAGATGAGGAGTACAATGACCAAATGTGCTTAAAGCTATCGGTAAGAAATTACCAACAGTGGATCGATTATCTAACTGGAGGATCCAGGTAGATAACTGACGTCCACTGTGTAGGACCGAAGAGGGGACACACGACCATTTGTTTTTCAGTTGCCCGTACAGCAAGTATATAGCCTCTTATCTACAGCTGAAACTGGGAATCTCTACCCATCTTCTTTCAACTTGCAGGATATCATTCATTAACTTAAGCTGGAATTCAGATTGAAGGATATTATGCAGAGTACTGCTTATGTGAGTCTCGTCACCTTAATCTACCACATCCGAGGAGAACAGAACAGAAGGCATTTTGACAATAAGGAAAGTTCTAGATTGCAAAGAGCTAGGATGATCGAGAAAGAAACGATGGTGCTGGTGGTCCGAGATTGGAGTCGAAATCATTATAAGGAAGAGGCCATTGACTTTCTTAGAAGATTGGGAGTGGAGCTCAGAGATGAAGGATGACGACATATTAGGGTTATGGTCTTATTTTGTACTTATGGGTTTGATAGGTGGGCCGATTGGACTGGCTTGTAGTGCGGTAGTGTCTTTACATTTGGTTATTTATTGTTGGTGTGTGACCTGGTCTGTATGTTGTAAACTGTTAGTCTATTGTGCTCTTTTTCCTTATTATTCTTGTAAGGTTTTTTAAGAAGGCAAAGGCTATAGTGTTCTTTGTACGTTACTAAATAAAGAACCGTTTTCTTCAAACACACACACATGCGCGCACGCGCACACACACACAGATATATATATATATATATATATATATATATATATATATATATATATATATGAGTGCATATACATGCGCGCGCACATTTTATGGTATAATTATAAAATCTAATAACAACATATACTTAATAAGCTGGCTTTTATATTTGCTAGAACTGAAAGTATAATTTTAGAATTCAGTTGCATTTTACGCTGAAATGATTATAACCATATCAGCAACACTGAACAAAATCAAAACTATAAATAAACAAAATATATATGCCAAGTGCCAACCCAAGGTCTATATGGGTTGTACAATACAAAAGATAATCTAACAGTGATGGCAAAATGGCTACTATTAGTTTAACATTGTATGCTTTACAGTGCAATGAAAGTCAAATAACATGTAATGGAAAATCAAATGCTTTTTTCTTGCGTTTTTAAAATACTGGCATTTTTATAACTTTCAAAGTAATTGTATATTATATCATCCACTACATATTAAACAAACAAAAATAATAAAGACATATTTAATAATCAATACATTCTTATCAAAAGAACAAAGTTTTGTCGATGTCTGGTTTAATATATTACACTTCAACCCACCAAAAATACTATAACATAGTCTTAACTCTATAAAGAATTTAATATTAAAATTCATAAAATTATCAAAACAATTTACCGCAATAAATAAATCCCTTAACCAATTAACTAAGAAATGCTCCATACTTGTAACGACCCGAAATTTCACCTCTTTAGTTTGGGAGTATTTAATTAATTTTAAATATCCAAATAATAGGTTTTAAAATCAAAATAAAACTCTTTTAGATAATAATAATGATGGTGAAATAGTTTTCCAAATTTGTTTACAAAATTGTATAGTTTGAAGAAAAATCCAAAATGTGATTAGAATTCGTTTTCTGAATATTCGACTTTTCGTCGACTAAAAGTTATCGGAAACATAGTGAACTCTTTAGCATAAGTATACACATTTCTAAATAAGTTAGCATATGTATATATGTGTGTATTAGTGTATGTATATATGTATTCATACCAAAGTATATAAAGTTTAAAATAAAAATATAAATGTACATCATTAGAAACATAAGTACAAAGAGTACTTAAACTTGTTTAAACATATTTGCATGGAAATGAGAAGAGGGAACAAGGGTGTGGGCATGAGTACATGAGGTGGAGGAGGCTAGGTGAGGTGGCAAGAAGGTAGTGGAGGGTAAAGGAAAGGGGAATTTAGGTTATTCACTTTTTCTCTTGCTTATAAATTTTGTACCACTTCTTCAAAATTTGAGCTTAGCCATGTCAAAATATCATTTCTTTGCAGAGTGTTTACGAACCCATATTTTCAAGTCCGAAATATCTCTTCTTCTTTTGACCATATCTCTCTTAAAACAAATCCAAATTGAGTAATTATTTTTTTGAAATTGTAGAGAAAATAATTTCCAAGAACGTTTCCTTTGGAAACATTTCCAAATTCCGTAAGTAACCTGTCGAAAAATCAGTTAGAAGATGACCCATTTTCGGATTATTTTGGATAGCTTATGGTGAATTTTTTTTACTTTTCTTACTAAAGTTTTAGCTTTATTATGTTAAAAATAACCATCGTTTATTTGTTTAAATATGATGCTTATTTTGTGATGATATATCATGGCTTGATTTGTTGGAATTTATGGTTGAGTTGTATGTATACATGTATTGTTTATATATGTGGTATGAAATGTTGATTTGTAAGCTTGGAAATGAGACTAATGGTTAATAGAATGAAAGTTAGGATCTTGCTAGTGTATGTTGTGATGACACATTTATGTGATGTGTTCATGCTTGAATTCCTATATGTTAAAGAACTTAGCATTGAAATTATCTGTATGGCGACATCGAAATCCCTTGTATATGTGATTTCTTTTCTTACTTTAAATTGCTAGAAAGTTTTGTAAAAGTTTTAAACCTCACTTTTAGTTTTCAAACTTTATTCATAAGTTATAAAGGTAAGTTTAAGAATTAAAGATAGAGTTTTTAAAGCTATTTAGAGTAAGAAACAAGATTTAAAATTTCAGGTCGTATAGCGATAGTCGTTATAAAAGCAGTTCGTGAAAAACGAACTCTTTTTGAATTTAAAATATTTTAACTTAAGTATCTTTTTGAAAAGTGTTTTTCAAAACCTAATATAAGTTTTTAAAAGTAATTATTACTGATTAATTATTAAATAATTAATTAAGTTAATTGGTACTTAATCATTTGTTATTAAAGGAAATTAGTACTTAATTATTAATCAAGTAAGTTAATTATAATTAGTTAATTAATTAAAGATTGTTTAATAATTAATAATTTATTTAAGGATTAATTTGTGTTTAATTATTAATTAATGACTAATTGTTATTTATTTATCTAATAAAGGGTTTAATTAATTACTAGTTAAGTTAAGATTTAATTAAAACTTAATTAAGATTTAATTATTTCAAATAAAGGTTTAATTATTATTTAAGTTTTAATTAAGTATTATTTAATTATTAATTGAGATTAATTAATAGATAATTATTTATTTAAAGATTAACTATTTTGAATAATATTTAATTAATAGTTAATTATCAATTAAAGGTTTAATTATTATTAAATAAAGAGTTTAAATATTATTTAATTACTAAATAAAAATTTTAAAGTTTAAACCTACTTTATTTCTAAAAAATCGGTTTTGTTTTGAAAGCAAACTCTCTTTTAAAAAAAGAATATTTTTAAATCCAAGGGATTACTTTGTCGATTATCCTTAAGTAACCCCAATTGTATATGATGACCAAGCTGTAACGCCCCACCCCGAGACTGAGATGCACTACCAGAAGCCTTCGCAACATCGAGATTCCCCGAGCTAGGACCTCCCTCCCTCTTAGGACAAGCAGAAATCAAATACCCTTCCTTCTTACAATATAAGCACCTCTTAGGAATAGGACATTCCTTCACAAGATGATCGCGAGAACCACAATTATAACATGCCACAAACTTGGCTGAAGGAGGTGTAGCATAAGAATGAGAGGTAGATCCACCTTGCTTCTTCTTACTAGGCTGGAACAGCTTGGATTTGCGGAAAGGAAACCTCTTCAGAGGTTCAGATACCCAATGACATCTGTTTACCAGAATAAAACACCATTCTGCTAATTAAATTGTAATTGAAACCTGTTTAGCAAAATAAAACCTTATTCTGTTTTAACGTAATTGAGTTGGTAATTTCGGATATCTGTTAGCAGAATAAAACCTTGTTCTGCTATTATTTGGTTAGATAAAATATAAATGACATTCGTTTAGCAGAATAAATCCCCGTTTTGCTATTATATTGTTTGGACATTGAATTTTATGCCAGTAGATTAATATTTGATAAGTGATGTTTTCTATATATGCATAGTTGTTATTTGCTCTTGTATACATATCCCCATACTTAAGTTATATGAGCTTTGAATGGAAATAGTATTCGATTTGAAGTATTTTGTTAAAACTTGTGCATGGGTTTTACAAAGATAATTAATTATTTAAATAAAGATGGTTTAAAATAATTAACTATTTTAAAAATAATGTTTTAAAAGTAATTGATTATTTTAATAATAACGATTTAAAATCAATTAATTATTTTAATAATAATGTTTTAAAACCGATCAATCATTTTTAAAATGATGTTTTAAAGATAATTAATTATTTAAATAATAACGAGATTAAGATTAATTAACCATTTTAATAATGAGGTTTTAAAGGTTAATAATTATTTTAATAACAAAAGTTTAAAGTTAGTTAATCATTTAAACAAGGATGATTAAAGTTAATTAATCTTTTTAAACAGTGTTGGTTTGAAGCAATGAATTGGGATTAAAGTTAATTGATTATTTTAAATAAAGCTATTTTGAAATAATAAATAATATTTAAAGTTAATTAATCATTTTAAATTATGATACTGAAGTAATAAATTTGGGTTTGAAGTTAATCAATCATTTTGATAAAGTTATTATTTAAAATGTGAAATCTCTGCACAAGTTTGGTTTTAAAAGTAAAAGTTTTGATTCAATTATGGAAAAGAAGTTTCCATAATCCGATATCACTTATGTGGAAAGGATTTAGTCATACCTTTAACACTAAACATCGAGGCTTGGACTTATTTCTATCTCGTAGGTTAAAAATGTCGTCAAGGCAATGCCTAGATGTAACACTGCCTTAACTTGCTCGCTTCATTTTCAACTAAGAGATAGCACTTGTTTAGATTCGATGAGTAGTAGTAAGAATATGAAATTTAATTTCCATATACGATCATTTTTAATAATGCCCGATAGTTGATTTATTAACTATCAGATTTAGCTTTCTTCATGGTGTATTGTCACCTTAAAAACAATTTGTTGCTCTTTTGAGCTTTGTTATCCTTTGTCGGAATTGACTAAACCCAAAGAGCGAGTGGAAGCCAAGCTATGTGGGTTGCTCCCATTAGGGTATTTTCACATCCACTCTAGATTGGATTCAGTTTTGTGCATTGAGATATGAAATGCTCGGATTCTCGGTAAGGTTGGCGGGGTCCGACTTGGACGTGTCCAAGAGGTGTCACAGAGTATATCACCCTCTTAAGTATATTTCTAGAGGTATACTTTCGGTAAGGGGGCGCACCCTCCTAGTAATTTGTTGGAAAAATTCCCTATTCTTTCCTTTGATTACAAATTTTTAATTTAACTTCTCTCTTAATTACATTGGGAAGTGTTGAGAGAACTTCGCGATGTTTAATTATTCGCATCCATGGTTGAGATTATATATTGATATTGTAAAAGAAAACCCATGTCGCAGTTAGCGGCATGGTCCCACATATATTGTGGGAAAATTCCTTTCCTTATTGTTAATTCAAATCATTGAATTATTTTCTTAATTGCACCGAGAAGTGACTAAGGTTCTTCTCGATGTTTAATTACTTGTGTTCATTCTTTAAGCTTGGATTTTTATTTTGTCCATGCTCATTTATTCTTGTTTGGATTGTAGTTCTAATTTTTTTTCCATTTCTTCATTTATGGATGTTGATCTTGGTAGGTGAAAACCCATTATGCGTTAGCGGCGTGGTCTCAAAGAATTATTATATGTTCACCCCATTACTTGAGTTTTCTCATACCGGTATTTCCAGACTGATTCAGTTGTTATTTTATTTTAATGCTTAGGCCGGACCGAGCATATTTTCCATATTAGCTTCAGATGCATTGGAGTTTATGAGACCAGTTGGATGCCCAAGACGTATCTACGTATTTTATTATTTTTCCACTGTATTGATTGTTGAATTTGTCAGCATTTGTAAGAACGGGTTGTTATAACTATCCAGGCTAATAATATGATAGTGTACTCTGATGATTGTTTATAATAAAGTTCTTTATTTTGTAAAGACTTGATTTATATATTATATGTTACTCGTCATGTTTTTGTGAGATTCTATTCTGTCTTCTTCTTTCTTTACCCCAAACGACCTGTCTTTCGGACACTTAAATGATCGATACACGAATATCGAGGATGTATTAAGTGTCGTCTCTAGGTATAAGAAAGGCAGATCGTCAAAGTGGTATCAGAGCTTAGGTTGAGCGAATACCTAGGCTTTGGTGTGGTTGACTCATTTGAGATAGGGTAACTGAGACCCTAGAATGAGTTTGAGTGTATATATTGAGTGCATATTTGTTAGTGTTATAAAAATGTTTTATATTGTGTTGATTGATCTGTTGAGTGGTTTATGGATTCAGAAGGAATCTCTAAAACACTTAAACTAGGCCAACCGACACAGTTTTATTTTAAAATTAGGTAAATGAAATAATTTTACCTAGAATATATTTTATATATAAGAGAAGATTTTTAGAAAATTATTATAGTTATATAGGATATGATTGTTGTGTATCAATCATTATCATTTATTGTTGATTAGTTAGGCTTAGATAGTTTATGAGAAATTATTGTCTTAGTTAAATTTAACACGAACACCTTGTGAATTCAGTTTCACAATTTGACTGTAAGGCGATCGGTGGTAACATTGGGATAAAAAATTAAATTTAGATTTGATTCTAATAAGAGTTGTTTATTATAATCTAAACTAAGAATAAACATTGTGAAATGTTTTATAAAAAAAATTATTATCTTTATTTTAAATGATGTTTGGAGAAAATAATAAATAGTATTACTTGGAAGTTTATACAAGTATAAATGTGTTGGGAAGAGAATTTTAAGTAAGAAGTATGTATATAATTTTGTTTATTTTACAAATTGGATTTTGAATAAAAGAAGAATTTTATGTTAACTAGTTCGAGTGGCCCGAAAATAACTAAAAATGGAAAAGAGGTGTGTTCGGATGGTAGGCACTTATCTTAAATATTAACCTTCTTAGTAAGGGAATATATGATACTATTTGGTAGTATCCAGTTCCTTAGTATCATTTTAGGATTACTCGGGCTATGTAAATATATTTTTATGGTTAAAAAGTATAAAATTCATTTCAAGAAGAGTTTTGAAATAAAATCAGATATTTGGATCTCGAATTTTCTTAAGAGAAATAAATTCAAAATGGAAAAGTTTGAATCAAATAGTGATATATACTCTCAGGATGTAGTAGAATATATAAAAGGTAAGCTTAAGTTAGTTCTATAAAATGTTTATATAAATAATTTTAGCAGAAATAGCATTAGTATTGGTAAGAACCAATAAATTAAGTACGTAAGCTGAACGTAGATCATTCCACTTTTCACACAAGTTGGATCCAAGATCGAGTGCACGACTTTAAGGTGTCCCACATCGTTCCGAATAAGGATTAATCGCTCAATTCTTTACGTCGAACACTTAGTGAGGATTCTTAATATGAAACCAAAGTTTTATATCATAGTATATGGCTATGTCAGGAGAACGGAGGTGTCTAATTAAGAAGCCTGATCGGAGACCACATTAAGGAATCGGGTGAGCAATGCTGGTTCGAAGGTAAAAGCAATGAATTCGAGTGAGTGATCAAATCAGATTTTGTAGGAATGATCTATGTACGTCATTTGGACCGATGAATAGTGTTAAGTATTTCTAGTTTTGGTTGTTTTCTGGATTAGGATTATGGTTAAATTTCGGAGTCAAAATTCTTTTAAGGGGGGAGAATGTAACGACCTGGAATTTCATCGCTTTAATTTGAGAATATTTAATTAATTTTAAATATTAAATGATAGGTTTTATAATTAAAATAAAACTATTTTAAATAATAAATAATGATGGTGAAATTGTTTTCCAAATTTTTTTACAAAAATATATAGTTCGAACAAAAATCGAAAATGTGACCGGAATTCATTCTTCGAAATTCGACTTTTCGTTGACTAAAAGTTATCAAAAACATAGTGAACTCTTTAGCATAAGTATACACATTTCTAAATAAGTTAGTATATGTATATATGTGTGTATTAGCATATGTATATATGTATTCATACCAAAGTATATAAAGTTTAAAATAAAAATATAAATGTCACATCATTAGAAACATTAAGTACAATACAAAGAGTACTTAAACATAAACATGTTTGCATGGAAATGAGAAGATGCAACAATGGTGTGGGCATGAGTACATGAAGTGGAGGAGGAAAGGTTAGGTGGCAAGAGGGTAGTGGAGGGTAAATGACAAGGGCATTTAAGTAATTCACCTTTTATCTTGCCTATAAATAGCCCTTCACTTCTTCAAAGTTTTCCTCCTCTTTATTTATCATATCTTCATCATCTCTTATCTTACTGGAGAAATTTTTTTTTTTGAAACCATAGCAAATTCCAGTGGCTACAACTTTTATTGGTACCACTTCTTCAAATTTTGAGCTTGGCCATGTCAAAATATCATTTCTCTACAGAGTGTTTTCGGACCCATATTTTCAAGTCCAAAAATATCTTTTCTTCTTTTGACCATATCTCCTTCAAAACAAATCCAAATTGAGTAAAAAAATTTAAATTCTAGAGAAAATAATTTCTAAGAACTTTTCCTTTGGAGACTTTTCCAAAATACGTGAGTAACTTGTCCAAAAATTAGTTAAAAGATAACCCATTTCGGGTTATTTTGGATAGCTTAAGGTGAGAAAAGTTTTACTTTTCTTACCAAAGTTTTAGCTTTAGATTTGAAAATAACAATTGTTTATTTGTTTAAATACGTGCTTACTTTGTAGATGATATATCATGGCTTGATTTGTTGGAATTTATGGTCGAGTTGTATGTATACATGTATTGTTATATATGTGGTATGAAATGTTGATTCGTAAGCTTGGAAATGAAACTAAAGGTTAGTAGAGTGAAAGCTAGGATCTTGCTAGTGCATATTGTGATGACACATTTATATGATGTGTTCATGCTCGAATTCCTATATGTTAAAGAACATAGCATTTAAATTGTTTGTATGGCGACATCAAAATCCCTTGTATAAGTGGTTTCTTTTCTTACTTTAAATTGCTAGAAAGTTTTGTAAAAGTTTTAAACCTCACTTTTAGTTTTCAAACTTTATTCATAAGTTATAAAGGTAAGTTTAAGAATTAAAGATAGAGTTTTGAAAGCTATTTAGAGTAAAAAAAACAAGATTTAAAATTTCAGGTCATATAGCGATAATCGTTATTAAAGCAGTTCGTGAAAAACGAACTCTTTTTGAATTTAAAATAATTTTAACTTAAGTATCTTTTTGAAAAGTGTTTTCCAAAACCTAATATAAGTTTTAAAAAGTAATTATTATTGATTGATTGATTATTAATTAATTAACTAATTAATTAATTAAGGTAATTAGTACTTAATCATTTGTTAATAAAGGAAATTTGTATTTAATTATTGATCAAGTAAGTTAACTATAATTAGTTAGTTAATTAAAAGTTGTTTATTAATTAATAATTTATTTAAGGATTAATTTTTGTTTAATTATCATTTAATGATTATCTGTTATTTATTTATCTTATAAAGGGTTTAATTAATTGCTAGTTAAGATTTAATTAAAATTTAATTAAGATATAATTATTTTTAATAAAGGTTTAATTATTATTTAAGTTTTAATTAAGTACTATTTATTTATTTATTAATTAAGGTTAATTAATAGATAATGATTTATCTAAAGATTAACTATTTTAAATAATATTTAATTATTATTTAATTAATAGTTAATTATTATTTAATTATCAATTAAAGGTTTAATTATTATTAAATAAAGAGTTTAAATGTCATTTAATTATTAAATAAAAGTTTTAAAGTTTAAACCTACTTTCTATGATATCGGTTTTGTTTTGAAAGCAAACTCTCTTTTGAAAAAAAAATTACATCCAAGGGATTACTTTGTCAATTACCCTTAAGTAACCCCAATTGAATATGAAATCCAATAACATCTGTTTAGCAGAATAAAACACCGTTATGCTAATCAAATTGTAATTGACATCTGTTTAGCAGAATAAAACACCGTTATGCTAATCAAATTGTAATTGACATCTGTTTAGCAGAATAAAACCTCGTTCTGCTATAACTTAATTGAATTGGTTATTTTGGATATCCGTTTAGCAGAATAAAACTCCGTTCTACTATCATTTGGTAAGATAAAATATAAATGACATCTGTTTAGAAGAATAAATCCATGTTCTGCTATTATATTGTTTGGACATTGAATTGTATGCCAATAGATTAATATTTGATAAGTGATGTTTTCTATATGTGCATAGTTGTTATTTGCTGTGACGACCCGATTTTTCGACGCCCGAAAATCGACATCAATATGTCCACTGTATCAAATGCCGAACAATCGAATGCCAGAAAACCGAACCATTAGGGTTAAAGAAGAAGGGGTAGAAGAAGAATAGAAAACAAAATCAGAATCTCACAAACGCAGCGGAACAAAATATAATAGATAATAACTGATCTTTACACAAAAAGAAACTATATCTATTTTATACATTACATCATCAGAGTACAACACAATCACTAGCATATACTGGACAGTTATATTAACTTGTCCACACAAACTGAATACACGGCTTATACAGCACAGCGGAATATACATCAAGTACGAGTGATACGTCTCTCCATCCAGCTCGTCTCCCGAGCTTCACATCATTCTATCCTGTATATAATACTCGGTCTGACTCGAGCATTATAATAAAATAACACCCGAGTCAGTCTGGAATACCAGTGTGAGAAAACACACTCGATCAGATTATTAAAGTTCCAAAATCCTTTGAAACAAAGGCATCTCGTAAGACCATGCCACAAATAAACATGTCGAGTTTTTACCTTACGATAGCCAAAACACTTTTTTATCAAATCCATCTGATATTATAATAGTGTCTATTGAAAGTAAAATATAATCTAGCTGAAATGCTTGCATCTCACGTTCAGCAATAGTTGGGCACAATCAAAACGGTACAGGCGCTTATTGGAGATTGGATTCCATACAATGGCAGGACTACTGGGGTACCGCCCGTCATGGTACCTGGCCTAGATCAGAGTACCGAGGATCCACCCTAAATCCCCTGCAACACAAGGCCGGAACCATCCCTTACTGGATAGTTCCGAATAAGATCACACCACGGTTGGGATCAGCAACCGCCACTAAGCCGAAAATCAAAAAGGGACATCTAGACAGGGATGACCTTTCCCTAATTGGTTGCTAGCCACTTAGCCTTGCTGCACCTCCCCTGTTTTAGCCATTCCCGGTTGATGAGGCTTAAGGCTATGCGTTACCTTTTTAGAACACATTTCACTTAGAATGCTCATCGTCCTCTTGACAATGTTCTAAAAGCATACATCCATACAAGTCTGTTCCAGGTCCGAACGGAACCGAAGGCACTACTCCAACTACATCCATTTTGGAATCACCCTCAGGATTAGTAGCGACTAGCCCTTGCACTTCACTGTTCCATCTTCGACTCCCAGCTCTTGTCTTCCTCACAAAAACGTTCAAACCAGATCGAAGTGGTTTTCGGAAAATAAATCCTGATCCCGGTCTCTTCGAAATGATCAGCGCATTGGCCAATATTGATAGTCGGTTATTTAACTATCAAATAACATTCACAAACAACCATCAGACCTTTAAATAATTTTCCAAATTATTTATTTCAAAATATCTTCGCAAGATATTTTTCTAATCTTCAACCCTTTTGAAAATCTATAAAAGTTTCCTGAGTAACTTAAATCAAAAATCTCCTTTTAATATAAAGTTATTATATCAAACATCTATGTTAAAGTTTCCTTTAGAAAACATAATACTAATTTACCTTTAAGATAATTAAATACCATATTTACTTAAATAAATATTTACCTTTCATCTAACATAATTAAAATAGTAATTTTTATAAAACATTCTAAAAACATTTTAAACTTCTAGTTTATACTTTGAAATGCTTTTCTTTGATAATATACTTAATTTCCAGGAAAAATATACTTTCCAACTTTTAAAAATAATCTCACTGTTACTTTTAAACAATTTGCACCCTCTTATAGAAATTCCCACCGGAAATCTATACCTTTAAATTTATCCTTCGATAAATATTCCACTTCATTTATAAACCCAGTTTATAAATTCTCATTCCTCATTTCCTTTTGAAATCACAGTTTCAAAAACACTTCAAGTTCCAAACCAATTTCCTGAATTTACTTTCTTTAAATTCATTACTCAAAAATTCCTTTTCATTTCCCTTTTAATCCCCATTTCATTCTATTTATATTTTAAAATACCAGATCATAAACACAGCATAACAAAATTCCAAATCAATTTATCATAGGATATCAATGGAATATATTACAGATTATGAATATAATTTCTATATTGTGAGGAATCCAGTTGGATCCCTCCAACCTGTTTCCCTGCATCCACAGATGTTAGCACAACAAATAATATTGATCCAATCTGATAATAATTGTCACATTCAACCAATCAACCAATCAAACATTTAAATATTAGCTATTTAAATTAAATGGTATCCAGATGTGAGTGAGCTTAACTCACCTTGAGTTCGTCGAGCGTTTAAATTTTAAATTAAATCAAACGCCTTCGATTTAATCCAAAATTCTCACTTGCTCCAAATGCGCCCAAATCTGCACTGCAGCGTAGATCTCGTCGCTGCGATTCCGGCGCTTCCTGTTTCATCGGAATCTGACAACGTATGCGTTAGATATGAATTTTTAAAGGTTTGAATAAAATTTATAAACAAATTTCTTTTTTTATGTATACCAAACGAGATCGTGGCCATTGAAAACTGAGATGAAATCAAGGCCGTAGCCTTCGTCTTCTACACGCGTGCTCCCAGGTCGATACATCACAAACGAACCCATCGCCGACATCACAAATCGATAATCGCGACCATCCTTATTGCCATTCACCTCGATCGGAGGCCATCACCCGCTGCGCCTCACTAGACTTTCCCTATGGCCAAAGTCCCGAAGCGCTCGATGCCACCCTGTTCCCAGAAAACACGCACGAACTCATCACACTCTTGAGCCAATTCCGATGAATTCGCACCCCCATTGGCGGTCTCAACCGTTGATACTGTAGATCCTGAGGTGCTCTACGATTCTCCAGTTGACGACGAAGCCTGATATCGCCTGGATGAGGAGAAAATCAAGGGAGAGGAAGAGAGTGTATCGGCCATTGGAACTAAATGTGGCGGCCGGTGATAAGAAGACTAGGGTTTCTCACTTAAACGTATATATATACACGTTTATAAATATTATTTAATATTAAATTCATTTTAAAACGATTTTTAAAACAAACTCCGAATCAGGCATGCCGCCAGGCGATTATAAGGTTTTACCCATGTTCCGAACACAATGGAACATGTTTCGGAAGCTAATTTGATCGTATGGAAAGATAGCTTTTTGAATCGATTTAAAATATTAAATTATCGATTTTAAATCTCAACGCGTTTCTCACCCGTACGAGCAAACGGTAACTCCAAACGCTACAAAATTTGAAATCCAATAATTATTAACTATTACGGATCCAATTGAACTAGTTTCGTCGAATTCCGAGACTGTGCCCCGGAAGGCTATTTTAACTTGTCGATTAAATTCGAGCAATTTCCAAAATCGTCGAAATCATTTAAAATCTCACTTTTAAAACTTTACTAACTCAATTATAAATCAAATAGAATTTATATTCACATTAGAAATCATTCTGATTCATTCCGAATCAAAGTCTGATTATTTGCATTATTATATTATTAAATCCCATTATTAAATTAATATAAAATTCCAAATTTAACTTATCGACTTTTGATTCCATGCAAAAGTCCAACATTAAAATTCAAATCAAACTAGACTCACAATAAATCTTAGAAACCATTTTCATACCCATTTACATCCAGATTCACAAATTATCCCAATTTCAAATATTTAATTATTATTATTCAAACCCAATTGAACTGCCATATTTGAAATTATAACTAATTCAATTAATTTAACCAAAATCTCCTTATTTCAAAATCAAATTATAATTCATATTCAACATTTGAAACGAATTAAATGTTCAAAATCTAACGACCAAAAGTCCGGGTCGTTACATTTGCTCTTGTATACATATCTCCATACTTAAGTTATGTGAGGTTTGAATGAAAATAGTATCCCCTTTGAAGTATTTTGTTAAATCTTGTTCATGGGTTTTACAAAGATAATTAATTATTTAAATAAAGATGGTTTAAGATAATTAACTATTTCAATAATAATGTTTTAAAAGTATTGATTATTTTAATAATAATGATTTAAAATAAATTTATTATTTTAATAATGATGTTTTAAAACTGATCAATCATTTTAATATTGATGTTTTAAAGATAATTAATTATTTAAATAATAATGAGATTAAGATTAATTAACCAATTTAATAATGAGGTTTTAAAGGTTAATTAATCATTTTAGTAATAAAAGTTTTAAGTTAATTAATCATTTAAACAAGGATGATTAAAGTTAATTAATCTTTTAAATAGTGTTTTTTTGAAGCAATAAATGGGGATGAAAGATAATTGATTATTTTAAATAAAGTTGTTTTAAAATAATAAATAGTATTTAAAGTTAATTGATCATTTTAAATTATGATACTGAAGTAATAAATTTGGGTTTGAAGTTAATCAATCATTTTGATAAAGTTATTATTTAAAATGTGAATTCCCTGCATAAGCTTGGTTTTAAAGTAAATGCTTTGATTCGGATATGGAAAAGAAGTTTACGTGATTCGATATCACTTATGTAGAAAGGATTTAGTCATACCTTTAACATTAACGTCGAGGCTTGTACTCGTTTCTATCTCATAGGTTAAAAATATCGTCAAGGAAATGCTTAGAGGTAACACTACCTCAACTTGCTCGCTTCATTTTCAACTAAGAGATAGCACTTGTTTAGATTCGATGAGTAGTAGTAAGAAAATGAAATTTAAATTCATATACGATAGTTTTTAATAATCCCCGATAGTTAATTTATTAACTATCGGATTCAGCTTTCTTCATTATGTACCGTTGCCTTTAAAACTTTGATCTATTGAGCTTTGTTATCCTTTGTCGGAATTGATTAACCCAAAGAGCGAGTGGAATCCAAGCTATGTGGGGTTGCTCCTATTAGGGTATATTCACATCCATTCTAGATTGGATTAGGTTTTAAGCATTGAGATGTGAATTGCTCAGATTCTCGGTAAGGTTGGCAGGGTCCGACTTGGACGTATCCGAGAGGTGTCACAGAGTATACGACCCTCTTAAATATATTTCTAGAGGTATACTTTCAGTAAGGTGAGCGCACTCTCCAAGTCATTTGTTGGAAAAATCCCCTATTCTTTCCTTTGATTCCAAGTTTTTAAATTAACTTCTCTCTTAATTACATTGGGAAGTGTTGAGAGCACTTTGTGATGTTTAATTATTTGCATCCATGGTTGAGATTGGATATTGATATTATGAAAGGAAACCCGTTCCGCAGTTGGCGGCGTGGTCCCACGTATATTGTGGAAAAATTTCTTTCCTTATTATTAATTCAAACCATTGAATTGTTTTCTTAATTGCACCGAGAACTAACTAAGATGGATGTTTAATTATTTGTGTTCATTCTTTAAGTTTGGATTTTTATTGTAATGACCCACATTTCTGTACAGTTTAAGCGAGCGAGCAACCACACACAACTCACTCAAATTGAACGTAAAGGCGAATAGTTAGGGAAATAAAGAAGAAGGAAGATAAGAAGAACTAAATCAAACTCAGAATCTCGCAACGTGACGAGAACAATATATAATATACACATGATCCTTACAAAAAGAAATCATCTCTATTAAACAGACGTACACAAATCAGAGTAGCCCTGGACAGTTATAACAACCTGCCCCCACAATTTGATAAATACAATAAGTAGACACCAAGAACACTAAATAGCGGAAGAATATAAGATACGTGAATACATCCTCGTCATCCAGCTTGTCTTCTGAACTCCAAAAGCATCCAAAGCTAAATCTGGAAAATATGCTCGGTCTGACCTGAGCATTTAGGAAAAACAACGCCCGGGTCAGTCCAGTAAAACCAGCGTGAGAAACTCAAATCACAAGGAATTTTATTTATTATAACTTGTAAAATCTTTTAAAAATCAAAAGTATCTTGTAAGACCACGCTGCACATAAACACATACGGGTTTTTACCTTACGATAGCCAAACATTTATATCAAAAAATCCAGTGATATTATAATAATGTCTAAAGGTGAAAATAATAATAATCAAGTAGCTGAGATGCTCGTGAAGTGTACATCACAACAATACTAGGTATATAATCAAAAATTGATAAGGTGAGTTGGCTAATTGTGTAGGATTCCACGGAGGTGCTCTCGGTACTTTGAGAAACGGTCCTCCTGCACAAGGATCAGAGATATCCTTCCGAAGCAGTATACATCCCTAGTGATGTACCATAGGAAAAACATAGCTGGTATCACTAAGACCGAGTGCATCGCCCCATGCATGCATAACAACTGTAGGTAACGTCTAGGTGGAGCTGACTACACCCTATGGGTTTGCCAACCCTACTGGCAATGCCTCCTATCTTTGATTTTAGTCATTACCGCTGGTGAGGCTACGTTCGGTGTTCCAGCTCACGCACACTACAAGAAAATGATGTATTGATAGCACGAGAGGACTGCACCGCAACGTGACTTGCTATTGTTAGTTTTCCCGTAATCATTTATACTAAAATTATAACTCCTAACATGCTATTGATAAAATAGAAAATGTTGGCGCTGATATTTCTATTCTCCCTCTCATGTTTCAATATCTACCGCGAATAACCCATTTTTCGCTTCGCTTCCATAGCCCTAAATTAACGTTAATTTAAAATCCCCTTAATCGCCATTCCTCAACTTCGCTACTCGTTCTCAACTTCGATGCTCGTTGCTGCTCTGATTCCTCAACCTCGCCGCTGTTCCGATCCGTCGGCTTCACTGTGCAGTGCTTCGATTCCTCAACTACAGCGAACTTCGACCACTTTTAGGTATATATTTTGGTTTATACTTCATGTTTGATTTTGTTTTGCCCTATGGATAATTGACTTTCTGAGCTGAAAGTTAAGTATTCTAGTGGACGAATTATTGTTTCTTATTTTGTCATGTTCATTGTTAGCCTGTTTAGCTTTAAATTTTTGTTTTCCACTATTACTATTGAAGTTAAAAACTTAGCTATGGTGAGGAACAATTTTGGAAATTCGGCAGCTCAATGTTCTATTTAGATCAGTATGAGTTTCTTCAAAAAGCATAAGTAATCACAAAGAAGGCAACGAAGTGAGCAAGGAACAATGAAGAAAGCGATTGGAAATGAAATAAAGTGGAGAGAACGAGGGTTAATTTTGTCAGAAATTCACACAATCTTTGCATATAAAACCCCAAATTTATGTTAATTTTGTATTTGGTTCTTATCTATGCTCTTGTTCTGTGTGTTTTTGCTGCGAAAGTTTAATAGATTGACAGATATAGTCAAACAAGTCTTTTAATTTTGATGGCAGTTTTGAAAAATAATTTTGTAATCGTGATTTTCTATTTTTCTAGCCTAATCTTTTTGCTGCCGTTACTAGCAACTCATCTTATAGCTATTCTTAGAATTTTGATTTACAACTTTCTTCTTTTTCTTATTTTAAATTTTAATTTTTACAGGTTTGAAGTTGTATTGACATGCTTGGAACTGTAGAAAGAGAGAAATTGTTTTGATCTAGTACTTCATTGCAACACATTAACTAAAATGCCCGTTAACCAGCCTATAGTCAAGAATTGTAATGGGGAGAAGCACTTTGTTAATTCTAGGAACAAGAAGCCACTTCAAAACTAAAGCAATCAGCAAAAGTTAGAGCTACAGAAGCAGAATCAAGAAGCTAAGAGTAGTGGTAAAAAGTGAGGGAGAGGCAAAGGTAAAACCGATTTGCCCAAAGTTGCAAAACAAGCGAGTTGTTCAGAATTTGAAACTAGAAATCATGTATTTAGTAACCGTCCCGTTTCAAGTAAGAATACCGAGTTTTACCGAACTAGGTGTTTTGTGAAAGCTAATCATTTTGTAGTTGATTTTGTTGACAAAGATTTGAATCATTATGATGTAAGTTCGAACTTAGTTTTGTTTCAGATATTTGGGTTGAAATGCAAAATTTGCTTTTTACAGTTTTTGTTTGTTGGTTGTTATAGGTTACAATTGCCCCTGAAGCAAGGTCAAGAAGTGTGACTAGAGCAATTATAGCAAAGTTAGTGAAATGGTACAGAGATACAGAGTTGGACGCGAGACTGCCTGCTTATGATGGAAGAAAAGCTTATACACCACACTGGCTCCTTACCCTTTGATTCAAAGGAGTTTCTTGTGAAGCTTACTGAAGAGGATGATGGCATCATAAGGTCATTTTTAATATTATTTTTATGTTGATATTAGTGGTATTGTTGTCATTTTGATAATTTGTTTTGATTTATCTTGAATGAAGCACGTCTTTTAAGTTGATGTTGATTAAGCACCATTATTTTAAGTTTTCTACATAAATTGTGTTAGCAATAAAAGCAAAGTTTAAGTACAATTGGTTAGCCAAAATTTAGCTAACCTGATGACAATGCTCTCTTTAATTCAAATTCACAGTTGATGATGTTAATGCACAATCAACACTTCACAATTTGTGCAGTTCTCTTATTATTAACAATTGAAATCATGGATAATCAAATTGTTAATTTGTTCCAGTTAGTTTAAGCAATTATGTTTTGGCATTAGTTCCATGTACTTCGATTTCAGCCACTTGTTATGAATTTTTGCCATTTCATTAATTGGTGAATGCTTGTTATAACTTTATAGGAAGAAGGAATATAAAGTAGCAATAAAGTTTGCAGCTCATGCTGATCTTCTCCATTTGCATCAATTTATTAATGGCAAACTACTTGATGCTTATTTTTAGTTTGTGGAATTGATGTTTATTTTATCTTATTTTAGTTTAATTTTAAATTTTGGAATAAGGTAACTAGGTACACCACAAACAAATATGCTTAAAGAAAAAAGCTGCAGCATGATTATTTCATCTGAATGTTATTTATTTGTATATATACATGTCTTATCAGAGTTTCAGCCTTGTTCATCCTTTTTGCAGAAAAAAGCTGAAGATATGTTGGCACCTCCAATAGGGAAACAAAAAGAGAAATGGTTAGGTATTTTCACATGTTCCCAATTTTTTTATGTTATATTTGTTTTTGTGTATAATTGTTGACTCATTTGAGCAACACTGTTTGTTCGACTCAATCCCTACAAGTCCAGGTATGATGGAGATGATTCTCTGTTGTCTTCCTTCTTTGAAATTGTTCCTGAAAAATTGAACGTTGGAAGTGAAATGATGATAAATTCCATCATGATTTTCCCAGGTACCTTCAACGGTTTGGATTATTATATCCATCATGATTTATTTTTATTTGTTTGAAATGCTATAAAATTCCATTTAAAGTTAGTTGAGTGACGACATTTAGGGACTGAATTTTGATTTCATTAAGCCTGCCATTCAGTTTTCCATGTCATTTCATTATTCAACTAATACAAATCGTTCTTTATCATCACAAAGTCACTTGAGTCGGTAAATTTGAAATTGATTTTCCATTAGCTTCTAGTAAATCACAATAGATCTCTTTGTCTTTCTAAAGCTTTCTATAATGTTACTAATCATAATCCCTTTCATGACAAATAATGAATATAGTCAAAGATTTGTTCCATTCATTCCAGATGTTATATAAAAGAAACATTAAAAAAATTCCACTTTTAATGTGTACCGAAATAATAAAATTAATGTAATTATTTACTTGATCGCCATTAGCAGTACAGGACAAATTCCAATTAATTTTATTTCTTATTTATCTTGCATTCATTATGACAAATTAGATATTAATCAAACAAATAGTTAAATAATAAAGTACTTACAATATTATTGTAAAGACGATTCAAATATAATATATACTAAATACAAAGATTTACTTGTTTAGCTTAGCACTGGGACAAAAATGTAATAACAATTAATTTATATGCAAATTAAAATTTCTTATTTTGTTAAAGTTAGCTTTGTTAGTGTTTTATACAAAGTAAAACTATTAGTAGAGAACAAGGAGACAATTGTTAGGACTAGGAGTACCTCTGTCTCAAATGTCTGTCTCAAATGGTTAAATTGATTAAAGTTAAAGAATGGTTAAATTTATTAAAGTTAAAAGCATACCATTTTAGACAAAGATTTCAAAGGTTGTGAGGTCGAAACATCAAGAGATTATAAAGAGTTTTCTACTTAGACAACTGTTGGGATAACAACGATATGTATTTCAAGTTATGCGTACCTTTAATATTATTATCGTATTGTCTTTTAAAACGTATGTGAGACACGTGACGTAGTATAAAAACAACATAGTTTAAAAAAATTCATTACTTTATCATAGCAATTAACTTTTCAAGACGTTATCCATTCAAAAGAGGAGGAGGAGAAAAGTGTTGTTTGTTATGGGACAGTGGTCGTTTAGAATAAGTGCACAATTTTGCCAGATTGACCCCTTGATAACTTTATTCACGTATTAAAGAGAATTCATCTTGCAAAACAGAACAGAAATAAAAGCAAAAAAGCAACGGCCGAAATTATATTTCAATCATTCAAAAATGTTTACACTGACATTTACTGAAGAGATTTTCTTATTTAAGTCTTCTATTATGACTGGAATGAACATAATGAAAATTTTGTTCTAAACTATATTCAATTTGATAAATGATAATATAAGCATTACACTAATGTTAGGTTTGTTTGTTAGCCAACACCTCAATTTCAATTCAACGAGTACAATCACAAAAGTATATCGGTGAGATCAAATATATTAATTAAGATAATAAGGTAAATTCGTTTGGATCTTGATGCTTTTGTCTTGATAAGAATTGATCGTAGAGCAATTTGAGCGTGAATATTCTTGATTTTTTAATCCCAAAGCTATTTGAGTATTCATTAAGCTACTATATATTTTTCTAGAATTTTAAATCATTAAGCTGGCATATATTCATGCATTAAACCCAGGTAAGAAAATATGTATATGCATATAAGTTCTAGGGTGTTGAACGTAAAATTATTTGGAAAATTGTGGTACTCTGTTGCCCAACTAAATCATATGCTAAAAGAAAGAAGGTATAACATCAACAGCCTCCAACAAAATCATATGACAAGTAGAATTGTAAGGATTACAACAGCCAGTTCGCATAAGAAAACTCTAACAGATCGAGATGTAGAAAAGGGAAAATGGAAAGTAGAGAGAAAACTATGGTTGTATAAATAATAGGATGAGCCTATGTCCATTTGTATCCGGTAGAAAAAAAATTATATAATTCATGTCTGATATAATTTCTCAACATACATGTGACGACCGCCCATGACCCCTGCACTTAAACCTAGAGATAGTGCGCTGCAAAGTGTGCCAGGCAGCCATGGACGATTGTCAGGGTAAATTAAAAACAGCAGAATCTATCGTATTACTCACAGCGCATAGACAAAATACAATAGAATATATATAGAGAAGCTTCACATAATAGAATGTCATCATATAAAACTTCATAATAGTTGAATACAAGCATCTGAATAGTCAATACAACAAGCCTCACTACATATCACTCAGAGAATACAAAGCAGCGGAACATCCAGTACATATAGTAAGAAATAATATGCAATACACCATCTTGTCTTCGATATCAGCACCGTGAAAAGCTAGAACAGCACCTGTCACCTGCTACCTAGTCTGCCCGTCCCAAAATGGACGAACAGCCCAAGGCAATAAGAATTAAAACATAAAGCCTTGAGTCAGACAACAGTCTTAGTGAGCAGTAAATTAACTAACAACATACCAAAAGAGCATAAAGGAAAAGGAATAGGAATACAACCCTCCCACTCCAACCTCATTCTACAGTGATAGCCCCCAAACACACACTAAGCAGAAGCAAACATAGCAGAGCATACAATTTAAAGTAAAGCTATTATCACTCGAGTCAAGGGCGATGTTTTCCAAGCACAAACCCCCAAGGCCTAAACCAAGATCAGATAAGCACCCAGAAAATACCGCTCTTGAGGCCGAAAGACGATACAACCAAACATCCATGACTCTGGCTATCACTGTTATCTTTGCTTCGATATCACCGTTAATTGAATGACCGGCACATTCTTTCAGCCGTCCGTCAAGGGCTAATGGAAACCCCGGTTCTAGACAGTACTCCGCACGTCGTCGCAGCCCGTGCCAAGGATTTTCGCAACTACCCAGGGTACTCGACCATCAATTCATTGTCGTTGGGATTTTCGCAACTGCCCAAACGTACCCTTGCTTTGAGTCTGCTAGAACCTTCAACAACGATGCTATCCAAGCCTCCTGGTCATCCTCCTCGACGACTATTTCCATACTAGCTCAAGCGCCTCTCGAGCATCCATTATCCTCAACTCGAATCATATCACCGAGTTACCAACGTGCTTGGAATGATCCCGTCTGGATTAGACCAAGACTATCTCATATCATACTTCGCTTCATCACATCCTCGCAAAGTCTCATCTCAACATCATCATCATCGAATCTATGCATAAGAGCTTCATCACCCGCTACATATGCCACAAGCAGCTTTCCCAATTCAAGAGCCTTTCTCTTAGCTTTTGAATCATCTTCGGTCTAAATCAAATCATCAATCATCTAATTTATAGCAATCAATCAAGTCAAACATTAATCCAAGCAATCAAGCATTCAAATATGATCTATGTAGACAATTATCACTATAATGGCAATTCGTAATTAAAGAGTCGAAAGTCAAATAAGCATGAAAACATGAGCAATGTCTCTATAATCTTGATGAATGAACTTGCATAGGTTAACATGTAGTAAAATAGTTGTTAAATCATCATGAACAATGGATCTATATGGATCTACACTTAGGATGAAGAAAATGCATGGAAATCACTATTTTAACACCAAATCGAGCCAACAATCCGATATACTCCTTTGGATCCGTGTGAGAGATAATCACCACTCACCAAATCACCTAAACAACCCCAAATCAACACGCTTCAGATCTGGACAGCAAAGGATCAAGCTTGATCTATCACGAATTCGCTTCAAATGAAGAAATCTCACTTCAAAGGATGAAGATCTTCAATCTAAGCTCTTGAATCTTCAATTTGATCTTCAACTTGGATGGATGGAAGCACTAGATTAGAGTGGAGAAAAGAAGTGAAGAAGTGTAGAAGTCGAGTTCTCAAAATGGCAGCACTTCGTCGCTTCGAAATCCGGATCCCAAAAATGAAGCCAACCCCCTTCTATTTATAGCTGAAACTTCCCTAGGTCGCTCGGAGTTAGGTCGTATACGACCTATAGAGCCACGACCTACGACCTATAAACCCCACCGACCTAAAGCCTCTTCGACCTAACAACCTAAGTCCAAGCGCATTTACGACCTACCAGGCCAACCTATCTACGAGTTAAGACTTAGCAGCGCTTTCGACTTAACAATCCTCTTAGGTCGCTCACGACCTACCACCTTAAGTCTTCACGCGACCTAAAACACCACTCTCGCGACCTAACACTTAGACGCGACTTCTTAGCGACCTAACAATGCTACGACATAACTTCTCAGCGACCTAACACATAAGTGTTTCCTCGCGACCTAACAACTAATAGCCTAGCGACCTAACTACACCCAAGACATACGACCTAACTACTCCTACCTTAGGTCGCTGCCGACCTATCCTTCTTAGCTAGGATACGACCAATATTCACTAACTCGCTAGCAATGGCTATCTCTTAGGTCGCTAACAATTAGGTCGTTGACTACTAGTTTCCTTAGGTTGCTTTCCTATAGGTCACCTAATCCTATAGGTCGCTCCAACCAACCTAGCACTTAACCAATTCACCTTCTTAGGTCATCTAGACGACCTAACTATGCTAACTCGGAACCACTAGGTCGCTCATCACTAGGTCGTTAACTACTGGGTTGTTAACTCGCTACTCCTATAGGTCGCTCCAAACTGTCCACGACCTAAACCACTATACAACTTATCTTCTGAACGACCTAATACTTAGGTACGACTCAAGACAGTGCGACCTACCACTTAACCTGGCTACGACCTAACTCTTAGGTCGTTAACCACCTTAGGTCGCTCCAACACCCTACGTCCTAAGCTACCATGACATAACGACTTACGACCTGAAGCCCTTAAGTCGGTCACGACTTAAGACTTAACCAACTTCTACCAAAAATCTGAAACAACCTAAAAATGCTGAAAATTCCAGATTTTGACAAACTTTTCGATCCGTAGAAATACGGGTCGTTACATTCTCTCCCCCTTAGGAATTTCGTCCCCGAAATTCCAAGCAACAAAGCAATCAAAGACTATTCTGTACGCCTACCATCCATAGCAATCAACAAACCATGCATCCAATTCTAGCTTAGCGTACAGAATTCTAAAATTAGAACAAGTTACAATATCGCGAGATGACACGACACCTTAGGGCCATACCTTGAAGAGTTCAGGATGAGCTGCCTTCATCCTCTCTTCCTCCTCCCACGTACAGTCGTTATCATCATCACTCCATTGTATCTTGAGCAACTTAACTACCTTCCTCCTAAGCTGTTTCATGTCGGTTTCCACAACACGAAGCGGCCTACGAGGTCTTCTATCAACTGGATCAACTTCGAAATCTTCATAGCTATCAGCAGAAACCACCGTTCTCGAGTTGTGCACATACTTCCGTAGATACGATACGTGAAAAACATTATGCACACCCGACATCTTCTCTGGTAATTCCAGTCTATAGGCGAGCTTTCCAATTCGCTCGATGATCGAGAATGGTCCAACAAATCTCGGAGTAAACTTCCCTTTCTTCCCGAATCGAATAACATTCTTCAGTGGAGAAATCTTCACAAAAACACTATCTCCTACGTCTAATTCCAAATCCTTTCGACGCTTATCGGCATAACTCTTCTGACGGTCTTGGGCTGCCTTCATTCGTTGTCGAATGATCTCTATGCACTCCGTAGTATGTCGAATCATCTCTGGCCCAAGCATCAGCTTCTCTCCAGTTTCTATCCAACACGTCGGAGAGTTACACGGTCTTCCATACAATGCCTCATACGGTGCCATACCAATGCTTGATTGGTAACTGTTGTTGTATGAAAACTCTACCAAATGAAGGTGATCTTCCCATGATCCTCCGAAGTCCAAAACACAAGCTCTAAGAAGATCTTCCAAAACTCGGTTGACTCTCTCGGTCTGACCATCTGTTTGAGGGTGATAAGCTGTACTCAAACACAACTCGGTTCCCAAAACTTCCTGGAAGCTCTTCCAAAATCCACTAGTGAACAATGGATCTCGATCGCTCACTATACTCTTCGGAATACCATGGAATCGTACTATCCACTTGACATACAACTCAGCCAACTTTGATGCAGTCCTAGTCGATCGAATAGGAATGAATCGTGCACTTTTAGTCAAACGATCTACAATGACCCAAATCCCTTCATTTTCCGTTCTGGTTCTAGGTAATCCATCGATAAAATCCATCGATACTTGCTCCCACTTCCACGTAGGAACTTTTAATGGCTGAAGCAATCCACTTGGCTTTTTCTGTTCGGCTTTTACCAATTGGCAGTTCATACACTTGGAAATAAAATTTCCAACATCCTTCTTCATACCTTCCCAGTAGTAGGTTCTCTTCATATCCCTATACATCTTATTTCCACCTGGATGAATTGTCAACTTCGAGTGATGACTTTCCTTCAGAACTTCATTCCTCAATTCATCTATACCGGGAACAACTAGTCGTCCTTGCTTTCGAAGCCAACCCTCTCGATCGACCTCGAATCCTTTATCCTTTTTTGGATCCAATCCAGATTCCAAATCACGGATAATCTTGACAATCTTATCATCACGCTTTTGACTCTCGCCAATCCTTTCCACAAGAGTCGGCCTTATTGATAAGTTTGCCAACATCTCAGGTTCCAATTCGCATCTAGGCCTGAAGTCAAATCCAGCTAAATACACGAGATTCTTCCATTCAGAAAACATGGCTCCTAGTCCTGCATGTCTTCGACTTAACGCATCTGCCACTGCGTTACCTTTTCCCGGTAGGGCTGCACAAAGTATGGGTTGGGTCGGGTCAGACCAAATATTTCATCCGACCCGCATAGGTATGGGTTTAAGGTAGCTCAACCCGTATCCGACCCTATATGAGGTTGGATATGGGTTGGGTCGAAGTATGGGTTGGGTCGGGTTTAGTAGGGTTGGGTTGGGTTGCATTAATCTAATAAAAAAATGAGAATATAAGGGAATATTTTCAAAAAATAACATTAAAATGTTCAACATAATATATTAGATTTTAGCTAGCATAACGCACTTAAACTAACTAATTCATTATAACATATATTTTATTAAAATTTCATTGTAAAACACATCATATGAAATTAGTTCACTACATAGTAGAACAAGTGTTTCATTTTAAAATACATTAAAATGCCCTTTGGAATATCTTTGCCAAATTCTATCTTGTTTGGGTTGACATAAAATATGTTTTTTCGTATATTTACTGTAGAATACATAAACATTATTCTAGGATTAGACTATTCTAATTTTAAGTGTATTGATATTAAATTAGGTTTTTAATATAGGGTTGGGTTGGGTTAAAGTAGGGTTGGGTTGAACAAAATAACACACCCGACCCATATATAGTATGGGTTACAAATTGTAACCCATATCCGACCCGAACTAGGATGGGTTGGGTTGGGTTTATATGGGTTGGGTCGGGTTGGTGGGTTGGGTCGGGTTGGATATGGGTTGTGTGCAGCCCTATTTCCCGGAGTATAAGCTATACCAAAATCATATGATGCCAAAAACTCTAGCCAACGTTGTTGCCGAAGATTCAAATCCTTTTGGGAGAAAAGATACTTCAACGACTTATGATCCGTAAACAACTCGAATCGAACTCCCAATAGATAATGTCTCCACATCTTCAGAGCAAAAACAATCGCCGCTAACTCCAAATCATGAGTCGGATAATTCCTTTCATGCGGCTTCAGTTGTCGACTTGCATACGCAACAACTTTATCCCTCTGCATCAGCACTGCTCCAAGTCCAGTACCACATGCGTCGGTGTAAACCACCATCTCATCATTCCCACTTGGAATAGTCAAAACAGGAGCACTCGTTAATCATTCTTTCAGGATTCCAAAAGCTTGCTCACACTTATCATCCCATCTGAACACTAGGTTCTTCTTTGTCAATCCTGTTAACGGTGCAGCCACCTTAGAGAATTCCTTGATAAACCGTCGATAATATCTTGCTAATCCAAGAAAACTTCTCGCATCAGATGCATTCTTAGGTCTAACCCAATCCTGGATTGCTGCCACCTTAGTGGGATCAACCGCTATTCCATTTCCAGAAATCACATGGCCTAAGAACCTCACTTCCTTCTTCCAGAAGTGACACTTCGAAAACTTAGCCCTCAGCTGATGTTTCCGTAAGATCTCCAAAACAATGCGCAAGTGCGTCTTGTGCTCTTCTTCCGTTCTGGAATAAATCAGAATATCATCCACGAACACAAGTACAAACTTGTTCAACTGATCTCTGAACACTCTATTCATAAGATCCACAAAATATGCTGGCGCGTTAGTCAATCCAAACGGCATTACCAGCCACTCAAAGAAACCGGATGGTGTCCTAAAAGCAGTCTTCGGCACACTATCCTTAGCCACTCTCAACTGGTGAAATCCCGTTGCCAAATCCATCTGAGAAAACACCTTAGCTTCGTGAAGCTGATCAAACAAGTCATCTATTCTCGGCAATGGATACTTGTTCTTCTTAGTCACCTTATTCAGCTCACGATAATCCATACACAACCTCAGCGATCCATCTGCTTTGATTACAAACACAACTGGTGCACCCCATTCGGACACACTACGCCGAATGAATCCTTTCTGCAAAAGATCATCAACTTGCACCCTCAACTCTTGTTGTTCCTTAGGCGCCATCCGCCTAAGAGGCATAACAACAGGTCTGGCTCCTTCAACTAGATCTATACGAAACTCGATCTCTCTATGCGGCGGCAACCCTTTGACTTCGTCAAAGACATCCTCGAATCCATTAGCGATTGGCACTGATGACAGTCCATCCCGTGGAACAACCAGCGAATATATGAAGCTCATGAAGACGCCTCCTTCATGCTTACATCGTATCACAACCTTTCGCCCTTCCACATTCTCGACTGTCACTTCCAACCTCTCGCAATCAACCTTCGCCGCATACTTCCTAAGCCAGTCCATACCCAAAATGATTCTGAACCCCGCAAAGTTCAGAACAAAGCAATCACAAACAAAAGAGCAATCATGACTCGATACAACTAGACCACGGCATATCATACACAAACAAGACGAACCCCCAACTGGATTAGTCACAACCAATGGCCTATCAACAATATCCGGTTCCAAACCCAACCGGCCTACAAGTTCACTACAAACAAACGAATGTGACGCCCCAGTATCAAACAAAACTTTAACTGGAACACCACATAGGAAAAGAGTACCTTGAACCACCACACTCTTCCCCTTCTCTTCAGCAGTAGGAGCTTTCGAAGACGACGGAACAGCTCCCAAAGCATAAGCTTGCACAATCTGCTTGTCCCTTCTCGGTTCTGGACAGTTCTTCCTGAAATGCCCCGGCTTGTCACAGTTGTGGCACTTCGCCGGCGCTTTCGGATTCTTGCAATCCCTGGAGAGATGGCCTTTCTGCTGACAGTTGTAGCAGGTCACTTCGCCCTTCGGCTTCTTCTGGCCATCCTTACCCTTCTGCTGCTGCTGCTTCCTCTTCTTGTTTCCACCCTGCTGGGGTTTAGACTCTTCCCTGGTCACAGCAACAACAGATCCTTCCTTAGGAAACAGACTTTCATGCCTGAGAGCCTTCTCCACAAGCTTCTCAAATGAATCGTCCAAATGATCCACCAACTGTCTCCCAAGATAACTGTCCAAGCCTGTCACAAACTTCTCATTCTTTTGATATGCAGATTCAATATATGACCGAGCATACTTGGACAAAGCTTCAAACTCAGAAACATACTCAAGAACTGGTCTTCCACCTTGCTTGAGCTCCACGAACTTCTTGAATAGAACAGACTTCTGAGGTGTAGAAATGAACTTAGCTTCAAACCTGACTTGGAATTGCTCCCAAGTAATCTCTTCCTCCGGAGTATTGATGGTAATAGAGTTCCACCAATCAGAGGCTCTCCCTTGAAGCTGTCTCGATGCCAACTTCCTCTTAGTTGCATCCTCAATTCCCAAATCACCAAAGATCCTCCTACAAGCATCTATCCACCTCTGGACTTCGATAGTTGATTCTGTTCCTAAGAAAACCTTCCCTCCAAGAGCAGTATAATCCTTGCACAACTTAGCAAAATCCACTGGTTTCGGAGTTTGGACTTGAACTCCAACATCTACTGTCGCCCCTAGAACTGGTATCCTTCTCATGATCGAAGTCATCATAGCTTCGAACATAGCTGCATAATCAGCAGTTCCCTCAGTAGCACGGCCTTCCCTAGTAGTTGGTCTCCCTCTTCGACCCATTCTCAATATCTATAAAAAGGAATGATTAGAACATCTTAGAGAAACAACTGCATAAAGGACTCAAACTCTACTAATCTACTATATTATATATAGTAGTCATCCATCAAAATTACAATTACGTCTCTCATACGTAGTTACGTCAGCGAGCGTTGGGTAAAATCGATTAACCAATGCTCTGATACCAAATGTGACGACCGCCCATGACCCCTGCACTTAAACCTAGAGATAGTGCGCTGTAAAGTGTGCCAGGCAGCCATGGACGATTGTCAGGGTAAATTAAAAACAGCAGAATCTATCGTATTACTCACAGCGCATAGACAAAATACAATAGAATATATATAGAGAAGCTTCACAGAATAGAATGTCATCATATAAAACTTCATAATAGTTGAATACAAGCATCTGAATAGTCAATACAACAAGCCTCACTACATATCACTCATAGAATACAAAGCAGCGGAACATCCAGTACATATAGTAAGAAATAATATGCAATACACCAGCTCGTCTTCGATATCAGCACCGTGAAAAGCTAGAACAGCACCTGTCACCTGCTACCTAGTCTGCCTGTCCTAAAATGGACGAACAGCCCAAGGCAATAAGAATTAAAACATAAAGCCTTGAGTCAAACAACAGTTTTAGTGAGCAGTAAATTAACTAACAACATACCAAAAGAGCATAAAGGAAAAGGAATAGGAATACAACCCTCCCACTCCAACCTCATTCTACAGTGATAACCCCCAAACACACACGAAGCAGAAGAAAACATAGCAGAGCATACAATTTAAAGTAAAGCTATTATCACTCGAGTCAAGGGCGATGTTTTCCAAGCACAAACCCCCAAGGCCTAAACCAAGATCAGATAAGCACCCAGAAAATACCGCTCTTGAGGCTGAAAGACGATACAACCAAACATCCATGACTCTGGCTATCACTGTTATCTTTGCTTCGATATCACCGTTAATTGAATGACCGGCACATTCTTTCAGCCGTCCATCAAGGGCTAATGGAAACCCCGGTTCTAGACAGTACTCCGCACGTCGTCGCAGCCCGTGCCAAGGATTTTCGCAACTACCCAGGGTACTCGACCATCAATTCATTGTCGTTGGGATTTTCGCAACTGCCCAAACGTACCCTTGCTTTGAGTCTGCTAGAACCTTCAACAACGATGCTATCCAAGCCTCCTGGTCATCCTCCTCGATGACTATTTCCATACTAGCTCAAGCGCCTCTCGAGCATCCATTATCCTCAACTCGAATCATATCACCGAGTTACCAACGTGCTTGGAATGATCCTGTCTGGATTAGACCAAGACTATCTCATATCATACTTCGCTTCATCACATCCTCGCAAAGTCTCATCTCAACATCATCATCATCGAATATATGCATAAGAGCTTCATCACCCGCTACATATGCCATAAGCAGCTTTCCCAATTCAAGAGCCTTTCTCTTAGCTTTTGAATCATCTTCGGTCTAAATCAAATCGTCAATCATCTAATTTATAGCAATCAATCAAGTCAAACATTAATCCAAGCAATCAAGCATTCAAATATGATCTATGTAGACAATTATCACTATAATGGCAATTTCGTAATTAAAGAGTCGAAAGTCAAATAAGCATGAAAACATGAGCAATGTCTCTATAATCTTGATGAATGAACTTGCATAGGTTAACATGTAGTAAAATAGTTGTCAAATCATCATGAACAATGGATCTATATGGATCTACACTTAGGATGAAGAAAATGCATGGAAATCACTATTTTAACACCAAATCGAGCCAACAATCCGATATACTCCTTTGGATCCGTGTGAGAGATAATCACCACTCACCAAATCACCTAAACAACCCCAAATCAACACGCTTCAGATCTGGACAGCAAAGGATCAAGCTTGATCTATCACGAATTCGCTTCAAATGAAGAAATCTCACTTCAAAGGATGAAGATCTTCAATCTAAGCTCTTGAATCTTCAATTTGATCTTCAACTTGGATGGATGGAAGCACTAGATTAGAGTGGAGAAAAGAAGTGAAGAAGTGTAGAAGTCGAGTTCTCAAAATGGCAGCACTTCGTCGCTTCGAAATCCGAATCCCAAAAATGAAGCCAACCCCCTTCTATTTATAGCTGAAACTTCCCTAGGTCGCTCGGAGTTAGGTCGTATACGACCTATAGAGCCACGACCTACGACCTATAAACCCCACCGACCTAAAGCCTCTTCGACCTAACAACCTAAGTGTGACGACCCGACTTCCTACGCCCAGGAAATCGCATCGTTTTGAAGAAAAGAAAGAGGTGAGAAAATAGAAAAGATAGAAAGAAGAAGAAACAACATCAGAATCTCAACAGCGGAATGAATAAAATATAATATATCACATAAATATCATATACATCAGAGTACACAGATAATACATCACATACTAGACAGTTATAAACACCTGTCTAGTTAATACAACTCAACATCACAGAGATACAACACAGCGGAAATACAGAATAAACACTAACACAGCGGAACCACTATATATATATCTACACGCTGAAGCCTCCTGCTCCAATGCTCCTCCAGTATTCGTCAAAGCTGACCTGAATCCCTTGACTACCCGTAAAAATTTGGGTACCCGAGAGTTTATGAAAAACAGAAATAAACTTCGGGTCAGACATGGGTCTGGTATGAGTAACAGGTTAAAGTTGTTTAACTTTGAAAATCATTTGAAACAAAGGTATCACGTAAGACTCCCCACAAATAAACATGGGTAAGTTTTTACCTTACGCTAACCAAAACATTTGATAGGAAATCTAGTGATATTATAATAGTGTCTAGGGTTTTCAAGTAAATAGAAAATAGCTGAAATTGTTACATCTATTAAATTCCAGCATACTAGCCACAATGTGGGTAATACAATCAAAACCGTAGGATCTCGTAGGGAAATTGGATTTCCATCAATGGCTGGGCTACTGGGGTACCGCCCGTCACAGTACGTGGCCTAGATCACCGTACCGAGGAGTATGCCCGCTCCCCTGCAACACAAAGCCGGACCCGTTCCTTACTGAACAGTTCCAAACGAGACAACCCCGGCAGTTGGACGTCTCCACTGCCCACACAACCGAAATAAAAAGGGACATCTAGACAGGAGAAAATCTCGCTCTCAAGTGGGTGCTACCCACGAAGCTTTGCTGCACCTCCCCTGTTTTAGCCATTCCGGGTTGATGAGGCTTGAGGTCACGATTACCTGAATAGGACTCATCACTTAGAATGCTCATCGTCCACCTGACGATGTGCTGAAAGCATTCAATCCATATAAGTTCGTTCCGGGTTCGAACGAAACCGAAGGCATTATCTCATTACACTCGTATTGGAATCACCCTCAGAGTTAACGACGATAACCCTTGCACTTTGAATCTTCATCTCGAATCTATAAGTACTATTTCCGTCAAACTCATTACGGAATCACCCACAGAGTTATACTGACGAATAGTTCTTATACCTCGAGTCTTCACTTGCTCCATTTGTATTTCACGACCTATCGTTATTTTGGATCGATGTGGTATTCGGGTCTCCAGACCTAGAATCCCGGTATACGGAAACCCGATCCCGGTCTCATCGAAATCCAAACCGTGTCTTTTAAGGCCAAGTTGTTTTAAAGGTTTAAAACAATTCAATTCAATTATCCATATCAACACAGATAGATAAATCATAATATCACAGATAAATAATCACATATCAGCATAAATGGATAATCTATGATATCACACTTAAATCAGAGCATCCAAATCAAACAGAGATTACTCATCACATAACTGAGTTTTCAATCAATCAATGGGAATTCATATCATCCATTCATAAGCAAAGATAATAATTACATCGTTGGTAATTAATTTAAAACGAATTAAATCAATTACCCTACCTTTAATTAATTTAAAATTAATTAAATTAATCACTTCATCATTATTAAACTTGCCTATATTAATTAATTATCAATCAATTAATAAATCATCATCCCATTATTCCTTTTTATTAATCATCCCTGATTAATTTTCTTTAATTACATTTAAGTAAATTCCTTGAGTTACTTCTCAGATTAATTACTTAACCAAATATAGAAATTAACCCTTTCATAACTTCATTTATTAATTAACTAAAGTTAATTACATTACTTAATTAATTGTATTAATAAATTTTTCCATTTATAAATAAATCCAAATACATTTATTCCAAATTCCAACATTAATTATAATAATTAATGATCTCGAATTACATTTACAATTTAATTTAGTTAAATCAAAGTAATCAATCTTTAATTTAATCCACAATATAAATCACCCTTGATTAATCCAATCAGTAATTAACTCCTTTAATTACTCTATAAATAATTATCTCCAATTAATCCCTTGATTAATTATAAAAAGTAATTATACTCTAATTATTTTATTAACAAACTCATCCCATTAACTACGTCTTGTAATTACTTACCAATTACTTCTCTGAGTAATTATACTTATCACATCACCAATTGATTAATTCAGATTAATTAAAATAATTTAATTAACTCAATTAAATCAAATTACTCAATAAATCAGATGAGTAATTAATTCCTTAATTACTTCCCATTCAATTAACTATACTTACAGTTAAAATGTTGATTTTAATTAATCAATTCAAAATAACTATAAATAAACAGTTAAATTGATTAATTATAAATAATTTAGTTAATAACCTCTATTAACATTTATTTAATTACTATCTAAAATAATTAACTTACATTAATTTATAAATCCAATTAACCTTTCATTAATAACATATAAATTACTTATTTCATTATTTAAACTTTAATTAATATAATTTTAAGCTTGTAATTACAAATCTAATCACTTAATTCATTTAAACTTTAATTAATTCATTTAAACTCAAATCACAAATTTAATCAATATAAATTCATCCATTACCATTCAAATTCTTTTAATTGTTAATGAGTTTAAATTTAAATCATTATTTCTTAAAGGGAACTCATTTCCATTTTAACTCCCATTTTAAGTTTCAAGCTTAAACGAACAATAATTAAATTTTAAATCTCTTTATAATCTGACTTTTAAGACCTCAAATTACAAATTAAAACAATAGTTAGTGACGAAGAGTTTAAATCGAATTCACTTAAATTAAGTCTCTTTAAATTTGTTTAAAGTGTTTAAATTTTAAAATTTATTTTATTTCAAAAGTCTGGAAATTTTAAACACTGAATTTTACTCATTTAACTTGGGTTTTAAATTTAAAAACCCACAATTTAAAAATTTATTTCAAATCTGGTTCAGTTAAACTTGAAACAAATGACTCGAGTTCCTCTGTAATTTACTTCGAGAAAAACAGGGTATTTCCCCGAGCCAAACACAAAATTACCCGAGTACTAACTCGAGACAACTGGGTATTGTCGAAAATGCAAAAAGACAGACCTACCCGAGACCCCTATCTTTTACTTCGAGTAATATACGCATTCACCCGGACCAAAACGAGATTTACTCGAGTAAAACTCGAGTGTTCCCAGACTCAACTCAACAGCCAGACGCGAAAATATGGTGCACGTGCACACCACCGATGATCGACTTCGATCAACTACGCGACGCCGAGCAAGTCGACCACGTCTACCACTCACGATCTCGATCACCCAAAACCTCGAACAAGTTGCCCAATCGAATTCGAGCGCTAATTCCAAACCTGGAACAAACCTACCCATTCCACCACCAACCTGGAAACGCCTCGTTTCCCATGCTCCGATCACCGGAAGCACTGCAACTCCGGCCATCACTTCGCCGCCTCAACCTCTACCACCTCCTCAAACCCGATGGCACTCGATCAACTCTTGGCTTTGAACGAAATGAAAATTCACAGCAACCCAAAACTAGGTCACCCAGTTTCAAAAGCTTCTCGCCGCCACCTCGACGAAGATTATCGCCATCCAATATTTTTCCGGACTTCACTGGTCACCCCTCTACCCATTGGAGGAAGCACGACACTTCCGGTCAACTCCAACGACCACGGCAACTTAAAATACATGAAACAGAGAAACCGGAACTGCTCTTCAACCCAAGCTTTTAAAATTACAATTTTTGTCTTAAAAATCCTATTTTGGTATGTAATTTCAATTTATACTCCTGATTCCCTTAAACATGAAGTTTGATTTTTTTACTTATGTGAAGTTGTACCTGCTTCTTGATTTCCAGAGAAAATATAAGTTGATTCAATCTTAAATAAATTTTAACACTTAGATTATAGATAAACGAACAACTATTGTTTATGATTTACATTCATATAATTGCTAGATCAAATGATAGAGGTTGGTTTTCATGTTTACCAATAACAGGAACACAGATAACATGTATCACGAATAACAGAGGCAGACAAATTTAGCACAGACACATATATACAAGATGCTTATCATCACAGAGAAAACAAAGAAGAAAAACATGCCATAATGACTTAAGTTATAAGTTTAAACAAAGTGTTACTCACCAGAGTTTATAAAAGATCAGAGATGATTTTGCAATTTAACTATATACTTATATTTTTAAAAACATTTGTTACTCACCAGACTTAGGGGAAAGAACAGATCACCCAGTTGAAACAGTTTTGAAACTAGAAGAATGTCTCCACTTGATCTTCCTGCCCATCCTACTTCTCTGTTGTATTGGGTTGCAGAATCTTGTTTTGATTTTTAATGGAGTCTGGTTTAAGTTTCTAAATGGAAGTTTTATTGCGGTTTGTATTTAGCTAGCTCGAATGAAATGCAAGGTGATAAAAGAAGAAGTAGTTTACAGGTTTTATATTTTTTTTCTTTTAAAAAGGTCAGAGATATTTGTAATTTTTGGTGGCTGAAAAGAATTCTTATACACTCGAAATGACAATAGTTGGCTGCTAAGGATATGAACATTTAATGTTTCTTGTACTTGATGTTTCCTTTGATACTTATCTATACTTTATAAACTTGCCTGTGACTTCATTTACAAGCTATACAATTTTACTTTGTATTTTCCAGTCTGCATATCATACACATATTCGAACCATCTACTTGTTTTTATGCTGCCTTGTACAACTCTAGTTATATTTTCTTGGTTCAATTGACTCTTCAGATCTGTCTTACTTTTTAACAATTAAGATGTTACTCTAGTATATTTATGAAGTGTAATAGTTATTGTGTAAGTAAGATGTTATTGTAATATACTATTTGATTTTAAAATGTGGTGGATGCTATTTGATTAAGTTGTTAGATTGTTTAGTGATTGTTTTATCATTTACAAAATGATAAAGTTTAACTCACATATTATTTTATTGTTATCCTAGTATATTGCTTGATTATGAATTGTAATGTTGTTTCAACACGTTGTTTGATTATTTAATATGTTTGTTTTACAAAACAAAATGAATGTTATTTAAATATGTTGTTGTATTATATTAATGTGTATTTGTTATGCGTATTATCGTATTGTATTTCTATTGAATATTTTATTTATATTATAAAAGTTCACTTATCAAATTTAAAAATAATGTAAACAAAGAAATTATTCTTTTTATTCACATTACTTATTTTATAATACATACTAGAATATCATTTGACCAAAATTGAATTTATAACATATATACATTTTAAACTATAATTTTAACAAGCAATACTTTAAAAGAAAAGAAAATCAAATTCTTTTGTTAATAATTATAAATCTAAACCAAAGTTAGAAATAGTTCTAGACAATTTAAACATTTATCTAAAATATTTAAAACACTATATTTATGAATTTAATAGCTTTGAAAAACTTACTTTGAAATAAATAATAATTTCCAAACCACTAGAATATACATATTAGAAATTTAAAATAAAATTTATCGATTGAATTTAAAACAGAACTTCCCTATCTGAAATATATACCAATATATATAAAATAGATAGAAAATAATTCACAATACGATATTAATTAAGTGAAAAGTACCAATTCAAATGTTATAATCCAAAGATATTTCAAATCAGTTAAATATTTATCAGAAGAAAAATATTAATTCAAATCTTATAATCCAATAATATATCAATTCAATTTAATATTCATCACAGATTATTAAATTGATATTGCTCGAAATTCCGGGATGTCACATTCCTCCCCCCTTAAAAGAATTTCGTCCCCGAAATTTAAAACAAAGGTAATTTAATAATCTATTTAAAAATTTAATTATAAACACAAGCATATATCATTAAACAATCATAGCATCCAATTCATCCAATCAAACAAAACTAACTATCCAGACAAAATTCCGAATAGGATTCTCTCGAGTTTCCCCGAGTATAAGTATCGGGTTACTCGCTCTATAGAATCCAAACAGCCAATACCACTAAGCTACCAAGCTTCTACTCCTCTAGATCTACAATACAAGACAGGATATCAGACTACAGACGAGTCAGACTCGAAATCAAAACTCCCTGAACTGCTGGTTCCAAAATCTGAAACAGAATCTTACACGTACTCCCTCAGAGACACGTGAAACACAACGAATCACAGATATCCAAACTGATAATTCACTCCCGAAGAATAACCACTTAACTTCTCCAGACTACAGAGAAAATCTAGAACACCTCGGAACTAATTTCCTAGACTCACCAACTATACGGCTCCTTCGATCAGAGAAAACTTCAACAACAACGAAGTCTCTAGCTTCGAATTCTAAATTCCTCCGTCTCTTATCCATCAAATTCTTCAGACGATCCAAAGCTTCTTTCACCACTACCAATCAGCTAAATCTCCGCTGATCCCTTCCAGAACAATCTAGATCCAAAACAATCCAGTAGAATGATCTTCTCACAGTCAGCTAAGGTCACGAACACAATTCCTTACCATCATCCGTAGAACAACTTCTCTTCTCCAACAAAGAAAAGCAGACACACTCCAACTGCTTCCGCTGCACAACTCTGATATGGGTAGATAAAATGCTGAACACAGGCTTCCCACTGATATCAATTGTGACAGACCTAGGCTTTGCAACCATCAGTCAGTAGCCACAACTGGTAAGCTTCTCAACTATCTGAAAATATGGTTCAACAGATCTAAAATAAAACTCAGAAGTTCCTTCAAAAACATCCTACTACTAAGCTGAACCACCGGTATCCCTCCTGGAATACAGTCGATACCAAACTAAATCTCCAAATGCTGATAAAGTACTGACTTTCTGAAGACATCCAGAAATCCACAACACCAGAGAACACTCAAGCTATCGCAAGTCACTTTTGCGATCCATCCAACCTAATTCCAAAATTACTGCTTCCTCTCTACAAATCAGAACAGCATACGTTCACTAATCAACTCATCGAAGAAATGGATCCACACTGCTGATTCTGAACTCACTGCGAAGCTAGAAAACTTCTTTACCAACACAGAAAACACCGAGCTACACTGCTGACATCAATGCTAAGGAATTTCTAATCTAAAGTTCTTCGAGAAACTCGGACCCCGAATCATACAGATACATTCTGCTGAAAACAGCCACAACACCGAAACAGACTCACTTCTCTAACTCGTTCCAAAGAAATATCTTCGGAGACATCCAGAGTCATTGCGTCTCATCACACAACTACTACATCCTGAGGTATCAAGATATCATATCTCGCTTCTGCCCAAACGACAGACCCGACTATACTCAGCCCAATTCCCGAAAATCCGCTCACACGAGCGCGATCATCTTACACTTAAAGGCTGGACTCCGAATCCTTAACAAATTTCTTCAGAGATCAAAGAGATTCTTACACCCCAAATTCACTTCGAGACGAACTGTAGACCTAATACCGTCTCGGTAGATACAATTCCAACCTCAACAAATTTAACCATTGGTAGTCGTGTTACATACCACTACCACCCATCTACCTTTATACTTATATTGGATAACCTGAACAGGTAACCCAACCGATAGGTAGAAATAAATAAATATATATATATATATCAAAAATACAAATACGCTCTCTCAAGGAAGAAATCACTTAAGAGCCTAGGTATTCGCTCAACCTAGTGCTCTGATACCAACTGTGACGACCCGACTTCCTACGCCCAGGAAATCGCATCGTTTTGAAGAAAAGAAAGAGGTGAGAAAATAGAAAAGATAGAAAGAAGAAGAAACAACATCAGAATCTCAACAGCGGAATGAATAAAATATAATATATCACATAAATATCATATACATCAGAGTACACAGATAATACATCACATACTAGACAGTTATAAACACCTGTCTAGTTAATACAACTCAACATCACAGAGATACAACACAGCAGAAATACAGAATAAACACTAACACAGCGGAACCACTATATATATATATCTACACGCTGAAGCCTCCTGCTCCAATGCTCCTCCAGTATTCGTCAAAGCTGACCTGAATCCCTTGACTACCCGTAAAAATTTGGGTACCCGAGAGTTTATGAAAAACAGAAATAAACTTCGGGTCAGACATGGGTCTGGTATGAGTAACAGGTTAAAGTTGTTTAACTTTGAAAATCATTTGAAACAAAGGTATCACGTAAGACTCCCCACAAATAAACATGGGTAAGTTTTTACCTTACGCTAACCAAAACATTTGATAGGAAATCTAGTGATATTATAATAGTGTCTAGGGTTTTCAAGTAAATAGAAAATAGCTGAAATTGTTACATCTATTAAATTCCAGCATACTAGCCACAATGTGGGTAATACAATCAAAACCGTAGGATCTCGTAGGGAAATTGGATTTCCATCAATGGCTGGGCTACTGGGGTACCGCCCGTCACAGTACGTGGCCTAGATCACCGTACCGAGGAGTATGCCCGCTCCCCTGCAACACAAAGCCGGACCCGTTCCTTACTGAACAGTTCCAAACGAGACAACCCCGGCAGTTGGACGTCTCCACTGCCCACACAACCGAAATAAAAAGGGACATCTAGACAGGAGAAAATCTCGCTCTCAAGTGGGTGCTACCCACGAAGCTTTGCTGCACCTCCCCTGTTTTAGCCATTCCGGGTTGATGAGGCTTGAGGTCACGATTACCTGAATAGGACTCATCACTTAGAATGCTCATCGTCCACCTGACGATGTGCTGAAAGCATTCAATCCATATAAGTTCGTTCCGGGTTCGAACGAAACCGAAGGCATTATCTCATTACACTCGTATTGGAATCACCCTCAGAGTTAACGACGATAACCCTTGCACTTTGAATCTTCATCTCGAATCTATAAGTACTATTTCCATCAAACTCATTACGGAATCACCCACAGAGTTATACTGACGAATAGTTCTTATACCTCGAGTCTTCACTTGCTCCATTTGTATTTCACGACCTATCGTTATTTTGGATCGATGTGGTATTCGGGTCTCCAGACCTAGAATCCCGGTATACGGAAACCCGATCCCGGTCTCATCGAAATCCAAACCGTGTCTTTTAAGGCCAAGTTGTTTTAAAGGTTTAAAACAATTCAATTCAATTATCCATATCAACACAGATAGATAAATCATAATATCACAGATAAATAATCACATATCAGCATAAATGGATAATCTATGATATCACACTTAAATCAGAGCATCCAAATCAAACAGAGATTACTCATCACATAACTGAGTTTTCAATCAATCAATGGGAATTCATATCATCCATTCATAAGCAAAGATAATAATTACATCGTTGGTAATTAATTTAAAACGAATTAAATCAATTACCCTACCTTTAATTAATTTAAAATTAATTAAATTAATCACTTCATCATTATTAAACTTGCCTATATTAATTAATTATCAATCAATTAATAAATCATCATCCCATTATTCCTTTTTATTAATCATCCCTGATTAATTTTCTTTAATTACATTTAAGTAAATTCCTTGAGTTACTTCTCAGATTAATTACTTAACCAAATATAGAAATTAACCCTTTCATAACTTCATTTATTAATTAACTAAAGTTAATTACATTACTTAATTAATTGTATTAATAAATTTTTCCATTTATAAATAAATCCAAATACATTTATTCCAAATTCCAACATTAATTATAATAATTAATGATCTCGAATTACATTTACAATTTAATTTAGTTAAATCAAAGTAATCAATCTTTAATTTAATCCACAATATAAATCACCCTTGATTAATCCAATCAGTAATTAACTCCTTTAATTACTCTATAAATAATTATCTCCAATTAATCCCTTGATTAATTATAAAAAGTAATTATACTCTAATTATTTTATTAACAAACTCATCCCATTAACTACGTCTTGTAATTACTTACCAATTACTTCTCTGAGTAATTATACTTATCACATCACCAATTGATTAATTCAGATTAATTAAAATAATTTAATTAACTCAATTAAATCAAATTACTCAATAAATCAGATGAGTAATTAATTCCTTAATTACTTCCCATTCAATTAACTATACTTACAGTTAAAATGTTGATTTTAATTAATCAATTCAAAATAACTATAAATAAATAGTTAAATTGATTAATTATAAATAATTTAGTTAATAACCTCTATTAACATTTATTTAATTACTATCTAAAATAATTAACTTACATTAATTTATAAATCCAATTAACCTTTCATTAATAACATATAAATTACTTATTTCATTATTTAAACTTTAATTAATATAATTTTAAGCTTGTAATTACAAATCTAATCACTTAATTCATTTAAACTTTAATTAATTCATTTAAACTCAAATCACAAATTTAATCAATATAAATTCATCCATTACCATTCAAATTCTTTTAATTGTTAATGAGTTTAAATTTAAATCATTATTTCTTAAAGGGAACTCATTTCCATTTTAACTCCCATTTTAAGTTTCAAGCTTAAACGAACAATAATTAAATTTTAAATCTCTTTATAATCTGACTTTTAAGACCTCAAATTACAAATTAAAACAATAGTTAGTGACGAAGAGTTTAAATCGAATTCACTTAAATTAAGTCTCTTTAAATTTGTTTAAAGTGTTTAAATTTTAAAATTTATTTTATTTCAAAAGTCTGGAAATTTTAAACACTGAATTTTACTCATTTAACTTGGGTTTTAAATTTAAAAACCCACAATTTAAAAATTTATTTCAAATCTGGTTCAGTTAAACTTGAAACAAATGACTCGAGTTCCTCTGTAATTTACTTCGAGAAAAACAGGGTATTTCCCCGAGCCAAACACAGAATTACCCGAGTACTAACTCGAGACAACTGGGTATTGTCGAAAATGCAAAAAGACAGACCTACCCGAGACCCCTATCTTTTACTTCGAGTAATATACGCATTCACCCGGACCAAAACGAGATTTACTCGAGTAAAACTCGAGTGTTCCCAGACTCAACTCAACAGCCAGACGCGAAAATATGGTGCACGTGCACACCACCGATGATCGACTTCGATCAACTACGCGACGCCGAGCAAGTCGACCACGTCTACCACTCACGATCTCGATCACCCAAAACCTCGAACAAGTTGCCCAATCGAATTCGAGCGCTAATTCCAAACCTGGAACAAACCTACCCATTCCACCACCAACCTGGAAACGCCTCGTTTCCCATGCTCCGATCACCGGAAGCACTGCAACTCCGGCCATCACTTCGCCGCCTCAACCTCTACCACCTCCTCAAACCCGATGGCACTCGATCAACTCTTGGCTTTGAACGAAATGAAAATTCACAGCAACCCAAAACTAGGTCACCCAGTTTCAAAAGCTTCTCGCCGCCACCTCGACGAAGATTATCGCCATCCAATATTTTTCCGGACTTCACTGGTCACCCCTCTACCCATTGGAGGAAGCACGACACTTCCGGTCAACTCCAACGACCACGGCAACTTAAAATACATGAAACAGAGAAACCGGAACTGCTCTTCAACCCAAGCTTTTAAAATTACAATTTTTGTCTTAAAAATCCTATTTTGGTATGTAATTTCAATTTATACTCCTGATTCCCTTAAACATGAAGTTTGATTTTTTTACTTATGTGAAGTTGTACCTGCTTCTTGATTTCCAGAGAAAATATAAGTTGATTCAATCTTAAATAAATTTTAACACTTAGATTATAGATAAACGAACAACTATTGTTTATGATTTACATTCATATAATTGCTAGATCAAATGATAGAGGTTGGTTTTCATGTTTACCAATAACAGGAACACAGATAACATGTATCACGAATAACAGAGGCAGACAAATTTAGCACAGACACATATATACAAGATGCTTATCATCACAGAGAAAACAAAGAAGAAAAACATGCCATAATGACTTAAGTTATAAGTTTAAACAAAGTGTTACTCACCAGAGTTTATAAAAGATCAGAGATGATTTTGCAATTTAACTATATACTTATATTTTTAAAAACATTTGTTACTCACCAGACTTAGGGGAAAGAACAGATCACCCAGTTGAAACAGTTTTGAAACTAGAAGAATGTCTCCACTTGATCTTCCTGCCCATCCTACTTCTCTGTTGTATTGGGTTGCAGAATCTTGTTTTGATTTTTAATGGAGTCTGGTTTAAGTTTCTAAATGGAAGTTTTATTGCGGTTTGTATTTAGCTAGCTCGAATGAAATGCAAGGTGATAAAAGAAGAAGTAGTTTACAGGTTTTATATTTTTTTTCTTTTAAAAAGGTCAGAGATATTTGTAATTTTTGGTGGCTGAAAAGAATTCTTATACACTCGAAATGACAATAGTTGGCTGCTAAGGATATGAACATTTAATGTTTCTTGTACTTGATGTTTCCTTTGATACTTATCTATACTTTATAAACTTGCCTGTGACTTCATTTACAAGCTATACAATTTTACTTTGTATTTTCCAGTCTGCATATCATACACATATTCGAACCATCTACTTGTTTTTATGCTGCCTTGTACAACTCTAGTTATATTTTCTTGGTTCAATTGACTCTTCAGATCTGTCTTACTTTTTAAAAATTAAGATGTTACTCTAGTATATTTATGAAGTGTAATAGTTATTGTGTAAGTAAGATGTTATTGTAATATACTATTTGATTTTAAAATGTGGTGGATGTTATTTGATTAAGTTGTTAGATTGTTTAGTGATTGTTTTATCATTTACAAAACGATAAAGTTTAACTCACATATTATTTTATTGTTATCCTAGTATATTGCTTGATTATGAATTGTAATGTTGTTTCAACACGTTGTTTGATTATTTAATATGTTTGTTTTACAAAACAAAATGAATGTTATTTAAATATGTTGTTGTATTATATTAATGTGTATTTGTTATGCGTATTATCGTATTGTATTTCTATTGAATATTTTATTTATATTATAAAAGTTCACTTATCAAATTTAAAAATAATGTAAACAAAGAAATTATTCTTTTTATTCACATTACTTATTTTATAATACATACTAGAATATCATTTGACCAAAATTGAATTTATAACATATATACATTTTAAACTATAATTTTAACAAGCAATACTTTAAAAGAAAAGAAAATCAAATTCTTTTGTTAATAATTATAAATCTAAACCAAAGTTAGAAATAGTTCTAGACAATTTAAACATTTATCTAAAATATTTAAAACACTATATTTATGAATTTAATAGCTTTGAAAAACTTACTTTGAAATAAATAATAATTTCCAAACCACTAGAATATACATATTAGAAATTTAAAATAAAATTTATCGATTGAATTTAAAACAGAACTTCCCTATCTGAAATATATACCAATATATATAAAATAGATAGAAAATAATTCACAATACGATATTAATTAAGTGAAAAGTACCAATTCAAATGTTATAATCCAAAGATATTTCAAATCAATTAAATATTTATCAGAAGAAAAATATTAATTCAAATCTTATAATCCAATAATATATCAATTCAATTTAATATTCATCACAGATTATTAAATTGATATTGCTCGAAATTCCGGGATGTCACACTAAGTCCAAGCGCATTTACGACCTACCAGGCCAACCTATCTACGAGTTAAGACTTAGCAGCGCTTTCGACTTAACAATCCTCTTAGGTCGCTCACGACCTACCACCTTAAGTCTTCACGCGACCTAAAACACCACTCTCGCGACCTAACACTTAGACGCGACTTCTTAGCGACCTAATAATGCTACGACATAACTTCTCAGCGACCTAACACATAAGTGTTTCCTCGCGACCTAACAACTAATAGCCTAGCGACCTAACTACACCCAAGACATACGACCTAACTACTCCTACCTTAGGTCGCTGCCGACCTATCCTTCTTAGCTAGGATACGACCAATATTCACTAACTCGCTAGCAATGGCTATCTCTTAGGTCGCTAACAATTAGGTCGTTGACTACTAGTTTCCTTAGGTCGCTTTCCTATAGGTCACCTAATCCTATAGGTCGCTCCAACCAACCTAGCACTTAACCAGTTCACCTTCTTATATCATCTAGACGACCTAACTATGCTAACTCGGAACCACTAGGTCGCTCATCACTAGGTCGTTAACTACTGGGTTGTTAACTCGCTACTCCTATAGGTCGCTCCAAACTGTCCACGACCTAAACCACTATACAACTTATCTTCTGAACGACCTAATACTTAGGTACGACTCAAGACAGTGCGACCTACCACTTAACCTGGCTACGACCTAACTCTTAGGTCGTTAACCACCTTAGGTCGCTCCAACACCCTACGTCCTAAGCTACCACGACATAACGACTTACGACCTGAAGCCCTTAAGTCGGTCACGACTTAAGACTTAACCAACTTCTACCAAAAATTTGAAACAACCTAAAAATGCTGAAAATTCCAGATTTTGACAAACTTTTCGATCCGTAGAAATACAGGTCGTTACAATACAAGAATTATAACAAGAAATTTATCTAAAATCAATGGAAATGGTGGAAATTATTTGGAAGTACATGCATTTCCACATCTTTTGGCTACTTTTAGAATTTATTTCGAGTTTGATGAAGAAAAGATTTGGAAATTAATCCCAGCCGTCCCTAGACATCGTCAAATTGCAGATCTTTGCTGTATGCTTGGATTGTAGGACAAAATGATAGGTTTGACTTGTTTCTTTCTTCTTCCAAGTTTTATAACGTTGACTTTAAAGTTGTTTTGGTACCTTCTTTCCATCATCACTAAAAATGGAAAACCACTTAGTAGTATTTGAGTGTGGCTATATAAATAAACATGCTAGAAAAGTCTCCAATTACATCAACCTAAAAGTACCCGAGCTATACCAACTACTTAGAAGTGCATTAATGTTTCATGAGTGCTTATCAAGTTAGAATTACTGCTTGTTATATCATGTGCAACTATATAATTAGTTGTTTAATATTTGTGTCATTTATCATATCGATGGTTCACAGAGATTGTGATAACAAATATTTGACGTCTCCACTATAGTTCTATGTTTATTGAATATTTTATTTGGTCAATGATATTTATATCCGTACATCTATTCTGATGAAATGTTAACTTCACGAGAATATGGACAAGAAAAGAAAGACTCAAAACGCAAAACTCGCATGAAGGCCAATCTATACATGACTCCACTTTAAGTTCCATGATGATTATATATCTGTGTACGTAATCTGACTTATGTTTTCGTTATAAAATTAGTGTATTTTTCTATGCAAATACGTCAGAATTTCAAACTGTGAATGATTCATATTGCATCCGATGATCAGTAACAAAAAACATCTTTGTGCATGTACAGTATCTGCTCTGTACATCCAGTTTGGCATGAACGCGCAAATAACTTGTTAAAATTTTACATCTATACCTGGTGTACTTTACGTACTTGCAAATAGCGACATTTACACATTGTTGTCCTGTTGTCATTCTAATCTAATATATTTTGGACAAAACAGTTGACAACATTGGAGATGTTTTAATCGTCGTCTAGTTAAGGGTTTTTAACCAAATTCTGTTAACCAAATTTTGGACAACACAGTTAACAACATTGGAGTTGAATTCAAATGATATATAAACCAGTTATAATTCCTACAACTGGCATAACTAATTTAGTGTTCTATGTCAAATGTTATCTTCGCCTTGAAGCATTTTCAATACAAATGATAAAAGTGTTTCTAGAAATTTGTTGTGGGCTACAGTGTAAGTTGTACATACATAGTTTATACATGATAATCTTAAAGTCGAGCTAGTATATTTATTCAAACTTAGGTATCCTTTCCTACGTATGTTTGGTTGTTGATGTGTATGATAATCTTATAGCCGAGCTAGTATATTTATTCAAACATAGTCCAATTTGGCCACATATTCTTTCCTACGTATGTTTGGCTGTTGACGTATGTTAACTGGACATAACACTGCTATTTGGTAGATTATTGGTGAGTTGCCTCAATTTTGGTTCCCTCCCTGTGTGTGAGCTTTGGTTCCAACTACATGTATGTGTGTAACTTTTTTTCCCCACCGATGCCATTATTTGGTAGCTGACAATGTGTTTGATTATATGTGTTACTCGATTTTTCGGTTGCATTGACATTTATGGTTTATAATAGGATACCTATATGACTGAACTGCTACTATGGCTGTAACTGGCGGTAACTTGCGGATGATGTTTGGATTTGAAAAATAACTTATGTGCTTTGTTTTGACAGGTGCTGTATGATGATACCGGGGCTACTACAAGCTGGAAGGAAGGAAAAATTATTTTGCTGCATTCATTCTCTTTCAAATCGGTCATGCTTGGATTAACGTATTTTGTATTGACGTTCATATATCTTTGCTTTTAGTATGTATCGTTTTGGTCAGCTATGGTTGTATGTATTGTTTTTTTTAAGATCACAAATATTTGAAACTTTGTGTACGAAATATTATGGATATATATTTAAATATATATTGTGGTTTGGCTTATGTCTTCATTTGATTACGTACATCATTATGAGATAATTGTGTTTTTTGAAATTTTATAATATATTAGTAGAATTGTAAGCTTGGATGTACCTAGTAAAAAAACCGCAGGGATAAAAATTTATAGCGTTTTAACTGTGCTATGGAAAGGTTGTTTTTTCCAGTTTTATATACTACAGCATTATGATAGTGCTATAAACAATTTTCATAACAAAAAAACAACGCAATAAAAGACAGAAAACCGCTATAGAAAGTAGCAGTACTTATACATACAATGTACTATTGCAGCAGATAACGCTGTAAAATATTGTGTTCTATAGCGTCTATAGACGCTGTTGTATATTTCATATGTGTGCCAGCCTGTTTTTACATAGCAGTCATGAAAACGCTATAGTTTCACTTCATAGCGACTTTCCAAGGCTATTAAAAGTCATGTTTACAGCACTCATAAAACGCTATGAAATGTCCTTGTCCATAGCGTCTCTTATAGCGTTTTGTATGTTGCTGTTATAGGTCACTGACCTATTACAACATGTTAATATACAGCGTAAGAAAAAACGCTATAATAGCTTCTAATAGCGTTTTTTAAACGCTATTAAAGGGTGTTTTTGTTGTAGTGGCACCACCATCAAAACAGATGATGAAATCCCACATGGATTACAATACCCCAACGGGTCTTAGAATCACACATGGATTCCCATTTATCAAATTGATCTTGTAATCACACATGGATTCCAACATCTCAATATATCATGAAACTCCTTCATAGAACCATATATGGTTTTTGGAGTGGTTACGGTACGAGCCATCTTTTACGAGTACACTCGTCCCACTTACCGGTTGCTCCATAAACCAATTGCCGATTTTCAGAATGCTTAATACTGGTTCTTTAGGAAATAATTAGACAATACATAAGAGCGGGGATCACCCCCTAACCGTTTAATTAAACAGATCTCCTCATTTGTCCTAGAAGAACAAAATGAGTTTATACGTACAGTATAGCACCACCGATGGTAACTGTACCATATAATTCCCATGTTTCTCCTACGTATTTCCAAAGTTAAAATCCTCGGTCCTAAGTAGGGAATATTTCTGTACCACCAAAATTAAGAAGGACTACACATTTAGGCCAAGATTTGATAGTCAGTTATTTAACTATCAAATAAACAAACATTTCAAACAGAGATTACATTTCCCACAGAAATCACCAAGCCTCTTAAATTAATGTTCCATTAATTTAAAATCACATTTCAAATATTTATTAAAATATTTATACACTTATCTCATCGGGATAAGTATATTCACAAAACCTTTCACTTTCAAACTTGGAAAACTTTCCATATACTCATACAATAATATAAGTATATTCACATAACATTTAAGAAAGTTTTCTTATTTCAAAATCATATTAAAATGATCAAATTCAAATGTCGTTTAAACTGAGATATTAATAACCCAAGACACTATTTCCATTTTGTAAATCTCTTTTAGTTTATGAATATTTCCTTTATTAAACTCCAATTCTCTTTATAAACTTTCTTTTATAAATCTTCAAGTTTATTTTATAAAACTCTATTTATAAATCTCCAAAATAATTGATCTCCTTTTATAAACCTCGAATACCATTAAACCAAACTTCTGTCCAATTTCAAAAATCTCTTTCCAAATTTTATAAATTCCTTAAATGAATTCTTTTCATTAAATAAAACCTTTTATACAAGCCTTTCCATTTAAATAGTTCCTTTTTAAATAAACAATTTATTAATTTTAAACACCTTTTTATAAAACAATTTATTATCTAAAAACATCTTTAACAAATAATTAATTATCTTTAAACCATATTTAAAAGATCATTAAGTATCTTTAATAATATTAAAATATACTTAAATAACTTTAAAACAACATTAATATATTAATAAATTAACTTTTTAAACAATATTAACATAATAATAAATTAACTTTAAAACGATATTAATATAATAATAATAAAGATATATAAACATTAAAATAATATTATTATAGTAATAAACTTTTAAACAATATTATTATAATAATAAATAAACTTTTAAAATATTAATAATATAACAAATAACTTTGAAATAAAATAATCAACTTTAAAATATAAAATAATTAACTTTAAATAATAACTTAACTTTAATATAACAATTAATTTTAAAATAATGATTAACTTTAAAACAAATTATTATAAATAACTTTAAATAGTATTAAAGTATAAATTAACTTTAAATAATATTTAGAATACAATTTACTAAAATATAAACATTATCAATAAAATTAATTATTATATAAACACTCTACCAAGGTAATATATAAAACATTTATAATTGTTTAAAATTGGAGTTGATTTAAATCCATAGCTTTCCAAATTCGAAAAGAGGCTTAACGATCACAATGGTACTCTATCATTTAATCTAACTTTCCAAGTTTATAACTAGCTTTTACATAATCGACATCTATGTAAATAAATTCAACAATTAACCATCACTGGTTAGCATATTACTTATTCATATTGGCATATCAATTAACGACATATAATTAGATGTCAAAATCTATAAAATAGAAGAATAAGGATTTATTCTACTAATTAAATGCCCAACTGATTTAATTAGGGGAATGGTGTTTTATTCCACTAAACAGGTGTCCAATAAATTTAATTAACAGAACGGTGTTTTATTCCGCTAAACATGTGTATAATTTCCCTATTCAACTTACTTTATTAGAATGGTGTTTATTTTGCCAAATAATTATCACCAACTAAGGCATAATAATTTAACGACATTATTATTTAAAATAATGTAATTAAATTCGGTCCGTTTTAATCTTTATTTTTTATTTGAATAACGTAATTAATTTTGGTCCGTTTTAATATGTCTTAATTTTATACACTACCAGAGCTATTGACAAGTTACATTATAACGTTAAACTCACCCATACGAGTACAACGCAAAAATGTGCATGTCAAATGGACTCAGAATGGATAGGTTGTGGCTTTTCAAACTTAACATTCTAGCTCATATAAATAAAAAAATTAAGAATATAAGTTTCTCTCCCAACAAAAATGCGGCCCAAGGCCTAAATTGTGACGACCCCACCACTATGCCCAGTTTAGCAAAGAACATTATAAGTAATGTCGTCCGCTAATCCGGATGGCTGGTTAAGGATGATCAAATGTGAATATATCATTATATTAACACTAAGACGTCTTATTTACCTTTTTGAGGATCTGAACTGAAAATTTGACATCTGTAGTATTAATACAAGTAGTAAACACACCGATTAAAAATATTCAGAACAGTACATAATATAGATAAATCAGAATCACATATTGTAGCAGACTAGTATTAACATATTTCATAATAAGATGTGAGTCTACAAAATGTCAATACTAGACTCACTCTAATATACATCGTATCTCATACACTATATTAGGTACAAAATGACTACTCAATAATATACATGACATAACTACTAAATGTCAATGTTGTCAAAATAATCTACTCCAAAGCTAACCCAAAATCCAAGAGTCAATGAGTCCCTATACCTGTAAACTCTCGGCCTAACCCGAGTATTAAAATAATAAACAGGTTAGACTATATCTAAATAAAAGGTGAGATACTAATATCATAACTTAATGGCTTCAAATAATAAGCCATATTAAATATGTCGAACGAACAATCCTAATAAGGCATATTAATTAAATTCACTACTTTATAAATCCATAAATGACTCAACTCTAAAATAAGCCATCTTAAAATATGCCTAAAACCCAAAAATCCATAAAAGGCATATCAAACCAATAAATACAGATCTCACGATTTTGACTTAACAATAACCAAGTAAGTCATAAATAAAATATGCCCAAAACTAACACTCAAATAAGACATATCTAACAAATCACCATCTCATAAATACATATCAAGTCTCAATAGACTATCATCTCAAAATATGGTGATAACCAATTCAAAATTTCTCAGAGCCATAAAGGATACAGAATATCCATACTAAAAATCTCTGAAGAAATAATCATTAATAATGAAATAATAATGGTAGTCGTCTATCAATTTAATACAGTGACACGCAATCTACCGAATGAGACCCGCTACATAGAAAGGAAGCCTACAGAAAGAGACTGCAGATTAGGAACACCGCTCAAAGAAAAGAGCAGCCGTGTACCATATCTGTCCTATGCAAATTTACCTATCGAAAGAGGTAAACATAGTCTAACTGTATAAAACAAAATAAACTGATAGGTTGTAGTAACTATAGACCGCGATGCGTGTAAAAATCTGCCTTTTGAAAGAGACAGCCGTATTAATTTACACCATAACAGATCTTCCGGAAGAGATGCGCCTACTCAAATCTAAAAATGTATCGATTCTCAAATCGATGAAAAATGAGTCATCATCTCTCGGGGATCTATCAATCTCAAATGAAATCCGAACACCCCAAGATAATACAACTCTAAGTGTTGATTACTGTCACTCAAGTAATCACAAGAATTTAACAAACTGTCCCATACAAGATAGTAAATTCAATTATTTACTAAAAGCTAGTAATTTCCACTCAAACTTTATTTAACATATTATAAAAATAAATGAAAGAATTGTATGAAAAGTCCCATACCAATCTGACAATTTCATTGTTTATTAAAATTCTTTTTTCATAGAAAAGCATAAAATTCAATAAAAACACAAGTGAAAGCATTGATTGCTCAAAATCAATGTTTCCAAAAGTCATCAAAGAAATACCAAAATGGTATATAATTAGCCATGGCAAAACACCATAAAAGCCGATAAGGGTTTATAGTTTGAAAGCAAATAATAAGAATTTACTATATAGGAATTAGTTTCTATATTAATTTATATATACTTACTTACAAACTTTTCATTTTAAAATCCATAAACTCATTTTAAAGAAGAGTTACTTATTTACAAAAGCTTTTGGAACTCTTCCAAATCATTTAAACCTCTTTTATAACAAAATTACTTGAAATTAAAATTATTACTTTCATAATCGCTTTTATAAAATAATACTATATTTAATCTTTTGACTCTAAAGTTTTATACTTATAGTAGTAAATTTAAAAAGGTTTTAAAATAAATATTACTCATTTTTTAAAAATTTGAATAGAAATTTTGAATAAGAAATAAGTTAAGAATATAATTTAATTTAACTATATATTTTGTAAATAAAATTCTAATAAGGATTAGCATGAATAAAATCCAATTTTTGAAATTCTTTTAAAACATTCAAACAATAAACCCATCGAAAGTTCAATATCTAGAGCCAACGTCGCTCTAAAAATATAATTCCATAAGATGGAATTAGTTAGTAATCCGAGTTGCTTTTCGACAACTCTGATCATACAAACAACATATCTATTTTCAATCATCAATCCAAACTTGAAATGAACGATAAAATCTTAACATGCAACCTTATTTCAATCATTTGATTCGTTTTTAATTATAGATTTAAATCCAATATTTTAAACACATAATTCAATTAATTCAAACATCGATCCAATTGAATTATAGCATGAAATTTTATATTAATCTTATCATTCAATCCCTACTAAATATATATGCAAATAATAATTTAAAGCAAGGCATGAATTAGGAATTAAAATAATTAGAGACAGAATTCGTGAGTTAAAAATAACTCACCTTAAATTCCAGCTACCACTACCCCATACCATCACCATCATCCTCTTAGCAAAATGCCTTAACTCCACCTTCAACATGAGTTTCTACCTACCGTCGATGTCAATAGCATGGCCATGATTCACTGCTCCTCTTCCTTAGAAATATGCTAGCCCAGGTCATGATGTTAGAGCAATGTCATCATGTACTTGAACTGAACCACCATCAACGATCGTTTATCCTAATTCACTGCAATCCACCACATCAAGTTTATCCAAAGCCTCTGTCTTCTGCCACTCGCGTCATTAGACTACACCGCTGCCCTGAACTCTACCTATGCATGTTATAGCCCAACCACCATCGCCTGCCATCACACTACTCGAGCTCACCATCGTTCTACGGTCCATGCCCTAAATTGCACTATCCAAATCACGTCGCTCAGCCTCACCTCCCTCAATTTTGGGATATGTTGTGAAGCCGTCATGAACACGAGCTCTAAAGTTGTGATGCCATTTCCCCTTTTCTTTTTGTGATATTTATTATACGATTTTGGGGATTAGGGCTTGAGAAAGAACGAGTTTGGGATATGTACGAATGGGAAAGAGAGGGCCTAAGTATAACAAGGATTAGAACAGGCTTGGAAAAATAAACAAGGGTTGGAAAAAAATGAATGGGCCTTGGGCCCTTATATTCATTTACAAATAAAATTAACTTATATTTAAATTAATCTATATTTTATTTCATACTAAATATTCAAATGTCTAAACGATTTCGTTCAGTGTAATATCGTTCCACTCTATTTAATTATTCAATGTATTACCTTTAACGAGATATATATACTAATCCAATTTTGTTAAAATAAAATCCTTAATTAAATTAAATTGAATAATAATTAAATTCCAAAAATATATAATCAACAATCGAATTCAAATTCTTCTTTTTGGCTAAATTAGCTTAATATTATAGCTTCAAAACAGGGTTTGTTACAGACCTCCCTATGAAAATTGGGTTCTCGCAATTTCTTATAGGAAGATGTCGCACTATACTCTAACATTAACTAGTTTGGTATTGACAATCAAGTTGAAACTCGTCCAAGTTTCCAATTAGTTAAAATTGAAATAAAACTTATCATGAGTTATGAACTTAAATAGATTAATTTATTAACTTTTATTTCTTCCCATACGAAATTTATTTAATTTTTATTTAAGTTTTAGAATTTATGGAAAATTTTGACAGCGTATCCTTTGTACGGAGAGCCGTTTGCAATTTTAAAAATATAATATATATGATATACATCGACCACACGGTCGGAAACACAATATAAATCAATATTTTTAACACTTTTGTATTTAATCCAAAAACGTACCTTTATTTTAGCGTTTTAAAACATTTTATTAATTTCTTATGCGAGTGAGAGCGAGCTTGCACCGCATACCAATCCATATAGCCTTCGTATTCCTGTACTTAACTCAAGTCAAACATATAAGTCTTTAATACATAAAAATTAATAACATGGTATTCATTTAGCCAATTAAACATATAGATAAACACTTAGTAATTCCATTAGCTTATATAATCAATGTTACAACTAACTTTAGGATGTTAAAACACAAAATTAGCTAATACCTTCAAGAGTGAAGTTGTAGAATTATTTATTAGCTTTCCACAGCACTTTTCGGATCACAAAAATATAAAATACAACTCGAGTTATGATATATATATATATATATTCTAAAAGTGCATAATTCTAAATTGGAATAAACGCGTAAGTCTGATTTTTAAATGCACATTTTTAGCATAGTAAATGTTAAAATTTCGCAAAACACTCTAAACAAAAATTATTACATACATTTCAAGCTTTCCGAAATGAGCAAGATTATCAAAATCGATTAACCGTTCAAAAGATATCAGTAAATTAGTTCAGTTCAGTTTTGTGTAATTTACATTTCGAGACAGCAAACACCGTTTTCATTGATTCATATTTAAACCTTCACAAATTTCAAAATTTCGAAAAGCAACGAACACAAAAGTTGTTATATATTAAAATATATTTGCATAAAAAAATAATCATCAAAATCGACAGCTGAATCAAAAGTTAGGTCTATATTTGTTAAGCATTTTCAAAATGTACAGTTTCTAAACTAACTTTTCTTTTATTTCAACTCATTATTCATATTTTTTTCAGGCTAAGCATGTTTGCTATTTCAATAACTAGCAAATCAAATTGATATTTCAGTAACTGACTTTGCAACTAAATATCAACCACATCACTAAATCAAGGGTACATGCTGCCAAATGATCATAGCAACCAAGTTGCGGTGTTCAGGGTCTTGTATTACAGCAACTAATATACATAACACACAGTACATACAACATGCATCAGGCTTTCATATAAATAAAATAAGCAATTTCATGCTACAAGTAATGAACTATAATGATACAGGCTAATTTACAAAATGATTACTTTGCAACCTAATGTTAAACCTATCAACTATATCATGAATACAGGCAATAAAAACTCATGATATATGAGAATCATTAAATTCAGTAATACTACAGCCTTAAAATGTGTTAAGTTCAGTAACAAACACAACATAGAAATGTGTACAACGTTTCAATAACCAAACTTAGCAGTAAACAAGACATAGAAGTGTTTACAAAGTCTGCATTTCATTGAAATCGGTTGCAACTCATTAATCATCCATTTCTGTTCGTAAAATCTATATTTGACATTCATTCTCAAAATCACGTCCATATACATTCACTAGTCAAGCATACATCCATATAATATATTCATAATTTGAGAAATAAATATGATTGTCACTTATCTTAGAAACCATGTTCTTGGCCATTTAATCAACCACGAATAACATTATAATTTGTTAACCATTTACTTAGAATTTTATAAACCCAAACACTTCATACCATTTCTATCATTCAATGCATCAAAAATCAAAATATAACTAAGTGCATTTTTGTTCACCTATTGTATCATGAAGACAACTTAATCAAAACAAGCATCCAATGTAAATTAACAGCACATAACATCATATACATTTACTTGCAAGATCAAAACAACAAGCTATGTAAAGAAAAGATAGGCCAAGAGCTAGTTCTATACCAAAGCAAAATAAAACCTCAGTACATAATGAATTCACTTGAATGGTCCATGCATTAAATATAATAGGGTCAACAGTATATGCACTGAACAAAACAGTCTACAGGTAAATTATTCAAAGGCATTTTGATAATCAAATGCAAGTCCTACAAATATAGTTATCTAGAAACTGAAAGTAGGATCAAGGTGGGATAGAGGTATACAAACCATACAAAAATGATAAGAATAATATAATTGAATAGTCAAGAGAGCTTCATTGTTTTTCATTGATTTCAGATATTTTGCTTGTACTTTCTGGTTATAACAAAAATTATTTTCAATGGTAGCTAATTAAGCCCATTCACATTTCAAATAGTCAAATTTGTTCTCACTAATGAAATATGAAACACATATCTTACATTACTTATAACCTTGTTTGTAGCATACTTAAAATTTATGTCAGGCCGCATACATAAATTAATATATATGTATACATGTTGTTGTGGCCATGTATGTATAAATATGTATGTCAGTTTTTCTACCCATGTTCAGAACTACTTCTGCTCACAGGAAGCAACTCAAATGTTGTTGTTTTTTTTCAATTTAATGAATGTTTATTTTGGAAATTTAAGTTCAGTATCCAAAGTTGACATATTATACGCATGACAATAACATCTTATAACTAGACTGTTCATCATATTATGACAGTAATCAATTCCCTCTAACTTATACACTTGCCTATTAAAAAAACATTTTTATTTTATTTTATATATATATATATATATATATATATATATATATATATATTTACTTTGGTTGTAACTTGCTATTTACTAAACAAGTCATCTGATACACTGACAAATTTATTTTTCCATTATACATTTTTACACACACACACACACACACACACACACACATATATATATATATATATATATATATATATTCCAAATCGAATTAAACTATCTCAACTCGTTTATCATTGTATATTTATCAATGCATACAATTATTATTTGAACATGGTATTGTTCCAAACATTATATTCGTTTTCAAAATAATATTTTCTTTTCAAATTATTGTGTCGAAATGTCTCGTCTCAATATTTAGGAATCCCTATCGATAATGTTGGTCAAACGTATCGACCAAGATTCTTAAAATACTCAACGGACAATTTAACACAAAATATACCATTAAAATCATTTTTAACCACTTTAAAAAAAATATTCATACTTTCTCAAAAAAAAATCTTGCTTACATGAAAATATTAACTTATGATGTTACATATATACACATTCATTTTCAACCATTAGTATTCAAAACAACACATCACACCATATTTAATTATTCACAACAACAAGCAACCGTTCAAAAAAAATTCTTATTTTTATTAAGTATATATATCTACTAATTTCAAATTTAATTAAATACATATTATTTATCATTCTATATTTTATAACTATTAATTACTTAGTGTTTGCACAAAAAATGGACAAACACCTCAAAGTTGTATGATTTAGTAGATCTTATGTTATTCTTAGTAATTTGAGCGATTTATGCAAATACGTAAAAAACAGGGGCTAAACTGTAAAAAGACACGCAGATTTATAGTGGTTCAGCCAGAATGTGCCTACGTCCACTTTATATGTTATTTCTCTTCTTTTTTTTATGATTACAAGTACAAAGCTTTGATGCAAGTAAAAGAAAGCTGTTTGAAGAGTTCCTTCCGTGCTTGAGCTCTCAAACTTGTCCCCCATTGTTGTACCCCTACCCCTCTATTTATAGAGTGAGGCTGGAGGTAGAGGTCTTGGATGTATACAGCTGCTGATGGGCCCGGGCTGATACAATCTGGCCTGGCAAATCTGGTTCTGCATCGTCTTGGTTCGGTGGGAAGTGTGGTTCGGTGGGAAGTGTGGTTCGGTGGAAAATGTGGTTCGGTGGGAAGTGTGGTTCGGTGGGAAATGTGGTTCGGTGGGAAGTGTGGGTCGGTGGGAAGTGTGGTTCGGTGGGAGGCGAGGATGCCGAATGAACTTTAGCTTTCCATGGTCTTGAGATCTTCTGGGTGAGAAATTTACCCAACATTTGCCCCCCAAAGTAGGATGTGCGTGCGCGCATGTCCTGCTTTGTTTGAGTTTGAGCAATCTCATCCGGCTCCAGAAAACGAACCACGTGGTTCGGTGATTCAACCTCCTCCTATAAATGGGAGGCTTAGGCCATTGCATTTCTTCACCGAATATTGCTTGTTAGCCGAATCAACGTGCGCCGAATCATTGTAACCGAATCACTTGCAGCCGAATCAACGTGCGCCGAATCATTGTAACCGAATCAATTTGCAGCCGAATCAACGTGCGCCGAATCATTGTAACCGAATCAATTTGCAGCCGAATCAACGTGCGCCGAATCACTCGTAGCCGAATCACGTGAGTTGCTTTACCACCGAATGAAAGCTTATACTACATATTACCGAATGGGCTACTGATGTTTCTTTGTTTACATCCTCTGTTCTAACATCATGTTTTTCTGGTGTTGCAGATAATGTCTCGCAAAGCAGAGACTCGATCGGACAAGAAGAAATCTGGGGGTGAAGGAAGTTCTTCCGCCGTGCCCCCAGCTCAGCCGAATCCCGAACGTCACGGTCCAATCCCGAGATCATTAGTGGACGGGTATGGCCCTCAGGAACTTCTGAACTCCCCGCCCGATTGCTTTCCTAGCTCCCTTAAGGAGGAGCAGCTCGACGTCATTTCTCGGTCTTTCGGAATTGATAGGGCGCATTTGCTGTTGCTGGGGAGAGAAGTTATGCCGTACGATCCTCCTGAAGGATACTTCGCCTACAGTAGATACCACTGCATGTGTGGTGCCATTCCTCCTCTCAACGCTTGGATAGCCAGCTTCCTCACATATCTAAAGGTGGCCCCATTCCAACTTCAACCCAATTCTTACGCTATACTGGTGAGCCTTTTTGTCATCTTCCAGAGGAAGTATGGTCGCGCTCCTTCCAATCGGGAGATTCGGTATCTATATAATCTGAGGGGCTATAAGAAAGGGTCCCCATACATTAGCTTGGAGTCAGCTGTGACCTTCAAGCCGGTTTTGGATCTGTACTCCAAATTCAGCATGTTCAAGAAGGAGTGGTTTTTTGTCAAGGACGACTCAGTTTCTTTTAGGCGTTTCACCTCTGGATGTAAGTTGAGTTTTCGCTTATAATTTCTATTCCGATTGCGATGCTTCTTCTCATACTTTCTCATTTTTGCTAGCGACAGGTGGCTTTCCGGTTGTGGAGACTGACCGCCTGGTTCAGACGGCGGCTGAGATAGAAGCCATTCTTGGGAAATATAGATCATCTGCCTTCTTGATCAGAAATGCGATTCTTCTGGAATATAACTTAATCCTTCCGCAGCAGTCTGTAGTTAAGCTGAGGGAAACGGCGGAGGAGAGGGCGGCTGCTCAGACCAAGGAAGGTGTTACGGCAGAGAGCAGCAAGAGGAAACCTTTCACAAAACCTCCAGCTGTCGGAGGTAAGAAACTCAAGAAGTCGGACGGTCCCTCCCCCAGCAATTGTCCACTTACCCGGGAGGAGGAAGACATAGAGGAAGAAAAAGGCGATGGTGGAGATGGTCGGGATGGTGATAAAGGTGGCGATGGCATCGGGGCCTTGCTTCCTGGGCAAGCGGGCGAGATTCAGGAGTGGACGGATGATGCGTTCCACCAGGCTTTCGAGGGGTTGGATGAGGATCCGGCTTTGGTAGAGAAGACCGGGAAGGCGGACAAAGCTGGGACTGGTGCAAGTGAGTCTTCTCCGACCATTCCAGCCAAGGTGGCTCCAACGACTCAAGGTGAACTCTTGACTCCTGCATGCTTCATTAATGATAGGGACTTAGGAATATTTTATGACCCGCTCCCGTCCTGGAATGAAATCCAGGACTTATTGCAGTATCCCACTCCTCCCCAGGGTTTGTACAACCACAGCTGTGTTTCTTTTCCTTTTTTAACTTGTAATTTACCACGTTTCTCGAATCATATAGTGATGTAAGTTCGTGACACTTGTTCTTTATATCAGGAGCAGGCAAGACGTCCAAAGCCTCAGACCTTCGACACAGGCTTGAGCAATATAAGCTTTCCAAAACTTCTGCTAAGCCGAAGCCCTCGACCCAACGCTCCGGGGATGTAGTCGGCTACCGTCCTCTTCTTGGGGTTATCGAAGAGGGTATTCAGCAGAGGAAGAGGAGTCATCCTTTATCCGAACCTTTGCCCGGTCCTCAGCTTCCGGCTCAGCCTCTTCATGATATCACTGAGGAGGGTAGTGAGTTTGCACCTTCTCCGCACCTGTCCGGAAACCCTTCTGTTATTCATATCGACCGTCCCGACTTGGCTCGTAATCCGTTTGCGGGTCATCCTGATCTGGATCCAAGCCCTCATGATATTACTTTTGACGAAGTCACTGGTGAACACCTTCTCCCCCGTAACCCCATGGTACGAGTACTTGATGAAGCCAAGTCCTTAGATCTCGATTTACTCACTACTCGTATAGTCACTATGGGAGACGAGGCCAAGGCTAATATTGATCGGGTGGCGGAGGAGACCAAGAAGCTGATGGGGCATCATGCTCGGCTGGTTAAGGCCGGAGAGGAGATTGGGAGCGCCAATATCCGACTTCGATTGGTGGTTTCGGATCAGGCCAAACAGCTTGCGGATCAGGCTATTCAGATTTCTCAGCATGAGGCTGCTACTGGGCGACTAAGGAAAACCATGGAAGAGGCCAGTCGGGCCGAATTGTGGAAAATGGAAGCTACTTGCAAAGAACGGATTGACATGGCTATTGCCACGGTGGACGAGGTTCGGAAAGCGGATCTCGAGCAGGTGGAGGAATTGTCCGGGAAACTTGAGGCTGCAGAGCTTGCTCAAGCCAAGTTGAGGGAGGAGATGGAGGCAATGCGGGGATCCCTTCTGGTTGACTGCTCGAGATACCGATCGGAGAGAGATGCCGCCGTTGGAAGGTATTCGGCTTCCGAGGCCCGGATGAGGGAGTTTGAGGAGAATGAGGGGATGATGGACGAAATGCTCCAGGATATGTATTTCCGTACCTGGAAGCAGGGCAACCTGTCCTGGATGGATGATTATCTCAGGGTCATGGCTAAGATTTATCTCCGGGCTCTGGAGGAGGCTAAGGCTGATGCAGATAAAGAGGGTGGAACGGTCTTCAGTATGGATGTGGTCACTGCCCAGTTTACCAAGGAGGAGAAAGTGGCGGTAAAGGAGGGTATGCGGCTGCTTGCTGTTGAGGAGGCAGGTGTGCAGGTAGAGGATGACGACCAGGATGGTCAAGAAGCAGGTGCTGGTAAGTCTTCCTTTCTAGTCTTTCTGTTAACTTGGTTACTTATCGCTAATGAATTCTTTTTATGACCGGACAGGTGGGCAACAGAGCAAGGACAAGACTCCGACGCAACCGGCTCCCTGATCAGACCTGGAAAATTCTTTTGGTAGACTTGACATGGTTGTATACGTTAGTCTTAAGACAGTAGAGTAACTTCTAAGTTGTAATTCTTGCTACTTGTAATAATCAATATTATTCTTGACGTGTAATTTTTTAACTTAAGCTGATTTTGTCGTTTCTTGAATATTTGATGCTATTTCGACATATCGTATGAGAAATGTAGCTATGTATATTCTTGTAATTAAATTGTGTTTGATGTCAGACTCTGGTTCTGAACCATAATTTTATGACTTGCAATATTAGCGTATGGTGTGAACAAATTATAGTCATGTATTTGTACATAAAAGAAGAAAATACCGCCTTTCATGTTTTAATCGTGATGGCAGTCTTGAATATCTTGTAGGACCGAGCATGGAATGTAGTTGAATGTCCTGCCTCTGTGAGTCCCTACACCCATTGGCGAGTATCTCCTACTCTGTATCATGTACTTTAGGGATTGTTATAGGGGATAGGAAAAAAGCTTTTTAAGTAAAATTGAAATACGTAAAAAAGGTAAAACTTCCAATCACGGAAGGCCTTCGATGTGCTTAAGTTCGTGGCAAACGGGTTTTGTAGTCACTTTCCCTAGCCGTGGGTCTTGGAGACATTCGTCACCCATCTTACGCCTCCGCGGGGAGTTAATTCTTTTTTACCACAGCCGCACTTAAGACACATCGGAGCCGAGATCGCGCACAGTAACTACCCGGGCCATTATGGCCCGTAATCGTGGGTATTATTCGATTTACTGTGGCCGGCTAGCCTGGGTGCCGATCATCAACTGTGAACTGCCCCTGGCTGGCCACACCTTATGTTGGGGCTTATAGTCGGTTCACAGTTGCCGGCGAGCCTAACGCCGTAATGAGCTGCCTCGGCTATAGTCGGCCTTCTCGGTGGCTTATAATCGGCTCATTACAGTTGGCCTTCAGGGTCGTCGCGAGCAATGAGTTAACCCGCAGCAGAGGGATGCTGGAGCAAAAGTGTCTCATTGGCGAGGGCATAGATTCGCATAGTACCTGTTGGGTCTTGTCCAGGTGAAGTTGCGTTGTGGAGTGCTTTGAATAGAAATGCTATATACTCAGGATTTTGTTCAACAGAAAAGGATAAAGTTAACAAGCAGCCAAGATACAAAGGAACAAGTTAAAAAAGAGACAGGGTTTTTTAAAGTGGTTCGGCACGAAAATGCCTACGTCCACTGATTCTCTTTGTTAATTCACTTCATATGGGCAATACAAGTTAAGAAAAGTATCGACGGAGGTGTTGGATGTTCCATGCCCTCTGGAACACCTCTCCGTCCACTGTTGACAAAATATAGGCTCCGTTGTAGAGATCTTTATGAATTACATATGGTCCATCCCAGATTGGGTCTAATGCTCCGGGGCGAGGGAAGATTCGCTTGAGGACAATATCCCCTTCCTGTAAGGTATGATGCTTGACTTTGGAGTTGTATTGTGTTGCCACTTTTTGCTTGTGGGCTGCTGTTTTGAGGACTGCATCGTTTCTTCTCTCCTCGATTAGATCCAAAGACATGTGAAGGAGTTCTTCGTTCTCTTCTGGGTTATAGTGGATCCGACGGTGGGAAGGCACAATAGTTTCAACTGGGAGCATAGCCTCCGATCCGTACGCCAAAGAGAAAGGAGTGTGCCCTGTCGATGTTCTGAAAGATGTGCGATAGGCCCATAGTGCCGTAGGAAGTTCATCCACCCAAGCGCCCTTTGATTTTTCGAGCTTCTTTTTGATTAGAGTTTTCAGAATTTTGTTGACTGCTTCGACTTGTCCGTTTGCCTGGGGATATGCTACGGATGAGAAGCTTTTATGAATTCGGTGTTCTTGGCACCAGTTGGCGAATTCCTCGCTGTCAAATTGAAGTCCATTGTCCGATATGATTTTGAGAGGGACTCCATACCTGCACAGAACATTTTTGATCAAGAAGTTAATAACTTTTGCTGAAGATACTTTATTCAGAGGTTCTGCTTCCACCCATTTGGTGAAATAATCAACTGCCACTATAGCATATTTGGCCCCGCCTCGGCCCATCGGTAGCTCGCCGATTAAGTCAATCCCCCATATTGCGAAGGGCCAAGGGCTGGTCATTTGAGTAATCTCAGTTGTTGGTAGCCGTGGAATCTTAGCAAATTTTTGGCATCTGTCACATCTTTTGACGAAATATGAGGCGTCCTTGCTTAGGGTGGGCCAGAAATATCCGTATCGGAGTATCTTTTTTGCTAATGTTTGCCCCCCGGTGTGATCTCCACAGCTCCCCTGATGGATGTTGGATAAGATTTCCTTGGCTTCCCTTCCGGCGACACACCTTAATAATGGGTTAGAGAAACCGCGCCGATAGAGGATGTCTTCTTGTATTGTATAGCGGGACGCTTTCCTCAAGACTTTCTTGACTTCATTACGCCCGTTGGGTAGTGTGCCACTTTGTAGGTAGTCTCGGATGGGAGTCATCCAAGTTGCTTCTTCGGCTGCGGCTATCAGATTCACTTGCTCAAAACTTGGGACCGTTTGCTTTGAGATGGTTACTGCCCCGAAGATGGCGATGTCTCTCATACTCGCTTGCTTTGCCAATTCGTCGGCCTCTTGGTTCTCCTCCCGAGGGATGTGTTTGACTAAGTACTGATCCAATCGGCTGAGAAGCAACTTGGTCTTCTTTAGATATGTTATGAGTCATTCCTCTCGAGCTTGGAATTCTCCTAGTATTTGATTAACAATAAGTTGAGAATCGCTGTGAAGACACAAAGAATTGGCTCCGATTTCTATGGCGATTTCTAGTCCAGCTATCACTGCTTCATATTCTGCATCGTTGTTGGTGGCAGCGAACTCCAACCTTATAGCATAGTGCAGTTTATTTCCCCTGGGAGTGATTATTACCACACCTGCCCCCGAGCCTTGTTCGTTAGATGCACCGTCCACAAAGAGATTCCACTTGATATCTTCTGTTATTTCCAGTTGCTCCTTATCCTCGTTGGTAGTGAACTCTGCAATGAAATCAGCCATGGCTTGCCCCTTGATGGCGGTGCGAGGGTGATAGGTGATATCATATTGACTCAGCTCAATACACCATTTAAGTAGTCGCCCGGAGGTGTCGGGACGATGGAGTACCTGCCTCAGTGGTTGATCGGTCAGAACTTTGATGGAATGGGATTGGAAGTAGTGACGCAGTTTTCGTGAGGTGATTAGTAAACAGTATGCTAACTTTTCAAGTTTAGGATATCTGACTTCTGCCCCAGTAAACCTTTTACTGACGAAGTAAACTGGTCGTTGCGTGCGGTTGTCTTCCCTTACCAAGGCAGCGCTTAAAGCGTGAGATGACATAGCAAGGTATAGGTATAATTCTTCGCCTTCGCTTGGGGTCGAGAGTACCGGTGGTTTCTGGAGGTGTTCGATTAGGTTAAGGAAAGCGGTTAAGCATTCGTCCGTCCATTCGAACTTTCCTTTATCTTTCTTTAGAGCTTCGAAAAAGGGGACGCACTTGTCCGTTGCTTTGGAGATGAATCGGCTTAGGGCGGCCACTTTTCCATTTAGGCTTTGCATTTCCTTTCGGGTGGAAGGTATCTTGATGTCCCTTAATGCTCGGACTTGTTCAGGGTTTGCTTTAATCCCTCGGGCATGGACGATGAACCCTAAGAATTTTCCCGATGACACTCCGAAGGAGCACTTTAGTGGATTCAACTTCATTCCACACTGTCGAAGTACCTGGAACATTTCGCCTAGGTGGCTTACGTGATCTTTGGCTTTCCGTGATTTCACCAGCATGTCGTCTACATATACTTCCATAGTTTGTCCTATTAGCCCTGCAAACATCTTGTTGACGAGGCGCTGGTAGGTGGCTCCTGCATTTTTAAGTCCGAAGGGCATCACTTTGTAGCAGTATAAACCCCGGTCGGTGATGAAACTAGTGTGGTCTTGGTCGGGAGCATGCATAGGAATTTGGTTATATCCTGAGTATGCATCCATAAAAGATAGGAGTTCGTGCCCGGCTGTGCTGTCTACAAGTTGGTCGATTCTGGGAAGCGGGAAGCAATCCTTTGGGCAGGCGTCGTTTAGGTTGGAGAAGTTAATGCAGGTCCGCCACTTCCCATTAGCCTTCTTTACTAGTACCGGGTTGGCGATCCATTCTGGGTAAACGGCTTCTCGTATGAAGTCATTGGCGAGTAGATTCTTTACTTCTTCATCGAGGGCTGCTGATCGCTCTGCCCCCACACTTCTCTTTTTTTGTTTTACAGGTGCCTTGGTAGGATCAATGTTTAATACGTGGCATGCTATGTTGGGGGAGATTCCGGTCATGTCAGCGTGTGACCAAGCGAATACATCCAAGTTGTGGCGGAGAAAATCAATGAGTTGTTCCTTTAATTCAGCTTTCAGTTGGGACCCAATTTTCAGTAGCCTACTTGAGTCGTGCTTGTCCACAGATATAAACTCCATAGCTTCTGCAGGCTCAGCGGTGGTCTCCTCCTCTTTGTCCCTAGGGTCTAATTCATTGAAAGGGTCGCTGGTGTATCGAAGAGGAGGGGCTTTCTTTAGTTGCTATGCTTCAAGGCTTTTTGTGCAGAGGGCAATCTCTACACCTTTCCCTTTATCTTTCCTGTGGTTGTTGCGAAGTTCGGTTACATAGCAGTCTCGTGCAATATCCTGGTCTCCTTCCACTTCCCCTACCCCATTGTCTGTTGGAAATTTCATTTTCAGGCACCATGGGGCTAGGACAATCTGGAAGTCAGATAAGGCTGGTCTTCCTAAGAAGGCGTTGTAGGCCGAATGTTTTTCTATCAGCACAAACGTTTATTTCCTTACAACGGAGCGTGGATGGCTTCCAATCTCAACGAAGAGGTCTAGCTGCCCGAGGGGCATCTTCGCATCTCCAGTGAAACCGTGTAGTGGTTTATCGCAGGGAGATACATCCTTCATTGATAGCTTCATTTTGTCGAATGCGTGTTTGAATAGGATATTTACAGAGCTTCCAGTGTCTACCAGGATTCGGTAAACTTCGGCGGGACCGAGTCGGGCAGAGATAACCATGGGATCCATGTGAGGGTACTGTCTTCCTTCTAGGTCGCATTTACTGAATATGATGTCATCGCTTTCTTTCCGCTTTGGGTGGCGCTCTTCTATAACCGTATTGACACAGTCTTTATTGTCTCTAAGCGACTTCCCATGTCTTTCCATCTCTCTCCAACTTCTGTCCGCGATGTGCGGACCTCCTGAGATGGTATGGACCACTATCTTCTCTTGACTAGAGCTGCTAGCGTTGCGGTTTCCTCTGTCGGTCCCTGGTGAGGGTAGCCTCGGGTTTTCATTGGCAGGGGCTGGAGTCCTGTCCTGACTTTTTACATAACGTTCCAGTTTCTTCCTTCTGATGTGTTCCTCAATCAGATCTCGGAGATGATGGCATTCATTGGTATCATGTCCGTGAGATTCGTGGAAGCGGCAGAATTTTCCAGACTTCTGTGCGTTATCTGATTCCTTCTTGTATGGTGGGCGTTTGTATCTAACTTCGCCTTGGGTGGCAAGGAAGATATTTTCGACGGTCTCGTTCAAAGGGGTGTAAGTGTCGAATCTTGGTCCTGGCCGATATAGGCACTTTTCTACCTTCTTGCCCCCAGCATTGTCTCTGGAATCATTTCTTCGAACGTCCCTCGCCACAGCAGGGATGTTGCCATGGGTCGTCTTACTTTGCTGTCCTGACTGCCCCTCAATGGCAGCATCCTCAAGCCTCATGTATTTCCCGGCTTCATGGAAGAAATCGAGTAAAGTAGCTGGTTTTTCTTTTGTCAATCTTCTAGCAAATTTAGTGTCTGGATGCACCCCACTGCAGAGGGCCATTAGGATAAGCTTCTCATCGGCATCTTGAACTGCGGCTGCTGCGGCGTTGAATCTGGTTAGGTATTGCTGCAGCTTTTCTCCAGGTTTCTGTTTGACGCTGGATAAGGAATAAGCGTCCTTAGGTTGCTCCACATGAATGCGGAACTGACTGATAAATTTTTCTTTCAACATTTTCCATGAGCTGATGGATCCTTGGGGTAGATGACAGAACCAGGAGGTAGCAAGATCTGCTAAGAAGAGCGGAAAGCATTTGCACAGTACTCCCTCTGTTGCTCCACTCATGAGCATATGCTGCGTGTACCTCTGTAAGTGTACAACGGGATCGGAGGTTCCTTTGTAGGGTTCCATTGTTGGCATCTTCCATTCTCGGGGGGTGATAGCAATTTCGATATTGCGGGCGAAAGGGCTGGTTACCCTAGCGCCTATCCCTCGATCTCTTTGCTCCCGTTGGACACACTCTCTGAATAAGCGTGCCATCCTTTCATCAGAACTTGGAGCAAATAGAAATGAGTTTGGTTCTGTTCTGTGGGATTGATTCTGTCCAGACGACCTGTAGGGATGGTATCGTCTATCATTCCTCATATTTTCCAGTGGCTGCCTTTGATCTTCTGGGAGCATGCTTGGGTCAGCCACAGTCGGCCCTTGCCTTGATCTTCCCCTGTTGGGTTCTGATCTAAGCACTTCCTCGGGTCCAACTTCGGGCTGAACTCTAGCTCGGCCCCGTTCACTGGTGTTTCTGTGGTTAGGCAGCATGACAGGCTCAGCTACAGTTGACCTTCGCTCGGTACCTTCCCCGTTGGGTTCGGTACCAAACGTTTCCTCAGGCCTAACTTCGGGCTGTGCTCGGTCTCGGCTCCTACCACGGCTACTTCTGCCGTTAGCTCCTTCGAAGAAGGAAGACCTTTGCTGTCTCTGAGATCCTCCAGACTGGGACTCGCCCCATGATTCAGTGTTGCGGTTGGATTCTTCAGCGTCCCTCAAGCGTGACATGAGATGGTCCACCAAGGCTTCCTGCTGGGACGTGAAGCGGTTAGTTACTTCAACAACAACTCTGTCCAAATCTGCCCTAGTAATTGCTGCAGGCTGTTCTGTGGCAGGAGTGGTTGGGTTAGCCTGTCCTTCATTTGTTACCGTTGCTGGAGGAGGACGATTTACTTGATTCGTGACAGCTGGATCTGGAAGACTGCTGGATGCGATGTTTTTTCCTTTGTTAACATCTTTTCTCTGTTTGGGAGGCATGTTTTCCAAGTGGCGGACGATGCTGTTAGGAAAACTTGTCAAGTAGATGAAGCTGAAGCTTCGAGCTTCTAGTTCTCAGTGAAAGCACCAAAAATGTTTGCACAAAAAATGGACAAACACCTCAAAGTTGTATGATTTAGTAGATCTTATGTTATTCTTAGTAATTTGAGCGATTTATGCAAATACGTAAAAAACAGGGGCTAAACTATAAAAAGACACGCAGATTTATAGTGGTTCAGCCAGAATGTGCCTACGTCCACTTTATATGTTATTTCTCTTCTTTTTTTTATGATTACAAGTACAAAGCTTTGATGCAAGTAAAAGAAAGCTGCTTGAAGAGTTCCTTCCGTGCTTGAGCTCTCAAACTTGTCCCCCATTGTTGTACCCCTACCCCTCTATTTATAGAGTGAGGCTGGAGGTAGAGGTCTTGGATGTATACAGCTGCTGATGGGCCCGGGCTGATACAATCTGGCCTGGCAAATCTGGTTCTGCATCGTCTTGGTTCGGTGGGAAGTGTGGTTCGGTGGGAAGTGTGGTTCGGTGGGAAGTGTGGTTCGGTGGGAAGTGTGGTTCGGTGGGAAATGTGGTTCGGTGGGAAGTGTGGTTCGGTGGGAGGCGAGGATGCCGAATGAACTTTATCTTTCCATGGTCTTGAGATCTTCTGGGTGAGAAATTTACCCAACACTTAGACATTTTATCATTCCCCGGTGATTCTATTCTTTAGAAACCGCTAGCTTTTATTAATAATTGGGTTCGTCCAGATTCAAATGGGATTATAAATTCTTTGACTGATAATGCCTTATTCAATAAACTAAGTATAAACAAAAATAAATTTGGATGCAAATAACATACATTTCAATCAAACAAACAAACAATCGCCTTCAGCGGAAGCTATTTTCCAGCTTCCGCTGTGCAACTTTGATCGCTAACAAATCAGGACATAACAATATTTGATCTAAGCAATCTAAGCTCTCATTTATAATATCCATTAAATCTCACTCTTTAAGAAAAAAGTGAGTTCCAAATTTAAAGATCACTTTCATAATAATAATCTGTTTAATTTAAAAAAAATTCAATTACGTCCCAATGAGTATTCCTAATAATCATTTTTATTCCTATTCCTAATAGTTAATTAAATTACTAACTACCACACACCCAAGGGACGGGACTATAAGTCATCTGGGTTTAGATCTCGACTCTATGCAGATTATATTCTATAATGTTCTAAATCTAGCTCTGATACCAAGCTGTGACGACCCTACCGCTATGCCCAGTTTAGCAAAGAACATTACAAGTAGTGTCTTCTGCTAATCTGGAGAATACAACTGGTTAAGGATGATCAAATGTGAAAATATCTTTATACTAACACTTACACGTCTTATTTACCCTTTTGAAGATCTGAACTGAAAATTTAACGTGTGTAGTATTAATAGAAACCCCGCCAACAAATGGAATTTTTCCACTTCTTCGAGTCGGGCATGGAACAAAGTTGTCAAGGGTAACAACATTTCAGTCTCCATTCCTCTAAAGTTTTACTCTCCCCGTGAATTCAATTCGTTAAAATGTCTAAAATGTCGGTAGATGATGTTCAGGATGCTAAAAAACAATGGGATAATGCTATTATAGTATACGTAGTTGGCCTAAACCATACTATCCATATTTCAAGGATTATATTATAAGAGTATGGAAACCCGAGGATGAATTTTCTATTTTCTCTAAGGAGAATGGTTTTTATGTTATCAAATTTAACAGTAAAAAAGATTGTGATGGAATTTTGGAAGGTGGTCCATACTACTATAACAAAAAGCTGATGATGATGAAAGGGTGGACCATCTGTATGCAACTTAATAAAGAACTGCTCAACACCATTCCGATTTGGGTTTGTTTTCCTAATTTACCTCTTGATTATTGAACTGAAGAAGGGATTAGTCGTATTGCTTCAGTTCTTGGTTCCCCAGTTAAACTGGATAAATTCACGGAGGTATAATTAAAATAGCGTATGCTAGAGTCCTAATTGAGATTAATAATTCCTTTGAATTCCCGAGTAAAATTCCTATTATATCTGAAAAATAAGAAATCATTTGGCAAGATGTGTTTTATGAATGGAAGCCGTCTATTTGTTTGGATTGTTCGAACTTTGGTCATAATGAAACTCAGTGTCAATTTCAAAATATTTGGAGACCTAAACCCACTCAGCAAAATCAGTCGGCAGATAGCTCAGAAATGATTATTGATTCAAATGTTCAAAATGAGTACAAAGTGATGGATACCCCTATTAACGAGGACTCTTACATGAAATCAGACAACTCGGACTAGGAAATCCTTCATACCATTGATATAAATGTTGATAATAATGTCTTGATGATAGAACAACATAATAATGTCGTTCACAATGTCCAGCCAGAATCATTAGTCCCTACTACTTATACAATTTTAAAACATAATTCTCACTCTACAGATTATAACACAGAAGTTCAAACAGAGACTTGTTGTAATATCGTTAATAATAGTGCAGCTAGCGTGCAATCTGTGGCGCCTCCAGAGCCTACTCCCTACTCAACAAATGAAGAACCTAGCTCTGAAACTTTATCTGCTACTAGACCCAGATCAACTAGTAAGGTCAGGTCAGAGGAAGCTCTGTTTGAATTCAAAGCCACAACATCTTCCGATGTTGTGGAGAATCCTGCATGGACCATGTTGGTTAATCAGCTAAAAGGTAAAAGAAAAAAGTCAAAAAAAGCTAAGTTATTAGGGACTGCTACTTCCCCATCTGAAAGTAGCAACAAAGAAAGTAATATATAGATGAAGTTCCTATTTTGGAACATTCATGGCCTAAATGCCCCCCTCTAAACAGTTAGAGGTTCTAAATCTGCTTAATAATAGACAATGCCCCCTCTAAACAGTTAGAGATTCTAAATCTGCTTAATAATAGACAATATTCCTTCCTTGGTATATTAGAGAATAAGCTATCAAATGATAAAATTGACAGACTTTTGAATAAGGTCGGTAATATATGGAAGTACCCCCATAATATTTCAAATGAACTAAAATGTAGAATTCTTATTATTTGGGACTCCTCTTAGTGGTTAAACATCATTCTACATTCAAATGACCAATTTATTTCTTGTATACTACATAATATGAATGGTCTCAGTGTTTTATGTACCATTGTTTATGCTTTTAATGATGAAATATAGAGATCAGATATATGGAATTATATTAGTGAACAGTCAAAAAAATTCAATCTCTCATGGATTTTGGCGGGAGATTTTAATGCCATCCTATCATCTAGAGATAGAATTAATAATGGTCTTTTTAACTCTATGGGTGATCAAGATTTTATTAACTGTATGTACTCTGCTAAGCTTATGGAACCACACTTTACTGGAAATTTTTTACATGGAGAGGAGGTTTTAATTTTTCTATACATAGTAAAATAGACCGTGTTTTTGTGAACTCTTTATGGATGGATAGATTTCCTCATTTCGATATCAATTTTGGTAATCACTCGCTAAGTGACCACTCTCCCATTTTGATCAAAAATTTTACTTCATAACAAGGAGAGGAACATAATACCTTTCAAATACAATAACTCCTGGCATCTCCAAGCTGGTTATCAATCTTCTTTATAAGATATTCTGATGCATGCTGTACCTGGTAACCCACTGTATATCCTCCTATGCAAGGTTAAAGCTGCAAAATCTGCTTTAAAGACATGGAGCAAAAGTAAAACCAATAAACAGAAAATGGTTTCTCAATTAAAAAATGATGTCAATGATCTATATCAGCTACTGGTGAACAGTCCTATGAATAATTGTCTGATTGATCAGTATATAGCCAAATATGATCAAATTCAAAATATGATGAAATTTATAGCTGATGAAAATGAACAAAGAATGAAAGCTAATTCATTGGTTAAAGGGGATAAACCTACCAGTTTCTTTTACAATAGAATAACCGATCCTCTACCTAAACGAAGGAGTAATATTATTCTTAACTCAGATGGTACTTGGGCTTCAGCATCAGATAAACTTGCGAGTGAAGCAATTAATTACTTTTCTTCTCTTTTTAATTCAATACAGGCTACAAATCAATTTTCAAACATTATTTGCAAGAAAATCCTATCTGATCAGGCTAGAAGAAATTTATGTAGTCCATTTCAACTAGAGGAAATAAAAACTACAATATTTCAGATCAATGAGAACAACACACCTTGGCCTGATGGCATAAACTCAAAATTCTACAAGGTGCACTGGGATCAAATCAAATCTGATATACTTAATGCTATGAATAGTATTTTACAATCAGGTAAAATCATCAAAGAAATCAACCATAAATTTATTTGCCTCATTCCAAAAAAACCTGAAGTGGGTGATATGGCTGATTTTAGACCGATCTCTCTATGCAGTGTTTCCTATAAATTTTAGCCGACCTTCTTTGTAATAGAATGAAAGATTATATGAATGATCTTATTTCATATAATCAAAATGCTTTCTTCCTTGGGAGAACAATCAATGAGAATTCCTTACTAGCATATGAAATGGTTAAAGGATTCAATAGGAAAAATTCTAACAATTTTTGCCTGAAAATTAATTTACACGAAGCCTATGATAAAATTAATCGTAAGTTTATTCATCACATGCTGATTTCTATGGGATTCCCTTTGACATTTGCTGACCTCATTTATGAGTGTATTTCTACTCCTTCATTTTCAGTATTAGTTGATGGATCCCCCTTTGGATATATAGAGAGTATGAGGGGACTAATACAAGGTGACCCTCTCTCACCATATTTATTTTCCATAGCTATGGAATTCCTCACTATTAATCTTGATGTGGAATATATAAAAGGTAATATTACCCCCATATGCAAAATTGAGCCTATGATCACCCACTTATTGTACGCGGATGATATTTTAGTTATGTTTAAGGCTACAATTGAAAATGCTTAGAGTATACAGCAGGTGTTTTAGATGTTGAAATTGTTAACTGGACTGGATTTAAATGTAAACAAATCTACTTTGTTTTTTAGTAAAGGAGCAGTTCATAAACAGCAGATTGTAGATATGTTAAACATCAGTATTGGTCAACTCTCTGTGGTATATTTAGGTATTCCATTATCAAACAACAAACTTAAAGGGATTTTTGTTGTTTAATAGACAAAATTAACAAAAAATTCAATCATTGGAATAGCAAATTGTTCAACATAAGTGGTAGAATAGAGCTAGTAAAAACTGTTATTCATCCCATGATACAATTTTGGTTACAGTTTTCCCCACTACCTGATGTTGTCACACAAAGAATTAACTCTATATGTGCTAGTTTTATATGGAAGTCTAAAGCAGACAAAATGTGTTGGGAATATGTTTGTAAAACTAAAAGAGAGGGTGGTTTTGGTATTAGGAAAATTGATAATATTGCTAAAGTTGTTGCAATCAAACTGCTATGGAAATTTATTCAGGGTGACTCTTTATGGTCCAAGTGGATGTATAAAAAATACTGCAATAACAAATTTTTTTATACAATTGCAATGGATAACAATGCCTCTGCTACTTGGAAATATTTACTTCGAGCTAAATTATGGTGCAGAGGGTTAATTGAAAGAAAAATTGCTAATGGTGATAATACTAATGTTTGGTTTGATCCATGGCCCAATGGATACTCTCTGGTGGACAAGTTGGGGTGGAATTTCATGTCTACTACTAATAGATATAACAGAAAAGTTTCTTCTCTCATAACAAGAAATAACTGGAAGAATCATCTTGATGGTGTTCCTATCCAAATGCATCAAACAATTCATAACATCAAAATTATCAATCACATGCAACATGACCATTGGTTCTGGATACCTAACAATAATGGTCAATTCAACCTAAATTCGGCATGGAATCAAATAAGAGTCAAACATGTAGAAATAATTGTACAAGTATAGTTTGGGATAAATTATATGCTCCCAAAATGTCTATTTGCACTCTAATGGACAGATTAAATAAATTGAACACCGAAGATTGGATTAGCAAATGGAACTCTAGAATTAACCTATCTTGTGTGCTTGCCAAAATCACAATGAAGATAGAGACCACTTATTCTTCAAATGCAGCTATTCGAGACAATTAATTGATGAATTTAAGAACATGCTTAAAATCAATCTCGGAAATTCATATGACATCATCCAAATCATGGAGTTAATGTGTCAAAATCAGAAAAGTAGTTTACTTCATAATCATCTAATTAATATAACCTATACTTCTCTGATTTGGCATATTCGGTGTGAAAGGAACTCCCATATTTTTAAAGGACTTGGAATGCCGGTTCAAGTTAGGAAATTGCTTATTATCCAAGACTGTAAACATTTAATTCAACAGAAAATAGATGCTATTACGAAAAGCAAGGATCTTGAACTTATCTTGGCTGAATTTGGCATCGTTATTGATTCCAACTCGCTTCACCGGCCTCCTTGAGATTGGTGATGCTAGTGAGCTCTTGGTAGTGGATCTGAACTCTGTCCTCCTCCAGAATTAGATTGTTTAGGCGGAACTGCCATTTTGATCGGCGTTGAAGCCTCTCGGATCTGAGATTATTTGTTTAAGTGATTTTTATTGTTTTCTCTCTCTCTCTGGAAGAATCGAAGTTATTGAAATGAGATCGAAGCTGCCTTCTTTTATTGCTTTTGTCCTTGTTCAGTACACGTGGTTTCTCTTTGTTTTGTATTTTGTTTTCCTTTTTGCCAAGTGTGTTCGTATGGATGGTTTTGAGTGCAGATCCACTTTGATTGCTCCTCCGTTTATTTGACAACTTGACATTGTTTTTTTTTGTTTTTTCTACCAGTTGTACTGTTAATATACGAACATGATATGTAGTCTTTTTCCTAGCAAGGTACCCATTTAGGTTAGGGGGTTGCAAGGTTTTAATGAGGCATATTATGAAAATATATGTGTTCTAGTTTGTTTATAAAGAACCTTTTTCAAAAAAAATACAAAGTAATAAACACACCGATTAAAAATATTCAGAACAGTATATAATATAGATAAATTAGAATCAGAATCACAGATTGCAGTGGACTAATATGTAACATATTCCATAATAAGATGTGAGTCTACAAAATGTCAATACTAGACTCACTCTAATATACATCGTATCTCATACACTATATTAGGTACAAAATGACTACTGAATAATATACATGACATAACTACTAAATGTCAATATTGTCAAAATAGTCTACTCCAAAGCTAACCCAAAATCCAAGAGTCAATGAGTACCTATACCTGTAAAGTTTCGGCCTGACCCGATTGTTAAAGTAATAAACGGGTCAGACTATATCTAAATAGAAGGTGGAATACTAATATCATAACTTTATAACTTAAAATAATAAGCCATATTAAATATGCCGAACAAACAATCATAATAAGGCATATTAATTAAATTCACTACTTTATAAATCCGTAAATGACTTAACTCTAAAATAAGTCATCTTAAAAAATACCTAAAACCCAAAAATTCATAAAAGGCATATCAAACCAATAAATACAGATCTCACAATTTTGACTCAACAATAACCAAATAAGTCATAAATAAAATCTGCCCAAAACAAATACTCAAATAAGGCATATCTAACAAATCACCATTTCATAAATACATATCAAGCTCAATAGACTATCATCTCAAAATATGATGATAACCATTCAAAATTTCTCAAAGCCATAAAGGATATAAAATATCCATACTAAAAATCTCTGAAGAAATAATCATCAGTAATGAAATAATAATTGTAGTCATCTATCAGTTTAATATGGTGACACGCAATCTATTGAAAGAGACCCGCTACATAGAAAGAAAGCCTACCGAAAGAGACTGCAGATTAGGAACACCGCTCAAAGAAAAGAGTAGCCGTGTACCTTATCTGTCCTATGCTAATTTACCTACCGAAAGAGGTAAACATAGTCTAAATGTATAAAACAAAATAAACTGATAGGTTGTAGTAACTATAGACTACGATGCGTGTAAAAATATGCCTTTTGAAAGAGACAGCCGTATTTACACCATAACAGATCTTCCGAAAGAGATCTGCCTACTCAAATCTAAAAATGTATCGATTCACAGATTGATTCTCTCGGGGATCTATTAGTCTCAAATGAAATCCGAACACCCCAAGATAATACAACTCTAAGTGTTAATTACTGTCACTCAAGTAATCACAAGAATTAAACCAACTGTCCCATACCAGATAGTAAATTCAAGTATTTACTAAAAGCTAGTAATTTCCACTCAAACTATATTTAACAGATTACAAAAATAAATGAAAGAATTGTATGAAAAGTCCCATACCAATCTGATAATTCCATTGTTTATTAAAATTCTTTGTTTCATAAAAAAGCATAAAATTCAACAAAAACACAAGTGAAAGCATTAATTGCTCGAAATCAATGTTTTCAAAAGTCATCAAAGAAATACCGAAATGGTATATAATTAGCCAAAGGCTAAACAAAATAAAAGTCGGTAAGGGTTTATAGTTTGAAAGAAAATAACAAGAATTTACCATATAGGAATTAGTTTCTTTATTAATTTATATATACTTACTTTCAAACTTTTCATTTTAAAATCCATAAACTCATTTTAAAGAAGAGTTACTTATTTACAAAAGCTTTTGGAACTCTTCCAAATCATTTAAACCTATTTTATAACAAAAGTACATGAAACTAAAATTATTACTTTCATAATCGCTTTTATAAAATAATACTATATTTAAACTTTTGCCTTTAAAGTTTTATACTTATAATAGTAAAATTAAAAAGGTTTTAAAATAAATCTTACTCATTTTTAACAGTTTTGAATAGAAATTTTGAATAAGAATTAAGTTAAGAATATAATATAATTTAACTATATATTTTGTAAATAAAATTCCAATAAGGATCAGAATGAATAAAATCTAATTTTTGGAATTCTTTTAAAACATTCAAACAATAAACCCATCGAAAATTCAATATCTAGAGCCAATGTCGCTCTAAAAATGTAATTCCATAATATGAAATTATTTAGTAATCCGAGTTGATTTCCGACAACTTCGATCATACAAACAACGTATGTATTTTCAATCATCAATCCAAACTTGAAATGAATGATAAACTCTTAACATGCAACCTTATTTCTAATTGATTCATTTTTAATTATAGATTTAAATCTAATATTTTAAACACAAAATTCAACTAATTCAAACATCGATCCAATTGAATTTATATCATGAAATTTTATATTAATCCTATCATTTAATCGCTACCAAATATTTATGCAATTCGTAATTTAAAGTAAGGCATGAATTAGGAATTCAAATAATTAGTGATAGAATTTGTGAGTTAAAAATAATTCACCTTAAATTCCAAGCTACCACTGCTTCATACCATCACCATCTTCCTCTCAGCAAAATGCCTTAACTCCATCTTTGACATGAGTTTCAACCTGCCGTCGATGTCAATAGCATGGCCATGTTTCACTACTCCACTTCCTTAGAAATATGCTAGCCCAGGTCATGATGTTAGAGCACTGTCATCACGTACTTGAACTGAACACCATCAACGATCGTTTATCCTAGTTCACTTCCATCCACCACATCAAGTTTATCCAAAGCCTCTGCCTTCTGCCATTCGCGTCATTAGACTACATCGATGCCTGAACTTTACCTACGCATGCTATAGCCCAACCACCATCACCTGCCATCATACTGCTCGAGCTCACTATCATTTTATGGTCCATGCCCTAAATTGCACTAACCAAATCACGTCGCTCAGCCTCACCTCCCTTAATCGTGGCCCATCTCATGTGCGACACTATGCTTTCAGGTCGTGAAGCCGTCACGAACCCGAGCTCCGAAGTCGCGATGCCATTTCCCATTTTCCTTTCATGATTTTTATTATAGGATATTGGGGATTAGGGCTTGAGAGAGAATGAGTTTGGGATATGTGCGAATGGGAAAGAGAGGGCCTAAGTATAACAAGGATTAGAACAGGCTTGGAAAATTAAACAAAGGTTGGAAAAAAATGAATGGGCCTTGGGCCCTTATATTCATTTACAAATAAAATTAACTTATATTTAAATTAATCTATATTTTATTTCGTACTAGATATTTAAATTGCTACACGTTTCCGTTCAGTGTAATATCGTTCCCCTCTATTTAATTATTCAATGTATTACCTTTAACGAAATATATTTACCAATCCAGTTTTGTTAAAATAAAATCCTTAGTTAAATTAAATTGAATAATAATTAAATTCCAAAGATATATAATCAACGATCGAATTCAAATCCTTCTATTTTGGTTAAATTAGCTTAATATTATAGCTTCAAAACAGAGGTGTTACACAAATGCTCAAGCACCAGAGCCTACTCCTCATACATGAATGCCTGGAAATGCTTTCTTTATTATTTCTCATACGCCTGTACCCATTTCTTACCACGGCCATGAATATCTTCACTTACCAACCCACTCTCCTTCTTGCTATAGATGTTCCCCACCATACATGCACTCAGAAGCCGAGCCTTCTAACACTTGAACACACACAACCATGCAAATAATTCACTCATGCATGCACACATCTCACACCACCAAAATACATGCAAACTTCCTCCGCCTAGTTCTCTCCCCGCCTAGAGATGCATCACCCGATACTCCTAACTCCAACCACCACCATAAACCACTGACCGTTGGGACCTCCACAGGTCACCATCATGAATTCAACTTGAACGGAAAATGTAGACCTCTTTGCCCTCTACAACTTTCTTGTTAACATCTAAGGTTAATTCTTTGTGTGGAGGGAGATGTTTGAAAAATGAATTCAAAATGACATGTTTTGCTGTTTAAAAACATGCAAAATGGAAAAAGAAGTGGTGAAAAGTGAATGTGTACTCCCCTCGTGTGAATATTCATGCTCCTTACTTTAATTACCAAAATTTACTAAACAGCATGACTACATTTCAAAACCTGTTTCCAACATGTCTCCAATAGGTTTCCACATTTCAAGGAAACAAACATGGAATAATGTTTTTGTACGTGAGTTTGAATTTGTGTAGAAATTTGGGTGTTTGTTTAATATGTTTTGAAAAAGTTAGTTTTGGGGTACCCCGCTACACAATATCCCGTTTGTATACGAGCCGCAAATGACAGAAATAAAAATATGATCGAACACAACAATGTGACACGATCACAAAATAATAATAAAATACACTGGTTAACTTATTATGTAAAGTTGCAAAAATACCGACGTTTGCTGCAAAATACGTCAAACAAAAATTCATTTATTTTTCAAACTAAAAATTATGGAAAATTCAATAAATTAAATTAAAAATATGTCATTAAAATATAGGTCTTAATTTGAAACATAGATTTTATTATAAAAACCCCAAATTGAATATTCAAAACTAATTAAATATTCCAAAAATCAAAGTGATAAATTTCTGGGTTGTTACACTCTCCCTCCCTTAAAAAGAATTTCGTCCTCAAAATTTAATCGAATGAACACCCAATACTAATCATTAGTTCACATGATGTTCATAGATCATTCATATACAGAATCTGATTCGATCACTACTCGAATACATAACTCCACTTCCAACTAGAATTGCACACCCGATTTTACTATTGCGGACTCCGATCAGGCTCCTTAATTAGAAACCACCATTTTCCTTACATAGCCATAAACTATGACAGAAAACTTTTGGCTCCACATTAAGAACCCTCACAAAGTGTTCGCCTTCAAAAATCGAATAATAAATCCTTATTCGGAATGGTGTGAAACACCTCAAGTCATGTACCCGAATCTTGGATTGAAAACTATTTCAAAAGGGGAAAGATCTACGTATAACCTACGTACTTATACCATTGTTTCTCACCAATATCAATTCTATCTCTGCCAAAATTATTTATGAAACATTTCATAAAAACTCTAGCTTTGCTTCAAACATTTTAAATGATACAACTTTATTTATAAAACCCTTTTATAAAATTACTTTACTTTATTAACTTGTATAATACTCTCTTATATCCTAAGAGTATATACAAAACATCAGATTTTTAGTTATATTTTCTTTTAACCATTCAAATGTACGCCCAAAATAACTTTGGGTCCTAAAATCAAGTCGAGCAATATAACCTCTTTACCCGTTCGGTCTGGTAAGTAGCTAAGAAGAGTAGGACGCTGGTATCCAAACTCCATCCTAGTATCTACTTTTCTTTAGAAACTTAGAGGTAAAATGTTTATTAGCCAGCCCAATAACATCAATTAATTTTTAACTTCCTAGATGTTAAAATTAAAAGACACGGTTTAATAAAAGAAAGTTTGTTAAACCTTCTTAATAAATTTGACCCGAGTACAACTTCACTAATTAACCATTTTAAATCAAGATACCTTTATATTTTGGGGACTTAAGAGTCAAATACCTGGATATTTATTTCAAAAACTTTTGAACTGATATTATATATATTTTAATCCATAACAGTATATATGTATATAGCCCGAGTAACCCCAAAATGAAACCAAGTAACTGGGTACTACCAAACAGTATTATATATTCCCTAACCAAGAAGGGTAATACTTAAGCGAAGTGTATGCCATCCAGATACATCTCCTGCCTATTTTTAGTTATTTTCGAGCCACTCAAACTAGTTAATTTAAAAACACTTTTCTTCTTTTCAAATCCCTTTTTGAAACAATGCCATAAATATATTTCCAGCTAAATATTTCAACGAAATATCCAATTCCAATTTGCTTTGGATTCACTCGGATTTGAACTCGTTCCGTCCGTACAATGACAAAGAGAATAATTTACTAAGTGCATAATACCATTTGCCTCAACAAACATCTAATCGTCACTTAGAAGATTATTCCGATCATCATCAAGCAAATCAGGACTCATTTCCTGAACCAAACCAAAGAAAACATACAGTTCATTTGAAATAATAATATACATTTTTTTTTGGTAAATCAAATCAAACTCTATTTTATCAAAAAAAATTCGTAGCAAGATCCTACTGGTAGCAATACCCCACTTAGAAACTCGAAAATGAACCATGATGTTGCAATCATCATCAGAATTATTTTCCAGCGACTGAAGTGAGTTCAGTGCTTTATATTTCCCTGAAAATCCTTTTGTTCCAAAAATATTTTCAAACACTATTATTATCTTCTAAATTTGAAAACCCTTTTTCCAAAATCACCGGAATTTAGACTCTCAAATTCCTTCTATTTACAAAAGACATTTTTGTAAATCAATCTTTATAAAATTGTCCCTTATAAAAATCACTTTCCAAGTATTTATATCAAAAAATTTCTAGTTTTCTTTTAATAAACCTCTTTTATTAAACCCTATTTTTTGTAAAATCAATCTTTTATATAAAATCATTTATAAAATATATATTTCATAATATTCTAATTTTAATAAATAATGTTTAGTGAAACCAAATTTAACCCAACATTATCAACTAACGCCCTATAGTCAAACTGTGAAACTTAATTCATAAGGTGTTCATTTTTAATGTTCCCAAATTTCTATCTACCCAACCCAGGTTTCATAAAGGAAGATCCAAGACAGATTAATAGATAATAGTCAATGCTTAGAACTGGGCAAACAAGACTAATCAAACCCTAGATGATAATGATGGAATATTTATCAATCCTAACAACCAAACACATCCACGAATAACTATATTTTTGAAAAATTATTCTTTTATATATAAAATATAATCTTAGGTAAAATTATTTCATTTACCAATTTTAAAACAATATTGTGTCAGTTGGCCATGTTCAAGTGTTTAGGAAATCCCTATCGATAACATTGGCCAAACGCATCGACCAGAATTCTTAAGCCACTCAACAAATCAAATAACACAATATATAAAATTGTTTTATATCACTAACAAATACATGCTCTTATATATAATACATTCAATATCATCCTAGGGTTTCGCTTACCCTATCTCAAATTAGTTAACCCCACCAAAGCCAAGGTGTTCACCCGACCTAAGCTCTGATACCACGATGTAACAACCAACATGTCCGTACAGTTTAAGTGGGCAATCAACCACACACGACCCACTCAAATCGAATGTAAAGGCGAATAGCTAGGGGAAAGAAAGAAGAAGGAAGATAAGAAGAACTAAACAATACTTGGAATCTCACAACGTGACGAGAACAATATATAATATACACAAGACCCATACATAAAGAAATCATCTCTATTATACAGACGTACACAAATCAGAGTAGCCCTGGACAATTATAACAACATGTCCCCACAATTTGATAAATACAATAAGCAGACACTAAGAACAAAAACAGTGGAAGAAAATAAGACACGTGAATACATTCTGGTCATCCAACTTGTCTTCTGAACTCTAAAAGCATTCGAAGCAAAATCTAGAAAATATGCTTGGTCTGACCCGAGCATTTAGGAAAAACAAAGAAGGTTCATTCTTGTAACAACCCGGGGTTTCGTATCGATTGATCATCGACATTAGACGATTAAATTGGTTAGTTGATTGCTATTTGGAATTTTATTCAGTTGAAATTCTTTTATAAATTGGTTAAGGAATTATATGGGCTTTCAATTGAATGTTGGTCCATGGGGTTTTGTGCCGTGTTATCTCGAGTTAATACCCGTCCCCCCTTTCATTTTCATTCATTCGAAAACCCTAAAGCAAAATAACGTGGAAAATGGCTGCTTTATTCCTCTTCGTTCAAAAACTAGGGTTTTGAAATTGTTGAAGCCGCCGACTTATGTTGATCGATTTAGTGATTTTGCTCCTTGCTCTGTCGATCGACCTACTCCTTGTGTAGCTTGCTTCGGCTGCTGCTTCTTTTTGTTTGTTCGTTGCTTATGAAATTAGGGCTTTGAGCCGCCGTTTCACTTTGTTGAAGATGCTTCGAACACTTTTCTCTATTAGAATTGGCTTGCGGCTGTGAAGTCGAGATTGATGATGCTTCGATTCCTTTGTTCGATTAGTTCGATCGTTCGCGGCTCCTCCTTTTTGTCGAGTTCGTCTTTGCTTCGATTCAGGTGAGCGATTCTTTTCACTCACATCTAATTCAATTTCTTTATTTCATGACTTTGGTTTTGAATTGATTTAGCCGATGATGATTTGTTTATATAGGGTTTGAATCCCTGTTTTCTCGTTCATGTATATATGTTTGAATTTGTCCATTAATTTCTCTGGCCGATTGATGTTGTTGGATGCTTGAGATTTATCTGACTTTGTTTATGTTATTCCCTGACTTGCAATCTTTGGTCATCGCCTTTGCGTTGACATTGAACTGTAGTTTTTTTTACTGGTTAATTACTGCTTGGTTTATATTTTGAGTTGAAGTCACCTGACTTCGGCATCCTTGGGCACTTGATTACTTGCGGCCTTGATTTTGTTATACTCTGCATATTCTCTCTGATACATGTATACGTGCTCGAATTGGCTGTGTCACTGTATCATATTGTCACCGTATATTGCTTCGAGTTGAGTTGCTTTGCAGTTGTGTTGAGTCATGATAGTTGTGACTTGACCTTTTGCATTTTATAGTAGTTTGGTGCCTTCTTGAATTTTTGCAGTCTTGTTGTACATGATTGTACCGTGAATCTGGGTAGCTTGTCACTGTGTTGCACCATTGTTGTTTCACTGTTGAGTTTGCATTTTGTACGACTAGTGTTCATGTAGCTCATCTTGCCTTCATTGATCATGTTGGCTATTTGGTCTGCATCTCTGATTTGGAAGTTTCACTTCAATTTGTATTCTGATTCATTTGTTCTTCATTCTGGTCTGGATTTATGTTCCGGAATTGATTTTGGTCAGTGCTTATGTTGGCACTGAGTTGCTTACTTGTTGCCCTATCTTGGCACCTGTCTATGATCATGTGCAGTTTTGTTGTATATGCATTTGTTGAGTTGTTTCATTGATGCATCACTTGTTGCTATTCCTTGGGTGCAGCTTCATGTTGTCTTCGGCTTTGACTTGATTTTGACGAAGTGATTTCGTTTGACTTTGGCATTTCTTTGGTTACGTGATAATGTTTGAGGATGTTTTAAAAAGAAAACTGTTCCTTGATGATGAATTCTGGTATTTTGTTCATTTTCAGCTTCACAAAACTTTGGCATGTCTACATCCATATGTGCATTCATCTTTGCACCGTGCACTAGCATGCTTGATCATATGTTGAAGTCTTTAATGATGATGTTGATTTCGTTTATGTACTACTGCACGGTTGTGTTGCTGCAGTTGAGTTGAGCAGGGACTTGACCTCTGCAGTTTCGATGAGTGTTGGCACTTGGTGTTGTGATGATTTCATATGCTGTTGTGGCGAGGCAGTGCACGCGTGCGTGTACTGCAGCCACACAGTATTATTTTTTAAGTGTTATTTCAATTGTTTGAAATGTTTTGTGAGTTCAATTCAATATTTTGGAATTGTATTCTGATTTGGTTTGATTTGATCATTTTGTTGTTGTCTAATTATCTATTTGATAATTAGATTATGAGTTTCTAATTATTTATTTAATAATTAGACTTTGTTGTTAATTGCCGTTTAGGCAATTCTGTTGTTTTCTAAATTATCTTCATTGATAATCTTTTTTATTTATCTTTGTTGATGATTTGAATTTGATGATTTGTGTTTAACACCATTTAGTGTTATATCTACCATTATCCGATTCTCTTATTGAAGAGTTGGATATACGAGATTTATTTTGACTGTCGTCTATTTGATTCTTTAATTATTATTGCTTCCGTGCATTAATAACTGGGTTTGAATTAGACTAACCCATGTATTATTTTCTTTTGAATTTAATACTCGATTCAAACCGAGTTATTTCAGGTTGTTGATATTTTGCTTTGGGTTGCTGCTTGAGCTATGAAGACTTTTCATATCTTTTGGAGTAGTCGTTGTCATAGTATAGGATGATATGTATTCATGTATATTATTCGATAATGTACTTGTATATGTAACTTCTAGTGTCGACAGTTGTAGTTGTATCATATGTATTGTATCAAATGTATTGTAACTGCTTTCAGTTATATATATATGAGATTTGATATTAGCTGTGTTCCGCATTTAGCTTATCTGTGTCATTATTTTATATATACTGTCCTAAACTATTATGAACCATCGTAGTTCGTTTTATACTGGAATTAGGTATGTCGATGGGAGTAATAACCAGAGATGAAAATAAATATACCACTCTTATCGAGGTAACCAATACTAGTGTAAGGCCTAACTACGGATGACCGCTCCTATCCAGCCTTATTCTTCGTAATAATAGACAGTATTTCTTTTAATACTCTTTGTTATTGTGAGCATAGAGGTGGGGCGCCACAGTTGGTATCAGAGCGAGGGGTTTATGGACATAATATATAACATAACTTAGATGGAACATGTGTTACAACTATTTTTGATGTTTTGTTTGTGCTTTGAGTCAAAACTAAAGTTTTGAAATTATGATGAAATTTTTAAATATCTTTATTTAAAAATAAAAGTTAAACTGTGTTTTGATGATTGAGTAATTTGTGTTCTGTTTATCAGAATGCGCAGCGGAAACAGTGATTGTCTTCGCCGTGTACGGCTGATAACCTTTTTGATTTAAAAAATCAAAATATGAAAATGAAATAAAATTTCATTGTGTTATTACATGGATGTGTTTATTTTTTTTTCTTTGAAAATTTCGAATCCGATTTGAGGATCCGAAACGATTGCTATTATGTGATTTTGTTGAGATTTTGCTGTTTTAAATTATCTTCTTTGAAGATATAATCTAGTGATTTCTTTGTTCATTTTGTAGTGTACGTGCAGATTTGAGTTGCACGTTACTACATTAATTTTACGTTGAACCGGTGTTTGGTTTGAACGTATTTAGTTGCCGTTATTTTTATAACGGGATTTTTACACTTGTGCTAAATTTTTGAAGCACGGTGTTTTGTTGACATTTGTAATGAATGAAAATTCATTGGTATTATATTTTGATGCGAATTATTTTGATGAGATTTTGACGTTTAAAAATTACTGTCGCTTTGACTTCAGTAACCGTCTATTTTAAAGTGGATTTTCAAGCGGTTATTCCGCAATGCTGATTTTGAGATCCGATTTTACGGTGTTTTGGGAAGTACAATTTCCTTTTCGAAATTGCTACTGATATTGCTGTTTTAATCACGTGTTTGAAAATTGTTTTAAAAAAAAAATTGTTTTCAAAAAATTTACAGTTTGCGCTTTCGAAAGAATGAGGAAGCGATTTAAACGCTTCAGCAAAATTAAGGACTATGAACCCTCACTTTTACTGATTCGCTTAATTCCGGACTTGTCCGTTTGAGAACGTAAATTGTATTTATTTAAAATACACAATTTTTCTACTTTCAAGGAAACGATGAAAAGAATCAAACGATTTAGTAAAACACGTGGTATGGGACATGTGTGTTTGCTATTTCGGTTAATTCCGGACTCGTTGATTGAAACATCTGCTGTGATGATTCTGATGATTTTGTGTGCTTTCGAGCCACTATGTTGGACCTTCGGGTCATCTGCTGGACCTTCGGGTCATTTGTTTGGCTTTCGGGCCACTCTGCTGGACCTTCGGGTCATTTGTTGGGCTTTCGGGCCACTCTGCTGGACCTTCGGGTCATTTGTTGGGCTTTCGGGCCACTCTGAGGACCTTCGGGTCAAATACCAGTACTAAACCTTCGGGTCACTTTGCGGACCTTCGGGTCATCTGATGGGCGCCAAAAATTTATAGTACTTGGTAGGCTTCGGCCATTTGTTGATGCACATGCGGCGTAGCTAAAACTCGCAATCTGATGGGATCGATCCAACCTTTTATGTTGACTTTCTAGTTATCTATTTTGATTTCTAGATATTTGTGTTTCTAATTATCTACAGGTAATTAGATATTTGCTGATTTGATTTCTAATTATCCTTGTTGATAATTAGATATTTGCTGATTTGAGTTCTAATTATCCTTGTTGATAATTAGATATTTGCTGATTTGAGTTCTGATTATCGTTTTTGATAATTAGATATTTGTTGATTTGAGATTTCTGATTATCGTTTTTGATAATTAGATATTTGTTGTTTTCTGATTATCGTTTTTGATAATTAGATATTTTTTGATTTGAGAATTCTGATTATCGTTTTTGATAATTAGATATTTGTCGATTTGAGATTTCTGATTATCGTTTCTGATAATTAGATATTTGTTGTTTTCTGATTATCGTTTTTGATAATTAGATATTTGTTGATTTGAGATTTCTGATTATCGTTTTTCATAATTAGATATTTGTTGATTTGAGAATTCTGATTGTCGTTTTTGATAATTAGATATTTGTTGATTTGAGTTCTAATTATCCTTGTTGATAATTAGATATTTGCTGATTTGAGTTCTAATTATCCTTGTTGATAATTAGATATTTGCTGATTTGAGTTCTGATTATCGTTTTTGATAATTAGATATTTGTTGATTTGAGATTTCTGATTATCGTTTGATAATTAGATATTTGTTGTTTTCTGATTATCGTTTTTGATAATTAGATATTTGTTGATTTGAGAATTCTAATTATCGTTTTTGATAATTAGATATTTGTCGATTTGAGATTTCTGATTATCGTTTCTGATAATTAGATATTTGTTGTTTTCTGATTATCGTTTTTGATAATTAGATATTTGTTGTTTTCTGATTATCGTTTTTGATAATTAGATATTTGTTGATTTGAGTTCTAATTATCCTTGTTGATAATTAGATATTTGCTGATTTGAGTTCTAATTATCCTTGTTGATAATTAGATATTTGCTGATTTGAGTTCTAATTATCCTTGTTGATAATTATATTTGCTGATTTGAGTTCTGATTATCGTTTTTGATAATTAGATATTTGTTGATTTGAGATTTCTGATTATCGTTTCTGATAATTAGATATCTGTTGTTTTCTGATTATCGTTTTTGATAATTAGATATTTGTTGATTTGAGATTTCTGATTATCGTTTTTGATAATTAGATATTTGTTGATTTGAGATTTCTGATTATCGTTTCTGATAATTAGATATTTGATGTTTTCTGATTATCGTTTTTGATAATTAGATATTTGTTGATTTGAGAATTTTGATTATCATTTTTGATAATTAGATATTTGTTGATTTGAGTTCTGATTATCGTTTGTGATAATTAGATATTTGCTGATTTGAGTTCTGATTATCATTTTTGATAATTAGATATTGGTTGTTTCTGATTATCGTTTTTGATAATTAGATATTGGTTGATTTGAGATTTCTGGTTATTTTTTTTTATAATTAGATATTTGTTGATTTGAGAATTCTGATTATCGTTTTTGGTGATTAGATTTTGTTGTTTTCTACTTATCGTATCGATAATTAGATATTGCTGTTTTGTGATTTCTATGTTCTAATTATCTAATTGATAATTGAATATTGCTGATAATTGTATTTATTCAGTTTTGCTGTTTTCTGATTATCTATTTGATAATTAGATTTTGTTGAGAATTTGTGAATTTCTTTTATGAAATTAAAAGATTTCTTTGACGTCTGTGTTCTTGACCTTTATTTTCCTAGCTTAACCAGTTTATGTTAGGAAAATAATTGTTATTGACGCCTTTAATTATGAAAATTGCGGGGATGCAATTTTTATAAGGAGGGGAGTCTGTAACAACCCGGGGTTTCGTATCGATTGATCATCGGCATTAGACGATTAAATCGGTTAGCTGATTGCTATTTGGAATTTTATTCAGTTGAAATTCTTTTATAAATTGGTTAAGGAATTATGTGGGCTTTCAATTGAATGTTGGCCCATGGGGTTTTGTGCCGTGTTATCTCGAGTTAATACCCGTCCCCCCTTTCATTTTCATTCATTCGAAAACCCTAAAGCAAAATAACGTGGAAAATGGCTGCTTTGTTCCTCTTCGTTCAAAAACTAGGATTTTGAAATTGTTGAAGCCGCCGACTTATGTTGATCGATTTAGTGATTTTGCTCCTTGCTCTGTCGATCGACCTACTCCTTGTGTAGCTTGCTTCGGCTGCTGCTTCTTTTTGTTTGTTCGTTGCTTATGAAATTAGGGCTTTGAGCCGCCGTTTCACTTTGTTGAAGATGCTTCGAACACTTTTCTCTATTGGAATTGGCTTGCGGCTGTGAAGTCGAGATTGATGATGCTTCGATTCCTTTGTTCGATTAGTTCGATCGTTTGCGGCTCCTCCTTTTTGTCAAGTTCGTCTTTGCTTCGATTCAGGTGAGTGATTCTTTTCACTCACATCTAATTCAATTTCTTTATTTCGTGACTTTGGTTTTGAATTGATTTAGCCGATGATGATTAGTTTATATAGGGTTTGAATCCCTGTTTTCTCGTTCGTGTATATATGTTTGAATTTGTCCATCGATTTCTCTGGCCGATTGATGTTGTTGGATGCTTGAGATTTATCTGACTTTGTTTATGTTATTCCCTGACTTGCCATCTTTGGTCATCGCCTTTGCGTTGACATTGAACTGCATTTTTTTACTGGTTATATACTGCTTGGTTTATATTTTGAGTTGAAGTCACTTGACTTCGGCATCCTTGGGCACTTGATTACTTGCGGCCTTGATTTTGTTATACTCTGCATATTCTCTCTGATACATGTATACGTGCTCGAATTGGCTGTGTCACTGTATCATATTGTCACTGTATATTGCTTCGAGTCGAGTTGCTTTGCAGTTGTGTTGAGTCATGATAGTTGTGACTTGACCTTTTTGCATTTTATAGTAGTTTGGTGCCTTCTTGAATTTTTGCAGTCTTGTTGTACATGATTGTACCTTGAATCTGGGTAGCTTGTCACTGTGTTGCACCATTGTTGTTTCACTGTTGAGTTTGCATTTTGTACCACTAGTGTTCATGTAGCTCATCTTGCCTTCATTGATCATGTTGGCTATTTGGTCTGCATCTCTGATTTGGAAGTTTCACTTCAATTTGTATTCTGATTCATTTGTTCTTCATTCTGGTCTGGATTTATGTTCCGGAATTGATTTTGGTCAGTGCTTATGTTGGCACTGAGTTGCTTACTTGTTGCCCTATCTTGGCACCTGTCTATGATCATGTGCAGTTTTGTTGTATATGCATTTGTTGAGTTGTTTCATTGATGCATCACTTGTTGCTATTCCTTGGGTGCAGCTTCATGTTGTCTTCGGCTTTGACTTGATTTTGACGAAGTGATTTCGTTTGACTTTGGCATTGCTTTGGTTACGTGATAATGTTTGAGGATGTTTTAAAAAGAAAACTGTTCCTTGATGATGAATTCTGGTATTTTGTTCATTTTCAGCTTCACAAAACTTTGGCATGTCTACATCCATATGTGCATTCATCTTTGCACCGTGCACTAGCATGCTTGATCATATGTTGAAGTCTTTAATGATGATGTTGATTTCGTTTATGTACTACTGCACGGTTGTGTTGCTGCAGTTGAGTTGAGTAGTGACTTGACCTCTGCAGTTTCGATGAGTTGTTGGAATTTGGTGTTGTGATGATTTCATATGCTGTTGTGGCGAGGCAGTGCACGCGTGCGTGTACTGCAGCCACACAGTATTATTTTTTAAGTGTTATTTCAATTGTTTGAAATGTTTTGTGAGTTCAATTCAATATTTTGGAATTGTATTCTGATTTGGTTTGATTTGATCATTTTGTTGTTGTCTAATTATCTATTTGATAATTAGATTATGAGTTTCTAATTATTTATTTAATAATTAGACTTTGTTGTTAATTGCCGTTTAGGCAATTCTGTTGTTTTCTAAATTATCTTCATTGATAATCTTTTTTATTTATCTTTGTTGATGATTTGAATTTGATGATTTGTGTTTAACACCATTTAGTGTTATATCTACCGTTATCCGATTCTCTTATTGAAGAGTTGGATATACGAGATTTATTTTGACTGTCGTTTATTTGATTCTTTAATTATTATTGCTTCCGTGCATTAATAACTGAGTTTGAATTAGACTGACCCATGTATTATTTTCTTTTGAATTTAATACTCGGGTCTGACCGAGTTATTTCAGGTTGTTGATATTTTGCTTTGGGTTGCTGCTTGAGCTATGAAGACTTTTCATATCTTTTGGAGTAGTCGTTGTCATAGTATAGGATGATATGTATTCATGTATATTATTCGATAATGTACTTGTATATGTAACTTCCAGTGTCGACAGTTGTAGTTGTATCATATGTATTGTATCAAATGTATTGTAACTGCTTTCAGTTATATATATATGAGATTTGATATTAGCTATGTTCCGCATTTAGCTTATCTGTGTCATTATTTTATATATATTGTCCTAAACTATTATGAACCATCGTAGTTCGTTTTATACTGGAATTAGGTATGTCGATGGGAGTAATAACCAGAGATGAAAATAAATATACCACTCTTATCGAGGTAACCAATACTAGTGTAAGGCCTAACTACGGCTGGCCGCTCCTATCCAGCCTTATTCTTCGTAATAACAAACAGTATTTCTTTTAATACTCTTTGTTATTGTGAGCATAGAGGTAGGGCGCCACAGTTCTATTAAAACTAGCATGAGAAACTCAAATCACAAGGAATTTTATTTATTATAACTTGTAAAACCTTTTAAAAATAAAAGGTATTTCATAAGACCATGTTGCACATAAACACAGACGGGTTTTTACCTTACAATAGCCAAACATTTATATCAGAAAATCTAGTGATATTATAATAATGTCTAAGAGTGAAAATAATAATAATCAAGTAGCTGTGATGCTCATAAAGTGTACATCACAACGATACTAGGTATATAATCAAAAGTTGATAAGGCGCGTTCGCTAATTGTGTAGGATTTCATGGAGGTACTCTCGGTACTTTGAGAAACAGTCCTCCTACACAAGGATCAGAGATATTCTTCCAGTATACATCCCTAGTGATGTACCATATGAAAAACATAGCTAGTCTCGCTAAGACCGATTGCATCGTCCTATGCATGCATGACAACTGTAGGTAACGTCAAGGAAGAGCTGACTACACCCTATAGGTTTGCCAACCCTATTGGTCATGCCTCCTATCTCTGGTTTTAGTTATTACCACTGGTGAGGCTATGTCCGGTGTTCCAGCTCATGCACCGCCATCAAAATAGATTATGGAATCCCACATGGATTCCAATACCCTAACGGGTCTCAGAATCACATATGGATTCCCATATCTCAAATAGATATTGGAATCAATCATGGATTCCAACATCTCAATATATAACGAAACTCCTCCATGGAACTGTATATGGTTTTTGTAGTGGTTACGGTATGAGTCATCTCTTACGAGTATACTCCTCGCACTAACCGGTTGCTCCATAAACCAATCGTCAATTTTTGGGATGCTCGGTACCGGTTTTTTAGGAAATAATCAGACAATACATAAGAGCGGGGATCACCCCCTAACCGTTTAAGTGGACAGATCTCCTCATCATTTGTCCTAGCAAAACAAAACGAGTTTATACGTTTAGTATAGCACCACAGATGGTAACTATACCATATAATTCCTGTGTTTCTCCTAGGTATTTCCAGAGTTAAAATCCTTCGGTGTTAAGTAGGGAATATTTCTGTACCACTAAAATTAAGAAGGGTTACATATTTAGGCTAAGATTTGATAATCGGCTATTTAACTATCAAATAAACAAACATTTCAAACAAAGATTATATTTCTCATGGAAATCACCAAGCCTCTTAAATTAATCGTTCATTATCTTAAAATCACATTTCAAATATTTATTTAAATATTTATAAATTTATCACACCGGGATAAGTATATTCACAAAACCTTTCACTTTCAAACTTGGAAAACATTCCATATACTCATACAATAATATAAGTATATTCACATAACATTTAAAAAAGTTTTCTTATTTCAAAATCATATTAAAATGATCAAATCCAAATGCCGTTAAAACCGAGATATTAATAACCTAAGATATTATTTCCTTTTTATAAATCTCTTTTATTTTATGAATATCTCCTTTATAAAACTCCAATTCTCTTTATAAACTTTCTTTTATAAATCTTCAAGTTTATTTTATAAAACTCTATTTATAAATCTCCAAAATCATTTATCTCCTTTTATAAATCTTAAATACCATTAAACTAAACTTCTATCCAATTTCCAAAAACTCTTTCCAAATTTTATAAATTCCTTAAATGAATACTTTTCATTAAATAAAACCATTTATACAAGCCTTTCCATTTAAAATGACTCCTTTTTAAATAAATAGTTAATTATTTTTAAACACCTTTTTATAAAACAATTTATTATCTAAAACATATTAAATAAATAATTAATTATCTTCAAACCATATTTAAGACATCATTAAGTATCTTTAACAATATTAAAATATATTTAAATAACTTTAAAACAACATTAATATATTAATACATTAACTTTTTAAACAATATTAACAAAATAACAAATAAACTTTAAAATGATATTAATATAATAATAAAAAAAATAAACTTTAAAACTATATTATTATAGTAATAAACTTTAAAACAATATTATTATAATAATAAGTAAACTTTTAAAATATTAGTAATATAACAAATAATTTTGAAATAAAATAAACTACTTTAAAATATAAAATAATTAATTTTAAATAATTAACTTCAGATAACAATTTAACTTTAATATAATAATTAACTTTAAAATAATAACTAACTTTTAAAAAAATTATTATAAATAACTTTAAATAGTATCAAAGTATAAATTAACTTTAAACCATATTTAGAATATAATTTAATAATTTTAAACTGTTATAATATAAATAAGTTAACTTTAAAACACTGTCAATAAACTAATTATTATGTAAACACTTTACTAAAATATTAATTATATAAAACATTTATAATTGTTTAAAATTGAAGTTGATTTAAATCCATAGCTTTCCAAATTCAAGAAGAGTCTTAACGATTACAATGGTACTTAAACAAACTACCATATCATTTAATTTACCTTTCCAAGTTTATAACTGGCTTTTACATAATCAACATCTATGTAAATAAATTCAACAATTAACCATCACTGGTTAACAGATTACTTATTCATATTGGCATATCAATTAACGACTTATAATTAGATGTCCAAATCTATAAAATAGCAAAACGGGGATTTATTCTAATAATTAAATGCCCAATTGATTTAATTAGCGGAATAGTGTTTTATTCCGCTAAACAAATGTCCAATAAATTTAATTAACATAATGGTGTTTTATTTTGTTAAACAGGTGTCCAATTTCCCTATTCAATTTACTTTAATAGAATGGTGTTTATTTGGGTAAATAAATATCACCAATTTAAGGTATAATAATTTACGTCGTTATTATTTAAAATAACGTAATTAAATTCGGTCTGTTTTAATATATCATAATTTTTTTATTTGAATAACGTAATTAAATTCGTTCTGCTTTAATATATCATGATTTTATACACTGCCAGAGCTGCTGACAAGTTACACTACAACGTTATACTCGTCCATATGAGTATAAAGCAAAAATCTGCATGTCAAATGGATTCAGAACGGACACGTTATTGCCTTTCAAACTTAACATTCTGGTTCATATAAATAAAACAATTAAGAATATGAGTTTCTCACCCAAGAAAAATGTGGTACAAAGCCCAAACCCACAAGCAACAGAGCCTCCTCCTCATGCATGGATGCCTGGACATGCTTTCTTCATTATTTGTCATACGCCTGTACCCATTTCTTACCACGACCATGAATACCTTCACTTACCAACCTAGTCTCCTTCTTGCTATATATGGTCCCCACCATGCATGCACCCGGAAGCCGAGCCTTCCAACACTTGAACACGCACAACCATGCAAATAATTCACTCATGCATCCACACATCTCACACCACCAAAATACACGCAAACTTCATCCACCTAGTTCTCTCCCCTCCGACCATGAAATGATGTGTCGTCTTTGTCGTTAACTCAGCATCGAGAGATACATCACCTAGTACTCCAACCAACACCATAAACAATGGACCGTTGGGACCACCACAAGTCACCATCTTGAGTGCAACTTGAATGAAAAATGTAGATCTCTTTGCCCTCTACAACTTTCATGTTAACATCCTAGGTTAGTTCTTTATGTGGAGGGAGATATTTGAAAAATGAGTTGAAAGTGACATGTTTTTGCTGTTTAAAACATGCGAAATGGAGAAAAAAGAAAGTGAAAAGTGAATGTGTACTCCCCTCGCATGAATATTCATGCTCCTTGCTTTTATAACCAAAATTTACTAAACACCATAATTACGTTTCAAAACATGTTTCCACATTTCAAGGAAACAAAAATGGAATAATGTTTTTGTACGTGAGTTTGCATTTGTGTGGAAATTTGGGTATTTGTTTAATATGTTTTGAAAAAGTTAGTTTTGGGGTACTCCGCTAAAGAATATCCCGTTCGTATACGAGCCGCGAATGACAGAAATAAAAATATGACTTCACACAACCATGTGATGCGATCAACAATGTGATGCGATCAACAAAACAACAATAAAATATACTGGTTAACTTATGCTGTAAAGTTTCAAAAATACTGACTTTTGCCGCAAAATACGTCAAAAGAAAATTTATTTATTTTGCAAACTAAAAATTATGGAAAAATTCTATAAATTAAATTAAAAACACGTCATTAAAAATCAGGTCTTAATTTGAAACTTAGATTTTATTACAAATACCCCAAATTGAATATTCAAAACTAATTAAATATTCCAAAAATCAATGTGATAAATTTCTAGGTTGTTACATTTATCTTGTCCATGCTCATTTATTCTTGTTTGGATTGTAATTCTGATTTGTTCTCCATTTCTTCATCTATGGATGTTAATCTTGTGAGGTAAAAACCCGTTCCACGTTAGCGGCGTGGTCTCACAGAATTACTATATGTTCACACCATCACTTGAGTCTTTCTCAAGCTGGAACTTCCAGACTGATCCGGGTACTATTTTATTTTAACGCTCGGGTCAGACCGAGCATATTTTCCAGATTAGCTTCAGATGCTTTGGAGTTCATGAGATGAGCTGGATGCCTAAGACGTATTTACGTATTTCTTTATTTTTTCACTGTATTAATTAATTAATTTGTCAACATTTGTAAAGACAGGTTGTTATAACTGTTTAGGCTGATAATAAGATAGTGTACTCTAATGATTGTTTATAATAAACCTCTTTCTTTTGTAAAAACTTGATTTATATATTATATGTTGCTCGTCACGATTTTGTGAAATTCTGTTTTGTCTTCTTCTTTCTTCACCACAAACAGCCTATCTTCGGACACTTAAATAATCGGCACAAAAATATTGAGGATGTATTAAGTGTCGTCTTTAGGCTTAATAAAGGCAGATCGTCATAATACTTCCTTTTATATTGATGCTTCGTATCACGTGATGATCTATATAAACTGCCACAAGCTTCATTACCCTTGAATAATAAATCACCTTAATATATAGGAGTTGGATCATTGTTGCATGATGACATCACTTTTTTGATCAATTTGCACAATGAGCTGGTGTTCATTTCAATAATTGTCAATGCATAAGAAAACCTAAGCAGCTTCTTTAATATTTCTTGCATGTTATGTTATTTGTTAATAACCAACACCATTGGTAGCACCAACATCTATGTTTCAAGTTAGAAGTATGAAGTTTTGTAAATATGTACATTATGAACAAATAATTTGTAGATAATATAGATTAAGCTGTAAAGTTACTCTATAATAGATCTCAATTCATGTTTAAAATCGATAGTTGCATCAATACTTATTTCAGGTTGAATGTATTAATCTTCGGAAACTTATATTATTACAAATAAATAGTTATAAAATAACTAATCTGATATCAGCCCACTATATATATGTATACATATATTATATATGTATATGTATATGTATGCACGTCATGGTATAAGCGGGAGGTTTAACATAGTTTGATGAGAATTTCATTTTAAACCACTCCATTGGTGAAAAGGAAAAGCATAATAGCATACGATATAAGGGCTATCTACTGTGTGTCGAATGTTGTATAATACCAAGCAAATGATTCTTCAATTATTCTACTGTGTTGAATGTTGTATAATATCAAGCAAATGATTCTTCAATTATTTATTTTTCCTTTTTTATTTATTCAATGATCTAAAACCTATAAAGTGTAGACACACCTTGAAAGAAACTCAAGTTAATGTTATGGAAGGTTTTAGGGTTGTTATGGTAATGGTAAATTTCTCATTACAATACCATTACTAGTCAATCTGTTAACATTTTGAGTGAAATCGGTATATCAGATTAACAGTATGGTAACAGTAAATTTACCGTTTTATACGGTAAATCATCGATAATATTTCTTCAAAACCAGGGGTAACGGTAATTTTACCAGTCGATTTATAACACGTGCACATTCATGTAATATGCTTTATTAAAGGCATTTAGAACCAAACAAATGATTAAATTTAATTCAGTGATTAGGTAAAACAATGCTAAATACACTTTTTACTTTCTCATTTATGTTTTTTATTAAGTAACACTATGAATTGTATAATGGAGTAGTGTTATAACATAAAAACATGTCATTTTATTTAGACAAACAATAATTTACCATTACCAGTGTAACAATTACCAGATTATCGGTATAACAGTCTTCAGTATATCAGTCTATCGGTAACGATAACGTTAAGTAATTTTAGCTTACCAGTAAAATTGGTACGGTAACGGTATTTGCGAAATGGTAACGACAACCATTACCATAACAGCCCTAGAAGGTTTAACCAAAATAGATACACCACTCTTATAAACCTTAAGTGCAATGCTAAAGTTTTATCTCAAAGGAATGCTAACATTTATTAAGAATACAAAATATAAACTTTATGACTACTAACGAGATATACACCTACCTATCATTAATTATACACACATATATATATATATTTAATTAATATTTTGAAAATATATCAATGTAATGACTATATATATGAACAAGTTTTAATGTGAATAAATATACACAAACACATATGTATTAACATACACATAACTTTTAATAATATTAATCAAAAAATTTTTTTTAAATAAAAGCTTATGGTTTAACATAGGTTTTTTTATTAAAGATTTCCATACAAATCTTAATAAAAATTATTTTTTTATTAATTTATGAAGGTTGTTCTAAAACATATGTATAATTTTAATAAATATTTATAAGTATATACAAATATAAATATATATTTACTTTATATAAAATTAGGTATAATATTAAAAATAAATTTACATATATATATATATAATGTATGGATTAATATATATATAATTATTTTTGAAAACAGTAATGTATATAAAATAAAAAAATTAATATTTGCATGCTTTGTATAATTATGTTTGTATTTTAAAATCAATTTTTGTTTTAAAATCATTTTAAATTTTATTAAATTCAAAAAAAAATTTGCAGTTGTGTGTAATATGTACATATAAATAAATACAATTTTTTAGACATACGTATATATTATCATCCAATGTAGACAGCACAAACATATGTGGATTCGTGATAATTCGTATACAGTCTAAGCACATATGTAATAGGATGAACAATTATACATAAATGTAAATGAAAGATTTACCTTGAATAAAGCCTATTTGTGACATGTTGAAGCGTTAAATCGATAACTCCGTGCACTAGTATCCAAACTCCCAGAACAAGCTACCAGACTAAAAGCTGCAGCCACCGATCTACTATTTGTATTTAATTTGTGTTTTATTTTGCTTGAAACTATGGAGGATAGTGGAGGAGGAGCTAGAAATATGATCAGGCTAAAATTAGTATGGCTAAAGTGGGGTTTGAGATGACTAAATAGCACAATACTAAGGAGCAAAAAGGGGATCTAGATCCTCCTTTTTCTCTTACTGTTTCACCTCATTTTGAATCAATATTCAACTCCCATAACATATTTAGTGTGCAACTGTAGATGCCTACATCTGGGCCTCCAAATTGCTTCTAAGCCCGATCAATAATTTTGCAATTAAATCTTATTCAAAAACACATCAATATCATATATCGGTACGTGTGTATATAACTTTATATACGCACTACTTTAATATTGATCAACACAAATAAAATAAAATTTTATAATTAATATTACATAAATATTAATTAATTTATAAAAATTATAATTAACTAAATCAGGTGTTAGTAGGAGTATTCAATGATTCGGTTGTGTGACTCATAGATTTAAATTCGGTTACTGATTAATATCAAACAACTTGAGTATTAACGTTCACACATCACCTTAGCTAGTGGTTTGACGTTATTGCCAAATTTAACGCTTATGTAGTTTCAATAAAATCCAGTTTTAATTATTTAAGCGTTACCCAGTAGTGGCATATATTTACACAAATTTTGTTCGTAAAAACTATATCACATTAGGACTTATGGAATTTGGTAATGGTAAAAAATCCAATGCCATCCATATTCAGCTTTATAGTCCAAACATAATGTCCTTAGTTCAATAATTATTATTACTAACCGAAATACTCTGGCCAGAGATTTTGAATTTGAGTTGACTGGGGAGTAAGACCCCAAGGATCAAGTCTACTTACATTTCATTGCTTATTGATATGTCTAACTGTGCAAATCTATCAACATAGCCTTTCATCATTAGAATGTAACCATCCACTTTCTGTCCCTTGGTCATTTTGGCATTGAACAGTTTCTTTGAAAGTTCGTACCTTGCGGAACGAGACTGTTCACCAAAAAAAGCTTTGAGACTATCAAAAATCTCATGGACAGGCATGTTATCGTGCTGCCTCTACAACGGCTTATCTAACGTAGACAGCACAAAAAAACATGGGCAATTTCTAGGTCCAAAACCCATTTATCATAACCTAATCTTAGTCCGGGGTCAGCATCATTAGCGGGTTCTTCTTCTGGAGGTGCAACTACTGATGACCAAAGACGTTCATATGTTAATGTTATCTTTATCGCTCTTAGCATGTCAATGTAGTTAGGTCTTATAAGTTTTTCGTTCTCATAAAACACCTTGGGTGTAGACATTTTTCTACAAATATTAACTTAGTAGATTATGACATTTTCATAGTAGATGTTCTTAGAATATTAGTAAGGTTAAACATTACATTTCATTTTACTATTAAGATCCATTAGTCTTTTATGATTCTTCAAACCCTACGATGAACTATAGAAGTCTTTCGATTTCTTTAATGGGTGTTAGGACTCACATGCCTCAGGGATTCTGACATTGAGGAAAGCTTAACAAGTCATTGCCCTGCATATGATGGATAAATTTTATCGGTTTCATCATATATAACTCCTAACCTGTGTTCTCTATCCTAATCTCATTTTTACATTGAGGAATGCTCGATAAATAAAGAGATTATGCACCCGTTCCTACCATTTCATAACAGCCTAAATATATTGCACATACCTTGGAGAAATCTCAACAAATATGTAAAAGTATCTTAGCTCGTTTAGTTTATTTATATATTAATAATACTACACAAAAAATCCCAAGCTTGAGGAAAGCTCAACAACTAGAAAATATGCAAGTAATTTATTAATATATAAATGGTAGAGGACAACTTTATATTAAAGATTCATAATCTTTAATATATTTAATTGAGTGATATCGACATATGGAATAATGTATTTCTTATGAAATACCCTCGGGATTCAAGTATCAAACACATTTAAAATATCGTTATACATACTATATGTATGCATTTATCCCTTAAGTCTATTCAGGGTTTCCTATTGTACCACCTTTAATTATACATTCATATTATATAAGTTTTAATTATTATATAACTTTATAATTTAATTAACTTATATAATAGCCTTAAGTATAACATTATATATTGATTAAATCTTATTTAAGTAATTTAATTAATTAAAATTTTAATTAATTTTATATTTAATTAAACATTTTATATTGAATATGTATACTATGACATTTATAGTTATACACATATACCTTTATATATGTGTATTTTATTATTTATTAATTAAAATTTAATTAATATATTTAATTAATAAAATTAATTAATTATTAATTTTGGAAATTTTAGGTGTATATATATACTTATACCATTTTTAGCAATTCAAGATGATGTAACATATATCATTATATATTATATATACATATGTATATATATATGTTAATTAATTAACTATTTAATTATTATTTTTTAATTTACTAATCGCATTAATAATTATAAATTTGTGAAAAATAATTTATTATATTTTAAACATTTTTTGAAAATTATATTATAACATTTACAATATATGTCTTATTCTAATTTAAAATTTTATTTTAATTTCAAAACAATTTTGAAATTAGCCCAAAGCCCAAATTCAAATTTGGGCCTCATCTATTAGGGATAACCTTTGGGCTTACTTCAACTTTTTGGCCAAGTGGTAGCCAGATAGGGCAGGGTACTTAATTACCCAAACCCAAGCCCAGATTCTACTTTTCTAGACACCCTACTAAATAGGTAAGCTTAATTAGTTATTTTCAACATGACTAATTTGGACTGTATATGCTATTGAGCTTTGATACCATTGCCGGATCTAGGCCAGAACATAGTGGCATAAATGGGTAAATTTCAAAAAATTATTCCATTTGGATCTTATTGGGCCTATGAAGTCTAAATTTATTTTAAATAAAATCGCTATTTTATTTAATTTGTAGATAAATTTTTATTTAATGTTATATTTTATAATATAATATAACATGCATGTCATATACACATGTGTCTGTACGTACAACATAAACAATGTACATGGTTTAACATGCTCGTCTATAAGTGCTGCAATTTACACCGCAATAGACATGTTAGCCCCTCCATATACATATGTGATATCCAATATATATGTATACATATAGTTTTATATAATATAAAATAATAATTGTAAATATGTGTGTGTACACACATATATATATACAATTAACATTATTATAATATAAAGCAATTATAAATATTAATATAAGTAATTTTGAGTTTAATTTCAAATTTTAAATTTCAGATCTAGATATGTATAATGAAATATCTAGAGATTTCAAATTCAAATCAATATTTTTATTATATATATAGATACATTATATGTATTTTGAAAATAATATTTTTTAAATACATATACATACATTATTAATAAATAATTTATTAATATTTCAAATATATATGTAATAACTATATATATAAACAAGTTTTAATGTGAATAAGTAATTAAACATATATATATATACACACACATACATACATACATATACACGACTTTAATAATATTAATCAAAAATAAGTTTTTTTGAATAAAAGCTTATGGTTTAAATAGGTTTTTTTATTAATGATTTCTGCAAGAAAATCTTAATAAAAAATAATTTTTTTATTTTATGTAAACTATTCTAAAACATATGTATAATTTTAGTAAATATTTATAAGTATATTCTACAATATCAATATATATTTACATTATATAAAATTAGGTATAATATTAAAAATAAATTTACATATATATAATGTTCGGATTTAAATATATATATATATATATATATTCATAAAAAAATATTTTCAAAAACAATTATGTATATTAAAAAAAAATTTATATTTACATATATTTTATAATTATGTTTGTATTTTATAATCAATTTTTTTTAAATCATTTTTGGTATTATCAAATTCAAACTTTTTTTGTAGCTGCAAGTTATATATGTGCGTGTATATATCATACGTTTATATTATCATCCAATGTAGACAACACATACATATGTGGGTTCATGATAATTCATATACAATCTAAGCACATGTATAACATGATGAACAATTATATATATATATGTACTTGAAAATGAAAGATTTACCTTGACCAAACCTAGTTTTGACACGTTGAAGTGTTGAATCAATAACTCATCCAAACTTCAAGAACGAGCAACTTGACTGAAAGTAGCAACCATCGATCTACTATTTATATTTAATTTGTGTTTTATTTTGCTTGAAACTATGGTGGATAGTGGAGGAGGGGCTTGAAATATGATCAAGGAGGCTAAAATTAGTCGTAGCTAAAGTGGGGTTTGAGATGATTAAATAGCGTAGATACTAAGCAACAAAAAGTGGATTCGGATCCTCCTTTTTCTCTTACCATTTCACCTCATTTTGAATCAATATTCAATCTCCCATAACCCCTTTAGTTGTCACCGTAGATGCCCACATGTAGATGTAACACTCTTAATTTTGATTAACATTATTTAAGGTATTTAATTAGATAATAAAATAAATAATGTAATTGGTTGTGCCTTAATTAATGAGTTAATAGGATTGATTATAACTTAAATAAGAAGGAGGAATAATGTGAGGGGCAAAATAGGAAAAAGCCTTATTTCATAAACATACACCCTTTCATTCTTACTTCCTCGTTCACAATCACTTCATACAAACTAAAACAAAGAGAGGCCGACCATTGCTAGGAGACTTAAGAAGAGAAAAGGCTAGGAAATCAAAGGATAAAGCTCAAGGGGATCAAATCAACACGTAAATCTCATTCTCGTTATCTAACCAAGGTGAATAATAGTTATCCATCTCATTATTGCTTGTTTATTTCGGTTTTATGTCTAAACCCGAATCATTTGTTGTTACTATGTCATGTTGATTGATTGGTTGATTATATGCTTGAATGATGAATTATTGGATTTATTATGGAATTACTTAATAGGTTTTAAGAGTGAGAACCTAGTTTACGATATCCAATTGACTTGAAAATTGGATATGATGTTTATAACATTATTTTAGAAGTGGGTTTTTAATTTCATAATTTTCCAATAAGTATGAATATTTTATGAACTTCCTAAGCAAGGAAAATGATTTATTTCGACTTTTAATTATTAAAAATAATTAAATAATGTTTTTGGTTTCAAAATTTTTATATGTCAAAAAAATATTAATTCTGATTTTCAATGATTTTTTGGGACTTTTTCCAAGTGTTTATGATTTTATATGAATTTATTAGACAAGAAGGTTTAATAATTATATTAAAATAACTATATAAGTTAAATGGGTTGAAAAATACTTTAGAAATGATAAATCTGGTTTACAGCATTTTTTAGAAAAGAAATAGATAAAGTATAGTTTTAACCAATAGAAATTGGACATGGGTTGGGGGTTGGTGAAAAGAAGTTGTTCTTTAAAGAAATTAAACAGTTTTTATGTTAATTACAAGTTTACTATGTTGTTATTAAGCAATGCCGACGTTCATCCATGCTGTATCTATCAATGTCGCATATTTTATAATGGCTATAGTAAAACCACTAGTATTGCTTTCAAGTTAAAGGTATCAAGGCAGCAATGCTGCATATTTTATATCGGCTATAGTAATGCCGCAAGTTTTCACCATGGTTTTAAACAATACCACATGCTTCCTATTTGATGAAGCTTAAGGCAGTAACACCGCAAGTAGTAGTTTCGACATTAACTATTTCAGGTAGTAATGCCGCTAGTATATAAAATGGCAATGATGCCCCCAATTATCAATTTCGACATTAGTATTATAGCGGCATAGTAACCCAGTTTTATCAGTTCAATGATAAATGTTTTACGGCATTAATGTCGGAAGTCACCCCTATCAACTATACTATTTTAAAGCACCTGATATCAATGGTTTTATGATATTGATGCCGAAGGCTATCAAAGTCGACATTCCCAAACTTCCAAGTTTAAAGGCTTTATACTATGCAAACTTTATAACTTATATTTTATACCATAAAACAAAGATGATATCGGCCTTATGGCCCTGTGTTTTATTAAATCAAAACTGTCTATTAATAGCGACATAGAAGGGATGCGATAATCTATATAGGCAGTATTAATGTCGCACTTTATTAGTACAATTAGTTTTATTATATGGCTTCATAACCTAAGGTTTTAGAGGTGCGACGACCTCAAATTGATTTCGAAGTTAAGAGAGCTATTTTATAATAAAAGCATATATTTTGACATAATATTTTATATAAAATAAAGGGCTATAATTTCCTTATTTTATGTATGATTTCAAGGGGTTTGATCATTAATAAAGAACAATGTTTTCAAGGGAATAAAGAGGGTATTTAGCCCAGAATTTTACTGGTGAAAGTATTGTTCTTATCACTATTAGATAAATTGTGATAGGATAAATTGACTAAATGATTAGAGAATAGAAAACTAGAAAATGGGACTAGTGTAGGGTAGCGCCCTATACTTCAACTGTTAGACCCTAGTTGATATTAAGCCACAGTTCCATTGCATATGGCTTTGTTAAGGGTAAAACAAAAGGCAGGTTTACGCACATAAAGGACTATATATAACTTAGATAGGTTATTGGTTGGCCTGTAAAACCGTTGGGTCATAGTGAGCCTAGCAAAACTATAAGATTGACAAACAATTAGGTTGACACAAAGATGATTGTGTTTGGATGGACAGTCCAGTTTACTCCTAACGGTAAGTGGGAGAATTTTGGTATATCTGGTAGGCCCGAGTCAGCCATATAGGTTTGTAGTAATCTTGGAAAAACTATGAAGTAGAGATAGACAGTTAATTAATTAAGAAAGATTGGTCAAGTTTACCCATTTAGCATGCATGCATATGATTGTTTATGTTTATTTAACCGTTGTGAATGTAGGAGCATGATTGTGATTGACATATTTTCAAAAGATACTAGTGAGGGTAAACCCATTTCGCTCAGCAGTCTGGTCTCACTAGATATTTATTATCGGGATGACATATTATTATTCACATCTGACATTTTCTCTGACCTAAAGTTTTTGTTTTCCCTTTAACTCTCGGATGCTCATTTGAGTTGTTCAAAATTAAGGTTTGTAGGTTTTAGGTTTGATGAATAAAGCTTTCGAAGATGTGCAGGAGGCAGAGCTAGCTATATAGGAGTCTATTTATGTCCTTTCTGTTGTTATCATTTTGTTTGAATGTATGTAATGGCAGAAGTTGTATCTGTCTAGTAGTAAACTCTGATCAACCAAGGGGCATCTTCATATTCGCTCTTGGAGAATTTTGTAATAATTATATTTTATCTAAACCTAGGCAACGTTTGGGATTATGTAATGAATATGAAAATTATGAATGAAATATGTTTAAAAAAATTCATATTCATGTTCTTCTAATGTTAATGATACTATTAACTGACCTCATTTTTTTCACCAGAGAATAATACTATTAATGACTACAGCATCAATAGCGCTTATTTTGTTATGTATTAAAGAATGAGATTGGGGAGCTATGTACCAGTAACCCTATAGTAACGCACTTGCATTTGTTATGTATAAGTATATATCTTATCTTTATTCTTCCCTCTCCCTTACGCCGTTCTTCCATATCTTACTAAAGTTTGAATGCAGATTTAAGGAAAGTAAGATATGGAGGTAGGAAACAGAAGAGTGAATCTTTGTGGAGGAAGCATCACAGCCAATGGAAATATCAGGCCCAACACTAGGAGGAATCTAGGTTGATAAACAACTGCTAATATGGGTGCTGGAACACCACCGATAGATATGGGAGCTATGTACCAGTGCTTTGTCAACATGATACAAGCGGATTTGTAGCTGGAATAGTTGGTGGTAATGCTAGAGGAGCAAATCCAGAAGTTTTGGTTGTCAACAACTATGATGTGCTGAGTTGGGCTTATGCAAGACTCGGTGGAAAGCCATTTATTAGAATGGAGGATGCCGTTGAAGTTGAGAGTTGGTTGTTGCATTGTGAAAGGATTTTTGCTGATTTAGGCCTAAACGATGAGCAAAAGAGGAGATTGGCATCCAGGCAATTGCAAGGAGCTTCGTTGTACGGGTGGAATAGTGTGACCATGGAGATACTAGAGGAGAACTTGACTTGGGCTGAGTTCAGGAGAAGATTTGAAGAAAGATTCATATTTGAAATAGCCAAGTCAACTTTGTTTAGGAAGTTTGCTTAGTTAGAGCAGGGTGATATGTTAGTACTTGAGTATGCGACAAGGTTTGAGGAGTTATCTAGATATGGATATGCTACTGTGGATACATTAATCAAGAGGAACAAGAAGTTCATTAGAGGATTGAAACCAGAGCTTGCCAGAGCAACATTACCGAACCTTAGGGACCCTTGTAATGTAGTAGTAGAGATGGCATTGAGAAATGAAGAGATGCTTGCACTGTTTAGTAATAACAAGCTAGCAGAGGCTCAGGGTAGTCAAAGTCAGAAAAGAAAGTTCTTTTAGAAAAAGGAAGTTCGGAAGGGTGGAGCTGCCAAGAAGGGAAAAGCTAATGTTGTTTGCTAGGAGTGTGATAAGAAATGGCACTTTGCCAACGAGTGTCATTGTGGGGATGGAAAGAAGGTCATTAGAAGGAAGAACATCAAGTGTTTCAACTGTGACTGGATAGGGCATTATAAGAATTAGTGTATGGAACCAACTAAGGTTGAGAGAGGGAAAGTGTTTGCTTTGGAACCGTCCACCTCGAGACCAACATCAGAGGAGAATGAAAAGATTGAGATGGGAGGTACGCTTTTGATTCATGGCATACCTATTAGAGTATTATTTGATATTGGTGCATCACATTCATTTATCTCTCATTGTTTGGTAGATAAGCTTAGTTTAGAACCATCATACCTTGTTACTTTCTTAAGGGTTAAGAATCCGATAGGAGGGTATGCCACTCTTGGGATGAGATGTGACCATTTAAATTTGAGTTGTTAAGTCATATATTTGCATGCAGTTTGCATGTGCTTGGTTTTGCGAGCTTTGGAGTTATATTGGGTATGGATTGGTTAAGCAAATATGATGCTAAGATATTTTGCCAAGATCAGAAAATATCACTATGACGCGCTAATAGTCGCGATCGAATTATATACTCAGTAAAGAATTTGAATTTTGATGTTTGTACTTTATTAGGTGCAATGGAGGAAGAAGAAGAGTTGAATCTAGTTTTTGTCATTAAAGAGTTTGTAGATGTCTTTAAGCCAGTGATAGGATTACTATTGAAACGAGCTATTGAGTTTCGAATAGATCATATACCTGGAGTTGAACCCATCAGTAGACCACCTAGCAGAATGACATCTACTGAGATGATGGAGTTAAAGGTGCATCTGGTGGACTTAGAAGGAAAGAGTTTCATTAGACCAAGCAGTTCACCTTAGGGAGAGATCGTGGTGTTTATAAAGAAAATGTATGGATCGTTAAAGACGTATATCGATTATCGTAAACTAAATGAGAAGACGATAAAGAATGGCTATCCCTTACTAAGAATAAATGACTTATTTGATCAGTTGAATAGAGCCAAACTATTTTCCCAGTTGGATTTGGTGACAAGGTTCCACAAATTGAGAGTGGCGAGTATGGTATTCCTTTGACGGCATTTCTAATAAGATATTTTTCGTTCGAGTGGTTGGTAATGCCATACAGATTGACCAATGCACCTACTTTCTTTGTAGATTTGATGAACCAAATCTTCCAAGAGCATTTGGATAGCTTCGTGTTAGTATTTAGTGATGACATCCTAATATATTCTAGGGATGAAAAATATCAAGAGACTCATCTTAGAATAGTGCTTGAGATATTGAGGCAACAACAATTAAAAGCAAAGTTTTTGAAATGTCATTTTTAGAAGAAAGAAGTGAAGTTCCTTGGTTATGCAGTCTTAGAAAAAGGGCTGTCAGTAGATCCAGCTAAGATTGTGGTTGTTAATAATTGGAATAGACCCGAGACAGTGATCAGGATAAAGAGTTTTCTTGGATAGCTAGCTATTACCGGAGATTCATCAAGGATTTCTCTTGTATAGCAACACCGATGACTAGACTAACAAGGAAGGGTGTGAAGTATGTTTGGATCGATAAACGTGATGAGGCATTTCTGAAGCTAAAACATTTATTGACCAATGTGCCTATGTTAGTTGTTCTGGATGGGAATCAAGATTTAGTGGTGTATACAGATGTGTGTGGAATGGGATTAGGAGCTATGTTGATGCAAAGAGGTAAAGTGATTGCCTAAGCTTCTAGACAACTCAGACCGCATGAAGTTAGATATCTAACTCACGATTTTGAGTTGGCAACTGTAATCTTTGCTTTGAAAGTCTAGAGGCATTACATTTGAGGAAAGATTAGAGTTGTTTATGTACCATAACTCTTTGCGGCATTTATTCTCTCATAAGGAGTTGAATATGAGAAAGCAGAGATGGTTGGAGTTTTTAGCATCTTATGATTTTGGTATTGAGCATACGCTAGGGAAAGGAAATAAAATTGCTGATGCAATTAGAAGAAATCATCAAAATGTAGTGTTAGCTATGTTGGCAGAATGGAAAGAATTGGAGGCGTTAACTACTTGTAGTGTGCAGTTAAAATCGACAGCTAGTTCTAGTCGGCATATTGCTATATTGTCTTGTTTAGAAATTTGATCGGCAATGATCGAAAGGATTGCTTCTAAATAGAGAACCGATCCATTATTAGCTCAACTAATCAGAAGACTCGAAGGTGGAGATGAGATTGATGATTTAAAAGATTTTTATCTTGACCATAATGGATGGTTGAGAAAGAAGAGACGATTGTGTGTTCCAAATGTGCGAGACCTTAGGAAGGAAGTTCTTAGGGAGTGTCGTCGATCAAAGTTTACCATTCATCCAGGAAGAACTAAGATGTACAGGGACATGAAGAGAAGTTTCTTTTGGGAAGATATGAAAAGGAATGCAGGCTTATAGGTAAAGCAATGTTTAAATTGCCAACAAGTGAAAGCCGAACATCAGAAGCCAAGTGGTTTGCTTCAGCCTTTAGATATACCAGTGTCGAAATGAGATTCTATATCTATGGATTTCATGACGGGTTGCCAAGGTCGAATAAGGGAAATGAGAGTATTTGGGTTATAGTGGATAGACTGACTAAGTGTGCACATTTCATTCCCGTTAAGTTGATAAGGACAACACCTGTTTTGGCCAAGATATTTATGAAGAATATTGTCTGACTGCATGGGATTCCTAGTAGTATAGTTAGTGACAGAGATTCTTTATTCACTAGCGAATTCTAGAAGAGCCTATAAGAGGTTTTAGGCACTAAGATTGAGATGAGTGCCGCTTACCATCCATAGATAGATGGGCAAACAGAAAGAATTAACAAAATCTTGGAGGATTTGTTAAGATCTTGTGTGTTAGATTTTGAAGGATCGTGGGAAGACCATCTAACTTAGTCAAATTTTCCTATAACAATAGTTATCAGACCAATATAAGGATGACACCTGTAACGACCCAGAATTTTGAACAAATTAAATTGAGAATATTTAATTAATTTTAAATATTTGAACGATAATTTAATTTGAATCCCCGATATAACTTTGAATTTGACGATTAAATTATAAAAAGTTAATCGATTGAAAGTCGAATAAAAATTTGAATCTTCAGTTTTACGCTGAAGAAAAATATTTCAAAAGCTTTTAAAATTTATATTGATAACACTGAAGGTAATAGAACTTTCAGAATTGAATTTTAAACTGTTTTGCTCAGTTTTGAATTTAATTGTTTGAACCGATATTTAAAAATAGTCATTTTTCAAACAGTCTCGGAATTCGACGAAACCAGTTCCATTGGATCCGTAATATTGAATTATTGTCGGATTTCAAATTTCGTATTGATCGGAGTTGTTATGTGACCGTACGGTGAGTAAACGCGTTGATATAATATAACAAGATATTTTTGAATATAAAATATAAAGGTTAAATCAGTAGCCACCCTAGCATCTGATTTCCGTCGACCTAGTTGTCTCCTCTCGTACAAAACAACATTATCTCGTTCCTCCCTCTTCATAAAAAATCGAACGAAACCAAACAAAAAAATAATGGCCTCTGAAAGAAAATCGCAACTTCCCTTTCAAACGAAGCCTTCTCGTTCGATCTATACCTCTCCCCCTTTATTGTCGTTCACGAAATTCAAATCGCACTCGAAAGAAAAAAAAAGAAAGAAAAACCCTCTTCTCTCGTTTTAAAAACAAGCGAGCATTGAAATCTCGCGATTGTTCCTCATCGCGACTGTTCTTGAGGGGAGGCGAAATCGAACGCGAGTATTCGGTCGAGCTGTTGAGGTTGGGGTTTCGCCTGGGGGTATCGTGGCAACTGGTGGAGGCTCGAGTTGAGCAGGAGGTATCGCGCTCGCGTACGCGAGTTTGAGGGATTGGGGGTTTGGTGTTCGCGACGTGAACGAGGCAGTCGAAGGCATGGCACTCGCGAGCACGGCGATGAGGTTTCAGTCGCATGGGTCCAGGTTCGGGGTCAATCAAAGACAATGTGGTGGTCAATCATGGTTCGTTCGCGAGGTTAGGGTCGCGACTGGGAAAGATAGTTCGATCTCGATTTTGGGTGGTTCGACGACTTCCAGTGAGGTATAAATTTGTTTTCTTTTAAGGAATTTGTTTTACAGTATTTATAAATAATAATAAAAAGAAAATTGGATTTTTAAAACCTATATGGATTATTTTTCATATGCAGTTGAAAATGAAGAAAAGGTAGATTTAATTTACTAGGCTATGATAAAAATAATTTTATTAAGGTGTTTAATCTATTTAATTAACTCAATTAATTATTTTTAGAAATTGGTTTGCAATAGAATTATTGGATAATTAAAATTACCAAACGAGAATTGGTTATTCGTTATCTCGAATGTTAACAAATTGTATAAATTATTTATACAAGGTATAAAGAAAGAAAAATCGAGCCGAAAAGGAAATGGATGCAAAATAAAAAGCTAAGGTGAAATCTTCTCACTTAAAAAAAATTGAAAAGTGGAATTTTCAGTTATTGATTTGATTGCTACTGGATGTGATATTAGATATAATAGGATATATCTATATATAGCAATATATACATATTGGCATATGTATATATTGGATTGATTGATTTCCCGCCTCGTATAGCGGATGAGACCCTATTGCGCCGTTAGTAAGCGGATATTTTTATAAAACCCATATACCGCGATATTCCACCTCGAAGTGGAATTGGTATTGTGCTAACATCTGTGGATGCAGGGAAACAGGTTGGAGGGATCCAACTGGATTCCTCACCAGTATTTATTTATTTACAGATATTGATGTATATTCTGTTATCATATGTTGATATATGATGTTTGTTGTTGTGATTGACTAATTGGTGCTGTGTGCATCATCGGATTCAAGTTTTAAAAATAACGACTTTTAATTTAAAAGGATTTTTAAAGTGATCTTTGAAATTATACGTTTTATTAAATTTTTGAAGTGATTTATTTTAAATAAATAAACGTTCAAATTTTAAAGTTATAAAAGTTAAGATTTTTGTGAAATAAAATCAAAGTGTGATTTTTGAAATAAAAGTTAAGAAATTTATGAAATGGTTTAAATTTGGATTTCTAGTATTATAAACGGTTTATTTAAAAGATGTACAAGAATGGATATTTATAAATTTGAAATATTGGGATTATAAGACAAGTTTCTATAAGTGTTAAAATGAAGTGTAAATGGGATTTCATAAGCTAATGAAATCTGAAAGTTTTAAATTTTGTGAAGTTTAAAAGAACGATTTCTTTTAAAATAAATGAATTATAAGTTATATTAACTTATAAATTGAATAGGTCATTAAAGAAGATGTATAAATCGAAGTTGTTATAAAATGGAGATAGAATTTATAAACGTTGTTTTTTATAAATTCGAAAATAAATCAAATTTGATTGATTTTAAATATAGAGATTATTAAGGGAATTTTATCCACGATTTTGGACAGTGGATAAATTCTTGAAATAAATGTGTAGAAAAGATTGAAATGTGGTTAGTGAAGTATATTCACGATTTTGGACAGTGAATATATTTTTAAGTAAAATGGATATGGATTTGGGAAAGTGATATTTGAAATGAAGTTAATTGTTTTAAAAGATGTTTTAAAACGTGTGAACTGTCGAAATCATAGATTTCAACATTTATTGTTGAAATAGACGTTTTCGAAAAATAAGGAAATGGTGGACTATAACACTGTTGTTATAGTAAATGATTTCCGAAAGGAAATGTTTTTTTTATGTAGTATTGGGATTTATATATATCTATCTTAAAATCCGAATCCCTATACTAGTGATTTCGAGTCGTCGTAACGATGTTTTACGCAACATTCGTTTTGACTCAAATAGATGTTAAAAACTAATGATTTCCTTAAGGAATGAAATGTATACTTAATATTGATTTAAGTATATCGAATATTTTCAAATGTTGAAAATAAATAGATTTGTGAAATACTTATTTTTAAATAAGTATGGAAATGCTTTTCCAATATGAAATGAACTGTTTTGAGATTTTATCTTCAAAGATAAAATGAAATGTGGAAATTGGTTTGAAATTGTTTTCAAATGGTTAAGTGTGGAAATTATATATCTAGTAAAGATATTTTTGGAAAATAAATAATTTGGAAAATTATTTGGAATCTGATGATGTTGCACATCTTTATTGATAGTTAAATAACCGACTATCAATAATTACCTTGAATAGGTATTTGTTGTGAATGGGATGAATTTGAATGCCACACTTATTTTTGAATAAGCGCTCACTATTCGGGTTAGCCGGGAAAGGACCATGGGGTCGTATAACCCATTCCGAATATGTGATACGTCGTTATGAATTGCATTCGAAGACCGGTGTTGAAGACCGGATATTTTTGAAAATGGAAGGATTACTGTCGAGTTACTCTACATCGGCTGATCTCCGATTTAGAGGTTTTATCACCCTTAGTAACGGGAAGTCCGGACGTGATTAGAAATTTATCCGGATTTGCAAGGGCTTCGTGAGAAGTGCCTTCGGTTCTGTTCGATCCCGGAACAGACTTGTATGGATTGTGTGTCTGACGTTACAATTTGAGATATAAAGCTGATTTCTTTCAAATGCATATCTGTTGGTGGCGGAGAATTTATTCTCTTAGCTTAACACCCTTCTCTGAGACGTACGAGCTCAGAGGTTATGTAGTTGAAATTTATCAGCGATATACTCCCAATTTGGTAACGTGGCATACTGAGTGTTGCTGTGAAATGATCAGTGTTTGATCATTTGCGATATGATCATTTGTTTGATCTTATATCTTTGTGATCATAGGTTGATCATTTGTTTGACCCGAAGCATGGCTTTGTAGGAAGCGTAGCTTTGTGGACGAGACTTCGTCGAGCCTCACACCCCGGAAATGGTCGAAACAGGAAGGATGCAGCAAGGTTCTAGGGAGTAGCGCCCCTTAGTGTATGTCATTCCTTCTGGATAGAGGTGGTATCATGGTATGGAGCCCAGATACTTAACCTATGTGGTTGCTGCATTATTATTTTGATGTGGTTTGTTGGAAATCGGGGATCCTCGGGAAGATCGGTTACGATCGGGGGATGACATACGCGTTTCAGTAGTTACCTATTTTTGCAGAGGTAACCCGGCCTTGTGTTGGCAGAGATCTAACCGTAATGTTAGGTTATTTCTCGGGTCGTCTTTTCCAGGGACGTACCCATCGTGGATAGGAAGTTCCTTAGCCTGACCATTTGTTGGAAATCCAAAGAAACAATACGAGCCTTGTACGGTTTTAGTTGTAGAACCTGCCATTCACTTATGGTGGTCACCACTGTTTGGATGGTAGCTATAGTAGGCATAGTTCGGAATGTCTATGCTGGCTAAGATTTATATTCTACTTTCGAAATGATTTCTACACTATGCACTAATAATAATATCAAAAATGATTTGATTTTGCGTAGTAAGCATCTTTGACTATCATAAGAAGAAATCTCCTCCAATTCTGCGTTTGCATTGTGTGTGTGGTGGGAGGTCTTATGGTAGTTTCATTTTCCAAAAGCATTGCGAATTTGTTTTATTTTCTTTGTGAAAAATAACTGTTTTACGATCTCACACCAGTCACCATGACTGACTCGGAGTTTATTGTTTCCCTTCTAAACTCTGGGTGCCCACCAATTTCCACACGGGCAACCTAGAGTTATGTTATCAGGATATTCTGGAGCTTTGGAGATAAGCTGGATGACGAGACGTAGTATTTGTATCTGATAGTATTTATTTCGCTGTGTATTTTGTATGAGGACAAGTTTATATAACTGTCCATTGTTGTATATTGACTCTGATGATTGATGTATGTATAAAATGATATAGTTCTTTGTTTTAAAGATTATTCATTTATCTATTATATATTGTTCCGCTGCGATGTGTAAGATTCTGATATTGTTTCTGTATCTGATGTTGTTCTGTTGTTCTTCTTCTTCTGCTTTTTTCTTTTTTCTTAAACCCTCAGGGTTCGTATTTCCATGCCCCTTGAGTTAATCAATGGAGATTAGTGTTTAATCAAGGAGTACGGATTTGCGGGTCTTGACAACACCTTTTGAAGCACTATATGGAAGGCCATGCAGATCTCTAGTATGTTGGTTAGAGACCAGAAATAGATTAGTTCTTGGTCTAGATTTGGCGAGAGAAGCCACGGAGTAGATTGAGTTGATCCAAGCGAGAATGAAGGAAGCTTGGTCTAGGCAAAAAAGTTAAACGGATATGAGGCATAAGGGTTTGGAGTTCTTGGTTGGAGACCGTGTTTTTGTTAAGGTACCATCGATGAAAGGTGTAATATGATTTGGGAAGTCAGGGAAATTGATACCTATGTTTATTGGACCATTCCCTATCACAGAAAGGATCCAGAAACTCGCTTATAAGATAGAGTACCGAGCAGTTTGGCGGAAATCCACAATGTTTTTCATGTTTCTCATCTTAGTAAGTGTGTTCATGATCCAGAGACTACTATCATTCTGACCTCATTGGAAGACTTAGTGGTGGAACCCGACATGAGTATTGTTAGGCAACTAGTTCGTGTCATGGCTAGGGATGAGAAGAAGTTAAGAAACAAGATAGCCAGACTAGTGAAGGTCCAGTGGAGTGACAACGAGAGAGACTATACTCGGGAGACAGTGGACATAATTAGAGACACTTATCCTGATTTGTTTTGACGGTATGTTTCATACCTGTGTCATATGTTTTTCATATACCTTGTCGTAATTTCGAGGACAAAATTGTTTTAGAAGGAGAGTCTATAACACCCCTAATTTTGATTAACATTATTTAGATATTTAACAAGATGAATAAAATAAAGTAATGTAATTGTTCATGACTTAATTAATGGGTTAATAAGATTGATTATAGCTTAAATAAGGAGGAATAATGTGAGGGGAAAATAGGAAAAAGCTTTATTTCCTAAACATAAACCCTTCCATTCTTACTTCCTCATCTAAAATCACTTCATACAAACTAAAACAAAGAGAGGTCGGCTATTACAAGGAGATTTAAAAAGAGAAAAGGCTAGGAAATCAAAGGATAAAGCTCAAGGGGATCAAATCAACACTTAAATCTTATTCTCTTTATCTAATCTAAGTGAATAATAGCTATCCATCTCACTATTACTTGTTTATTTCGGTTTTATGCCTAACCCGAATCATTTGTTGTTGTTATGTCATGTTATGATTAATTGTTTGATTATATGCTTGAATGCTGAATTTTTTGATTTATTATGGAGTTATTTAATAGGTTTTAAGAGTGAAAACCTAATTTACAAAATCTAATTGACTTGAAATTTGGATATGATGCTCATAACATTATTTTAGAAGTGGATATTTAATTTCATAATTTTTCAAGTAAGTATGAATATTTTATAAATTTCCTAAGTGAGGAAAATGATTTATTTTGGTTTTAATTATTAAAAATAATTAAATAATATTTTTGGTCTCGAAATTTTTATATGTCAAAAAATATATTAATTCTGATTTTTGGATATTTTTCCTACGTGTTTATGATTTTATATGAATCTATTGGACTAGAAAGGCTTAATAATTATATTATGATGACTATAAATTAAATGGATTGCAAAATACTTTGGGAAAGATAAATCTGGTTTACCGCAATTTTCTGGAAAAGAAATTGATACAATATAGCTTTAACCAATAGAAATTGGATATGGGCTGGGGTTTGGTGAAAAGAAATTGCTTTTTAAAGAAATTAAACAGTTTCTATGTTAATTATGAGATTGCCACGTCATTATTAATCAACGTTGACGTCCATCCATGCTGCATCTATCAATGCTGCATATTTTATATCAGCTATAGTAATGCTATTAATATTGCTTTCAAGTTAAAGGTATCAAGGCATTAATGCCGCATATTTTATATCGGCAATAGTAATGCCGCTAGTATTGCTTTCAAGTTAAAGGTATCAAGGCAGCAATGCCGCATAGTTTATATCGGCTATAGTAATGCTGCTAATATTGCTTCTAAGTTAAAGGTATCAAGGCAGCAATGTTGTATATTTTATATCGAATATAGTAATGCCGCAAGTTTTCACCATGGTTTTAAACAATGCCGCATGCTTTCTATTTGACATCATAAGCTTAAAGTAGTAATGCCGAAAGTAATAGTTCCAATATTAACTATTTTAGGCAGTAATGCCACTAGTATATAAAATTGCAATGATGTCGCCTGTTATCAATTTTGGCATTAGTGTTATAGCGGCATAGTAGCCCAGTTTTATGAGTTCAATGTCAACTGTTTTACGGCATTAATGTCAGAAGTCATCAATGTTGACCTTACTGTTTTAAAGCACCAATATCAATGGTTTTATGATATTGATGTTGAAGCTTATCAATGTCGACATTCTCATGCTTCCAAGTTTAAAGGCTTTATACTATGCACACTTTATAACTTATATTTTATACCATGCAACATAGGTGATATTGGCCTAATGGCCCCGTATTTTATTAAATCAGAGCTATTTATTAATAGCGACATAGAAGGGATGTGATAATCTATGTAGGCAGTATCAATGCCACACTTTATTAATATAATTAGTTTTATTGTGTGGCTTCATAACCTAAGGTTTTAGAGGTGCGATGGCCTTAAATTGATTTCGAAGCTTTACATAAAATTTTGGATAAAATAAAGAGTTATAATTTCCTTGTTTTAAGTATGATTTCAAGGGTTCAATCGTTAATAAAGAATAATGTTTTCAAGGAAATAAAGAGGGTATTTAGCTCAGAATTTAACTAGCGAAATTATTGTTCTTATCACCATTAGATAAATTATGATATGATAAATTGACTCAAGGGTTAGAGAATAGAAAACCATATAATGAGACTGATGTAGGGTAACACCCTATACTTCAACTGTTAGCCCCTAGTTGATATTAGTTGTGACGCCCCACCTCTATACCCACGCTAACCAATAACACTACGATGTAGTGCTGTCAATTAGCATGGAGAATAAGGCTGTGGAGGAGCGACCATCCATGTAACTTCTTTGTGCGAGCACCAATATGTCAGATAGAACAAATCCGACATACCGATACAAACATAAAGCTATCACACGGTGGCTATATATAACCTTCGGAAACAAACATAGAAATAATCATAACATAAATCAGTCACAGACATCCATATCACAAAGGCGGAAGAAGATATGAATAAATATATAACACATTCAAGTGTACATCAGAGTAGTGGTCAGAAAGATCCACGATAATACAAAAGAATAGCATCACGTGCTATACAAAAGAATAAGTACACAACATAGAGTCTATATCTCAAATGTGTACATCCAAAAACTACTAATCTATGTAGTTAGCCAAAAGTCAGAATAATCCTGAAGAGAAGTCAAGCAGAAGCACCTGTAACATCTCGGTCTGACCCGAGTATTATTTATAAGAAAATAATAAACGGATCAGTCTAGCTATAAATATCAGATGATATGGTATAAAGTAAACGACATGACATGAACATGTAATAACCATAACGTCGTGCTACTATAAGTACGTAAATGATGATCAACAAGAGATTAATCAATTCCACAAGGATCTTCTCAAAGATCCAAACCCATAAAAAGGTAATGACACACAAATTCACCAATACACAAAAACTGATATCATATCAATGAAAACCACAAAAGTTGGTGAAGCTCTAAATCCAGAAATCAACACACGAAATCCAGAACAAATCCCAGAAATCAACACACGAAATCCAGAAATCACTAAAAGGGGGAAGTCCGAGCACACGGACGAGAAGCTATCTCATGGAAGCTATCCATTTAATTTTCCGAACACACGGATGGCCCGAAGGCCTTTGACACACGAACGGCCCAAAGACCATGGGGTGCAACCCCATATATGTGAGTAGAAACATCACCCAAGCGGGGTCTAGTCTCCCTCGCAGACAAAGAGACATCGCTCAATCGCTAGTCTAAATCACAAGAATGATCGTCATGATCATAAGGAAGTGCCAATCACACCAAGCTAGTAAATATATGAGTTTAGCTTCGTGTCCCATAACCACTTGCTTAACTTAAATATTTACGAACAAGCTGTAAATCTTCACTAGGAAATTGTCACAAAAAGGGTTCAATCGAACAAGTCCAAGAGCTAACCGACGAAGTGAATGCAAGCGTTCCATACCACTCGTTTTACTAAGTCGTTTAATTCGATTTCTCATCCGAGTGAAGTAAAGGCTTGTATATACTAGTAGATTAGAAAACGGTTTTGAGAAGAAAGAGCTTTGTAGTAAAATAGTGTTGAAATCGCTTTGATGAAAGAGTTTTGAAATTTACTACTAGTATTGAAACCTTCATATCTTTAAAGTGACAAGTCACAATACGATTGTTGAAACAAATCGAATCACATAAATTCACATTCGAAGACGTGAGAAAAATCCAAAGAAATCAATTCCCAAAACCATCAAAGTAGGAAGTTCTGTTGAATGTTTTTCAGATAAGATCGCCAACGGAGGGGGGTCCAGGGGGGTGGCAACCCCCTAGGTGGGGGTGCGGGGGCAACGCCCCTGCTACGGGGTTCGACCTGAAGATTTAGTAAGTCTATCAACAATCACCCATAAGCTATTATGACCCGAACGAGAACGGGGAAGGCCATCAATAAAATCCATGGAAATTTGATCCCACTTCCATATTGGAATTTCCAATGGTTGCAATAACCCACCGGGCCTTTGATGTTCAGCCTTAACAAGTTGGCAAGTCATGCAACACTTAACAAAGTTAGCGATATCAGATTTCATTCCTTCCCAATAATAAAGTCGCTTCATATCAGCGTACATTTTACTGCTACCGGGATGAATGGAATACTTGGAACGATGAGAATCTTCTAGAATGTCTCTACGAAGATCACTAATATTTGGTACGATCAATCTACCAAATTTTCGAATGCTGCCACGAAAATCAATATCAAAGTCTTTCAAACCTTCAATATCGGTTTTATCCCTAATATTCTGGCTAAGTAAAGACAATTCAGGATCTAGCTATTGAGCTTCAAGAATGCGGTCTAATAGAGAAGGATGAGCCTCAAGGCTACATAAAACAAGAGATGAACATAATTCGGAAACACGATCTCGAATTTCACAAGTGGATAAAAGTTCGAGATCGTTCCATTCAGATATCATCATGGAAACAACCGCTTGTTGTTTTCGACTAAGTGTGTCAGCAACTCGATTTCCCTTTCCGGGAGTATAAAGGATATCAAGATAATAAGAGGCAAGGAATTCGAGCCAACGCTGTTGACGTAAATTAAGTTCCTTTTGAGAGAATAAATATTTCAAAGACTTATGATCATGATCAAGTATAAAATTTTCTCCCAAAAGATAATGTCGCCAAATTCGAAGGGCGAAAACGATAGCCGCGAGTTCTAAATCATGTGTGGCATATCTAGTCTCAGCCGGCTTCAATTGCCTAGAAGCATAAGCAATAACACGTTCTTTTTGCATAAGAACGGCTCCCAAACCAACGCGACTAGCATCGGTATAAACGACAAAGTCTTGATTCCCTTCGGGAATAATAAGAATAGGAGCATCAGAAAGGAGTTCTTTTAATTTCTGAAAAGAAGTTTCACATTTGTTCGACCAAATGTATTTAACACCTTTCTTTGTTAAGCCAGTAAGAGGAACGACAATCTTAGAAAAGTCTTTTATAAAACGGCGGTAATAACCTGCCAATTCGAGAAAGCTACGGATTTCAGTCACGCTCTCCGGTCTCTTCCAATTTTGAATCGCTTCAATCTTTGAAGGATCCACTGATATTCCGGATTCGGAAATAATATGACCGAGAAACTTCACACTAGATTGCCAAAAATGGCATTTAGAAAATTTTGCTTTTAGTTGATTGCTCCTAAGAGTTTCCAATACAATTCGAAGATGCTTTTCATGTTCCTCCTCGGTACGACCTAAGTGAAGACAAGCGGCCTACGACCTAAAGCAAAATGAGGTCTAACGACCTAAGGGTTCACGCGACCTAACACAATGCCCGAGCGACCTAACTGGAGCAAGCGAGTTATAGGTCATACGACCTAATGGTGAGCGACTTAAGGGAGGCGAGCGACTTAAGGTCCAACGACCTACGACTTAACAGAGTCGAGCGACCTAAAAGCACACGACCTAACTAGCAGAGGAGATTTAAGGTCGGTAACGACTTACGACTTACGAAATGGAGGGTGAACGGCTTAACAAGGTTCACGACCTAAAGGGGGTCGACCCAACGAGTTATAGGTATAATGACCTATCGGTTTAAAGGTCATGCGACCTAAAAACCACGCGACCTACGACTTAACAGAAGCCTAGGTCGGGGACGACCTACGAGATAAACCAGGCCGACTTAGTGGACGAGCGACCTAAGGTAAATGGTCCAACGACCTAACTCGAACAACTTAGCAGGAGCTTAGGTCGGAGACGACCTACGAGATAAACCTGGGCGAGCGACTTAACATTTGCCTAGAGATTATAGGTCGGAAACGACCTACGACTTAAGTCCAGGCGACTTTTCCACGCGCGTGCCACGAACCCGAACGACATAAGGGTCCAGAACGACCTAAGGCTGGAAATTCACCAAAAACGCTAAAAGTGGAGTTTTTCGCCAATCCAATCCAAACCAAATGCAGATATTCATACAAATGCAATAGGGGATCATTCCCAACAGCCCAATGACATCTATAGGCAAGATGTGAGATCAAAAATCTCACCTTTTCACTAAAATGGATGAAGATGGAGATTGAATGCAAGGAGAAGCAATCCAAAGCTTGAATCCACTATCTTCTACTTGAATTTGATGTTGAATCTCGGATTTGCAATAGAATTTAAGTTTGGAGTTTTAATTTCCACTTCCCACCACCATTTTTGATGAAGCTTGAATGTTATTTGGTGAAGTGATGAAGAGAAGAGGGGGTTGAGCTGAGTTAGTGTGTGTTCAGCCCAAACCAAAGTCCTAAGCCAAAAAGTGACGAAAATTTCACTATCTCCAAACATATCGAAGTTTACACTCAAAAAGATCGCAAACGTCATTTTAAACTCAATGGAAGTGGTCTTGAGTCCTAATTTGACCGTATGCAAAAAGTAGCTTTTTGGACTAACATTCGACTAACGATAAAATATTTAAATATAAAATCGATAGATATGCGGGTTGTTACAGACTCACCTCCTTAAAGAAATTGCGTCCTCGCAATATATACGGTGGAAATAAAAAGTAACAACCATAAAAGCATATTAACACAAAAGAAATTGGAATTAAGAAGTTTACCTTAAAGAGCAGGAGAAAGTAATTCCGGATGTGTACGCTCGATGAATTCTCTAGTTTCCCAAGAGCAATCCTTAGGATTTGAGGACCATTGAACTTTAACAAGCGGAACATCTTTATTTCGAAGTCGTTTGATCTCCGAAGCAATAATTCAAATAGGATGCTGCTCATAAGTTAAATTAGGTGAAACTTCTATCTCTTCCATAACACCGGGCTCAAGAATGGAATCGGAACCCCGAAGGCACTTCCGTAATTGAGATACGTGGAAGACGTCATGCATAGCAGAAAACTGAGCCGGTAATGAAAGGCGATAAGCCAAGGAACCAATACGTTCAGTGATAGGAAATGGCCCAATATATCGAGGCGCTAACTTTCCCGATCGACTGAAACGTACAACACCCTTCATTGGTGAAACACGAATAAATACAAGATCACCAACAGAAAATTCTAATTTCCTTCTTCGGTTATCGACATAGGATTTTTGTCTACTCTGGGCTTCTTTCATCCTATGTCGAATAAGTTCAATCTTTTCTGTGGAATCTCGAATAAAGTCTGGTCCTAAAACCAGTTTCTCACCGGCCTCAAGCCAACAAGAAGGAGATCGGCATGGCCTTCCATAGAGTGCCTCGAAAGGAGCCATACCAATACTAGATTGGAAGCTGTTATTATAGGAAAACTCAACAAGTGAAATATGATCTTCCCAACTTCCACCAAAGTCAAGAACACAAGCACGAAGAAGATCTTCAAGTGTTTGATTCACACGCTCGGTTTGTCCATCGGACTGGGGGTGATAAGCGGTGCTAAAATTAAGGTTCGTTCCCAAAGCTTTTTGAAGACTCTTCCAGAATCCACTAGTAAACAATGGACCACGATCACTAACAATGGAAGAAGGAACTCCATGCAGTTTAACAATTTCTTTAATAAAGAGCTTGGCCAGAAGAGGAACGGTTCGGTTCGACCGAACAGGAATAAAATGGGCAGAAATAGTAAGTCCATCAACAATCACCCATAAGCTATTATGACCCGAACGAGAACGGGGAAGGCCATCAATAAAATCCATGGAAATTTGATCCCACTTCCATACTGGAATTTCCAATGGTTGCAATAACCCACCGGGCCTTTGATGTTCAGCCTTAACAAGTTGGCAAGTCATGCAACACTTAACAAAGTTAGCGATATCAGATTTCATTCCTTCCCAATAATAAAGTCGCTTCATATCAGCGTACATTTTACTACTACCGGGATGAATGGAATACTTGGAACGATGAGAATCTTCTAGAATGTCTCTACGAAGATCACTAATATTTGGTACGATCAATCTACCAAATTTTCGAATGCCGCCACGAAAATCAATAACAAAGTCTTTCAAACCTTCAATATCGGTTTTATCCCTAATATTCTGGCTAAGCAAAGCCAATTCAGGATCTAGCCTTTGAGCTTCAAGAATGCGGTCTAAAAGAGAAGGATGAGCCTCAAGGCTACATAAAACAAGAGATGAACATAATTCAGAAACACGATCTCGAATTTCACAAGTGGATAAAAGTTCGAGATCGTTCCATTCAGATATCATCATGGAAACAACCGCTTGTTGTTTTCGACTAAGTGCGTCAGCAACTCGATTTCCCTTTCCGAGAGTATAAAGGATATCAAGATCATAAGAGGCAAGGAATTCGAGCCAATGCTGTTGACGCAAATTAAGTTCCTTTTGAGAGAATATATATTTCAAAGACTTATGATCAGTATAAAGTATAAACTTTTCTCCCAAAAGATAATGTCGCCAAATTCGAAGGGCGAAAACGATAGCCGCGAGTTCTAAATCATGTGTGGCATATCTAGTCTCAGCCGGCTTCAATTGCCTAGAAGCATAAGCAATAACACGTTCTTTTTGCATAAGAACGGCTCCCAAACCAATGCGACTAGCATCGGTATAAACGACAAAGTCTTGATTCCCTTCGGGAATAATAAGAATAGGAGCATCAGAAAGGAGTTTTTTTAATTTCTGAAAAGAAGTTTCACATTTGTCCGACCAAATGTATTTAACACCTTTCTTTGTTAAGCCAGTAAGAGGAACGACAATCTTAGAAAAGTCTTTTATAAAACGGCGGTAATAACCTGCCAATCCGAGAAAGCTACGGATTTCAGTCATGCTCTCCGGTCTCTTCCAATTTTGAATCGCTTCAATCTTTGAAGGATCCACTGATATTCCGGATTCGGAAATAATATGATCGAGAAACTTCACACTAGATTGCCAAAAATGGCATTTAGAAAATTTTGCTTTTAGTTGATTGCTCCTAAGAGTTTCCAATACAATTCGAAGATGCTTTTCGTGTTCCTCCTCGGTACGACCTAAGTGAAGACAAGCGGCCTACGACCTAAAGCAAAATGAGGTCTAACGACCTAAGGGTTCACGCGACCTAACACAATGACCGAGCGACCTAACTGGAGCAAGCGACTTATAGGTCATACGACCTAATGGTGAGCGACTTAAGGGAGGCGAGCGACTTAAGTTCCAACGACCTACGACTTAACAGAGTCGAGCGACCTAAAAGCACATAACCTAACTAGCAGAGGATATTTAAGGTCGGTAACGACTTACGACTTACGAAATGGAGGGTGAACGACTTAACAAGGTTCACGACATAAAGGGGGTCGACCCAACGAGTTATAGGTCTAACGACCTATCGGTTTAAAGGTCATGCGACCTAAAAACCACGCGACCTACGACTTAACAGAAGCCTAGGTCGGGGACGACCTACGAGATAAACCAGGCCGACTTAGTGGACGAGCGACCTAAGGTAAATGGTCCAACGACCTAACTCGAACGACTTAGCAGGAGCTTAGGTCGGAGAAGACCTACGAGATAAACCAGGGAGAGCGACTTAACGTTTGCCTAGAGATTATAGGTCGGAAACGACCTACGACTTAAGTCCAGGCGACTTTTCCACGTGCGCGCCACGAACCTGAGCGACCTAAGGGTCCAGAACGACCTAAGGCTGGAAATTCAACAAAAACGCTAAAAAGTGGAGTTTTTCGCCAATCCAATCCAAACCAAATGTAGATATTCATACAAATGCAATAGGGGATCATTCCCAACAGCCCAATGACATCTATAGGCAAGATGTGAGATCAAAAATCTCACCTTTTCACTAAAATGGATGAAGATGGAGATTGAATGCAAGGAGAAGCAATCCAAAGCTTGAATCCACTATCTTCTACTTGAATTTGATGTTGAATCTCGGATTTGCAATAGAATTTAAGTTTGGAGTTTTAATTTCCACTTCCCACCACCATTTTTGATGAAGCTTGAATGTTATTTGGTGAAGTGATGAAGAGAAGAGGGGGTTGGGCTGAGTTAGTGTGTGTTCAGCCCAAACCAAAGTCCTAAGCCAAAAAGTGATGAAAATTTCACTATCTCCAAACATATCGAAGTTTGCACTCAAAAAGATCGCAAACGTCATTTTAAACTCAATGGAAGTGGTCTCGAGTCCTAATTTGACCGTATGCAAAAAGTAGCTTTTCGGACTAACATCCGACTAACGATAAAATATTTAAATATAAAATCGATAGATATGCGGGTTGTTACAGACTCCCCTCCTTAAAGAAATTGCGTCCTCGTAATATATACGGTGGAAATAAAAAGTAACAACCATAAAAGCATATTAACACAAAAGAAATTGGAATTAAGAAGTTTACCTTAAAGAGCAGGAGAAAGTAATTCCGGATGTGTACGCTCGATGAATTCTCTAGTTTCCCAAGAGCAATCCTTAGGATTTGAGGACCATTGAACTTTAAAAAGTGGAACATCTTTATTTCGAAGTCGTTTGATCTCCGAAGCAATAATTCAAATAGGATGTTGCTCATAAGTTAAATTAGGTGAAACTTCTATCTCTTCCACAACACCGGGCTCAAGAATGGAATCGGAACCCCGAAGGCACTTCCGTAATTGAGATACGTGGAAGACATCATGCATAGCAGAAAACTGAGCCGGTAATGAAAGGCGATAAGCCAAGGAACCAATACGTTCAGTGATAGGAAATGGCCCAATATATCGAGGCGCTAACTTTCCCGATCGACTGAAACGTACAACACCCTTCATTGGTGAAACACGAATAAATACAAGATCACCAACAGAAAATTCTAATTTCCTTCTTCGGTTATCGGCATAGGATTTTTGTCTACTCTGGGCTTCTTTCATCCTATGTCGAATAAGTTCAATCTTTTCTATGGAATCTCGAATAAAGTCTGGTCCTAAAACCAGTTTCTCACTTGCCTCAAGCCAACAAGAAGGAGATCGGCATGGCCTTCCATAGAGTGCCTCGAAAGGAGCCATACCAATACTAGATTGGAAGCTGTTATTATAGGAAAACTCAACAAGTGAAATATGATCTTCCCAACTTCCACCAAAGTCAAGAACACAAGCACGAAGAAGATCTTCAAGTGTTTGATTCACACGCTTGGTTTGTCCATCGGACTGGGGGTGATAAGCGGTGCTAAAATTAAGCTTCGTTCCCAAAGCTTTTTGAAGACTCTTCCAGAATCCACTGGTAAACAATGGATCACGATCACTAACAATGGAAGAAGGAACTCCATGCAGTTTAACAATTTCTTTAATAAAGAGCTTGGCCAGAAGAGGAACGGTTCGGTTCGACCGAACAGGAATAAAATGGGCAGATTTAGTAAGTCTATCAACAATCACCCATAAGCTATTATGACCCGAACGAGAACGGGGAAGGCCATCAATAAAATCCATGGAAATTTGATCCCACTTCCATGCTGGAATTTCCAATGGTTGCAATAACTCACTGGGCCTTTGATGTTCAGCCTTAACAAGTTGGCAAGTCATGCAACACTTAACAAAGTTAGCGATATCAGATTTCATTCCTTCCCAATAATAAAGTCGCTTCATATCAGCGTACATTTTACTGCTACTGGGATGAATGGAATACTTGGAACGATGAGAATCTTCTAGAATGTCTCTACGAAGATCACTAATATTTGGTACGATCAATCTACCAAATTTTCGAATGCCGCCACGAAAATCAATATCAAAGTCTTTCAAACCTTCAATATCGGTTTTATCCCTAGGCTAAGCAAAGCCAATTCAGGATCTAGCCTTTGAGCTTCAAGAATGCGGTCTAATAGAGAAGGATGAGCCTCAAGGCTACATAAAACAAGAGATGAACATAATTTGGAAACACGATCTCGAATTTCACAAGTGGATAAAAGTTTGAGATCGTTCCATTCAGATATCATTATGGAAACAACCGCTTGTTGTTTTCGACTAAGTGCGTCAGCAACTCGATTTCCCTTTCCGAGAGTATAAAGGATATCAAGATAATAAGAGGCAAGGAATTCGAGCCAACACTGTTGACGCAAATTAAGTTCCTTTTGAGAGAATAAATATTTCAAAGACTTATGATCAGTATAAAGTATAAACTTTTCTCCCAAAAGATAATGTCGCCAAATTCGAAGGGCGAAAACGATAGCCGCGAATTCTAAATCATGTGTGGCATATCTAGTCTCAGCCGGCTTCAATTGCCTAGAAGCATAAGCAATAACACGTTCTTTTTGCATAAGAACGGCTCCCAAACCAACGCGACTAGCATCGGTATAAACGACAAAGTCTTGATTCCCTTTGGGAATAATAAGAATAGGAGCATCAAAAAGGTGTTCTTTTAATTTCTGAAAAGAAGTTTCATATTTGTCCGACCAAATGTATTTAACACCTTTCTTTGTTAAGCCAGTAAGAGGAACGACAATCTTAGAAAAGTCTTTTATAAGACGGCGGTAATAACCTGCCAATCCGAAAAAGCTACGGATTTCAGTCACGCTCTCCGGTCTCTTCCAATTTTGAATCGCTTCAATCTTTGAAGGATCCACTGATATTCCGGATTCGGAAATAATATGACCGAGAAACTTCACACTAGATTGCCAAAAATGGCATTTAGAAAATTTTGCTTTTAGTTGATTGCTCCTAAGAGTTTCCAATACAATTCGAAGATGCTTTTCGTGTTCCTCCTCGGTACGACCTAAGTGAAGACAAGCGGCCTACGACCTAAAGCAAAATGAGGTCTAACGACCTAAGGGTTCACGCGACCTAACACAATGCCCGAGCGACCTAACTGGAGAAAGCGACTTATAGGTCATACGACCTAATGGTGAGCGACTTAAGGGAGGCGAGCGACTTAAGGTCCAATGACCTACGACTTAACAGAGTCGAGCGACCTAAAAGCACACGACCTAACTAGCAGAGGAGATTTAAGGTCGGTAACGACTTACGACTTACGAAATGGAGGGTGAACGACTTAACAAGGTTCACGACCTAAACGGGGTCGACCCAACGAGTTATAGGTCTAACGACCTATCGGTTTAAAGGTCATGCGACCTAAAAACCACGCGACCTACGACTTAACAGAAGCCTAGGTCGGGGACGACCTACGAGATAAACCAGGCCGACTTAGTGGACGAGCGACCTAAGGTAAATGGTCCAACGACCTAACTCGAACGACTTAGCAGGAGCTTAGGTCGGAGACGACCTACGAGATAAACCAGGGCGAGCGACTTAACGTTTGCCTAGAGATTATAGGTCGGAAACGACCTACGACTTAAGTCCAGGCGACTTTTCCACGCGCGCGCCACGAACCCGAGCGACCTAAGGGTCCAAAACGACCTAAGGCTGGAAATTCACCAAAAACGCTAAAAAGTGGAGTTTTTCGCCAATCCAATCCAAACCAAATGCAGATATTCATACAAATGCAATAGGGGATCATTCCCAACAACCCAATGACATCTATAGGCAAGATGTGAGATCAAAAATCTCACCTTTTCACTAAAATGGATGAAGATGGAGATTGAATGCAAGGAGAAGCAATCCAAAGCTTAAATCCACTATCTTCTACTTGAATTTGATGTTGAATCTCGGATTTGCAATAGAATTTATGTTTGGAGTTTTAATTTCCACTTCCCACCACCATTTTTGATGAAGCTTGAATGTTATTTGGTGAAGTGATGAAGAGAAGAGGGGGTTGGGCTGAGTTAGTGTGTGTTCAGCCCAAACCAAAGTCCTAAGCCAAAAAGTGACGAAAATTTCACTATCTCCAAACATATCGAAGTTTGCACTCAAAAAGATCGCAAACATCATTTTGAACTCAATGGAAGTGGTCTCGAGTCCTAATTTGACAGTATGCAAAAAGTAGCTTTTCGGACTAACATCCGACTAACGATAAAATATTTAAATATAAAATCGATAGATATGCGGGTTGTCACAGACTCCCCTTCTTAAAGAAATTGCGTCCTCGCAATATATACGGTGGAAATAAAAAGTAACAACCATAAAAGCATATTAACACAAAAGAAATTGGAATTAAGAAGTTTACCTTAAAGAGCAGGAGAAAGTAATTCCGGATGTGTACGCTCGATGAATTCTCTAGTTTCCCAAGGGCAATCCTTAGGATTTGAGGACCATTGAACTTTAACAAGCGGAACATCTTTATTTCGAAGTCGTTTGATCTCCAAAGCAATAATTCGAATAGGATGCTGCTCATAAGTTAAATTCGGTGAAACTTCTATCTCTTCCACAACACCGGGCTCAGGAATGGAATCGGAACCCCGAAGGCACTTCCGTAATTGAGATACGTGGAACACGTCATGCATAGCAGAAAACTGAGCCGGTAATGAAAGGCGATAAGCCAAGGAACCAATACGTTCAGTGATAGGAAATGGCCCAATATATCGAGGCGCTAACTTTCCCGATCGACTAAAACGTACAACACCCTTCATTGGTGAAACACGAATAAATACAAGATCACCAACAGAAAATTCTAATTTCCTTCTTCGGTTATCGGCATAGGATTTTTGTCTACTCTGGGCTTCTTTCATCCTATGTCGAATAAGTTCAATCTTTTCTGTGGAATCTCGAATAAAGTCTGGTCCTAAAACCAGTTTCTCACCGGCCTCAAGCCAACAAGAAGGAGATCGGCATGGCCTTCCATAGAGTGCCTCGAAAGGAGCCATACCAATACTAGATTGGAAGCTGTTATTATAGGAAAACTCAACAAGTGAAATATGATCTTCCCAACTTCCACCAAAGTCAAGAACACAAGCACGAAGAAGATCTTCAAGTGTTTGATTCACACGCTCGGTTAGTCCATCGGACTGGGGGTGATAAGCGGTGCTAAAATTAAGCTTCGTTCCCAAAGCTTTTTGAAGACTCTTCCAGAATCCACTAGTAAACAATGGATCACGATCACTAACAATGGAAGAAGGAACTCCATGCAGTTTAACAATTTCTTTAATAAAGAGCTTGGCCAGAAGAGGAACGGTTCGGTTCGACCGAACAGGAATAAAATGGGCAGATTTAGTAAGTCTATCAACAATCACCCATAAGCTATTATGACCCGAACGAGAACGGGGAAGGCCATCAATAAAATCCATGGAAATTTGATCCCACTTCCATACTGGAATTTCCAATGGTTGCAATAACCCACCGGGCCTTTGATGTTCAGCCTTAACAAGTTGGCAAGTCATGCAACACTTAACAAAGTTAGCGATATCAGATTTCATTCCTTCCCAATAATAAAGTCGCTTCATATCAGCGTACATTTTACTGCTACCGGGATGAATGGAATACTTGGAACGATGAGAATCTTCTAGAATGTCTCTACGAAGATCACTATTAATTGGTACGATCAATCTACCAAATTTTCGAATGCCGCCACGAAAATCAATATCAAAGTCTTTCAAACCTTCAATATCGGTTTCATCCCTAATATTCTGGCTAAGCAAAGCCAATTCAGGATCTAGCCTTTGAGCTTCAAGAATGCGGTCTAATAGAGAAGGATGAGCCTCAAGGCTACATAAAACAAGAGATGAACATAATTCGGAAACACGATCTTGAATTACACAAGTGGATAAAAGTTCGAGATCGTTCCATTCAGATATCATCATGGAAACAACCGCTTGTTGTTTTCGACTAAGTGCGTCAGTAACTCGATTTCCCTTTCCGAGAGTATAAAGGATTTCAAGATCATAAGAGGCAAGGAATTCGAGCCAACGCTGTTGACGCAAATTAAGTTCCTTTTGAGAGAATAAATATTTCAAAGACTTATGATCAGTATAAAGTATAAACTTTTCTCCCAAAAGATAATGTCGCCAAATTCGAAGGGCGAAAACTATAGCCGCGAGTTCTAAATCATGTGTGGCATATCTAGTCTCAGCCGGCTTTAATTGCCTAGAAGCATAAGCAATAACATGTTCTTTTTGCATAAGAACGGCTCCCAAACCAACGCGACTAGCATCGGTATAAACGACAAAGTCTTGATTCCCTTCGGGAATAATAAGAATAGGAGCATCAGAAAGGAGTTCTTTTAATTTCTGAAAAGAAGTTTCACATTTGTCCGACCAAATGTATTTAACACCTTTCTTTGTTAAGCCAGTAAGAGGAACGACAATCTTAGAAAAGTCTTTTATAAAACGGCGGTAATAACCTGCCAATCCGAGAAAGCTACGGATTTCAGTCACGCTCTCCGGTCTCTTCCAATTTTGAATCGCTTCAATCTTTGAAGGATCCACTGATATTCCGGATTCGGAAATAATATGACCGAGAAACTTCACACTAGATTGCCAAAAATGGCATTTAGAAAATTTTGCTTTTAGTTGATTGCTCCTAAGAGTTTCCAATACAATTCGAAGATGCTTTTCGTGTTCCTCCTCGGTACGACCTAAGTGAAGACAAGCGGCCTACGACCTAAAGCAAAATGAGGTCTAACGACCTAAGGGTTCACCCGACCTAACACAATGGCCGAGTGACCTAACTGGAGCAAGCGACTTATAGGTCATACAACCTAATGGTGAGCGACTTAAGGGAGGCGAGCGACTTAAGGTCCAACGACCTACGACTTAACAGAGTCGAGCGACCTAAAAGAACACGACCTAACTAGCAGAGGAGATTTAAGGTCGGTAACGACTTACGACTTACTAAATGGAGGGTGAACGACTTAACAAGGTTCACGGCCTAAAGGGGGTCGACCCAACGAGTTATAGGTCTAACGACCTATCGGTTTAAAGGTCATGCGACCTAAAAACCACGCGACCTACGACTTAACAGAAGCCTAGGTCGGGGACGACCTACGAGATAAACCAGGCCGACTTAGTGGACGAGCGACCTAAGGTAAATGGTCCAACGACCTAACTCGAACGACTTAGCAGGAGCTTAGGTCGGAGACGACCTACGAGATAAACCAGGGCGAGCGACTTAACGTTTGCCTAGAGATTATAGGTCGGAAACGACCTACGACTTAAGTCCATGCGACTTTTCCACGCGCGCGCCACGAACCCGAGCGACCTAAGGGTCCAGAACGACCTAAGGCTGGAAATTCACCAAAAACGCTAAAAAGTGGAGTTTTTCGCCAATCCAATCCAAACCAAATGCATATGTTCATACAAATGCAATAGGGGATCATTCCCAACAGCCCAATGACATCTATAGGCAAGATGTGAGATCAAAAATCTCACCTTTTCACTAAAATGGATGAAGATGGAGATTGAATGCAAGGAGAAGCAATCCAAAGCTTGAATCCACTATCTTCTACTTGAATTTGATGTTGAATCTCGGATTTGCAATAGAATTTAAGTTTGGAGTTTTAATTTCCACTTCCCACCACCATTTTTGATGAAGCTTGAATGTTATTTGGTGAAGTGATGAAGAGAAGAGGGGGTTGGGCTGAGTTAGTGTGTGTTCAGCCCAAACCAAAGTCCTAAGCCAAAAAGTGACGAAAATTTCACTATCTCTAAACATATCGAAGTTTGCACTCAAAAAGATCGCAAACGTCATTTTGAACTCAATGGAAGTGGTCTCGAGTCCTAATTTGACCGTATGCAAAAAGTAGCTTTTCGGACTAACATCCGACTAACGATAAAATATTTAAATATAAAATCGATAGATATGCGGGTTGTCACAGACTCCCCTCCTTAAAGAAATTGCGTCCTCGCAATATATACGGTGGAAATAAAAAGTAACAACCATAAAAGCATATTAACACAAAAGAAATTGGAATTAAGAAGTTTACCTTAAAGAGCAGGAGAAAGTAATTCCGGATGTGTACGCTCGATGAATTCTCTAGTTTCCCAAGAGCAATCCTTAGGATTTGAGGACCATTGAACTTTAACAAGCGGAACATCTTTATTTCGAAGTCGTTTGATCTCCGAAGCAATAATTCGAATAGGATGCTGCTCATAAGTTAAATTAGGTGAAACTTCTATCTCTTCCACAACACCGGGCTCAAGAATGGAATCGGAACCCCGAAGGCACTTCCGTAATTGAGATACGTGGAAGACGTCATGCATAGCAGAAAACTGAGCCGGTAATGAAAGGCGATAAGCCAAGGAACCAATACGTTCAGTGATAGGAAATGGCCCAATATATCGAGGCGCTAACTTTCCCGATCGACTAAAACGTACAACACCCTTCATTGGTGAAACACGAATAAATACAAGATCACCAACAGAAAATTCTAATTTCCTTCTTCGGTTATCGGCATAGGATTTTTGTCTACTCTGGGCTTCTTTCATCCTATGTCGAATAAGTTCAATCTTTTCTGTGGAATCTCGAATAAAGTCTGGTCCTAAAACCAGTTTCTCACCGGCCTCAAGCCAACAAGAAGGAGATCGGCATGGCCTTCCATAGAGTGCCTCGAAAGGAGCCATACCAATACTAGATTGGAAGCTGTTATTATAGGAAAACTCAACAAGTGAAATATGATCTTCCCAACTTCCACCAAAGTCAAGAACACAAGCACGAAGAAGATCTTCAAGTGTTTGATTCACACGCTCGGTTTGTCCATCGGACTGGGGGTGATAAGCGGTGCTAAAATTAAGCTTCGTTCCCAAAGCTTTTTGAAGACTCTTCCAGAATCCACTAGTAAACAATGGATCACGATCACTAACAATGGAAGAAGGAACTCCATGCAGTTTAACAATTTCTTTAATAAAGAGCTTGGCCAGAAGAGGAACGGTTCGGTTCGACCGAACAGGAATAAAATGGGCAGATTTAGTAAGTCTATCAACAATCACCCATAAGCTATTATGACCCGAACGAGAATGGGGAAGGCCATCAATAAAATCCATGGAAATTTGATCCCACTTCCATACTGGAATTTCCAATGGTTGCAATAACCTACCGGGCCTTTGATGTTCAGCCTTAATAAGTTGGCAAGTCATGCAACACTTAACAAAGTTAGCGATATCATATTTCATTCCTTCCCAATAATAAAGTCGCTTCATATCAGCGTACATTTTACTGCTACCGGGATGAATGGAATACTTGGAACGATGAGAATCTTCTAGAATGTCTCTACGAAGATCACTAATATTTGGTACGATCAATCTACCAAATTTTCGAATGCCGCCACGAAAATCAATATCAAAGTCTTTCAAACCTTTAATATCGGTTTTATCCCTAATATTCTGGCTAAGCAAAGCCAATTCAGGATCTTGCCTTTGAGCTTCAAGAATGCGATCTAATAGAGAAGGATGAGCCTCAAGGCTACATAAAACAAGAGATGAACATAATTCGGAAACACGATCTCGAATTTCACAAGTGGATAAAAGTTCGAGATCGTTCCATTCAGATATCATCATGGAAACAACCGCTTGTTGTTTTCGACTAAGTGCGTCAGCAACTCGATTTCCCTTTCCGAGAGTATAAAGGATATCAAGATCATAAGAGGCAAGGAATTCGAGCCAACGCTGTTGACGCAAATTAAGTTCCTTTTGAGAGAATAAATATTTCAAAGACTTATGATCAGTATAAAGTATAAACTTTTCTCCCAAAAGATAATGTCGCCAAATTCGAAGGGCGAAAACGATAGCCACGAGTTCTAAATCATGTGTGGCATATCTAGTCTCAGCCGGCTTTAATTTCCTAGAAGCATAAGCAATAACACGCTCTTTTTGCATAAGAATGGCTCCCAAACCAACGCGACTAGCATCGGTATAAACGACAAAGTCTTGATTCCCTTTGGGAATGATAAGAATAGGAGCATCAGAAAGGAGTTCTTTTAATTTCTGAAAAGAAGTTTCACATTTGTCCGACCAAATGTATTTAACACCTTTCTTTGTTAAGCCAGTTAGAGGAACGACAATCTTAGAAAAGTCTTTTATAAAACGGCGGTAATAACCTGCCAATCCGAGAAAGCTACGGATTTCAGTCACGCTCTCCGGTCTCTTCCAATTTTGAATCGCTTCAATCTTTGAAGGATCCACTGATATTCTGGATTCGGAAATAATATGACCGAGAAACTTCACACTAGATTGCCAAAAATGGCATTTAGAAAATTTTGCTTTTAGTTGATTGCTCCTAAGAGTTTCCAATACAATTCGAAGATGCTTTTCGTGTTCCTCCTCGGTACGACCTAAGTGAAGACAAGCGGCCTACGACCTAAAGCAAAATGAGGTCTAACGACCTAAGGGTTCACGCGACCTAACACAATGGCCGAGCGACCTAACTGGAGCAAGCGACTTATAGGTCATACGACCTAATAGTGAGCGACTTAAGGGAGGCGAGCGACTTAAGGTCCAATGACCTACGACTTAACAGAGTCGAGCGACCTAAAAGCACACGACCTAACTAGTAGAGGAGATTTAAGGTCGGTAACGACTTACGACTTACGAAATGGAGGGTGAACGACTTAACAAGGTTCACGACCTAAAGGGGGTCGACCCAACGAGTTATAGGTCTAACGACCTATCAGTTTAAAGGTCATGCGACCTAAAAACCACGCGACCTATGACTTAACAGAAGCCTAGGTCGGGGACGACCTACGAGATAAACCAGGCCGACTTAGTGGACGAGCGACCTAAGGTAAATAGTCCAACGACCTAACTCGAACGACTTAGCAGGAGCTTAGGTCGGAGATGACCTACGAGATAAACCAGGGCGAGCGACTTAACGTTTGCCTAGAGATTATAGGTCGGAAACGACCTACGACTTAAGTCCAGGCGACTTTTCCATGCGCGCGCCACGAACCCGAGCGACCTAAGGGTCCAGAACGACCTAAGGCTGGAAATTCACCAAAAACGCTAAAAAGTGGATTTTTTCGCCAATCCAATCCAAACCAAATGCAATAGGGGATCATTCCTAACAGCCCAATGACATCTATAGGCAAGATGTGAGATCAAAAATCTCACCTTTTCACTAAAATGGATGAAGATGGAGATTGAATGCAAGGAGAAGCAATCCAAAGCTTGAATCCACTATCTTCTACTTGAATTTGATGTTGAATCTCGGATTTGCAATAGAATTTAAGTTTGGAGTTTTAATTTCCACTTCCCACCACCATTTTTGATGAAGCTTGAATGTTATTTGGTGAAGTGATGAAGAGAAGAGGGGGTTGGGCTGAGTTAGTGTGTGTTCAGCCCAAACCAAAGTCCTAAGCCAAAAAGTGATGAAAATTTCACTATCTCCAAACATATCGAAGTTTACACTCAAAAAGATCGCAAACGTCATTTTGAACTCAATGGAAGTGGTCTCGAGTCCTAATTTGACCGTATGCAAAAAGTAGCTTTTCGGACTAACATCCGACTAACGATAAAATATTCAAATATAAAATCGATAGATATGCGGGTTGTTACATTAGTCCACAATTACAGTGCATAGGGTAAAACTAAAAGTAGGTTTACTCAAAGAAAGGAATATATATATATATATATAACTTAGGTTATTGGTTAGCCTGCGAAACCATTAAGTTCATAATAGCCTAGCAAAACTATGAGATTGACAAACAGTCTGGTTAACACCAAGATGATTGTGTTTCGACGGACAGTCTAGTTTCCTCCTAATGGTAAGTTAGAGAATTTTGGTATATTTGGTAGGCCCGAGTCAGCCATATAGGTTTGTAGTAACCCTGGAAAAACCATGAAGTAGAGACATACACTTAATTAATTGAGACAGATTGGTCAGGTTTACCCATTTAGCATGCATGCATATGATTGTTTATGTTTATTTAACCATTGTGAATGCAGGAGTATGATTGTGATTGACATATTTTCAGAAGATACTAGTGAGGGGAAAACTCGTTCCGCTCAGCGGCGTGGTCCTACTAGGTATCTATTATCAAGATGGCATATTATTATTCACATCAGACTATTTGTCTAACTCAAAGTTTTTGTTTTTCCCCTTCATTTGAGTAGTTCGAAAGTAAGGTTTCTAGATTTTAGATTTGACGAATAAAGCTTCTGAAGACATACATGAGGTAGAGCTAGCTATATAGGAGTCTATTTATCTCCGTTGTGTTGTTATCATTTTGTTTGAATGTATGTAATGGCAGAAGTTGTATATGTCTAGTAGTAAACTCTAATCAACCAAGGGAGCATCTTCATATGTCGCTCTTGGGGTATTTAGTAATAATTATATTTTATTCGAACTTGCGCAACATTTTAGGATTATGTAATGAATATGAAAATTATCAATGAAATGTATTTTAATTTTTTTCATATTCTTGTGATTCTGATGTTAACGATACTATCAACTGATCTCATTTTGTCATCGGAGAATAATACTATGGATGACCGCAGCATCAGTAGCGCTTATTTTCAAGCCTCGAAATGAGGGATGTTACAATAGGCCTTCAAGTTGCTTCTATGCCCGATAAATAATTATGCAATTAAATCAAATTCAAAAGCACATCTATATCATATATCGGTACGTGTGTATACGACTTTTATATATGACTATTTTAATGTTGATCAACACAAATCAACTAAAAATTTATAATTAATATTTCATAAATATTAATTAATTTATGAAAATTACTAATTAAATCAGGTGGTAGTAGGAGTACTCAACGTTTTGGTTGTGTGACTTTTAGGTGTTAATTCGGTTAGCGATTAATCTCAAACAATTCGAATATTAATCTTCACACGTCACCTTAGCTAGTGGTGTGACATTATAGCCAAATTTATCACTTACATAGTTTCGATAAAACCTAATTTTACTTATTTAAGCGTTACCATCTAGTGACAAATATTTACACCAATTCTCTTTTTCAAAACTATATCACATTAGGGCTTACAAAATTTGGTGGTGATAAAAATTCCAACATTTTCCATATTCAACTTTATAGTCTAAACACAAAGTCCTTGCTTCCACAACAACAGTTATTATTAACCGAAATACAAAGGCCAATGATTTTGACTTTGAGTTGACTTTAGTGGACCATGATACTAACCTTGTATAATTGTGGAGATGAATCCTCTATTGAATAGTGTTTCACTTTAAATATTTCCACTCGACCCAACTATATTCATTTGATGGACATTTTGCCTTGATTTGACTATAATCAATGTGGAGTTTCAATATTGAAGCTCAATAATATTCTCAAGTTAAGAGAATTATGTAATATTGTCACATCGATATTTTCTATTTGTCCTTAGTTATATTAATCAATAGAAAACTATCAAATGGGTCATTCTAGATTTATCCTATAACTATCAGTACGTAACTCCTTGGTGCCCCCAATAGTCATGAGTAATACACTGACCAACCTTTGGAGAGCGTTACGTACTCTAGTCTTAACGGATGATATCCAGTCCTGATACATCTTGACTAGGAATATTTAAAATGATGTGTTTATTATATTATGATAAAATACTCATGATTATAGATTTTCTCAAATTTAGTTAAATTAAATTATTATAATACGTTACAACTAGTATATAATAGAAACAAATACACCTTTTATTTCGAATGCAATTTTATTAAAGAGTTAATAATTTACAATAGATTACAAAATTGCCCCTAGGGCATATCCCTAACTTTATCAGAAAGGATTTGGAGTTTTCTATTGGGGATTCAGCCTTGATTAGAGTTTCTCCTTTGAAAGGAATGATGTGTTTCAATCGACTTGGGAAATTGGCTTCTCGTTATATCAGGCCATACCTAATCACTAAACATATCGGTAAGGTTGCATATCGTGTTACATTACTAACTCATTAGTTTGTAATACATGATATGTTCCGTGTCTCTCAGCTCCATAAGTGTTTGAGAGATCCTGAGTCAATGCTAGAGCCAAAGCATATTGAATAACTCGAGATTTCTCCTGATTTGACCTTTGTGTAGAAGACGATCTACATTGTTGCCTCTGAGACTAAACGACTTTAAAGTAAGGATGTTTCGCTTGTTAAAGTGCAGTGGTCAGCGAATCCTCAAGAGTGCTCTTAGGAAACCAGAGAGTCCATTGAGCGGACCTATCTAAAGCTATTTGATCATTTGTTTTGTTATTTGCTTCCCTTAGATGAATGCATGCATGTGCATGATATATCAATCCTCCTATAACGAAATGCAAGTGCCGAAAGTCGAGAATTATGATGATTAAAATTGATTTCCTAAAACTAAAAAATCTCTAGGAATTGTCGACACCAGTGCACCAGTGTGATGCCCACCGATGGACCGATGTACGTATCCTGGAGCCATTCAGCTCCAAGACAGAAGCCTATGCGTTGTTTTTTCTTCTTTTCTTTCTTTGTTTTCCCTATGATTTTTAGAATTGGATTTCCACCTTCAGTTTTTGTTTTAACTTTTCAACATAATTTAAAATTTTATATTTAAATAAAAATTAATTTATAAATGAAACTAGCTTTACTTCATTATATAAAAGTATATCTTTCAAAGCTTCTTTAAGGAACTTTATATAATCATATATGAATATTTGGATTTTAAAATCCAGATTTAAAACTATATATATACATAAACATATATCTAGTTTGGAAAGAAATGTTTTTTACAACCTAATTAAGAATAATATTTTTATGGTATGATATTTAAAAATCGTACACACAAAGATATATGTGTGTGTATTGGAGAAGGGTACTTTATTAAATGACGTATAAAAACATCGTTAGTTTTTCCTCCTTAAAAAAACTTATCAGAGTAGAAAGGAAATAGAGAACAACAACCAGAGTGATATAAATACAATACACATACACACATCACCCAAACACCCAATAGAAGAAACACAACCGGCCTACAAAGCCCACCAAAATAGCCCATGATAAAACAATTCTAAATAGAAAAAAAAAACTAAATGTCATCGTCCTGCATCAGCTAAATCAACTCCCCATCGCTTCAATAAATTAATCTCTTCATCTTTATAATGGTGGTTGTTTGTAGATCTAATAATCTGACAAATAAACTCTTTTCCCAATATCCTGGCACGTTGCAAAGTAGATGATTCTCTCCGTTTGAAGATTCTCCTATTACGCTCAGTCCAGATGGGTAGATAGTTATGACAAGCGCAATGAAAGCCGCTTTCTGGATGAAGTTATTATGCTCGAAATTTTGCTGAAGTAGCCGCAATTCATCAAAAAACTCTACACTAGTAGATGGCGAAATACCCAGCTTCAATTTGACAAAAGCGAGCAAGTACTTACTGTATGGACAGCAGAAAAACAGATGATCATGAGACTCGTTGTCATTACGACACAGGCATTGACTATCGAATTGAATATCCCGATTTGGTAGTCGATCCACTAAAGGTAATCTTTTGTTTACTACCTTAGAAGCACACATCGACATCCTTTTTTCACTTAGTTTGTTTCAAATGATTTGATGGCACTCTACAGTAGGATGTTTGTTGCGAATTTCATTCTAGATAGATGTAAAGTTAATCTGTTCTACTCCATTAAATTCCCAATAATCTGCACTTTTATTAGTTGAAATATTGATCGAATGTATATACAGTAGGATGTTTGTTCAGGCACTAGTTGATTGTCATGTATTGTATTGAAACCTTCTTCCATGTAGAATTAAAAGTCGATGCCACCTTAGAAGATCAACTAATCCAAGGTCAAACCTAGGGCTGTCAACGGATGCTTTCGGATACGGATAGTGCCATATCCGTATCCGTTTTCGGATATCGGATATCCGTATCCATTTAATTTTCGGATATCGGATATCCGTATCCGCTTAATTTTTGGATACGGACGGATATCGGATATTTATCCGCTCCGCCAATAATTGATAAATTTAAAGGTATAAACGAAAAAGTTTAGATCAACATAAAACATTTTTTGTACTATTGTTTATAAAAAAACAAAGAAATAAAAAATATGGTGATAAAACATTATTTTATACTAATATATGTATGTGTATCCAAAAATATTCAAAAGTTAAACACTCATAACCCTATTTTTCTATTTTAAATTATATAAATATGCATCAGTTAATCGGACGGATATTTTTCGGATACGGATACCACTATAACCATATCCGTATCCGAAAAGCTTTTCGGATATCAGATATCCATATCCGCTTTTCGGATAACGGATATTTTTCATATTTTCGGATACGGATTCGGATGGATATCGGATTTTTCGGGTACCCATTGATAGCCCTAGTCAAACCATAGGGAAGTTGTGGAACCATCAGCGATAACCCTTTTAAATAGTTTACTTGCAGTAGCTCTGTGCCATAGTATGTGATTCATAATGACAGAAAAGTTGTTAATATTCATAGCCCAAAATTTTGTGTTGTGCAAGTATTTATTTCTTGTCCATTCTACCCACATCGTTGTTTGGTTAACAAATTCCACGTAAGTTTAAGTATCGATGTAGTTCTCAAATCTGCTAATTATCTCAATCTAATACCCCCCTCAGTCTTGGGTCTACATAGAAGATGCCACGCTATTTTGTATGTCTTACCACCCCAAAAATTAACACATAGTGCTTCAATTTTGTTAAGAATGGATGAAGGTAGATGGTATATAAGCAGCCAATATTTACAATAGGTATAATCACACCTTGTATAAGATGTGCTCTACTAGTAGTAGATAGCAGGTTACTATCCCAACTTTGTAGTCTTGTTGTTATGCGCTGCAGTAGTGGTGTGCATTGAGTTGCAGTAATGTAATGTAATCTAAAGACAAAGGTACTCCTAAATACTTGACGGGTAAGGAATCTTCAGACATGCCTAATGCCTAAAATATCTCTGTATTGTGTGAAACTTATTTACTAAAATACACTTTTGACTTCATTTGGTTTATTTGAAATCCAGTAGTATAGTGTAGCTCCTCAAATATATGTGTACTTTCATTTGCAGTTGCGAGAGTTGCCTCTAAGAAAAATGTGACATCATCAACATACAGCATGTGAGAAATAGAAGAAACTTTTGAACTAGGTTGAATTCAATTCTGAATAATACTATCTTCTAATTTTAGTGAGAGAAATTCCATAGCCACATAGAACAAATAAGGTGAGAGAGGATCACCCTGCCTTAAACCTCTATTTGATTCAATAAAACCATTATGGTTGTCATCCACTAGAATAGAGAAAGTTGGGGTAATGATACACTTATAAATTAAGTTGATGAGAGAAATGGGAAAACCCATAGCTTCCAATATATGACATGTAAATTCTCTATTTTTCATGTCATATGCTTTTTGTAAATCAATTTTAGTGCACATCTTAGGTTTGCCTAGCATCTTGAAGTTTTTGATAAGTTCATGAGCTAGCAAAATGTTTTCTCTAATGTTCATGCCTGGAACAAAAGCTGATTTTTATCTACAACCATGTAAGATAGATTTTTTTTATCCTGTTGCAAATAATCTTAACCACTATTTTGTAAATAACATTAGCACAAGCTATAAGCCTATAATATGAAATAAACCGTGGCTTATCTTTCTTAGGGATGAGAGTGAGGAAGGTGAGATTCATTTCTTAGAAAGTTTGCCTTGTTCAAAAATTTCTGTTATGACTAAGTACAGCTCCTCTTGTAGCGGGTCATAGTGCAGCTTGAATTTTTTTTACTGAAAAGCCATTTGGGCCTGGGCTTTTTGCATCATGAATGGACCACAGAGCCGTTTTGATTTCTTTTATCTCTACTGGGGAAGATAAGTATCTCTTTCCTTCATTATTAATAAGCAATCATGGTTCAGTATGTAGGAAAGAAACTAAATTTATTCCATTGTAAAGAGTGGAGTAATAGTTCAGGGACTCCTAAATTATTACTTCATTATTGCATATATAATCAGCAGTGGGAGAAAGTAGGACTTGGAAATTTGATTTCTATGTTTTCTCATTGACATGAAGCAGAAAATGAACTTAAAATTCATGTATCCTTCCACTAACCATAATGTTTTACATTTTTGTATGAGTTCCTCATACTGCAGTTTAACTTGGTTTTTCAATTCCAAGTTAATATTCATTATATGCTCATACAAATGAAGGTCCTCTGGGTCGTTATTAGTCTGCAAGAATGCTGCTTTGTAATCCTCCTGAATTTTTTGCGTAGCATCTGTTTTCTTGATATGTTTATTCCAGTTTTTTAGATTTCCCTTTATTTTCTTGAGTTTGGCAAAGAAATTATGAGTGTAATCACCCTATGTTGTTGCTTTGAGCTTATCATACACACACTGTAAGTAACCATTTATGTTGCACCAAAAGTTGACATATCGAAAGGGAACATTTTTAGCTTGATGATTGTTGTCCTTCAAGGTAATTATAATGAAGGTATGATCACTTAAATTGGTTGGCAGAACAATAATGGATAAAGTGAGAAAATTCTGCATTAATTCCTAGTTGACCAAAACTTTGTCGATGTTACTTGCCATTCCTCGCTTCCTCCATGTATATTTGCATCCTTGTAAAGAACATTCAACAAGACCACATTGTAATATATAATTTCTAAATCCAGTAAGATAAGAAAAAGGTATATGCAATCCTCCTTTCTTATCTTTTGGGTTCAAAGCATTATTAAAGTCGCCAAATGCTATCAAAGGCATTGAGAATGAGACTGCTCCATAATTTTTCTCTTTCAGAGTAGGAATTATTGGCATAAACAAATGTAAAAACGCATTGATAACCTCCTGAATTAGTCAGAATTGCTATGATATGTTGAGTGCTCTTGTCTAAGACGTGTGCACTCTAATTATTATCATCAATGATGACAAAAATTCCGCCTTTTGTCCCCATGTCATTATTCTTGAAGGAGGAACATGAGGGGAGGGAACTAGACTATGAACTTTAATATACTTGCATCTAACAATTTTGTCTCATACAAGGCTATCGACGATAGCCTATGAGGCTGAAGAAACTTGAATACAGATGACATTTTGTTGCATGTATTCAAGTCTCTTACATTCCATGCACATACATTCATTTGATTGTAGTTGAGCCCCTTGTATGTCTTTTAGGAGGAGCTTCAGGAGTTGATGTTTTCTTTTTATGCCTCTTCTTGTATTTCATATTTTCCTCAAGCATTTTAGGCACAGGTTTTGAAGTTTCCTCTGGTTTTCCTATTTCGTCAATATGTTAAGCAATTTCACCAATAAACTATTGTTGTTCTTCAAATATCTCTTGTGCAACAGAGATTTCTTCTGATTGTTCTGAATGAATTTCTACATTATTACTACTTTTTTCTTATGCAGTAGTTTGTGTAGATATAGGTGGAATAGGAAGACAAGCATCTAATTGTTTCTCATGATCATTTTGGTGATGGAAGGATGAAGTTGATGGCTATTTTAATGGCAAGTTGGATGTAGAAGATCCATCATCTTCAAGAGATAGGCTGGAAAATCAGTTTTTTTAGGACCTAGAGAACCAAGCTTTGCTTGTAAACTCTAAGGAAGTATGCACCAAACCCACAACACATACTTCAGGTAATTCACAAGGATATGTAGTTGGTAGGGATTGAACCCTCGACCTTTAAGGCGAGCGCCGCATGTCCTAACCATTGCACATTCTTCTCTTTTCCTTTGTACACATTGTGTTTATTTTGTAATCCAGCAGTTGCATTTTTGTAACTAGTATCAAAATTTATATCATCCACTTGTTTAAGGGGAGAAGCGGACTCTTCATTGGATGTTACAGTAGTTGTATTTGGTTTATTTTGTGTCGTTTGTGCATGTGTGTGCTACAGTTGCCATGATTTTGAGAAAGATACTCCACAATTCTTAGTACTGTGACCAAATACATTACAGTTTTCACATGTTCGTGGCTTGTACTCATGTGTAATATTTTTTTTTAAAGATATCCCCGTCATAGTTTAGACCTTGTACAGATGTACTTCTACTGATATTCAAGCATAACGAAGATGTAATTCATTAACTATGTTGTTGTCCATTCGAATAGGCTTGCCTAAAGTGCTGGCAATTTGACTAATTGCATTCTTATTCCATGGTTCTAGGTTCAAATCTAAAAGTCAAATCTATATCGGTATCGTGGAAAAATAATTTCACATTAATTTTATACCAGGCTTCCATATCTTAAATATAATTATTCTGGAATTGAACGTGTAAGGGCCCGATCTGATAATCCTATGCAATCATCTTCCTTTTCGAATCTAATAACAATGAGTCTACTTTGTTTTGTAATAAATGTCAACACTTTCAACCGGTTTCCATACATTTTATACGAATTTGCTGAATTGTTCATAAAGAGGTATGCTGCCGATTACATATGCCATGATCAAGTTTCTCCACCTTTCTTCCACAGCTTGCTTGTTCGATTTCGGTATTTAAAATATAGGCTTTCCATCTTCCAAACATGGTTGAACAAAATGGAGATCTACATCTTGGTCGACAGTTTCTTGGATGGTTACTCCTCTAACGCCTCAGCCTATGACCTACTCCAAGTGTTTGATGGGGTATAGTCTTAATTGATGGTCCATGGGTTGGATCGGGCGGTTTGGGAGGAGGTTCCTCATGAGTAACCGCTCCCGCTTCATTCGCCATGTCCGCCATTATTTTTATTATGTGTGTGTATGTGTTTTATAAATAAATGTTCATACCTTTAAATGGTTTTTGAAATTAGATTTCAAGCTAATTATTCTTTCTATGAAACGGGAAATATAATTAAACGATTTAGTAATACCGAGTGGTATGGGACATTCAATATCAGTTCATTGGTTAATTGTACGATTTGTTGTGTAGAATATTTTGGGTGAGTGGAATTTACTACTTGTTGTAAATATTCAAGTAACACTGAGTGGTATGGGACATTCAAGCGATACTTAAGTGATATTTGAAAGTATATTGCACTTTTTGATTAATAGTATCATGGGAAAGCTTACTGTTTCTATAGCTCGTCATATTCGTTTGTGCATTATGTAGCTTGAACTTATATGCTAATTCTTCGCCCTAGCGACTTGACTAGGTGGTCGCACCCCGAGTCATGGTATCATTTTCATCTTGCTTCGTGCTTGACTTTCATCTGGTTAGTTGCCCAATACCATAAAAGCTAACAGCCAGTGCCTCAGGCAATATTCGATGTCATAACATTTTGCATCAATTTATTAGCAAACGCGACACCTCACAAGTGCTTTGGCAGACGATACTGGTGTTATGAGGATCAAGTACATTTTAACTGTAGGAGTGTCTCTTATTGGTATTATTCAAGGAACTCCTGGAGCCTTTCATATCAGACTCCCCTCGGAAGAGAGAAAATTACACTAAGAATTTCCTGAAAGGATATATCTATAGAATCAATTATTATTACCCGACTTGCTTTGTGCTCATCTTTGAGATCTGACCAGCTTTGTGCTCGTTAATGAGTTTTGAGATCTATCGTGCTTTGTGCTCGTCAGTGAGTTTTGAGATCTATCGTGCTTCATGCTCGTCAGGGAGTTGTTTTGAGATTCAAATCGCTTAGTGCTTGTCGATGAGATTTGTGACTCGCTTTCATTCTAGTCTTTTGATTTGATTTTGATGATTATTCACTATATTTTGCGATGATGGTCATGATATGACTTTATGACATGGTGACATATTTGTGGTTATGCGATTTATATATTTCGAGATGTTTGCATATGTGCAGTCATGATTATTTCAGTAAGCATATTGTTGGGTATGGTATTCCAGTGAGATTTATAGATGTTCATGTTCTCACCATTATTGTATTTTAGAGGTAGTCTGACCCATTTACTATTTGTATAATACTCGAGTCAGACCGAGACTTGACAGGTACAGGGAATTAGTGAGTGTGGATGTGGCCTAACTTGTGTAGAAAAATATTGTGATTTATATGTATATATGATGCAGCGCGCCATGATAAGTCGTTCAACCTTAGGTCGCTCATCTCTTTAAGTCGTGAAGCTACCTTAAGTCGTGGGTCGCTCATCTCTTTAAGTCGTGAAGCTACCTTAAGTCGCGAAGCTACCCTAAGTCGTGAAGCTACCCTAAGTCGCGAAGCTACCTTAAGCCGAAGCTCCAGAATTCCTTAGGTCGCGATCGCTCCAGAATTCCTTATGTCGCGAAGCCTAGGTCGCTCCAGTCGCTCCAGAATTTCTTATGTCGCTCCAGTAGGTCGCGAGCTTCCTTATGTCGCGAAGTCCTAGGTCGTGGCCGTGTTTTCTTATGTCGCAAGCTCCTTATGTCGCTGTTTTTTCTTATGTTGTTTCTTTGAGTCGTATGTTGGTATGTCGCATGTTGTTAAGTCGTATGTTGTGAAGTCGTATGTTGTTATGTCGCATGTTGTGAAGTCGTATGTTGTTAAGTCGTATGATGTTGTAACTCGTATGAATTAAGTCGTGAGTCGTGTGTGTTGTAATTTCCTATAAATAGGGGTGAGTTGTCATTTGTAAAAAGGAGTTGAATTTTTAATAAAATTTGTTGAGAGTTTTGTGCCTCCATTAAAATTGGAAGTTGAGTGTGATCTCCTTTCTCCATCTTCGGATATTCGAGTGCGCTCGAATCAACAATTTTGAAGCCGATTCACGGAATCTCGTGCGCGAGATCAACGTCGAAGAATCGTAGATCTTCTAACGCGGTATCGTGCGCGATCAACGTGTTGAAGATAGCTAGAATCCGGAATCTCGAGAGATCAACGGATTTGGGCATTTGGGTTTTATCAATTCATCAATTTATCTTGTTTCATCGATTCATTCTTCCGCAATTCGTGATTGGATTCTGGATAGATTTGACCGCTGGTTCAGATCTACTTCCTTGCTGCGTCATTTTGGTATCAGAGCAAGGAGACGAACTTTTCCAAGTTCGTTGGGTGTGAAGTTTCGAGATTTGAAGTTTTTGGAGTTCGAATTGAGTTGTTTGTTCATTGGGTTTTCGTGAGATTTCAAACAAGTTGGGGAGTTTTGATTCGAGATTTTTTGGATCGAAGTGAAGTTTGTGTTTGGATTTGTTGAAGATTTGATCATGCCTCCGAGACGTGTTAACCGTCATCATAATGTTGCAGATTTGTATGGGAGAGAAGATGCTGAACAGATGGGACAACGTATCGATGAAAGGTTCAATAAGGGTTTCGAGAGAGTAGAGAGAATGATGTCTGACATGAATCGAAATCAAAGGAGAGTGTCGCCACATTATGATAGAGAAAGGAGAGAACCATCCTTGTCGATAAATCGAGATCGTGGATTTCGAGACAATCATGATTATCGGAATGAAGAAAGAAGAGCTTATCGTGGTTACGAGCATGAGCCATATTGTGATTATGAAAGAAGAAGTAGAGAGGACGTGCATGGTCATAGAAGAGTCAATGTTCAGAATCGACATCGAAACTCATCTAATTTTGAAGAAGATAGTTATGATGATAGTGTTCACTTTCGGTATCCAGGTCAAAGGCAAAATCGATATAGGAATGTTGAAGAGAATGGTCATACACGGAAGTCAAGGATGGACACAGAAATTCTAGAATTCCGAGGTGGTCTACAAGCAGAGGAATTCTTTGATTGGTTATCAAAGGTTGAAAAGATTTTTGAACTCAACAACGTGCCTGAAGATCGTCAAGTTAAGTTAGTTGCTACAAGATTGAGAGGAAGAGCTATGAATTGGTGGCAACAAACTAAATCAACCAGAGAGAGAATGGGGAAATCCAAAGTTGTCACGTGGGATAAGATGAAAAGGATGATGAAGGCAAATTTCTTACCCTACAATTATCAAGCTCGTATGAACCAACAGTTGCAGAAGTTGAGTCAAGGGAGTCGAGGAAAGGGTGTGGTTACAAGCCCCAGCAATCAGAATAAAGGTGTTAATTACAGTATAAATGTTTCTAAGAGAGTCAACGAACCAGTTGTACATGGAATCACTAAGACAAATGTTGATGACCAAATTAAGCGCTATCATTATCAGGAGTCTGACCATAGAAGTATTGAATGTACGGAGTCCAAGAAGAAAACCTTAGTTGTAGAAGAATGTGAAAACGAGGATGTGGATGATTCTACTGAAAGCGAGCCGGAAAAGGAAGAGGAACCGACTAGTCCATTATCTTTCAGCGAAAGTGTTGAAGAAACGGAAGGTCTTGCTGAATCGTTGGTTAGGTTTGAGGCAAGTGAAGAGCTTAAAACTCCTGAGGAGGTTAAACCAATGTTAGAATAGTTTGAAGAGGTCGGTCCTACGGAATCGTACGAAGAATTACCACCAAAGTTTGACAACGAAGATGAAGAGGTCGAGTTAGAGAACGATGAATGTAATTTGTTGATGGGATTTTATTCAACGTCAAAGTATGTGGATGTAGAAGTTGATTTACTCTTCACCGCCAAAGATTGATGTCGATAGTATGGAAGAAGAAATTGTGTTCGGAGTTAAGGGAAATAACTTGATGATGGAGGATTCTTGCTTAACACCTGAGCTTATGGATGAGAGCCAGCCAAGTGTAAATTCCTTAGTTTCCGAGAAGCCCGAACAAAGTGAAAGTGAAACAGAAGAGAATGCAGAATCAGATAGTTTATTATCTTTGAAAGAGTTCGTCAATAAAATGAAAGATAGTGATGAATTATCAATGTTGATTGAATCTGGAGAAAGTTCTAATTTTGAGAATCCTGAAGAGGTTGAAGTATTTGAAGAGTTTGAAGATGAGATTTCTGAGGAACTGCCTGAAGAAACTAGCCTTGTATTTTTGGAAGAGTCTGTTGAAAAGGTGAAAAATAGTAATGAATTGTTTGTGTTGACCGGGCAAGGAACGAGTAAAGATCTTGAGTTTTTTTGAGGAAGTTGGATCAGAATTCGATGAGTCTGAAGTCGAATATCCTGAGGAATTACCCGAAGAGTTACCACCACTACAGGACATTCAGCATCAAACTGAACTAGTACCAGATGCTATTTTACTACGGGGATCGTATGATCTTGTGAATCTGAAAGAACAGGAAGAGTTGAAAAGACAGGAGGAAGAGAATGATTGTTAGTTGGAGTTGCTTGATCATGTCCGCACTGCTGACGTTGTCAACGTCAACTGCTTGGAACCGTTTCATGAAAATAAACATGTCAAAGAAGAAGCGAGTGGGAATTCGTTTCAATCAAGGGAAATTGTTGCAACACATCAAGGGAAGATTCTAAATGATGATACACCTGAACGAGATAAGGAAAGACAAGAATCTGGGCATGAGTCATCACACTTCTTCAGTCGTAACTTCCTAAGTCGCTCCGCGATTTTAAACTTCCTTATATCGTCATGCATTTTCGTCACGTTTTGGTTCTATATCACACCTTCCTATTGGCACAAGCATCATGATGTCATCTCCCTCAGATCACTTCCTTATGCCGCCTGCCTAATGCCACGTCTGCTTTATGCCATGCGTTCCTTATGTCGAGCCGCATCTTCAAAGGGTCAAGACAAGATCAATCTCAAGAGTGGTTATCACCAGAGCCGCATCAGACCAGGTAATGAATGGAAGACAGCGTCTCGAAGAAGGAAAAAGTGTGAATTCGGAACGAATTCTTTTCAACCAGGGGAGGATGATGCAGCGCGCCATGATAAGTCGTTCAACCTTAGGTCGCTCATCTCTTTAAGTCGTGAAGCTACCTTAAGTCATGGGTCGCTCATCTCTTTAAGTCGCGAAGCTACCCTAAGTCGCGAAGCTACCCTAAGCCGAAGCTCCAGAATTCCTTAGGTCGCGATCGCTCCAGAATTCCTTATGTCGCGAAGCCTAGGTCGCTCCAGTCGCTCCAGAATTTCTTATGTCGCTCCAGTAGGTCGCGAGCTTCCTTATGTCGCGAAGTCCTAGGTCGTGGCCGTGTTTTCTTATGTCGCTAGCTCCTTATGTCGCTGTTTTTTCTTATGTTGTTTCTTTGAGTCGTATGTTGTTATGTCGCATGTTGTTAAGTGTTGTTAAGTCATATGTTGTGAAGTCGTATGTTGTTATGTCGCATGTTGTGAAGTCGTATGTTGTTAAGTCGTATGATGTTGTAACTCGTATGAATTAAGTCGTGAGTCGTGTGTGTTGTAATTTCCTATAAATAGGGGTGAGTTGTCATTTGTAAAAAGGAGTTGAATTTTGAATAAAATTTGTTGAGAGCTTTGTGCCTCCATTAAAATTGGAAGTTGAGTGTGATCTTCTTTCTCCATCTTTGGATATTCGAGTGCGCTCGAATCAACGATTTTGAAGCCGATTCACGGAATCTCGTGCGCGAGATCAACGTCGAAGAATCGTAGATCTTCTAACGCGGTATCGTGCGCGATCAACGTGTTGAAGATAGCTAGAATCTGAAATCTCGAGAGATCAACGGATTTGGGCATTTGGGTATCATCAATTCATCAATTTATCTTGTTTCATCGATTCATTCTTCCGCAATTCGTGATTGGATTCTGGATAGATTTGACCGCTGGTTCAGATCTACTTCCGTGTTGCGTCAATATATATTATATCATTTTGTGCTAGTCCTTATATACATGTCTGTATGACTTTTTGGATGGGATAGTAACTCATGATGTTGTATATATTCTTTTGATACTCGTTTGAATTATATGTTTATGTATTATATATGGTTCTAGTGCTCCTTTTTGTAGACTCGTAATCCATATTATGTTATGGTATGTATTATAATTTACCGCTACGATATGTGATTCTATGTTCTCTATCGTGTTATATATTATTCTATTCTAAATTAGCCAACGTGTTATTACTTTATGTCGATATCAAACACGTTAGATATATGTATATACATGAGTTAAAAGGAATGTGTTAGTGTTAGCCCAAAGGAATTTACATGGATTGTCGCTCCTAACAAGCTTTATTCTCCGTATTACCAAACAATATTACAACGTAATATTCTTTGGTAGTATGGGTATAGAGGTAGGGTGTTACAACTAATCCTAACCGATGAAACCCCATCGCAAGGTCCAACTAAGAGAACACCGTAGCACCGTGGAGCTGATCACACAAGCCATATATAAGTGGGAGTGAATACATGTTCTTCCTCGTCACCTTATTCAGCTCATGGTAACCAACACATAATCTCACGGAGCCATCCACCTTAGTGGCGAATACTAAGGGTGTCCCCTGCTCATATGTTTTCTTGTGAATGAACTCCTTCCTTATCAGGCCATCCACTTACATCTCTTGTTCCTTCTTCTCTCTAGGTGCCATATGCCTCAAAGGCATAATTATTGGCCTGGCATCCTTTACTAAATCTATGCGGAACTATGTCTCCCTGTATGGTGGTAATCTGGCCACCTCCTCAAATAAGTTCGGATACTCCCTGGCTATAGGCATAGATGACACTTGTCCTGTGGAACCTCTAGCGAATATGGAAAGCTAATCACCACCTCATCCTCCAATAGGCAAACTAACTCTACCTTCCACTCATCCTCAGTCCCAATCGTCACTAAAAGCCTCTCGCAATCCACAACTACCACATACTTCCTTAGCCAGTCCATCCCTAAAATAATACCGAACCCCCATAAAAATGAAAACAAAATGATCGCAAACAAAAGCGGATCTATGACTCAACAAGACCAAACTATGACAAACTATACACATGCTAGTGGAGCCTCCGACAGGGTTTGTTACAATCAAAGGTCGGTCAACTATCTCAAGTTTCAATCCTAGTCTATCTATCACTAGATATAAAGGAATGTGAAGCATAAGTATCGAATGAAACACATATGGGAACATCATAAATAGATAGCATACCTTAAATAGTGATGCCCTTTCCCTTTTCCATCGTCGATGTAGCACTAGACAAGTTAGAATGGCATTCAATGCATATGCCTTCACCACCTGCTTCTGCTTAGCTGGTTCGGGACAATCCTTCTGCATATGTCTGACCTTGCAGTAGTTGTAACACTTCTTTCCTTCAACTTTGCAGCTTTTATTCAGATGGCCCTTATCACCAGATTCACCATAGTTATAGAAAATAGGATCCCACTTGCCCACTTTCTGACCATCCTTATCTTGGAACTACTTCCTCTTGTTGTTTCATTTCTTCTTGCCTTCTCCGCTTGATTGCGGATTTATCTCTTCTTTGAAAATAACAGTCGACTTAGACTTAGGATACAGGATCTCTTACTAGAGTGCCTTCTTTACCAGCTTCTCAAAGGGCTCATCAATATGACTCACTATTTTCTACCCAAGATAACCATCTAAGCCCATTATGAACTTCTTGTTCTTCTTTAATAGAGTGCTAATGAAATACATCATGTATTTGACCCAGCGTCGAACTCACATACGTATTCGAAGACAAATAGGTCTCTTTACTTCTGATCCATGAACTTATATAATTGAACCCACTTCTGAGCTACCAATATAAATTTCTCCTCAAACCTTGTCTTAAGCTAATCCCAAGTAAACCAATCCTTGGGAGTCGCAACTCGAAGAGCATTCCAACAATTCATAGCTCTTCCTTGGAATTTTTGAGAGGAAAACCTTCTACTCATAGCATCATTCAACTCCAAATCATCAAAGATCCTCTCGCAAGTGTCCAGCTAATCTTGCACTTCCATAGCCAACTTCATCCCTTAGAATAATTTGCCATAGAGACTGGAAAACATCCTTATTCATCTTTGCAAAATCGGCTTTGGGCGCCTGCACTTCATGATCACCACCAATAACAACACTAGGAAATGCCACCTGAGGATTTTACAGCATGTTCCAGCATGTTCCTCATCATGATGTTGAACATCGTTTGCAAGTCAGGATTAGCAGCTCCTAAGCCAGCTCCTTCCTCTATTCTAGAAATAGAGTTCCTAGCATCTTCTATGTTGACTCATTCTTAATTTGAAATAAGAATGATCGGTCTCTTATTAAGAAAATCTGCATCAATGGTACCCATTTGTGCAGTGTGACTTATACTGCATATATACTACTATATAGTTTAGAAAATCAAAATATATAACAAGTATGTTCTCTCGTGTACTCTCAATCCATCCTAGAGTGTTCCCCTTACTCTATCTCTAATGGATCAGGTATCTACTTAGAATTAAGCGAGTTAACCTAAGTCAAATCGTTTAATTAGATTGGATACCAAATGTGACAACCACTCTATACCTCCAGCACCTAATATACTTGTATGGTGCATTTTGATGGTGCCCAGCCGATGTATATTAGATAGTGAAGTAAATAAAAAATCATAGAACTTGTTGTTTATCTCACAGCACAAGGATAAAATATAATATTAACATAGATATAAAACGGCAAGACAGAAATATAACTAAATGAACCACCACAAATCAGAGCATATGCTCAATAAAGTTATATAAACTAGTATTATAGTTTACATAGTTGATAAATAAACCCAAAACATCTCTCTCTAAATAATAAAAACATTGTTAAAGCTCTATAGTGTTGCACAACGGAAATAGTAAAAAGCTCCAAAAAATATAGTATACATGAAACGTCGGCCTCCTATTGGTCCATCAGCACAATGCCACATGCTACCCCATACCTACTACCTAGTCTACTCATTTAAGAGTACTCGATATAATAAGAAGCAAAGCATAAAACCTGGAGTCAGACAACATATAGGTGTGAATGATAAACAATCTCAAAATACTACAAAAATCTATATAGTATAGGATATAGGGTATGAAGAATCATACCTGATTTTTCCCTGCATCTAAAGAGTTAGCACAAACGGTATATGCTAACCTAATATCATCATATAAGTATATTACAATCTAAGTAAAATATCGGGTGTCTAGGTATCCATGTCGACAATACCTATATCCTGTGACATCCCTAGAGTGATAAACGAACATAGCAAAAATAACATCCATCAAACGATGCTCATAATCACTCATGTGCATTGGATATACGATAATTTGTATGGTTATCCTCTGTTAGAGACTAATGGAAAAATCTTGGTTTCTCGGTGCTTGAATCCATGCCACTCTAAAGGCTAGAAAACTAGACCCCTTCATCAACATGGTCTAGGGTAAACGAATCCATCAACATTGACCCAAGTGACCATCCTCACATGCCACTGCTTTATGAGGAAACTTTGAAACATTATGAATATCGACGATCCCTTTGCACACGTCTTCATAGTCGAACACATCCTAGTTACATTCCATTCATTTCCATAGTAGAACACTTCCTCTTTTTTTACCCACAGGTTCCATCATTATCGAACCTTTCCTTATGGATCATTCTCATGACTCCATTAACATTGAGTCGTCATCATCAAAGTACAACCCCATCAGTATCGAGTCATCATTGTCCAAATACAACTCCACCTTCATTGAACCATCATAATCGGAACATCTTTATACATCCATCTTAAGTCATAGAGTCATCTCATCAAAGTTTCGAGTCATCACGTCAAAGTGTCACGTCCTTGCTTCTTCATTGCAAACATTCTTCGTCACATCATAACATCGAACCCAAACGTCGAAAGGACGAATGAATATGCCCGACACAATGCCCTAGGCACCATCCATGTCCTCGTAGAGTTTGGCCTCAAGCCATACTCTAGTAATGTCGGTACCAACATGATTAGACATGTCGGTGCCAACATGATTTACTTAGTCAAATATTGACTAAATTATCATGTCTTAGCCTACGCCCAGAGTTTTCTACCTATCGCCCCGAAGCCACCATGCAAACCCCTCGGGTCAAAATAAAGTCGGTGTCAATCAGTTTCCTTATACAAATTTTCTAAGTCCCCAAACTTCAAACATCTCATCTTTGAGCCTTGCCTGGGCTTTCCATTCCCGACCCTGAAGCCTTGTCCTCCTTAGCCCAAAGCCTTTCCTAACATTCCCACCACCGACTTGTTTCACCACTTCACCATCGACATAATTTTGTAGTCACCACCGACAAGATTTTCACTACTTAAATCAATTCCCATGTTTGGGGTCTCTCTAGACTTCTAATAACAACATACTTTAGCCACATCACAATTCAAACATTTTTTATGTTAATTTGCAAGCAACGACGAATTGTTTCCTAACTGCTCTAAACGACAAACAAACACATCAAAAACATTCATCCCAACATCACATATAAGCAATCCAAATATGATTTGAACGCATGTTTTCCTAGATCTAAATTTGCACAAAATGACGACATGATTTGTAACTGGTGTAAAACAAATCAAAAATGCAACTTTATCTTTATAACTCTGTTTTAGGATGTTACTAAGGTTAGATCTAGGTTTTAAAGCATTTAAACATTGAAAATCATCTTAAAAGTCATATTTTTACCATATCAATGTGCGTAGAATATTGAGAGAAGTAAAATCACTCACATTCCCAAGGCAAATCTAAAGTAGAATAGTAAACTCTACGAATCCCAAGGTGCTAGAATGGTAGATCTCTAGTTTCCCCTTGCTAATCTCACTATAATCACTTAATTAGGCTAATTAATTTGAAGAAATGATGGATTTAGGTTTGTTTCGGATCAATGGAGGCTTGAAGGTAATTAGAAACGAAGAAAAGTGACAAATGACGGTTGGAGAAGGCATGTATTAACCCTAATCCCGAGTTGGGTCAATGGGTTGCACTATTCACCCGCTAATTGGCCATTAATCTACTTAATGTTAGTCAGAATTCAAACATGCATATTTTCTAAACGATATGTCCGAAATCTTATTATGACCACTTTACGAAAAGGAAAACTACCATATATTTCCACTGAAAGTGGTTTTAGATCATAATTCGGCTTATATCAAGTGACAGGCCTTACAAATTTTCAAGGTCAAAATCCAGTAAAAATTCTAAGGGTGAGAAATGTCACTAGTTAACATTTTCCAAAATTATAGACCCAATATGATGTTAAAAATAATATTTTACGACCATCCGATATGTAAAATACGGGTTCTTGCAATATGTGTGGTGTGGGTGTGTGTACATGTATGTATGTGTCCAATTTTAGGATAAGTCTAAATTACACAGAGATACAAAAAATAAGTCTAAATACATGCCTAATACATAACTAAAACAAATATTAAATAGAAAATTAATTTATTTTGTCTGCATATGATAATTTTCCAATTTGAAAAATCATGGATCCAGCATGCCTCGGTAATCTGCCAAATAAAGGGTTCATGGCATTATACATTTTGGCAATGAGGGGTTTGAACTTATGCGGCGAGGACCATATTCAATGAAACCGAGCATTGACATTTCCAAATATTCTTGTTTCGAAAGGTTTAGAAGTAAAGCCATAATTTTCATTCACTCGGAAGAGGTTTTAAATTTCTCTAAGTCTCCGCACTTCTCCCTTCATCAGTATCCGGTATTTTGAGTTCTTCTATGTGTGCGTACATAATGTGTGTTGCATACTATGATATTGTACAATGTGGTATTTGTACTTTTAGTGCAAAAATTAGAACTTCGTTATACAATATAAGATAAATTAAGTAGAGTGGAATCAAAATTGGTACTATTGTTTATGTATAATTTATGTTATTTAGCTTATATATTTTTATATTTGAGTAAATCAATATTTTTATCGTTTTTGTTAGTATACGAATATGATATACATGTTGGAACCGTCATATTTTAATGATTTATTAAATGAAGCAAAAATTATTATTTAACTGATTTTCTTAAATATTTCAAATTTAAAATTACTTAATTAGTTTAAATATACAATTTTAAAGGTAAATAGTTGGAAATAACTGAGAAGTGTTTTGTAAAAAAATTGTACAATTATCAATGTGAATCCATTTGAAGTTAAAAATAGAATTTTGTAACACACTATATGATTTATTTTTATGATAAATGATTCTAATTTATTATTGTTTATGTTCATAATTTAATGTATGTGATCTATATATTTTCATAGTTGAATGGAAAAAACAATTTTACCATGTTTGTTAATGTGTGTGACACACATATACTAAATTTGACATATACATATATACATACACACATACATATATTAAATTTGACATAATTTTTAGGATTTATTAGAAGAATAGACTAACTATTTAATTGAGATTATTTAAATAGTTTAATGTTGAGATTTTATAAGTAATTTAGATACATGAATTTAAATATAAAATATTAGGAAAGAATTGAGAAAAAGGGGTTGTAAATAATTGTTGTTATGCTAATATATGTGGGTATTTCAAACTAAAAATAAGAACTTTATAATGCAATGTATGATAAATTTGTTAAGATTAATAAATAATTAGTTATATTAGTTAATATTGTTGATCTATATTATTTACGTTATGTGATTTATAAACCTTTATATTTTTATGAAAAAAACAATTTTATCACTTTTATTGATATGAACATGGTAAACGTATTAAAATAAATATATTTTGAATTTCTAAGATGAATTATTGGATATTTGTAGATTAAATTTATTCAGTAGTTTAAATTCAAAATTAAAATATAATGACATAAATGTATAATATTAGACGACATTAAGGAGGGTTCCGTAATTAACCGTAGTCTAAATGTAGGCATATGACGTTAAAAAAAAGAATTTTACCATGAAATGGATGGTAAATATATTGATATTAACGAATTATAAATTAAATTCATAATTATTATATATATATTTAGTGTTGTTATGTGATTGATATATTTATATACAGAAATAAATTTTGTACCTTTTTTAACTATGAATAAGGTATAAATATTGAAATTTTCTGTATTTTTATGATTTATTAGACACATCAACGAACAATAATTTATTGAATTTACTAAAATAGTTCTGATATTGCGTGCTTATTTCTAATATATGGAGTTGAATGTAAAATATTAGAAGGGAACTGAGGAGTTTTAAAAACATAAGTTTAATGTATTTGAATTAAAAAACAATTTTGTAATTCTGCATGAAGGATTCATTGAGATAACAAAATTGTAAATTGAATTTGTTATTATTTCTATGTATATGCTTTATGTAGTATGACTTATGCATCTTTTTACTAAAAATGTAAATTTTACCATTTTTACTAATATATGTTGCACATATTGAAATTTTAATATTTTCATAATGTAGTAAACGCAATAGTGAATATTATTTAATTATATTTATCCAATTATTTTAGATTTAAGATTGCATAATTTATTTTGATGATAAAAGTGGTAATTTAATTAAGTTAGGCACTCATTTTGGTGTCTTGGGGGGTTCGAATCCATGACCTTTAGAACCTCAGTCTAGAGCGTCATACTACTTATCACTTGAGCAACTGGTCTTTGACATAAAGATTGCACAATTGATTTAAATATATGGACTAAAATATAAAATATTAGAAGAAAAGTGAGGTGGGTATTGTAAATAATTATGGTAAATTTAAATGTTTGTATTTAAAGTTAAATGTAGAATTTTACAACACATTGTTGATAAATATATTGAGATAAATGAATTACAAAAAATTTATTATTATTTTTTTATGTGATTTACATATGATAATCCAATAAAAAACTAATTTACCATTTTGGTTAGTACAGTATCGATATACATATTGAAATTGTCATTCTTTAGTATTTATTAGAAATATTAATAATTTTTAGCTAACTCAGTTTACTTAAATAATTTAAATTTTGGATTATGTAATTAGCCTAGATATATAGACTTGAATATAAAATGTTAGGAGGTAACTGATGACTTATTTTTAAATAGTTGCGTAAACATTTAAATGTACGTGCTAGAATGAAAAAGACGGTAAAGATTAAGTAAAACAAGTGTAAATTTATAAACTAAAAGATTTGAAAATAAAATACTAAGAGATGACTAAGGTGAAAAGTGAAAACTCTTAGAATCAATGAGAGAGTTAGAAATTCTTCTACTGTATTAATATTTAATACACACACAAGCATGGATACGCAAAAATATGACCAATATCTATTAACAAAAATATGGCGGCTATTTTATCTTAATAAAAATATGGCCGGTCTAGCTTAATAAAATTATGGCTAATTACGAAGTATATCTAATATAGCTTAACGAAAGTATGGTTCTTACCCCAAACACAATGATATGTTTGAAATTAAGTTGAAAAGTGTTTAATTACTTAACAAAGTAATGTCTTTTTGATTAAATTTGTTTACATTTGTTCTTTCTTTTCCTTTATATAATTCTTCAATGAAATTCAAAGGATTGATTTATTTTTCTCAATTACTTAATTAATTAATTATTATGTTAAGATAATTTCTAACACTTTCTCTTTATTTTCCCTTATTATAATGATTCATATTAAATCCAAAATACATGGAAAAAATCTGGAAAAGTTCCCAAAAATCAATTTCAATCTATTTTATCGCATATCATGTTGTAACCGGACCAGTAGATAGCTGGTGAACTAGGTAGATTTTAAAAACAAATTCTATTTTTGGATTTATTGGACCTATGAAGTCTAAAGGATTTAATAGATCCATTCTAATATTATTTTAATAAAATCATGTTTTATTAATTTTGCCATAGTTTTAATAATTTAATTCTAAATTAATTAAGTGTGAGATATGAAATTTTTTAATTATATCAAATATATTCATATTTTAATTGTGAAATAAAATTGCTAAACATAAAGCAAGTATAATTAATTGGTGATAATATATAGGGATAAAAAAGAATAAATCCAGATGCAATCACATAAGGGTCTAATAGGGAAGGAGATGAAAAGTGTCATCAGTTATTGATTCCAGCTTTCCTCTTTAGCGGATTTAATTGATATAACATTTATTTAACATGCAAGAGGTATTATGACACAATAACATAAACAAAAATAGAAATTAATATGTATATATTATTACCTCGCTTTTAAATTGTTTGATAATAATAAGAAAAGGTTTGAATCTTACTTTGGCAATTTGAAATACAAATATTCAATGTTTATATGTATACACACGCATGTGCATGCACGCTCACACACAAATACATATATATATATATATGTATGTATGTATGTATGTATGTATGTATATGTATGTATAAGTATATAAGTATATAAAGATTAAAATAAAACTTTTTAATTAATTCAGAACAAACTTCCATACTACATTAAATTTTTTTGATGCATTTATAAACTTATGTATACTTGAATTAGTTGACAAAATACATATATACATACAAACTAAAAGTTTTAACCCAAATGAAATTTAGTTTTTTTTATAAAACAAAAGTTGAACATAACAAATTAAACAATATATTAACAATCCTTTAAAATATATTTAAATAACGGCATTTATGACAATGAATTGGGTAACAAATTTAAAATATTGTTATAATCATTTTTAAAGCTTAGATTCATTATCAACATTGTTTTGGTCATATGTAAATTTCTATTACAATTTATCAGATTAAGAACAAAATAATTTATTCAATAAAGTATTTAAATTGCATGATTATTTCCAATTCAAGGTGAAGTGATAACATGTATATACAATGTTTCTGTTTCAACACAAATGCAAATAATATTTACATACAAACTTTCAGATCTAAAAAATTACACTTTGATTTGAGATTTAAAACATAGATCTACAATTGAAACATTGTTATAATCATATACAAATTTATGTTTGATTTATCAAACTAAAAACAAATCAATTCATTCAACAAACGATTCAAATTACATAAACAATTTCAAATCAAATGAGGCAATGGTATATGTATACAAACTATGATAATCATATTATATTTAGTAGAACATCTAAATTAGAAGATACCTCTCAGATCTAGCCAAAAGTCACACCTTGATTTATGCTTTCTCCTCAGATTGCCAAGATCCACAACCAATCCTTGCAAGAGATGGATGAACCACATTTGTCTGATTTAATTTGATGTTTGGTTTTAAGTTTTTATTGGTTTTTATTTTGTTTAAATGAAGACGATGGCAACCGTTGTTCTAGAGAGAAGGAAATATTTTTTGTAAAAAGAAAGTGGAATGAAGAGACTTGTTTTTAACGACATAAAATAATATATTCAAATTCTCCTTATTTAACTTCCTTATTTAATTCAATCAGTCAGTCCCTTCATTTCTCCATGTATTGGCTGGTCCTATCATACATCCATAGTAGGCAAACTTGCCAACAAAATAAAACCTCTATGTAATTATTTATTTCAAACACCGTTTTAAAAGGTGTACCGATATTGGATATCGATATTTGCAAATATAACTTTTATACATGCATTTAAATAATCACTAATATTCAAAACATCAAATAAATAAATTATAACTAATAAGTCACAAATATTAATTAATTTAACCAATTTTGACATTACATAAATTAATTAAATCATATGGTTTTTCGGAGAAATCAGAAATGGATTGTGCGACTCACTGGACTGAATTCAATCATCAAATAATATTGAACAATTCAAATATTATTTTTCACACATCATCTTAGCTAGTGGTGTGACAGTTTGGCTAAATTCATCGCTTATAGATCTTTTTGGGGAAATCTAATTTTACATTTTTCTTAAGCAGTGCCTGATAGTAACGATTATTTACACCAATACTGTTCGTCAAAGCAATATCACATTATGATTTATGGAATTAAGTTTAAAGATTCTAATATTGTCCACATTTAAATTTGTAAGTCCAAAAACAAAGTCAACGGTTTAATAATAACATTTATTATTAACCGTACTACTCCGGCCAGAGATTTTGACTTTGAGTTAACTACAGTTGACCTGATACTAACCCCATATAACCGAGGAGATGAATTCTCTCTTAAATAGTGTTTCACTTTCAATGCTTCAACTTGACCCAACTGTAGTCGTTCGATGGTTGTCGTGCCATTATTTAACTATAATCAAAGTGGAGTTTCCATATTGAAGCTCAACAGTATTCTCAAGTCAAAGGAGTTGTGTAATCTTGTCACGTTGATATTCTCTGTTTGACCTTAGTTACATTAACCAACAGAAAACCATCAAGTGAGTCATTCCATAGTTATCTAATAACTATTAGTACATAATGTTAATACCTCAGTTATTGATTTTGATGACAACAACCATATAAAACCATATATAATCATATAAAATATAGATACTAATATTTTGCCAAGTTATATAGTATATAGTGTAGAATATTACATAGGTGTTGAACCGAAGACTGTACAGTATAAAGACTCAAGATAAAGATGATACGGAGACTCATGAGTTCAAAGATCAAGATATGAAGATCTCAAGATTATAATTTAGTGTATAGAGTCATAGCATATATTGTTAAAGTCCTTGATAGCAATCTTTGATTTCTATCTCCAATTTTATATTATATTGTTAACCAAAATATATTTCAAAATATTTTATAAAAGTTTTTTAAAGTTAAAAATGTTTATAAACTATGTTTAAATTATTTTACAAAGTATCAACTTATTTTACAAAGTATAGGATTTTCAAAACAATTTAAAAGAAAATAGTTTTCATTTTTAACTAAGGTATGTCGACATACATGCCGCCAATTGGATTTTCAAATTTTAAAAGGAAGTGTCTATTCGTCGCAACTCTTTATGAACGGACATATCTGTTTATTCGTTATATAAAGGGGAGTGCAAACGAATTTTTTGATAACTAATTACTTATTTTCTTCCCACTCCTTACTTTCTTGAAAATTCCATTGAAAATATTCAAATCTCTTCAAAATCACGTAGAAGTTTTAAATTTCATTTCAAATTCAAAATTTGAATTCCCTCCCTTTTGCATTAACTCTAATAATTGAAAAGGCATCTTTTCAAAATTAAAATTTTAGTTCTCTATCTATTAATTCATCCAATATCTATTCATTCATTCACTCTCTTTATTTTAAAATTCAAGTTATCTCTTCATTCTTTTATCTCTTCAAAAACTCAAAAATGGCCTCCTCAATCCAACCACTAAAATCCCTAAGGCTCTCGAAGAAAACCATAGGCTTTCTTTTCAGTGACAAAGTAGTCATTTGTACTTATATAGAGTATGCTACTCCCGAAAAAGTTTTTCCCGGAAGGTTTGCAAAGTCTGATGATTTCTCTTCTTATGTTCTTTAAGATCTTTGCTTTCAAAATGAATTTATTTGTTTAGTCGACTCTTCTCAAAATGATTTTGTATGTTATCTAGATTTAGTTATTTTATGCAAATTTGAACGAAAAAATTTTCAATGAGAAGAGGGACATGTTTGGAGTAGTGTAAAAGACGCTACTATTGTTTTAGATTGTGAAATTTTGGGTCAAATACTTGGTTGTAAATTTAGTGGAATTGACCTTTTTACCTTTAAAATTGATGAACAAAATTGTGAAGTTTTTCATGATATTTTCGAAAGTGATGAAGAATTTGGTTTTAAACAAAAATATCTTAGACTAAAATCAAGAATTATGAGTCTAATTTTACAACAAAGCATTTTAATGGCCTTTGATGGTTGATTTCTTATTTAATTAAAGATGACCAAACCAACAATCCAGAATGCTCTAGCAACAAGAATAATGAGGATTATGATGCCATTAAAACAAATCCAATCTTTAGATCGAACGGTTTGGTTAAAGTTCCAAGAAATGTCTAGATATTTAGTTTGTTTTAAATTGTAAATATGTATAATTTATTATGTAATATTTTTGGGCTTGGATTTGGATTTGTTTGTATGTTTGGATTAATAGTGTAGATGGATTTCAATTGATAAATATAGTTTGTGTTATCTTATTTATCATTATATCATATATCTAGTTTCAAGTATAATCATTTATATCATAATATAATCATCATATATCATAATCATATCATATTGCATCATTATATATGCTTTGATCATTTAATACCAAACATTATTTATTTTGACTTCATATCCTATAAAAGTATATCATTAAGGGGAGGTTTTTATTTTTCATCCACTTTTGTTGATGGCAAAGGAGGAGAAAAATATATAATATACACATACATATATTCACGGGGAGTTATCCAATTCAGGGGGAGTTATATTAGATTTTATATATAGAAATATTTTATGGTTGTCATCATCAAAAAGTGGGAGATTGTTAATGCCTCAATTACTTATTTTGATGACAATAACCATACATAATCATATAAAATGTAGATACTAATGTTTTGCCAAGTTATATAATATATAGTGCAGAATATTACACAGGTATTGAATCGAAGACTATACAATATAAAGACTCGAGACAAAGATGATATGAAGATTCGTGAGTTCAAAGACCAAGATATGAAGTTTTCAAGATTATAATTTAGTGTATAGAGTCATAGCATGTATTGTCACTACACCAGAAAAGACTTTTGGTAGCGTTGAAAAAACGCTACCATAACTTATGGTAGCATTTTAGAGAACGCTGCTATACGACATGCAACTAAAAGTCTAAAACTTTTTGTTGCGTTGTAGTAAACGCTACCAAAAGTCACTTTTAAATGCAACTATAGGTGTTTTCTGTAGGATTTAAAAAAAGCTACCAAAAGTCACTTTTAAATGCAGCTATAGGTTTTTTTGTAGGATTAAAAAAACGCTACCATAAATCTTCATTTTTTGGTTTATACCATTTCCAGCAATCGCTTATATACTATTCATATTAAAATGAACGATAAATCGCATAATTTTCAAATATTCAAATAAACAATTAAATCACATAATTAGCATATACAAACAATCAATCATATGGTCATCATATTCAAATAATTGCAAAAACATGCTAATCTCACAATCAAATATAATATCCATAATCAATTCGATAGTAGTTTTTCAACAAAATAAGTCACATACTACAAGCATTAACAGACAAGTTTCCACAAATGGTACTAACAAAAGACGACAACATATATAATAATTAAATTCATGTCCGTTGCTTGATTACCAATAGTTCTTTGTTGTTGACAGTCTTCGCTTCGAAATAGCTAATTACCTGCAAACGAGTTTAACAATCAACAATATATATATATGTATATATATGTATATATATATATGTATATATATATATATGAAAATCATGTAATCTATAACTCGATATTCTATATTAACACATATATGAAAATCATGTAATCAACAACCTGTGATCTTTGAGAGTTAGAACAACTCCAATAACTTGTAAATTTTGTATATTTATATATAAGACAATTTTTAAAATATCATTTCCTAAGTTTCAAAATGCACTGGGGTCCCCTTCCAAAAACGCATTCCACCGAACAACCCTCTATATATTTTCAATATTTTCTTTAACGTTTTTGATCCGCACTCCAACGACACAAAATCTGACCAACTTCAACAAAAAAATAATTTTTATTTTGCAAATATATGCAATTTAAATTATAAATATTTGCAGTAAAAAAATGTAAAATTCTAAAAAAAACAAATTATTATTTTTTGCTCGAAAATAACATCAAAATAGCGCAGATCAAAATATTAGAAAAAACGAAAAGAAATAATTTCAGCACTTTCGAAGAGGTGTTTGGTGAAACTAGGCTTGAGGTGGGGCCGCCGCCTAATAAGTTTAAAAAGAATGGTACATGCCTAATTTTGCTCTATACATATTCTAGCTAAATATAACCACTATAGCATGTGTATGTGTGTGTGGTTTTGAGTCACAACTTAGTGATGGTCAAATATTAAATTGTTATGTGTAGAAACAAGTCATATACATAAACATACTCATATGCTTTTCCTTTCAAGTCAACAACAGCAGGATGGACAGCAGGTTTTCCAACACATTTTGCTCCTGGACCATTTGACCATCTTTGTACACTCATCATTGCCTGTCATTAATATAAAAGTTTCTTCATCTATAGATCCTTCAATAAAAAAACATTTACGATTCTTGGTTTGAACTAGAATTTATTGGAGCATATAAAAAGTAATCTTACAGTAATTGGAGCAGCACCGCATTTCCATTTGTTGACAGGATTTTTCAAATTTGTTGCAGTAGCCATGTAACCATTTAAACCAGCTGCAAGTATGTGATAACTTATATGTCCAAGAACCTAAAATTACACATATTTTAGCTTCGGTTAATAATTATGTACTTGGTGAAATTTGAAAGTTTCCAGTGTAAGAACTTACATAAGCATAATCACAATCAAATTTTGATGGTAAAGAATCACGGGCTTGATATCCAAAAAAGTGGCATATGGCATTGAATTTCTTTCCTTCGTAGGTGCCTTCTTTCTGTTAAAAATGCTTAACAAATGTCATGGTAACAGCAAGAATTCATAATAATAGCATGCTAAACTAAATGTTCATCATGCTAAAAAAAAAATTATTGTACTTACTAATCGCTTGTTCATTTCTGACTCTACCAGCTGAGCAAGAAGCTTCTCAATCTCAATCTGAATACAAGGTATAATAATTCATGTGTTGTCAACATTATATGAAAAGTACATATATAACAAGAATAGAAAAGGAAGAAGAAAAAAACACATAATAACACAACTAACAGCACTTAACCTGTGACAACTGGGCTGAGTTATCAGATTCTGGGCTAAGAAGCAACTGCAAAATAAAAGAAGCACATTAGTGCAAAGAAATATACAAACATACGATGCTAATGAGAAAGGGTTTTGTTATATTACTTGTTTCCTGATAAATGGTGGTAGAAATTCAAATAATGCAGATGCCCAAGGTGAAAGATGTGATAATATGTTCTCAGTGGAAATGCCTTCGCCAAAAAGACCATGAATATCCTGCAGTTAACGTCCACCAAAAAATGAATCTGCAACTAATTGTTCTATATAAATAATGTTCTATTTGAGACTAAAAAAAATGAATTTCGATAGAAAGCCCTAAATGGTAATTTTCCATTCATCTTTTCAACTGGTTTTTGTTAGCTTGTCCTTGTGAAACTGGTAAAGAAATAACATGACCATTATGTCAAATGAACAAGTTCTAACAAAAATTGATTACAGAATCACTTGAAGAAGAGCGTAAAACTCTGGAATACTCTCCATAAGCCCTTCAGGGATAAGTATCACACCATGATTTTTATCTGGAGTACCAAAAATGTGTTCAAAAGTAAAATAAAACAAATGATACGTTGATGGTAAACATCATTGAAAGGACTTCAACCTTTTTCAGCCCTAGCCTGAACTGCATCACATATTTGTTTTGTAATGTCATAGATTGTAAGTCTTGATGCAGAGACCTCCTCTCCAAAGATGACCTGTATGATGTCAATGCAATATATTTCTTCTGCAAAAGCTTATAAACATAAATAATGAATGAACTACTAACCATGTTAGGATGTGACTGGAGAGCGCATTCCAAAGCGACATGAGAGGCCTTACGACCCATCAGGCGAATAAAATAATAATACTATGATAATTGTTGTTAGTTATTGCGTAAGATTTTCATGCAATGATAATTAAACGTATATGAGGATACCCTTACACATACCTTTTCTGCAGAGAGCATTTGTGCACATATTGCTAATTAGCTGCGAATTGACTTGAAAATGATAGTTCAACATCAATTATGTAACATGGAAGTAATATATTACCTTACTAGATAACAACTGAATAGAATTAGTACACAAAAAGTAGAAGATGAATTAATATTCATTGTATGTTAGTATGATACTTTGCAAATGGTGTCAAATCCAACATTTGCTTCCACAAACTGATTTTTAAGGTCCCCGTTCAAAGTAACAGGAACACCAACAACCTGCATATGTATATTTGGAAGAGAACCATCATTAGAAATTAATAATTTATGGAGGTGAAGAACGAACGAACAAACAAACAAACAAAAAAAATCACAATCCTTAATAAGCTCAACCGACGCATGTGTGATTTCCAATGTAATATACCTTAGTTGAGCAATTCGCCGAAGCAAAAGTTTCAGAAAGCTGAGCAGCATCTGTGTTGGATGTAACTCCTGCAAAGAAGAAGAAGAAGAAAAAAGTACACGTACCGTACAATATTTGAGAAGAAGCCAACTGGGTAGATATGAGGTGTTTAGACTGATTTATTGTACAAATCAATATGTATTTCCCCACCTGGCATGCCTTGGTTGCATTTATACCCAAAGCTTGCACAATGTTATGTTCAACAATTCTTTTATAGCCAATATGTATTACGAAACTAATAATCGGAATGAAATGGGAGCACATGAATAACTTGGAATGATCCGTGTATTCCTTTAAGAGCTAATATTGAATCACGTAGGCCCATCTCCTTTGATCTCACCCTTACAATTTCACTTCCTTGCTTCATTTTTTCATGTCATCAACCATTTCTATGTACTTGGATAGAGATTTTTTACTATTGGATTGATATTAAAATATAAGATTCTTGGTTCAAATTATATTCCCCTTAAAATCAATATGGAATATACATTGTGGCTAAGAGTTAATGACATAGATGACATCCTAAAAACGATCAAGGTTGGGAAACACTACAGTAAGTTTTATTATTTGAACAAATAAAATCTAAATGAAGAGTAAAAGAAATTTTTATGTATAATCATGATACAGTAATAATGGGTTAAAACTAATCATGATAATATACTAATGATTAACAATAGATGTAAATTAACCAAGAAGTACCTGCATATAGTCTCTATAAGTAACCAAGTATATGGATGACCTTGAAAGCATGAGAATGGATTAGAAACTAAAGCTAGAATTCTTTATGAAATATGACAGTGGGTATAGTTCTAGAATAAGACTTACCATCCAATTGTAATCGTTGAACAATCTCTGTACCTAATCGAAACTTCTACAAATCCAATGCATGGTCTTTGTCCTAGTAGAAACCGAAGACATCCTGGTCCTTGTTAAGTGTGTTGCTGCATAATATAACATATTATTAATGAATTAAACAAAGCAATCAAATAGAATGAATAATTGTAACACTGCCAAACTACAAGCAATCAAATAGAATTAAATTTAGTTTCTTGATATTGATAGAAGAATGAAACTGAGAAGAATATTGTAGCGGTATTATTTGGTATGATTTGTTATTATCTAGCATTACTGTTCGCTTATTTACTCTGCCAAACATACGCATAAATTATTTGTATATGCAATGTTTTACTTTATAATTTAATCAATATACACGATCTTATTATCCTAACATAGATATATACAAATTTGTAAATGCATATACTCACGTCATTACTTTGCTTGGATTCAAAACTGAGAAAGAATACACCAATTTAAACCATGGGTTATTAAACTATGTAAAGTCCTCAACTACTTATTCTTAAGATATCATAAGTTGGAAATAATAATCCCATTTTGCCAATGTTAGTCACAAAATGAAACAGATGCAGTTGAACATTACAATGAAATAACTGCAACAATCAACTCAAAAACATCATCAACTCGTCTAAAATTTTTAAATAAAAATCAAAATATTCAGATTGGTTCAAATCTTGTGGAGGTAGTGCAATTTGTACAGCCATGGGGCTTTCTAAAATTGATACATGCAAATTCAAAGCTTCATATTGGGCCTCTACCAAATTATACCTGTATCTATAATTGCAGTGATGCTTGTCCTGGAGTTCATTCGACTGTGACAGCTCACTTGGCCTTGCTTAACTGTCGTTGTTAGAGACTCCGATAAAAACCTCAACTGTCACTTGCTTTTCTTGATGTTCGGAATTTGATGAACTGCAATTTCAAAGATCACAGCTGAATCGGTCAATCGAGTTTAATGGAAGGATGGGCAACGAAGAGGGAAATAACTATTTCTTTGAGATGAATGGAGAGAGAGAGAATTTTCTACATACCAAGGAATTGGGAATTAGGGATTTGGGAGTAAAGAGGTGGAAATTTTCTAAGTACTAAGGAACAATGAGGCGGTAAATTTTGGGTTATGATTATTAGTTAGGCGGAAATTATTTATGTAAAGGCGGGAACGGGAAAATAATTTTTGTTACGTTTATAGTATAGTATGAAACAGTATTAGTTGCATTTAGATTGAAACGCCACGAATTATTGCTACTATAAATGATTTTTCTTGTAGTGTGTTAAAGTTCTTGATAGTAATCTTTGATCTCTATCTCCAATTTTCTAATCTTTCACATTTTTAACCAAAATATTTTATAAAAGTTTTTCAAAGTTCAAAATGTTTATAAACTATGTTCAAACTATTTTACAAAGTACTAAATTATTTTACAAAGTATAGGATTTTCAAAACAATTTAAAAGAAAAATAGTTTTCATTTTTAACTAAGGTATATCGACATACCTAGACGTTATATGTTGACATCCATGCTGCTTATTGGTTTTCCAAATTTTGAAAGGAAGTGTTTATTCGTTGCAACTCTTAACGAACCGACACATCTCTTCATTTTCTATATAAAGGGGAGTGTAAAGAAATTTTTTGATAACTAATTACTTAATTTCTTCCTACTCCTCACTCTCTTCAAAATTCCATTTAAAAATATTCAAATCTCTTCAAAATCACGTAGAATCAATTCATACTTCACTGTATTGATTCAATACTACTTTCTTATAATTTTGAAAACATCTCTCTCTCTCCCATTTCAAAGATCAAAGTGTCATCCAAGAGGCTATATGATCCATTGTATCCAAAGTACAAGAATTTGTCTTTGGAAAAACTATCAAATGCATTTGTATTTGTCTAGGTGTGTTTGTGCCCATTCAAATTAAGTGGGTGTGCTTAGCAGCCCAGAAATCTAGTAGGTGTGCTCGTAGCCCAGTCAAATCAAGTGAGTCTACCCTGAGCTCGAAAATTCAGGAGGTTGTGTCTCGTAGCCTCGAAATCAAGATTGTATTTGGGTTTGCCTTCAGCCCGGTTAAAGATTGACATTTGAAAAGAAATTTATACAAGCAATTGTACGAGACTTGATGTTCGAGAAATCCAAACCGGTATAAAATATCTGGCGTTATCTCTCTAACTCTTTACTTTACTGCCTTTTTATCTTTGATTGCATCCATGATTGATGATCACTATAATTCTATGTTATTAATCTGCATTAATATCAAACTTGAAAGAAAGTTAAAAAGATTTACATAAGTTAGAAAACATTATTCACCCCCTCTCTAGTGTGTTTAATTAGCCTTAAGATCCATAATTATGTAACCCACACGTAACCACTTGGTGTCTCCAGCAATCATGAGTAATACACAGCCCAACATCTGGAGAGCGCTACATACTCTAGTCTCAACGGATGTATCCATATATAGTCTTGATACATCTTGATTAGGAATATTTAAAATGGTATGTTTATTATATTATGATAAATCACTCATGGTTACAACACAATGTAACTACTATAAAAAAACATCCAGTTATGGATTTTTTGTTAAATATACTTAAATTGAATAGTTAATTATTTATAACACATTATAACAAGTATATAACAGAATGAAAACGCCTTTTATTTCAAACAAGATTGGTCATCGAACGAGATATATCTAACAAATTACGTGATTGCCCCTAGGGCATACCACTAACTTTATCAATCTCACACTTGCACTAAGGATCAATTATGGAATCTTATTCCAACTTCTTCGATTGGTTTTCTCAAAACTAATCGAGTCAGTCCCTTAACGAACGGGTATGTTATTTTGTTTTAATTATCCATTATACTAATCAACTCTCTTCGATGTTGATAAACTACCTTTATCATATAGAACTGTAAGGAGTATGTTTCTTGATGTCTAGTGAGCTTTTACATGTTATCATATAATATTGATGTAGAATTCTCAATATTTGGAATCACTCCTAGCTTAGTTATAAATTTGTGCATTTATATTTATGCATTCCTTTTATTGTGACACTATTCAAGGTGATGTACTTAGCATTTTCATCGAGTCAACTACAACCTTTCATTTGGAACATTTCGAACTAGCTCGTTAACAAAGGTTTGAATCATGAATTTGATATTGACATATTATACTCAATATCACTTATGAAGTTTGGGTTTGAATACTTCTTCATAAGAAGTTCGATATTTTTGCAAACAAGTATTTCGTAAATACTTGAGAACACTCTGAACTGCCATTTAGCGATCTTAATTTGAATTTGATATTTTCTTTATGTATCAATACATATGCAAATTACGATAATGTAGACAATACAGCATGTATGATAATTTTCATTGTATAAGGAATCCATCTTATATGTTCTATAATAAACATTTTAAAAAGGTGTCTTTGCATATCGTTTGAGGCATTCCCAGCATCTTTTATATTTATTATAAAATATATAATTTACTAATCCAATATCGAGTATTAAACAACCAAACTAGTACTTACTTTAACACAAGTATATCATTAACAATCAGTAGTATGTTGTTTAATTTTAGTTTATAAATATCTATGTATCTTTTAATGTTCTTTCTTACGGACACACACTTCCTCTACATTTTGACTAAAAATCAAACTATTTGATATTTCTATCAAAATACATGTTCGACTCAAATTCTTATTGGATGATACTTTCATATCTGTTCTTGTATCATATCCTAAAATCCACAAACTCAGTACTGCTCCCACTGACTTCGAGACATTTTGGTTGTTAAACGCAAACAGTCTATTCTAAATCATTATTTAGAATTTTCTATTTCAACACATATGTACCAAAACACAAAGTCATACCAGGCAATAATTTTACGAGTAAACTGAATTTACTTGAGCACGTCGAATGATGAATCTTTTATGATATGACGTTATTCTTATCAATGTAGTTCATAATATTCCAACTGCATTAGTCCTCTCTTGAACACACATTTGCAGCCGATGGATCATATCCCTTCATTTATAGCTATCAAAATTATATTTTGCTAATTTGCTTGGAATCTATTTTGGATTTTCACATCATACTATATTGCAGAGTTAATAGTCTTATTGGTTTTATTGACAATGTAGAAATATTTATTCTCAACATTGATAAGAAACTCATAGTTTCTCTTTAATTTGGGGGAATACTTATTAGATATTGTAATGCGCTATGTTCATTAAGGTTTGGTTGATTTCATTTCATCCCTCGTACTCAGTTTTATCATCGGATCGTATCTAATTCCACTTTGCTACCAATAATTTCTAAAGGAAATTCCTTCGCTACGAAGTTAGTATTTCTTGAAACAACAATTGTTTCTCAATGCATTATATATATATATATATGTGTGTGTGTGTGTGTGTGTGTGTGTGTGTGTGTGTGTTATAGGTGTCAGCATATAAGCAACATAAATGAAATGGATAACATATATGATTATACAGTAATAGTGAAATTAATTATTACCTAACAACTGTAGCCTGTGAAGTGCACCTTGAATGTTGAATGAATATCCTTTTAATCTGATCTAAACACCTCTTGAATTTGCAATAGACTAGAGATGAATACCACCCTTGATTTAAATTGAATTTGATTTGGAAATAAAGGGTTATACCCTTAGATATTTGTGGCCAAGGTATGGTGGATAGGAGACAAAAGGTAAAATCAAAATGAATGAAGAGGTGAGGTTTAAATAGGCATCAGAATTGAGTAAAAACTGGAGACTCAAATCTCCTTGTTCACTCTTTCTTTTCAACCAATTCAAAACCAGATTTTTGGATTCACAACTCACCCCCTTCCATCTTATGGTTAGACACAGTAAGGCCTAGATGGGCCCTTAAAAATTTCCAAACCCAATCAATATTTAATTAATTTAAATCCAATTTAAATATCTATCAGAGACTTTGACTATGGTTGACTGTGATACTAACCTCATATAATTGAGAAGATGTATCCTTTATTAAATAGTGTTTTAGTTACAATCTTCTAACTCACACCTAATCATAGTCATTCAATGTATGGCATGCCATGATTTAACCATAATCAAACTGGACTTTCCACATTGAAGTTCAACGGTATTCTTAAGTCAAGAGAACTTTGTAATATCATCACTTTGAGATTCCCTGTTGACCATAGTTATATTAACCAACAAAAACTCTCAAGTGTTCCATTTCATAGTAATCCAGTGACTGTCAGTACATAACCCCTTGGTGCCCCTAGTAGCCATGAGTAATACACTGCCCAACATTCGGAGAGCATTGCGTACTCTAATCTAAACGGATGTATCGATGTCCTGTCGCGAAACATCTTGACTGAGAATATTTAAAACAATATGTTATTTTTAATGTGATGAATTTCTCATGATTACAACATATTGTAATTACTGTCACATAACATACTATTTAAGGATTTTTTATTTAATATACTTAAATTAAATAATTAATTAACATAACACGGTATGACAAGTATATAATAGAAAAGAAAAAAAACCTTTTATTTCGAATGAGATTTTATTATAGAATTGTTAACTAATGATAAATTATAGAATGTCGCATATGGCATTCCCCTAAGTTTATCAATATGTATATCATTATGGGTAGACATGATGTGTATATTTTGTGATGTCTGTGTATTTTGACATCAGTTACATATATATATATATATTACTTTTTGAACACTTTACTCTAGAATGTTTTTATATATATATGAACTATTTCTACATTATTCTTTTCTAAACTATTTGTGTACATTTCTTTGTACCAAGATGGGATACGTGTTTCAGAGCTGTATTATTTTGAAATGTATCCATGCTGGTCTAAGGGAGTGTATACGATGAATCACTCCTATACTATTCTGCACTCGATGCTTTCGAACAGTTAACTCCCTCTGGTAGCATAGGCACTGAATGGAGCATCACACTCTATTAAAGGCTAAATTATGGCCTACATGATCAAGTTAACCCCATGAGAATAGTTGGGTAACATGAAGCACTGTGGAGAAACTCTGTGTTAGAACCGGGCCAACCTACAATGGAGTAATTGAGTAAATTTCAATTTTTTAACCTATTTGGATCTTTAATGGGCCTATGTAGTCTAAATTGGTTTAAAAATTTTCTAAATCTTCTTTTAAACAAAATCAATATTTTATTTAAATTTATAGTTTAAGTTTTATTTTATACCATTTGTATTATATTTTATATATGTTGCGACGACCCATATTTCGGAAGGTTTAAATCGATAATAATCCACACAAATCCGACTTAAACAATCCGGAACATAGATAATCATTGGGGTTATAAGAAGAAAAAGATAAGAAAAGAAGAAGAAAACAAACACAGAATCTCGCAGTGGAACGATAAAATATAATAATCAAATAAACAGTTCATGAAGCTGTCTATATTATACATTTGATTATAATTTATACAACATTTATCAGAGTTATATATACATCAGGAATAAATAAAGTAATGCAGCAGACAACATGATGCAGGGATAATAATAGTAGTAATATACAAAATCTTCGTCTTCGTCCTCTAGAGTAAATCTTCAATAAGCTGAAAACTCAGGGCTTACCCAAGCGTAATGAGAAAGACAAAACACTCGAGTCAGGACTAAAATATTCTTATGTAAGTCAAATCAATATCGCATAAAATATGAGTGTCATGGCGTTAGAGATGTTTACGGGTTTTCGCATCTCCTATCTAGTGTATAACGTGCGTGCCATAACTCAAGAGATGTTACGGGATTTTCCATCTCTTAAGGATCCGTCAAAATATTTATACGTAGTAGAATACGCTACATATATAATGTCTAATCAATAAAATAAATATTTTTCTTAGCGTTAAGGCTTTACATTGATCCCCCTTAACACGTTTTTAAGCATTGTCGTACAGTTTGCATATAAAACACCAGTTAAACGGTCGGTGGATAAGGATGCGCCATGATACGACAACACTAAACCAAAATTATATGGGTCTTGTTTAGGGATAAAAGTATGACAAGGCACGTTAGGCAATGCCCAAGGTAGGATACTACCAGTTTACCCTTCCCAGTTGGTGGTAATGCATCATAGCTATGATCGCCCACCACGTCCAACGCTCCCATAAAATCGGAGGGTGCACACCAATCAATCACAATGTAAATGATGGTAATACGAAGAAGTGCATCCGCTCGGGGTAGCAAACCCACTTGGTCGGTAAGGCTCCTGTTTTAGTCATTTCAAATTGGCACAAGTGCCAGGCTAATCCATCATCGTTCTCTTTCTTCAAATCCAGCAAATGATGCCAAATCCAACCACTTTATTCTGGAGTCTCCTCCGTGTACACAGTTGTTAAAGTGGTTCTGGTATCGACAGAGAGTATGCCCATATCCGGCCATGGTCTCTTTAACAACCAAACGTCGTTTTTCACACCGGTTGGTACTTTTATCTTTCGAAACAATTCATACTTGATATCAAAATATCATATTCGCTTCACAATCAAATCCATTTCGAAATCATCATATTTACTCAAAATATACTATTTCAGTTCGAAATCATTTTCGCCTTAATATCTTGATTTCGCTTCCTTGTTTCGAATTCTAATTTGGGTCATAAATTCAATTAACCCAATTCATATTTAAATCCATGATTTAAAAGTAACATTCCACTCTTGACCAGTTTGAATTTTTGAAAAATTATTTGAATAGTGTAAATGGTTAAAATAGTTAAAAATAGTTTAAATGGTTAAAATAGTTTAACTATTAAAATGGTTTATATAGCAAAATAATTTGGAGAACCAAAATAATTTGTATATTTAAGAAGATAGCTTTTAAATAGTTTTATATTAAATAATTTATTTGAAAATAGTTTCAAAGTCAAACCGATGCAATTCCAACTTCTCAATTCAAATCAATTCCAATTTCCATTCAGTCGATCCAATTTTGATTTCAATTCAAATCAATTTCAACTTTAATTTCAAATTAATTCAATTTCAGTTTATATCGATTTCGAGCTCGATTTTCAAATATCGATTCAAAACATTTAAGTCAAATTATCCTTCAATATTTAGTTTGAAATCCCAATCTTCAAATATAATTCAATTCCGAGCTCAATTTCGAAATATCGTTTTTATATCACTTTTATTAGTAATATTCAAAGTTCGAATAAAAGTTCAATCATTTGAAAACAAATCGATTTCCAAAAATTCAAATTATATTTCGATTATAACTTCAAAATCTCAACTTCGATTATTTAAACAATTTCGATTACCAAATTTAAATTTCGACATTCAAAGCTCAAGTTCGAAAATAATTTGATTTCTATAAATCTAATTTTTTATTTCTTTTAAATCAAAACCATTTAAATAATTTCAAATCAAAAATTTTAAAATCATTTAATTTAACCAATCCGGTGTCCGTATATAATTTTCTATCCTATGGCCAAGTGATCAGTTATTTCAATTTAATTTCAGGGATGGATATATATCATTTCAATCCAAATCAGTGTCATAGGTATATATCATTTCAACCTATTTCTTAATTCATTCGAAATAATTCAATTTACAGTTTATATACTGTAATTAATTTACCAGGTGATAACAAGATATATATATAAAATAAATAAACATCCAATCATCCAAATATCAATCAATTGGCATCCATCACAATCAATCATACAAACAAACAATATAATTCACAGCAATTTCATAGATAATAAAGTCGGGTAATTTACTAGCAATTAAATCCCAATTTCAAATCTAACTGTCAATTTTAATTTTTTTTTATGGTTATTTCGAATGACAATTAAATTTTATCAAACAACAACCAATAAATTTATATCACTTCATAATTTAAAATTTAACTATCATAAAAATATTCTAGTACGTTGTGAGCGTTATAAATCACTCACCTTGTGTTTTCAATTTTAAATCAAATCAAACGACGTTCGATTTAACCTAAAATTTTAACTAGCTCCAAACGACTCCCAATCAGTTCTATAATGTAGTGCTCGTCACCATGATCCCATCGCTGCTTGTTTCGTCCAACTTCGACCTCGTATGACAAAGTTATACAGTTTATAAGATTACACAATTTTTAAACAATATAATTTATAATCTTTTTATTTTTATTTTAAACCTAATCAATTATGGCCGTTCGTTCCTGGATCTGCCATCATAGCCGCATGCGTTTCTTCTTCACATGATTGAAACTCCGAGGCTTCGTTCGTTTGAACTCAAACACGCATTCGATTATCTTCATGCCGCGGCCTCCATCGTCCACTAGAAGATGATCAACCACCACCGTTTGAAACGCCAACGCGAGACACACCATCGACTTGAGCATGGCCGCACTCGGCCACCCCTAGCCTCGTAAAATGCACATGAATAGCAGGAGAATGCGGCTCAAATTCGCCTCCAATCGACGATGATAACTCGAATCCACCATTGGATTTATAGATCTCACTATGCTCTTCAATTTCCAAGTTGGAAATTTATGTTAATGGCTTACGGATTGGAAGATAATCGAGGAAGAAGATTGGAGCTCTCTAGGTCATTGAATTTTTTTAGCGGCGGCTGTGACCTATAGGGTTAGGGTTTAGGGTATGGTCCTATACTTATAGGCAATGTCCTAAAACACTATTCACCCGAATATTTTTCGGACTCCAAACGAAGTGTGCCGCCAGGTATTTATAATGTTTAACACTTATTCCGAACACAATGGAATATATATCGGAATCCAATTCCATCGTATTTGGAAGATTGGTTTTCAAATCGAGTTATTTTAATTCAATTTACTTAAATAAAATTCTATGCGTTTCAGCTTCGCACGACCAAACCGTAAATCCGATTGGCACGAAATTTGAAATCCTATAATAACTCACTATTATGGATCCAATGAAACCGGTTTCGTCGAAATCCGAGACAGTGTCAAAAATGACTATTTTTACACGTTAGTTAATTATTAAAATTTCCAATTTCTATAAATTAACTTTTAATTCAATATTAAAAGTTTCCCTAACTCCATTCTAATTTAAATAGAATTTATATCAACATTAGAAATTGTTTTCGATTCATATCCAACTCAAATTCAATTATCCACACAATTCGAATATTAAATTAAAACAATTTAATTGTTCAATATTCAACAAATTTCAATATTAGATTTTAAATGAATTTTAGTTATCAATCAATTACTTTATTTACATATAATGAATTTAACATTTATTATTTAATCCAACTACACCTTCAACACATAGCATTACCTTCCAATACTTGTTATTACTTAAATCTTCGAAATTTGTTTATTTTAAAATCTTGTTCAAGTTCATATTCAATAGGCATATCAATAAATCATTAAAATCTTTATTTTAACCCTTTTTTCAATAATTATATCAAATTTTATAATTTAAAGTGGTTAAAAATACGGGTCGTTACATATGTGTATCATATACACATATGTGTTTTGTGTACACGTGCAACAAGATAATGTGTACATGGTTTGACATGCTCATATATAGATGTTGGGATTTACACCGCAATGGACAAGTTAACCCCTCATGTATACAAATGAATTATCTATACATATATACATACATACATACATATATCTGTGTGCGCACGTGCGTGCATCAAAATATTTTTTGTGTGTGTATATATGTAAAAATATAATTATATAATATTATACAATATTGGTTGTAAATTATTTATATAAAGCATTTATTAAAATACATACACACACACACACACATATATATATATATATGAATATATAATTAAAATATAAAATTATTTTAAATATTATTTTGTAAATAATTTAAAATATGGAATACAAACTGAATTTATTTATTTATCTTAAAATAATTTAAATCTATATTACATATAAACATAAAAGTAATTAATTTTTTATTTATTTAACTTTTGGTTTAAAATAATTTATTAGTTAAAACTTATAACTAATTAAAACGACAGGGAATTAATAGAAAAAAATTAAAAAATAATTTCGAAACCATAACGTATATTTTATATTATATCAAAATTTACATAATTTTATTTTATCAATTAAATATACATACTTACATTTTATTTATATAATCAATTTTGAATTAAATAATAGTATTTGTGTGTGTGTGTATAATAAATATGCAATTTTTTTTAATATTGTCGAAAGCCTTTGTAACGAAATTAAATTTTGTAAAGTTTTATAATATATTATATTGAGTTAAACTTTTAAATTATATTTAAATATTAAATTCGTATAACACAATTATTATAAATTTCTAATTTTATTTTATTTTCAGGCCGAGAACATGTACAAGCAAACATGTATAAAATAATTTTTGTTTTATATATATTTACACTTATATATTTACAACCATCAACATGTGACAATCCATCGATATACCGATTTGTGATATTTCTAATAAAGCAATATATGGGATAATAATCATATAAATTCTAGTCTCCTTTCACCTTTCACCAAAGCTTAGACGTTGAAACGAAGAAGTGAACTCCTTGAATCGAATTCTAGTCTCGAAGTTGCTAGCTTTCAAATTGTCTTACCACCAAAGATAATTTGATTTAAATTGTATTTAAATTGCTTGAAAATTTTAAGGAGATGGAGGGGATGTGTTCGGCTATCAATAAAGGAGATGGAGGCAACAAAAGATCGAATCTAAAGTGAGGGTTAAGATGTTTATATAAAGGAGAGGCTAGAGAATAAAATCAGGATCAAGATCCTTAATTTTCTCTTATCCATTCTCTTCCTTTAAACATCCTAAAGCCCACTCTCCTAGCCATCTTATGGTCGATCCTCTATGTCCCTATTATTGTCGAAATTAGCATGCCTCATAGGAATCTCAGATCTATTTCAAGCCCGAACAATATTAATTGCATTTAAATGCAATTTAAATGCGTATCGGTGTCGAATACTGATTAGTGTTTATATAACTATCATATGCACACTATTTAATATTGTTCAATACACATCAAATGAAAATTTAAAATTCATATTTCATAAATATTATTTAATTTAATTAATTAATAACAATTACAAATTAATTAAATCGGGTGGAAAAATGAGCATTCAACGTTTCGGTTTTGTGACTCTTAGGTGTAAATTTGGTCAGCGATTAATATTAAAGTTCACACTGCACTTAGCAAGCGCTATGACATTATGGATAAATTTATCATATATTTAGTTTCAGTGAATCCAATTTTACTTCATTAAGCATTTCCAGGCAGTGGCAATTTTTTGAACCAATTCTCTTCGTCAAATCTATTTCACTTTGGACTTATGAAATGTGGTAACGGTCAAAATTGCAATATCGTCCATATTCAACTCTATAGGCAAAAAACAAAATCCTTGGTTCAATAATAATAATAATAATAATTAATCGAACTACTCTGGCTAGAGATTTTGACTTTGAGTTGGCTTTAGTTGGCCATGATACTAACATTATATAACCGAGGATACGAATCCTCTCTTAAATAGTGTTTCACTTCCAATACTTCCATTCGCCCCAACTATAGTCAATCATTGGATGTCATGCCACAATTTGATTATAATCAAAGTGGAGATTTCATATTGAAGATCAACAATATTCTCAAATCAAGAGAACTGTGTAAATTGGTCGCATAAAATTTTCTATTTGACTTTAGTTATATTAACCAACTGAAAACTATCAAGTGAGTCATTCCATATTATCTAATAACTATCAGTACGTAACCCCTTGGTTCCCCCAGCGGTCATGAGTAATACACTACCCAATATTTGGAGAACGTTATGTACTCTAGTCTCAACGGATGCATCAATATCCAATATTGATGCATTATTACTAAGAATGTTTAAAATTATGTGTTTATTATATATATTGCGATACAATACTTATGATTACAACTATTTGTAATTACTGTTACAAACACATCATTTATGGATTTTCTGTTAAATATATTTTCATTAAACATTTAATTACTTATAACACATTATAACAAATATATAAAAGAAAGAAAACACCTTTTATTATGAACGAGCATTGATTACAAAGTTAATAATTTACAATAAATTACATAATTACCCCTAGGGCATACCCATAGCTCTATCAATCTCTCCCTTGCACTTAGGGCCAATTATGGAATCTTAATCTCATCCCTTCGATTAGCTTTTCGAGAGCCGACCAGCTAGACCCTTAATGAACAGATCTACTATGTCGTCCTTGGTATCTATCCTTTTATCATAACTTCTTTTGTCTCAACGAATTCATTGATGAGGTGGAACTTGCAAAGAATATATCATGACTTCTTGTGTGCTCTGGGCTCTTTTGTGATCTGTATTACCACGTTGTTGCCATAGAATAGTGCCATCAGATTCTTAGTATTGGGAATCACTCCAAGCTCACTTAAAAACTTGAACGTCCAGACTGCCTCTTTAGCTGCTTCATTGAGGGCGATGTACTCGGCCACTATCGTCAATCAACTATTGTTTCCTGTTTGGAATTTTTCCAACTGATGGCCTCGCTGTTTAGCTTAAAAACATAACCAAATGCTGATTAACTATCATCAATGTCACTCTAAAAGCTTGACTCGGTATACCCCTTCATAAGGAGGTTTTCATTACCATATATGAGGAATAAGTCCCGAGTATTTCGTAAATACTTGAGTATACACTTTACATCCATCTAATTTTTTTCTCCAGGATTAGACTAGTATCGACTTACACATCCTAATGCGTATGCCACATCTAGTCTAGTACATAGCATAGCGCATATTATGGATCCTATGGCAGATGCATAGGGAATTCATTTCATATGCTCTTTCTCCTTATTTGTATAAGGAGTGTCCTTTTCAGCAATGCCTATTCCAGATTGTGTTATAACATTTACACGCTTGGAATTACCGAGTTGCTTCGGTATGGTATTTATTTATGTACAGGGATTGGGACAATCCCAACAACCTTTTAGATCTATCTCTGCAGATCTTATACCTAGTATATAGGCTGCTTCTCTCAAATCCTTTATGGAGAAGTTCTTGGAAAGCCAAGCTTTCGCTGATTGCAATAACGAAGTGTTATTGCCTATCAATTGTAACAAATCACCTTTTTAGATGGTTTAAATCGACAATAGACCACACATGTCTAATTCAAACCATTCAAATTGGAGGATTGTTAATGGGGTAAATAAGAAAAATAGAGAAAAGAAAGAGAAACAAAACATAGAATCTCACAGCGGAATGACAAAATATAATAATCAAATAAACAGTTCATGAAGTTGTTTAACAAATAACATTTGATTACACTTTACAATATATCAGAGTTATACATACAGCAGGAATAATAAGATAATGCAGCGGAACAACATGATACAGTGGAATAATAATAATAATAATACTAAACTTCGTCTTCGTCATCCAGAAATAAAGTCTTCAACGCTGAAATGCTCAGGCTGACCCGAGCGTAATGAAAAGACAAAACACTCAAGTCAGAACTAAAAGATCTTATGTAAGTTAAATCAACATAAATAAATATGAGTGTAACGGCTTCAGAGATGTTTACATGATTTTACATCTCCTATCCAGTGTCCAACATGCGTGCAATAACTTAAGAGATGTTCGGGATTTCATCTCTTAAGGATCCGTTAAACTATCTACATATGTAATACAATACGCTATTATAATATGCCTACAGTAAAGTAAAATTTTAAAATAGCGTTAAGGCATTACCCATGTCCCCCTTAACACATTTTTATATAAGCATCATAGTCTATACAATACCGTAATTCCTTCGTAGACTATAGGGCTATCAGAGGGCACTCAATAGTGTATGACACAAACCAAACTCGTAGTGGGCTCGATCAGGATAAATATGACAAGGCACACGAGGCAATGCCCAGGGTAGGATACTACCGTTTTGCAGAACCGGGCTGGTGGTAACGCATAGCAGCTACTACCGCCCACCTCGAGACACACTCCCATAATCAAAGGTATGCACCAATCAAATCACAAAGTAATAGATATGGTTTCGAAGAAGCATCCTCGATAGGGAGAGCGACCCCACTTGGCTTAAGTATAGCTCCTGTTTTAGTCATTTTAATTATGATCCGAAAGTCAAGGCTATCCATCATCATTCTCTTACTTCATTTCAATAGCGTTCGCCAAACCATCCTACTTCATTCTGGATTCTCCACCACGTGCACAGTTGTTAAAGTGGTTTTCGGTATTGACAAAGAGTATGAATATCCGATCCCGGTCTCTTTAATAACCAAACGCTTATTTCACACCGTGGTCATTTTCTAAAATCACTTCAATAAAATCCCAAGTTACAAATTCAATCAATACCAAAATATTTAACTTCAATTATATTTTAGTCTTGAACATTTAACTACATCTTCCATCAAATTTAAATTATCTCAATTTCAAGTTCATATCTTTGAAAATTCCATAAACAAATAGATTTAATAATCTTATCGGATTTTATTCCATTTAATTTGATTAAATTTACAACAATCTTATTTCCTTTTTCCTTATTTTATTTATTAAAGTTGTTATAAAATCTATATTATTTATATTAAATTAAATTTTTAAATAAAACTTTAAAGCTATGTTATATATTTTATGAAATTGAATCTTATTTTATTAAATTAATTTTTTTTGTTTATTAAAGTAATTGTATAAAAATCTGTATTTATTATATTAAATTAAAACTAAATTAAATCTAAATTAATTATATTAAGTTAAATCTAAATTAATTATATTAAATTAAATTTTTAAATATATGTTTTAAAACTATATTAAATGTTTTATTAAATTAAATTTAAATTATTTAAATTATATATTTAAAACTAAATAAAATTATAAGTTAAAATCTAAATTTACATTTAAAACAATATATTAGCTTATAATTTAAAACTTCAAAACATATAAAATAATTTATTTTCCAAATATAAGTTTTAATAAATCATTAAGTTAAATTTAAAAATCAAATTTATTAAACCAAACATACTTTATAATTTTAGAAAATAATTTAAAAATCGACTAACGGTGTCCGTATATAATTTTCTACCCTATGATCAAGTGATACGGATATATATCATTTCAACCTGAAATAATTTAAATTTCCGGATATATATCATTTCAACCCATATCCCGAATCACAATTTTCCAAATCTATAAAATCGCTCGGGTTTATCATTTCAACCCATAATGACTTTTCCCTAATCTATAAGATCGTTCGGGTATGTATCATTTCAACCCATAGTGATTTTCCTAACAATAACTAAGGGAACTTGCAGAGTGAGAACAACATATAAAATAAACACAACATCCAATCATCCAAAATGTCAAAAATTAAGCATCCATCACAATCATCATTCAAATCAACCAATAAATCACAACAATTAACTGGTTATCGTTATCAGGTATTTAACTAACAATTTATATTCAATATAAATTTAAATGGCAATTTAATTCAATATAAATTCAAATTAAATTCAAATGGCAATTTAATATACCAAACAGTAATCAATAAATTTATAATCACATCATAAATTTAAGCTAACTAACATAAGATGGTTTAGTATTCGTGAGTGGGTTAAATCACCCACCTTTGATTTTTAGTCGATTAAAAATCCAAATAAAACCCAAAATTCCAATAGGCTTAGAATATGGCCAAACCAGTTCCATAATGTTCGGAATTTTGATACGATCACAATGGAGAAAACAACATCTAAATCCGAGCTCGTATGGAAAAGTTATGATAGTTAGAACGTTTGAAAATTTAAAATTTAAATAAATTAAAATAGAAAGCAAATCAGAAATGTACACGTCACCTTACGAACCCTAGGCGACGTTCGCGATCGAACCCTCGTTGAAACCCTCGGCTGCCACCCAAAGCTCCAGATCGTCGCCGCTACAAGCACTGTCACAACGATCCACAGATGCCAGCTAGATGCTCTCCTCCAACCACACACCTCTACCACGCGCAGTGCTCCACCTCTACCAGAAACGCCTCTTGCCGCCGCACCTTATGATGATGATTTCTGGCAATCTCTGACCAAACTACGGCAAACGAACACCACCATTAAGACTTGCTCAACCTCCTCTACAAGCCAACGCCTTCCGATCGTCGTATAGTCGACGATCCACCGTTGGATCGAAAACCCTATGATGGACGTTCGAGACTTCTTCATAGATTTCTGATCAAACGATGCCTCAAATCAAAAAACAAATTGCAGCAATAAATTGCGCTCGTTGAAAGCTTTCCAACGATATATAATTTGCTATGGTTTCAGGAGTTTGGATTTTGAAATTTGATTTGAAATTGAATATAGGGTTTTGGATTTGCAGCAATTGGGAAGGAGGAAAAAGTAGATAGATTGAAGATGACAGTACATACAGAAATAAGAAAAAAACTACTAGGGTTAGAGAAAAGAATCTATTTATATAGACAAATGGATAAGAACGAATGGACAGATCGAATTCGGTCGAAATGCTAACAACGACACGAAAAACCCATTTCGTTTCCGAAACGAAAGTGGGTCATACCATATATCAAAATATAGGTTTTTGTCATTTTAAAACTCAATGGAACCAATTTCAAATCCTAGTTCCATTGTATACAGAAGTTAGCTTTTAAAATCAGATTATATTCATTTAAATCCTTTTAATTGATTTCTACGCGTTTCGAGTCCTTTCGATCAAACGATAAGTCCGATCACTACGGAACTTGAAATCCTACAATAATTCACTATTATGGTTCCGATGAAACTGGTTTCGTCGACATCCGAGACAGTGGCCAAAATGGCTAATTTTCACGTTAATTAAATAAATTATTATTAAATGGATTTAATCACTTTGAAATTCAAATTTAAAAGTTAACAAATTTATCATTCTTGATTACATATAAATTTATAATCTTTTAAAATAAGTTTTCCATGTCAGATTCAATATTTAAATATTGCACTAATTACAGCATTCAATTAAACTGTAATAAAATCCCAGTTAATTACATTTTAATTTCAATCAATTTCTTTTATTTAGATTTACACTCCCTTTAGTGAATCAACTATTACCTTATGAATATAATTAACATTAGTTTACATCTTATTATACTAATATTCTACAGTTATCATCTTTTACCATATTAATTATAATATTTCAATTGCATTAATTTCGTTGATTTCCAAATTAAATCCAAATATATTAAATAATGAGATGATAAATAAACAATTGTTACTTTTAAGTAATTTGATCACATTTATAAATTTATTGTTTACAACAAAGGTTATAACTACTTACCACATCACTGATTTCATATTCTATATTAACCAATTTCAATTAATTACATACAATCTCACCATTAAATACAACATTAAATTTATCTCCTTATTTACAATTTATAACCAAATCAACTTTACAGTTATTTCACTTGATTGAAATTACATTAAAATAGTTGTCAATAACATTCAAATAACATTATTAAATCATATTCTAATTATTTTCTCATTAATAAATCATAAATTTAAATTTCTCACAATATTACTTTTCAAAATCTTATTTAATTTAATAGTTTTTAATTATTGAAAAATACGAGTCGTTACACTCTCCCTCACTCAAAACTTTTCGTCCTCGAAAAGGGACAAAAAGGAATTAAAAAGTTGATATAATTTTATTCAAAATAATCAATTTATAAACACTTTAAACTTACATAATTAAGTATTTTAAATAAATATATCAATTTATAAACAATTAAATCTTTCATATTCAGGTTTAATAAAAAGTTCGAAAATATTTAACTTTCACAAAATTTTCTAAGTCCTAAATTCACGAAAAATTTCGATAGAGTCTCATTTGCGCGGTTAGGTCTGAAAAATAATAATATCAATAATTTCAATATATATATATATCATATTTCAATAATAAAACACCCAAACCATAGGAAAACAATAAAATATTGTTCCAAAATCGTAATCCGAAAACGTACCTATTTGTTGGGCAAACAACTTTATTTATGAAACCAAAAGCGACTGCTATTGCTTCCATAAACCTGAATTTCACTTATGTAATCCAAAAGAGTTAGAATTATGTAAAAGAGAAATATTTAGTTGTTTCAATTAGTAACAAAAGCAAATCAACATGAAACATATGCAAACAAAATAGCACGACCATCGTATGCAACAAAAGAAATCAATCATACATCCATAACAACCAAAACAAATGGTTTGTTCAGTTTCAGAAACTTCTCATCGTTCAAGGGTGATAAATAACCTATCAAGTGTAACCTACGCTCAACAGCCTTAGATAATTACTCAATAGATTATTTATATACCCCCAAACAATTTGAAGTATCATTTCCCAAACATCCTATAAGCCGAAACAACCAAGAATTTCAAATATTTTTTAAGTTTATTCTTATTAATTTCCTTTCACACCATTTACTGTTCATTTATTTTCATTCATTCATACGATGATTTTTTTTATTAATTTAACTCATTACTTAAAAAATTCATTTCCCATTCAATATTTAAAATATTTAATGAATAAATTCTTAAATTATTACATAATTTTCCTCGCAGTCTAATTCATACATATATATAACTTGATTTTAATTTAATATTTATATTTGCTAGTGAATCAATTCATACTTAAGTTTCTTTATTCTTATATTCCAATTTATTTCTTCATGGATAGTACCATTTAATACTAAAACTATTTATGAATCATCTCATTATTTCTTTAAGTTTATAATTATTTACTTAAATAGTATTCCCTTTTAACTATTCAATTTAGTTATAAATCACCTCAAAACATAACTTAAGTTCATAATATTCTAGTAACATCTTAATTCTTTTATTTATAAACATATGTTCATTTTTGAGGCATTTCTATCATTAAACTTTTACTTGTATAATATTCTATCACATATTCCTATTAACATTTCAACTTTTAAACATTTCTGGTAAGTTATATCCATGTTTTTAAGAATGCAAATTGAATATTATACAAATTTATCTTATTCATTTTAGTTAGCAAAAGTATTCAATAATTTACATCTTCTAATTCCATTACCCTTATATTTACAAGTGACAAATCTCCAATTTCTTTACATTTCATTAATCACTTAACTCTTAGTTTCTTATTTTTCATTTTAAAAGTTTCCAACTATTAAAATTTCACTTTATTTCTAAACTGAAAATCATTAATTTAACAGGAACTTAAGAACTAAATACCAGGTTCATTTCAAATCATTTTGAAATAATATATATTCATACCTTTTATATATATCAAATCATACTTAAAAAATTAAAAAAATTTATCAAAATAATGTGTAGAAAAGTTACTACAGTGGTCTTCCCATTTTGAAACTCGAAAATGAAAGTCGAAGATGTCGCGGTCATCACCGAAATTATTTTCCAGCGACAAGAGAGGGGAGTACATAACTTATTTCTTTTTAAAATTCCTTTAAAACATTTCTTTCAAATCACATTGAAAATATTTATATCCAAAAATACTTCCAAATAATAATACTAATATTATATTCCAATATCTTTTGAAAACCAATTTCAAAACCTCGGAACTTAAGTTCTCAAATTCCCAATTCATATTCACTTTATTTGTAAATCCTATTTTGCAACCAATATTTATAAAATTTCACTTCCTAACAAACAAACACAACACATACACTATATCCATTTATAAAGTTATTCTTTTATATATAAAATATAATACAAGGTAAAATTATTTCATTTGCCTATATTTCAAAAACAATGTTGTGCTGGTCTGCCCTATTAAGTGTTTAGAAATCCCTATCGATATCATAGCGTCCTATGTACCGACCAGAATTCATAAATACTAAACAAAACAAATTAACACAATATAAAACATTTTTATATAGCACTAACAAATACGCTCTCTCATATATATACTCTCAAACAACTCATTCTAGGGTATTACTACCCTACTCTAATGAGTCAAACCCCACAAAGCTAAGGTTATCGCAAAACCAAAGCTCTGATACCAACTGTAACGACCTACCTTTTTGAACGGTTTAAATCGACAATAAACCACACATGTATATTTCAAACCATTCAAAAGGGAGGATTTTAATGGTGTTGTGAGGAATGCGGAATATGGATCTTAAGGCTAGAATGAACACTAGAGGGGGGTGAATAGTGTTTATAAGAAATTACTAAATCTTTTTGAGTTATTGTTGATTTGTGCACAAATGTATGCAATATTCAGACACAGATATAATCATAGAATCAAACACAGATGCAGAAATAAAGAAATGCAGTAAAGGAAAGAACACACCGGATTTTATACTGGTTCAGAGTTACCCTACATCCAGTCCCGCACAACTAAGTACGGATTTCCTTTCAAAAGCAATTGTACAATTACACCCTCGGTTTCAAGGCTACGAGGTATACCCTCTAGAATCACAATCCTCTGAGTAGAGATACTTGATTTCCGGGGCAACAAGTTCACCCAATTGATTTCCAAGGCTACAATCACACCTTTTCTCGCTTGATTGATTTCCAAGGCTACAATCACACCTTTTCTCGCTAGATAGATTACAAAGAAGCCTATAACTCTGAATAGCACTGGGATCTTATTGAGATAGTGATAGAGAATCAAACTAGAGATGATCTAGTTAGATTCAATGTTGATTTCGGCAGAGTGATGATAGGATTTTGAATAAGAAAATGTGGAAGAAGAAGAGAAGTGAAAAACCAGAAAATCTGATCTAAAATTCGTTGAAACCAACCCATATTTATAGAAGAACAACAACCATGTCTATTCATGAAAGGTTATGGCGAATAGACACTTCTTTTGAAATTCAAATTTTTGGTCCTAACTGACACTATGTCGACATGGGGTACTAGGGCATGTCGACATCCCAAAGGAAATTTTGATGTTTTGTTTTTCTTTGAAAATAACCTTTATCTTATATTAAAACTATTTTAAACTTTATTAATATACCTGACTATAGATAAAATACATAGATAAATATAGAGAATAATATATATAAAATTTTACTATAATTTTATATTTAAATCTAAGTAAATATTAAAAGTTAAATATATTAAAAGATAGTTTAAAACAAACGAAGTTTAAAACAAGAATTTATTTAAGAACAAAATCAAATAATATTTTTTAAGGCTAAAACATCTTTTTGAAAATCATTTGAAAAGATAATTTTTAAGGCTAAAACATTTTGAAAAGCAGTTTTGAAAATCATTTTGAAGTAGTTTTGCAAGCTTCTTCCTGCAGAATATCTCATCACATCAGGACTCGAGAACTTGTACAAAACCAGGATGTTCGTGGGTTTGTAAGCCACTTGTCGTAGGTTTGTAAGCTACTTGTCGTGGGTTTGTAAGCCACTAAAAAGGTAGAAATGGGTTCCATCCCAAATGAAATACGGAATGAAGATTTCAGTGCTATTGTGAAGTTTTAACATAATTCTAGACTCAATACTTATCTTGAAATCTTGAACTTTTGATAATCTTGATATTCTTGATACTCATGAGTCTTCAATCTTGATATCTTGAATCTCTATACTGTACAGTCTTCATTCTTGGTACCTGCATGGTTAAATCCTGCATATACATATATATCTAAACTATACTGTTAGTATTTATATTTTATAATCTTATTCTAAGGTTGTTGTCATCAAAACCATCAACTCATGGACTAACAATCTCCCCCTTTTTGATGATGACAACCGTTGTTTATAAAATATTACTTCTATCCTAATAACTCCCCCTAAAACTGATAACTCCCCCTTAATCTATGCCCAACTCTCCTATTTTATATTTCTCCCCCTTTGCCATCAACAAAAACAAACTAACTCTAAACTATATAACTCTTAGTCTAATATCCTATATGATGATAGTGTTATCATACATAATCAATACTTACTTGTAAACCTAAAACTTAGTCCTAAACCACTAACATTCCTAACCAAGTACCTATATAATACTTATATATAACATATATAGGAATCATATATAAGAACACACAATATTTATTTTTATAAATATATGTTTATATTTACATTTTCGTACAACGTGACAAATATACACATAATGATGAAAAACGAAAAAGAAGAAACTACTGAGTATCTTTGACAATTGGAGATCTATGGATCGAACAATTTGGATAATGGAAACATAAATTTCCACGTTGTTCAACCAAGTTTCCGTCCTTGTCAAAACATACTTCGCCAACGCAAATGACTTTGTCATTGTCTTCTGCATGCTCTTCTTCCATTGGTTCTTCTTCTTCTTCTTCACTTTCCTCTTGTTCATGATCTCCTGAAGAATCCTCGTCAATCAAGATTGGATTAGCATGATTGTCCATTAGAAATTTTTGCAAATTTCTAAGGATTTTCCCTTGCCTTTCCTGTTCTTTTGCCATTCGGAGTTGCACTATTTGAATTTCAGTCATTAACTGAATTGCATCCTTCAGAGAATCCTCCATTTTTGTCACTCGGGCGAGCGTAGTACGTTGGAACGGACCAGAGGTAGGAGAAGGGAACGAAAAGGTTGATTTTATGTTTGATTTGGAAGAGGAGGCCATTGATAAATTTATTTCAGAAGATAGAACAGAAAGAGAACAAAGAGAATGAAGAAAATTTCGAAAATAAGAAGAATATATAACTAATTATTTGAATTTTGGTGGGAAAAATTTTAAAATTAAAAAAAAACGTTATATGTCGACATGGGTATAGGGGGATGTCGACATGGTTCTCAATATTTTTACTATTTTATTTATTTTGATTTAATTTTTAATTATACTTTGTTATTTATATTTTATATTTCAGTTAATGAACAAATAACTAATTCTCTTCTTAATTTAGTAAATGTAGATTCATTTAAGAATTTTTTTAAGATATTAACAATTTGATTTTCAGAATTGATATAGTCGAGAGTAATTACTTCTCTACTTATATTATCTCTGAGAAAATGGTGTCTGATATCAATATGTTTAGTTCGAGCATGTTGAGTAGTATTTTTGGATAAATTTATTGCACTAGTATTATCACAATAAATTGGTGATTTTGAGATATTTAAACCAAAATCTTTTAAAGTTTGTTGCATATATATTACTTGAGAACAAGCCAAAGCAGCAGAAATATACTCTGCTTCAGTTGTTGATAGAGAAACTGTGTTTTGCTTTTTACTAAACCAGGAAATCAGAGAATGCCCTAAAAAGTGACAAGTTCCACTTGTACTTTTTCGGTCTGATTTACAACCAGCATAATCAGCATCACAGTAAGATATTAAGTCAAACGAATCATTTTTAGGATAAAATAAGCCATAATCAAAGGTGTGTTTAACATATCTTATAATATGTTTTACAGCTTTTAAGTGAGTTTCTTTAGGTTGGGATTGATACCTTGCACAGAGACAGACACTATGCATGATATCAGGTCTACTCGCAGTGATATAGAGTAGTGATCCAATCATTCCTCTATATAATTTTTGATCTACATCTTTCGAGAGATCTTCTTTACTAAGGTACTCATTGGTTGCCATGGGAGTGGGTTTTCCACTCGCAGTAGTCAAACCAAATTTACTAACTAGGTCTTTAGCATATTTTTCTTGACTAATAAAGATACCATTATCTAATTGTTTTATTTGTAATCCTAAAAAGAAGTTAAATTCACCCATATGACTCATCTCGAACTCTTTTGTCATTATTTCAGAAAATTCTTTATTCATTTCAAAATTAGTTGATCCAAAAATGATATCATCTACGTAGACTTTTACTAGTTGAATATCATTTTATTTCTTTTAATAAAAAGAGTATTATCTACTTTACCTATTTCAAAATTTGATTGTAATAAGTAAGATCTTAGTCTATCATACCAGGCTCTAGGAGCTTGCTTTAGACCATATAGAGCTTTCTTAAGTTTGTAAACATGATTTGGAAATTTATCATTTTCAAAAAGTGGTGGTTGTTCAACAAATACTTCTTCTTTTACAAAACCATTTAAAAATGCACTTTTAACATCCATTTGAAATAATTTGAAATTATTATGATTTGCGAAAGCAAGTAGAATCCTAATGGCTTCTAATCTTGCTACGGGGGCAAAGGTTTCATCAAAATCTATTCCTTCTTCTTGACAATAACCTTGAGCGACTAACCGGGCTTTATTTCTAACAACCTCTCCTTGTTCATTCAAATTATTTTTATAAACCCATTTAGTTCCAATTATTGTTTTATTTTCAGGTCTAGGAACAAGTTCCCAAACATCATTTCTGGTGAATTGATTTAATTCTTCTTTCATAGCCAAAATCCATGAATCATCAGTTGATGCTTCTTCTGGATTTTTGGGTTCAATAGTTGATATAAAAGCTACATTACTCATTTGACCTAGTTGGTTTCTAGTTTTAACAACAGATTGCATATCTCCAAGTATATTTTCTATAGGGTGATCTTTTAAAAGTTTAATCCTTTTATTAGGATGATTTAATTCATTATTAGTTTCAGTTGACTCTTGGTTTTGAGTGATTAAATCCTCTTCATCATTTATTTCTTCAAAATTTTTGAAATTTTCATCAAATGAAACATGCATTGTTTCTTTGATGGTATTAGTTCTTAAATTAAATACTTTGTATGCTTTACTTCTATTAGAGTATCCGATAAAGATACCTTTGTCGGATTTAGGATCAAATTTATCTAAGTTATCTTTTGTATTTAAAATAAAACATTTACTTCCAAAAATTCTAAAATAAGATACCTTAGGTTTCTTTGAGTAAATAAGTTCATAAGATGTCTTATCAGTTAAAGGTCTAATTAAAATTCTATTCAAAATATAACAGGCGGTAGCAACTGCTTCTGCCCAAAAGTACTTTGGTAAATTACTATCAGAAAGCATAGTTCTCGCACACTCTTGAATCGTCCTATTTTTACATTCTACTACTCCATTTTGTTGTGGAGTTCTTGGAAATGAAAAATTGTGAATTATTCTCTTTTTATTGCAGAATTCTTCAAACTTTTCATTTTCAAATTCACCACCATGATCACTACGGATGGTTATAATTTTTTGAGAAAGTTGATTTTGAACCCTTTTTGAAAAATTCTTAACATATTCAAAAGTATCACTTTTATGTTTTAAAAATATTATCCATGTAAATCTAGAATAATCATCTACAATTACAAAAACATATTTACTATTATTTATTAATAGAATTTGAGATGGACCAAATAAATCAATATGAAGTAATTCAAGAGGTTTTGAAGTAGAAATTATTATTTTTTAATTTAAAGGAGCTTTTTCTAAGTTTTCCTAGTTGACATGCATCACATAGACTATCTACTTTAAAATTCATTTTAGGAAGGCCTCTTACTAGGTCATGTTTTGACAGTCTAGATAAGAGTTTGAAATTCAAATGCCCAAATCTCTTATGCCAAATCCAAGGGTCACTTGCATTTGCCAAAAGACACAAGTTATCATTTGAAATTTTCATACTAAGAATATAAATATTCTTTTTCCTAATTCCCTCAAATATTATGGTTGAATTATTATCTTCAATGTGACACTTATCTTTTTCAAATTTAATTTTATATCCTTTATCGCATAGTTGACTTATACTTAGCAGATTGTGTTTCGGATTCTTAACTAACAAAACATTAGTAATAATAGGAGTTTCAGAGTTACCGACTTTGGCGATGCCGATCACATAACCTTTTGAATTGTCTCCAAATTTAACCAGTCCTCCGTCTTTGTATATTATATCATTCAGCATATCTGGATTCCCAGTCATGTGTCTAGAACATCCACTATCGAGTATCCATTTGTTCTTTTTTGATCTGCACAGTTTGTTTGTTCTGGATTGATTCCTCAACTCCCATAAAGCATGATTCCTGCACATCAAACAATCTTAGTAGACAACTTGTATTTGAATATTGATTATATGCAGACTCAAGAGACAATGATGATCTGAATATTTCTAAACATGCATTAACAAATTTCTTAAACATAGCCATTTAAAAAAAAACTTTTTCAAAAATCAGATTATGAAACTTTTGAAAACCTTGCTCTGATACCAAATGTGAGGAATGCGGAATATGGATCTTAAGGCTAGAATGAACACTAGAGGGGGGTGAATAGTGTTTATAAGAAATTACTAAATCTTTTTGAGTTATTGTTGATTTGTGCACAAATGTATGCAATATTCAGACACAGATATAATCACAGAATCAAACACAGATGCAGAAATAAAGTAAATGCAGTAAAGGAAAGAACACACCGGATTTTATACTGGTTCAGAGTTACCCTACATCCAGTCCCGCACAACTAAGTACGGATTTCCTTTCAAAAGCAATTGTACAATTACACCCTCGGTTTCAAGGCTACGAGGTATACCCTCCAGAATCACAATCCTCTGAGTAGAGATACTTGATTTCCGGGGCAACAAGTTCACCCAATTGATTTCCAAGGCTACAATCACACCTTTTCTCGCTTGATTGATTTCCAAGGCTACAATCACACCTTTTCTCGCTAGATAGATTACAAAGAAGCCTATAACTCTAAATAGCACTGGGATCTTGTTGAGATAGTGATAGAGAATCAAACCAGAGATGATCTAGTTAGATTTAATGTTGATTTCGGTAGAGTGATGATAGGATTTTGAATAAGAAAATGTGGAAGAAGAAGAAGAGAAGTGAAAAACCAGAAAATCTGATCTAAAATTCGTTGAAACCAACCCTTATTTATAGAAGAACAACAACCATGTCTATTCATGAAAGGTTATGGCGAATAGACACTTCTTTTGAAATTCAAATTTTTGGTCCTAACTGACACTATGTCGACATGGGGTACTAGGGCATGTCGACATCCCAAAGGAAATTTTGATGTTTTGTTTTTCTTTGAAAATAACCTTTATCTTATATTAAAACTATTTTAAACTTTATTAATATACCTGACTATAGATAAAATACATAGATAAATATAGAGAATAATATATATATATATATATATATAATTTTACTATAATTTTATATTTAAATCTAAGTAAATATTAAAAGTTAAATATATTAAAAGATAGTTTAAAACAAACGAAGTTTAAAACAAGAATTTATTTAAGAACAAAATCAAAGAATATTTTTTAAGGCTAAAACATCTTTTTGAAAATCATTTGAAAAGATAATTTTTAAGGCTAAAACATTTTGAAAAGCAGTTTTGAAAATCATTTTGAAGTAGTTTTGCAAGCTTCTTCCTGCAGAATATCTCATCACATCAGGACTCGAGAACTTGTACAAAACCAGGATGTTCGTGGGTTTATAAGCCACTTGTCGTAGGTTTGTAAGCTACTTGTCGTGGGTTTGTAAACCACTAAAAAGGTAGAAATGGGTTCCATCCCAAATGAAAATACGGAATGAAGATTTCAGTGCTATTGTGAAGTTTTAACATAATTCTAGACTCAATACTTATCTTGAAATCTTGAATTCTTGATAATCTTGATATTCTTAATACTCATGAGTCTTCAATCTTGATATCTTGAATCTCTATACTGTACAGTCTTCATTCTTGGTACCTGCATGGTTAAATCCTGCATGTACATATATATCTAAACTATAATGTTAGTATTTATATTTTATAATCTTATTCTAAGGTTGTTGTCATCAAAACCATCAACTCATGGACTAACAGGGGTAAATAAGAAAAATAAAGAAAAGAAAGAGAAACAAAACATAGAATCTCATAGCGGAATGAAAAATATAATAATCAAATAAATAATTCATGAAGTTGTTTTACAAATAACATTTGATTACACTTTCCAATATATCAGAGTTATACATACAGTAGGAATAATAAGATAATGCAGCGGAACAACATGATATAGTGGAATAATAATAATAATATAATACTAAACTTCGTCTTCGTCCTCCAGAAATAAAGTCTTTAACGCTGAAATGCTCAGGCTGACCCGAGCGTAATGAAAAGACAAAACACTCGAGTCAGAACTAAAGGACCTTATGTAAGTTAAATCAACATAAGTAAATATGAGTGTAACGGCTTCAGAGATGTTTATGGGATTTTACATCTCCTATCCAGTGTCTAACGTGCGTGCAATAACTTAAGAGATGTTCGGGATTTCATCTCTTAAGGATCCGTTAAACTATCTACATATGTAATACAATACGCTATTATAATATGTCTACAGTAAAGTAAAATTTTAAAATAGCGTTAAGGCATTACCCATATCCTCCTTAACACATTTTTATATAAGCATCATAGTCTATACAGTACCGTAATTCCTTCGTAGGCTGGAGGGTTATCAGATGGCACTCAATAGTGTATGACACAAACCAAACTCGTAGTGGGCTCGATCAGGATAAATATGACAAGGCAAACGAGGCAATGCCCAGGGTAGGATACTACCATTTTGCAGAACTAGGCTGGTGGTAACGCATAGCAGCTACTACCGCCCACCTCGAGACACACTCCCATAATCAAAGGTGCGCACCAATCAAATCACAAAGTGATAGATATGGTTTCTAAGAAGCATGCTCGATAGGGAGAGCGACCCCACTTGGCCTAGGTATAGCTCCTGTTTTAGTCGTTTTAATTATGACCCGAAAGTCAAGGCTATCCATCATCGTTCTTTTACTTCATTCCAGTAGTGTTCGCCAGACCATCCTACTTCATTCTGGATTCTCCACCACGTGCACAGTTGTTAAAGTGGTTTTCAGTATGAGAGTAGGACAATATCCGATCCCGGTCTCTTTAACAACCAAACGCTTATTTCACACCGTGGTCATTTTATAAAACCACTTCAATAAAATCCCAAGTTACAAATTTAATCAATACCAAAATATTTAACTTTAATAATATTTTAGTCTTGAACATTTAACTACAACTTCCATCAAATTTAAATTATCTCAATTTCAAGTTCATATCTTTGAAAATTCCATAAACAAATAGATTTAATAATCTTATCGGATTTTATTCCATTAAATTTACAATTTAATCTTATTTCCTCTTTCCTTATTTTATTTATTAAAGTTGTTATAAAATCTATATTAACTATATTAAATTAAATTTTTAAATAAAACTTTAAAGCTAGGTTATATATATTATGAAATTAAATCTTATTTTATTAAATTAATTTTTTTTGTTTATTAAAGTTATTGTATAAAAATTTGTATTTGTTATATTAAATTAAAACTAAATTAATTTTATTAAATTAAATATAAATTAATTATATTAAGTTAAATCTAAATTAATTATATTAAATTAAAATTTAAAATATATGTTTTAAAACTATATTAAATATCTTATTAAATTAAATTAAAATTATTTATATTACGTATTTAAAACTAAATAAAATTATAAGTTAAAATCTAAATTTACATTTAAAACAATATATTAGCTTATAATTTAAAACTTCAAAACATATAAAATAATTTATTTTCCAAATATAAGTTTTAATAAATCATTAAGTTAAATTTAAAATCAAATTTATTAAACCAAACATACTTTATAATTTTAGAAAATAATTTAAAAATCAACCAACGATGTCCGTATATAATTTTCTACCTTATGGTCAAGTGATACGGATATATATCATTTCAACCCGCAATAATTTAAATTTTCGGATATATATCATTTCAACCTGTATCTCGAATCACAATTTTCCAAATCTATAAAATCGCTCGGGTTTATCATTTCAACCCATAATGACTTTTCCCTAATCTATAAGATCGTTCGAGTATATATCATTTCAACCCATAGTGATTTTACTAACAATAACTAAGAGAACTTACATAGTGATAACAACATATAAAGTAAACACAACATCCAATCGTCCAAAATGTCAACAATTAAGCATCCATCACAATCATCATTCAAATTAACCAATAAATCACAACAATTAACTAGTTATCTTTATCAAGTATTTAACTAACAATTTATATTCAATATAAATTTAAATGGCAATTTAATTCAATATAAATTCAAATTAAATTTAAACGACAATTTAAAATACCAAACAGCAATCAATAAATTTCTAATCACATCATAAATTTAAGCTAACAACATAAGATGGTTTAGTATTCGTGAGTGGGTTAAATCACTCACCTTTGATTTTTAGTCGATTAAAAATCCAAATAAAGCCCAAAATTCCAACAGTCTCTGAATATGGCCAAACTATATCCGTAATGTCCAGAGTTTCAATACGATCGTAATGGAGAAAACCGTGCCCAAATCCGAGCTCTATGGAAAAGTTATGATAGTTAGAACGTTTGAAACTTTAAAATTTAATTAAAATAGAAAGCAAATCAGAAATGTACACGTCACCTTATGAACCCTAGGCGACGTTCGCGATCGAACCCTCGTTCAAACCCTTAGCCGCCACCCAAAGCTCCAGATCACCACCGCTATAGGCATTATTACGATGATCCACGCACGCCAGCGAGATGCTCTCCTCCAGCCGCACACCTCCACCACGTGCGGCGCTCCACCTCTACCAGAAATGCCTCGCGCCACCGCACCTTACGATAATGATTTCTGGTGATCTCTGACCAAACTATGGCAAACGAACACCACCATTAGGACCTGCTCAACCTCCTCTACAAGCCAACGCCTTCCGATCGTCGTATAGTCGACGATCCACCATTGAATCGAAAACCCTAGGATGGACGGCCAAGACTTCTTCATCATTTTCTGATCAAACGATGACTAAAATCAAAAAACGAATTGCAATAGTAGATTGCACTCGTCGAGGGCTTTCCAATGATATATAATTTGCTATGGTTTTAGGAGTTTGGATTTTGGAATTTGATTTGAAATTGAATTTAGGGTTTTGGATTTGCAGCCATTGAGAAGGAGGAAGAAGTAGATAGATTGAAGATGACAATACATACAGAAATAAGAAAAAGACTGCTAGGGTTAGAGAAAAGAATCTATTTATATAGACAGATGGATAAAAACGAATGGACAGATCGAATTAGGTCGAAACGCTAACAACGACCCGAAAAGCCCGTTTCGTTTCCGAAACGAAAGTGGGTCATCCCATATATCAAAATATAGGTTTTTGATATTTTTAAACTCAATGGAACCCGTTTCAAATCCTAATTCCATTGTATACAAAAGTTAGCTTTTAAAATCAGATTATATTCATTTAAATCCTTTTAATTGATTTCTACGCATATTGAGCCCGCACGATCAAACGCTAGGTCTGATCGCTACAGAACTTAAAATCCTACAATAATTCACTGTTACGGATCTGATGAAACTGGTTTCGTCGAAATCTGATACAATGGCCAAAATGGCTAATTTTCATGTTAATTGAATAAATTATTATTCAATGGATTTAATCACTTTTAAATTCAAATTTAAAGTTAACAAATTTATCATTCTTGATTACATATAAATTTATAATCTTTTAAAATAAAATTTTCCATGTCAGATTCAATATTTAAATATTGCACTAATTATAGCGTTCAATTACAATTGTAATAAAATCCCAGTTAATTATACTTTAATTTCAATCAAATTCTTTTATTTCGAATTACACTCCTTTTAGTAAATCAACTATTACCTTATGAATATAATTAACATTAGTTTACATCTTATTATACTAATATTCTACAGTTATCATCTTTTACTATATTAATTATAATATTTCAATTGCATTAATTTCGTTGATTTCCAAATTAAATCCAAACATATTAAATAATGAGATGATAAATAAACAATTGTTACTTTTAAGTAATTTAATCACATTTATAAATTTATTGTTTACAACAAAGGTTATAACTACTTACCACATCACTGGTTTTATATTCTATATTAACCAATTTCAATTAATTATATACAATCTCACCATTAAATATAACATTTAATTTATTTCCTTATTTACAATTTATAACCAAATCAACTTTACAGTTATTTCACTTGATTGAAATTACATTAAAATAGTTGTTAATAACATTCAAACAACATTATTAAATCATATTCTAATTATTTTTTCATTAATAAATCATAAATTTAAATTTCTCAAAATATTACTTTTCAAAATCTTATTCAATTTAATAGTTTTTAATCGTCGAAAAATACGAGTCGTTACATCAATAGATGTTGGCCTGTTCCTTTCTGTATACGTATGCTTCCTCTATGTTTTGATAAAAACCAAACTGTTTGATTACCTTATTAAAACACTTGTTCCAACTCCTTGAAGCTTGTTTGAGTCCATAAATGTACTTTAACAACTTTCAAGCCTTGCCCTCACTCCCATACACCATAAAACCCTCGGGTTATGTCATATAGATAGTCTCTTCTAAATCACCATTTAGAAATGCTGTCTTTACATCCATTTGACATATTTCATAGTCATAGAATGCAGCAATTCGAATGGTCTTAAGCATGGGTACGGGCAAAAAGGTCACGTCATAATCAACACCTTGAATTTGATGAAATTTTTGCAACTAGCCCAGCCTTCTAAGTCTCTACTTGACATTTAACTTTTTATTAAAAATCCATTTATAGCTGATGGGTTTATCCCCTCGGGTACATCTGACAAAGTCCATGCTCTATTTCATACATGGAATCCATCTTGGATTTCATCGCTCTAAGCCAGAGTGTAGAGTCTTTACTCTACAATGCTTGTTAAAAAGATAGAGGAGTATTGTCATCTAAGACATGGTCCTCCTTCTCGCCATCCAAGAGAAAACCATAGTATCTCTCATGTGCGTGAGATTCCCTATTAGATCTTCTAGTAGGTTGCGTGTTTTTATATACAGATGAACTCGATTCTCCTACTGGTCCGTCCACGATGTTAACTTCTTAGATCTCATCCAAGTCTACAACCTTGATGTTAATTTCCTTTGATAGAAATTCCTTTTCCAAAAGGATGGTGTGTCAAGAAACAATAAAATTTTATTCCTCGGTATTGTAAAATATATATCACATTGAGTTTTTTGGATATCCTATAAATTTACATAGTACAGATCTTGTCTCTAGTTTTTGGGACAACCTCGCACCTTCAAATACATGAGTTGAGATTTCTTACCACACCATATCTCATATAGTGTTTTAGGCATATATTTAGTGGGCAATAAGTTCAACATATGCATTGTGGTTTCTAGCACATACCCCCAATATGACAGAGGTAACTCGGTCTTACTCATCATCGAACAAACTATATCTAATAGGGTTCGATTCCTTTACTCCGACACACGTTGTGTTGCAGAGTATAGAGTGGAGTAACCTGAGAGATAATCCAATTATCTTTTAAGTACCGTTGTGGCTCTTGTCCAACATACTCACCACCTCGATTAGATCAAAGAATTTTTATCTTTCGGTTCGCCTGATTTTCAGCTATAATCTTATACTCAACAAATTTCTCGTAGACATTGGATTTGTTCTTTATAAGACACACATATCCTAGTATAGAGAAATCATCAGTGAAGGTAACAAAGTAAGAACTATTATCTTTGGTGATTACAAGCATTGGGCCACATACGTCACTATGTATTAACCCTAATAGTTCATAAACTCATTCACTGCTCCCACTGAAATGGTGCTTGGTCATTTTACCTTTAAGACACGACTCACACGTGCCAAATGATTTAGAATGAAGTGATAAGAGAAAATATTTGGTTTTCAGCTTGTGTAGTTGTTTCTCACTAATATGAGTTAGCCTACAATGCCAAAGATAATAATCTTTTATATTGTTAGAAGAACTACTCGCAGAACACACATAATTTTTATTGATCACTGTTACTACAAATATGTATATCAAGCATCAAAAGAGAACATATCGAGTTTTTGAACACAAGAGTTGTCAAGCCTGAAGAAAGCAAGGTTACCAAGTATTCAATATTTAACAAAGGATATCAAGCCTTAAGCATTCACAAAAGGTATCGAATAACTATAATAAAACGTGACGTCGAATACTCAAGTAATCAATGGGAATAGAAGAGGTGCCGAACCGAACGCCAAGTGATTAGAAAATATAAGGTTTGTCGAGCTTGAATATATAAAGAAGGTGTTGTCAAGCCTCAATAACCATAATGGTTGTCGAGCATATAACAAGAAGAAGGTGATGATGAACATTAATAATGAATCAGGATATCGAGCCTGTAAAGTGATTAAGGTGCCGAATCAACAGGTACTTGTAGATATCAAGCTTCAACAATACAAGAGCTATTGAGCCCAAAGATAGTAGGATTGACAAAGGCATAAGAAGAGATATCGAACCTCTACAACACAAAGTAATAAAGGAAAGACGTTGAACTACCAAAAGACATTAAGCATCTAGTCACAAACTAGGGATACCAAGCTTCTAGGGGATGATGAGCCTATGATGCATCAACTATCATCGAGCTGGTACAATAGTAACAATTATTGAGAATCTACTATCATGAAGGTTATTGGGTAGTTACCATGACATAGGTTTTCGAGTTTTAGCAAGGAAGATTGGGTTGCCGAATTTATGAAAGCAAGTAATGTCGAGTCTTAACAAAGAGATGCCGAGATTTCATCAAGGAAGTGCCACCGGAACCCTTGGATTCTGAGCAATGACACGTGTCAATCATCCGGCATGGTTGCAACCTATAAATAGACACCCATCAACATCTAAGAAAAGGCAATTCATTCCGACTCTATTTCTCAATTTTGAATTTGTAAACCCTAAATTGAATTGGGGATTTTTAGAACCGATTGTACTTTTATGCCTTTTTGCAAACAAGGACTTGAACATTCAACTTTGCATAGCATACTTCTCTTGTACTTGCCTAATTAGTTATTTACGAAAATGGACATAAATATGACTTATTTTTGACTTGGACTTGAACTTAAACTTGCATATACTTCTAAGCTTGCATAAGGCTACTTAAGCCCTTATTCAAACAGCCTTGACCTATCTTACATAATTGGTTAGTAAACAAATTTGCTAACATTTTAGCACTAGAAGGAGGGCTCAAACCTCCAACTTCCCACATATTCCTATAGAGGACTTTCCATATCTAGGATATTCCTATTGAGGACTTTCATATCCAGCATATTCCTGTTGAAGGCTTACCATATCCGACATATTCCTATTGAGGACTTTCTGTATCCTGCATAACTTGTTAAACCATATAATGACTATTTCCGAACAAGGATCCTTCAAGCCTTACTTTACCAAGTTAACTTATCAAGTCAACTATAATCTTCAATTCATAAAGAACAAGTGTTAAGAAACTTGGCACTGATAGCTTTAGTAGAAAAAAGACGAGTAATTCCTTATGTCCCGAATAAATGGATCATAAATCCATTCCATATGGGATCTACCCCGATCTTGGCTTATCATCTTATTCCAAGAAAAGAGAACAAGAAAAGGAATGACCCATTCTTGGAAATAAGAAAAACTATATAGCTCCAAACTAAAGGAACTATCTTCGAAAATAAAATAACAAAGGGTTTCGATGAGTTTACCCAAAAATGGAAGGGAGTAATCGATCGCTCTTCCACACCAATCAGAGCTTGAGAATCTTTGAAGAGAAAGTTTGATGTTAGAACTAATGAACCAATCCAGTGTAACAAGAAAGCCAAATAGGGACCAAAAATACAATTTCCTATAAATTTCTAGTCTACTTAATCCCGATCCCTTACCGCTTCTTATGAAAACATCTATCTCCTAACTAAAGAAAGGTTTGACTATAGACCTTCAAAGAAAAAGAAACCAGGAAAGGAAAGAAATCTCGGAGGCATTTATTTCCAGTACCACCAAACGAATGGATATGATACTAATCAATGTCGAGCCCTTAAAGGGATGATCGAGAATTTTCTAGGAAAGAGAGAACTCCAAGAGTTTATCAACGAAACTTGAGTAAGAGATCAATGTATCAACAACGATAAAGTGCTTAATAAAGAGAAATACTTTATGAAAAGGATTTATAAAATAATGAAAATGCCTTTGATCCCGCCACAAGGGCCTGGTTAAAGCATTATAAGTCTTCGGTCCCGCTTATAAGGCTTGACCATAACACCTCCTAGAGCAAGGTCAGAGTAAGCCTCCGGTCCCCTTATAAGGCCTGGCCAGAGCAGTCCAAGCCTTCGGTCCCGCTTACGTAGCATGGTCGGAGCGCCTCATAGAGGGAGGATGGAGTAAGCCTTTGGTCCCACCTAAGATGGCCTGACTAAAGCACCTATAAGCCTTTGATTCCGTCTATAAGGCCTAACCGGAGCGCCTTCTAGAGGAAGAATTGGTAAGACTTTGGTTCTACCTATGATGGCTATCCAAATGCACCGACCAGCCTAAATCATTACCTAAAAGGTAATAAGGGGCTCAATTAAACCTTAAATCCTCACTTATAGGGTGTAGAAGGGGAAAAAGGAATCAATCAAAGCCTAAACCGTTACCTAAAAGGTAATAAGGGGCAAAAGAAGTCAAATAAAGCCTAAACCATTACCTTAAAGGTATTAAGGGGCGAAAGAGATCAATTAAAGTCTAAATCATTACCTAAAAGGTAATAAGAGGCAAGAGAGATCAATCAGGTAAGTGTAACTTCGTCTTGAGAATGGATCAAAGCAATCTTCTAAGAGGAAATGTAATTAGACATGTCCAATCTAGCTCCAAGCTAAAATTAAAGCAGCCTTCAAAGGAAAGGTCATGAACCATCCGTTACCCAGAACCAAGAGTCTCAGCGTTAAATATGGACATTTGAGAAATTCCTAATCTCCTATTTAGAAATATTCTATCAAATAATGAGAATCTTCGTTATTGGTCGAATTCCAGTCTCCTATTAGTTGAAATGTGAAATTTACCAAATGGACTTCTGGTCTTCTTATCAAATGAATTTATGGTCTTCTTACCAGATGGGCTTCTGGTCTTCTTATCAAATGAATTTATGGTCTTCTTACCAAATGGGCTTTTGGCCTTCTTATCAAATGAATCTATGATCTTCTTACCAGATGGATTCTGTTCTTCTTATCAATTGAATTTATGGTTTTTTGATCTTCTTATCGAGCGGATTTTGGTCTTCTTAATTGAACTTAGTTTTATTCTAAAACGTGAAAGGCTGCTTTTATGCAAGGAAGAAAGCAAATTGTCCATGCTGATTCAATAATTATTCCAAAAAATTGAACTTCAAAACCAAGTTTTCAAAGTTTTAAAGATCAACAAGAAAGCTTTTTCAAAAAAAAATTTGGCATTTACAAAACAAAATAATCAATCTGAGAAAGAAAGAATTTCTCAAGATTACGGAAGTCATAATTATTTACCTTATGTTTTTTCATAAGAAAATGGGAAGTTCTCATAAAAGTGAGAACTAAAAGGTAAGAAGATGCTTAGTTTTACGCTAAAGTGTAAAAGCTTCTCTTGTACAACGGCCTGACAAACAACTCTCAAATTAAGGCCTGTCAAAAAGCATTCTTCGAAGAAGCAAAAAGAGCGAACAAATCTATCAAAGACCACCGATCATATGGAATCAAATTAAGATTATGAAGAGAGTTACAAATCTCAAACAAGCTCAATGAGTTCAAATGCAAGACTAGAATAAGAAAGAAAATATAGGGTTTATTCAAAATTTCAACTATTCTGGTACAAAGTTATTTACTAAAGTACAAGAAGACATGGATGACTTTCGCTTGAAGCAGTGGTATCCCTAAGCAAAAAAGGTGGGCCTCCAATATTCTTGAGAAGGTCAGCACATCCATACAAAAAGAAGTGTTGATAAAATCTATATTATGCATCTGCTGCTCTGCTCAACCTTCGGTTCATTTTTGGACCTAAGAAAGAATAGTCAATTTTTAAGCCAAAGGCTACAGTTATTTTAAGTAAATAATCTACAAGGGAATCCAATCGGGAGCTCTCAAGCGACATCACCTCGGTTACTTTTAATTGAGACTCAAGGTCTTCCACTTTTTCCTTCAAAACATTAACGACCGAAGAAGGTTTTGTAATATGATGAATTGCAACATCCAGTAGTTCTTTATGTTTCTTCTCCTTCTTTTGGATGATGTTCGTATCATCAATATAGCCAATTTGAATCTTTAATGCATGATCGAGCATCTTATTGGCCTCTTTAAGAGTCTTGACTTTCTGCTCAAGAGCATATTTCTCGCGTTATAGCTCCTCAACCTAACTTTGATACTTGTTGAGATGTTTCAAAACTTTTTCATCCCATTTTCCATTTAGAAACAGGGTACATTTATATTTATATTCTCGACATCATCTAACAATCTCCTCATCATCCAAACCAGGAGGCAGGTTTTCCAAGGAAGAAAAATTCTTTTTACCAGCTGAGGATTTAGACTTAGTTGTCATTACGGGGGTAGAAGTGGGAATGCTAAATTTGCCTCACTTGCAATGAGTTATGGAGATGGATTCTGTTCTTCTTATCAATTGAATTTATGGTTTTTTGATCTTCTTATCGAGCGGATTTTGGTCTTCTTAATTGAACTTAGTTTTATTCTAAAACGTGAAAGGCTGCTTTTATGCAAGGAAGAAAGCAAATTGTCCATGCTGATTCAATAATTATTCCAAAAAATTGAACTTCAAAACCAAGTTTTCAAAGTTTTAAAGATCAACAAGAAAGCTTTTTCAAAAAAAAATTTGGCATTTACAAAACAAAATAATCAATCTGAGAAAGAAAGAATTTCTCAAGATTACGGAAGTCATAATTATTTACCTTATGTTTTTTCATAAGAAAATGGGAAGTTCTCATAAAAGTGAGAACTAAAAGGTAAGAAGATGCTTAGTTTTACGCTAAAGTGTAAAAGCTTCTCTTGTACAACGGCCTGACAAACAACTCTCAAATTAAGGCCTGTCAAAAAGCATTCTTCGAAGAAGCAAAAAGAGCGAACAAATCTATCAAAGACCACCGATCATATGGAATCAAATTAAGATTATGAAGAGAGTTACAAATCTCAAACAAGCTCAATGAGTTCAAATGCAAGACTAGAATAAGAAAGAAAATATAGGGTTTATTCAAAATTTCAACTATTCTGGTACAAAGTTATTTACTAAAGTACAAGAAGACATGGATGACTTTCGCTTGAAGCAGTGGTATCCCTAAGCAAAAAAGGTGGGCCTCCAATATTCTTGAGAAGGTCAGCACATCCATACAAAAAGAAGTGTTGATAAAATCTATATTATGCATCTGCTGCTCTGCTCAACCTTCGGTTCATTTTTGGACCTAAGAAAGAATAGTCAATTTTTAAGCCAAAGGCTACAGTTATTTTAAGTAAATAATCTACAAGGGAATCCAATCGGGAGCTCTCAAGCGACATCACCTCGGTTACTTTTAATTGAGACTCAAGGTCTTCCACTTTTTCCTTCAAAACATTAACGACCGAAGAAGGTTTTGTAATATGATGAATTGCAACATCCAGTAGTTCTTTATGTTTCTTCTCCTTCTTTTGGATGATGTTCGTATCATCAATATAGCCAATTTGAATCTTTAATGCATGATCGAGCATCTTATTGGCCTCTTTAAGAGTCTTGACTTTCTGCTCAAGAGCATATTTCTCGCGTTATAGCTCCTCAACCTAACTTTGATACTTGTTGAGATGTTTCAAAACTTTTTCATCCCATTTTCCATTTAGAAACAGGGTACATTTATATTTATATTCTCGACATCATCTAACAATCTCCTCATCATCCAAACCAGGAGGCAGGTTTTCCAAGGAAGAAAAATTCTTTTTACCAGCTGAGGATTTAGACTTAGTTGTCATTACGGGGGTAGAAGTGGGAATGCTAAATTTGCCTCACTTGCAATGAGTTATGGAGATGGATTCTGTTCTTCTTATCAATTGAATTTATGGTTTTTTGATCTTCTTATCGAGCGGATTTTGGTCTTCTTAATTGAACTTAGTTTTATTCTAAAACGTGAAAGGCTGCTTTTATGCAAGGAAGAAAGCAAATTGTCCATGCTGATTCAATAATTATTCCAAAAAATTGAACTTCAAAACCAAGTTTTCAAAGTTTTAAAGATCAACAAGAAAGCTTTTTCAAAAAAAAATTTGGCATTTACAAAACAAAATAATCAATCTGAGAAAGAAAGAATTTCTCAAGATTACGGAAGTCATAATTATTTACCTTATGTTTTTTCATAAGAAAATGGGAAGTTCTCATAAAAGTGAGAACTAAAAGGTAAGAAGATGCTTAGTTTTACGCTAAAGTGTAAAAGCTTCTCTTGTACAACGGCCTGACAAACAACTCTCAAATTAAGGCCTGTCAAAAAGCATTCTTCGAAGAAGCAAAAAGAGCGAACAAATCTATCAAAGACCACCGATCATATGGAATCAAATTAAGATTATGAAGAGAGTTACAAATCTCAAACAAGCTCAATGAGTTCAAATGCAAGACTAGAATAAGAAAGAAAATATAGGGTTTATTCAAAATTTCAACTATTCTGGTACAAAGTTATTTACTAAAGTACAAGAAGACATGGATGACTTTCGCTTGAAGCAGTGGTATCCCTAAGCAAAAAAGGTGGGCCTCCAATATTCTTGAGAAGGTCAGCACATCCATACAAAAAGAAGTGTTGATAAAATCTATATTATGCATCTGCTGCTCTGCTCAACCTTCGGTTCATTTTTGGACCTAAGAAAGAATAGTCAATTTTTAAGCCAAAGGCTACAGTTATTTTAAGTAAATAATCTACAAGGGAATCCAATCGGGAGCTCTCAAGCGACATCACCTCGGTTACTTTTAATTGAGACTCAAGGTCTTCCACTTTTTCCTTCAAAACATTAACGACCGAAGAAGGTTTTGTAATATGATGAATTGCAACATCCAGTAGTTCTTTATGTTTCTTCTCCTTCTTTTGGATGATGTTCGTATCATCAATATAGCCAATTTGAATCTTTAATGCATGATCGAGCATCTTATTGGCCTCTTTAAGAGTCTTGACTTTCTGCTCAAGAGCATATTTCTCGCGTTATAGCTCCTCAACCTAACTTTGATACTTGTTGAGATGTTTCAAAACTTTTTCATCCCATTTTCCATTTAGAAACAGGGTACATTTATATTTATATTCTCGACATCATCTAACAATCTCCTCATCATCCAAACCAGGAGGCAGGTTTTCCAAGGAAGAAAAATTCTTTTTACCAGCTGAGGATTTAGACTTAGTTGTCATTACGGGGGTAGAAGTGGGAATGCTAAATTTGCCTCACTTGCAATGAGTTATGGAGATTGGCATGACACTTGGCTTTTTAGCAGTTAAACTTCAAGGTTCTTGATTTTCTAATATAGCCGAGTAATTTCTGCATCAACCCCAATCCTTTGGACTGGAGGTCCAAATTGACCAACTATAGTTATGATCTCTTTTAGCATTTTAATCTCTTTGTCTTTCTCTGTGATCTTTTCCTCTAAGCTTGAGATCATTTCATTCATACTAATTAATGTTGACCTCAACTTATAATATTTGTTATACCATTTACAAGCTTTTAGGTTGTCGAGTAATGGTATAACCGAAGCATCTTGAGAAAAGCGCTTCCCAATGTCTAACATCTAAGTTTATCCAATCGAGAAGAGAGGTCGGGATCACTGGACGCAAGCGTTAATTGACTTTCCTATTAAATTAAATAAAAGAAGATGAAATCAATCCATAAGGACTGTGCTCTTTTTGATAACAACAAGGTTTACAACCATGAACAAGTTCAAATTACATTAACAATTCAAGTTTTATACATTCAATTCTTAAGTTTAAAAGTAGCAATTTGAGCTTTTTTGAGTGAACCCACGGACATAGGAAAAGTAAAGTCAGAGGAGGCATTAAACCCGTGAGGAGTAATAACTGAGGGAAAGTAACGGTAACTCCATCTCTCGGTAGGGGTACTAGAATCACCACATAATAGTTTAGTGTAATTAGATGGATTTCTTTAGGTAATCTGTCTATTTCATCACCTAAGAAATCAAAATATGTGGGGGAGTTGTGTGTAAACTTGTTGAAGGTCCCTGAGAAAGAAATATTTGCTAGTCAAGAGGTTTTGAGGCTTGAACATTCTTAGCAGAGATGTCTTCCTGAGGAATATCATGAGGTTTGGGATGATCTGGAAAATCCGTATCATAAATAGATGGGCCCAAGTCATGGCCACCCGACCCATTACCACCACTTCTTAGTCCCCTAGGATCTTTGTTACCATCACCATCCTCTCCAGAATCATCATCATTTTCATCTTCATTGCCATCGTTGTCATCCTTATCATCATCCCATCTATCATTATCGTCCCTGTATTCATCAAGAAGAGGATCATCAAAAGATAGCAGTTCCTGAGGATTAATGGCTTCCTCTTTTAGGAATTCCTCTTGTAATGACCAGTGAATCCTTATTTCTTTCCAGTTTATCTTTTAAAATCGTAACCTATGCAGCCATTTGAGTATTTTCGGTTTTGGCTTGCTTAAGTTCCTTTTCTAGGGATCTCGCTCCCTCAGCCACTAGTCTAGCTTTTCTCTCTTCATCCAAATCGGAGGCGATTTTATTCTTTTCAGTAGCAACTTCATCTCTCTTTGTTGCGACTTCAAAGATTTGGCCCTTAAGGAACTTAACTATCTCCGTCAATGATGAAATCGGCTCCTTAAAATTTGGAATTTTATCTATAGATTTATGAGAAACTTGTTGAAGTAAAAACATGTGTTTGGCTACCTAAAATATATAAAATTTAAGATAAATAAAGATATATAGAGCTAAAATTTGTGTTAGTTAGATGCATAAAGATACATATCACAAGAAGTTGTTGAAAGAGAATGTGGAGATGGTCCATAGAAAAGGCAGAAGGCTGTAGTGGCATTAGAGAATCCATAAATGGAGATTGGATGACTGAGCGAACAAAATTATCAAAATCTGAAGTGATGGTTTGAGCCGAAGCTTCACAACAAAGAGATTCAGGGTGAGGAGTCAGTCTCAACTCCTCGTACAAATGTTGTAAAACAGTTATGGGTGAGGGATTCACAATGTCTATAACATGACTCGTGGTATGAGCAATCTCTGTCTGGTCCTGAGGATCCTGGTCTGGCAAGCTTAAATCAATAACACCAAAATCTTGGTTGATTGTGGTCATAACTGCATTTGGTTCCTTAGTAATAAAAAGAAGCAATTGATCTTCCTCAAGTTTGGCCTTTTTAACCCGAGGAGGAATTGAAGCACTAGACATGTCACCGCAATCCTTCTTTCTCTTGTGACTCTCAATAACCTTAAGAGCGTTGGCGATAGAGTTAGCAACGGGAGCAGTTTTGGTAGTCACAACCGAAGAGGAGGAAGACTTTTAGCTTTTTTGGGCTTAGAAATCGGAGCAATAAGAGTTGAACCTAAGTCAAAGAAAGAACCATAAGATGAGAGTATAAGAAATTCTATCAAATCGTAGTAAGAAGTTATAAAAAGAATCACTTGAATGGGAGAATATAGAGAAAAGGAATTTTTTCTAACAACCAAAGTATGTTTCCCATGAGCATTCTTTTTTACCATGGGAGGCTCCCTGAGCACTTTATGATTTTCCAAGATCAAGGAGTGCTTTCGAAAGTTGGCTTCGGTTAAGAGTTTAAGCCTGTCTCCAATAATCTGAGATGTCAGCTTCAAAGCACTAATTGTACTAGCAACCGAAGAACTCATTCTCTTAAAAGAAGGATCTGAAAGAGAATAGCTATTAAAAGAGAATAACAAAATATAATATAAATAAGAGAGAAAACAATAGGACTTACTAGGCCTAGAGAAGGACCCCTTGATTCCAGGGATATGACTATTAATATAAAAGAACTAGTTTTTCCAGTCCTTAGTTCTATTGATCAAATTTGTGATCAAGCTCTTCGGATGAGGAAGCAGGTGATAAATGGTACCCCTTGGTTGTTTCCCCACTTTAATAAGATTTACCGAAGAATTAAGAGTTTCAACATCAAGTGAGAGGAGGTCAGCTTTCCTAGCTAGTATCTCAAGGCAACTTAGATATGTATAAGAATTGAGTAGATTGTATTGGAGCAATCCCTAAATGGTCCAAGAATCAAATGAAGAATTCTGAGAAGGGGAGGCATTCTGAATGCCAAATTAGGATAGGAGTGAAAGCGAAGAATCCTTCCAGAGGATTATATATCCTACCATATGGGCCAGCCACCATAGCCTCTATATTGATAGTGCCAAATTGCTAAAGGATGGTGTTTACTTCATTCTGAGTAGTTATAGAGGATTATATAAGCCCGTAATATCCTTTCTCCAAAGTAGGAGATTTCAAGCATCCTTAAGAAGAAGAAGGTTTGGAATTTTTCTTGCGAGTCATTTATCTGCTAGATGACATTATACAAAGTCTGGAAGTATCATATATTTCTGAAGATTTAAAGTACATAAGAAAATGCTAAAGAAAAAATTAATTTTAAAAATGGACGAGTGTATAACAAGATATCTAGTTGGTGACTAGTCAAAGATTCTCTAAATAGACATTGAATTTGTAACTGGTTATCGAGTTCATGATATATCGAACTCATAACTAGTTATCAAATTCAAATAAGATATCAAACACATAAATAATCAGAGAGTTCTTGACCAGATAGAGATTCTTTAACCAGTTAATGAATTTATAACAAGGTGTCGAACTCATAAATAGTCAGTGATTTCATAATTAGTTGTAAATTCCTTAATTAGTTATCGAGTTCATAACAATATACCAAACTCATAACTAGTTATCGAGCTTATAACAGGGTGTCGAACCCATATTAGTGAGTTCATAACCAGTTGAAGGTTCATTTTCATGGCTAGATGACGAGCGTATAAAAGATACCAAATTCATAGCTACTAACAACTCTTAAAAAAGTTGTCAAATTAGTAACAAGTTAACAACTCTCCAAAGGGTTGTCGAGTTTGTAACTAGTTAATGATTCAATAAATAATTGTCAGATTCATAGCTAGTTATCGAGTCACTGGCTAGATATCGAATGTACAACTAGCTAGCAAGCCTCTAATAGGGTTTCGAGTCTCTAAGCAGACGTCAGATTTTTGACGATTATAAAAACACCAACAAATTATTGAGTTTCTAGAAGGTTATCGAGTTTGTGATAATTACCAAAAATTCATAAACTATTAGGTTTTTGTTAATCATTAAAGTGATGTATTACGAACAACATCCGAGTCCAAACACCAAAATTTCAAATTCATGAGTACGTCTGGATCCAATCGCTACTTAAATCCAAAAGGTTCATAGAAACCCAATTATTGAAACTCTAATTGAAAACCAAAAACCTCCTCTTTCATACTTAAATTGATTAAAAAGGGAAATCATAGCTTAAATCGAGTTTGAATATTGTAGGAATCAAAAGCCTTTACTTGAAATTTCAAGATTAAAAAGAAGAAAATTATAATTGCAGTTTTGAGTTTTAGTTCCAGGTAGAGCTTCTAGAAGAAGGGAAGACGGATATTTATAGGAGAAGAGAGAAACAATAGGGAATGTTGATTCCTATTAAAATGAACGAACGAGATTGAAATGGAATACTAATAGGTAGAAACGTGAAAAGTGAAATTATAGTAAAATATAATATGCTTCTTCCGCACATGGGTAAATAAATGTTACTACAAATATGTATATCGAGCATCTAAAGAGAACATGTCGAGTTTTTGAATACAAGAGACATCGAGCCTGAAGAAAGCATGGTTATTAAGTATTCAACATTTAACAAAGGATATCAAGCCTTAAGCATTCACAAAAGGTATCAAACAACTACAATAAAATGTGATGTTGAATACTCAAGTAGTCAACGGGAATAAAAGAGGTGTCGAACCTCTAAGGATATCGAACTCCAAGCGATTAGCAAAACAAAGGTTGTCGAGTTTGAACATAGAAAGGAGGTGGTGTCGAGCCTCAACAAGCATAATGGTTGTCGAGCATATAAAAGCAGAAGATGATGACGAAAATTAACAATGAATCAAGATATCAAGCCTGTAAAGTGATGAAGGTGCCGAATCAACAAATACTTGTAGGTTTTGAGCTTCAACAATACAAGAGCTATCGAGCCCAAAGATAGCAGGATTGACAAAGGCGTCAGAAGACATATCGAACCTCTATAACATGAAGGAATAAAGGGAGGATGTCGCACTACCAAAAGACATTAAGCATCTAGTCACAAACTAGGGATATCGAGTTTCTAGGGTATGATGAGCCCATGATGCATCAACTATCATCGAGCCGCTACCATAGTAATAGTTATTGAGAATTTACTATCATGAAGGTTATCGAGTAGTTACCATAATATAGTTTGTCGAGTTTCAACATGGGAGATTGGGTTATCGAACTTATGAAAGCAAATAATGTCGAGTCTTAACAAAGTGATGCCGAGATTTCATAAAGGAAGTGCTATTGAAACCCTTCGATTCTGAGCCTTGACGCGTGTCAATCATCCTACATGGTTGCACCCATATAAATAAATCCCCATCGACATCCAAGAAGAGGCGATCCATTTTGACTCTATTTCTCAATTTTAAAAGTTGTAAACCCTAAATTGAATTGGGAATTTTTAGGGCTGATTATACTCTTTTGACTTTTTGCGAATAAGGACTTGAACATTCAACTTTGCATAACATACTTCTCTTGTACTTGCTTATTTAGTTGTTTCTGAGAATGGACATGAATATGACTTATTTTCGACTTGGACTTAAACTTGAACTTGCATATACTTCTAGCTTGCATAAGGCTACTTAAGCCCTTATTCAAACCAACCTTGACCTATCTTGCATATTTAGTTAGCGAATAAATTTGCTAACAATCGCATAAATGCCATTTTGAAGAACACCATCGCAGACTTTATTTCCACTCAGACCAATGTTCATAGCATTATTCACGTAATGAAATATATATCCAGTCTCAGACAATCTAGAAATCGACACAATTCCATGAATAAAGTCTTTTACAAAACAACAATTATTTAATATCAATACCACTCCACTAGGAAAACATAAATGATAATCTCATATTGCTACTGCATCTACGATAGATTCATCAGCAACCTGGAGCCCCATCTTTCCTTTTGCCACGCAGCACCAGTTCTTATGCCCTATATAACGAATTACATATATGAGTTCCAGATCTAGTATCTAAAACTCAAGACATTTTATTGATTGCAAAACAAGTTCAAATCATAAATGTACATGATGGAGCTGCACAACCATTCTGCTTTCTTTCTTTAACGATCTTTAGATATTCAGGATAGTTCCTTTTTTAGTGACCTTTCTTACGGTAGTGGTGACATTCACCCTTGTCATCGGTGTTCTTACTTTTCTTATTCTTCTTACCTTCTCTCTTTTGCTTCTTCGAACTCTTCGAAGATGACGCCCTACCCTTAACAGCAAGCACGACCACTTGATCCTTTAGTTGTGACTCAGCCGACCTTAATATATTAAGGAGCTCCACGAGATTCATATTCAGTTTGTTCATATTATATTCAATATGAACGGTTCATATCGAGGGGTAAGTGAACCAAGTATCAAGTCTACCTGCAACTTATTGCGTATCGCCACGTTTAATTACGAAAGCTTATCAATATAGCCATTCATCATTAGGACATAATCATCCACCTTCTATCCCTTTTGCATTTTTGTGTCGAACAATTTCAGAGTAATCTTGTACCTCACGGAACGAGATTGCACACCAAATAGTTCCTTCAGACTATCGAATTTATGATGGACAGACATGGTTTCATGCTGCCTTTACAACAGCTTGTCTAATGTAGACAGCATAAAAAATTGGGCGATTTCGAGGTCAGCGACCAACTTATTATAAACAACATGTTTTTTAGGGCCAGCGTTTTCAACAGGTCTCGTCATAGGAGTACAGGTAATAAATGACCAAAGATGCTCATGTGTCAATACTATTTTGATAGCTCTTAGCCAATCGAAATAGTTGTTTGGTCCGGTTAGTTTGTCGTTTTCATTAAACAGTCTTGGAGTTGACATTTTCTGCAATTTTTAATTAGTAGATTATTAGGACAATATCATAGTAGATGTTCTTATAATATTAGTAAGGTTAAACTTTATGCTTCATTTACTAATTAGCTCCCACTAGTCTTTTATATTTCACCAAACTCTAAGTAGAAACATAGAAATCTTTCGACTTTACTAGTAGGTGTTAGAACTCATCTGCCTTGGAACTCTGACCTTAAGTTTGCTCAACAAGTCATAGCTCCACAAACGATGGATAACTCATTATCGGTTATATCATATACAACTCCTAACCCATGGTACCTTGTCCTAATTTTAATTTTACCTTGAGTTTGCTTAACAAATCGAATAAAATTATTCACTCATACCTACCATATCGCGACAACCAAAGTATAGTATATGTATATTGAGTTTGCTCAACAAATACATACAGTTGTCTTAACTCGGATATTTAGTATATTAATAATAATGCATATAACATCCATAGCTTGAGTTTCCTCAACAACCAAGGAGTATGCAAGTAATTTATTAATATATATATGGTAGAGGATAATATTATCACTACACCAGAATCCTCATTTCGCAACGGCTTTAAGCCGTTGCAAAATAATTATAGCAACGGCTTTGAGCCGTTGCGAAATGGGCAGTGGTAAAAATTTCGCAATGGCTCAAATCTGTTGCGAAATATAATTTTGCAACGGCTTAAGGCCGTTGCAAAATATACTTTAGCAACGGCTTGTAGCCGTTTCGGATTTTATTTTGCAACGGTTTAAAGCCGTTGCTAAATGTAGATGTATAACTGATGTTTTAAATATTAGCAACGGCTTTAATCCGTTGCTAATTAATATTTTCTTTTAAAAAAAATATTTGAAATTTTTCTCTGCACCAGCGATAGTCATTTCATTATCATAATTAATACAAAAATTTGCAAATTTAACAGTATCACAAAAGAAAGATTATTAAAGCAAATATATTTCATAGATTAAACACAAAAACGAAACATAACAAATGTTTTAATTATAATGTTCAACATCAACACATACCACTATATAGTTCAACAAGTATACATAACATACATAGTACAACAACGGCATCATTACATATGGTACATAACGTCTTCCTCCAATCGTCTAATGCTTATTGGAGACTGGAATATTGACATAAAATACTTATTTCAAAAGTTAGGTATTGGATAACCCTATATCAAGCATCACCATGGTATATCTAGCAGCAGTATATCCTGCAAACACAAAATCAAATAATGTATTAGAATATCAACTAGCATATAGAAATTTGGATAAGAAAAATTATAGAATAAAAATTTGGATATAGAATATCAACTAGCATATCCACAGCATATAGAATAAAAAGTACACACGACAAAACTAGTAGTTGCTTGATGATGCAAATGAAGGATAGGCCAAGTGAAAAAAGACTGCAACTAATTAATTAATGGAATTTATTATTTGGATTATCAGAGGTATGAACTCCCCAACTAAACGATTAGACATAATACATAGTTTAAGAGGTCACAACATTTCATTTATAGCATTTTTGGAAAATAAGTTGAATAAAGAAAACATAGAATCTGTGGCAAAGAAAATCAACATGAATAGGCAGAACTCATTTGAAGATAGTAGTGAATAACATTACTGTCAACTCTCAAATCACACTACTTTGAACAATCTTCACCACTACAAAACTACTGCTCCTCTTCCAAACTGTGCACTGCACCTTCCATATCAATGCATCAACCCCTATCTCCAGTTCACCACCAACAAACACTCAACAATGCTACACATACAAACATCATCATATAACTTCACTGTCACCCCTGTTCCATCATATAACATCACTGTGCTGTTATAGTGTCCCTCTGTTCCATTACCACTTTATTTTGTGCACATCTTTATGCACACAGTTTGTGCACAGTATTTCTCTGCCAAACCTCCAGCGCATCACCACTTCCAGTCAAACATCTTCTTCCCACCAAGACCAGACTGATACAAAACAAACTCCACTCCACAAAACATGACAAACCATAATCCTTGCTGCCTTTCTTCAACATACCCTCACTGCCTTCGAGTGCAACAACCCACATTCATCCACAGTCTCCCTCCACAAGTCATAACTGCTAGCACTTCCCCCAGTTCAAGCAGTTTCCCTATAACCTGCTTGCCTACTGACCACCTGCAAACCACCTAAAAACCACAATCCATCCATTCAAGAGCATACAAGCCATCAACGAGACCACTTGTCAAACCATCTTCCAAAACTTCATTGTCTTCTCATCTACATCTCCATAACAGTGCTTGTCATTGCTCCATCACCCTCATTACTTATAAATATCAACTCATTGTTTCATCTGCAACCACCAGCAACGTTATTAATACAACCATCTGCCATCAATCAATCCACTACTTCGGCACTCATACTTCAAAATTCCCACATCATTCAACACTGCAACTCCAATCATCAGTTCAGTACCCAAACCCACTGCTTTGTATACAACTGCACTGCTACTTTCCTTTCACACTGTCATCAAACATCTTGTTCTCGTCAGTGCCATTCATACTTACTAATCATTCCATTCACGACCATTCATACACACTGCCCCTATCATAATCACTCTCTTCCCCGCTTCTCATATCCCCTGCATATCACTTCATTGCTCCAACCAACAACATCCACAGATACTTGCCATTCCTCTCCTTCAAACATAGACAATTCCACAAACAAACACTCCAGTGTGTCCTCTTCACCATAATTCAACCATTTCTTTTCAATACCCCCACACTTGCCACTGGCAACTGCTGCCCATCACTGTACCATATCACTCCTCCCTCAATCGCCAGAACAAATCACCATGACCATCCTCATCCACTTCAACTACACTGCATAACAATATCAACCACTTATGTCCACATTTCAACAAACTACTTCTCCTCTGTCATCATCAATTGCAACCTCTCATCTCCACTGTGTTTATGTATTTTTCATCTTATGCTCCATATCTGTGTTTCACATCAAGATACCCCTCTCATCTTCATTGTCACTATATTTGCATTCCACTCATCTTCACTGGCATAAATTTTCCACCACTAAACTTCATCACCCCATTTTCCACTGTCATTTGTTACTGTCATTGCTTCATCACACTCCATCACTGCTTCGACCACCTCCTTCACCTAGCTTACACTCCTACAAGTCCTGACCATCCACACAATAACCATACACCAACATCTACAATTTCCCGACTTGCCATCTACAATTGTTGTCTCAACATACAATTGTGCATATAACTATGCACAATGCACATCCACTTTACTTCTCACTATTTCATTCACCACTGCATATTTAGCAGCCTGCACGCAATACAAACTTCTCTAACCATCTTCCCTTTGGTCAACTACTACATCATCAAACTACCCACTCTCCACTGCCAACAAACACTGCTGTCAACAACAATCTAACACCATTCCATCTAACACTGCTACTGTTCCATCTAACATTGTTACATGTTCTTCCACGACACCTCCATAGCTAAACTCTAGAAAACTGCTGTGCTACATACATCAGTCGCCATAACATTCACACCATCACATACAACTCCACTACACAGCATACTTCACTTGCACCCTACTCAGCATACTCCTCCCACAACAATGATCACATTCCTCAATACCACTCTTCATCATTACCCTGCTACCGCAAGCACAAACCACAAACCACTACATCATACAACACACTTGCAACTGCACTTGCTATTGTTTCTACTTCACTGTTTTTTGTTCACAATTTTTATTAACATTACATTGTGCATACTGTGCATACCTTTTGCCTTCTGACATTAACAAACACAGTCACCCAATTGCAAAACTTCTCTCCTCCATCCCCTGGCCTTACCCTCTTCCACCATCATCAATTCATCACCCATCCCCTTCATCTTGCTGCATAGTGCACTTCCAAAACAACTAGCTTCACTGATTGGTCACCCTCAACAAAACTACAACAACCACAGTATATCACTCTGCACATACCCACTGCTTTCAGTTCTTCCACCATCATCTACAACTCCACAACCTTCCTCTACTGTTACATTGCATACAACTGCTGCATCTCCTAAACTGTAGGCCATCCTCATATTTACCTACCTCACCTTCTACTCAAGTCACCACACAACTCATCAACCAAATTCCATCCTCATATTGCAACTGTTATTTTAAAAAATAAAATAGAATAAAAAGCATCCGATCATCAGAAATTCAACTATTTCATATGAATATATGCATCACCATTTGGTTATGCCTACAAGTAGGGCATACATAGGAGGGAAACGAAATATGATAACTAATGACAATGACGATGCTTGGCCAAACAATATTAAACAAACACCATATTGATGATGGCTTTGATGGAAACAACATAGGTCAACTCAACACGTGAGTGAAGTAGACAAGATCAAGCTAATATAAACTCGATCCTAGTTAAAGTAATAAATGAATAAATTTTAGTATTTTACCTCATCACCAGTGTGATCTGTGATACAATGTAGCCAACCATGCCACTTAGGAGGAACTTGGGAAGTATTAGTTTGAACTTTGAAATTCTACAACAAACAAATAACTTAGACCCATTTTAAACAAAATCCAAAGTAAAATAAATCTAACTATGATAAAAAAATGTAGATATTTGAATTTTAATAGATAGGAAGAAGTTATCTTAAATCAAACAAGCAATATTCAAGCATGTAAGAAAACTCAAGCATACAAACGTAGAAAAAGGGTTTGAAACTCACACTAAAATCAATCAAATTTATGAAATAGGTGGTAGGCAGGAAAATAAATAAAAATATAGATATCCATGTTAAATCACCATGCTTATTTACCATTGTTTGGGCAAAAATTTATGAATGTACCTGAAAATGGAGTTTCAGATAACTTGTTCGCTGGCACTTCAATTTGTATTCAAAAACTGTTTGTAGTTGACAATCAACTCCATTGTACATGCAGCAAAGTCCAAGAAGACTTTTGTTACCTATAAAAGGTGAAAATGATGAGTACATGAAGATTCCCTTGGATGTATATTATCAACAATCATTGTGATAATGTTTACTTTTTCAGTAGCTTTACATTGTGACCATAAATGCAATATAATAGGGGACGGATGGTTTTTTCTTTTTATGCTGGTCTAATTTGCAAACTACGGTTCCATCTTTTTAAAACTATGGTTTCCACCATCGAAAATCGGCCATAAGTACAAGTCAGACTTTGGAAGTCAACCATAACTTAGTCTGCGTCAAAGTCAAACTGACATTCGCATAAACTAACATCATCACGACCACCGTATCAAAGCGTCAACTGCCACCAAAGTTGAAATTTGAAAAGGCCATCATCCATATAAATCTATGTGGATACTGGCTCCTATTCATAAATTTACAAGTTTCAGAATAATAAAGAAAGTATACTAGTTAAGCCAAGCAAAATGAACTATGAAGTAGCAGATTTATACATGATTGAATAATTTGTCATGCTTCACATCATAAAGAACGTAAATAAAGGTGCATATTATCAACAACAAATTAATACAAGCAACCAGAAAAGATTGAAGGCACTACTACTGAGCATTAGAAATAAATATCAGAAACAACTCAACAAGATGTATAACATACTAAGATTTTATAAATTAAAGCTCTCAGTTATATGCCAATAACTTCCCTTAGTCGGAGCGGATACCCCCATGAAGGATCTAGGGTCTGGGCAATTTCCAGAGAATTTTGCTTAAGAGAAATAAAATCTTGGATTCTGCAAATTGAAACACAAATGACAATCAAACACTCCGTGTATCTTCTGATATTACTAACAAAGTAAAATAAGTACATATTTATTTCTTCCAAAATCAGAAAATTTGAATAGAACATGTCATTTGGTGGTCATACTACTAGGCAACGCATGTATAATACACCCACACATCATTTACTTGGATGACTCAACTTATTACTTCTTTTTGATATACCTAGGTTTATTATTTATTATTACTATCGAATAATTCCAGTTTTCAATTAAAAATAGCATAAATATGTTATAAGTTATGCACTTTGTAGATACTGCTTGGGATAATGAAATCACAATACCGATGAGCTATAACTAGATAATGGAGAAATAACCAAAATTTCATTCAAACATCCATACTCGTTATATGTTTGTTTATTTGCATAGTTTTTTAGAAATCTTTCTGTAATATAACCATAGATACAAAAATCACACGATGTCTTTCAACATTATCAGATACATAATAAAATAACCACTGAATAAAAAAAGTGCTGCAACAAAAAATATGTAAAATAAAATATATACCTGATGATCAATGTCTGAGACATGAACAGTCCCCCTAATCGCATCCTCTCTCTGAGTTCTACAAGTTGACTCTTCTTCCTTTCACTATAGCTCGTGTTGAAAAAATGGAAACCCAAAAATGGTCAAGTGTAACAAAATGAGATTACAAATACAAGGATTAGCCGATTATTCTAAAACTGGATCGATTGTGAAACCAGACGCCAGAATTTGCTCAAGGATCTAGATCGATTGTTTGGATTGATCTGATTTGGGAATAAGAAATCAAATTAGGGCAAGCGGTATTTTTTCAAAAAAGTTTGTGATAGGAGCGTATTAGTTTGGGAACGAGGGGTGTATGTAAGTGGGTTTGGAACCATTAAAAAAATAGGGAAACTTGGTAGCGATTTTGAGCGACTGCAAAATTAAAACGGTTGGTAGCCGTTGTTAATAATTTCGCAACGGCTCTAAACCGTTGCTATTTAGCAACGGCTTGGAGCCATTGCGAATCTTCCGCGTTGGGGGGTTGCGAAACTGCTAATATGGTGTAGTGTATATTAAAGATTCATAATATTCACTATATTATATTGAGTGATATCGACTTATGGAATAATATATTTCTTATGAAATACCCTCGTGATTTAAGTGTCGGACGGAATCACGGTACACATACATTTATGTATGTATTTATTCCTTAAGTCTATTTAGGGTTTCTTTAATATTCCACCTTTATTTTATACATTCATATTATATAAGTTTCATTATTATATAACTTTTATATTTTAATTTGATTATATAATAATGTTATGTATAACATTATATTAACTAAAACATATTTAATTAACTTTAACTAATTAACACTCTAATTAATTGTATATTATTCAATTGTAGCATATTATATTGAATATTCATATGCTATAAACTTTATAGTAATATACATATATCATACATAGATATATATATATATATGTATATGTATATGTATATATGTATTTTAATTTATTAATCAACTTTTAATTAAACAATTTTAATCATATTTTATTAATTTTGAAAATTATTTTATATACATACATGTATACTTATATTGTCTAAACATTTCAAGACAACAAAACATATATCATCATATATTATACATGCATATGTATTATTTTGTTTACTTATTTAATTAATTTATTTCTTTTATTAACCTTATTAATGAAACATATTTCAAAATTAACTTATATTTATTTTCAAACATTTTGAAAATTTTCACTATATTAAAACTTTTATAATATATATGACTTATTTTAAATTTTAAATTTATGTTTTCAATTTTCATTTTTTTTGAAAATTAGTCCAAGACCCAATTCAAATTAGGCCTTTTATATTTGAAGATACTTTGGACTCACATATCTGTTCGAGCCAAGCTAGTAGCCAGGTAGGGCAGAGTATTTTCTCTTACCCATTCTCTTCTTTTAAACATTCTAATCCCTCCCTCCTACCGTCTTATGGTCAGCCCTCTGTGTCCCTATTATTGCCAAAATTAGCATGCCCCATATAGGCCTCGAATCTATTTCAAGCCCGAATAATATTTATTGCATTTAGATCTAATTTAAATGCGAATGATATCGAATATTGATTAGTGTTTATATAACTATTATATGCACATTATTAATATTGTTTGGTGCATATCAAATAAAGTTTTATGATTAAAATTTCATAAATATTAATTAATTTATAAAAATTACAAATTAATTGAATTAGGTGGAAAACGGAGTATTCACGTTTTGGTTGTGTGACTCTTAGTTTTGAATTTGGTCAACGATTAATATCGAATAATTCGATGATTAAAGTTCATACATCGCTAACAAATGGTGTGAAATTATAGCCAAATTTATTGCTTACTTGGTTTCGGTAAAATCCAATTTTCCTTTATTAAGCATTACCCGATAGTGACGATTATCTACACCAATTCTCTTCATCAAAACTATATTACTTTGGACTTATGGAATTTGGTAATGGTCAAAGTTCCAATATCGTCAATATTCAACTCTATAGTTTAAACACAAAGTTCTTGGTTCAATAATAATAATTATTATTAACCGAACTACTTTGCCCAAAGATTTTGACTTTGAGTTGACTTAAGTTGAATGTGATACTAACCTCATATAACCGAGGAGGTGAATCCTCTCTTGAATATTGTTTCACTTCCAATATTTCCTCTCGATCCAACTATAATCATTCGATGGACCTCGTGCCATGATTTGACTATAATCAAAGTGAAGATTTCATATTGAAGATCTATAGCATTTTCAAGTCAAGAGAACTATGTAAATTGGTCACATCGATTTTTTTACCTTAGTTATATTAACCAACAAAAAACTATCGGGTGAGTCATTCCATAATTATCCAATAACTATCAGTACATAACCCCTTGGTGCCTCCAGTAGTCATGAGTAATACATTGTCCAACATTCGGAGAGCGTTACGTGCTTTAGTCTCAACATATGCATTGATATCCAAACTCGATGCATCTTGACTAGGAACATTTAAAATGATGTGTATATTATTTATATTGCGATGCAACACTCATGATTACAACTATTTGTAACTACTATCATAAACACACCATTTATGGATTTTTTGTTAAATATATTTTAATTAAACATATAATTATTTATAACAAATATATAACGGAAAGAAAAGATCCTTTATTACGAATGAGCATTGATTACAGAGTTAATAATTTATAATAAATTACATAATTGCCCCTAGAGCATACCCCTAGCTCTATCACTTTGGCCTAATAGACGTCGAAATCACCACCAGTCAAGAAAATGTCGAAGCGTCTACCCCTCCAACATGTCATAGTGTCAAGAGATACCATGATCCAATAGTCCTACTATTTCGAACATGTCATCACATGATAGAGGATCTCTTGGTATATGCATACCACTAGTCATTTGAAACCAACATCTCTCTGCTAAATCCCAAATTGGAAGAAAAGCATGTTTATGCAAAGAAATTATCCGCCTAGAAGCATGATATGCAATAGTAAGAGGATGAACATCAAACATCTGCCCGGTCTCTATCAAGTGGATCCAACATCCAGCCCGTGGGGACTGCTAAATGTTACTCCTCCCATCAAGTCAATATGAGATCGGGTCTCCATCAAAAATCGTGCCTGACCCCCAAAGTTGCATGAGAAAAATACTATAGTTTCTTCCACCATCTCAAGTAGGGAAAGCACAACTTTACCATCTGGTCGGCTATCCCATAATGAGGAATGCATGTTTGTCGTATACTAATAGTATCAGCACTACAAAGTATACCAAAATCCAAACATGCGCTTGACCTCCCCTAGGAGATGACAGCTGTGTACAAATATCCAAGTATAGACGTTGTTTTAACCTACAGTATAGAGCTGATCTAAATCGGCAATTGCTGCAAGATAGCCTAATATAATAGTTCCCATTTGATTTGAAAAGAATGTCAAACCAAATAAATATAGCAGAAATGCCTTAATGACTATATCACCCGTAGCATCGTTGTTCCTTTGCTGTGTAATGTACTACTGAAGGTATGTTAAGGAACAACACTAGAATTAATAGCTCCATCATGGAAATGAGGTAGATATACGGTGTATAAAGCAAGAGTCTGGTACACATTACAAAAAGAAATGAATCATATATGGCGCTTTTATCTTAATGTCAGTCATTATATAAACATCGGATGGAGTAATGTCTCTCAAAATTAGGAAAATTGAAAGTGCGTGATAGACCACCACCTCTGAAATATGGCCGAAATGAGTAGACGATCAAAAGACTGAACATGTCTAATCTATATGGAATAGACAAATGGACTGGTCTATAACTTATCTACTAAAGCCAGAAGGAGTGCATCATAAAGCTGTACAATACACTTGAACCAACTAACATGACAACTGATATACTAGGTCTATATGATAAACAATAGTTCATAATTAATATACAATTGACCAAACATTGATGTACTTGAACTATTCAATAAACAATAATTATACTAGGACCATATAATTAATAATAATAAGTATCACCGATTAATTAATATATAATTAAGAGGACATTAATATACTAACAGTTAGTTTATATTTATTGTTTCATAGGTCTACTATTTAAGGTTGTAAGTAAAAAAAAATAGAAATATATATAGTTATACCTCGACTGTATCCAGTGCGGTCCACACGCAATATGTGTATTCGTCTAGAAGCTCCTTCAAGATCCGTAAGTCAAAAATCGTTAAATCAGGGGCATGAGAATCCGACCTGCTTGCTCCTCTGTCCGTCTCCTAAGGTACGCCTTGCAATTTTTGTAGCACGCGACGGCATTTTGACACTTTTTCTAATTAAAAAATAAACTAAAAGAGTGAGAAAATGTGGGGGAATTGACTGGACGCTTCTTTTAGGGACGTGTAGTCTCATATGCTTATTTAATAGGCGCTTGAGGCTCAAACGCTTATTTAATAGACGCATGTTTAATAAGTGCATATGATGATAGGCTTGTTAAATAGACGTTAATATGGCTGAATATTTAGTCACTCAATATTGAGACTGAATATTCATGTCTTTAAGCGTTGAGTTGCTCTTAGAAACCATTGGTACCTTTATATAACATGATTTTAAAGCCTATTAAATATTTTAAAAATATGCAGGAAGCCCATTGAGCCCATATTACTTTTCGCTACTTGCTCAGTTTTCAATGTCCTGCCTCGTTAACAATTGAGGGCTTCTCATAAACCCTACATGATTCTATAAGCAGCCATTAATTTTTTGCCGAACTCAATTTTCTTCATACACACTCTCAAATGGTGACCAACCTTCTTAAATTCGTTTGTCAATTTTACTGAAGTATGTAGTTTAATCTTATTTTGTCTTTTCTTAGGGTTCAGAATCGGCCGTGAATCCAAAGGCATATCCTTTAGCAGATGCGCAGTTAACGATTACGATTTTGGATCTTGTTCAACAAGCTGCTAATTACAAGCAGTTGAAGAAGGGTGCTAATGAAGGTATTGTTAGCTTTTAATAAACTTTGCAGTTGCTAGAAAATTTGGATCGGAGGAATTGCTAATTGTTTTTTTGGGTGCGGTTTTGCAATTGTAGCTACTAAGACATTGAATAGAGGAATATCGGAATTTATTGTCATGGCAGCGGATACCGAGCCACTGGAAATCCTCTTACATCTTCCTTTACTTGCCGAGGATAAGGTATAGTAAAAAAATAATCTAATTGTAAATTCAGTATGCTATCTTGATGTTATTGTTTCTTCTATTTTGGAATTGAAGTACTGTGAAACCTAACCGTATTTAGTTTTAATTATATAAGCTAGTTTAAGTTATAAGTTCTGAAGCAGTTTTGTTACCTGCACAAGGTATTATTGATGTACAGAAAAAACACTGGAGCGCATTGTGTATCTGTTTTCATTGGTCTTCCAGAAGAGTGATCTTTACTAATTAGTTTGTTCATACCAAACCCTATTCTTAAGCAATAATGATCTTAGTGCTTTTGTAAGTGCGTGTACTAGTAACCAACATGCATGATATCCAGTGATGAAGCTAGATCATGGATAGGGGGCAACTGCCCAACACAAGAAAATAAAAACGGAAACAGAAACTAGAACAAATTTGATTAAAAACCAATCCTTAACTTTGCCTATTTCTGAAATAGTTATGGTGCAGTTCAAATCAGAATTGTAATATTGCAAGCTTGCAGTTCAAAAATTAAATTGTGCACAATTTGGTATCTCAGCTCAGATTTTGAAAACCAAAGTCACAGGTCATATTTTTTGGAATTGCCACCTAGCTATTCTAGGTTCTGGTCATTAGTTTGAGCATTGAAGCATCAAACAGATGGTAAATTTATGATATCCAGTGATGAAGCTAGATCATGGATAGGGGGCAACTGCCCAACACAAGAAAATAAAAACGGAAACAGAAACTAGAACAAATTTGATTAAAAACCAATCCTTAACTTTGCCTATTTCTGAAATAGTTATGGTGCAGTTCAAATCAGAATTGTAATATTGCAAGCTTGCAGTTCAAAAATTAAATTGTGCACAATTTGGTATCTCAGCTCAGATTTTGAAAACCAAAGTCACAGGTCATATTTTTTGGAATTGCCACCTAGCTATTCTAGGTTCTGGTCATTAGTTTGAGCATTGAAGCATCAAACAGATGGTAAATTTATTCAATTGCAATTTGAGCAAGAACTTTCTTATAAATATCATTCATTCTCTAATTATATTTCGGCTACTGCCTATTTTAAGTATCTTTTTGATGAATGTTCGAAAAGCATGCTCTGTTTTTGGTGACTCTAATTGTGTTAATCCTATCAACCATAACAAAGTGCCATTTTTTAATTGTTTACTACCAAAATAGATCTCTACTTATTATTCTGTTTGTTTGAGTAATCTAAAATTTGGTGTCTTTAAATAACATTATGATTGTTTATTCGAAACAACACTCTATAATAAGATATGCAAATGATATGATACGATATGATGGTAGATTCTGAAACAGATATTGCTAAAAATCTTGATTTCGAAGCGACTGCAAATGAAATTGATTTTTAAGTGAAATCTACAAATCACAACATAAACATGGTATTTGATCTTTTTTTTATGCCCAGTGTTGTAATTTTTTTATAATATTAATCCAATTTAGTTTAGAATTTGTTGATCATTTTTGGTTGTCCTAAATACAATTCTGAAACACTAATTTAAAACATCAATATAAAAAAGTAATTGATGGAGTTGGATAAAAGGCTACCTCATCATACCTTGAGCATTTAAAATTGTCATGGAATTTTGGTAATTCACAGGAGAGATGGATTTAGAATACAGTAATGTTTGTGGATTTATTTTTAAGGTGCTATAGCATTCTTTGGCTAAGTTGTAATTTTGCGCTTTTAAATATTTTGAAGGTGCTATGTCTGAATTTTTTAAGTGTTTTTTTTCAAGGTTACTTTATTCTATAGTGTGTATTGTCTGATGGTGTTACTTCATTCTTTAAGGTGCTATGTCTGAATTAATCGGTCAGTCTGATATATGAAATCATTGTTTACTTCATTCTACAGTGTGTATTGGCATGACCGTTTCAGTTCAACATACTTGCACATCATTTGACATATGAGTACCATCAATAATACTAATCTAAACTTGGAAATAATAATAATGTAGTACAAAATAAAATATATATATTATATCTATAGTAGGCTGATGTGTTATATCATTGATAATTAGGATGGGGCATGGTAAATCGGTAATAAGATTGCACTTGAATTTTGTTATACTAATTCTGCATTAGGGAAAAATATTTAACTATTTCCCCACCCTTTATAGGATGAATTTTTAAATAATTTTAGTATAACATACTTGAGATGGAGCCTTGGCGCAACGTTTAGGTCATCTGCATGTTGATCTGGACGTCTAGGTTCGAGTTTGAAAACTGTCTCTTCACAATGCGAGGGAAAGACTGCATACATTATCGACCCTTCCAGATTCCTCTATCATGGGGGAGCCTCGTGCATTGGGTTCCACCTTTTTTTTTAGTATAACATACTTGAAACTGGGATATTTTAGTTAAAAATGGATGTTACTTTGATTTTTCAGAATGTTCCATATGTATTTGTCCCTTCGAAACAAGCACTGGGTAGAGCTTGTGGAGTTACAAGGCCCGTTATTGCATGCTCTGTTACCAGCAATGAAGGCAGCCAATTGAAAGGCCAAATTCAGCAACTCAAGGTAAATATAGCAAGTCTGAAAATTAAGCATCGTCTTTGTATACAAATCCTCCAGCTCCTATCAGCTAATTTTTTTTTTTAAATTTTATTATGTTATGTAGGATGCTATTGAGAAGCTTCTTATCTAAACCTTGTATACAGTTCGGCATGAAGGGCCTCCAAAACAAGAAACCCACTTCAGTAGAGGCTTGGACTGAGGGATTTAATTTTGTTTCTTTTTTTAAATGCTATTTCTGTGTTTTTAAACTTTTTATTGCTTTGGTATTATCTAAAGACTGAACAATTTATTCTGAATATTTCTTTATATATTCGATGTATTTACGCTGTTTTGCTGAATCTCTCATTTGGTATGTGCAGATGTTTTGTGGCTTAGGTTTATTCCTGCATTTCATGACAAATGTTTAAAGATTGAACAATGAAATATGGTATTTGTGGTTACCCAAATACGTAATGATATATCTATTAATATGACAGGATCGTAACAAGCATCATTATTCCAGTGGTTAAGTGATTTGGCTTTGGTGCGAGTGGGCATAAGTTCGAAACTTGCGGAGCGTGATTTGAACGTTTATTGACATGTGATATGTTGTTACAGTGATTTGTTGTATATAAAGTACCATTAAAATAATAATAATAATAATAATAATAATAATAATATGACAGCATCGTTCACTGAATACGTAAAGCTGAATTGCCTTGGATTTTTTGTTCGCTTGACATCAATTGTTTGCTAGATATGGTTTCGTTAAGAATATATTTGGATGCAATCGTCCAGCAACACTATTTTTTTGGTTGAGTTGTATTATTGTCAATGCGCTTTGCAAATATGTTATAACTCTAACAATACAAGCTCAAGAAAGATTAAAATAATCGTTAACATTTCTACTTTTCTTCTCTGAACGTGATTTTAAAGTAGATAATGTACAGCGTTGATAAAGATTATATTTTTATTTTATTTTTTTTCTTTTGCACGGTTATTTACATCAAACTTTATATCGGATTTTACATAATTCAGGCGATATGCATCATAGCTCTGCTCGTAGGATAAAAATGGAAAATTCTATTGGAAGATTAAGCATCGTCTAACATGCACAATTTTAATTTTATGTTCAATCTATATCCAATTGGCACAGTTTTATGTTCAGAAATATCTATATCTGATTGGCTGATTCTATTAGCATATCACTTTTTTACTTTTTCATCCCCGTCTTTTACAAAAAACAAACACATGCTGTTATTTCCCTTCTCATCTCATTTTGTTTTCTTTTATGTCATTATTTTTTTACTTCTATTTTCTTACCGCAATAAAAAAAACTAATTTTACAATCATGGTGGAAAACTTACACAACGTATTTCAGTACGCTAAGTTTTATATGAAGTGCACTTCACGATTTACTAAGTCCATTAATAAAAATCCCATGACACATACATATAGTAAAACACAAACACAAAACGAAGCGGTTTTTATTAATAAAAATTTTATCGGTTCGATTTTAGAAAGGTGTAATTGAATGAGTAGGATTTTTATTCTCAGTTATAGCTATAGTCTGTGCGTGTTTGTGCTTTACTATATGTATGTGTCCTAGGATTTTTATTAGTGGACATTAGTAAACCTAATGTGAAGTGCACTTCAATGATATGATATTAAACCTAGCGTACCGAAATACGTGGTGTACTGAAATAGGTTTAGTAACGTCCATTAATAAAAATCCTATCAGTTCGATTTTAAATATATGTTTCGACCATACAAAACGAAGCGGTTTTTCGTAACGCTATTTAAGTGTTTCAATGTGGTTGGGTTCTCTTAGTCAGAGCTACCAATCAACTTAGCCAACTCTATTACGGTATAAGTTGTGCGACATGTTGATTTGTCTACACATGAATAACTAAGAATTTAAATATTTGATTAGAATGAATTTTTCATAGATGTTAGTTGATACATGGGACATCAACTTATACTCTTCTGGCCAAGGGAAGAACCAAACATTGCGCACTTAGTATTGCTTCATATATAAACTATGGTTATGTTAGGAGAAAATCGTTTTATTTACACGACGTTATTATGTTAAAAGCAAACAATTCTAGGTTAAATTTCGATTGATTGTTTATAAATTGGCTTATAAGCAAAATGTATCAGTTAATGTTATTCATATGTGGAAGAAAACCACTTCAACGTTAGTGAGGAGTAATAGAATATTGAACTTTGAATATAGACAAAGTACAACAAAAAGTGGTAGAAAATAAGTGAGGATCGTTATTCTTCACTCTTTTTTCGATGATCATCAAGTAGATGAATGTTTTCAATCGAAGGCTTATTTTCAACTGCTATCATTCAGATGTTAACCGAGTCAAGGTCATTATCTCCCACGATCTCCACGGTACCACTTCAATAACATGAACGATTGCTACGACCATCCATTGAACTTAGAATAGACTACTAAATTTCAACCATATAAACATATGACAATATACATTGAGAAAGGATTAGGTTTTTCCACCGTTCTTATTTTAGACAAACTTCTCAATTGCAAGTTGATTATACTCGATCGCATCACCATATTTCGACCATATACTTGTGTTGATATCATGATCTAATCATTATTATAGGTTGTTTCATTAATTAAAGCACGCTTCTTATACTTGCACTCCGCTCCAATCTATAATAAACTAAGAAGCAAAGTGATTGTAGGCATAATTGATAGCCGAACCACTGTAAAAATTTAGTGTTGATGATTTCCTTTTTTGAACATGGTTCATCAGTGCTAACAAGTGTCGATCTCGGTAATCGAACTCATGACCTTTAGTCTCGTAGTCAGAGCTACCAATCAATTTAACCAACTCTATTGGGGTGTTGATATATTTTTTGTTGAAATATTTATATTTTACTTCCCCGATTACATTATTTAGTTGATATTGTGATTATGTTGTTCAATATTATATAATATTCATTACATCAAAAAAAATTATATAAAATTCCTTAATAAAATTTATTTTGGTTTATATTTTGAAATCAGAGTTCCTTTTAATTTATTTTGGTTGTTTGACTATTATAGTAAACATTTTTGTGCTTCTAACGAGTATCAAACTCAGGATCCTAATAGTTCCCTTTTCAAAGTTCCTTGACACTATTTGTGGGTTATGGAATACCCAAACACACTAATGCGGAATGAACCTTAAGGCCACCAATACACTAGAAGAGTTGAATAGTATATATCTACTACTTAAAATTTAACTTGTGAATTTATAACTTATATATAATCCTCCACTTTGAGACCCGAAAATGAACACCGATAATGCTGCAGTCATCATCAGAATCATTTCGAAGCAATGAAAGTTAGTTTAGTGTGTGTGTGAGCAGTCTAAGTAAACAGAGGAGCAAAAATATGTACATTATATTTAAGTCAACATAATCTTCATTATATACATTTTTCAAATTAACCTTGAAGTCATGCCCGTGCAGGGGTCAAATTACAATAGTAAGTAATATAGCAGAGTGTAGAGCCGACATATGATGATGCTGTCCCTAACTCTTTAAACAGCAGAAACAAACAGTCTTTATTAACCAACAAAGCATACTGCCTTCATCTTCGGTTTTCTTCCTTCGGCTCTTAAGATAACCTGCATAGACCATAAACTCAACCTACTCAAATGAGTACCCATAAGCATATGAGAAAAACAATAATAAAAACATGGGTTGAACTTTAAAAATTTCTTCGGTAGTGAGTGATTTTAACATAGAAAATTCTTTTAAAATTTTAAAAAATTCATGGAAAACTCTTTCAATGCATTTCTTACTCTTATTTTTATTTTTCGGATGTTTTTCTTATTTGTCCCCAAGAATTCTTCTTCGAATTCATAACTAACGATTTTGACGTGGAAAACTCTCCATATTAAAAACCATTTCTAGAATCATAATAAACAACAAATTAAATTTTCATAGCATTTCGAAAACATTAGAGTGGGAAAATATATAACTAAACATCCTATGCAAAACTATACTCCCAAAAACATTCATTAGTATGTTCTTTATCTTATTTAAATGCTCCCTCATATGAACCGTAACATATTAAATATAAACTAAAATCAAACATAATGAAGATGGTAAAATGATTTAGTATTACTCGTCTAATTCATTAGATTTGTTAGATCTTTTGTTTCCTTTAGTTACTTAGTTTTCCTTCTTCTTTTCCTTCCTCTTCGTCCTTAAGTAAGTGAGAACGGGAATGGATGAATAAAATGAGGGTTTTCTTTATATTTATTATACCTTACTTAAATAATTGGGCTATAACACCCCGTAAAATTAATGGTAATTAATAAATAATTATTACGTCTCGAAATGGAATTTGAGTAAACGTTAGAATTTGTCCACGAAACTTGCACCACTACGTTTGTGGCGATTTGAGTAAACGTTAGAATGAAAATAATTAAAAACGAGAAAAATGAAATAAATAATAATAAATGTGTGACCCACTGGTCGACCCCCTTACTTGGGCTGGTCGACCGATGCAGTCGACCGCTTATAGGGGCGGTCGATAGCTCGGGCGGGTGGCTGCTAGAGTTGAACCTTGGTCGAATGGCGTTGATTTAATTATTTTAATCCAACGGATACGATTGATTCTAGCGCCTATAAATATAGGCCCGACCCTCACTTCTCTTTCCATTTTTTCTAATCAAAGCAGCGAAGCTCTGCTATTTTTTCTTCTCTACTATTTCTAAAAATTATAAAATATTATGTACACAAAAAAAACGGAGAAGAGCAGAAAATAAAAGAGAAGAGAAGAAACAAATCAACATTGCGAAGGAAAAAGGTAAATTTCATTATTATAAATCTATATTCTCCTTAATCTTAAATCTCTTCTCAGATCTATAATGCTAATAATATATATACCTTGTTATACATATTCTTTTGGATTGAAAAGGAAAATGAGTCAAGTAAAGTGATGAATTCATATTTCGAGATTTGAAAAGACTGAAAGGTGAGTGAGAAATTATACAATTTATTTATAACATTGAAATTTATATCCTTGAATTTTATTTAATTATTATACCTATGTAAGATCTAATGAGTTTTAGGCTTAAAATGAAAGTATAGGAATATGGCCTACATATTCTGTAAGATAAGTAATTGGAATATGAATGATATTTACACCCTAATTTAGAAATTTGAAAATCAGTCTCTAAATTTGTTAAAGTTGAATGTTCATAAAGTTGTAAAATTTATTCCAGATTTATAGCTGGGTTGTAAAATGTTAGTATTAGTTTAGATTGCCCAAGTTTGATTTGGAATGTGAATTTCTATGTTTTAATTTATTGGGAGTAAGGTACAATTTAATTATATCTATTTCCGTGTAATTTCCATAAATTATCTAATTCCAGATTTGTATAAAAGGTGCGCCGTTTGAAATAATAAGGAATATACCAAAAATGAAAAAGATGTGTAAAGTACGGGTGTTCTTCTTTATAGTTTGCACTGGCTATTTCAATAAAAGAAACGAGATAATTCCTTGTAATTTCATAGGAAGCAAAAACCTCATTTTTGGACAATTTATGGAAAGTTATAACGTCCTTTTTGGAAGGATAGCTCTGATAAATTAAAATGTGGAAATTAATATGCTGAAATTCCTAAGCGTAGGAATTAATGTGTTAGAAATAGGAATACACACACACGTATAACCGTGCGTACCGATTAAAAATGTAAATACACAAATAGCGTAATATATGTTGATATTCGTATTAGTTATAATTAGGACGCCTGACTATAAATAGCATGTAAATTATAGGATTAGGAGACACAGGTAAAAAAGAGATAGTAACTCCAAAATTAATAGGGCAATATATGTGTAATTAATAGGGAGTTACAAGAATTAAATAATGACATAAAATGTTTAATGAGACCGATTAAAGAATTTATTATGTCATTTGTAGGAAACTGAAACAAGCATAATACGTTGAATTAGAATAAATGAATAAAAGTTATTTAAGATTGTCCAAATAGAATAATAATTATCATTTATTACGGACAATTGACATTTATGAAATATAGTAAATGAGCGTATAAGATTTAAATGCTAGAAGATAGTATTATTTAAGCCTAGGATGGTTGGTTTAGTTTAGTAGGTTAGGGTGCGAGATCAGTAGAGTTACACAACCGAAGTCCGCCGTTCACCTAGAGGCTACAAGCAGTTGCGTATTCTTACTACTAATATGAGACATCTTCAACCATAGAACCCGTTGGGAAGTAATATGCATTGCAGATAGGTAGGGGAAAATATACCAAGGGTTCGCTTTGAAGTATTAAATGGTCCAGTACCTATAAGGAAATAGGGTCTGCTTCATTTCTAATAAGAGGTAATAATAAAATAAAAGAGGCATTTTCCTTGACTTACTTAGGTTAGTCTAAATTGGATTTCAGCTGTAGAAGATCGACAGGCTATGTCAGTATTATTGTTCGATCGGTACTTAGTAGTAGGCTTGGCATATAGGCTATGACCACCAGCGGTACCAAACGATCGATAGCAAAGACATGGGTTATGCCATGATAGATTTTTCTTTCTGCTAGTGTAGTATTCATATGGGATACACACTGACCTCCTAGTTTAGTTAGCTAGTTATTTATTTGTTAGAGGTGGGCTAGTTAACCCTAGATGAGTCATTGAGATGCGTTAGTAATACAACAATTAATTATAAAACCGTATACAGGGGTCATCGGTCTTTGTAGTTAGGACAGATTGATAAGTGTTTACGTTGCAGAGGGGCCTGCTTTGGGGTTGAGGTATTAAATGGCTGTTAGATCTGCCTTCTCCCTGTTTAAAAAGTATTAAGTGGCTAGGGTTTTTGGGTAATATGTTTAGATATATATGTATATAGGCACGCATGCACGCGCGCGCACGCAAACACACACACACACACATATAGTTATACCTCGGAGGAGGTTAGGTATATCGTATGTGCACATAGGATTTAACGGATTAGTCGTAAATAATAGACATAACACTTAAATGGAAATCAATCGGTATAAATTAATGTTATGGGTAAAGTATGAAATTTTCCAGTCACCAAAACGTTGTTCTGACCCCCTCCTCGTTACAACCCATATGATACATTTAAAGGGACAAGCTACTGGTACAAGACGGGAACTATAGATAGTGAATTCTTCTCACTCATGCTCGGCACTGACAATTCGACTAGATATCTGAGGAAAAAGATTGATTCCAAGACAGTAGCCTTAGTCGGTATATATGTTATATTATATTTTTCAATTATGCTATGAGTTTACATAGACATCTCTGATATACTTATGTTTATTACATGTTACTAAAACCAACGATCCATACCCTAATGGACTTGGGTTTCGATTTAGTCAAAATTTAAGCCTATTAAGGTGCGGGTTGTTACATGGGTTGTCGGCTGTGTGGTCCCTTTCATTTAATTCATTCTCAACCGCATGCACTATAAGTAAATGTGCACCCAAATAATCACCATAATAAGTTACTTAATTATTTTCCAATTTAATGGCATAGTAAATAAATGTCCCTCAATTATTTACCTTTTCTCAACCCATATTTTTATTAACTAATTTCCCATTAATTACTTATTAAAATTTGGAGTGTCACAGGCTTCCCCCTTAAAGGATATTCACCCCCAAAATTCAATTAAGGTACGATAGTGATTGTCAATTCATCTAATGCCCCTATTAGTATACCCACATATGTTCCTCACCCATCTGTCATAACAAAAATGTACTAGTGCATCTACTAATACAAAACAATCAAGCATATTACTCACACACACACACGGGGTCTATAACAATACATAGCTAACACATATATTAAGCCAGAACAAACTATTCCGGATAAGTCCTCTTAATCTTACTCTCTATTTTTCATGTAAAATCCTCCTGGTCCTCACCCCACTAGACACAAACTAGCTTCACTATTTTATTCAAAAAGCCGCTTCTCATCCCGATCCACTATCCTAGACCAATTTCCTCACATAGGTCATGTTTGGCTCTATGATTAAGTCATCTTTGCCCTCGGACCAACACTAGCTTATTCCATATCTCTAATCAACATGTAAGTGACCTACATGACCTTCCATACATGCCTCAAATGGTTTCATCCCACCACTGCTCTTATAGCTATTGTTATATGAAAAATCCACTAAATGTTAGTGATATTCTCAAGATCCATCAAAATCTATAATATAAGCTCTCAGTAAATCTTCTAGAACCATGTCGACCCTTTCGGACTGCCCATCCTTTTGTGGTTGGTACGCGGTACTCATGGGCAATTCCAAATCTAATGCATCTTGCAAACCGCGTCGAAACTCATAGGCAAATAGAAGGTCTCAATCATTAAAAATAGTGCGAGGCACTCTATGCCGTCTCATTATAGCCTTGATATATATCTCGGCTAGCTTCGGCATAGTTCTTGTCGCCTTTGTCGGAATGAAATGGACACAACTAGTTAATCCATCCATTATGGCTTATATACTTTCATTCCTTGCCTTAAACCTCGGTAGTCTATCTATAAAATTTATACACACCAAATCCCATTTCCAAACTAAGACCTCCAATGGCTGAAAAAGCCCACTCGTCTTTTGATGCTCTGCCTCCACCTGTTGGCATTGACACATCTCTTCACATATCTTCCATGCTCTTCTTCATTCATTCCCACAGGAAACTTCTCTTCATACCGAAGGCTGCCTACTTTTGGTACATACAACTTTTTTTCTTCCATAGTTCGCCTTCTCTATCAACACTAAACACCTTCAGCTCAATTGCCTCAATATCTACCACTAGGCTTCTTATTCTGTCGGCACATACCAGATCTCCCTTCCACAGTTCGACAATCTTCTCAATCAGTATAGGTTGAGCTTCCAAGCTGGATAACATTCTAAAAGTGCTACTCATTCCTACACTAGACCAAATTGCACATTACACGTAGAAAGTGTCTAACATATTCCATTCTTCAATCATCGCCAAAACACAACTCTTGTAACAACCCGGTGTTGAGGAGCAATTAATTAATGATAGTAACGATGATCAAACTAATTAAAATAAATTTTACAATATTAAACAAGAAAGATTTGGACTTATTTGTATATCTATGAATTCAAAATGATTTGTATATGAAAAAGGTAATTATATATTTTATAAAAATCTAGCATTATTAGTAAATGTGATTTGAAATATATTTTTAAAGGAAAAGAAGTTTTATTTTAATTAAATAAATGGTTTGGTAATTATTTAATAATTGAGCTTGAAATGCAACTGAGAAATGTCTTAAAAATAAAATTAGTTAAAATGTGAAAATAATATTTTCTAAACTTATATGTGAATAAGAAATGAAGATTTATGTTAATAATAATAATAATTTTTAGTAAAGATTTAAAATGATTTTGGTTGATCAAAGGATTTTTATTTAGTGAGCTAAAGATGATAGTTTTGATATCATTAATTAATTTTTTTTATGGAAAATAAATTCTATAAAAATTTCATACCGTTGAATAATCATTTAGTGGTGTAAATATGATTTTTGTTTGAAGTTTTATAGTGTTTCATATTGGAAAGGAAAATGGTTTATAAAAGAAAAAGAAAAGAAAAATAATGGAATGGGCTAGGAATTGGGTAAAGCCCAAATTTCCCTTCATAAAGCAAAAGATATAGACTTTTCCATTTCTAGAGTTGCCTTCATTTCCCTTTTATGAAACATGCCATCTTTATTTCTGATTCAATTCACGTATAAAACTATTCTTCACACTTTTGTCTTCATGAAAGAAAATAGAAAATTCTCCTCTTCTATTAATTAAAATAAAATCAAATAAAATCCATTTTGTTAACTCACTTTTTAATAAAGCAAATTTCAATTAGACTCAGAAGATTCAAACGAGGATGAAATGACTTGAGATCTGGAAGGCGCACTCAAATGAATAGCACGGGAAAATTTCAGCAAGAAATATGCTAAGGGGAGAAGTCGATACCGAGTTATCAATATAGACCGGTACCGAGTTATCCTGCTCCATAGTCAACCCCTTTAACTTCACACAAGTAATTTCATAGAGCATGCCCAAGTAATTTCATAGAGTTATGGATGACCTATCTTAAGAGTTGAAGAGTTAACCCCTGTGAATTACAAAATAAACCAAGTTATGAGGGAACGAACATCAAAACAAGTCTAGATCCAAAAGAAAAGAACGAGTTTTCCCTCAAGGGGATAACTCAATACCGAGTTATAACTAGGGCTCGTGGGACCCTACGATTTTTCTACACTACTTCGCGCTGATATTTGGACCTCACTACAAGAAAGCGTCCGGTCCATCATGCCTGTTTCCTTATAAATACAATTCTAGATGCAACCAGAAAATGATCTTTTCCCGGCTCATTTCTCTTCACTCTAGATCTGATCTCTCTTCCATTGGAGACTTCTTTCTCTTCTTCACAGCTGACCTCTCCTCCATTAGAGTCACCTAAGAAGTTACTATTTGTTTTTCTAGGACTTAGATCAGCAAATCTCCAGTTCTACTAACTCTCTCAACACTTTAAAGACATCATAGTAAATCTGAGATCCACTAGATTATGGTCAGATATGATATAGTTAGTTGTAATCCAAAGAGAGAACAACTAATAAAAGATTAAAGTGGACGTAGGCCAGAGATTATGCCGAACCATATAAAAATTGTGTCTCCTTTTACTGCTTTTCTATTTATTTAATGTGAACTGGTGCTTTCATCTAATTTCTAGGTGTTAATCCATTTTTTAGGTTAACATTTTAGTGCTCTCACTGAGAACAAGAGCTAGATCTAAAGACTTGAAGCTTGAATTGGAGATTTGGAGAAGATGAAGAGGCCCAACACACCAAATCTAAGGTTGGAGGAAGTCAACCAAAGCATGGGGGCAGCTAAGTGGCATCCTCAAATTCTCACTAATCCATCTACGTGACCAGAGAAGAGATGGAGAAAATGATGAAGGAAATACAAGATGAAATAATGGCTTAATAGCAGGAAATGCTGGAGGGATTTTTTAGAAGGATGGATCAATAATGAACAGCCAGAGTAGCTAGAATTTAGAAAAAAAGAAGCCAAAAACCAATATAGGAGCATCTGGAGATAGAGTAAAGCAAACTAAAACAATGCCCCCACGACTCAGGGGCACGATCGATTTAGATCCAGTATGAGCTTTAATGCTTAGAACGGGTGATGTTGAATGTAACATCCCCTATCCTGAGGCCCGAAGCTAAGTGCTACAGATGCTGCAGTCATCTATAGTATTAACTTCCGGTGACAAAATACGGTAATGTTAATGGTACCCATAATATCATAGGCACATGAATATGAAATAAAATCACAGATTTCAAAAACAACTTTTCTCATTACATTTCAAGATTGAATTACAAATGATCCAAAGATGTAACGGTCCACCTTTTTGCCCCCCGAATGTCGACAATAATACATCCATGGTGTTCATGTGCTGAGCACCCAAGTGCCGGAAAGATAGAATGTTAGGGTAAAAGAATAAGAAACAGAATAAGAAAGTAGAGCACAATATCATAATCTCACATGTAGAAAGATAACATATAATATCTCAAAAGATCTTTACCAAAAAGAAAACTTTGATATGCATACATCAATCATAGTAAACTAACCATCATCAGCATGGACACTTAAAAAATCCTATCCTTACAAGCGCCGATAAATAACAAAACAAGTAATGCAGCGGAAAATAAATACGATAAGAAACCATCCATCTCCTCTCCAAGAGCTCCAATGAACCACGACTAAATCGGGAAATATACACGGGCTGATCCTAGCATTATAAGAAAATAACACCCAGATAAGTCTGGTAAACCAGCATGAGAAACTCAAATCATTTGGATTATCATATTTATAAAACCCTTTAAATGTAAAGGTAACTCGTAAGACCATGCAGCAAATAAACACTGAAGGGCTTTTACCTTAAGATAACCAAACCATTTCTATTTGAAAATCTAGTGATACTATAATAATGTCTAAGTGGTGAAATATAGATAATCAAGTAGCTGCAGAGCATGTGAGTGTACATCACAACAATAATAGGTATACAACAAAAACCGCTAAGGCGCGTTCGCTAATTGTGTAGGATTCCACGTAGATCTCCTCCGATCAAAGTTGACTCCGATCTACTGCACAAGTATACGAGATATCTTTCTGAAGCATCCTACATATCTAGTGAATGTACCAAGAAAAACATAGCCGGTCCTGCTAAGACCTGATGCATCCCTCCCGCATGCATATCCACGTAAGTATCTCTAGAATAAAGTCGTTTGCACCCTATGAGTTTGCCAACCCTACTGGCTATGTCTCCTATCTCTGGTTACTGTCATTACCGATAGTGAAGTCACGTTCAACATCCCAGCACACAAGTCACAACTCGAACAGATCTCGACACATGATTCCCCAATTCGAACAAATCTTGGAACCACACATGGATTCCTATATCTTAACAGATTTCGAATCACACATGGATTCCTACATCCCGAATAGATCAAGAACAACAACATGTGTTTGAGCATCTCAAACAAATCTTGAATCTCTACATAGATTCCAACGTCTTGAACCAATCATGAACCTCTTCCAAAGCATAGAACACACATATGGTTTTGGAGTGGTCATGATTTCAAGTCATCTCATATAAGTACACTTCCCCGCTTACTGGGTGCTCCAAAACCAATCGACAGATTTCCAGTAAACTCAACCCCGGTTTTATGAGAAATAAAAAGACAATACATAAGAGCGGAGATCACCTCCTAATCGTTTAAGCAAATAGATTTCCATATCATTTATCCTAGAAGAGCGAAACAAGTTTACACGTATAGTATAACATCACCGAAGATAACTGTACTATATAATTCCTGTGTTTCTTCTAGATATTTCCAAAGTTATATTTTAGTCAATTTGAATAATAATGAGGACAATCACATAAGAGAAACCAAGTCATGTATACTATCCATAAGCAAGTAACACACATAACATGATCGACACACACAAGCACGATCAAATCATATAAACGACTTCTAATCCCTTTTTTAATTAGTCTTCCTTTATTAATCAAAAACATCTTTTACCAGTAAAACTCATTTATCTAATAAAACATCATTTATCAATCACTACTATTCACTTGTACTTTTCCAATACTTCAAAAATTATTCTTGTATCTCAATTGGTATAAGTATATTCACAAATCATTAACAAGGTATTTTACTTTAAACCTTTACTTTTTCTATCTTTTTCATAAGATTTCATATTTATAATTTCCTTCAAAATATCCATTTTAACGGTCTAAGTACTTTCACAAATCCATTCAAAAAGGTTTAAAACTAATATTACTTAAAAATTGTCACTACAAACTCAAAACCATTTCACTTATGCTTATCTTTAAAACATTATTTTAAAGATCTATTTACATTCGTAAGCATAACCAAAAAGGGTTAAAGACGAATGTTATTAACACATTATCACAACAAACCCAAAATAATTCCATACTTATATTATCTTCAAAACATTCTTTTTAAAGATCTAAGATGATATTTAGTTAAGTTTGATAGTCGACTAAGCGACTATCTTATTAAAAATGATCGCTTATAGAAATCACGATTCATATAATTAACTCATTTTCGATATTCCAACTTAACTATTCCTTTTTCAGGAGTGAAGCCAGGTAAGTTAGAATATTGGTTGTATTAAAGGCTTGCCTAGACACTTCATTGTTGAATCTCACAAATAGATAAATCTACCTCGTCGGCTTTTAGTGTTAAGCATAGTTAATTTCCTTTTTCAAAACTTATATATTTACACACTTAAAAATACTTGTAAATAGATTTTAAATATCTATGTAAAATATTACTTGAAAATAACTAATTTATAATTTGATGAAAATAAAGTAAAAACATGTTTTATAATTTAAAACCCCTTTACTTCCAAAATTCATAAATAAATATAAAAAATATATTTAAACTTCATACTAACTTTTGAATACGAAAAAATATGTTTGAAAACATCCCTCAAAAGATTAGGGAAAAATACCAAACTTTAATATCATTTTTAGATACTTAAAACCATGAGCAACTTACTACGACATTTATAAGTGCTGCTAAAAGTCCTTGTTAAAGAACAACATTGAAAAGCACAATCTTTGTGACCGGTTTTAACCACTTAAACAAATTATTTAACACTTGAAAATTTTATAGTAAGTACTACCCTTAGGGTATTTAAAAATATTTGGTAGTAACCCCTAAGAATATCTTTCAATTTATTTAGAAAAATTCCTGAAAACAAGCTATATTTTCAAAGTGCATTTATAACCACATTTTACACCAAATTTACCCACTTGGTTCAACTAGTTCTAAAACCTTTTAACCTCCAATTTGTTTTCAATAATAAGTACACATATAATAATTATTAAAAATACAAAGAAGCCCTTAAGATGTCTCGTAAAGTTAACTTTGAAAATCGCCGAACATAAGGCATTTTTAAAGTGCATCCATATCGATCTTTTCGCTTCTAACTTTCACAACGTTATTTCACAATTTCTATAACTTTCAAAACCAATTATTTACTGTCCAATAAACAAAAAATGTGTAGAGAACAACCAAATCAAACAATCCCAAGTTAAGATCATAAATCATCCATTTACACAAGTTAAAGTTAAGGGATATCAAAGTGCACTTATAGCGACTATTTTCGATTCAAACACTTTCAAAACTTCAATTCAACATTCAAGTTAAACAACCATTTTAACATCAAGTTAAGGCTATGCCACATGTCTGAGAGGGTAATAGAAGTGATTTTATACAATATAAAGTTGTCATTTGCTTTCAAAGGCAAGAGAGGTCCAAAGTTTATAACTTTACTTAGTTAATGTCACTTTAACTTTATATTTCAAGTAGACAACATATATAACACAACATATACACACAAGATAGTGAGAGAACTCACCAAACCCGTTAATAAACCATGCAAAAACACCCAAGAACAAAGAACCACTTCCTATCATCATCAAAAGCCTAAAGATCCAACATTTAGCACCAAAATCACAAAACCATGCTCTCCTCTTCCTCCTTTGCTCACGGCCTAAACAAGATCCCCCCTTTTCCCATATTTCTTCCACTTTGATTTTAGATCCATGCTTCTTAAGGTTTTCTATGGCCTTCTTTAAAGTTTGGTGAAGTTTGGAGAAGTTTTGAAATAATTAGAGAAAGATTAGTGAAGATCAAAGTGAATTAGTTCTAATCCACTTCCACCATTTTTATTCTTTTGTTTCTTTTTAAACTATGCAAAATTGTGAAGTGTTTAACACACCAATACCACTCTTATACATGGCCAAGACCAGCCCAAAAGATCCTCCTCACATGCCTTGCATGCTTTTCACTTTACACGAAACATATCTTAAGTAAAATTACCCTTTTACCCTTACACATAAAATATCTTCAATGGCATCGCCCATGACATCATCCAAAAAGTTTATTTTCATAAACGACAAAACATTTTTATTTCATTTTAATGTTCTCTTAAGTAAATAAGTGTATGTAAAAAAAATCTGAACAACTTCTAACGATTAAAAATTTGTTTATCGATAAAACGATTTTCGATCACATTATCGATATTTCTACAGAGTATTTATTTTTGTAAACACTTTTCCAAAACAAGTTTAACATCATTACATATAACTATAAAGGGAGTTAACAAGGTTATTAAATCATTTTAATAACATTTAATCAAAGATTCAAATATTTAAATAATTCAGATATTTAAATACGAAGTGTTCGAAATTCCGAGTCGTTACATTCTTCCCCACTTAGAATATTTCATCCTCGAAATAATGACACAAGAAATAAAAGCATCAATTACACATCAATACCTAACGGTATTGCAATCACTGGCAACCAAAGAACAACCACATAACAATACTACATGGTACTACAATCACTAGCAACCAGAGTTTATCGTTCGCCCGGGTTTAGAAACCTCTCATCGCACAAGAATGATAAACAATTCACTAAGAATTAACTTATGTTCAATAGCCTCAGGTATTACTCAGTCGATCACTCATGTTTCCTTAAAATAATTCGAAGAGCCATTCCCCAAACTCTCCACTAGCCAGCACTCAAAGCATATAAATATTATTAAACCCTGTACGATGCACATTTATCATCCGTATGTAATACCAAATCTGATCACTAACTCGATCACATAAATTTCACTTCCGATCTAGTATATCTCACTTGACCACTCTAGTGAGGACTCCGATCCGGTTCCTTGATTAGAAACCTTTGTTCTCCTTACATAGCCATATACTATGATAGAAAACTTTAAGATCATATCAAAAATTTATATCAAGTGTTCGTCGTCAATAATCGAGTGAAAAATCCTAACTCAGACCGGTGTGAATCACCTCGAAATCATGTACTCGAATCTGGATTAAGAATTCTCATGCGAATAAAATGATCTACGTGCTACTTACGTATTTATTCCGTTAGTTTCTTAACTACACCAATTACTTGCCATTTTTAATTCACATTCATTATCACTTATAGTATTCCTTATTTAATACTAAGATCATTTATGAATCATTTCATAAAACCTTACCCCAAGTTATTAAACATTATATAACTTAAGTTCATGTTCGGATAATACTCCACTACATCCTAAGAATATATACAAAAACATCCAAGTCATTTTACTCAAAAAGTATGTTCAAAATTTTAAAACTTGTTTAAATTCTTTACCTTCTCAATTCAAGTGTTACAGAAACTCAGCTTTTATATTTTTACCAAATCACTTAGCTTCAAGTTCTCACTAATTCAGGATTTTCGACTGCCCAAAATCGTCGAAAATTATATTTCATTTCAACAAATGAAAACTACCAAACAACATATCATAATGAGATGCACAAACCAGAATACCCTAATGCATAGGGTACATGCATCTGTAATATAACTTAACAGACTTAAGAACCAAACACTAGGTTTCCAATTCAATTTATTTTGAAATAGTATATACTTATAACTTTTGTATACCAAATCATACTTCAAGGATTTAAATCAAGATCTATTTTTCCCAAACAATTTTATAGCATAGCTACTATAGTAGCATCCCCCACTTTGAAACTCGAAAATAAACGCCGATGCTGTAGTCATCACCAGAATTATTCTCCAACGACAGAAGTGAGTTCAGTACATCCAAATCATGCCTTTTGGACTTAACCAAAATCATTTCCAAAACGGTATCAAATACTTCGTAGATATTACTAAGTACCATGATATCAATTTCATAAACTAATTCCTCAGATATTTACTTTTAAATAACACTATTATTGTTTTCCAAGATCTCAGAAAAACTATTTCCAAAACACCGAGGTTTAAGTTCTCAAATTCTCAGTTTAAATCCTTTTTATTTATAAACTATATTTATAAACCATACTTTATACAAGTTCACTTTCTTATATAAAACTGTCACGCAAATGTTTATCTTTAAAATATCTTATCTTACTCAAAGTCTATAATAAACAACTTTTATTTAAAATTTGATTTTAACCCAACGTTATCACTGAACGTCTTATAGTCAAATTGTGAAATTAAATTCACAAGGTGTCTGTTTCAATATTCCCACAATTACTATCTACCTAACCCATGCAGTGAAAAGGTAAAACTACCTATAAACTGGTTGAGCACAAATAATCAAACAATAAATGATAATAATTGAATATTATCGTTTCCTAAAAAACCAATACATCATAAATAACTATATTAGTTTTTTCTAAAACCTATTCTTTTATATATAAAATATAGTCTTAGGTAAAATTATTTCATTTACCAATTTTCATAAACAATACCACGTCGGTTTGTCTTGTTCAAGTGTTTAGAGATCCCTATTAATAATATTAGCAAAATGTATTGACCATAATCCATAACCCACTCAACAAACCAATCAACATAATATGAAACATTTCTATAACAATAAAAAATACGCACTCTCGTATATATATAATACACTCAACTCATAATAAGGCATTCCATTACCTTATCTCTTAATGAGTTATACCCACCATAGCCAAGGTTCTCACTTAACCTTCAGCTTTGATACCAAATGTAACGGTCCATCTTTTTGACCCCCGAATGTTGACACTAATACATCCACAGTATTCACATGACAAGCACCCAAGTGCTGAAAAGATAGAACGTTAGGGTAAAAGAAAAAGAAACAGAACAAGAAAGAAGAGCACAATATCAGAATCTCACATGCGGAAATATAACATATAATATCTCAAAAGGTCTTTACCGAAAAGAAAACTTTGATATACATACATCAATTAGAGTGAACTAACTTATCATTAGCATGGACAGTTACAAAAGCCTATCCTCACAAGCATCGATAAATAAAAAACAAGTAATGAAGTGGAAAATAAATTTGGTAAGAGATCTTGCAGCTCCTCCTTAAGAGCTCCAATGAACCATAGCTAAATTTAGAAATATACACAGGCTGACCCGAGTATTATAAGAAAATAACACCCGAATCAGTCTGGTAAACCAGCGTGAGAAATTTAAATCATATGGATTATTATATTTATAAAACCCTTCAAACGTAAAGGTAACTCGTAAAGCCACATCGCAAATAAACACGGACGGGCTTTTACCTTAGGATAACCAAACCATTTCTATTTGAAAATCTAGTGATACTATAATAATGTCTAAGGGTGTAAAATATAGATAATCAAGTAGCTGCGATGCATGTGAGTGTACATCACAACAACAATAGGTATACAACCAAAACCGCTAAGGCGTATTCGCTAATTGTGTAGGATTCCATGTTGATCTCCTCGGATCAAAGCCGACTCCGAGCTACTGCACAAGGATCAGAGATATCCTTCCGAAGTATCATACATCTCTAGTGAATGTACCATAGGGAAAACACAGTTGGTCTTGCTAGGACCTGATGCATCACTCCCGCATGCATATCCACATAAGTATCTCTAGAATGGAGTCGCATGCACCCTATGTGTTTGCCAACCCTACTAGCTATGTCTCCTATCTCTTGTTTCTGTCATTACCATTGGTGAAGTCACGTTCAACATCCCAGCGCACGAGTCATAACTTGAATAGATCTGGACACACGATAACTCAAACATATCTCAGAACCACACATTGATCCACATATCTCAACAGGTCTCGGAATCACACATGGATTCCCACATCGTGAATAGATCATGAACAACTACATGTGTTCGAGAATCTCAAACAGATCTTGAATCTCCTCGTAGATTCCAGCATCGCGAACAAACCACGAACCTCTTCCAAAGCATAAAACACATATATAGTTTGGAGTGGTTATAGTTCTAAAGCATAAAACCAATCAAAGGATTTTCGGTAAACTCAACTCTAGTTCTGTAGGAAATAAATAGACAATACGTAAGAGTGGAGATCACCTCCTAACCGTTTAAGCAGATGGATTTCCTTATCATTTATCCTAGAAGAGAAAAACGAGTTTATACGTACATTATAGCATCACTGAAGATAACAATGCCATATAATTCCTGTGTTTCTTCTAGATATTTTCAGAGTTATATTTAGTCAATTTCAATAATAATAAGGTTGATCACATAAGGGAAACTAAGTCCCGTATACTATCCATAAGCAAGTAACACATTAAACATTATCGACACACACAAGCACGATCAAATTCATATAAACGACTTCTAATCCCATTTTTTAATTAATCTTCCTTTATTAATAAAAAACCTCTTTTACTAATAAAACCCATTTATCTAATAAAACATCATTTATCAATCACTACTATTCACTTGTACTTTTTCAATACTTCAAAAAGTATTCATATACTTATCTCAATTGGTATAGGTATATTCACAAATCACTAACAAGATTTCTTACTTTAAACCTTTACTTTTTCTATCTTTTTCAAAATATTTCGTTATCCAGCCTTTTGACCTGGCAATATTTAGACAGACTAGACGAGTCAAACTTGGAGTTACCAAGGCAGGAAGCCCAGAGAGATAGCCCCAAAGTCTAGAAATCAAACACAAACAAAGCCATAGGAAAAATACCAAACTAACCCAAGACCAAAAGAGCTGGAATCCACCCAAGTGGTGGATCGGTACTGATCCATCCCCTTGTATCGACACCGACCCAAATTTTCTTCTCCAATCTTGCCTATCTTCTACCTACATACTCTATTTAAAGTTATAAGCCCATTCTAGGTATTGTTTTTTTGTTCCAATGCAATTCTTTATCGATCTCCACGAGCACTTGAATCAGCAACTCTGTTCTTTCACCGATCCATCATTTGGACTCAGAAACAAGCTAATATTGATGCAAACAAGTATAGAATCATGAAGCTAACTACAAGATGAACCAATACAAAGAGTTCAAGACAACCATATTTGCAATCTTACGGATCAGTACCGATCCAAGGACATAGGTGGGTACCTATCCACGAAACATGCTGAGGTGTCCTCCTTCTTCTTTGGGGAAATTGTCTATGGTGTGGAAAACGATGTGGAGATCTTCTGAGTGAGATTTTAGGCTCCTTACCTTTATAAATAAAAAGGTATGGCTCATTTTTAAAGATCTTTTGGCTCTTGCTCTTCTTTACTCTAATTTCTTGCAACATAGTTGGATTTATACCCATCCGTAATAATTTTTCCCTGAAGTCAGAATATAAGTAATAAAATCATTATGTGGACGTAGGCCTTGATTTGCAGAACCACTATAAACTATTGTATATTCTTTTCTACCCATTTTCATTTGATTTTCTTCACTTTTTATTCTCTACATAATCTTTTGGATGTTTGTACCATTTTTGGTTCAAATTTTGGTGCTTTCACCGAGAAAACCATATTCTCTGGCTACTTGGATCCATCATCTACTATTGGATTTCTTGAATCCTAGGGGTAAATCCAATTTTCCAATCCTACTTTTCTACTATTCATATTTCTAACAATCTAAGAAAAGCTATTTTCCATGGCCCTTTCATGGATAGAACATCATATAACTTTCAAAGATACCACTGATGCTTAAAACCAAGACCCACACCACGTGGATGAAGCTTCCCAACCAGAACAACCGGATATCCAAAATCCAGCTGTTGTTGTGACCAAAGTGGAGACGGATTAGATGATGAAACAGATGAAGGATAGATTCCAGGAGAGTCGCAACCAGATGAACCAGCAGATGCAGTAGAGCTTGAGACTGCTAAATGAACTGACTTAGAATAGTCGTAGGAGAAGCGAGAGATTTAACACCTTTCAGATCAGAGTCTAGAAGTTCCTCTTCATCTGAGAAGAGATAGGGGGATATGAGGTAGAAGAAGACTCAAAGCGTAGCTAAAACTTCGTATCAGAAGAGGAGACTGACCCGCGGCAAAGAACCATGGATCAATACCGAACCAAGTGTATGGGTCGGTACTGATCCAGCTTATGCTGGCTCTGGGGGTCGGCCTCTGGAGGGTGACATGGACTTGGCCTCTGGATGTGCTGTTGAAGGTTAAAACTTGGAATATCGAGATGCTACTGCTGATATGACGCATGGGAATCAAACAGGGGGACTACTGGATGAATGGGTTTCTCGAAATCTGGAGATCCTAGGTATTGAGAGTATGCCCAAGAGTGTTCGACGGGCCAAACATTGGGAACATATCTCGATCACCACCATTTAGTCGAACCTGTAGACCTGGAGTATTTGGAAGATATGGCCAGGAGACTTGTGAGTGAAAACTGGTTCAGAAACAATGATGAATGGGGTACTTCTTATATTCAAAATCCGTTTATTGGGAACATTCTACATGACAACTATCCATAGAGATTTGTAATGCCAACGATGCAACTATATGAAGGATAGATGGATCCTAGGCATCACGTAATGAGGTACGAGTGGCATTTGAACACAGCTAAGGCATTTGGTGCCTTGAAATGCCGTTGTTTTCCGATTTTTCTTGAAGGGGGCAGCGACGATGTGGTTCATTTGACTCCCACCGAGGTCCATATCATCTTTCCCTGAGTTATCGTGAAAGTTTCTAGAGCAATCCTGCTTGCACACTTTATGTCCGAAAATGTGATATCATTGTCAAACCTATTCCAGGGCACGTGAGAGTAATTAAAAGATTTCTTAAATTGGTTTCGTACCGTAGTGGCGGAAGTAATGAATCCCAACGATGACATAGTGTTGATGGCACCGATTAGGGGGATCCATCCCGATACAGATTTTGGGGAATGGTTGGAAAGGAAACACCCACCGATGATGGGTGCTTTCTATAGAAAAGCCAACCAGTACTTATGCTTGGAAGAAGCACGTGAACGTCCCCGGAGAAATAATACTGGGAACTTAGATGAAGTGATGCAAAGCAACATTGCTATAAAGAAATCTGGAGGAAGTTCCGAAAATATGGACATAAATATTGGCAACAAGAATGATGGCCAAAAATAGAACGATAATGGGGCCAAGAAGCAGAAGCCAGATAATAGGAATCGTCCTAGATTTCCTAATTACGACAATTATACTAAATTGAACAACTCAATCAAGAATATCTATCTGGCAACTCAAGGCACCGAGCAGTATAGGAAGTTGGCTCCAAAAGAGTCGACGGAGAAGGAAAAGAGATATGTCAAGTATTTCAGGTTTCACGAAACACATGGTCATAATACCAAGGAGTGCAAACACTTACGGGATATGATCGAAGATCTGATCGGGAAAAAGAAATTGCAACAATTTGTGAAAACGTTGCAGGATGGCGGGCACATAAATTCTAACCCCCTAGGGTCATCTACCCAATGGGGGCAAGCCGGACCTAGTTGTGAGGAGCCTAGGCGGTTTGAAAAACGCTGGGTGATTAACATGATAATCGGTGGACTACATCCAGCTGATAAAAGTTTGCATGAGATGGACATGTATGCTGGTGCTTTGAAGCATACCAAGGGTGAAAGCTGTTTGGTAGTACAGGATGGAACTCCGACAAAACAGTTCAGAACCATGATTAACAACATTGTTTTCCAGAATAAAGATGCTGATGAAGTGGAAGCTCCAATGATCGACCCACTCATGATTTCTGCCACGATTGGTCCTGCTATAGTTCGGAAGGTGCTGGTTTACTATAGGAGTTTAGTCAACATCTTGCTCAAAAAAGCTTATGATCAGATGTTACCGGAAGCGAAGGACTTGAAACCTTGTAAATCTCAAATATAGAGGTTCAACCAGATAGCTACTGAGCCAATTGGATATGTAGAATTACCATTGGTACTTGGAGAGGGCGACTGCAAGCATGTACGAGTTGTGCCTTTTATGGTGTTGGATATTTACTCTACTTACAACGGAATCTTGGACCGACTGACCCTAGCTGAATTCATGGCGGCTATAGCTCTTTGGTGTTTAATGCTTAAATTCCCTATAGAGAATGGCGTGGGATTAGTGCATGGAGACCAGGGGCTTGACCGTGAATGTTATAACGTTGAGCTAAAGGAGGCTAGGCGAAAGGAGAAAGGAAAAGGTGTGGAGGGCACCCTCTGCATCATGGCTTTGGACGTATATCAACCAAAGCCTGGGCCCTGGCTTGGGCGACACAGTCGGTTCCATAAGGATATGGATCCACGAAAAGAGCCAGAAGGTGGAAGAACAGCTCTAGCCGAGCTGACTATTAATGTCCCAGTCACTTAAGATGACTTAACACAGATCCTAAAAGTTGGATCACAGCTTGGTGCCAGGATGATGAAGGAGTTGGTTGGTTTTCTCCGGGCTAACCAGGATGTGTTCTCTTGGACGCACTTTGATATATGTGGGATCTCGCCAGAGATAGCGAGCCATGTTTTAAATATAAATCCTAAATGCGTTCCTGTGAAACTGAAGTGTCGCAGCCTGGATCTGGAGAGACCCGCTGCACTCAAAGAAGAAGTGGATGAGATCAAGGTCAATGGCTTCATCCGCGATGCCTTATATCTGAAATAAGTATCAAATCCAGTCTTAGTGAAAAGGTCAAATGGGGAATGAAGGACATGCATCAACTATTATGATATGAATAAGACATGCCCGAAGGACAACTTCCTGCTCCTAAGGATCGATCAGCTGGTGGATTCAACAACTGGACATGAATTGCTTTCGTTCATGGATGCTTACTCTTGATACAATCAGATACAGATCCACGTACTAGACTAGGAACACACAAGTTTCATAACTGATCTTCGGTTGTATTGCTATCTGGTCATGCCTTTTGGACTAAAGAATGCTGGAGCAACTTAACAAAGGCTGGTGAAAAGGATGTTCAAAGTCCAAATCGGGCGTTCAATGGAGGTCTACGTAGACGACATGCTCGTGAAGTCACGACGCTCAGTAAACCATGTTGATGATCTGGCAGAGATGTCTGGTGTCCTTCGCAAATACGGGATGAAGCTCAACCCTTTGAAATGCTCTTTTGGCGTTGTGTAAGGGAAATTCTTTGGCTTCATTGTGAATTCCCATGGAATTGAAGCCAATCCGGAGAAGGTAAAAGTCATTAAGGGACGTGGAGGCTCTGAAAATAGTCAAGGTGGTCCAAAGTTTGAATGAAAAGGTTTCCACCTTAAGTCAATTGATCTTCAGAGCCACCGATCCGACAAATGCATCCCTTTCTTTGACCTTTCTATGAAGGGTAAAAGTTCGAAGGAAAAAATAATTTTCGCTTGGATGTAGAAATGTGTAGATGCATTCCAGGCTCTGGTTGATCGCTAAAAGAGACCCCACATTCTCTCGAAGCCGGTGGATGACGAGGATTTATTTTTATATCTGGCAGTGGTGATGCATGCTTTGAGTGTCGCGCTCATACTTAAGGAATCCCACATCTAACGACCGATCCACTATGTCAGTAAGCGGTTGATACGAGCAGAAAGAAATTATCCAAGACTAGAAAAGCTTGCATACTACCTATTTATCGCTTCAAGGAAGCTCCATCCCTATTTTTAGGCTCATTGATTAAAGTCCTTATGGAACAACCTTTGCGACAAGTCCTGTAATGATCCGAGACTTCCGAAAGGCTGTTGAAATGGAACATTGAATTGAGCCAGTATGATATAACCTATCACCCTCGAAGAGCTATCCAGGGTCAAGCTTTAGCGGATTTCATAGCTGAGTTCACTACACAGGATGATACTTTGGAGAGCAGTGCTGAGCAAAATTCTAGGAAGATGTACATAGATGGTGCATCTAATGAACGTTGTTCTAGTGCTGGAGTTGTACTTGTCACTCTCGAGGAATGCTTAATTTGTTATGCCTTGAAACTCGACTTTCCTGCAACAAACAACGAAGCAGAGTACGAAGCGTTGATCGTGGGACTTAAGATTGCCAAGGAACTGGAAGTTAAAACTTTACACATCTTCGGTGATTCCCAGCTGGTGGTGTGCCAAGTCAGGAAGGAGTTTCAAGAAAAAGGAGCTAGGCTTGCTCCTTGTCTAAACCAGACACTTAAGCTGCTTAATGACATTGAATACTATATGATAACACATATTCCTAGAGAGGAAAATGCGAAGGTCGACCAACTGGCTAATTTGGCCAGCTCTGGAGATGCGTAGCTCATGGGCTTGGTTTCGGTGGAAATATTGCCGAGTCCAAGCATCGACCGGATGGATGTAAATTGAATCTTAAAGACTGAACTTGGAAAGGAGTCATGGATGACTCCAATGAAGGGCTATTTGCAGAGAGAGATCCTTCCCAATAAAAGAAATGAACGACGAAAGCTCCTTCACCAAGCTTCGAGGTATATCATACAAGAAGAATTACTTTATACTAAGGGTTTCTCTGTCCTAATGCTTCGATGTGTTGCCAAAGACGAGGCCAAACAAGTCCTAAGAGAGGTTTATGAAGGAGCCCGTGGCGACCACACTGGAGGCAAACCCCAGCGAAGAAGATTCTATTCTATGGGTACTACTGGCCAATTGTCAACCAAGACGCAGTTGATTACACTCGAAGATGTGACATGTGCCAGAGGTTTGCTAAAATTCCGAGAGCCCCGTCGATGGAGATTACTCAAATGGTCAGTTCTTGGCCGTTTGCAGTTTAGGGAATCGATACTATCAATGTGTTGCCGATATCTAAAGGTGGTGCAAAGTACGCCATCATCGCAGTTGATTACGTCACCAAATGGGCTGAGGTAGAGCCTTTGGCAACAATCACCACATAGAAAGTAATCAACTTCACAGTTTGGAATATCGTCTGTCATTTTGGAGTTCCACAAGCAATCATTATTGATAATCGAACCTAATTCGATAGCATCGAGTTTAAGGATTTCTGCCATCGACATCGCATAGAAAAGAGATTTGATGCGGTGGCGCATCCCCAGGCGAATGACAAGTTGAAGCTGTAAAAAAGATTATCAAGTTCATTCTCAAGAAACGATTGGAGAAGGCTAAAGGCAAGTGGGTCAATGAACTTCCATTGGGTCTTTAGGCTTATCGAACAACCCATAAGTCAGCGATTGGCCACTCTTCATCCGCTCTAGCATATGGATCAGAGGCTGTGATTTCGGTTGAACTAGAAGTACCTACTCATCGGGTAACTCACTACAGTGCACAAACGAATGAGCAACTCTTGCTCGAATCTCTTGATATAATCTATGAGAAGCACGGCGAAGCTGACCTGAGAGCGGCTGCACATTGAAACCGGGTCGCCTGATATTATAATGCTAAGGTTAGAAATCAAACCTTTGAAATTGGAGACCTGGTCCTCAAACGAATCTTCCTAGGTCCCGGAAACTTAGGCCCGACATGGAAGGTCCATACGCAATAGAGCAAAAGCTTGGAAATGACACTTTTAGGCTTGCAATGGTTGATGGGATCTCACTCCCGAGAGCGTGGAATAGCAAGCATTTACGATGCTATTTCACTTAGAAATAAATTTGTACATAATTGGAAAAAGCCATGCAATAAGACAATACTTGTCATTTCCCATTCTCAATAAATGGCTTTCTGAATATATGATCCTATTATAACATTGCTTAACAGTTGTGAAATATGACTGACTCGAATAAATCTACATGTATATAATGCAGGAATCCAGGTACCCGGAGTTAGGTGCCAATCGAACTTTCATGGTCCATGATTGGACCTTTGGAATTTAAGCACTCTTGACATCCAGAAACTGATGCCAAATAATTCTTGCCCTTGGTACGAGAGCAAGAGTATAAACCAAAATGAACATGGTGCGACCGTTTACTCATCCAGCTCTTATCCTTGGAATAAGGACAAGAGTATAAACCTGAATGGACGTGATATGACCATCCATCCATCAACTAACTCCGGCCCTTAACGTAAGGGCAGGAGTATAAATCAAAATTACGTGATATGACCATTCATTCGCTAACTCTTGCTCTTGATATGGGGGCAGGAGTATAACTTAAATTGGATGTGACACGACCATCCAATCGCAGATATCTTGCTTAGAGTAAGCAAGGCTGGAGATCCATGCCTGGTGTAAGGCGTGATCTTACTTATAAACTTTGGTCGAAGCTCGGAGTTTGGTGTGATCGAAATCAATATCCTGGAAAAGGATATTAGAACCACTAGTCTAAGTGGTCTACCTTGACTAGTGCATGAAGTTTGGCATTTTTATAGTTACTTAACGTTCGCTATAGCGACGAAAGGCTGGCAAATCATGGAACGGGCTAATGATTTAGTCCAACGACGATAACAAAGAGAAATGGATCACAAGTACATTGAATGGAAAGTGTATCTATTAAATAACTTAGGAAAATTCATACAAAGATTCAATAAAACAAAAAACCTTTGTTATTCACATAGAACTTGGAAGGATAAGTACAGGTTTTATTTACGCCTAAATAAATTCACATACACACAGATATATAGAATATGTATGTACATGTGTGATGTGGTCCATGTATGTACATATATGTACATTCCAGAAGTTGTTCAAGAACGTGCACATGAATACGAGTACGTATGTATCCAAAACCCAAATGACTAGAGTCAAAGGAAATCAGAATCAAACCTTGAAAATCCATGAAAGAAACCAGTTTAAAACTACAGAGTTTGGAATGGCAGATTATGAGAGCACATTCTAGATTTACAATCCCAAATGCTAGTAAAACATCACGACGAATGACTATGGACATAATTCTTCACAAAATTGACCCGCAGGAAGGATAATGGCCATTCGGAGTATAGAGTGAAGTTCTTTAGAGCAATTCTAACTTATAATCAATTCAAAGCACATCACGTTTGAAATGAAATATACTTTAGGGGCAAGTGTTATCCAGCCTTTTGACTAGGAAATATTCAGACAGACTAGACGAGTCAAACTTGGAGTTATCAAAGCAGGAAGTCCAAAGAGATAGCCCAGAGTCCAGAAATCAAACACAAGTAGAGCCACAGGAAAAATACCAAACCAACACAAGACCAAAAGAGCAGAAATCCACCCAAGTGGTGGATCGATATCGATTAACTCCATAGTCGTCATTGATCTGACTTTTCTTCTCCAATCTTGCCCATCTTCTGCTTATATACTCTATTTGACGTTAGAAGCCCATTCCAAGTGTTGTTTTGTTATTCCAATGTAATTCTCTATTGATCTCCATGAGTACTTGAATCAACAACTCTTTTTTTCCACCGATCCATCATTTGGACTCAGAAACAAGCTAATATTGGTGCAAACAAGTATAGAATCACGAAGCTAACCACAAGACAAGCCAATACAAGGAGTCAAGATAACCATATTGGAAATCTTACGGTTCGATACCGATCCAAGGCCATGGCTCAGTACCGATCCACGAAACATGCTGAGGTGTCCTTCTACTTCTTTGGGAAAATGGTCTATGGCGTGGAAAACAATATGGAGATCTTCTGGATGAGATTTTAGGCTCCCTACCTTAATAAATAGGCGGGTAAGGCTCATTTTCAAGGATCTTTTGGCTCTTACTCTTCTTTACTGTAATTTCTTGTAATCACTATCAGATTTATACCGATCTGTAAGAACTTCTGCCCTCAAGTCAAAATATAAGCAATAAAATCATTAAATGGACGTAAGCCTTGATTTGCCGAACCACTATAAACTGTTGTGTATTCTTTTCTACTCGTTTTCATTTGATTTTCTTCACTTTATATTCTCTACATAATCTTATGGGTATTTGTACCATTTTGGTTCAAACAGATTCCATATTTATAATTTCCTTCAAAATATCCATTTTAAGAGTCTAAGTACTTTCACAATCCATTCAAAAAGGTTTAAGACTAATGTTACTTAAACATTGTCACTACGAACCTAAAACTATTTCGCTTATGTTTATCTTTAAACATTTCTTTAAAGATCTATTTACATTCATAAGTATAACCGAAAAGGATTAAAAACAAATGTAATTAACACATTGTTACAACAAACCCAAAACTATTCATCACTTATATTATCTTAAAACATTCTTTTTAAAGATCTAAGATGATATTTAGTTAAGTTTGATAATCGACTAAGCGATTATCTTGTTAAAAATAATCGCTTATATAAATCACGATTCATATACTTAACTCATTTCCGACATTCCAACTTAACTATACCTTGTCCAGGGGTGAAGTCAGGTAAGTTAGAGCACTGGTTGCATCAAAGCCTTATCTAGACACTTCATTCTTGAATCTCACAAATAGATAAATTTACCACGTTGGCTTTTAGTGTTAAGCATAGTTAATTTCCTTTTTCAAAACTTATATATGTATTTCAAAAATATTTGTAAATAGATTTTAAATATCTATGTAAAATATTACTTGAAAATAACTAATTTATAATTTGATGAAAATAAAGAAAAAACTTATTTTATAATTTAAAACCCCTTTACTTCCAAAACTCATAAATAAATATTAAAAATATATTTAAATTTCATAACAACTTTAAAATACTGCAAAATATGTTATAAAACATCCTTAAAATATTAGGGAAAAATACCAATTTTAATTATCATTTTTAGATATTTAAAACCATAAGCAACTTACTACAGCATTTATACATGCTATTAAAAGTCCTAGTTAAAGAACAACATTGAAATTCACAATCTTTGTGACCGGTTTTAACCAATTAAACAAATGATTTAACAGTTGAAATTTTTACATTAATTACTATGATTAGGGTACTTAAAAATGGAAAGGAAACCCCAAGAATATCGTTCAATTTATCTAGAAAAATTCCCAAAAACAAACTATATTTTCAAAGTGCATTTATAACCACATTTTACACCAACTTTAGCCACTTGGTTCAACTAGTTCCAAAACCTTTCAAACTCCAATTTTTTTCCAATAACAAGTACACATATAATACTTATTAAAAATGCAAAGAAGCCTTTAGGATGTCTCTCAAACTTAACTTTGAAAATCGCCGAACATAAGGCATTTTCAAAGTGCATCCATAGTGATCTTTTCGCTTCTAACTTTCACAACTTTGGTCCATAATTTTTTTAACTTTCCAAACCAATTCTTTACTGTCCAATAGACCAAAATATGTGTAGAGAACAACCAAATCCAATAATCCAAGTTAAGATCATAAATCTTCCATTTGCACAAGTTAAAGTTAAGGGATATCGAAGTGCACTTATATCGACTATTCTTGCTTCAAACACTTTCAACGTACTTCAATTCAACACATAAGTTAAACACCATTTAAACATCAAGTCAAGGCTACACCACATGTTTAAGAGGGTAATATAAGTGATGTTATACAATATAAAGTTGTCATTTTCTTTAAAAAGCAAGATGGGTCCAAAGTTTATAACTTTACTTAGTTAATGTCACTTTAACTTTATATTTCAAGTACTTAACATATACACACAAATAGTGAGAGAACTCACTAGACCCATGAGTAAACATGCAAAAACACCTAAGAACAAAGAACCACTTCTTACTATCATCAAAAGCCTAAAGATCCAACCTTTAGCACCAAAATACAAAATCATGCTCTCCTCTTCCTCCTTTGTTCGCGGCCTAAACAAGATCCCCCATTTTCTCATATTTCTTCCACTTTGACTTTAGATCCATGCTTCCTAAGGTGTTGTATGGCCTTGGTTAAAGTTCGGTGGAGTTTGGAGAAGTTTTGAACTAATTAGAGAAAGATTAGTGAAGAACAAAGTGGATTAGTGCTAATCCACTTGCACCATTTTTATTCTTTTGTTTCTTTTTAAGCTTTGCAAAATTATAAAGTGTTTAACACACCAAAAACTCTCTTATACACAACCAAGACCAGCCTAAAAGATCCCCCTCATGTGCCTTGCATGCTTTTCACTTTACATGACAAATATCTTAAGCAGAATTACACTTTTACCCTTACACACAAAATATTTTCATGACATCGCCCATGACATCATCCAAAAAGTTTATTTCCATAAATAGCAAAGTAAATAAGTGTATGTAAAAAAATCTGAATAACTATTAATGGTTAAAAAGATATTTATTAATAAAACGATTTTCGGTCGCATTATTGATATTTCTTCAAAGTATTCATTTTTGTAAACAATTTTCCAAAATAAGTTTAACATCACTACTTATGATTAAAAAGTGGGTTAACAAGGTTATTAAATCAATTTAATAACATTTAATCCAAAATTCAAATATTTAAATAATTCAGATAATTAAATAAGAGGTGTCTGAAATTTCGGGTCATTACAAGAGAGATCGCACGCTAATTTGAATGTAAAATGATCCAGAGAAATCGAACCTTTGAATGGAAATAGATTTGATGCAAGGATTTGAACGCTTTGCAATTAGAATAAAACTGATAAATCGCAAACAAACACGGGAAGATTTTGGATATGTGATGTAATAACTCTAAATGAAATCGGAATAATTGTGATGTATGAACTACATTTAAGCAGAGACTAGAGTCTTAGGCTACAACAGGTTTGGAACAACCTATGATTTGTAAGAAAATCCGAAGGAACTGGATGATTCACCAAGATTGAAGTAGCTGTAGATCTCAACTACTTAAGACTGATTTTCAGAACTTGTTCTTGAGAAAAGCACACCTTACATTCAAAAGGCATACTTTTGAGGGTAAGTGTTAACTTTCTTTTTAACAAAGTAGATTTCAATTGGACTTAGAAGATTCCAACAAGGATGAAAAAACTTGAGATCTGGAAGGCGCACTCAAATGCACTAAGGAAATAGCTTGGGAAAATTACAGCAAGAAATATGTTAAGGGGAGAAGTAGGTACCGAGATATCACCATAGATTGGTATCGAGTTATCTTCTCCACAGTCAGCCCCTCTAACTTCACAAGAGTTATTCTTTAGCTCTTCCATGCATGCCTAAGTGATTTCATAGAGTTCTAGACGACCTATCTCAAGAATTGAAGAGTTAGCCCCTATGAATTTAGAAAAAACCAAGTTATGAGGGAGCGATCATCAAAACAAGTCATCGATCTACAAAAACACAAGGGGCACCCCAAAATGAAGCAAGAAGCATGATCTAAAAGAAAAGAACTAGTTTCCCCTTAAGGGGATAACTCGGTACCGATTTATAGGGATAACTCGGTACCAAGTTATTACCATAGCTCATGGGACCTTGCGATTTTTCTACACTACTTTAGGCTGATGTCTGGACCTCACTACAAGCAAGCTTCTGATCCATCATGCATGTTTCCTCTATAAATACAAGCCTAGTTTCAACTAGAAAAGGATCTTCTCCAGGCTCATTCCTCTTCACTTTGGATTTGATTGCTCTTTCATTGGAGACTTCTTTCTCTTCTTCACATCTGACCTCTCCTCCATTAGAGTCACCTATGAAGCTACTATTTGTTGTTCTAGGACTTATGTTAGTAAATCTCTAGTTATAGTGACTCTCAAACACTCTAGTAACATCATAGTAAATCTGAGATCCACTAGATTATGGTCAAATCTAATATAATTAGATGTAATCTAGAGAGAGAACTACTAATAAAAGATTAAGGCGGACGTAGGCTGAAGATTATGCCGAATGTGAAGACCCAACTTTCTATTACCAGAAAGTCGTATCATCTTTAAGAAAGAAAGGGAAAGAAAAGAGAAAAGATAAAGAAGAAAGAAGAAACAACATTAGAATCTCAACAGCGGAACGAATAAATTATATTAATCACATAAATATTACATAATATACAACATCAATCAGAGTTACACAGATAATACATCACATACTAGACAGTTATAAACACCTGTCTAGTTAATACAACTCAAATACAACACAGAGATACCAACACAGCGGAACTACTATATATATCTACAATGTTGAAGCCTGCTGCTCCATTGCTCCTCCACAATTCATCAAAGCTAACCTGAATCCTTTGGCTACTCGTAAAAATTTGAGTACCCGAGAGTTTAAGAAAAATAGAAATAAACTCTGAGTCAGACATGGGTCTGGTGTGAGTAACAGGTTAAAGTTGCTTAATTTTGAAAATCATTTGAAACAAAGGTATCACGTAAGACTTCCCACACATAAACACGGGTAAGTTTTTACCTTACGCTAACCAAACATTTAATAGGAAATCCGGTGATATTATAATAGGTCTAAGGTTTTGAAGTAAATAAGAAATAACTGAAATTGTTACATGATTAAATTCCAGCATACTAGCCAACAAGTGGGTAATACAATCAAATCCGTTGGTGCTTATTGGAGATTGGATTCCATACAATGGTAGGGCTACAGGGGTACCACCCGTCACAGTACGTGGCCTAGATCAACGTACCGAGGATCACTCCCAACCCCCTACAACACAAAGTCGGAACCATCCCTTACTGGACAATCCCGAACAAGACAACCCCAGCAGTTGGAGCTCACAACTGCCCACACAGCCGAATATAAAAGGGACATCTAGATAGGGGAAAATCTCGTCCTACTTGGGTGCTACCCACTTCGCCTTGCTGCACCTCCCCTGTTTTAGCCATACCCGGTTGATGAGGCTTGAGGCTACGATTACCAGAACACATCACTTAGAATGCTCATCGTCCACCTCACGATGTTCTGAAAGCATTCAATCCATACAAGTTCGTTCCGAATTCGAACGAAACCGAAGGCATTATCTCGTTGCACTCATTTTGGAATCTCCCTCAGAATTAACGACAATAACCCTTGCACTCTGAATCTTCATCTTCACTTGAGATTCACGACCTATCGTTAATTTGGATCGATGTGGTTTTCGGAAATCCAAATCTGGAAACCCGATCCCGGTCTCATCGAAATCCAAAACGTATCTTTTAAGGCCAAGTTGTTTTAAAGTTAAAACAATTCAATTCATTATCCATATACACAGATAGATAATTCACAATATCACAGATAGATAATTCACAATATCATCACAAATAGATAATCCATATTATCATCACACTTCAATCAAAGCATCCATATCACACAACATTACTTATCTCATATCTGAGATTTCAAATCATTCAAGGAAATCAATATCATCCATCATACATAAACAAGGTTTATTAATCACACCATTTAAAATAAATTTAAAATGAATTAAATTAATTATCCTATCTCTAATTAATTTAAAGTAAATTAAATTAATTACTTCATTCTATAAATCCTGCTTACTTAACCATTAATTAATTACAAATCAATTAATTAATCATTCTCTAATTTCCATCTTAATTAATCATCCTTGATTACTTATCCTTTACTTACATTCAAGTAATTATCCTTTAATTAATTTCACAAATTAATTATCCTTAACCAAATATAGTAATTAATCTTTAATCACTTCATTTATTAATTTATTAACTATAATTAATTACATTAATCCTTAATTAATTACATTAATTAATTACTCAAAATCATTTATTATTGATTAATTAATCTTAATTAATCAATCCTTAATTATATCATTAATTATATAAATTAATGATCCCTAATTACATTTTTTTAATTATTTTATTTAAATTAATTACATTAAGTAATTAATCTTTAATTAAACCATAATTATTAATCACTCTTGATTAATTCACATCCAGTAATTTACTACCCTTAATTACTTCATTTAATAAATTAATTACTCCATATTTAATTATCTTAATTAATCCTTTGATTAATTATCCTTTAATTAATCTTAAGTTAATGACCTTCATTAACTATTTACAATTCTTTAATTACTTTTCTTAAGAAATTAAACCTACATTAATCATTATTAATTACAAATTAATAAATCTTGATTACCAATTAATTAACCTCTAATTATTATAGTAATTTAAGTTTTAACTGTAACTTAATTAATCTTTAATTACTTGATTAATTAACATTTAATCATTTATTTAAAATTTAATCTTATCTAATTAATGATCCTTAACTACAAATTAATTATTCCTAATTAATTAACATAAAACTTAATTAATTAGTTTAAAACTCATAATTACTAATTTAATCATCCATATCATTAATTAATTAAATTAATTAATTATCCATTTTTAATTATCTTAATAATTTAATGAATCTCAAATCATTAAATCTTAATTTACTTTAAGATAAAACATTCTTCTTATTAATGACTTAATTCTCATTTACAAATGTAGTTGAAAACATTTTACTTTTGAACTTACTTTTAAATTCCATTTCAAATTAAGATTCAAAATAAATACAAATTTAACTTAAACAAATTTTTAAAACTTCTTAATCAATTGTTAAAGAACAATTATAAAGAGTAAGTTAACTAAGAATGTTTTAAACTAGTTTTAAATTTAAATTTCAAAAACAATTTGATTTTAAAACATTTTAAAAACTGTTATCATCTCTGCTTCGGGTCAAACCCGAAGACAACTCAGGTCTAGCCCCGAGTAAATCATCATTTCTCCCCTTTATTTCAAAAACTTAAACTTATTTTAAGTTTTTAAAATCCTACAGGCTACGCTTACGAAACTACTCGAGTTTCGACTCGAGTCACAAACCCCTAAACATGAGATATTCTTCGAGTCCAAATCACTACCCAAACAACAGACACCCATCTCCCCTGTGCACCTGCACATCCAACTACGACGGCGATGACCACCGCCGTAACTTCCAACACAACGACCAACATCCAGACCTTCAACCCAGTCCTTCGAATGGCTTGCGAAAGCTTCCAATCAAAATCGAGCCAAGTAGATGAAACTGGAACTTCTAACATCACCAGAATTTCCCTCGATTCCACGCCTCCGGTCATCTGAGCAGCTGTAACCCTGGCCACGACATCTCTGATCATCGGCGAACCCATCCCCAAAGTCCCATCGAACTCGATGCACTAGAGAGAAAGAAGTGATCAAATCTTCCAGCTCGACCAAAACTAGGGTTATAAACTAAATCTCTTCGCCGTCGACGCCATGGCGATCTTTACTGGCCCCAACCATTTTTCCTAGCCTCACCGTACATCCTTCCTCCTCCAGATGAAACCCCGACCCTCCAGCGATTGTCGATCACCAGAGACAACCCAAAATGCACAATCCAAACAATCTAGAACTGCTCCTTAACTCTAACATTAAAAATTGTGATTTTACTTTTAAAAATCAAGATTTTGGATGAGAGTTCAGATCCTAAGCCTGAAACTATAAATTTGTATGTTTGAAATTTTGACAAAGTTTAATCATTTCTGTTCTTATGGTTTACCGAGCAACTCCCAAATTTATTTTTACTTAAATGAATTTTTAAACCTTAATTCATGACTAAAAAAACAATTTTTGTTTGTATCTTAAACACTAACATAGATTAGATCATGTGATAATGGGTTTTGAACAATTCTTGAAACTGGAAACTAAAAACAGTGTAATACAGAGACAATACATGCACACATATATCCATTCATATTTACACAGAAGATCTACATATATATACACACATAATACATACTTAACACAGCAATTATCATGCAACAGATTCCAATACTTAAACTTACAAAAGTGATGTTACTCACCTTGTTTCAGAAATGAACAGAGCATTTAATTTTGAAACAGCTGAAGATTGCTTCTTTGTTTTGAAACTGCAGTTGCATGCTATTGAAACCTTTTTATTTTGATCTTCAGGTATGTGTTGAGTTGAATTGTTATAAAGCTTCAGTTGTAATGAATTTACTTTTTCTAAAATGCTAAGTTTTCTTAATGAACGAAAAGAGATAGGGAAGATTGATATAGAAAAGAGTTACAAGATTATTTATTTCTCTGGTACAAGCTTTTATTAATTTGGTCAGAGATTTTCTTCTATATGGGGGCTGAGATGATCTATATTGGTGTACTAGAGATATAGCATTAAATGCCATTATCTCTTCATGTCTACATACTATCCCTTATCTTATTTCGTATGGTACTTATATGATAGTTTTCTTTATTTTCCTGTACAACATGAATATATTTTTTCCTTATGTCTTACAGCCTTGCTTACATGTATTTCTATAGTTTATTTATCTCTAGAATTATCTAATGTATTTTACTTTATATTTTACATAACCCTATATTTTACCTTACATATATATATTTATTTCTATACTTATGAATTACTTTTTAGAGAAAATAAAACAAAACTATTTATATATATACAAATAACAACTTATACAAATATCTTTAAAATCCAACTTTAACATCAAGTTATATATATACATATATAACAACATATTTAATTTGAAAATAACACTTCTATTTTAAAATCTATTTATATTTATATATAAAATAATACATTAATAATGTTATTTGAAAATAATAATTTGTCAAATTTAAATAATTTATAAAAGAGATTATAAATTCCTATTATTATTAAATGGATTAATATATCATATTTATTAAACAATATTTTAAAACCAACCTTTTAATAAATCTTAAACTTAAGCTAAGATATAAATTTAATCAATTAAACATTTATCTTAAATATTTTAAAACTATATATTATAAATTAAATCATAATTTCCAAATTACCAAAATATATTAGAATTTGAAACCAATATTTATTTATTTATTAAATTCAAACCAAAGATTTCTATTTACAATATATACAAATATATACACATTATAAATAGAAACAATTTATTAGCTTTTAAAAAGATAAAATCACCAATTAAATATCTATTAAAAGAAGATTATTAAACCAATTCAAATTTATCAACAAAATTATCAAATCAATTTAAATTTTAATACAGATTATTAAATTGATATTGCCAAAAATTCTGGGATGTCACATTCCTCCCCCCTTAAAAGAATTTCGTCCTCGAAATTTAAAACAAAGGTAATTTAATAATCTCATTAATGATTTAATTTTTAAAAACACAAGCATATATTAATCATATGTTAACAACCATAGCAACCAACTCATCCAATCAAACAAATCTAACTATCCAGACAAAATCAGGATAGGTCTATTTAGAGTTTCCCAAGTAAAAATACCGGGATACTCGCCCTACAGAACCCAAACAAAACTATACTACTAAGCTACAGAGCTCCTACTCATCTAGATCTACAAAACTAGACTGGATATCAGACGATAGACAAGTCTGACTCAACAACCAAACCTCTAGAACTGCTGGTTCCAAAACTAAAGATGGATTATACACGTACTCCCTTAGAGATACGTGAAATACATCGAATCTCAGTTATCCAAACTGACAATTCACTCCAGAAGACCAAACACTTATCCTCACCAGAACATAGAGAAAATCCAAAATACCTCGGAGCTAGCTTCCCAATCTTACCAAACTTAAAGCTCTTTCGATCGGAGAAAACTTACTCAAAACCAAATCCCCAACTTCGAAATCCAAATTCCTCTGTCTCTTATCCACAAAACTCATCTGACGATCCTGGGCTGTCTACATCCCTACTGATCAGCTCAACCTTCGCTGAAGCCTAAAAAACAACTCATTAAAATGATCCACTCACAATCAATCCAAGAACACAAACTCTACTCCCAACTGCTTCCGCTGCACAACTCTGATCTAGAGTAGATGAAAATGCTGATGATACACACGAGCACAAACTGGACAACAGATCCTCGAAATATAGTTCAACAGATCCATAAAGAGAAAACTCAGAAATCCCGAAAGATATCTGACAAACCAAGAGAACACTCAACTATCGCAAGTCACTTTTGCGATCAACCTAATCTAATATCCAAAGAAAACTGTTCTCTCTTTACCAAATCAGAACAGCTTAAGACTATCTAGCCAATCCATCGAAGAAATGGATCCACTCTGCTGCTTCTGAACTTCACCTCTTGAAAACTGCTGACAGATGACCACGTTGCCCGCACACAGAACAATCTGAGCTGTGACGCTGCCACTGATGCCAAAGACTTCCTAATCCAAACTCCTCGAGAAACTCAGGCCTCAAAGCCAAACACAAACACCCAGCTGAACTCAGCCTCAACACCGATGCAGACACACTTCCTTATCTCAAAGCTCCTTGAGAAACATCTTCGAAAACAACCCATAGCTACTGCATCTCATCACACAACTACTACTTCCTGAGTTACCAAGATACCATCACTAGCTTCTGCTCATTTGACAGAATCCAAGTTCTACTCATCCAAACTTGCACTTCAAAAATGGACTCCGAACCCTAACAGATTTCCTTCAGAGATTGGTGAAATCCTTACACCACAACAAAAATTTCACTTGAGACAGTATTGGGTCTACAGTCTCGGCAGATACACTTCCAACCTCAACAAACTCCAACCATTGGTAGTCGTGCTACACACACCACTACCCTATCTACCTTTATAACTTATATTGGAAAACCCGAACATGTAACCCAACAGATAGGTAGAAATAAATAAATAAATATATATGTATATATATAAAAATTACAAGTACGCTCTCTCAAGATAGACACCACTCCAGAGCCTAAGTATTCACTCAACCTAGTGCTCTGATACCAACTGTGACGACCCAACTTTCTATTACCAGAAAGTCGTATCATCTTTAAGAAAGAAAGGGATAGAAAAGAGAAAAGATAAAGAAGAAAGAAGAAACAACATCAGAATCTCAACAGCGGAACGAATAAATTATATTAATCACATAAATATTACATAATATACAACATCAATCAGAGTTACGCAGATAATACATCACATACTAGACAGTTATAAACACCTGTCTAGTTAATACAACTCAAATACAACACAGAGATACCAACACAGCGGAACTACTATATATATCTACAATGCTGAAGCCTGCTGCTCCATTGCTCCTCCATAATTCGTCAAAGCTAACCTGAATCCTTTGGCTACTCGTAAAAATTTGAGTACCCGAGAGTTTAAGAAAAATAGAAATAAACTCCGGGTCAGACATGGGTCTGGTGTGAGTAACAGGTTAAAGTTGCTTAATTTTGAAAATCATTTGAAACAAAGGTATCACGTAAGACTTCCCACACATAAACACGGGTAAGTTTTTACCTTACGCTAACCAAACATTTGATAGGAAATCCGGTGATATTATAATAGGTCTAGGGTTTTCAAGTAAATAAGAAATAGCTGAAATTGTTACATGATTAAATTCCAGCATACTAGCCAACAAGTGGGTAATACAATCAAATCCGTTGGTGCTTATTGGAGATTGGATTCCATATAATGGCAGGGCTACTGGGGTACCGCCCGTCACAGTACGTGGCCTAGATCAACGTACCGAGGATCACTCCCAACCCCCTACAACACAAAGCCGGAACCATCCCTTACTGGACAATCCCGAACAAGACAACCCCAGCAGTTGGAGCTCACAACTGCCCACACAGCCGAATATAAAAGGGACATCTAGACAGGGGAAAATCTCGTCCTACTTGGGTGCTACCCACTTAGCCTTGCTGCACCTCCCCTGTTTTAGCCATTCCCGGTTGATGAGGCTTGAGGCTACGATTACCTTACCAGAACACATCACTTAGAATGCTCATCGTCCACCCGACGATGTTCTGAAAGCATTCAATCCATACAAGTTCGTTCCGGATTCGAACGAAACCGAAGGCATTATCTCGTTACACTCATTTTGGAATCTCCCTCAGAGTTAACGACAATAACCCTTGCACTCTGAATCTTCATCTTCACTTGAGATTCACGACCTATCGTTAATTTGGATCGATGTGGTTTTCGGAAATCCAAATCTGGAAACCCGATCCCGGTCTCATCGAAATCCAAAACGTATCTTTTAAGGCCAAGTTGTTTTAAAGTTAAAACAATTCAATTCATTATCCATATACACAGATAGATAATTCACAATATCACAGATAGATAATTCACAATATCATCACAAATAGATAATCCATATTATCATCACACTTCAATCAAAGCATCCATATCACACAACATTACTTATCTCATATCTGAGATTTCAAATCATTCAAGAAAATCAATATCATCCATCATACATAAACAAGGTTTATTAATCACACCATTTAAAATAAATTTAAAATAAATTAAATTAATTATCCTATCTTTAATTAATTTAAAGTAAATTAAATTAATTACTTCATTCTATAAATCCTACTTACTTAACCATTAATTAATTACAAATCAATTAATTAATCATTCTCTAATTTCCATCTTAATTAATCATCCTTGATTACTTATCCTTTACTTACATTCAAGTAATTATCCTTTAATTAATTTCACAAATTAATTATCCTTAACCAAATATAGTAATTAATCTTTAATTACTTCATTTATTAATTTATTAACTATAATTAATTACATTAATCCTTAATTAATTACATTAATTAATTACTCAAAATCATTTATTATTGATTAATTAATCTTAATTAATCAATCCTTAATTATATCATTAATTATAAAAATTAATGATCCCTAATTACATTTTTTTAATTATTTTATTTAAATTAATTACATTAAGTAATTAATCTTTAATTAAACCATAATTATTAATCACTCTTGATTAATTCACATCCAGTAATTTACTACCCTTAATTACTTCATTTAATAAATTAATTACTCCATATTTAATTATCTTAATTAATCCCTTGATTAATTATCCTTTAATTAATCTTAAGTTAATGACCTTCATTAACTATTTACAATTCTTTAATTACTTTTCTTAAGAAATTAAACTTACATTAATCATTATTAATTACAAATTAATAAATCTTGATTACCAATTAATTAACCTCTAATTATTATATTAATTTAAGTTTTAACTGTAACTTAATTAATCTTTAATTACTTGATTAATTAACATTTAATCATTTATTTAAAATCTAATCTTATCTAATTAATGATCCTTAACTACAAATTAATTATTCCTAATTAATTAACATAAAACTTAATTAATTAGTTTAAAACTCATAATTACTAATTTAATCATCCATATCATTAATTAATTAAATTAATTAATTATCCATTTTTAATTATCTTAATAATTTAATGAATCTCAAATCATTAAATCTTAATTTACTTTAAGATAAAACATTCTTCTTATTAATGACTTAATTCTCATTTACAAATGTAGTTGAAAACATTTTACTTTTGAACTTACTTTTAAATTCCATTTCAAATTAAGATTCAAAATAAATACAAATTTAACTTAAACAAATTTTCAAAACTTCTTAATCAATTGTTAAAGAACAATTATAAAGAGTAAGTTAACTAAGAATGTTTTAAACTAGTTTTAAATTTAAATTTCAAAAACAATTTGATTTTAAAACATTTTAAAAACTGTTATCATCTCTGCTTCGGGTCAAACCCGAAGACAACTCGGGTCTAGCCCCGAGTAAATCATATTTTCTCCCCTTTATTTCAAAAACTTAAACTTATTTTAAGTTTTTAAAATCCTACAGGCTACGCTTACGAAACTACTCGAGTTTCGACTCGAGTCACAAACCCCTAAACACGAGATATGCTTCGAGTCCAAATCACTACCCAAACAACAGACACCCATCTCCCCTGTGCACCTGCACATCCAACTACGACGGCGATGACCACCGCCATAACTTCCAACACAACGACCAACATCCAGACCTTCAACCCAGTCCTTCGAATGGCTTGCGAAAGCTTCCAATCAAAATCGAGCCAAGTAGATGAAACTGGAACTTCTAACATCACCAGAATTTCCCTCGATTCCATGCCTCCGGTCATCTGAGCAGCTGTAACCCTGGCCACGACATCTCTGATCATCGGCGAACTCATCCCCAAAGTCCCATCGAACTCGATGCACCAGAGAGAAAGAAGTGATCAAATCATCCAGCTCGACCAAAACTAGGGTTATAAACTAAATCTCTTCGCCGTCAACGCCACGGCGATCTTTACTGGCCCCAACCATTTTTCCTAGCCTCACCGTACATCCTTCCTCCTCCAAATGAAACCCCGACCCTCCAGCGATTGTCGATCACCAGAGATAACCCAAAATGCACAATCCAAACAAACTAGAACTACTCCTTAACTCTAACATTAAAAATTGTGATTTTACTTTTAAAAATCAAGATTTTGGATGAGAGTTCAGATTCTAAGCCTGAAACTATAAATTTGTATGTTTGAAATTTTGACAAAGTTTAATCATTTCTGTTCTTATGGTTTACAGAGCAACTCCCAAATTTATTTTTACATAAATGAATTTTTAAACCTTAATTCATGACTAAACAAACAATTTTTGTTTGTATCTTAAACACTAACATAGATTAGATCATGTGATAATGGGTTTTGAACAATTCTGGAAACTGGAAACTAAAAACAGTGTAATACAGAGACAATACATGCACACATATATCCATTCATATTTACACAGAAGATCTACATATACACACACACATAATACATACTTAACACAGCAATTATCATGCAACAGATTCCAATACTTAAACTTATAAAAGTGATGTTACTCACCTTGGTTCAGAAATGAATAGAGCATTTAATTTTGAAACAGCTGAAGATTGCTTCTTTGTTTTGAAACTGCAGTTGCATGCTATTGAAACCTTTTTATTTTGATCTTCAGGTATGTGCTGAGTTGAATTGTTATAAAGCTTCAGTTTTAATGAATTTACTTTTTCTGAAATGCTAAGTTTTCTTAATGAACGAAAAGAGATAGGGAAGATTGATATAGAAAAGAGTTACAGGATTGTTTATTTCTCTGGTACAAGCTTTTATTAATTTGGTCAGAGATTTTCTTCTATATGGGGGCTGAGATGATCTATATTGGTGTACTAGAGATATAGCATTAAATGCCATTATCTCTTCATGTCTACATACTATCCCTTATCTTATTTCGTATGGTACTTATATGATAGTTTTCTTTATTTTCCTGTACAACATGAATATATTTTTTCCTTATGTCTTACAGCCTTGCTTACATGTATTTCTATAGTTTATTTATCTCTAGAATTATCTAATGTATTTTACTTTATATTTTACATAACCCTATATTTTACCTTATATATATATTTATTTCTATACTTATGAATTACTTTTTAGAGAAAATAAAACAAAACTATTTATATATATCTAAATAACAACTTATACAAATGTCTTTAAAATCCAACTTTAACATCAAGTTATATATGTACATATATAACAACATATTTAATTTGAAAATAACACTTCTATTTTATAATCTATTTATATTTATATATAAAACAATACATTAATAATGTTATTTGAAAATAATAATTTGTCAAATTTAAATAATTTATAAAAGAGATTATAAATTCCTATTATTATTAAATGGATTAATATATCATATTTATTAAACAATATTTTAAAACCAACCTTTTAATAAATCTTAAACTTAAGCTAAGATATAAATTTAATCAATTAAACATTTATCTTAAATATTTTAAAACTATATATTATAAATTAAATCATAATTTCCAAATTACCAAAATATATTAGAATTTGAAACCAATATTTATTTATTTATTAAATTCAAACCAAAGATTTCTATTTACAATATATACAAATATATATACATTATAAATAGAAACAATTTATTAGCTTTTAAAAAGATAAAATCACCAATTAAATATCTATTAAAAGAAGATTATTAAACCAATTCAAATTTATCAACAAAATTATCAAATCAATTTAAATTTTAATACAGATTATTAAATTGATATTGCCAAAAATTCTAGGATGTCACATTCCTCCCCCCTTAAAAGAATTTCGTCCTCGAAATTTAAAACAAAGGTAATTTAATAATCTCATTAATGATTTAATTTTTAAAAACACAAGCATATATTAATCATATGTTAACAACCATAGCAACCAACTCATCCAATCAAACAAATCTAACTATCCAGACAAAATCAGGATAGGACTATCTAGAGTTTCCCAAGTAAAAATACCGGGATACTCGCCCTACAGAACCCAAACAAAACTATACTACTAAGCTACAGAGCTCCTACTCATCAAGATCTACAAAACTAGACTGGATATCAGACTATAGACAAGTCTGACTCAACAACCAAACCTCTAGAACTGCTGGTTCCAAAACTAAAGATAGATTATACACGTACTCCCTCAGAGATACGTGAAATACATCGAATCTCAGTTATCCAAACTGACAATTCACTCCAGAAGACCAAACACTTATCCTCACCAGAACATAGAGAAAATCCAAAATACCTCGGAGCTAGCTTCCCAATCTTATCAAACTTAAAGCTCTTTCGATCGGAGAAAACTTACTCAAAACCAAATCCCCGACTTCGAAATCCAAATTCCTCTGTCTCTTATCCACAAAACTCATCTGACGATCCTGGGCTGTCTACATCCCTACTGATCAGCTCAACCTTCGCTGAAGCCTAAAAAACAACTCATTAAAATGATCCACTCACAATCAATCCAAGAACACAAACTCTACTCCCAACTGCTTCCGCTGCACAACTCTGATCGGGAGTAGATGAAAATGCTGATGATACACACGAGCACAAACTGGACAACAGATCCTCAAAATATAGTTCAACAGATCCATAAAGAGAAAACTCAGAAATCCCGAAAGATATCTGACAAACCAAGAGAACACTCAACTATCGCAAGTCACTTTTGCGATCAACCTAATCTAATATCCAAAGAAAACTGTTCTCTCTTTACCAAATCAGAACAGCTTAAGACTATCTAGCCAATCCATCGAAGAAATGGATCCACTCTGCTGCTTCTGAACTTCACCTCTTGAAAACTGCTGACAGATGACCACGTTGCCCGCACACAGAACAATCTGAGCTGTGACGCTGCCACTGATGCCAAAGACTTCCTAATCCAAACTCCTCGAGAAACTCAGGCCTCAAAGCCAAACACAAACACCCAGCTGAACTCAGCCTCAACACCGAAGCAGACACACTTCCTTATCTCAAAGCTCCTTGAGAAACATCTTCGAAAACAACCCATAGCTACTGCATCTCATCACACAACTACTACTTCCTGAGTTACCAAGATACCATCACTAGCTTCTGCTCATTTGACAGAATCCAAGTTCTACTCATCCAAACTTGCACTTCAAAAATGGACTCCGAACCCTAACAGATTTCCTTCAGAGATTGGTGAAATCCTTACACCACAACAAAAATTTCACTTGAGACAGTATTGGGTCTACAGTCTCGGCAGATACACTTCCAACCTCAACAAACTCCAACCATTGGTAGTCGTGCTACACACACCACTACCCTATCTACCTTTATAACTTATATTGGAAAACCCGAACATGTAACCCAACAGATAGGTAGAAATAAATAAATAAATATATATGTATATATATAAAAATTACAAGTACGCTCTCTCAAGATAGACACCACTCCAGAGCCTAAGTATTCACTCAACCTAGTGCTCTGATACCAACTGTGACGACCCAACTTTCTATTACCAGAAAGTCGTATCATCTTTAAGAAAGAAAGGGATAGAAAAGAGAAAAGATAAAGAAGAAAGAAGAAACAACATCAGAATCTCAACAGCGGAACGAATAAATTATATTAATCACATAAATATTACATAATATACAACATCAATCAGAGTTACGCAGATAATACATCACATACTAGACAGTTATAAACACCTGTCTAGTTAATACAACTCAAATACAACACAGAGATACCAACACAGCGGAACTACTATATATATCTACAATGCTGAAGCCTGCTGCTCCATTGCTCCTCCACAATTCGTCAAAGCTAACCTGAATCCCTTGGCTACTCGTAAAAATTTGAGTACCCAAGAGTTTAAGAAAAATAGAAATAAACTCCGGGTCAGACATGGGTCTGGTGTGAGTAACAGGTTAAAGTTGCTTAATTTTGAAAATCATTTGAAACAAAGGTATCACGTAAGACTTCCCACACATAAACACGGGTAAGTTTTTACCTTACGCTAACCAAACATTTGATAGGAAATCCGGTGATATTATAATAGGTCTAGGGTTTTCAAGTAAATAAGAAATAGCTGAAATTGTTACATGATTAAATTCCAGCATACTAGCCAACAAGTGGGTAATACAATCAAATCCGTTGGTGCTTATTGGAGATTGGATTCCATACAATGGCAGGGCTACTGGGGTACCGCCCGTCACAGTACGTGGCCTAGATCAACGTATCGAGGATCACTCCCAACCCCCTACAACACAAAGCCGGAACCATCCCTTACTGGACAATCCCGAACAAGACAACCCCAGCAGTTGGAGCTCACAACTGCCCACACAGCCGAATATAAAAGGGACATCTAGACTGGGGAAAATCTCGTCCTACTTGGGTGCTACCCACTTAGCCTTGCTGCACCTCCCCTGTTTTAGCCATTCCCGGTTGATGAGGCTTGAGGCTACGATTACCTTACCAGAACACATCACTTAGAATGCTCATCGTCCACCCGACGATGTTCTGAAAGCATTCAATCCATACAAGTTCGTTCCGGATTCGAACGAAACCGAAGGCATTATCTCGTAACACTCATTTTGGAATCTCCCTCAGAGTTAACGACAATAACCCTTGCACTCTGAATGTTCATCTTCACTTGAGATTCACGACCTATCGTTAATTTGGATCGATGTGGTTTTCGGAAATCCAAATCTGGAAACCCGATCCCGGTCTCATCGAAATCCAAAACGTATCTTTTAAGGCCAATTTGTTTTAAAGTTAAAACAATTCAATTCATTATCCATATACACAGATAGATAATTCACAATATCACAGATAGATAATTCACAATATCATCACAAATAGATAATCCATATTATCATCACACTTCAATCAAAGCATCCATATCACACAACATTACTTATCTCATATCTGAGATTTCAAATCATTCAAGGAAATCAATATCATCCATCATACATAAACAAGGTTTATTAATCACACCATTTAAAATAAATTTAAAATGAATTAAATTAATTATCCTATCTCTAATTAATTTAAAGTAAATTAAATTAATTACTTCATTCTATAAAACCTGCTTACTTAACCATTAATTAATTACAAATCAATTAATTAATCATTCTCTAATTTCCATCTTAATTAATCATCCTTGATTACTTATCCTTTACTTACATTCAAGTAATTATCCTTTAATTAATTTAACAAATTAATTATCCTTAACCAAATATAGTAATTAATCTTAATTACTTCATTTATTAATTTATTAACTATAATTAATTACATTAATCCTTAATTAATTACATTAATTAATTACTCAAAATCATTTATTATTGATTAATTAATCTTAATTAATCAATCCTTAATTATATCATTAATTATATAAATTAATGATCCCTAATTACATTTTTTTAATTATTTTATTTAAATTAATTACATTAAGTAATTAATCTTTAATTAAACCATAATTATTAATCACTCTTGATTAATTCACATCCAGTAATTTACTACCCTTAATTACTTCATTTAATAAATTAATTACTCCATATTTAATTATCTTAATTAATCCCTTGATTAATTATCCTTTAATTAATCTTAAGTTAATGACCTTCATTAACTATTTACAATTCTTTAATTACTTTTCTTAAGAAATTAAACTTACATTAATCATTATTAATTACAAATTAATAAATCTTGATTACCAATTAATTAACCTCTAATTATTATATTAATTTAAGTTTTAACTATAACTTAATTAATCTTTAATTACTTGATTAATTAACATTTAATCATTTATTTAAAATCTAATCTTATCTAATTAATGATCCTTAACTACAAATTAATTATTCCTAATTAATTAACTTAAAACTTAATTAATTAGTTTAAAACTCATAATTACTAATTTAATCATCCATATCATTAATTAATTAAATTAATTAATTATCCATTTTTAATTATCTTAATAATTTAATGAATCTCAAATCATTAAATCTTAATTTACTTTAAGATAAAACATTCTTCTTATTAATGACTTAATTCTCATTTACAAATGTAGTTGAAAACATTTTACTTTTGAACTTACTTTTAAATTCCATTTCAAATTAAGATTCAAAATAAATACAAATTTAACTTAAACAAATTTTTAAAACTTCTTAATCAATTGTTAAAGAACAATTATAAAGAGTAAGTTAACTAAGAATGTTTTAAACTAGTTTTAAATTTAAATTTCAAAAACAATTTGATTTTAAAACATTTTAAAAACTGTTATCATCTCTGCTTCGGGTCAAACCCGAAGGCAACTCAGGTCTAGCCCCGAGTAAATCATCATTTCTCCCCTTTATTTCAAAAACTTAAACTTATTTTAAGTTTTTAAAATCCTACAGGCTACGCTTACGAAACTACTCGAGTTTCGACTCGAGTCACAAACCCCTAAACATGAGATATTCTTCGAGTCCAAATCACTACCCAAACAACAGACACCCATCTCCCCTGTGCACCTGCACATCCAACTACGACGGCGATGACCACCGCCGTAACTTCCAACACAACGACCAACATCCAGACCTTCAACCCAGTCCTTCGAATGGCTTGCGAAAGCTTCCAATCAAAATCGAGCCAAGTAGATGAAACTGGAACTTCTAACATCACCAGAATTTCCCTCGATTCCACGCCTCCGGTCATCTGAGCAGCTGTAACCCTGGCCACGACATCTCTGATCATCGGCGAACCCATCCCCAAAGTCCCATCGAACTCGATGCACTAGAGAGAAAGAAGTGATCAAATCTTCCAGCTCGACCAAAACTAGGGTTATAAACTAAATCTCTTCGCCGTCGACGCCATGGCGATCTTTAGTGGCCCCAACCATTTTTCCTAGCCTCACCGTACATCCTTCCTCCTCCAGATGAAACCCCGACCCTCCAGCGATTGTCGATCACCAGAGACAACCCAAAATGCACAATCCAAACAATCTAGAACTGCTCCTTAACTCTAACATTAAAAATTGTGATTTTACTTTTAAAAATCAAGATTTTGGATGAGAGTTCAGATCCTAAGCCTGAAACTATAAATTTGTATGTTTGAAATTTTGACAAAGTTTAATCATTTCTGTTCTTATGGTTTACCGAGCAACTCCCAAATTTATTTTTACTTAAATGAATTTTTAAACCTTAATTCATGACTAAACAAACAATTTTTGTTTGTATCTTAAACACTAACATAGATTAGATCATGTGATAATGGGTTTTGAACAATTCTTGAAACTGGAAACTAAAAACAGTGTAATACAGAGACAATACATGCACACATATATCCATTCATATTTACACAGAAGATCTACATATATATACACACATAATACATACTTAACACAGCAATTATCATGCAACAGATTCCAATACTTAAACTTACAAAAGTGATGTTACTCACCTTGTTTCAGAAATGAACAGAGCATTTAATTTTGAAACAGCTGAAGATTGCTTCTTTGTTTTGAAACTGCAGTTGCATGCTATTGAAACCTTTTTATTTTGATCTTCAGGTATGTGTTGAGTTGAATTGTTATAAAGCTTCAGTTGTAATGAATTTACTTTTTCTAAAATGCTAAGTTTTCTTAATGAACGAAAAGAGATAGGGAAGATTGATATAGAAAAGAGTTACAAGATTATTTATTTCTCTGGTACAAGCTTTTATTAATTTGGTCAGAGATTTTCTTCTATATGGGGGCTGAGATGATCTATATTGGTGTACTAGAGATATAGCATTAAATGCCATTATCTCTTCATGTCTACATACTATCCCTTATCTTATTTCGTATGGTACTTATATGATAGTTTTCTTTATTTTCCTGTACAACATGAATATATTTTTTCCTTATGTCTTACAGCCTTGCTTACATGTATTTCTATAGTTTATTTATCTCTAGAATTATCTAATGTATTTTACTTTATATTTTACATAACCCTATATTTTACCTTACATATATATATTTATTTCTATACTTATGAATTACTTTTTAGAGAAAATAAAACAAAACTATTTATATATATACAAATAACAACTTATACAAATATCTTTAAAATCCAACTTTAACATCAAGTTATATATATACATATATAACAACATATTTAATTTGAAAATAACACTTCTATTTTAAAATCTATTTATATTTATATATAAAATAATACATTAATAATGTTATTTGAAAATAATAATTTGTCAAATTTAAATAATTTATAAAAGAGATTATAAATTCCTATTATTATTAAATGGATTAATATATCATATTTATTAAACAATATTTTAAAACCAACCTTTTAATAAATCTTAAACTTAAGCTAAGATATAAATTTAATCAATTAAACATTTATCTTAAATATTTTAAAACTATATATTATAAATTAAATCATAATTTCCAAATTACCAAAATATATTAGAATTTGAAACCAATATTTATTTATTTATTAAATTCAAACCAAAGATTTCTATTTACAATATATACAAATATATACACATTATAAATAGAAACAATTTATTAGCTTTTAAAAAGATAAAATCACCAATTAAATATCTATTAAAAGAAGATTATTAAACCAATTCAAATTTATCAACAAAATTATCAAATCAATTTAAATTTTAATACAGATTATTAAATTGATATTGCCAAAAATTCTGGGATGTCACATTCCTCCCCCCTTAAAAGAATTTCGTCCTCGAAATTTAAAACAAAGGTAATTTAATAATCTCATTAATGATTTAATTTTTAAAAACACAAGCATATATTAATCATATGTTAACAACCATAGCAACCAACTCATCCAATCAAACAAATCTAACTATCCAGACAAAATCAGGATAGGTCTATTTAGAGTTTCCCAAGTAAAAATACCGGGATACTCGCCCTACAGAACCCAAACAAAACTATACTACTAAGCTACAGAGCTCCTACTCATCTAGATCTACAAAACTAGACTGGATATCAGACGATAGACAAGTCTGACTCAACAACCAAACCTCTAGAACTGCTGGTTCCAAAACTAAAGATGGATTATACACGTACTCCCTTAGAGATACGTGAAATACATCGAATCTCAGTTATCCAAACTGACAATTCACTCCAGAAGACCAAACACTTATCCTCACCAGAACATAGAGAAAATCCAAAATACCTCGGAGCTAGCTTCCCAATCTTACCAAACTTAAAGCTCTTTCGATCGGAGAAAACTTACTCAAAACCAAATCCCCAACTTCGAAATCCAAATTCCTCTGTCTCTTATCCACAAAACTCATCTGACGATCCTGGGCTGTCTACATCCCTACTGATCAGCTCAACCTTCGCTGAAGCCTAAAAAACAACTCATTAAAATGATCCACTCACAATCAATCCAAGAACACAAACTCTACTCCCAACTGCTTCCGCTGCACAACTCTGATCTAGAGTAGATGAAAATGCTGATGATACACACGAGCACAAACTGGACAACAGATCCTCGAAATATAGTTCAACAGATCCATAAAGAGAAAACTCAGAAATCCCGAAAGATATCTGACAAACCAAGAGAACACTCAACTATCGCAAGTCACTTTTGCGATCAACCTAATCTAATATCCAAAGAAAACTGTTCTCTCTTTACCAAATCAGAACAGCTTAAGACTATCTAGCCAATCCATCGAAGAAATGGATCCACTCTGCTGCTTCTGAACTTCACCTCTTGAAAACTGCTGACAGATGACCACGTTGCCCGCACACAGAACAATCTGAGCTGTGACGCTGCCACTGATGCCAAAGACTTCCTAATCCAAACTCCTCGAGAAACTCAGGCCTCAAAGCCAAACACAAACACCCAGCTGAACTCAGCCTCAACACCGATGCAGACACACTTCCTTATCTCAAAGCTCCTTGAGAAACATCTTCGAAAACAACCCATAGCTACTGCATCTCATCACACAACTACTACTTCCTGAGTTACCAAGATACCATCACTAGCTTCTGCTCATTTGACAGAATCCAAGTTCTACTCATCCAAACTTGCACTTCAAAAATGGACTCCGAACCCTAACAGATTTCCTTCAGAGATTGGTGAAATCCTTACACCACAACAAAAATTTCACTTGAGACAGTATTGGGTCTACAGTCTCGGCAGATACACTTCCAACCTCAACAAACTCCAACCATTGGTAGTCGTGCTACACACACCACTACCCTATCTACCTTTATAACTTATATTGGAAAACCCGAACATGTAACCCAACAGATAGGTAGAAATAAATAAATAAATATATATGTATATATATAAAAATTACAAGTACGCTCTCTCAAGATAGACACCACTCCAGAGCCTAAGTATTCACTCAACCTAGTGCTCTGATACCAACTGTGACGACCCAACTTTCTATTACCAGAAAGTCGTATCATCTTTAAAAAAGAAAGGGATAGAAAAGAGAAAAGATAAAGAAGAAAGAAGAAACAACATCAGAATCTCAACAGCGGAACGAATAAATTATATTAATCACATAAATATTACATAATATACAACATCAATCAGAGTTACGCAGATAATACATCACATACTAGACAGTTATAAACACCTGTCTAGTTAATACAACTCAAATACAACACAGAGATACCAACACAGCGGAACTACTATATATATCTACAATGCTGAAGCCTGCTGCTCCATTGCTCCTCCACAATTCGTCAAAGCTAACCTGAATCCTTTGGCTACTCGTAAAAATTTGAGTACCCGAGAGTTTAAGAAAAATAGAAATAAACTCCGGGTCAGACATGGGTCTGGTGTGAGTAACAGGTTAAAGTTGCTTAATTTTGAAAATCATTTGAAACAAAGGTATCACGTAAGACTTCCCACACATAAACACGGGTAAGTTTTTACCTTACGCTAACCAAACATTTGATAGGAAATCCGGTGATATTATAATAGGTCTAGGGTTTTCAAGTAAATAAGAAATAGCTGAAATTGTTACATGATTAAATTCCAGCATACTAGCCAACAAGTGGGTAATACAATCAAATCCGTTGGTGCTTATTGGAGATTGGATTCCATATAATGGCAGGGCTACTGGGGTACCGCCCGTCACAGTACGTGGCCTAGATCAACGTACCGAGGATCACTCCCAACCCCCTACAACACAAAGCAGGAACCATCCCTTACTGGACAATCCCGAACAAGACAACCCCAGCAGTTGGAGCTCACAACTGCCCACACAGCCGAATATAAAAGGGACATCTAGACAGGGGAAAATCTCGTCCTACTTGGGTGCTACCCACTTAGCCTTGCTGCACCTCCCCTGTTTTAGCCATTCCCGGTTGATGAGGCTTGAGGCTACGATTACCTTACCAGAACACATCACTTAGAATGCTCATCGTCCACCCGACGATGTTCTGAAAGCATTCAATCCATACAAGTTCGTTCCGGATTCGAACGAAACCGAAGGCATTATCTCGTTACACTCATTTTGGAATCTCCCTCAGAGTTAACGACAATAACCCTTGCACTCTGAATCTTCATCTTCACTTGAGATTCACGACCTATCGTTAATTTGGATCGATGTGGTTTTCGGAAATCCAAATCTGGAAACCCGATCCCGGTCTCATCGAAATCCAAAACGTATCTTTTAAGGCCAAGTTGTTTTAAAGTTAAAACAATTCAATTCATTATCCATATACACAGATAGATAATTCACAATATCACAGATAGATAATTCACAATATCATCACAAATAGATAATCCATATTATCATCACACTTCAATCAAAGCATCCATATCACACAACATTACTTATCTCATATCTGAGATTTCAAATCATTCAAGGAAATCAATATCATCCATCATACATAAACAAGGTTTATTAATCACACCATTTAAAATAAATTTAAAATAAATTAAATTAATTATCCTATCTTTAATTAATTTAAAGTAAATTAAATTAATTACTTCATTCTATAAATCCTACTTACTTAACCATTAATTAATTACAAATCAATTAATTAATCATTCTCTAATTTCCATCTTAATTAATCATCCTTGATTACTTATCCTTTACTTACATTCAAGTAATTATCCTTTAATTAATTTCACAAATTAATTATCCTTAACCAAATATAGTAATTAATCTTTAATTACTTCATTTATTAATTTATTAACTATAATTAATTACATTAATCCTTAATTAATTACATTAATTAATTACTCAAAATCATTTATTATTGATTAATTAATCTTAATTAATCAATCCTTAATTATATCATTAATTATAAAAATTAATGATCCCTAATTACATTTTTTTAATTATTTTATTTAAATTAATTACATTAAGTAATTAATCTTTAATTAAACCATAATTATTAATCACTCTTGATTAATTCACATCCAGTAATTTACTACCCTTAATTACTTCATTTAATAAATTAATTACTCCATATTTAATTATCTTAATTAATCCCTTGATTAATTATCCTTTAATTAATCTTAAGTTAATGACCTTCATTAACTATTTACAATTCTTTAATTACTTTTCTTAAGAAATTAAACTTACATTAATCATTATTAATTACAAATTAATAAATCTTGATTACCAATTAATTAACCTCTAATTATTATATTAATTTAAGTTTTAACTGTAACTTAATTAATCTTTAATTACTTGATTAATTAACATTTAATCATTTATTTAAAATCTAATCTTATCTAATTAATGATCCTTAACTACAAATTAATTATTCCTAATTAATTAACATAAAACTTAATTAATTAGTTTAAAACTCATAATTACTAATTTAATCATCCATATCATTAATTAATTAAATTAATTAATTATCCATTTTTAATTATCTTAATAATTTAATGAATCTCAAATCATTAAATCTTAATTTACTTTAAGATAAAACATTCTTCTTATTAATGACTTAATTCTCATTTACAAATGTAGTTGAAAACATTTTACTTTTGAACTTACTTTTAAATTCCATTTCAAATTAAGATTCAAAATAAATACAAATTTAACTTAAACAAATTTTCAAAACTTCTTAATCAATTGTTAAAGAACAATTATAAAGAGTAAGTTAACTAAGAATGTTTTAAACTAGTTTTAAATTTAAATTTCAAAAACAATTTGATTTTAAAACATTTTAAAAACTGTTATCATCTCTGCTTCGGGTCAAACCCGAAGACAACTCGGGTCTAGCCCCGAGTAAATCATATTTTCTCCCCTTTATTTCAAAAACTTAAACTTATTTTAAGTTTTTAAAATCCTACAGGCTACGCTTACGAAACTACTCGAGTTTCGACTCGAGTCACAAACCCCTAAACAAGAGATATGCTTCGAGTCCAAATCACTACCCAAACAACAGACACCCATCTCCCCTGTGCACCTGCACATCCAACTACGACGGCGATGACCACCGCCATAACTTCCAACACAACGACCAACATCCAGACCTTCAACCCAGTCCTTCGAATGGCTTGCGAAAGCTTCCAATCAAAATCGAGCCAAGTAGATGAAACTGGAACTTCTAACATCACCAGAATTTCCCTCGATTCCATGCCTCCGGTCATCTGAGCAGCTGTAACCCTGGCCACGACATCTCTGATCATCGGCGAACCCATCCCCAAAGTCCCATCGAACTCGATGCACCAGAGAGAAAGAAGTGATCAAATCTTCCAGCTCGACCAAAACTAGGGTTATAAACTAAATCTCTTCGCCGTCAACGCCACGGCGATCTTTACTGGCCCCAACCATTTTTCCTAGCCTCACCGTACATCCTTCCTCCTCCAAATGAAACCCCGACCCTCCAGCGATTGTCGATCACCAGAGATAACCCAAAATGCACAATCCAAACAAACTAGAACTACTCCTTAACTCTAACATTAAAAATTGTGATTTTACTTTTAAAAATCAAGATTTTGGATGAGAGTTCAGATTCTAAGCCTGAAACTATAAATTTGTATGTTTGAAATTTTGACAAAGTTTAATCATTTCTGTTCTTATGGTTTACAGAGCAACTCCCAAATTTATTTTTACATAAATGAATTTTTAAACCTTAATTCATGACTAAACAAACAATTTTTGTTTGTATCTTAAACACTAACATAGATTAGATCATGTGATAATGGGTTTTGAACAATTCTTGAAACTGGAAACTAAAAACAGTGTAATACAGAGACAATACATGCACACATATATCCATTCATATTTACACAGAAGATCTACATATACACACACACATAATACATACTTAACACAGCAATTATCATGCAACAGATTCCAATACTTAAACTTATAAAAGTGATGTTACTCACCTTGGTTCAGAAATGAATAGAGCATTTAATTTTGAAACAGCTGAAGATTGCTTCTTTGTTTTGAAACTGCAGTTGCATGCTATTGAAACCTTTTTATTTTGATCTTCAGGTATGTGCTGAGTTGAATTGTTATAAAGCTTCAGTTTTAATGAATTTACTTTTTCTGAAATGCTAAGTTTTCTTAATGAACGAAAAGAGATAGGGAAGATTGATATAGAAAAGAGTTACAGGATTGTTTATTTCTCTGGTACAAGCTTTTATTAATTTGGTCAGAGATTTTCTTCTATATGGGGGCTGAGATGATCTATATTGGTGTACTAGAGATATAGCATTAAATGCCATTATCTCTTCATGTCTACATACTATCCCTTATCTTATTTCGTATGGTACTTATATGATAGTTTTCTTTATTTTCCTGTACAACATGAATATATTTTTTCCTTATGTCTTACAGCCTTGCTTACATGTATTTCTATAGTTTATTTATCTCTAGAATTATCTAATGTATTTTACTTTATATTTTACATAACCCTATATTTTACCTTATATATATATTTATTTCTATACTTATGAATTACTTTTTAGAGAAAATAAAACAAAACTATTTATATATATCTAAATAACAACTTATACAAATGTCTTTAAAATCCAACTTTAACATCAAGTTATATATGTACATATATAACAACATATTTAATTTGAAAATAACACTTCTATTTTATAATCTATTTATATTTATATATAAAACAATACATTAATAATGTTATTTGAAAATAATAATTTGTCAAATTTAAATAATTTATAAAAGAGATTATAAATTCCTATTATTATTAAATGGATTAATATATCATATTTATTAAACAATATTTTAAAACCAACCTTTTAATAAATCTTAAACTTAAGCTAAGATATAAATTTAATCAATTAAACATTTATCTTAAATATTTTAAAACTATATATTATAAATTAAATCATAATTTCCAAATTACCAAAATATATTAGAATTTGAAACCAATATTTATTTATTTATTAAATTCAAACCAAAGATTTCTATTTACAATATATACAAATATATATACATTATAAATAGAAACAATTTATTAGCTTTTAAAAAGATAAAATCACCAATTAAATATCTATTAAAAGAAGATTATTAAACCAATTCAAATTTATCAACAAAATTATCAAATCAATTTAAATTTTAATACAGATTATTAAATTGATATTGCCAAAAATTCTAGGATGTCACATTCCTCCCCCCTTAAAAGAATTTCGTCCTCGAAATTTAAAACAAAGGTAATTTAATAATCTCATTAATGATTTAATTTTTAAAAACACAAGCATATATTAATCATATGTTAACAACCATAGCAACCAACTCATCCAATCAAACAAATCTAACTATCCAGACAAAATCAGGATAGGACTATCTAGAGTTTCCCAAGTAAAAATACCGGGATACTCGCCCTACAGAACCCAAACAAAACTATACTACTAAGCTACAGAGCTCCTACTCATCAAGATCTACAAAACTAGACTGGATATCAGACTATAGACAAGTCTGACTCAACAACCAAACCTCTAGAACTGCTGGTTCCAAAACTAAAGATGGATTATACACGTACTCCCTCAGAGATACGTGAAATACATCGAATCTCAGTTATCCAAACTGACAATTCACTCCAGAAGACCAAACACTTATCCTCACCAGAACATAGAGAAAATCCAAAATACCTCGGAGCTAGCTTCCCGATCTTATCAAACTTAAAGCTCTTTCGATCGGAGAAAACTTACTCAAAACCAAATCCCCGACTTCGAAATCCAAATTCCTCTGTCTCTTATCCACAAAACTCATCTGACGATCCTGGGCTGTCTACATCCCTACTGATCAGCTCAACCTTCGCTGAAGCCTAAAAAACAACTCATTAAAATGATCCACTCACAATCAATCCAAGAACACAAACTCTACTCCCAACTGCTTCCGCTGCACAACTCTGATCGGGAGTAGATGAAAATGCTGATGATACACACGAGCACAAACTGGACAACAGATCCTCAAAATATAGTTCAACAGATCCATAAAGAGAAAACTCAGAAATCCCGAAAGATATCTGACAAACCAAGAGAACACTCAACTATCGCAAGTCACTTTTGCGATCAACCTAATCTAATATCCAAAGAAAACTGTTCTCTCTTTACCAAATCAGAACAGCTTAAGACTATCTAGCCAATCCATCGAAGAAATGGATCCACTCTGCTGCTTCTGAACTTCACCTCTTGAAAACTGCTGACAGATGACCACGTTGCCCGCACACAGAACAATCTGAGCTGTGACGCTGCCACTGATGCCAAAGACTTCCTAATCCAAACTCCTCGAGAAACTCAGGCCTCAAAGCCAAACACAAACACCCAGCTGAACTCAGCCTCAACACCGATGCAGACACACTTCCTTATCTCAAAGCTCCTTGAGAAACATCTTCGAAAACAACCCATAGCTACTGCATCTCATCACACAACTACTACTTCCTGAGTTACCAAGATACCATCACTAGCTTCTGCTCATTTGACAGAATCCAAGTTCTACTCATCCAAACTTGCACTTCAAAAATGGACTCCGAACCCTAACAGATTTCCTTCAGAGATTGGTGAAATCCTTACACCACAACAAAAATTTCACTTGAGACAGTATTGGGTCTACAGTCTCGGCAGATACACTTCCAACCTCAACAAACTCCAACCATTGGTAGTCGTGCTACACACACCACTACCCTATCTACCTTTATAACTTATATTGGAAAACCCGAACATGTAACCCAACAGATAGGTAGAAATAAATAAATAAATATATATGTATATATATAAAAATTACAAGTACGCTCTCTCAAGATAGACACCACTCCAGAGCCTAAGTATTCACTCAACCTAGTGCTCTGATACCAACCGTGACGACCCAACTTTCTATTACCAAAAAGTCGTATCATCTTTAAGAAAGAAAGGGATAGAAAAGAGAAAAGATAAAGAAGAAAGAAGAAACAACATCGGAATCTCAACAGCGGAACGAATAAATTATATTAATCACATAAATATTACATAATATACAACATCAATCAGAGTTACGCAGATAATACATCACATACTAGACAGTTATAAACACCTGTCTAGTTAATACAACTCAAATACAACACAGAGATACCAACACAGCGGAACTACTATATATATCTACAATGCTGAAGCCTGCTGCTCCATTGCTCCTCCACAATTCGTCAAAGCTAACCTGAATCCCTTGGCTACTCGTAAAAATTTGAGTACCCGAGAGTTTAAGAAAAATAGAAATAAACTCCGGGTCAGACATGGGTCTGGTGTGAGTAACAGGTTAAAGTTGCTTAATTTTGAAAATCATTTGAAACAAAGGTATCACGTAAGACTTCCCACACATAAACACGGGTAAGTTTTTACCTTACGCTAACCAAACATTTGATAGGAAATCCGGTGATATTATAATAGGTCTAGGGTTTTCAAGTAAATAAGAAATAGCTGAAATTGTTACATGATTAAATTCCAGCATACTAGCCAACAAGTGGGTAATACAATCAAATCCGTTGGTGCTTATTGGAGATTGGATTCCATACAATGGCAGGGCTACTGGGGTACCGCCCGTCACAGTACGTGGCCTAGATCAACGTATCAAGGATCACTCCCAACCCCCTACAACACAAAGCCGGAACCATCCCTTACTGGACAATCCCGAACAAGACAACCCCAGCAGTTGGAGCTCACAACTGCCCACACAGCCGAATATAAAAGGGACATCTAGACTGGGGAAAATCTCGTCCTACTTGGGTGCTACCCACTTAGCCTTGCTGCACCTCCCCTGTTTTAGCCATTCCCGGTTGATGAGGCTTGAGGCTACGATTACCTTACCAGAACACATCACTTAGAATGCTCATCGTCCACCCGACGATGTTCTGAAAGCATTCAATCCATACAAGTTCGTTCCGGATTCGAACGAAACCGAAGGCATTATCTCGTTACACTCATTTTGGAATCTCCCTCAGAGTTAACGACAATAACCCTTGCACTCTGAATGTTCATCTTCACTTGAGATTCACGACCTATCGTTAATTTGGATCGATGTGGTTTTCGGAAATCCAAATCTGGAAACCCGATCCCGGTCTCATCGAAATCCAAAACGTATCTTTTAAGGCCAATTTGTTTTAAAGTTAAAACAATTCAATTCATTATCCATATACACAGATAGATAATTCACAATATCACAGATAGATAATTCACAATATCATCACAAATAGATAATCCATATTATCATCACACTTCAATCAAAGCATCCATATCACACAACATTACTTATCTCATATCTGAGATTTCAAATCATTCAAGGAAATCAATATCATCCATCATACATAAACAAGGTTTATTAATCACACCATTTAAAATAAATTTAAAATGAATTAAATTAATTATCCTATCTCTAATTAATTTAAAGTAAATTAAATTAATTACTTCATTCTATAAAACCTGCTTACTTAACCATTAATTAATTACAAATCAATTAATTAATCATTCTCTAATTTCCATCTTAATTAATCATCCTTGATTACTTATCCTTTACTTACATTCAAGTAATTATCCTTTAATTAATTTAACAAATTAATTATCCTTAACCAAATATAGTAATTAATCTTAATTACTTCATTTATTAATTTATTAACTATAATTAATTACATTAATCCTTAATTAATTACATTAATTAATTACTCAAAATCATTTATTATTGATTAATTAATCTTAATTAATCAATCCTTAATTATATCATTAATTATATAAATTAATGATCCCTAATTACATTTTTTTAATTATTTTATTTAAATTAATTACATTAAGTAATTAATCTTTAATTAAACCATAATTATTAATCACTCTTGATTAATTCACATCCAGTAATTTACTACCCTTAATTACTTCATTTAATAAATTAATTACTCCATATTTAATTATCTTAATTAATCCCTTGATTAATTATCCTTTAATTAATCTTAAGTTAATGACCTTCATTAACTATTTACAATTCTTTAATTACTTTTCTTAAGAAATTAAACTTACATTAATCATTATTAATTACAGATTAATAAATCTTGATTACCAATTAATTAACCTCTAATTATTATATTAATTTAAGTTTTAACTATAACTTAATTAATCTTTAATTACTTGATTAATTAACATTTAATCATTTATTTAAAATCTAATCTTATCTAATTAATGATCCTTAACTACAAATTAATTATTCCTAATTAATTAACTTAAAACTTAATTAATTAGTTTAAAACTCATAATTACTAATTTAATCATCCATATCATTAATTAATTAAATTAATTAATTATCCATTTTTAATTATCTTAATAATTTAATGAATCTCAAATCATTAAATCTTAATTTATTTAAGATAAAACATTCTTCTTATTAATGACTTAATTCTCATTTACAAATGTAGTTGAAAACATTTTACTTTTGAACTTACTTTTAAATTCCATTTCAAATTAAGATTCAAAATAAATACAAATTTAACTTAAACAAATTTTTAAAACTTCTTAATCAATTGTTAAAGAACAATTATAAAGAGTAAGTTAACTAAGAATGTTTTAAACTAGTTTTAAATTTAAATTTCAAAAACAATTTGATTTTAAAACATTTTAAAAACTGTTATCATCTCTGCTTCGGGTCAAACCCGAAGACAACTCAGGTCTAGCCCCGAGTAAATCATCATTTCTCCCCTTTATTTCAAAAACTTAAACTTATTTTAAGTTTTTAAAATCCTACAGGCTACGCTTACGAAACTACTCGAGTTTCGACTCGAGTCACAAACCCCTAAACATGAGATATTCTTCGAGTCCAAATCACTACCCAAACAACAGACACCCATCTCCCCTGTGCACCTGCACATCCAACTACGACGGCGATGACCACCGCCGTAACTTCCAACACAACGACCAACATCCAGACCTTCAACCCAGTCCTTCGAATGGCTCGTGAAAACTTCCAATCAAAATCGAGCCAAGTAGATGAAACTGGAACTTCTAACATCACCAGAATTTCCCTCGATTCCACGCCTCCGGTCTTCTGAGCAGCTGTAACCCTGGCCATGACATCTCTGATCATCGGTGAACCCATCCCCAAAGTCCCATCGAACTCGATGCACCAGAGAGAAAGAAGTGATCAAATCTTCCAGCTCGACCAAAACTAGGGTAATAAACTAAATCTGTTCGCCGACGACGCCACGGCAATCTTTACTGACCCCAACCATTTTTCCTAGCCTCACCGTACATCCTTCCTCCTCCAGACGAAACCCCGACCCTCCAGCGACTGTTGATCACCAGAGACAACCCAAAATGCACAATCCAAACAAACTAGAACTGCTCCTTAACTCTTACATTAAAAATTGTGATTTTACTTTTAAAAATCAAGATTTTGGATGAGAGTTCAGATCCTAAGCCTGAAACTATAAATTTGTATGTTTGAAATTTTGACAAAGTTTAATCATTTCTGTTCTTATGGTTTACAGAGCAACTCCCAAATTTATTTTTACTTAAATGAATTTTTAAACCTTAATTCATGACTAAACAAACAATTTTTGTTTGTATCTTAAACACTAACATAGATTAGATCATGTGATAATGGGTTTTGAACAATTCTTGAAACTGGAAACTAAAAACAGTGTAATACAGAGACAACACATGCACACATATATCCATTCATATTTACACAGAAGATCTCCTGATATATACACACACATAATACATACTTAACACAGCAATTATCATGCAACAGATTCCAATACTTAAACTTATAAAAGTGACGTTACTCACCTTGTTTCAGAAATGAACAGAGCATTTAATTTTGAAACAGCTGAAGATTGCTTCTTTGTTTTGAAACTGCAGTTGCATGCTATTGAATCCTTTTTATTTTGATCTTCAGGTATGTGTTGAGTTGAATTGTTATAAAGCTTCAGTTGTAATGAATTTACTTTTTATGAAATGCTAAGTTTTCTTAATGAACGAAAAGAGATAGGGAAGATTGATATAGAAAAGAGTTACAGGATTATTTATTTCTCTGGTACAAGCTTTTATTAATTTGGTCAGAGATTTTCTTCTATATGGGGGCTGAGATGATCTATATTGGTGTACTAGAGATATGGCATTAAATGCCATTATCTCTTCATGTCTACATACTATCCCTTATCTTATTTCGTATGGTACTTATATGATAGTTTTCTTTATTTTCCTGTACAACATGAATATATTTTTTCCTTATGTCTTACAGCCTTGCTTACATGTATTTCTATAGTTTATTTATCTCTAGAATTATCTAATGTATTTTACTTTATATTTTACATAACCCTATATTTTACCTTATATATATATATTTATTTCTATACTTATGAATTACTTTTTAGAGAAAATAAAACAAAACTATTTATATATATCTAAATAACAACTTATACAAATATCTTTAAAATCCAACTTTAACATCAAGTTATATATGTACATATATAACAACATATTTAATTTGAAAATAACACTTCTATTTTAAAATCTATTTATATTTATATATAAAACAATACATTAATAATGTTATTTGAAAATAATAATTTGTCAAATTTAAATAATTTATAAAAGAGATTATAAATTCCTATTATTATTAAATGGATTAATATATCATATTTATTAAACAATATTTTAAAACCAACCTTTTAATAAATCTTAAACTTAAGCTAAGATATAAATTTAATCAATTAAACATTTATCTTAAATATTTTAAAACTATATATTATAAATTAAATCATAATTTCCAAATTACCAAAATATATTAGAATTTGAAACCAATATTTATTTATTTATTAAATTCAAACCTAAGATTTCTATTTACAATATATACAAATATATACACATTATAAATAGAAACAATTTATTAGCTTTTAAAAAGATAAAATCACCAATTGAATATCTATTAAAAGAAGATTATTAAATCAATTCAAATTTATCAACAAAATTATCAAATCAATTTAAATTTTAATACAGATTATTAAATTGATATTGCCAAAAATTCCAGGATGTCACACCGAACCACTATAAAAATTATGCCTCCTTTACTTCTTTTATGCTTATTTAATCTAAACTGGTGCTTTAATCTGATTTCTGGGTGTTGATCCCATTTTGGGGTTAATACATTTAATTCCAAAATTTAAAGTATGATGCTCTCAACACCAAGTTACATCCACTTTCATATGAAAAAGTTGAAGTTTTGTTCAAGTTTTAGAGTTTGATAATTTTCAAGTTAAATCCAATGAATGAAAGAAGGTTAATTGGAGAGCTATGGCTAAGGTGAGTGTAATTTACACTCACAACTATGTTTATATATTTAATTCCATCTTATATACATGTCATTGTGTTTGGAATTCATATATGATTACTCTCCTTGGATTTATATTGGTTTGTTTTGAATGAATTTGAATTATATTAAAATGTGTATATAATTTGAATTAATTGCAATAAGTCATTTTTCCAAGCTTCACGAATTCAGTCGATTGAGCCACTTTTTCAGTCGACTGAGCTAGTGTAAATTTCAACCCGATAGCAACACCCAATTCAATCCATTCCTTTTATAGTTTAATTTAATGGAGGTCAGTCGACTGAGAGGATCATTTAATCGACTGAACCTATATGTTTTGATTTTTTGAAACGTTATTTTTATTTATTTTCTTATATTTTAATTTTATTCCTATTGGACATAAAAGCATGGTTATAGATTTTTATTTATGATTAAGAGGTAATTCACTATCATTTAACATGGTTCTAGCACATTCTTGTATAGTCCTATTTTTGCGTTCTACTACTCCATTTTGTTACAGTATTCTTGGAAAAGAAAAGTTATGTGTAATTCCTTTCTTAATACATTTTTTTTTCAAAATTCTCCTTTTTGAACTCTCCTCCTTGATCGCACCTAATCGTTTTTGATTTTGATTGACATTTGATTTTGAATTCTTTTAGTAAATATTTTACACATATCAAAGGCTTCACTATTAAGTTTTAAGAAAACTGTACATGTAAATCTAGAAAAATTATCTACAATTACCAAGACATATCTATTATGATTTATTGATTGTATTTGCAATGGTCTAAAAAGGTCTAGGTGAAGAAGTTCAAGAGGTTGAAAAGTAGAAATCAATCTTTTTATTTAAAAGAACCTTTACGAAGTTTTCCTAATTGACAAGCACCTCACAAATTGTTGACATTAAAACTCATTTTAGGAAGATCCCTAACAAGTTCATATCTAGCAACTTTAGAAAGGTGTTTAAAATTCAAACGACCAAATCTTTTGTGCCAAATCCAAGGGTCATTAGATTTAGTCAAAAGACACAGATTGTCATAGACGGTTTCATACTTAAAATGTAAATGTTGCGTTTCCTACTCCCTTCAAAGATAATGTTTGACTCATTATCTTTTTCAAATTTAATTTTAAAACCCTTATCACATAATTGACTAATACTAAGAGGTTATGTTTCAGATTCCTAACTAGCAAAACATTAGAAATAGTTGGAGTTTTAGAGTTACCTACATTACCGATGCCAATCACATATCCTTTTGAATTGTCTTCGAAGTTAACTGATCCACCATCTTTGTAGACAATATCCTTCTAGATCTCCAGATTTCCAATCATATGTCTTGAGCATCCACTATCCAGAATCCATTTGTCTTCTTGATTTGTGTTGTTTGAACGTCAAGTGTCAGTTCACCATTAGCTATATTAAAAACTTGTTCCTGCAATTTAAAATTATACCTTTCTAACATATCAAGTGGCTTTTCAAAACAATTAATTTCTAATAACATGTTGGTTTCACAAAATTGTTTTCTACAAAAGTGTTAAAAATATTACTAGTCATTTAAACTTTTCAAAAATCAAATTACGATTTTTGAAAATCTAGTGCTCTGATACCAAACGAAGATTGCAGAATTATGGATCTTAAGGCTAATTAAACACTAAAGGGGGTGAATAGTGTATTGTATCTTTTGTAAACCGTTTTAATTTTTTTTCATGTTAAATATTAAATCCTAAATTAACAACACGAAATTATACTATAAATAGTCATAAAAATCACAGATAAAAATAAAAGCAGTAATGCAAAGTAAAGAGTTAGAGAGATGACACCAGAAATTTTATACTAGTTTGGATTTCTCCTACATCCAGTCCCGTACAATTGCTTGTGCAGATTTCTTTTCAAATGCCAATCTTTAAATGAGTAGAAGGCAAACCCAAACACGATCTCGATTCCAAGGCTACATGACACACCATCTTGATTTTCCGAGCTCAGGGTACACCCACTTGATTTGGACGGGCTACAAGCACACCTACTTAGATTTCCAGGCTACCAAGCACACCCACTTGTTTTGAATGGCCTACAAGCACACCCAGGCAAATACAAATAGAGTTTGATGGTTTTTCCAAAGACAATTTCTTGAACTTTGGATACAATGGATCCTATAGCTTCTTGGACATCACTTTGATCTTTGATTTGAGGGAGAGATGATTCCGAAACAGTAAGAAACTAATAGTGAATCAATACAATGATGTTTGAATTGATTCTATATGATTTTGAAAAGAATATGGTATATTTTAATGGATTTTTCAAGAGAGTAAGAGAAGGGAAGAAAATAAGTTAATAACTATCAAAAATTTCATTTGGACTCCCCTTTATGCAGTGAATAAACATATGTGTTCATTCGCGAAGAGTTACGACGAATAGATATTTCTTTTCAAAACCTGAAAAATCATTTGGCGGCATGTATGTCGACATATACTTACCATGTATGTCGACATATACATGTAAGTTTTGAAAACTAGTTGCTTTTAAAATGTTTTGAAAATCCTATACTTTGTAAACTAATTTGATACTTTGTAAACTAGTTTGAACATAGTTTATAAACATTTTAAACTTTGAAAACTTTTATAAAATATTTTGAAATTTATTTTGAAAATTTATTTTGTTTTAAAAATACTAAAGATAGAAAAAATAAGAGATAGAAATCAAAGGTTGCTACCAGGGACTTTAACAGTATACTATGACTCTATACACTATGCTATAGTCTTGAGATCTTCATATCTTGGTCTTTGTGCTCATTAGTCTTCATGTCCATTTCTTGAGTCTTTATACTGTACAGTTTTTGATTCAACACCTGTGTAATATCCTGCACAATATACTATATATCTTTAAAAAACATTAGTATTTATATTTTATATGAATGTATATTGTTGTTATCATCAAAATCAATAACTGAGGTATTAACAGTCATTGTGTATGGAATTCTATATGATTACTCTCCTTGGATTTATGTTAGTTTGTTTTGAATGAATTTTAATTATATTAAAATGCGTATATAATTTGAATCAATTGTAATAAGTCATTTTTTTCAAGCTTTAGGAATTCAGTAGACCGAGCCACATTTCTAGTTGACTGAGCTAGTACAAATTTGATCCTGATAGCAACCCCCAATTCAATCGGTTCCTTTTGATAGTTTTAATTGACTAGGTTAGTTGACTGAGAGGATCATTCAGTCGACTGAACCTGTATGTTTTGATTTTCTGAAATATTATTTTATTTATTTTCTTATATTTTAATTTTATACCTATTGGATATAAAAGCATGATTATAGATTTTTATTTATGAATTATATTAAGAACTTTCTAAAGAGTAATTATAGAGTTGTAAATTTATTCGATATATTACCTAATATGAATCTTTTATTTTAGAAATTCATTATACATATATTCTTTTAGAATTAGATCATATTTATTTATAAACTATTTATTCAAAAGTTTTTAATACAGTATTTAATAACAATATCAAATATTCATATAAAGAGATTTGGAATTTATTAGTAACTTAAAGGTAAATAAATTATATTAGAAGTTATTTAATTTATTTATAGAAGTGTTTAAATTATAGGGAATTTAGAAACAATTCATATAATAATGTTTAACTTATAAAGTGATTTGGGAGTTGAATTATATATATACATATATATATATATATATATATATATTGAATTGTAAAGGGATTTCTATATTTAAATCTTATATTGCGATTATAATAATAAATCAAGAGTATTATCTAATAATTAAAGTAACAGTTATTATTCTAAATGTTTGTTTAAATATTATTCTATTAACCTTATTGTAATTCATGTTCCTTCCATATTGATCTACTGCTATAAATGATTCACTGTTGATATTGATTTAAGTTATATTTTAAGATGATACAACGATGATAGCATTCTAATTGATCAGTGCTATTTTATTCTATGTGACGAGAAATATGAATAAATGGTTTAGTGATACCGTCTGGTATGAGACATTCGGTAACACTATTTTGGTTATTCTTAGGACTCATTACATAGAATATTGAAGGAGTGAGTGTTATATGTGAGCACTGAATAAACAGACTAGTAACATACGTTGGTATTGGACGTTGTTGTGATATTTATTCAGTTATTCTTTTGCTCGTGAATGACACTGACAGGGGTTATGCTATATGTGATACTCGTTGCATTGAGTACTTTATAGCCGAGTATTAGCTTATATATAGAGCCATGTGTCAGCCATTATGTATACTATATGTCTATTAACCCATGTTCAGCTTCCTTTCTATTTCGGTAGTAAACCAGATTGGCTAGTATCCGCCCCAACGACTTGATCGTAGGGTCGCGCCTAGGTCCGCGACACCGTTGTTGTATATTATACTTGATGCCCGTTGTAGTAGTGGTGGATGGGTTTTTTCCCATAGCCCGTTATGTTGCTTAGTCTAGCACTCTATTACCATTTGGGGAAAAGCATGGTCATGACTAAGGCTATGTGTAGATGAGCTATTGGTGGATGGGGTCACGATGTCCGTCGAGGTAGCTGAAGACTGTAGGACAAATTCGGCTATTAGTAGAAGGCTAGTAGACCCTAGGTTCCTGGAGCGGGCATGCATACATCACTCTCTCTTCTAGTTTTGGCATGGAAGACAGACATATATGAGATGAGATTATACCTGAGATTGTGTCCAAAGTATAGTCAACCCTGTATCCTTTTTTGACATGTATGGTCATCTATCTATTTAGATGATGGCACATGTAATTATTTTGATCATGGCAGACCTAGGAATGTCCATTATATATATATATATTCATCTTAGGGAATTATTGTGTATTATCCTGATCATATTCTTGATTTCTATTGAATTGTTTTATATATGTGATGACACTTTTCTATATGGTTTTCTTATGGATATGGTTTTGAGATATTTTAAGGCCATTATGCTATATTATTTATACTTTTCATATTATCATTGTATATTATAATAATAGCTATCATTATAGATGTTATCCGACCTTTTGACCTGGCTATATATCCAGGATGACTGGACAAGTTAGACTCGATGATAGACAGAGAAAGCAGTTCAAAGAGGTGATAACAGAGTCCAGAGATCAAGCACAGATAGCAATATGGAGTAACGATCAGACGAAACCGAGAGATGGACTCTACAGAACATTCTAAGTATGGATTATATTCTCAAATAGGCTAGGGATCGGGTATGATCCCTACCTTTATACAAGGGATTGGGTCGTATCAGCTTAGCAGTTCAACTTAGTGGAGATTGATTGGTATCTCAAAATCCAAAAGTCAAATATGCAAACACTTTTGGTTACATGGAGTTAACATGAAGGGGGACCCACCAGAGGGATCGCAAGACCCCACGTGACCATTAAGTCTACTTCTTATGCTCCTGTTGAAGGCAATGACGACGTTAGCGTTTAACAGGTTGATCAGAACGTACAACTAGCTTTTGCCAATCCCCAGAATCATGCTGATACCATCACTAGAGCTGATTTTGAAATCCTGATGAAGGAATTGATGGATAGCCGTCAGAAGCTCAACCAGTAGATCCAAGCTAACATCGATTTGATAAAACAGTTAAGGGATCGACATGGGAAAACAAGGAGGGAGCCTACTCCATATTCAGGATCAGAAAACTCTTCTTCATCCGACGACTAGCACATAGCCAGATAGTGCAAAACTGAAGCATACAATACTGGGATGTCAAGACAAAACCAAGTGGCCCACTACCACTGACCAGCACCGATCAGCTCTGATCCCTCTACAAGGATCAGTGCCGACCTCTTCTCCCATGGAGGGAATCACCAATCAGCTGGAGGGGCCCTCTCCGAAGGTACTGCAATTGATCAGGATGCTGGAGCTCTGGTGAATGTAGTTGAATCACAGTTGAGAGATGATGGTAGGACCACAGCTCAAGAGATGGATCAAGTGCAAGAGGAGCAAGGCAATATGGTATTATCCATAGACATGGACCGGGATATTCACGTAAGGTCGAACATGACCATCACTTGGCCTCAACTCTTCAAACACCAGACTTAACAGCCATGGTGAGGCAGCTTGTGAAAGAAAGTCAAGGCTTAACTAATGATGATTTGGGACTATCCAGGAACCATGTTCGGTTCATCGATAATATTCTATATGCAGAGTGTCCACGGAGTATTAATATGCCTTCGATGCCTACTTACATGGTAAAAACCGACCCCGGATAGCATCTTATAAGGTACGAATGGCTTATGGACTCCGCCAGAGCCCCTGATGTAGTCAAGTGTAGATGTTTCCCTATTTTTCTAGAGGGAGTTGCAACCATGTGGTTCACTAAGTTACCACCACGGTCTATTTCTTCATTTCATGCGTTAGCACTAAAGTTTTTGGAGCAGTTCCACATGCATGCGCCTCACCCCAAAGATGTTATGTCTCTCTCCAACTTGGTTCGGGCACGGGGTAGTCGCTTAAAGATTACCTAGAAAGGTTCAATGCAACTATTACAGAAGTCAGTAACCGAATGATGATGCAATACTCATGACACTGACTAGGGGAGTCGACCCCAGTTTCAAATTTGGTGATTGGTTGGAAGGAAATCCTCCTTCCACATTAGACCGTTTCTTTTCAAAAGCGGCTCAGATTTTGAGAAAGGAGGAGGCAAAGTGAACTAGAAAGAGGGATGTTGCAGGCCCAAGTGCCGAAGGAGTACAAAATAATGTAGCAGTAAAACAGTTTGGTGATAGTTCTGGGAAAGTTCAGATTAATGTTCAGAATAAACCGAATGAGCATAAAAAAGGCGATGACTGAAACCGCGATCTAGGACAGGCTTCTTGGAGAGAGAAGCTAAGGATCCCTATGTATGACACATACATACCTTTGAACACGTCATTAGAGAACATCTATTTATCGATCTATAATGCCCTACAATACTGAAAACCACCTCCGAAAGAGTCGACGGAGAAGCAAAAGAAAATAGGGAAGTACTATAGGTTCCATGAAACCCATGGTCATAATACAAACAAGTGTCGTCACTTGCATGATATCATTGAGAAGTTAATTCATGAGAGAAAAATTGCAATAGTTTGTTAAAGCCCCGCAAGATGGTGAGCAAGGAACATCCGACCTTAATCGAGGATAAGCTCCTCCTAGTGCCAAGAAACCTAGATGGACCGGAGGAAGACTAATTATTAATACCATTGTTGGAGGACCGCATCCAGTCTACAAAAGCTGGCATGAAATGGAGCTTTATGCAAACGCGGTCAGGCATGTTGATTTTGAATGCTGTTCAAACACAAAGGACGGTGCTCCGGCCAAGCTACAATGTACTATGACGAATGACATAGTATTCTGAAGTAAAGATGCAGATAAGGTAAAGGCCCCTACGATCGATCCAATGGTGATCTTGGCCATGATCGGCCCCGCCTTAGTGCTAAAGATTTTGACTGATTATGTGAACACAATTTTCAAGAGGGATTACGACCAAAGCCAAAGAGCTGAAACCATACAAAGCCCGCATCCACGGCTTTAACGGTGTCGCTACTGAAGCGCTAGGCTATGTCAAGCTACCGGTAGAGTTAGGAGATGGCAGCCGTAGGAGAGTGTGGATGTTGCCATTCGTTGTGTTGGATGTGGACTCTCTATACAATGCCTTTTTGGACCAATCAGCCTACTGAATTCAGGGTAGCTCTTGCCCCTTGGTGCTTGACACTTAAATTCTCAATAGACAACGGTGTGGGAGTTGTTCATGGAGACTAGGCGACTGGACGTGCCTGTTATGTGGCTGAGTTAAGGGATGCTCAATAAAAAGAGAAGGGAAAAGATACGGAGAAGTGTCACTGCATAAAAATCAGTGAGGGTTAGCAACCAGCGTCTGAGCCTTGGCTCGGGCACCACAGTCGGTTCTATAAAGATATTGATCCAAGAGACGAAGAAGAAGAGCCCAAAGAATCCAAGGCTACACCCGTTGAGTCGATAAAAGATCACGGTCAATCATGACGACCCCTCATGGGTTCCGAAGATTAGATCACAGCTTAGCCTAGTGATGATGAAGGAGTTAGCTAGTTTTCTCCAAGCGAATCTTGATGTGTTCGCTTAGACCCATTCTGACATGTGTGGGATCTCGTCGACCATCGCGAGCTATGCATTAAATATCGACCCGAGGCATGCCCCGGTGAAACAAAAATGACGAGGCATGGATTCGAAAAGATCTGCCACCTTTAAAGAGGAGATGGATAGGCTCAGAAGCAACGGGTTTATCTGGAATGCCCTCTAGCCGAAGTAGGTATCTAATCCTGTTCTCGTGAGAAAAGAAAATGGTATGTAGCTGACATGTTTTGACTACTCAGATCTAAACAAGGCATGCCCATATGACAGCTTTCATGTTCCATGGATCGACCAGCTGGTAAACTCGACCGCTGGACATGAATTACTTTCATTTATAGATGCGTACTACGGATATGATTAAATCCCGATGCATGTCCCTGACCAGGAGCACACCAGTTTCATTACCAATCCGGAACTGTATTACTATGTTGTGATGCCGTTAAGGCTAAAGAATGCCGAAGCTACCTATTAGGAATTGGTCAACTGTATGTTCGAAGACCAGATCAGACGATCGATGGAAGTATATATAGATGATATGCTCGTGAAGTCATGGAGATCAAATGACCATATCGATAACTTGGCAGAGATGTTTAGTGTTCTTCGAAAATTTAGAATGAAACTCAATACCTTGAAATGCCCTTTTGGCATTGCGTCAGGGAAATTTCTGGGTTTCATCATTAACTCCCAAGGAATCAAGGTAAATCCCAAGAAGATTCAAGAAATTTGAAACATCCAAGTGCCTAAAATGATTAAGCTGGTATAGAGCCTTAATGGGAAGGTCGTCACCTTAAGCAGATTCATCTCCAAGGCCACGGACAAGTGTATTCCCTTCTTCGATTTAATTAGAAGAGGGAAGAGGTACTTTGAATGGATGCAGAACTGCATTGACACATTTCGAGCTCTAGTAGATCACTTAGAGAGACCTCATATTCTATCCAAGCCACTAGATCATGAAGACTTATACGTCTACTTAGCGGTGTCGGCACATGCCATAAGTGTCGCACTGTTGCGTGAAGAAAATGGGATCCAAAGGCCAGTATATCATGTTAGCAAGCGATTGACAGGTACTGAAAGAAACTACCCGAAGCTGGAAAAGCTCGCGTACTGCCTATTGATTACGTCACAAAAACTCTGTCCTTACTTCCAGGCTCACCCCATCAACGTCTACATAGACCAGCCATTATGGTAGGTCCTACAACGACCTGAGACGTTTGGAAGTTTGCTTATGTGGAACATCGAGTTAAGCCAACTCGATATCACTTATCTCTTTCGAAGAGCTATCTAGGGACCTATATTGGCAGACTTTATAGCTGAATTCACTGCGCCAGACGACTCCTAAGAAAGTAGCGAAGAACCGACCGTCGGATGGAAGATGTATACGGATGGAGCATCAAATGATCAGTGTTCTGGCGTCGGAGTCGTGTTAGTGACTCTGGAGGAGCAGTCGATCTGCTATGCCTTGAAACTCGACTTCCCTGCAATGAATAACGAAGCCGAGTATGAAACCTTAATTGCCCGGCTCAAACTTGCCAGAGAATTGGGAGTGAAAACGTTACAAATCTTTTATGATTCTCGGTTAGTAGTATGCCAAGTCAGGGGAGATTATCAGGCCAAGGTGCAGCGACTTGTTCCTTATCTTGTCCGGGTCTAAGAGCTATTAACCAACTTCGAGTACTACACCATTACACACATCCCTAGAGAACAGAATGAGAAAGCCGACTTACTGGCCAAACTGGCTCGTTCTGGGGATGCATAGCTAATGGGCTTGGTCCCAGGTAAAGTACTTAATGCTCCAAGCATTGATCAGATAGAGATCGATTGGGTCTTAGAGACGGAACCAGAAAAAGAGTCGTGGATGACTCCTATCAAAGACTATCTACAATGGGAAATCCTTTCTGAACGGAGGAATGAAAAACGGCAGATCCTTCGCAAAGCTTCATGCTACATCATTCAAGAAGGAATTATGTTTAGAAAGGGTTTCTCCGTACCCCTACTTTGGTGTATCGCCCACGATGAAATCAAGTGAGTATTATGAGAAGTCCACGAAGGAGAATGTGGTGATCACATTGGGGGGGGGAGAAATCCTAGCTAAGAAAATACTCCGCTATGGGTATTACTGGCCAACTGTCAATCGGGACGCAACCGATTATGCCAGATGATGCAACAAGTGCCAGATCTTTGCAAAAATTCGGAAAGCCCCACCGATTGAATTTACTCCAATGGTCAGTCCATGGCCATTTACGACTTAGAGCATTGACATCATCAGCTCCTTACCGATTTCTAAAGGTGGTACGAAGTATGCCATCGTAGCAATTGATTACTTCACTAAATGGCTGAGGCCAAACCTTCGGCCATGATCACAATGAAGAAAGTAACCAACTTTGTTGTTCGAAACATCATTTGTCATTTTGGTCTCTCCCATACAATCATAACTGATAACGAAATCCAATTCGACAGCTCTGAATTTAAAGACTTCTATCGCCGGTATCACATTGAGAAAAGATTTGCGGCAGTTGCTCACCCTCAAGCTAATGGACATGTCAAAGCTGTTAATAAAGTCATAAAATCTAATCTGAAGAAGCGTTTGGAGAAGGTTAGAGGCAAGTGGGTTGATGAACTCCCGTTTGGATTATGGGCATACTGAACCACCCACAAGTCCTTGACTGGCCATACTATATTTGCCCTTGCTTACGGCTACAAAGCCGCTATTCCTATAGAAATTGAAGTCCCTTCTCATCGAGTGACTTACTACGACCCTGGAACTAACCGAGATCTCCTTTTAGAATCTATAGACATGGTCGATGATAAGTGCGAAGAAGCTAATTTGATGGCAGTTGCACACCGACACCGAGTAGCCCGATATTACAACACAAAAGTCTGACCCAAGACCTTTGAAATTGGCGATCTCGTCTTGAAGCAGATCTTTCCTTGCCTCGCACATATGGGTCCTGTAACGACCCACTATTTTGGACCATTCAAATCGATAATAATCCACATATGTCAGACTTGAATAATTCAAAATAATAGACTGTTAATTTAAATTTGGCAAAACTCAGTATATACAGTAAATAAAATAATCACAGATCACAGACACAGAGCAATATAACAATAATGCAGCGGAAACAAGAAAATAGTAGTTCATGAAGCTACTATATATACATAACAGAGTTAAACATGATACAACAGAAGTCTCGATTACATAGATATCTCAATACAATAGTCAAATACAAGATCTGAATACATCACTGGAATCAACTGGATAACTGATAGTAGAATCGATATATAGCTGGATCTCCAAGCGAAGCTCCAACTCCAAAGGTGAGTCTCGAACACTAGTACACTCAGTCTGACCCGAGCGTAAAGCAAAACACAAAACACTCGAATCAGGATTAACATCCTTATATCAATAAATCCAACTCAAGTGAAATAACAACTGAAATACAAGTAACTCAAAGGATGTTTGGGATAACCATCCTCTAAGGATCCATTAAACTATCTACTATGTAGTAGTGTACGCTAAGTAGATAATGTCTAATCAGTAAAGTACGATATCAAAATAGCGTTAAGTCATGGACCATTCCACCCTTAACACATTTTTACCATGTCATAGTCTATACAGCACCCTAAGCCCCACCGTAAACTAGTGGTTATCAGAGGGTACCCCATAGGTATAACACAAAAGAAATCGTAGTGGTCGCGAATAGGATAATCAGTATGACAAGGTACATGAGGCGATACCAACTAGGATACTAGTAGTTGCGTGATCCAGACTGATGTTGAGCATAGAAGCTACTACCTCAACACCGCGAAACAACACTCCCAAATCAAAGGGGTGCACCCAAATCGAATCACAAAAGTAATAGATATGGTATCGAAGAAGTGTGTCCGCTAGAGGTAGCGAACCTCAATGGCCCGGCGCGGCTCTTGTTTTAGTCATGTCAGGGGTCATCCAATATCGTTCTCTTTCTTCAGTCAACGCGTTCACCAAACCATCCACTTCATTCTGGATCAACACTCCGCGTATATTAGTTATTAAAGTGGTTTTCGGTATCGACAGAGAGTATGTCCTTATCCAATCCCGGTCTCTTTAATAACTACGTATTAATTACACCGATGGTCATTTAGTAAACTTTCAAAATAGTTTATATTTCAAACCGAAATATCATTGCCATTTCAAAACCATATCCATACGATATCAATTTCACTTTAAATAAATCCATTTCCAAAATCATATCACTTTCCAAAGTTATATCGCTTTCGAAATCGTAGTCTTTAAAAATCAAAACACTTTGGAAACCAAAACCTTGAAATTCATAATACTTTGAAATCATAGCTTGAAATCATAACATTTTGGAAACCTAACACTTTCCTCTTAAACGGTTTAGATATTAAAATTTGTATATATAGAAAAATAGTTTATACAATAAAATAGCTTATATAAAATAGTTATAAGTTAAAATAGTTTATAATAAAATAATTTATATTGAAAATGATTTATATTAAAATAATTTATATTAAAATTTATTAAGTAAAATATAAATAGTTTTAGATATAGTTTTAAATACTTTATATAAAAATAGCTTCCTTAAATTTCACAAATCAATTCACATAGACTCGAATTCCAAAATTAAAATTTAATCAAATCTCAAATCATCAATTTCAACTCGATTCAGCTTCTAAATAAACCATTTCAAATTATCAATTTCAAATACATATTTGAACCACAAAATAAGCCATTGCAATTTCAATATATTTCAAAGCTTTAAATATTCACATTTTAAAACTATATTTGATAATTCCATTTATATCTCAATTTAATTTCATTACATTTTGTTTCTGAGATATTTCTTTAATCATTTCAATACATCTAAATACGACTTCAATTTAAAATTTTAAATAAAAAAAATCCCATTTAAATTTATATAAGTTTGAAATATTCATTTAAGTCACTTTTAATCAAATTCAAGTTATAAAACATATCTTTAAATTTTCAAATTTAATAAATTTCAAATCAACCTTATTTAAGTAAAATTCTTAAATAAATATAATTTCAAATCAATTTCAATTTATCTTTCCAACCTGAATCATTATAAACTCTATATTTGAAAATATAAATTTACATAAATACTTAAACATTATTTTATATTGATTAAATCGACTTTATTAAATCAACTTTATTAGATCTTAAAAATCAATATTTATTACAACCATATATTTCCTTCAAAACCATAGAAATCATTTTTCAAATATTTATATATAGACTAACGGTGTCTGTATATAATTTTCTACCCTATGGTCAAGTGATACGGATATTTATCATTTCAATCCGTAATTTAAATATATATACGGGTATATATCTTTTCAACCCGTAACCCCAAATTCAATTCAAATGAAAATCGCTTGGGTTTATCATTTCAACCGATAACGATTTTCTCCTATTCTACAGATCGTTCGGGTATGTATCATTTCAACCCATAGTGAATTCTATATTAACAGGGAACTTGCAGAGTGATAACAGATATGATAAAAATATAACAACAGTAACAGGCATATATCATCAGTGATAAATAACAGATAATGGTGTCAGATGTCACAGGTGAATAGATACAGATAATGGAATATATATAGAAATATAAATTTCAGATAATGGTGTCAGATGTCACATGTGAACAGATATAGATGATGGCATATATATATAGCAATGTAAATAACTAGCAGCAGCATATTTCAATTGTCGTTTCAATTGAAATCAAATTTAATAAATAAAAGAACGTTAATCGTGAGTGATTTCTCACCTTTCGAGGCTAGAGAGATGAACGAAGATGAGAGAAGTTACGAATCCAAGCACGAATCCAAACAACAAGGTTGGCACGAATTCGACGAATACAGCTGATAATAGAAATCGATAAATAGAATCAGCTCAATGGAAACATAAATTACTATATATTTTTCATGAAATCAATTTTTACTTTTAAAATAGTAATAAAACAATATATATAATTAAAGATCATTGTTTGTAAATTAAACACATAGATTAAAATCAACATATATGCATAATAGGTTAAAAATCAATACCTATATAAACTAATAGATATACAGGCAAATATATAAACATATGTGTAACATATATACAAGTTATGTCTTTAGAAATCAATAATTAAATTAAAGTCTATTTAATTTGCAAAATTTTGTTACAAAACTAATTCATATACTAACAGGATTTAATGTATACCATAACCTTTTTTTTTTAAACAAACATAACATATGATATACCGTACTTATCTTATATATGTAAACTGGTTAGAACTTTATATAATATATATATACACAGTACATACGTTTTAAACATCACTATTATATATATAGTATATTATCTTCATAAAAGACATATTATATATAAGCTAATATTATACAAATTTATAAAATGGTATATATCAATACGACATATGTACAAAAATGTACAGGCGTATGCCTTCTTATATAAATAGACATAGTACATTATTAAAAATTGACATACCATACTTCATTTAAAATTTGGAACACTATAACATATACAGGTAAATATATAGCAGTAGTCAAATATCTATATATTGCCATAACCCATATACATACTAGGCTTTGCTAGAAATAAAATAAAACATACATAAATTCTCACATCATATATGTTATATAACCAACATAGTAATACCATGTAATAAATAGAGGAATATGGGAGTGCTTACTGTTTCAACTATGAGTGGACACAGCAAAATCGAGCAAGAGAAAAAGGAAGGGGAGGTGTGGTCGCTGGGTTCGTGCGGGAAAGCAGAGGCTGCCGTCGGCCGAGATGAAGCGGCGCCGATGTGAACTGCCTCGTGTCTCGCATGGCTACCCTTCTGGCGGCAAGGCTTGACGTGGGGTTGCGGCACTTGCGTCAGTGGCGGAGAGCGGCTGCGCTAGGAGGCGCGCCGTGACGATGTGAGCGAGGGACGGAGGGAAGCATCGGTGATTTGGAGTTTGGTGATGTGATGCGCGGTGGAGAGAGGGTGGTTGCTCGGTTGCGCTGGAACGAGGAAGGAGTTTTGAAATAAAATGGAAGATCTGGGAAGAAAATAGAGGTGGAAGGAAAAAAACAAAGTTTATTTTGTTATTTCCTTTGTTTGAAATAGTGGGGAACGTGTGTCAGGGACAAAATGAAAAGGAAGATGGTGAAAGTTCCAACAGCAAAATATTTATTGAAATGGATGGAACGTTGGGAGTCAGCTACCAATTTAATTCATGAATTAATAAAGCAAACAGTAAACAAATGGAAGGACAACCGGTTTGAATTTTTGAACTGGTAGGTTAGTGAAAGTAAAGGCCGAATTTTGAAAAGAGAACAAAGTAAAGTGTTCATTGTTTTTCTCACGGTGGGCAACGAACGGACACAGAGAACCCAAAAGCTGAAATTTCATAACCGATATGGTTATCCGCTTGCAGTTTTTTTTGTGTAACAGACACCGAAATTGACAATCGAATATACCGTAGAGATCAGCACGACGAGACGATCAAATTGGTATATAGATGTTAGTGGTACGACTGAATTATAAAAAAATTCGAATTTTCCTACTAGCGGAAAATGCAACAAAAACGCAGAAAAATAAGATCGACGGAGCTAAAGAAGTCCGAATTTGGAAAAATGAAAAATGACGTCTTGCTCAGAAGATGGTTTAGAATTTTTCTATGTAAAATATTCAGGTTTCGAAAACATTTTATTTTCATCAATTTCTGACTGATTAAATTGAAATAAAATTACACATGAAATAAACTTTCATAGTTTTGGATGAAAATTTACCAGTTTCTATGTTTAACTAGACGCATTTCAAATATTAAATTTTTATTTCAAAATTTTATTTTTAAACTTCCACAAAATTTCAATTAATAACGTTATTAAAACAGTTAAATTTTACGGGTCGTTACAGGTCCCAAATGTGAAGGACCATATGTCATCGGTCAGAAGCTTAGAGACGGAACTTTCAAGTTAACAACTGTTGATGGCGTTACACTGCCTAGAGCATGGAATAGCATGCAGCTACGATGCTATTTCACTTAGTTTATTTTCATTCAGTTGTATTTCTTCTAGAATCTGCTTTCACATTTGAATTCAAAATTATGTAATAAGACAGTCTTTGTCAATTCCCTTTTAGTTGGCAATAAAACTTGAAGTTTAGTCCATATCTGTGAACCGCCAGTGCATTGTATAATAGCTGTGATATATGACCAACTTACATCAACATATACAAACGTGTAACCAAAGTTTGGTGCCGACCAATTACCCAAGTCCATAATCGAATTAAATAAAATGAACGTGACTCAACCGTTCGTCCACTAACTCCTACCTATAATCCAACGGGTGGAGCATAAAATAAAAAAGGGAGGTGACTCGACCATCCATTAACCAATTCTTTCCCACCATTTGATGAGAGAAACATGAAGTTAGAATGATCATGATACAACCAATCACTCAATAACCATTACCCCAGACCTGGGGCTAAAATAATCAGCCGAGGAAAATGCGGTTCGAACATTTTCCGAAATAACTCTAAGTCCCCAGAGTGTGGACTGGAGTATAAGCATCAAACGGGTGCGATTGACCGCCCATCCACTAACTCTATTCCCCAGAGTGTGAATAAGAGTATAAACAAACGAATGAGCATGATTCAACTGCTTATTAACTAACTCTGACCTGAATCTGACAAGAAGAGTATAAACTTATCAATGGTGGAACTTGACCATCCACTGAATAACTCTATTGGCCCAAGACTGGGAGCAGGAGTATTATCACTTAACCACTGCATTCGACAGCGTAGCACCATGACTCAGGCCTAGCGTCTGGTACGACTTAAGACTACGACCGAAAGGTGGTCTTGAGATAAACTTATCGGATCAACACCCGAATTAACGGGTGACCGTATGGCACTACAATTTGGATGATGAGCAATGAATTACAAGTATGTTGAATGGAAAACGTAATAGCTCGAACACTTAAATAAACTTACACAAGAGTTGAATAGAAACAAAAGAACTTTTATTTACATACTAAACTTGGAAGCTAAGTACAAGTTTATGTCCAACAAACTAGAAAAAAAAGGGAGACTATTATTGTTCTGAGCTATAAAGAAGTGTAAACCCAGTGTTACTTCTTTTTTGATGACTTCTGTTTCTTCTTCTTGGAATCAAGAGAAATCTCCCTCGAACTCCCTCCTCCTCTTTTCTCTCCTCTCCTACCACTCCCTTTACCCTTGAGCGGAGTGCTCTGGGTTGATCCAGCAGGTGTGCCATGCGCAGTTCCAGGCTGAGGAGTGGAAACTGGGATGCTTGAAGAGGACATTACCGAGAAACTCCCAATGCCCCCAGGTGGAGAGATGTGAATGGGGGCAAAAATGGCCTCCCCGGCCAGAACTATAGATATGGGAGGAGGAACGATTTCCAACTTTTCTTGTTTGATCTCTATTGCAAGAAGAACATCCACCTCAAGTTTCTGCTCCATCTCATGCATGGAAGGATCTGATGAGGAATGGTAAACCCTAGTAATAACAGCGTCATCATCAACTTGAGTCTTCTTATTTAATTCACCTCCTTCCTTCAACAAAGCGCCCATCAAGCGCTCGTCAAAGTCCATAACTTCCTTGTCCGAATGTTTGAGATGTTGCCGAAGTTGTTACAGTTTCAGACTCTATCGCCGGGATTTGTGGTCCTAGTTGAGTGCCCTAGGAGGGAGCAAAGTGATAGTAGGTAGATCTGAAGCTGAAGAAATGCAACGAGAGGGTTAGAAATGTAGATTGGAGATACATAGATTTTTTGAAAAATGGGAGAAGTCAACGAAATACCCTCTTCAGTTGGAACTTCCACTTGAGCCGGAGTACCGCTGGATGCTCCTTTTAGGATGGGAGAGAGGACAGTAAATTTCAGAAGCAGTGGTTCCTCTGGGTTATAACTAATGTCGGTAGAGGAGTCCACATTGGAGCTAGGGATAGCTTGGGTCCTCGGAGTTTAATCACCCATAGCGTCATGCTGCATGAATCCAGAACCCTCGCCTATCTCTTGTTAAGAAGCAGCGGCATGCTCCTCATGGATCAAGAGTAGGCCCTCATGCAAAATTCTGGTTTCATCGCCCCTCAAGACTGCCTTTTCCTATTGCGTCGGATCAATATCTTCAGCCCCAAGATCTCTCATCTCATCTTCAACTATATGTTCCCAAGCATGGGCAAGATGGTAGGGGTAGTCACCCTGGAGCCATTCAAAATTTCTGAACTTCAAGACATTAGCACTTTAAGAGATAAGCAACGGATTTAGCTTATCCATAACCTCCTCCCTGGTTTGTTTCTTTGCATCCTCCACTACTCTCTTTACGAGAGCATCAATATCTCTAGCCTTCTCAATGGCTGCATCCCTCTCAAGTGTAACCGTGACCAGTTCATCACAAGCCTCATGGCCAATTTTCTATGCTTCGTCTTTCTCTTTTATCTCATGGTCTTTAATTCAGCTTCACTTCTTCGGGTGGTATCTCTCTCGATCATCGGTCCATGATTTCGATGGTGCAACTACTCAACCTCAATCAAGTGTCTCGATGATGGATTCTTCGGTTCATTTTTCAGCCTATGCCTAAGATTTCCTTAAGGCATCTAACTCAACATCAAGAGTGGAAATGATCCGTTTGTTTTGAGCTTCTTGGTGGTTCAACTTTTCAATTTCCCACTGCCTCTCTTTGAAGACTTTGGAGATCCTCTTCGCTGCTCTCATCCATTCATTTTACTGCTTATAAATATCGATCACGCAGTCAACTGTCATTTGCTGGATATTCTCTGGAACCCTCTTTAGGTTGGGCATAAACATAAACCCTCGAAGCAAACAGTTTGGAATTCTTCTCTAAGCTAGGCTATATGGGCAGAATTATCGACATATTGGTCTTTAGTAACGACTTGAGTTACGGCGCTATCTTTGCCTGGCCTGTGCGAAGGAGCCTCAGAATCACTATGACGTCTACGGTCAGAAGATCGTCCAGAATATGATGAAACAATCGGTTGTGTAGGGACTAAAACAGAGGGTGGGCCTCGTGAAATGTCAACCGGAGGGACATCGTCGTATCGATCCGACTGCCTATTTGGACCTTTTGGAGGAGAGGACCTAGATCTGGAACGGTGCTTAGAAGCAGAATCATGTGAAGAGTGGTCCCTATCACCCCTATCACGATAGTCTCGATCTTGACTGGAATGGTAACCGAGGTCGTATTCCCGACCGCTACTCTGGTGATACGAGCCCAATCGAGGCCTTTTAGTCTAGCGCGTTTTATTTTGCAAAGAATGGAACATATATTTCTTCTTCCCCATGGGTCTTGTAAGGAAAACAAAATTGAGTTAAATTTTAGTATTAAAGGGCATGTGACAAGTGCAATGCAGTGTTGTGGAGTGTGTGTGGATGTAAGTGTCATGGTGTCCCCCCAACGGACCAGATGAGAGAGCCTTACTGACTGGAGTAGCCTCTCCCCTAATGCTAGGAAGAATATCAGCACTAATTCTAATAGGAGAATCAGATCCATAATGCTCATATCGGTAATGTTATAAGTCTCAACATGATTTGGAATCGAATTATCCGATAGTCCCTCAAATATGTTTTCTAAATTTTTTGGGGGCTGAGAAGTAGACTGTTTCGGAGCGACTTGAGGAGTGACAGATGGCTTGGGCTACTCGGCAACCTGGCCTTTATGAAGCTTGTAGACAAGTTACTTCCTTTTTCTCTCCTTAGGTGTAGGAGGCTGTGTGCTTTGTGAGGATCTGGCCGCAAGTTCATGGCTAGAACCCGCATCACCATGACCTAATTTGTCATCATCACCCCCTTGCTTCGCCTTCTACGGCGGCATCCTAAGCCTCCTCGACCGGGGGCACGGCAGGATCGACATTCTTACCTCATTGCCCTATGACATCTCCTCCTTTGCCAGTACCCTCCTCAATGTTCCTAGATAGCCCGTTGCTGCAACCCTCATCTAGTAGGCCAAAGGCGAAAATGTGCTCATCGGTAATGAGAAACTTAATATCTCTATCTTTCGTAGGAGAATCCTTGAGCATTAAACCCACTTCTGAGTAACGACTATCGTTGGGTCGTGGGTGACTGCCTGTAATTTTCAAAATAACTACTTAGTTCAGGATGCGACTTGAATAAAAGCACTCAGGGTTAAATTTAAAGCGACATTTACGTCCTTCCAGGCATCGTCCCCTGAAACCAGATGCGTAGCGCACATAGAACCACTCATTCTTGAAAGCGCGAAGTTTGTTCCAAGCCCCGATTACGACCTGACAGCTAGGCGCCGCCTCGAGGAAGGTGTATGAGAGGCTTTCCCTTCGTCGCTTGAGATTATAGATGAACCTGATGTCTTTTGGAGGTTGCTCACGATGCAATATTTCCAGGAATATCATATATGTACCGTGTTGGAAAGCATAGCTATTCAGATGCAGCTGAGCCGGAGCCAGTCTCAAATAATATAACATTTTCCTGACGAATGGATTGAATGGTGGAACGCATCCCACTTAGTATATGAACTTATTGCAGGCAGTGTATCCCTCTGGAGGAAAATGAGCTCTATCATGGTGAGATGGAACTAATACATCATCATATGGAATCCCGTGCTTAATGTAAATTTTCCAAAGAGAAGCCTCGTCGACTTTCGAAGCTACGGAGCCTGCCGGATCTTCCAAGAATATAGCATCTTCTAGAGTGTGAGGAGCTGGCTCATCTTCTGCTTCATGAGTTTGTGTAATTTCCGGTACTTGATGTGAACTCTCATGTTGTTCAGATTGGTGACTTAGAGTGTTTAGGCAGATTTAGTTGCTGAGCTAGATTTGACATCAAGATTGCCATAAGAAGAAGTTTGTTCAGTGCCATAGCAGCAAAACGCTCGGAGCATTTGGAACCCATAGCTATCAAACTTAGCAAATAGTCATTATTAGAGAAAATAAACCTGTTCCCCGCGTGCTATATGTAAACTAATGTAGTATGGTGCAGTGTTGTGTGATGCAGTGATAAACAATTCAGAATTAAAATGACAGTTGTGAAAGAGACTCTGGGATTCGACCAGAGTGACCGTCATCGCTGACCGTCCCAACCGGCTTTGACGTCGATGGTTATAGATTTCATTTAAGAATCGGGATTAGTTATCGGCATATAGGAGTATGGTCTTCATGTACAAGTTCATGCGAATGGACAAGTCATATGAGTTCGAATATAAGATCCAAATGTTCGAGTTTGAGGTCATATGCAAGTCTCTAATCCATGTTCAAGCTCAAGGCAATGGGATGGTACCCGACCGTAATCTGGGCAGTATCGCCTTATACCATTTCGAACTCCCTAAACCCCTAACAGATCTCTCCTCTCAAATCACAACCGACCCCTATGTCTACATATTCAACATGCCTTCGTCACCGATCCCTACATTCGCTTCCTCATTCCTACGACCGATCCTACGATTATCTGCAATTCCATCATCATTTTCTCCGATCCGCTAGCAGAACCAATCCCTCCATCCGATTTGTACATCGCAACCGCTCCAATCTCTCCGTCACATTACAACGGATCCTTATACTCACTCCATCTCACGTCTCCCTATATCATCTTTTCTCCGATCATCCACGACCACTAGCTAAATCCCATCGTCTCATCATGCTAGACTATTAAATTGCGTACTACAAGATCAAAAACCCACATATATATGTAAAATAAAAAACAAACATGAGATCAAGGGTCAGATTAACTCAAGGAGGACGAGGTCGATGTGGGTTCAAGCTTGGATGTGGGATTGAATTGGCGAGATTGTAAGCGAAAAGGATTTGGAGTTTAGCGGGTGTTTCTGGTTAGGTGGAAGATTGGATCGACAAGAGGATTGAATAGATCGATGGTTTTCTCACGATCAAGATTTGTTAATGGCTGTTCTAAAGGGAAGTAAAGATTCAGATCGGTTGAGAGAGAAAATAAACGAAGTGGAGTGTAATAAGCTAAGTTAATAACTTATATATGCAAAAGTAGGCCGATGCCTCGAAGCCCAAAATCGATTAAGTCTACATAATGGAGGGATTAGGTCCGATCCCCCCACGTAGGAGATTTATACCGATCCCTTACCATTGTTAAAAAAAGAGAAAAAATATAGCAATGCAAATATATTTCATCTACATGATATTAGCAACGACCCGTGAGCATATGGGCGTGTTCGGGAGCTAACTACAAACGTGCACATGAATGTGCACGTATACATACCCAACTTTCAATTTCTTGAATCGGCGGGAATTGGATTATTACCTAGATTTCTCAGAAAAGAAGTTAATACAGGTAATCAAGGCCTACTACCTTAATTAATTAGCTCAATAGAACCGAGCATGGAACATTATCGACAAGTTACAATCCAATATTTATACTGTCGAATACCGACCATGCATCATGATGAATAGAGAGATACAACTCTTCGAAAGGATAATGACTATTCGGAAAACTAAATGGAATTCTTCCTAGCAACTCTAACTTGCTTCGGTTCAAAGCATGTCATATTTGAAATAAGACGTACTTTGGGGGGAAAGTGTTATCCAACCTTTTGACCCGGCTATATATCCAGGCTGACTGGACAAGTAAGACTTGACGATAGACAGAGAAAGCAGTTTAGAGAGGTGATAACAGAGTCCAGAGATCAAGCATAGACCATAATATGAAGTAATGATCAAACAAAACCAAGAGATGCACTCTACAGAACATTCTAAGTATGGATTATAGTCTTAACTAGGCTAAGGACCGGGTATGATCCCTACCCCTATACAAGGAATCGGGTCGCAGAGCTTAGCAGTTAAACTCAATGGAGATTAATCGATATCTTAAAATCCAGAAGTCAAATATACAAACACTTTCGGTGACATGGAGTTAAAATAAAGGGGGACCCTCCAAAGGGATCACGAGACCCCACATGGTCATTAAGAGGGATCATGGCCGATCCATATTCCTTGGGATTTGAGCCTGGCTATCGCTCATGTGACCTCGTCTGCATATGGAGATTCCACTGGCGATTTTTGAGGAAGATATTTGGCCGTCTCCCCCTATGAATACATGCTTCATGGTTTATTTGAAGGATCTTTACGCTGTTGTTTTCTTTGTACTCCATTGTGATTATGGATTCCAATCTGATCCCTGTTATACTCAGAATTCAAAGTCATTAATAACGCAATTTCATCAAAGTGGACATAGGCAACCAACGTTGAACCACTATAAATCGACATTTTCTTGTTTTTGCCTATTTTCTGTTTTTAATTGCTTTTTTTCTCTATTTTAATTTTAATTTATTAATTTATTTCTCTACACAAAATCTATTAGTGTTTGTGATCAATTTTGGTGAAAACAATAGACATAGTCTGACCCATGTGATATTTATAATACTCGGGTCAGTCTGAGGAGTTTCAGGTTTAGGGACGAGATGACTAATTTATGGATGTTAGGCATAGATGGAGACTAGGGTATTATCATATGTAGTCATTATATACACTAGATATGTAATTTGATTCATGTATTTATGTTTTGATATTAGTGTATATTTGATATATAATTTAGATTTATGTATACATTTCTATTACATATTATCGCTGCATTTTGACTCTATGTTCTTCTTGTTATTACTATATATTGTGCATTGTTCTGTCCTGGAGGAACACATGTTTATTGCTTTGTGCTGATACTATGTACGTATAGGTGAGTTATTTATCAGATGCTTAAATACGTCCCAATGTTAGCCCAAAGGAATATTCATGTGTGTACCCCATATCGTCTTATTCTTCTTATTACTCGACAGTATTACTTAGTAATACTCTTGAGTAGTATGGGTATAGAGGTGAGGGTGTTACAACTCTGCTACTTTTGGTTTAGGGCATCAGCTACCTTATTACCCTTCCTTAGTCTATACTCTATCCCAAAATCATAAGATGCTAAAAGATCCAACCACCTTTGCTGCCTCATGTTCAAATCCTTCTTAGAGAACAAATATCTTAAGGCTTTGTGGTTAATAAATAACTCAAATCTCTCTCCTAAGAGATAATATCTCCAAATCTTCAATGCAAAGCAGCTAACTCTAAGTCATGAGTGGGCTATCTAACTTCATGGGGTTGCAACTGCCTGGATCCATAAGCTATTTTATTTTCCAGCAAAAGGTAAGAATGGAGGCTCTAAAACTAATTTTAGAACGAGGGTTATGATCCTTATATAAAGGGGAGACTAGATAGAAAATGTAGGATTTAGATCCTTATTTTTCTCCTACTCATTCTCTATCTTTTAACACATCAAAACCCTACCCTTAAGACCATCATATGACCGGCCATACCATGGTCTAATCATGACCAGATATCTCAAGCCCCATACAGGCTTCAAACCTACTTCAAGCTTGAAAAATATTTATTTAGTTTAATCCAATTTAAATGTGTATCGATATCGTATATCGATTAATATATTTATAACTATTATAAACATAATTTTTAATACCGTTCACCATATCAAATAAAAACTTTATAACTAATATTTCATAATATTAATTAATTCAATTAATTTATAACAAGTATAAATTAATTAAATCATTTAGTCAAAGGAGTATTCAACTGATCAAATAAAAACTTTATACCGCCTTTTAAGCTGCTTTATTGAGAGTGATGTACTCGGCCTCCATCGTCGAATCAGCTTACTGTCTCTCGTTTGGAAATTTTCTAATTGATGGGTCTTCCGTTAAGCATAAAGACAAATCATACACTAATTTACTATCATTAATGTCACTCTAAAAGCTTGAATATGTATAGCCCTTCATAAGGAGGTCCCCATTCCTACAAATAAGGAATAAGTCCTAAGTATTTATTAAATACTTTAGTATACATTTTACGGCCATCCATGCTTTTTTCCAGGATTAGACTGATATCGATTCACACATCCCAATGCGTATGCTGCATCCGGTCTAGTACATAGCATAGCGTATATTATGGGTCCTATGACTGAAGCATAGGGAATCCTCTTTATACGCTCTTTCTCCTATCAACATGAAAAGTGACCATTTTAGAAAGGACGATTCCAGATCATGTTGGATCATTCCTACGCTTGGGATTTCCATACTGAACCTTTTCAGTATGATATCTATGTATAGGGATTGGGACAATCCCAACAACCTCTTAGGTCAATCTCTATAGATCTTTATACCTAGTTATAGGCTTCTTCTCCCAAATCCTTCATGGAGAAGTTCTTGGAAAGTCAAGCTTTCACTAAATGCAACAACGAAATGTCATTGCCAATCAATAGAAGATCACTAAAACATAGCACTAAGAATACGATCGCATTGCGCTATTCCTTTCTATATATGCACGCTTCCTCTCTGTTTTGATAAAAACCAAACTTTTTGATTACCTTATCAAAACACTTATTCCAACTTCTTGAAGCTTGTTGAAGTCCATAAATAGATTTTAACAACTTGCAAGCCTTGCACTCACTCCAACTAACTACAGAACCCTCGAGCTATGACATATAGATGGTCTCTTCTAAATCACCATTTAGAAATGCCGTCTTTACATTCATTTGCCATATTTCATAGTCAGAGAATGCAGAAATGGATAACATAATCCAAATGGACTTAGGGCATGTCTACGGGTGAAAAGGTCTCGTCATAATCAGCACCTTGAATCCGATGAAATAATTTCCAAACTAGCCTAGCCTTATAAGTCTATACTGCTTCCATTTGTATGTAGCCTTTTCTTAAAAATTCATTTGCAACCAATGGGTTTTATCCCTTTGGGTACGTCCAACAAAGTCCATACTTTGTTTCCGTACATAGAATCCATTTCAGATTTCATTGCTCCAAACTAAAGTGCAGAGTCTTTGCTCTGTAGTGCTTGTTAAAAAGATAGAGAAGTTTCGTCATCTAAGACACAGTCCTCCTTTCCATCCATGAGAAAACCATAATATCTCTCTGGTGCATGCGATTCCCTACTAGACCATCTAATAAGTTGCTTGTTTTTGTATATAGGTGTGCTTGGTTCTCCCACTGGTTCGGCCTCATTGTTAACTTCTTGGATTTCATCTAAGTCTATAACTTTACTGTTAATTTCCTTTGATAGAAATTCCTTTTCTAAAAATACAATGTGTCGAGAAATAATAATATTTTTTTCCTTGTTGTTGTAGAATACACATCCCATTGAGTTTTTGGGATATCCCATAAATTTACACAATACCGATCTTACCTCAAGTTTATTCAAATCAACTTTTTAACCTAGGCTGGACAAGCCCACACCTTCAAATACTTGAGTTAGGGCTTCTTACCATACCACATCTCATATGGTGTTTTAGGCATAGATTTAGTAGGCAACAAGTTCAACATATGCACTGCAGTTTCTAGCACATATCCCCAATAGGACAGAGGTAACCCAGCTTTACTCATTATAGAATGTATCCTATGTAATAGTGTTTGGTTCCTTTACTCTGACACACCGTTGTGCTGTGGAGTATAAGGTAGAGTAATCTGGGAGATAATCCCAATATCTTTTAAGTACTATTGGAATTCCTGTCCAATGTACTCACTTTCTCTATTGGATCAAAGAATCTTAATCTTATGACCTATTTGGTTTTCTAAAACATTTTATACTCAGCAAATTTCTTATAGACATCAGATTTATTCTTTATAAGATACACATATCCTAGTCTCGAGAAATCATTAGTAAAGGTAATAAAGTAAAAACAATTATCCTTGGTGATTATAAGCATTGGGCCACATACATCACTATGTACTAACCTTAAGGGTTCATCAACTCTTTCATTGCTCCCACAGAAGGGGTGCTTGGTCATTTTCCCTTTGAGACATGACTTACACATGTCAAATGGTTCAAAATAAAGCGATGGGAGAAAACTTTGACTTTCAATTTGTGTAGTCGTTTCTCAATAATGTAACCTAGCCTATAATGCCAAAGGTAACTATCATTTATATTTTTGGAAGAATTATTCACAAAAGACACATAATAAGTATTGACCACAAAACTTCCATTTTTAGAACACCATCGTAGACTTTATTTCCATTCAAACTAATGTACATAACATTATTTGCACAATGAAATATATATATATATATATATCCAATCTTAGACAATCTAGAAACATAAATAATTCCACAAATAAAGTCTTTTACAAAATATCAATTATTTAATATCAATACAACTCCACTAGGAAAACAAAAATGAGAATCTCCTACTACTATTGCATTTATGATAGATCCATCAGGAACTTAGAGCTTCATCTCTCCTTTTTCCATGTAGCACCAGTTCCTAAGCCCCTGTAATGAATTACATATATGAGTTCTAGATCCAGTATAAAAAAACCCAAGCCATTTTATTGATTACAAATTTTGAATCAAAAATGTACCTGATGGAGCTGAAGAACCATTCTTCTTTCTTTCTCTAATAATCTTTAGGTAATCAGGATAGTTCCTTTTCCAGTGACCTTTTTTGTGGTAATGGTCACTTTCACCCTTTTCACCGGTCTTTTTACTTTTCTTATTCTTCTTATATTCTCATTTTCGCATCTTTGAACATTTCGAAGATGATGCATCATCTTTTACAGGAAGCACAACCCCTTGATCCTTAGATGCAGACTCAGTCGACCTTAACATATTGAGAAGCTTCACGAGATTCAGATTCAACTGGTTCATATTATAATTCAGTATGACCGGTTCATACCGAGGTGTAAGAGAACCAAGGATCAAATCAACTTGTAATTCCTTGCTTATCCAAACATCCCATTGCGAAAGCTTATCAATATAGCCCTTCATCATTAGTATGTAATCATCCACCTTCTGTCCTTCAGTCATTTTGGTATGGAATAGCTTCTTTGTAAGCTCGTACCTTACGAAACATGACTGTTCAACAAACAGGACCTTAAGACCATCAAATATCTCATGGACAGACATGTTTTTGTGCTTCCTCTACAACGACTTATCTAATGTGGATAGCATAAAAACTTGGATGATTTATTGGTCTAAAACCCATTTCTCATAAGAAAGTCTAAGTTTAGGGCCCGCATCATCAGTGGGTTATTCTTTAGGATCACATGTAATAGCTGTTAAAGACACTCGTATGTCTGTGCTATCTTAATTGCTCTTAGCCAATCGATATAGTTTGGTCTGGTAAGTTTTTCATTTTTAGAAAACCGTCTTGGACTTGACATTTTATGCAAGTTTTAATTGGTAGAATCTTAGGACAATATCATAGTAAATGTTCTTATAATATTAATAAGGTTAAACTTTATATTTCATTTTACTAATAAGCTCCCACTAGCCTTTTATATTTCACCAAACCCTAAGTCGAAACATAGAAGTCTGTCGATTTCACTGGTAGGTGTTAGGACTCTTCTGTCTTGGAATTTTGACCTTGAGTTTGCTCAATAATTCATAGCTACACGGATAATGGATGACTCCTTATCGGTTGTATCATACACAACTCCTAACCTGTGGCACCTTGTCCTAATTTCACTTCGACCTTAAGTTTGCTCAACGAATCGAAATGAAATGATTTACTCGTAACACCATATCGCAACGGCCAAAGTATAGTATATATACCTTGAGTTTGCTCAAAAAATACCTATAGTTATCTTACCTTGTCTATTCAATATATTAATAATACTACACATAACATCCCTAGCTTGAGTTTCCTCAACAACTAAGGAGTATGCAAGTAATTTATTAATATATATGGTAGAGGGCAACATTATATTGAAGATTCATAATTTTCAATATTGTATATTGAGTGATATCGACTTATGAAATAATGTATTTCTTATGAAATATCTTCGTGATTTAAGTGTCAAACACATCAGAAATAATGTATAAGTATATTTATGTATGTATTTATTTCTTAAGTCTATTTAGGGTTTCATTCTTATATAACTTTTATATTTTTGTTAGCTTATATAATACTATTATGTATAACATTATTTTAATTAATCAAATTTAATTAATTATCTCTTTAATTGGTTGTTTATTATTCAATTTTAACATATTATATTGAATATTTATATACTATAACCTTTATAGTAACACATATATATCATATATATATGTATTTTAATTTTATTACTTAACTTTTAATTAATATATTTAATTATACATTTTTAATTAAATTTATTAATTTTAAAATTATTTTATACATACATGTGTATTTATATTACCTTAAACATTTCAAGACAACATAACATATATCACTATATATTATACATGCATATATGTATATTGTTTAACTAACACATTCATTTAATTTAATTCTTTTATTAAACTTATTAATAAAATTTAATTTTGAAATTAATTTATATTATTTTCAAACATTTTGAATTTTTTTATTATGTTACATTATAACGATGGATGGCTTTTGAAAGCAGCAAGAAGAAATTCTTTGCTATAAAAAAGCAATATAAGTTTATTTTTGGATCAAAAGTTAATTAAATACTATCAAAAGAGTATGCACTAACTTATACAAAGATTAATTAAAGTTGATAATATGAAATGAATCAAGGAATAATAAATGAGAACCGAAAGCAGGAAATTGCCAACTCAACCCTTTTAACTCTCAGATTTTATTTAAATGTGTAAAATAGATTAAAGTATGATAAGGCATACATGACTCCGAGTTCATTCTTCAATGATGATTAAATGGTTATAATTCAAATATTTGGTGACGTAGCTTATAAAAGTGAGAGAAACTAATTATAGTATTTTGGATGACAGCTTTGATATGACTGTTAGCATTTTTATAAAACTACTTGTGGATGCAGTAACAAATCTTATAATATTCACTATTTTAATATATCTTTTTTGTTGAACATTGCCATAGTTATTTACATACTATGACATGCCAAAATATAAAAATGGCATATTATTTTCATTTAAATCAATATTAAGGTTGAGTATAAATTTTCATGGCAAGGAGAAAAGAGAGTTAACCACATACAAAGCATAATTGTTATCAAAGTTTAAGCGGAAAATTAACAAATTGGACTTGAACCAACAATCAAAACTCGTTAACAACTTAACTATTTCAAGTGAATCGTGGTTTTGTGAATGTAGGTGCAGGATCAAATTTTCCATAATTGTTTGTTTTAACTGACACGGCCAGGATTTTGGAACGGACAACTAAAGCTGCAGCTTCATCGATATAAGGATTTTCAGGTATTTTCTACAAACAGTATTGATATAAGGATTTGCGAATGTAGCCGTTCTCTATCAAGTTGTTTATTGTCTGTTAATAAGAGGACAATGACACTAGGATGTCAAAAAAATTACACAACAACGTTCATAATTAACTCATGCATGACCAACGAGGTTGTATGTAACCATTGTTGAGGTGACTACAACAGGGAGTGGATGAACATACACATCAAGTGTTGACTCCACAACCAAGTCTTCTAGGAAAATAATTTAAACAATTTTAATTAGTCCTTGATCGTTGTCTCAAATATAACATTTTCTTGTAGTGAAAATAATGAAATAACTATAATTCCATAAAGTCATATTCTAAGTACTCAACTAACTTATCTTAATTATGCAGTACATAATGGAACATTTGAACTTTCGTCGAGCTTGGATGTACAAAAATTTAGGGCATAGAGGAATGATTCCATTTCAGTTTTTAAGAGGTTTAACTGAGTTCATGCTAGTGGCATCTTCCAATGAGATAAACATGACAGAAATCCGTTGTCCTTGTAAGAAGTGTAAAGCCACAAAACATCATTCTTATGAGGTTGTTCAAAGGCATTTGACCAAAAACAGTTTTATGGAAGATTACTATGTGTGGATACATCATGGTGAAGATATGATGAATGTTATTAATACATCGGTGGTTGGTAAGGATGATAATGTAAATATTGGTGTTGATTTTGATGAATCTACTACTTCAGAAAATAGAATGACAGAAATGGTTATTGATGCCACTGGTCCGAGTATGCTACCTAATTCGTTGGATGTAGAGGAAGAACCAAATCCAAAAGCTAAGAAATTTTTTGACTTGTTAGAAGCATCAAAAAGACCGCTTTTTGATGGATGTCCAATGACGGAGCTGGCAGCAACCTCTAGGTTAGTTGCTATAAAATCCACAAACAACTGTACACAAAAATTAATGAATTCGATGTTCTTAGTTTAGTTCGAGATGTGGTCCCATCCGGTTTGCAAACTAGATTGGTAGAAAATTGCTATCAATTAAAAAAACAAGTGTCCGCATTCGGATTGCCGTACGAAAAGATAGATACATGTCGAAGTGGGTGCATGCTATATTGGAAAGAAGACATAGACCGTTCATAATGTAAATTTTATGGCTTAGAAAGATATGAAAAGAAAAAAAGTAATGGTAAAGGTGTGCCTTTTACTCGTTTACATTATCTTTCACTTATTCCTAGATTGCAAAGATTGTATTCGTTTTATGCACATGAGATGGCATAGTGAACGAGTTCGAGAGGAAGAGGTTTTATGTCATCCTATAGATGGAGAAGCATGGAAACATTTCGATGACAAATATCCTGATATATGGCGTATGGCGTATCAAAATGATCATAACCGACAATATGGCATATCAAAATGATCCAGAACCTAACGAACTACTAGAGATTGTACAAGAAGTAGAAGATATAGGATCTCTTATTAATGACGTTAATGATGGGGTCGAAGAAGATGAAGGTGACGATAAGCAAGTCGAAGTAGATGAAGATGAGTGTGAGCTTGAAGATGAGAGTGTAAATGTTGAGACTGATGATGATAATGAAGATTGGTAGCATGTATATTTAATTATGATTGTTTGCATGTGTTTTTAGTTGCTGGATTGCTTTTATGTTTATGAAGTTGTTCATCATTTAGTTAATAGTAAAATTTTCAATTATTGGTTTATATTCTATGCTATTTGATGTATGTTTGCAAACCCTATCTTAAATAAAGTTCACAAATTTCATTCTGAAATGTTAACTTAGCTTATGTATATAGTTGCATGTGTTGTATTCTTGTAATAGATATGAGTTCTCGTGGTTGTGGTCGTCGTAGTAGTGGTGGTCGTCGTAGTGTTAGTGGACGTGGTTTGGGTTTGATCGAACCAGCACCACCCTCCGTCGATCAACAACCCACCCCTTCATATGACGGTGATCATGATCAAGGCACCCCTAGGTTATCTGGACATATGTCACAGACTGGCTCGACTTCCTCAGTCGACACCATGTATATCTATTATAGGGAGAGTGGAGAGTAAGTAAAATTTATAAACTTTTGAATTATCGTATATGTTAATAATGCAGTAAAGGATTAATATAATTTGTGCATTGACAGCTGGGAATTCACGAATAGTGCCTCGACGTCTCATACTATATCTTCTATGCTTAAAGCCCGTATAACATCATTTTGGCCTTGTTTCTGTGTGGTTCCTGCTAATATTAAGGATCATTGGTTTGAAGAGTTTAAGGTAAAATAATTTTGAAATTCACGATGTTACAATATTTTTAGTCCATCTATGATTAAATTTTTCAATTTATTTAATCTATTCCCAAATTCTTGTATAGGCATTATACTCTTGGGATCCCACCACTTCTTTTGCTGATGTCAGACGATTATGGGATCAAAAGTGCTCTTTGTAGTATAGGTGGATTGTTGGAGACATGAAATGGTATAAAAAGAAGAATTCTTGTATAACAAATGAGGTATGGCAACAGTTTTTAGCCCACTGGGCGAGGGAGGATGTGAAGGATCTTGCTCAAAAGAACTCAATCGCTCACAACAGCAATCCAAGGTCACATAGATGTGGTTCTAAATCAATGGCACAATGGATGAACGATATGGTGATTGTTTAAGTTATTTAATAATACTAGTATACAATTCAAATAAACACGTGACAATTTATTATTATTATTATTCAGGAGAAAGAACAGGGCCGAACACCGACATACATCTAGGTGTACATTCGAACACACTATGTTAAGAAACCAGATGGTTCTGTAGATGGCAAATGGATTGATGAGTACTCGGAACAGTTTGTTGTATGTAATCAACAAAAATTTTGAATTTTAAATTACAAATTCCAAACTATGTTATCTGTACAATACCTAACTTTTTATATAAATTACAGGCCAAATACAATGAGCGAGTTGCTCAAATGACAGAGAGTAAGGGTCAGAGGCTCTTTCACGATGAGCTAAACTTATGTACATGCATCTTATTGGAGAAGGTGAGATGTTCGCTTCCTCAAGAAGCACGCAGAGGCCTGGTATTGGTAATATTCCTGGGGTAATGACTCAAAACTTAATTAGTACTTTTGTTTTTTAGTTAGATTAATAAAAGGACATGGTGAATGATTTCAGACTTAGTAATCAAGTGTGAATGAACTCTATACTTGGGTTGACATGTGATTTATTTGGTATATTGCTACAGCTTCAGATCACATTCATATGGAAAATGCTGAAACAAATTGCGTTATGAGTTTGTTAATGAACAAATTATAATTTTTCGCTATAATAATTTACTTTCTCTTCGGATTCTCTTCTTTCCTTGATGTTAATTGGTTGTTTTCAGCATGAGCTAAATTCTTATAGTAGGTTCTCTAGTATATAAGCATTATGCATTTCCCTGCACTTGTGAAAAAGCAGGCACTACCTAAGGCAGTGCACATCACCACCTTTGCAAAGGCAGTGCACAGGCATTGCCTTTGCAAAGGCAGTGCGGTGCAGTGCCTTTGGCAATGCACAGGCCGGCACTGCCTTTGCAAAGGCAGTGCACAGGCATTGCCAAAGGCAGTGCACAGGCCGACACTGCCTATGAAAAGGCAGTGCACATGCACTTTTTAAGGCACTACACCAGCACTGCCTTTGCAAAGGCATTGCACAGCAAATTTGTAAACAATTAAAACCGAGATCATTCTTTTTAGGCTTAATTTGTAACAGAACCATGCAAATTTGTTCTTAGGCAATGAACAGTCGAATAGTTATACATTTTTCTAATTTGATTAAATAATTTATATGTAGATATACAAAGACAATACATATACAGCTAGGTTTGGAGTTTCACATGATAGAGAGAAACTTAAGGAGGAAGTAGAAGAGCTAAGGAGTAAAAATCAAGAAATGAATGCCATGATTAACAAACTGCAAGGGGATTTATGTTCCATGCAGGAGGAGATGAGTTCTATGTAGGAGTTTATACGGGGGTTGAGGCGAGAGCAAGGACCAGAGATATGACCAACTTCGTGAGTTATTCCTATTTTGGTTGTGGGTTTGATGTTCTATTTTTATAACGTACATTGTATGATGTTTGAATTAGATGAAACAACTTTGTTGGAGTTATGTAGCAACTTTATTTTATTGTTTGTTGGACATGATGTGTTTTAAATGCATTTTGTAACAAGTTTATGGTAATTTGACCATGATATGCATTCTACATTAATGTTTTTAATGAGATATATAGTTACGATTTTTGCATGTGGTTATATAATATATTTAATGTTTTCTGTTGTTGATGTTCGGTTTTATTAGATTTTATTATGATATATCAGGTAGATGAATGTGAATACAATATGATCATATTGAATTTTGGTATACGGTGGCGTAGGGAAGGCATATGGAACTCGTAAGAAAAATCCAATTTTTGCACTTGTAAAAAGAAGAAGGCTGGGCATAGAGAATGCGTATGGCTGAAGGCGTATGGAATGTGGCGTAGGAAATGCGTATGGAAGTAGGCGTAGGTAATGCGTATGGAATATGGCGTAGGAAATGCGTAGGAAAATCGGCGTAGGGAATGCATAGGGAAATCAGCGTAGGGAATGCGTAGAGAAATCGGCGTAGGAAGTGTGTATGGAAGTAGGCGTAGGTAATTCGTATGGAATCTGGCGTAGGGAATGCGTAGGGAAATTGGTGTAGGGAAGCCGTAGGGAATTTTTGCGACACACTGTTTTCCAACTTGTTTTTCGACGTAGGGGTGGCGTAGGGAAATTTGCTTTCCTACGCCTTCCCTACGACAATTTGGCGTAAGGGAATCTAGTATTCTTTTGTAGTGGTTATAACGTTTATAATATATATATATAATTTTAAATTTAACTTTTAAATTTAAAATCTATAATTTTTAATTTCAAACAATTTTGAAACTTAGCCTAAGACCCAATTCAAATTGGGCCTTTTCTATTAGGGGCAACCTTTGGGCTAACATATCTGTTCAGGCTAGGCTGGTAGCTAGGTAGGGCAAGGTACTTGATTAGCCAAACCTGTCTTCGACGCTACCTTTCTAGACATCCAACTATCTGGGCTGTGAGGTTAATTAGTTAACTGTAACATGACTAATTTAGACCGCATAAGCTATTGGGCTCTGATACCATTATTGGAACTGGGCCTACCCATAGTGGAAGATATAAGATAATTCCGAAAAAAACCCATTTTGGATATTATATATATACATATATTTATATATACATAACCAATTTCTAGTTAAATAAATAGTTATATTAATATTTAAATATAAAATAATTATATATATATATATATATTAAAATTGTGTATTCTTTGTTGCCGAATTATTATTATGCAATAACAAAATTTTATAAATTTTAAAATGTATATTATTTGATTTTATCTTTAAGATATAATTTGTTAATTAATAAAATCATATATAAGACTATTTAATTAAGAAAAATATTTTTTATTTTAGATTATGAGTTTAATACTAATATGTATACGGAATGAAATTTTTTTAATTAGCATAAATGTAGATGCACTAATATATCCAACCATCTAATATGTGACAAAACATCGATACACTAGATTCATAATATAATCTAACAATTTACAATATAAAGCAATAGTAGATAATAATATTAAATAAATCCGTAAATAAGTTGTGTACTCTTCACCAAAGTCTAGGGTTCGCACGTTGAGATGTTGAAATAAACTCCTTAAATCTTATCGCAATCCAGAAGATGCTAGCTTCGAATTGCTGACTAGCAACTATCATATAGCTTTGATTTGATTTGATGCTTGAAATTTTGGAGGAGGGATGGGTATAGTTTTAGCTAGCAGCAAGTAATAATGGAGGCGCTAAAACTAATTTTAGAACGAGGGTTATGATCCTTATATAAAGTAGAGATTTAGAGAAAACCCTACTCTTAAGTCCATCATATGTCCGACCATACAATGATCTAATCATGGTTGAATATCTCAAGCCATATATGGGCTTCAAACCTACTTCAAGCCTGAACAATATTTATTTCATTTAAATCCAATTTAAATGAGTATCAATATCGTATATCGCTTAATATATATTTATAACTATTATACACTTAATTTTTAATATTGTTCAACACATCAAATAAAAACTTTATAATTAATATTTCATAAATATTAATTAATTTAATTAATTTATAGCAAGTATAGATTAATTAAGTCATGTAGTCAAAGGAGTATTCAATGTTTTGGTTGTGTGACTCTTAGGTGTAAATTTGGCTAGTGATTAATATCGAACAATTCAAACATTAACTTCACACATCACTTATCAGGTGATGTGACATTTTGGCTGAATCTATCGCTTACTTGGTTTCGATAAAATCCAATTTTACTTTTTAAACATTGCCCGGTAGAGACACTTATTTACACCAATTCTTTTTGTTAAAACTATATCACTTTGAACTTATGGAATTTGGTAATTAATGGTTAAAATTCCAATTATGTTCATATTCAAATTTGTAGTCAAATGTAACACCCCTAATTTTATTGACATTATTCAGAAGATTTAATTAGAATAAATTAAATAGAATAATGTAGATACAGAGATTGAGGTTGATTAATAAATTTAGTGGCCGTGCTTATTTAACTAAATGAACTTATAAATAGTTAAGTAATTAAACATAAGGGTAGTAGGGTAAACAGCCGCCCATATTTCCCACACTTATACTATTCTCCATATTCATACACGTTCATTTTTATCTAAAACAAACTTTACAACTGTAAAAAGAAAGCAAGGTCGGCCATTAGGAAGAAGAGAAGAGAAAAAAATTCAAAGTAAAGCTTAGGATCAAGCTAGAAGAAATCAATCTCAATCAAACTCCAATTTCTTTATCTAACTTAAGGTGAATAATAATTTCTACATCTCTATTTTGGTTTTATAATCATATGGGTTCAGATTTAAGAGTAAACCTGTTTTTATGATATATTGAATGATGACATGCTTGATTCATGATTTATATGGTTTAAACAAGGTTGTTTAAAGGGGGATATACACAGTTTTAGGGTAAAACCGAGATTAAATGATTTTTAAATGCCATGGGAAAATTCTACGTTATAGAAAACATGATTTTGGAGTTGGGTTTCAATTTTCATAATTTCCATGCTGTGGAGAATTAGTTATGAATTTTCAAAGGAAAATATGGTTATTTGGGTTTATAAATTTATTTTGGGATAATATATTAAGAATTTGGGTCTGGAATTTTAGTATGTTAGATAACATTATTAAAGTGAATTTTTGGAATTTTGGGGATTTTTACTAAGTGATTTAGTATGGAAATTAATTTATTTCGAAAGGAGGACCTAAATGATTTAATTTTTTTGATAATAGGAAGGGCTTGTTTGTTAAAAATTATCTTGATTTTAAATCTGAGAAAATGCAGCAAATATTATCTAAATTATTTAAAAGATTGTGAAAGCCAATCAAATGTTTACAAGTAGGCAAGTTTGTTACAAAAAGTTTACTTAATTTGGTGAAAACGGCTTTGTTCGGAAAAAGGGGGTTCTGCCTTCTCTGGAAGGACCTTTCGACCAAGGCCTTTCGACTTCATTGAAACCAACAAGGTCAAAACCAGTGCACATGATATCATTTAGGTGGTATGTAGTGAATTGGACAAAGGCAGAAGGTAGGTTATCGAAAGGTTGCTTTCGAAGTAGTTGGTTCCTTAGTTTGTTTTGGTTTGAAAAGAAAATCACTTGCTTATCTTTAAAAGAGCTTTCGACATAGTCAAAAGCTATGATTTCGAAAGGAAAGTTTTTTTAAAGAGATTTCGACACAGTTGAAAGCTATGGTTTTGAAAGGGTGGTTTATAAAGGAGCTTTTGACACAGTTTAAAGCTAAGGTTTCAAAAGGATAGTTTTTAAAGGGGCTTTTGACATAGTCGAAAGCTATGTTTTCGAAAGGGTACTTCAAAGAGGCTTTCGAAAGAGAGCTGCCGCTTTTGTTTTAAAGAAATAACTTCCGAAGGAGTTACTTAGTTTTTGTTTAAAACTTTCGAAGGGGGTAGTTGCCGACCAGGTCGAAACCCTCCTGAGGATTTTTGACCTTCAAATGGCATCGAAGGTATCGATGTTGTCGAAAGGTTCAATTGTTTTTACAAATATAGGCCACTTCCCAAAGCTTTCGAAGGGGTCGAAAGCAAAGCTTTCGAAGTGGTCGAAGGCAATGATTTCGAAAGGGTTTTCGAAGCCAACCTTCAATTGTTTTTCCCAGATATTTCAATGCTTTCGAAAGGATGGTTTTGACACCATCAAACTTCTCCAATATTTTATAAAACAAAGAGTGGTTTTGAAAGAGATGCTTTCGCCTATTTTCACTTTGACCCAAATTAATGTTTTAATATAAACCCAAAGCTTTCGAAAGGGTAGATTTTCAATGGTTTTGAAGGGTAACCTTCATTGCTTCCAAAAGGGGTGTTTTAAAGTATTATAAAGGCTGGAACCTGTTGTTTTAAAATATGTGTTTTATGCTTTTGAAGGGGTAGAAAGCAAAAGCTTTCGAAGGGGATACTTTCGAAGGGGTTGTAAAATTGTTTTCTTTTAACCAAGCTTTATACTTTCGAAGGGGATAATTTTGAAAGGTATGTTTATATGGCACTTGATTTTTGGATATGTAGGATGAGTAACCTTATATAATAAATGTTGTTTAACCTTGCGGATACCGGGGTGGGTTTAATGAGTTCAACATAATAGTTGGAGATACCAATACTTATATGTTTTGACACAATCATTGGGGGATACTAATGTAAATTTTAAATGAATATATCCTAAATTAGGGATACTAATGGAAATAGGTTAATCATGTGGATAGCATGAGATAATTAGAATCGTGTGGGTAACATGAGTAAAATGGCAAAGTGATGGGTTCATAGTCATCCTAGGAAAACTATAGGATGTTTGATGGATAGTCAACATCATGTTAGGGATGGATAGTCTCCATATGATTGAAGAAGGGTTCATAGTCATCCTAGGAAAACTATAGGATGTGTGATAGATAGTCAATATCATGTCGGGGATGGATAGTCTCCATATATTTAATGCAAGGTTCATAGTTATCCTTGGAAAACTATGGGATGTGAGATGGATAGTCCGCACCAGTTTAATTAAAATGAATGTGGGATGGATAGTCCCTCTTTGATGCAAACAAAGTCTAAATTGGGATGGGTAGTCCTTGAAAATATAAGACGAGTAGTCAGTTGCAACTTAGATGGTTAGACTAACTAATATGGGATGTGAAATCCTAATTGTTTTCAAGTATGCATATCATCATAATACTTTGAAAATGCATGTTTTAACCATTGTAGATGCAGGAAGCATAGAATATGGTTTTATATAGGTTTTAGGATACTAGTGAGGGAAAAAACTCGTTTCGTTAAGCGGCGTGGTCTCACTAGATATCTAAAAGGATTGAGATGTTAGATTATTATTCATACCAGGCTTTATGTCCGACTCGAAGTTTTTGTTTTCCCCTTAAACTCTCGGGTACTCAATTGATTTTGAGTAGTTTGAGAATTAAGGTTTTTAGGTTTTCTTCTTAGACGAATAAAGCTTCCGGAGGCGTGCAAGAGGCAGATAGTTAATTAGAGTTATCTTTTCCGCTGTGTATTTGTTTATAAAGGTAGATTTATTAGCGCTACCATATACTCTGATCAACCAAGGGGGCATCTTCATATGTCGCTCTTGGTGTATATGTAACAAATTATATTTTGTTGAACATGGTTAACGTTTTGGGATTGTGTAATGAACATCAAATGTTTTGATTTGAATGTGGAAATATGTTTTTGAATTGTTAATTTTTTTCCATATTTCTATGGTCTGTGTATCAATGTATCTAGCACCGCCGTATTTGGTCGCCGAGAATTAATAACTATGGATGACTGTAGCATCCGTAGCCGTTAGTTTTGGACCTCCAAGTAGGGGGATGTTACAAGTTGGTATCAGAACATAGGTTTATGAAACTTTAAAAGAAAAGTTAAACCTAAAAGATTTTTGAAACATAATCCAATGAATTTAAAAACATGATCGGGGTTTGGGTTAACGCTATAGTAACATACTTGTATTTGATATATATGTATATATCTAAGTACATGTTCCCCTCTCTCTTAGACCGTTCTTCTGTATCTTACTAAGGTTCCTATGTAGATTTACGAGAAAGAGGATATGGAAGCAGGAAACTGAAGAGGAAATCTAGGTGGAGGAAGCACCACTACTAATGAAAATACTTGACCTAATACCTGGAGGAACCAAGGTCGACATGCTAATGCTAACCAAAATGCTATTGCCAATGGAGGTGTTGGAAACCCACCAGTAGATGCGGGGATGGTGTATCAGTTTTTGGCTAATCTTTTGCAAGCAGGTGCTGCTGGTAATATTGGTGGATTAGTCTGATAGTTCCAGCTGGGTATAACTATGCTAGGCTGAGTAGAGACTACACCAGTTTGGGTGGAAAGCCATTTGTTGGAATGGAGGATGCTGTTGAAGTTGAGAACTGGCTTTTGAACTATGAAATAATCTTTACAGATTTAGGCTTAGATGATGGAGAGAAGAGAAGGCTAGCCTCTAGGCAGTTGCATGGGTTAGCGCTTCACTGGTGGAACATTGTGACGGTTGGAGTACTGGAGGAAGAGCTGACATAGGCAGATTTCAGGAGAAGGTTTGAGCAGAGGTTTCTGTCTGAGGTTGCCAAATCAGCATTGATGAGGAAGTTCATGGATCTTGTCCAAGGAGGGATGTCTGTGATCGAGTACGCTGCTAAGTTTGATGAGCTGTCTCGATATGGTTATGCGTTAGTTGACACTGATGTCAAAAGGAATAAGAGATTCGTTAGAGGATTGAGACCAGAGCTAGGCAGAATGACTATGGCCCATATATGAGATCCTTCTAATAAGGTGGTGGAGATGGCCATTCGCCATGAAGAGATGCTTGCTATTTCTACTAGAGAGAAGCCAATTGAATCCTAAGGGTCCTCAGGGGAAGAAGAGGAAGTTCTTCAAGAAGAAGGGCGCTTAGAAAGGAGGAGTAGCCAAGAAAGGGAAAACAGATATAGTTTGCTACAGGTGTGATAAGAAGGGGAACTATGCTAATGAGTGTTGTTCGGGTGATGGAAAGATGGTTGTGGGGAAGCAGAATGTAAATTGCTATAATTGCAACCAGATGGGGCATTACAAGAACAAGTGTCCTGAAGCTGCCAAGGCAGGAAAAGGAAAGGTCGTTGCTTTGGAACCATCATCCTCTAAACAAACTGCTGGTGAGAAAGGGAAGGTTGTGATGGAAGGTACACTTTTGATTCAGAGTATACTAGTTAGGGTACCTTTTGATACTGAAGCATCACATTCATTTATATCTCAGTGTTTGGTAGATAGATTATGCACAAAACCCACATACCTTGTTACTTCCTTAAGGGCTGTGAATCCAATATGAGGGTATGCAACTCTTGGGATGAGATGTGACCAGTTAGAACTTGATTTGTTAGGTCATAAGTTTGCATGCAGTTTGTATGTCTTTGATTTCGTAGATTTCGGGATCATTTTGGGTACGGATTGGTTGGGTAAGTATGAGGCTAGGATATTTTGCTAGGATCGGGAGATATCATTGAGACACTCAGCTAGTCATTACCGAATCATTTTCTCAGTGGAGAATTCCAGTAAGAGTGCTTGTGCTTTGTTAAGTGCCATGGAGGTTGGAGAAGACCTTAGTTGGGTTTGTGTGGCTAAAGAGTTTGCAGATGTTTTTGAGCCGGTTACTGGATTACCCTTGAAACGAGCTATTTATTTTCGGATAGACCTTGTACCAGGACCTGAACCTGTCAGTAGACCACCTAGCAGGATGACACCGACATAGATGAAGGAATTGAAGGTGCAGCTAGTGGATCTTGAGGGAAAGAACTTTATCAAACCAAGCAGTTATCCTTGAGGAGCGGCCGCGGTGTTTTTGAAGAAACCAGATGGGTCGTTAAGGATGTGCATCGAATATCAAAAGTTAAACGAAAGGACGATCAAGAATAGGTACCCTCTGACGAGGATAAATGATCTGTTTGATTAGTTTAGTAGAGCTAGGGTATTCTCTCAATTGAATTTGGCGACGGGGTTCCATCAGTTGAGAGTGACGGAGGATAGCATTCCTTTGACGACATTTCAAACTAGATATGGTTCGTATGAGTGGTTGGTGATGCCATTTGGATTGACAAATGCACTTGCCTTCTTCGTTGATTTAATGAATCGGGGTTTCCAAGAGCACTTGGATAGGTTCGTGTTGGTATTTATAGATGATATTTGGGTGTACTCTAAAGATGGGAGGGAGCATGAGATTCATCTTAGGGTGGTGTTGGAGACACTGAGGCAGAACCAGCTAAAGGCAAAATTTTCCCAAGTGTCATTTTTGGAAGAAAGAGGTTAAGTTTCTTGGTCATGTGGTTTCAGAAGAGGGATTGGCAGTCGATCCAGTTAAGATCGAGGCTGTCAATAATTGGAAAAGGCCAGAGATGGTAACCGAGATCTAGAGTTTTCTTGGACTCTTGGCTGTTACCGGAGATTCATTAAGGATTTCTCGCAGATAGCAGCGCCTTTGACTAAGTTGACCAGGAAAGATGTAAAGTTTGTTTGGTCCGACAAATGTGAGGAAGCATTCCTTAAGTTAAAGCATTTGTTAACCAACACGCTAGTGTTAGTAGTTCCAGATGGTAACTAAGGGATGGTAGTATACACTGATGCATGTGGTACTAGATTGGGAGAAATATTGATGCAGAGGGGAAAATTTATCGCTTATGCATCCAGGCAGCTTAAACCGCACGAAGTTAGATATCCTACTCATGACTTGGAGTTGGCTGCGGTGATCTTTGCCTTGAAGATTTGAAGGCATTATCTTTTGGGAGAGAGATTTGAGTTGTATATCGATCATAAGTCATTAAAGAATTTATTCTCTCAAAAGGAGTTGAATATGAGGCAGCAGAGATGGCTGGAGTTTTTGGCTACTTATGATTTCAGCATAGAGTACACTCCTGGGAAAGGAAATAAGGTAGCAGATGCTCTTAGTAGAAAACATCATAATATGGTGTTAACGATGTTGGCAGAATGGAAGGATATAGAAGCTTTAGCCAGTTGTGGTGTGTAGTTGAGATCTACTGTTATTTCTAGTTAGGGTACCGCCATGTTATCTTGCTTAGATGTTCAGCCAGTGCTGATTGAGAAGATAGCTTCTAAGCAGGGATAAGATCCAGTTTTAGCTGAGAGGATTAGTTAGCTTGAGGTAGGATCAGAGATTGATGACCTAAAGATTTTAGTCTTGACCAAAGAGGATGGTTGAGAAAGAAGGGACGATTATGCATTCCGAATGTAGAGAACTTAAGGATATAAGTTCTAGAGGAATGTCATCGATCGAAGTTTTCGATTCAACCTGGAGGAACCAAGATGTACCAATATATGAAGAGGAGCTTCTATTGGGAAGGCATGAAGAGGGATGTTGGCTTGTGGATTAAGCAATGTGAAAATTGTCAACAAGCGAAGGCCGAACATCAGAAGCCAAGTGGGTTACTCCAGCCTTTAGATATTCCAGTCTGAAAATGGGATTCGATATCGATGGATTTTATAGATGGGTTGCCAAGGTCAAGTAGAGGTAATGAAAGCATATGGGTTATTGTGGCTAAGCTGACAAAGATTGCCATCTTCATTCTGGTAAAGTCAACCAGGACGACACCTGTTTTGACTAAGTTGTTCATGAAGGACATAGTTAGACTTTATGGAATTCCTAGTAGCATAGTCAACGATAGAGATGCATTATTTACTAGCAAATTTTGGAGGAGTCTACAAGAGGTATTAGGTACCAAGCTAAAGATGACTACATCATATCACCCACAGACGGATGGGCAGATGGAGAGGGTCAATTAAGTACTCGAGGATTTATTGATAGCTTGTGTATTGGACTTTGGTGGATCTTGGGAAGATCACCTGCATCTGATGGAGTTTTCATATAATAATAGTTATCAGACTAGTATAGGAATGATGCCTTTTGAAGCTTTGTATGGAAGGCCATGCAAACCGCCAGCATGTTGGTTGGAGATAAGAGACAGATTGGTTTTGGGCCCAGATTTAGTTAGAGAGGCGTCAGAAGAGATTGAGTTAATCCGAGGATGGATGAAGGAAGCTCAATCCAGGCATAAGAGTTACACAGATAAGAGGTGTAAAGACCTAGAGTTCTCAGTGGGGGATAGGGTTTTCATTAAAGTATCACTGATGAAGGGTGTGGTACGATTTGTAAAGTCGGTAAAATTGGCTACGAGGTATGTTGGTCCATTTCAGATTATAGAAAGGATTGGAAAGATCGCGTACAGAGTAGAGTGGCTGAGCAGTTTGGCAGGGGTCCATAATGTATTCCATGTGTCTCTAAGTTTGTGCATGATCCAGAGGCTACTATTCCTCAGACAGAGTTGGAGGATTTGGTAGTAGAGCCTGATTTGACTTTTGTTAGACAACTAGTTCGGATTGTAGCGAGAGATGAGAAGAGATTGAGAACCAGGACAGTCAAGTTGGTGAAGGTTCAGTGGAGCGACAACGAGAAAGACTGTACTTGGGAGATAGAAGACAGGATTCGAGAGGCTTATCCCGATCTTCTTTGACGGTATGTCTATATTAGATCTATATAGATTGGTTGCTAGTCGGGTAGGCTAGTATGGTTATTAGGAGATGTTACAGATGATTGCTATGCTTGCTAGTTAGTCCTTACTGAATTTCGAGGACAAAATTCTTTACGGAGGAGAGCTTGTAACACCCCTACTTTTATTGACATTATTCAGGAGATTTAATTAGAATAAATTAAATAGAATAATGTAGATAAGGAGATTGAGGTTGATTAATAAACTTAGTGGCTGTGCTTATTTAACTAAATAAACTTATAAATGGTTAAATAATTAAACATAAGGGTAGTAGGGTAAATAGCCACCCATATTTCCATCCCTTATACTATTCTCCTTAGTCATACACCTTCATTTTTATCTCAAACAAAATTTACAACCATAAAGAAGAAAGCAAGGCCGTCCATCAGGGAGAAGAGAAGAGAAAAAATTCAAAGTAAAGCTTAGGATCAAGCTAGAAGAAATCAATCTCAATCAAACTTCAATTTCCTTATCCAACCTAAGGTGAACAATAATTTCTTCATCTCTATTTTGGTTTTATAATCATATGGGTTCGGATTTAAGAGTAAACCCGTTTTTATGATATATTGAATGATGATATGCTTGATTTATGATTTATATGGTTTAAACATGGCTGTTTAAAGGGGATATACACGGTTTTAGGGTAAAACCAAAATTAAATTATTTTTAAATGCCATGGGAAAATTCTATGTTATGGAAAACATGATTTTTGAGTTGGGTTTCAATTTTCATATTTTCCAAGCCATGGAGAATTAGTTATGAATTCTTAAAGGAAAATATGGTTATTTGGGTTTATAAATTTATTTTGGGATAATATATTAAGAATTTGGGTCTGGAATTTTAGTATGTTAGATAACTTGATTAAAGTGAATTTCTGGAATTTTTGGGGATTTTTACTATGTGATTTATATGAAAATTAATTTATTTCGAAAGGAGGACCTAAATGATTTAATTGTTTTGATAATAGGAAGAGCTTGTTTGTTAAAAATTATCTTGATTTCAGATTTGAGAAAATGCGGCATATATTATGTAAATTATTTAAAAGTTTGTGAAAGCCAATCAAATATTTACAAGTAGGCAACTTTGTTACAAAAAGTTTAGTTAATTTGGTCAAAACAGCTTTGTTAAGAAAAATGGGGTTCCGCCTTCTTTGGAAGGACCTTTCGACTAAGACCTTTCGACCAAGGCCTTTCGACTTCATTGAAACCAACAAGGTCGAAACCAATGCACATGATATCATTCAGGTGGTATGTAGTGAATTGGACAAAGGCGGAAGGTAGGTTGTCGAAGGGTTGCTTTCGAAGGAGTTGTTTACTATTTTGTTTTGGTTTGAAAAGAAAATCACTTTCCTGTCTTTAAAAGAGCTTTCGACACAGTCGAAAGCTATGCTTTCGACAAAGTCAAAAACTATGATTTCAAAAGGATAGTTTTTTTAAAGAGCTTTCGACACAGTTGACAGCTATGCTTTCGACACAGTCGAAAGCTATGGTTTCGAAAGGGTGGTTTATAAAGGAGCTTTCGACATAGTTTAAAGCTAAGGTTTCAAAAGGATAGTTTATAAAGAGGCTTTTGACACAGTCGAAAGCTATGTTTTCGAAAGGGTACTTCAAAGAGGCTTTCGAAAGAGAGCTGCCGCTTTTGTTTTAAAGAAGTAGCTTCGAAGGAGTTACTTAGTTTTTGTTTAAAGCTTTTGAAGGGGGTAGTTGCCGACCAGGTTGAAACCCTTCTGAGGATTTGTGACCTTCCGAAGGCATCGATGTTGTTGAAAGGTTCAACAGTTTTTATAAATACAAGCCGCTTCCCAAAGCTTTTGAAAGGGTCGAAAGCAAAGCTTTCGAAGTAGTCGAAGGCAATGGTTTCGAAAGGGGTTTCGAAGCCAACCTTCAATTATTTTTTCCAGATATTTCAATGCTTTCGAAAGGATGGTTTCGATACTGTCAAACTTCCCCAATATTTTATAAAACAAAGAGTGGTTTCGAAAGAGATGCTTTCACCTATTTTCACTTTGACCCAAATTAATGTTTTAATATAAATCCAAAGCTTTCGAAAGGGTAGATTTTAAATGGTTTTGAAGGGTAACCTTCAATGCTTCCGAAAGGGGTGTTTTAAAGTATTATAAAGGCTGGAACCTGTTGTTTTAAAATATGTGTTTTATGCTTTCGAAGGGGTCGAAAGCAAAGCTTTCGAAGGGGATACTTTTGAAGGGGTTGTAAAATTGTTTTCTTTTAACCAAGCTTTATACTTTCGAAAGGGTATGTTTATATGAGACTTGATTTTTGGATATGTAGGGTGAGTAACCTTATATAATAAATGTTGTTTAACCTTGGGATACCGTGGTGGGTTTAATGAGTTCAACACAATAGTTGAGGATACCAACACTTATATGTTTTGACACAATCATTAGGGGATACTAATGTAAATTTTAAATGAATATAACCTAAATTAGGGATACTAGTGGAAATAAGTTAATCATGTGGATAGCATGAGATAATTAGAATCGTATGGGTAACATGAGTAAAATGGTCAAGTGATGGGTTCATAATCATCCTAGGAAAACTATGGGATGTTTGATGGATTGTCAACATCGTGTCGGGGATGGATAGTCTCCATATGATTGAAGAAGGGTTCATAGTTATCCTAGGAAAGCTATGGGATGTGTGATGGATAGTCAACATCATGTCGGGGATGGATAGTCTCCATAGGATTAAAGCAAGGTTCATAGTTATCCTAGGAAAACTATGGGATGTGAGATGGATATCTGCATTAGTTCAAGTAAAATGAATGTGGGATGGATAGTCCCTCTTTGATGCAAACAAAGTCTAAATTGGTATGGGTAGTCCTTGAAAATATAAGACAGATAGTCAGTTGAAACTTAGATGGTTAGACTAACTAATATGGGATGGGAAATCCTAATTATTTTCAAGTATGCATATCATCATAATACTTTTAAAATGTATGTTTTAACCACTGTGGATGCAGGAAGCATAGAATTTGGTTTTATAAAGTTTTTAGGATACTAGTGAGGGGGAAACCCCATTCTGCTAAGCAGTGTGGTCTCACTAGATATCTAAAAGGATTGAGATGTTAGATTATTATTCATACCAGGCTTTATGTATGACTCGAAGTTTTTGTTTTCCCCTTAAACTTTCAGGTACTCAATTGATTTTGAATAGTTTGAGAATTAAGGTTTTTAGGTTTTCTTCTTAGACAAATAAAGCTTCCGGAGACGTGCAGGAGGCAGATAGTTAATTAGAGTTATCTTTTTCGCTCTGTATTTGTTTGTAAAGGCAGATTTATTAGCCTTACCATATACTCTGATCAACCAAGGGGGCATCTTCATATGTCACTCTTGGCGTATATGTAATAAATTATATTTTGCTGAATGTGGTTAACGTTTTGGGATAGTGTAATGAACATCAAATTTTTTGATTTGAATGTGGAAATATTTTTTTGAATTGTTAAAATTTTTCCATATTTTTGTGGTCTGTGTATCAATGTATCTAGCACCGCCGTATTTGGTCGCCGACAATTAATAACTATGGGTGACTGTAGCATCCATAGCCGTTAGTTTTGGGCCTCCAAGTACAGGGATGTTACATCAAAACACAAAGTCCTTGGTTCATAATAACAATTATTATTAATCAAACTTTGAGTTGACTTCAGTTGACCATGATACTAACCCTATATAACTGAGGAGACAAATCCTTTCTTTAATAGTGTTTCACTTCCAATACTTCCACTTGACCCAACTATAGTCACTCGATGGACGACATACCATGATTTGACCATAATCAAAGTGGTGCTTTGGCATTGAAGATCGAAGGTAATCTCAAGTCAAGAGAACTGTGAAAATTAGTCACATCAATATTTTCTGTTGACCTTTAGTTATGTTAACCAATAGAAAAATATCGAGTGATTTATTCCATAATTATCCAATAACTATTTGTACATAACCCCTAGGTGCCCCCAGTAGTAATGAGTACTACATTGACCAATATTTGAGGAGCGTTACTTACTCTGGTCTCAGCAGATGCATTGATATCCAGTCTCGATGCATCTCAATTAGGAATATTTAAAATGATGTGCTTATTATAAATTGTGATACAATACTCATGATTACAAGTATTTGTAATTACTATCACAAGTACACCATTTATGGTTTACTATTAAATATATTTTAATTAAACTTTTAATTATTTATAACATATTATAACTAATATATAACAGAAAGAAAACACCTTTATTACGAACGAGAATTGATTACAGAGGTAATTAATTTACAATAAATTACAGAATTGTCCCTAGGCCATACCCTTAAGTCTATCAATGTTTTATCATCGGCGCAACTATATGAGAGAATTCCTTAATGAATCTCCAGTAGTAGCGGGCCAAGCTTAAGAAAGTACGCACCTCAATATAGTCTCAAGTCACTCTTCCACCTATTTACTGCATCAACCTTTTAAGGATATATTGCCAAACCCCTTTCTGAAATCATATGGCCTAGGAAATTCACCGTTCTTCTTCAAAAATGGCACTTAGAAATTATCACCTTCAACTCATGTTGTCTCAATGTCTCTAACACAAGCCTAAGGTGAACTATGTGCTCCTCTTCATCCTTCGAGTATGCTAAGATGTCATTTGTAAACACAACACATATCTATCAAGCTAGTCTCGGAATATTCTGTTCATCGTCCACATAGAACGCATGCATTGGTCAATCCAAAAGGCATTAGTGACCACTCTTACAAACCGTAGCTCGTCCTAAATGTAGTTAATGGGACACTTTATTCCGCAATTCTCATCTGATGGAACTCCAAAGCTAAATCTAGCTGCAACCTTGGTTCCATTCAACTAATCAAACAAGCCATCAATCTTGGGCAAGTGATATCTATTCTTTACCATTTTTTCATTCAGCTTCCGATTGTCAATGCACAACCTTAAGACCCAGTAGACATTTTTACAAATACCGTCGTAACTTCCCAAAGTGAGATGCTTGGCCTTACGAAGATCTTGCCTTCCAACTCCACCAATTGCTTCTTTAACTCCTCCATCTCCTTTGAAGGTATTTTGCTAGGGTGTCAATTGGCAATCCTGAAATTGTTTCAAACACATTGGGAAACCTTTACCATACGTACCGCACAAAGGTCTTCCTCCTCCGAAGCTAAAGCGAACAAAACACCTCGGCACCCAACTTTAAGTTCTTCCAGAACTACAAATACTCTTTGTTTCATCTTGGGTAACTCAAGGTTATTATTCTCTCAGTATAGTATATTCTCGCATGGTACTTCTCTAACTAATTCATTCCTAAAATAACTTTGAAGCATACGAAGTCAAATACGTAGGAATTATACAAAAACTTATGCTCATTTAAATTTGTTTTTATGTTTGTGCATCTTAATCTGAGAGTGACATATCCTCCTATCAATTTTACTACACGTATGAAAGTGACCAAATAGGTAACCCCTAACCCAAGTCTATCAACCAAATCTTTAGCTAGAAATGAGTGTGTAGCACCAACATCAAACTGTACTCTAACTAAAATACAGAAATTAGAGCCATACCTTCCAAAACGATGTTCTTGCCTTTCTTGTCTACCGAAGGACCTCCTCCCGGCCCTGTAAATGCATAAACCAGTTTTTTAAGCTTTGGGCAGTCCTTCTTCAGAAGCCCTATATTTTCACACTTGAAGCACTTCACGCTTCCAAGATTTTTCAATGCCGGACACTTTTTAGCCTAGTCTCCCTTTTGCCTACAGTTAAAACAAACAACCTCTACAGTAGAAACTTCTCCATTCCTTCCCATAGGCACACCCTTCTTGCCCGGAGCAAACTTTTTTTTTCGCATGGCCTTAGGTTACATCGCTACTCTTATCTACTTCTGATACATCACATCATACCTTGGGCCATGTCAATAACTAGTTTAAAAAGAGATGCCAAGTGCGTCATTACCTTGTGATTAAGACTAGCTTCAAACCTCTTAAGAACTTCTCATTTTTCTTCAATGGGATGTTAACAATCTCTCTACCATATTTAGCTAAAGAGTTGAACTTCTAAATGTACCCTTCAACCATAAGGTCGTCCTCTTTAAGTCTATAAACTCCCATAGTAGCACACTCCATTGAGACTTGGATATGGACTGAGTCTCAAACCTCTCCTTAAACTGCACCCACATAATCTTCTCTTTAGGCCTCTCTGCAATTACTGTCTCCCACCAGACCAACGCATCTTCATGCAATTTCCTTGATGCCAATCTTCTCTTTGTGCATCATTCAATCCCAAGTCTCAAAATATGCACTCATATACTCTTAGCCATTTTAACACTTCAATCGCGGGCTCCTTCCCTTAAACATCTTCGCTCCTAAGTTTATGTAGTCTTGGTTCAGCTTTGAAAAGTCCTCCCTTACTACCATGGGTCTGGCTCCACAGCCTCTAGTATATTCTTCTTCATCATTTGCATAATGAACTGCCTAAATAAGGCATTTGCATCCATGCCTGCCATATTATTTGGTTATGCAGCTTTAGCCTGAACAGTTCTTAGCACTTCACCTTCATTTCTCTCATTGATTTATGTACAGTCTCTCTTTATGAATTTTTCCCCCTATCTTAACCCATCCACTTCTCATTTCCATCTTATATTTTTTGTTCAGCTAGTCTTCATTAGAAATAGAAAGAAAGAGAGTGAAACAATAATAGAAGGGTAAATATATCTACCTATATATCTATATAGCAGTATACAAGTACGTTATAAATAATAACATATACCCTTCTCATGGTGTTTATTTCCTGCTAAGTACTTAACTAATTCTAACTCTGTTTTACTTTAGTGTCCCTTAACTTATGCTATGGTACCAACTGTAACATCCCTGCTTGACCGAAAAATGAATAGCAATGATGATGCAGTCATCACCAGAATTATTTTCAAGTGACGAAAGTGAGTTCATTATCCATATAACAGTCTAAATAAATAGACCAACAAAAATATTTACATTACATTTAAGTCAACATAATGTTCATTACATACATTTTTCAATTAAACCCGAAGTCGTGCCTGCGTAGAGGTCGAATTATAATAGTAAATAATACACCGACATATGATGATGTCATCCCTAACTCTTTAAATAACGGAAACAAACAGACTTTATTAACCAACAAAACCTCCTGCTTTCATCTTCAATCTTCTTCCTTCGGCTCTTAAGATAACCTACCTAGATCATAAAATCAACCTACTCAAATGAGTGCTTGTGAGTTTATAGGGAAAACGATAACAAAAACATAGGTCATACATAAAGTCTGGTATGAATAATATCTTTACCCTAAGCTTAACATAAAGTGAGACCACACCACCACATGCAGAACAGGTTTTCCCTTTGCTAGAATACATATTAACATAAATGGAACATAAGCAATACATAAGTCAAATTTAGACTATTCCTGAATCCATCATATGATTTCAACCTTGGTTAACCCCTGATTGAACCCTCTATTTAAAACTGCATGGGAAAACCTAACTATTGAAGGTACCTCCCTTATGGTCTGGCTGCCAAGCTCCCCTTTCGTATTCCTCACTCCCGAAACACACAGTACATTCTCTTTTGTTCATACTACAAAGAATCGACTACATGCAGTTTCATCTTTCCTTAGTTTATACTACAAAGAATCAGCTAAAAGCAGTATCATTTATTTTTAATTTACACTGCAAAGGCTCAGCCATATGTAGTTCTATTTCTCTTTATTTTATACCGCAAAAAATCAGCCACATGCAGTTTCATTTATCTTTAATTTACACTTCAAAGAATCGGTCACATGCAATATCATTTATCTTTAATTTACACGGTAAAGAATCATCCACATGTAGTTTCATCTTTATTTAATTTATACTGCAAAGAATCAACAACATGCAGTCCAAGTTTTATTTAATCTACTTTGCAAAGGATCAACTATATGTAATTAAGAGAGCGTACAATCCTCCCAAACGTCCTATGTCCCTTCAAAAGTTGAATGCCTCCCCTCACCTTACTAAGGTGTGCATTTTAATGAGCGTCCCCATTCGGTGTCAGTAACCCTTTTGGATCCATATTCTTATATATGTTCATCTTCTATGTAGTCATTTTAAGCTCCCCAAGCTTCACCTAATTGTCATGTATTAGGTCCATTTCATTTCATTTCGATAGTACAACCCTACCCTTATACGTATTATGGCACAGTTTATTTTTTTAGGTTTCGACACAGTACGACCCTACCCTTAGTTACCTCATGGTGTAGTATGAACTTTTCCTCTTTCAGATTAGCATAACACAACCTACACCTTCCTGCTTCTGGCTTGTGTCATCATCTTTTCATTAGTGCAACATTACCCTACATAGTTCTGACTCTCCCTGAAAGTCATCTAACTCCAAAAGGCCAATCACTACCTTTGACCCCAGGTATATAGTTTAATTTCTTAGCGATTGGCCATCACCTCAACTCCGTATTAGATAAAGTCTGACATGTCTGTTACTAGCCTTTATACATGTCGCTATCTGATATGTTCAGACTTTACTTTCTGCTAGTGACAGTGCCTTTTATTTATCTTTTCCAGTATCTCTATGGGATCTTGTCTCCCAACCATTTAACTTAAAAAATTTCCAAGCATATGAATATAATAGGTTTTGGTCTCCTACTAAAATCCCATCGGCCAACGTAATTTTCCTTTGGCAAAGAGTACTTTTAACTTAGAAAATTCTTGTAAAATTCTAGAAAATTCATGGAAAATTCTTTCTACACATTTTTTACTCTATTTTCATATTCAAATTATTTTTCTTATTTATTCCCTAGGAATTCTTCTTCAAATATTCATAACTAATTATTTTGACATGGAAAATTCTCCAATTTAAATCAATCATTACTAGAATTATGATTAAAATATCATATTAAATTTTCATAGCATTTAAAAATAATTAGAGTAAGGAAATATATAACTAACCATCCCATGCTAAATTATACTCTCTAAAACATTCAATAGTATGCCATTTATCATATTTAAATGCTATATCATATGAACTCCAACATATTGAATCGAAAATTAAATCAAACATAATGAAAACAATAAAAGGGTTAGTATTACTCACCTATCTCTTTAGATTTGCTAGATCTTTAGTTTCCTTGAGTTCCTTAGCTTTTCCTACTTTTCCTTCCTTTTCTTCCTTAGGCTATGGCTACCATGAATGATTTTTCAAGCCTTTTATTTTGTTTAAGCGAGAATGGGAATGCATGAATAAAATGTGGTTTCTTTGTTTTTATTATACTCCTCTTTAGTTAATTGGGCCACCAGCCTTATGGCCCCTTTTATTTAATTCATTCGCAGTCATGTGGAGTATATTATAATAAGTAAATATGTACCCAAATATTCATCATAATACCCACTTAATTATTTTATCAATTTTAGTGGCACCAATAAATAAATGTCCCTAAATTATGTACCCTATCCCAACCTATATTTTTCTTAGTTAATTTCCTATTAGTTACTTATTAAAGTTTAGGGTGTTACAACTTATCTATTAAATCGGTAATCAAATCAAAAATACAAGTAGATAACTAGATTGTAAACATACAGTAAAGGTAAAACAATAAGAGTAAGTGACACGAAGGTTTTTATACTGGTTCAGATATCCAATCCTACGTCCAATCATGTACCCCTCCCCCTGTACAGAGTTTTACTATAACTTTCCTAGTTTCCACGGGTAGTAAGAACACCTTACAATCTTAAAATTTCATTGATGATAAGATAAACCATTCCTCTTGACTTTCCATGGTTGGCAAGATTACCTTTCTCTTTACAACAACAATAACGTATACGTAGATAGTTGTATATTCAATGTGGATTCTTGTACTTTAAGTACAATGATCATATAGCCTCCAGTAGAATCTATCTTTGAATTTAGAGAGGAATATAATAAGACCGGAGAGAGAATGATTAATAATTCAAGTAAAACCTCTTTGATCTTGAGCGATTTGCAAATCCTTGAAGAATATGAGTGAAAGGGTATTGACTCTTGCAAAGAGAGTGGAAGTCTATAAAGGAATTTTTCTCATAAAGTTATAAAGATGTAAGGGTAAGAGAAAACTAAACAAATATTGATAAATGTTCCTTTTCCAGACCCCTTTAAATAGAAGATGAAAGCATGTGTCCATTGGTGAAGATTTCGTGCCAAAACCCTATCGTTTGAATATTAATAAAACATAATAACTGCTTATATACCGTTATATAACTATGGTGTATGTCGACATACTCTAATATAATTTGTTTTTTTATAAAATTCAAACTACGAGGTTCATGCTTTAGAACCCAGGATGTATATTTATATGAAGATGTTTAGAGATTAATAGAGTTAAATGAAAGAAGAATTCCAAGGATATTTTTTATGGGGTCTTTAAGAAATCTCTAAGTCTCGACAAACTTACTAAACACTTCTATTGTCTTTGTTGCTGATGTGCTTGTGTTCCATTCATCTTGAGTAAAATATGTCTTTCATTTGCTATTATTAATATTCATATTTATAACTCATTTTCTTACTTTCATTAACTGAATTACTTGTCTGTCTCTGTATAAAAATCTCCATAAATTATCTAAAAATATTGCACAACTCGAGAAAAGTTAGTGGTGATATTTTATAGTTATTGTCATCAAAATCAATAGTTAGGGTATTAACAATCTTCGATGATAATAACCATATAATATTTTAGGGATAAAATATAACATTTCTTTATTTAACTACCATAAATCTATGCACCCCCATCATTTTGCCTAGTATGTCATCAATAAGAAATGGCCAATAAAGAACCTTAAGTAATATTAGATAGTATGTATGGAGTTTGTATATAAAGTTATATAAATATGTACAAATATTTAACATAGGGGATATTCAAATCAAGAAAAATCATGAAACAAAACATAGATTTTGTATAATGATTTAAATGCTACGATTCTAAAACAAACATACAAGTAAACACTAATAAATAAATGACAAGATACAAAAAATTTAGAGCAAAAAAAACACTTAAAATACAACCACAAACCTATAATTGCACAAACAACTTAAGAATGAATATAAACTTTATGGATTCTTTATGGAATTTAAACCCATCCTCGATTAGAACAAAAAATATGATCCATAAAGGAAATTTCTCATTCATCTATTTTCTCTTTGATGTGTATGTGCATCTCTTCATCTCGGGTATTACATTTGTTCTAGACAATTCTGGAATGTTTTCCTTCCTCTCTTTAATAGCATAAGAGATGAGATATTAAAATGATGCAAATTACCTTACTTGCTTATATACCATTAGTTTCTGATTCATCCCATGATGTTTTGGTTTCTTATCACAATATTCAATGCTCTTTTGAATGATTCAAACGTTTCTTCAATATTATCCGTCAACTCTTTTGTAAATGCTTTTGTTCATGGCCATTCTTACGAAGAAAGATGAAAAAAATTAAAGAGGGGAAACAATGAAGAAGAAGAATAGGTTTTCTGTTAGAAAAGTGTGTCTTTAAAGAGCTAACCAGAATTCATAACCATTCTCTAACCTTAAAATAACTATTTAAATTTTAACTCAAATTCTCAGTATATGTCGAAATATACTCTTGGTGCATATCAACATACATTGCTGCAATTAGTATATTTTTCATTTTAAAAGTTTCATTTAGAAACTTCTTAATATATATATATATATATATATAATATTTTCCAAAGAATATAATGAAATTGAGACACAATACATTAATGCAAACGAGATCATTTCATTAATACTAAAGTGCAATATACATGAGAATGAAACATAAAAAATACAAATGCAAATATGTGAAACATGATAATATAGCCGTGAATAGTTGCTTTCTTTAAAGGTGGTTAAAAAGATGACGATGGACTTGCCTCCAAGATTTTCTAGAAATTCTCTAAAAAATTGTTCATTGTGTTGGATAGGTTGGAAAATTTCTTCCTCATAGGAACGTTTAATTTTCTTTTAATTCTTTTGAAGCTTTTCTTGATTTCGAATGATATAAAATTTTGAATTTCTATGGCTCTTATCAAAGATTTCCAAAGAAGTGTCCTCTTCCTCCTCCTCCTCCTCAATCACTTCTTCGTCTTCTTCTTCTCTTGCCATTCTTTCTCCTTTTTGTCAAGTGCTTCATATAGTTCCAACTCAAAGTGGATGTGCATAAGAGAAATATTTTTCTTATTAAAAATGTGACGACCCAGAATTTTGGACATTTAAAATTAGGATATCTAATTGATTTTGAATATTTAAAAGTTAATTTCTAACTTTAATTTCAAATATAACCAATTATTGAATAATTGTAATGTTAAATTTAATAATTGGAATTTAGTAAAATATAGAATCCGGAGTTTAAGCCGGTTAAAAATAATTTAAAGATTCAGAAAACTTGTATTGTTAATATTGAAGGTGATGAAACTTTTAAATTTGAATTTGGAAGTGATTTGTTAAGTTTTGAAATATATCGTTTAAATTGAATTTAAAAATAGCCTTCCGAGGCACAGTCTCGGAATTCGACGAAACCAGTTCCATTGGATCCGTAATATTGTATTATTATCGGATTTCAAGTTTCGTATTTTTTGGAATTGTTATGTGAGCACACGATGAGTAAACGCGTTGAACTTAAATCGAATTCAATTCAAATTTAGATTTTAAATTAAATCAAATGTCAGCATTATCTCCCTTGAATCACGCCTATAATCACGAAAGGAAATCGTGCAGAGCATACCTCATTCAGTTTTAAATATCTCGTCCCCCATTTCTTCCTCTTGAAGCCTTCCGTTCTAATTGAAACGAAAATTCATTCGTTTAAAGGAAAAAAAAAAATTCGCTACCCTCCTCTTAAATTCGTTCGCAAGCTCCCTCCCTCATTCTCTCATTTAATTCATGAGATCAAAATCCCCCTCTTCCTCTCGAATCCACGAAGTCGAAGTTATTCAGTTTCTCGAGCAGATCATTCCAATCGAAAATCGCGTTTGTATTGGCCGAACTCGTTGTCGTGGGCGCATCTGGGCACGGAACTGAAAGACCAGAGGGGTCGAGGTGCTCGTTCGATCGAGGCAAGGCGACTTAGAAGGGAAGGCGTACTCGAAGGAGCAGCTTAGGGCAAATCGCGTGAGCTCGAGTTTGTGATAGGCGATGGGGCAGCTCGATCGTTCATAAATGGTAGGAAACGAGGCCGGCACACTCGCGAAAGGGGTCATAGCAGCGTAGCTCGTCCAAGTTGCAGTCTCGATTTGGGGATCGACTTTGGGGATTTATCGCGTCTGCAAAGGGTTCGGGTAGGCGGTGGTTAGAGTCGTGGGTCACTCAGCGAGTTCATTATCGCGAGGTCGAATCTCGCTTGAAGCTTGAGCAGAACTCTTTGGTTTGATTTTCGCGAACGAGTTAAGGTAATTTAAATCTTTAACATTTTAAAACTTTTCGTCACTTAAGTTTGGACCTGTGAAGTAATTATTTAACTTACCAGGAATTAACTTCAAGTTATAAAATAGTTGTCTTAAATTTAATTGGTTATATATAAACACACACACACATATATATATATATATATATATATATATGACAGTAAGGTATATTAACATTTATTTTAAATTGTTTATTTGAAAACAGTAAGTTTAGATTGTTAATTTCAAAACAGTGGATTTTAAATGTTCCCTAAGTTCAAACAATTCTGTCTAACAAATAATTAAATATATATACACCCTATTATTAAAATTTGTAACTTGGTCAGAAAAGGAAATGTAAACTAGGTTGGTTTAACTATCATTTAAAATCGGTTAATTAAAATTATTAAAAGGGTAATTGGTTTTAGATTACTTCAAATATTAATAAATCACATAATGTTTTTCAAGGTTCAAAAGTCGGGAAGGAATAAGGCAAGATTTAAGTGACTGCAAACGATAGGCAAAGGTGAGTTAATCTCACTCAGCTGAATTTTATTTTAAATTTAAATGGTTAAATTTAAATAATTGATTGAATGCTTGAATTGGTTTGATGTGCTATAGTATATATAGTAGTATATAGCGATATATACATATTGGCATATGTATATATTGGAGTTGTTGATATTCCCGCATTATATAGCGGATGAGACCCTATGCGCCGCATAAATAGCGGAGGATTTTATAAAACCCATATACCGCGATATTCCACCTTGAAGTGGAATTGGTATTGTGCTAACATCTGTGGATGCAGGGAAACAGGTTGGAGGGATCCAACTGGATTCCTCAAAATATTTAATTTTGTTTAAATATTCTGTGATATGATTGTTGATATCCTGTGATGATTTATATTGGATAATCTGGTTGGATTGAATTTCCCAGTATAATGAGTTATCAAAAGCAATTGAATTGGATTTTTGGAAAGAAATAAAAGAGTAAAATTTAAGTTAAGTAATTCTAGTGAATTCGAATAAATTAAATATGGAAAAGAAGGATTTTAAATAAACAGAGAATATTGAATCTAAAGAAAACTTATGTGATGTTATTTAAAGGGATAAATAATTTATTTTAAATTCAATGTTTAAATGTAATTAAAAAGGAAGAAGGAATTTGGGAAATCTGAAACTTGTGTTCAGTTTAAAGATTTTAAATCATAATGAGAAATAAAATCTAGAAGTTAATGAATTTGGAAATAAATGGATTAAGTAAGGAAATTTATTTCAAAGTAAAATAAATTGGGAAATCAATTATAAATTTGATTTAAATACCTTGGGATTTGGAATTTAAAGGGAAGTGAGATTTTGAAATTTATAAACTGGATTTATAAAGTAAAATGAAATATCAGTGGATATTTAAAAATATAAATTCAAGGTGGGAATGTATAAAAGAATATGGATTGGTTTAAAAATAAATGTTGATTTATTTTTAAAAGATGGAAATGAGAAGTGTATTTCTCTGGATAGCCAAGTACGTTTTCAAAGCAAATTTTAATATAAGTTAAAAGTTCTAATTGTGTTTTTAAAAGCATGTTTTAGAAAATTGATTATTTCTAAATGTTAATTTCCTAAGTAAGTATTTTCAAAAATCTATTATTGTAGTAATTATATAAAAGTGATTTGGTATTATGTTTTAAAGAGGAAATTTAGTTTATATTTATAAAGTGGTTTATTTTAAAGTATATATTTTTAATAAAGTATTAAAGTAGTTTGATTTCAATGTTATAAAGTATATTTAAATAAAGTATTTTTAAATTATTTTAAAATTAAAAGTATTTTGTACTTGGTGATTCAGTGGAAATAATTATTTGGGAAATGTATTCCGTAAGCGGAAACTGTTTGAAATTGTTTTCAAATGAGCTTTGAAAATTTGGAAATATATCTTGGAAAGATATTTGGGCAAATAAATAATGTGGGAAATTATTTATTGTGTGATGGTTGCTTGTGGATGTTAATTGATAGTTAAATAACCGACTATCAATATTGGCCAAATGCGCTGATCGTTTCGAAGAGACTGGGATCGGGTTTTCGTATACCGGGATTCTAGGTCTGGAGACTCGAAACCACTTCGATCCGGTTTGTACGTTTCGTGTAACGTGTTCAGAGTCGAAGATGGAGCAGCGAAGTGCAAGGGCTAGTCGCTACTAATCCTGAGGATATTTCCAAAATGGATGTAGTAGGAGTAGTGCCTTCGGTTCCGTTCGGACCCGGGACGGACTTGTATGGACGAATGCTTTCGTGACATCGTCAGGTGGACGATGGGCATTCTAAGGGATATGTGCTATAAAGGTATCGTTTAGCCTCGAACCTCATCAACCGGGAATGACTGAAAATCAGGGGTTATGCAGCAAGGCTTCGTGGGTAGCCCCCACTTGAGAATAAAGTCATCCCTGTCTAGATGTCCCTTTATTTCGGCTTAGTGGTGCGGTTGCTGATCCCAACCGTGGGGTGATTTTATTTGGAATTATCCAGTAAGGGATGATTCCGGCTTTGTGTTGCAGGGGAGCGGGCGTACTCCTCGGTACTATGATCTAGGCCACGTACTGTGATAGGTGGTTCCCCAGTGCCTAGTCATTCATTGGAAATCCATTCTCCCTACGTGCCTTGTACGAGTTTTGTTTGTATTACCCACTTTGTGGCTAGTATGCCGGAATTTAATAGATGTAACAATTTCGGCTATTTTAATAAGTATTTGTGAATAGACACTGTTATAATATCAGAGGATTTTAATAAAAAATGTTTTAGCTATCGTAAGGTAAAAACCCGACATGTTTATTTGTGGCGTGGTCTTACGAGATGCTTTTATTTTAAAAAAGATTTTGAAACTTTAATAATCAATTGAGTGTGATTTTCTCACGCTGGTATTCCAGACTGACTCGGGTATTGTTTTATATGATGCTCGGGTCAGACCGAGTATTATAGGTTACAGGATATGATGCTGTGGAGCTCAGGAGATGAGCTGGATGGCGAGACGTATCTCCCGTACTTGTTTATATATATATTTTCCGCTGTGTTAATTGTTGTACTCTGTTGTATTGAGGACATGATATGGTTATTGTCCAGTTGTATGTTATGTGTTCTCTAGTGTATACTCTGATGCTATATTATATAAAACTGATATAGTTTTGATTTGTGTAAAGATCTGTTCTATATATTATATTTTATCCGCTGCGTCTGTGAGGTTCTGATTTTGTTTTCTATTTTTCTTCTTTTACCTCTTCTTCTTAACTAAAATGGTTCGATTTTCCGGGTCTGGAAAGTCGGGTCGTTACATTTGGTATCAGAGCGAAGGTTGGCGATAACCTTGGCTCTGGTGGGAATTTTGAGAGTATTAATAGATATGAGCGCGTATTTGTTAGTGAATATAAAATGGTTTTATATTGTGTTGGTTGATTTATTGAGTGGCATATGAACCTTCGTCGGCACAGTCTGGACAACTGTATCGAAGGGGTTTCTAAACACTTAAATAGAACAGTTCGACACAGTATTGTTTTAAATAGGGTGAATGAAATAATTTTGCCCAAATTATTTTGTATATAAAAGAAATAATTATTCGAAAATTATTATGGTTATATATTTGGATGCTTGGTTGTTAGAAAATGACCATAATGAGTTAGTCTCATTATTAAATTGAAAACTTATAACCTAAGTTGAAGAATAAATTTATATAACAAGATGGAATTTGAAATATAGACTAAATGAATTTATAAATTGAGATAAACTTTATATACAAATGTGAATTACAAATGTGATTTATAATCAAAGGAGATAAATTCATAAACAAATGAAATTTGTAAATGTGACTTATAACTTGAAATAAAATGTGATAGAATTCCAGAGTAATGTTTGGATATAAAATTGGATGGATTTTGAATTTGAAGTTTTGAGAAAGGTTTAAATTCCTTTGGATTTAAAAATAGTTTTAAAGGTTTTGGGGAAATAATGGTGATATTATTTCGTGAATATTTTTGAAATTGAATTGAAATCTGGTGGGATTTGGGATTTAAAAAAAAAAGTTTGAAATGTTTAGAGTGATAAAAGCATTAAAATTCTCTTTCGGTCGCTGGAAAATAATTTCGGTGATGACTGCAGCATCATCGATGTCTATTTTCGAGTTTCCAAAGAGAAATTGCTACCAAACTGTTTTAAATTGGAAGTGATTGTGAACTGGGTTGGTTTTGGAAATTCAAAGGGAAAATTGTTTGGTAAAAGCAGATTATTTTGGAAATTGGGATTTGAGGTGATATACCAGATATGTATGAGTTATTTATGGATTCAAAATGGTTTTGAAATAAAACCGGGCAATTGAATTCTGGGAATTCTATTTAAAATATAAATGTGGGAATTTAAACGAATCAACAATATAAAGTATAGAATGAAGTTGATTGAAATAAGGAGGGAATGAAAGTTTAATTCTGGGATTATAATTATGAGATGAAAATAACTCAATGAGTAATATAAGTTGGTAGATAAAAGAGTTAGAGAACTTGAAGGTGTGAATTGTAAAACTCGTATAAAATTTGTATCCTGGGATTAAAATTTAATTCGAGTATATGAAGGTGAATAAAATATATTTGAATTTAACTTAAGATAAGTTAAATAAAATTGAGAATTGGAATTGAATTAAATGTAAATAAGTTGAAGTCGAATTGAATTGGATATAAAGGTAATGTAAAATGCTTATAATTGTGGAAAGAAATTCATATTCTTAAGTTCTTAAGTGTAATAATTTGAGATTTGATTGTAAAGATGAAAATGGACTTAAATGAATAGTCCTAGATCTTAAGTAAGTAAGTTAAAACTTATGAATAGAAATGAAATTGTAAGTCATAAATGGGAATCCATTTCTTTGAACCATTAAGAGTTATAATTTGAAATTTGTAATTATTAAATGGAAACGACTAAGATGAGCAATCTTAATTTTTAAATAAATCCAAACTTGAATTATAGAATAAATTGAACTTAAGATAATTAAGTGAAGTGATATCTGGAATTAAAAAGCAAGTATTTAATTTTAACCAGCGGAGGAACTAATTAGATAATAAATTAGTTAATGAAATTTAATTATGAGTTAATGGAATTGGATTAAAATAGTGATGGTTTGAATTGCGAATGAAATCCAAATAAGTGAAAAAAAAAATTGGAAATGACCTGGTTATTAATAAAATAATTCCAGATGAATTGAGTATGGAAAATAAAATTCATAATGATTGAGTGAATGAACCACTTATATTAAATAAATAAATGGATGGAATTTGATTAAATAAGAATCAAATGAAAGATGGAAATAAAACTTTAAAAGGTTGGTTAAATGGAAAATAAACTTAAGTTATTGACTTAAGTAAATGTTGAATGGAAACTGAACTCAAACAGAAGAGTGGTTTAAATAAGTTGAGAAATAGTTATTGAATGAATTAACTTGGATTGTTTTCGAGCTAAATAAAATTCAATTTTTGGAAGCTGGAGATGAATTGAATTTAAGGAAAAAAAAATTTGAAATGGAGTAGTAAATTGAAGTAAGTTGAGATTCATATGAAATGGGAGTTCAATTTGAATATATACACTTCGGTGGTGAAGTAGTAAATAAATATAAGAAAAATTTATATTGAACTTAAGAATTGAAGAATGAAATTCTTAAGAAAACTGGTATTGGAAATATACTTAGTAATTTTGGAAAAAATATACACTAAGTGAATAGTTGAATGAAGACTAAAACTGAAGTTGTGAAATGGGATAGTTGTGAATAAGGGGATAACAATCAAAAAAGGAATGTGAATAAAAGAGAATTGATGTAACTGATAATCAATTGAAATTAATACGTAAGGTGTACGTATATTATTTATTCGCATAGCTATTTGATCCGGATTCGAACACAGAATTTCGAGATAGTTTTATCGATCCGAATTAGGATTTTTCACTCGATTTTCGACGGTGAGCCTGGATATGGATTGTTGATTGATTCTGGATATTCTCTATCATAGTTGGTGACTATGCAAGGAGAATGACGGTTTCTGATCGAGAAACCAGATCTGAGTCCGCACTAGGAAGTCAGGTGGACGATACTAGTTCAGAAGTGAAATTGTGTGATCGATTGAGCGATCAAATGTGATATTGCATACGGATGATATATGTTCATCGTACGGGCTTAAGTAAAGCAAATATTGAAAATTTGTAAAGAAATGTCTAGAATGGTTTTGAAATTGTGATTGAATATTATTGCTTAGTAGGATATACAGGTGTATAAAAGCAATGGATAAATTGGGATTTTTGATTTTAGAAGATAAAAATTTAATGGCCCGACAAAAGGTATGTATTTGAATTTCTATATGAAATTTGATTGGGTTTTTGATCCAGCCACTTGGCGTTTTGTTTTCTTTTTGAGATTGGGAGGCCGTAGAGCCATTTTGTAGTAGTACCGAGCTAGCCGCGCAAAGGAGACGCTGGCAAAATTTTTCGGAAATTTAGGGAGTTAGAAAAATTTTGGAAAATTTTGATAATTCAAAATTTGAATTCAAATTTAAATTTGAATTGATAAGTAGGTGATATGGTTTGGGGCTTATGAATAAGTTTGGGAAGTTAAAAGATGATTAGAGTATCATTAATAAAAGATTGTTTGGGTATTGTTAAAACTGTTTGAATTTGGGAAATAGTAACGGGGATTGAAGCATTCTTCCTAACTAGTAATTTCGGGGACGAAATTCTTTTAAGGGGGGAGGAATGTGACGACCCAGAATTTTGGACATTTAAAATTAGGATATCTAATTGATTTTGAATATTTAAAAGTTAATTTCTAACTTTAATTTCAAATATAACCAATTATTGAATAATTGTAATGTTAAATTTAATAATTGGAATTTAGTAAAATATAGAATCCGGAGTTTAAGCCGGTTAAAAATAATTTAAAGATTCGGAAAACTTGTATTGTTAATATTGAAGGTGATGAAACTTTTAAATTTGAATTTGGAAGTGATTTGTTCAGTTTTGAAATATATCGTTTAAATTGAATTTAAAAATAGCCTTCCGAGGCACAGTCTCGGAATTCGACGAAACTAGTTCCATTGGATCCGTAATATTGTATTATTATCGGATTTCAAGTTTCGTATTTTTCGGAATTGTTATGTGAGCACACGATGAGTAAACGCGTTGAACTTAAATCGAATTCAATTCAAATTTAGATTTTAAAAGTCAAATGTCAGCATTATCTCCCTTGAATCACGCCTATAATCACGAAAGGAAATCGTGCAGAGCATACCTCATTCAGTTTTAAATATCTCGTCCCCCATTTCTTCCTCTTGAAGCCTTCCGTTCTAACTGAAACGAAAATTCATTTGTTTAAAGGAAAAAAAAAATTCGCTACCCTCCACTTAAATTCGTTCGCAAGCTCCCTCCCTCATTCTCTCATTTAATTCACGAGATCAAAATCCCCCTCTTCCTCTCGAATCCACGAAGTCGAAGTTATTCAGTTTCTCGAGCAGATCATTCCAATCGAAAATCGCGTTCGTATTGGCCGAACTCGTTGTCGTGGGCGCATCTGGGCACGGAACTGAAAGACCAGAGGGGTCGAGGTGCTCGTTCGATCGAGGCAAGGCGACTTAGAAGGGAAGGCGTACTTGAAGGAGCAGCTTAGGGCAAATCGCGTGAGCTCGAGTTTGTGATAGGCGATGGGGCAGCTCGATCGTTCATAAATGGTAGGAAACGAGGCCGGCACACTCGCGAAAGGGGTCGTAGCAGCGTAGCTCGTCCAAGTTGCAGTCTCGATTTAGGGATCGACTTTGGGGATTTATCGCGTCTGCAAAGGGTTCGGGTAGGCGGTGGTTAGAGTCGTGGGTGACTCAGTGAGTTCATTATCGCGAGGTCGAATCTCGCTTGAAGCTTGAGCAGAACTCTTTGGTTTGATTTTCGCGAACGAGTTAAGGTAATTTAAATCTTTAACATTTTAAAACTTTTCGTCACTTAAGTTTGGACCTGTGAAGTAATTATTTAACTTACCAGGAATTAACTGCAAGTTATAAAATAGTTGTCTTAAATTTAATTGGTTATATATAAACATATATATATATATATAGGACAGTAAGGTATATTAACATTTATTTTAAATTGTTTATTTGAAAACAGTAAGTTTAGATTGTTAATTTCAAAACAGTGGATTTTAAATGTTCCCTAAGTTCAAACAATTCTGTCTAACAAATAATTAAATATATATACACCCTATTATTAAAATTTGTAACTTGGTCATAAAAGGAAATGTAAACTAGGTTGGTTTAACTATCATTTAAAATCGGTTAATTAAAATTATTAAAATGGTAATTGGTTTTAGATTACTTCAAATATTAATAAATCACATAATGTTTTTCAAGGTTCAAAAATCGGGAAGGAATAAGGCAAGATTTAAGTGACTGCAAACGATAGGCAAAGGTGAGTTAATCTCACTCAGCTGAATTTTATTTTAAATTTAAATGGTTAAATTTAAATAATTGATTGAATGCTTGAATTGGTTTGATGTGCTATAGTATATATAGTAGTATATAGCGATATATACATATTGGCATATGTATATATTGGAGTTGTTGATATTCCCGCATTATATAGCGGATGAGACCCTATGCGCCGCATAAATAGCGGAGGATTTTATAAAACCCATATACCGCGATATTCCACCTTGAAGTGGAATTGGTATTGTGCTAACATCTGTGGATGCAGGGAAATAGGTTGGAGGGATCCAACTGGATTCCTCAAAATATTTAATTTTGTTTAAATATTCTGTGATATGATTGTTGATATCCTGTGATGATTTATATTGGATAATCTGGTTGGATTGAATTTCCCAGTATAATGAGTTATCAAAAGCAATTGAATTGGATTTTTGGAAAGAAATAAAAGAGTAAAATTTAAGTTAAGTAATTCTAGTGAATTCGAATAAATTAAATATGGAAAAGAAGGATTTTAAATAAACAGAGAATATTGAATCTAAAGAAAACTTATGTGATGTTATTTAAAGGGATAAATAATTTATTTTAAATTCAATGTTTAAATGTAATTAAAAAGGAAGAAGGAATTTGGGAAATCTGAAACTTGTGTTCAGTTTAAAGATTTTAAATCATAATGAGAAATAAAATCTAGAAGTTAATGAATTTGGAAATAAATGGATTAAGTAAGGAAATTTATTTCAAAGTAAAATAAATTGGGAAATCAATTATAAATTTGATTTAAATACCTTGGGATTTGGAATTTAAAGGGAAGTGAGATTTTGAAATTTATAAACTGGATTTATAAAGTAAAATGAAATATCAGTGGATATTTAAAAATATAAATTCAAGGTGGGAATGTATAAAAGAATATGGATTGGTTTAAAAATAAATGTTGATTTATTTTTAAAAGATTGAAATGAGAAGTGTATTTCTCTGGATAGCCAAGTACGTTTTCAAAGAAAATTTTAATATATGTTAAAAGTTCTAATTGTGTTTTTAAAAGCATGTTTTAGAAAATTGATTATTTCTAAATGTTAATTTCCGAAGTAAGTATTTTCAAAAATCTATTATTGTAGTAATTATATAAAAGTGATTTGGTATTATGTTTTAAAGAGGAAATTTAGTTTATATTTATAAAGTGGTTTATTTTAAAGTATATATTTTTAATAAAGTGTTAAAGTAGTTTGATTTCAATGTTATAAAGTATATTTAAATAAAGTGTTTTTAAATTATTTTAAAATTAAAAGTATTTTGTACTTGGTGATTCAGTGGAAATAATTATTTGGGAAATGTATTCCGTAAGCGGAAACTGTTTGAAATTGTTTTCAAATGAGCTTTGAAAATTTGGAAATATATCTTGGAAAGATATTTGGGCAAATAAATAATGTGGGAAATTATTTATTGTGTGATGGTTGCTTGTGGATGTTAATTGATAGTTAAATAACCGACTATCAATATTGGCCAAATGCGCTGATCGTTTCGAAGAGACCGGGATCGGGTTTCCGTATACCGGGAATCTAGGTCTGGAGACTCGAAACCACTTCGATCCGGTTTGTACGTTTCGTGTAACGTGTTCAGAGTCGAAGATGGAGCAGCGAAGTGCAAGGGCTAGTCGCTACTAATCCTGAGGATATTTCCAAAATGGATGTAGTAGGAGTAGTGCCTTCGGTTCCGTTCGGACCCGGGACGGACTTGTATGGACGAATGCTTTCGTGGCATCGTCAGGTGGACGATGGGCATTCTAAGAGATATGTGCTATAAAGGTATCGTTTAGCCTCGAACCTCATCAACCGGGAATGACTGAAAATTAGGGGTTATGCAGCAAGGCTTCGTGGGTAGCCCCCACTTGAGAGTAAAGTCATCCCTGTCTAGATGTCCCTTTATTTCGGCTTAGTGGTGCGGTTGCTGATCCCAACCGTGGGGTGATTTTATTTGGAATTATCCAGTAAGGGATGATTCCGGCTTTGTGTTGCAGGGGAGCGGGCGTACTCCTCGGTACTGTGATCTAGGCCACGTACTGTGATAGGTGGTACCCCAGTGCCTAGTCATTCGTTGGAAATCCATTCTCCCTACGTGCCTTGTACGAGTTTTGTTTGTATTACCCACTTTGTGGCTAGTATGCCGGAATTTAATAGATGTAACAATTTCGGCTATTTTAATAAGTATTTGTGAATAGACACTATTATAATATCAGAGGATTTTAATAAAAAGTGTTTTAGCTATCGTAAGGTAAAAACCCGACATGTTTATTTGTGGCGTGGTCTTACGAGATGCTTTTATTTTCAAAAAGATTTTGAAACTTTAATAATCAATTGAGTGTGATTTTCTCACGCTGGTATTCCAGACTGACTCGGGTATTGTTTTATATGATGCTCGGGTCAGACCGAGTATTATAGGTTACAGGATATGATGCTGTGGAGCTCAGGAGATGAGCTGGATGGCGAGACGTATCTCCCGTACTTGTTTATATATATATTTTCCGCTGTGTTGATTGTTGTACTCTGTTGTATTGAGGACATGATATGGTTATTGTCCAGTTGTATGTTATGTGTTCTCCAGTGTATACTCTGATGCTATATTATATAAAACTGATATAGTTTTGATTTGTGTAAAGATCTGTTCTATATATTATATTTTATCCGCTGCGTCTGTGAGGTTCTGATTTTGTTTTCTATTTTTCTTCTTTTACCTCTTCTTCTTAACTAAAATGGTTCGATTTTCCGGGTCTGGAAAGTCGGGTCGTTACAAAAAATCTTTGGATTTAAAGTTAATTTCCCCTTTAGATTCACTCCAAAATAAATGAAAATTCTTATCAAATACACACCATAAAATAGTGTGTCCATGACTAGAAATTTTCTTAGTCATCTCCAAGAAAATCACATGAGCCTAATTTATATCAAATTCTGCAAAAATGAAAAAGAAAATTTTAAAAACTTTTTAAGTCGGATTATTATAGATTCTCGTGCTTTATGTATTTTTGATTGTATAATGAGACTCACAAATCCCGCTTTAGGTCTAAATTTTTCCTTTTAAAATATAACTCCTTCCATTTTCGAATAAATCATGAATTACTTCATGATTATTGTAATATATCTCAAAGTTTTAGAGATTTTGGCCATTTCTTTTGCAACCAATAATTTCATTGATTAAATGAGCATTTAGAACAATTTGTGTTCCTTTAACACTATCCTAAATTCCCCATCGTTTCCGTTACAAAATTTTCCTATCAAAATTTCATAAAATTTTTTTACAAAATTTGGATAACAAAGCAAATCATTTTAAAAAAGATCAGTTAAAACCATAATCTCATTCTCTAAAGAATGGTTTTGCAACTCATAAGAATTATAATATACAAAACTTGCAAAGATTTTAGCAAATTTAGCATATTCCATACACATCTTAGTGGAACCCTTGTCATTGTAAAGCCAGTTTTTAGTTTGATAGATGGTTTTGAAATTCTAGAGGAGGAAGCTTGATGTGAAGTAGACATGATGAAAGCTTTGACGAGAAAGTATGAAGATGTAGTTTGAAACTTGAAAATGAAAGTTGAGATGAAGAATGAATGAACGTGAATGAATAAACAATGAATGAATTAGTGATAACCTATAAAGGTGCTTTGAATTTTTATCGTTAAATGAAAGAAAGGGAAGTTCTAAAGTTTGAATTTTGGAAAGTTTCCTCTTTTCAACTGATATGGTCAGCATAGATCATACGAGTACTTTTCCTACTAGCACTATTTATGTTTAGAATTGTGTTTTTGAATAAAACTATCCCATCTTTCTAGACTTGAGTAGTTAGAGAGATTGTACCCAAAAGCAACTTTAATCATTCTATGTTCATGAAATTTTGGTATAATAAATTTTATTCTTTCATTTTTCTTTAAGAATAATTTTTAATTTTTATTTAAGATAATGCATGAATCTCTTAAAAAAATATACGTTATAAATTATCATATAAAAAACTTATGCATGACAAATTTTGTTTATGCTTTTTAACAATTATAACATTAGAAATAACAGTACATTTAGAATTATTGATGTTGTCGATGCTAATGACATTACCTCTTTGAATTATCTTTAAATTTTATGGTGTTAACAAGAAATGTTGTCAATTTTCAAGGTACATTAGATTGAAAGTCAATCAAGAGGGAGATCTCCTTTGAAGGGATTAAAATGAGATTAAGAACCCACTTTAAATGGACCCTTTTGTAAGTGTTTATGCTATTGTCATAGGGTGGACCCCTTTAGAAGCAAGGATATGTTCCAAAGTGTTCAAACCCCTTTCGAAGAAGTCTTCCGAAAGGTCTATTTCTCTTCGAAAGAATTCGGAACCCAATGTGTACCGTTTTGAGAGGATTTGAAAACCAATGCCTATACATTGAATTAATAAGCGGACTCAAGATGCCACAGAGCCTTATTTTGGATAAATAACATAAGTCCAATGGACTCGATGATATTAAAATATCATCACCACGTTGTGTTGGTGCCGCATGGGCTTTGGACGTGATGATGATATGCTTCAAAGTCAAGATATCCAAATAGGCTCTATTGCATAGTGATGCAGCGCGGTACAACACTAAGTCGCAAATATTAGGTCACGAACGACCTAACGATTTACGAGCTAGCGAGACAGAGTATACATTGGAACTAAGGGATGGCGATCTAAGAGAGAAGGGAGAAGTAACTCGCAAGCGACCTAATATGATACCATTTCTGTCACTACCAGCGACCTACGACCTGGTTGGGTCGCGTGAAGAAGATCCAGTGACTATGATAAGTCGCCGAGCGACCTAACTGCAAGTTATGAACGAAGAGATATTCCAGTGCCGCGATCTTACTTAAGTCGCTCTCACATGCCGCTTTCTTTAGGTCGCGAACGACCTACCATAAGTCGCTCTCACATGCCGCTTTCTTTAGGTCGCTCAAGAATAGGTCGTGAGACCTTGGGTCGTTGAGATACCTTAAGTCGCTACTGGAGGAGTTTCTTAGGTCGCTCACTACTGCATTTCTTTAAGTCGCTCAAGTGGTAGGTCGCGTGAAGATTTCCAGATTCCTTGTTCTTAGGTCGCTGCTGCCGTGTGTTCTTAAGTCGTATGATGTTTAGGTCGTATGTCGTTTGTATTTGTATTTTCTTAAGTCGTGATGGCCTTGTAATGTGTTGTAAAGTGTTTTTTCTTATGTCGCTTTGTATATAAGTCGTAGGTCGCGGCCAATGTTAGGTCGTTTTTCTGTGTTAGGTCGTACACGACCTATGTGTTGTGATGTGAGTGTAGAGTTGTAAACTTCCTATAAATATGGGTGTTGCGTCATTTGTAAACGAGATTGATTTTGAATAAACTTTTTTTTGAGTGCTTTGTGCCTCTTCTCAAATTGGTAGTTGAGTGTGATCTCCTATCTCCACCTTCGGTATTCGAGTGCACTCGAATCAACGATTGTTGAAGCCGATTCACGGAATCAAGTGCGCTTGATCAACGTCGAAGAATCATAGATCTTTAAACACGGTATCGTGCGCGATCAACGTGTTTGAGATAGCTAGAATCCGGTATCTTTGGATCAACGGATTTGGGCCTTTGGTATTTTTCAATCCACCGATTTCCACTTTCATCGTTTCATCCATTTCAGTTATCCGCCGCTGCGTCATTTGGTATCAGAGCTAGACTTAGCCAATCATAGCTAAGCCGAGTCTTGGAGCCAATTCCTACAGAAGAGTTTGAGGAGTTAGTGAAGCCGAGCTACATCAAGCTAAGCCGAGCTAAGTGAAGTATTGTTCAGAGATCAAGCCGAAGAGTTTAAAGTTGAAGTTGTGAAGATTCAATCATGCCTCCGAGAAGAGCTAATCGTCATAAAAATGTTGAAGATTTGTACAAATGAGAAGATGCTGAACAAATGGAACAACGCATTAACAACAAATTCAATGAGAAGTTCGATGAAGGTATTGGGAGGTTAGAGAAATTGATGATATATATGAATCAAAGTCAAAGGAGAAGGTCGCCAGTCTCGAACCATGGAGGAAACAGAGTTTCGCCATCGGTTACGGAAGCGAGGAGGGTGTCGCCACAATCATTCCGAGATAGAAGAGAATCATCAGTTTCAACGAGAAGAGATCACCATGAATATAGACATGAAGAGAGAAGAACTCCACGTGAGTTTGGAGATGAGCCATATCATGATGATGAAAGACATAGTAGAAGAGACATGCGTGATCAAAGAGATGTTGATGGTCGAGATCGATACCGAAGTACACGTGATTATGATGAAGAGAGTGATAGAAGTAATATTCATTATCGAGATCGAGACCAAGCACGAAATGCATATCGGGATGTTGATGATGATCGTCGATGGGAGTCGGGGATGAAAACTGAAATCCCATAATTCAAGGGTGGAATGGTAGCGGAAGAATTTTTGGATTGGTTGTCTAATGTTGAAGAGATTTTTGACTTTAAGGAAGTTCTCGAGCATCGGAGAGTTAAGTTGGTTGCTACACGTTTGAAAGGAAGAGCTATGGCATGGTGGCAGCAAACTAAACTTACACGGGAGAGGATGGGGAAGTCAAAGATTGAGTCATGGGAGAAGATGAAGAAGTTGATGAAAACTACATTCTTATCGTATAATTATCAGTCTCTTATGTATCAACGATTGCAAAATCTGAGACAAGGGACGAAGTCAATGAATGATTATGCGGATGAATTTTATCAATTGATTGCGAGGAATGATATCATGGAGACGGAGGAATAGTTGATCGCTAGATTTGTTGGAGGGTTGAGAATGCAGATTCAAGATATGGTGAATATGTTTGATCCCAGATCTGTTGCTGAAGCACATCAAAAAGCTCTAGCTTGGGAGAAGCAAGGTAGAAGAGGTGGTGGTGTGTTTACAAATTCCAACAATCAAATGAAAGGGGCTAGTAGCAATGCGAATGTTTCCAAGGCTGTTGCAAAACCGGTTGTCAGTGAAGTTGCTAAGACCAAGGTCAATAGTGGTATCAAATGCTTCAATTGTCAGGAGATTGGTCACAAAAGCAATGAATGTCCAAAGCCAAAGAAGCGAGCGATGATTGCTGAGGTTGAAGATGAGGAAGTAGAAGCTGAATGTTCTAATTCACCACATGATGAGGAGGAAGAAGAGCTGACGGGAGATGAAGGGTATTCATTAATGATGAAGAGGTCTTGTTTGACACCAAAGCAAGAGGATGATTCAAGTTGGTTGAGGAGTAACATTTTCTAGTCCACGTGCACTATCTTGGGAAGGGTTTGCAAGTTTGTCATCGATGCGGGAAGCTGTGATAACATTATTTCTACCGAGGCTGTGAAGAAGTTGGCATTAAAGACTGAGAAGCATCCGAAACCTTACAAGTTATCTTGGTTGAGAAAAGGTGGGGAAGTGAAGGTGGGACGAAGAGCTTGTGTTAATTTTTCGATTGGGAAGAAATACAAAGATGAAATTTGGTGTGATGTTGTGGATATGGACGTATGCCATCTGTTGTTGGGGAGACCGTGGCAGTATGATAGAGCTGTGCAACATGATGGTCGTACTAACAGTTACAGTTTCATGTTTGAGGGTACAAAAATCACTTTAATTCCTAAGAAGCGACAACAAGAAGAAAGCAAGTTGGAGGGGATTGAAGAACTGAAAACCTTGTTATCTTTGAAGGAGTTTGTTAAAGAAGTCGAAGAGGAGCCTGAAGTATTTTTGTTGATTGGACGTGAGAGTAACGAAGTGGTTGAAATTCCTGAAGAAGTAAAACCAGTGCTGGAAGAATTTGACGATGTATTTCCGGAGGAGCTACCAACAGAGTTACCGCCATTGAGGGACATACAACACCAAATAGATTTTGTTCCAGGAGCTGTGTTACCACATAGACCACATTACAGAATGAGTCCAAAGGAACACGAGGAATTGAGAAGGCAAGTGGAAGAGTTGCTTGAGCAAGGGCGTGTACAGGAAAGTTTAAGTCCTTGTGCAGTTCCAGCTTTGTTAGTGCCGAAGAAGGATGGAACGTGGAGGATGTGTACTGATAGCCGAGCACTAAACAAGATTACAGTGAGATATAGATTTCCTATGCCTAGATTGGATGACTTGTTGGATCAACTTAGTGGAGCTGCTATCTTTTCGAAGATCGATTTGAAGAGTGGTTATCATCAAATTCGAATTAGACCAAGGGACGAATGGAAGACAGCATTCAAGACGAGAGAAGGATTATATGAATGGCTGGTTATGTCGTTTGGTCTTTCGAATGCACCTAGTACATTTATGCGGGTGATGAATCAGATCTTTAGACCATTTATTGGGAAGTTTGTAGTGGTGTATTTTGATGATATACTGATATATAGTAGAAGCGTAGAAGAACACTTGCAACATCTGAAAGAAGTGTTGATGATACTGCGATAGGAACAATTTTATGCTGCAACGAAGAAATGCGTGTTCATGACGCATAGTGTTTTATTTTTGGGATATGTTATTTCAGAAGGAGGTATACAGGTAGATCAGAATAAAGTTGAAGCAATCAAAAATTGGCCACAACCCAGGACGATAACAGAAGTTAGAAGTTTTCATGGTTTAGCATCATTCTACAGAAGATTTATTCCACACTTCAGTAGCGTGATGGCACCAGTTACTGATTGTATGAAGGGGAAGCAATTTTCATGGTCAGAGGAGGCAGGAATTGCTTTTGAGCGAATCAAGGAACTTTTGACGACAGCACCAATTCTAGTGCTGCCGGATTTTCAGTTGTTGTTTGAGTTACATACTGATGCATCTAAGGTTGGAATTGGAGGGGTATTAAGTCAGAGGGGACGTCATATTGCATATTTCAGTGAGAAGCCATCGGGAGCCAAGATGAGATATAATACTTATGATGTGGAATTCTATGCTATTGTTCAAGCTATAAAACATTGGAGACATTATTTGTTCCATAAAGAATTTGTTCTATATACTGATCATGAAGCACTGAAACATTTGCAGGGATAGGACAAAATTGCAGCCAGACATGCTTCGTGGATTGAATACTTGCAACAATTTACATTTGTGGTGAAGCATAAATCGAGAATTACAAACCGTGTGGCAGATGCATTAAGTCGAAGGAATCATTTATTGACTACAATAAAGGTTGAGGTGACAGGGTTTGATGTGTTGCCAGAATTATTTATTGATGATCCTTACTTTTCAAAGTTTGTAGATGAAGTCAAGGAAGGAAAGACGGATGAATTTGTGTTGGTGAATGGTTTTCTTTTAAAAGGAAATCAATTGTGTATACCAGAGTGCAGCTTACGAATGAAGATTGTGAAGGAGTTGCATGAGGAAGGTCATGTGGGTAGAGATCGTACTTTGCAGTTGATTTCTGAATCATATTTTTGGCTATCAATGAGAAAAGAAGTTGAGAGATTTGTGGAGAGATGCCATATCTGTAAAGTTTCAAAGGGAACCGCTACAAATGCAGGATTATACATGCCATTACCGGTGCCTACTAGACCGTGGGTTGATGTGAGCATGGATTTTGTTTTGGGTTTACCTAGAACTCAAAGGGGAAATGATTCTATATTTGTTGTGGTGGATAGATTTTCCAAGATGGCGCATTTCATAGCTTGTAAGAAGACAGCTGACGCCGTCCGTGTTGCTCAATTATTCTTTAAAGAGGTGTATCGATTACATGGGCTACCTGAATCTATTGTTTCTGATCGGGATACTAGATTTCTAAGCCATTTTTGGTTAAGTTTGTGGAAGATGGTTGGAACGAAGCTAAATTTTAGTAGCGCCTATCATTCGCAGACAGATGGGCAAACGGAAGTGGTGAACATATCATTGGGAAATTTGTTGCGATGTCTTGTGCAAGATAATTTGAAGAGTTGGGATATGAAATTATGTCAGGCAGAGTTTGCACATAATCATGCTGTTAACCCTAGTACGGGTTTCAGTCCGTTTCAAGTTGTATACTCAGCAAGTCCGAAGGGTCCATTGGATCTGACGACAGTGCCATATCAGAAGGGAGTTGTTAAGCGTGCTTGTGATTTTGTGACTGAGTTGCAGGAGTGCCACAGTACTGTGCATGAACGATTGCTTGCATCAAATGAGAAGTATAAACAACTGGCAGATAAAAAGCGAAGGAGTGTGAATTTCAGAGAAGGTGATTAGGTTTACGCCGTGTTGACAAAAGATCGTTTTCCAGTGGGAACGTACAATAAGTTGAAAGCTCGTAAAATTGGTCCAGTGAAAATTTTGAAGAAGATCAATGAGAATGCGTATCAGTTGAGATTACCGGAAAATGTTCATACTTCGGATGTTTTCAATGTCAAATACTTGATTCCGTATCATGGGGATGAGCTTGATGAAGGAGAGGAAGGTGCAAATTCGAGGACGAATTCTTGTCAACTGGGGGAGGATGATGCAGCGCGGTACAACACTAAGTCGCAAATATTAGGTCGCGAACGACCTAACGATTTACGAGCTAGCGAGACAGAGTATACATTGGAACTAAGGGATGGCGAGCTAAGAGAGAAGGGAGAAGTAACTCGCAAGCGACCTAATATGATACCATTTCTGTCACTACCAGCGACCTACGACCTAGTTAGGTCGCGTGAAGAAGATCCAGCGACCTATGATAAGTCGCCGAGCGACCTAACTGCAAGTTATGAACGAAGAGATATTCCAGTGCCGCGATCTTACTTAAGTCGCTCTTACATGCCGCTTTCTTTAGGTCGCGAACGACCTACCATAAGTCGCTCTCACATGCCGCTTTCTTTAGGTCGCGAGACCTTGGGTCGCTGAGATACCTTAAGTCGCTACTGGAGGAGTTTCTTAGGTCGCTCACTACTGCATTTCTTTAAGTCGCTCAAGTGGTAAGTCGCGTGAAGATTTCCAGATGCCTTGTTCTTAGGTCGCTGCTGCCGTGTGTTCTTAAGTCGTATGATGTTTAGGTCGTATGTCGTTTGTATTTGTATTTGTATTTTCTTAAGTCATGATGGCCTTGTAATGTGTTGTAAAGTGTTTTTTCTTATGTCGCTTTGTATATAAGTCGTAGGTCGCGGCCAATGTTAGGTCGTTTGTCTGTGTTAGGTCGTACACGACCTATGTGTTGTGATGTGAGTGTAGAGTTGTAAACTGCCTATAAATATGGGTGTTGCGTCATTTGTAAACGAGATTGATTTTGAATAAACTTTTGTTTGAGTGCTTTGTGCCTCTTCTCAAATTGGTAGTTGAGTGTGATCTCCTATCTCCACCTTCGGTATTCGAGTGCGCTCGAATCAACGATTGTTGAAGTCGATTCACGGAATCAAGTGCGCTTGATCAACGTCGAAGAATCGTAGATCTTTAAACACGGTATCGTGCGCGATCAACGTGTTTGAGATAGCTAGAATCTGGTATCTTTGGATCAACAGATTTGGGCCTTTGGTATTTTTCAATCCACCGATTGCCACTTTCATCGTTTCATCCATTTCAGTTATCCGCCGCTGCGTCACATAGCATATGCCAATAAAGAATTAAGAAAATAAGTATGTATCATGTGCAATTGGTTATTAGATAAGCTAATGGCCGAAATGATCATTCTCATATTAAAATCGATATTAGATCCATGCATCCTCTTTTTTTATTTCTCATAAATGGATTACAAATAATGGAATTTATCCCTAATTTGATTTAGGGTTACAAGAATTTGATTTAGCAAAGAAATGTTAAAATGAAAATTTCCTCACGAGCTTGGACCTCTAGGGTCATATTTATAGTTGCGGTTGGACCCTTCTGAGTCCATCCTTTCGAAGCTGTTAAAAGGTTACTTTTCCGACCTTTCACACTCATCCTTTCGCCTTCGTCCTTCTGCCTTCATGGTTTCGAAGTTGTGGGTAGGTATTTGGGTCTTTTATTATGCTTGAATTTCCCCTTTCGTTACTATCGAAAGCATGTTAATAATGGATATTGATCCGATGCTCATCAATATTGCTTTCGAGTACTTCTGGAGCCTTTCGACACCATATAAATGTATGCTTCTTTTAGTAGCGAATGAACCAAGTTACCTCACTGTGTTGTTTAAGTATAAGCGGAAGCACTTCTAACCTTTTTGAAACCCTCAAAACCTTTTCATTGTTGTTAAGATTTGGTGCTAACATGATGGATTGCTTCTTGAATGAGTGAAGAAGGGCATTTGGATTGTTTCGAAAGGATTGAAATGGTGATGGAAGGATCATTGTGAAAGGTCAATTGCAATGGAGGAGGCTTCTTGGTATACAGATGATGGTTGTTGAAAGTTGCTTTCGAAAGTATCTCATTTATTAATGTGGAAGCTCATCTTTTGATGTCTGTGGAGGCAATACTGGTCGCGTGCGAAACCTTCCTAATACTTGTGGAAGGGTTCAACCGATTCAAAAGGTTAGTCTTTTCTTTCAAAAGGGTTGTTTTGGTAAGATCTTCTCCAACCGTTTCGAAGGATCTGATATATGTATGGAAGCTTGTTATTTGGTCCTTCGAAAGATATTTTTAACACATTCAAAACTCCTTTATGCATGTAGACCAAACTATTTCAAAAGGATCAACTGAAGCGGAAGGGTAGCCTTGTCCCCATTCGACTCCTTCGGAAGCCCATACTACATTTAATACTTGCAAAAGCATCAGGTGCTTGCAGCACCAATCCAACCTCTTTGGAAGCTACTTCAATGCCTTCGAAACCCCGCTTTTAAACCATGGCGAAACCATTCTTTTCAATTTTTATGAAGCTTCTACAATGCCTTCGTAGGCCTTCTTTCAAACCTACATTCTTGAGTGGGTTCTATGGTTAACATATGGTTCCACCATCTTTTCATATAATGTCGCTCAGTTTCTATGGATTTCCCATAAAATATGTGTTGAATCCATTGTTTAATATCCATTTCTCCTTCTTTATATTTATTGCATGATCGGTAAGTACTTGGAAAATAAGAAATATGCGCATTGGTACCTTATTTTACTTTTAGGGTTGGTGATGTTAAGTTTTCTAAAACGAAACCCACAAAGATTTAAAATACACTTTAAAATACAAGCATCAAAAAATGAACTTTATTAATAAAATCATCAGTATACTCTTCCTTTGTATTATTATGTAAATTTCAAGGAATCAATATATTAATAAATTTATTTAAGGATTTCATTCTTAATTTTATAGGTTTTAGTTTGAATTTTGTAACCTTAACAAATTTAGTACTTTGAGTACTGTTTTAGTTAGGTTTTCGGGTATATCTAAATCCATGTTTATTATATAAGTCATAAATTAAGAAAATAGATTTTCTAAATCATTCATAACATTGTTAAATTTATCAACATTAGTTTTTATCTTATTGATATCCCCGTTACATTTAAGAGTAACGTTGTCCAGAGATGAAATTTTGTCATCCAGACTAGCTACCACTAACTTTATTAAAAGATTCCTTTTTAGGATTTGTTTTCAGTATCAATTTTTTTAGAACATTCCGGTTTCAAATTCCTTTCGTCAAGTCCATTGGGTCTTTCAGTCCATCTTATAGACATTACTTTTCTATAGTTGGCATTAAGTTTAACATTTATATTCTATCTATATCTACTAAAATATTTTTGTATTGCTTTCTAAATATCTTTTGTTCGTTATACATAGCATTTAAAGCGTCCATAATTTCTTCATTAAAATCTCATCATGGCCATCACCTACTATGAAGCAGACGTTTGCATTTTCATTTTTTGGCTCACTGTCACATGGTGATGTGTCTGAATCATCCCATGTTGCATTGAAAGCTAGTTTCCTTTTCTTATTGAGTATGCCAATATTTGAAGAGTACTTTGATTTCTTCAGATTTGGACAATCTCTTTTCAGATGACTAGTTTTGTCACATTCAAACAACTTAACAACATTTCAATTTTTGGAATTATCTGTATAAATGTAATTTTTCAAAATAATTTCATTTTTTAAATACTTTAATTTTTTTTTGAAATTCTTGGTCATGAATGCAATTTCCTCATTATCATCATCATCTAAAGCATGATTATAGTTGGTAGTATTAAATGTCAGTGACTTCCTCTCATTTGCTAGATTTTCTATTTTAGCATATAATTATACTTCATAGAACATAAGACCTCTAACTAATACATCTACTTTCATTGTATTAATATCATTTGCATCTTCGATTGCCAAGGTCTTTTGATCTCATTAACTGGAGAGTAATTTAAGATCTTTCTAACCTTGTCCTCTTTATAAAAAGTCTTTCCTAATTATACCAGTACATGTAAAATAGCTTGAAATCTAGAATAAAATCGGATATAGATTCATTTTGAAAGTTGATATTAATTAGTCAACATGGATATTTTGATCTGTTTAGCCTTACTTGTGCCTTCATGTGTTGTAGAGTCCTCCAAATTTCATATGCACTTGTATAGATCAACTCTCTTTCAAACACATTTTTATCCAAGGCACAAAATAAAATATTTATAGTCATTGGATTATTGAGTGCTTGTGTCATTTCTTCTATGTTTCATTATGCGTAATCAATTTGAGGCTAAGTGCGATCAGTTTGAGTAACATTCCAAATATCTAATCCCTTTGACCATACGTAGATTTTTGTCCTATAAGACTACTAATCATAATTACTACCATTGAAAAATGGCAGTCAATCAGTTAAGTGACCCTCTACAGTGGTGTTAAAAGTTTGTTACTAATATTATTGACCATTTATCCTTTTCAAATTCAGATTATGACTCTTTTGAAAATCATGTGCTCTAATATCAAATGCGGGTTATGAAATACTCAAACACACTAACATGGAATAGAGCTTAAGGCTACTAATACACTAGAGGGGAATGATTAGTGCATATCAACTATATAAAAATAAAGTTGTAATTTATAAGTTATATACTTAAATCAGCAATGAAAGTAGAAATAAAAGCCGATAATTAGATAGTAAATTTAAAGAAAGTAAAAGCAATAAGAGTAAAAGCAATAAGAGTAAAAGATATTATGATTTTTATACTGATTCGGATATCTAATCACATGTTCAATCATGTTCTCCCCATATAGAATTTCACTATCACTTCATTTCTTTCTATGGGTGTCAAGATTACCTTTCCTTTTAAAATAGCAATAAAGTATGAATAATTAGTTGTACCTTCACTATAGATTCTTGCAATTTCACTATGACCCTATAAGCTAAAACCACATCTATCTTTGAATTTGGGAGGGAATATGATGTGACTAGAGAGAGTGATTGAGAATTTAAGTATAAACTTTAAATCTTGAGTAATTTGCAAATCCTTGAAGAATATACATAGAAGTGTATGGATTTGAAAAGAGGATGGAGTATATAATGGAGTTTTTCTCACAAAGTTATAAAAATGTAGAAATAAGAGAAAATCGGAGAATTATTGACAAAAAAATCATGTACATGACAGTTTTAAATAAAAGATGAAAGGATGTATCCATCGGTGAAAAGTTGGCAACAAAATCCTTTCAATTGATTTAGAAAACATTATAACTGCCTATATGTTGACATATACTCAAGGAGCGTGTCGACATAAACCACATACTCTAGTATAATTTGTTTTTTTCATAGTAAGAGTGATATTTTATTCAAGCAAATAACTCATTTTGACGTCTCAAGGATTCAAACCCATGACCTCTTGAACTTATGTATAGAGTGTCATACCGCTAACCAGTTGAGTTAGTGATCGTTGATTCTAGTTTAATTTGTTTTTTCTTTCAACATTCAAATTATGATAGGGGTGGAAATTAGACCCGAACCGATGGACTTGGACCCAATCCAGTGGGTCTCGGTTCTAGGCAGGTTGGGTTTTGTTGGGTCCAAACTATGCATTTTAAAACCTAGACTAGACCAAGGTTCGCTTCAAGTCAGGTGGGACCGATTCGTGTTCGGTTGGGTAATAACACTAAAAATGCATATATATTATTATATTTTTTTTGTCGGATCTTATGAGTTAGTTAAGTTCAGTTCAGGTTTGATCAGATCTTTATGGTATTTTTCATGGTCCAGACCCAACCCAAGACCCATTGGGTTCAAGTCTTCTTGGATCGATCCGGTTTAGTTTCGCGGTTCTCTGTTCTAATTGTCAGCTCTAATTTGTAAAATTCACATTTTACAACTTAGGATGTATATTTAAAGAGGTTTAGTGATTAAATAGAGTTACATGAAAGAAGAATTTCAAAGATATTTTTGGGCCCTTTAACAAAGTTTTAAGACTAAATAGACTTATTGAACACTTTTATTATCTTTATCATTGAAGTGCTTGTGTTCCATTCATCTTGAATCAAATATGTCTTTCATTTTCTATAATCGATCTTCATATTTATAACTCGTTTTCTTGCTTTCGTTAACTAAGTTTCTTTTCTATCTCTATATAATATGTCCAAAGTACATACGAAAATACTACACAACTCGAAGAAAAGTTAGTAATAATATTTGTATAGTTATTATCATCAAAATGATACTTGGATATTAAAAATATGATTTCATAATGGTTTTTAAGACACATTCCAATAAAGATACTTTTATCATGGAAAACGCTGGATGTCCTAATATAGAAAAGGGCCATCAGATGCGAAGGAAGTAAGCTTTGGCAATAAAAAGTAGGAAGCAGACTTGGAATAGATGCTTGCTACGCCGTACGAGAAAGTAAGGAATGAATAGAGAGTGTGCATGAAAATCTTGGAAAATATTTTAGTAGGTTTAAACGTAGGAAATAAAATGTTGCAAATGATAGAGAGAACGCCTATGAAGAAATAATAGATTGTGACACCCTGGAAATTTTAATAACAAATTAAAATATTAATAAGGGTAAAAATGTGATTTTGTATAAAAATTGACAAAATAGTAATTTTTTACAAATTAAGGAATTTGAGAAACAGGAAAATAGGCACAAGGAAGAAGTTGCAAAAAAATTTAGTCTCTGGGACAACAAGTTTGTTTTTTAGTCTGAAGGACACATTTTAGTGTAAACAGAAAATGATAGTTACAACTATTATTCTGTGATTTACAATAGAAAGTGTCCTTCAGCCTAAAAAGGAAACTTCTTGTCCCTAAAACTAAATTTTTCTTCAACTTTTTCCTTAAGCCTAAAAACCCTTTGAGAAATTCGACTTTACCATTGTGTAAAGTAGACTTTTCTAGCCCAAATTAATATATAGAGTGTCTGAGATGAATACCGTATAAAGAAGATATGAAACGTTTACCATAGCGGCTATATTGTGTTTTGCGCCTATTTTGAAATTAAGTTCAAAAATTAATACGACAATAAAGAAAAAATTATTTTTTAAGAAATAATACACCAAGAAGAAAAAAAAGAGGGTACAGTGGTTACTGTATGTGCATTTAAAAGTAAAGGAGGACAAGTATTTATATGCACAAATGTGGAAACGCTTCAAGGAAAGGCATTTATGATGAAATTATTGCTGTAATTAATTTAAAGGATATGTTGAATATACTAAAAAAAGGATGTAAAAATATTTAAAAAGAAAAGAAAGACGACATAAACATATATGTAAAGAAAGAAGGATTGAATAAAATAAACGTTACATATTTTGAAAAGAAAAGATAAGAGTGTATTCATGAAAGGAAAGCATTTCTTAAAGAAAAAGTAAGGTATGCTATTTACCCCAAAATACTGGCCAAGAAAAATTTCATAATGGGAGTATAACATCGTTACATTGCCATTGCTATAGACAACAAATCAAGTAGAGGAGGAATCATATCAATATGGAGAAAAAAAAGGGTGAAACAATGAAGATGGAAGAAGTAGTGTTAATAATCAAAATTTTGGTTTAGGTCAAGAGTTTCGTACTAGTAATTTTAACCGAGTCTCGTAGTTGCCTCGAGGATTGCGACCATCTCAGACTTCTCCGTAAGTTATTTACAATATTAAATAAATAAATTTAGTGAAGATTATGTAGAAAGCAACGAGCATACTTTAATTTTTAAATTTCCCTAAGGATTATCTACCTTATAATTTTTCATTACTACTATATAATGCTTTTGGCCTATGTATAAAATTGTTTTATTTCATAAATAAACGTGCCATGAATATATTTAAATTTTGAACATTTAAATTTATTTGGTTCAACCTAGTGTTAGCAAGAAAGAATATTACTTTAAACACACACACATAGAAAAAGATATATATAGGCAAATGATACTAGAATAATAGAGATATAAGATTAGGTTTTTTATATTATAAACCCAAAAATAAAATGCATGCCTATATATATAAATATATATTATTTAATATATATATATAATTATTTTTTGGCCGAATGGAATTTTTTTAGTGTATGTATATGTAAAAGTTATATTATATACTAGTATGAAGCCCGTGCTGATGGCACAGGTGCAAACTTTATTTCCTATAAAGTCATGTTTGATCATTAGGCAAGAATTATATTAAATTTATTAACTGTATATGATTTATTCATTATATAAATATATATTAAGATTTATAATATAAATTCAAAGTAAAAGTATGGCATGATATAAGCAAAATAGTACCAAATTGAAACTAAGAATATTTGATTTCACAATATAGTTGCATAAAAATCTCCATATAATTTGTTTGTATATACAATAAATTAACTTCGGTGAAAATTAGCACAAAAAAGAATATTTGGCCCAGATCAATATACATATGTAATGAAAAATCAATTAGCACTTTTAACTTGCTGAACATAGAGAATATTCCAAGGGTACTTGGCGACTAACTGATGGTGAGTATGTACCACTTGGCCTCCTGATTATTTAACATTCAACAAATTTGTTTTACAAATGCTATCTGAATATAGTAAATATACCTCTATAGTGGAGAAGTTGGGATGTACCCACAGCTTACATTTGAATCGTTACATGGACAAGAACAAAATGAATTAATGAAAATTAAAAATGTCGATCAGTCTATGATCTATGATATATTAATATTGCATGACATTATATTTGATTTCAATTCAACCATACCATGAACCACATTTACATGGTTCATAGCTCCATCTCATTTTCACGCATCCAACCACTTATCCTTGGTGAATTAATATTGGATTGCACTACTTATCCAATAATATTTGCCTCTACTATATTCAAATGAATACAACTTTTATACAATGGCTATAAAGATAATTTAGTTATCCAGTAATATAAATAATTTTAAACAGTTAGTATTTTTATAAAAACTACATCATATTATTTTCTAACATTGTTGTTCGGTAAGATAGAAATTAAAATTTCAAATAAATTTCACTAAAAGTACAAACTATAGTAGGGTGAAACTATAATAAAAAACTAAAATAATTCAATGAGTGCTCATAAGCATTGCAAAGACGAATCCTAACTGAATGAATAGCAACAACAAAGAAAAAGTAGTACTTCTCCCCATTATTAACAAAGCACGTCATTCTTCTGATTCTTGCCTTAAAGAGCTCACAGGTGGCACTCAAAAATAGCCAGAAATGAAGCAATGTTTAAAATTAAACTAAAGTTTAACAATTGAAAACATGTAAAAGCTAAGGGACCAGTTGGTTTCATTTGGAGTTTTCTATTTTCAAAATTCATTACAAAATATGGGAAGAGCGGATGATACTAGAGGGACGACGGAGGGGATGATGAAGGGGTTGGAGGGATGGATTCCATACTTTTGTTATTTTTCATAACACGGAAAAAAGGATAAATTTGTTTTCCATTTTGTATATTAACTTCATTTTTCAAATTGGTTGTTCTTCAAAAAATACATTTGTCATGCGCTGTTTTGGACGAAAACCCAAAACTAAAATTGATAAACCAACCGAGGCCTAACATTTTTTGTCAAAACCTATAAATGAAAACCACCAACATAGTCATTATTACGAAGATAGTAAATATAAATTACTTACTTCTAAATTCATGAAGGTCATGTTAATAATATGTCCAATAAGATATATATATATATATATATATATATATCACTGGTTAATTACATTCCATATCACGCTATATCAATGGAATTAATCAGACTACCTTGTAAACATTTGAGAGAACATGGATAGAACTAAAACAGTTATCCTCTACATTAGCTGGATTACAGTTGTTGCCAAAGTACTAACTCAAACCTTATAAAAATTATCTAAAAAATATATTAGTAGTAATAAGAAAATATGAATTTAAGGTATATGTTAATGGTATAAAACATATTTAGATAGCAAAAGTAAAAAACATGTACAATATTATCTAAGGATATTAAAAGGTTGAAGTCACTATACTAATAATTTAATGACGTGAAATGACTAATACTCTGGACCGTTTATTTGTCTTCAAGTTTTTGAAATATTCATAAACAATTATAAATTAAATAATAAATAACTACATATCAAATGATAGTATGATAAACATGACTCATAGCCCCAAAATTACAAGAAACTACTGAATCAATTATGAGTTATAGACCGTACATACTAAACTCGGTATTTCTTGATAGTCCAAAACATGATGATAGATGTACATTTAATGGAATATATGATTCAATTAATCATAGACTTACTTGTAAAAATGAGAGAGGAGCAACTTTAAAAGAGTACATTGTTAAGATGTTTATGAAAAAATTTATTTCATTAAAATCCTATATCGACTATTGCAAGAAATAAATGTATATTGAAGCTAATTAGAATACTAAATGAAAATGGAGGACTGTAATATACTATGTAGAAAAAATAGTAATTTATAGAAGTTAAGCAACACATATAATGCATCATAGTTGTTGCGACATATCAAGTCATCATACATATTCTAAAAAACAATTATTTCTCAATATGTTAAGTTTGATTATTATTAGTAGCAGCAGTAGTCAATCTTTCAAATCTTGGATTTCAAAAAAAAATTCAGATTAAAATCTCGGTAAGGCTCAGTAGATACACGAAAAAACCAAAATTCGTCCTTATTCGCATTTGAAAAGCAGATAATCATCTGATATTTAAAAAATGGATACGAATTGGGATATGGAGTCAACCGCATCTGAAAATTCTTCGATCGGTTTTCTCAAGATTATAGTTTATTTTATGTGTATTTTAGCACAATCAGAAATATATATTTATTAATTTATTATGCTAATAGTTTATATTATATGGATCTAACATATATTAACTCCTTAAAACTATTTATTATATACATTTGTTGATTTTTCTTACTTTTACAATCAATGCGTTTGGAAAAAGGTTCATGTTAAACCAAATTTTTTTACGTATGTTTTCTGGTTTATCGTTTGTTAGCAAATAGGATAATTATCTGATATTCTCTATATCCGTGGATGGAGATATTTGATATCCGAAAATAATTTTGGATGTGGATGAAGATATGGAATCATCCACATTCAAAAATATTTGTTGACATGCAAACATTTCGGTTAATATATCGGATTTAGATCTTAGGATCTCAGTTGAGATGGCTGCGTAACAATTAAAAATCATGTTTTAAATCTTCTCTTATCCAAGTTCAAAAAGTATAACTCAGGTGAGATCTCTGGTGAAATGAAGGAGTTTTAAAACTCTGGTAGTAATATTGTTGTAAAACTCTAGTAGTAATATTGTAATTTAAATGTAGAAATTCACCACTGTATATATTAAAATGCAATTATTGAAGAAACCAATATTTTTTCCATTTTGTGTAGGAATATAGCGGCGTAAATTTAAAAAAATTCTTACCAATTTTCTTATCAAATTATACGCACGTATATAAAAAGTTTGTCCTAGGATGTTTATAAATATAACATGTTCATTCAAACTACGAGCAAAATAAAGTGGTTAGATAAGCCATACATCTATCATGGAATTAGGCTCTAAAAATAGGTCAGTCTAAGAAGGATGAATAACTAAACATACTTGTGCCTTTTCTTTTAAGCCACCTAGATCTTACCATGTAAATTAAATTTTTAATTCTCTATTTACTTTAAAGGAATAAATTGTTCTGACATTTGAGCTGGTTAAATGCATTATTCATTTGTAGCGAAATAGGTACAAGTAATGTTAAAAAAACTAAAAGTGCATGTACCATTGCACATAAAAATATAGAACAAAGAGGAAAATAAAAGAAAACACAACAAAATACATTACATGAATCAGAATGTATAATAGCTGTACAAAAAATAACGCACATGTATAACTCAAGAAAAAAGCAGAAGTTGAACACATTAGAAAAAATCATCGACTACAAAAGGTATTAAGGGTGCCAAACACTTAATAGTAAAGGTGAAGCTACATCATCGATATTCTTTCTATTCTTCCCACGTAATGAACATACTTGTAGATTGCAAATGAGAGATGACTTATATGAATACGATGTTCATGTTGAAAAAAGTTATGTATTACCAATGTAACGACCCGCCAATCCGCACAATTTAAGTTGATAATAAACCACACATGTCCAATCCAAATTGAACGGAAAGACGAATAGTTATGGGAAAGAAAGAAGAAAGGAGAAGAGAAAAGAAGAATAAGAGAAAAGAAACTAAAAACAACACAAAATCTCACAACCGCAGCGGAATAATATATAGTATAATATCAACGATCTTTGCAAAAGAGAAATTGTTATATATATATACATCCATCAGAGTACAACAACAAATCACAATATCCAGTCTGGACAGTTATAACAACCCGTCGTTACAATTGCTGATGATTTCAATATCAAAGCAGCGGAAAATAAACATATACGAGAATACGACTTGAAGACCTCCGACCTGTCTCCTGAACTCCATTGCATCAAAAGAAATATGTAAATATGCTCGGTCTGACCCAAGCATTATAATAAATAACACCCGAGTTAGCCTGGAAAACAAGCGTGAGAAACACACCCAACTGGATTTTAAAGTTATAAAAAACTTTGAAATCAAAAGTATCTCATAAGACAATGCCGCAAATAAACACGGACGAGATTTTACCTTACGATAACCAAAACAATTTCTATAGAAATCCATTTATATTATAATAATGTTTAGGGGTCAAAGTAAAATATGAATATAGCTAAAATGTTTGCATCTCATGTTTCAGCATATTTGGGCAAAACTAAGTCTGTACGGCGCTTATTGGAGAATGGGTTCCATACAATGACTGGGCTACAGGGATATCGCCCGTCACGGTGCATCTCTAGATAAAATGACACCGATGACCTCGCTAGGATCCCCTACCAACATAGGAATGTCCTACCACTTGACTAATAATACCGAATATAATCACCCTCCGTTAATGGGCCCCGAAGCATATAAATGAAAGATAATATCGACTCTAGGTAGGGATGATCACACCCTACTTGGGAGCGACCCACTTAGCCCTGCTGCATATTCTCCGTTTTAGTCATTCCCGGTTGATGAGGCTACGTTTTACCTTTTATATAGCACTTCCCACTTGGAATGCTAACACTTCCCTCTAGGCAACAATGCAATATCAGTATTCATCCATACAAGTTCATTCTATGACTGAATGAAACGTTTGAGAGCTCCATCTTCAATTCCATCATCTTCAAGATTCCTTGCTTCGAAACGCTTAAGTTGGATCGAAGTGGTTTTCGAATAACCCATCCGATCTCGATCTCTTTGAAACAATTTTCGATAATTTCTGGTAAACTTAACCCCGATTCTTTAGGATAAGAGCGGAGATCACCTCCTAACCGTTAGTGGACGGATTTCCTTATCATTTGTCCTAAGGGAATGAAACATATTTATACTTACATTACAACATCATCGGAGATGACTATTCCATATTACTCACGTGTTTCTCCTAGATATTTCCAAAGTTACGTTTGGGTCTATATTTGACAGTCGGATATTTAACTATCGAAACATTCAAATCAAGAATTTATTTCAAAAGGGAAATCCAACATTGGTTAAGCACATAAGCAACCCCTAACCTCCATTTAATTAATCTTTCATTAATTAAATCCACTTTGTAAATACTTGAATCAAAATCCCTTTTACATACATATACATACATACATACATACATATATATCCACAAATCCCAATTTCTCAATACTTGAAAAAATATCCATATACTTATCTCAACGGTGTAAGTATATTAAACAAACATGGGGAAGATTTCCTTATTATACAATTCTAAAATCATTTATATACTCCATTATACATCCACAAAACCATTTATAAACTTCTTTTAATAAATCTATAAACCCATTTCTAAAATTCTTTTACAAATATCTAAAACCATTTATAAAACTCTTTTATCTTGTAGATAATCTTCCTTTAAGTTTTCCAAACCATGCTATAATATACCTCTTATAAAACCCACATCTATTATAAAATCCTATTTATAAACCTCGAAAATATTTATGAATAAAATTCTAATCATTTACTTTAAAACATTATTATATAATAATAAACATTTTCATAAATAATAATTAACTTCAAAAAATCTTAAAATATGTAATAATTCGTAATTTCAAAAATATTCTTAATAAAATAATACTATTTTATCCACAACATTGTTATAAATAATAATAATAATAAGTTTCCAAACTTTATTGATAAATAATTATATTTAATTTTCAAACCATAATAATTTAAAAAATTAACTTTTCAAAATATTAAAATATTGATAACAACTTTAAAACAATATTAATATAAATAAACAACTTTTAGAGCATAATATATATATATATATATTTCCTTGATAAAAATCTATACTTAAATTTCAATATAATCATTTCCATATTTATAAAAATGTATTTATAAATCTCTTTCTATTTTATAACATATCATTTAACATCTCCAAATATATCCTCACTTTCCATTTTCCAAAATAGAATCAACTATTTTTTCCCTAAAACAACGTTGCACATATTATCATAAATCCACAATTGTGATTTATTCTCCAATTTATCCAATGATAAAAGTTTCCCTTTATTTATAAACACCATTTATAAATCTATTCATTTATTAATAAAATACGATTTTACAAATCTTCACTTTGTTTGTAAAATGCCACATTGATACATTATCACATCTATAATTTCCACATTTATAAATAAATCTTAATATATGTATATATATGTATATATATCACTTTATATAAAACGGTTAATAAATATTTATACCAAAAATATTCCTATTTACTTTTTAAAACCATATCCCTTTATTATAAACGCAGACTTATTTTTAAGATTTTAAAAATCTTTAATCACAGTTCAAAATCTCTATTTAAAATATTTTATAAACTATAATTTTAAAATCTGTAAAAAAAATCTTACCTCTAATTTTAATATAAATTTATTCTTTAAATAATTCAAGAAAAACTGTTAAAACATATATAAGTTCCAAAATCACTTTGAAATCCCTTTTTAAATCAAATCATTTTATTATTATAATATTTTAAAATACCAAAAATAAGGCTCAATGCTACTAAAGCACTAAATAAGTAAAATCATATCCATGTCATCAAATATAGCATCCAATATATTATACATCAAATTAGATGAAAAATAAAATTTACAGTGTGAGGAATTCTGTTGGATCTCTCCAACCTATCCCCCTACATCACATGCAGTATATAATTAAATAATATAAATCAACCACTTTGAGGCAGGATCGTATACGAAGTGTCATCTGCTCTTACGCGGGAACGTAATAGGGTCTCATCCGCTCCAAGTGCAGGAATATATCCAAACCAACTAATAAAATAGTAAATCATCCAAACAGTCAATAACAATCAACAATATAATATCCACACATCCAATCAATAATTTTTATCGACTAAAATAAATTTCTAGTTATCCAAAAAGATGAGTTAACTCACTTTGATTCTAGTTTCGCCAAAACGCTCCGGTTTGAATTAAAATAGAACAGGCATTCAATTTTAATCCAAATTCCTATGATCTCCAAATACATCCAATCCACCTCCATAGCGTAGAATTCGCCGATACGATTGCAACGTAACTTGTCGCGTTCAATTTGGACCTCGTATGAATTTAATATGAATTAATGAATGTTTTGAAATAATTAAATATAATTAACTTTAATAAATAAAAATTTAAACCTAATTATTACCTTCTCCTCAATATCGATCTCATTCCAAGTCACGCAAACTCGCTCAAGCTTCCACGTTCGCCGCGCCACCTCCGCCATTCAATGCGCCCGCGACCACACCGTCGCGCCTCCTGCCAACCGTGCGCCCCTCTGAACGCTTCCACCACCCTAAATTGACAAAAACCCGAACCCCTCTGGCCCACGAACATGGCCAATTTCCGGCTATCTCGCCTCACCATGGCTCGATCAAACAACTGAATAGGTTCATGGGAATGCGCTCTATGCTTCCTAGTTGATGTCGAGAGCAAATACGGCCCGTGGTGGAGCCGATTGGTCACGGCTGTAGGATGGGAGGAGGAAAATTTTGAAAATTAGGCAAACTAATATACTCTGATGCATGCTAATATATAAGGGAGAGGGTATAGGCACGACGTGGGGGAAGTATAGGGCAAGTATGGCTATAAAATAAAATATATATTATTTTAATAAGAAAATGTCCAAAATTCTCGAACTCCAAACCAGACATGCCGCTTGGCATTCTATATGTAATACCCCTATTTCAAACTCAATGGAACTAGTCTCGAGACCAAATTCGATTATATGCAGAAGATAGCTTTTTCAAACCCAATTATTATATAAATTTCTGAAATTAATTTCTACGCGTTTTAAGCTCACATGACCAAACGATACGTCCGATCCCCATAAAATTCGTTAACTTACAATAATTCACTATTACGGATCCAATAAAGCTGGGTTGCGTTGAAATCCGAGATAGTGTGCCGGAATGCTATTTATACGTTAATTAAAACGAATTATTATGAAAACCAAATAAATCACTTTAAAATCTAAATTAAAAGCTTACTATCTTCATTCTTATTTAAATAGAATTTGAATCAACTTTCGAAATCATTTTTTTATTCACATTAACTTCAGGATTTAATTATTTAAATAATTCCTAATATTAAATTTAACAATTTAATTATCAATTAAATCGCTGAATTTGAAATGTAAGTTTAATTTATAAAATTAACTTCTCAATATTTAAAATCAATTAAATATTCCAAATTCAAATGACTAAAATTCTGGGTCGTTACAACCAATATAATAAAGAATTCATCATATGAATCCTCTTAATCATTTCATGCCAAATACATCTTTACATGTCGTGTAATATTTGAAGGTAGTACATAGGTTGTTTCATCTTTTTCTGGTTTTCCGATCAGTTTTGTACTCCATGTTGTGTTGCTACAAAATGGAAGTAACCCCACATAGCTTGGCCCTCACTCGTTTTTTGGTTTTAGTCATTTCCAGCAAAGAACAACGACGCTCAAATAAGCAACGAATTGTCTAAAATTGTCGAAACACAAAAGAAGAAAAGATTAATTCCAAGGTTCGAATAGAAACATGGAAAATGAATTTGTCAAACATAACTAGGAGGGTGCACCCCCTACACTTAAAGTGTACCTCTAGATAAAATATACATGAGAGCCCACGCCAAACACGCATCACTCTCGAGAACTTCCAAGCTAGACCCCGCCTCACATGAGCATCCAAATATACTCACATCAACACATGCATGCTACCAACAACTTTCTAGATAAATGTGAATATACCCAAATGGGTGCGAACCACATGGCTTGGCTCCCACTCGCTCTTTGGTTTTAGTTATCCACAGTGTTGGGTGCCAACGCTCAAAATGAGCGACAAATCATTTTAGATTAACGAAGCACAAGGAATGATATCAAAATCGATAATTAAGAAATCAACTATCAAAAGTAAACAAATAATTGTATATGGGAGTTAGATCGGATACACTTATCACCAATAAACGAATCAAGATTTAAAACATTTGATTCTTAATTGTACTTGATTTTCACACCACAGATATTTGTAAAACACTTTAAAAACACTCTTTAAAAATATTCTTTTTAATGGAGCAAATTATATTATTAAGCGTATTAAAAAGTTAACCTAGCTTTTTTTTAAACATTCCTTTTTAATGATTTCCACATTTATAAATTTGAAGAATCAGATTAATTAAGACAATAAATCAAGTTATAATCTTTTTATGTATTTAAACATCACTAATTATCCCAAAATAATAAATAAAATTTATTATCATTTACTAATTTAAAACACCATTAATTATCTTGAAAGAAAATAAATCAACTTTATAATCATTTATAAATTTAAAACAACGTTAATTATCCCGGAAGATAATAAATCATATTCATAATTTTGTGAATTTAAAACTACATTAATTATCCTGAAGGAAAATAAATCAAATTTATATTCTTTTATTAATTTAAACCATTTTAATTAACCCAAAAGATAATTAATCAAATTTATAACCCCTTTCATACATTTTAATCAATACTTACTCTGTATTTCCAAAATTCGCAAAATATTTGAAAATATAGTTTAAACCATTTTCTAAATGCAAAAACACGACCAAACATTTATTTAGTAAAAATACAAGCACAAGATCAACACACACAAGGGTTTAAGGAGATGATACTTCATAAGTGACGGTATAGCAAAAATTGCAAAAATGACACTTACACAATTCAAACAGTATGTCACAAATATTTTAACTAATCATCAATATAAGTAATAAAAGAATATAAATAAGATGCGGATAACAGTAAATAAATAATGGCGACAAGCCCATTTGGGTCTCTCTAAAAAAGTCCCCTGTAAATCACACATATGTATGTGTATTTTTCAAAGCATCCCATAGTGATCTATTCGATATGAAAACACTCTGACTTCTCCTTTTTGTCCCCTGTAATAAAATGGTTAATTTTACCATCCACTATCAAGCGGGAATTCAAATCCAAACAAACAGTCAAATAATAATGATCCTTTTACTTTGCAGACATAGAACGATTATTTATTCTACTGGATAAATGTCTAAATAATATATTCAATTTAATTATAGCCGAATGAGGTTTTATTCTACTAAATAGATGTCCCAAACGAAATATAACAAATTTAACTACGTTAAGCATAATTAAATTTAATCTCTATAGTTTTATCACTAATTTATACTTAATAAATAGTACCAACTATCATCCAGGCATTCAACAATGATCTGTAACAACACGAGAATCAAATAGTATATTCAAAGGCGAGTTAACATGCCGAATTCCAGTTGATGTCAAAGCATTTCGGTTTGAACTAAAATCGAATGACGTTCGATGTTAACCTAAAATTTCACTTGCTCTATATTCGATGAAACTAGTTCCAACGAGTAGATAAAGTCGATACGAGTCTAGTGCAGCTAACCGCTTCCAATTCCGACCTTGTATGAAATAGTTATTCAAATTATAAGTTTTTGGGATTAAACTTTCAATGATTAATTTAATTAATTACTAATCTAATTACCATATCCTAATACATCTTTATCCCCAAATCACAATACGTGCACTGAGTATCCCAATACGTTGATACACCCATGGTTGTGATTCTTTCACCACCAATATTTCCACCCTCACTTGACGAAACTAAAATTCGTCGACTCCTATCAACATCTCTTCAAAAAAAGCTCCACACTGGACCCCACCACAACACCTCCGCACGCCTCCCTTAAGATTCGCATGCCACATCACAAACGCGACAAGCAACATACATGATTTGCTATACGGGATTGGACATGCCCAAAATTTGAGGAATGGTGCTCTGCTTCAAGAGAAAAGCAATGAAACTCGCATCACCTCCTATCTCTTCTCAAATCGACGACTAGGTCGAACACTAGTCCCCTCGTCAAAACTGTCGAACAACCTAATCACTGTTGCACTCTATAAAACCTATACCAAAACGAAGGTCTCAGCTCTACGAGTTCAAAGAAGCTTGTTTTGTGATTTTTAGTGGAGCATTGGATTTGATTTTGATTTTCAAAGGAACGACCTTGTTTTGTTTTACTGTTAATGAAGAACCAAAAGTGGGAGGAGAGAAAATGGAAAAATCAAAAAGAGGAAAAGTGAATTTACCAAATTTATAAACACAAATCAATTCTTACTTCAACCACAAGCTAAACTAGATTCTCAAGCAAAACAAAAATCTCAAGCAACCTATCAAATCACCAAAAAGTTATTTTGAAAATTCAAATTTTGATTTTGATTTAAAAAGCTATAAAAGAAATATTTGTGGTACTCCCCTACACAATATTTTGTTCGTTTACGAACCTCAAACTACAAAAATAAAAATACGATCGCGCACCAAAATGCGACACGATCGCAAATCAACAATAAAATACACAGATTATTTTATACTGTGAAATTTCACAAATTTCATCATTTTTCATAAAATATGTCAAACAAAAATATAATTATTTTACAAATTCAAAATTATGGAAAAATTAATTAAACTGAAATTAATATACGTCTTTAAAGTCGAATCGTTTTATTAACAATTGATTTTCTTGTTATTTATTCGAACTATTTATCATTGTAAATAAATCTACAAAATGAGTTCACTATTTTTGTTTATTAATTAAAAGGAGTTAAATAAGGTTATTAAATTCATTTAGTTAATATTTAATTCATAATTAAAATATTTAAATAATCCATATATTTGAATATAAGTTATTAAACTTTTCAAACCATTTATTTCAATATTTAAAAATTAGTTAAATATTCAAAATCAGACGAAAAAATTCCAGGTTGTTACAGATAGAGATTAAAATTTCAAATAAATCTTAATGAAAGAAAAACTAAAGTAGGATGAAACTACAATTAAAAAACTAAAATAATTCAATAAGATCTCGTATGCATTGCAAAGACGAATCCCAACTGAATGAATAACAACAACAAGGAAAAAGTAGTATTTCTCCCTATTACAAACAAAGCACGTCATTCTTCTAAACCTTTCCCTAAAGTGCTCACAGGTGGCACTCATGAATAGCCAGAAATGAAGCGATGTTTAAAATTAAACTAAAGTCCAATAACTGAAAACATGCAAAAGCTAAGGGACCGATTGGTTTCATTTTGAGTTTTGTGTTTTCAAAATTCATTACAAAATATGGGAAGTGGGGATGATGGTGGAGGGATGACGAAGAGGTTGACGGGACGGAAAATGTTGGAGGGTTGACGGAGGCATGGATACTTTTCCATACTTTTGTTATTTATCAAAACACAGAAAACAGAATAAATTTATTTTTCATTTTTTATGTTAACTTCATTTTTCAAATTCGTTATTTTTCAAAAAATGATAAACCAAACTGGGCCTATCATTTTTTTTATCACAACCTATAAATGAAAACACCAACATTGACATTATTACGAAGGTAGTAAGTATAAATTATTTATTTCTAAATTCATGAAGGTCATATTAATAATATGTCCAAAAGGATACACACACAGATATATATATATATATATATATATATATATATATATATATATATCACTAGCAAATTACATTCCATATCACACTATATCAATGGAATTAATTAGTTTACCTTATGAACATTTGAGAGAACATGGAAAGAATAAAAATCAGTTATCCACTACATTAACTAGATTACGGTTGTTGCCAAAGTACTTACTCATATCCTATAAAAATTGTCTAAACAAAAATATTAGTAGTAATAAGACAATATGAAATTTAAGGAATATATTAATGGTACAATATATATTTAGATAGCAAAAGTGAAAAAAAACATGTACAATATTGTCTAAGAATATTAAAAGGTTGAAGTTACTATACTAATAACTTAATGATGAGAAATGACTAATACTTCGGACCGTCTATCTGTCTTCAAGTTTTTGAAATATTCAGAAACAATTATAAATTAAACAATAAATAATTACATATAAAATTATAATATGATAAACATGACTCATAACCCTAAAATTATAAGAACCTACTGAATCAATTATGAGTTATAGACTATACATACTAAACTCAGTATTTCTTGATGGTCCAAAACATGATGATAGATGTATAGTTAATGGAACATATGATTCAATTAATCATAGACTTACCTGTAAAAATGAGAGAGGAACAACTGAAAAAGAGTATATTGTTCAGATGTTTATGAAAAAAATTACTTCATTAAAATCTTATATCGACTGTTGCAAGAAATAAACGTATATTGAATCTAAATAGACTACTAAATGAAAATGAAGGAACGTAATATACTATGTAGAACAAAAAATAGTAATTTATAGAAGTTAAGCAACACATGTAATGCATCATAGTTGTTGTGACATATCAAGTCATCTATACATATTCCACAATTATTTCTTAATATATTATGTTTGATTATTATTAGTGGAAGCAGTAGTAGTTAAGCTTTCAAATCTCGAATTTCAAACAAAATCTTAGATTGGAATCTCGGTAAGGCTCAGTAGATACATGAAAAATCCAAAATTTGTCCTTATTCGCATTTGAAAAGGAGATAATTATCCGATATCCAAAAAATGGATACGAATATAGATATGGAGTCGACCGCATTCGAAAATTATCCGGTCGGTTTTTCTCAAGATTATAGTTTATTTTATGTATATTTTAGCATAATGAAAAATATGTATTTATTAATTTATTAAGCTAATAGTGTATATTATATGGATTTAATATATATTAACTACATAAAATTATTTATTATATACATTTGTTGATTTTGTGTACTTTTACAATCAATGCGATTGGAGAAAGGTTTATGTTAAACCAAAAAAATTTATATATGCTTTTTATTTATAGTTCATTAGCAAATAGGATAATTATCTGATATCCATCAATATCCGCGGATGTGGATTTCCGATATTCGAAAATAATTTTGGATGTGGATGAAGATACTGAATCATCAACATTTAGAAGTATCTATTGACAAGCAAACATTTCGGTCAATATCTTGGATTGAGATCTTTAGATCTTGGTTGAAATGGCTGTGTAACAATTAAAAATCATGTTTGAAATCTCTTAACGTCCAAGTGCAAAAAGTAGATCTCAGGTGAGATGAAGGAGTTTTAAAGGTAATATTGTTTTAAAACTCTAGTAGTAATATTGTAATATGAATGCAGACATTCACCACTGTAGATATTAAAATGCAATTATTCAAGAGACCGATATTTTTTCCATTTTGGGCTGGAATATAGCCGAGCAAATTTAAAAAAATTCTTACTATTATCGAATTATGCGCATATATATAAATAATTTATCTTAGGGTGTTTATAATTATAACATGTTCATTCAAACTATAAGCAAAATAAAGTGGTTAGATATGCTATAAATCTATCATGGAATTAGGCTCTAAAAATCGTTTAGTCTAAGAAGTAAGAATAAGTAAACATATGTGTGCTTTTTCTTTTAAGCCACCTAGATCTTACCATGTAAATTAAATTTTTAATTCCCTATTTACTTTAAAGGAATAAATTGTTCTGACATTTGAGCTGGTTAAATGCATTATTCATTTATAGCGAAATAGGTACAGTTAATGTTAAAAACGCTAAAAGTGCATGTACAATTGCACATAAAAATATAGAACAAAGAGGAAAATAGAAGGAAACACAACAAAAGACATTACATGAATGCAGAATGTATAATAGCTGAACAAAAAATACAATACATGTATAACTCTAGAAAAAAGCAGAAGTTCGACACGTTGAAAAAAATCATCGACTACAAAAGGTATTAAGGGTGCCAAGCACTTAATAGTAAGGGTGAAGCAACATTATCGATATTCTTTCTATTCTTCCTACGTAATGAATGTACCATACTCATAGATTACAAATAAGAGACGACTTATATGAATATGATGTTCATATTAAAAAACGCTATGTATTACCGATATATGAATCTGAATCTGAATCCTCTTAATCATTTCACGCCATATACACCTCCATATGTCTTAGAATATTTGATTAGTTTTGAAGGTAGTACAAGGGTTGTTTCATCTTTGTTTGGTTTTTTACTAAGTTTTGTACTCCATGTTGTATTGCTGCAAAGTGCTGGAAATATGATGAATGAACTATTAGTTCAGAACTTTCGACAAACACTTATTATGCCTAGAATTTGAAAAATCTTGTGATGAACATAAAAGAAAAAAATAAAGAGCATGATGTCATAACTGATAACATAACCCCTAAGTCGTATATGTATAGGAAACCAAGGAAAAACTTGAATAAAATTCAAGAATGATAAGTTTAGAGTAATCATGACATATGGATTGAAAAATAATAATCACAAGCATCATAAATGCAAAAATTCATGCATGTAATAGGGTTACAAAATATTAGAAGGCACATAAACTATAAAGAATCAAGGGGGAAAAGGAGAAAAATACCTTAAATTTCAGTAATTGTTCAAAACATAATCAAATCTAGTAAAAAATAAAGTGAATAAAAGTGGGTAACAACCTGCTGTATGTGCATAGTTTAGAAGATAATTGGTAATGGATTGACAGAATTTCATAGAGAAATGGAATTTGAGAGTTTTTGTAGAGAATAAATAAAGAAGAAATTAGATGGATTTGATCAGTTAAGAAGCAAAACTAGAAGAAGTAATTTTGAAAAGATTGTGGATAATAATTGGATATGGGGAACTATAACGGGGTTAGCACATATGTAAATGTTGTTAGTGTTTTGTCAACTTGGATCAATAGTAGATATTTGATGTCTATCTCAACATTAAATCTGGGCTTCTCTTTATGTATTATTTTATGTCAAAGCAATTTTATTATATAGACATAGATATGTGTGTGTATCGAGTAATAATAATAATTTGATTTTGTTTTTTGGTTATTTACATGGTCAAATGTAATTAGGGATATACTATACAATAAATAAATTCAAATCATATTTGCACCTTTAAACCTGCCGATTATTGACATGTCGTGCTGCTATCGTTTCTTCTTAAAGTATAATTTCTTCTTCCTCCTGGCTTGGTGTGAAAATCCCGGCTATAGGGTTCAACTGGTTTCTAAGGGTGACTTGGGTTGATTGTATGTTGAATGAGAAAATGAATTAGTATTTATAGCCACCAAATATCATAAATATCTCTTCCTTTTGCTTTAATCTTTACTCTAGATCTAGTCTTAGTCAAAGAGAACTGTTCAAATCCTCCATCTTCCCATAGCTTTGACCAACTCTCCTTATGGACTTGTTCCATGAAGTTGGGCCTAAATAATAAAATATATTAACTAAATTAATGTTTATTTTTGCTTATATATTTAACTAAATTTTTGTATAATAATTATATATAATGTTATGTATAGAATTTGGCCTGACTTTCAAACTTTAAGTAGAAACTAGGTAGCAAATGTACAAAAGGAGGTTGCTATGATCATATGTGCAAACATAGTGTTTGTTGGTCCTTGATTACAATTTATTGATTTAAGTTTAACCCAATTGGTTGTGGACTTCCCAATAAAGATTTTACAAAGTTCTTGAGTTACAAATGAGATTAAGAAAGAATAAGATTTCGAAATAGGTCACTTCTTATATGGGTGTACATCTACCTTGACGCTAAAGATATCTTGAAACTTGAAAAGGGAAAGGCTATCCTGGCTGTAGAAGATGCTGCTGCAAAAGATGTCACTTAAGCTCCTGCCGACCCAAGCGCATCGGGTCAAGCAGAGTCATCAACTCCTATATCCTAAGAGCTTACAATGGGTATTCCTACAACTGAGGGGGCCAGCTCCAAGGCCACCCGAGTTATCCTAACTTCCACAGTGATTACTCCTCTTGAACCATTCGTTTCCCCCTTTGTTGATCAACCAAGTCAGCATTCACTCGAAGAGGCGGAAATCTCTTTGTCCCCTATCCAGCTATCGAGTCCAGGTGAAGGTATATCCCTTGTTTCTCTATTATTCGAAGTCCTTCGGTTCTCGATTGAGACTGTAACTAACCTCCACTTCTCCATTTATGAAGTTACAGTTCATCCTTCTCTTCCACCTCCTCTACCGCTGATTACTCAAAGCTCAGGCCCTGTTGTAATTACTATCGAGCCGACCTTCATGACCGTGATGTTGAATATGCTAGTATATGATTTTTGTTTGATGATAATAAACATACATATATATTCATTTAAATGTATTTGTTATTGTACTATTTTATTTTTCACATAATTAAATAAATCTTTGTTGAATAAAATAAATAACACAGAATTTAAATTCAAACAGATATTTTATTCAAACAAATATTTTATTACAATTTTGAATAGTACAAAAGTTGAGCTCTCACTATATATATACAAAATTTCAATTACAATACAATTTCAAATTACAACATGATTTTTCACTATACAATTGTTACATACATTTGCACCTCACTACATATCACTCGTTCACTCGTATTTGATCTTCAACACTATTCCAACTTGTATCTAGCATCTGAATTATCTGCAAAATAATCACTAACGCAGTAAAATTGAAAAAGAAATATTTTTGCAGTGTAAAATAAAATGTGTGTTTTTGAAAATATTATTTGCCTCGGTTATTTGGGTTGTTCGTCATCATATTTATTTTGAATTCATCATACACGAACAACCTGTGACATGCATAGTGTATCACTGTACATGCCACAAGGTCGTGCACACCGATATACACTTGATAAAATTGCAGGGATAGGTAAACACAAGGTCAAACCCGAGCTATAAGCTAGATTCAACTCAGGTGTAATACAAAAACATCACAAATTGTCGAGTACCAGTTCTCATGCAACAAGAATCTAAAACCAAACCATGCTAACAAGTGCACAAATGTGTACACATGAGAACAGACTCGACAGTGGAGTCAAAGCAATATGAAAACAAGTTTATATGCAGAGATCAACTTAAATGAGCAATTTCAAACAAGACCAAGTCTTAAATAAAAGGAACTCTACATGAAAACTTACTAGTTCAACAAACACATATGATCAGACACAAGAACAAGGAAACAAATGCATTCAGACTAAAATGAAACAAACTGGAATTACTCATGAAAGAGGATAAGTAACTGGACATGTATACAACTATACATGAACACATAATACTCCACCAAACCAGAATTGATGCCAATCTCACACACATACATACATACATATGTGTGTGTGTGTGTGTGTGTATATATATATATATATGGAGACCAACCAAGAATTGTACAGACCAGTGTGTATAACAAAGCACCAAACAGTTCAAGTGTTCAGATTCAAGAGATCAGAGCAAGTGGAGACCAAACCCAGGTGTAATATCAACACAAATGAACATAACTAGACCTGGCAACATGAATGCAATGATCAAAAGCCTCAACATCAAATAGCAACAAAACTGGAGCATGCATATACATCAACGTGACCACATACATATATACATATGTTTGCACACATGTATACATGTATTTATATGCAGTGACATGATGCAGTGAAGCAGTAAACAAAATGGCATATGTATGCATATGCATATGGACATGACTCAAAGAAAACAGTGAACTAGCTCGAAGCAACAACCCAATACAATGATAACAAGACCAAACTTCGAATGCAACTGGACATTTAACTCAAAGTACAAATGCAGACAATTACAATAGAGTTCAAGTCTCGACCAAAACAATATCCATATCAAAACAAGGTATGAACACACTAGCTCAATAAACTGTACAAGTCCATGAAACTAGACTGCACACTGAATTGCAGACCACAACTTATAACACAATGCAACATGAAGTATGAATGCAAGTATCCAGATGAAAAGAAACATATACATATGTATGTGTAAAATAAAATGTGTGTTTTTGAAATAGAAAAACATGTACCAATTCATAGCATTCAAGCTCGACACATTTGAAGCAGCCGAAGCTAAGCAAAGAACAAAGATCGAAGAAGCATCAAACTGAATTGAGGTTCGACGGTAAAATCGATCAATGACCAAGCGACGACTTCAAAGAAAAACAAAGCCCTAATTTATTTTGAAAGAGGAACGAATGTTCAAGCAAAGGAAAAGAGGCAGACATTTTCACAAAGGATATGGGCCGAACAGAAAGAAATAAAGGGAGACTTCTCTTTTATTTTTGGGCCGGTTTCCTTATAATATATTTTTGGGCTTAATTTATTAAGTAGGGTTTTGTGTATTGTTTTTATTTTGTATTTCTCTTTTAAACTTTTGTAAAATTCTAGTCGTATGACTAGGGAACAAACTACGGTGGTGTAGTTCGAGAATTCGCAACTCAGTGGCTGAGTTGTAGCAGGGTTTTGAGCGTAGAGTTAGGTTAGTCAATAGCGGGTGTCGCGAGTTTACATGTGTAAGCATCTGACTACTTAATTTCTAGTAGAAACCTTGGGCAGCAAGTAGGCATGGTTTTTCCAAAGCTGGGTAAATCTATGTTGTTCTATTTCTGCTTTTATTATTCTGCTATTATCTGTGCTGCAATTATTATATATATTTCCACATTAAAATTTATTATTATTAGTATCACCTTATTCATCCCCCCTCTAGGGTGAAATCGATCCTACACATGAGACTAGCCGCTCCAAGCCTTTCCTCCAACTCCACTTCAGGTCCTGATTCAGAGAGGATAATAGCTTTGGAGGGGTTAGACGACACTTCTCGGTCTTTGGAGGAAGACATTACTATAACCAGTGCCTCGGGTCCAACCGAATCCATTTCCTTAGTGGAGAAGTGAAAAATTAATATGTATAAGGTCATGAATAAGGCCGAGCCTGGACTTGAAAAGCATGTAGATACCGAGGAATTGAAACCTTCTTCCCGAATTCGTCATACCACTATTCTTCCTCCAAAGAGCGGAAAATCCAGTGCTACTACAGAGACTTCTAAGCCCCTATCAACTGTCTTGAAGATTCTTCTATCATTACTATCGAAGGCGACACTACCCCTTTTGGAGACAGCTGTAACGACCCGACTTTTCGACCCTTGAATGTCGACACTAGTACATCAACGGTATTTGTATGCTGAACACATAAGTGCCGAAAAGACAGAAAGTTAGGGTAAAATAAAAAGAAAAGGAATAGAACATAAAAGGAAGAACAAAACATCAGAACCTCACAACGGAATGGTAATATATAATATCAAAGGAACAATACAAAGAGTTACTATAACATTGTAACGACCCGCTATTTTGGACCATTCGCATCCATTATAAGTGTATAGGTAGACACTCATGCCGGAGTTGAATTGCTCAAAATATCGCGTTGTTAATTTAAATTCGGCAAAACTGAACATATACAGTAAATAAATAATCACAGATCACAGACACAGAGTAATAAATGCAGCGGAAGTAAAAGAGATAGTAGTTCATGAAGCTACTATATGAATATATAAGATACATCAGAGTTTACAACAGAAGAGTAATACGATACATCAGAGTTAAACCAGATACAACGGAAGAGTAACACGATACATCAGATACAAATTAGAATACATCCCTGGAATCATCGAATACTGAAAGCAGAATAGATGACTGGATCTTCGAGCAAAGCTCCAACTTCAAAGGTGAGTCTCAAATACCGGTACACTCAGTCTGACCCGAGCGTAAAGCAAAAACACAAGACACTCGAGTCAGGATTAACATTCTTATATTAATAAATCCAACTCAAGTGAAATAGCAATTGAAATACAAGTAACTCAAAGGATGTTTGGAATAACCATCCTTTAAGGATCCGTTAAACTATCTACTAGGTAGTAGTGTACGATAAGTAGATAATGTCTATCAGTAATATAAAGATATTAAAATAGTGTTAAGTCATGGCCCATTCCACCCTTAACACATTTTTATTCCCAAAAGCATATACAAGACCGTAGTTTCCCCAAAACCGGAAGTCACCAGAGGGCAATCCATATACTAAAGGTACAAAACAAATTCGTAGTGGTCACGTATAGGGATACAAGTATGACAAGGCACATGAGGCAATACCCAAGGTAGTGACACTACCGTTTGCCTGATCCGGACTGGTGAGAACGCAACGCCGCAGCGCCCGCAACACCGTGAAACAACACTCCCAAAAATCAAGGGTGCACCAATCGACAACAAGTAATGAGTAGTTCGAAGAAGTGTGTTCACTTGAGGTAGCTGACCTCCATTGGCCCAGCACGGCTCCTGTTTTAGTCATTTCCAATTTGACACAAGTGTCAAGGCTATCCATCATCGTTCTCTTTCTTCAGTCATCACGTACATCATTCCAACCACTTTATTCTGGATCACCACTCCGCGTATAGTTATTAAAGTGGTTTCGGTTTAGACAGAGAGTATGTCCATAACCGATTCCGGTCTCTTTAATAACTTTCGTAATTATTTCACCGATTGGTCGTTTATATATTTCAAAACCAAATCAATTACAATTTCAATTAGAATTTGTAAACCAACATTTCATTTCTCTTTCGAAATCAATTTCCAAAATTTACGTTTCAAAACTTCCAAATTACAATTTCACAATCTTATAATTCAATTTCAATTTTTATGTAAAACAATTCAAATATTGATTCAAATTCGTATATAAGTTTCATTCCGAAATCATTTAAATTAATTTAATTTAACATTCAAATCAGTTTAAATTCATTTATCGATTTCATTCAATATTCATTAAGTAAATTTGCCATTCAAAACAATTTCTGTTAAATTTCCAATTCATTAAATCCATTATTTAAATTCAACTTCATTATATCAAAATTTACAAATTGAATTAAATTAAATTCATCAAATCAAATTCTTTAAATTTCAAGTCTTACATTAATTTCAATAAATCACATTTTATTTCTTGTTAGAGAAATTAAATTTCACTTATTTACTTACTTAAATAATTTTCCAAAACTTACTTAATCAAGAAAACTCAATTTCAATTATTTACGAAGTAAAATTCACTTATTCAAAAGTTCAATTTTACTTATTAAAGAGTTCAATTCAATTTAATCATTAAATAATCCAATCTTATTTAATTATTAAATAATTCAAAACTTAATTATTAAATAATTTCAAAGTTTAATAATTTCAAACTTAATTATAATTTCAAACTTAATTCAATCATTTCTCAAATTAAACAACATTCTTTCATCAATTACATTGTTAATATTTTGTTTCAGATTTTTAAATATTAACATTTTCCTTTCATTAAAATTCAAATTTCAACTTCATTTCAAAACCATATTATTTATTCAAATAAAATCTTCGTTTTATTTTTAAATCAAATTATTGACCAATCGGGTTTTTTAAATTTTCTATCCTAGGTCAAAGTTCAATTTGGGTATTTATCATTTCAACCCGATTCCAATTCAATTCAAAAATCAAAGCATAGTAAAGGGAACTTGCAGTGTGATAATTGGGATGGTGTCAAAGTAAATAAACAAGCAATAACAACAACCAATATCAATCCAATAATCAATTCAAATAATCCCGAAATAATCGTATTAATTCACATTGTTATTTGTGCAAATAAATATAATTATTTCTAGAATCTACACTATCATTTCATGCAGATTAAAGATTATTCCACAAATCATTTATACGGTTTTTCACTTGTCATACAATTACAATTTTATACTACAACAATTGATCCAATATACGTCGATGGTTCAAAGTGTAATTATCACTATTCTACATGTCAATTAATTTAACAATTAAAAGGGGTCACATTCAACTAATCAAATTCAACATATATGTCGATTTAAATTTCAATTATCCTACGTCAAATTTACTCGCATAATATTTATCACTTTATACATTTCAATTTTACACCCAATATAAACAACAAACAATCAATCAATTATCAATCAAACAGGATTATCATCGTATAATTAACAAATAAATGTGTCAGATGTCACAGGTGAACTGATACAGGTAATAGCATACATATAACAGTGTAAATAACTGACAGCAGCATATTTCAATTGTCGTTTCAATTGAAATCAAATCTAATAAATAAAAGAACGTTAATCGTGAGTGAGTGCTCACCTTTCGAGGCTAGAGAAGAACGATAATGAGATGAGTTATGGATCCAAATACGAACTTCGAAGCAAAGAAAAACTGACACGGATCGACGACAAAGCTAAAAGTCCGGAATAGATGGAAACGATCAGAATCAGTTTGATAAAATAGAAACAAATGTGTATTATATTATTATTCTAGACATGTATCTCAATTTAATATGTAATTCACACATAAACCAAGTTTCCAATATAAATTTGAAAGCCAAAAGTGCACATTTTTTTTTATAAACTACATATACAACTTATATTATGTACTAACATAATTTATATATATATATATATATATAACTCTTGTACAAATTTTCTAAAAAAACAATTTACATGTGTTTAAACAGCTAACCATGTATAAAATAATACACATTTATAATAGCAGCCCATTCGTAGTAGAAACTATACATTTTGCTGAAATGATATACAATACTTTATACCATACTAATTTTTCTTACTGTGTACACATCATACGAAACAGCAAATACCTAATCCATATAAATAACTTTATAAACTCATAAAGCTTATATCATATCACTTTATGAAACCGATATGATACAAAATATACTTATGTACTTTTAAACAATACAAAAATATTATTTTCAAAATATGATACACGGTAAATATATAGGCTGCACTATAACTATATATATAATATTATTCAATGCAAAGGTAAAGTTTAACAGTTATATGGACACTAAAACAAATACATGTTGAACGTTACGTGTATATATCTACCAACATCTAACTGAAAAGACTTATAATATATACAAATAAACAAATATACGGATTAGACTGTAAATGGTCAGATGCAACTACTTCTATAGTAAACATACATACATTCTATTCTGAAAACTGTAATAAGACTTTTGTATATGCATATGCTTGAAACAAATCTCATGAATATACCCATACAAACAAGTCCATACTTATATATCAAGGTTAATATAAAATAAGGCCTTTATAAAATAAAAATTTAATTCAAAATTATTCAAAAGATTGTAGCCATGCACTCAGGCGACATCCCTCCAAATCAAACTATTTACATCAAAAACCTCAACGAAAAGGTCAAAAGGGAAGAATTGAAGAGATCTCTGTATGCGTTATTCTCTCAGTATGGAAGAATTTTTGATGTGGTTGCTTTGAAAACAGCAAAGCTTAGAGGACAAGCATGGATTGCGTTTAGTGAAGTTACAGCTGCAAGCACCGCTGTTAGGCAAATGCAGAGTTTCCATTTTATGATAAACCCATGACTATTGTTTATGCTAAGAAATGAGTTTTGCAGTATCTAATTGTGAAGAATCTAGCAAACTAATTGTTTAGAGAGGTGTATTATCCCAAATGTAGTTTAACTTGAATGCATTTAAGTTTTATCTGGAAAAAAAATATATACTTATGAACTAATATACATATATATAACAGTTTAACATATGACTCATATACTAATATATAATATATAAATATAAATAATACCTTATATTAACACGCAGCTGAAGGGAGAAAAGGAGAAAAGGCGGGGATGTGTGCATGGCTGGCGCTTGCTGCCTAGTGTCGGAGGTCAGGGTGGTTGTCGCTCGGGTGGAGGTAGCTCACGGTGCAGATTTGGCTTTGGGTAGGCGGATCCGCTGGTGGAAGACTGGCCAAGGGAAGGGGCTCGTGGTGATGTGGCGGCGGATGCAGTCATGGTCAGGTCAGGGGCATTCATGGTGGAGGGCGGCTATGAGGCGGAGGCGGTGACGTCAGTGGGTAGGCCGTGGAGTGTGGGTACATGGCGGCAAGGGGAAGAGGATGGGCGTGACATGCCGGCCGATGTTGGGTGGAGCTTTTTGGGTTGCGAGTTGGGACGGGGTCGTTTAATGGCCGAAGGCGTTCGGGTGAGTGGAGACGCGGATGTTGGAGGGAGGAGGAAGCAAGGGCGAGGTGCTTAACGGCGGAGGTCAGGGGCTCGGCTTGGGCAGTGGGTAAGGGCTGCTGACGTGGAAGAAGGAGGAGATCGGTGGGGAGATGTTCGAACGCGAGAAGAGTGGGAGAGGCAGAGATTTGGGTGCGATTGTCGATGGGTCGCCGGATGTAGCCGAGGCGGTGCGGTGGAGACGTGGGATTTTGAACGAAGCTTGCTGTTGTTTCTCTTCATTTTTTTTTGTTTGAAGATGATAGCAAGTGAAAATTTTAACAGAACAGAGGAGAAATGAAATGTTTAATAGATTATACGTTATACGTTTCCCTCTGAACCAATAGGAAGGCAGAAACGAACCAATTACTAAATTTTGGAAACTAGTGTAAAACAATTAATTACATCCGCAGAATTCAAGAAAAATACAAAAGGTCATGACTGTTAATTTTCACAGTTGGGAACGAATGGACACAAAGAACCAACAACTCGTACGCATATTGACATGGACAATCGTTTCCCGGATTTGTCGCGAACCAAAATCCCGAACTACTGAAATGAATAGACCACAAATATCAGCACGACAAGGCGATCACAACGGTATACGGATATCAGTGGTACGATTAAATTATAAAAATTTGAATTTTCTACTAGCGGAAAGTGCAAGAAAAACGCAGAAAAATAAGATCGACGGAGCCAAAGATGTCCGAATTTGGAAAAACGACAAACTGACATCTTGCTCAGAAAATGGTTTAGAATTTTTCTATGTAAAAATATTTAGGTTTCGGAAACATTTTATTTTCATCGCTTTTTAACTGATTAAATTGAAGTAAATTTACGCGCGAAATAAACTTTCATATTTTCGGACGAAAATTTACCAGTTGCTATGTTTAACTAGACGTATTCCAAATATTAAATTTTTATTTCAAAATTTTATCGTTTAAAATTTCACAAAATTTTAACTAATTACGTTATTAAAACAGTTGAAATTTACGGGTCGTTACACTCTCCCCCACTCAAAACTTTTCGTCCCCGAAAAGGAACGAGGTAGGAGAATAGAAACAACCAGAAAGAAAAACAGATTTGAAATACAAATGACAATTAATTTAAACCATATAAATTTAAATTTAAATTAATTGATATTCAATAATTGATTTAATCCATTTGATTTCACTAAAATCAATCTCAACTATTTCTATATTCATTATCTTATTATCCAATTATCTTCAATCTACAATTTCTAAAACCATAAATTTGAATAGTCTTTTATTATAATCATATTTTTTCAACAATTTAATTCTTCTTTATTCCAAATTATTTTTAAATTTATTCTACTTAATATATCTTATCACATATATTTAACCCATATAAATTAAATTAAACCATATAAATTCCAATTTAAATTAATTTATTCTATAATTGATTTTAAATTTAAGGTATTTCCATAAGTTGATCAAATTTCAATTTATTAATTATTTCAAAACAAATTTATTTCATTATTAACTGAGTTTACTAATTTCCTATCTAACTCAATTAACATCTTTATAATCAAAATTTTAGTGTATAACATTTATTATAAACACTCAAATTTTATTTAAAAATTCAATTTATCTTATATATTATCCAATTACATATTCAACTTCTGAATGATTTAGGTAAGTTGTATTAGATGCAGTTGAACAATATACAAATAAAATTTTCTCAATTCAATTATTCAAGTTTAAATATTTATTCCAAATTTTTGGTCTTATTTATAATTAAAATCATCCTTTAACAAAATTTAAGAATTAGATTTCCGATTAACTTTAAACAATTTAGAGATATATAATATATTTATATCAAATCAAATTAAATTTTAAAATATGATACCTATATATATGTGAATCAAAATATACTGACGAAATTCAAATCAAAATATTTTTTTCAAAACAAAACCATAGCAATGCTACATAATAGTCTTTCCACTTCGAAACTCGAAAATGAATGTCGATGATGCGGCCGCCATCACCGAAATTATTTTCCAGCGACAAAGAGAAGAGCACTTATTTAAACATTTAAAATTCTTTGAAAATGATTTCTATTCGAAATTACTGTATAAAATATGCATTTTTTTAAAAAAAATAAAAAAATAAAACCCAAAGTTTGAAATCAAAGGAAAGTAAATTCTCAAATTCTTATTTAAATTCATTTCAACTCCCAATTAAAATTTTAAACCATGTTCTATAATTTCATTTATTTATCAGATTGGGATAGTCTATGGTTTACAAAACAATAAATGAAAAATCAAATATTATCATTTTTGACAACAAAGTTAATAACAATTTAATTTCCGAAAACTATATTTATATATAATGTAATCATACATAACTTTTATTTTATCTACTAAATTTAAAAACAATATTGTGTCAGTTTGCTCTGCTCAAGTGTTTTGGAAATCCTATCGATAGCGTTGATCAGACGAATCAATCGGAAACCCAAATCAACATCAACAACTCAAACAACACAATATATAAAACATTTTAATATTAATTTACAAATCCACTTCCTCGCTCGACGATACAAAATGGATTTCAAGCATGGATAGAGATTCAAATTTGATGGACTCAAATCAAAGAGAATTCTGATTCGAAGACAAATTTAAAAGAAAAGATAAGATGATTCAATAACAGAATCGGGAGATGGGTAAGTTTATTTAATTCACGGGCAACCTTAACCGGTCGTCCGTAACTTCAAGAATAGGATCGATGTTGAATTCCGAGGTAAATCAACACTCGATCTCAAGAGATAGAATTCAGGTATAGCAGGAGATAGATAGCATCGTAAACCGAGGATACGGAAATCTCCGGTAAATCGATGCCTATTATAAAGGAGTTTTACTCCTTTAAGAATCATTCGAAGATTGGCGAGACCGCCGATCTATTATAGATAACATTCAGAATGGAGTTATGGGGTGCTCCAGGATTGAAAGAAGACGAATAGTGAAGGACACGAATGAATTTCAGAACTGAGGGGAACGTTCCAAAATTCAAAGGAATTGAGTCAAAGGAAGAGATTGAAACTCGAATGAGAGTGATTCTGTAAATACATTACCCTATATGCTAAGTTTTTCCTAGAGCTACCAAAGCTCTGATACCAACTGTAACGACCCGCTATTTTGGACCATTCGCATCCATTATAAGTGTATAGGTAGACACTCATGCCGGAGTTGAATTGCTCAAAATATCGCGTTGTTAATTTAAATTCGGCAAAACTGAACATATACAGTAAATAAATAATCACAGATCACAGACACAGAGTAATAAATGCAGCGGAAGTAAAAGAGATAGTAGTTCATGAAGCTACTATATGAATATATAAGATACATCAGAGTTTACAATAGAAGAGTAATACGATACATCAGAGTTAAACCAGATACAACGGAAGAGTAACACGATACATCAGATACAGATCAGAATACATCCCTGGAATCATCGAATACTGAAAGCAGAATAGATGACTGGATCTTCGAGCAAAGCTCCAACTTCAAAGGTGAGTCTCAAATACTGGTACACTCAGTCTAACCCGAGCGTAAAGCAAAAACACAAGACACTCGAGTCAGGATTAACATTCTTATATTAATAAATCCAACTCAAGTGAAATAGCAATTGAAATACAAGTAACTCAAAGGATGTTTGGAATAACCATCCTTTAAGGATCCGTTAAACTATCTACTAGGTAGTAGTGTACGATAAGTAGATAATGTCTATCAGTAATATAAAGATATCAAAATAGTGTTAAGTCATGGCCCATTCCACCCTTAACACATTTTTATTCCCAAAAGCATATACAAGACCGTAGTTTCCCCAAAACCGGAAGTCACCAGAGGGCAATCCATATACTAAAGGTACAAAACAAATTCGTAGTGGTCACGTATAGGGATACAAGTATGACAAGGCACATGAGGCAATACCCAAGGTAGTGACACTACCGTTTGCCTGATCCGGACTGGTGAGAACGCAACGCCGCAGCGCCCGCAACACCGTGAAACAACACTCCCAAAAATCAAGGGTGCACCAATCGACAACAAGTAATGAGTAGTTCGAAGAAGTGTGTTCACTTGAGGTAGCTGACCTCCATTGGCCCGGCACGGCTCCTGTTTTAGTCATTTCCAATTTGACACAAGTGTCAAGGCTATCCATCATCTTCTCTTTCTTCAGTCATCACGTACATCATTCCAACCACTTCATTCTGGATCACCACTCCGCGTATAGTTATTAAAGTGGTTTCGGTTTAGACAGAGAGTATGTCCATAACCGATTCCGGTCTCTTTAATAACTTTCGTAATTATTTCACCGATTGGTCGTTTATATATTTCAAAACCAAATCAATTACAATTTCAATTAGAATTTGTAAACCAACATTTCATTTCTCTTTCGAAATCAATTTCCAAAATTTACGTTTCAAAACTTCCAAATTACCATTTCACAATCTTATAATTCAATTTCAATTTTTATGTAAAACAATTCAAATATTGATTCAAATTTGTATATAAGTTTCATTCCGAAATCATTTAAATTAATTTAATTTAACATTCAAATCAGTTTAAATTCATTTATCTATTTCATTCAATATTCATTAAGTAAATTTGCCATTCAAAACAATTTCTGTTAAATTTCCAATTCATTAAATCCATTATTTAAATTCAACTTCATTATATCAAAATTTACAAATTGAATTAAATTAAATTCATCAAATCAAATTCTTTAAATTTCATGTCTTACATTAATTTCAATAAATCACATTTTATTTCTTGTTAGAGAAATTAAATTTCACTTATTTACTTACTTAAATAATTTTCCAAAACTTACTTAATCAAGAAAACTCAATTTCAATTATTTACGAAGTAAAATTCACTTATTCAAAAGTTCAATTTTACTTATTAAAGAGTTCAATTCAATTTAATCATTAAATAATCCAATCTTATTTAATTATTAAATAATTCAAAACTTAATTATTAAATAATTTCAAAGTTTAATAATTTCAAACTTAATTATAATTTCAAACTTAATTCAATCATTTCTCAAATTAAACAACATTCTTTCATCAATTACATTGTTAATATTTTGTTTCAGATTTTTAAATATTAACATTTTCCTTTCATTAAAATTCAAATTTCAACTTCATTTCAAAACCATATTATTTATTCAAATAAAATCTTCGTTTTATTTTTAAATCAAATTATTGACCAATCGGGTTTATTAATTTTTCTATCCTAGGTCAAAGTTCAATTTGGGTATTTATCATTTCAACCCGATTCCAATTCAATTCAAAAATCAAAGCATAGTAAAGGGAACTTGCAGTGTGATAACTGGGATGGTGTCAAAGTAAATAAACAAGCAATAACAACAACCAATATCAATCCAATAATCAATTCAAATAATCCCGAAATAATCGTATTAATTCACATTGTTATTTGTGCGAATAAATATAATTATTTCTAGAATCTACACTATCATTTCATGCAGATTAAAGATTATTCCATAAATCATTTATACGGTTTTTCACTTGTCATTCAATTACAATTTTATACTACAACAATTGATCCAATATACGTCGATGGTTCAAAGTGTAATTATCACTATTCTACATGTCAATTAATTTAACAATTAAAAGGGGTCACATTCAACTAATCAAATTCAACATATATGTCGATTTAAATTTCAATTATCCTACGTCAAATTTACTCGAATAATATTTATCACTTTATACATTTCAATTTTACACCCAATATAAACAACAAACAATCAATCAATTATCAATCAAACAGGATTATCATCGTATAATTAACAAATAAATGTGTCAGATGTCATAGGTGAACTGATACAGGTAATAGCATACATATAACAATGTAAATAACTGACAGCAGCATATTTCAATTGTCGTTTCAATTGAAATCAAATCTAATAAATAAAAGAACGTTAATCGTGAGTGAGTGCTCACCTTTCGAGGCTAGAGAAGAACGATAATGAGATGAGTTATGGATCCAAATACGAACTTCGAAGCAAAGCAAAACTGACACGGATTCGACGGCAAAGCTAAAAGTCCGGAATAGATGGAAACGATCAGAATCAGTTTGATAAAATAGAAACAAATGTGTATTATATTATTATTCTAGACATGTATCTCAATTTAATATTTAATTCACACATAAACCAAGTTTCCAATATAAATTTGAAAGCCAAAAGTGCACATTTTTTTTATAAACTACATATACAACTTATATTATGTACTAACATAATTTATATATATTTATATATATATAACTCTTGTACTAATTTTCTAGAAAAACAATTTACATGTGTTTAAACAGCTAACCATGTATAAAATAATACACATTTATAATAGCAGCCCATTCGTAGTATAAACTATACATTTTGCTGAAATGATATACAATACTTTATACCATACTAATTTTTCTTACTGTGTACATATCATACGAAACAGCAAATACCTAATCCATATAAATAACTTTATAAACTCATAAAGCTTATATCATATCACTTTATGAAACCGATATGATACAAAATATACTTATGTACTTTTAAACAATACAAAAATATTATTTTCAAAATATGATACACGGTAAATATATAGGCTGCACTATAACTATATATATATATAATATTATTCAATGCAAAGGTAAAGTTTAACAGTTATATGGACACTAAAACAAATACATGTTGAACGTTACGTGTATATATCTACCAACATCTAACTGAAAATACTTATAATATATACAAATAAACAAATATACGGATTAGACTGTAAATGGTCAGATGCAACTACTTCTATAGTAAACATACATACATTCTATTCTGAAAACTGTAATAAGACTTTTGTATATGCATATGCTTGAAACAAATCTCATGAATATACCCATACAAACAAGTCCATACTTATATATCAAGGTTAATATAAAATAAGGCCTTTATAAAATAAAAATGTAATTCAAAATTATTCAAAAGATTGTAGCCATGCACTCAGGCGACATCCTTCCAAATCAAACTATTTACATCAAAAACCTCAACGAAAAGGTCAAAAGGGAAGAATTGAAGAGATCTCTGTATGCGTTATTCTCTCAGTATGGAAGAATTTTTGACGTGGTTGCTTTGAAAACAGCAAAGCTTAGAGGACAAGCATGGATTGCGTTTAGTGAAGTTACAACTGCAAGCACCGCTGTTAGGCAAATGCAGAGTTTCCATTTTATGATAAACCCATAACTATTGTTTATGCTAAGAAATGAGTTTTGCAGTATCTAATTGTGAAGAATCTAGCAAACTAATTGTTTAGAGAGGTGTATTACCCCAGATGTAGTTTAACTTGAATGCATTTAAGTTTTATCTGGAAAAAAATATATATACTTATGAACTAATATACATATATATAATAGTTTAACATATGACTCATATACTAATATATAATATATAAATATAAATAATACCTTATATTAACACGCAGCTGAAGGGAAAAAAGGAGAAAAGGCGGGGATGTGCGCATGGCTGGCGCTTGCTGCCTGGTGTCGGAGGTCAGGGTGGTTGTCGCTCGGGTGGAGGTAGCTCACGGTGCAGATTGGCTTCGGGTAGGCGGATCCGGTGGTGGAAGGCTGGCCAAGGGAAGGGGCTCGCGGTGATGTGGCGGCGGATGCAGTCATGGTCAGGTCAGGGGCATTCATGGTGGAGGGCGGCTATGAGGCGGAGGCGGTGACGTCAGTGGGTTGGCCGTGGAGTGTGGGTACATAGCGGCAAGGGGAAGAGGATGGGCGTGACATGCCGGCCGATGTTGGGTGGAGCTTTTTGGGTTGCGAGTTGGGGCGGGGTCGTTTAATGGCCGAAGGCGTTCGGGTGAGTGGAGACGCGGATGTCGGAGGGAGGAGGAAGCAAGGGCGAGGTGCTTAACGGTGGAGGTCAGGGGTCGGCTTGGGCAGTGGGTAAGGGCTGCTGACGTGGAAGAAGGAGGAGATCGGTGGGGAGATGTTCGAACGCGAGAAGAGTGGGAGAAGCAGAGATCTGGGTGCGATTGTCGATGGGTCGCCGGATGTAGCCGAGGCGGTGCGGTGGAGACGTGGGATTTTGAACGAAGCTTGCTGTTGTTTCTCTTCATTTTTTTTGGTTTGAAGATGATAGCAAGTGAAAATTTTAACAGAACAGAGGAGAAATGAAATGTTTAATAGATTATACGTTATACGTTTCCCTTTGAACCAATAGGAAGGCAGAAACGAACCAATTACTAAATTTTGGAAACTAGTGTAAAACAATTAATTACATCCGCAGAATTCAAGAAAAATACAAAAGGTCATGACTGTTAATTTTCACAGTTGGGAACGAATGGACACAAAGAACCAACAACTCGTACGCATATTGACATGGACAATCGTTTCCCGGATTTGTCGCGAACCGAAATCCCGAACTACTGAAATGAATAGACCACAAATATCAGCATGACAAGGCGATCACAACGGTATACGGATATCAGTGGTACGATTAAATTATAAAAATTTGAATTTTCTACTAGCGGAAAGTGCAAGAAAAACGCAGAAAAATAAGATCGACGGAGCCAAAGATGTCCGAATTTGAAAAAACGACAAACTGACATCTTGCTCAGAAGATGGTTTAGAATTTTTCTATGTAAAAATATTTAGGTTTCAGAAACATTTTATTTTCATCGCTTTTTAACTGATTAAATTGAAGTAAATTTACGCGCGAAATAAACTTTCATATTTTCGGACGAAAATTTACCAGTTGCTATGTTTAACTAGACGTATTCCAAATATTAAATTTTTATTTCAAAATTTTATCGTTTAAAATTTCACAAAATTTTAACTAATTACGTTATTAAAACAGTTGAAATTTACGGGTCGTTACAAACATCCTCTATCTGGAGGCCCAAAGCTAAGCGCTACAGATGCTGCAATCATCTATAGTATTAACATCCGGTGACCAAATACCGTAATGTTAATGGTATTCATAATATCATAAGCACTTGAATATGAAATAAAATCATCACAGATTAAAATATTTTTCTGATTACATTTCAAAACAACTTTTCATATCCAAGTTATGGAATCCCAAACGTTTCCCAGGTTCAGATCAATTATAATTATTACATAAATACACCAAGAGCGACATATAAAGATGCCCCCTTGGTTGACCAAAGTACTAAATAGTCATAACTGACTTAATACAACACAGCGGAATAAAACAAACAGAAAAACTCCTAAGTATAGCTAACTTCAGCCTCCTGCTCATCTTCGGAAGCTTTATTCGTCCACCTACTAAAACCTGAAAATCCTCAACCCTCGGCCTACTCAAATCAATTTTGAGCATCCGAGAGTTTAAGGGGAAAAACATAAACTTCAAGTCAGACATAAAGCCTGGTGCGAATAATACTATACATCTCAGTTATTTGATATCAAGTGAGACCATGCCGCTTAGCGGAACGGGTTTCCCCTCACTAATACCCTTTTAAAATATATCTTTTGAAAATCTTAATCCTGCAACTAAAACTGGTTAAAACAATAATATCAATATCATGAAAACATATAAATCAGGTAAATGGACTATCTGTCTGAACGCTATAGTTTTGTTTGGCTAACTATTAACCTTTGGCTAACCCAGTCCTACCAGACAAAATAAACAAATAATCTAACTTCTGCTAACTATTAACCTTTGGCTGACCCAGTCCTACCAGACAAAACAAACAAATAATCTAACTTTTGCCAAATACTCATCTTTTGGACGATATGTCCCTAACTTACTTCTCTAGGGTCAACTGATCCTAATGGTTTTGCGGGCTCCCCAATAACCTATCTCTATACATATATATTTCTTTCTATGTGTAACATCATTTTAGTCTTACCTGTGACAAAGCCCTACACACTGGAATTTTGGACTAAATTAGCTAGTGGCTAATAGCTAATGTATATGGTGCGACCCTATACCAGTCCCATCTGGTATTCTAATATCTGAGTCATTTTACTTAGGGTCATCTACCCAAAATTTTCCTTGAAAACCTTTTCTTATCAAAATGATTTAATCCTTTTAAATAATACTTAAACAAGGAAATATACTCTGCTTTACTCAAATCACTTTTCCATGTTATATATGCTTCTACCAAAAATAATGTTGATGAAACCATTAAACCTTTGTTTAAACCTTTAAACAATATCATTTAAAACCATAGAAAGTACCCCTTTCGAACCCTTGAAAGTGCCCCTTTCGATCAGGTTAAACCTTAGGCCGAAAGGCCAAAACATACCTTTCGAAACCAATCACATAGTCCTTTCAAAAACATTAAAACCATCAATTTCGAAAGCTTTACAAACCTTAACCATCCTTGTTTTCAAACACCTTAAATATGCCTTTCAAAACCTTTGGAAACCTTCCATTTAAAACCTTTCGAAATCATTGGGGAACCACCCTTTCGAAACCCTACTTTTAAAACCTTTCGAAAGCATTAAATCCATCAAACCTTTCGCAAGCATTTGGGTTCAAGTAAAATATGTGGAACAACCTTTCGAAACCATTCAAAACTATGTTATTCGAAACCTTTGGGTTTATCCTTAAAAAGCTCAAAAGGGTCATAAAAGAATAGGGGTCGAAAGCAACATTTTCGAAAGTTATTTTCTAAGTAAAAGAAGTGATGGTGTCGAAACCACGAAACCATTCCCTTCGAAAGCAATGGAGAAGTGGCTTGGGTTTTAAAACAAAGGGACCTTTCGAACGCACTACATCGAGAGGAAAAAGGCTGCAACAAGGGGGGTTTTTACCTAGTTGAAAGCCATTACTTAAAACAAAAGGGCGCAACCATTTCTTTAAAACAATTTAACCTAGACGAAAACTAACCAAGTCGAAAGCTAATTAAGTCGAAAGCAAAGCATGCGCATTCTCTTTTAAAAATGAAGACACGCTTCGACCCCTTCAAAACCCCATGCTTCGACTTCATACCTTCCGCCTTAGTCCATTTCACTACATACCAATTTTTGATACTGGGCGCATTGGTTTCGACTGAGAAGGAGGCGGAAGTAAGGCGTTGGAAGGAGGGTGCCGAAAGTGGTGAAACATGTAAAAAGCATGTTTAAACTGATTTTTATCTTTTTAAGGTAATCTTTTCAACTAACCTGCCTTATTTTTCAAAACGTTATTGGTTGCTAATTTCTTTTCTAAAAGTGGTGCCAATATTTTAGAAATAAACCATTTAATTTATTTACAATATACCCCTTCTCCTTTTATAAATATATAAAACATTTAAGTCTCATACCTTAAATAATTTTATATATTCATTAAAACACTTAGGAAAATTCTACAAAATTTCCTATAAATCATTTTTAATATGTTTTCTAAGATATATAAATTTCAGACCCAAAATATATATAATTTAGCCATAGATTATTTAAAACCCAAATATCCATTTCCTCACTAGAAAATTAATATAAAATTCACATTAATTATGAAAATTGAAACTCATCTCTAAAATATCATTTTTGGTCTAAATCAAAAATCGCAAGGCATTTGGATGTCATTTAACAGGGTTTTCATATTAAAACATATCATAGAATCCATATGAAATACCATAAGTCATCAACAAGCATATATATCAATTTTAACAATTAAAACATGACAAATAACTTTGCAAAATAATTCTGATTTCATCCTAGAACCGAAACAATAGAAAACATGAGATGTAGTAATTATTCACCATAGCTTTGAGATTAAGGTGTTGAGATTTGATCTTTGATTTTGTTGCTTAAGCTTTCCTCTTGATCCTAGCTTTATCTTCTCTTGTTTTCCCTTAATGGTGGCTGGCCTCAAGTTTATATTTTATTTTGTTAATATGAAATGAACGTACAGAATATGGCTTAAGGGGTTTAGGATATAAGAATATACTTATTTCTATATTGCCCTTGTCTACTTACCCAAACTTGATTCATTTTAATTCCTTTGGTTTATTTGTTTAATGGGCACGGCTACCCTTCTATTAATGACAAATCTCAATCTCCTAATCATTACATTATTTTATTTAATTTAACTAATTATATATCCTAAATAATATTACTCAAAATTAGGGTTGTTACAGTTACTCTGAATATAGAAATATTAGAGTCACTAAAACCTAAGTGCTACCATCGACCTGGACAGTTATAACCGTCTGTCCTCACAATGCTGATATATACAATACAGAAATGCAGCGGAAATAAGAATACTACAGAAGGTAATCGTCCATCTCTTCTCCATAAGCTCTAACGCATCCATAGTTAAATATGAAAACGTACACGGGGCTGACCCGAGCATTATAAGAAAATAACACCCGAATCAGTCTGGTAAACCGGCATGAGAAAACTTATGAAACATGTAACAGTAACCATTGAGACTGTATGGATTACCGTAATGGTTTTCTCCTCTGAAGAAACCAACCATTCATTTTATATAGTTATATGATAGATAATGTCTGGTGTGTAGAATATAAATCATATCAAATAGCTATGATTCTTACATTGGTCACATGACAACATATTTAGGGTACAATCGAAACTGCCAAGGTTCGTCCACATAATGGATTTTTCGATGGAGATCTCTTCGGTCGACGCCGAATTCAATCTTTTGCATAAGGGTTAGAAAGTACCTCCGAGTGATTTATATTTCTAGATAAGATATACCGTTAGGTAAACACAAGTAGCTTAGCGTCCGAACATAAACATGAACAACGTGAACCAAGGTTTTAAATCTCGGATTTCGGTCACGTCTCGTCTCGAAGAATTTAGATAGCTTATCTCGTATCGGGTGAGATCTCGAACGAGATGAGTGCATCTCAGTCGTCCATCTCGGATTTACATCTCGGTTTCTAAAATTCATTTCGGAGTTATCTCGGAGTATATGTCATGTCGAAAATTAGTTTTCATACACCTAAATTTATAATACTAGTCGATACCTTAAGGAAAACACTATGCACTTACCTTGAATATATCACACGCTTATCATTAGTAATTTAGTATGGAAAAATATCGCTTGTATCATGTAAAATAAACAAATAACTAGATTTCATAAATAATGTTCAATATAATATCATATGAGATAAAGTAGACAAGAAATAAACCATAACATATGCACCTTTACTTTGTTTGATCATTCACTTAACTTTCCTACACAATATAATGTCTCATTTCTACCTTTTATGATTTATAGTGCTGCAAGGGAAATCTTAATTTTATAACTTCAAATACAAAAGTCTACAAGTAGAACTAAGATATTCTATGTCTGATTATAGTATTTAATTATTAGCAAACAAAATCTCATTAAGCAACCAATAGCATAGATATTTCAAACAAACGTAGAAAATAGCATACATAGTACAAACAATTTCAAACATTTAGTAATATTATTAGAAAAGCAAAAAAATGATGTACGAATGAACATGTAATCATCAAATGAAATTAATAGATGAAAGAGAATTCCTTTATTGCTTAAAAATAAGCCTTGAGGAAAAAAATTATAGCAGTAAAGACTAAATGAAATCAAATTGGGAATCCATTTAGAACATAAAGTTAAATAAGTGAAGCCCAAAATTTATAGCCGCAAAAAAATAGGGTTAGGAAAAAACTCAAGAAAGTGTCGAAAAAAGAAAAATGAAATCGGATGTAAATTAATTTGGATCAGAAACCTAAATGAAAATCATAAAGTGAAATACTTACCATAATCGATGTAGATTTTATCATCTTCTTACACTCGTCACTGCCGTAAAATAAGAGACGAAGCTTAAATGAGGTTTATATAAGAAATAAGGGTTAAACAAAGTACAATTAAGAAGGCTTAAATTAAGGTAAAGGATGAGCTAGCCCAATACGGAAATAGAGTTGATTTTTTCCAAAATTCAAAAATTCGGCCGATATCTCGTTGTTAAATCTCGTCCGAGATACCGGACGAGATACTGAAATCTCATCCGAGATTTGGGTCAGACGAGATTCAAACGAAATTAGTTGTTTCGAATCGCCCAGGCTTAAAAACGAGATCTCGGCCGAGATGAGCGAGATTTAAAACCTTGACGTGAACCAAATATCAACTCTTGCCAGCCAATAATCGATAAGTATCTCTAGATATGGAGTTTATAATACCCTGAATAGGTTGGTAACCCTAGATTGTTAGGCCTACTCTGTTTTTTGCCATTTCCGATGTCGAGTTTTCATTCGACACCTTCCATATGAGTCTTCATCAATCGAACAAAACCTGAATCCCCAAATGGATTCCCACATCTCGAACAGATCACGAATCACTACATAGATTCGAGCATCTCGAACAGATCTCAAACCTCCATATAGTTTCCCCGCATAAGTCCTTCGATGCATGCTAATGCTATCCTCTCTCTTGGAATACTCCTCAAGATAGACAGTCCCATATGCTAGCATCGTCTGAAATGTTAACGCTGACCTCTCCCTTGGACTTAACCTTAGGACTGACAGTTCAACTCTATAACATTTGACTTCACAACCGCTTCCAAAACATAGAACTTGTACACTAGTTTTAAAGCTGTATTCGATAAAAACACTTACCGATCCTGGTCTCTTCAAAACTAATTCAATGAATTTCCGGTAAACTCAAGTCCGGTTCTTTCAAAAGTAAGTGAAAGCTAGAGACGTTTTATACTAATATTCCTCCCCGGGGGTTCGTATGGTATAAAATCACGAAACCTTTCGATAACTTCCTAAGTCAATATTAGGTCAAGTTCGATAATCGACTAATCGATTATCTAGTCAAAACAATTGCTTATACAAATCACGATTCGTACGCTTAACTCGTTTCTGACATTCCAACTTAACTATTCCTCGTTCAAGTGTGAAGGTGGGTAAGTTAGAGCACTGTGCATCAAAGCCTTGCCTAGATACTTCATTCTTGAATCTCACAAATAGATTAGTCTACCTCGTTAACTTTTAGTGTTAAGTATAGTATTAATGATTTCCACAAACAATAAGAAATCAACATGATTAACACAGTTCTGACATTTTCGACTTACTATTCCTCGGTCAAGAGGGAAGCACGGTAGATTAGAGCACTATTTCTCCATCCCTACTGAACATCAATCTTACCTCTCACAAATAGATAAGCCTTACTTCATCAGCTTTTAGTGTTAAATATAGTTAATTACATTTCAAACAAGTAACTAAACAATCAACCATTTTGCCATTTAGCAATTCTAACCCCTTTTCTAAACATTTTGTTTATACTTACTTAAAAATATTTATAATAGGTTTTAAAACATTTATCCAAAATATTACTTGAAAATAATAACTTTACAAAATTCCTTAAAAACTTGAAAATGACATGTTTTCTAACAAAATATCTCTTCTTAAAAATTCACAACTAATCAATAAAAATTCATAAATATCTCAAACCACTTTTGAAATAATCTAATAACAGACAATAAACACTTGTAAAAATAATGAAACAAAATACTTAAACTTAAATACCTTTTCAAACATTTTAAAAGTCCAAAATTAAGGCTAAACAAGGCAATTTTTCACAAGTGAAGTTTTGGCCACTTTTCGAGATGTTACTTAAATTTTTGTTATTCAAGCTTTTAATAACAACAAATATATATATAGAACATTGTAAATATGGTGAGAAAAACCTAAGGATCTCTCTATAAAGTTCCATAACCATTGCCCAAAATAAGGCAATTTCGAACTTCATCTATAACGACTATCGCTATAAGTGCACTTCCAAATTCGAGTCCAATCTAAACCAAAGTCCATCTATAACCTATGTGCTTTGTTCAAGGTCTTGTCACAAGTCATAAAAGTCCATTTAAGTCCATTTCAAATTTGTTCAAGTCCATATATATAGATACATATGTCACTTACTTTTAAAGTAAGAATCCAAACCAATGTTTTAATATAAGTTAACAACAATTTAAACAACATACATACAATCAACACAATATATGTATGTGTTATATTTTCATTCAAAGTAAGGTGTTAACTCACCCTTAATTTAAAAAACAACCAAGATCCAAGCTAACCAAGTCCAAGCTCAACCTATCGATCACCATCTTCCTCCTCCTCCTTGCTTTGCACTTGCTCTTGCCCTTCCTCCCATCACCTATAGTTCACAGCCTTCAAGGATTGTGAGGGTTTGGCTTCACTTCTTCTACTTTTGGCTTGGTGGAAGGTGTTATAATATTGTATTAAGCATTGTGGCAAAGTTTGAAGTGATTTGGAGTTGATTTGCAACTATTTATTTTAGAACATAAGAGATGAAGAAGGAGAAGAAGTCATTGATTTTATAACTTAAACTTTGTGAATTTTGTGATTCTAACTCTATGGTATGCCTCTCCTTATATAGGCACAAGAATGATGCTCGTTAAGCTTGCATTCACCCCCCTCCCCCCAAACCATGCCATGGAAGCTTCACCTCCCATCACTTCTCCTTTACATCACTTCTCATTTATGCTAATTACCATTATATACCTCTCATGATAATATCTCTTATCCATATGAAAGCTTTTAGAACATTCCAAGCTTTATGAAGAGGTGTATGTGTTAATTAGTTTCTAATGTGTTTATTTGATCATTAGCCAAGTGCACAAGAGTTCGAACAACTTATATCGATCGAAAAGCTGTTTACTGATAAACCGATTTTCGGTCACATTATCGATTTTTCTTTAAAGAACATATTTTTGTAAACAAATTTCAAAAACAATTTTCATATCATTATTCATTAATTAAATGATATCCAACATGGTTATAAAATCATATTTATAACACTTAACCTTATTTCAAAACGTTTCGATATTCTAAGACGAACTGTTTGAATTTCAAGGTCGCTACAACAACATACCAAAAGATGAGAAGTTTTAGAAGAGGCCTCTTGATGACTCAAGCAGTAAGTCCGAGAAGAAGAAGAAGAAGGATCAGAAGAAATAGGTTCCTTGTCGATCCCTTGGTGACAACAAAATTGTTTCTATTCGTATGTTTTCAAGTTATACCTTTTTGTTTTTTTGTTGTTGTATCCAGGCCACGTTTGTGCGGGAGTGGCCCCTGCAGACATTAACGTATATAAAAAGTGATGTAATGAAGCACTACTTTTCCTTTGTAATCTCTTTGTTTCGCTTACATTTTCACATTTTTATATATTGTATCTTCTTGTATATGGTTACCTGCACATGTATAATATACTTGCTTGTTCCGCAATTTATCCAATACATATTTGTCTTTGTCCAACGCTTCTATTTACTACAACTCTATGAATTTAAATAAATTTCCTGCAATTGCTTTAGTTATATTTCATTACTCAATTCTGTCTTATCGTCGCTAAAGTGTTTCCATTTGACTAAACAAAACTAGTATATAACCAACTATGTAGTTATTCCTACTCATTTTAGGTCAAGTTTAATGAATTATAAATAGTCTAAGTTCCATGCAATTTCCAATCATCGGGAAACAACGGTTTGAACGTCTATTTCTTGATGTTCTTGGCCTAACTGCTAATTTGGCGTAATCATAGTTACTAGTTATTCATAAAGTCGCACTATTTGACCTCGGCAAATCAAACCCTGCTAAGCCACGAGTGAGATCATACTTTTTATGTAGTCCTACCACACAATGAGTCTTGTCTTCGGGACTCATTGCACATAATGACAGAATCTGGGTAATAACCTCCAACCTTGCCTATTTTCGGGCATCGACCAGATAATAGCATTATGGGCAAATTATCTTATTGCCCCTAGTCCGATTATACTTTTCCGACCCTACTCCTGGACCAGAGGAGTCCAATAGTACTTTTTTGCTTTTCAATGATTATCCTTTGTTATCCTCGACCAAGCATGTCTTGCTAGGCTACAAGCGTAGTTGTGGAGGTCCTGTCAGTATACCAGTTCCTATTTTCGAGAGCCGACAGCTCAAATTGTTGTCTTTAGGCATCTTCTTTCAGCTATACCTATCGCTTGGCGTTGGCAAGAGTGTTTGTTGATCATCCTTGCTTATCCTCAGCACTAGCATATCATGCAAGGCTGCAAGCATGGTCATAAAATTTCCATTCGCGCATTAGTTTCAATCCCTGAAAATTGGAGCTTTTTGCTACCTAATTCCGGATATTCCTTACCAGCCTTGCCTATTTCTATGCAAATGGTCAATACCAAAGGAATAAGGTTGAGTTATCTGATCAACCCTTGTAGTTATACTCCTTTTTCCTAATCCTAGACTAAAGGAGTCAGTACCTACTTTTGGGTAGATGACTGCACTGTTAATCCTGCATATAGGTTTTGCTTACAAGAACACGGTTCCATTAATTCAAGAAGCTGACTTTATTTATAAAAAAAACTCAACAAGTCCTGCCTTATTATATTGCCCCCAGAACCCTTGGATGGTTTATTTTGCAAAAATAAACTAAATAAAACCAAAAGAAATAGCACTGAAGTAAGTCGCTGTTCCGGGCCTATGGAATTAGGATTTCATCAACATCAGCTAGCTTGAACTTTCTATCCCAAGATTTTGCTCGATTGGATAAGGACCTATCCAATTCGAATCAAGTGCCCCCATACCCAGGAGAATTTGTTTCGAAACGAGATCCCTACCTCGAAGGTATGGCTTCAGACCTTGGTATTGAAATGTCGTGCTACTATTTTCCGGTAAGCAACTGCCCTTAATCCCACTTCCTCTATCATCAACCAAATCGAGGGACTCAAGCAAGAGTTCCTATTTACTTTTGGATCGTAATGCCTTTTACGATGAGAAGGGACTTCCAGTTCTCTTAGGATCATGGCCTCTAACCTATAAGCCGAAGTGAAGGCATACGTCTAGTCATAGACTTTTGGGTTATTTTATAAGCCACAGTGCTAGTGGAAGCTCATTGACTCAGTTGTCTTTGGCTTTAGTTCACCATTTCTTTAAGATAGACTTGATAATTTTATTCACCGCCTCCACTTGTCTATTCGCCTGTGTGTGCGCCACTGCCGAAAAGCTCTTCTCAATCTTGCACCGGTTGTGAAATCCTTGAACTCGGTACTTTCAAACTGAGTTCCATTATCCGTTATAATCTTTTGAGGTACTCCGAACCTGCAAATGATGTTTTTCATCACAAAGTGGATCACCTTTTTCGCTATGATTGTGGCAATTGGTCCTGCTTTAGCCACTTTGTGAAGTAATTTACTGCAACTATGGCATACTTAGCTCTTCTTTTTGCCATCGGTAGAACATTGATTATATCAATTGCCCAAGCTACAAATGTCCATGGACCAACCATTTGCATAAGTTCTATCGATGTGGCTCTCAGAACCTACACAAATATTTGACAATGGTCACATCATTTAGTGTAATCAACTACATCTCGATTTATCATTGGCTAGAAATATCCATAACGAAGTGCTTTTTTTGCTAACGTCTCACGATGTGATCACCATAGCTACCCTCATGGATTCCCATGAGCATTTTCCTAGCCTCATCCTTGGTCACACATCTAAGTAAAGGGTTAGAGAATCGTCTCCTATAAAGTACTCATTCTTACATCATGAACCGTGATGCTCTTTGAAAGAGTTTCTTATATTTATTTCCTTCTCATAGGAGAATCCCCTTGAGTAAATAATCCTTGATCAGAGTAATCCATGACTCATCTTCCTCTACAGTCTCCAAAACCCCTTCAATATCCATATGGTCGATACTCGTAGCCGTTAGAACCTCTACTAGTACCAAACCCAGCATATGTGCCTCCTTAGAACTAGCTAGCTTGGCCAATAAATCTGCATCTGCATTCTCCTCTATGGTGATGTGCGTAATCGTGTAATGCTTTATATCATCCAATGGTTCCAGTACCTTTATCAGGTAAGGAGAAAGTCTTACATCCTTTGCCCGATATTACTTCTTCACTAGACAAACCACCAACTGGGAATAACTAAATATATGGCGTCCTTATTACCGGCTCTTTTGCTATCCTTAGACCCACAATCAATGCCTCATACTCAACCTCATTGTTAGTCATGGGAAATTCCAAATTTAATGCATAGAAAATTGATCATCCATCTAGAGTTACAAACACTGCTCCTATACCTGAAATACGTTCATTCGAAGCTCCATCAACAAACAATCTCCAATGAGGAAGTGTGACCATATCGTCTTCCTCTTCACCATCCCGCTTGGTAAACTTAGTGATGAAGTCCGCTAACGCCTGCCCATTCATCAGGTGGTAAGTAATATTATACTGACTTAATTCGATATTCCATTTCAGCAAACTTATCAAAGTTTTGGATCATTAAAACTCTACTTCAAAGGTTGCTCCATTAGGTCTTATTTGAATGAGCCTAAAAATATGGTCGCAGCTTCCTCGATGCTAGCAACAAGCAATAAGCAACTTTCTCTGACTTCAGTTAATTCTTTTCAACTCCAGTAAATTGCTTACTGATGTAATAAATTGACCTTTGGATCCTAGCACTTCACGCACCGAGGCTGTGCTTAGTGTGTGAGTAGACACCGCTAAATAAATAACAAATCCTCCCCATCCAGTGGTTTGGATAGAACCGATAGTGTCTCTATATGCCTTAGTAACCCCTCAAAGGCATACTGACACTCCGTCGTGCATTCAAAAAAATTTCATCCCATTTTGAAGGCATCGAAGAATGGTATGATCTTATCCGTTGCCTTTGAGATGAAGCGATTCAATGTGACAACCTTCCCATTCAAGCTTTGTAATTCCTTCTTTGTGGTTGGAGCAGTTACATTTCTCAAGGCATTAATCTTCTTAGGATTGGCCTCAATGCCACTCGCATTCACGATAAACCCTAGAAACTTCCTCGATGCAAACCTAAAAGAACATTTCAATTGATTTAGCTTCCTTTCATATTTCTACAGTATTTCGAACATCTCCGAAAGATCATCCAAGTGATTCCTTAATAATCATGACTTTATGAGCATATAATCCACGTATACTTCCATTATCTGTCCAATTTAATTCCTGAACATAGAGTTCACCAATTTCTTGTATATAGCTCCTGTGTTCTTTAAACCAAACGGCATCACCTGATAACAGTACAATCTCAAATCTATTATAAAGCTACTGTGTTTCTGATACGGTATATGCATCGGTATCTGGTTATAGTGTGAATAAGCCCCCACAAACGAGAGCAACTCATGTCCTATAGACCCATCTACCAATTGGTCAATCTTGGGCAAAGGAAAGCTATCCTACAGGCATGCTTAATTCAAATCCAAATAATCAATACATATCAGCCACTTTTCGTTTGATTTCTTGACCAACTTGGAGTTTGATATCTACTCAAGGTACCAAGCATCGCGGGTAAAGCTATTTGTCATTGCTTATCCACTTCCTCCTTCAACATACCAGATTGCTTTGGACCCAGACTGCATCTCTTCTTCTTTATAGGTGGAAACTTAGTGTCTACATTTATAGCATGGCATGGTATCTCTGGCGATATCCCGCACATATCTGAATGTGTCCAAGAAAATGCATCCAAAATCCCTCAAAGGAAATTAACCAATTCCTTCCTTAGTCTAGCGCTGAGCTAGGATCCGTTCTTTAGAGCCTTAGTGGGATCATCCATATCAATCAGAACATTGATTATCAGCTCAGCTGGCGCTGCCCGCATTTCCTTTGACTTCTTCCTAGGATCCATAGACTTATCGAACCTATTTTGGTTCCCAAGCCAGGGCTTGGGTTTTAATTGCTATGCTTCTTATTTTTTAATGCAGAAAGTTTTCTCTAAATTCTTGCCTTTCTTTTGTCATTTTGCCTCACTTAGCTCAACGACATAATATTCCCATCCTACACTCTAGTATATCCTTACTGATATAACCCCATTCTCTATTGGGAACTTCAACATTAAGCACCAAGGAGCTAGTGCTATCCTAAAATCAGTCAGGGTAGGTCGGCCCAAAAAAGCGTTGTATGTCGAAAATTCATCAACTATAACAAACTTTTGAATCCACACCACCTTGCGATTCCTATCACCTAACTCCACCAACAAGTTAACTACCCTAATCGGTTGTGTTATCTCGCCCGAAAATCCTTAAATCCTGGATTTACAAGGACTAACATCCTTTATAATGATCTTCACTTGATCGAGCATTCTTTTAAACAGAATATTTGTAGAACTTCCGCTATCTACTAAGACCTAATCAACGTAGCTAGGCCCACAGCCTCCGTGATTACCACAAGATCGAAGGTTGGCGCCTTAACTCTATCAGAATCCCTATTCCCGAACATAATATCATATATTACCAACCTTTGCTGTTTAGTCGGAGCTCCATATTTGATGGCGGAGCAGCTCTCCTACGGTCGTGCCTTAACAAGCTCACGTAATGCTCCATTTCCCTTCAGCTTTTCTCTGTTGGATGATGTCCTCCTATTATAGTATTTATGACCATTCTTCCATTAGTAAGCCTGGGCCCCTCTCCATTGGGATCAAGTTGATTCCCTTCATCATTTGGCACTTGGGGTCTTGCATTTTGTCTGCCATCTTGTGGCTCCCTCACATACTGTTGCAATTGTTCTTTCTTATTAATTCCTAGATAAAATCCCTAAGATGCTAGCACTCATTCGTGTTGTGTCCATGAGTTTCATAGAAATGACAGTACTTGCTTGAACGTTGCCCTTCCTCGGTCGCCTCCCTTCTAGGTGTCTTTTTATACCATATTGTGCCTTACATAGCAAGGTATATATTATCTAATGTATCGTTAGAGGCGTATACTTATCTGGCCTCATTTTCCTCGGATGCTTTTTGGCTTCATTCTATCTGGTACCAGAGCCTTGGTTTCTCCTTTCTAATTATTAGAATTTCCATCATTTACCGCCACATACCAAACTCTCACCAGTTTTCTTAGTCGCCATGTTACTTTAAATTACCTTCTTTGTCTATCCACCATCAGTCTTTTCATAGCCTGGCTTTCTTCTCCAAATGCAAGAAGAGATTAGCTTTTTGGTGGAATTCCTCCATAGTCATCAGCTGCTTCATCTTAGGCCATTTTCCAAAATCCGTGTCTGGATGTATGCCCCCGAACTAATGCCATAAAAACCAACTCTTCCTTTTGATTATTAACCTTTAGGACTGCAATGTTAAACCTGTTCAAAAACCCTTCGACCATTCCTGAGGACCTAGAGAAAGGCTCGACAAGGACATCATGTCCTTAGGCTGAGTAGTATGGAGCCTAAACTACTCTAGAATTTTTTTTACCAACTCATCGAATTTCAATATGGACTTCAATATGAGTCGAGTAAACCACATTGATGCCATAACTTCCAGAAAAGCAATTTGGTTGATAGGTTATGCTTAGAACCCACATACCTTGTTACTTCCTTAAGGGTTGCGAATCCAATTGGAGGGTATGCAACTCTGGGGAAGAGATATGACCAGTTAGAACTTGATTTGTTAGGTCATAAGTTTGCATGGAGTCTGTATGTTTTTTATTTCATAGATTTCAGAATCATTTTGGGTATGGATTGGTTGAGAAGGTATGAGACCATGATATTCTGCCAGGATGAGGAGATATCTTTGAGACACCCTGATAGTCATAACTGAATTATATTCTCAGTAGAGAATTCTAACCAGAGTATTTGTGCTTTGTTAAGTGCAATGGAAGTGGGAGAAGATCTAAGTCAGGTTCGAGTAGCAAAAGAGTTTGCAGATGTCTTTGAGCCAGTCACAGGACTACCACCAAAACGAGCTGTTGAGTTTCGGATAGATCTTGTGCTAAGAGCTGAACCTGTGAGTAGAAAACCTAGCATAATGACACTGACTGAGATGAAGGAATTGAAGGTGCAGCTAGTGGATCTAGAAGGAAGGAATTTTATTAGACCAAGCAGTTTGCCTTAGGGAGCAGCCGCGGTATTCATGAAGAAACCAGATGGGTCATTGAGGATGTGAATCGACTATCGTAAGCTAAAAGAAAGAACGATAAAGAATAAGTACCCTCTGCCGAGGATAGATGATTTGTTTGATCAGTTGAGTGGAGCCAAAGTGTTTTCCCAGATGGATTTGGCAACAGGTTTCCATCTGTTGAGAGTGGTGGAGGATAGTATTCCTTCGGCAGCATTTCTAACTAGATATGGTTCGTATGAGTTGTTAGTAATGCTATTCGGGTTGACGAATGCACCTGCTTTCTTTGTGGATCCGATGAACCGAGTCTTCTGAGAGTATTTGGATAGATTCGTGTTGGTGTTTATAGATGACATTTTGGTATTCTCTAAGGATGAGAGAGAGCATGAAGATCATCTTAGAGTTGTGCTTGAGACATTGAGGCAGAATCAACTAAAGGCAAAGTTTTCCAAGTGACATTTTTGGAAGAAAAAGGTTAAGTTTCTTGGTCACGTGGTTTCAGAGAAAGGTTTGTCAGTCGATCCAGATAAGATCGAAGTTGTGAACAATTGGAAGAGACCAGAGACGGTGACCGAGATCAGAAGTTTTCTTGGACTTGCTGGCTATTACCGGAGGTTCATCAAGGATTTCTCGCGGATAGCAGCGCCTTTGACTAAGCTTACCAGGAAGGAAGTGAAGTTTGTTTGGTTCGACAAATGTGAGGAAGCATTCCTTAAGTTACAGCATTTGTTGACCAATGCACCAGTGTTGGTAGTTCCAGATGGAAACCAAGGGTTGGTAGTATACACTGATGCATGTGGGACTGGATTGGGAGCAGTGTTGATGCAGAAGGGCAATGTCATAGCCTATGCATCTAGGCAGCTTAGACCACACGAAGTAAGATATCCTATTCATGACTTAGAGTTGGCTACAGTGATTTTTGCCTTGAAGATTTGGAGGCATTATCTCTTAAGGGAGAGATTTGAGTTTTATACCGATCATAAGTCTTTAAGATATTTATTCTCTCAGAAGGAGTTGAATATGAGACAGTAGAGATGGTTGGAGTTTTTGGCTGCTTATGATTTTGGTATAGAGTATAAACCAGGGAAAGGTAATAAAGTGGCTGATGCTCTTAGCAGAAGACATCAGAATGTGGTGTTGGCTATGTTGGTAGAATGGAAGGATCTAGAAGCTTTGGCCAGTTGTGGTGTGCAGTTAAGACGACAGCTAGTTCTAGTCAGAGTACTGCCATGTTGTTCTGTTTAGATTTGTGACCAGTGTTGATCAAGAGAATTGCTTCTAAGCACAAGGAGGATCAATTGCTAGACAAGAAAATTAGAAGGCTTGAGGTTGGAACTGAGGTCGATGTTTTGAAAGATTTTTATCTTGACTAGAGAGGATGGTTGAGAAAGAAGGGGAAATTATGTGTTCCAGATGTTGAGAACTTGAGGAGAGAAGTTCTTGAGGAATGTCATCGATCCAAGTGTACGGTTCATCCTGGAGGGACCAAAATGTATCAAGATATGAAGAGGAGCTTCTATTGGAAAGGCATAAAGAGGGACGTTGGCTTGTGGGTTAGGCAGTGTGTAAACTGTCACCAAGTGAAGGCCGAACATCAGAAGCCGAGTGGGTTACTTTAGCCTTTATGGATTCCAGTATGGAAATAGGATTCGATATCCATGGATTTTATAGATAGGTTGCAAAAATCAAGTAGAGGAAATGAGAGTATATGGGTTATTGTGGACAGGTTGACCAAGAGTGCCCATTTCATTCCAGTAAAGTCGACCAGGATGGCACCTATTTTGGCGAAGTTGTTCATTAAGAACATAATTAGACTTCATAGAGTTCCTGGTAGCATAGTCAGCGATAGAGATGCTTTATTCACTAGCGAATTCTGGAAGAGTCTACAGGATGTGCTAGGCACTAAGCTCAAGATGAGTACTGCATATCACCCACAGACTGATGGGCAGACAGAGAGAGTCAATAAGGTACTCGAAGATTTGTTGAGAGCTTGTGTGTTGGATTTTGGTGGACCTTGGGAAGATCACCTGCATTTAGTTGAATTTTCCTATAATAATAGTTATCGGACTAGTATAGGAATGGCGCCTTTTAAAGCTTTGTATGGAAGGCCATGCAAATCACCAGTATGTTGGTTGGAGACTGGAGACAAATTGGTCTTAGGTCCAGATTTGGTTAGGGAGGCATCAAAGAAGATTGAGTTGATCCGAGAATGGATGAAGGAAGCTCAATTCAGACAGAAGAGTTACGCAGATAAGACGCGTAAAGACCTAGAGTTCTCGGTTGGAGATAGGGTTTTCATAAAAGTATCACCAATGAAGGATGTGGTACAGTTTGGGAAGTCAGGGAAACTGGCACCGAGATATGTTGGTCCATTCCAGATTATAGAAAGGATTGGAAAGCTCGCACATAGAGTAGAGTTTTCGAGTAGTATGGCAGGTGTTCATAATGTATTTTATGTGTCTCATCTTTGCAAGTATGTGCATGATCCAGAGGCCACTATTGCTCCAATAGAGTTGGAAGATTTAGTAGTAGAGTCTAATTTGACTTTTGTTAGACGACCGTTCGGGTTGTAGCAAGAGATGAGAAAAGATTGAGGAACAAGACTGTCAAGTTGGTGAAAGTTCAGTGGAGCGACAACGAGAAGGACTGTACTTGGGAGACAGAGGACGGGATTCGAGATACTTATCCTGATCTGCTTTGAGGGTATTTCCATATTAGTTTTATATAGATATTAGCTAGTCGGGTAGACTAGTATGGTTGTTAGGAGTCGTTACAGATGATTACTATGTTTTGTATATAGTCCTTACTGAATTTTGAGGACGAAATTCTTTAAGGAGGGGAGCCTATAACACCCCTAATTTTGGATAACATTATTCAGGAGATTTAATTAGTTAAATTAAATAGAATAATGTAAATGTTAAGTGATAAGGGGATTGAGATTTGAATAAACTTAATTAAGGTCGTGCCTAATATAAGAATAAAAAGGCTTAAGAATGGGGTTTTTGTTAATTAAATTACATAAGGGTATATTAAGAATTTGCCGCCCATAACCCTTACCCTTATGTTCCTACCTTTTACTTCCCATTCACGTCATTTTGAAAATAAAACATAAGAAGGTGTGGCCGGCCATTAACAAGAGGAATACAAATTAAAAGCTAGAGAATCAAGCTTAGGAAAAATCAATCTCAATCCAATCTCCTTATCTAAATCAAAGTGAATAATAATTCCATCTCTATTTTGTTTTGAATCATATATTTTCGGATTTAAGAGTAAATTCGTTTTGGATGATGATATGCTTAAATTTTGATTTGTTGAATTTAAACAAGATTGTTTAAAGGAAATTCTACACGGTTTTAGGGTAAAATTGGTTTTTATTGATGTTCAAATGCCATGGAAAATTTTTATGTTGTAAAAAACATGATTTTGGAGTTGGGTTTCAATTTTGATAATTTTCCAAGCTATGGAAAGATTGTTATGAATTTTCAAAGAAAAATATGGTTATTTGGGTTTATAAATTTATTTTGGAAAATAAATTAAGATTTTGGATCTAGAATTTTGATATGTTAGATAACATGATTAAAGTGAATTTCTGGAATTTTTGGGGATTTTTCCAAAGTGGTTTGCTATGCAAATTAAATTATTTTAGAAGAGGGACTTCTTTGCAAAATTGCTTTTGCTTAATGGAAGGGCTTATTTGATTAACTTAACCATGGTTTAGATCTGAAATTAGCAGCAGTTATTTTGGTAAAGAATTTGAAAAGGTTAAGGCAACCAATCTGGTGTTGATACGTGGCAGGTAAGTTAGAAAAAAGTTTGCTTTTAGTAGTATTAAACCAGGTTTACTCAGAGAAGATGGTTTCGCCTACTTTGGAAGTACCTTTTCGACGTACAAGCTTTCGCCTTCAACCTAGTCTAAACCAATACACAAGGTATCACAATGATGGTACGTAGTGGATTGGACAAAGGCGAAAGGTTAAATGTCGAAAGCATGGCTTCTGAAGGAGTCGCTACCTTGGTTTGTTTTTAAAAGAGAAGCGTCTGCCTTTGTTTTGTTTTAGCCTTCGAAGGAGTCGAAGCATATCATTTTTAAAGAGGTTTTAAAAGGTTTCGAAAGGGTTGCCATTAACATATGTTTGCTTACGAATGAGTTCCTTTACTTATGAAATGCTTTTGAAAGAAGGGGTTCCGACCTGGTCGAAGCCATGCTGCCGTTCTATAGCCTTTCGATGGTATTGAAGATATCAATGTTTTCAAAAGGAACTTTGTTTTATAAGTTTAATCCACTTCCTGTAGCTTTCAAAAGGGGTTAGGGGTTTGGATGTCAATGGTTTCGAAAGGGGTTTCGAAGCCAACCTTCCACTATTTTACCCAGATGTTTTATGCTTTCGAAAGGGTGGTGCCGACGCCATCATGTTTCCCTAATATTTTAATGATAATAAAGGATGGTTTCAAAAGAGATGCTTTTGCCTATATTCACTTTGACCCAAATAATATTTTATGTATAAACCCAATGGTTTCGAAAGAGGGACTTTCAATGATTTCGGAAGAGTTACTTCCAATGGTGTCGAAAAGGGTACTTTCAACTGGTTTCAAAGCTATGCTTCTAAAGTTAAATGTTAATACTTTAATACAATCAAAAGATTTTGAAAGGAAGGTTTTAAAGTATTAAAAAGGAAGGAGCCTAATGTTTTGAAGATAGATTTTAATGCTTTCGAAGGAGGTTATCCTATGAAGTCGAAAGTAGAGTTTCGAAGGTTTCGAAAGGTTTAGAAACCCAAACTAATTTTTTTAAAGGAAAACCCATAGCTAAATTAAAGGAGTTTTTGTAATGGTTTTGAGAAGAAGCTTTCCTTGATAAAATTATAGGTTAAAGGGATTAATCATGTTCTATATTAAACCCACAGGAGTGGTATTGTTATGTTATTATGATTGCTTCTTCAAATATAAATAAATTCACATTGTTTTGAATCCCATAACCGTATTTTGGGGAAGGGCAGAATAACCAGCTAGGTTGACCTAGTAGTGAATATAAATTAAGTGAACTCCTGGATGAATAGAATTGCATCCAAGAGGTCAGGGAGACCAGAATATAGGCTGCCTTAAAATGGAAGTTGTTAGGGAGACAAGTTTATAGTGCACCCATGAAAACTATGACTAGGAAGTTATTGGGGTTACCAATAGGTTCATAGTGATCCCATAACAACTATGTTATAAAGAGTGGTTGGCAGGGGCCAATTGGTTTGTAGCGCACCCATGAAAACTATATCCGGATTAAGTTATTGATAGTTGTCACTAGGTTCCTAGTAAACCCATGAAAGCTAGGATAAGTGAGAAGTTATTGGAGTCATTAATAGGTTCAGGGGAACCCATGAATTAATTAAGTTAATTAGCAAGGGCCAATCAATTCATAGTGCACCCATGAAAGCAATGAAATAGGACAGGGAGTCCATACATTATATGAAGGTTATTAGCAAGCCCATGAAAACTAATAGGTTAATAGTGACCCTAGAAACTATAAAATATGATAGTTAGTCAATTTAAACAGAGGATGTGAAATCCAGTATGTTTTAAAATGTTTGCATATCATCATAATATTTTGAAAGGACTATATTTTTAACCATTGTGGATGCAGGAGCACGGTATATGGTTTTATAAAGGTTTTGAGATACTAGTGAGGGGAAAACCCGTTCCGCTAAGCGATTTGGTCTCGCTAGATATTTAAATGATTTGAGATGGTAGATTATTATTCATACCAGGCTTATGTCTGACTCGAAGTTTATGTTTCCCCTTAAACTCTCGGGTACTCAATTAATTTTGAGTAGTCTGAGATTTGAGGTTTTCAGGTACTTCATTTGACGAATAAAGCTTCCGGAGACGTGCATGAGGCATGATAGCTATATAGAGTTTCCTTTTATTTGATTCCACTGGGTTGTTTGTAATGGAAAAGTTGTTATATTTCCTATATATGCTTTGATCATCCAAGGGGGCATCTTCATATGTCGCTCTTGGCGTATGTTGTAATAAATATATTTTCTCTGACGATTATGGGATTATGTAATGAATTGGAAATGTTTTGAAATGGAATGTGAATCTATTTGATGTTCTAATTTTTTTCCATATTCATGTGTTTCTGTGTATTAGTGAACCTAACACTGCCGTATTTGGTCATCGAGGATTAATAACTATGGATGAATGCAGAACACATAGTCGTTAGTTTTGTGCCTCCAAGTAGGGGGATGTTACAGGCAACCAAATTATGGTTTGACAAATAAGGCAAGTTAGGTGATAAGAAATTACTTTTAAAAGCTAAAATTCAGTTTTGCTTGGATTTACTGCTTCACCATTTCCATATGGTGCTTTTGACACCATACCTCCGCTAGAGAACCCTTTTCGAAACCAATGCACATGGCACCAAGAAATTGATACGTAGTGCATTGGAGAAAGGGGGAAGGTACAATATCGAAACCTTGCTTTCAATGTGGTAGGAGCTATTTCAATTAACTTGAACTATTTTGTTTATAAATGATGTTATCAAATGGGTTGTAGCGAACTATATTAGCTTTCAACCTAATCAACTTGCCTTTGTTTTAGAAAAGAGCTTTCGAAAGGGTTGCCGCCTTTTGTTTTAAAGAAGCTTTTGAAAGGATAGACGCTTTGAACCAATTCAAAACCCATGCTGCCACATTCATACCTTTTGAACTAGTTAAGGCTGCTTTTCTTTATAGTCTTAAAACAATGGTTTCAAAAGGGTGCTTTCGCCTTCTTACTTTAAAGCTACCTTCTCAATGCTTTCGAAAGGGGTGGTTTCAAAACCATCCTCTTTCTTTTACTTAGGACCAATGCTTTCGAAAGTAATGCCTCCACCTTTATTCTTTTATGATCCTTAGTTATATTAAATGCTAAACCCGAATGGTTTCGAAAGGAATAATTATTAAAGGTTTTGAAACAATGTTTCCACAATCTTTTACTTGAACCCAATGCTTTTGAAAGGGTTATAATAATTGTTTTGAATGGGATATCTCCAATGTTTTCGAAAGGTATACTTTAAATGTTTAAATGGAAGATTTCTAATGCTCTAAGTAAAGCTTTCGAAAAGGTTGTTTTTAAAGATTTCGAAAGGCATATTTTCTATACGTTGGAAAGATATGTTTTGGCCTTTTGGCCTAGTGTCTCAAGGTTAAGGTAGATAACTTATTTTGAAAGGGGTACTTCCAATGAATTCGAAAGGGGTTGTTTAAGATTTTAAACAAAGGTTTCGAAAGTGTTGTTTTGGCCTAGTGGCCTAAAGTTTTTCGGTTAAAAAGGGTTTTAACTTATTTTGAAGGGACTGATAATCCACTTGATTAGATTTCATCAACATTGTTTTGTGTAAAGTATATACATCATGGCATAAGTATTTTGAGTAAAGCAAAGTATATGATTTCCTTGTTTTATAAAGATACGATTTCAGGGGTAAATCATTTGTAAAGATCATTTACAAGGAAATGAAATTTTAATAGGGTAGTTAAACCTAAGTTTAAGATGGGAAATGAAATATGAATAGGTTAGGCAACCCTAAGTTTATGACTCAGATATTAGAAGACCATATGAGACTGGTATGGGGTCGCGCCCTATACTTTTGCTATTAGTCCCTAGCTAAAATAAGTCCAAAATTTTAGTATGTAGGGCTTTGTCATAGGTGGGACTAAAATGAGGCTACACACAGAAGGGAATATATAGAGTAAGGATGGGTTATTGGTGAGCCATCAAAACCTTTAGCATCAGTTGACCCTAGAAGAGGACAGTTAAGGGCGGAAAGCCCAATATTTTGTCTAAAAGAAGTTAGATTGTTGATTATGTCTGGTAGGCCCGAGTCCGCCAATGGTTAGTAGTATCTTGATAAAACTATAGTGTGGACAGATGGTCCATTGATTTCTTGATTATTTTGCATATATGTTCTTGCTACTATTATTATAATCAGTTTGATTGTAGGATTTTAATTTGCAAAAGATATGCTTTTAAAAGGATATTAGTGAAGGGAAACCCGTTCCGCTAAGCAGCGTGGGTCTCACTCAATACTAGTAAATCGAGATGTAATAGTATTATTCACACCAGGCTTTATGTCTGACTCAAAGTTTATGTTTTCCCCATAAACTCTCGGGTGCTCAAAAATTAATTTTAGCAGGTTGAGGGTAAGGGTTTTCATGTTTAGTAGGTTGGACGAATAAGCTTCCGAAGAGGAGCAGGAGGCAAAGTTAGCTATGTAGGAGCTATTTAGTTCTATTTCCGCTGTAATGTATTTATGACTAATATGTCTATCTAGTACTCTGATCATCGAAGGAGACATCTTCATATGTCGCTCCTGGCATAATTTGTAATAATTATATTTGATCAAAACCTAGGAATCGTTGTGGGATTATTTAACTGAATATGAAACATTGATTTGAAATGTAATCTAAAAAGTTGATTTTGAAATATGTGTTAATTTTATTTCGTATTCATGTGTTTGATATTATGAATACCATTAATATTACCGTACTTTGTCATCGGAAGTTAATACTATAGATGGCTGAAGCATCTATAGCGCTTAGCTTCAGGCCTCAAAGTAGGAGATGTTACAACTTGGTATCAGAGCGAGGTTTGTGAAAACTTAAAAGAGATTTTAAACTTGAAATGTTTTTGAAAACATAATCCTAAGGAATTAAAGAAAAGACTAGGGTATGGGATGACGCTATTGTAACATACTTTTATTTGCTATATATAAGTATATGCTTTATCTCTATTTTTCTATCTCTCTTAGGCTATTTTTCTGTATCTTACAGAGACTCGAATGCAGATTTTAAGGACGTAAGATATGGATGCTAGGAGTGTAAGAGTTAACATTGGTGGAGGAAGCACCACAACCAATGTGAATTCTAGACCAAACAATAGAAGGAATCCAAGTTGGGCACAAGCCACTAATGTGAGTGCAGGAGTGCCGCAAGCTGATCTGGGAGCTATGTATCATATCTTCATTAATATGATGCAGGCTGGAGCTGCTGTGGGTTTAGTTGGAGGAAATCAGGAAGCTCTGGTGGTTAATAACTATGCAATAATAAGCAGTGATTATGCTAGGCTTAGAGGAAAGCCGTTTATCGGGACTGAGGACACAATTGAAGTGGATAATTGGTTACTTCATTGCAAAAAGATCTTTGCTGATTTAGGACTTAATGATGAGCAAAAGAGGGGGCTTGCTTCTAGATAGTTGCAAGGACCAACACTATACTGGTGGAACAGTGTTAATATGGGAGTTAATGAAGAGACCATGACTTAGGCTGAATTTAGAAGGAGGTTTGAGGAAAGATTCATGTCCGAGATTGCTAAGTCAACTCTACTCAGGAAGTTTATGGAGTTGGAGCAGGGAGACATGACAGTACTTGAGTATGCAACCAAATTTGAGGAGCTACTGAGATACAGATATGCTATGGTTGATACAGTTATTAAAAGGAATGAGAAGTTCATCCGCGGACTGAAACCTAAACTAGCTAAAGCAACTTTGCTACATATTAGGGATCCGTGTGATGTTGTCATTGAGATGGCTTTGAGACAAGAGGAGATGCTTGCTTTTCATGATGGTAACAAAGTAGGGGGAGCTCAAGGAGGGCGGAACCAGAAGTGAAAGTTTTTTCATAAGAAAGGTGCTCAGAAAGGAGGAGCAGCCAAGAAAAGGAAGGCAGATGTAGTTTTCTATAAGTGAGACAAGAAGGGACACTATGCCCACGAGTGTCGGACAGGCAAAGGGAAGAAATCTACTGATAAAAAAGAGGTTAGGTGCTTTAACTGTGATCAGGTTGGGCATTATAAGAACCAGTGCAAGGAACCAGCCAAGGATGGAAAAGACAAGATGTTTGCATTGGAACCGGCTACCTCAAGACCAACAACAAAGGAGAAAGGAAAAGTTATGTTTGGAGGTACACTTTTGATTCATGGTGTATCAGTTAGAGTTCTATTTGATACTGGTGCATCACATTCTTTTATATCTCATTGTTTAATAGATAAGCTTAACCTAGAACCCTCGTATCTAGTCACTTCCTTAAGGGTTGCGAATCTGATAGGAGGGTATGCGACTCTTAGGATGAGATGTGACCACTTAGAGTTTGAATTGTTAGGTCATATATTTGCTTGCAGTTTGCTATTTTATTTCGTAGGGTTCGGAATTATTTTGGGGATGGATTGGTTAAGTAAATATGATGCTAAGATATTTTGCCATGATAGGAAAATATCGCTTAGACACCCAAGTTGTAGTGATCGGGTTATATATTCCATAGAAAACCCAAGTTTGGGATAAATGCTTTGTTGGGTATTATGGAGAAAGAAGACGAGTTGAACCGAATTTTCGTTGTTAGAGAATTCGCAGACATCTTTGAGCCTGTAGTAGGACTATCGCCGAAATGTGCTATTGAGTTTCGAATAGATTTAGTACTTGGAGTAGAACCGGTGAGTAGACTGCCAAGCAGAACGACACCTACCGAGATGAAGAAGCTAAAGGTGAAGTTGGTGGATTTGGAAAGTAAGAACTTTATCAGACTAAGTAGTTCACCTTAAGGAGTAGCCATAGTGTTTGCAAAGAAACCGAACGGATCGTTAAAGTTGTGTATTGATTATCGTAAGTTGAATGAGAAGACGATAAAGAATCATATTCATTACCTAGAATTGACGATTTGTTCGACTAGTCGAGTGGTGCCAAAGTATTTTCCCAGTTGGATTAGGCAACAAGGTTTCATCAGCTTAGAGTGGATGAGGATAATATTCCTTTGACGGCATTTAGAACCAGATATGGATCGTACAAATGGTTAGTAATGCTGTTCGAACTAACTAATGCGTCAGTATTCTTTGTAGATTTGAAGAACCGATTTTTCCAAGAACACTTGGATAGGTTCGTATTGGTATTCGTAGATGATATTTTGGTATACTCTAAGATGAAAGAGAGCATGAAGTTCATCTTAGAGTGATGCTTGAGATGTTGAGGCAGCATCAACTGAAAGTGAAAATTTTGAAGTTCCTTCATCTCATGATTATCGTAAGTTGAGAAGGCATTCCAGAATTAAAACGCTTATTGACTAATGCACCTGTGTTAGTTGTACCAGAGGGAATCGGGACTTAATGGTGTACACGGATGCACGTGGAATAGGGTTAGGAGCTGTGTTAATGCAAAGAGGTAAATTGATTACCTATGCTTCTCGACAGCTCAGACCGCATGAAGTTAGATATCCAACTCATGATTTGGAATTAGCTGCAGTAATTTTTGCATTTAAGGTGTGGAGACATTACCTTTTGGGAGAAAGATTCGAGTTGTATACGAATCATAAGTCACTGAGGTATTTATTCTCTCAGAAGGAGTTGAATACGAGACATTAGAGGTGGTTAGAGTTCTTAGCCGCTTATGACTTTGGAATTGAGTACACAGCGGGAATAGGCAATAAGGTTGCAGATGCACTTAGCAGGGAACATCAGAATGCAGTATTGGCAATGATAGCTGAGTGGAGAGATTTAGAAGCATTGACTACATGTAGAATACAGTGGAGATATGAAGCTAGTTCTTGTAAGGAAACTGCTATGTTGTCATGTTTAGAAGTTTGACCGGTGATGATCGAAAGGATTGCTTCTAAGTAAGGGGGGATCCATTACTAGTTGAATGGATTAGAAAAATAAGGAATGGAACGAAGAGTGATGGCTTGAAATATTTCAACCTTGACCAGAAATGGGTGGTTGAGGAAGAAGGGAAAACTGTGTCTTCCGAATGTGGGAAACATTAGGAAGGAAGTTTGGATAATGCCATGGTTCAAAGTTCACCATTTATCCTGGAGGAGCTAAGATGTATCAGGATATGAAAAAGAGTTTCTTCTAGGAAGATATGAAGAGAGAAGTAGGCGTATAGGTGAAGCAGTGTTTGAACTGTCAATAGGTAAAAGCCGAACATCAGAAACTAAGTGGGTTACTTCATCCTTTGGATGTTCTAGTTTGGAAATTGGATTCTATCTCAATGGGTTTTATATACAGGTTGCCAAGGTCGAATCGAGGAAACGAAAGGATATGGGTTATAGTGGACAGATTAACCAAGAGTGCCCATTTTATTCCAGTCTAGTCAACCAGGACGGCACGTGTTTTAGCTAAATTGTTTATGAAGAACATAGTTAGACTACATGGAATTCCTAGTAGTATAGTAAGTGATAGAGGTTCCTTATTTACTAGTGAATTCTGGAAGAGTATACAGGAGACTTTGGGTACCAAGCTCAAGATGAGTACCGCTTACCATCTGCAGACAGATGGATAAACAGAAAGAGTTAACAAATTCTTAGAGGATTTGTTAAGAGCTTGTATGCTAGACTTTGGAGGATCATGGGATTTAGTCGAGTTTTCATATAATAACAGCTATCATACTAGTATAGGGATGGCACCATTTGAAGCCTTGTATGGAAGGCCATGCAAATCTCTCGTTTGTTGGTTAGAGACTGGGGATAGATTAGTTCTTGGTCCAGATTTGGTTAGAGAAGCTGTAGAAAATATTGAGTTAATTTGAGCTAGAATGAAGGAAGCTCGGTCTAGGCAGAAGAGTTATGCTGAAAGGAGACAGAAAGACTTAGAGTTCTCAATTGGGGATCGTGTTTTCGTCAAGGTATCACCAATGAAAGGTGTAATCCGATTTGGAAAATCAGGAATACTGGCACTGAGATTCGGTGGACCATTTCCTATTATAGAAAGGGTCGGGAAACTCGCGTATAGAGTAGAGTCACCGAATAGTTTGGCAAGAGTCCATAATGTTTTTCATATTTCTCATCTAAGAAAGTGTATTTGAGATCCAGAAACTACTATTACACCGACTATATTGGATGATCTGGTAGTGGAACCGAATATGGCTATAGTTAGAAAACCAGTTCGTATAGTTGCGAGAGATGAGAAGAAACTAAGGAACAAGATAGTCAGATTAGTCAAAGTCTAGTGGAGTAACGACGAAAAAGACTGTACTTGGGAAACAGAGAGCAGGATTTGAGATACTTATCCTGACTTGTTTCATGGTATGTTTTTCTTTTATGTTTGATTGTTGTGAGTACCTTATCGTAATTTCGAGGATGAAATTCTTTAAGGAGGGGAGTCTATATGAATCTAATTTTGACTAACATTATTTAGGGCATTTAATTAGATAAATTAAATGAAATAATGTAGATGGTTTAGGGATTGAGATTTGTTAATCAATAAGGAGGGTCGTGCCTAAATTAATGTATAAATATAAGAGAATTAAAAAGAAGTAAGTAGGACAAAGATGATAAGGGCAAAATAGGAATAGTCTTCATTCTTATACCCTAAAACCTTCTTACCTTCATTTCTTACTCATTTCAACATTTATAAAAAAACCAAAAAACTTATAAGCTCGGCCGGAAACCATTAAGAGAAATCAAAAGGAAGATAAGCTAGGAAACAAGTTGAAAGCTTGAAGGCATTAATCAAAGGACAAATCTCAACCTTCTTAACACCAAGCTAAGGTGAATAATGATCTTACATCTCATTTTTATTGATTTTAGTTTCTAGTTAGATCTGATTTAATTTCGCAAATAATATGCCATGATATGTTTGTTTAAATGGATATATATGCTTGTTGTTGATTTATTTTGCTTCATATAGATTTTATGATAAGTTTAGATTTGAAAAACTCATCAAATGGCATCCAAATGACTTGCATTTTTGACACATAGTCACAAATTTTATTTTAGAAGTGGGTTTAAAGTTTCATAATTTTCTAAGTTATTGTTGAATTATTATGAATTTTCTATGAAAGAAAATAGTTAAGATTGGGCTTAAATTATTTACGACAAATATATATTAACTTTGGGTCAGAAATTTAAATATATTAGAAAACAAACTAAAAGTGAATTATGGTGAATTTTGGAAAATTTTCCTATGTATTTTACTATGATAATAAAATTATTTAAGCGAAGAGACTTAAATGTTTTATGTGTTTATTTAAGAAGAATGGCTTATTTGTTAAAATATTTTAAATTGATAATTTATGTATTCGGCAGCATTTTTAGAAAAGGAATTTTGATAACGAAATGGCAACCAATTATGTTTTGACAAATAAGGCAAGTTAGGTGATAAGAAATTACTTTTAAAAGTAAAAAACAGTTTTGCTTGGATTTACTGCTTCGCCACTTCCATTTGGTGCTTTCGACACCATACCTCCGTTAGAGAACCCCTTTCGAAACCAATGCATGTGGTACCAAGAAATTGATATGTAATGCATTGGAGAAAGGCGGAAGGTACAATATTGAAACCTTGCTTTCGAAGGGGTAGGAGCTATTTCTACTAACTTTGAACTATTTTGTTTAAAAATGATGCCATCGAAAGGGTTGTAGCGAACTATATTAGCTTTCGACCTAATCAACTTTACTTTGTTTTAGAAAAGAGATTTCGAAAGGGTTGTTGCCTTTTGTTTTAAAGAAGCTTTCGAAAGGATAGCCACTTTGAACCTATTCAAAACCCATGTTGTCGCATTCATACCTTTCGAACTAGTTAAGACCCTTTTTTATAGCCTTAAAACAATGGTTTCGAAAGGGTGCTTTCGCCTTCTTACTTTGAAGCTGCCTCTCAATGCTTTCAAAAGGGGTGGTTTCGAAACCATTATCTTTCTATTACTTAGGACCAATGCTTTCGAAAGAAATGCTTTCGCCTTTTTCTTTTATGACCCTTAGTTGTATTAAATGCTAAACCCAAATGGTTTCGAAAGGAATAATTATTAAAGGTTTCAAAACAATGTTTCCACAATCCTTTAGTTGAACCTAATGCTTTTGAATTATAATAATTGTTTCGAAGGGGAGATCCCTAATGTTTTCGAAAGGTATACTTTAAATGTTTAAATGGAAGGTTTCCAATGCTCTAAGTGAAGCTTTCGAAAAGGTTGTATTTAAAGATTTCGAAAGGCATATTTTCAATACATTGGAAAGATATGTTTTGGCCTAGTGTCTCAAGGTTAAAGTAGTTAACTTACTTTGAAAGGGGTACTTTCAATGAATTCGAAAGGGATTGTTTAAGATTTTAAACAAAGGTTTCGAAAGTATTGTTTTGGCCTAGTGGCCTAAAGTTTTTAAGTTAAAAAGGGTTTTAACTTACTTAGAAGGGACAGATAATCCCCTTAATTAGATTTCATTAACTTGTTTTGTGTAAAGTATACATATCATGGCATAAGTATTTTGAGTATTGCAAAGTATATGATTTCCTTGCTTTATAAAGATATGATTTCAGGGGTAAATCATTTGTAAAGATCATTTAGAAGGAAATGAAATTTTAATAAGGTAGTTAACCCTAAGTATAAGACAGTAAATGAAATATGAATAGAGTAGTTAACCCTAAGTTTATGACTCAGATATTAGAAGAGCAGATGGGACTGGTATGGGGTCGCGCCCTATACTTTAGCTATTTGCTCCTAGCTAAAATAAGTCCAAAATTCTAGTGTGTAAGGCTTTGTCACAGGTGGGACTAAAATGAGGTTACACACAGAAGGGAATATACAGAGTAAGGATGGGTTATTGGTGAGCCATCAAAACCTTTAGGATCAGTTGACCCTAGAAGAGGATAGTAAAGGGCAGAAAACCTAGTATTGTGTCTAATAGGAGTTAGATTGTTGATTATGTCTGGTAGGCCCGAGTCAGCCAATGGTTAATAGTTAGCCTGATAAAACTATAGTATGGACATATGGTCCATTGGTTTCCTGATTATTTTGCATATACGTACTTGCTACTATTGTTATAATCAATTTGATTGCACGATTTTGATTTGAAAAGGATATGCTTTTAAAAGGATATTAGTAAGGGGAAACCCGTTCCGCTAAGCAGTGTGGTCTCACTTAATATTAGTAAATCGAGATGTAATAGTATTATTCACACCAGGCTTTATGTCTGACTCGAAGTTTAGGTTTTCCCCCTTAAACTCTCGGGTGCTCAAAAATTAATTTGAGTAGGTTGAGGGTAAGGGTTTTCACGTTTAGTAGGTTGGACAAATAAGCTTTCGAAGACGAGCAGGAGGCAAAGTTAGCTATGTAGGAGCTTTTTAGTTTTATTTCCGTTGTGATGTATTTTTAACTAATATGTCTATCCAGTACCCTGATCATCCAAGGGGGCATCTTCATATATTGCTCTTGGCATAATTTGTAATAATTACATTTGATCAAAACCTTGGAATCGTTGTGGGATTATGTAACTAAATATGAAACATTGATTTTAAATGTAATCTAAAAAGTTGAATTTGAAATCTGTGTTAATTTTATTTCATAATCATATGCTTTGATATTATGGATACCCTTAACATTCCCGTATTTTATCACCGGAAGTTAATACTATAGATGACTGCAGCATCTATAGCGCTTAGCTTCGGGCCTCAAAGTAGGGGATGTTACAAAAATAGATCAATTTAGGCCATTTTTAGTCGACTGAATAGTGTCAGTCAGTCGGCTGAATATTCATAAACATTTATGTGCATATGCACAGATTCAGTCAGCTGACTTGGGTATTTCGGCCAGCTGAAATTCAAATTTTTTGGGATGTTTTATAAATTTTAATGAAAGATCGTGCGTGTGTGTATTTATATCACATAGGAGAGATTTTAACAACTTTATACCTCTAGATATAGACATGATGACTGATGGTTCTTTGTAGTGTCAATCTTATCTTCATTTTGATATAGTTGTCGCATTGTAAAGTTTATGATTTCCTGCAAAAATGGTTAGTATACACAATATATTATTGTATAGTTGTCACTATCAAAACATCAAAATATAAGGTTCTAACAATATTTATCTACTTTCCTTCAGAACTTCATTGGAGTTGTTCACCTGTTCCTTGAGAAATGGACTCCATGACAATCACTATTGCTAGTAGTGCACAAATCATAACTCCAAAAGCCTACAAGAAGCACAAGAACTGTTCGGTACCAACCTGAAAGTCGTCGATACCAACCCATTTCCTTAGCTCTAATCTTTTCCCCATTTCTTGAGACCATTTCTAGTGTCCTTCTAAGCATATTCCCAAGTCCGCGAATCATTTCGTCTTCATCCTAACATCCGGATTTGTTTGGAAGCCACTTGGTTAAAAAGCCAGATAACAAGGCCACTAATTATATGGGTGCAAATCCTATTTATAGTAAAATTACACCCTTGGATATTTGACACATGGAATATCGTAACTTCAAACGACTAGGATCCTCTGAAATGATAATATAGCACCATGGGTATGTGATACATGGAATTCTTGAGATGGCATCTTGTACTATTACGATTATTCTCACTTTTTATGATGTGACTTAAGCTATTCAATGGAACGTAGACATGTGGATAAATTCATAACTTTGATGGAACTTTATTTCATAACCCAATAACACTTTTTATTTCATATACTCGATAACTTCATAAGTCTGATAGCTTCATATATACAATAGTCTCATATTTACAATAGCTCTCATAACTACGATAACTTCATAGAGTCGACAACTTTATATCATTGATAGCTGCATATCTTCAATGGTATACGTGATAGCTTCTATAAACTCAATAGCTTCCAAAAATTCGATAGCTTCCATAAACTAGATAGCTTCCATAGAATTGATAGCTTCCAAAAAATCTATAGCTTACATAAATTTGATACTTTCATAAACACGATAACTTTGTAAACTAAATAGCTTATGTAGACTAGATAGCTTCCAGAAATTTAGCTGCTTCCATAACTTCGATAGCTTCCATAAACTCGAATGCTTTCGTAAGTTTAATAGCTTCATAACTTGATAGCTTTATAAACTTGATAACTTCCACATATATGATAACTTAGATAAACTCTCTAGCTTTCATAAATTATGTTGCTTCATAGACTCATCAACATAATGGCTCATATACCCGATAGCTTCATCAACATGGTAACTTTATCCATGCGATAACTTCATCAATACAATAGTTTTATCCATATGATACCTTCATGCACATGATAATTACATATACTCGATAGCTTCATTAATATGATAACCTCGTTGACCTAATAGCTTCATTAACATAATAACTTCGTATACCCAATAGCTTCATTAATACGATAGCCTTATAGACCCGATAGTTACATCAATCATGATATCATGCATATTTTTCCTTATGTTTTTAGATTCTTTTTCATAAATTCCTTGCTTTGAGGTTGATGTTAAAATTTTAGGGTATAACATACTATTTTAGTAAATTTTATAGCCTTAAATAAATAATTAAAAGCCAGAAAAATTTAATACAACATATGTACTAATTTATAGCACTATAAATTAATCTGAACAAGTTGAATTCTAAAAATTTCTAACAACATTGCAGTGTTAACTCCCTGGTGTGAGCTCGATCCTCATTTAAATAATTTAAATATTAAAGCCTATGTGGATTTTGCTGAAGTACCATATTGGGCATGAGTTCATTTGCTTATAGATAATTTAGGCCAAATCCAATTTCTAATTTTTATTAAGCTATAGCCCTATTAACGATATTTTGTGCACATTTACTTTTCATCATCACTATATCACTTAGACATCTAAATTTTAGTCAATGGTTATAAACTCCAATAATATTTGCAATTAATTTTGTAGTGCTACTTTAAAGCCCTTAGTTCAATCTAATAATATTTATCGATTAACTAATTTACTTTCGTTTGCACCAAAAGTTGGCACAAACACCCAATAGATTATATGTAGAGAAAAAAATGAAGATATCTAAATTAAAACAAAGGAAACAAGCTGAAAACAAGTAAAAAACAATGATAAACAAATTTATAGTGGTTCGGCATTGAATGCCTACGTCCACTTTGATGATGTAGCTTTATTAATCACTTGAATTTCTAAGTACAAAAGGGATCGGATCGGAATCTGTAAATACAATGAAATACGAGAAAAATAACAGCCTAAAGATCCCTCAACTGAACAATGAACTCTGTATTTATAAGGGTAGATGACTGTAACAACCCGCAATTTTACGATTATATATTTAAATGTTTTATTTAAATATAGCATTGTTAGTTGAATTAAAGTCCGAAATTTGACTTTTTGTAAACAGTCAAATTCGGACTCGAGACCACTTCCATTGAGTTTAAAACGATGTTACAACTTGTTTAAGTATAAACATCGATATGTTTGGAGTTGATTAGGATTTTGGTATTTTCATTTGGGCTTTAGGTTGTGTTCTTGCCCATTGACCCAATAATAGAACACAAACTCTTCTACCAAATACCCTAACTCCTCTCCCCTTCATTCATTCTACTCATAATAATTCCTAACACTCAAGCTAAATGAAAAATGGGGGAAAAAGAGGAGATTAGGAATTCCTAAGCCCTAGTTCTCTTAGGAAATTCAAATTCAAGTTCCAAAATCAAGGAGAAGCTTAGGTAAGCATCCTCTTCATCTTCTCCATCTCAATCCCTCTTCAACTCTTGAGTTTTCCTATAACCTAACTTAGAAAAACTTTGCATTTGATAATAGATTGAAGATTTTAGAGGTGTAGTGAAGAGGAATTGGTCTAAGCTTGTTTTAGAGCTTCTCATTCCTTGTTTTTGAATTTAAAGGTTAGTTCTTGAACTCACATCTATGTCTATAACTTTCATTGTTGTTAGGTATGAATTCCTAACATCTATTTCATGTTCAATTACTTTTGATTTGAATTGGTTCGGCGAATTTTCCAATTTTGGTTTTGAAGTCAAAATTTATGAAAATCTTTCTATGGATGTTTGGACATGTTATTTGGGGTGTATCGAAGAGCCTATAGGGTTAGGTTGTCGCTTGGCATAACTCCCTAGCCTTTGTCGCTCGTCCGATTGCCTTCGAATTGATTTGGCCATCATTGGCCTAGGCAAATTCTGCCCAGGCCCAGGCAACCAGACGTCTGGTAGGGGGTTCTGGAAAAAAATAATATATAAACGAAATAATAAAATTCCAGAGCTCAGAACCAGACGTCAGGTTAAAACCCAACCAGACATCTGGGAGGCTTCAGGAAATAAAAAGAAAAAGGAGAAAGAAATTAAAAATTTCCAGAACCCAGGCTCAGACGTCTGGTTAAAACCAAGACGTCTGGTCCTTTGAAATTTTGCCTATATGCCAATTTTTATGCGGATTTCCATTTCTTATCGATTTTTGTTGATTCAGTTAGTTATTGTCATTTATTATTGACTTTGTTGACTTCTTTTCTTGATTTTTGGGAATATCCATTTGATGGATTTGATATCGATTTTCATGGATTTAATTCACATCGTCGAATGTGGATTTTCGTTGATATATTCTTTTTACAATCATTTCTATGATTTGTCACTTTAAAATACAAAAGTTTTTATACTAGTAGTAAATACTAAAACTCTTTCACAAAAACGATTTCAACACTATTTTTAATACAAATCTCGTTTTTAAAACCATTTCCAATCTATTAGTATCTACAAACCTTTACCTCATTCATATGAGAAATCCGATTAAACGACTTAGCAAAACAAGTGGTATGAAACGCTTGCGTTTACTTCGTCGATTAATTCTTGGAATTGTTCGATTGAAATCTCATGATAATTTTCGAGTGGAAATCTACAATCTGTTCGTAAATATCAAAGTTAAGCTAGTGGTTATGGGACATGAAGCTAAACTCATTTATATACTAGCTTAGTGTAATTTACACTTATTGATCTATGATGGTCATTTTGTGGTTTAGACTAGCGATATGCGATGTCTCTTTGTCCGCGTAGGGGACTATACCCCGTTCTGTAGAGCTTCATCTCATTTTTATGGGCTAGCGACCCATGGTCTTTGAATCATTTTATGGAGTTTGGTTCATCAGGCGTACCTTTGTACTACGTCCTTGTTCTGGCTTATGTGAGTTTCAGGTTCCTCGGGTGTACCGTTGTACTACGTCGTTGCACCGACTCTATGAGTTAACGACCCATGGGATAGCATCTCGTTTGTGATACACGTGTTGGTGAGTTTGCATGCTCCCGTTTGTGATAGGCCTCCCCCTTTTGTGTTTTCTGGATTTCTAATTTGTGTTTTCTAGAATTTGTGTTTCACCAATGTAGCACCAAAATTGGTCACTAACCTCGTTGAGAAAGATTATGTAGAGAGATTAATGAAGAAGATAAATTAGAACTGAAAAATAGTGTAATTCAATGCCAAAAGAACAACAAAAACGAGAACACCAGATTTATAGTGGTTCGGCGTAACTGCCTACGTCCACTTTGAGTTTTGATCTTTATTGCTTTCACAAGTAGTTGAATACAGATACAATCCATATATTAATGACTTGAATACAATTGCTAAGTGAAGAGAATGAGTCTTGAAAGCGGCAGAGTCTCCCCAGTGTTCTCCCAAAAAAGGTCCATTTCATTATGCCCCTGCCTCTCTATTTATAGACGAAGATGGGTTGGACTTCCCTAGTGGGCCTAGTGGCAAGATACCTCGGCCTAAAACAAGTAACATCTGTATGCTGAACCATGAATGCCAAATGGGAACTCTATGCCGAGCCTCTCGTTACTGGGTCAAATAACCGGTTAACACTTTGCCCCCCTAAAGTACGTCTTGTTGCATACATGACGTGCTTTGAATCGAAGCAAGTTAGAGTCTCTAGAAAGAAATCCATTATATTTTCTTAATAGTCATTATTCTTCAATTTTATCCTCCTAAAGTGTCGTATCCTCCTTTGGTCGTCCCAACGTTTGGTCGATTTCCAATAGTATAAATTCAGGATTGTGTTCATTAGTGGCCATATGTGTCTGGTATTTTAGGGCTAGTAAACTTCGGCTATCTAATCCAGTCTTTTCTTAATAACCCTATGTGAAAATCCAAATTCTGTTGATTTCAAGAAGTCAAATTTTATGACTATAAACGTGCACATTCAGGTACATGTTCTTGCCATTGGCTCCTGGATGCGTTTTATATTTTCGTGAGTTATCACCAATTCCTTCTAGTTTAATTGCAATTCAATTGCAATTCCTTGTTTGTATATTTTTTTTGTAATATTGGTTGTCATCAGCCACTCGATGAGAGGGGACTTCAAGTTCTACATAGACGATGGCCTTGGAGCCATTAGTAAGGGCGAATGGAGTATGGCCAGTCGCGAACTCATGGGTACTTCTACAAGCCCATAATGCTGTTGAGAATTCATACACCCATTTACCTCTAGCCTTTTCCAAACCTCTCTTGAGAATAGACTTTATGATGATTTTGTTCATAGCTTCAACCAATTATAATGGATCATGGAAGGTCATAAGGACAGATGACATTAAGAACAATGAAGTTGATTATTTTCTTCATCTTGGTCGTGGTTAATAGTTCTTCATCTGCCCATTTGGTAAAGTAATCAACCGCTATGATAGCGTATTCCACGCCACCTTTAGGATCGGAAAGAAGACGATGATGCCAATGCCCCTAAGTGGAAAACGGCTACGGACAAGCCATTTGAGTAATTTCCATCGGCGGGGTTCCCAGAGTTTTTTGCAAACATCTTGCACTCATCACATTGTCTAGCATGATCAACCGCATCTTGATTGATAGTTGGCCAGTAATACCCGTAGCGGAGTATTTTCTTTGTTAGGGCTTGCCCCTTGATGTACTCGCCGCATTCTTCTTCATATACTTTGCTCAAGACTCATTTGATATCATTATGGGTGATATACCAAAGCATGGGAATGGATAAACTTCTTTCTACACATGACTTCTTCTTGGATGATTTGGCATGAAGCTTTTAGGAGGATCTGTCGTTTTCCATTCCTCCATTCAGTAAGAATTTCTCATTGTAGATAGTCTTTGATAGGAGTCAACCATGACCCCTTTTCTGGCTCTGTCTCCAAGATCTAGCCGATCTCTATCCATCAATGCTTGGAATATTAAGTATTTCAATCGAAACAAAGTATGTCCGTTGCGCGTCCCTGAAACTGGCTAACATGGCCAGTGACTTGAATCTTTTCATTTCGGTCGCTGAGGATGTGTGTAATGATGTAATACGTGAAGTCGGCTAGTAGCTCTTGGACCTGGTCGAGATAAGGAGCAAGCCAATGCCCCCTAGCAAGATCAACTTCCTTAACTTTGCATACTACTTACTAATCAGGAATCACAAAAGATATATAAAATTTCCACTCCAAGTCCTCCAACAAGTTTGAGGCTGGTGGTCGAGGCTTCATACTAAGCATCGTTGTTCGTTACAGGGAAATTGAGTTTTAGGACGTAGCAGATCGATCGTTCCTCAAGAGTCATTAACATGACCTCTGCGCCAAAACACTGATCACTGGATGCTCCATCCACGTACATTTTTCATCTGTTGGTTGGCTCTCTACTACTCGTCGAGTAGTCATCTGATGCAGTGAATTCGGGTATGAGGTTTGCTAATTTCCGTCCTTGGATAGCCCTTCGAAGGAAACAAGTGATATCGAATTGGCTTAGTTCGATATTCTATTTATGTTGTCTTTCAGACGTCTCAGGTTATTGTATGCCCTGTCGTAATGGCTGGTAGGCATAGACGTTGATGGTTACTCTAGTCGAACCCTAGAGTCTTGTCATGAGTTGTTAAGTCTAATAATGAAGGGCTCTGAATGCTCTAATTGATTATCTGCAAATGGCCAAAGATCAGGCTTAAAAGCACGTTGAAGGAAATGTCGAGTAGGGGTCAGCCTCGAGTAGCGTGCAACCGCATAGCTGGATCTTTCTATGAGTTTGAATTTGCTTGTACATTCGAGTAACACATTTTCTATTCAATGCATTCATGATCCTTCACTCGCCCTTCGGGTTGGAGTGATAGTCATTTGCCCACGAGCTTTGGCATTGATTTAATGATTCTATCTCTAGGCATTCTTTTGGTCGTAGCCTTGAGTAACTATAAGCACTATATATAAGTTTCAATATTGAGCTATAGTAGCTAGTCTTTGGATGATCATGATTCTGCTCCCAGTCTCGGGTTGACAAATGTGTTGCGTGGACGGTTGAGTCTCGCCCTAGCTATGTTTATATTCCCACCTAAATTCCAAAAACATAGAGTTGATCGGTGAATAGTCGATTCACATTCATCCTACTTCTCACTCGTGCCCCCAAGCCTGGGGTATATACCAATAAGTAGGAAGGCCAACCATGACCTCTTTAGCTTTACTCTCTTTCCCCTTGAATTGTGGGATCAGGTCAGTTGATGAAAGGATGAGTTTCGCCTATCCTGGATTGTATTATGGTTTTTCATTCCAAAGGGAACACTCCGATGCGTCGTCAGTTTATGGGCGTAAGCTGGATATTGGGCGGTCAGCCACGTCCACTTTGGTTCATGTTCTGTAATCAGATCTTGAGGTAAAGTTGCCTCAAGAGCAGTCGGGTCATGCTCATCCAGTTTCATACTCCTCCTGATGTATCGAAAAAGGGTGCTGGAGAATTAATGACCAAGTCTTCATGGTTTACTCTCCTTTCCACACTCTGGTGGTCAAAGTTTTTCAAGGGACATTTGAATCACATTCGTATGTGCTTGGTGTGGATCGATATCGACCATCGATCTGAGGTATGATATAGTCGGTCGTTCGTAGCTTTGGATGCCGTTCCGATTGGCTTTGTATTAAGGTTTCCTTGCAGTTGTTGCCTTAAGTTGTAAAGAACGCCAAACTAGAGCTACAATGAGCTGCCGTATTCAGCTTTTAGTGATTTGTACTCTTGCTTCATACATTGATTTGGCCAGGCCACAAGTCGGATGGTCGAACTCCATCCCTAGCGAGTTTACACTCCTCCCGCTGATTTTAGACCGAAGTTTGCAAAATAGAGAACGGTCAGAATCCACTCATCTATTTATCAAAGTTTATACGCCACTCTGCATTCTAGTGACTTAGAGTTATTCTTCCCCCGGTCGACTCGTGCCCAATTTGTGTTCATGCTTCATTCCATGCTCCGGGGACGTAGAGATTTGTCGAATGGTTTATGCTCTAGTCCACAGTTTAGGACGTAGATATTTTTGTCAAGTCATTTATACTCTAGTTCACGCTCCGGGGACTTAGAGTACTCTAGTCCGCTTTAAGAACTTAGAGATTTTTCTCAAGCCGTTTATACTCTAGTCCGCTTCAGGGAATTAGATATTTTTCTGAAGTCATTTATACTCTAGTCCGCGCTCTGGGGACTCAGAGTACTCTAGTCCGCTTCAGGGACTTAAAAATTTTTTTGAAGTCATTTATACTCTAGTCCACGCTCTGGGGACTCAGAGTACTCTAGTCCGCTTCAGGGACTTAGAGATTTTTCTGAAGTCGTTTATACTCTAGTCCGCGTTCTGGGGACTCAGAGTACTCTAGTCCGCTTCAGGGACTTAGAGATTTTCCTCAAATCGTTTATACTCTAGTCCGCGCTCTGGGAACTCAGAGTACTCTAGTCCGCTTCAGGGACATAGAGATTTTCTGAAGTCGTTTATACTCTAGTCCGCGCTCTAGGGACTCAGAGTACTCTAGTCCGCTTCAGGGACTTAGAGATTTTCCTCAAGTCGTTTATACTCTAGTCCGCGCTCTGGGGACTCAGAGTACTCTAGTCCGCTTCGGGGACTTAGAGATTTTCCTCAAGTCGTTTATACTCTAGTCCGCACTCTGGGGACTCAGAGTACTCTAGTCCGCTTCAGGGACGTAGAGATTTTTCTCAAGTCCTTTATACTCTAGTCCGCACTCTGGGGATTCAGAGTACTCTAGTCCGCTTCATGGACATAGAGATTTTTCTGAAGTGCAGGTGTATTTCCACCCGTTTGATTTGTACTTCATTTACCGTATCGAGGCAAATGTTGTCGAATGAACGATCAAACCACGTTCGCTCATGGAAGGGGACTCTGCCCCCAGCATCAAGGATGAAACTTTGAAAATGGACGGTCGATTCTCGTCCGCTTGGTGATTATAGCTCTTCCAATCAAGTCAAGGAAGGAGGTATATGACAGATGGTTGGATCACATCCATGCTGGGGTTGGATAATCAAGTCTCGCACAATTTGCTTTGTATCTCTTTCCAGAAAACGAGGATGATGGATTACTGGGTAGACAAAGTAAGTTGCATATGTTTCACGGTGCAGTCGCATCCATGTATTGAGAGCGATGGTTAACGAGTAGGCAGTCTACCATAGCTACTTCAAGTTGGGCTTTCGAACAACCTTTCGTGTTCAGGGTAAGATTTGATGTGTAGATGATCAAATCACGTCCACTTTAGACAGATCTCGGCATTACTGAGCTTCATGAGGGGTATCTGTATTTTGTCGAACTTTGTTCTATGACTCGATTGGAGTGGATGATCGGGCCATATTCATTCCAAGCCTTGTTTAGGTCTCCAAGTCAAATGTGGAGGTCGATGGATGGATGGTCGGTTATGTTGGCTTTGTATTGGGCTCTGACCGTGATGAGCTTTTCAATCTCTAGTCCTTGGCCCCAAATCAAAGGCACATGGTTGATGATGAGCGAACGAATCATGCTCGTCTTGATGAAACTCCACAAATCCGATTAAGGTCTGCGTGGATTGGTTGGAAGCCAACTTTGAGTACTTGGTCACCTGCATCGTTTTGGAAGAAGTTTAGTTTAAGTCTGTTGCAATTCAAAGCACATTTCAAATTGAAATAGAAAATAATCCAAAGAAGTTTGGGATAAATCTCATTGATAAGTGGAGAAACATCGTGTGCTTGCTGTTCAACTCTGCCCCTAGCCCCTTCTAGCGGGATGCCGACTACCAACGGTTTAATTATTAATTATAGTTCTTTATTGATGGGCGTCCTCAGTTCCTGGCTCTCCCTTCTATGAGGCTTGCATGTACTACTGAAGCTTTCTTTTCCGAAAAAGCTTTTCGATCACACCTCGGAGGTGTTTGTAATCGCTAGTGTCAGGATCAGTGTGCATCTTGGAATATACAACATTCCTCCGATTTTCTCTGGACTTTGATGGGCTCTCTCGAGGTTGGTTTCCAGTACCAATTTGAGTCGTGAGCTTCCAAGTAGAGGCTATCGATTGAATCTATCAAAGAGCGTATGAGTCGAATTTTGAGATCTTGTTTTGTCTACTAGAATCAATGTCCTTAGCTGACAGGCCTGCATTGTTATTTTTCCTAGTATGCTCCACTCCTCCTCACTTTAGTTCTGATTCATTTTGTAAAAGAAACGATCCATAGTCGTAGGAGGCTCTTTAGCTAACTAGCTGCCAAAATATATCTGGAGGTCGACTTTACTCAAACGCGATCAGTATGATACCCTTGTTAGTATTTGGAATAAATTTCTTAGAGCCAAACATTGGTTTGCTTGGAGTCACTAAATTCGAAGTGCTGGGTCAGTGAAGAATGGTGCTTGGAGTCATCTTGGCGTTTGCTAGAGTCATATCATCTATGTTCTCCAACCTTTGGGAGTACCGTTTGAATAGCGGTTGCTTGTCCGTTCCCTTGATGTTGTTCATAAGCTGCCGCTAGATCCTCTATGCCTTGGTCGATCATGGGATGTCAGGGAAGTGGATAGAATGTTCCTTTATTAAGTTGAGTTTTGAATTCACTATCCGCGAAGTGGATAGACTCTTTTTCGGAAATTTGGGTCGTACCCGAAATTATTTTAAAAAAAAAATAGGGGTCGTACCCGATCCATATTTTTTTGGAATAGGGACCGGTCGGATTGTTTTTTGAGAGAGGGACCAGCATACACTGGGTCGCTCGGAACGACATGGTCCCGCTCGGCATACACTAGGTTGTTCGGCATGGTTCTGCTCGGCATGCACTGAGTCGTTCGGCATGGTTCTGCTCGGCATGCACTGAGTCGTTCGGCATGGTTCTGCTCGTCATACACTGAGTCGTTCGGCATGGTTCTGCTCGGCATGCACTAAGTCGTTCGGCATGGTTCTTCTCGGCATGCACTGAGTCGTTCGGCATGGTTCTACTCGGCATGCACTGAGTTGTTCGGCATGGTTCTGCTCGGCATGCACTGAGTCGTTCGACATGGTTCTGCTCGGCATACACTGAGTTGTTCGGCATGGTTCTGCTCGGCATCCACTGAGTCGTTTGGCATGGTTCTGCTTGGCATACACTGAGTCGTTCGGCATGGTTCTTCTCGGCATACACTGAGTCGTTCAGCGTGGAGTGGCTCGGCATGGAGCTGGAGTGATCGGCATGCACCTTTTCTGGAGCGGTCGGCATATGCCTTTTCTGGGGCGATCGGCATACGCCTTTTCTAGAGCGGTCGGCATACGCCTTTTCTAGGGTGATCGGCATACGCCTTTTCTGGAGCGATCGGCTGAATTTCCTTCAGAGGAGGGTCGGCCTTCATTCAACTTGAGTGCAAACTTCAACGTCCAATCCCCAGATCTTGCGTACATCAGTGAATCCAATCTACGGCTATCAGCTTCCTTTAGATTTCTTTCAAATCTGAGTAGAATAGGAAGTTTTCTAGTAAACAACTGGATCTATCTTGCAAATATGGAAATCCACTAGTAGACGATGAGATCCAATCAAGCTGAGAATTCAATTCTCAGTGAAAGCACCAAAGTGTTAGCACCAAAATTGGTCACTAACCTCGTTGAGAAAGATTATGTAGAGAGATTAATGAAGAAGATAAATTAGAACTGAAAAATAGTGTAATTCAATGCCAAAAGAACAACAAAAACGAGAACACCAGATTTATAGTGGTTCGGCGTAACTGCCTACGTCCACTTTGAGTTTTGATCTTTATTGCTTTAACAAGTAGTTGAATACAGATACAATCCATATATTAATGACTTGAATACAATTGCTAAGTAAAGAGAATGAGTCTTGAAAGCGGCAGAGTCTCCCCAGTGTTCTCCAAAAAAAGGTCCATTTCACTGTGCCTCTGCCTCTCTATTTATAGCCGAAGATGGGTTGGACTTCCCTGGTGGGCCTAGTGGCAAGATACCTCGGCCCAAAACAAGTAACATCTGTGTGCCGAACCATGAATGCCAAATGGCAACTCTGTGCCGAGCCTCTCGTTACTGGGTCAAATAACTGGTTAACAACCAATTTTTGCAATTTGCATTGATATGTTTTGTCAATATTTGAGGTTTGGTGAATAAGCTAAAGAATATGATATTATTTTTGGGTATTTGAGAAAACTTGAGATATTGTATGATTTTCATTGTTATCAAATATATACTTGTCACAACATGGTATTATTGTTATCATATATTTTTGTCATATCTCTTATCCTATCTCATCTTACATGATAATTTTAGCTAGACTGATCCGTTTATTATTTTTCTTCTTAAATAATGCTCGGGTCAAACCGAGGTGTTTCAGGTGCTTCCACTTGACTTCTTAGCAGGGACTATCTTCTGACTTTTGGCTAACTACTTTAGCTTAGTAGTTTTTGTCTTTCATGTATACGAGATAGAGACTCTTTGATGTGTACTTATTCTTTTGTGAAGTACATGTATCTATTCTTTTGGCTTGTAGTGGATCTTGTATGACCACTACTATGATGTTCATCTCTATGTGTTATATTCATATCTGTTTCCGCCTTAGTGATATGAATATCTATGACTGATTTTGTGTTGTGCTTATTTTATATTGATTCTGAAGGCCGCTTAGCCACTGTATAGTAGATTTGAGTTTGGATTGAATATGTCGGATTCCTCTTGAAATGAAATGCATGACATACTATCTGACATATCGGTTCTCGCTCAAATCAATTATACAGTTGGTCGCTCCTTAACAGCCTTATTCTTCTTACTAATTGACGGCATTACCCAATAATGTCCTTGGTTAGTGTGAGTACAGAGGTTGGGCGTCATAGGTTGGTATTAGAGCCAAACTTCGGAACAATATAGGATATTATGACAAGGATCGTTGTCCTAAGTCTCCCTTAGGAATCGTGCTTAGGATTAAATTCGAGTCTTAGGACCCGCTCTATCCTATTTCCTTTTATGATGCCTTGTTTATCAATCTAGTTTATTTGAATTAATTCCGAGAATAACCTTTTTCCCCTTCTTTCTATCTTTCTTAAAGAAGAGAAATGGTTAGACCTGGCCATCCTAGTGCTGGTCAATCCAGTGCTACTCCTCATGATGGCGTATTCATGTCTACCCAACAACTTTTGGATCTTGTAAAGAATGCCCAAGCTGTCGGACCCATTCCTGAGTCGAATCCCAGAGTCTCGTCATAGCTGTCATTTTAATTCCGAACTGTTTATCACTGCACCACATAATACTACACCACACCACACTAGTTTACACTTTTCATAGAGGGAACGGGTTTATTTTCTCTAACAATGACTATCTGCTAAGTTTGATAGATATAGGTTCCAGACGCTCGTAGCGTTTAGCTGCTATGGGCACTAAACAAACTTCTTCTTATGACAATCCTGACGCTGAGTCAAGCTCTGCTACAATATCCGCTCGAAACTCTCCAGGCCATCAATCTAAACAGCCTGAAAGTTTTCAAACAGGTGCTAGAAATTCCTTCGAACTTAGAAGCAGAAATCGAACCATCTCTTGACACTTTAGAAGATGCTATATTTTTAAATGATCCAAAGGATTCAGTGGCTTCAACAGTCGATGAGGCCTCTCTCTGCAGATTATGCATTAAACACGGGATTCCGTATAAGGATGTGTGAGTCCTGTCTCCTAACGATAGGGCTCACTTGCCCCTGGAGCGGTATATTACATGAAACAAGTTATGTGCTAGGCAGGTTGCGTTTTGCCTTTTAATCTATTCATTTAGAAAATGTTACATAATTTAAGGTTGGCATCGCATCAGCTTCATCCTAATAGCTACGCGTTTCTGCACTACACGTATATGATATTCCTCGAATTCTTATATCATGAGCCAACTCCAGAAGACATTGGATTCATTTACAATCTCAAGCGGTTAAAAGGAAACCTCTTGTATGCTTTCCATAAGTCAGTCACTAACTGCCAGGTCGCAACTGGCGCTTGGAACAAACCGAGTGCTTTTAAGAATGAACGGTTCTATGCTCGCTGCTCACCTTGTTTTGCAGGACGGTGATTGGAAGGACATAAGTGTCGCTTCAAACTTAACTTTAATTGATTTTATTCAAGTCTATCTTGAAGTAAGAAGTTTTTATCGAACATTGTAGGTAGCCGTCCCACTGGCGACATGTACTCGGAGGTGGTTTCAGCGCTAAAAAATATACCAGTCGCGGATAGGGACACCAGATCTCTTCTTACCGATGAGCGCCTTTTTATCTTCAGCTTATTAGAAGAGGGTCGCAGTACCGAGTTGCCAAGGAACACTGAGGGTGAGGTGGTGGAAAGAAAAGGCACTAGTAGGCAGGGAGGTGACGAAGTTGATCCTATCGTGCCCCCAGTCGAAGGGGCTAAGGATGTCGTCAAGGATGGCGAGGTGAGGGCTATGCTAATGAGCCAAGTCATGATGATGTGAGCTCAAGTCATGAGCCTACGGTCGGACCCTCCCAAGAGCCATAGATCCCCGCCTCAGAGAAGAGAAGAAGAAAAAGGTTTGTTTATAAGATTCGCAGAGGGCAGCTCTCCAAGAAATCCAAGTCAACTTCTACTGCTACGGATCAATCTAGCTTTCTGCCTCCAAAAAATTTATTTGGGGGGCTGTCGGACATCCCAATTCCAGATGATGTTGGAAATTATAATTTCACCAATTTAAACCTCGGGGGGTTCTGAATCTCCTATTCAATTTGATGATGACATTGCTCACTGGCATAGGAGAGATTACTTCAGCGAGCAAAGCTCTAGTAATTGGTCCGTTGGGGGGACACTAGGACACTCACGATCACGTGCACTGCATCGCATGACACTTATCCACCTATAATTTCAATAATTCTTATACACTTTTATTTTATTTGCAGGCTTGATGAGGCACCCCCTCAACTATGATCGCTTGATGAGATCAACATAGTTTCGGCCGTCTTATTTTGGGCCTAGTCGAGGTCAGGACCCTGGTCAAGATAGAGAAGGTCATAAAGGAAGAGAAGACCGAGACCGAATCCACCAATCCAAGGACTCGTCATCCATGCATAAGTCAAAATCTCAATCTTCTCACCATAAGGGTATCGGTCTACACCCCACTATATATATATATATATATATATATATATATATATTAGTACGCGAGCTTTCTTGATGCAACCAACAGGTAGTACACGAGCTTCTCCGGTTTCGGATAGTTCCTTTTAGCACATATCAATTTCTTGCTAACATAATACATTGGCCTTTGGATCTGATCCTCTTCGCGTAGCAGTTTGTCACTTATGCATGTACCGAAACTGCCAAGTAAATATACAAGTCTTCATGATCCAGTGTCTTGGACAAGATGGAGGGTCTCTCTAAGTGATGTACTAGTGCTTGAAATGCATCAATACAATCCTGCATCCACTCAAAGTTTCTCTTCCCTCTCCTGATTAAGTCAAAGAAAGGAATGCACTTGTCGGTGGCGGCGACCTTCCCATTTAGACTTTGTACCTACTTGATTGTCTTTAGCACTTTGATATCCCTTATCATCTGAATCTTCTCGGGATTGGCTTCAATTCCGTCAAAGTTAAAGATGAAACCTAAGATTTCCCCACGCAATGCCAAAAGATAATTTCAAGGGATTGAGTTTCATTCCATATTTTTGGAGAACACTGTACATCTTCGCCAAGTCATCGATGTGGTCATTTGATCGCCATGACTTCACGAGCATATCATCCACATATACTTCCATTGATTGCCCGATCCTGTCTTTGAACATCCAGTTGACCAATCTCTGATAAGTAGCACCAGCATTCTTTAGTCCAAAAGGCATTATAATGTAGCAGTATAATCCCAGGTCGACAATGAAGCTGATGTATTCCTAGTTTAGGACGTGGATCGAGATCTGATTGTATCCGGAGTACACATCCATGAATGAAAGCAGTTCATGTCTAGTGGTTGAGTCTATTAACTGGTCAATCCTCAGAAGTGGAAAGTTGTCTATCGGACACGCCTTGTTTAGGTCTAAGTAGTCGATGCATTTCCACCACTTTCCATTATCTTTTCTCACAAGAACCGGATTGGATACCCATTTCGGGCAGAGGGTGTCGTGGATAAACTTTTTGAGTTTATCCACCTTCTTTTTAAGTGCACCAGATCTTTTCGGATCCATGCCGCGTCATTTTTGTTTCGTCGGGACATGCCTCAGGTTGATATTCAATGTATGGCTTGTGATGGTCGATGAGATCCCACACATGTCAGAATGGGTCCAAGCAAACACACTAAGATTCTCTCGGAGAAAGCCAGCTAATTCCTTTAAAATCTTTGCACCGAGTTATGATCCAATTTTCAGGACCCGTGATGGGTCGTCGTGGATGACCGTAATGTCGATCGTCAGCTCAACGGGTGCAGCCTTGGTTTCTTTGGGCTCCTCTTCTTTATCTCTCGGATCTATATCTTTATAGAACTGATTATGGTGCCCGAGCCAAGGCCTCGACGCTGATTGCTAAGTTTCATTAATTTTTATGCAGAGAGGCCTCTCCACATTCTTTCCTTTCTCCTTTGGTGGAGCATCTCACAACTCAGCCACATAACAGGCACGCTCAATCACATGATCTCCATGGATAATTCCCATGCCATTGTTTATCGGGAATTTGAGTGTTAAACACTAAGGGGCGATAACCGCCCTGAATTCAGTAAGAGACAGTCGACCAAAAAAAGCATTGTACGGAAAGTTCACATCCATCACAACAAACGGCAGCACCTGCACTCCCCTTCGGCTGCTATCTCCTAACTCCATCGGTAGCTCGACATAGCCTACCGCTTTAGTTAAAATACTGTTAAATCCATGAATACGGGCTTTGCATGGTTTCAAATCTTTAGCTTCCAGTAACATCTGGTCGTATGCCTTCTTGAAAATGATATTCACATAATTTCCACAATCAATCAGAATCTTTCTCGCCAAGGCAGGGCCGATCATGGCCGAGATCACCGTTGGGTCGATCGTAAGGGCCTCCACCTTATCACATCTCCACTCTAAAATATGATATCATCTGTCATAGTTCGCTGCTACTTTGCTCAAGTACTGTCCTTTGTGTTTGAGCAACATTCAATATCAACATGTCTGATTGCATACACGTAATGCTCTATTTCATTCCAACTTTTGTCGATCGGACGTGGTCCTCCAATAATGGTATTGATAACTAATCTCCCTCTTATCTGTAGAGGTTCCTCAGCACTAGGTGGAGCTTGACCTCGACTGGAGTTGGATGTCCCCTGCCCGCCATTCTGTAGGGCTTTAACAAATTTCTGCAACTTTCTTTCTTGAATTAACTTCTCATTAACATCACGGAGGTGGCGACACCTGACCGTGGCATGTCCATAACTTTCATGAAATCTACTGTACTTTCTGGACTGTCTCTAACTCTCCATCGGTTCTTTCGAAGGTGGTTTCCTATACTCCATAGTTTTACAAGTCGATAAATAAACATTCTCTAGTGAAGTATTCAACGGTTTGTATGTATCAAAAGATGGGATCCTTGGCTTCCCTCTTCCGGAATCCCGTCTTCGGTTGTGGTCTCTATCACCGTCTTTCTTTTGCTTATTCGGTTTGTTCTGAACATTGATTTGACCTTTCCTAAAACTATCACTGGACTGCTTCACTGCCATATTACTTTGTATTCCCTCAGCACTTGGGCCTGCAACATCTCTCTTCCTGGTTTGCTTTGCCTCCTCTTTCCTCAAAAATTGAGCCGCCTCTACAAAAAAACGGTCCAATGTAGAAGGAGGCTTTCCTGCTAACCAATCGCCAAACTCGAAATTGGGGTGAACTCCCCTAGTCAGTGCCATGAGCATTGCATCATCATTCTGAATATTGACTTCTGTAACAGCCATATTAAACCTTTCCAAAAAAAATTCAGTGACTCCCCCGGTGCTTGGACCAAGTTGGAGAGTGACATTACATCCTTGGAGTGGATCGTGTGCATGTGGAACTGCTCCAGGAACTTCTTTGCTAACTCATCAAATAAAGAGATTGACCGTGGTGATAGTTTGGTGAACCACATGTTCGCAACATCTTCTAGAAAAATGGAAAAACGCCTACATTTGACTTCATTAATGGCTCGGGCAGAGTCCATGTGCCATTCGTACTTCAAGAGATGCTGCCTGGGATAGGTTTTTCCACATACGCAGACATTTTAGGCATATGGAACCTCCGTGGATATTCTACATGTAGAATGTTGTTGGTGAATGGAGTATGACTTCTGGAGAGTCCCCAATCATAGTTGGTCAAGCCTTAACTTTCTTTCACTAGCTATCTCACCATAACAGTTAAGTCTGGTGTCTAAAGAGTTGGTGCCAAGCAGTAGTCGCGTTCCACCTCACGTGAACGACTCGATCCATTCCTTTGGGCAGCACCATATTGCCTTGGCTCCTCCCGCTCTTGATTCATCTTCTAAGCAACACTTCTATCATCATCCCTTAGCCGTGGTTTAACCACATTAGCCCGAGCTCCAATGCCTTGATCGATCTCGACACCTCCAGAGTGAGCTCCTCTACCTACATGTCGATCGCTCCCTTGATTAGAGGGTTCGGTGTCGATCCTCCTGGGGGGTTCAGTACCGATCCATGTTGTTTGGCAGAATTCAGTCGCATAGTTCCTCCTCGATACTCCGGCGTCATATGCATCCATCTTTGCAACGTCTATTTCTGTGATAGTTTTCAGATGAGGAGGATTTCTTCGATCCTGAGTATGGAGTAAGCTCTCTCCTTGCCTTTCCACATTGATCTTTTAGCTGGTTCATTAGGTCTATGTTAGTCTAGATCTACTGATTGAGCTGCTAACGGCTATCTAACAGTTCCTTCATCGGGACTTCAAAATCAACTCAGGTGATGTATTCAGCTGGATTCTAGACATCGGTAGCCGCCGGTTGTACATTTTGATCAACTTGTTGAACGCTAGCATCGTCATTGCCTTCAAAGCATGGGAATTAGTAGACTTTCCTCTGGCCATGGCTAATAGCATCCTTTTAGATCTTCTTCAAATCTGAGTAGAAACGTAAACTTGTCGGCAGAAATCTGAATCTATCTCGTGAATATGGAAATCAACAAGTAAATGATGAGATCCAATCAACCTGAGAATTCGTTTCCAGTGAAAGCACCAAAATGTTTCCACCAAAAGTTGGCACAATCACCGAATAGATTATATGTAGAGAAATAAACAAAGAAATCTAAATTAAAACAGAGCAAACAAGTAAAAAAAGAATGACAAACAGATTTATAGTGGTTCGGCGTTGAATGCCTACGTCCACTTTGATGAAACAGCTTTATTGATCACTTGAATTTCTGAGTACAAGAGGGATCAAATCAAAATCCATAATTATAAAGAAGTACAAGCAAAATAATAGCCTAAAGATCCCTCAAATGAACAATGAACTCTGTATTTATAGGGGTAAACGATTGAATATCTTCCTGAAAATTTGTCGATAGAATCTCCAAATGTGGGCGAGGTCACCTAGAAAATTTCAAGGCCCAACTTCCAATATAGAGCGACTAGCCCTGATCGGTTTTCCTTGCCACTTGACACCATGCGATCGGTCTGTAGGTCCCCTTCCATGCTAGCTTCATGTTTCCAAAGTTATTTTCATAGTTGTCTTCATGTTTTTAGAGATATTGATCAGTTGAATTGCTGATTCAAGCTGTTCGTAGCCATGGTGATCCAATCCGATACCCTACCTATGGAAAGCGATAGATAGCAATCCCCTGCCTAAGGGAGGCACTAATCCATACTCAGAATTTTCCATAGAGTCTATCTCTTTGTTATCTTGATTGTTACTTCATATTTTTTATCTGTACTTGATCTTTGGTCTCTGTGATCACCTCTCTGGACTGCTTTCCTTGTCTATCATCGAGTCTAACTTGTCCAGTCAGTTCGGATATAGCTTGGTCAAAAGGTCGAATAACAACTTTGAATAAATATTTTGACTTTAAGTTAACTACTAATCACGGTGATACTAACCTTTTACGACAAAGAAGATGAATCCTCGCTTGAGTAGAGTTTCACTTCGTGTAATTCAATATATGACCAACTATGATTATAACACGATCATGACTTCATATGACTAACCATGATTAAATTACAATCATGATGATACTGGTTCAAATATCCATTCTTATGTCCAACATGTACCCCCCCATATAGAGTTTCACTATTACTTCCCTGCTTTCCATGGGTGGTAAGAACAACTTACTATCTTAAAATTCCATTGGCGATAAGATACATCATTCCTCTTGACTCTCCATAGGTGGCACGATTACCTTTCTCTTTACAACAGCAATAAAGTATAGGTAGGTAGTTGTATATTCAATATGGATTCTTGTAGTTTTAGTACAATGATCATACAGCCTCCGTAGAATATGTCTTTGAATTCAGAGAGGAATATGATAAGACCGGAGAGAGAATGATTAATAATTCAAGTAAACCTTCTTTGATCTTGAACAATTTCCAAATCCTTGAAGAATATGAGTGGAAGGGTATTGACTCTTGCAAAGAGAGTGGAAGTATATAAAGGAGTTTTTCTCATAAAGTTATAAAGATATAAGGGTAAGAGGAAACTAGATATATTGATAAATATTCTTTTTCCAAACCCCTTTAAATAGAAGATGAAAGGATGTGTCCACTAGTGAAGAGGTCATGCCAAAACCCTATCATTTTATATTAATAAAACATAATAACTGCATATATATTGGTATATAGCTATTGTGTATGTCGACATACTCTAGTATAATTTATTTTCCTTTTATAAAATTCAAGCCGTGAGGTTCATACTTTAGAACTCGGGATGTATATTTACATGAAGATGTTTAGAGACTAATAGAGTTAAATGAAATAAAATTTCTAAGGGTATTTGTTATGGGGCCTTTAAGAAAACTCTAAGCCTCGACAGACTTACTAAACACTTCTATTGTCTTTGTTGTTGAAGTGCTTTTGTTCCACTCGTCTTGAGTTAAATATGTCTTTAATTTGCTATTATTAATTTTCATATTTATAGCTCATTTTCTTACTTCCATAAACTGAGTTTCTTGTTCATCTTTGTATAATATTTCCATAAAATATCTAAAAATATTGCACAACTCGAGAAAAGTTAGCAGTGATATTTATGTAGTCATTGTTATCAAAATCAATATTTAGGGTATTAACAATCTTCCTATTATCGATGATGATAACCACATAATATTTAAGACATAAAATATAACATTTCCTTATTTAACTACCATAACTCTATGCACTCCCCTATTGTTTTGCTTAGTATGTCATCAATAAAAAATGGCCAATAAAGAACTTTAAGTAATATTAGATAGTATGTATAGAGTTTGTATATAAAGTTATATAAATATGTACAAATATTAAACATGAGGGAAATCAATATCAACACAAATCATGAAATGAAACACACATTTCATATAATGATTTAAGCACTACAACACTAAAACAAACATACAAGTAAAAACTAATAAATAAATGACAAGATATGAAACAGTTAGAGAAAAAAAAACTTAAAATCAAGGTTGTAAAAATTGCTAGGCGGTAAGCATAGACTAGGGATTAATCGCCTAGGCGGGGTTTAATCGAGGATTAATCGGAGCTAGGTGTTTTAGATAAACTCATACATTTTGGATAAATTTGTAGTATTTTGTTTGGTATTAACTGATCGACAATGAGATATTATGGATTTGGATGGGTTTGGAAGCAACCATGGAGACAAAATCACTTAAAACAAACATTTTGATGCTTATAAGAGGCGTCAAGCCTAAATTGGTGCATAAATGGTGCCAATAAACATATTTATATGCTTAGATAATGCAGCAACTCTCATATGCGGATTAGGTAGAAACCTAAGTGGTAAGGCTATCCTAGCGCCTAAGCGAGGCTTAGGCAGGAGCTTATAAGGATTTTTAAAACAAAGCTTAAAATACAACCACAAACCTATAATTACACAAACAACTTAAGAGTAAACATAGAATTTATGGATTCTTTAAAGAAATTTTAACCCATCCTCTATTAGAATAAAAAATATATGGTCCACAAAGGAAATTTATCATTCATCTAATTTCTCCTTGATGTGTATGTCCGTATCTTCATCTTGGGTATTACATTTATTTCAGACAATTCTGGAATGTCTTCCATCCTCTCTTTAATAGCATAAGAGATGAGATGCTGAAATGATGTGAATTATCTTTCTTGCTTATATACCATTAGTTTTTGATTCATCTCATGATGTTTTTGTTTCTTACTCTTTTGAAAGATTGAAATGTTTCTTCAAGATTATCCGTCAACTCTTTTGTAAATGCTTTTGCTCATCCATTCTTATAAAGAAAGATGAAAAAATTATAGAGGGGAGAACAATGAAGAAGAAGAATAAGTTTTCTATTAGAAAAGTGTGTTTCTAAAGAGCTAAACATAATTTATAACCGTTCCATAATTTTAAAATAACCATTTAGATTTTAACTGAAATTCTCAGTATATGTCGAAATATACTCTTGGTGGATGTCAACATACATTGCTGCAATTAGTATTTTTTATTTTTTATTTTAAAAGTTTCATTTAAAAAATTCTTAATATATATATATATATATAATTTTTCCAAAGAATGTAATGAAATCCAGACACAATACATTAGTACAAAAAAGATCATTTCATTAATACTAAAGTGCAATATACATGAGAATGAAACATAAAAAATCAAATGTAAATACATGAAACTTGGTAATATAGCCGTGAATAGTTGCTTTATTAAAAGGTTGGTTAAGAAAATGATGATGGACTTGCTCCAAGATTTTCTAGAATTTCTCCAAAAAATTGTTCATTTTGTTGGAAAGGTTTGAAATTTTTTTGCTCATAGGAATGTTTAATTTTCTTTTAAACTTTTAGGAGCTTTTATGGATTTCGAATGATATAAAATTTTGAATTTCTTTGGATCTTATCAAAGGTTTCCAAAGAAGTGTCCTTCCTCCTCCTTAATCACTTCTTCTTCTCTTGCCATTCTTTCTCCTTTTCTGCAAGTGCTTCATATTGTTCAAATTCAAAGTGGATGTGCATAAGAGAAATATTTTTCTTATAAAAATCTTTGGATTCAAAGTTAATTTCCCCTTAGATTCACTCCAAAATAAATGAAAATTCTTATCAAATACAGACCATAAAATAGTGTGTTCATGACGAAAAATTTTCTTAGTCTCTCCAAGCAAGTCACATAAGCATAATTTATATCACTTTTTGGAAAAATGAAAAAGAAAAATTTAGAAACATTTTGAGTCGAATTATTATAGATTCCCATGATTTGTGTATCTCTTATTGAAAAATGAGACTCATAAGTCTTGCTTTAGGTCTACAATTTTCCCTTTAAATTACAACTCCTTCCATTTTCAAATAAATCATGAATTACTTAATGGTTATTGTAATATATCTCAAAGTTTTGGGGTTTTTGGCCATTTCTTTTGCAACCAAGAATTTCATTAATTAAATGAGCATTTAAAACAATTTGTGTTCCTTTAACACTATCCTAAATTCCTCTTCATTTCCATCAAAAAATTTTCCCATCAAATTTTCACAAAACATTTTTACAAAATTTGGATAACAAAGAAAATCATTTTAAAAAAGATTAGTTAAACCAAAAATCTCATTCTCTAAAGAATGGTTTTGCAACCCATAAGAATTATAATCTATATAACTTAAAAAACAACTTGAAAATATTTTAGCAAATTTAGCATATTCCATACATGTCTTAGTAGAACCCTTGTCCTTGTAAAGCCATTCTTTAGTTTGATAGAGGGTTTTGAAATTCTAGAGGAGGAAGCTTGATGTGAAGTAGACATGATGAAAGCTTTAAAGAGAAAGTATGAAGAAGTAGTTTGAAACTTGAAAATGAAAGTTGAGATAAGAATGAATGAATGAATGAATGTGAATAAATAGACAATGAATGAATTAGTGATAGCCTAAAAAGGTGCTTTGAATTATTACATTAAAGAAAAGAAAGTTCTAAAGTTCGAATTTTGGAAAGCTTCCTCTTTTCAACTAACATATGTCGACATAGATCATACGAGTATGTCGACACTCTTTTCCCAATAAGCACCATTTACGTTTTGAATCAATTTTTTTGAATAAAACTATCCCACCTTTCTAGACTTGAGTGATCAGAGAGATAGTACCCAAAAGAAATTTTAATCGTTCTATGTTCATGAGATTTTAGTATAATAAATTTTATTCTTTCATTTTTCTTTAAGAAAAAATTATAATTTATATTTAAGATAATGCATGAATCTCTTTAAAAATATACATTATAAATGATCACATTAATAACTATGCACGAAAAATTATGTTTATGATTTTTAACAATTAAAACATTAGAAATAATAGGACATTTAGAATTATCGTTGTTGTCAATGCTAATGACATACCTCTTTGAATTATCTTCAAAGTTCATGGTTCCACCATCTTTTCATATAATGCCGCTCAGTTTCTATGGATTTCATGTCATATGTTTTGAATCCATTGTCCAATATCCATTTCTCCTTCTCTATATTTATTGCATGATTAGTAAGTACTTGGAAAATAAGAAACATGCACATTGTTACCTTATTTTACTTTTGGGGTTGTTGAGGTTAAGTTTTCTAAAACCAAATATACGAAGATTTTAAATACACTTTAAAAATACAACTATAAAAAAATGAACTTTATTAATAAAGTTTTCAGTATACTCTTCCTTTTTATTATTATGTAAATTTCTAGGAATCCATATATTAATAAATTTATTTAGGGATTTTATTCTTAATTGTATAAGTTTTGGTTTGAATTTGGTAACCTTAACAAATTTAGTACTTTGAGTACTATTTTATTTAGGCTTTCGGGTATATCTAAATCCATGTTTATTATTTGCAGCATAAATTAAGAAAACAGATTTTCTAAATCATTCATAACTTTGTTAAATTTATCAACACTAGTTTTTATCTTACTGATATCTTTGCTACATTTAAGAATAATGTTGTCCAGAGATGAAATTTGTCATCCAGAATAGTTACCACTAACTTTATTGAAAGATTCTTTTTTTAGGATTTGTTTTCACTGTTAAATCTTTTTAAACATTCCGGTTTCAAATTCTTTTCATCAAGTCCATTAGGTCTCTCAGTCCATCTTATAGACATTACTTTTCTTCAGTTAGCATTTCGCTTAACATTTATAATCTACCTATCTCCACTAAAAAAAATTTGTACTACTTTCTAAATATCGTTTGTCCTTTATACATAGCATTTAAAGCATATATAATTTCTTCATTAGAATCCCATCATGGCCATCACCTACTATGAAGCACATGTTGGCATTTTTGGTTTTTGGCTCACCATCACATGGTGATGTGTCTGAATCATCCCATGTTGCATTGAAAGCTAGTTTCCTTTTCTTATTGAATATATCAATATTTGAAGAGTACGTTGATTTCTTCATATTTGGACAATCTCTTTTCAAATGATTGGTTTTGTCATATTCAAATAACATAACAATATTTCAATTTCCGGAATTATCCGTATAGCTGTAATTTTTCAAAATTTGTTCATTTTTTAAATACTTTAATTTTTTTTGAAATTATTGGTCATGAAAGCAATTTCTTCATTATCATCATCATCTGAACCATGATTACAGTTGGTAGCATTAAATGTCAGTGACTTCCCTCTCATTTTCTTGATTTTCTATTTTAGCCTGCAATTATACTTCATAGGACATAAGACCTCTAACTAGTACTTCTACTTTCATTGTATTAATATCATTTGCATCTTCAATAGTTAGGGTCTTTTAATCTCATTAATTAGATAGTAATTTAAGATCTTTCAAACCAATTCCTCTTCATAAAAAGTCTTTCATAATTATACTAGTACATGTAAATTAGCTTGAAATCTAGAATACAATCAGATATAGATTCATTTTGAAAGTTGATAGTAATCAGTCAACATGGATATTTTGATCTGTTTAGCCTTACTTATGCCTTCATGTGTAATTTTGTAGAGTCCTCCAAATTTCATATGCACTTGTATAGAACAACACTTTTTTAAACTCATTTTTATCCAAGGCACAAAATAAAATATTTATAGTCATTGAATTATTGAGTGCTTATGTCGTTTTTTCTATGTTTCATTATGTGTAATCAATTTGGGGCTAAGTGCAATCAGTTTGAGTAACATTCCAATATCTAATCCCTTTGACCATTGGTAGATTTTCATCCTGTAGGACCAATAATCATAATTACTACCATTGAAAAATGGCAGTCAATCAGTAAATTGACCCTCTACAATGGTGTTAAAAAGTCTATTACTAATATTATTGGCTATTTATCCTTTTCAAAATTTAGATTATGACTCTTTTGAAAATCATATGCTCCAATACCAAATGTGGGTTATGAAATACTCAAACATATTAACATGGAATGGAGCTTGGCTACTAATAAACTAGATGGGAATGATTAGTGTATATCAACTATATAAAAATTAACTTGTAATTTATAAATTATATACTTAAATTAGCAATGAAAGTAGAAACAAAGGCCAATAATTAGATAGTAAATGTAAAGTAAGTAAAAGCAATAAAAGTAAAAGGCACCATGATTTTTATACTGATTCGGATATCCAATCATATGTTCAGTCATGTTCTCCCCATATAGAATTTCACTATCACTTCATTTCTTTCTATGGTTGGTAAGATCACCTTTCCCTTTAAAATAGTAGTGAAGTATGATAAATTAGTTGTGACTTCACTATAGACTCTTGTAGTTTCACTATGATCCTATAGAGCTCAAACTATAATATATCTCTGAATTTGGAAAGGAATATGATGCGACTAAAGAGAGTGATTGAGAGTTAAAGTATAAACTTCAGATCTTGAGTGATTTGCAAATCCTTGAAGAGTATATATGGAAGTGTATGGATTTGTAAGGAGGACGGAAGTATATAATGGAATTTTTTTCACAAAGTTATAAAAATGTAGACGTAAGAGAAAATCAAAGAATTATTGATAAAAAATTATGTGTCGGACACTTTTAAATATGAAAGGATATGTCCATCGATGAAATGTTGACAACAAAATCCTTTTAATTGATTTATAAAACAATATAACTGCATATATTTCGACATATACTCGAGGAGCATGTCGACATACACCACATGCTCTAGTATAATTTGTTTTTTCATAGTAAGAGTGATAATTTGTTCGAGCAAATAACTCATTCTGACGTCTCAAGGGTTCGAACCCATGACCTCTAGAACTTATGTATAGAGTGTCATACCATTAACCAGTTGAGTTAGTGATCCTTGATTCTAGTATAATTTGTTTTTTCTTTTGAAATTCAAACTGTGATAAGGTTGGCAATTAGACCTGACCCGATGGACCCGAACCCAATGCAATGGGTTTTGGTTCTAGGCAGCTTGGGTTTTGTTAGGTCCAAACTATGCATTTTATAACCTAGACCCAATCAAGGTTCGGCTTAGGTCGGGTGGGGCCGGTTCATGTTTGATTAGGCAATAACACTAAAAATGATATATATTTTAATGTTTTTTTGGTCGAGTCTTTCAATTTAGTTTAGTTTGGCCCAAGTTTGATTGGGTCTTTATGGTATTTTTCATAGCCCAGACCCAACCTAAGACCCATTGGGTTTAGGTCTTCTTGGGCCGATCCAGTTTAGTTTTATGGTTCTCGGTTCTAATTGCTAGCTCTAAATTATGAAATTCGCACTATACAACTTAGGAAGCATATTTAAAGAAGTTTAGACATTAAATAGAGTTACATGAAAATTTCAAGGATATATTTATAGGCCCATTAACGAAGTTTTAAGAACCAGTAGACTTACTGAATACTTCTATTATCTTTATCGCTGAAGTGCTTGTGTTCCATTCATCTTGAGTTAAATATGTATTTCATTTTTTGTAATCGGCCTTTATTTTTATAACTCGTTTACTTGCTTTCATTCACCGAGTTTTTTTTCTATCTCTATATAATATCTCCCAAGTAGTTATGAAAATACTACACAACTCGAGAAAAGTTAGTAATAATATATGTATAGTTATTATCATCGAAATTAGTACTTTGGATATTAACAATATGATTTCATAATGGTTTTGTAGACACATTCTAGTAAAGGGACTTCTAGCATGGAAAACACTAGACGTCCTAATATAGAAAAGGGCCATCAGATGTGAAGGAAGTAAGCTTTAGCAAGAAAGAGTAGGGAGCAGACTTGAAATATATGCTTTTTATGCCATACGAGAAAGCAAGGAATGAATAGGGAGTGTGCATGAAAATCTTGGATAATATTTTAGTAGGCTTAAATGAAGGAAATAAAACGCAGCAAATGATAGAGAGTATGCTCATAAAGAAAACGTAGATTGTAACACCTTGGAAATTTTAATAACAAATTAAAATATTAATAAGGGTAAAAATGTTATTTAATAAAAATTGACAAAATAGTAAATTTTACAAATGAAGGAATTTGAGAAATCTGACTTTTCCATTGTGTCAAGTAGACTTTTCTAGCCTAAATTCATATATAGAATGTTCGAAATGAATAACGTATGAAGAAGATACGGAACGTTTACCGTAGCGGGTATTTGCTGTTTTGCGCCTATTTTGAAATTAAGTTTAAAAATTAATACAATATTAAAAAAACTTATTTGTTGAGAAATAATACTCTAAGAGGAGAAAAAAAGATGGTACAATGGTTAATGTATGTGCATTTAAGAATAAAGAAGAAAAAGTATTTATATGCACAAATGTGGAAACGCTTCATGGGAAGGCACTAATTATGAAATTATTACAATAATTTATTTAAAGGATAAGTTGAATATACTAGAAAAAGGATGTAATAATATTTAAAAAGAAAAGAAAGACAACGTAAACATATATGTTCAGAAAAAAGGCAATTAATAAAATAAATGTTACATAATTTTTAAAAAAAGATAAGAGTGTATTCATGGAAGAAAGCATTTCTTAAAGAAAAGGTAAGTCATGTTGTTTCTTTGTTGGAAAGAATAAGGGTAAGTTCAGTTTTTGAATTTAAAAACATTAATACCAATAAATTAATGAAATTGATTTCTCAATTAATGGGGAAGAATAAGGTTTCTAATTAATACACACATACATACTTTTGAATGTAAATCCAGAATTCCCCACAAAGGTTAATATACATACATACATACATACATATACACAGAATACCAATTAATGAAACAGATTGGAATCGTAATTAATGGAATTGGTTTGAATTTGGAAACTTTAATACCAATTAATTGGTAAGAGATATGGTTTCCAATTAATATAAACAAATAAACACACACGTAAAGAATATCAATTAAGGATGTTGATTAGAATTGTAACTATTGACATATGTTTAAATCATAACTAGTAGACTTAATTTATATTCTTAACACCCCGTAATTTTTGCGGTTAGTTGTTTGGTTAGTTAATTAGGCTCTAAAAATGGAATCTGTGTATACGATGGAATTTGATCACGAAACTTGCACCATTGCGTTCATGGTGAAATTCTGAGCAACTTTCGTATTTTGGGTTTTGCGATCAGAGTCCAAACGAAGAATTTATGAATGAAAAACGAATTTAGAACAAAAATAATTAAATTATCAATTATATATTAGTTATCAGGACTCATAGGTCAACACATCCATTGAGACTGGTCGACATGTGGTGATCAACCGGTTGGGACTGTGGCGGCTTGGGTTAGCCTTGGCAATACGGCCTGGATTTTATGTAATTAAATCTAACGGCTGTGTTTGATTCGATTGTCTATAAATTCAGGCATAACTCTTTCTTTTCTTCTCATATTTTTTTGGAAACAATAGCGAAGCTATGTCATCTTCTCTTCTCCACTATTTTCTAAATTATAAAATATTATAGTTATATTTGTATATATACAAATTGGAGAAGAATAGAAATTAAATGAGAGAAAAGGAGAAGAGAATCAATGCTATGTGATAACGAGGTAATTTATATTTAGATATATATATATCTATTTGCTCCTCCAATCCCAAATCTCTTCTCGGACTTAAAATTCTAATATATGTATAAACCCCTTTTATACATATTTCCTAGGTTAAAAAGGGTTTGGAGATGAATCAAAGGTTCCACTTCAGATTTGAAGATTTGGAATGCTTTTAAAAGGCGAGTGGAAAATTTATAAATTGTTTATGACGTTTAAATCTATTCTGTTGGCATACATTTGATTTTTATGCATAAATCAATATTATTTGTGAATTGTAGGCTCAAATTAGCATAGAAAACTATTGTCTGCATATTTTTGATTTAGATCTGATTTGAAATATTATTACACGCTGATCTAGAAATCAGTCCCAAAATATATAGATGTGAATGTTGATTAGATATTCAATTTATTCCAGATCTGAAATTGGATTGTAAATTATTGGTATGATTTTGATTATTACCCTAATTATGTTGAATTTGGAGTTTTCCATAGCTTAATTTGTGGGAAGAACATCCTTTTGATTTTTATAAATTTGTTTATGTTTCTAAATTCCATAGAAGATGTAATGTTTGATTTAACAAGGAATATATGCAAATGAAAAGGAAGAGATGTGTAAAGTACAGATTTATTCTTCGTAGTTTACACGTCTATTCCAATAAAAAGAAAATAAGCATTCCTTGTGATTTCAAATGAGGCAAATCTTTCCTTTCATTCTTGATCTTTTGTTCTAAACTAATTTTTGGAAATCATGATAGAGAATCTTCCTAAGAAATGTAATTTCAACAAATTAAATATGGAAAGAATATTCTAGTTAAAGATTTATGACTATAATATATTTGGTAGGAGTAGGTATTTATACATATTTATACGCACTAATGAATACTTAACTATTATGATGATTTATGCGTAACGCTCGCTTAAGATATTAGTTATACATAGTAATAGCATTGATTTGTGGATGGGAATAGGAAGGAAAGTGAGGAAGGTTGTAACTCCATTTAATGGGTAATAAATGGAAAATGAATTTTGGAGTTACAAATAATTAATAGGGTAACGGAATTAATGAGACTGATAGATAAAGAAGTTAAGTTAATAACTATGGAATAGTTAGGAAAGGTTACTAATTGGAAACTAGTAAATATACATAAATGCCTTAGGAAATATCCGTTAGGATGATATTCTTTTATCATGGACAAGTTGACATTTATGAAAGGAGTAATAAAGGGGGATTTATGGGTAATTAAATATTTAAGAAAAATTATTTAACCTTAAATAAATAAAGGAGATTAGTAAGCTAAGTCAATACCCAATTTAGGATGGTAAAGCTTAGTAATAATAAAGCCTAGGATAATATGGCTTAAATTAGTATAACAAAGAATAATTAATTGGACTTAGTAGGTTGAGATGCGAGGTCAGTAAAGTTATACAACAGAAGTCTACCCTTCACTTTGAGGATACCAGTAGTTGTGTATACTTCCTACTGATGGAAGACATCATTAACCGTAGAAACTATAGAATAATTAGTTGGGCTTAGAAGATTGGGATTCGAGGTCAGTAAAGCGACATAACGGAAGTCTACCCTTTACTCAGAGGCTACTAGCAGTTGTGTACACTTATTACTAATGTCAGATGTCACCAACCATTATACCCATGGGAAAAGCTAATATGAACCATATGATCTTCTTAGGGGTTAGAGGTACTAAGTGGTTGTTTGAGGGTCCGCCTCTTTCCTAATTAAAAAGTATTAAATGGTCCGAATTAATGGTTAGGAGCGGTAGTGGATATCTCGGGTAGGGTCCGCTTTGGGTTTGAGGTATTAAGTGGATGATCCAGGGTCCGCCTGTAACGACCCCGGATTTTATATATATTTAAATTGATAATTAATTTAGTTTTGAATAAAAATGTGTGAAATTTATAAATAAATTGATGCGAGTTTCCCCGAGTTCAAATAAAAATGTGTTAAATTATTTGAATTTAAAATCTTAAATATAAATGGTTTGAAAATAAATATAAAAGTATATACATTGACACAGGTATAAAATAAATAAGTAATTTTAAAACTTAGAATTGATGGTTAATAATGATTTGAATTTATAAAATAAATATAAGATAATAAATATTAAAGTAAAATAATAATAATAAATATTTAAAATAGAGATATAAATAAATATAAGATAAATTATAAAAATATAAAGAAAAACAAATTTTTTTTAGTTATGAAATAATATAAGTAAACACATGAATAAATCATAACGACATGTTAAAAATAGAATCCATTTATATTGTAAAGCAAAAGAAAGAAATATACATTCATGTTTTCAAAACATATGTATAGATAAGTATGCAAGCTAGAAACAAACACATATGTATACCAATTGGCTTGCAAAGGAAGATATAGCAAGTAGATAAAAAAAATTTGTACAAGATAATTAATGCAAATATCCATCAGCCCCCAAAGCAAAGAAATATCCCTGCTAAAAATGTACAAACCAATATTATATCACCCTGTACAAATTTTTATCTCCTGTAAACTTCATTTCACTTGAACAACAAATCGTTTCAGTTGCCTCCATTAAAACTGAGAAAAAACCAAAGTAATATCACTTTATAATCAAACAAACATCTCAAACTAAAACATTAAAACCTGAGAATCAAAGAAGACCAGATTTCAACATAAATGGAAGCTCTGTTTTCTTCTCCTGGAAAACACTGTGAGTAGCATATTTTTCTCAAATTTTAAAAGTATAAATCTGTTATTTATCTATATATATATCTGTGAATAAGCTTGTATATATATATATATATACATGATTCTCTAAATCTAAATTGAAAGCTAGAAGTGTTTCGTACAGGCTTACTGTCTGATACTCTGAAAACAAAATTTTGCTTTCAAAAATCATTTCTGCTCAATCTACTTGATGTTTGGACTTAGAATTAAAACAACTGTTGTTTGTTTGACCTTGAACTAACCTTTAAAAATATATTCAAGTTTAAATAACCTGTTGAAGTCTCTGGAAAGCAGGAAATCAAAAGCAAACTCAAAATAAGTAAAAATTTAAATTTCTCAATTCTCGAATTCAGGTATATGAACTGAATTCTCATGCTTTAACAAGATTTTTAAAGCAAGAATTATATTTTTTTGAGTTAGATTTTAAGAGCAGTTCGAGTTTGTTTAAATTTCATCATATGGTCGAATTCTGGAGATCTCGTCGTTGAGGAAGGTCGGGGTTCTTGGGAATGGTAGAGGAGTGATCGGCGTTGCTGGGAAAAATACTCGGAGACGTTATCGATCATCGTGGAAGCGGCGGTGGCGAGTTTCAGTTTCTAAACCTAGTTTTACTAAGGCTGAGCAATTCGTTTCGTTCGTCCCCGATAGTTGATCGAGTGTTTCGAGTTTTTGAAGAAGGGTAGTTGGGTGGTAGTCGAGGTCGAGGCCGGAATCGTAGACCTTCAGGTGGTCGGAGCTACGAGGACGAGGCGATGACAGGATTGGTGGTGGTGGGTTTGTTGTTTCCAGGTTTCAATTTTATCTCGAATTCGAATTCCGAGACATAGGCGAAGTTCAGGTGGTCGGAAGTGGATCTGGGGTGATCGTCGACTTGTTCGACGTTGCATCGTCGACCGGAGGCGATGGCGATCGTCGTGCATGTGCACGAGCCTGAAAGTATTAGCTTGGGTGTTGTTGTCTGGGATGAAGCAGAGAAAAGACTCGAGTAATTCTCGAGCAATTTTGTGTTGGGCTGGAAGTGCTGCTGCGTTCGACTCAAAGTAAAAAAGAGAAGGGCTCGGGTCGAAAGTTTTTGTTCCACGTTTCAACCAGAACCTGTTTTCTGAGATTAGAAGACTGATTTTAATTTATAAAGCAAGGTTTGAAACTGAATTTTAAAGCAAAAATGTAAATGAATTCAAGTTGAATTGGAGTTTAATTTGAAAATAAATAAAGTTTAAAACTCAAATTGTTTTTAATAACTTTAAAAGCAACTAAATGTTTGGAGTAATTTGAATTTAAAATAGATTTGTAATTTGTAAATGAAAATAAAACAAGTTGAGAATTTAAAGGTTAAAACTGAAATAAATTTTAAACCAGATATCCAGATTTTTGAAATTAATTTAGATTTATAATTTAAGTATTTAAAGTAAATTTTAAATTTAAAAAGAAAAGTGATTTTTAACTTTTTAAAATTTCCTTTATAACTAATTGTTATTGTAACATGTAAATTTAAAATGTTAGGAACATTTGTTTAAACTCATTTAAAAGTAAATAAGAATTTATTTCAAAGCTTGGACTTAAATTGGGATTTAAAAGGAAATTTGAAATAAATGTTTTCAAACAATTAAATCTTAAATATGAATGAGTTGACTTTAAGAAATGGAGATTAATAATTTATAATTCATTAATTAATGGGTTCTTAACGGTTAATCAATTTATAATAATGATTAATATAAGTAAATTTCTTTTGAAAAGTAATTAAAGGAATTTAATAGTTGATAAAGGTTATTAACTAAGATTATTTAAATAAATAATCAATGTGATTAATTTTAACAATAAATTTAGATTAATTAATTTGATAAGAACCATTTGTGGAATTGTTAGGTGTAATTACTTAATGTAAGTAATTAAGGAATTAATTATTTAGTGTGATTAGTGTAAAGCATTTGAAAACAACATTATCCAATTAATTACTTCAATGCATATGCCAAACGATGATGTGTTATTGCCTGAATCTTCTCACTACAACTTCTCCATTAACTTGCCTGGATGGCCTTCAAACTCCTCATCCCCTCATTCACAATCTATCCCTCCTCTAAAGCCTACCCCCACCCCCCATTTCAAAGTCTCATCTATCCTCCCCTCCTCCTCTCCTTCATAGGAAAATTGAAACCCGATCTCTTTCTGTAAAGAGAAGAAATAACTCCACCTCTCTGCAATAACTTTTTATGTTTAACAAAATAGCTGCCTGGAATCTCAGAGGTGCTCATAGTAATACCAAACTTGATCAGGTTAAAAGTATCATTTCTTCCTTTGACATTTGCCTATTTGGGTTGCTTGAAACTAAGCTCAATCTATCGTTAACCATCAAAGCAGCTACTTATATAAATCCAAAATGGGAATTCCATCATAATCTTGATGTGGCTTCATATGGGCGTATTCTTATAATCTATGATCCTGCAGTTATTTCTCTTTCCCTAATCTTAACTACTAGAAAATTTATTCACTTTCATGTCCATGAAATTCAAACTAAATCCTCCTCCTACATCACTTTTGTCTATGCTGATAACTTGGTCCCTTCTAGGAATTCTTTCTTCAACTCCTTGCCTCCTCTTCGTCAATCTTCTCACCCCTATTCAACTTCAATTCATGCTTTGAACTCACTAACAAATGTGGAGGTAATCCACTAACCCCAAGAGATATTGCCCCATTCAATTTAGCTGTTGATGAGTCTGAATTAATCTTGGTAAACAAATCTGGTGCTAAGTACTCTTGGAATAATAGAAGTCGTAGTGGTGTTCGAACCTTCACGACAATAGATCGTGCCTTCAGCAACTTCCAATCTCTATCCCTATGGCCTTCCTTGTCTGTTTTTCTTCCTCATCCAATAATGTCTGATCACTCTCCGTTGATTTTATCTCTGGGTCACCACTTACGAAAGGAAAAGAGAAGTTTCAAATTTTTTAATGCTTGGCTCAAGCATGAACACTTTCTGACCTTAGTTTCTCAAGTTCATTCTGAATTTTATTGCTTTGGTAATCCCATGTATAAGTTTTGCAGGAAATTGAAAAGAATTAAACATGAGATCAAATTGTGGGCTTCTTCCACCTTTGGAACTGGTAGCATGCTTTCAACAACACTTATGGAACAGTTGCAGAAACAACAAGTATATATGATGAACCATCCCCACGATGAACAAGCAGCTGCTGATGAAGCCAAATTATTCAGTGATGTTAATAATGCTCTTAGCATGGAAGCAAACATGAAGAGGCAACAACTGCATAATAAGTGGTTTGTTGAAGGTGACAGGAATACTAAGTTTTTCCACGATGCATTAAAGGTAAAGCATGCTAGAGATAATATTTACAGTATATTAGATGAACAAGGTACCCTATGTTCTACTGCTGAAACTGTTGACCAAGCTTTTGTTGATTACTTCTCAACTCTTCTTGGCAATTCTTCTGGCTTCTCTCCAGATCTTGACCAAATCTCATCTCTTGCCTTACCTTGCATTTCCACTCAGGAAGCTAACACTCTTATTAGGCCTGTTTCTGATGAGGAAATCAAAGATACTCTTTTCTCTATGAACAAACTCTCTTCTGGAGGCCCTGATGGCCTTAACGTGACTTTCTTTACATCAACATGGGGGGTGCTTGGCCGTGATTTCTGTCAAGCTATTCACAATTTCTTTTCAAAATGCAAGCTACTTGGGGAAGTTAATTGCACAAATATTGCTCTAATCCCTAAAGTTACTCCTCCTCTTAGTGTCTCCTCTTTCAGGCCCATCTCCTGCTATAATGTAATATATAAATGTATCTCAAAAATTCTTACTTCTCGTCTGGTTGGTGTAATCCCTTCTGTTGTCTCAATGAACCAAGCTGCTTTCATTCCATCCAGGAATATTCTCGACAATGTGCTTCTAGCTCAAGAGTTGCTTAAAGATTATTGTAGAAGTAATGTTACCCCTGCAGCTGCCCTCAAAATTGATATTTCTAAAGCCTATGATTCTATACACTGGTCTTCTTTAGTTAGAATTATGGCAATCATGGGATTCCCCAGAATTTTTGTGTCTTGGATATATGTGTGTATCTCCTCCCCTACCTATTCTGTTGTTATTAATGGTAGACCTGTGGGTTTCTTCGGTAGTAGCAAGGGTATACGTCAAGGAGATCCTCTATCATCTTACTTATTCCTTTTGGTTATGGAAGTTTTCACTGTTATTCTTAACACAAAATTCTCTCAGAAATTAATAAAGTTCCATCCTGTGCTCTACACTTCAAATAAACTCTATAATGTTTGCTGATGACGTGATGTTGTTTACTAAGCCTGAAATACCATCTCTGACTGGCAAAAAGGTAGCTCTGCAGTCCTTTTACTGTATGACAGGACTTTCTATTAATCAAGCAAAGTCATCCATGCTAGTTGTGGGTGTTAGTGATGCTCTGAAAGTTGCTCTATATCAACACATTGGTTTCCCTTGCATGGATAATGATATGAGGTACCTCGGTCTCCCCCTAATCTCTAAAAGAATTACTAATGCTGACTGTATTCCATTATACCATAAGATTACTTCTGTTATGAGTGCCTGGGTGAATAGACAATTATCTCAAAGTGGTAGACTTGTCCTAATCAAATCTGTTGTATTCTCTTCTCTGGTCTACTGGGCTCGTTCATTGATCCTCCCGATGAAGCTGATGCAACTTGTTAGGTCGGCCATGATTAGATTCTTTTGGACTGGCAGTGTTCATAATAGGAAGTTGATACCATGCTCCTTTTCAAAAATTGAAAATCCCATGAAGCTTGGAGGTCTTGGTGTTATTAATCTTAGGAAGTGGAACCAAGCTGCAATAAGTTCTCATTTTGATGCCATTATCAACAAGAGAGATACTATATGGGTTAATTGGATATGGCTACATTACATTAAGTCCAAATCATTTTGGTGTATGGACATATCTCAAAACAGCAGCTGGATATGGAGAAACATTCTGAAGCTTAGACAAGTTTATCTTCCTATTATTCAATATCAAGTTACTGCTAACTCCGAGGTTAGCTTCTGGCATGAACCATGGTCAAGTAAGGGTCTAATTCTTCCCAAAGTTTGTGATTATCAACAGATACAGCAATCTGGCATTCGCTATGATGCAAAAGTAAATGATTACTTACATGAAGGGAAGTTGCAGTTGCCAAATACTAGTAATCAAATTCTCAAAGTCATGTGGACTGATATCCAAGCCAAATTCTGCACTACCCATCAGCTTGATGCTGTCTCATGGGACATGAAGCCACACAGTGTCAAATGTGTGTACAATTTTTGTTCTGACTTTTCTCCACTTCCAGCAACCAAGTGGTTCACTGTTATCTGGTCGAATGACTCTGTCCCTTCTCAAAACTTGATGATGTGGAAAGTGTTAAATCAGGCCCTTCTTACCAGAAGTAAATTAAACAGTATTGGATTTCTTTGCTCTCCTATGTGTCTGTTTTGTGACTTGTATGAGGAAAGCGCTGATCACCTTTTTTTTGAATGCCCTGCACTCAAGTACTTGATGAACTGCATCAGTTGCATTACTGGTTATAAGCTATCTACCGGTAGTTCGAGTATGGTGTGGAGTATCATTTACAAGGCTACGAGATGGAGATGTTTTGGATCTAGAGTGTTAGTTGTATGTTTGAAAATTTACATGAGACTCATATGGAAGGAAAGGAATGCAATTGTTTTTGAAAAGCAAAGGAAGAAGATGGAATTTCTATGGCATGATGTTAAGAAAGCCACCCACATGCAATTGAAGAACTGCAACCGTGTTTTCCCTGACAGTTTGATTCTTGGATGGGCCTGACCTCTGGTTGTTTTTTCAATTGTATTTTTTGTCTAGTTCTCTCCTTTTTTTCTTTTTTCTCTCTTTTTTCTTTGTTATGTTCTCTTTTATTGTGTTGCAATAAACTAGTAGGGGTCCAGTCAACCCCGCTGGCTTTGCCAAAAAAAAATTGAGTTAACTTGATTAGTTCGAGTTAATTTCTTAAGTTTAATTTAGAATAATCACTTGACAAATTAGAGGTATAATTACTTAGAGAAGTAATTAATGGATGATGACTGGACATAATTAATGGAATGATGATTTGTGATTTGAATTAGTAATCAAGGGGTTAATTAAGTTAATTTATTAAAGAATTAACAAATAATTGTGATTAATTAAGAGTAATTTAATAATTAATGATTAATTGATTCATTAATTAAGAATGATTAGTTAATAATTAAAGGTTAACTAATAAATGATGAAAGGGAATTTATTTCAAATAATTTGTAATTAACTTATGATAATTAACCCGGATTAATAATTGATACATCTGATTTAAATGAATCAGTTGATTAATAAAATTTACTTGTGAATGTTTGGACTTGACTAAATGATTGAATTGTTTGATATTCTGATCTGTGATGTTGTGTGACATATATTCTGATTTGTGTGTGTGATCTTAACTGTAGTTATTTATCTGGGTTGAATGTAATTTATTATTTGTAATATATCTATTTGTGATTTCTGATCTGTGAATAAAAGATAAGCGTTATAGTTATATCGCTTATCAACTATATTTCTGTATTATGATCTGTGATGATTGAATGAAGTTGCACTACTGTGTGAAACCCCTGGACTACACCATACACACACAAATATGGATTTCACGTGGAAATCAGTTAAGTCGCAGATTTTTGACAATTTTAAAGATTGAATTCTTGAATTCAAATAATTTGATTTAAATTTGAATTCAATATTGGAAATTGAATTCAATAACTTGAGATTTTGGTCTAAAAGATTGTACAAGTTATAAAAGGTGTTTATATGGGTTTTTAACCATTTTAAAAGTATGGTTTTGAGAATTTGAATTTAACCCAAAGATTTTAACTCGTACGAATGAATCAGATTTTCTGAGATGAAAACTATTTGTTTTCAAATAATAGAAGCTTTCATATAAGGAATGAATTTCCAATTTGTGACAAAAGAATTTCAAATTGAAATGAAAATGGTTTTCCGAGTTATGAATAAACCTTTGTGAAAGATTGTTGAACTTTGTTTTGAAATTGGAAAGGTGTACCTTTTGTATAAAAGGTCGAAATGAAATTATTTTGAAAGCTATGAATTAAATCTTTGATTTAAAGATTTAATGAGTTAATCCAATTGAAATGGAAATTGATTTGGAAAATCTATGAATAGATCTTTGTGAAACTGGGTGAACTTTGTGAGATAAATCTTTTTGTGTTAAAGATTAAAATGGTAATGTGTTTAAACCATTTGAAAGTGAAGTTTTGGGTAATAAATTGTGACTTAACTGAAATCCCAATATCCATATGTTTTAAAATATTGCGCTCATTATTTGGTTTAGCCGGGAGAGGACTTTGTGTCATATAACCCATTCCGAACAGTGATACGATGTAATTGGATAGCATTTGAAGACCGGTGTTGAAGACCGGGTATTTGCGAGAACGATAGGATAACCTATCGATTGTCTTTGTACTGAGTCGCGCCGGTATAGAGATTTCCTAAGTGATGGGAAATCCGATCAGGATTGTGAATACCCGGATTGCAAGGGCTTCTTTGGAAGTGCCTTCGGTTCTGTTCGAACCCGGAACAGACTTGTATGGTTGTATGTCTGACATTACACTTTGAGATATAAAGCTGATTTCTTTCAAATACATTTCTGTTTGGTGACGGAGAATTTATTCTCTTAGCTTAACACCCTTCTCTGAGACGTACAAGCTCAGAGGTTATGTAGTTGAAGGTTATCAGTGATATACTCCCAATTTGGTAGTGTGGCATGCTGAGTGTTGCTGTGTGTTGCTGATCATTTGTTGATCAAAGCATGGCTTTCGTGTAAAGCGTAGCTTTGTGGACGAGACCTCATCGAACCTCACAAACCGGAAATGGTCGAAACAGGAAAGATGCGGCAAGGTTATGAGGGTCGCTCCCTTTAGGGTATGTCATTTCCTTCTGGAAAAAGGTGGTATCATGGTATGGAGCCCAGATATTTACCTGTGTGGTTGCTCTAATCTCATTTACTCTGTATGATTGTTGCTTTGTGATCGAGGATTCTCGGATAAAGGTCCCAAAGGACCGAGGGGTGGCATACTCGAGTAGTAGTTACCTAGTTACAGAGGTAACCCGGCCTTGTGTTGGCAGAGATCCGGGTAGGTTCTCGGGACGTCCCTCTAGAGGCGTACCCATGTGGCAGTAGGAAGTTCCTTAGCCTGACCATTTGTTGGAAATCAAATCAAAAAATACGAACCCAGTATGGTTTTAGTTGTAGAACCTGCCATTTACTTATGGTGGTCACCACTGTTTAGATGGTAGCTATAGTAGGCATAGTTCAGAATGTCTATGCTGGCTAAGATTAATATTATACTTTCGAAATGGTTTTCTACACTATGCACTAATAGTAATAATATCGAATGATTTTGCGTAGTAAGCATTTTTGACTATCATAAGGAGAAATCTCCTCTAATTCTGCGTTTGCATTGTGTGTGTGGCGGGAGGCCTAATGGTAGTTTCATTTTCCAAAAAGCATTACGGATTTCAATGTTTAAAATTCCTTTGTTATTTGTTTTAAAGATAAACTGTTTTTGTTACTCACACCAGTCCCATGACTGGCTCGGAGTTTATTGTTCCCTTCCTAAACTCTGGGTGCCCACAATTTTCCACACGGGCAGTCTAGAGTTGGGTTTTTCAGATAGTCAGGTTTAGTAGACTAGTTGGTGCTAGTTTATTTTTTGGAGATGACGACTGACGTTGCTTATCTTTGTGAAATGTGATGGTGGTTCGAGCTTGACATTGGAGTGGTTGGACTCATTCTCTTTTTCAAATCGTTTGGAGTTATCAGTTCTGTTATATCCGCTGTATCATTATTTATCTCTGATATTGTTGTATCATATTGATATCATTGTTGTATATCATTCTGGATATTGTATTCATTGGAGTTGTATGTGATATCATCTATTTCTTTATTCCGCTGTGTTGTTATACTTACTGTATTATAAGCTCCGGTGAGCCAGATTCGGCATTTGAATCTGCGGCATTTTTGAGTACAAGTGAAGTACGGGTGCCGATTTTCGAAGGCCGAGTTCAGGATCATTACAAGTGGTATCAGAGCTAAGGTTGAACTTTAGCTCAGGAGTATAACACATTAAGAAGCTCATTAGAGATAGGGTGAAGTATACCCTAGAATGAGTAATCCTTAAGATATCCATCTGTATGCCTCAGTAAATTCTCTTACTATCCACTGATAGTAAGTATGAGTGCAAGAAGAGGATGAGATAGGGGATAGGGGAATACGACTATAAATGGTCAATACCCTGTAACAACAAGGAAGCAATCTTTTCTCTACCAATCTCTCTTGTTCGTCATCTTTTCTCAATTCTTTAATAGTTCCTGGTAGATCCAGGAAGAAGATTCGATATATATTTGCATTGGACATAAACTCCAAATAGGCCAGAATTGTTTGTTTGGATGAATCGGTTGCTTTGTTTGCTGTGGTTGATAAGTATACCTTAGTTTCTAAACTAAAAGATTTGGAAATTGTATCCATATATATGTCTATTTTTGGGTCTGGATATGTTCTACGAATGGTTAGTTATCCCTTTGAACTAACCGATGCCACTGTATACTTCGTAGATCTGGATAACCAGAGTATCTTTTGTAAAATTTAAAAGATTCGTTCTCATATCAGTTATTGATATTCTGATTTGGTAAGCCAAATACAGAATAGATGTTCAATTTGATTTGATGAAGTATTCTTCATCTATCTTTGTGTCTCCCTGGAAAATTTCGAGGACAAAATTTCTTAAGGGGGGAAGGTTGTAACGACCCCGGATTTTATATATCTTTAAATTGATAATTAATTTAGTTTTGAATAAAAATTTGTGAAATTTATAGATAAATTGATGCGAGTTTCCCCGAGTTCAAATAAAAATGTGTTAAATTATTTGAATTTAAAATCTTAAATATAAATGGTTTGAAAATAAATATAAAAGTATATACATTGACACAGGTATAAAATAAATAAGTAATTTTAAAACTTAGAATTGATGGTTAATAATGATTTGAATTTATAAAATAAATATAAGATAATAAATATTAAAGTAAAATAATAATAATAAATATTTAAAATAGAGATATAAATAAATATAAGATAAATTATAAAAATATAAAGAAAAACAAATTTTTTTTAGTTATGAAATAATATAAGTAAACACATGAATAAATCATAACGACATGTTAAAAATAGAATCCATTTATATTGCAAAGCAAAAGAAAGAAATATACATTCATGTTTTCAAAACATATGTATAGATAAGTATGCAAGCTATAAACAAACACATATGTATACCAATTGGCTTGCAAAGGAAGATATAGCAAGTAGATAAAAAAAATATAATTTGTACAAGATAATTAATGCAAATATCCATCAGCCCCCAAAGCAAAGAAATATCCCTGCTAAAAATGTTCAAACCAATATTATATCACCCTGTACAAATTTTTATCTCCTATAAACTTCATTTCACTTGAACAACAAATTCATTTCAGTTGCCTCCATTAAAACTGAGAAAAAACCAAAGTAATATCACTTTATAATCAAACAAACATCTCAAACTAAAACATTAAAACCTGAGAATAAAAGAAGACCAGATTTCAACATAAATGGAAGCTCTGTTTTCTTCTCCTGGAAAACACTGTGAGTAGCATATTTTTCTCAAATTTTAAAAGTATAAATCTGTTATTTATCTATATATATATCTGTGAATAAGCTGGTATATATATACATGATTCTCTGAATCTAAATTGAAAGCTAGAAGTGTTTTGTACAGGCTTACTGTCTGATACTCTGAAAACAAAATTTTGCTTTCAAAAATCATTTCTGCTCAATCTACTTGATGTTTGGACTTGGAATTAAAACAACTGTTGTTTGTTTGACCTTGAACTAACCTTTAAAAATATATTCAAGTTTAAATAACCTGTTGAAGTCTCTGGAAAGCAGGAAATCAAAAGCAAACTCAAAATAAGTACAAATTTAAATTTCGCAATTCTCGAATTCAGGTATATGAACTGAATTCTCATGCTTTAACATGATTTTTAAAGCAAGAATTATATTTTTTTTTGAGTTAGATTTTAAGAGCAGTTCGAGTTTGTATAAATTTCATCATATGGTCGAATTCTGGAGATCTCGTCTTGAGGAAGGTCAGGGTTCTTGGGAATGGTAGAGGAGTGATCGGCGTTGCTGGGAAAAATACTCGGAGACGTTATCGATCATCGTGGAAGCGGCGGTGGCGAGTTTCAGTTTCTAAACCTAGTTTTACTAAGGCTGAGCAATTCGATTCGTTCGTCCCCGATAGTTGATCGAGTGTTTCGAGTTTTTGAAGAAGGGTAGTTGGGTGGTAGTCGAGGTCGAGGCCGGAATCGTAGACCTTCGGGTGGTCGGAGCTACGAGGACGAGGCGATGACAGGATTGTTGGTGGTGGGTTTGTTGTTTCCAGGTTTCAATTTTATCTCGAATTCGAATTCCGAGACATAGGCGAAGTTCAGGTGGTCGGAAGTGGATCTGGGGTTGATCGTCGACTTGTTCGACGTTGCAGCGTCGACCGGAGGCGATGGCGATCGTCGTCCATGTGCACGAGCCTGAAAGTATTAGCATGGGTGTTGTTGTCTGGGATGAAGCAGAGAAAAGACTCGAGTAATTCTCGAGCAATTTTGTGTTGGGCTCGAAGTGCTGCTGCGTTTGACTCGAAGTAAAAAAGAGAAGGGCTCGGGTCGAAAGTTTTTGTTCCACGTTTCAACCAGAACCTGTTTTCTGAGATTAGAAGACTGATTTTAATTTATAAAGCAAGGTTTGAAACTGAATTTTAAAGCAAAAATGTAAATGAATTCAAGTTGAATTGGAGTTTAATTTGAAATTAAATAAAGTTTAAAACTCAAAATTTTTTTAATAACTTTAAAAGCAACTAAATGTTTGGAGTAATTTGAATTTAAAATAGATTTGTAATTTGTAAATGAAAATAAAACAAGTTGAGAATTTAAAGGTTAAAACTGAAATAAATTTTAAACCAGATATCCAGATTTTTGAAATTAATTTAGATTTATAATTTAAGTATTTAAAGTAAATTTTAAATTTAAAAGAAAAGTGATTTTTAACTTTTTAAAATTTCCTTTATAAATAATTGTTATTGTAACATGTAAATTTAAAATGTTAGGAACATTTGTTTAAACTCATTTAAAAGTAAATAAGAATTTATTTCAAAGCTTGGACTTAAATTGGAATTTAAAAGGAATTTTGAAATAAATGTTTTCAAACAATTAAATCTTAAATATGAATGAGTTGACTTTAAGAAATGGAGATTAATAATTTATAATTCATTAATTAATGGGTTCATAACGGTTAATCAATTTATAATAATGATTAATATAAGTAAATTTCTTTAGAAAAGTAATTAAAGGAATTTAATAGTTGATAAAGGTTATTAACTAAGATTATTAAAATAAATAATCAATGTGATTAATTTTAACAATAAATTTAGATTAATTAATTTAATAAGAACCATTTGTGGAATTGTTAGGTGTAATTACTTAATGTAAGTAATTAAGGAATTAATTATTTAGTGTGATTAATTGAGTGAACTTGATTAGTTCGAGTTAATTTCTTAAGTTTAATTTAGAATAATCACTTGACAAATTAGAAGTATAATTACTTAGAGAAGTAATTAATGGATGATGACTGGACATAATTAATGGAATGATGATTTGTGATTTGAATTAGTAATCAAGGGGTTAATTAAGTTAATTTATTAAAGAATTAACAAATAATTATGATTAATTAATATTAATTTAATAATTAATGATTAATTAATTCATTAATTAAGAATGATTAGTTAATAATTAAAGGTTAACTAATAAATGATGAAAGGGAATTTATTTCAAATAATTTGTAATTAACTTATGATAATTAACCCGGATTAATAATTGACACATCTGATTTAAATGAATCAGTTGATTAATAAAATTTACTTGTGAATGTTTGGACTTGACTAAATGATTGAATTGTTTGATATTCTGATCTGTGATGCTGTGTGACATATATTCTGATTTGTGTGTGTGATCTGTATTGTAGTTATTTATCTGGGTTGAATGTAATTTATTATTTGTAATATATCTATTTGTGATTTGTGATCTGTGAATAAAAGATAAGCGTTATAGTTATATCGCTTATCAACTATATTTCTGTATTATGATCTGTGATGATTGAATGATGTTGCACTACTGTGTGAAACCCCTGGACTACACCATACACACACAAATATGGATTTCACGTGGAAATCAGTTAAGTCGCAGATTTTTGACAATTTTAAAGATTGAATTCTTGAATTCAAATAATTTGATTTAAATTTGAATTCAATATTGGAAATTGAATTCAATAACTTGAGATTTTGGTCTAAAAGATTGTACAAGTTATAAAAGGTGTTTATATGGGTTTTTAACCATTTTAAAAGTATGGTTTTGAGAATTTGAATTTAACCCAAAGATTTTAACTCGTATGAATGAATCAGATTTTCCGAGATGAAAACTATTTGTTTTCAAATAATAGAAGCTTTCATATAAGGAATGAATTTCCAATTTGTGACAAAAGAATTTCAAATTGAAATGAAAATGGTTTTCCGAGTTATGAATAAACCTTTGTGAAAGATTGTTGAACTTTGTTTTGAAATTGGAAAGGTGTACCTTTTGTATAAAAGGTCGAAATGAAATTATTTTAAAAGCTATGAATTAAATCTTTGATTTAAAGATTTAATGAGTTAGTCCAATTGAAATGGAAATTGATTTGGAAAATCTATGAATAGATCTTTGTGAAACCGGGTGAACTTTGTGAGATAAATCTTTTTGTGTTAAAGATTAAAATGGTAATGTGTTTAAACCATTTGAAAGTGAAGTTTTGGGTAATAAATTGTGACTTAACTGAAATCCCAATATCCATATGTTTTAAAATATTGCGCTCATTATTCGGTTTAGCCGGGAGAGGACTTTGTGTCATATAACCCATTCCGAACAGTGATACGATGTAAATGGATAGCATTTGAAGACCGGTGTTGAAGACCAGGTATTTGCGAGAACGATAGGATAACCTATCGATTGTCTTTGTACTGAGTCGCGCCGATATTGAGATTTCCTAAGTGATGGGAAATCCGATCGGGATTGTGAATACTCGGATTGCAAGGGCTTCTTTGGAAGTGCCTTCGGTTCTGTTTGATCCCGGAACAGACTTGTATGGTTGTATGTCTGACATTACACTTTGAGATATAAAGCTGATTTCTTTCAAATACATTTCTGTTTGGTGACGGAGAATTTATTCTCTTAGCTTAACACCCTTCTCTGAGACGTACGAGCTCAGAGGTTATGTAGTTGAAGGTTATCAGTGATATACTCCCAATTTGGTAGTGCAGCATGCTGAGTGTTGCTGTTTGTGGCTGATCATTTGTTGATCAAAGCATGGCTTTCGTGTAAAGCGTAGCTTTGTGGATGAGACCTCATCGAACCTCACAAACCGGAAATGGTCGAAATAGGAAAGATGCGGCAAGGTTATGAGGGTCGCTCCCTTTAGGGTATGTCATTTCCTTCTGGAAAAAGGTGGTATCATGGTATGGAGCCTAGATATTTACCTGTGTGGTTGCTCCAATCTCATTTACTCTGTGTGATTGTTGCTTTGTGATCGAGGATCCTCGGATAAAGGTGCCAAAGGACCGGGGGGTGGCTACTCGAGTAGTAGTTACCTAGTTACAGAGGTAACCCGGCCTTGTGTTGGCAGAGATCCGGGTAGGTTCTCGGGACGTCCCTCCAGAGGCGTACTCATGTGGCAGTAGGAAGTTCCTTAGCCTGACCATTTGTTGGAAATCAAATCAAACAATACGAACCTAGTACGGTTTTAGTTGTAGAACCTACCATTTACTTATGGTGGTCACCGCTATTTAGATGGTAGCTATAGTAGGCATAGTTCGGAATGTCTATGCTGGCTAAGATTAATATTATACTTTCAAAATGGTTTTCTACACTATGCACTAATAGTAATAATATCGAATGATTTTGCGTAGTAAGCATTTTTGACTATCATAAGGAGAAATCTCCTCCAATTCTGCGTTTGCATTGTGTGTGTGGCGGGAGGCCTTATGGTAGTTTCATTTGCCAAAAAGCATTGCAGATTTCAATGTTTAAAATTCCTTTGTTGTTTGTTTTAAAGATAAACTGTTTTTGTTACTCACACCAGTCCCATGACTGGCTCGGAGTTTATTGTTCCCTTCCTAAACTCTGGGTGCCCACAATTTTCCACACGGGCAGTCTAGAGTTGGGTTTTTCAGATAGTCAGGTTTAGTAGACTAGTTGGAGCTAGTTCAGTTTTTTGGAGATGACGACTGACGTTGCTTATCTTTGTGAAACGTGATGGTGGTTCGAGCTTGACATTGGAGTGGTTGGACTCATTCTCTTTTTCAGATCGTTTGGAGTTATCAGTTCTGTTATTTCCGCTGTATCATTATTTATCTTTGATATTGTTGTATCATATTGATATCATTGTTGTATATCATTCTGGATATTGTATTCATTGGAGTTGTATGTGATATCATCTATTTCTTTATTCCGCTATGTTGTTATACTTACTGTGTTATAAGCTCCGTTGAGCCAGATTCGGCGTTTGAATCTGCGGCATTTTGAGTACAAGTGAAGTACGGGTGCCGATTTTCGAAGGCCGAGTTCAGGATCATTACATCGCCTCTCTCCCATAAAGAAGTATTAAGTGTCCCAATGAGATTCCAAGCGATGTTAGCTAGATAGTACTAGTGAGGAGTCCGCCTTGGGGTTAGGTATTAAATGGCAAAGGCCTACCTAGAAATAGGTATTAAATTGCCATGGGACTGCCTAGTTCTTATTAATAAGGTATTAAGTGGCTTGGGTACTGTATCTCACATGGCTAAAACTTTAATAACAATAGAGGCGTTAGTATATGACTATTATATATTATAAAAACATAAACAATGGTCAAAGGTCTCTATAGCTAGGACCAATAGGCTAATGATGACAATGCTAGGAGCCTGCTTCCTATTTAGAAGTATTAAGTGGCGGATAGACTTACGTCGGTATTTTTGTATGTTGGGAAGGGTAGGTGGATGAATTATATTAGGTAAGGATATCATGCATGCAATATTGGGTTAAGTTGGGTAACCTTAAAACAGTAGACATAATAATTGAATGGAAACCAATTGGTATAAATTTTTGTTATGGACAATATATAGATTTTCCAGTCACCAAAATGTTGTTCTGACCCCCTCCTCATTACAACCACTGGATAGATTTAAAGCAATAAGTCACTGGAGTTGGATGTGATTAATTATTGGAGAAATATTTTTTCTCTCATGCTCGATGCTGATGTGGAAATCTGTTATCCATGGAACGCCATTAATTCCAAAGTAGTAGCAACAATCGGTATTATATTCAATTATTGTTTCCACTGTATCAAATCTTTGATAAATCTCATGCTTATTTGCAGGTACCAAATCCAACGATCTGTGCTCTGATGGTCTTGGGTTTCTATTTTTGCCGAAATGTGGGCCCATTAAAGTGTGGGTTGTTACATAATTAGTAGCATTGACTAAGGTGATGTGGCCGTTACATTAATACGGGAAAAGGGAAAGATCTTTGGATGTATGTAAGGGTAAGAAGATATGAATAAAGGAATGATTTCTCTAGAGATAAACTTCACTTAATTTCCATCTGTAATACAATGCAAATAACACACACACACACACACACACACGTACTCTTGAAAACAAATACATGATTCACTACCATATTCAATAATAATAAAGTTGCAAAATATCAATGAATGATATTATAATTCGAATTATAGTAAATGGTAATTAATGACATTAATGGAGAGGATAAAGGTGTTACCTTCTTTAAAGAAAAAGAAAAGGAAATGAATTTTTTGTATACACAGAGGTAAGGAATTTATGAATAAACATGTAATTTTTCTAGACCTAGTTTTCAACTATAAATATGGGCATAAGCCTCCACTCTTCACTAAAAACCCTAGCCTCCACCTATCTCTAATTCTTCTTCTAGATCTAGATATTTATTCCCTTCTTTAATTTATAAATCAAAAGTAAAACAAAATTAAGAAAATAAAAGAAGAATATAAAAAGAAATCGAAACAACACCAAGCTAGAAGGGAGAAGATGAACGTGAATTCAAATCGAGTTAGAAGGGAAATTTCAAGAAAGGAAAAGGAAAGCTAAATGGTGAGTGGATTTTATCTATGAAATGGGTATGTTGGAAATAAATAATTGATTTTCAATTATATACCTTATTAGTAATATAAATATGATTTCTCTTCTTGAATCCAACTTTTATTATGGATTTTCAACTGGAATAATTTAGGGAAAAACCCTAGAAAATGATAGATCTAATCATTGAATGGATAAGTAGAAATATCTTTAATCCTAGAGATCTAAACTCATATAACATGTTGAATTGATCTTGATAAACAAGTGATAATTTTTATTAAAACCACCCTTATTCCTATAGATCTGATCTATTTATAGCTTTGATAAATAAGAGACAATTTATATAGATCTGACTATTTGATTGGTTTGAAATGATTTTTGAATAGAAGAAAATGAACAAACATATCCACTAGAATTTACCTAGAACTGATTCAATTTACATTGAAAAACACGTAATAATTGATTTTAGTGTACGCATATAATTCCTCAAAATATACACGTATAATTGATTGGAAAACTATATACAAACATTGGAATAAATCACTTAAAGTGGGATATAAACAAGTAGAAATTGCATTGAAAATGCTTGTTAAACCAAAACTTACATTAATACTCGAATCAGCGAAAAGAAGAATAAAATGAACAAAATAAACAAGGTAAATAAATCTTAAAAATCTAGAAAATCACGTTCAGACATCTGAATAGTTCGACCAAACGTCTACGACTGTAGACAAGTAAATACCTGGAAATTCTTTTTTAAAAGCAATTAATACAGGGTCAGACGTCTGACTAGTAGAATCAGATGTCTAATTACTACCGCAGGCCTAGATTGAACCTGGACCTAGAACAGGCCAAGTAGGAAAGATTGGGGAAACTTTTTCCCACTTCTTAGTTATTTGGAAGTGCGTGCAGCTGAATGGAGTCGAGAAGCAAGCTGGAAATATACCTCCTTTGGGTAAAGTCCTAGGCTCTCACTTTACGAAGTTGGAACGCGACACTCACTGTGGCAGGCGATTATATCGCAATTAGAAGTTCATATCATTTGAAGTGGAAATAGAGGACGAAGACATTCATCAGAGAAGGCCAGATCCACCCTTGATTACTACTTGTGTAACGATATATAACTTAAGAAGCGGACCAGCGAGGGGATGCACCAATGTAAGATGGAAAGAATCCATTGGACAGTGATTCAACGAACGGGTCGGGCATTGAATGCATACCCTATTTAGAACACTAATGCAAGATAGCAAGGACCCATTGGACAGTGATTCAATGAACTGGCAAGGCATTGAATGCATACCCTACTTAGAACACAATTGCAAGATGGCAAGAACCGTTGAACATTGATTCGAAAACGAGTTGGGCATTGGATTTATATTTAGATAGAAATAACCTTAGGAACTGCTACTAAAGATGTTAGTTGATGTATGGTTAGGTGGTCTACCATTGGAACCATACACTAGAGATGCTTCTAGGGATTACTTTATTTTAGTGTGCTCCACCTATGAGTAGAATTTTGATAAACTATAATTGTACATCTAGAATAGTCAACTTAAAATGTAAAGTAACTAAATCCTTATAACACACATTAAGGAACACCCTAGGTGCAGGACATAACTGAACTTTAATCACTTGTTTACACCATACCAGTAGTGATATAAACTCATTCACTAGACCTTCTATGATCCCCTCCATTTCCCCCTCTTTATATCTATTATAGCTAGATAGGGCAGTAAGTGTTGTGATTTGGATAAGATGCTTGGAGGAGGTGACTTGGTATTTCACAAATACATTTATTTATAGTTACCACCCATGTACTTTATATTATATTATTTATATTAGTCAGACTCTTATGTCATGTCATTTGGAGATATTAATATATGAACCACATTTATTTGAAGACTGTATACGTTTGGGATATATTTATATTTATATTTTATTTCCTTCCACTGTAAGATCTGAAAGTGTAGAATTGTCCAAAGTTGTAATTGTCTCCATATCATGTAAACTACTTTTAAACCCAACGATTCATACTTCTTGACACGATGATGGTTCATAAGCCATTTTTGGACTTTGAATCGGTGCCCTGGGGTGCGGGTTGTTACATACATGACATATCGCTCGTTTTTGAGGAGATGTTTACCCAAAAATCCTGGCCAAGAAAAAGTTCAAAATAGGAGTATAACATCGTTACATTGCCACCATTGTAGACAACATGCAAGTAGAGGAGGAATCATATCAATATAGAGAGAAAAAAGATGAAATAACAAAGATGGAAGAAGTGGTGTTAATAGTCAAAATTTTGGTATAGGTCAAGAGTTTCACACTAGTAATTTTAACTGAGTCTCATAGTTGCCTCGAGGATTTGCGACCATCTCAGATTTCTCCACAAGTTATTTACAATATTAATAACCACATTCAGTGAAGATTATGTAGAAAGCAATGGGCATACATAATTTTTCATTGCTACTATATAATACTTTTTGCCTATGTATAAATTCTTTTATTTCATAAATAAATGTGTTATGAATATACTTAAATTTTGAATATTTAAATTTATTTGGATCAACCTAGTTTTAGCAAAAAAGAATATTACTTTAAACATATATACATATATATATATATTGTATATGTTACGAATTTATATATTTTAAAATTTTAAAACATGGAATTCAAATTAAACATTACATTAATATATATATATATATATCTGGGCAAAGGATATATCATTTTCCTAAAATAAAAGAGAAATAAAATTAGGTTTTTTATATTGTAAACCCAAAAATGAAACGCATGCTTATATATATATATAATTATTTAATATGCATACATACATATATATAATTATTATTTGACCGAATGGAAATTTTTTAGTGTATGTATATATAAAATTTAAATTATATACTAGTATGAAGCCCGTGCTGATGGAACGGTGAAAGTGTGTGTACGCTTGTGCACACTAATTATGGATCGTGTAATATGGACTAACAATATATGCGGAATGTTATTTACAATTGCTATACAAGTAAATATTCAATAAACTAACTATATAGCAATTCACAGATATAGAATAGTAAATGCAGTAAACTGTAAAAATCACACCAGGGATTTTTATACTGGTTCGGACCTCCCGTCCTACGTCCATTCCCAGACTTCTATCTGGATTTTCACTACCAACTACCTCGCTTCACCCGGAGGAACAGGTTTACAACACCCGAACAGCCGAACTGGATTTCGTGTCTCTTACAACACCGAGGACTTCAACAAAAACAAATACAATTGCCGTTGACAACTTGTGCTCTTGATAACACGGATTTGTCACTTGTAGTACACCCTTCCTATAATCTTATCCTCAAAATATGTGAATGATGTTTGTGAAGATTGAAGGAAGTATATTACTTATTGAATCAAAAGATATGAAATAATTTCAATGATTCAAAAAGCAATTGAAATGTTTGAGAGCTCAAGACAGAGATCAATAGAATAAAGATTAGAATAATAGAATTGGTTATTTGGAATAATGATTTCATGATGTTTATATAAGAAATAAACAGTTGTAACCCTTTGTGAAAAGGTACAAACAAAGGTCATGATCAATGGTGAAGAGAAAGAGAAGCAACCGTTGAAGAAAAGGAAGTGTCTATACGAAAGGTTGCTCTCTGTTTGAAAACGGTCGACAGGTCAAAAATGGCCGGTAGACAGGATTTCAAATATATAGACGTTATGTGCATGTGTGCACGTTCTTTGTGCAATTTACACAGAAACGGTCGACCGCCCAAAAACCTACCGGTCGACCGGTCCCTGTCAAATTGCACAATGAATGTGCAATGCCATTCAAACGTATATATATTGATTATATTGAGGTGCATGATTATTTGAGGATAGATTTTAACAAGTTTAACACTATTACAACATCAAATAATCAACCTATAATCTAGAGTACCATATGTAGCTCTTTTGTGTCTCTTTATAGCCAAGATGTCTTCTTTTTGTCGATCGCCTTTATTTCTTTGTCAGAAATCAAAACTTCATGGACTATGTGACTCAACATTCTCCCCCTTTTTGATTGATGACAACATATATCTGAAGTTCTGAATCTCCCCCTGAATATGTGATCTCCCTGAGATTTTGTCTGTATTCTTTATATATATATATATATTCCTGCAAATAATTGTTAGCTCTGTGTATGCTTGTGCACACTAATTATGGATCGTGTAATATGGACTGAAAATATATGCGGAATGTTCTATACAAGTAAATATTTAATAAACTAACTATAACAATTCTCAGATATAGAATAGTAAATGCAGTAAACTGTAAAAATCACACCAGGGATTTTTATACTGGTTCGGACCTCCCGTCCTACGTCCAGTCCCAGACTTCTATCTGGATTTTCACTACCAACTACCTCGCTTCACCCGGAGGAACAGGTTTACAACACCCGAACAGCCGAATGGGATTTTGTGCCTCTTACAACACCGAGGACTTCAACAAAAACAAATACAATTGTCGTTGACAACTTGTGCTCTTGATAACACGGATTTGTCACTTGTAGTACACCCTTCCTATAATCTTATCCTCAAATTATGTGAATGATGTTTGTGAAAATTGAAGGAAGTATATTACTTTTTGAATCAAAAGATATGAAATGATTTCAATGATTCAATAAGCAATTGAAATGTTTTAGAGCTCAAGACAGAGATCAATAGAATAGAGATTAGAATAATAGAATTGGTTATTTGGAATAATGATTTCGTGATGTTTATATAAGAAATAAACAGTTGTAAACCTTTGTGAAAAGGTACAAACAAAGGTCGTGATCATTGGTGAACAGAAAGAGAAGCAACCGTTGAAGAAAAGGAAGTGTCTATACAAAAGGTTGCTCTCTGTTTGAAAACGGTCGACAGGTCAAAAATGGCCGGTAGACAGGATTTCAAATATATAGACGTTATGTGCATGTGTGCACGTTCTTTGTGCAATTTACACAGAAACGGTCGACCGCCCAAAAACCTACCGGTCGACCGGTCCCTGTCAAATTGCACGATGAATGTGCAATGCCATTCAAACATATATATATTGATTATATTGAGGAGCATGATTATTTGAGGATAGATTTTAACAAGTTTAACACTATTACAACATCAAATAATCAACCTATAATCTAGAGTACCATATGTAGCACTTTTGTGTCTCTTTATAGCCAAGATGTCTTCTTTTTGTCGATCGCCTTTATTTCTTTGTCAGAAATCAAAACTTCATGGACTATGTGACTCAACATTCTCCCCCTTTTTGATTGATGACAACATATATCTGAAGTTCTGAATCTCCCCCTGAATATGTGATCTCCCTGAGATTTTTTCTGTATTCTTTATATATATATATATTCCTGCAAATAATTGTTAGCTCTGTGTATGCTTGTGCACACTAATTATGGATCGTGTAATATGGACTGACAATATATGCGGAATGTTCTATACAAGTAAATATTTAATAAACTAACTATAACAATTCTCAGATATAGAATAGTAAATGCAGTAAACTGTAAAAATCACACCAGGGATTTTTATACTGGTTCGGACCTCCCGTCCTACGTCCAGTCCCAGACTTCTATCTGGATTTTCACTACCAACTATCTCGCTTCACCCGGAGGAACAGGTTTACAACACCCGAACAGCCGAACGGGATTTTGTGCCTCTTACAACACCGAGGACTTCAACAAAAACAAATACAATTGTCGTTGACAACTTGTGCTCTTGATAACACGGATTTGTCACTTGTAGTACACCCTTCCTATAATCTTATCCTCAAAATATGTGAATGATGTTTGTGAAAATTGAAGGAAGTATATTACTTTTTGAATCAAAAGATATGAAATGATTTCAATGATTCAATAAGCAATTGAAATGTTTTAGAGCTCAAGACAGAGATCAATAGAATAGAGATTAGAATAATAGAATTGGTTATTTGGAATAATGATTTCATGATGTTTATATAAGAAATAAACAGTTGTAACCCTTTGTGAAAAGGTACAAACAAAGGTGATGATCATTGGTGAACAGAAAGAGAAGCAACCGTTGAAGAAAAGGAAGTGTCTATACGAAAGGTTGCTCTCTGTTTGAAAACGGTCGACAGGTCAAAAATGGCCGGTAGACAGGATTTCAAATATATAGACGTTATGTGCATGTGTGCACGTTCTTTGTGCAATTTACACAGAAACGGTCGACCGCCCAAAAACCTACCGGTCGACCGGTCCCTGTCAAATTGCACAATGAATGTGCAATGCCATTCAAACGTATATATATTGATTATATTGAGGTGCATGATTATTTGAGGATAGATTTTAACAAGTTTAACACTATTACAACATCAAATAATCAACCTATAATCTAGAGTACCATATGTAGCTCTTTTGTGTCTCTTTATAGCCAAGATGTCTTCTTTTTGTCGATCGCCTTTATTTCTTTGTCAGAAATCAAAACTTCATGGACTATGTGACTCAACATTCTCCCCCTTTTTGATTGATGACAACATATATCTGAAGTTCTGAATCTCCCCCTGAATATGTGATCTCCCTGAGATTTTGTCTGTATTCTTTATATATATATATATATTCCTGCAAATAATTGTTAGCTCTGTGTATGCTTGTGCACACTAATTATGGATCGTGTAATATGGACTGACAATATATGCGGAATGTTCTATACAAGTAAATATTTAATAAACTAACTATAACAATTCTCAGATATAGAATAGTAAATGCAGTAAACTGTAAAAATCACACCAGGGATTTTTATACTGGTTCGGACCTCCCGTCCTACGTCCAGTCCCAGACTTCTATCTGGATTTTCACTACCAACTACCTCGCTTCACCCGGAGGAACAGGTTTACAACACCCGAACAGCCGAACGGGATTTTGTGCCTCTTACAACACCGAGGACTTCAACAAAAACAAATACAATTGTCGTTGACAACTTGTGCTCTTGATAACACGGATTTGTCACTTGTAGTACACCCTTCCTATAATCTTATCCTCAAAATATGTGAATGATGTTTGTGAAAATTGAAGGAAGTATATTACTTTTTGAATCAAAAGATATGAAATGATTTCAATGATTCAATAAGCAATTGAAATGTTTTAGAGCTCAAGACAGAGATCAATAGAATATAGATTAGAATAATAGAATTGGTTATTTGGAATAATGATTTCGTGATGTTTATATAAGAAATAAACAGTTGTACCCCTTTGTGAAAAGGTACAAACAAAGGTCATGATCATTGGTGAACAGAAAGAGAAGCAACCGTTGAAGAAAAGGAAGTGTCTATACGAAAGGTTGCTCTCTGTTTGAAAACGGCGACAGGTCAAAAATGGCCGGTAGACAGGATTTCAAATATATAGACGTTATGTGCATGTGTGCACGTTCTTTGTGCAATTTACACAGAAACGGTCGACCGCCCAAAAACCTACCGGTCGACCGGTCCCTGTCAAATTGCACAATGAATGTGCAATGCCATTCAAACGTATATATATTGATTATATTGAGGTGCATGATTATTTGAGGATAGATTTTAACAAGTTTAACACTATTACAACATCAAATAATCAACCTATAATCTAGAGTACCATATGTAGCTCTTTTGTGTCTCTTTATAGCCAAGATGTCTTCTTTTTGTCGATCGCCTTTATTTCTTTGTCAGAAATCAAAACTTCATGGACTATGTGACTCAACATTCTCCCCCTTTTTGATTGATGACAAAATATATCTGAAGTTCTGAATCTCCCCCTGAATATGTGATCTCCCTAAGATTTTGTCTGTATTCTTTATATATATATATATATTCCTGCAAATAATTGTTAGCTCTGTGTATGCTTATGCACACTAATTATGGATCGTGTAATATGGACTGACAATATATGCGGAATGTTCTATACAAGTAAATATTTAATAAACTAACTATAACAATTCTCAGATATAGAATAGTAAATGCAGTAAACTGTAAAAATCACACCAGGGATTTTTATACTGGTTCGGACCTCCCGTCCTACGTCCAGTCCCAGACTTCTATCTGGATTTTCACTACCAACTACCTCGCTTCACCCGGAGGAACAGGTTTACAACACCCGAACAGCCGAACGGGATTTTGTTCCTCTTACAACACCGAGGACTTCAACAAAAACAAAAACAATTGTCGTTGACAACTTGTGCTCTTGATAACACGGATTTGTCACTTTTAGTACACCCTTCCTATAATCTTATCCTCAAAATATGTGAATGATGTTTGTGAAAATTGAAGGAAGTATATTACTTTTTGAATCAAAAGATATGAAATGATTTCAATGATTCAATAAGCAATTGAAATGTTTTAGAGCTCAAGACAGAGATCAATAGAATAGAGATTAGAATAATAGAATTGGTTATTTGGAATAATGATTTCATGATGTTTATATAAGAAATAAACAGTTGTAACCCTTTGTGAAAAGGTACAAACAAAGGTCATGATCATTGGTGAACAGAAAGAGAAGCAACCGTTGAAGAAAAGGAAGTGTCTATACGAAAGGTTGCTCTCTGTTTGAAAACGGTCGACAGGTCAAAAATGGCCGGTAGACAGGATTTCAAATATATAGACGTTATGTGCATGTGTGCACGTTCTTTGTGCAATTTACACAGAAACGGTCGACCGCCCAAAAACCTACCGGTCGACCGGTCCCTGTCAAATTGCACAATGAATGTGCAATGCCATTCAAACGTATATATATTGATTATATTGAGGTGCATGATTATTTGAGGATAGATTTTAACAAGTTTAACACTATTACAACATCAAATAATCAACCTATAATCTAGAGTACCATATGTAGCTCTTTTGTGTCTCTTTATAGCCAAGATGTCTTCTTTTTGTCGATCGCCTTTATTTCTTTGTCAGAAATCAAAACTTCATGGACTATGTGACTCAACATTCTCCCCCTTTTTGATTGATGACAACATATATCTGAAGTTCTGAATCTCCCCCTGAATATGTGATCTCCCTGAGATTTTGTCTGTATTCTTTATATATATATATATATATATATTCCTGCAAATAATTGTTAGCTCTGTGTATGCTTGTGCACACTAATTATGGATCGTGTAATATGGACTGACAATATATGCGGAATGTTCTATACAAGTAAATATTTAATAAACTAACTATAACAATTCTCAGATATAGAATAGTAAATGCAGTAAACTGTAAAAATCACACCAGGGATTTTTATACTGGTTCAGACCTCCCGTCCTACGTCCAGTCCCAGACTTCTATCTGGATTTTCACTACCAACTACCTCGCTTCACCCGGAGGAACAGGTTTACAACACCCGAACAGCCGAACGGGATTTTGTGCCTCTTACAACACCGAGGACTTCAACAAAAACAAATACAATTGTCGTTGACAACTTGTGCTCTTGATAACACGGATTTGTCACTTGTAGTACACCCTTCCTATAATCTTATCCTCAAAATATGTGAATGATGTTTGTGAAAATTGAAGGAAGTATATTACTTTTTGAATCAAAAGATATGAAATGATTTCAATGATTCAATAAGCAATTGAAATGTTTTAGAGCTCAAGACAGAGATCAATAGAATAGAGATTAGAATAATAGAATTGGTTATTTGGAATAATGATTTCATGATGTTTATATAAGAAATAAACAGTTGTACCCCTTTGTGAAAAGGTACAAACAAAGGTCATGATCATTGGTGAACAGAAAGAGAAGCAACCGTTGAAGAAAAGGAAGTGTCTATACGAAAGGTTGCTCTCTGTTTGAAAACGGCGACAGGTCAAAAATGGCCGGTAGACAGGATTTCAAATATATAGACGTTATGTGCATGTGTGCACGTTCTTTGTGCAATTTACACAGAAACGGTCGACCGCCCAAAAACCTACCGGTCGACCGGTCCCTGTCAAATTGCACAATGAATGTGCAATGCCATTCAAACGTATATATATTGATTATATTGAGGTGCATGATTATTTGAGGATAGATTTTAACAAGTTTAACACTATTACAACATCAAATAATCAACCTATAATCTAGAGTACCATATGTAGCTCTTTTGTGTCTCTTTATAGCCAAGATGTCTTCTTTTTGTCGATCGCCTTTATTTCTTTGTCAGAAATCAAAACTTCATGGACTATGTGACTCAACATTCTCCCCCTTTTTGATTGATGACAACATATATCTGAAGTTCTGAATCTCCCCCTGAATATGTGATCTCCCTAAGATTTTGTCTGTATTCTTTATATATATATATATATTCCTGCAAATAATTGTTAGCTCTGTGTATGCTTATGCACACTAATTATGGATCGTGTAATATGGACTGACAATATATGCGGAATGTTCTATACAAGTAAATATTTAATAAACTAACTATAACAATTCTCAGATATAGAATAGTAAATGCAGTAAACTGTAAAAATCACACCAGGGATTTTTATACTGGTTCGGACCTCCCGTCCTACGTCCAGTCCCAGACTTCTATCTGGATTTTCACTACCAACTACCTCGCTTCACCCGGAGGAATAGGTTTACAACACCCGAACAGCCGAACGGGATTTTGTGCCTCTTACAACACCGAGGACTTCAACAAAACAAATACAATTGTCGTTGACAACTTGTGCTCTTGATAACACGGATTTGTCACTTGTAGTACACCCTTCCTATAATCTTATCCTCAAAATATGTGAATGATGTTTGTGAAAATTGAAGGAAGTATATTACTTTTTGAATCAAAAGATATGAAATGATTTCAATGATTCAATAAGCAATTGAAATGTTTTAGAGCTCAAGACAGAGATCAATAGAATAGAGATTAGAATAATAGAATTGGTTATTTGGAATAATGATTTCATGATGTTTATATAAGAAATAAACAGTTGTAACCCTTTGTGAAAAGGTACAAACAAAGGTCATGATCATTGGTGAACAGAAAGAGAAGCAACCGTTGAAGAAAAGGAAGTGTCTATACGAAAGGTTGCTCTCTGTTTGAAAACGGTCGACAGGTCAAAAATGGCCGGTAGACAGGATTTCAAATATATAGACGTTATGTGCATGTGTGCACGTTCTTTGTGCAATTTACACAGAAACGGTCGACCGCCCAAAAACCTACCGATCGACCGGTCCCTGTCAAATTGCACAATGAATGTGCAATGCCATTCAAACGTATATATATTGATTATATTGAGGTGCATGATTATTTGAGGATAGATTTTAACAAGTTTAACACTATTACAACATCAAATAATCAACCTATAATCTAGAGTACCATATGTAGCTCTTTTGTGTCTCTTTATAGCCAAGATGTCTTCTTTTTGTCGATCGCCTTTATTTCTTTGTCAGAAATCAAAACTTCATGGACTATGTGACTCAACATTCTCCCCCTTTTTGATTGATGACAACATATATCTGAAGTTCTGAATCTCCCCCTGAATATGTGATCTCCCTGAGATTTTGTCTGTATTCTTTATATATATATATATATATATTCCTGCAAATAATTGTTAGCTCTGTGTATGCTTGTGCACACTAATTATGGATCGTGTAATATGGACTGACAATATATGCGGAATGTTCTATACAAGTAAATATTTAATAAACTAACTATAACAATTCTCAGATATAGAATAGTAAATGCAGTAAACTGTAAAAATCACACCAGGGATTTTTATACTGGTTCGGACCTCCCGTCCTACGTCCAGTCCCAGACTTCTATCTGGATTTTCACTACCAACTACCTCGCTTCACCCGGAGGAACAGGTTTACAACACCCGAACAGCCGAACGGGATTTTGTGCCTCTTACAACACCGAGGACTTCAACAAAAACAAATACAATTGTCGTTGACAACTTGTGCTCTTGATAACACGGATTTGTCACTTGTAGTACACCCTTCCTATAATCTTATCCTCAAAATATGTGAATGATGTTTGTGAAAATTGAAGGAAGTATATTACTTTTTGAATCAAAAGATATGAAATGATTTCAATGATTCAATAAGCAATTGAAATGTTTTAGAGCTCAAGACAGAGATCAATAGAATAGAGATTAGAATAATAGAATTGGTTATTTGGAATAATGATTTCATGATGTTTATATAAGAAATAAACAGTTGTACCCCTTTGTGAAAAGGTACAAACAAAGGTCATGATCATTGGTGAACAGAAAGAGAAGCAACTGTTGAAGAAAAGGAAGTGTCTATACGAAAGGTTGCTCTCTGTTTGAAAACGGCAACAGGTCAAAAATGGCCGGTAGACAGGATTTCAAATATATAGACGTTATGTGCATGTGTGCACGTTCTTTGTGCAATTTACACAGAAACGGTCGACCGCCCAAAAACCTACCGGTCGACCGGTCCCTGTCAAATTGCACAATGAATGTGCAATGCCATTCAAACGTTTATATATTGATTATATTGAGGTGCATGATTATTTGAGGATAGATTTTAACAAGTTTAACACTATTACAACATCAAATAATCAACCTATAATCTAGAGTACCATATGTAGCTCTTTTGTGTCTCTTTATAGCCAAGATGTCTTCTTTTTGTCGATCGCCTTTATTTCTTTGTCAGAAATCAAAACTTCATGGACTATGTGACTCAACATTCTCCCCCTTTTTGATTGATGACAACATATATCTGAAGTTCTGAATCTCCCCCTGAATATGTGATCTCCCTGAGATTTTGTCTGTATTCTTTATATATATATATATTCCTGCAAATAATTGTTAGCTCTGTGTATGCTTGTGCACACTAATTATGGATCGTGTAATATGGACTGACAATATACGCGGAATGTTCTATACAAGTAAATATTTAATAAACTAACTATAACAATTCTCAGATATAGAATAGTAAATGCAGTAAACTGTAAAAATCACACCAGGGATTTTTATACTGGTTCGGACCTCCCGTCCTACGTCCAGTCCCAGACTTCTATCTGGATTTTCACTACCAACTACCTCGCTTCACCCGGAGGAACAGGTTTACAACACCCGAACAGCCGAACGGGATTTTGTGCCTCTTACAACACCGAGGACTTCAAAAAAACAAATACAATTATCGTTGACAACTTGTGATCTTGATAACACGGATTTGTCACTTGTAGTACACCCTTCCTATAGTCTTATCCTCAAAATATGTGAATGATGTTTGTGAAAATTGAAGGAAGTATATTACTTTTTGAATCAAAAGATATGAAATGATTTCAATGATTCAATAAGCAATTGAAATGTTTTAGAGCTCAAGACAGAGATCAATAGAATAGAGATTAGAATAATAGAATTGGTTATTTGGAATAATGATTTCATGATGTTTATATAAGAAATAAACAGTTGTAACCCTTTGTGAAAAGGTACAAACAAAGGTCATGATCATTGGTGAACAGAAAGAGAAGCAACCGTTGAAGAAAAGGAAGTGTCTATACGAAAGGTTGCTCTCTGTTTGAAAACGGTCGACGGGTCAAAAATGGCCGGTAGACAGGATTTCAAATATATAGACGTTATGTGCATGTGTGCACGTTCTTTGTGCAATTTACACAGAAACGGTCGACCGCCCAAAAACCTACCGATCGACCGGTCCCTGTCAAATTGCACAAAGAATGTGCAATGCCATTCAAACGTATATATATTGATTATATTGAGGTGCATGATTATTTGAGGATAGATTTTAACAAGTTTAACACTATTACAACATCAAATAATCAACCTATAATCTAGAGTACCATATGTAGCTCTTTTGTGTCTCTTTATAGCCAAGATGTCTTCTTTTTGTCGATCGCCTTTATTTCTTTGTCAGAAATCAAAACTTTATGGACTATGTGACTCAACATTCTCCCCCTTTTTGATTGATGACAACATATATCTGAAGTTCTGAATCTCCCCCTGAATATGTGATCTCCCTGAGATTTTGTCTGTATTCTTTATATATATATATATATATTCCTGCAAATAATTATTAGCTCTGTGTATGCTTGTGCACACTAATTATGGATCGTGTAATATGGACTGACAATATATGCGGAATGTTCTATACAAGTAAATATTTAATAAACTAACTATAACAATTCTCAGATATATAATAGTAAATGCAGTAAACTGTAAAAATCACACCAGGGATTTTTATACTGGTTCGGACCTCCCGTCCTACGTCCAGTCCCAGACTTCTATCTGGATTTTCACTACCAACTACCTCGCTTCACCCGGAGGAACAGGTTTACAACACCCGAACAGCCGAACGGGATTTTGTGCCTCTTACAACACCGAGGACTTCAACAAAAACAAATACAATTGTCGTTGACAACTTGTGCTCTTGATAACACGGATTTGTCACTTGTAGTACACCCTTCCTATAATCTTATCCTCAAAATATGTGAATGATGTTTGTGAAAATTGAAGGAAGTATATTACTTTTTGAATCAAAAGATATGAAATGATTTCAATGATTCAATAAGCAATTGAAATGTTTTAGAGCTCAAGACAGAGATCAATAGAATAGAGATTAGAATAATAGAATTGGTTATTTGGAATAATGATTTCATGATGTTTATATAAGAAATAAACAGTTGTACCCCTTTGTGAAAAGGTACAAACAAAGGTCATGATCATTGGTGAACAGAAAGAGAAGCAACTGTTGAAGAAAAGGAAGTGTCTATACGAAAGGTTGCTCTCTGTTTGAAAACGGCGACAGGTCAAAAATGGCCGGTAGACAGGATTTCAAATATATAGACGTTATGTGCATGTGTGCACGTTCTTTGTGAAATTTACACAGAAACGGTCGACCGCCCAAAAACCTACCGGTCGACCGGTCCCTGTCAAATTGCACAATGAATGTGCAATGCCATTCAAACGTTTATATATTGATTATATTGAGGTGCATGATTATTTGAGGATAGATTTTAACAAGTTTAACACTATTACAACATCAAATAATCAACCTATAATCTAGAGTACCATATGTAGCTCTTTTGTGTCTCTTTATAGCCAAGATGTCTTCTTTTTGTCGATCGCCTTTATTTCTTTGTCAGAAATCAAAACTTCATGGACTATGTGACTCAACATTCTCCCCCTTTTTGATTGATGACAACATATATCTGAAGTTCTGAATCTCCCCCTGAATATGTGATCTCCCTGAGATTTTGTCTGTATTCTTTATATATATATATATTCCTGCAAATAATTGTTAGCTCTGTGTATGCTTGTGCACACTAATTATGGATCGTGTAATATGGACTGACAATATACGCGGAATGTTCTATACAAGTAAATATTTAATAAACTAACTATAACAATTCTCAGATATAGAATAGTAAATGCAGTAAACTGTAAAAATCACACCAGGGATTTTTATACTGGTTCGGACCTCCCGTCCTACGTCCAGTCCCAGACTTCTATCTGGATTTTCACTACCAACTACCTCGCTTCACCCGGAGGAACAGGTTTACAACACCCGAACAGCCGAACGGGATTTTGTGCCTCTTACAACACCGAGGACTTCAACAAAACAAATACAATTATCGTTGACAACTTGTGATCTTGATAACACGGATTTGTCACTTGTAGTACACCCTTCCTATAGTCTTATCCTCAAAATATGTGAATGATGTTTGTGAAAATTGAAGGAAGTATATTACTTTTTGAATCAAAAGATATGAAATGATTTCAATGATTCAATAAGCAATTGAAATGTTTTAGAGCTCAAGACAGAGATCAATAGAATAGAGATTAGAATAATAGAATTGGTTATTTGGAATAATGATTTCATGATGTTTATATAAGAAATAAACAGTTGTAACCCTTTGTGAAAAGGTACAAACAAAGGTCATGATCATTGGTGAACAGAAAGAGAAGCAACCGTTGAAGAAAAGGAAGTGTCTATACGAAAGGTTGCTCTCTGTTTGAAAACGGTCGACGGGTCAAAAATGGCCGGTAGACAGGATTTCAAATATATAGACGTTATGTGCATGTGTGCACGTTCTTTGTGCAATTTACACAGAAACGGTCGACCGCCCAAAAACCTACCGATCGACCGGTCCCTGTCAAATTGCACAATGAATGTGCAATGCCATTCAAACGTATATATATTGATTATATTGAGGTGCATGATTATTTGAGGATAGATTTTAACAAGTTTAACACTATTACAACATCAAATAATCAACCTATAATCTAGAGTACCATATGTAGCTCTTTTGTGTCTCTTTATAGCCAAGATGTCTTCTTTTTGTCGATCGCCTTTATTTCTTTGTCAGAAATCAAAACTTTATGGACTATGTGACTCAACATTCTCCCCCTTTTTGATTGATGACAACATATATCTGAAGTTCTGAATCTCCCCCTGAATATGTGATCTCCCTGAGATTTTGTCTGTATTCTTTATATATATATATATATATTCCTGCAAATAATTATTAGCTCTGTGTATGCTTGTGCACACTAATTATGGATCGTGTAATATGGACTGACAATATATGCGGAATGTTCTATACAAGTAAATATTTAATAAACTAACTATAACAATTCTCAGATATATAATAGTAAATGCAGTAAACTGTAAAAATCACACCAGGGATTTTTATACTGGTTCGGACCTCCCGTCCTACGTCCAGTCCCAGACTTCTATCTGGATTTTCACTACCAACTACCTCGCTTCACCCGGAGGAACAGGTTTACAACACCCGAACAGCCGAACGGGATTTTGTGCCTCTTACAACACCGAGGACTTCAACAAAAACAAATACAATTGTCGTTGACAACTTGTGCTCTTGATAACACGGATTTGTCACTTGTAGTACACCCTTCCTATAATCTTATCCTCAAAATATGTGAATGATGTTTGTGAAAATTGAAGGAAGTATATTACTTTTTGAATCAAAAGATATGAAATGATTTCAATGATTCAATAAGCAATTGAAATGTTTTAGAGCTCAAGATAGAGATCAATAGAATAGAGATTAGAATAATAGAATTGGTTATTTGGAATAATGATTTCATGATGTTTATATAAGAAATAAACAGTTGTACCCCTTTGTGAAAAGGTACAAACAAAGGTCATGATCATTGGTGAACAGAAAGAGAGGCAACCGTTGAAGAAAAGGAAGTGTCTATACGAAAGGTTGCTCTCTGTTTGAAAACGGCGACAGGTCAAAAATGGCCGGTAGACAGGATTTCAAATATATAGACGTTATGTGCATGTGTGCACGTTCTTTGTGCAATTTACACAGAAACGGTCGACCGCCCAAAAACCTACCGGTCGACCGGTCCCTGTCAAATTGCACAATGAATGTGCAATGCCATTCAAACGTATATATATTGATTATATTGAGGTGCATGATTATCTGAGGATAGATTTTAACAAGTTTAACACTATTACAACATCAAATAATCAACCTATAATCTAGAGTACCATATGTAGCTCTTTTGTGTCTCTTTATAGCCAAGATGTCTTCTTTTTGTCGATCGCCTTTATTTCTTTGTCAGAAATCAAAACTTCATGGACTATGTGACTCAACATTCTCCCCCTTTTTGATTGATGACAACATATATCTGAAGTTCTGAATCTCCCCCTGAATATGTGATCTCCCTGAGATTTTGTCTGTATTCTTTATATATATATATATTCCTGCAAATAATTGTTAACTCTGTGTATGCTTATGCACACTAATTATGGATCGTGTAATATGGACTGACAATATATGCGGAATGTTCTATACAAGTAAATATTTAATAAACTAACTATAACAATTCTCAGATATAGAATAGTAAATGCAGTAAACTGTAAAAATCACACCAGGGATTTTTATACTGGTTCGGACCTCCCGTCCTACGTCCAGTCCCAGACTTCTATCTGGATTTTCACTACCAACTACCTCGCTTCACCCGAGGGAACCGGTTTACAACACCCGAACAGCCGAACGGGATTTTGTGCCTCTTACAACACCGAGGACTTCAACAAAAACAAATACAATTGTCGTTGACAACTTGTGCTCTTGATAACACGGATTTGTCACTTGTAGTACACCCTTCCTATCATCTTATCCTCAAAATATGTGAATGATGTTTGTGAAAATTGAAGGAAGTATATTACTTTTTGAATCAAAAGATATGAAATGATTTCAATGATTCAATAAGCAATTGAAATGTTTTAGAGCTCAAGACAGAGATCAATAGAATAGAGATTAGAATAATAGAATTGGTTATTTGGAATAATGATTTCGTGATGTTTATATAAGGAATAAACGGTTGTAACCCTTTGTGAAAAGGTACAAACAAAGGTCATGATCATTGGTGAACAGAAAGAGAAGCAACCGTTGAAGAAAAGGAAGTGTCTATACGAAAGGTTGCTCTCTGTTTGAAAACGGTCGACAGGTCAAAAATGGCCGGTAGACAGGATTTCAAATATATAGACGTTATGTGCATGTGTGCACGTTCTTTGTGCAATTTACACAGAAACGGTCGACCGCCCAAAAACCTACCGGTCGACCGGTCCCTGTCAAATTGCACAATGAATGTGCAATGCCATTCAAACGTATATATATTGATTATATTGAGGTGCATGATTATTTGAGGATAGATTTTAACAAGTTTAACACTATTACAACATCAAATAATCAACCTATAATCTAGAGTACCATATGTAGGTCTTTTGTGTCTCTTTATAGCCAAGATGTCTTCTTTTTGTCGATCGCCTTTATTTCTTTGTCAGAAATCAAAACTTCATGGACTATGTGACTCAACATTCTCCCCCTTTTTGATTGATGACAACATATATCTGAAGTTCTGAATCTCCCCTTGAATATGTGATCTCCCTGAGATTTTGTCTGTATTCTTTATATATATATATATATATATATATTCCTGCAAATAATTGTTAGCTCTGTGTATGCTTGTGCACACTAATTATGGATCGTGTAATATGGACTGACAATATATGCGGAATGTTCTATACAAGTAAATATTTAATAAACTAACTATAACAATTCTCAGATATAGAATAGTAAATGCAGTAAACTGTAAAAATCACACCAGGGATTTTTATACTGGTTCGGACCTCCCGTCCTACGTCCAGTCCCAGACTTCTATCTGGATTTTCAGTACCAACTACCTCGCTTCACCCGGAGGAACAGGTTTACAACACCCGAACAGCCGAACGGGATTTTGTGCCTCTTACAACACCGAGGACTTCAACAAAAACAAATACAATTGTCGTTGACAACTTGTGCTCTTGATAACACGGATTTGTCACTTGTAGTACACCCTTCCTATAATCTTATCCTCAAAATATGTGAATGATGTTTGTGAAAATTGAAGGATGTATATTACTTTTTGAATCAAAAGATATGAAATGATTTCAATGATTCAATAAGCAATTGAAATGTTTTAGAGCTCAAGACAGAGATCAATAGAATAGAGATTAGAATAATAGAATTGGTTATTTGGAATAATGATTTCATGATGTTTATATAAGAAATAAACAGTTGTAACCCTTTGTGAAAAGGTACAAACAAAGGTCATGATCATTGGTGAACAGAAAGAGAAGCAACCGTTGAAGAAAAGGAAGTGTCTATACGAAAGGTTGCTCTCTGTTTGAAAACGGTCGACAGGTCAAAAATGGCCGGTAGACAGGATTTCAAATATATAGACGTTATGTGCATGTGTGCACGTTCTTTGTGCAATTTACACAGAAACGGTCGACCGCCCAAAAACCTACCGGTCGACCGGTCCCTGTCAAATTGCACAATGAATGTGCAATGCCATTCAAACGTATATATATTGATTATATTGAGGTGCATGATTATTTGAGGATAGATTTTAACAAGTTTAACACTATTACAACATCAAATAATCAACCTATAATCTAGAGTACCATATGTAGCTCTTTTGTGTCTCTTTATAGCCAAGATGTCTTCTTTTGTCGATCGCCTTTATTTCTTTGTCAGAAATCAAAACTTCATGGACTATGTGACTCAACAAACGGTTGCAAACTTTATTTTTTAAAGTCGTGTTTGATCTTTAGGCAAGAATTATATTAAATTTATTAACCGTATATGATTTATTCATTATATATATATATATATTAAGATTTATAATATAGATTCAAAGTAAAAGTATGACATGACATAAGCAGAACAGTACCAAATTGCAACTAAGAATATTTGATTTCACAACATAGTTGCAAAAGAATCCTCATATAATTTGTTTGTATATACAATAAATTAACTTCGATGAAAATTAGCACAAAAAAGAGTATTTGGCCCAGATCAATATATATATATATGTATGTATGTAATGAAAAAAATTAGCAATTTTAACTTGCCGAACAAGGAGAATATTCCAAGGGTTATTGGCGACTCACCGATGGTGAGTAAGTACCACTTAGCCTGCTGATTATTTAACATAAATGATTGTAGTTTACAGTCAAAAAATTTGTTTTACAAATGCTATCAGAATATAGTAAATTTACCTATATAGTGGAGAAGTTGGGATGTACTCAGGGCTTACATAATAATCATTATATGGACAAGAAACAAAATGAACTAATGAAAATTAAAGATGTCGATCAGTCTATGATCTATGATATATTAATATTGCATGACCTGATACGTGATTTCAATTCAGCCATACCGTGAGCCACATTTACGCAGTCCATAGCTCCATCTCACTTTCACATATCCAACTACTTATCCTTGGTGAATAAATATTGGATTGCACTACTTATCTAATAATATTTGACTCTAATAGATTCAAATAAACACAACTTTTGTACAATGGCTATAAAGATCATTTGGTTATCCAGTAATATAAACAAATTTAAACAGATAGTAATTTAACAAAAACTACATCATATTATTTTCTAACACTGTTATTCTGTAAGATTGTGTAATGACCCGCCTTTTCGACCATCAAAGGTCAACATCAAATACATCCACGGTATTCAAATACCGAACATTCAATCGTTGAAAAGACAGATTTTTAGGGTAAAATAAAAAGAACAATACAGAAAAGGACAGGGGAAACATAATCTCGTAGCGGAAACGATAACATATAATATAATAAAGACAGTATAAACTGTAACTACAAGATACAAGGTACATCAGAGTTAAAAACAAACCTTATCAACTGGACAGTTATGAATTTCCCGACCTTATAATTGTTGATAGGTATACAATATAATACAGAGGAAAATAAAAATATTACGGCAGGTGAACACCCAACTCTACTCCATGAGCTTCATGTCCCACCAACAATAACCTATAAACATACTAGGTCTAACCTGAACATTATAATAAAATAACACCCGGATCGGTCTGGAAACCAGGGTAAGAAAATTCAAGTAATATGGTGAACATTTATTAATTCTGTGAGACACGCTGCTAAACATGGAATTGGTTTTTACCTCACAAGAACAACTTCCTTACACGAAGAAATGGAAACACATCAGAATAACAATCCAAACAAGAAAGAATGAATACAGACAAGATCAAAATCCAAACTTGAAGCATGGACACAAATAATTAAACATTGAGAAGAGCTGCAGACACTTCTCGATGCAATTAAGAAAATGATTCAAAGATTTGAATTAAGTAATGAAAGGGAAATTTTCCAAAATAACTAGGAGGGTATGCACCCTTTATGGCAAGTATACCTTCAGACAATACTCGAGAGGGTCATTTTCTCTGTGATTCTCTCGGGAACTCTAAGCTGGACCATGCCAATCTTACCGAGAATCTGAGTATTTGACATCTTCGCAAGCATACCACCGAATCCAATCTAGAGTAGATGTGAAGATGCACTAATGGGAGAAACCCCACATAGCTTGGCCCCCAATCGCTTTCTAGTTTTAGTCATTGCCGATAAAGGATAACGACGCTCAAATGAGCAACGAATCATCTTAAATTGTCGACAAAAGAAGAAAAGATTAATTCCAAGGTTCGAATAGAAATAAGGAAAATGAATTTATCCAACATGACTAGGGGGTGCGCCCTACATCGAAAGTATACCCCTAGATAAAGTATACATGAGAGCTCATGCCAAACATGCATCACTCTTGGAAAATTCCAAGCTGGACCCTACCTCTCACGAGCATCCAAATATACTCACAACAACGCGTGCATGCTACCAACAACTTTCTAGATAAATGTGAATATATCCTAATGGGCGTGACCCACATGACTCGGATTCCACTCGCTCTTTTGTTTTAGTTATTCGCGGTGTTGGATGCCAATGCTGAAAATGAGCGACAAATGATCTTAGATTGACGAAGCACAAGGAATGATATCAAAATCTATAGTTAAGAAATCAACTATCGAAAGTAAACGAATGATTGTATATGGGTTTTAGATCGCATACACTTGTCACCAATAAACGAATCAAGATTCAAAACATTTGATTCTTACTTGTGCTTAGTTTTCACATCAAATTTTTTGGTAAAACACATTAAAAACACTCTTTAAAAATATATATTTTAAAGGGGCAAATTATATTTCTAAGTGTATTAAAAAGTTACACCTAGCATTATTTTCAAACATTTCTTTTTAAAGATTTCCACACTTATAAACTATCATTTATAAATTTTAAAAACCATATTAATTAAGACAATAAATCAAGTTATAATCATTTTATTTATTTATTTAAACATCATTAATTATCCTAACAATAATAGATCAAATTTATTATCATTTATAAATTTAAAACAACTTTAATTATCTTGAAAGATAATAAATCAAATTTATAATCATTTATATACTTAAAACAACGTTAATTATCCCAGAAGATAATAAATCATATTTGTAATCTTTTTTGAATTTAAAACTACGTTGATTATTCCGAAGTAAAATAAATCAAATTTATAATCTTTTATAAATTTAAACCATTTTTTTTGGCAAAGCCAGCGGAGTTAACTGGTCCCCTACCAGTTTATTGAAGCACTCAGGAAAAATAAAGCTAACCTAAACATACTTAGGTCAGAGAAAACAAAGGAAAACAAGGGAAGATAAGAAATGAAAAAAAAGGAAAAAAAGAAAACCTAGAAATAGGTGCTCCGATCACACAAGGGAAAACAACATCACACTGAAAAACAAAGAACACATAAGAACAACAGATGATGCTCAAAGACCAATAGCATTATATAATGCCTGTGAGAACTGGAACGGAGAGTATTTCATCCCCAAACTAATTTCATGCAGTAAACAGTGTATCAACTGCCTTTGTGTTCTCCTTTTTGCACCAAATACAACTGAATTTCTTTCATGCCATATGACTATTACAAAGACCTTTAGGGTGAACAGAAGGATGAAAGAATCCATTTCTCTCCATCTAGTAGCTTTATATATCAAAGCCCATTTCAGCGAGCTATTAGCATTAGCATTAGTTCTGCCAATCCTTTGCATGATACTATTCCAAATATAGAATATATATGAGCAGTTGAAGAATAAGTGGAGGGTATTCTCCTTATAGACTGAGCAGAAGGGGAACAACAAATCAGTTGTGATACCCTTGTGATACAAATTCGATTTTGTATTGATTTCATTGTTAAATTTTTTCCAAAGAAGCAAATTCTCTCTTTCTGTGTTATGTCTCAACCATATTCTCTTACTCCAGCTGAAGCTAGGATTACTTGTGTCTGTTGACAGGTTTTTATAAACTAATGATATGCTGAATTCACTTTCTTTGTTTGTCCATTTGATGTCATCTTTTGTACATAGAGACAATGCTTTGTCATTGAACTGAGTCCATAGCTGACGTATGACCTGATTACTGGAGTAAGGAAGACTGACATGGCGATGATGGATGAACTAATATGCTTTAGCACTGAGAGGGATCCCAGTTTGACATATTTGTTGTGGATTCAAAACATTGGCTAATATAAGTCCAGTTTCCAGCCAAGGATTGAACCAGAAACTTACCTTACCTCTATGAGCAACTGACAATTTAACCAGAGGAAGCAAAGCATTTTTAAGCTTGAATATACTTCTCCATGTCCAACTACAATTTTGGGGGGGCATCGTATTCCAAAAGCACTTATTTCCTATGATGTGTGCTTTGGACCATCTTACCCGATATTAGTTTTTGAACTTTGCAAATCATCGACATATTTTGCAAATGCTGCCTTATTCTACAGATCCAACCTTTTAATTCCCAGACCCCCCATAGCTTTAATTTTTTCAAGTTTGGAAAAGGAGCATGGTATCAGTTTTTGTGTGTAGATGCTTCCATTCCAAAAGAACCTTAGTATAGCACTCCTTATCATTTGTATTAACTTTGCTAGAAGCACAAAGGTCCTCATCCAGCAAGTTGTCATTGAGAATATGACTGAGTTTATCAAAGTGAGTCTTCCTGCTTGGCTAAGGAATATGTTCGACCATATGTCAATTTTAGCAAGGATTCTATCAAATAGAGGGATACATTGGGCTTTAGTGATTCTAGATGTTGCCAGAGGGAGGCCAAGATAGCTGAGAGCTTCATCAGTTGGATGTAGTGATGTTGCATTATAAAGAGAGGATTTGTACACTTCAGAAACACCTACAACAAGGATATTTGACTTGGTCATATTAATTTTAAGGCCTGTGATGGAGTGAAATAGAGAAAGTCCTTCAAGAATGGCACTGATAGATTCCATAGTTGGCTTAGTGAAGACCACCAAGTCGTCAGCAAACATGAAAGAGGTTATTTGTGGCTCTTTACATTTAGGGTGGAGCATAAATCTCCCAGACTGGACCAATTGTAAGAATATTTGTGTTAACAATTCCATAACTATAATAAATAGATAAGCAGAAAGAGGATCTCCCTGCCTAATGCCTTGCTTGCTTCTAAAGTAGCCAATATTGTTTCCATTGACCTTTATGGAGTACCTTGCTGTGGAGATACAAGCATATATCCATGCCACTATATGAGTAGGGAAGTTCATTTATGACACGATCCTAATTATTGAGTCCCATTGAAGACTATCAAAACTTTTGAGATGTCTAATTTCAGCATAGCTCTAGAAGAAATTTGTTTGTTGTTATAGCCTCTCAGCAGTTCATTTGACACCAAAACATTACCAAGAATATTTTTGGTTGGAAGGAATGCTGCCTGGTTGGTAGAGATTATGTGGGGGAGGACTAACTTAAGTCTGCTTGCAATAATTTTTGAGATGCATTTGTATATTGTGTTGCAACAAGATATAGGTCTGAATTGGTGAACATGGTCAGCATTTTTGATTTTAGGGATTAAAGCTATGTTGGTTGAATTGATAGAGTGAAGCATTTTGCATTTGTTGAAGAAGTTATGAACTGCTTTATATATTTTTTCTCAATGATGGCCCATCAAGATGTATAGAAATAGGCATTAAATCCATCCGGTCCACCGCAAGAGTTAGAATTTAGTGAGAATAATGCTTCCTTAATCTTAGAGTTAGAGATAGCTTCACCTAATAAGAGGCAGTCATTTTCATTAATATGAGGGTGTTCAATATTTCCCAGTTTCTGAAGGTCTGGAGTGAATGCATTGTGATTACCCAACAACTCCCTAAAGTACTTTAAAAACATCTCATTAATGACCAATGGATCAGTTTGAGTTTCATCATTATCATTGAGTAATGCATTAATATTTTCTCTTTGATGTTTTGCTTTAAGAGAAGAATGATAAAATGTGGAGTTCCTTTCTCCTTAAGAAAATCATTGCTATCTAATCTTTTGATTTATCATTTTAGCCTCCATAATCAAGGCTTCATTAAGTTGAATTGAGATTTCAGATTCTTTCCTTGCCAAAGCCACATCATCCATATTTTGTTGCATATCAGTCTGCACTTTATTTAATTCTTCTTTCAAAACTGATGAAGCAAGAGCACCCTTCCCATATTTCTTCTTGGACTACTCCTTTAATGCCACTTTAGTTGCCCGAAGCTTGCACTGCAAAATAAACATAGGATTACCATGATAAGTGTTAGACCATGTTCTATTAACTATTTCAAAAAACTCTATGTCTTGGGCCCAAACATTAAAAAATTTAAAACTTGGATTTCCTATCAGGGCAGCATCACCAAAGGTAAGTATTTGAGGGGAATGGTCAGAGTGGCCAGGTAAGGGGAGATGATTGAAAAGATTAGGCCACTTGGATAAGGTGATAGCATTACAAAAAACATGGCAATTCTTTAAAATGTACAAGGGGAGTTTCTACTTGAGTTATTCCAAGAAAAGGAGACTCCAGTACATTTGACTTCAATTCGGTTGGAGTCTTCTATTGCATTGTTGAGGGGTTTAATCTCATTCAAGGACAAGGGGTTGCCTCCATATCTGTCAGAGAGACTGCTGGAACAGTTGAAGTCCCCTAAGACAATCCAAGGATGGGAATCTTGTCTAAAGGAAGGAATAAGGTTGAAGAGGCTTTGTCTTGCATTGACAGTATTTTTAGCATAAACAAAGGATAAATAAAATGAGGAGGAGGTTGGAAGATGAATGGAGTGTAAGTGATTGACTTGCATGGTGGAAAGGATGGGAGTGATTGAAAAAGTTATAGGATCATGTAAAATAAAGATTCTACTATATGGAGCTTTACATAGGTTGTGTTAGTGAACCCAAGTGGGATTGATGTACTGAGCTGCTCTACTGGAGAGAGTAGAGTTGAGTTCAGTTCTAATATTGCTAGCATCTTCAACTTGTAATCTCTGATGATTTTTTTACATTGATCAAGCTTTATGTCATTATGTGCTCCTCTAATTTTCCATGCCCCTATGCTGTGTAACATTGAGTAAACTGGAGGAAGGAGTTAAGTTTCTTTTTATTTCCCCTGGTCATGACTGGGGTCTGTTGTTCTTTGATAAGAGGGATGATTTGTATTGATGCTCCTTTACAGTTCATGTCTCTATCAAGTGATTTTCCTCTTTTGTTTTTCTTTAAATTGGATGGGGTGAGCTGGGTGGAGGTAGAAGTGCAGGTAGAGGTTAGATTATGAGAGGAGAGGATGGTCAGAGAGGGAGCAATCCATGCCGAAGGAGAGTGAATGCGACCATAATGATTAGGGAGTGAGGGAGGCTCAGGTGGAAAGGATTTGGTTGAGGTATAGGTGGGAGAGGTGGATAGTTCATTGAGAGGGTTATAAGAAGTGTTCTGCACGTGCACAACTTGCATGCTAATGTCACTTGAGTTTTGCATGGACAGGTAGCAGTTATTTAGGAGGTGGAATAAGGACAAAACTGTTTTTTGAAGTGTTCTCTTAATATTCTGGTTGAATTTCTCTACTGTTTGGTTCATCTGCTTCTTGTATCTCTTTTATGCTTCCTTGTTCATTTTCAGTGTTTGGGTTAGCTTCTTTCATAGTTGTGTTATTAGCTTGACATTCATTTACATAACTTGTCTCATTCTGTGTTGGTTTTTTGTTGTTGCTTAATATACCATCACTGCTTTGTGAATCTGTGTGAACCAACACATCATCCATTTGCTCCTCAACCTCCACATTTAATTGCTCATCCACTTCATTCATCTCATTCAGGATATCATATTTATTATTTGTACTTATCATTATTTGATCTACCTTTTCATCAAATATATCAGTATTTATTTTGACTTCAGCAGTTGCAATTTCAATTTCTCCCTCTTCTGTTTCTTTTTCTCCCTCCTTATTTAAGTTATTTTCTTCATGTGTTTCATTTTCATTTATTCCCTGTTATATTTCTGCCTCCTTTCCACTTCCAATTTTTTCCTTAACTACAGCACTTTCATTATCATTCTCCACTTCTTTTCCTGCATGAATGCTTGTCCTTCTTTTGTAGTTGTTCGCAATTTGCCATTTAGCCTTTTTCTTATTTACTGATTTCTTAATAACTGGTTTTATCCCCTGACCTTCCTGTTTCTTCTCCTCACACTTTTTAGCATTATCTTCCTCTTGGCAGTAATGTTCTTTTTGTTTGTCACACTCCATCATATTATGACCAAATACTTTACATTTAATACATATTTTTGGTTTCCATGGATATTTAACCTCCACATTCTGACTTCCTCCAAGCAGCTGAACTGGGAATGAATCGGGCAGGATTTGATTTGGTTTTACTTCAATCAAACATTTAGCATAGTCTAGCCTCTCAATCTTCTCAGTTGATTCATCTAAGCAGAGCACCTTACCAAGCCTATTGGCTAACCAGTTGATAACATATGGCGACCATGAGAATATGGGAATGTTGTAGAACCTAACCCAAATTGGTACTGTGGTGATGCTACCACAAACATTGCCTATTGTAGGGTCCCAGGGTTTGATTATGAATAGCTTGTTTCTCATAAAAATGGGGTCACTAAGAAGAATTTTTTCTTCACAAGAGAAAAGAAAAAGGAAGACAAAACCATCTGATTTAACTTTGATAGATCCTTTAAGTTTCCATACTCGCTTGAGATTATATATTACGGTTGAATAAGATAGAGGTTTGTCGAGAAAAAAACCTACTATATATTCATTCCAAACCTGAGTTCTTGCATCTACAACTTCAGTGGGAGGAACGAGATTGTCACCATTAAAGGTAGGGCACATGCCAACAAGGATGTACTTCCCCGCATTCCTTGGTTTATTGTGGAATAAAGAAGTCAATTTCTGTTGAACAGCGGGTAGGGAAGGGGAAGAGGAGGGAGGAACAGAGAGGACAGGTAAATGTGGGAAAGATGAAGGTGTTGGAACTAGACTAGCCTGTAGTGGAAGTTATGAGTGAATTTCAAAAAAAATTCCTCATTGGATCTTTTATTGGGCCTATGAAGTCTAACTGAATTAGAACATTTCTAAATTTCATTTAAATAAAATCATTTATTTTATTTAAATATATTAAGATATGAAATTAATTTTATTTGATTTAGTTTATACATAAATGTATCGTATACATATATGTGAGTGCATGTGTAACATAATAATCCGTGAAACGTATAATATGCCCATATGTAGATGTTGGGATTTACATCGCAACAGATATATTAGCTCATTTACTATGTCATGTATGTTGTCCAAATATGTGCATGTATATGTGTTACAAAAAAAATATACACACACACATATGTATGTATAAAGATATTATATATAATATATGAACATAAAACATTTATATATAGATAAATATATATATAGAAAGAGAGAGAACAATTATTAAAAATTATTTATAATTCAAAATTAACTTAGTTTTGCAAACATAATAATTTTAGTATTCTAATTTGTATATATTATGAATAAAATAATGTTTTCATCAATAAATAATTAACATAAAATAATCTATTGATGAAAATTCAAATTTTTCAATTTTTAAAAATCTAGTATCATAAAATAAAGCTTATGAAAAATTTGGAGATTTTTCAAAGTTGAATTTTTTTTTAAACAAATACATTGATTTCAGCAATAATTATTTAATATAAAATAAGAAATTATTAAAACTTTAAATTTTAAAATTTCAGAAATTCTATGATTATGAATGAAAGGTTACAAAAAATTTTAAAGAATTTTTCAATTAAATTATTATCTTTAATAAATCATAAACAATTTTTCCGAAATAATATTAATTATTAAAAATAACAAACTTTATTGAAAAATTCCTAATTTTTTTATATGTTTTTGCAATGATATAATATTTTTTAAAATATAAAATTGAATTTTTATGTAATAATTATTTTATATATAATAAACAATTCAAAAATTCAATAAATTTTAATTTAAAAATATGAATATATGTATGATAATTAGTTTTTGAATTTGTAAATTCATATTATATATAAATAAGTATACTAAATTTTTTAAATCACACACACACACACAAATATATATATATATATCTTATATATACATATATGCTATTATGAGAGAAATATACACTAATATATATATATATATGAATTTATTAATAAATATATATAAAACAATTATTAATGACAAAAATTGATTTTGTACAGTAAACAACATTTGTCTATACATAAATCAAATAGTATAATAAACAAATTATGCACATAACCAAACTGATTTGTGACAACCACGTCTATATACAAAAATATCACCTAACTAAACATATAGTAGCAATATATTTAAACAGATATGAAATTGCTCATTATAGGATCATAGAATATAATTTAATTACTATAATATGAATTAAAATTATCAATTTAATGATGCCTTTGAATCCACGTTGAAGCAATGACTTCCCTTCCTTTTACTGTTCTTGAGTCGTCAGATTGCAAGTCCGGAATCACCAACCTCTAACTACCGGATAATATTATTTTAATTTGAAATATATTTGAGAATTTTGAAGTGGATTGAGAGCTATGTTTTAATCAGCAATGTAGAAGGTAATGGCGGCCAAAAATTGTTCATCATTATTTTTAGAGATACATACATACATACATACATATGTATGTATATATATATATATATATATATATATATATATATATATATATATATATATATAGGGTTGTATTAGAGAGAAACATGGAAAAACTTTTTACCCATTCTCATTTGATCTCAACCCATTATCTCCAAGCCAATTCCCTATGTTTTAGCCACCCCTAGACCTTCCCAAAACCGAAATTTTGCAGCCCAAATGATGGGCCTTAAACCCATCTAAGCCAAAGCCAAAATACTATGCAATTAAATAATCGCTTGGCGATATTGTATATCGATCGATATATTTATAACTGTTATAAATATATATAACATTATTTATTTCTCAAATCATATTCAAATTTTATAACTAATATTTCATAAATATTAATTTATTTATAACAATTATAAACTAATAAAATCGTTCGGTCTTAAGGGAATTCATCATTTCGGTTGTGTTACTCTTGGGTGTAAATTTGCTCTGCGATTAACATCGAACTATTCTAATGTTAACGTTCACATGTCACTTAGCAGGTGGTGTGACATTATAGCCAAATTTTTTGCTTACTCATTTTCGTAAAAATCCAATTTTAGTTTAATAAGCGTTACCTGGTTGTGACATTTGTTTACATCAATTCTCTTCGTCAAAACTATATCACTTTGGACTTATGGAATTTGGTAATGGTCAAAATTCCAACCTCATCCACATTCAACTTTATAGTCCAAATACAAAGTCCTTGGTTCAATAATAACAATTATTATTAACCGAAATGCTCTGGCCAAAGACTTTGACTTTAAGTTGACAGTGATATTAATCGCATATAACTGAGGAGACGAATCCTCTCTTGAATAGTGCTTCACTTCCAATGCTTCCACTCGACCCAACTATAGTCACTCGATGGACGCCATGCCATGATTTGGCTATAATCAAAGCGGAGCTTTCATATTAAAGATCCACAGTATTCTCAAGTCGAGAGAACTATGTAAATCAGTCACATCGATATTTTCTGTTTGACCTTAGTTATATTAACTAACAGAAAACTATCGAGTGAGTCGTTCCATAGTTATCCAATAACTATTAGTACGTAACCCCTAGGTGCCCCCAGTAGTCATGAGTAATACACTGCCCAACATTTGGAGAGCGTTACGTACTCCAGTCTCAACGGATACATCGATATCCAGTCTCGATGCATCTTGACTAGAAACATTTAAAATGGTATATTTGTTTTGTTGTGATAAATTATTCATGGTTACAACACTTTGTAACTACTATCACAAAATATATCATTTATGGATTTTTCTATTAAATATACTTTTAATTAAGTTAATTAATTAATATAATCACATTATATCAAGTATATAATAGGAAGTAAATACCTTTTATTTCGAACAAGATTGGTCAACGAGTTAGATATATGTAACAAATTACATAATTGCCCCTAGGGCATACCCCTAACTCTATCAATCTCCCACTTGCACTTGGGGTCAATTATGGAATCTAATTCCAACTTCTCTAATCAGTTTTCTCAAAACCAATTAGGTCAGTCCCTTAGTGAATGGGTATGCTATTATGTTTTAATTATCTACTTTGTCGATTAACTCTCTCTGACACTGATAAACTGCCTTTATCATGTCGAACGGTTCGAAGTATGTCTTTCGACTTCTAGTGAGCTTTAAGTTCTATCATGACCAATTTCATGACGTTGTTATCTTATAACAATATTATGGGATTCTCAACATTTGGAATCACCTTTGGCTCAATTATAAATTTGTGCATTTATATCTATATACATTGGTTTATTGTAGCACTATTCAAGTTAATGTTCTCAACATTTCATTGAATCGACCACAATCAATTTTATTTTGAAACATTTTCAAATTCAAGATTTTAACTTGAATTTTATCGTTGACATGTTATACTCAATATCACTTATAAAAGTTTGTGTCCAAACTTTCCATCATAACGAGTTCGTTGTTTCTATAAACAATTCTCTAGTATTTCATAAATACGCGAGAGCACCTCAAACAACCATTTAGTGATATCAATTTGGATTTTATATTTTCTTCATGTATCAAATACATAAACAAAACACAATATTGTACACAACATTATCTGTATGATAATTCCTATTGCTAGTGCATAAGGAATCCAACTTACATGTTCTCTTTTTAATAGGGTGCTCTTATATATCGTTTTGGAACAATCCCTATATCTTTTATACTCACCATAAAAGACATCATTTACAATCCAAAATTGAGTATTAAAACAACTAAATTTGATTTTAATACAAGCATATTGTTAAAATCAACAATGTGTTGTTTACTTATAGTTGAGAAATATCAATGTACCTTTTAACGTTCTTTCTTATGAACACACGCTTCCTCTGCATTTTGATTGAAAATCAAACTATTTGATATTTCTATCAAAATACTTATTCAATCTTGATGCTCATAAAATGATACATTCGTATCATTTCTTGGATCATATCCAAAGACTCACAAACCCAATATCCTCCCACTGACTTTGAGGCATTTTTGGTTAATATGTGTAAACGGCTTACTCTAAATCATTATTTAGAATTTTCTATTTCAATACATAAGTACCAAACACTAAGTCTTATCAAGCGATAATTTTGTGAGTAAATTTGAATTAACTTGAGCATGTTGAATACCGAATCTGTTACGCTAATTTCAATAATTGAAATTTGCGATATTATTCTTATCAACATTGCTCATTTAATTCCAACCACATTAGTCTTTCCAATAAAGACACAATCTCGTCCGATGGATCACATCTCTTTAGTTACGACCACCAAAATCATATTTTGATAGCGTACTTGGAATTCTTTCAGATTTGCACATCATACCATATAAAGTAAATAATCTTAATAGTTTAATTGAACAACCGAGGGTAATGTATATTTTCGACATTAATAAAAAACTCTTAGTTTCTCTTCGATGTACGAGAATACTTATAGACATTCTAATGCTATTTGTTCCTTTAGGTTAGTTAATTTCACTTCATCTCATATAATCAGTTCTATCTTTGGATCAGATCCAATTCCTTTTAACTACCAAAAATTTCTCAAAGAAATTCCTTTACAATGAAGTTGATTTATCTTGAAACAACAATTGTTTCTTGGTGCAAATAGAATAGGGATTCATAAATGCTTTATGAACCTTTTTATTTATAAAATTGATTTTAGTTTACAAAAAATATGTTTAAAACATAAATATGTCATTTGATGACAGACCTTTCCAAAAAACCTTTTGGAGATTCATACAAGATCCCTCATGAACAATTATTACATGCAATCTTTCGACTCGCACAACCTGCCAATTCCTTGGCCTAGATATGTTGGGATTTCTTACAAACCCTTATCTTGTATGATTTTATAAACTATTGTTTAGATGAAATAATATCAACCTTGTGTACTACTCTTAAGTACATGACCTTATAGAAAGAAACTAACTCAAATTCACTCACAATTAATCGTAAATTGTCCAACAATGTCTGATTACTCCTTATCGATGCATCATTATGTATCACATGGAGGAGTGACTTATGAGATTGAATCTTTATTCATTTTTAGGTACATTTGGAACTCTTTCCAATATACTCACTTATTCAACCAAATCAAATCATTTTATTCTATTGCAAGTTATTTTATTTACTTTTCTTTTATATTTTATGATTTTATCATAAACTTACTACATGTGTATCTAATACACATGTTCATGTTGGTAATAAATCATCGATGAATATAACAAAGTATGTGGAACACTTTTAGTATTAATGGACTTGTGATTGCATACATCAATATGTATTAATTCAAAGAGTTCATCAACTCTTATGATGCTCCCACTGAATGGGTGCATAGCCATTAATTGTTTGAGATATAATTAGCCTGTATCATATGATTCATAATCATATAGTAAAATTATTTCTCAAAACTACGGCTTAGTCTATAATTCCAAAACAACTGCAAATAATATTAGACACATATATATTTTTGTTGCGTCACTTTTACTATGAAAACAAATTCCATAATATAGTTCTATTTCATAATGAATATTCATAATACTCATATTGAAATATAGTTAAAACTATTTTTCAGTCAATACCAAAAATAAACATTATTTCACAAATAATGTTCGGTACATTTTACGAAAACAATTTCCATAATTTGATGCAATCATTAGGTGTTATATGGCATGCTCCTACAATTTCCACCACTACTATAATAGCGTACTAAATTTAGAGGCCCACCATTCACTTAATATTGTTAATATTGTTCACTTATTTCATATGCTGCAACTAGTTTACAGTGGAAAGTTCTTTAATCAAATATCTTGAACTCAAAGAAATAAACGTTATAAAAAACAATTTTCTATATGAAAATACATTTCAGAATAAAAATCATATTTCATATTCCAACATTAAGTATCAATATTATTACAATTCTTGTTTCCAATGTTTCTCTATAAAGTAGAATTGACTATTCATTTTCTTCAGTCCAACTTTACCTTAAATTCATCTATTCTTATACATTCATTTTTCTTTCAAATCGTCAAATTATTTAAAAGAAAACCTTACTACAATATCATAACAAACATTTTACAAAAGCGCATTCAATTATTCTTAACATTTAAGACATCAAATATGTTGCACTTTATGTAAACCGATCAGGATGACATTTCAACGATCGAGTTCTTAGATGTATCACGTAGTTTATGGTCTTGTATTATATTAACACAATATGATCCTTTTGAGATCATTCAAGTTGAATACATGATCTTAAAATACTGTTTATTAGCTTACTTCGAATGAACTAACTTCATCGAAATATTGTACCACGCAAACTATAACTGTTCACCATATAACATTTATATGTGAAAGTACATGGATCAAATATCCATAGTCTTGAATTGCATTTAGAGTTCAAAAACTCATAAAATGCAATACATGGTCTAAACCAAATAAACAGATAAGTGACCAACTTACGAATGTATTAAGTAGTTGAAATTAGGCACTTGCGTGGGTATAGAAACATTATATAACATGCAATTAGAATTATTAGTAAGTATATATTATATTTCTATTTGTCAACTTTCAATTCAGTTTGTTTGTATATGTTAATTGACAAACGTTTTATCAATCATATTAAATGCATAAATTTATCATTGTAGATAATTATAACATTATATAACATATGTTCTTATAATATTAGAAAGGTTAAATGTTACCTTTTCATTTTTCTAATAAGGCTCCCACTAGTCTTTTATGTTTCTCCAAACCCTAAGATGAAACATAGAAGTCTTACAACTTCACTAGTGGGTGTTAGGACTCGTTTGTTTTGTTATTCTGACCTTGAGTTTGCTCAACAAGTCATAGCCCCATAAACGATGGATAACTCCTTATCAGTTGTATTACATACAACTCCTAACCCATTTTTCCTTGATCTGATCTCATTTCGACCTTGAGTTTGCTCAACAAATTGAAAGAGATTATTCACTCATACCTACCATATCTTGATGGCCTAAGTATAGTATATGTACCTTGAGTTTGCTCAACAAATACATATAGTTATCTTACCTCATCTGTTCAATATATTAATAATACTACGCATAACATCCCTAGCTTGAGTTTGCTCAACAACTAAGGAGTATGTAAGTAATTTATTAATATATATGGTAGAGGACAACATTATATTGAAGATTCATAATCTTCAATATATATATTGAGTGATATCGACTTATAGAATAATATATTTCTTATGAAATACCTCAGCGATTCAAGTGTCAAACACATCAGAAATCACGGTATATGTACATTTACATATGTATTAATTTCTCAAGTCTATTTGGGTTTCTTTAATGTTCCACATTTAGTTTATACACATATAATATAAGTTTTATTGTTATATAACTTTTATATTTCATATTACTTATATGATAGTCTTACGTATAATATATCATTAATTAAATCTTATCTAATTAATTTTAATCAATTAACTCTTTAATTAATTTTAAATTAGTATTCCAATATAACTTTTATATTGGACATATCTACTATAACATTTATGGTGTAGACTATAACCTTTATAGTGTAACACACATATTATATATATATATATATGTATGTATGTATGTATTTTATTCAATTAATTAACCTTTAATTAATTTATTCAATTAAACAATTTTTATTAAAATTTATTAATTTCAAAATTCATCTTGTATACATACATGTATACGTATGTTATCTTAAACATTTTAAAATACCATAACATATATCAAAATATATCATACATGCATATATACATTAATTAATTAACATATTTAATTAATTTATTTTATTAATCTTATTAATAAATTTAAAATTTGAAATTATTATATAAATTTTTCAATCATTTTGAAAATATCATTATCCTTTCAAACATTTTGCAAGCTTATGTAGTATTATCATTTTTATAATAAACATGTTTTATTTTAAATTTAACTATTAAATTTAAAATCTTTAACATTAATTTTCCAAACGATTTTGAAAATTAGCCCAAAGCCCAAATTAAGTTGGGCATGTTCTATTAGGAGCAACTTTTGGGCCCACTTCACTTTTCGGGCCAGGCCGGTAACCAGGTAGGATTGGGTACTTGATTACCCAATTCCAATCCTAGACATTACCTTTCTAGACACCGTGCTAAGTGGGCAAGCTTAATTAATTAGCCCTAACATGACTAAATTAGACCGCATAGGCTATTGGGCTCTGATACCATTGTTGGAACTGGACTAGCCCGCAGCGGAAGTTATGGGGAATTTCAAAAAGTTTACCCTATTGGATCTTTTATCAGGCCTATGAAGTCTAACTGAATTAGAACATTTCTAAATTTCATTTAAATAAAATCATTTATTTTATTTAAATTCAAATATATTAAGATATGAAATTAATTTTATTTGATTTAGTTTATGCATAAATGTATCATAGAATATAATTTAATTACTGTAATATGAATTAAAATTACCAATTTAATGATGACTTTGAATCCACGTTGAAGCAATGACTTCCCTTCCTTTTACAGTTCCTGATTCGTTAAATTGCAAGACCGGAATCACCGACTTCTAACTATCGAATAGTATTATTTTAAGTTGAAATATATTTGAGAATTTTGAAGTGGATTGAGAGCTATGTTTTAATCAGCAATGTAGAAGGTATGGCGGTTAAAAAAAGTTCATCATTATTTTTAGAGATACATACATACATACATACATACATACATACATATATATATATATATATATAGAGAGAGAGTTATATCAGAGAGAAACGAGGAAAACCTTTTTATCCATTCTCACTTGATCTCAACCCATTATCTCCAAGCCAATTCCCTATGTTTGAGCCACCCCTAGACCTTCCCAAAACCGAAATTTTGTAGCCCTAATGATGGGCTTTAAACCCATCTAGGCCCAAGCCAAAATACTATGCAATTAAATCTAGTTTAATCGCTTGTCGATATTGTATGTCGATCGATATATTTATAGCTGTTACAAATATATATAACATTATTTATTTCTCAAATCATTTTCAAATTTTATAATTAATATTTCATAAATATTAATTAATTTATAATAATTATAAACTAATAAAATCGTTCGATCTTAAGGGAATTCATCATTTCGGCTGTGTAACTCTTGGGTGTAAATTTGATCAGCGATTAACATCAAACTATTCTAATGTTAACATTCACACTCACTTAGCAGGTGGTGTGACATTATGACCAAATTTATCGCTTACTCATTTTGGTAAAAATCCAATTTTAGTTTAATAAGCGTTACCTGATTGTGACATTTGTTTACACCAATTCTCTTCATCAAAACTATATCACTTTGGACCTATGGAATTTGGTAATAGTCAAAATTCCAACCTCATCCACATTCAACTTTATAGTCCAAATACAAAGTCCTTAGTTCAATAATAACAATTATTATTAACCGAAATGCTCTGGCCAGAGACTTTGAGTTGACTTGAATTGACTGTGATATTGACCGCATATAACTGAGGAGACGAATCCTCTCTTGAATAGTGCTTCACTTCCAATGCTTCCACTCGACCCAACAATAGTCACTCGATGGACGCCATGCCATGATTTGGCTATAATCAAAGCGGAGCTTTCATATAAATATCCACAGTATTCTCAAGTCGAGAGAACTGTGTAAATCAGTCACATCGATATTTTCTGTTTGACCTTAGTTATATTAACGAACAGAAAACTATCGAGTGAGTCGTTCCATAGTTATCCAATAACTATTAGTACGTAACTCCTAGGTTCCCCCAACAGTCATGAGTAATACGCTGCCCAACATTTGGAGAGCATTACGTGCTCCAGTCTCAACGGATACATCGATATCCAGTCTCGATGCATCTTGACTAGGAACATTTAAAATGGTATATTTGTTTCGTTGTGATAAATTACTCACGGTTACAACACTTTGTAACTACTATCACAAAATATACCATTTATGGATTTATCTATTAAATATACTTTTAAATAAGTTAATTAATTAATATAATCACATTATATCAAGTATATAATAGGAAGAAAATACCTTTTATTTTGAACAAGATTGGTCAACGAGTTAGATATATGTAACAAATTACATAATTGCCCCTAGGGCATACCCCTAGCTCTATCAGAAGAAGGGAAAGAAGGGTCATAGGATTAGGTGGAAGAGTTGGGAAGGTCAGGAGAAGGCGACGGGTCAGGGAGGGGAGGAGACTGTGGTGAAAGAGGCAGAAGGTCAACAGAGTGGTGATGGGAGGGTAGAGACAAGGTGGAAGGGACATGAAGTAAGATAGCTGCCATGAAAGGTACGTGAAGGAAATAAATCCCTGAAATTAAAAATTTAAACCATTTTAATTACCCCAAAAGATAATTAATCAAATTTATAACCCCTTTTATAAATTTTAATCAATATTTATACTATATTTTCAAACTCGCAAAATATTTGAAAAATAGTTTAAACCATTTTCAAAGTGCAAAAACCCAGCCAAACATTTATTTAATAAAAATACAAGCAAAAGATAAACACACACAACGGTTTAGGGAGATGATATTTCATAAGTGAACGTATAGTGAAAATTGCTATAACGACACTTACGCAATTCAGACAGTATGTCACAAATATTTTAACCAAACATCAATATAAGAAATAAAAGAATATAATAAGATGCGGATAATTGTAAATAAATAATGTCAAGAATCCCATTTCGATCTCTCTACAAAGTCCTACGTAAATCACACATATGTATATGTATTTTTCGAAGTGTTCCATAGCAACCTATTCGCTAAACACTCCGACTTCACCTTTTTATCCCCTACAACAAAATGGTTATTTATGTCATCCACTATCAAGCAGGAATTCAAATCCAAACAAACAGTCAAATAATAATGATCCTTTTACTTTGCAAATACAGAACAGTTATTTATTCTAATCGATAGATGTCCAAATAATCTATTCAATTTAATTTTAGCAGAACAGGGTTTTATTCTACTAAAAAGATGTCCCAAAAGAAATATAACTAACTCAACCATGTTAAGCATAATTAAATTCAATCACTATACTGTTACAACTAATTCATACTTCATTAAAATTACCAACTATTATCCAGGCATTCAGCAGCAATCTATAATAACACAGGAGTCAAATAGTTTATTCAAAGGTGAGTTAACTCACTGAAATTACAGTTGACATCGAAGCATTTTGGTTTGAACTAAAATCGAATGATGTTCGATTTTAGCCCAAAATTTCACTTGCTCCATATTTGTAACGGCCCGGAATTTTCGATCCCAAAATTCCAGATAGTTAGGTAAAGAAGAAAAAGAGATAGAAGAAGAACAGAAAACAACAGCACATAATCTCACATTCGCAGCGGATCAAAATATAATATCAAATAATAACAGTTTACAAAAGAATACCTGTATCTGTCAATTATATTTTTACATCAAAGTTACACTCATACACAAACACTGGACATATACAAATCGCATGTCTCAGATAAACAGAAATAATATCACAGCGGAAACACTCCATACGTTCCTGCCATCCAGCTCGTCTCCTGAGCTCCAGAACGTCCTTACCTAAAAATCTGTAATACTCGGTCTGACCCGAGCATTACATCAAAGTAACACCCGGGTCAGGCTGGAAACCAGCGTGAGTAAACCCATATAATTTGAAATACTAAATTCAAATCATAAACGAAAACCCTCGGGTAACTCGTGCTTCACTACGAGTTCGTTATCAGTTATAGTCAATACCAATTTCACACATCAATCCCTAAGTATCATTACTTAGTTTCAAGGGTTCACATTATTCCATTCCAGCCTATTGATATCACATATAAAGGATTTATTGCGAATTTCAAATCGAAGTGGTTTCGGGTATTTACAAATACCCGACTCCGGTCTCTTCGAATCCCATGTCATTTTAACCCAAGTTATCCAAATGAAATACAATTCAAACTTTTTAATACAGGTTGACACTGTTTTAACCGAATATATTATACCACATAGCATCACGCATCACATACCGGGGATATCAACTAATCTAAGGCATACGATATCATTCAATCATTCATAAGCAAGATAAATCAATCACACTATCTCGAATTAATCTAATTAACCATAATTGAATTTAATCAATTACCTTTAAATCCTGCTTATTAATTAATTTCAAACCAATTAATTTATCATACAATAATTATCTATCTTAATTAACCCTCCTTGATTAATTATTCTTTAATTGCATCAAGTAATTAATCTTTAATTAATCACATAGGTTAATTATCCTTAACCATTCACATAAATTAACCTTTAATTAATTAATGACATTCATTAGTGATTCTTAATTAATTACTTCCATTAATCAACCTTAATTAATCACATACAGTAATTAACTATCCTTCAATTACTTACATTAATTAATTCTTTACATCACTTACACTGAGTAATTAATCCTTAAACCATAATGTAGTTTATCCTCTTTAATTATATTCTATAATTATTCATAAATCTTTTATACTAAGTATCCACTTAATTAAGTAATCAATACTTAATTCATAACATAAGAGATTTATTATTAATTAAGTAAAAAATTAAATTTAAATTAATTACCCCAGCTAAATATTCTTAATTGATTAATTAATTAATAATCCATTATAATTCATTAACTTAATTAATAACATTAATCATATAATCTTATTAATTTCATTTAATGATTAACCTTTTAAAGTAACTTTCCAAATTATTAATCTCTAATCATTTATAATTTTAATTAATTAAAATGAATTCTTCAATTTAATTTAACTTAATTACCTCATTTGACATTACTAGAAACATTTAGAAATCAATTCTTAAAATTGAAGATAAATAATTCATTTAAGTCAAAAATCTATTAACATTTAAATTTAGCTTTTAAAATCTTGGAAAACTTTAATTAACTTATTTAAATAAAATTAAACAAACCCACCATTTGAAACTTACCTAATTATTCCAACATCTCGTTGAAATTTGTTATTCAAATTGTTTTATATGTTTAGAGATGATAAAATTCATTATTAAAACTAAATTAAAAGTTATTACTTTTTATAAAAATCTATGAACTTAAACTTGTTCAAAACTTCTTACCATAAATACTTTCCAAAGATCATCTTTACAACAAAAACCTAGCACCAGATTATTTAAATTTAAAACTTCATTCATATACGTGAAAAAAAATTAAAATCTGGAAATCCTTATCAACTTCAACCCGAGAAAGACACAGACTAAACCCGAGCTAAACTCGACTAACTCCTGATCAAAACTCGAGTCCACAACTCCTTAAATTCCTCGAGTCGTACACGGGAAAAAATACGCGAAATCCCGAGCCATAACTCCTTCTTCCCCAAACCCATAACTCCAGACAATCACACCCCCTTTGTGCACATGCACGACTGGAAATCACGGCGCCGATTGACTCTCTGGCCATCACCAAACCAAAATCGACCCCTACGTTCGACACAACCCAGCCAAACTACGAAAACGAACTCCAAACGAAATTCGAGCAACACGACCAACTGAACCCAATGTCGAAGGTCGGAAAACGCCACTTCCCCGACGAACCAGACCTTGATGAGCCTCGCCATCCACATGAAATCTTTGTCTCGAACCCCTACATCCATTCCCCCACTCGCGATTCAACCCGATTCACCATAGACGCCGAGAAAACCTCAGCAACCATGACGATCCAAATGAGAAATAAAACCCTACATCACTACCTATCGATCACCACAGCCAAAGATAACCTCATTCTCCATTTTTCTAGAGTCTCCTGACACCTCGGCCACCTCCATGCCGAACTGCGATCATCCTATCGTCGCCGATCGCCGGAAAATGGCAATAGACCCAATTCCGACCAAACTCCAATATCTCCATCATAACCAAACTAAAAATTCCAATTCTTATACCTAAATTCATGATTTATTACCACGAATCTACTCATGCAATCAAATCATTAAATTGTTTCTATAAAATTTTGACCAAAATTCAATTTCTACTGTGTTTCCTCATTTCAGAAATAATTACTGAATTCTAAATCTTGAAAATATTTTTTTAGAAATTTCTAACATGCTGTTATCTACAACTTTCATTTAAAGATCCAGGCTTAAAACTGATTGTATCTTGAGATATACATTTTTTTAAAGGAAATTTCAAGTACTTTAAAACAACAGAGGACCAAAAATTCAACATATATACAGGCATGTTCACAGTTTCAACCATCAATTCCAGACATATTCAAGCTAAATTATCCATGCAATTCATAGCTATCACACACATTCACATATATTTAAGCTTCGTCTTCAAATTCTAAATTGTCTTTAAAAGAACAGGTTTACTCACAGGCATTTCAAAAATAAACAGAGGGAACCGGGTTGGAAAACTCACCTTTCTTTTGAACAGAGATGTTTTCGAAACACTGCTACTTGCTTTTGATCTGGTTTTGATCCTCTCTTGTTTAGTTGTTGAGTTTTCCTTTATTTTCAGTAAAGCTTTTTGAGATGGTAGTAATGTTTACCAGTTTTACTTAGTTCGAATGCAGTAAAGTATGAAACAAGGTAGTGATGGATATATGTATATATACATAGAATAGAGGTGTGCAGAAGAAGCTAGGCTGAGGTGTTTTATGTACAATGTTTCACATATTTTCTTTTGTTATTTTAATTGGTAAACATGAAAATCTGATTGGATAAGATGATTTGAAGTTTTGGGGCTGATATGATATATTATATGCTTGAATTGATTGATTTAAGGTTTGTAATCTTTGGATTAAATGTTGTCCCCCCTTTTTGTTTACACATATCCATTTCTATGTATATACATATCTCATACATATGTATACATATTATATTTTGTTTTATTGCCTTACATACATACAAATATTCATGTATATTTTACCATGGTTAATATCATATGTTTTACTTATGTTTCATACACATTGTAAATCACTTATATACTTGTTCATATATTTAAATATCATAAGCTTGTATACTTCTTAATTACCATATATACATTTATACACTTATACATTTTATACATATTATTCATGTATTTTACTTATGTGCATTTTGTCCTTATATATTGTAACAACCCGGAATTTTGGACCATTCGCATCCATTATAAGTGTATAGGTAGACACTCATGCCGGAATTGAATTGCTCAAAATACCGCGTTGTTAATTTAAATTTGGCAAAACTGAACATATACAGTAAATAAATAATCACAGATCACAGACACAGAGTAATAAGTGCAGCGGAAATAAAAGAGATAGTAGTTCATGAAGCTACTATATAAATGTATAAGATACATCAGAGTTTACAACAGAAGAGTTATACGATACATCAAATACAAAGTAGAATACATCACTGGAATCATCGAATACTGAAAGCAGAATAGATGGCTGGATCTTCAAGCAATCTCCAACTCCAAAGGTGAGTCTCGAATACTGGTACACTCAGTCTGACCCGAGCGTAAAGCAAAACACAAGACACTCGAGTCAGGATTAACATTCTTATATTTATAAATCCAACTCAAGTGAAATAGCAATTGAAATACAAGTAACTCAAAGGATGTTTGGAATAACCATCCTTTAAAGATCCGTTAAACTATCTACTAGGTAGTAATATACGCTAAGTAGATAATGTCTATCAGCAATATAAGGTATTAAAATAGTGTTAAGGCGTTACCATTATCCCCCTTAACACATTTTTATTCCCAAGAGCATATACAAGACCGTAGTTTCCCCAAAACCGGAAGTCACCAGAGGGCAATCCATATACTAAAGGTACAAAACAATTTCGTAGTGGTCGCGAATAAAGGGATACAAGTATGACAAGGCACATGAGGCAATACCCAAGGTAGTGACACTACCGTTTGCCTGATCCGGACTGGTGAGAACGCAACGCCGCAGCGCCCGCAACATCGTGAAACAACACTCCCAAAATCAAGGGTGCACCAGTCGACAACAAGTAATGAGTAGTTCGAAGAAGTGTGTCCACTTGAGGTAGCTAATCCTCCATTGGCCCGGCACGGCTCCTGTTTTAGTCATTTCCAATTTGACACAAGTGTCAAGGCTATCCATCATCGTTCTCTTTCTTCAGTCAACACGTACATCATTCCAACCACTTCATTCTGGATCATCACTCCGCGTATAGTTATTAAAGTGGTTTTCGGTTTAGATAGAGAGTATATCCATAACCGATTCCGGTCTCTTTAATAACCGTCGAAATTATTTCACCGATTGGTCGTTTATTTATTTCAAAACCAAATCAAATTCAATTTCAATCAGAGTTTATAAATCAACATTTCGTTTGTCTTCCTAAACCAATTTCCAAATTTCCGTTTCAAAACTTCCAAATTACCATTTCAAAATCTTATAATTAAATTTCAAATTTTATTTAAAACCATTCAAATATCAATTTAAATTTGTATATAAGATTCATTCCGAAATCATTTAAATCAATTTAATTCAACATTCAAATCAGTTTAACTTCATTTATCGATTTTATTCAATATTCGTTAAGTAAATTTATCATTCAAATCAATTCTATTTAATTTCCAATTCATTAAATCAATTCTTAAGTTCAACTTCATTAAATCAAAACTTACAATTTTGAATTAAACTAAATTCGTCAAATCAATTCTTTCAATTACAAGTCTTACATTAATTCCAAAAATATCACATTTTCATTTCTTGTTAAAGAAATTCCATTTTACTTATTTACTTACTTAAATAATTTTCCAAAACTTAATTAATAAAGAAAACTCAATTTCAATTATTTACGAAGTAAATTCACTTATTCAAAAGTTCAATTTTACTTATTAAAGAATTCAATTCAATTTGATCATTTAATCATTCAATCTCATTTAATTATTAAATTATTCAAAACTTAATTTTTAAATAATTTCAAAGTTCAACTTTAATTATTAACATTTCCTTTCATAAAATTCAAATTTCAACTTCATTTCAAAACCATATTATTTATTCAAATAAAATCTTCATTCTATTTTTAAATCAAATTATTGACCAATCGAGTTTTATTTAATTTCCTATCCTAGGTCAAAGTTTAATTTGGGTATTTATCATTTCAACCCGATTCCAATTCAATTCAAAAATCAAAGCATAGCAAAGGGAACTTGCAGTGTGATAACTGGGATGGTGTCAAAGTAAATAAACAAGCAATAACAACAAACAATAACAATCCAGTAATCAATTCAAATAATCCCGAAATAACCGTATTAATTCGCATTGTTATTTGTACGAATTAATATAATTATTTCTTGAATCTACACTATCATTTCATGTAGATTAAAGATTATTACATTACGGTTTTCACTTGTCATCTATTACAATTTCATCCATTATCAATTTAACAACATACATTCAGTGGTTCAAGATGTAATTAAACAAATCCTACGTGTCAATAAATTTTGACAGTTAAATGTGTCATATTATACAAATGTCATTTAATCAAATTTAACATATATATCAAATCTAACTATCCTACGTCAATTTCAATTTCAAATTATTCACTTACATCATTAACAATTTAACGTCCAATATAAACATCAAACAATCAATCATTTAACAACCAAACTGGATTATCATTGCATATATAACAGATAATGGTGTCAGATGTCACAGGTGAACTGATACAAATAATAACAGTGTAAATATCAAACAACAGTATATTTCAATTGTCGTTTCAATTGAAATCAAATTTAATAAATAAAAGAACGTTAATCGTGAGTGATTGCTCACCTTTCGGGGCTAGAGAGTTTGGCAACAGAGCAAGCTACAAATTCCAAACAAAAATGAGATGGCACGAATTCGATGAAGAAAGGGGCACGATGGACCAAAAGCTGATAAAAATGGAAATTGATGAGAACAAATTTAAATTAGCTTGTTATAAACGGAATATATATATATATATTGCTATTATTAAAATTTATCTTCCAAAAATCAATTCAAAGGTATATGTTAAAAATAAATATTTATATACTTTCAGATCATTATTACAACTAAACATTTGTAAGATAAATCTCTATATATATTTGAAAACAAAACATGTTCATACATATATGCGAGCTAGTATATCAATTAATATATAAACTTTTATATACAACAACATGCGACATAGTACTAATATAAACTTATATACATACTGTAACAAATAAACTAATATGCATATAGACACATATAATTAAAATTATACATAAAACTAACACAGTATGCATAAATCTCATTTAAATCTACATATATAACTTATAGTTACAAATAAAAGCAGGCTAGAGAAGATTTGCAGACCATATGTTAACATATATATACAGTTTGATATGGACCAACAATTTTTATTATATTTTATAAAATGTTCTCTGTAAACATGCAGTATAAACTTGTATTTACAACCTTCCTCTAAAATAACAGACCGAACAAAACATAAACAGCACGAATGTGAACTATATTATAAAACTCTTCTTTTTTTAATACAAAATTCGTAGCCATTCAAAGTAGTATTTTTCAATAATTCATAGAAAGTATAACAAAACAAATAAAAGAACATTGACTACCAACCATTCACAATGTCCACTCATCTCTCATTCGTCTGCATAGAAGCTTAATTGAATAATTTACTGCATGGATATATCATTACAGCTTATATATACATACTATATGCATCGAAACTAGCATTTGTTAAATTATTATTTTTTTTTTTATAAACTCAACAATCGAGTATATACATATGTATATGGGTATATACGAAAAACAAATGCTGGAACGAAAAAAAAACAACAAAGCTTTATAAGTGAAAACGTTATATATATAGCTAATACATGAAACCCAAAGTTTAAGCAATTGGAGAGAAAAAAAAATAGACCAAAAGAATATAAATTCATAAACATACCAAAGTTTAAGCAATCGGCAAGGAGCTGTTGCGGGTGTTCGGTGGGAGGCAAAGCACAGCGGGAAAGGAGGCAGAGGAAGTGGGTGGGAGGCTCGATGGGGCTGTTATGGCAGCGGGCGAAGGAAAAGAAGCGGGTCGACAAGCAAGGTCGGGTGGCTTCATGAGGTGGAGACGTGGATGGGTTTCATGAATGATCGCTGGCCAGGCGTGGGACGGAGGAGAGGCGGAGGTGGCAAAGGGCTGCTGCCAAGGCTAGAGCTCGGCTGGACAGCAGGCGAGGAGAGAAAATGATCGGCAGCTGGGAGGTTTTGGAAGGCTTCAGCCGAGCAGTGGAACGAGAGAAGAGGTAGCTGCAGGCAGCCATGGTGGAGGTGCTTGCTTGCGTGTGCGAGTAAAGGCAGGGGGAGGGAAGAGGAGATGAAAGGAGGAAGGTCGGTCATGGGACGGTGGTGGCAGTTCACGCTGGGGAGTGGGAGCATGTGGAAGGGAGGCCGAGTGTGGAAGGAGGAGCGGATTACGTGGCTCGGCTGGTGGTGGTTATGAGGCAGAGGCCTGAGTGTGGGTTTTGCCGAGACAGGGGGAAGAGGCTGGTTGTGTTCGGAGGTGGTGATAGGAAGAACGTGGATGAAGGAGGGATGTACAATATTAACGACATGCTTTGGACACTATGAACAGGCAAGGGAAAATGTTTGGAATGAAATGGCTTAACCAATTAAAAGCAACAATGAATACAATGGTGTTTTGGGAAGAGACAGCATGCTTGGAAAGAACCAAATGAATTTTTGCCTTCCCAAAGAACTAAGTTATAAATGAAAAGTAAAGTGAACCGTTCACGTTCACCTTTAATAAATACAAACGTAAAGAATTTTTATTTTGTCTTTCAAATATCAAAACCGTATTGTATGGCAACGGTAGAATTTAGTAAATGATGGAATACATATTATCATGAGAGCTAGTTACAGTTGTTTGAAATTTGAATGGACACAAGGGTGGTACCGCTACGACGAGCTGTTTTATCGTTTCTATCGCATACCGGACCTCAGAATACAGAAATGCATATACCGCGGAGATTAGCACAACGAGACGATCAAGATGGTATACAGATATCAGTGGTATGATTGAATTATAAAAATTCGAATTTTTTACCAGCGAAAAATGCAAGAAAAACACTGAAAAATAAGATCGACGGAGCCAAAGATGTCCGAATTTGGAAAAACGACAAACTGACATCTTGCTCAGAAGATGGTTTAGGATTTTTCTATGTAAAAATATTTAGGTTTCGGAAACATTTTATTTTCATCGCTTTTTAACTGATTAAATTGAAGTGAATTTGCGCGCGAAATAAACTTTCATATTTTCGAACGAAAATTTACCAGTTGCTATGTTTAACTAGACGTATTCCAAATATTAAATTTTATTTCAAAATTTTATCGTTTAAAATTTCACAAAATTTCAACTAATTACGTTATTAAAACAGTTGAAATTTACGGGTCGTTACACTCTCCCCTACTCAAAACTTTTCGTCCCCGAAAAGGAACGAGGTAGGAGAATAGAAACAACCAGAAAGATAAACAGATTTGAAATACAAAATAACAATTAATTTAAACCATATAAATTCAAATTTAAATTAATTGATATTCAATAATTGATTTAATCCATTTGATTTTACTAAAATCAATCTCAATTATTTCTAAATTCATTATCTTATTATCCCATTTTCTTCAATTTACAATTTCTAAAACCATAAATTTTGAATAGTCTTTTATTATAATCATATTTTCTTCAACAATTTTCAATTCTTCTCTATTCCAAATTACTGTTAAATTTATTCTACTTAATATATCTACTCACATATATTTAGTCCATATAAATTAATTTAAAACATAAAAGTTTCGATTTAAATTAATTTACATCTATTAATTATTTTAAATTCAGGGTATTTTCATATGTTGACCAAATTTTAATTCATTAATTCTTTCAAAACAAATTTATTAATTCTTTCAAAACAAATTTATTTCATTATTAACTGAGTTTACTTGTTATCCTATCTAACTCTATTAACATCTTTAAAATCAAAATTTAGTGCATAACATTTATTATAAACACTCAAATTTTATTTATAATTTCAATTTATCTTATACATTATCCAATTACATATTCAACTTCTGAATGATTTAGGTAAGTTGTATTAGAATGCAGTTGAACAATATGCAAATAAAATTTTCCCAATTCAATTATTCAAGTTTAAATATTTATCCAAAATTTTGGTTTTATTTATAATTAAAATCATCCTTTAACAAAATTTAAGAATTAGATTTCCAATTAACTTTTAAACCATTTAGAGATATATATAATATTTTTATATCAAATCAAATTAAATTTTAAAATAAGATACCCATATATATATATATAAATCAAATTATACTGAAGAAATTCAAATCAAAATATTTTTCCAAACAAAACCATAGCAAAGCTACATAATGGTTTCTCCACTTCGAAACTCGAAAATGAATGTCGATGATGCGGCCGCCATCACCGAAATTATTTCCTAGCGACAAAGAGAAGAGTACTGATTTCAACATTTAAAATTCTTTGGAAACGATTTCTATTCGAAAATACTTCCAATAATATACTTTAAAATTTTAAAAACCAAAGTTCGAAATCACCGGAAACTAATAAATTCTCAAATTTCTGAATTAAATTCATTTCAAATTCCAATCAATTTATAACCAAGTTTATAAATTCATTTATTTATATTATGCAATAGTAAATGGTTTACAAAACAATAAATGGAAATCAAATATTATTATCTTCAGACAACAACTTCATTAACAATTTAATTTCAGAAAACTTATATTTATATACAAGATAATCATACAAAACTTTTATTTTATTTATCAAATTTGAAAACGATATTGTGTCAGTTTGCTCTGCTTAAGTGTTTTGGAAATCCTATCGATAACGTTGATCAGACGAATCGATCGAAAACCCAAATCAACATCAACAACTCAAACAACACAATATAAAACATTTTAAAATTAATTTACAAATACACTTCCTCGCTCGACGATACAATAATGGATTTCAAAGCAAGGATAGAGATTTAAATTTGAGGGACTCAAATCAAAGAGAATTTCGATTCGAAGATAAGTTTGAACAAAGACGAGATAATTAAAAAACAAAATAAGGCGATGGATAAGTTTATGTAAATCGCGAGCAACCTTAACCGGGTCGATCGTGACTTCAAAAATAAGATTGGTGTAGAATTCCGAGGTAAATCGACATTCGATCTCAAGAAATAGAATTCAGGTATAGCAGGAGATAGATAGCATCGTAAACCGAGGATACAGAAATCTCCGGTAAATCAATGCCTATTGTAAAGGAGTTTTGCTCCTTTACGAATCATTCGAAGATTGGCGAGACCGCCGATCTATTATAGATATCATTCAAAATGGAGTTATGGGGTGCTCCAGAATTGAAATTTCGGAACGAATAGTGAAGGACACGAATGAATTTCGGACCCAAGGGGAACGTTCCAAAATTCAAAGGAATTTGAGTCAAGGGAAGAGATTGAAACTCGAATGAGAGTGATTCTGTAAATACATTTACCCTATATGTTAAGTTTTGCCTAGAGCTACCAAAGCTCTGATACCAACTGTAACGACCCGGAATTTTGGACCATTCGCATCCATTATAAGTGTATAGGTAGACACTCATGCCGGAATTGAATTGCTCAAAATACCGCGTTGTTAATTTAAATTTGGCAAAACTGAACATATACAGTAAATAAATAATCACAGATCACGGACACAGAGTAATAAGTGCAGCGGAAATAAAAGAGATAGTAGTTCATGAAGCTACTATATAAATGTATATATACATCAGAGTTTACAACAGAAGAGTTATACGATACATCAAATACAAAGTAGAATACATCACTGGAATCATCGAATACTGAAAGCAGAATAGATGGCTGGATCTTCAAGCAAGCTCCAACTCCAAAGGTGAGTCTCGAATACTGGTACACTCAGTCTGACCCGAGCGTAAAGCAAAACACAAGACACTCGAGTCAGGATTAACATTCTTATATTTATAAATCCAACTCAAGTGAAATAACAATTGAAATACAAGTAACTCAAAGGATGTTTGGAATAACCATCCTTTAAGGATCCGTTAAACTATCTACTAGGTAGTAATATACGCTAAGTAGATAATGTCTATCAGCAATATAAGGTATTAAAATAGTGTTAAGGCGTTACCATTATCCCCCTTAACACATTTTTATTCCCAAGAGCATATATACAAGATCGTAGTTTCCCCAAAACCGGAAGTCACCAGAGGGCAATCCATATACTAAAGGTACAAAACAATTTCGTAGTGGTCGCGAATAAAGGGATACAAGTATGACAAGGCACATGAGGCAATACCCAAGGTAGTGACACTACCGTTTGCCTGATCCGGACTGGTGAGAACGCAACGCCGCAGCGCCCGCAACACCGTGAAACAACACTCCCAAAATCAAGGGTGCACCAGTCGACAACAAGTAATGAGTAGTTCGAAGAAGTGTGTCCACTTGAGGTAGCTAATCCTCCATTGGCCCAGCACGGCTCCTGTTTTAGTCATTTCCAATTTGACACAAGTGTCAAGGCTATCCATCATCGTTCTCTTTCTTCAGTCAACACGTACATCATTCCAACCACTTCATTCTGGATCATCACTCCGCATATAGTTATTAAAGTGGTTTTCGGTTTAGATAGAGAGTATATCCATAACCGATTCCGGTCTCTTTAATAACCTTCGAAATTATTTCACCGATTGGTCGTTTATTTATTTCAAAACCAAATCAAATTCAATTTCAATCAGAGTTTATAAATCAACATTTCGTTTGTCTTCCTAAACCAATTTCCAAATTTCCGTTTCAAAACTTCCAAATTACCATTTCAAAATATTATAATTAAATTTCAAATTTTATTTAAAACCATTCAAATATCAATTTAAATTTGTATATAAGATTCATTCCGAAATCATTTAAATCAATTTAATTCAACATTCAAATCAGTTTAACTTCATTTATCGATTTTATTCAATATTCGTTAAGTAAATTTATCATTCAAATCAATTCTATTTAATTTCCAATTCATTAAATCAATTCTTAAGTTCAACTTCATTAAATCAAAACTTACAATTTTGAATTAAACTAAATTCGTCAAATTAATTCTTTCAATTACAAGTCTTACATTAATTCCAAAAATATCACATTTTCATTTCTTGTTAAAGAAATTCCATTCTACTTATTTACTTACTTAAATAATTTTCCAAAACTTAATTAATAAAGAAAACTCAATTTCAATTATTTACGAAGTAAATTCACTTATTCAAAAGTTCAATTTTACTTATTAAAGAATTCAATTCAATTTGATCATTTAATCATTCAATCTCATTTAATTATTAAATTATTCAAAACTTAATTTTTAAATAATTTCAAAGTTTAATAATTTCAAACTTAATTATAATTTCAAGCTTAATTCAATCATTTCTCAAATTAAACAACATTCTTTCATCAATTACATTGCTAATATTTTGTTTCAGATTATTAAATATTAACATTTCCTTTCATAAAATTCAAATTTCAACTTCATTTCAAAACCATATTATTTATTCAAATAAAATCTTCATTCTATTTTTAAATCAAATTATTGACCAATCGAGTTTTATTTAATTTCCTATCCTAGGTCAAAGTTTAATTTGGGTATTTATCATTTCAACCCGATTCCAATTCAATTCAAAAATCAAAGCATAGCAAAGGGAACTTGCAGTGTGATAACTGGGATGGTGTCAAAGTAAATAAACAAGCAATAACAACAAACAATAACAATCCAATAATCAATTCAAATAATCCCGAAATAACCGTATTAATTCGCATTGTTATTTGTACGAATTAATATAATTATTTCTTGAATCTACACTATCATTTCATGTAGATTAAAGATTATTACATTACGGTTTTCACTTGTCATCTATTACAATTTCATCCATTATCAATTTAACAACATACATTCAGTGGTTCAAGATGTAATTAAACAAATCCTACGTGTCAATAAATTTTGACAGTTAAATGTGTCATATTATACAAATGTCATTTAATCAAATTTAACATATATATCAAATCTAACTATCCTACGTCAATTTCAATTTCAAATTATTCACTTACATCATTAACAATTTAACGTCCAATATAAACATCAAACAATCAATCATTTAACAACCAAACTGGATTATCATTGCATATATAACAGATAATGGTGTCAGATGTCACAAGTGAACTGATACAGATAATAACAGTGTAAATATCAAACAACAGTATATTTCAATTGTCGTTTCAATTGAAATCAAATTTAATAAATAAAAGAACGTTAATGTGAGTGATTGCTCACCTTTCGAGGCTAGAGAGTTTGGCAACAGAGCAAGCTACAAATTCCAAAGAAAAATGAGATGGCACGAATTCGATGAAGAAAGGGGCACGACGGACCAAAAGCTGATAAAAATGGAAATTGATGAGAACTAATTTAAATTAGCTTGTTATAAACGGAATATATATATATATATTGCTATTATTAAAATTTATCTTCCAAAAATCAATTCAAAGGTATATGTTAAAAATAAATATTTATATACTTTCAGATCATTATTACAACTAAACATTTGTAAGATAAATCTCTATATATATTTGAAAACAAAACATGTTCATACATATATGCGAGCTAGTATATCAATTAATATATAAACTTTTATATACAACAACATGCGACATAGTACTAATATAAACTTATATACATACTGTAACAAATAAACTAATATGCATACAGACACATATAATTAAAATTATACATAAAACTAACACAGTATGCATAAATCTCATTTAAATCTACATATATAACTTATAGTTACAAATAAAAGCAGGCTAGAGAAGATTTGCAGACCATATGTTAACATATATATACAGTTTGATATGGGCCAACAATTTTTATTATATTTTATAAAATGTTCTCTGTAAACATGCAGTATAAACTTGTATTTATAACCTTCCTCTAAAATAACAGACCGAACAAAACATATACAGCACGAATGTGAACTATATTATAAAACTCTTCTTTTTTTCTTAATACAAAATTCGTAGCCATTCAAAAGAGTATTTTTCAATAATTCATAGAAAGTATAACAAAACAAATAAAAGAACATTGACTACCAACCATTCACAATGTCCACTCATCTCTCATTCGTCTGCATAGAAGCTTAATTGAATAATTTACTGCATGGATATATCATTACAGCTTATATATACATACTATATGCATCGAAACTAGCATTTGTTAAATTATTATTATTATTATTATTTTTATAAACTCAACAATCGAGTATATACATATGTATATGGGTATATACGAAAAACAAATGTTGGAACGAAAAAAAAACAACAAAGCTTTATAAGTGAAAACGTTATATATATAGCTAATACATGAAACCCAAAGTTTAAGCAATTGGAGAGAAAAAAAAACAGACCAAAAGAATATAAATTCATAAACATACCAAAGTTTAAGCAATCGGCAAGGAGCTGTTGCGGGTGTTCGGTGGGAGGCAAAGCACAGCGGGAAATGAGGCAGAGGAAGTGGGTGGGAGGCTCGATGGGGCTGTTATGGCAGCGGGCGAAGGCAAAGAAGCGGGTCGACAAGCAAGGTCGGGTGGCTTCATGAGGTGGAGACGTGGATGGGTTTCGTGAATGATCGCTGGACAGGCGTGGGACGGAGGAGAGGCGGAGGTGGCAAAGGGCTGCTGCCAAGGCTAGAGCTCGGCTGGACAGCAGGCGAGGAGAGAAAATGATCGGCAGCTGGGAGGTTTTGGAAGGCTTCAGCCGAGTAGTGGAACGAGAGAAGAGGTAGCTGCAGGCAGCCATGGTGGAGGTGCTTGCTTGCGTGTGCGAGTAAAGGCAGGGGGAGGGAAGAGGAGATGAAAGGAGGAAGGTCGGTCATGGGACGGTGGTGGCAGTTCACGCTGGGGAGTGGGAGCATGTGGAAGGGAGGCCGAGTGTGGAAGGAGGAGCGGATTACGTGGCTCGGCTGGTGGTGGTTATGAGGCGGAGGCCTGAGTGTGGGTTTTGCCGAGACAGGGGGAAGAGGCTGGTTGTGTTCGGAGGTGGTGATAGGAAGAACGTGGATGAAGGAGGGATGTACAATATTAACGACATGCTTTGGACACTATGAACAGGCAAGGGAAAATGTTTGGAATGAAATGGCTTAACCAATTAAAAGCAACAATGAATACAATGGTGTTTTGGGAAGAGACAGCATGCTTGGAAAGAATCAAATGAATTTTTGCCTTCCCAAAGAACTAAGTTATAAATGAAAAGTAAAGTGAACCGTTCACGTTCACCTTTAATAAATACAAACGTAAAGAAATTTTTTTTTTGTCTTTCAAATTTCAAAACCGTATTGTATGGCAACGGTAGAATTTAGTAAATGATGGAATACATATTATCATGAGAGCTAGTTACAGCTGTTTGAAATTTGAATGGACACAAGGGTAGTACCGCTACGACGAGCTGTTTTATCGTTTCTGTCGCATACCGGACCTCAGAATACAGAAATGCATATACCGTGGAGATTAGCACAACGAGACGATCAAGATGGTATACAGATATCAGTGGTATGATTGAATTATAAAAATTCGAATTTTTTTACCAGCGAAAAATGCAAGAAAAACACTGAAAAATAAGATCGACGGAGCCAAAGATGTCCGAATTTGGAAAAATGACAAACTGACATCTTGCTCAGAAGATGGTTTAGGATTTTTCTATGTAAAAATATTTAGGTTTCGGAAACATTTTAGTTTCATCGCTTTTTAACCGATTAAATTGAAGTGAATTTGCGCGCGAAATAAACTTTCATATTTTCGGACGAAAATTTACCAGTTGCTATGTTTAACTAGACGTATTCCAAATATTAAATTTTATTTCAAAATTTTATCGTTTAAAATTTCACAAAATTTCAACTAATTACCTTATTAAATAAGTTGAAATTTACGGGTCGTTACATATATGTATGTTCATCTACTATACCAATTTTCATATATATATATATATATATATATTCATATACTTGTATATATATACTTCTATATATATATTCAACATCATAAAATTTGTGTATATTTGTCTATATATATATATTTGTGGGCATCTTATCTTAGATTTAAAATGGTGGAGTTTCTATATACATATAATTTATTTCCTATAAGATTTATCATATCCAAAGGTCCTATAATTCAATATTTATTATAGTTTTCAAATCAATTTATATACATCCAGATATTTAAATTATCAGAATTTTATTTGTTCGACTTATGAAATTAGTATTCCAATGATTTTGATTCAGTTAATCACCCAATTAACACACGTTAAAAATCCAGGTCGTCACATCCCTCCCCCCTTTAGAACTTTTCGTCCTCGAAAAGGAACGAAGCCAAAATTTATGAAAATGCTTGAAATCAGATAAATATTCTTTAATCATTTTTAAAACACTTTTTAATATCCATATAATATTATTCCAAAGTAGTTTTTATAAAAATACTTTTATAACTCGATGTTTCGACAAGTCCATCCTTGTTCTCACAGAAATTCGGTCATACATTGATCAGGCGTAGGACTGAAAATCTATAAGTACTTGGTAAACTCGTTTTCAACACCCAGTGAAAATACTTGGAAAATAATTTTATTGAAAATATAGGAATCAGTTTTAAAAATAGAGAAAATATCTTTGGTGAGAATGCTCTGGAAATCATCACCCCCATCCATGGTCGCAGTTAACCCGATGGTTACGTTGCCATCCCGACAAAATCCATAGATAACTGTAGGCCTCCGCGCCCCCCGATTATACCATGGAACTTGCTACAGATCGCAGTTATACCCGGGCTTTACGTTGCTATCACAACAAAAACCCATATAACTGTAGGCATCAGCGCCCTCGAATTTCACTGCCAAAAGAATGAAACTCCTCCACTCGACCATAGATCGCAGTCTACCGATGTTACGTTGCCATCCCGACAAAATCAAGCGTAGACTGTTGGCACTCATCCTCCACACGATTTTCGCTATGGTCCACACAGTAGATCGCAGCGACATCGAGTTACACTGTCGTCACAGCATAACCCAAATGCCCCTTTAGGCATCAACGCCCTCGACTTTCGCTACCCAACAATCCTCAGGAACTAGTTTGTCTGGACTCCTCACAGGATCAACTTTAGAGCCTCCCCCTCTTTGAGGCTCAAGGCAGTACCACCCTGTGGCACTCCTGAGAAGTTCATTCCAAGGGAGCGCCTTTTCCCCCAGAGCCACTTCAAAACACTTTATACTATACACATATAGTATTTTTCAAATCATACACCTAGTATGAATCTCATATAAATCTTCTTTCTCAAAATCGATTATCCCAAAATCGATACTTTTCAAACTAGGCTTTCCAACTTTTCAAAATTGATTTTTTTCTCAAAAATCAAAAGCCTTTCCAAATCCAAAGGTTCCCAAAACCTTTCCTCAAAATCATTTTCACAAAATCCTTTTTTTTTATATACATATATATAATAATCTTGGAAAATCTTTGAATCAATTCATACTCGTATAAATTCCCTTTTTATACTTCAAATACTTCAAAACCCTTTTCTTCTGGCTATAGATTCAATAAGGGGAGTTTACCATATATAACAAAGATATATAACTTTGTTTATCCCAAATCAAATATTCAAATTTTGATTACTCTTTTGTAAAGTCATTTACCATATTGCTTACTTCCATAAAGTAAAATTTAATTGTAGGAATATTCAATTCCCACTTTATTTCATCGCATATTTCACAACATATACTTTCCATTTCAAAAACCATATTACAGTTCTTATCTCCAATTTCAATATCAATCTCATACAAACCCGTACGATGTACACATATCATCCGTACGCCATACCAATTTGATCGCTCACTCGATCACACAATTCCACTTCCGAACTAGTATCGTCCACCCGACTTTCCAGTGGGGACTCAGGTCTGGTTTCTTGATCAGAAACCGTTATTCTCCTTGCATAGGTCACAACTATGATAGAGAATTTCCAGAACCAATCAAAAATCCATATCCAGGTTCGTCGTCGAAAATCGAATGAAAAATCCCAACTCGGATCGATAATACTATCTCGAAATTCTGTGCTCGAATCTGGATCAAATCACTATGCGAATAGAATAATATACGTACATCCTACGTATTTATCTTCATTGATTATCAGTTAAATCAATTTCCTTCCTATTCATCCTCACTTTGATTTTATTCACTTATTCACATTTGCCTTAATCCCTATTTGGATTATCACTTCAATTCTTATCTCAGTTGGGTATTTAATCAATAACAGTTTGAACTCTGACCAGTTTATATTTAGAAAATAGCTTGAAAATTTTAAAAATAGATAAGTAGTTGAAAAATAATTATTAGTTTGTAAAATAGCTGTAAAATAGTTATGTATTGATAAAATAGTTAAATAGTTATAGAAAATTTTAAATGTTGATTTAATCCCTTAAATCAAATTAACCCTTATTTTTAAACCAACAATCTAAATCTTTAAACAATTAAATTTTGAGTCCAAATTTCAGAACTCCATTTAAAGTTTTCTTCATAATAATAGATATATCCAATTTATTCCCCAATTTCAATTTTGAAACCAATGCTTAACAATTTAAATTTCCAAGTTCTTTTTGAACATTTAAATCTTAAATTCAAAGTGGTTTCATCTCCTTAATTTCAAATTTTAATTTCCCTTTTTATCTAAATAATGGATATATCACCACAATCAATTTCTTCATTCATTTAAACAAATCCAATTCACAAATCTAAAGATTATTAATAACAATAGGATAATATTATCCAAATTATTTTAAAACATCCATTTTCAATTTCCAGATCTCAACCCCATTTTGAGATCTCACAAACTCCCCATTCAAATCAACCATTTAACCTTCCAGTTAAATCCCAATTTTATTTTAAAATTTCCAATTCAGGTTGCTTGTTAACTTATTTAACTTTCCCAAAGTTAAATTCAATTTACTTAATTCAGCCAACCTTACCCAATTTGAATTCCCATTTCAAATTTTAAACTTCACATTAATAATCTTATAAGTTCAAAAACTTATCACCTTGGATGTCACATCTCATTTCAAATTTAAAACTCAATATTTAGAGTTTAATTCAACCCATTTTTGATATTATGTATAGTCCTCATATATACATATTATTTCCTTTACACTCTAAGTTATCCTTAAATTTTAAACCTCTTTTGGTTTTAGTTCAAACAGTTTCCTTTAATGCTTTCAAACAACTCTTATTTTAAAATAAGATCACATTCAAAATACTCTGAATAATACTCTTTATTATTTCTATTAACATTTGAAACAATTTCAAAACTTTTCAATTTACATCCTTTCTAATTTACAAGTTATTCACATCTAATGGTTACTTCCTTAAAACATTTATTTGTTTATTGGAAAACAATCATCCTATTTAAACTCAATAACCATTTATTTTCTGGTTTGAAACCATTTTAATTCATCTTATTTGTATAGTTCATTTTATCCAATCCTTATTTGGATATGTATATATATGTTACTTAATTTCTTATTTAATAACCAATTATTGCTTTATAAATATGATATAAGCTTTTATAAAATCATCCAGTTTTAAAACCATTTTTAAAACCTTTATATAAGAAAATAACAAGTACACTCTCATATGTATATACACACTCAACTCATTCTAGGGTACTATTGACCCTATCCTTATTAGTACACCCACCAGAGCCAAGGTTTTCGCTTAACCCTTTGCTCTGATACCAAATGTAACAGCCCGGAATTTTCGATCCCAAAATTCCAGATAGTTAGGTATAGAAGAAGAACAGAAAACAACAGCACATAATCTCACATTCGCAGCGGATCAAAATATAATATCAAATAATAACAGTTTACAAAAGAATACCTGTATCTGTCAATTATATTTTTACATCAAAGTTACACTCATACACAAACACTAGACATATACAAATCGCATGTCTCAGATAAACAGAAATAATATCACAGCGGAAACACTCCATACGTTCCTGCCATCCAGCTCGTCTCCTGAGCTTCAGAACGTCCTTACTTGAAAATCTGTAATACTCGGTCTGACCTGAGCATTACATCAAAGTAACACCCGGGTCAGGCTGGAAACCAGGAGGAGTAAACCCATATAATTTGAAATACTAAATTCAAATCATAAAAGAAACCCTTCGGGTAACTCGTGCTTCACTACGAGTTCTTTATCAGTTATAGTCAATACCAATTTCGCAAATCAATCCCTAAGTATCATTACTTAGTTTCAAGGGTTCACATTATTCCATTCCAGCCTATTGATATCACATATAAAGGATTTATTGTGAATTCCAAATCGAAGTGGTTTCGGGTATTTACAAATACCCAACTCCGGTCTCTTTGAATCCCATGTCATTTTAACCCAAGTTATCCAAATGAAATACAATTCAAACTTTTTAATACAGGTTGTCACTGTTTTAACCCAATATATTATACCACATAGCATCACGCATCACATACTAGAGATATCAACTAATCTAAGGCATACGATATCATTTAATCATTCATAAGCAAGATAAATCAATCACACCATCTCGAATTAATCTAATTAATCATAATTGAATTTAATCAATTACCTTTAAATCCTGCTTATTAATTAATTTCAAACCAATTAATTTATCATACAATAATTATCCATCTTAATTAACCCTCCTTGATTAATTATTCTTTAATTGCATCAAGTAATTAATCTTTAATTAATCACATAGGTTAATTATCCTTAACCATTCACATAAATTAACCTTTAATTAATTAATGACATTCATTAGTGATTCTTAATTAATTACTTCCATTAATCAACCTTAATTAATCGCATACAGTAATTAACTATCCTTCAATTACTTACATTAATTAATCCTTTACATCACTTACACTGAGTAATTAATCCTTAAACCATAATGTAGTTTATCCTCTTTAATTATATTCCATAATTATTCATAAATCTTTTATACTAAGTATCCACTTAATTAAGTAATCAATACTTAATTCATAACATAAGAGATTTATTCTTAATTAAGTAAAAATTTAAATTTAAATTAATTACCCCAGCTAAATATTCTTAATTGATTAATTAATTAATAATCCATTATAATTCATTAACTTAATTAATAACATTAATCAAATAATCTTATTAATTTCATTTAATGATTAACCTTTTAAATTAAGTTTCCAAATTATTAATCTCTAATCATTTATAATTTTAATTAATTAAAATGAATTCTTCAATTTAATTTAACTTAATTACCTCATTTAACATTACTAGAAACATTTATAAATCAATTCTTAAAATTGAAGATAAATAATTCATTTAAGTCAAAAATCTATTAACATTTAAATTTAGCTTTTAAAATCTTGGAAAACTTTAAATAACTTATTTAAATAAAATTAAACAAACCCACCATTTGAAACTTACCTAATTATTCCAACATCTCGTTGCAATTTGTTATTCAAATTGTTTTATATGTTTAGAGATGATAAAATTCATTATTAAAACTAAATTAAAGTTATTACTTTTTATAAAAATCTATGAACTTAAACTTGTTCAAAACTTCTTATCATAAATACTTTCCAAAGATCATCTTTACAACAAAAACCTGGCACCAGTTTATTTAAATTTAAAACTTCATTCATATACGTGAAAAAAAATTAAAATCTGGAAATCCTTATCAACTTCAACCCGAGAAAGACACAGACTAAACCCGAGCCAAACTCGACTAACTCCTGATCAAAACTCGAGTCCACAACTCCTTAAATTCCTCGAGTCGTACACGGGAAAAAATACGCGAAATCCCGAGCCATAACTCCTTCTTCCCCAAACCCATAACTCCAGACAATCACACCCCCTCCATGCACATGCACGACTGGAAATCACGGCGCCGATCGACTCTCTGGCCATCACCAAACCACAATCGACCCCTACGTTTGACACAACCCAGCCAAACTACGAAAACGAACTCCAAACGAAATTCGAGCAACACGACCAACTGAACCCAATGTCGAAGGTCGGAAAACGCCCCTTCCACGACGAACCAGACCTCGATGAGCCTCGCCATCCATATGAAATCTTTGTCTCGAACCCCTACATATGTTTCCCCACTCGCGATTCAACCCGATTCACCATAGACACCGAGAAAACCTCAGCAACCATGACGATCCAAACGAGAAATAAAACCCTACATCACCACCTGCCGATCACCACAGCCAAAGATAACCTCATTCTCCATTTTTCCAGAGTCCCCTGACACCTCGGCCACCTCCATGCCGAACCGCGATCATCCTATCGCCGCCGATCGTCGAAAAATGGCAATAGACCCAATTCTGACCAAACTCCAATATCTCCATCATAACCAAACTAAAAATTCCAATTCTTATACCTAAATTCATGATTTATTACCACGAATCTACTCATGCAATCAAATCATTAAATTATTTCTATAAAATTTTGACCAAAATTCAATTTCTACTGTGTTTCCTCATTTCAGAAATAATTACTGAATTCTAAATCTTGAAAACATTTTTTTAGAAATTTCTAACATGTTGTTATCTACAACTTTCATTTAAAGATCCAGACTTAAAACTAATTGTATCTTGAGATATACATTTTTTAAAGGAAATTTCAAGTACTTTAAAACAACAGAGGACCAAAACTTCAACATATATACAGGCATGTTCACAGTTTCAACCAGCAATTCCAGACATATTCAAGCTAAATTATCCATGCAATTCATAGCTATCACACACATTCACATATATTTAAGCTTCATCTTCAAATTTTAAACTGTCTTTAAAAGAACAGGTTTACTCACAGGCATTTCAAAAATAAACAGAGGGAACCGGGTTGGAAAACTCACCTTTCTTTTGAACAGAGATGTTTTCGAAACACTGCTACTTGCTTTTGATCTGGTTTTGATCCTCTCTTGTTTAGTTGTTGAGTTTTCCTTTATTTTCAGTTAAGCTTTTTGAGATGGTAGTAATGTTTACCAGTTTTACTTAGTTTGAATGCAGTAAAGTGTGAAACAAGGTAGTGATGGATATATGTATATATACATAGAATAGAGGTGTGAAGAAGAAGCTAGGCTGAGGTGTTTTGTGTACAATGTTTCACATATTTTCTTTTGTTATTTTAATTGGTAAACATGAAAATCTGATTGGATAAGATGATTTGAAGTTTTGTGGCTAATATGATATATTATATGCTTGAATTGATTGATTTAAGGTTTGTAATCTTTGGATTAAATGTTGTCCCCCCCTTTTGTTTACACATATCCATTACTATGTATATACATATCTCATACATATGTATACATATTATATTTTGTTTTATTTCCTTACATACATACAAATATTCATGTATATTTTACCATGGTTAATCTCATATGTTTTACTTATGTTTCGTACACATTGTAAATCACTTATATACTTGTTCATATATTTAAATATTATAAGCTTGTATACTTCTTAATTACCATATATACATTTATACACTTATACATTTTATACATATTCTTCATGTATTTTACTTATGTGCATTTTGTCCTTATATATGTATGTTCTTCTACTATACCAATTTTCATATATATATATATATATATATATACACACACACACTTGTATATATATACTTCTATATAAATTCAACATCATAAAATTTGTGTATATTTATCTATATATATATTTGTGGGCATCTTATCTTAGATTTAAAATGGTGGAGTTTCTATATACATATAATTTATTTCCTATAAGATTTATCATATCCAGAGGTCCTATAATTCAATATTTATTATAGTTTTCAAATCAATTTATATACATCCAGATATTTAAATTATCAGAATTTTATTTGTTCGACTTATAAAATTAGTATTCCAATGATTTTGATTCAGTTAATCACCCAATTAACACACGTTAAAAATCCAGGTCGTCACAATATTCGACGAAACTAGTTTCAATGCATAGATAACGTTGATATGAGTCCAACGCAACTAACTGCGCCCAATTCCGACCTAATATGAAATAGTTAATCAAATTATAAGTTTTTGAAATTAAACTTTCATTAATTAATTACTAATCTAATTACCATACCCTAATACATCTTCATCCCCAAATCATAAAACGTGCATCCGGTATCGTGATACATAGATACACCCATGGCCATGATTCTTCCACCACCAATATCTTCACCCACACTCGACGAAACTAAAATCCATCGACTCTAATCAACATCTCATAGAAAAATCTTCACACTAGACCCCACTGCAATACCTCTGCACACCTCCCCGAAGATCCAAACTGCTACATCACAAACGCGACAAGCAATAGATATGATTTGCTATAGGGATAGGACATGCCTAAAATTTTAGGAATGGTGCTCCGCTTCAAGAGAAAAGCAATGGAACTCACCTCACCACCTATCTCCCCTCAAATCGACAACAAGGTCAAACCCTAGTCCCCTCATCAAAATTGTCAAACAATCCAAACATTACCGCGCTCTATAAAACCTATACTAAAATGAAGATCTCAGCTCTACGAGTTCAAAGAAACTTGCTTAGTGATTAGTGGAGTGTTAGATTTGATTTCGATTTTTAAAGGGACGACCATGTTTTTGCATCACTGTGAATGAAGAACCAAAAAAGGGAAGAGGGAAAATGAATAAATCGAAAAAGGGAAAAGTTAATTTACCAAATTTATAAACACAAATCAATTTTTACTTCAACTACAAGCTAAACTAGATTCTCAAGCAAAACAAAAATCTCTGCAACCTATCACTTCAAAAAATTGTTATTTTGAAAATTTAAAGTTTGATTTTGATTTAAAAAGTTATAAAAAAATATTTTCAGTACTCCGCTACACAATATTACGTTCGCGTACGAACTACAAACTACAAAATTAAAAATACGGCCGCACACCAAAATGCGACACGATCACAAATCAACAATAAAATACATAAATTATTTTATTCAGTGAAATTTCACAAACATCATCGTTTGCCATAAAATAAGTCAAACGAAAATATAATTATTTTCCAAATTAAAAATTATGGAAAATCAATTAAAATGAAATAAAAATACTTCATTAAAATCAAATTGTTTTATTAACAATTGATTTTCTTGTTATTTATTCGAACTATTTATCATTGTAAATAAATTTACAAAATGAGTTCACTATTAATTAAAAGGAGTTAAATAAGGTTATTAAAATCATTAATTAATATTTAATTCCAAATGTTTAAACACATATATTTCAATAAAAGTTATTGAACTTTAAAAACCAATTATTTCAATATTTGAAAATTAATTAAATATTCAAAATCAGACGACAAAATTCCAGGTTGTTACATTCTCCCAACTTAAAAGATTTTCGTCCCCGAAATTCCCAAAGGAAGAAAATGTACCCAAACCCTTAAGGTATAAAAACTATTAATTAAAATGAGTTATTAAATTCTCAAAGTTCCTTATATTATGGAAAATTTTGGCAGCACCTCCTTTGCACAGCTAGATTCGAACAACAACAACTTGCCATACTGGTCCAAACCAACAAAGAAAACCAAAGCCAAGTGGCCTCCCATATCTGGGGCATAAAATAATCAATCAATTTCCAACTTCTAAATTTACTATGTACCTCTTTTGCATTTGATTTTTATTTATGCAGACAATCTACCATCTTGGTGCGAATGAAGGTGCGTAAGAAATCAAATAGTAGTTGAAACACACCACACCCCTTAATATACCTAAAAGAAAACATTAAAAGGCGTGGTGCATTGTAGGTATAACTGAAACTAACAGAGACTAAGATTCACAAGACAAAAATAGGTAAAAACAGCGGAAACTAAATAAGTATTTAATTGAAACAAAGCTTCATAATTAAATCATAAATAAGTCAAATGCCAAGTACAACTTCCATATCTCAAAACCCATCATGTCTTATGAAATGAAAATTCATAGTCTCAAAATCAGAGTACGTAATATCCCTCATAAATAAACCAGTGCATACAAGAACAAAAGCTGAAAATAAAAGAAGTACATAGAAGAAATCTCCTCCGAGAAGAACTCAAAGCTGCAGCAATCTACTAGCTTCTCCCTTGATTGCCTAAAAGGGGGAAATAGAGGAGTGGGTCAGACTAAAATTCTGGTGAATGATAGTAATTACTAGAGTCTTTAAGCAAGATAAAAGTAATAGACTCTACAACAGTTCTAGCATAAATAAGGATAACAAAGGAAATAGGAAAGAGATAAACTGGAAATAAATACGATTAAATATTGCTCAAGATATGTTAACTTTGATTGCTTGCACTTGTTCTGATTTAATTAGGCTGAATTTCTAATCCTGTAATTAGGATATGACTGTAATTCTACCCTTTTTGATCGGTCTGCTACTCCATAGACCTTACTGTGGACCAGCCGCTATATAACTCCCTACACAGCAGCCAATGGTATCTACGAAAGATGCACAGAGCAACTACTATGGATCCGAACGACATATATAGCTCCCTACACAGAAGGCAATGGTGTCTACTAAAGACCCATACTAAGCGCTTGAAACTCATAGCTATTACTAAGCACCCAAATGGAAGTCGCATGCGTAGCTGCCACTATGCCCATGCTACCTTTTGCTCCACCTATTGGGTCTTCTTATTACCTCCAACGTCCAGCATAGCGCGCCCCTCATCTCACTTTAGGCTAATGCGAGATCACTGTGTGTCCATAGAAAAGTAGGAGAAATGATGTTGGTACCGGCCCTTCATCCAAACAATATCTAGTTGCGCCACTTATCCAAATCCCCGTGATTTGGACTTCTATTTGACCAATTACTACCATTCTTAGTATAAGCGTTCCCTAGGGAATGCTATTTGGTACAGGTCCTACTTTCATCTTTGCTTATTAACTTAGATAAATTATTTAAATAAGCCTTTATTATCATTTTTACTTTCTACGCTTATTAATTTATCCCAAGCCTTAAAATAAGCCTCATTCTGTTCTTTTTCTTATTATAACCTACGTTATAATCATGCTTATCACTTAACCCATGGTCTAATTGTGAAAATAAGCTTCTTTCATCTTTTACTTCATTTAGTTATAATTCTAAGTTATAATTATGCCAATTATGTTTAATTAGTCCAATTCTAATTATAATTAGGCGTAATTTCAGTCCAATTCCATTATTTATTACAGTCTAATTCCATTATTTATTATAGTCTTTATAATTTACATCTTATTTTCTCCATTCAACATTCTTAATTATAAAATCCATATTCGCGTTCAATTTATTCTAATCCATATGCGCAGAAAAAGGGGATGAAGAGAATAGACGCTTGCATAAAATCCAAAGCGTCGAAAAAGATGTAAATAAGAAATAAATAACAGTAAATAAACTTAAATACTGTGAATACACTGTAAATCAATAAAAAGCTATGCTTAACAGTAATAAATTATAATTAACTGAAATAATACCAAAATTACTAAAAAGAATAACTAAAAGGAAATAGACTGAAAATAATTCTAAAAACTGTAAATAACTACTAAAAAGGCTATTCCAAAAATCGTAGTAAAACTACAACCATTGGAAACCCTATTATTTTAAATTACTTAAAGAAATCTTAAATAATTACAATCACTCACCTCCGGTCCTAAGCTTTTCCTTTGGTCTTCCCGGATCCACTTGGAGTTGTAAAATAATTTAATTTATAACGATCTTCTCCTTTGGAAAAATTATTTCGTTTAGGGTCCTTCCTAGAAAGGTGAACCCAATTGGAGAAAACCTAGAATGAGAAAAAGTGTTAGGTTTAGGGGTCTATTTATAGGTGCAGAAGTGGATCTCGGATCGTTGGATTTGGAGATTGAACGGGATGCAACCACGCCATAGGCCTAATAGGGACCATCGGATGCAGAAACGGAGGGACCAGATCGAAATAAAGGATGCAAATGACGTGTTCGCTGGCCGCTAATTCGTTCGAACGAATTAACGTTCGTTCACCTACCCAAATGCAAGGCGGGTCGATCGGGCGGTCGACCGCCCCCTTGCCCAGATCGACCGGCCGGTCGACCTGACCATGTTATTTTTTTTTCGTTTTATTTCTGCTTATTTTGTTTATTTTAGCTCGGTTTCTGACGTTCTATATATGGAAATTGACCAGAAAATTACCATGGACACAATGGTACAACTTCCGTGGCTTAATTCTGATAATTTGACACAATTATTTTATTATTTAATTAATTAACAAATTAATTATTGTGGGTTAAATTTCGGGTTGTTACATTCTCCCCTTCTTAAGGGATTTCGTCCTTGAAATCTCTAAGGATAAAAGAATGTATTAAATTTTTTCATCCAATTTTACAACCAACTACTCAATCATCAACCATTAATCCATTGTCCTTAAGTTTTTCTAATGCATTTTGTGATACTTATGCAATTAGTGTAGTGTAAATTCCCTAACTAATGCAAAAGATTAGGCGGTCCACTGATTCTGTTGACCTCCTTTTTATGCAATCATGTCCGTGCCATATATCCAAATGAATGCAAAAAAATTCTAATGATAACTGATAGTTCTATATGCGTGCTACAAACATCATCCAAATGCAACAATCATGTGATAATCATCCATTTACAGCAATCATGCAAATAAAATAAAAATGCGCACACATCCATATGCATATGCTCTAGTGTCCTAGTAAGGCCGGTCCCTAAGGAATAATAGTGCCTAGTGTACCTATATGCATCCACTAGCAAACACTTGCAACCACTAGCAAACATCATTCATAACATGTTCTATTAACATGTTTGCATCAAATCCTACCATCCATAGGTTAAATCCTAAGTTCTACCCTCCCAAAGAATAATAAAGGAAAGAACCTATTCAAATCTAAAGATGGAAAAAGGAATTCTAAAACTTACCATAAAAAAGATGAGGATAGAAATTACGAATCTTCTCTTCTGCTTCCCAAGTGGCGTCTGCAACATCATCTCCCTATTGCACCTTTACCAGTGGAACCTCCTTATTCCTTAGTCGCTTGATATCCCTTCTAACAATCTTTATGGGGATACGTCGAATAGAAGCTTCCCTTTCTACCTCCACCTCCTCTAACTGATTAGGCTCTACAACCTCCACCTAGTCATGTAAGCACTTTCGCAAGTGCGAAACATGGAAAACGTCATGCACTCCTACGAGCCTCTCTGGTAGCTTCACTCAGTAAGCCATCTTCCCAACTCTCTCTGTGATAGGAAATGGTCCAACAAATCTATGGACTAACTTTCCATTTGATCCGAATCTTACCACCTTCCTAAGCGCGGATACTTTGATAAAAACTAAGTCTCCAACCTCAAACTCTAAGTCTCTCCTCCGCCTATCCGCATAGGACTTTTGTCTACCTTGAGACGTCTTCATCCTTTGCCGAATCAAATCCACCCTCTCAGAGGTCTCCCTAACCATATTGAGTCCAAGTAATAACTTCACCGTAGACTCTACCCAACATGATGGGGACTTGCAAGGTCTCCCATATAAAGCCTCAAATGGTGCCATTCCTATATTTGTTTGTTAACAATTATTGTACGCAAACTCAACCAACGAAAGATGCTCCTCCCAAGTTCCTCCAAAGTCCAAAATGCACATCCGCAGCAAATCCTCAAGCACCCTATTTACCCTCTCTGTTTGGCCATCCGTTTGGGGGTGATAGGCCGTACTCAACCTAAGTTGCGTCTCCAGCGCCTCCTGTAAGCTTCTCCAAAACTCACTAGTGAAAATGGGATCTCTATCACTAACAACACTAGAAGGAACTCCGTGTAGACGGACTATCTCTCGAATATATAAGGATGCCAAATATGAAGTCGTACGCTTACTCTTAACTGGGATGAAGTGAGCACTCTTGGTAAATCTATCAACAATCACCCAAATGCTAGTGTTCCTTTTCCTAGAACGGGGTAAACCATTAATGAAATCCATAGAAATACTGTCCCGCTTCCACTCCGACACTTCTAAGGGCTGAAGTAATCAACCGGGCTTCTGCTGCTCTTCTTTTACCCTTTGGCATATGAGACACTTAGCTACGAGTTCCGCTACGTCCTTCTTCATACCACCCCAATAGAACATCCTCTTCATATCCCGATACATTTTGTCACCACCCGGATGAATAGTCATACGGAATGGTGCGCCTCCTTCAAAACTGCTCTCAAAAAGTCACCGCTATGTGGAATACAAAGCCTCCCATCTCTCCTAAGCCACCCTCTGCTATCTATGGAATAGCGTTGGAGATGTTTTGAGACCTCTCCTCAGCTAATCCTATCCATAATGTCCATGAGTTCTGAATCCTCCTGCTGCCTCAAGCCAATCTGATCCATAAGGGTAGGCCTTACATATAAGGTTGCCAACAATCTGGGAGTAATGTCCGTAGAGGGCTTAAAATCAAAAGTAGAAATAAACTCCAAGCTCCTCCACTCTACGAACAAAGGACTAAGAGTTGCTTTCTTCCTACTCAATGCATCCGCAACCACATTACCCTTGCCAGGGGTATAAGCTATCTCAAAATCATACGAGGCTAAAAACTCCATCCACCTTTGTTGCCTCATGTTCAAGTCCTTCTGTGAGAATAGGTACTTCAAAGACTTATGGTCAGTAAAAAGCTCAAACCTCTCTCCAAGCAAATAGTGCCTCTAAGTCTTAAGTGCAAAAACTATGGCAGCCAACTCCAAATCGTGGGTAGGATAGTTCTTCTCATGCGTCCTCAACTGCCTACTACCATAACACACTACCCTCCCTTCTTGCATCAACACCGCTCCTGGACCCGTTCCGCATGCATCAGTGTATACAGTCAAAGGCTTAGCTCCGTCGGGTAAAACTAACACTGGTGCACTAGTAAGGGCTCTCTTAAGCTTTGTGAAGGAATCCTCACAATCCACGTCCCACATGAAAGCTTTATTCTTCTTAGTAAGGCGCATGAGTGGTGCCGAAATCTTGGCAAAGTCTCTAATGAATTTCCTATGGTAGCCTGCCAATCCTAGGAAGCTCCTAACCTCAGTAACATTCTTGGGGGCCTTCCAATCTTGTACTGCAATAACCTTAGCGGGGTCAACAGCCAAACCTTCCTTCGAGACTACGTGCCCCAAGAAACGAACTTCCTCTCTCCAAAAATGACACTTCGAAAACTTAGCTCTCAAATGATGACTACGAAGTGTGCGAAGAACTTCTTCCAATTGAACAGCATGTCCTCCATATTCTTGGAAAATACCAAGATATCATCCATGAATACTACCACAAACTTATTTAAGACATCCCTAAAAACGCGGCTCATCAAATCAACGAAATAGGCTGGAGCATTGGTTAGCCCAAAAGGCATAACCAACTACTCGAAGAATCCATCCGGTGTACTAAAGGTAGTCTTATCTATGCTATCATCAGCGCCTCTAAGCTGATGGAATCCCGTGGCTAAATCAAGTTGAGAGAAAACCGAAGAACCTACCAACTGGTCAAAAAGATCATCAATCCTAGAAAGTGGATATCAGTTCTTTTTGGTGATTCCCTATAGTCCACGCAAAGTCGGAGAGAACCATCCGCCTTAGTGGCGAAGACGACTGGCGCTCCCTAATCCGATATGCTCCTTCTAATGAATCCCTTCTCCAAGAGCTCACAAATATGCTTGCTCAATTCTTTCCTCTCTTTAGGTGTCATGTGTCTCACAGGTAACGCTACTGGCTTGGCATTCTCGATCAAATAAATCCTGAAGTCTATCTCTCTCTCTCTCTCTCAGGGGGTAGTCCCCTAACTTCCCCAAAGGCGTCTGCAAAATCTCTGACGATGTGAACCGAATGCACCTCTTATGAAGATGAATCGAGTGAATAGAGAAAACTCAACATGACTGACCCTTGCGGGTCGCAAGATACCTCCAGAGTCCTACCACTGCAAGTCTCAAGTCAACGACTCTCCTCTCACAGTCTAAGATAGCTTCGTATGTGGATAGCCAATCTATCCCTAAGATCATCTCATACCCCGAGAATCCCAAAACATAGGCGTCGTAGTCAAACTCCATGCCTAGAATAAAGATTTTCAAACCCCTACAAACCATAGATAAGTGTGCCGATCCTCCTATGGGGTTTGAAACAATAATGGGGTCTACTCCTAATGATATGTCCAAGTGCAAACAATCTACTAGAGAGCTAGAGATAAAAGAGTGTGATGCTCTAGAATCAAATAAAGTCCGAATAGGAAAATCAGATATAGAAATCAAACCTTCAACTGTGACTTCCTACCTCTATCTGGAATGCTACTGGAAGGTGTTGTGTCTAACGTCTAAATCTGCGCAACTGGTGCATTCGCTCCTTGGGGACAACTCCTACTCATATGTCCAGGCTGCCCGCAAGTATAACACTTACCCTTCATATTCTCCTTCCATCAGCCCTTGGCTACATGTCCAACCTTCCCACAACCATGGCATTTTATTCCTTTTTTAATATGCTTCTGTGGACCATCACCTTTCTTCTTCTTCTTATTCTTTTCCTACCACTTCTTCTCTGGACCTTCTAACTTAACCTCCTCTTTAGACTCTCCTTCCTTGGTCGTATCCAACATAAGCGCCATCTCGACCAAAGACTCATAAGTAGCTCCCATTGGTACATGAGTCAGCAATAATCCCTAAAGGGGTTGATTCAATCCCTTCGCAAACTTCATAGTTTTCTTGTGCAGCGTGTTCACCAAGTCCATTCCAAACCGCGATAGCTCATTGAATTGATTGATGTACTCCTTGACAGACAAACTCCCTTGCTTCAAATTGATAAACTTCTCCAACTGAACGATCCCTTCTGCCTAAGATAGAAACTTCCTATCGAATCGCTCCCGGAATCCATCCCAAGTAATATTCCTTCCCTCCAACTCGATCACCTCCCACCAATAAGATGCCTCCTCTTTCAGCTACCAAGTGGTTAGCTAAACTCATTGCTGGTCATCCAATCCCAAAAGATCAAATATCCTCTCTGTGTCCCTAAGCCATGCTCTCGCCTCCACAAAAGCCTCCTTGCCAAAAAAATTCTTCCGGCCCAAACTCGCAAAATCTTTACAAAGCTTAGAGAAGTTGATGACTGCAGGTGGGTTGCTGGGATTCCCACCCGCTGGTGCAGGATTGGGCGCAAGCACATGCACCTCTGGAGTCATAGCTTGTAAGTACCTACGAAACCAAGCTGGGACTGGAATGCCCTCGGGAAGGTTCGGGACATCAGCCATTCTACGAAAAGAAAAGGATAGTTTAGGAAAGAGTCAAAGGGAGATTGAAGTGGACTTATGAGGGGATTTCTACAAAAATTCTTTTATACTTCAAATCATTTCTAAAAGTTCTTTTCTAAAAAATACCTTTAAAACAAGTTATTTTGAAAAAAAAATATTTACTTTCAAAATAAATTTTTGGAATCCTGTAACCTTAGGCTCTATTACCAAGTGAAACACCTCACACCTCTTAATATACACAAAAGAACACATTAAAAAGCATGGTGTGTTGTAGGTATAACTGAAACTAACAGAGACTAAGATTCACAAGACAAAAATAGGTAAAAACAGCGGAAACTAAATAAGTATTTAATTGAAACAAAGCTTCATAATTAAATCATAAATAAGTCAAATGCCAAATACAACTTCCATATCTCAAAACCCATCATGTCTTATGAAATGAAAATTTATAGTCTCAAAATCAGAGTACATAATATCCCTCATAAATAAACCAGTGCATACAAGAACAAAAGCTGGAAATAAAAGAAGTACATAGAAGAAATCTCCTCCAAGAAGAACTCCAAGCTGCAGTAATCTACTAGCTTCTCCCTTGATTGCCTAAGGGGGGAAAAGGAGAAAATAGAGGAGTTGGTCAGACTAAAAGTCTGGTGAATGATAGTAATTACTAGAGTCTTTAAGCAAGATAAAAGTAATAGACTCTACAACAGTTCTAGCATAAATAAGGATAACAAAGCAAATAGGAAAGAGATAAACTGGAAATAAATACGATTAAATATTGCTCAAGATAGGTTAACTTTGATTGCTTGCAATTGTTCTGATTTAATTAGGCTGAATTCCTAATCATGTAATTAGGATGTGACCCTAATTCTACTCTTTTTGATCGGCCTGCTACTCCATAGACCTTACTGTGGACCAACCGCTATATAACTCCCTACACAGCAGCCAATGGTATCTATGGAAGATGCACATAGCAACTACTGTGGATCCGGACGACATATATAGCTCCCTACACAAAAGGCAATGGTGTCTACTAATGATATCCATACTAAGCGCTTGGAACTCATAGCAATTATCAAGCACCCAAATGGAAGTTGCGCGCGTAACTGCCACCATGCCCATGCTACCTTTTGCTCCACCTATTGGGTCTTCTTATTACCTCCAACGTCCAGCATAGCGTGCCCCTCATCTCACTTCAGGCTAATGCGAGATCACCGTGTGTCCATAGAAAATAGGGAAAATGATGTTGGTACTGGCCCTTCATCCAAACAATATCTAGTTACGCCCCTTATCCAAATCCCCGTGATTTGGACTTCTATTTGACCAATTACTACCATTCTTAGCATAAGCGTGCCCTAGCGAATGCTATTTAGTACAGGTCCTACTTTCATCTTTTCTTATTAACTTATATAAATTATTTAAATAAGCCTTTATTATCATTTTTACTTTCTACGCTTATTAATTTATCCCAAGCCTTAAAATAAGCCCCATTCTGTTCTTTTTCTTATTATAACCTACGTTATAATCATGCTTATCACTTAACCCAAGGTCTAAGTGTGAAAATAAGCTTCTTTCATCTTTTACTTCATTTAGTTATAATTCTAAGTTATAACTATGCCAATTATCTTTAATTAGTCCAATTCTAATTATAATTAGGCGTAATTTCAGTCCAATTCCATTATTTATTATAGTCATTATAATTTACATCTTATTTTCTTCATTCAATATTCTTACTTATAAAATCCATATTCGCGTTCAATTTATTCTAATCCATACGCGCAGAAAATGGGGATGAAGAGAATAGACGCTTGCATAAAATCCAAAACGTCGAAAAAGATGTAAATAAGAAATAAATAACAGTAAATAAACTTAAATACTGTAAATAGACTGTAAACCGATAAAAAGCTATGCTTAACAGTAATAAATTATAATTAACTGAAATAATACCAATATTACTGAAAATAATAACTGAAAGGAAATAGACTGAAAATAATTCTAAAAACTGTAAATTACTACTAAAAAGGCTATTCCAAAAATCGTAGTAAAACTACAACTATTAGAAACCCTATTATTTTAAATTACTTAAAGAAATCTTAAAATAATTACAATCACTCACCTCTGGTCCTAAGCTTTTTCTTTGATCTTCCCGGATCCACTTGGAGTTGTAAAATAATTTAATTTATAACGGTTTTCTCCTTTGGAAAAATTATTCTGTTTAGGGTCCTTTTTAGAAAGGTGAACCTAATTGGAGAAAACCTAGAATGCGAAAAGGTGTTAGGTCTAAGGGTCTATTTATAGGTGTAGAAGTGGATCTCAGACCGTTGGATTTGGAGATTGAATAGGATGCAACCACGTCATAGGCTGAATAGGGGTCATCGGATGCAGAAATGAAGGGACCAGATCGAAATAAAGGATGCAAATGACGTGTTCGGTGGCCGCTAATTCGTTCGAACGAATTAACATTCGTTCGCCTGCCTAAATGCAAGGCGGGTCGATCGGGCAGTCGACCGCCCCCTTGCCCAGGTCGACCGGCCGGTCGACCTGACCATATATATATATTCGTTTTATTTCTGCTTATTTTATTTATTTTATAACTTGGTCATATTAGCTCAGTTTCTGACGTTCTATATATGGAAATCGACCAGAAAATTACCATGGACACAATGGTGTAACTTCCGTGGCTTAATTCTGATAATTTCATAAAGCTATTTTATTATTTAATTAATTAACAAATTAATTATTACGTGTTAAATTTCGGGTTGTTACAGTAGTCTCTTGCATCCCTGTACATATCTTGTATTCATATTCCAAAAGAGAATCATGCTGACGCAAGAGCAATACACTAGCTATTTCTATCATAAGCAATAGCAACCTAAACAATACAACAACTATATGCAACAAAAGTACAAAGAGCACTCTATAATAAAATACTAAGCATCTAATTTTTACAAAAGAGAAATTTAGAACTAAATGCCGGAATTTTATATTCAATATATATTTCCAAATTCCTCCAAAGAGAAATAAACCAAAACAAAAATTAATTACAACAAGGAGGGGACTCTTCCAAGCGAAGCATGGTATAAATCTAGAATCAAAACAACATGGAGCATCTAGTGGTTTTTTGGTTCCTTCTAAAAACAACTAGTGTAAAAGAATATACCTGGTGAGTCTTCCAAATCAGAAAACTTCCAATCGCCCAACTTTAGTCATAACCTGTGCAGTTAATGCCCCGCTATTACCCCGTTATAACTCTGCTATATCTCATAGCGGATTTCTGCCGCTACGATATTTTCATATAGCCCCAAATATAGCCTTTCCGCTTTAAGCCCCACTATTTCCGCTATTTCCGTTATATTCCGCTGTTTCCGCTATATCTTCTTTAAAAGAAATGAATTGAAAAATGATATTTATACATTATAAAAATTATGAAATTAATTTATTTAATTGATTTTTTAATATATTTTTAGAAATGAAAATACTCTAATATTCTACTAAATTCAATTATGTTATATAACAGTTTTATGTTTATTTACAGTATATTCGCACATGTTTTTATTTAAAATTATTTATGTACTAATTATAATTCAATTGAATGTTAAATTTTCACTTAATTACCATTTATATATTTGTAAAAACATTAAGTATGAGTTTTATATGCTATTTTAGAGTCATCCGCTATATCCCGCTATATCCTCGCTGTATCCCCGCTATGACTTTTGGCACCTCTACCGCATTGGATCTGCCGAGCGCATTAACTACACAGGTCATAACTAAAATATTTGAAAAATTAATTCACAAAACCTTTTTCAAATATTTTAAAATATTAATACTTCACCATTACTTTCGAAATAATAATATTATTATTTTCAAAAATTCTTTTAAATTCACCCTTTTCCAAAGCACAGGGATTTAAGTCCTAACAACAATAATTTTTCAAACCGTAGTCTATAAAATCACACTATCAATCAAAATCAAATTCCATAAAGGAATAAACCAACACTTAACACTATTTAAAATGTTAAATAACCATAAACAAGATTTATAATTTTGCTTAGGTTCACAACTTTCTAAAGCAATAAGTATACAAATATACTTAAGCCTGTATGATGTACATAAATCATCCGTGTGCAATATATGATCCGACCACTTGCTCGGATAAATAAACTTTACCTCTGAACTAGTATCACTCACTATACCTCCCTAGTGCGGACTCTGATCCGGTTCCTTGATTAAAAACCTTTGTTCTCCTTACATAGCGATATACCATGATAGAAAACCTCAGTATCATATCAAGAACCCGAATCAAGTGTTCGCTCACAAGAATCAAGTGAGAAATCCTTTTTCGAGCAGGTGTGAATCACCTTGAAGTTATGTACTCGAATCCTAGATCGAGAACAGTGTGAATAAAATGATCGACGTTCAACTTATGTACTTAATCTGATTGGTTTCTTAGTTACACTAACCTTTTTCTAAATCACTTTCATATTTATTCATAGCATTTCATTGAATACTAATATTATTTATGAATTATTTCATAAATTTTTGCTTAAGTTTATAAACATTTTATAAAGACACAACTTTATAAAACACCGCTTTTATTTACTTGTATAATACTCTTCAACATCCCAAGAGTATATGCAAACTGTCAATTTTATTTATTTTTCAAAATTCAAATGGAGTCCCAATTAAAATATGAATCTTAAAACTGAGTCAACCCTTCTAACTTTTTACCTTAGAGTGTTCTAAGGAAAGATGTTTATGGGTTGGCCTAATAACATCAAATAGTTTACATAACTTCGTTTATTAACAAAACTAGGGTTTTTATAAAACAATGCTTATTAAAACCTTTATATTCAATTTAACCCATTTAAAATTTGAGTTAAATTATATCTTTTCTATCCAGGAGTTTAAAAGTTTTCATTTATCAAATTATTACTCAAAATTCCTTTTTATTTTTAAATCAATTTCCATTAGGGAAAACTTAAGAACTAAATACCCAGTTTTTATTTTAAAATTCCTTTTGAAATCGTACTACACACGCGCGCGCGCACATATATATAATAACTTTTATAATTCATTTACCAATACTCGTTTTGAGTTCTTTTGGATTTGAACTCATTTCGATCGCACGATGATAAAGAGGATAATTCACTAAATGCACTATGAAGTTCGCCTAAGCAAACATTCGACCGTCTCTTAGAAGATTGTTCAGATTGCCACAAAACTAATCGAGATGTTTTCCCCCGAACTATCCAAAGGAAATGTATATTTCTTTAAAATTCTCTTTGAAATATATTTTCTCATAAATACTTCTAAGTAATACCACTATTGCTTTTCTCAAAACCCCTTTGAGGTCAATTTAAGCAACACCAGGGTTTAAATTCTCAAAAAATCTTTTTACTTATGAAACACCATTTATAAATCATATAAATCATTTTATACATACTGTACTCATATAAAATATACCTTTAAAATCATCTTATGTTATAATAACTTTTCCTTTATTATAAAGAATTTTTCTCAAATATTAATTCGCTAAATGTTTTATCTTCCCATTTAGATTAAATTAAACAAACTTACTAAAAGATGACTTTTAACTTAACATTTTCATCGAATACCTTATAGTCAAATTATGAAACTTAATTTACAAGGGATTCTTTTTTATAAATCAAAGAAAAAAGCACTCAAAAATAAGGTGAGTACACATAATCAGTGTTAGCACCAAAATTGGTCACTAACCTCGTTCAGAAAGATTGTGTAGAGATATAAGTGATGAAAGTAAATTAAACAGAGAAGACAATGCTAATTTAAATGCAGAAAGTAAGAACACCAAGTTTATAGTGGTTCAGCGTAATTGCCTACGTCCACTTTGTTCAACTTTATTGATTTCCTTTATAGTTGATTACAAATACAATTCGTGAATCAAATGCTTGAGTGAAGTTGTTAAGTAGAGAAGATGAGTCTTGAAAATGGCAGAGTATCCCCGGTGTTTTCTCTCCCAAAAAAGGATCCATTTCACTGTCACCCTGCCCCTCTATTTATAGGCAAAGATGGGCTGGACTTCCCAAGTGGGCTGTTGGCCGAACACTCTAGCCCGAGTATAGTGAGCGCTGTATGCCGAACCACAGATGTGCCGAACGCTCTGACGCCGAACGGTCCCTTCTATGCCGAACGAGGTGGTTGATGTTTGGGAAGTGTAGGGTGTTAGTCAGTTGAAGCCGAACGTGCCTCTGGATGCCGAGTACTACTATCGCCGAGTTCTACTTGATGTCGAGCACTACGCCGAGTACTCCTGTCGCCGAGTTCTACTGGATGTCGAGTACTACGCCGAGTACTCCTGTCGCCGAGTTCTACTGGATGTCGAGTACTACGCCGAGTACTCCTGTCGCCGAGCTCTACTGGGCGCCGAGTACTACCTGATGCCGAGTGCTACCCGATGCCGAGCACTAGTTGATGCCGAGTGCTACCTAATGCCGAGCACTACCTGATGCCGAGCACTAGTTGATGCCGAGTGCTACCTAATGCCGAGCACTACCTGATACCGAGCACTAGTTGCCTGGTCAAATCTCCAGGAAACACTTGCCCCCCAAAGTGTATTACGTGACTGCACGTAATACGCTTTGAACTATGTATCCTCCATGTATCGTTTCAAATCCTTGAATAAATTCTAATGGAGATGCCTTCTTGAGAATATCAGTGGTCATCCGTGTCTGATTCTGCAGAGCTATTGGGCTTCGGCTATCTGATCTAGTCTTCTCTTAATAACCCTTAGTGAGAGTTCAATTTCTGTTGATTTCAAGAAGTCGTACTTTTTTGGACGTACACATGCACGTTCGGGTACATGTTCTTACCATTGGCTCTCGGATGCGTATAAGTCGTCGCCAACTCCATCTAGTTTAATTGCAATTCAATCGCGATTCCTTGTTTGTATTTTCTGTGAAATAAGGGTTGCAATCAGCCACTTGAGGAGTTTTCCAAACCTCTCTTCAGTACAAACTCTATGATTTTGTTCACAGCTTCGACCTGTCCATTTGCAGTTATTATGGATCATGGAAGGTCATAAGGACAGATGATGTTACGGATAAAGAAGTTGATTATTTTCTTCATCTTCGTCGTGGTTAAGAGTTCTTCATCTGCCCATTTGGTGACGTAATCAACTGCTATGATGGTGTATTTCGCACCACCTTTAGGATCGACAAGAAGATGATTTTAGTGCCCCCAAGTGGCAAATGGCTATGAACTAGCCATTTGACTAATTTCCATCGGCGGGGTTCCCGGACTTTTTGCAAACATCTTGCACTCGTCACATTGTCTAGCATGATCAACCGCATCTGGGTTGATGGTTGGCCAGTAATACCTGTAGCAGAGTATCTTCTTTATCATGGTTTTCCCCCTGATGTTATTACCGCATTCTACTTCATAGACTTTGCTCAAGATATCATTATGGGCGATATGCCGAAGCATGGGGATGGATAAACTCCTTTTGACACACGAATTATTCTTAGATGATTTGGCGTGAAGCTTTGAGGAGGATCTGTCGTTTTCCATTCCTCCGTTCAGTAAGAATTCCTCATTGTAGATAGTCTTTGATAGGAGTCAACCATGACACCTTTTCATTTTGTTCGCTGAGTACGTGTGTAATGATGTAATATGTGAAGTCGGTTAGTAGCTCTTGGACTTGGCCGAGATAAGGAGCAAGACAATGCCCCCTAGCAAGATCAACTTCCTTAAATTTGTATACTACCAATCAAAAATCACAAAAGATATGTAAAGTTTTCACTTCAAATCCTCTAGCAAGTTTGAGGCTGACAGTCAAGGCTTCATACTAAGCATCGTTGTTTGTTACAGGTAAATCGAGTTTTAGGACGTAGCAGATTGATCGTTCCTCAGGAGTCATTATCAAGCCATAACACTAATCATTGGATGCTCCATCCTCGTACATTTTCCATCTTATGGTCGGTTCTCTGCTACTCTTCGAATAGTCATCTGAGGTAGTGAATTTGGGTGTGAGGTCTGCTAATTTCCGTCCTTGGATAGCCCTTCGTGGGAAATAAGTGATATTGAATTATCTTAGTTTGATATTCTATTTAAGTAGTCTTTCAGACGTCTCAGGTCATTGTGTGCCCTGTCGCAATGGCTGGTAGGCGTAGACGTTGATGGGGTGAGCCTAAAAGTAAGAGTGGATCTTTCATGATGAAATCAATAGAGATTGTGCTAGCTTTTGTAGCTTCGGGTTGATATCCAATGCATGGCTCGCGATAGTTAATGAAATCACATATGCATGTCATAATGGGTCCAAGGGAAGATATCATCATTTATTCAGAAAAATTCAACTAATTCTTTTATCATCACTGCACTGAGCTGTGATCCGATATTCAGCGCCCGAAAAGGGTCGCTATGGCTGGTTGTAATGTCGACCGTCAGATTAGCAGGTGCTATCCCAGATTCTTTGAGTAAAGATGTAACTATCATAACATTCAATGTGAAATATGGTTGGGACGGCCAATGTTGATGGTTACTCTAGTCGAATCCTAGAGTCTTGTCATGAGTTATTGAGCCTAATAGCGAAGGGCTCTGAATGCTCTAATAGATTATCAGCAAATGGCCAAAGATCAGGCTTAAAAGCGCGTTGAAGGAAACGTCGAGTAGGGGCCAGCCTCGAGTTGCGTGCAACTGCATAGCTGGATCTTGCCATGAGTTTGAATTTGCCTGTATATTTGAGTAACGCATTTTCTATTCAATGCATTCATGATCCTTCACTCGCCCTTCGGGTTGGAGTGACAGTCAATTGCCCACAAGCTTTGGCATTGATTTAATGATTCTATCTCTAGGCATCCTTTCGGTCGTTGCCTTGAGTAGCTGTAAGCACTATACACAAGTTTTAATACTGAGCTATCGTAGCCAATTTTTGGATGACCATGCGTCTTCTCCCAGTCTCGGGTTGATAAATGTACTGCATGGACGGTTGAGTCTCGTCCTAGCTATGTATATGTTTTCACCTAAACTCCAAAGACATAGAGGTGATTGGTGAAAAGTCGGTTCACATTCATCTTGCTTCTTGCTCGTGCCCCCAGGTCTGGGGCATATACTGATAAGTAGGAAGGCCAGCCACGCCCACTTTAGCTTTACTCTCTTTCCCGTTGAATCGTGGGATCATGTCGGTCGATAGGAGACTAGGTCTCGCCTATCTTGGATTTTATCGTGGTTTTTCATTCCAAGAGGAATACTTCGATGCCACGTAAGTTTTAGGGCGTAATTTGGACAGTGGATGGTCATCCACGTCCACATTGGTTCATGCTTTGGACAGTGGATGGTCATCCACGTCCACTTTGGTTCATGCTCTGCAATCAGATCTCGGGGTAAAGTTGGCTACAAATGCAGTCGGGTTATGCTCATCCAGTTTCATACTCCTCCTGACGAATTGAACGAGGGTGCTGGAGAATATTTGACCAAGTATTCGTGGTTTACCCTCCTTTCCATACTCTGGGGGTCATAGTTTTTCAAAAAACAAACATCCGAGTCACATTCGTATGTGCTTGGTGTGGATCAGCATTGACCCTTGGTATGAGGTATGATATAGTAGGTTGCTCGTATCTTTGGATGCCATTTTGATTGGTTCTGTATTGAGGCCTCCCTGCAGTCGCTGCCTCAAGTTATAAAGAACGCCATGCTAGGGCTATAGTAAGCTGTCGTATTCGGCTTTTTAGTGTTTTGTACCCCTGCCCCCAGCATTGATTTAGCCAGGTCACTAGTTGGATGGTCGAACTCCATCCTCAGCAGGTTAATAATCCTCCTGTCGATTCCAGGCCGAAGTTTACGGAATAGAAAATGGTCGGGATCCACTCGTCTATTTATCGATGTTTATACACCACTCTGCATTCTGGTGACTTAGTGTTATTCTCCCTCCGGTTGACTCGCACCCAATTTGTGTTCATGCTTCGGTCCATGCTCCGGGGACTTAGAGATTTGTCGAACGGTTTATGCTTTAGTCCACAGTTTGAGACGCAGAGATTTTCGTCAACTCGTTTATACTCTAGTTCGCACTCTGGGAACTTAGAGTAATCTGGTCCGCTTCTGGGATTTAGGGATTTTTCTGAAGTTGTCTATAATCTAGTCCATGCTCTGGGGACTGAGAGTACTGTAGTCCGCACTCTGGGGACGTAGAGATTTTTGAATCATTTATACTCTAGTCCGCACTCAGGGACTTAGAGGACTTTAGTCTGCATTCTGTCTCCCGTTCCAGAGGGTGAGACCCCCCGGATGGCTGAGAGTTTGCCTAAACCTGGTAGATAATCCTTCTCTTTAAGATTCTCTTTAAGATTTCGAAAGTCGTTATTCTTTATGCAGGACTATTGCATTCTAATGCTTGTTTTCCACGATTTTGTGCAAACCGTTCTGACCCCGAGCCCACTCCGAGGAGCGATGTCACCAAGGAAGTGGGGGAGAAAACAAGTGAAGCCACTCACGCAGGGGAGGCACCTGGTCCATACGCTCAGGTGATCGGAGCGATTGATGAAGACAAGTCTGAAACCTCCTCTCCTACCGACGGGGGTTATGAAGTAGAAATTACAAGCGCCTCTGAGCACACATCCGAATTAAGCATGGAGGAACGGCTCGAGATAGAGAAGGAGGAGACGATCAAGGTAATAGTAGAGCCCCGAGTTATGGACTTGGACGATCCTTTGAACAAGCCGTTGAAGGTCATCCTTCCTGGCGGATTCAAGCCCATGGAAGGCCCCCGTACTCCTTCAGTTGCTACCCCTCTATCAAAGAAGAGTACCAAGGGTAAATGCTCTGGAGAGGAGCCGTTTGGAAAGAAGTTGAAGAATTTGGAAGGAAGTTGAAGAAGCACAAGAAGTGACTACTATCCTCGTTCAACGAGAGTTAGTTTAAGTCATGCAATTATTTTCATCTATTTCCTTAGTCCTTATAAATAAAATGTCGACTCCGAACTTTGGAGGGGTTGTAATAGAAACTCATTTCTGAATAAGGTTTAGTTCCTTTTTCTGTCTTACAAAAGACTCTTATTGTTCAGTTTTCTTTGTGATTGTGACTTTAATCCAAGCAGTTGTGAGTAACATAGACTTCTCAGTCCATCTTCATATAACTCGGAAACTCTTCGGGAGTCGTTGAACTTCCATTCTGTGCTTCGAGCACTTAGAATACTTTTTAGCCCGTATGTCAGGGATTTGACAAATTCAAGTCATTTGTGTCATAGTTCATATTCAGGGAACTTGGAGATCCGATTCGCTTATATTCGAGTCTGCACTCTGGGGAGTTAGAGTACTCCAGTCCGCACTCTGGGGACTTGGAGGTTTAAGTCATTCATAATCTAGTCCGCGCTCTTGAGACTTAGAGTACTCCAGTCCGCGCTTTGGGGACTTGGAGGTTTAAGTCGTTTATACTCTAGTCCACGCTCTGGGGACTTAGAGTACTCCAGTCCGCGCTCTGGGGACTTGGAGGTTTAAGTCGTTTATACTCTAGTCCACGCTCTGGGGACTTAGAGTACTCCAGTCCGCACTCTGGGGACTTGGAGGTTTAAGTCATTCATACTCTAGTCCGCGCTCTGGGGACTTAGAGTACTCCAGTCCGCGCTCTGGGGACTTGGAGGTTTAAGTCGTTTATACTCTAGTCCACGCTCTAGGGACTTAGAGTACTCCAGTTCGAGCTCTGGGGACTTGGAGGTTTAAGTCGTTTATACTCTAGTCCACGCTCTGGGGACTTAGAGTACTCCAGTCCGCGCTCTGGGGACTTGGAGGTTTAAGTCGTTTATACTCTAGTCCACGCTCTGGGGACTTAGAGTACTCCAGTCCGCACTCTGGGGACTTGGAGGTTTAAGTCATTCATACTCTAGTCCGCGCTCTGGGGACTTAGAGTACTCCAGTCCGCGCTCTGGGGACTTGGAGGTTTAAGTCGTTTATACTCTAGTCCACGCTCTAGGGACTTAGAGTACTCCAGTCCGAGCTCTGGGGACTTGGAGGTTTAAGTCGTTTATACTCTAGTCCACGCTCTGGGGACTTAGAGTACTCCAGTCCGCGCTCTGGGGACTTGGAGGTTTAAGTCGTTTATACTCTAGTCCACTCTCTGGGGACTTAGAGTACTCCAGTCCGCGCTCTGGGGACTTGGAGGTTTAAGTCGTTTATACTCTAGTCCACGCTCTAGGGACTTAGAGTACTCCAGTCCGCACTCTGGGGACTTGGAGGTTTAAGTCATTCATACTCTAGTCCGCGCTCTGGGGACTTAGAGTACTCCAGTCCGCGCTCTGGGGACTTGGAGGTTTAAGTCGTTTATACTCTAGTCCGCGCTCTGGGGACTTAGAGTACTCCAGTCCGCACTCTGGGGACATGGAGGTTTAAGTCATTCATACTCTAGTCCGCGCTCTGGGGACTTAGAGTACTCCAGTCCGCGCTCTGGGGACTTGGAGGTTTAAGTCGTTTATACTCTAGTCCACGCTCTAGGGACTTAGAGTACTCCAGTCCGCGCTCTGGGGACTTGAAGGTTTAAGTCGTTTATACTCTAGTCCGCGCTCTGGGGACTTAGAGTACTCTAGTCCGCACTCTGGGGACATGGAGGTTTTAGTCATCTATACTCTAGTCCGCGCTCTGGGGACTTAGAGTACTCCAGTCCGCGCTTTGGGGACTTGGAGGTTTAAGTCGTTTATACTCTAGTCCGCGCTCTGGGGACTTAGAGTACTCCAGTCCGCGCTCTGGGGACTTGGAGGTTTAGTTGAGAGCAGTCGTATTTCCACTCTTTAATTTGTATTCATCTACTGTATCGAGGCTAATGTCGTCGAATGAACAATCGAACCACGTTTGCTCACGGAATGGGATTTTGCCCCCCAGGATGAGGGACGGAATTTGAAAAATGGATGATCGATTCTCGTCCGCTTGGTGATTATAGCTCTTCCAATCAAGTCAAGGAAGGAGGTATATGGCAGATGGTTGAATCACATCCATGTTGGGTTAGATAGCCAAATCTCTTACAATTTGCTCCGTATCTCCTTCTAGAAAATAAGGATAATAGATTGTTGAGTAGACAAAGTAAGTTGCATATGTTCCAAGGTGCAGTCGTGTCCATATATTGACAGTGATGGTTAGCGAGTACGCAGTCTACCATAGCTACTTCAAGTTGGGCTTTCGAACAACCTTTCGCGTTCAGGGTAGGATTTGATCGGTAGATGATCAAATCATGTCCACTTTAGACAGATCCCGGTGTCACTGAGCTTCATGAGGGGTATTTTATCGAACTTTTGTTCTATGACTCGATTGGAGTGGATGATCGGGCCATATTCATCCCAAGCAGTTTAGGTCTCCAAGTCAAATGTGGAGGTTGATGGATGGATGGTCGGTTGTTCGAATCGATCATAAGTTGAGCATACGAACTCGGATCATCTTGAAACTTGGAACATTGGCTTCCCTGGCTTTGATTGTTATGTCTTGTTAATCGTGGTTCGATCCAGACTCGGACAAAATCCATCGATATCCATAGTGAGCCTTTGTGTAACCGATCTCTAAGACGAACTGTCACTGGTTTCTAATCAAGTTCTTGGTGTCACGGCCTTGCCAAAAGGCGGGATAACATTTGCCCCCCAAAGGACGTCTTGTGTAAACATGACGTGCTTTGAAAAACAGTAGTCTTTCTTGCTGAATATTTCCGTTCAGTTGATTGCTTGACAGTCGTCTCTTAATCATTTCGTTGCAACCTTCTTTTAGACAAATGTTCAACTAGCATGCTTTGCTTTGGTTCAGCCCCCAGTTTCAGGGATGAGTATGGAGTTGATGTATGTTTATACTCCGTCACGCACTCTGGGAGTACGGAGTTGAGTAGATGTTTATACTCCGTCTTGCACTCTGGAAATACGGAGTTGATTAATGTTTATACTCCGTCTCGCACTCTGGGAGTACAGAGTTAAGCGAATGTTTATACTCCGTCTCACACTCTGGGAGTACGGAGTTGATTAATGTTCATACTCCGTCTCGCACTCTGGGAGTACGGAGTTGATTAATGTTTATACTCCGTCTCGCACTCTGGGAGTACGGAGTTGATTAATGTTTATACTCCGTCTCACACTCTGGGAGTACGGAGTTAAGTAGATGTTTATACTCCGTCTCGCACTCTGGGAGTACGGAGTTGTGCGAAGGATCGTCGTGTATCAACCCATTTTTAGCCTTGATGTGATGGCTTGCCCCCGAGCTCGAGTTTCACTTAGCGAGTGGCTGGTCGTATCGCAGCCGCTCTCTACTTGAATAAATTCCACTTGCAGGATGGAATTCAGCTCTCCGTGCATCATGATGTTGTACATTGTATTTAATCCATAGCCCCAAATCAAAGGCATATGGTTGATGATGAGCAATAGAATTATTCTCGTCCAGATGTAACTCCACACGTCCGATCATGGTCTGCGTAGATTGGTTGGCAACCAAATTTGAGTACCTGGACACCTGCATCGTTTTGAAAGTAGTTTAGTTCAAGCTAGTCATAGTTCATAGAACAATTGAAATAGAGATGGAAATGGATGTGATTCAAAGAAAATTATGGTAAATCTCATTGATATGTGAAGCAGCATCGTGTGCTCGCTATTCGACTCCGCCCCTGGCTCCTTTCAAAGGGATGTTGGTCGTCAACCGTCCAATTGATAATCATAGCCCTTTATTAATGGGCATCAGATATTCGCTGCCCGCCACTCTGCAGGACTTGTACATACTATTGAAGCTTTCCTTTCCAGGTCATCTTTTCGACCACACCTCGGAGGTGTTTGTAATCGCTCGTGTTAGGATCAGTGAGCATCTGGGAATATACAACATTCCCTTGATTTTGAGGTTGTCAATTGAATCTTTCATAGAGCATTTGAACTGAATTCTGAAGTCTTGTTTCGGCTACTGGGATCTACATCCTTAGCCAACGGGCCTTCATTGTTATCGTTCTTAGTCTGCTTCACTCCTCCTCACTTTAGTTCTGATTCATTTTGTAGAAGAAACGATCCATAGTCGTAGGAGGCTCTTTAGCTAACTAGCTGCCAAAATATATCTGGAGGTCGACTTTCCTCAAACGCGATCATTTTGATACCCTTGTTAGTATTTGGAAAAAATTGCTTAGAGCATTGGTTTGCTTGGGGTCATTAAATTCGAAGTGCTGGGTCAGCGAAGAATGGTGCTTGGAGTCATCTTGGCGTTTGCTAGAGTCATATAATCTATGTTCTCCAACCTTTGGGAGTACCGTTTGAATAGCGGTTGCTTGTCTGTTCCCTTGATGCCGTTCATAAGCTGCCGCTAGATCCTCTATGCCCTGGTCGATCATGGGACGTCAGGGAAGTGGATAGAATGTTCCTTTACTAAGTTGAGTTTTGAACTCATTATCCGGAGGCACTGCGCTGCGGCTAGGGTTCGGGGCACTGAGCCTCTTTTTTGGAAATTTGGGTCGTACCCGAAAAAGATTTTTTTTGAAAATAAGGGTCGTACCCGATCCATATATTTTTTGTATATGGACTAGTCAGATTGTTTTTTGAGAGCGAGATCGGTATACAGTGCATGGATCGGTCTGGATACTTCGTTCGGCACAGAAGTACCGTTCGGCATTGGGGCGTTCGGTGTTGGCACGTGGCTCAGCCAAAGCTATTCGGCACAAGGCTGTTCGGCAGAGTGGATCGGCCTGGAGTGGTTCGGCCAAAGCTGTTCGGCCAAGGCTATTTGTCCAAAGTGAATCGTCCAGAAGTGGTTCGGCCAAAGGTGTTCGGCATCCACACTGTTCGGCACAACCGAGTCGTTCGGCATACAATACCGTTCGGCATTAGGGCGTTCGGTGTAGAGGTATGTTCGGCCTAGAAGAGCGTCCGGCCTAGAGGTATGTTCGGCCTGGAAGAGCGTCCGGCCTAGAGGTATGTTCGGCCTGGAAGAGCGTTCGGCCCAGAGGTATGTTCGGCCTGGAAGAGCGTTCAGCCCAGAGGTATGTTCGGCCTGGAAGAGCGTTCGGCCTACGCCTTTTCTGGAGCGTTCGGCATACGCCTTTTCTGGAGCGTTCGGCCTACGCCTTTTCTGGAGCGTTCGGCCTACGCCTTTTCTGGAGCGTTCGGCCTACGCCTTTTCTGGAGCGTTCGGCCTACGCCTTTTCTGGAGCGTTCGACCTACGCCTTTTCTGGAGCGTTCGGCCTACGCCTTTTCTGGAGCGTTCGGCCTACGCCTTTTCTGGAGCGTTCGGCCTACGCCTTTTCTGGAGCGTTCGGCCTACTCCTTTTCTGGAGCGTTCGGCCTACGCCTTTTCTGGAGCGTTCTGAGAGTCTGGGCCTCCAGCCTCCAGCCTCCATTTGTACTCCTGTCCTGAAGTTTCCAGCTCTTGCTTGGTCACGGTCTCCAGCTGTTTGAACAGCAGCTTCAGTCTTGCGGCGTCTGCGCCTGGGAGGTTCATCAGAGGGAGTAGAGCTGTCAGATGAGGAATAAGGAGCGGGATTGCCCCCCAGCATTCTGTTGCTGCTGTTGAGTGAGTTGTGCCATCAGGTTGGCGTTAGCTTGCACCTGCTCTCCTAGTTGTCTCCTGCTTTCCCTGAGCTCTCTCATCAAGTCGTTGAACTCTATTCTGGCGGCAACTGGAGTTTGGTCATGGGCGGCAATTCCTTCACCCGGAATTGCTGGTTGATTGCTAGGTCCTGCTTGTTGCACGCTAGCTGTCTCGCGGGCATCCGCATTATGAGAAGCCGACCTGGTACGTGGTCCTGCCATTGTAGAGTTATCGGTATGAACTGTGAGTAGAATCAAAGGATGTCCTATCAGTGAGTCGGATCTTCTTTGGGGGATTTATTCAATCAAGTAGCTTCAAAGCAGATCCCTGAGGTCTGAGAATTCAATTCTCGGTGAAAGCACCAAAGTGTTAGCACCAAAATTGGTCACTAACCTTGTTCAGAAAGATTGTGTAGAGATATAAGTGATGAAAGTAAATTAAACAGAGAAGACAATGATAATTTAAATGCAGAAAGTAAGAACACCAAGTTTATAGTGGTTCAGCGTAATTGCCTACGTCCACTTTGTTCAACTTTATTGTTTTCCTTTATAGTTGATTACAAATACAATTCGTGAATCAAATGCTTGAGTGAAGTTGTTAAGTAGAGAAGATGAGTCTTGAAAATGGCAGAGTCTCCCCAGTGTTTTCTCTCCCAAAAAAGGATCCATTTCACTGTGACCCTGCCCCTCTATTTATAGGCAAAGATGGGCTGGACTTCCCAAGTGGGCTGTTGGCCGAACACTCCAGCCCGAGTATAGTGAGCGCTGTATGCCAAACCACAGATGTGCCGAACGCTCTGACGCCGAACGGTCCCTTCTATGCCGAACGAGGTGGTTGATGTTTGGGAAGTGTAGGGTGTTAGTCAGTTGAAGCCGAACGTGCCTCTGGATGCCGAGTACTACTATCGTCGAGTTCTACTTGATGTCGAGCACTACGCCGAGTACTCCTGTCGCCGAGTTCTACTGGATGTCGAGTACTATGCCGAGTACTCCTATCGCCGAGTTCTACTGGATGTCGAGTACTACGCCGAGTACTCCTGTCGCCGAGTTCTACTGGGCGCCGAGTACTACCTGATGCCGAGTGCTACCCGATGACGAGCACTAGTTGATGCCGAGTGCTACCTAATGCCGAGCACTACCTGATGCCGAGCACTAGTTGCCTGGTCAAATCTCCAGGAAACAATCAGTAACCAACAATCAATAGTCAATGCTCCTAAACTAATCGAGCATGATTAATCAAACGACAATGATAATAAATAAATATTATTATTATCGAACAAAGAAACACCATAAATAAATACATAAATTTGAATATTATCCCTTTATATATAAAATATATAATCCTACTTAAAATATTTTATTTACCAAATTTTCAATAAAAAAAATCAATATCATGTCAATTTGCCTTGTTCGAGTGTTTAGAAATCCCTACTAACACCGCGGCGTCCCACTTCTCGACTAGAATTCATAAACAACTCAATAGACCAATTAACATAATATGTTTTTATAGCATTAACAAATATGCTCTCGTATATATAATACTCTCAAACTCATTCTAGGGTGTCATTTACACTATCTCTAATGAGCCATACCCTACAAAGTAAAGGTTATGGCTTAACTTCAGCTCTGATACCAAATGTAACGACCCGCTTTTTCGACCATTGAAAGTCAACACCAAATACATCCACGGTATTCAAATGTTGAACATCCAATCGTCGAAAAGACAAATTTTTAGGGTAAAATAAAAGGAACAACACAGAAAAGAACAAGGGAAATAGAATCCCACAATGGAAATGACAACATATAATATAATAAAGGCAGTATAAACTGTCACTTCAAGATACAAGCCTTACAAGGTACATCAAAGTTAAAAATAAACCTTATCAACTGGATAGTTATAAATTTCCTGACCTTATAATTGTTGATAGATATAAAATGTAATACTGTGGAAAATAAAAATATTACGGTAGGTGAACATCCAACTCTGCTCCATGAGCTTTATGTCCCACCAATGACAACTTGGAAAAATACTCAGTCTGACCCGAGCATTATAATAAAATAACACCTGGATTAGTCTGGAAAACCAACATGAGAAAACTCAAGTAATATAGTGAACATTTAATAATTCTATGAGACTATACCGCTAAACATGGAATGGGTTTTTACCTCACGAGAACACCTTCTATACATGAAGGACTGTAAACACATCAGAACAACAATCCAACCAAGAAAGGATGAACACAGACAAGATCAAAATCCAAACTAAAAGAATGAACGAAAATAATTAATCATCAGAAGAGCTCCAAACACTTTTTGATGCAATTAACAAAACGATTCAAAGATTTGAATCGAATAAGAAAAGGGAAATTTTGCAACAACGACTAGGAGGGTGCGCCCCCCTTTACCGAAAATATACCAATATACTTTAGTGGGTCATTATCTCTGTGACTCTCTCTCGAACTCCAAGTTGGACCCCGCCAACCTTATTGAGAATCCAAGTATTTCACATCTCCATAAGCATACCACTGAACCCAATCCAGAGTGGATGTAAAGATACCCTAATGGAAGTAACCCCACATAGCTTGGCCCTCACTTGCTTTCTGGTTTTAGTCATTTCTGACAAAGGACAACGACGCTCAAATAAGCAATGAATTGTCTAAAATTGTCGAAATACTAAAGAAGAAAAGATTAATTCCAAGATTTGAGTAGAAACAAGGAAAATGAATTTATCCAACGTGACTAGGAGGGTGCGCCCCCTACACCGAAGTATACCTCTAGATAAAATATACTTGAGAGCCCACGCCAAACACGCATCACTCTCAGGAACTTCCAAGTTAGACCCCGCCTCACACGAGCATCCGAATATACTCACATCAACGCTTGCATGCTACCAACAATTTTCTAGATAAATGTGAATATATCCTAATGGGTGCGACCCACATGGCTTGGCTCTCATTCGCCCTTTGGTTTTAGTTATCCGCGGTGTTGGATGCTAACGCTCAAAATGAGCGACAAATCATTTTAGATTGACAAAGCACAAGGAATGATATCAAAATCAATAGTTAAAAAATCAACTATAGAATGTATATGAATAATTGTATATGGAAGTTAGATCGCATACACTTATCACCAATAAACGAATCAAGATTCAAAACATTTGATCCTAACTTGTGCTTGATTTTCACACCATAAATATTTGTAAAACACTTTAAAAACACTCTTTAAAAAAAATTAAAGGAGCAAATTATATTTCTAAGTGTATTAAAAAGTTACACCTAGCTTTGTTTTTAAACATCCCTTTTTAATGATTTCCACATTTATAAATTTTAAGAACCACATTAATTAAGACAATAAATCAAGTTATAGTCAAATTATGTATTTAAACATTATTAATTATCCCAAAAATATTAAACAAAATTTATTATCATTTATAAATTTAAAACAACATTAATTATCTAGAAAGAAAATAAATCAAATTTAAAATCAGTTATAAATTTAAAACAACGTTAATTATCCAGGAAGATAATAAATCATCTTCGTAATCTTTTATGAATTTAAAACTACATTAATTATCCTAAAGGAATATAAATAAAATTTATATTCTTTTATAAATTTAAACCAATTTACTTATCCCAAAAGATAATTAATCAAATTTATAACCCCTTTTATACATTTTAATCAATACTTATCATGTGTTTCCAAAATTCGCAAAATATTTGAAAATACAGTTTAAACCATTTTCAAAATGCAAAAATACGACCAAACATTTATTTACTAAAAATACAAGCACAAGATCAACACACACAGGGGTTTAAGGAGATGATATTTAATAAGTGATGGTATAGCGAAAATTGATATAACGAAACTTACACAATTCAAACAGTATATCACAAATATTTTAACTAAACATCAATACAAGCAATAAAAGAATACAAATAAGATGCAGATAACAGTAAATAAATAATGGCAACAAACCCCTTTAGGTCTCTCTAAAAAAGACCTATGTAAATCACACATATGTATGTGTATATTTCGAAGTACCCCATAGCGACCTATTCGCTATGAAAACACTTCGACTTCTCCTTTTTGTCCCTTGCAAAAAAATTGTTATTTTTGCCATCCGCTATCAAGCGGGAATTCAAATCCAAACAAACAGTCAAATAATAATGATCCTTTTACTTTGCAGACACCGAATGATTATTTATTATGCTCGATAGATGTCCAAATAATCTATTCAATTTAATTATAGCAGAACGGGGCTTATTCTACTAAATAGATGTCCCAAACGAAATATAACAAATTTAACTATGTTAAGCATAATTAAATTTAATCACTGTACTATTATCACTAATTTATACTTCATAAACATTACCAACTATCATCCAAGCATTCAACAACAATCTGTAACAACACGAGAATCAAATAGTTTATTCAAAGTTGAGTTAACTCATCGAATTCCAGTTGATGTCGAAGTGTTCCAGTTTGAACTAAAATCGAACGATGTTCAATTTTACCCTAAATTTCACTTGCTCCATATTCAACGAAACTAGTTCCAATGTGTAGATAACATCGATACGAGTCCAATGCAACCGACCACGTCCAATTCTGACCTCGTATGAAATAGTTATTCAAATTATAAGTTTTCGGAATTAAACTTTCTTTGATTAATTTAATTAATTACTAATCTAATTACCATACCATAATACATCTTCATCTCCAAATCATAATACGTGCACCCAGTATCCTGATACGTTGATACACCCATGGCTGTGATTCTTCCACCACCAATATTTCCACCCTCACTCGACGAAACTAAAATCCATCGACTTCGATCAACATCTCTTCGAAATAGCTCCACACTGAACCCCACTGCAACACCTCCGCACGCCTCTCTGAAGATCCAACCTGCCACATCACAAATGCAACAAGCAACAGACACGATTTGCTATATGTGATTGGACATGCCCAAAATTTGAGGAATGGTGCTCCGCTTCAAGAGAAAAGCAATGGAACTCGCCTCACCTCCTATCTCTTCTCAAATCGACCACTAGGTCGAACCCTAGTCCCCTCGTCAAAACTGTCGAATAACCAAATCACTACTGCACTCTATAAAACCTATACCAAAACGAATATCTCAGCTCCATGAGTTCAAAAAGCTTGTTTTGTGATATTTAGTGGAGTGTTGGATTTGGTTTTGATTTTCAAAGGGAAGGCCATATTTTTGCTTCACTATTAATGAAGATCAAAAGAGGTAGGAGGGAAAATGGAAAAATCAAAAAGGGGAAAAGTGAATTTACCAAATTTATAAACACAAATCAATTCTTACTTCTACCATAAGCTAAACTATATTCTCAAGCAAAACAAAAATATCAAGCAACCTATCACTTCACTAAAAAGTTATTTTGAAAATTCAAATTTTGATTTCAAAATTTATAAAAGAAATACTCCCTTACATAATATTCCATTCGTGTATGTACCATGAACTACAAAAATAAAAATACGATCGCGCATCAAAATGCAACACGATCACAGATTAACAATAAAATACACAGATAATTTTATACGATGAAATTTCACAAATTTCATCATTTTCTGTAAATACATCAAACAAAAATATAATTATTTTCCAAATTCAAAATTATGGAAAAATCAATTAAATTGAAATATACGTCTTTAAAATCAAATCGTTTTATTACCAATTGATTTTCTTATTATTTATTCGAACTATTTATCATTGTAAATAAATCTACAAAATGAGTTCACTATTTTTGTTTATTAATCAAATGGAGTTAAATAAGGTTATTAAATTCATTTAATTAATAATTCACAATTCAAATATTTAAATTATCCATATATTTGAATATAAGTTATTAAATTTTAAAAACCAATTATTTCAATATTTAAAAATTAGTTAAATATTCAAAATCAGACTACAAAATTCCGGGTTGTTACAGATAGAGATTAAAATTTCAAATAAATATCAATGAAAGTACAAACTAAAGTAGGTTGAAACTACAAAAAAAAAATTAAAACAATTCAATAAGATCTCATATGCATTGCAAAGACAAATTTAAATTGAATGAATAACAACAATATGAAAAAAGTAGTATTTCTCCCCCATTATCAACAAAGGAAGTCATTCTTCTAATTCTTTCCTTAAAGAGATTATATGTGGCACTCATAAGTAGCCAGAAATGAAGCGATGTTTAAGATTAAACTAAAGTCTAAAAACTAAAAACATGCAAAAGCTAAGGAGCCTGTTGGTTTCATTTTAAGTTTTGTGTTTTCAAAATTCATTACAAAATATGGGAAGAGTGGATGATGGAGAGATAGCAAAGGGGATTGGGAACCGCGAAGGGTTGGAGGGATGACAGAGGGATGGATGGTTTTCTATATCTTTGTTATTTTTCAAAACACGAAAAATTGAATAAATTTGTTTTCCATTTTATATGTTAACATCATTTTTCAAATTGGTTATTTTTCAAAAAATACATTCGTTGTGCGTTTTTTTGTTTGGTCAAAAACCCAAAACTAAAAATTATAAACCAAACAAGGCCGAACATTTTTGATCGCAACCTATAATGAAAACTACTAACATTGTTATTATTACGAAGGTAGTAAATATAAATTATTTATTTCTAAATTCATGAAGATCATATTAATAATACGTTCAAAAGGATATATATATATATCACTGGCTATTTACATTCCATATCACATTATATCAATGGAATTAATTAGATTACCTTATAAACATTTAAGAGAACATGGAAAGAATAAAAATCAGTTATCCTCTACATTAACTAGATTACAGTTGTTGCCAATGTACTCACTCAAATTTTTAAAAATTATCTAAACACAAATATTAGTAGTAATAAGACAATATGAAATTTAAGGTATATATTAATGGTACAAAATTCGTTTAGATAGAAAAATTGAAAAAAACCATGTACAATATTGTCTAAGAATATTAAAAGGTTGAAGTTACTGTACTAATAACTTAATGATGAGAAATGACTAATACTACGGACCATCTATCTGCCTTCAAGTTTTTGAAATATTCAAAAACAATTATAAATTAAACAATAAATAATTACATATCAAATTATAATATGATAAACATGACTCATAATCCTAAAATTACAAGAACCTACTGAATCCATTATGAGTTATAGACTGCACATACTAAACTCGGTATTTCTTGATGGTCCAAAACATGATGATAGATGTACAGTTAATGGAATATATGATTCAATTAATCGTAGACTTACTTGTAAAAATGAGATAGGAAGAACTCAAAAAGAGTACATTGTTCAGATGTTTATGAAAAAATTTGTTTCATTAAAATCTTATATCGACTATTGTAAGAAATAAACGTATACTGAAGCTAATTATAACACTAAATGAAAATGAAGGACTGTATTATACTATGTAAAACAAAAAAATAGTAAATTGTAGAAGTTAAGAAACACGTATCATGCATCATAGTTGTTGCAACATATCAAGTCATCTACACATATTCTAAAACACAATTATTTATCAGAATGTTATGTTTGATTACTATTAGTGGCAGCGGTAGTAGTTACGCTTTCAAATCTTGAATTTCAAATAAAATCTCAAATTGGTATGTCGGTAAGGCTCAGTAGATACATGAAAAATCAAAAATTTGTTCTCATTCGCATTCAAAAAGCAGATAATTATCCAATATCCAAAAAATGGATACGAACATGGATATGGAGTCAACCGCATCTGAAAATTAATCGATCGGTTTTTCTCAAGATTATAGTTTATGTTATGTATATTTTAGCATAATGAAAAATATGTATTTATTAATTTATTAAGCCAATAGATTATATAATGTGTATTTAATGTATGTTAACCGCTTAAACTATTTATTATATTCATTTGTTGATTTACTTTAAAGGAATAAATTGTTCTGGCATTTGAGTTGGTTAAGTGCATTATTCATTTGCAGTGAAATAGGTATAAGTAATGTTAAAAAAACTAAAAGTGCATGTACAATTGCACATAACAATATAGAACAAAGACGAAAATAGAAGGAAACACAACAAAATACATTACATGAATGTAGAATGTAAGATAGCTAAACAAAGAATACAACACATGTATAACTCTAGAAAAAAGCAGAAGTTGGACATATTAGAAAAAATCATCGACTACAAAAGGTATTGAGGATGCCCAGCACTTAATAGTAAGGGTGAAGCAACATCATCGATATTCTTTCTATTCTTCCTACATAATGAATGTAACATACTCATAGATTGCAAATGAGAGATAACATACATAAATATGATGTTCATGTTGAAAAAAGTTATGTGTACCAATATAACAGAGAATTCGTCATCTGAATCCTCTTAATCATTTCATGCCATATACACCTCCACATGTTGTGTAATATTTGGTTAGGTTTGAAGGTAGTACAAGGGTTTGTCATCTTTATCTGGTTTTTTGCTCTGTTTTGTACTCCATGTTTTGTTGCTACAAAATGTTGGAAATATGATGAATGAACTACTAGTTCAGAACTTTTGACAAACACTTAGTGTGCCTAAAATTTGAAAAAACTTATGATGAACATAAAAGGTAAAAAAATAGAGTGCGTGATATCATAACTGATAATATAACCCCTAAGTTGTATATGTATAGGAAACCAAGTAAAAGGCTTGAATAAAATTCAAGCATGGTAAATTTACAGTAATCATGGCATATGGATTGAAAAATAATAATCACAAACATCATAAATGCAAAAATTTATACATGTAGTTGGGTTAAAAATATATTAGGAAGCATATATTCTATAAAGGATCATGGAGGAAAAGGAGAAAAATACCTTAAATTTCAGCAATAGTTCAATGGAGAAAGCCTAATCAAATCTAGTCGAAAATAGATAAATAAAAGTGGGCAATAACTTGTTGTATGTGCACAGTTTAAAAGATGATGGGTAATGGATTGAAAGAATTTCATAGAGAAATGAAATTTGAAATTTTTTGTAGAGAATAAATAAAGAAGAAATTAGGTGGATTTGATCGGTTAAGAAGCAAAACTGGAAGAAGTAATTTTAAAAAGATCATGGATAATAGTTGGACGTGGGGAACTATAATGGGGTTAGTACATATGTAAATGTCGTTAGTGTTTTTTCATCTTGGATCAACAATAGCGATTTGATGTCTATCTCAACATTAAATATAGACCGCTTTTTATGTATTATGTTATGTACAAGTAGTTTTATTATATATGTGTCTGTGTATCGAATAATAATAGTTTGATTTTGTTTTTTTGGTTATTTATATGGTCGAATGTAATTAGGGATATACTATATAATAAATAAATTCAATTCATATGTTCATGTCTAAAGCCTACTGATTATTGACATGTCATGCTGCTCTCATTTCTTCTTAAAGTACAATTTCTTCTTCCTCCTAGCTTGGTGTGAAAATCCCAACTACATTTTTCAACTTGTTTCTAAAGGAGACTTGGGTTAATTGTATGTTGAGTTAGAAAAGGAGGTGGTATTTATAACCAAATATCACAAATATCTCTTTCTTCTGCTTCAATCTTTACTCTAGATCTAGTCTTAGTCAAAGGGAACTGTTCAAATGCTCCATCTTCCCATAGATTTGACCGACTCTCCTTATGGACTTGTTCCATGACGCTGGGCCTAAATTATATTATATATCAACTAAATTAATATTTATTTTTGCCTACATATTTAACTAAATTGTTATATAATAATTATATATAATGTTATGTGTAGAATTTGGCCTAACTTTCAAGCTTTAACTAGAAACTAAGTGGAAAATGTACAAAAGGAGGTCCTCATGATCATATGTGCAAACATATTGTTTGTTGGTCCTTGATTACAATTTATTGATTTCAGTTTGACCCAATTGGCTATGGACTTCCCAATCAAGATTTTACAAAGTTCTAGAGTTATAAATGAGATTAAGAAAGAAGAAGATTTGGAAAAAGGCAACTTCTTATGTGGGTGTACATGTACCTTGATGCTAAAGATATCTTGAAACTTTAAAAGAAAAGACTATCCTCGCTGTATAAGATGCTGCTACAAAAGCTGTCATTGAAGCTCCTGCTAACCCATGCGCATCTGGTCAGGCAGAATCATTAACTCCTATATTCAAGAACTTACAATGGGTATTCCTGCAAGTGAGGGGGCTAGCTCAGAGGCCACCTGAGTTAACCCAAATTCCACAGTGATTACTCCTATTGAACCCTACATTCCCGCCTTTGTTGATCCACCAAATCAGCATTCATTGGAAGAGGCGGAAATCTCAAAGTCCCCTATCTAGCAACCGAGTCCAGGCGAAGGTATATCCCTTGTTTTTCTAGTATTCAAAGTCCTTTAGTTATTGCCTGAGACTATAACTAACTTCTTCTCCATTTGTGAAGTTACATTCCATCCTTCTCTTCCACCTTCTTCGTCGCCGATTACTCAAAGCTCAGGCCTTGCTACAATTACTACCGAATCGACCTTCATGACCATGGGACTTGCCATTCCAAGCCTTCCCTCCAACTCTACTCTAGGTCCCAATTCAGATAGGATCACAGCTTTAGAAGAGTGAGACGACACTTCCCAATCTCTGAGGGAAGACATTACTATAATCAGTGCCTCAGGCCCGACCGAATCCATTTCCATTGCGAAGAAGTGAAAAATTGATATGTCTGAGGTTATGATTAAGACCGAGCCTAGACTTGAAAAGCCTGCAGGTACTGAAGAATTAAAACCTTCTTCCCAAATCCATCGTACCACTATCCATCCTCTAAATAGCGGCAACACCAGCACTATTATGGAGTCTTCTGAGCCCCCTATCAACTGTCCTGAAGATCCTTCCATCGTTACTACCGAAGGCGACACTACCTCTTTTGGAGATAGCATACCAAAAGACGATAATTTTTAGTAGAGGCCTCGTGATGACTCAGGCAGCAAGTTTAAGAAGAAGAAGAAGGATCAGAAGAAATAGGTTCCTCATTGATTCTTCAATGACAACGAAATTGTTTTTGTTTGTATGTTTTCAAGTTGTACCTTTTTTTTCTTTTGTTGTATACAAGCCGTGTTTGTATGGGAGTGGCCCCTGTAGACATTGACGTATATAAAAAATGATGTAACGAAATACTACTTTTCCTTTGCTATCTCTTTTCGATTTACATTTTCGCATTTTTATATATTGTACTTGCCTGTATACAACTACTTGTATATATATAATATGATTGCTTGTTCCGCAATTTATCCAAATTATACCTATTTGTTTTTGTCTGATGCTTTTATTTACTGCAACTCTGTGAATTTAAATAAAATTCCTGCAACTGCTTCATTATATTTCATTATTTAGTTATGTCTTATCGTCGCTAAATTATTTCCATTTGGTTAAAAAAATTAATATATAACAAACTCTGTAGTTATTCCTTCTCATTTTAGCTCGAGTTTCTTTTAACCATTAACGAGTCATAAATAGTCCAAGTTCCACGCTATTTGACTATTTCCAAACTTCAAACAATGGTTTGAATGTCTATTTCTTGACGTTCTTGACCTAATTACTAACCAAGTGTAATCGTAGTTACTCATAAAATTAACTATTCGACCTTGGCAAAGTGAACCCTGCTAAGCCACGAGTGAGATCATACCTTTTATGTAGTCTTACCACATAATGAGTCTTGTCTCTGCGAATCACTGCACATAATGCCAGAATCTGAGCATCAACCTCCGACCTTGCCTATTTCCAGGCATCGGTCAGATAATAGCATCATGGGCAAATTATCTTATTGCCCCCAGTCCGATTATACTTTTCCGGACCTACACCTGGACCAAAGGAGTCTGATACTACATGTTTCTGCTTTTCAACGACTATCCTTGCTTATCCTTGGCCAAGAATGTCCTTCTAGGCTGCAAGCGTAGTCGTGGATGTCCTGTCAATATACCAGTTCCTACTTTCGAGAAACGACAGCTCAGATGGTTGTCTAGGCATCTGCTTTTAGCCATACCTATCGCTTGGCATTGGCAAGAGTGTCTGTTGACCGTCCTTGCTTATCCTCAACATAGCATATCTTGCAAGGCTGCAAGCATGGTCATAAAATTTCCATTCGTGCATCAGTTTCAATCTCAGAAAATTGGTGCTTTTTGCTACCTTATTCTGGATATTCCTTACCAGTCTTGCCTATTTCTAGGCAACGGTCAATACCGGAGGCATATGGTCGAATTATTTGATCGTCCCTTGTGGTTATACTCCTTTGTTCTAATCCTGGTATAAAGAAGTTGGTACCTACTTCTAGGTAGATGACCGCACTGTTAATCCTGCATATAGGTTTTGCTTACAAGGACATGGTTTCATTGGTTCAAGAAGCTGACTTTATTTATAAAAGAAAACTGGAAAGTCCTGCCTTATTATATTTCCCTTAGAATCCTTGGGTGTCTTATTTTGCAAAAAATAAACTAAATAAAACTAAATGAAATAGCGCTATTTTATGCCCGTGGAATTGGGATTTCATCAACAGTAGCTAGCTAGAACTTTCCATCCCAAGCTTTTGCTCAATTTCATAAGGACGTTCCCAATTCGGACCAAGTGCCCATGTACTTGGGAGAACTCGTTCCAAAACGAGATCCCTACCCAGAAGGTGCGGCTTCAGACCTTGGTATTGAAATGTCATGCTACTCTATTCTGGTGAGCAACTGCCCTTAATTCTGCTTCCTTCATTTTCTCATCAACCAAATCGAGGGGCTCAAGCAAGAGTTCTTGTTTACTGTTGGATCATAATGCCTTTTATGATGAGAAGGGACCTCCAATTCTATCAGGATCATGGCCTCTGAGCTATAGGCCAAAGTGAACGGTGTACGTCTAGTTACAGACTTATGGGTTATCCTATAAGCTACAATGCTAGTGGAAGCTCATTAACCTAGTTGTCTTTGGCTTTAGTTAACCATTTCTTCAAGATAGACTTGATAATTTTATTCACCACCTCCACTTGTATGTTCGCCTGTGTGTGCCACTACCGAAAAGCTCTTCTCAATCTTGTATTAGTTGCAGAAATCCTTTAACTAGGTACTTCAAACTGAGTTCCATTATCCGTTATATTCTTCTAAAGTACTCCGAACCTCCAAATGATGCTTTTTGTCAAAAAGCTGATCACCTTTTTCGTTGCGGTTGTGGCAAGCTGTCCTACTTCAGCCCACTTTGTGAAGTAATTTACTACAACTATAGCGTAGTTAGCTCCTCCTTTTTCTATTAGTAGCATATTGATTATATCAATTCCCCACACTGCAAATTAGTATGGACGAACCATGTGTGTAAGTTCTATCGATGGGGCTCTCGGAACCTTCACAAATCTCTGGTAACGGTCGTGTCGCTTAGTGTAATCAGTTGCATCTCGATTTATCGTTGGCTAGAAGTATCCATAGCGAAGTGCCTTTTTTGCTAACATCTGCCCCCTAATGTGATCACCACAGCTACCCTCATAGATTTCCATGAGCATTTTCCTAGCCTCATCCTTGGTTACATATCTAAGCAAGGGGTTAGACAATCCTATCCTGTAAAGTATACATCATGAACTATGGTGCTTTCCGAAGGAGTTTCTTATGCTCATTTCTCTCGTAGGAGAATCCCCAGAGTAACTTATGCTTGATCGGAGTAATCCACAACTCCTCTTCCTCTACAGTCTCCATAACCCACTCAACATCCATCTGGTCGATACTCGGATCCATCAAAACCTCTACTGGTACCAAACCCAGCATATGTGCCTTCCCATAACTAGCTAGCTTGGCCAACAAATCAGCCTTTACATTCTCCTCTATAGTATGTGCGTAATCGTGTAATGCTCTATATCATCTGATAGTTCCAGTACCTTTCTCAGGTAAGGAGCAAGTCTCACACCCTTTTCCTAATATTCCTTCTTCACTAGATAAACCACCAACTGGGAATCACTAAATATATGTAGCATCCTTATTACCAGCTCCTTTGCTATCCTTAGCTCCACTATCAACACCTTGTATTCAGCCTCAATGTTAGTCGCGGGAAATTCCAACTTTAATGCATAACAAATTGATCATCCTTACGGAGTTACAAACACTACCCCTATACATGAACTACGTTCATTCGAAGCTCCATCCACAAACAATCTCTATTGAAGAAGTATGACCATATCATCTTCCTCTTCACTATCCCACTTGGTGAACTCAGTGATGAAGTCCACTAACACCTGCGCATTCATTGCTCTTCTCGGATGGTAAGTAATATCATATTGACTTAATTCAATATTCCATTTTAGCAACCTTATCAAAGTCTCAGGTCAGTACAACACCTACTTCAAAGATTAATCCATTAGGACTTAATCGAATGAGCCTAAGAATATGGTCGTGGCTTCCTCGACGTTAGCAGCAAGAAATAAGCAAGTTTCTCTAATTTTGGGTAATTCTTTTCGACTCCAATAAATTGCTTATTGATGTAATAAACTAACGTTTGGATCCTAGCCTCTTCATGCACCGAGGCTGCGCTTAGTGTGTGAGCAGACACCACTAAATAAGTGAACAAATCCACCTCATAAAGTGGTTTGGATAGAACCAATGGTGTCTCCATATGCCTTTGTAACCCCTCGAAGGCATTTCGACACTCTGTCGGTCATTCAAAAATTATCCTTCCCATTTCGAGGGCATCGAAGAATGGTATGATCTTATCCATTGCCTTTGAGATGAACCGACTCAATGTGGCAACCTTTCCGTTCAAGCTTTGTAATTCCTTCTTTGTGATCGGAGTAGTTACATTTCTTAAGGCGTTAATCTGCTTAGGATTGGCCTCAATGTCATGCGCATTCACGATAAACCCTATAAACTTCCTCGATGCAACCCCAAAAGCACATTTCAATGGATTTGGCTTCATTCCATATTTCCGCAATACTTCGAACATCTTCAAAAGATCATCTAAGTGGTTCCTTGATAATCATGACTTCACGGGCATTTCATCTGCGTATACTTCCATTAATTGTCTGATTTAATTCCTGAACATAGAACCAATCTCTTATATGTAGCTCCTGCGTTCTTCAAATCAAATGGCATCACTTGATAACAGAACAATCCCAAATCTGTTATAAAGCTAGTGTGTTTCTAATCCGGTATATGCATCAGTATCTGGTTATAGCCTGAATAAGCATCCACAAACGAGAGTAACTCATGTCCTATAGTCTCATCTACCAATTGGTCGATCCTGGGCAAATGGAAGCCATCATATGGGCATGCTTCATTCAAATCCAAATAATCAATACATGTCCGCCACTTTTCATATGATTTCTTAACCAGCACGAGGTTTGATATCCATTCAGGGTACAAAGCATTGTGGGTAAATAATTTTCCATTGCTTATCCACTTCCTCCTTTAACATACCAGATTGCTCGGGACCCAAACTACATCTCTTCTGCTTCACAGGTGGAAACTTTGGGTCTATATTTAGTTTTTGGTACGATTTTGGTCAAAGCAAACCCTATCTAGCGCATACCTAAATGTGTCCAAGCAAATACACACAAACTCCCTCGAAGGAAATTAACCAATTCCTTACTTAATCTAGCGCTAAGCTGAGATCCGACCTTAAGAACCCTAGTGGGATCATCCATATAGATCAAAACATTGATTGTCAGTGTGACGACCCGACTTTCATCGACCAGAAAGACGGATCATCCTTAAGAAAGAAAGGGATAGAAAAGAGAAAAGATAGAGAAGAAAGAAGAAACAACATCATAATCTCAACAGCGGAATGAATAAATTATATTAATAACATAAGTATTACATAATATACAACGACTATCAGAGTTACACAGATTATACATCACATACTAGACAGTTATAAACACCCGTCTAGTTATTACAACTCAATACAATACAGAGATCAACACAGCGGAACTACTATATATATATATATCTACAACGATGAAGCCTCCTGCTCCATTGCTCCTCCACAATTCGTCAAAGCTAACCTGAATCCCTTGGCTACTCGTAAAAATTTGAGTACCTAAGAGTTTAAGAAAAACAGAATAAACTCCGGGTCAGACATGGGTCTGGTGTGAAAAAGTTGCTTAACTTTGATAAACCTTTGGAAAGAAAAAGGTATCTCGTAAGACTTCCCGCACATAAACACAAAAAAGTTTTTACCTTACGATAACCAAAACATTTATAGGAAATCTAGTTATATTATAATAAGGTCTAGGGTTTTCAAATAAATATTCACATAGCTGAAATTGTTACATTCATTAAATTCCAGCATACATAGGTATACAATCAAGTCCGAGATCACTTATTGGAGATTGGATTCCATACAATGGCAGGGCTACCGGCGTACCGCCCATCACAGTATGTGGCCTAGATCAACGTACCGAGTATCACTCCTAATCCCCTGCAACACAAAGCCGAAACTATCCCTTACTGGATAATCCCGAACAAGACAACCCCAGCAGTTGTTGCAATCAACTGCCCACACAGCCGAATAAAAAGAAGGGACCTCTAGACATGGGAAATCTTGTCCTACTTGAGCGCGACTCACTTAGCCTTGCTGCACCTCCCCTGTTTTAGCCATTCCCGGTTGATGAAGCTTGAGGCTACGATTACCTTATCAGAACACATTACTTAGAATGCTCATCGTCCTCCATTGATGATGGTCTGATAGCATTCAATCCATACAAGTTCGTTCCGAGTTCGAACGAAACCGAAGGCATTATCTCGTTACACTCATTTTGGAATCACCCTCAGAGTTAACGACAATAACCCTTGCACTCTGAATCTTCCTCTTCACTTGAGATTCACGAGCTATCGTTTAACTTGGATCGATGTGGTTTTCGGATAATCAAAATTGATACCCGATCCCGGTCTCATCGAAATCCAAATGTATCTTAAAGGCCAAGTTGTTTTAAAGTTAAAACAATTCAATTATATTATCTATATGCACACAGATAGATAATTCACAATATCTCAATAGATAACTCATATAATTCAACCAAAGCATCTCAATATCACAGATCAATATATATCTCATATCAAAGATATCAAACCATTTAAGGCAATCAATGTCATCCAACCATACATAAGCAAAGATATATTAATCACACCATCTTCAATTAATTTAAAATGAATTAAAATAATTACTTCATCTCTAATTAATTTAAAATAAATTAAATTAATTTCTTTCATCACATAAATCTTGCTTACTTAATCATTAATTAAACCAATTAATTAATCATACTCTAAGTATCCATCTTAATAAATCATCCTTGATTAATTATCCTTTAATTACTTTAAGTAATTAATCCTTAATTAATTTTACAAATTAATTATCCTTAACCATTACAGTAATTAACTTTTAATTACTTCAATAATTAACTAACTATAATTAACTACATTAATCCTTAATTAATTATAATTAATTAATTACTTTATAATCACTTATCATTGATTAATTAATCTTAATTAATCATCTCTTAATTACATCATTAATTATATTAATGATCCCTAATTACTTTTTAATTATAATTACCCTATTTAAATTAATTACATTAAGTAATTAATCTTTAATTAAACCACCTTTATTAATCACCTTTGATTAAATCACATTCAGTAATTAACTATTCTTAATTACCGCATTAAATAAATTAATTACTTCTTAATTAATTATCTTTAATTAATCCCTTGATTAATTACACAAAGTAATTAAATACAAAATTACTTTAAATCTTTAAATTAATTACATCCTATAATTACCATTACTAATTACTTCACTAAGTAATTACACTTCATTAATTTCATTAAGTAATTATACTTATCAAATCATCTAGTGATAATCTTAAATTAATTAAACTTAATTAATTAACTTAAACTAATCATATTTAACTCAAACAATTCCACAAATGATTATCTTTAATTAACTAATCTAATTAATTATCAAAATTAATTACATTAATTAATTATTTATTAATCCCAAGTTAATGATTTTCATTAACTACTAACAATCCTTTAATTACTTTTCCTTAAGTAATTAAACTTTTAATTAACCATTATTAATTACAAATTAATTAATTCTTAATTACCAATTAATTAATTTCTATTTACTTAATTAATTTCTAAATTTTATCTTAATTACTCTTTAATTACTTGATTAATCAATTCCTAATCATTAATTAATAATCTATACTTATCTAATTAATGATCCTTAATTTCAAATTAATTAATCTTTAAATCAATTAACTTAACTCTTAATTACTAAATCATTAATTAATTAAACTAATTACCCTTATATTTCCTTATTAATTTAATGAATCTCAAATCATTAAATCTTAATTATCTTTAAGATAAAAACATTATCCTTATTAATAACTTATTTGTTATTAACAAATGCATTTGAAACCTTTTGCTTTTAAATTTAACTTTAAATTTCATTTCAAATTATACTTTAAACCTTAACTTGTTTAAATATTTGATTTTATAAAACTTTAATTTATCTCAAAACTAGGATACAAATTTCAATTTGAATCCATACTTAAACTTGATTTAAAAACCTGTTTTAAATCTGCTTTCAAATTTTTAAAACCATTTTAAATTTCTAAAACACTGACAGGTTTAAAAATCTGTAACCAAACTCGAGCCTACTACACTTGCTCCCCTAATCGCTTCGAGATAAACCCAAAACAATCACGAACAAAACTCGAGATCGAGCCTTCTTCCCCAAACCCCAAACACAACCTGACGCCAATGCACACGCGTGCACGTGCACGTCGAACTGGCATCGACCACGACCATCCTCCGACCAACTGCTCCCGACCTCGAAAACCCATACAATCACCCAGCAACCAAATTCCAGCAGCAAAACAAAATTTCGACCCTCGATCGAAATCTGGAGCAAAGCTCGATCCACAAAACCTCCTGCCGCCGTCGATCACGTTGACTGGAACCTCCAGTTCTTCTTCCAGAGCACCGCCATATCACCACGCCACCATTCCTCAACTCGCGATCCTACCCGGTCCTTCGCCCATGTCGAAAATACCTCAAAACCATCGGTCATCAAATACGACAGGAAAACCCTACTACACCCATTTTCGACCACCACGGCGAATGAACAATCTGGCAACCATTTTTCCCTTGATCGCCGAGCTACCTCCTTCCTCCAGACCAAAGCCCGACAACCCAATTTCTTCCATTTGTCGGAATTTGGCGAAAATGCCCAATCCGATCAACTCAACTTATCACAATCATTACTATGTTAAAAATCATGATACTACCTTTAAAATTCATCAATTTTAATTACGAATCTGATAAGATAACTAAAACAGAGAATTAAAATGTTTGATTTTTATCTTATACTTAGATTATCACTGTATTCCTTCATTGATGAAATATTTACTAAATATGAAATATTGAAATCATTTTTAAAATTAATATTACACTATAATAATCATCTTTCATTCAAAGATCAAAGCTTAAATCTGATCGTATGAGGAGATATGAATTTTTAAAGGGTTGTTCTTGAGTTTGAGATTCAACAGAGACTAGTATCTATATACACACAGACATGCACATCCATAGTCACAGAGCAATTCAGCCATATTCCAGAAAAAGAACATTCATGCAAACATAATTCAACATTTCCATATAGATTTATCACATGCAATTGATTAAAACTGTTTTTAAAGGAAAGGTTTACTCACCAGTTATAAAAACAGAGAAACAGCTTTTGTTCATTTATCTGGAAATTTGTTTTAAAGTTGAACTTGAATCTTTGAATCTGTTACTTGAATTGCTAGCTTGCTGTAGATTTACTTGTTGAATTGAATTGATCTGGATCTTTTACATTGCTTACTTGATTAAGTTGAAGATTTGATAAAACTATTGTTTACTTTGCTTCAGATCAGGTTTTATCAGCAGTTGATGTTATTGAATTTTGAAGTTGCTGCCTGAACTTGGTTTTGATTAGTAGTTGAGATGATCTTGCTTTTGAATTTCTGGTTGAAGAAAATGTACAGGCATTGGTTTTAAATCTTGAAAATGATATACAGGCTATTGATTTTATTTCTGGTTTGAGAAGTGTTTGATTACAGATTTTTGTTTATGAGGATTTGTTCAGGCTGAAGATTTCTTAAGTTTTGAAAAAGAATAGAAAAGGAATGGAAGGTGAGAAAGCATATGTATTTATATAGGCTGAAAATGATTTAATAAAAATAAAAGAAAACTAAAATTAAATGACACTTGTAAAAACATTCAACATTTGTCATATACTTTTATTTATTAACTAACACATGTTAGAATTAAGCTTTATATACATACACTTGTCATTTAAGTATTTTATTTGTTTTAAATGTTAAAAATAAAGCTTTTATACTTAATTAATTAGTTTTTAAATACTTATTTATATATATAAATAACTTTAAAGAAATAAAACCAATTATATATATATATAAATAAAACTTATACATATATTTTAACTCCAAATATTTTTTTAAAATATCTACCATTTGAATTTCCAAATTTAAATCTAAATTCAAATTCAAATTCAAATTAAAGAAAATCAATTTAAAATCAACTTATATATATATATAACTACACATTCAATTTGAAAATAACCATTCTATTTCTTTAAAATCTATTCATATCTATATATAAAACAATACATAAATGATATTGTTTGGAAATAACCATCTGTTAAATTTAAATAATTTATAAAAGAGATTATCTTATTATCAAGCAATATTTAAAAAGAAATTAAAAAAAACTTTTTCTAATCTTATTTAAATTTAAACTTAAGCTTAAAAATATATTTTAAACAATTAAACATTTACCTTAAGTATTTTAAAACCATATAGTTAATTATTTAAATAATCTTTGAAAAGCTTCATATTAAATTTAATCATAAATTCCAAATTACCAAAATATATATTAGAATTTGAAAACATGAATTTATTTGTTTATTAAATACAAACCAAAGCTTTTCTATTTACAATATATACAAATATATATACATTATAAATAAAAATCATTTTATTAGTTCTTTTAAAAGATAAAATTTACCAATTAAATATTTATTAAAAGAAGATTATTAAATCAATTCAAATCTTATTGAAAAAATTTATCAAATCAATTTAATTTTTTATACAGATTATTAAATTGATATTCCCAAAAATTTCGGGATATCACATTCCTCCCCCCTTAAAAGAATTTCGTCCCCGAAATTTAAAAGCAAAGGTAATTTAATAATCTATTTAAGATTTAATTTTAAATCACAAGCATATATTATCAATCATATGCTAACAACCATAGCAACCAATTCGTCCAATCAAACAAATCTAACTATCCAGACAAAATTCTGGATAGAATTCCCTAGAGTTTCCCAGGTATAAATACCGGGATACTCGCTCTACAGAATCTAAACAATCTACACTACTAAGCTACAGAGCTCCTACTCATCTAGATCTACAAAACTGAATAGGATAACAGACCACGGACAAATCTGACTCAACTACCAAATCTTCCTGAACTGCTGGTTCCACAACCAGAGATAGATCTTACACGTACTCCCTCAGAGATACGTGAAACACATTGAATCCCAGTTATCCAAACTGACAATTCAATCCCGTAGACCAAAACTTATAGCTCCTTTGATCCGAGAAAACTTATCCCAAATCAAATCTTCGACTTTGAAATCTAAATTCCTCCGTCTCTTATTCACAAACATCAGAAGACTGAACTTACTTCTCCTATCCAGAAAGGATAAACAGATGCACTCCCAAACTGCTTCCGCTGCACAACTCTGATCTGAAGTAGATAAGAATGTTGATGATGAACACAAGCACAGACTGGACAACACATCCCAGAAATATGGTTCAACAGATCCATAAAAAGAAAACTCAGAAGTTCCACCAAAAACCTGAGCTGTTTCACCAACTCTCTCTAGAAACCATCCTTCTACTAGCTGAACCACCGGTACCACTCTTGGAATCCTATCGATAAGAAAACTCAATCTCTAGATGCAGACAAACCTCTAACTTCCCTGAAGACATCCAGAAAATCTCTGATAACCCAAGAGAACACTCAATTATCGCAAGTCACTTTTGCGATCAACCCAGCCTAATATCCAAACAAAACTATTCTCTCTTTACAAATCAGAATAGCTTATGCTTACCTAGACAATCCATTAAAGAAATGGATCCACTCTGCTGCTTCTGAACTCTACCTCCAGAAAATTGCTAAGCCAGAAGACCTTCTGCCAACACACAAAACACCCCAAGTTGCACTGCTGCCACAGATGCCAAAGACTTCCTAATCCATAAGCTCCTCGAGAAACTCGGACCTTAAACCAAACAAAAACACCCTGCTGAACTCAGCCACAACACCGAAGCAGACACACTTCCTGAAACTTGTTCCAAAGAAAACATCTTAGGACACAATCCATAGTCACTGCATCTCCTCACGCAACTACTACTCCCTGAGGTTGCCAAAATACCATCACTTGCTTCTGCACATCCGACAGATCCAAACTCTACTCATCCAACTTCAAAGATGGACTCCGAACCTTAACAGGTTTCCTTCAGAGATTGATGAAATCCTTACACCACTGCAAAGCTTACTCGAGACGGTATTAGGTCTACAGTCTCGACAGATACACTTCCAACCTCAAACATTCAAACTCCAACCATTGGTAGTCGTGTTACACACACCACTACCCTATCTACCTTTATAACTTATATTGGAAAACCTGAACAGGTAACCCAACAAATAGGTAGAGATAAATAAATAAATAAATATATATATATATATATCAAAATTACAAGTACGCTCTCTTAAGATAGAATTCACTCCAAAGCCTAGGTATTCACTCAACCTAGTGCTCTGATACCACTTGTGACGACCCGACTTTCATCGACCAGAAAGACGGATCATCCTTAAGAAAGAAAGGGATAGAAAAGAGAAAAGATAGAGAAGAAAGAAGAAACAACATCAAAATCTCAATAGGGGAACGAATAAATTATATTAATAACATAAGTATTACATAATATACAACGACTATCAGAGTTACATAGATTATACATCACATACTAGACAGTTATAAACACCCGTCTAGTTATTACAACTCAATACAATACAGAGATCAACACAGCGGAACTACTATATATATATATATATCTACAAATTCAATTTGAAAATAACCATTCTATTTCTTTAAAATCTATTCATATCTATATATAAAACAATACATAAATGATATTGTTTGGAAATAACTATCTGTTAAATTTAAATAATTTATAAAAGAGATTATCTTATTATCAAGCAATATTTAAAAAGAAATTTAAAAAAACTTTTTCTAATCTTATTTAAATTTAAACTTAAGCTTAAAAATATATTTTAAACAATTAAACATTTACCTTAAGTATTTTAAAACTATATAGTTAATTATTTAAATAATCTTGAAAAGCTTCATATTAAATTTAATCATAAATTCCAAATTACCAAAATATATATTAGAATTTGAAAACATGAATTTATTTGTTTATTAAATACTAACCAAAGCTTTTCTATTTACAATATATACAAGTATATATACATTATAAATAGAAATCATTTTATTAGTTCTTTTAAAAGATAAAATTTACCAACTAAATATTTATTAAAAGAAGATTATTAAATCAATTCAAATCTTATTGACAAAAATTATCAAATCAATTTAATTTTTTATACAGATTATTAAATTGATATTGCCAAAAATTTCAGGATATCACAGTCAGCTCAACTGGCGCTGCCTGGATTTCCTCTGACTTCTTCCTGGGATCCACAGACTTATCGAACCTGTTATGTTTCCCGAGCCAGAGCTTAGGCTTTAGTTGCTATGCTTTCGAGTTTTTGATGCACAGAGTTTTCTCTACATTCTTCCTTTCTTCCTTCACTTTCCCTCTCTTAGCTCAATGACATAACATTCCCGTCTTGGGCTCTAGTTTCCCTTTACTGATTCAACTCCTGTCTCTATTGGGAAATTCATCATTAAGCACCAAAGAGCCAGTGCTATTCTAAAATCAGCCAGGGCTGGTCGGCCCACAAAGGAGTTGAATGTTGAATATTCATCTACAATAACAAACTTTTGAATCTGCACCACCTTTCCATTCCCGCCACCTAACTCAGTGGACAAGTCAATTATCCCAATCAGTTGTGTTGTCTTGCCTGAAAATCCTTAAATGGATTTATAAGGCTTAACATCCTTCATAATGATCTTTATTTGATCGAATGTTCTTTTAAACAGAATATTTATAAAACTTCCACTATCCACAAAGACTGATGTTCGTAGCTAGGCCCACAGCCGTCATGATTACCATGAAATCGTAGTTTGGTGCCTTGACTCTATCAGAATCCCTACTCCTAAACATAATATCATCTATTACCTTCCTTTGATGCTTACCCGAAGCTCCATTTTCGATGGCGAAGCAGCTTTCCTATGGTATGTGCCTTAATGAGCTAGCATAATGCTCCATTTCCCTCCAGTTTTTCTATGTTGAATAAGGTCCTCCTGTTATAGTATTTATGACCATTCTTCCATCAGTACGCCTGGGCCCCTCTCCAATGCGACCAGGTTGATTCCCTTCAGCATTCGACCCTTAGGGTCTTGCATTTTGTCTGCCATCTTGCGGCTTCCTCATATACTGTTGCAAATTTTTCTTTCTTACCAATTCCTTGATAAAATCCACAAGATGTCGGGACTCATTCATGTTGTGTCCATGAGTTTCATGGAAATGACAATACTTGCCTAAGCGTTGCTCTTCCATAGTCGCCTCCTTCCTATGTGGCTTTTTATACAATTTTGTGCCTTGCGTAGCAGGGTATATATATTATCCAATGTATCGTTCAGAGGTGTATACTCATCCGGCCTCATTTTCCTCGGACGCCTTTTGGCTTCATTCCGTCTGCTACTAGAGCCCTGGTTTCTCTTTTTCTAATTATTGGAATTTCCAACATTTACAGCCACATTACCGGAACTCTCACCAGTTTTCTTAGTCACCATGTTACTTTAAATCACCTCCTTTTATTGTCCACCATCAGTCTTTCCGTAGCCTGACTTTCTACTTCCAAATGCAAGAACAAATTAGATTTTCAGTGGAAATCCTCCATAGTCGTTAGGTGCTTCATCGTCAGCCATTTTCCAAAGTCCATATCTAGATGTATGCCCCAAGCTAATGCTATAAAAACCAAATCATCCTTTGGATTAGTAATTTTTGGAACTGCAATGTTAAACCTATTTAAGAACCCCTTCGACAAGTCCCGAGGTCCTTGGGAAAGGCTCGACAAGGAAATCACATCCTTAGGTCAAGTATTATAGAGCCTAAACTGCTCCAGAAATTTTTTCCAGCTCATCGTTTGTCGATATGGACTTCAGTACGAGCTAAGTAAACCACATTGATGCCATACCTTCCAGAAAAATAGGAAAACATCTACACCTAACCGCGTCCATCGCTCTGGAACCATCCATATGCCATTTATATTTAAACAAGTTCTGCTTGGATTGGTAGTCTTGTTACACGATGGCATTGTTAGTAGTCTTATTATATGATGGCATCGTTGGCATCACAAACCTCCTAGGATACTACTCCCTTGGAACATTCTCCATGAATGGAATTCTGCTTGGTGCAAAACCCTAATCTTTATCCTTTCTCCATTTATTTTCTTCTAGTAACTGCTTCACCATATCCTCTATGTATTCCTCACTGGCATAGCATACCAATGGTCGACTGTCAAGTGGCCAAATGTTTGACTTTGCAAACGATCTTGGTTTTCCCGTTGACGTTTAGGCTCTCCAGTCTTTAGGAAAACCACTCTTCCAGTTTTTCTTTGACGTGTAGCTGCCTTCGTAGCAGTTTTTTGAACTTCAGCATCTGAAATCTAGCATCAAGCTCATAATCATCCCCAGTATGCTACAGATCGTCCTCAGAATTAGATAGGTCAATTGCCTCAGCTCCCTACCCCTCTAAGGGCCTCTGATTCATCTTGGTACTGATTTGATTGTGGTTGGTATCGAGTTGAATCCCCTTAGAGGGAGCCTTCCTGTTTCCTCCAACAACTTCCCCTGCTGTTCCAGTAGCCTTTTCCTTCTTCTTTTATTTTCCATCTCGTCTATTCTAACCAGAAGCGTATAAATTTTCCTCTTTAGATCGTACAAGTGAAGTCTTCCTCCTGGTCCTCTATGATTGCTGGGTCAGTTAAGCTATGCTAGCATCCATCCTATACAATACAGCCTTCTGATTATCAACCAACTTCTGATTCAGCTCATGCATCATCTTATGGAATTCCACTCTAGCATCTCCTGAGAAGCAGATGGTCTTGGCAAAGCTAGTGCTGGTTGGTTGCTAATTTCCATATAGTGGGAAGCTACTTCCTCTGCACCAGCTACTACTCTAGATTTACCAGATTTCCTTGGTGGTGCCATTGGTTCCTATATGCAAATTCTTTATTTTCCTTAATGAAAACCTTCTGGATCTAACCCCTGGATACTCCAATCCAAAATAGAAAGTTAGATATATGCCTGAGAATCTCCTTTCTCGGTTAAAGCAATGAAATGTTGAGCCTAAGAATGGCACAACACCCAACAACGAGTAATAAAATAGAGATCTCGCAAAAACAGTAAATGTGGCAGAGGATTTTTTAAGTGGTTCGGCAAATCCAAAGCCTACATCCACCGTATTGTTATTGATTATAGACTATAGTCATAAGTATAAAGAGTTTTGAGTTATAATTACCTAGTACAGCAAATAGTAACCGCATTTGTGACTATAGACGAGTAGAGATAGAAGATGAAGAAAGCAAGGTGCCTCAAAAGTCCTTTGTCCAATGTCGTAGGAGCTGTATTTACATGGAAATCGTCCAGTAGAATCACTAGATATCAATACACCAAGTCTAACTCCAGGTCCGAAAAAGCAGGAGAGGAAGTTGGAGTCCTTAGATCGATAAATTCATCTCGGTACCGATAATTTTTTATCGATATTGACCTATTTTTTTATGGAGAGTTGTCCCATCTTCCATCCTTGGGTCTTTTATCGTTGATCTATCAAGCTCCGAGCATTTTTCCTTAGAAGTTGTGCTATTTATGAGAGGTTTTGATATCACTTGTATTTGTCTGCTTTCCTTCAGAACTTCATTAGAGTTATTTAGCTATTCTATGAGAAATGGACTCCAAGATGATCGCTATTGCTTGTAGTTCACAAATCAAAATTCCAAAAGCCCACATGAAGCATTAAAAGTGGTTGATACCAACCTAAAAGTGGTCGATACCAACCCATTCCCTTAACTCCAATCTTTCCCCCATTTCGTGAGACCATTTCTATTGTCCTTCTAAGCATATTCTCAAGTTCGTGAATCATTTCGTCTTCATCCTAATGTCCGAATTTGTTTAAAAGCCACTTGGTTAAAAAGCCAGATAATAAGGCCACTTCTTGTATGGGAGTAAATACCTATTTATAGTAAAATTGTACCCTTGGATGTTTGCCACATGGAATACCGTAACTTCAAACGACCATGATCCTTTGAAATGACAATATAGCACCATATGTATGTGATACATTGAATTCTTGAGATGGTATCTTGTACAATTATGATTCTTCTCACTTTTGTTGATGTGACATAAGTTGTTTAATGGAACGTAGAGATGTCCATAAATTCATAATTTTGATGGAACTTTATCTTCATAGCACAATAGCACTTTATATTTCATATACTTGATAACTTCACAAGTGTGATACCTTCATATATACAACAGTCTCGTATTTACAATAGCTCTTATAACTACGATAGCTTCATAGATTCGACAGCTTTATACCAATGATAGCTTCATATCTTCAATGGCTTTAATGTACGTGATATCTTCTATAAACTCAATAGCTTCCATAAACTAGATAGCTTCCATAGACTCGATAGCTTCCAAAAAATCTATAGCTTCCATAAATTTAATACTTTCATAAACATGATAGATTTGCAAACTAAATAGCTTATGTTTACTTGATAACTTCCAGAAATTTAACCACTTCCATAAATTTGATAGCTTCCATAAACTCAATAGCTTCCATAAACTCGATAGCTTCCATAGATCCAATAACTTACATAAACTTGATAGCTTTCATAAATTATGTTGCTTCATAGACCTGATAGCCACATCAAGACAATGGCTTCATATACCCGATAGCTTCATTAACACAATAGCTTAATCAACACGGTAACTTTATCCATACGATAACTTCATCAATACAATAGCTTTATCTACATGATCCCTTCATCCACACATAATTACATATATTCAATAGCTTCATTAATATGATGACCTCATTAACCTAATAACTTCATCAACACAATAACTTCATATACCCAATGGCTTCATCAACACGATAGCCTTATAGACCCGAAAGTTACATCAACCACGATATCCTGCATATTTTACCTTGTGTTTTTAGATTCTTTTTCATAAATTCCTTGCTTTGAAGTTGATGTTAAAATTTTAGGGTATAACATACTATTTTTAAAAAATTTAAAGCCTTAAATAAATAATTAAAATCCATACAAATTTAATACAACATAAATACTAATAACAGCTATAAATTAATTTGAACATGTTGAATTTTGAAAATTTCTAAGAACATTGTAGTGTTAACTCCCTGGTGTGAACTCGATCCTTGTTTAAATATTAAAGCCTATATGGATTTTGCTGAAGTACGATATTTGGCACAAGTTCATTTGCTTATAGATAATTTAGCCAAATCCAATTTCTATTTTTTATTAAGCTACAGCCCTACTAACGATATTTTATGCACATTTACTTTTCTTCATCACTGTATCACTTAGACATCTAAAATTTGGTCAATTGTCATAAACTCCAATAATATTTGCAATTAATTCAGTGTTACTTTAAAGCCCTTGGTTCAATCTGATAACATTTATGGATTAACTAATTTACTTTGAATAGATATTTTGACTTTTAGTTAACTACCCATCACGGTGATACTAACATTCTACAACAAAGAAGACGAATCCTCTTTGAGTAGAGTTTCACCTCATGTAATTCAATATATGCCCATCTATGATTGCAACACGATTGTGATGTCATACGACTAACCATAATTAAAGTATAATCCAAATACTTAGATTCAACAGCACTCTTAATTCTAAGAATACTGCACATCATTACATAAGATCTTATATTTTGACTTAGCCATTTTGATCTATACTTCACATCATTACATGAGATCCAAATACTTAGTATCTAATCTCACGATCGTTATCTCTCCACCATCGATAAATTGTCTCATCATACGAAATTTACAAAAGATGTGTCTTGACCTCTTGCAACCTTGCGTTCCTTAGTAATCTATACTGCTGTATTATGGTCATAACACATAAGCATCAGACCTTTAATGCTTTGGATCACTCCTAGCTCTTTAATGAATCTATACATCTATGCCATTTCTTTTGCAGCATCGTTTATAGCAGTGTTCTTAGTCTCCATGATTGAATCTTCCATAACTTCTTTCTTGAAACTTTTCCAACTTACAACCCCTTGAGAGTAAATACGAATTCTGAGACTGATTTACTATTGTCAACATCACTTCGAAAGCTTGAGGTTTAGTACCCCTTTATAAGGAAATTGATGTTTTCATAAACTCAAAACAAATTCTTGATATTTATCAAAACTATAGGTAGACCTAAATTGGTATCCAATGATTTTTGCTTAGATTTTATTAATATTGATTACTACACCTAGTTTAAAAGTGATATCTGGTTTACATTACCAAGTGTATGTGTTTCCTTTGCCTAAATAATCTCTCCGACCTTGTCAGATCAAAAATTTCATAAGACTCAATGCATCTTAAATCTAGAGTAGCATTATTATTAGACTCATTATGTAAACAAAACGGGTCAATCGAAATCGAATTTAATGGGTGAATTTTAAAAAAATTCCATTTTGGTCTTTGTTGAGTATGTAACGCCTAAAGGGATTTTAGATCCAATCTAAAATGTATTTAAATAAAATCTTCATTAATATGTTTAAAAAGGTTTTTTAAGGTTTAGTTTTCAAGTATATCATATATATATACTTGTTTATGTGAAGTGCATGTGTTATAGATAAGAAGTTTACATAGTTAACGTGATCGTATGTAGGTATTGAGATTTGCATCGCAACAGACCCATTTACACTTTATATATGCTTTAGTTGTCTAGGTTTTGATTTGAAAACCATGCATAATAAAATATATACAATAGTCTGCAAAAAATATTGAAGTTACATTTGGTAAACTTAGATAATTTGAAATCAAAAATTAACATCAATGAAATTGCATTTAGTTAGGGAAAGATTTGAAATCAAGAATTACAATAATGCATAAAATTCATCTTATTACTTTGAATTGGGACACCACATATAGGTTTCCATACATATAAGGACTACGAGGACAGCTTCTAGTTTGACTAAGTTATATGTTAAGGAGATCGTCAGATTGCACGGTGTTCCATGTGATATCGTGAGTGATAGAGATTCAATATTCACAAGCCAGTTCTGGAAGGGTTTGCATGAAGCATTAGGGACCAAGCTCAGTTTGAGTACCGCTTACCATCCGCAGACAGATGGGAAAATAGAGAGGGTGAAGCGAGTATTGGAGGACTTGCTTAGAGCATGCATTTTAGGTTTTGGGGTTTTATGGGAAGAGAACTTACCACTTGTTGAGTTCTCATACAACAACAGTTATCAGGCCAGTATTAGAATAGCACCATTTGAAGCGTTGTATGGAAGGCCGTACAAATCTCCATCGTGTTGGGTAGAACCTAGAGATTGTCTTGTGCTTGGACCAGATATGATCCAAGAAGCATTGGATAAGGTTATAGAGATTTGGAAGCGAATCAAGGAAGCGTAGAATCGACAAAAGAGTTATGCAGACGACAGGCATAGAGGCTTGGAGTTCTCAGTTGAAGACTTTGTATTTGTAAAGGTTTCTCCGATGAGAAGTGTAGTTCGGTTTGGAAGGGCTAAGAACTTGGCTCCTCAATATATTGGACCGTTCCCAATTCTTGAGAGGATTGGTACACTCGCATATAAAGTCGAGTTACCAATTAGGCTATCAGGTGTGCACAATCTATTTCATGTATCGCATTTGTATAAATCTATGCATGATCCTTCGATGATAATGGAAGCATTGCGGCAAGAGGACTTGGAAATTGAGCCAAATTTGAATGTATCGAGACAGACTGTTCATATTATTGATAGAGATACGATGAAATTGAGGACTAAGGTTGTAAAATTAGTCGAGGTACAATGGAGTGAGGATGCTCCGGATTGTACGTGGGAGACTAAAGATAATTTGAAGTAGTCCTATTTGGATTTGTTCTCAGACTAGAGTTTTCATATCTTAGTTTACATTTGGGTTGCAGTTTAGTTTGAATGTAGTTTTAGTAGTGCAATATATATATATATATATATATATATATATATCTTTTTCTTCTATCTTCTTTGATTATCGTTCTTGCTGAATTTCGAGGATGAAATGTTCTAAGTGGGGGAGAACGTAGCGACCTAGAAATTCGAACACTTCCTCTTCGAATATCGATACATTTTGAGATATGTTTAAGTGTTATAAATAATAACCTTGTTTAACATCATTTAATTAGTAGAAAATGATAAGAAACTTGTTTTTTAAAAGTGTTTACAAAAATATGTTCTTTGAAAAAATATCGATAATGTGACCGAAAATCGTTTTATCGATAAACAGCTTTTTAATCGTTAGAAGTTGTTCAGATTTTCTTTTTACATACACTTATTTTCTTAGAAAATCAATTTAATGAAATAAAAACTTTTTGCCATTTATAGAAATAAGCTTTATGGATGATGTCATGAATGAGCTAAGGGAAGATGTTAGGAAATGAGCAAATAAGGAAATGCTTAAGTGTTAAGCATATGATAAAGGAGAAGTGATGTGTGTAATTAATGATATTAGGTTTTAGAGGGGTTTTTGGTCTTTTCCCATCATCATTCCTAAGCCTATATAAGGAGGGGTACACCCTTAGGAAATATATCACAAAATTCCTAAGCTTTGAGCTAAAATTTCCATGTCCTCGTCATCTTCTTCATCTTAAATTCCTAAAGCAAATAATTTGCAAACCATCTACAGATAACCTCAAACTTTGAGGAAAGCCTTGTCACCATATAACAACACCTTATACCTAGTTATATTATGAAAAATTGAAGCCATACTCCCCCCACTTACCTTAGGCCGTGAGCTATTGAGATGGAAAGGAGGCAAAGGAGCAAGCATAAGCAAGGAAAGGAAGGGAGGAAATGAGGTTGCTAGCTTGGGTTTGAACTTGAGTGTTTAAGCTTGGTTCTTTGTTGGGTTTAAGTTGATCTAACTCATCAAATGGATTGATAATATAACTCATATATGATCATATTTTGTTGTGTTAAAGTTGTTTGAATTAATTTGAACATATGTCGAAAACATTGATTTTGATTCTTGTTTTGAAAACAAGTGGCATATAGGATCCATATATGGACTTGAATGGACTTGGTGGACTTGTATAACATATGACTAGACCTTAGAATAAAGCACATAGGTTGTAATTGAAAATAAGTTGGAACATGACTTGGATTTAGAAGTGCACTTATAACGATAGTCGTTATAGATGTAGTTCAAAATTGCCTTGTTTTTTACAATTGTTATGAAACTTTATAGAGAGATCCTTAGGGGTTTCTCACCATATTTATATTGTTATATATGTATGTTTGTTGCTATTAAAAGCTTGAATAGTAAAAAGTTGAGTAACTTCTTGAAAACGACCAAAACATCACTAGTGCAAAACTGTCCCATTTTAACCTTGAATTTTGGACTTCAAATGTTTCAAAAAGGACTTTAAGTTTGAGTAATTTGTTATTGTCTAACTCTTATTAGAGTATTAAAAGTAGTTTGACATTTATCTGAATTTTTAAGAATTAGTTATGATTTTATAAGAAAAAAGAGTGTTTTGTGAAAAACACGGTTTTCTATGTTTTCAAGTAAATTTCAAAATGATTATTTTTAACTAATACTTTGTATAAATATTATAGAACCTATTATATGTATTTTCAAGTATTTAAAAAGTATAAAAAAGGTTTAGGAAAGGGGTTAGATTTGCTAAATGGCCAAATGGTTGATTGTTTAAATTACTTATTAGAAAAGTAATTAACCATGCTTAACTCTAATAAGCCGACGAAGCAAGCTTATCTATATGTGAGAGTTAAGATTGATGTCGAGTAGGGATGGAGCAATAGAGCTCTAACCTACTAGGCTTCCCTTTTAACCGAGGAATAGTAAGTGTAAAATGTCAAAAACGTGTTAATCATGTTGATTTCTTACTTGTTTATGGAAATCATTACTACTATAACACTAAAAGCCGAAGAGGTAGACTTATATATTGGTGAGATTCGAGAATGAAGTGTCTAGGCAGGGCTTGGAGCATCCAGTGCCAAAACTTACCTGGCTTCACTCTTGGTCGAGGAATAGTTAAGTTGAAATGTCGAAAATGAGTTAAGTGTATGGATATTGATTTGTATAAACAAGTGTTTTGACTAGATAATTGATTAGTCGACTATCGAACTTAACCTAATGTTAACTTAGGAGTAATCGAAAGGCTTCAGGATTTCATACCAATAAGAACCCCCGGGGTGGAATATTGGTATGAAACATCTCTAGCTTTCACTTACTTCTGAAAGAACCAGAATTGAGTTTACTATAAATTCATCGATTGGTTTTGAAGAGTCCGAGACCGGTAAGTGTTCTACTTACCGAATACCACTTCAAAACTAGTATACGAGTTCTATATTTTGGAAGTGGTTGAAGAAAAGGAATCTATTTGGAGATTCGAGATCTGTTTAAGATGCTTGAACACATGTAGATGTTTGTAATCTATTAAGGATGTGGAAATCATGTGTGATTCCAAGATCTTTTGAGATATGGGGGACCCATGTGTGGTTTTGACATCTATTCGAGATGTAAGGATCCAATATGGGATTTGTGTTCTGTTCGAGTGATGAATGTATGATCGATTTCACCCTAGAGGGGGTGAATAGGGTGATACTATTAATTATAAAAATTTATTGTGGAAGTATATAAATAATCTCAACACTGATCACAACAGAATAATAGCAGCACAGATAATAGCAGAATATAAAAATGCAGAAATAGAACAACACAGAATTTACCCAGCTTCGGCGAAACCCTGCCTACGTGCTGCCCCTAAGGTTTCTACTAGAAATTAAGTAGTCAGACACTTACACACGTAAACTCGCGACACCCGCTATCGACTAACCTAACTCTACGCTCAAAACCCTGCCACAATTCAGCCACTGAGTTGCGAATTCTCGAACTACACCACCATAGTTCGTCCCTAGTCACACGACTAGACTATCACACAAGTTTAAAAGTAATTACAAAATAAAAACAACTAAAAACAAATAAAGCCCTAATTTTTAAAATTTAAAGCCTAAAAATAAATTAAATAACCGGCCCAGCATAAAAATAAAATCCTTTTTCTTTTCCTTTAATCGGCCGGTTCCTTTTCTTTTATTTGCGATAATAGCTACTTCGTTCCTTTGTGAAAAATTAGGGCTTCGCCGATTTCAATAGATCGATCAAATTAATGTCATCAAGTTGATAGCTCTGATGATCGATTGTCTCTTTGATTTGCTTCGGCTGCTTCAACATTCGAGCGCCTTCACTGGGTTGAAAAATTGGTACGTGAAATTCCTTTTCAGTTTCGATTGTGCCCGACTTTGATTTGAGTTGAATGATTATTCGTTGTTGCTTGAACTCGAATGAATCTGAAAGCCGATGATGATTGGGTTTATATAGGGTTTTAATTCCCTAAAGTTTCGTTCGTATAAATTTATTTTAATTTGTCAATTATTTTGTTCGGCCACTTGATTATGTTTGAATGCTCAAGATGATTTCTAACTTCTTCAATTCTGTTTACTTGATTATCACAGCTTTGTTCGACTCCTTGGCCACCACGTCTCTGACTTTTGTTTGAAACTACTGCTGACTTGCTTATGCCGGTTTCATGAATTTCTGATCACTTCGGCTTTGTACTTCAGGCATTTGAACTTGAATTTGACTTCGGCATTTAACTGTCTTTGTTTAAAAATGCTACTTTGATTTTATGTTGTTTCGAGCTAGTTCACATTATACCTTGTAGTCTTGGTTCCTGTAAGACTTGGTTATTGATTTTGCCTCTGTGACTTCAGCGCTGTCACTGCTTCCATGTTGCCTCGAGTACTGGTAGCACTTGAGTATATTTTCTTTGTACATTTCCTTGAGTCCGGTTCCAATGTGTATGCACACATGTCTTTGTATTTTGTGTGTCACTGCATATATACATGTAGTTTGGTTGTAGTTGAGCTTTTACTGTGTTTCACTTGGATTTACACTTGTGCACTGCATATATTGTTCGAGTCTGTTTGCACTACAACCATATTATCTTGTCACGCTGGTTCATTGTTGACTTCATTGTTATTCAGATTAGCTTGTGTACTTCACTACTATATGTGCATTGTGTTTGTATTACAGTCTTGAGTCATGTGTACTGGATGCTTTGTTGGTCTTTTATATATGTGAACTTGAAGTTAAATATTAGAGTCTTGTTTAATTGCAGTCTTCATGTTGTATTTGTATCATGTCTACATGCTTCACTGGTTCTGGTTGAACTGTCTAGTCTACTCAGTTTTGTATTGTTCGAGCCAGTGCATTTGTGTCTGCTGCACCATGTAGTAGCCTTGCTTGTGCACATATGGTTCTTCAAGTGTTTACTGATCTGGTGCAGTTTGACTGGTCGAGTACCTTTCAAGTGTACGCATTGAATTTTGGTCGAGGCTTGTTTTATATATCTTGACCCATAGTTTGTATTCCACCTGAGTTGAGTCTAGCTTAAGGCTCGGATTTGACCTTGTGTTGATATCATGACTTAATATTTATTTCACTTGAGTTGAATCCAGCTTTTGATTTGGGTATGACCTTGTGCTCACCTGTCCCTGTAACATTATCAAGTGTATATCGGTGTGCACGGCCTTGTGGCATGTACAGTGATACACTGTGCATGTCACAAGTTGTTCGTGTGTGATGAATTCAAAATTAAATGATGACGAACAACCCAAATAACTGAGGCAAATAATATTTTCAAAATACACATTTTATTTTATACTACACAAATATTTCCTTTTCAATTTTACTGCATCAGTGTGTATTTTTGCAGATAGCTCAGATGCTAGATTCAATCTGGAATAGAGTTGAAGAACAAATACAAGTGAATGAGTGATATGTAGTGAGGTGCATTTGTAAATGAAAAATTGTGATGTGATTGAAACTGTAATGTAATTGAAATTGTGTATATATAGTGAGAGTTCAGGTTTGTACTATTCAAAATTGTAATAAATATTTGTTTGAATAAAATATCCATTTGAATTTAAATTCTTTGTTATTTATTTTATTCAGCAAATATCTATTAATTATGTGACAAATAAAATAGTACATTAACAAATACATTTAAATGAATATATATGTTTATTATCATCAAACAAAGATCATATACTCGCATATTCAACAATGAAGACTCGTGTGAAGATGCTGAACGTAACCTCAACATCGAAAATGACTAAAAACAGAGTAGGCCTCACAACCTGGGGTTAGCGACCCATGTCAGAGTATTATCAACTCCATATCTAGAGATACTTATCGATTTTTGGCCTAGAGGGGCTGATGATATTTGGTTCATGTTGTTCATGTTTATGTTCAGACGCTAGGCCACTTGTGTTTACCTAAATGGTATATTTTATCTAGAGATATACGATGGTCAGAAGGTACTTTCTGACCATTGTGCATGATATTAGATTCGGCTTTCTCGAAGAGATCTTCATGGAAAATCCATTATGTGAACGTACCTTACCGGTTTTAAATGTAACATAATATGTAGTGGTGTGACCGATGTAAGCATCGCAGCTACTTGATATGATTTATATTCTACACCGTAGAAATTATCTAACATATCACTATATTAACTTAATGAATGGTTGGTTTTTTAGGGGAAAACTGTTACGGGAATCCTTACAGTCTCAATAGTCACTGTTACATGTTGCATGTATCACGAGTTTTCTCATACCAGACTTATGTCTAACGTTTGGTTTTTGTTTTCTCTAATCCTCGTGTACTCTTTCGAGTAGGCTGAGTATCAGGTTTAACCTTGGACGCTTCAGAGTTTAGAAGATGAGCTGGAGGCTTTCATTATCTCTCTATTCTTATTTCTGTTGTTCAGGATTAGCTATGTACATATATCAACGTTGTGAGCATAGGTAGTTATAGCTGTCCAGCTGATGATAGTACTTAAGTTTTGAAACTCTGAAAAATCATATATTAAGACTAACCCTTTGTACTATTCTTTTGATATTATAAATTATCGTTCCATTGTGATATTATGATGTTGTGTTCTTTCCTTCTTGTTCTTTTCGTTTTTTTATTTTACCCTAACATTCTATCTTTCTAGCACTTGGGTGTTTTGCACATTTATACCGTGGATGTATTAGTGTTGACATTCGAGAGTCGAAAAGTTGGGTTGTTACACATATAAAAGCATATTTGTATTTGTTATAAACAAATGCCTTAAAGGTATTTCAACTACAAAAATTAAAGATGTTATATAAGGTAACACATATATATATGAATTATTAAAATGTAGTTTGATTAATGTAGGGATTAATGATGTTCATTAGTTATCCCTCATTGATTAGTTTAGCCATACTCGGCCATTTTATGAGCATTGTTATCCTTTTTTATTAGTTGTGCTTGACTAGTTTATGAGCATTATTATCATGCATTAATTGTTGATTTTTGCTCGACTAGTTTATGAGCAATTTACCTTTTTACTGCAAGGGTTGGGTAGACAGTATTTGTAGGTGCATTAAAATGAACATCGTGTGAATTGAGTTTCATAGTTTGACTATAAAACATTCGGTGATAAGTTGGGTTAGAAGTGTATTCTAATAAAAGGAGTTTAGAATAAATTTTCTAAGTATGGTTTATAAAATATGGTTTACAAATGAAGAGGATATAAACTAATATTTTGAGAACATAAATCCACGTGTATTTGAAAATGGTTTTCAAGGTTTTGGAGAAAATAATAACAGTATTATTTGAAAGTATTTATGAATACTAAAACCTTGAAAAGAGTTTTAAGATTTGTTAATTTCGAGGTTGCTCTCGAAATTAGTAAGTCAATTTCGAAATAAAGTATTTTTATGTTAACTAGTTCGAATGGCTCGAAAGTGATTGAAAATAGGCGAGAGACGTGTTTGGTTGGTAGACATTTCTTATGAGTATTACCCTTCTTAGTAAGGGGATGTAATATACTACTTTGTAGGACCTATTTCCATGGTATCATTTTCGTGCTACTTGATCTATACATATATTTTCTTTGGATTTTGAAGCAAATGTTTGGGAAATTGGTTTATAAATTGAGATCATGATACTTAGTAATATTATACGAAGTATTTGATATAAGTTTAAAAATGATTTTGATTTAATCTCGAAAGTATGATTTAACATAAAAAAAGGTATGTGCATATATTATTATTCTAAAGGATTTTGAATACAACCAGTGTGTTTAATTCTAAAGTTTTCTTCAAAGAAATTTGTTGTAAAATATAAAGTAGTAAAATGCAAGGTAGTTTAATACAGAGTAGTTTTGGTAGTTCAGATTTTGATATGAGCTTTCTATATAGAAAGGTTTTATGCTATGAAGTGTGCCTGAATGGTAGTGGCATAGCCCAAATTATTATGAAACCTTTTCTTGTTTTCTCTTTGTAGTAAGGTGCGTCTAATAAATAAGTGAATTGTGATAAGTTATTTTATCGACCCTTGTATCCTATACATTTCGGACAGTGTGGTATGTTCATCATGTTTTAATGTGATTGGTTGGTAGTATTCTTTTCTTGGGATGAAATGAATTTTTCGATGATTTCTGACAATTTGAATCTTCTGGATCATTATGGAACTTAAAGCTATGTGTTATTGAAATCACAAAAATGAGTTTTTTTATAACTTTTGAATTGATAAGTTAGTAAGTTAACATAACTTTTAAACTGGTTTTAACATCTTTGTTTAGTAATCATTCAATGTTATTGGACCAACTAAAAAAAGGTCTTTTTCGTAGGGGTGTATAAGGAAAGTAAACTGTAGACCTGAGTTTGGATACCAGTGTCCTGCTCTTCCTAAATACTTGCCTAACCTGACGGTTGAAGATGTCGAAAGGTTGACTCCGTCATTAGACCGAGATTTATTTTGGGCCTTCATCTGAATTTTAAAAGTAAATGAATTTTATATTTTGTATACACTCTTAGGATGTAGTAGAGTATTATATAAGTGATAATTTGAAGTAAGTTTTTATGAAATATTTTATAAATAAAGATATGTCTTTATAAAAAGTTTATAAACTTGAGTTGTGTTTTTATGAAATGTTTCATCCTTTTCCCAATTAAGGAACCTAACGGAAGTCCACGGTAGAGAGGTCAAGTGATCTATACTAGTTTGAAAGTGAAATTAGGTGATAGAGCAAGAGATCAGATCAGATATTGCGTACAGATGATCCATGCACATTGTACGGGCTTAAGTATATGTATATTATGTTTTGATTCGCTTATAGAGAGTTCAGGGAATGACTCTTCCCTTTGTTCTACGGTAGCTTGAATAATCTTTTAAGTAATAACCTAAGGCTGATGAGCGTAAGGTATGCTTAGTAAATTATATATCATCCTTAAGCGATGAGTGGATTTTTGAACCTGGGAAAACAATTAGCTTTATTTTCTAGTGATTTTGAATACTATAAAATATTGTTGTATGCTAGTTTCTTTTGTTTATATGTCATGTTGGTATTTTGAGGATGACATGTTTAAGGTGAGGGAGAATGTAACTGTTACTACCATTCATGATTCCGAAGGCATGAAGGCACGTCGACAATATGGTTGTCGAACATAAAGCATGTCGCACCATTGAAAGCATCTTACACCAAAACAATAATAGTTGATGTTGCACCTATTGCAAGCAATGTTGTGTCTTAAATGATATCGCACATCATCAATGCAATATAGAATTCTGCACTCCATCAGTATGAAGGTTAATGTCGAAAACTAGCAAGTGAAAGGATCTCGAATGATGAAAATGAAGAGAAGGATATCGAAAGCCTACAATGATGTCGCATATCATTTACTCCGCAGTTCACCATTACAGTAAAGAATGTCCCATCTTATCAATATAAGTAAGAAAATTATCGCATGCCAAAAGTATATAGAGGCATGCTGCATGCCATCAATTAGACAAAGGATATCGGATGTCATGTTATTATCATAGATCACTGGCCTTTAAAAGTTGTTGAAGTAGAACCTTATGAGTGAGTAATAATATCTTGGGGGATGTCGAATGCCATCAATGTGATAAGAAATGTCATATATCATCGATGCCACATCCCGTCCATACAATATCACTAGTGAATGATGTTGCATGAAGCCAATGTATACTTCATCAAGACAAGGATTGATGTCGAATTCTAGGTGATGACACCTCCCTTTGATATCACAAGTTATCAGCCTTCAAAGAATGTCGCAAGGCGGCATTGATGTCGAAGATCATCAATGTTTACAAGAGTTGTCGTGTGTACTGATGTCGCACGTCATCAAAGCAAGAGAGGGTGTCATCAGTCATTAGCCCAGTATGATGCTGCATAGCATAATGGGAGTCAATGAAAAGAAACAATGAGTGGAGGAATGCTATACAAGTGATGTTGTGAGTCATGAACCCTCAATTGTTCTCATAGTTCAACAGTGCTACAAAGGATAACCGTATGCCTTCACTTCTTGAGGTATTGTTGAAAGCTACAAAGCCAAATGTAGATCCTAAATGCTGAAAGATGATGTCGTAAACCATCAATATACAAAGGATTGCTGAATAACGGAGCATGGAGCCGAATGCCACCGAGATGGCCGATGATACCGAAAACCAACCATGCCAGAAGGGATACGTGGAAACCATGCCACATCTCTCAATCCATATAAATATGGACCTAAGGACATGGAGGAAGGGGTGATTAATTCTTTTCTCATTCTTACATTTTGAAAGTTTGAAACAGTGAATCAATTTGTGGATTTTTGTGCCAATTGTGATTATTATGACCTTTATGCAAATAAGGGCATGTATAATTACAATCGCATTGCATATTGAATAAAGAGACAAGATTTATGACTATGATTCTCATGCATTTATGATTTCAATAGTGACTTGTATCCCAAAGCACTTGTGATTTCGATCATGACTTGCTTCGGATTCACAAACACTAATGATTTTGACACTAATATGGATTCGACATGGAACGTGTGCATTCCTAGTAATTTAGCCTAGGATACTCAACCTTTCCTCTACCAAGTCTCACTTTCCTTGCACTTCATGGGGTTAACAAAGAAATTCATTAATATTTGGCGCTAGAAGGAGGGCTCGAACCTCCGCCTCCGCTTAACCCATAAGTGGAACTACCCTTAACTTACATATATAAGCCTTAGAGGATTTATCCCTACTAAGCATATCCCATTAAGAAACCATTCCAAACACCATCCAACCTTATTTGGATAATGACTATCTCCAAACAAGGATCTTCCGAGCCTCTAGTAGCTAGGTTGTAACAACTTGCCTTTTCGACCCTCAAAGTCAACACTAATACATTCATGGTATTCACATGTCGAGTATCCAAGTGCCAGAAAGACAGATTGCTGGGGAAAAAGAAAATAAGAAGGAAGGTAGAATCTCAAAAGCGTGACGAGTAATATATAATACTAAACAAGTCTTTACAAAAAGAAAGAGACTATAATATGCATACATAAATCAGAGTACAATTATCCTATCATCAGCTGGACAGTTCTAACAACATATCCTTACACTTCTTAATACATACAGACAAGAACAAATGGTGGAGATAACAGAAGATACGGGAGTACATCTTGGAGGCATCCATCTCATCTTATGAAGTTCCAAAGTATTCAGCTAAATCTGGAAAATATGCTCGGGCTGACCCGAGCATTATAAGAAAAATAACGCTCGGGTCAGTTAGGTAAAATCAGCGTGAGAAACACAACCAAATGGGTTACTTAATATTATAAAACCTTTCAAAATAAAAGTACCTCGTAAGACCACGCCACACATAAATATAGATGGGTTATTATCTTATGAAAACCAAACCATTTTTATTATAAAGTCCAGTGATATTATAATAATGTCTAGGGGTTGAAAATAAACATAGAAAATAGCTGAAATACTTGCATCTCACATATCAACATTGTTGGGCATAACTAAGTGCGTACGGAGCTTATTGGAGAATGGATTCCGTACAATGACAAGGCACTGAGGTACCACTTACCACAATACACCTCTAGAAAATGTACCGAGGGCCTCGCTTGGACCCCCGCCAACACAGGACCGGCCTACCCCTTATTGGATAGTACTAAATATGTTATCACCCCAGTTTCTTTGAAACTTTTTACCGAGAGCTCTTATACCCAACCAAATCCATAATATATATATATATATCTAGAAGGGTAATGGCATACCCTAATAGGTGCGACCTACTTAGCCCTGCTGCATCTCCCCTGATTTTAGTCATTCCCAGTTGATGAGGCTTGAGGCTACGTTTTACCTTTTATATAAAATCCCACTTGGAATGCTAACACTGACCTCTAAGCAGTAATGCAGTGCCAGCATTCATCCATTTAGAATATAAACAAACCGAAGGCATTACTTCTACTACATCCATTTTGGAATCACCATCAGGATTAGTAGCAAGTAGCCCTTGCACTTCAAGAGCTCCGTCTTCGATCCCGTCATCTTCAAGATGTCTTTAATACGTCGCTTGAGTTGGATCGAAGTGGTTTTCAGATAATTCATACTTATCCGATCATGTTCTCTTTGAACCAACATTCGATAGTTTCTGGCAAACTCGACCTCGGTTCTTTTTGAAATAACCAGACAATGCATAAGAGTGGAGATCATCACCTAACCGTTGAGTGAACAAATTTCCTTATCATTTGTCTTAGGAGAATAAAACAAGATTTACATGCACAGCATAGCATCATCGAAGATGACTGTGCCATATAACACACGTGTTTATCCTAGATACTTCCAGAGTTATATTTTGGCCAATATTTTGATAGCCGGTTATTTAACTATTAAACAAAGAAACAATCAAACATAGATTTAATTTCCAATGGGATTCACTAAGCCTCTATAAATTAATCTTTCCATAAATCAAATCACTTTTCAAATTTTTGACATAAAATACCTTTACAAAAGATATTTTCCCAAACCCATTATACTCCTTTCTTTACTTAGAAAACATTATATACTTATCTCGTCGGTATAAGCATAACCATTATATTTTCAATACTTAGAAAATATCTATATACTTATCTCAATGGCATAAGTATATTAACAAAACTTGAGGGATATTTCCTCTTTTCAAAAATCATATTTAAATGGGTCAAAAAAAAACATTATTTAAACTATTTCTTACTATAAAGCCAACCACTATCCTTCGGTATTAAGTATGGAAAGAGTGTTTTCATACCACCATAATTAAGAAGGATAAATAGTCAAAACAAATCTCATTTCTTTATAAAATTCCCTTTTTATAAGCCCATACAAATACTTTTATAAATTTACAAAATAATTTATAAAACTTCTTTTTATAAATCTATAAATTGATTATAAAATCCCTTCCTATTTTATAATACTCTTTTATAAATCTTCCTTTAAAACTCCTTTATAAATTCTTTACACAATATCATTTACCAAAATATCATTTGAAAATCTCTTTAATATAAATCCTTTTATTAAGTAAAATCCCTTTTATAAACATATTATCATTTATAAATACCTTTATGTAATTAATTAAAATAAGTTTAAATCCTTTAAACATCATAATTGAATAATTAATTAACTTTAAAACTTCATTGATAAAATAATTAATTAACTTACTTTAAAACATCAGTTGCAAACACTTAACCTCAAACTGATATAGAATTGATGTTAATTTAAATCCATAACTTTATAAATACGGAAAGAGGCTTAACAACCACAATGGTACTAAATCAAGTTACCATTTAATTCAACTTGACTTTCCAAGTCATATAACTGGTATTTACATAAGCTAACATATATATAAATAAAATCAATTAGCAATCACTAGCTAATCCATCACTTATCCAATATTAATTAATTGGCATACAATTCAGTGTCCAAATCAATATAATAGCTGAACAGTGATTTATTCTACTTAATAGATATCACTAATATTTTATCCAATTAAATTATAGCAGAACAGGGATTTATTATGCTAAATAGATGTCAAAGTTTAGTATAATCTATTCACATTTGTTTGGCTACTTAATTGCATAGACAAAGAGATCCCTTGTTTTAAACTCATTCACTTATAAAAAGAAAGTTGCCTTTAAACAAATCTAATCCTTAGAAACTTAGCGATTAAGAATTAAAAACCTTTATCAATTAATTTAAAATAATTTAAACCTTTTATTTAATAATAATTAAATCTTAACTTAACTTAATTACTAAATTAGAAATAATTAATTCGTTATTTAATTAATTAATAAATAATAATTAAAACATAATTAATTAATTAATAAATGATAAATAATTAAACCTTACTTAATTAATAAATAATTAAACCTTAATTAATTGATAAATAATAAATAATTAAACCTTACTTAATTAATAATTACTTAAAAATTAACTTACTTAAATGATAACTAATCAATAATTAAAACATACTTAAATAATAATTAATAAATCAACTAACCTTTGCTCAATTAAAAATTAACTACCTTTACTTAATACATAATTAATTAATAATTTTCTACATACTTAATTAATTAATCCTTACTAAATAAATACTTAATTAACTAACTTAATACTTATATTATGTTTGAAACATTTTTCAAGGTATACTTAAGTGGAAAGGTTTTTAATTTACAAAAAGTTGATATGTTTTACAAACTGCATCCATAGCGACTATCGTCGTGGATACCATAACTTAAAGTTAGTTTTATAAGTTAACATTCCAAACTTTAACTCTTAAAATTTACTCATTGTATAAAGCATAGTAATAAGTCAAACTAAAATAAAGTTTAAATATTTGAAAATTTTCTAGTAAATTAAACTAATAAAACATGATTTTAAAACCAAGGGACCTCTAAGTCACTTTAATAAGTCAAAGTGCCAACTTTCTTAGCATATACAACACATACATGATCATAACATCTATTTACATGCCATTATAACGACCATAAACAAGATCACATTTTTCAACCATTCACAACATTTAGACTTCAATTTCAAGTCTAATACAACTTCACATACAAGCACATATAAGCACATATATGATCAAATAAATCAACATCAACTTCTAACCAAACATCCAACAAATATACAACTAAGTTAAGCAATAATATAAAATTTAAAACTTTCTTAAAGGTGTAAGCTTTACTCACCAAATGTTAGAAGAAAATCAAACCAAATCTCTAACACTTGAACTAAAACCGGATCTTGCATTTCTTTTAAGAAAAATGTGACTTTTTGCCTAGGGAAGTGAAATATGGGCTCGGCCTAGGGATTATAGGGCTCGTTCATGATGGTGTGGGGGTGTATGGGTTTGATTTTTGAAGGAGAAGAAGTTGTAGGGTAGAAAGAAGTGTTTTGAATAGTTTTTAAAGGATTTTAAGGTAGAAAAGAGGAGATTTTTAAATTTTAAAACTTTGAGAGGTCATTAAAAGGTCTTTAGAAAAGCTTAAGGAAGAAAATAAAGTTTGGAAAAGTTAAGAAAATGAAGTGGATGTGAGAGAGAAAGTTTGAAATTGATTTTATATAAATTTAAATTAACAAATTACTAAACTACTCTTTAGTACACTACCCTCAATTAAGAATTTTCCACATCATCACATTCACATCCCTTTTCCCTTCAACATGCCACCTTCATGGCCTTACCCTATTATCTAACATACTAAACTCTTCCTTGTACTATGATATGGAAAGAGGATGTGACATGATATAACTTTTATTTTATTTAAATTTAAATTTGAAAAGTGTCACATCTTATTTCTTACTTAAGTAAACATATATTTTTACATTTTCTATATTACTAATCCCTACTTAAAGTATAATTATAAGTATATATTTGTACACTAAGGTGTCCACAACATTTCAAACAACTTTTAGATGATGAAAAATTGAAAATTTTGAAAAAGCTTTCCGGTCACATTTCCTATTCTCATTTAAACTAATTGTTTTTGTAAACATATTTTAAAAACCATTTTCTCATCATTGGTTGTTAATTAAAAGGGGTATTTTGAGAAATAAGACCCATTTATTAATTATCTAAAGGTACATTAATTATCCATATTTAAAGTGATTAAATTTTGGGTTGTTACATAGACCAACCTACTAAATCCCTAGTGATCCTCAACTTCATAAAGAGCAAGTATTAAGGATCGTAGTGCTACAGATCATGGAAGATAAGAGAAGGCAAGTAGCTCCTTATTATCCAGATATATGGAGCATAAACCCATTTTACATAGGGCCTACATCAATTGTAATGACCTAGAATTTCAGTCATTGAATTTGAAATATTTAATTGATTTTAAATATTGAAAGGTTAATTTTAAATAACTTGAATTTCAAATATAGCGATTATTTGATAATTTAATTATTAAATTTAATATTTGGAATTGTTTAAATAATTGATTCTTGAATATAATGTGAATAAAGTAATTTCGAAAGTTAATTAAAGTTCTATTTGAATAAGAATGAAGATAGTAAACTTTTAATTTAGATTCAAAAAGTGATTAATTTAGTTTTTATAATAATTCGTTTAATTAACGTGTGAAAATAACCTTCCCGGGCACTGTCTCAGATTTCGACAAAACCAGTTTCATTGGATCCATAATAATGAATTATAGCATGCCATTGAATTTCATGACAATTTGGGCGTATCATTTGAGAGTGCAAATCGAAACTCGTAGAAGTTAATTTTAGAACTTATATAATAATTGGGTTTGGAAAGCTATCTTCTATATATGATAGAATTGGGCCTCGATACTAATTCCATTGTGTTCAGAATAGGGGTATTACATTTAGAACGCTAGGTAGCAAATCTCGTTTGGAGTTCGAGATTTTCGGATGTGAAAGCTAGATATTTTCTAATTAAAATTATATATATATATATATATATATATAATATTCTATAACCATAACTTGCCCATACCCATGCCTATCATGTTGCCCATACTTTCCCTACGTAGCCCATGCCCACCGCCCCTTTAAATTTGCGTTCAAAAATAGAATTGGGTTCAAAAAATTTTAATTTAAAAATATGGACAGTCTAATGGTTCGAGATGATCGGTGCCACCATAGGCCGTATTGGCTCTCGACATCAACTAGGGAAACATAGAGCTTGATAAAGCAAAGGGTTTCAATGGTTGGATTATTGCATGCCCTGGCATGGAGGTAGAATATAGGCCGCATTCGGCGGCAGGTTTTGGTCGAAATCAGGTGAATAGCGGCTAGCGGGGGAACGGCGTTGCTCACTGGAGGCACGGTGTGATCGGCGCACGCGTGGGTGATGTCATGGCGGTGCAGTGGGGCAGCGAACGTGGAGGCACGGTCGATATTTTGGTTACCTGGTCGTGTTCAAGAGTTGAGGAGGGATAAGTAGTTAATTAGTTTAAAAAGTTAATTATAATTTAATTGCTTCAATTGTTTATAAATTCATAACCTTTTCATAAGAGGGATTCGAACGTAACAAGGTGCGCTGCGATCGTATCGACGAATATTACGCTATGGAGTTGGATTGGATAGATTTGGAGATCATTGGAATTTGAATTAAAATTGAATGCCTATTCAATTTTAATTCGAACCGGAGCGCTTTGGCAACTTTTGAAATCAATATGAGTTAAACTCACCTTTTTGGTTAATCGGTTATGTTATATAGTTGATAATAAATCGTTGATTGAATGATTTACTATATTTATTAGTTGGTTTGGATATATTCCCGCCCCTGAAGCGGATGAGACCCTACTACGTTCCCATGTAAGAGCGGATGACCCTTTGTAAACGATCCCGACTCAAAGCGGTTGATTTATTCTATTTGGTTATATATTGTATGTGATGTAGAGGGGACATGTTAGAGGGAACCAACAGGATTCCTCACACTATTGATTTTATTTTTCATATAATTTGATATATGATATGTTGGATGTCAAAATTGATGTCATGGATGATTTTCCCTATTTAGTGCTTAGGTAGCACTAGGCCTTATTTTTTGTATTTTAAAATACTATAAAATACTGGTTTGATTTAAATGGGATTTCAATTGATTTTGGAAATTATATATGTTTGTTATAATTATTCTTGAATTTATAAAAAAGAAATTTATTTTAAAATAAAAAGTAGGATTTATTTAGAAAATATAAATTTAAAGTTTTATAAAATATTTTAAATAGAGATTTTGAACTGTGAATAAAGATTTTTAAACTCTTAAAAATAAGTCCGTGTTTTATAATAAAGGAATACGGTTTTAAAAAGAAGATGGAAATATTTGGTATAAATATTTATTAGCCGTTTTATATAAAGCGATATGTATATAATATATACAAATATTAAGATTTATTTATAAATATGGAAATTTATAAAGGTGATAATGTATAAAGTGACATTTTACAAATAAGGTGAAGATTAGTAAAATCATATTTTATTTATGAAGGGATAGATTTATAAATGAGGTTTTATAAATTAAAAGGAAACTAGTATCATTTAATAGATTGGAGAAATAAATCAAACAGTGCATTTATTATAAGATATGGAATGATGTTTTTGAAAATAGTTGATTCTATTTTGAAATGTGGAATGATGTTTTCGAAAATAGTTGATTCTATTTTGAAAATTGAAGGTGGGGATAAATTTGGGAATGTTAAACGATATTTTACAAATAAAAAGGATTTTTTAAAAGGAATTTATCCATATGAGGGCAACTTTAAAAAATGGATGGCGATTGATGTTTTTAAGTGGGATTTATGAATAAGTGAGATTTATAAAGGAAATAGAGTTAGAAATGGAGTTCAAAAATAAAGGGGTTTTATGAAAGGAAGTTTTATAAAATAGAAAGAGATATTTAAATATAATTTTATAAATATGGGAATGATTATGTTGAAAATTTAAGTATGGATTTTTATCAAGGAAATATATTTATGTTTTAAAAGTTGGTTATTTATATTAATATCATTTTAAAGTTGTTTATAAATATTTTAATATTTTAAAAAGTTAATTGTTTAAAATATTAATATGGTTTGAAATTAAATACAATTATTTATCAATAAAGTTTTGGAAATTAATTATTAGTATTTATAAAAAAATTAAAGGTAAATTATTATTGTTTTATTTAGGATGTTTTGGAATTTATTAATTATTATTTTAAAATGTTTTAAGGTTAATATTTATTTATTTATAATTTTTACTACAATATAATAGTGTTTTTAAGTAAATGATTAGGATATATTTACAAATGTTTTCGAGATTTGTAAACAGGGTTTATAAACAGATATAGATTTTATAAAAGGAATCTTATAACATGGTTTGGAAAACATAAAGGAAGATTGTAAAGGGGTAAAAAGAGTTTTATAACATGGTTTGAAAAACTTAAAGGAGGACTATAAAAGGATAAAAAGAGTTCTATAAATGGTCTTGGATATTTATAAAAGAATTTTAGAAATGTGTTTATAGATTTATAAAAGGAGTTTTAGAAATGGTTTTATGGGGTTATAAATGGTTTCAAATATTTATAAAATAGTTTTATAAATGGGTTTTGAGATTTATAAAGGGTTTATGAATGATTTTAGGAGTGTATAAGATGAATTTATAAGTGATTGAAATTGATTAAAGAGATCATAAATGGTTTCAGAGATTTATAAAATGGTTTTATAAATGGTTTCTGAGATTTATAAGGGATTTTTAAATGATTTTTTAATTGTATAGAAAGGGAATCTTTCTCAGTTTTGTGGGAATACTTATAGCATTAAGGTAAGTATATAGATACTTTTCTAAGTATTGAAAATATAGGATTGTGGATATATCTTTGTAAAGATATTTTTATACAAGTATTTACAAGTGATTTTAATTAATGAAAAGATTAATTAAAGAGGTTAGTGGTTACTTATGTGTTTAACCAATGTTGATTTTTCCCTATGGAATTAAATCCTTGATTGAATGTTTGTTATTTAATGGTTAAATAACCGACTATCGAAATTGTACCCAAAAAGTAACTTTGGGAATATCTAGGAGAAACGTGTGAGTTATATGGCACAGTCATCTTCGATGATACTATACTATGCGTATTCATTTCATTCTCCTAGGACAATGGTAAGGAAATCCATCCACTAACGGTCGGAAGGTGATCTCCGCACTTATCTTTGACTATTTATTTCCTAAAGAATCAGGGTTGAGTTTACCAAAAATTATCGAAAGTTGTTTCGGAGAGACCGGGATCGAAGATGTTATCCGAAAACCACATCGATCCAACTCAAGTGTTTCAAAGTGAAGACATCTTGAAGATGATGGAATTTGAAGATGGAGCTCTTAAGCATTCCGTTCAGTCCCAGAACGGACTTATATGAATGAATGCTGATATTGCATTGTTGTCTGGAGGCAGTATTAGCATTCCAAGTGAGAAGTGCTATATAAAAGGTAAAATGTAGCCTCAAGCCTCATCAATCGGGAATGACTAAAACAAGGGAGATGCAGCAGGGCTAAGAGGGTCACTCCCAAGTAGGGTATAATCATCCTAATCTAGAGTCGATATTATCTCTCATTTATATGCTTCGGGGCCCATTAATGGAGGGGTGATTATATTCGGTACTACTAATCAAGTGGTAGGCCGGTTCTATGTTGGCAGGGAATTCAGGCGAGGTCCTTGGTGTTACTTTATCTAGAGATGCACCGTGGTAGGCGGTACCCTAGTAGCCCAGTCATTGTATGGTTATTCTCCAATAAGCGCCGTATGGACTTAGTTGTGCCCAACTATTCTGAAACGTGAGATGCAAGCATTTCAGCTATATTCATATTTTACTTTGATCGCTAGAGATTATTATAATATAAATGGATTTTCTATAGAAAATATTTTTGTTATCGTAAGGTAAAGACCCATCCATGTTTATGTGCGGCGTGGTTTTACGAAATATCTTTATTTTCAAAAGATTTTTGAAACATAAAAATTCAACTGGGTGTGTTTTTTCTCACGCTGGTTTACCAGACTGACTCGAGTGTTATTTTATTATAATGCTCGGATCAGACCGAGCATATTTACAGATTTGCTTTGATGGATTGGAGTTTAAGAGACAAGTTGGAGGTCTTCAAGTCGTATTCACATATATGTTTATTTTCTGCTGCTTTGTTGTTGAAATCATTAGCATTTCTGAAGACAGATTGTTATAACTATCCAGACTGATGATTGTGATTTGTTGTGGTACTCCGATTGATGCATATATATAACAGTTTCGCTTTTATAAAGATCATTGGTATTATATTATATATTGTTCCGCTGTGATTACGAGATTCTCTGTTGTTTCGGTTTCCTTTTTCTCTTCTTCTTCTCTTCTTATTTCTTCCTATAATTATCCATCCTTTCATTTAATTTGAGTTGGACATGTGTGGTTTATTGTCGGCTTGAATTGTGCAGATTGGCGGGTCGTTACAACTGGTATCAGAGCGCAAGGTTAAGTGAGAACCTTGGCTTTGGTGAGGCAACTCATTAAGAGATAAGGTAATGGAATACCTTATTATGAGTTTGAGTGTGTGTGTGTGTATGAGAGCGTATTTGTTAGTGACTATAAAAATGTTTTATATTGTGTTAATTTATCTGTTGAGTGGCTTATGAATTCTGGTCGGTACGTTGGATGCCACGATATCGATAGGGGTTTCTAAACGCTTAAACAAGGCAAACCAACACAGTATTGTTTTAAGAGTTGGTAAATGAAATAATTTTTACCAAAATTATATTTTGTATATAATTGGAATAATTTTTTAGAAACTATTATAGTTATATATGGTGTGTTTGGTTGTTAGTGAATGATAATATTTGATTATTATCATTTGTTGTTTGTTGTTCTAATAAAAGTTGTGATTATTATAATTTAAACAAAGATAAACATTTGTAAATGTAGTTATATAAGAAAGTAAATTTATAAATATGAATTATAAAGTATTGATTATAATTATAATCAACATTTGTGAAATGGTAGTTCATAAGAAGTGAGATTATATAAATATGATTTATAAATGCGATTTATAAATGGGAAGGAAATGAAATTGTGTAAGTATATTTATAAATATGATTTGTAAATAAAAATGGACTTACAACAAGGAATTTGAGAATTAAAAATTCCATTGATTTGAAAATTGTTTCAATGGTTTTGGAAGAATAATAATAGTATTAATTTGGAAAATATTTTAACTAGAAATATTTCTGAAATGATTTAAAAAGAAATAGAAAGCACTGAACTCACTTCAGTCAGTATATAATAATTCTGGTAATGATTACAACATCATCAGCGTTCATTTTTGAGTCTAAGTAATGGATTACTACCATTGGAGTTTTGTTTTGGTAAAAACATGTTTTGATTTTAAAATCTAAAGTATGATTTCATAAATATATGAAAAAAAGTTTTGAACTTATAATTTGGAAATGGTATAGATAAGAAAAGAAAATTTGGAATTATGATATGAAATTAAAAATTAACTTAAGAAAAGTTAAATAAATTGAACTAATGGAATAAATATGAACTTGAGTTATAGAATGAAATTCAACTTAAGTGTAAATTAAGTTGAATATGTTTGGAATGTGGTTTGATAGAATTGAATATGAACTTAAGTGTTGAAGTGATAATAAACATTAATAGTACAGTATAAAATGTTTATAATAAACTTAAGTAATGGTTGTATGAAATGATCCATAAACGAATTTAGTATGCAATGAAATGTGTTAAACATGAATTGAATTTAAAGTGAATGTAGGTAAAGTGAATGAAAATAAAGTGAATGTTAACAATTGAATGTAAATCAATTTAATGTTTAACAAGAATGTCAAAAAAACAGCTTTTCCATGTCCTCTTTCTCTCTCTTATATGTCGTTCCCTCTCGTCTCTCCCCTGTCCCTTCTGTACCCACCGTCGTTTCCTCTATTGCCACCATCCACAACCCTTTACCTTCCATACCACCAGATCCTCCTCCGCCCCCTGACCACCCTTCCAACCTTCGACCTGTTTTTCCTCCTTCTTGCTCCACCCCACTACCTGCTAACTGGTCCTCTCTCTTTAAATCTCTTCCACGCAATGTAGGGAAATACATGCCCACTAACTTCGACCTCGACTATGTTGACTCGCCACTATCTCTCCCTGACGTAGTTAAGCAGGCTGGCACTGAGTACTGGGAAAAACATCTGGTGGGTTTCTTCCTCGATGGCAATCTTTCATACACTGCTGTCATCCAGCATGTCAGACGCGTATGGAAGCCTAATGGTACAGTTTCTATCAAATTCGTTGCTCGGTTATTCTTTTTTGAGTTCTCTGATGATGTTGATAGAGATAGAGTGCTTAAATCTGATCCTCTCTTCATTAGAGGGAAATGTTTATTGTCACCACATGGCAGCCAACTCATTTCAACATTCGATCCTTTGTTAAAACTGTTCCTATTTGGGTACATTTTTATAATATCCCCCTAATCACTTGGTCGTTGGTTGGTATTAACTGGCTTGCATGTCATATTGGCAAGTTAATATGTATGAATGAGGCAACTGAGGAAATGAGCAGATTTGAATATGCTAAATGCCTTATTGAAATCAATGCTGATGGAGAGTTACCTGATTTTTCGAAGGTTGGTGAGAAGGAGGATTATGTACATGTTAAGGTTAAATATGATTGGAAACCTCTGATTTGCATTGTGTGCAAATGCTTTGGCCACAACACATTGGACTGTGATGTTGCTTTGACACAAAGGATAAAGACAAGAACATTATAAAAACTAGAGGAGAACCCGAAGAAATAGTTAAAAATACCATGCCTAACCTAGTTAATAAAGAACAGACCCGGTGGCAAACCAAAAGAAGCAGAACAAAAATTCAGAAAAATAGAAACAAAGCTCTCTTGAATGTCAGGAAGAACAAAGCATCAAGAAATATTACTTTCAACCAAACTGCTACTTCGATATTGGGGCCACACCCCTGCCAAATTGATGATCATACTTGTGCGACTATTTTGCATGCACACACAGAAGTGCAGTTGCCTGGAAATATAAGACCACTTAATATCAACAATATGACATATGCACGTGCACAAGACACTACATGCACACTCCTCTCAATAACTTCACACAACAACCATCAACATCCCACACATCCAATTCTCCTCTCGATCACAGTAAACCCTATTCATCAAATTTTAATCATACTCATCATAACCCCTTCCAACCTTTAACTGTAGTTGATACTGACTCAACACTTCTCCCTGATGCTCATGTCCCACCACCAACCTCTCTCTCCACCTCCCTACCTCCTCTGCTCACCTCTGAACAACCCAACCCTCCCATTGCCGATAATGCTTCCCCTTATCTCGATCTACAACTGCCCTTACATGTTACTAATGCTTTGTCACTTTTTAACATTGAACCAAACCCTCCTACTACCATCACTTCCTCTACTCTTATTTATCCAGTTATTGATTTTCCCACTCCTCAACTGGTTATCAACTCCACAATCACAACTGATCCAATTCCTGAGGCCGGTAAAAAGAAAAAGACTAAGAAGAAAAAGAAAAAAATTGATTACCTAGAAGATTCTGACTTTGATAATGGTAATGAAATAAGCATTAGTACACTGTTTAAAGAAAATGAATGCTTTGTAGATCATGCAAACAACATCAACATTAGAGAAACAAGGCTCAGCGCATCAGGCAGGCTGAAGAAAAAACATTGTTAATCATGATAGATAAGATTGCATCTGGGAATATTAGAGATGCACACTTGAAAAGCAAATAAAGTGAAATTAAAATCTCATTCATAATCACTCCCTTGAAATGATTTCCATCCTTGAAACAAAATTAAATAAAGAGCAATCCGACAAAGCCTCAACCTACATTGCCCCAAATTGGAATTGTTTGGATAATCTCTAGTACTCTCCTTATGGCAGAATTCTCATTCTCTTCAACCCTTTGATTTTTAGTGCTTCTCTTGTTTCAGCATCCTCACAATTTATTCATCTTCTCTGCCTTCACATACAGTCCACTATCTCCTTCCATCTCACCTTTGTTTATGCCTATAACAGTAGAAATTCCAGACAGTCTCTCCATGATTCTCTTCCACAATTCTCCTCTATTAATACCTCGTGGCCATGTTTAGGAGATTTCAATTGCATGTAAAGTACAAATCCAAAGCATAGGGGAAAATCCTTATCCCTTATTGATATCTCTCCACTCAACCAAACTTTACAACTCTCATCCTTATTTGAAACTCCTAATTATGGATCACAATACACATGGAATAACAAAAGCAAAACTAGAAAAAGAACTTTCTGCAAAATTGATCACTCATTTCACAACATTGCCGACATTCTTCTCTGGCCTAACCTTATCACAAATATACCTCCCTCTGGCATATCTGATCACTCCCCCCTCATTCTCACATGGACTGAAAGAAAACATGGAAAACATCCTCCTTTTAAAAAAATTAACACTTGGACTGATAACCCTGATTTTTTAGATATAGTCTTGCAGGGATGGACTATACCTGTTTATGGAAACCCAATGTACAAGCTTCAAACAAGACTCAAGAATACTAAGCTTGCTATTAAAGCATGGGCCAAGAATACATATGGACATGGCAACAAAAGAACTGATTTAATAAGACTAAAGCTTGAGAGTGTAGAGAAGGATATGCTTTCAAAACCTAATGATGTGAATCTCTCTTTACTTGAGCACACTATATGTGATGAATTCAACAAAGCTGTTATTGAAGAAAATAATACAATCAAGCAGAAACTTGGTATGGATTTTTATTTACTTAGTGAGCAAAATATTGCTTTCCTCCATAACTCCTTGAAAATAAAAAATGCTAAAAGCAAAATCCAAGTTATTACTGACATGCATGGCAACAAACATACTCAATAGCAACATATCAATGACTCCTTCCTTCAATATTTTTCTAACGATTTTAGTTCCAGCATACATGAAGATTTAAATCTCTCTCTCATTCAAAACACACCTCTCCCAAATATCACACCTGAAGAAAAAGCCTCCTTGATCACTTTTGTTGGAGATAATGAGATTAAGGAAGCTGTTTTTAGTCTTAAGGAAACTAGTTCGGGTAGACCAGATGGTTTCAATGCACACTTCTTTCAAAAATGCTGGAATACTGACAAACAAGTGTTAGTTCCTGAGATGATGATTTTTGATGACAACAACCTTAGGACTTGTTTTAAAATATAAATACTAATATTCTTGTCTAGAAATATATGTATATGCAGGGTATATATATGCAGGTACTGAGAATGAAGACTGTACGGTATAGAGATTTAAGACTGACGAATTCAAGATTGAAGAAATCAAGACTGAAGACTCATGAGTATCAAGAGTTCAAGAGTTCAAGATATCAAGATAAGTAATGGAGTTTATATTTATGTTAAAACTTCATAATAGCACTAAAATCTTTATTCGGATTTTAATTGTGAAATGGAATCCACCTTCTCGCTTTAATAGTGGGATGAAACCCACGACCTCTTTAGTCGGATGGAACCCACAACCTTCTCTAGTGGAATGGAATCCACGAAATATTCAAAATAATTTATTTTAACTATTTTTCCAAAAACTATTTTTTTTAAAGTCATCTCTATCAATTTAAATATTTTAGCCTTAATTCAAAAACTATTCTTATCGTCTTTTAATATTTTGATCTCAAAATCATTTCTTGTTTTTTAAACTATCTCTTGATTTTAATATTTTAGCTTTAAATCTCGAAAATATATTTTAAAAAAGTCTATACTTAGTTTTTAATATTACTTTTATATTATAGATTATATATTTTAAGATTACTTTATAAAACCCTTTTATAAGTTTAAACTATATTCAAAATGGTTTACAAAGTTTAGAAATTCTTTTGACAAGTTTTAGAATAGAAATCATTTTACAGCGAAATCAATTTTCAAAAATAACATAAGCATGTCGACATCCCTATATCCCCCATGTCGACATAGTAGCCATAGATTTCAAATTTTCAAAAGAAGTGTATATTCGTCGTAACCTTTCGCGAATGGACATGACCGTTGTTCTCCTATATATACCAGTTGTTTTCAACAAACTTTAAGTTAGTTTTTCTTCATTTCTTCACTCCTTCTCCACTCAAATATTCTCTTATATTTCAAATGCTTTAACAAAAATTCTGTCGAAATCCTAAGTGAATCAAACTCGATCGTCTCTAGTCTGATTCTCTGCCACTCTCTCTCAAAGATCTCGTTGCTATTCGGAGTTATAGGATCATTTGTAATCAAAGATCGAAGTGCATCGAGTCTCTCTTTACCAAAGTGTGATTGGAAACGGTGTGACTGTGGCCCGTAAATCAATTGGGTGTGATTGTAGCCCGTAAATCAATTGGGTGATTTTGTAGCCTGGTTAAATCAAGAGAGTTTGCCCTAGACTCGGAGACAGGAGGGTGTATCTCATGGCCTTGAAATCGAGGTTGTAATATCAACATTATATTTGAAAAGAAATCTGCACAAGAAATTGTGTGGGACTGGATGTAGGGTAACTCCGAACCAGTATAAAATTCCGGTGTGTTCATTCCTTTACTGCTTTTATTTACTATTTGCATCAGTGTCTGGTTCTGCGATTGTCTCTGTGTTTGTGAATTGCATCTATTTGTGTTTAATTTGAAAAGATTTCAAAATTTTCATAAAATCCATTAAACACTATTCAACCCCCCCCCCCTCTAGTGTTAATCCAGCCTTAAGATCCGTAATCTGCATTTCCGACAACAAGTGTTCTGCAAGGCCATACAACATTTTTTCAAAACTAGCATTCTCCTTGGTGGTATCAATGCTACCCACATTGCTCTCATACCCAAAACCATCAATCCAGATCATGTTACTCACTTTCGGCTTATTTCTTGTTGCACTGTCATCTACAATACAATCACCAAAATTCTTGTTGTTAGACTTAAGCCTATTCTCATGCGAATTATCTCTCCCAACCAAACTGCCTTCCTACCTTAAAGAAGCATCACTGATAATATCTTGCTTACCCATGAATTAATCAAGGGATATAGCTCTAAGTACATTTCCCCTAGATGTATGATGAAACTTGACATTCGTAAGGCATTTTATTCCTTAATTTGAAACTCCATAGTTGCTATTCTGATTCAGATGAAGCTCCCTACCCCCTACATTGCTTGGATTTATTCTTGCATCTCTACTGCAAAATTCTCAATCTTACTCAATGGAAATTCCCTTGGTTACTTTGGCTCTATTCATGGTGTGAGACAAGGAGATCCTATATCCTCTTACCTTTTCATCATTGTGATGGAATACGTTAATCGGCTTGTTCTACAAAGAGTCCATGATAAATTCATCAAACTTCATCATAAATGTAAAATGCCCACCATTGTTTCTCTCATGTTTGCTGATGACTTGATCGTCTTCTCCAAACCTGACCAGAGCTCCATTGCTTCAATCAAGACCAGTTTACAAATCCTTAAATGTGCTACTGGCCTTGCTGTGAATCAAGATAAATCCCATATATTAATTGGTGGCCTTTCTGCACAGAACTCCCTCACCATCACACAATTATATGAACTGTAATATTTGCCAACAAACACTGTTTACTTAAGCATACCCCTCACCACAACAAAACTTTCAACTAATCAATGCTTGCCGCTATTTGATTCTATCGCTTCTAAACTTAATAAATGGCCTACTTAACTCCTCTCTCAAGCTGGTCGCCTAACTATCATAAATTTCGTTGTTGTTTCCATGGTGTCATACATCTCCAGAACCTTCATACTCCCAAAGAAGCTCATGTCCATGTTAAACAAGGCTTTCAATCACTTCTTGTGGCATGGTGATTGTTTTTCAAAAAAAAACTATTCCCTATGGGTATCACAAAATAAACAAGCCGAAATCTGCTAGTGGTTTGAGAATTCTTAACTTATCTCTATGGAACAAAGATGCAGACTCCAGGCACTTTAATAACCTTTTAATACTTGATCACTCTCTGTGGGGAGCTTGGATGATGAATTATTAGATCAAAGATAGAAACTTTGGACCATGGACATCAACTGCTCGTCTAGTTGGTCATTTAGAACTCTGCTCAAACTCAGAAATGATTTTCTGCCCATGGTCACATACAAAGTCACTCCTCAACCATAAATTCTGGCACACTCCTTGGGCGAAAAGTGGCTTCATCCTTAATCATTTACTAACTTACAGTCAGAAAGCTAGCACTGGCATCCCAGACAATGCTCTAGCTAGAAATTATGTATACAATGGAATTATTAGTCTTCCTTATTGTAGCAATCAGGATATCAAGGCTTTATGGTCTCTCATATCTGCTGATCAACATAGAACCTTTGATTCTGATGTTTCCTGGGGGAGCTCTCTAAAGCCACATACCATTGGAATGGTGTATAAGTTCCTCATCATGAACTTACATCCTCTTATTGACCCTTGGCACAAGTCCGTATGGAATCGTATTGGGAGTCAGAGGGACAACCTTCTCATGTGGAAGGTGATTTATGATGCTTGCCTAACTAAACAGAAATTGATTGCTCGTGGCCTATGTATTGATGGTAACTACATTTTCTGCAATACTCACCTTGAGACCAGAGAATATCTTTTCTTTGAATGTACATTTGTTCAGAAACTTTGGCTAAGAATCCTTGCCGTATATGGCTATGTTGCAAGTATTAGCTCTTTTACTTCACAGTGGCACTGGATTTTCATGAGCAGTAGATGGAAAACTGATAAGGATCGTATGCTTCTTATCATCTTACGTAAAACCATTAATTTTATATGGCATGAGAGAAATCAAAGGATGTTCGAACGTAAATCTTCTAATGATGAGCAACTTTTCCACGCTGTGGTTAACAACATTCGAAGTTCTGTCTCCTACTTGAGATTTAATAGTGCTCTCAATTTTGGTCATCCTTGTTGATTGAGATCAATATTTCATCTTGTTTTTTTATTTTTTTTCGTTTTTTTATGTTTCTCTATTATGTTTTTTTCTTTCTTTCTATTTTTTGTTCTCCTTCTCTTTTTGTTTTGAATAAAGTGGTAGGGGACCTCCTAACCCTGCTTAAGTTCCAAAAAAAACTTGAAAGTGTATAAATATAATGTTGACATTTGGAAATGTAAATTGGTATTGTTATGAATTAATTGGATGGATATTAATTATTTGATGGTTTCTCTGGTTGCATTTGTTACATTTGCATATGATATTATATAGTCTATGTACGTATTGATGTTACTTTCCATATACATGTTCTCATTGGTTGTTGAATGATTAGTAGGTGCGGATAGTGTAAGCTTCGCATTTGGAACTCTCTTTCGCATTATATTGGTTGTATATGCTTACTAATACTAATATGAGGTACACAGCTCGGATTACATATCGTATTTTTATATTTTTCCCTACGGGATGCCTCATCCTCGGAGATGAGATGTATATTTGTGATTATATATATCGTAAATTTTTACGATCGAGCTGCACAAAGGAGACGCTGGCAAAATTTTACGTAAATTTAAGGCGTTAGAAATTTTTTGAGGATTTTGGAAACATTTTGCTAACTAAAATTTGATGTTTATGTTATAACTTAAAATGGTATTAGTTGGTATATATGAAAGATTTAAAGACTTAGGAAAGTGATAACAAAGTTTCGAGAAATTGATTTTGGAAAGTTAAAGGCTTAAAAGAATTTGGTAATCTATTTCAACTAATTAGTTTTGAAAAGTTAATAGGTTTGGGGCATTTTTCTTACCTTGCTAATTTCAAGGACGAAGTTCTTTTAAAGGGGGAAGAATATAACAACACAGAATTTCAGTCATTGAATTTGAAATATTTAATTTATTTTAAATATTGAAAAGTTAATTTTAAATAACTTGAATTTCAAATATAGCGATTATTTGGTAATTTAATTGTTAAGTTTAATATTTGGAATTGTTTAAATAATTGATTCTTGAATTTAAGGCGAATAAAAATAATTTCGGAAGTTGATTAAAGTTCTATTTGAATAAGAATGAAGATAGTAAACTTTTAATCTAGATTTTAAAAAGTGGTTAATTTGGTTTTTATAATAATTCATTTAATTAATGTGTGAAAATAGCCTTCAGGGGCACTGTCTCAGAATTTGATGGAACTAGTTTCATTGGATCCGTAATAATGAATTATAGTATACCGTCTAATTTCATGACAATAGGACGTATCGTTTGGGCGTGCGAGATCAAAACGCGCAAGTTAATTTCAAAATTTATATAATAATTGGGTTTGGAAAGCTATCTTCTGTATATGATGGAATTTGGTCTCGATACTAGTTCCATAGTGTTCGAAATAAGGGTATTGCATATAGAACACCAGGCGGCACGTCTCGTTTGGAGTTCGAGATTTTCGGACGTTAAAGCTAGATATTTTCTAATTAAAATAATATATATGATATTCTATAACCATAACTTGCCCATACCCATGCCCATCATGCTGCCCATACTTTCCCTACATAGCCCATACCCACAGGCCCTTTAAATTTGTGTTCAAAAACAGAATTGGGTTTGAAAATTTTCAATTTGAAAACATGGCCAATCCATAGGTTCGAGATGATCGGCGCCACTACAGGCCGTATTGGCTCTCGACATCAACTAAGGAAATGTAGAGCTCGACAAGGCGAAGGGTTTCAACGGTTGGATTGTCATATGATGTGGCGTGGAGGCTTAATTTGGGCCACGTTCGACGGTGGATTTTGGTCGAAATCTGCCGAATGGTGGCAAGCAGTGGAGCGGCGTTGCTCGCTGGAGGCGCGACGTGGTCGGCGCACGCGTGGGTGATGTTGCGGTGGCGTAGCGGCATGACGAATGTGGAGGGGTGGTCAATGTTTTGGGTTACCTGGTCGTGTTCGAGATTTGAGGAGGGAAAGGTAGTTAATTAGTTTAAAAAGTTAATTATAATTTAATTGTTTCAATTGTTTATAAATTCGTATCTTTTTCATACAAAGTCGGATTCGAACATGACAAGTTGCTTTGCAATCGTATCAACGAATATTACGTTGTGGAGTTGGATTGGATAGATTTGGAGATTGTAGGAATTTGATTTAAAATTGAACGCCAATTCATTTTTAATTCAAACCGGACGCTTTGGCAATTTCTGAAATCAATGTGAGTTAAACTCACCTTTTTGGTTAACCGGTTATGTTATATAGTTGATAATAAATTGTTGATTAGATGTTTGGATGATTTACTATATTTATTAGTTGGTTTAGATATATTCTCGCCCCTGGAGCAGATAAGACCCTATTACGTTCCCGTGTAAGAGCGGATGGCCCTTTGTATACGATCCCGCCTCGAAATGGTTGATTTATTTTATTTTGTTATATACTGTATGTGATGCGGGGGACAGGTTGGAGGGATCTAATGGAATTCCTCACACTGTTGATTTTATTTTTCATATAATTTGATATGTGAATGTTGGATGCCAAAATTGATGTCATGAATGATTTTCCTACTTAGTGCTTAGGTAGCACTAGGCCTTATTTTTTGTATTTCAAAATACTATAAAATAAAGATGTGATTTAAAAGGGATTTCAAGTGATTTTGGTAATATATATGTTTTTAATCATTCTTCTTGAATTTATGAAAAAAAGAAATTTATTTTAAAATAAAAAGTATGATTTTTTTAGAAATTACAAATTTATAGTTTTATAAAATATTTTAAATAGAGATTTTGAACTGTGAATAAAGATTTTTAAACTCTTAAAAATAAGTCCGTGTTTTATAATTAAGGAATACGGTTTTAAAAAGAAGATGGAAACATTTGATTTAAATATTTATTAGCCATTTTATATAAAGTGATATGTATATAATATACACAAATATTAAGATTTATTTATAAATATGGAAATTTATAAAGGTTATAATGTATAAAGTGACATTTTACAAATAAGGTGAAGATTTGTAAAATCATATTTTATTTATGATGGGATAGATTTATAAATGGGGTTTTTATAAATTAAAAGGAAACTAGTATCATTTAATAGATTGGAAAAATAAATAAAACGGTTGATTTATTATAAGATGTGGAATGATGTTTTAGAAAATAATTGATTCTATTTTGAAAATTGAAGGTGTGGGTAAATTTGGGAATGTTAAACGATATTTTATAAATAGAAAGGAATTTATAAAAGGAATTTATTCATCTGGGGGCAACATTAAAAACGGACGACGATTGATTTTTTAAGTGGCGTTTCTGAATAAGTGAGATTTATAAAGGGAAAAGATTTATATATGGAGTTCATAAATAAAGGGATTTTATGAAAGGAAATTTTATAAAAGAAAAGGAGATTTATAAATATAATTTTATAAATATGGAACCGATCATGTTGGAAATTAAGAATGAATTTTTATCAAGAAAATATAATTATGTTTTAAAAGTTGTTTATTTATATTAATATTGTTTTAAAATGGTTATCAATATATTAATATTTTTAAAAGTGAATTATTTAAATTATTAATATGGTTGGAAATTAATTTTAATTATTTATCAATAAAGTTTTGGAAATTAATTATTAGAATTTATAAAAATGTTAAAGATAAATTATTATTGTTTTATTTATGATGTTTTGAAATTTATTAATTATTATTTTAAAATGTTTTAATGTTAATATTTATTTATTTATAATGTTTACTATTATATAATAGTGTTTTTAAGTAAATGATTATTATATATTTATAAATGTTTTCGAGATTTATAAACAGATATGGGTTTTATAAAAGGAATATTATAACATGGTTTGGAAAACTTAAAGGAAGATTGTAAAAGGGTAAAAGGAGTTTTATAAATGGTCTTGGAAATTTATAAAAGAATTTTAGAAATGGGTTTATATATATATATTTATAAAAGGAGTTTTATAAATGGTTCTATGGGGTTATAAACGGTTTCAGAGATTTATAAATGGGTTTTGAGATTTATAAAGGGTTTATAAATGATTTTGGGAGTGTATAAAATGAATTTATAAGTGATTGAAATTGATTGAAGAGATCATAAATGGTTTCAGAGATTTATAAAATGGTTTTATAAATGGTTTTTGAGATTTATAAGAGATTTTTAAATGATTTTTGAATTGTATAGATAGGGAATCTTTCTCGGTCTTATGGGAATACTTATAGCATTAGGATAAGTATATAGATACTTTTCTAAGTTTTGAAAATATAGGATTGTGAATATATCATATATCTTTGTAAAGATATTTTTATACCAATACTTACAAGTGATTTTAATTAATGAAAAGATTAATTAAAGAGGTTAGTGGTTACTTATGTGTTTAGCCAATGTTGGTTTTTTCCTATAGAATTAAATCCCTGATTGAATGTTTGTTATTTGATAGTTAAATAAGCGACTATCGAAACTGAACCCAAAACGTAACTTTGGAAATATGTAGGAGAAACACGTGAGTTATTTGGCACAGTCATCTCCAATGATGTTGTATTGTGCGTGTAAATCTCGTTTCGTTCTCCTAGGACAATGTTAAGGGAATCCGTCCACTAACGGATTTAAGGTGATCTCCGCTCTTATCTTTGACTATTTATTTCCTAAAGAACCCGGGTTGAGTTTACCAGAAATTATCGGAAGTTGTTTCGAAGAGACAGGGATCGAATATGTTATCCGAAAACCACTTCGATACAATTCAAGTGTTTCAAAGTGAAGACATCTTGAAGATGATGGAATTTGAAGACGGAGTTTTCAAGCGTTTCATTCAGTCCCAGAACGAACTTGTATGGATGAATGGTGGTATGCATTGTTGCCTGGAGGCAGTATTGGCATTCCAAGTGAGAAGTGCTATATAAAAGATAAAACATAGCCTCAAGCCTTATCAATCGGGAATGACTAAAAACATGGGAGACACAGCAGGGCTAAGTGGATCGCTCCCAATTAGGGTATAATCATCCTTATCTAGAGTCGATGTTATCTCTATTTGTATGTTTTGGGACCCATTACTGGAGGGGTGATCATATTCAGTATTACTAGTTAAGTGGTAGGCCGGTCCTATGTTGGCAGGGGATCCAAGCAAGGTCCTCTATGTTATTTTATCTAGAAATGCACCGTGATGGGCGGTACCCTAGTAGCCCGGTCATTATATGGAATCCATTCTCCAATAAGCATCGTACGGAACTTAGTTGTGCCCAACCATGCTGAAACGTAAGATGCAAGCATTTCAGCTGTATTCATATTTTACTTTGATCCCTGGACATTATTATAATATAAATGGATTTTCTATAGAAAATGTTTTGGTTATCGTAAGGTAAAAACCCGTCCATGTTTATGTGCGGCATGGTCTTACGAGATATCTTTATTTTCAAATGATTTTTGAAACATAATAATTCAACCGGGTGTGTTTATTTTCCCACACTGGTTTATCAGACTAACTCGCGTGTTATTTTATTATAATGCTCGGGTCATACGAAACATATTTACATATTTGCTTTGGATGCATTGGAGTTCAGGAGACGAGTTTGAGGTCTTCAAGTCGTATCCAGTATATGTTTATTTTTCGTTGCATTGTCGTTGAAATCATCAGCAATTGTGAGGACAGGTTATTAAAACTATCTAGGCTAATTATTGTGATTTGTTGTTGTACTCTGATTGATGTATATATATAACAGTTTCTCTTTTGCAAAAATCATTGGTATTATATTATATATTGTTCCGCAGCGATTGTGTGATTTTTTGTTGTTTCGATTTACTTTTTATCTTATTCTTCTCTTCTTTCTTCCCATAACTATTCGTCCTTTCGTTCATTTTGGGTTGGACATGTGTGGTTTATTGTCAGCTTGAATTATGCGGATTGGCGAGTCGTTGCCCCAATCTTTTCTTTGGAAAAGAAAGATAAGAACGATAACATCTTCATAGAAATGAGAAAGAGAATTCAAATCCAAGCAAAGGGAACCGTCTTTGAAAGAGAAACAACAAAGGACTTTGACCAATTCACTCAAAAGTGGAAGAATGTGCAAATTCATTCCCATAGATTGAATAAGGCTTAAAGCTCTTTAAAGAGAAAATTTAATACAGAGGCTAAAGAATCCATACATGCAACAAAAGAGCTAAGTGGAAATCAATGGAATCATCCTCCAAAAGTTCATGGCTTTCTAAGAACTATTCTCTTACCGCTTCTTATGAGGATATTTATCTTCTAACCAAGGAAAGGCTAAACTATTGGCCTTCTCAAAAGAAACGACCAAATAATTAAAGATACCTTGGTGGATTATATTGTCATTATCACCGTTCAAATGGCCATGACCGTAACATCCCTAATTTTTGATAACATTATTCAGGAAATTTAATTAGATAAATTAAATAGAATAATGATGATAAGGAGATTGAGATTTGAGTAAAACTTAAGAGAAGGCCGTGCTTAATTATAAAATGAATGGGCTTTAAATGGGTTATTAACTACTTAGATTACACATGGGCATATTAGTAAAATAGCCACATCATTATACACGGCTATACACTTCTCACCTTGTCGATTCACGTTCATTTTCTCAAATCTAAAATAAACACAAAAACTTTAAGGAGCCGGCCATTATCAAAGAGGAAGAATTCAATCTAAAGCTAGGAAGGATTAATCAACAACAAATCTCAAATTCCTTATCATATCTAAGGTGAATAATAATTTCATACCATCTCTATTTTATTCTATGATTATATGTTTTCGAATTTATGATTAAATTCGCTTTTATGATGACATGGATGATGACATGCTTAAACTATATTATGTTTGATTTATTTTAATTCATTCATATATGAATTTGCACGGTTTTGATGTAAAACCGAGAGTCTATGATTTTAGAATGCCATGTAAAAATATGATATAATTGGGTTTAAAAATTATTTCGAGTATTTCAGGAAGAAATTGGGTCTAAAATTTTAATATGTTTGATTACATGATAAAATTGAATTTCTGTGATTTTTGGGGATTTTCCCCAATTGATTTACTAGGGAAAATAAATTATTTCAAGAGGACTTATTTGCAAATACTGATTTTGTTAATGGAAGGGCTTACACGTTATAATTTCTTTGATTTAGATCTAGTCGAATTCGGTAGTTTTATTTGTAAAGTATTTGAAAAGTTTTGAGGCAACCAGTCAAAGATTTACAAATAGGCAAGTAGTTACAAAGCAATTACTAAAAGTGGCTAAATTTTAGCCTTTAATTTAGAAAAGTTGGTTCCGCCTCAAATAGCAGCACCTTTCGACTCCATTGACTCCACACCATCCCAGTCGAAACCCATATAGTCGAAACCCACATAATTGAAACCAATACACAAGGTATCTCTTAGTTGGTAAGCAGTGGATTGGAAGGAAAGCAGAAGCCATGGTTTTGAAAGGGTTGCTCCCGATGGGGACGAAACCTTGTTTTGTTTTCAAAAGTTAAATTCTTGCCTCGTTTTATTTAAAGCTTTCGACATAGTCGAAATATATGCTTTCAAAAGGGTTTTTATAAATAGCTTCAAAGAAGGTTGATATACTATGTAAAGGTGTTAGCTTTCGAAGGGGTACCTTTTTCCTTTGTTTGTACCAAAATTGGGCACAACACTCTTCGGATGTAGTTGAAGAGATTAGAATGAAGAAATTAAATGGAAAAGGAGGCTAATCTAACAATCACACCAATAAAATCAAATAGAAATAGAAAGAGACAAGAATTTATAGTGGTTTGGCGTTGTAGCCTACACCCACTTTGAATAGTTTTGTTGTTTATTGATGATTGATAATATATTACAATAGTACAAATCACTAGCTCTCAAGTTACAATGGAGTTGCAGTAGAGTAACGGCGTAGAAGCATCCAAAAGTCCTTTTTCTGTAGGTGTAGGGGTGTTATTTATAGGAGTAGATCTGGAAATATCTCCCTTAAAGCTCGGAATACCTCTTCTCACTCGTGGGTTGGTCCACCAGATCAATTTGTGGTCATTTCGGATCGATCCTGATCAATCCCCATCATCTTCGTATCGATCAATTTTAGCTCCATTTGAGCTGCGATCGATCATGATGGTTCTTCAGGTGATGTGCAAGCTTCTGTGAAAATTTCATAGCATTTGGACTTGTAGTTTTTGAGTTATGATCGGTCCAAGATTGGATTTGCAGTTTGGCTGGTGGTTGCGTATCGATCGATTTCATATCGATGACGTGTCTTGAGCATTTTGTGGAGATCCAAATTTCATGCTAGTAGACCGCTTCCCTTAGTCAGACTACTTCCTTCATATCGATCCTAGGTTGTTCCCTTCGTATCGATGAATTTCCATTGCTTTCGTATCGATGCCGAAGTCCTTCCTTCGTATCGATTGATGTTTGTTAGTTTCGTATCGATGCATGATCGTTGGTTTCGTATCGTTGCCTGGTTCATCGATATGAAATGAGTAGAAGTGGGATCAATACGAAATGGGTAGAAGTTGAGTAGATGAGCTATGATCGATGCTATTGCCTGATGGATACGAAGGGGATGGACACGAAGTTGGATGGAAACGAAGTGTGATGGACTTTGATGGATATGAACTGATATCTTCTACATGGATTTTGATCGATCCATAACTTTAGCATACGAACCCTAATTAACCTGAAATTTGGAATATTGTCTTTCATAGCCTTGTTAGTCATACCATGCTAATTGTAGCTTGATCCGGACTTGGACCAAATTTTCCCGTATCCATCATGAACCTATGAATAACCGATCTTCGGGACGAATGTCTTTAATTTCTAGTCAAGTCCTTGGTGTCACGGCCTTGTCCAAAGGTGGGATAACATTTGCCCCCCAAAGTACGTCCTGTGTGAACATGACGTGCTTTGAAAAGCTGCATTCTTTACTCTGAAAAATTTCTATCCGATTTGTTGAATAGTTGTTGTCTTTTCGCCAAGAGATGTAACCCTTGACTAAATTCCAGTAATATAAATGATGAATTGTAGACTGCCAATGATCATGCAGTGTTTTGTTGTAACTGAAGGTTGAGTGCTAGCAATTTTTTGTTCATTGTTTTGGTGGTCACTAGGTAAGCATTCAATTCCTGTTACCTTTAAAAATAAATGTTAGTTTTTCATACATGCATGTATGTTAACCTAACTCCTGTTCCCGTTTGCACGTTCACGGGTCGTTGTCAAGTTCTTTTTTTCTTGTTTAGATCGAGTTTCGTATCGATCCTCTCCTGGAACGATGTGAAATTCGAGTTGTAACAACGATTGATGGTTGCTTTAATTCACTCTTTCGTATCGATCCTCTCCTGGATCGATCTGAGATGTTGGAATGTATGCTTCATATCGATGGCTATCGATATGAAATAGATAGTCCCTAGGGATGCTTCGTATCGATGGATACGAGGTTTTGGGTCTTCGAACAGATGGATACAAAATTGACGTTTCATATCAATAGAGTTGAATGGTTCCAATATGATCTTGCAGTGACTTTCGTATCGATGGGTTTCGTATCAATGGATACGAAATAGATGGCTGGTCATTAATGGATACGAAGTGCCAATGGATATGAACTAGCTGAACTGCCTTGTGTTGATGGATAGGAAGTTGTGCTTTCGTATCGATGGAAGTGACCAATTCTCTCGGTAGAGCAACTGGGATACGAAATGTCTTCCCCTAGATACGAAACAATATAAAAGGATTTTGGAATTAGAAAAATTTTACTTGCCATTGTCTTAACTTCCTTCTTCGTATCGATCGGAAATACAAGAAACTGTAAAAGCCTTCGTCTTCAATCGGCTAACCCATTAATCCTTCAATCCAACCCCTTTAAACTCGGTAATTAATTGACCAAATCCACCTTAAAATGACAAGACTTGAGGCTCGATGCCATCTCATCCAAGGTAATGGCCAATTCCGACGTTGTCGATGTCGGAATATGGTTGGAGTGAGGTCGAGGAACTATTTTAATAGCATCTTGGAAGCTTGGGGAAGAAGGAGAGCGATCAAGTGAGGCGGTGGAGTCACTGACTTCCAAATTCTTGTCTCAAACTCATATCGATATGAGATATGGATCAATCTTGGATGTTGTGTAGTTTTGCAGGTGGAGTAGTTTGCTGATTGATCAAAGACAAAGAAGTTTGTATCGATGGAAGAGGCATGGTGATCGATCCGAAGACAGGGTCTTTGGATCGATACGAAAACATCGATGCTTGGAGTGATCGATACAAAGCTAGGGCCCTGGGGATCGATACGAAGTGTAGAGATGCATGGATCGATCGATAAAAATCAAACCCTTCGGATCGATACGAAAACAGCCTTTAAGAGGAACGATCCAAGTTGAACCTTGAGAGATACGAAACCAGTTGCTTTTTGCATACTCGAACATTGGACTTCGACGAGCTTTAGCCTTGCATATCTGGACTTGATTGTTAAACTGCTTATTTGACTATCCTTCAAAGCTCGTCGATGGAACTGTAATTTGAAAAACATAACAAACTTTAACATGGATCGTTCTTCGAAGTCAGGATGGCACGGTTGGGACAGTCAGCGATGACGGTCACTCCGTCGAATCTCGAAGTCTCGTCATTTTACTATCTTTCAAACTTGTAGAAATTTAAAGTATTATGTAGCACTGCACTACACAACACGATCGTTCACTTTACACAGGGGGGAACACAGGTTTATTGCCATCTAATGATGATTTTTACTGAGTTCAATAGCTATGGATCCCAAAAGCTTCGAGCTACAGGAAATTCAGAGTCCTCCACTTCCTAGGATCGAAGTGCCAGACATCACGGCAGATGTAGTTAGTCCTGCCCCGGATGAACTGCCGGGTACAACGTTGGTTTTGAATCTGGAGGATTCAGTTCATTCCAAAATCTCCAAAGATATGCTAGGCAGAATCTGTCTCAGGCATGGTCTATCACTCGAAAACGTTCTACTACCGGGATCGAAGGACAGAGCGCACAACCTCCCGAAGGGGTTTACTGCTTGCAATAGATTTATGTGTGTAGCTGAAACGTTGCCCCCGTTCAACCAATTTATTCGGGAAGCGCTGTTCTTTTTGAGGATTTCCCCTTCTCAATTGCATCCAAACGGATATGCTCTTCTCAACAGCTTGTATATTATCTTCATGGAGCATCTTTTTCAACCCCCGACCGTCGAGGAAATCAGATACTTGTTCAACGTCAAGAGTTGTGGGTATAATCCTTCGTTTACCTTCCTTGAACGGTCAGGAACTGTCAAGCAGTGGCAGGTGGTTGGAGTAAATTGAGTTACTTTAAGAATGAATGGTTCTTCGTTAAATGTCCACCAGGATTTGCTAGACGGTGGCTAGTTAGACGTAAGTGCTCCAACTTCTTCACCGATTAACTGGGTAATATAAGTTGAAGCTGAATCTAATACTGCGTTTCTTTTACAGCTTCGATTCCCCAGCCCGAAGGAGCGCAATTCAAGGAGATAGTGAGGACTCTCCAATCGGTGCCAGTTGAACTTAGAGAAATCGATGAAGTTTTTACGGATGAGAACTTGAACGCCATGGGGCATATAGGGAGAGATCAAAGCATTGGGCTAATAGGAGTTCCCAAGGTGGCTCCGATAAGGCAAGGAGGAAGAAGAGCTCCTGGAGTCATAATCACTGAACGGGGCGATGACGAGAGTATGCCAGCTAGGGATGAGCCCGCAGTTGCGCCTTCGCAGAGTCTCCAATTATCATAATCAAAAAGAAAAGGCAAGACTCTCGCCCACAAATCCAAGAGGCGTAAGACCGTCGTAGTATCTCTGCCCGCTATGGCTGCTATAAGTCCGGAGACTTCCTCTTCGCAAATGGAAAGTTCTTTGAGAGGATTATCCGGTGTCCCTATTCCAGATGACATAGCTTCATTCCAAGATCTTTGATTAGAGGGACTCCCTTCCCCGCCGCGAACTGGTGCAGGCTTAACTTCTTTAGACATACGGGAGCCAACTCCTACGAGCAAGGCCACCACAATCGGTTGGTTGGGGGGTTTTGCACATGCATACATGCACTTCACGACACCACACAATTTCTAATCACATGTTTTCTAATCTCTGGAGATGACTAATTCTACTTCTCTTTTCATTTTACAAACACGATGGTGAGGCAAGGGTCTACGCTCAGCGATCTTTGCTCCAAACACCATTCTTCCAGCTCTTACTCTGAATCTCATAGGCGTGAAAGTGAAAGAGACTACGATCATGGCTATCAACCTCCAGCCAAGAGCATAAGCATTATGATAGGGAGAAGGAAAGGTCACATCAAAGTAGGCACCGTTCCCGGTCGCGATCGCCACCACCCAAAGGTTCCTCAAAACCATCCGGCTTTGGCAGGCAATCTTCTAAAACTGCACACTAAGTAGTGCCTCCTCATACTTCAAAATCTAGTGATTAATGCCGTAGAACTAAAATGGAAACTCCCATCGTTACAGAGCAAGCCGCTATCGAGCCCACAAAGGAGGGAGCCATCCGAATTGCTACGTTAAAGACAGATTTTTCGACTATCTGTTTTGATGGCTTCCACTTTCCTCCAAACTTGAAAAGAATTCCCATGACATAGAAAGACGTTGCAGGACTACGTGCACGATGCATACAACCAGTACATGGAATGGGTTAAGATGGCTGAGAGAGTTTCTACGGTATCTTTCGAGTGGGCTAAGACAATTGAGAAACTGGAGGCCAACCATGCTCAGAAAGACAGAATAATAGAAGTGCTTAATAATGAAGCTGAGTCTTCAAGGAAGTCGGAGATGGAGGCCGATAAGAGATTCGATGAGGCTAGACATTCCATGGAAAACATGCGAAAAACTCACATGGACCTGGTGTAGGAGATGGGCCACCACAACATTGTTATCACTCGGGAAAGGGATGAGGCGAGGAAAGAGGTCGAAGAGTTAAAGGAAAAATTAGCCGAGGCCATCAAGGAAAAAGGTGAGGCTAATAAAGCGCCCAGGAGGCATGTGAACAAGCGGTGGTACTTAAGGAGGAGAGGGATGCAGCGAACTTGAAGGCCCAGGAAGCCGATGTCAGGATGGATAGGTAAATTAAAGCGGTGGAGGCCAGGATGGAGAATGAATTTGAAGATCTCCTGGTCACGTACAATGCTAATGTCTTAAGAAACCGCAACTGAAATTGGCTCGGCGAAGATTATCCTTTTCAACTATACAAGGCCTGGAATTGCTTGGTAGATGATGAAATGATGATCTACGATGCTACGACTATCGATGAGTTCCAACTGGAAGCTCAAATACTTATCGGAGATGAACCGAAGGTCCTCCATGATACAATCGTCGCTCTTGAAAAAGAAAAGTTGGATGCCAAGTACCCAGACGCTAGAGAAGGATCTGGAGTTGAGCATCATGAAATAGGTTTCGAAGCGCTCCCAGTCTCTCAATCTGAGCCTACTTCTTCTATCGATCCTCCAATTGTCCCAAGATATGACCTTGATAAGCCGCACCTTTCTCCAATACATGAACGCGGCTCGGAAGGCGCATCAGCTCAATACGGGAGTCAACCCGAGGAAGGTATTCTGGACACTCCTCATATTCCTCAAAATGCAGGAGCACTATCAGATGATATTACTAATTTATTCACTTATCTTTATTCAGCCTTAGATTCTGCACCGACTGATCCTCCTGCAGCTCAAGAAATACATCACGAGTAGGAGGTGCTAATGATGGAGGCTACAACCATGACAGCCACCACATCGGCTGGGGAGATGCACGATAACAGCTGCTTGCTTAATGAACAATTGATGGAAGCACTCTTTAGCCATCAAAGTGATCCAAGTATCGAAGTGCCGTTTAATGTAAATGAAGATGTCATCATCACGGGCTCCTCGTGTCCAACCAGCAGCATTCCAATGAGCATACGTGTGGATCGAGTGGAGCAGATAATGGAGGAAATAAAAGCCGAAATCGAGCAAGCTGAGCAGGCTTGTAGAGCTGGTGGTGGCATGGCGAGCCCTGGTTCGGTCCCGATACTTGTTGTTTCTCCAGGTGGAACCATTATTAATACCGGCGTTCCTCCTCCCTCTAACATCGAAAGTGCCAACATCCCTTCGGTTCTGCACATAGAGGATATTCTGATCCCTATGAGTTCCGAGGAGGAGACTGTTTCAATACCCCCAGCCGAGGATAAGCCCATCGGAGCAGGTCAGGGAGGCAAAGGTTCAAAGAGGGAGAGGGTTCTGAGCTGAAGCTCTAGCGTGTCTACACCGAAGAAAAACAAGAAGGATAGAAAATCAAAGGCGTAGACTTACGCTTTTGCTTCTTCTTTTTTGTAGATAGCTTGGAATAGGATTTCCTTTTGCTTTCGTAAGCCATGTATAGACGCGAGTTTGGCCCCTGCTTATAGGAATTCATCGAACATATTTTTGTACTCATCTTTTTCAAAGAATAGTGGTAATAAAATTTCTTTTCGTTTTTCAGCATAACTCTGTGTTCGTTTGTTCAAGTATTTCAGCACTCGTATTTCCATTCAATGTACTTACGAGGCTTTAGTTTCTGAGTCAAACTTGAGTCCGGTCATTAGGTCCTAAAGTCATGGCTTTAGATCATAATCAAACGTCGAGTCAAGTCCCAACATTGCACTGTCTCGGTCAGCGGTTGGTACTTGAGTTATGCCCCCAGTCCTGGGGAGAGTCGAAGTAGTTAGTCGACATTCGTTCTCCGCCTTTACTAACTTTAATTTAACTAAGTCAAAACAAAGTTAAAGTGAAATGAGTTTGAGTGGTCGGATCACACTAGCTCATATGGAAGTATTTGCATCCACACTCTGGGGATTAAACTTGTATGTCGATGGTCGGTCACGCCTGATTATCGCTTAGAATCATATCCGCGCTCTAATTTATGGGCGATTAGTCACACCCGTTTAATATATGATTATTTGGAATCATATCCGTGCTCCGAGGACATGAGTTAATCTATGGGTGGTCGATCACGCCTGTTTAATGCTTACACTCTGGTCCGCACTCTCGGGGCCAGAGTTAGTTGATGGGTGGTCAGTCCCAACCATCTAACATTTAGGATTATATCCACACTGTAGGGACATAAGTTGTTTCAAGGTTGTGGATGGTTGGATCACATTCACCTTGATTTGGCAAGCGAAGTCGTAGATGGATGGATCCATTCTCTTCAAACTTGGAAGAATGAAGGCGAGGTCGTGGATGGATGAATCCATCCTCCTCGAGCTCAGATTTTGGAGTTTCGTACTTCAGCTCGCACTCTGGGAGCTGGAGTTCGTTAGAGGATTGTCGTGTTTCAATCCTTCTTGACTTTATCGTTGCTTGCCCCCAAGCTTGGGGTTTCACTTAGCGAGTGACCGGTCGGATCACGATCACTCCCTATTTGAATGAGTCCTACCGTATAATGGGACTTAACACTTCGTACATCGTGATGGTTGCATGATGCATTTCAAGAAATTGCCACTCTAGCTTGTTGAGTCTGCATTTTATTGCTGAAATAAGAAAGTACGGCAAAGTCAGTTTCCTTATTACAAGTTAAAATTCAAAAAATGCATTAACAAATTTCAAAGGAAAAGTAGACTAAAATGAATAAAAGCCAGTTATGTGTAATAGCGACGGAGACTCTCGCTGTTGCATGCCCTTGGTAAAGTGAGACCGCCAACAGTTGATAGTTTGAATGTGCCGTCTCCAAGTCTCCGCTCGATGACATACGGTCCTTCCCATGTCGGTTTCATGTGTGAAAGGATCGGATAAATTCGCTTAAGTATGAGATCGCCAACTTCGAAGGTTCTGGGTCGGGCCTTAGCGTTGTATAATCGGGCGACTCGACTGTGGTGTGCGGCTGCCCTCAAATCAGCCTCTTCACACTTCTCATCTAGTAAATCCAGAGATTCTGCAAGTAGGGTGGCATTCGTCTTTGGAGTGTAATAGGTCACATGGTGAGAAGGTACTTCTAGTTCAACCGAAATAACAGCTTCGGAGCCGTAGGAAAGTGCAAACAAATATGGCTGGTTGTGGACTTGTGGGTAGTTCGATATGCCCATAGGGCCATGGGGAGCTCATCGACCCACTTACCTCCAGCTTTTTCCAGTCATGTCTTTAGAATGGACTTGATAACTTTGTTGACAGCTTCGACTTGCCCATTCGCTTGAGGGTGAGCTACTGTTGAGAACTTCTTCTGGATGCGGTAGCGTTGATAGAAATCTTTCAACTCGACACTATCAAATTGGGTCCCGTTATCAGTTACAATAGTGTATGGGAGACCAAAGCGATAGATGATATTGCGCACAACAAAGTTGATTACTTTCTTCGTTGTGATAGTGGCAAGGGGCTCAGTTTCTGCCCATTTAGTAAAGTAGTCAACTACAACGATGGCGTACTTCGCACCACCCTTGGCTAAAGGTAGAGACCCTATTATATCAATACCCCATGCAGTGAATGACCATGGACTGACCATCTGAGTAATTTCTGTAGGCGGGGCTCTTGGAATTCTGGCATGTTTCTGTCACCTATCACATTTCTTGGCATAATCTGATGCGTCTCGGTTCACTGTCGGCCAGTAATATCCATATCCGAGTATCTTTATGGAAAGGGTTTGCCTCCCAGTGTGATCACCGCACTCTCCCTCATGCACATCATGCAACACTCGTTTGATCTCATCATGGGCGATACACCAGAGTAAAGGAACAGAATATCCCCTCCTGTACATGACTCCATTTTGGATAATAAATCGCGAAGCTTTTCGGAGAACCTGCCTTTTCTCACTTCTGCGCTCAGGTAAAGCTCCATGCTCAAGATAGTTTCTGAATGGAGTCACCCATGACTCCTTCTTGGGCGTTGCCTCATACACCTAGTCTATCTCTATTTGATCGATACTCGGAGCGGTAAGTGTCTTCATGGGGACGAGTCCCGTCTGTTGTGCTTCGGTAGTGCTGGCCATTTTCGCTAAAGAATCGGTACTTTCAAGGTATACAATGAATAGCATAATAGTCGAACTGATTCAGCACTTCTTGAACCCGAGTAAGGTAGATGGCCAATCTCCAGTCTCTGGCTTGATACTCCCCTCGAACCTGGCATATGACCAATTATGAATCACATTCTCTTATTTTCTTGCTTTGGGCGTTCCCTCGTTATTCGACTGAATAGCTACACAATCAAATAGTGGGGCGGAATCAATTGCAATGAAATTGCAATAACTCTGTGTTTTTTGCTTCTGCGGGATTTCATAAAAAACCAACCTAACTAGGAGATAGATTAAACCTAGTGCAAATTCGACATGAAAATCACGTATAATAGTTTGGATCGGCCTATGATGTTGCGTTTTGCCCAATGAATAGTTGTTCCTATATTGGTATTGGCGGAGGTATTCTCATACCCAGCATCAGCTAATCACTCTTGGGTACTAACCTCAGATAAACATCTAGACCATTCGGTTAAGGAAAAAGGTACTGCGCTTTGGTCCTAAGACGAAAGGATGCCTAGCTCTTCCGGTAGGGAGAGGAAGCGAAGCAGAACAGATAGACGACGGAACCAATGAAAGGACGGGTCAACTAGAATAGTAATAACTAGTCTTCCCTAGGTCTATAGACTGGTAGCGCTCAGAATTCATATGTTGCTGGTTGCACTGTTTAACAAAATCCAAGTTCGTGTTCCTCGTGCATGTTTACCTCCACAGCAATAACTCCCAAGTCTCTGGCAAGTCTTAGTCCAGCAAGCAAAGCTTCATACTCGGCTTCGTTGTTAGTTGCGCAGAAGTCAAACTTTAAAGCATAGCATATGGATCGGCCTTCAAGGGTTTCAAGTACCACTCCAGCGCCTAAGCAACGGTCGTTTGATGCACCATCAGTGTATAACTTCCATGTACGCTTAGGAGATTCACTAGCTTCAGGAAAATCCTCTGGTATAGTGAATTCAGCTATGAAGTCCGCCAGAACTTATCATTGAATGGCTCGCCTTGGTGTATAAGCAATATCAAATTGACTCAACTCGTTGTTCCACCTAAGTAATCTACCAGACGTCTCAGGTCGCGTAAGGACCTGTCGTAACGGCTGGTTGGTGTAAACAGTGATCGGATGGGCCTGGAAATATGGACGGAGCTTTCTTGAGGCTACAACGAGACAATAAGCCAACTTTTCCACTTTCGGTTAGTTCCTTTCTGCCCTTGTTATCCTTTTGCTGATATAATAGACTGGTCGTTGAATCTGATCCTCTTCACGAATTAACGCAGCACTGATTGCATATGCCGAAACCGCCAGATAGACATACAATCTCTAGTGATCGACCAGTTTCGACAAAATAGGTAGTGTCGCCAGATGTTGAACTAGTGCTTGGAATGTGCCTTTGCACTCCTCTGTCCATTTGAAATTTTGTTTTCCTTTTCTGATCAGATCGAAGAAAGGAATGCACTTGTCTGCAGATCTGGAATAAATCTGCTTAAGGCTGCCACCTTCCCATTGAGGCTTTGCATCTGCTTTATGGTTCTAGGAGTTTTGAGATTCTGAATCACCTAGATTTTCTCAGGGTTGGCTTCAATTCCTCTAGGGTTGACGATGAATCCAAGGAATTTTCCCGACGCTACCCCGAAATGACACTTCAACGGATTGAGCTTCATTCTGTACATTGGAGTATGTTAAACATTGTTTCCAAATCACTGACATGGTTAATGAATAGTTGCGACTTCACGAGCATGTCATCCACATACACCTCCATGGTCTTTCCGATCTGGTTAGTGAATATTCGGTTCACGAGCCTTTGATAAGTTGCTCCAGCGTTCTTGAGTCTGAACGACATCACCTTATAACAATAGAGTCCCAAATCAGTGAATAAGCTATTATGTTCCAGGTCAAGTAGATGCATCGGTATTTGATTATAGCCAGAATACACGTCCATGAAAGATAAGAGCTCATGTCCGGCTGTTGGATCCACCAGTTGATCAATTCTGGGAAGAGGGAAATTGTCTTTAGGGCAGGCTTTATTCAAATCTGAGTAGTCCACACATGTTCGCCATTTCCTGTTTGACTTTTTGACAAGCACTGGATTAGATACCCACTCCAGGTATAAAGCACAAGAATAAACCCATTCGACTTGAGTTTATTTACTTCTTCCTTCAGGGCGGCAGATCTCTCTGGATCCATACCGCGCCTTTTTTGTTTGACCGGGACGTGCCGCGGGTCAATATTTAATGCATGGCTCGCGATGTCCGGCGAGATCCCACATATGTCTGAATGAGTCCAGGCCAACACATCAAGGTTCGCCTGGAGAAAATCAACCAATTCCTATCTCATCTGGTGGCTAAGTTAAGATCCGACCTTTACCATTCTGGAATCATCGTCGTCGTGGATCAGACCATCGATCGTCAACTCCGTCGGGGAAGCCAGACTATCTTTGACTTCATCCTCATCATTATTATCTCTAGGATCTAGGTCCTTAAGGAACTGGTCGTGGCGCCTGAGCCTAGGATCAGGCGTTAATTGTCAATTTTCTAAAAAACGGACGCAGAGAGATTCCTCTACGCCCTTCCTTTTCTCTTTCCGGTGCGCATCCCGCAGCTTCGCAACATAATAGGCGCGTCCAGCCGCCTGATCACCATGTACTACTCCGACCCCATTATCAGTGGGGAACTTCAGAGTTAAACACCATGGGGCAATCGCTACCCTGAATTCCGCAAGGGCCGGTCGGCCCAAGAAAGCATTATAGAGGGAATGTATGTCTAACACCACAAACTGCAACATCCGAACTCTCCAGCAATCTCCAATACCCAATTTAACGGGTAACTCTACCATGCCAGCTAGTATGGTTGCACTTCCATTAAAACCATGTATGCGTGACTGAAATGATGTTAGATCTTTCGCCTCCATTCTCATTTGGTCATAAGCACGCTTGAAAAGTATATTAACAGAACTTCCACTATCGACTAAGATCCTTTTCATCCAAGCAGGACCTACCTGAGCTGAAATAACCAACGAATCAATAGTGGGGGCCTCGACTCTATCAGCATCTCAGTTCCTGAAAATGATGTCGTCTGTCATTGTTCTTTGTTGTTTTGCCGAGGCCCCATCATCAACATTACTACAGCATTCAAAGTCCACATGCTTAATCGAACTGGCATATGACTCCATTTCCTTCCAGCTTCGATCAGCCGGATGAGGACCACCACTCACAGTGTTTATTACTAACCTCTGCCAGTACGTGCGGGTTCTTCAGGCCTAGCTTGGCCTTGACCTTGACTTGGATTAGATGGGCCTGCACCTCCATCCTACGGAGCCCGAACAAACTGCTCCAACTTCCTTTCTCTAATTAACTTCTCGATGATGTCTTGTAAATGACGGCACTCATTAGTATTATGGCCGTAACAATCGTGGAATCTACAGAATTTCCCGGTTTGAATTTGTTTCTCAGATGATGGTTTCGGAGCTGGCTTCTTATATTGTCCGGTATTACAAGTCTGAAGGTAAACAATTTCCAGCGATGTGTTTAGGGGAGTATATCGGTCGAACATGGGAGCTCTGTGTCTTGGTCCGCGATTTGGGTCTCTCTTCTTTCCCTGACCTCCGTTACCCTTCTGTTGACCTTGCTTATTCTGAATATTCAATTGCACTTTGTCGGAGTTCTCAGCGGTCTGCTTCACAGCAACATTACTTTGAATGCCTTCACCACTAGGCCCCACTACGTCATGCTTTCTAGATCGTCTAGCATCTTCTCTCCTCAAGAACTGGACTGCCTTAGCATAGAAACAATCCAATAAAGCGAGGGGTTTCCCAGCCAACCAATCACCAAACTCGGACTCGGGACCGATCCCTTTAGTCATTGCCATCAGAATAGAATTATCATTGGAGTTGCCAACCGTTGCACAAGCAGCATGGAACCTTTCCAGATAACGTCTAAGAGTCTCTCCTGGAGCTTGAGTAACAGTGGACAAGGTGTAGACATCCTTTGGTCTAGTAGCATGCATACGGAACTGCTCAACAAACCTAGTAGCCAATTGGTCAAAACATGAGATGGATCTGGGTGGTAATCGAGTGAACCACACGGTTGTAATGCCTTCCAAAGAGATAGGAAAACTTCTACACTTAACCGCATCGTCAGCTCGAGTGGCATTCATGATCCATTCATACTTTAAGATATGTTGGTTAAGATCCGAATTTCCTTCGTAAACTGGCAAGGTCGGCATCCTGAATCGACGGGGTGGCTCTATATAAAGAATGTCATTGGTGAATGTAGTGTGACTTCGAGAGATTCCCCAATCGTCGTTCGTAAGGCCTTGACTTTCTCTGATCATCTGGCGTATCATAGTTGGAATGTCAGGCATCTGGATGTTCGAGGCCAAGGCATGGTCGGGTTCCATGTCGTGGGGATGGTTCAGTCGTTGCCAACGGTCCGTTCCACGCCTCCTTGGCTCCCGATCTTCAGGGAAGTAAGGATCTTGAGCGTGAACGTGTTGGCGATGAGCTAGATCTGGTTGGTTCTGGATCTTGGCTTCCAGATCTATAGCGGTAGCAGCTGCGTGGTCGTGAGTGGTGTGATAAGGAAGTGCTCCTCCTCGAGAGGAGGGTCCAGCTTGGTGCCCTGTAGAAGGACCAATCTCGACCTGTCCGAGATTCATGGCATGCTGATGCCCGGAGGCTTCTGCATAGTTTCCATCCAGCCGACGGCATGTATATCTGTGATTAAAGTCAGATGAAGCCGAGCTTTCGGTTGACAAATGAGAGACATGATCCCTTCTAGATCTCCTTCACCTTTCTTCGTTCAGCTGGTTTACGAACTCCGTGTTGGCATGGATCTGTTGAGTGAGCTCCTGACGGCTCTGAGTAAGCTCTTGCATGAGCGTTTGGAACTCCTCCCTAGTCACAGGGCCTTATGGATCTGGAGCTCCAGCTAATGTCTGGCCTGCTGTGGTCAGCTGTGTGGGATTTTGCATATCCCTTCCCTTTGGATCTACAACATTTGAAGCGGTTCTGGTAGTGCGCACCATGATGTATGTAGCTCTTTCTTAGATCTAGAGTAATCTAAATAGAATGGAAGGAACTATTGGAAGACAGATCTGGATCTCCTCCTTAGATTTTAGCAATCCAACGATGGCAGGGGAATCACCGAATCAGAGAAAAGCAGAGTTTTCTCAATGAAAGCACCAAAGTGTTTGTACCAAAATTGGGCACAACACTTTCAGATGTAATTAAAGAGATTATAATGAAGAAATTAAATGGAAAAAGAGGCTAATCTAACAATCACACCAATAAAATCAAACAGAAATAGAAAGAGACAAGAATTTATAGTGGTTCGGCATTGTAGCCTAAGTCCACTTTGAATAGTTTTGATGTTTATTGATGATTGACAACTGATTACAACAGTACAATCACTAGCTCTCAAGTTACAATGGAGTTGCAGCAGAGTAACAGCATCAAGCATCCAAAAGTCCTTTTTCTTCAGGCGTAGGGTTACTATTTATAGGAGTAGATCTGGAAATATCTCCCTCAAAGCTCGGAATACCTCTTCTCACTCATGGGTGGGCCCACTAGATCGATCTGGGGTCATTTGGGATCGATTCCCATCATCTTCGTATCGATCAATTTTAGCCCCATTTGAGCTGTGATCGATTATGATGGTTTTTCAGGTGATATGCAAGGTTCTGTGAAAATTTCATAGCATTTTGACTTGTAGTTTTTGAGTTATAATATGTCCAAGATTGGATTTGCAGTTTGGTTGGTGGTTGCTTATCGATCCATGCGTATCGACCAATTTCGTATCCATGACGTGTCTTGAGCATTTTGTGGAGACCGAATTTCATGCTAGTAGACCGCTTCCCTTGGTCAGACTACTTCCTTTGTATCGATCCTAGGTTGTTCCCTTCATATCGATGAATTTCCGTTGCTTTCATATCGATGTCGAAGTCCTTCCTTAGTATCAATTGCTGGCTATTAGTTTCGTATCGATGCTTGGTCGTTGGTTTCGTATCGTTGCCTAGTTGATCGATACGAAATGAGTAGAAAAGGGATCGATACAAAGTGGGTAGAAGTTGAGCAGATGAGCTATGATCGATGCTATTGCTTGATGGATACGAAGGGGGTGGACATGAAGTTGGATGGATACGAAGTTGGATGGATACGAAGTGTGATGGACTTTGATGGATACGAACTGATATCTTCTACATGGATTTTGATCGATCCATAACTTGAGCATACGAACTCCGATTAACCCCAAATTTGGAATATTGTCTTTCATAGCCTTATTAGTCATACCATGCTAATTGTAGCTCAATCCGGACTCGGACCAAATTTGCCTGTATCCATCGTGAACCAGTGTATAATCGACCTTCGGGACGGATTGTCTTTAGTTTCTAGTCAAGTCCTTAGTATCACAGCCCTGCTAAAAGGTGGGATAGCATCCTTTAAATAATAGCTTTTGAAAGGATTGGTTCCGACCAAGTCGAAACCCAGCCGCTAATTTCCCCTTTTGACTGTATTGAAGCCACCTATGCTGTCGAAGGGTTACCTATGTTTTAACTTAAACTACGCCTTTTTCCTGAATGCTTTCCAAGTAGGTTGGGGTTTCGAAGTCGAAAGGGGGTTTCGACTCTGTCCTTCGATGTTTTAATTTAAAAGGTTGTTGCTTTCGACTAGATGGTTCCGACACCAACTTATTTTCCCTAAAACAATTTTATAATTTGTTTGAAAGAGATACGTTCGTATATAGCCATTTTAACCCAAAGGATATTTTAAGGAGTAAACCCAATGCTTTTGAAAGGGTACTTTTATTTGTTTCGAAACTATGTTTTAAAGAATGTTTTGATACCATCGAAAGGTACAATTGGTTTCGAAAGAGAATATTTAATAAGGGCTTCGAAAGGTATGTTTATTAGGTTTTGAATAGAAGTTTAAGCTTTCGTATGAAGACATCCAGAGGTTTCGAAAGAGATGTTTTAAGATTTCAAAACATAAACCCAATCTCAATTTAAAGGAATAACCATGGCATAAGTAAACAAAGGGTTTTGAAATGAAGAAGTTTTCATTGATTATAAAGGTTAAAAGGGTTTGACCAAGATATATATATATATATATATATATATAAGGAAGATGATAAACCACAGGTGATGGTATTTTTTGTTGTTATGAATACTTCTTCATATGCTTATTCACATTGTCATTAACCCATAACAGTATTTTGAGAAGGGCATAATAACCAGCTAGGTTGACCCAGTAGTGAATATAATTTAAGAAATATTAAAATCTAAATTAAAGATATCGGCAAGGGCTAATAGGTTCATAGTCAGCCCATGAAAACTATTATTTGATATTGGCAGGGGCCAATTGGTTTATAGTTAGTCCATGAAAACTATATCCGGATTAAGATATTGACAGATAGTCAATAGGTTGCTAGTCAGCACATGAAAACTAGGATAAGGAAAAAGATATTGGAGTTACCAATAGGTACTTAGTGATCCAATGGAAACTATGAAATCAGACAGATAGTCCATAAACAATTAACAAGTTAATAGTGACCCTTAAAACTATAATTGAGACAGATAGTCAGAATGAATGGGGATGGGTAATCCAGATTTGATTTACTTGTTTTGCATATCATCGTAATGTTTTGAAATATTATGTTTTAACCATTGTGGATGCAGGAGCACAATATGTGGATTATAAATGTTTTAGGATACTAGTGAGGGGATACCCGTTGTGCTAAGCGGCGTGATCTCACTAGATATCTAAATGGTTTGAGATGGTAGATTATTATTCATACCAGGCTTTTTGTCTGATTCGAAGTTTTTTTCCCTTTAAACTCTTAGGTACTCAATTGACTTTGAGTAGGTTGAGAGTTAAGGTTTCTAAGTGTTCTTTTAGACGAATAAAGCTTCCGAGGACGTGCAAGAGGTTTGTTGTTAGAGTTCTTTTATTTCCGCTGTGTGTTTTGATTATAGGCAAATTTGTTTTATTGCCTTATTATATACTCTGATCAACCAAGGGGGCATCTTCATATGTCGCTCTTGGCATATTTTGTAATAATTATATGTTATCTGAAGGTGGTCTGCGAACTGGGATTATGTAATTAATTTGGAATATTTTGAAATGGAATGTGGAATTTGTTTGTTTTTTAAACTTTCTCCATATTCTTCTGTTTTTATGTATCAATGTATCTCATATCGTCGTATTTGGTCGTCGAGGATTAATAACTATGGATGACTACACCATCCGTAGCCGTTAGTTTTGGGACTCCAAGTAGGGGGATGTTACAAGTTGGTATCAGAGCATTGGTTTATGAAACTTTAAAAGAAATTTAAACCTAAATGATTTTTAAACATAATCAAATGAATCAGATAATAAGATTGGGGTTTTGGTTAATGCTATAGTAACATACTTGTGTTTGATATATATAGTTATATATATAAGTATGTATTCCCCGCTCTCTTAGACTGTTCTTCTGTATCTTACTAAGTTTCGTATGCAGGTTTACGAGAAAGGAGATATGGAAGCAAGAAACAGAAGAGGGAATCCCGGTGGAGGAAGCACCACAACTAATGGAAATGCTCAACCCACTACAAGGAGGAACTCGGGTTGACCGGCTAATGTGAGTAATCAAAATGCTGATGCCAATGTGGGTGCCGAAAATCCACCAGTAGATATGGGGGCGAGGTATTAGTTCTTTGTTGGTTTGATGTAAGCAGGAGCTGCTGCTAGTGTTTCTAGAAAAGTAAGAGGAGCTAATCACGTGGCTCCAGTTGGGAATAATTATGCTTTGCTGAGTAGAGACACCAGTTTGGGTGGGAAGCCATTCTTGGGAACAGAGAGTGCCATAGAGGTTCAGAATTGGTTGTTGCATTGTGAGCGTATATTTACTGATTTGGGTCTAAATGATGGGCAAAAGAGGAGGTTGGCTTCTAGACAGTTGCAGGGGTCAACACTACATTGGTGGAATAGTGTCACAGTCGGAGTTCTGGAAGAGCAGTTAACTTGGGCTGATTTTAAAATGAGATTTGAGCAGAAGTTTGTATCTGAGTTTGCTAAGTCAAAACTGATGAGGAAATTTATGGATCTAGTTCAGGGAGAGATATCAGTAGTCGAGTATGCTATAAGTTTGAAGAACTGTCTCGATATGGATATGCTATTATAGATACTGACATCAAAAGGAATGAGAAGTTCATTCGAGGATTAAGGCCCGAGCTTGCTAGATAGACCATGACACATGTCCGTGATCCTTTTAATATAGTGATGGAGATGGTCATTCGCCATGAGGAGTTACTTATTGAGTTTACTAAAGAGAAGCTAGTGGAAACTCTGGGTTCTCAAGGGAAGAAGAGGAAGTTCTTTAAAAGAAGGGAGCAAAAAAGGGAGATACTGCTAAGAAGTCAAAGGCTGAGGTAGTTTGCTATAAGTGTGACAAGAAGGGTCACTTTGCGAATGAGTGTCGGTCAGGAAATGGGAAGAAAGCTACAAGTAAGAAGAATGTGAAGTGCTTCAACTGTGATCAAGTTGGGCATTGCAAGAATTAGTGCCTAGAACTAGTCAGGGTGGACAAAGGAAAGGTCTTTGCTAATGGACCAGCTAGGCCTACTGTAGCAGATAAAGGAAAGACTGTGATGGAAGGTACGCTTTTGATTCAGAGTATTCCAGTTAGAGTACTTTTTGATACCGGTGCATCACATTCATTTATATCTCAGTGTTTGGTTGATAGATTATGTTTAGAACCCACCTATCTTGTTACTTCCTTAAGGGTGGCGAATCCAATAGGAGGGTATGCCACTCTAGGGTTAAGATGTGACCAGTTAGAACTTGACTTGTTATGTCATAAGTTTACCTGCAATTTGTATGTTATTGATTTCGTAGATTTTGGGATAATTTTGGGTATGGATTGGTTCGGTAGGTATGAGGCTAGTATATTTTGCGAAGGTAGGGAAATATCATTGAGACACCCTGATAGTCATAACCGAGTAATATTCTCAGTAGAGAATACTGACCGGAGTGTTAGTGCTTTACTTAATGCTATGGAGGTAGGAAATGAGTTAAGTCAGGTTCAGGTAGCAAGATAGTTTGCAGATGTCTTTGAACTGGTCACTAGACTACCACTGAAAAGAGCTATTGAGTTTAGAATAGATCTTATGCCCGGAGTTGAACCTGTGAGTAGACCACCTAGTAGGATGACACCGACAGAGATGAAGAAATTGAAGGTGCAGCTAGTGGATCTAGAAGGAAGGAATTTAATACGACCAAGTAGTTTGCCTTGGGGAGCGGCCACGGTATTCATGGAGAAACTAGATGGGTCATTAAGGATGCGTATCGACTATCGTATGTTGAACAAAAGGACGATAAAGAATAAGTACCCTCTGCCGAGTATAGATGATCTGTTTGATCAGTTGAGTGGAGCCAAAGTGTTTTTCCAATTGGATTTGGTGACAGGTTTCCATCAGTAAAGAGTGGCGGAGGATAGTATTCCTTTGACATCATTTCGAACCAGGTATGGTCATATGAGTGGTTGGTGATGCCATCTAGATTAACGAATGCACCTGCTTTTTTCGTGGATTTGATGAACCGAGTTTTCCAAGAGTATTTGGATAAGTTTGTACTGGTGTTTATAGATTACATTCTAGTCTACTCTAAGGATGAGAGAGAGCATGAAGTTCATCTTAGAGTGGTACTTGAGACACTGAGGCAGAATCAGATAAAAGCGAAGTTTACCAAGTGTCATTTTTGGAAGAAAGAGGTTAAATTTCTAGGTCATGTGGGTTTAGAGAAAAGATTGTCAGTCGATCTAGATAAGATCAAAGCCGTGAATAATTGGAAGAGACCAGAGACGGTGACTGAGATCAGGAGTTTTCTTGGACTTGCTGGTTATTACCGGAGATTCATTAAGGATTTCTCGAGGATAGAAACACCTTTAACTAAATTAACCAAGAAGGAGGTGAAATTTGTTTGGTCCGACAAATGTGAGAAAGCATTCCTTAAGTTAAAGCATTTGTTGACCAATGCACCCGTGTTAGTAGTTCCAGACGGAAGCCAAGGATTGGTGGTGTATACTGATGCATTTGGAACTGGATTAGGAGCAGTGTTGATGCAGTATGGTAAAGTTATTGCCTACACATCCAGGCCGCTTAGACCGCATGAAGTTAGATACCCTACTCATGATTTGGAGTTGGCGGCAGTGATCTTCGCATTGAAGATATGGAGACATTATCTCCTAGGGGAGAGGTTTGAGCTTTACACCAATCATAAGTCTTTACGGTATTTATTCTCTCAGAAGGAGTTGAATATGAGGCAGCAGAGATGGCTGGAGTTTTTGGCTGCATATGATTTTAGTATAGAGTACACACTAGGAAAAGGTAATAAGGTAGCATATGCTCTTAGCACAAAACATCAGAATGTGGTGTTAGCTATGTTGGCAGAGTGGAAAGATTTAGAAGCTTTAGTCAGTTGTGATGTGTAGTTAAGATCGACTGCAAGTTCTAGTCGAAGTTCTGCCAGGTTGTCTTGTTTAGAAGTTCGACCAATATTGATTGAGAAAATTGCTTCTAAGCAGAAGGAGGATCCAGTGTTGGCTGAGAGAATCAAAAGGCTTGAGGTTGGAACTGAGATTGATGATCTAAAGGATTTTAGTCTTGATCAGAGAAGATGGTTGAGAAAGAAAGGACGATTGTGTCTTCCGAATATTGAGGACTTGAGGAAGGAAGTTCTTGGATAATGTCATCGATCCAAGTTTACAATTCATCATGGAGGAACCAAGATGTATCAGGATATGAAGAGGAGCTTCTATTGGGAAGGCATGAAGAGGGATGTTGGCTTGTGGGTTAGGCAGTGTGCAAACTGTCAACAAGTGAAAGATGAACATCAGAAGCCGAGTGGGTTGCTTCAGCCTTTAGAGATTCCAGTTTAGAAATGGGATTCGATATCCATAGATTTTATAGACGAGTTGCCAAGGACAAATAGGGGTAATGAAAGTATATGGTTTATAGTGGACAGATTGACCAAAAGTGCCTATTTCATTCTAGTTGGGTCAACCAGGACAGCACCTATTTTAGCTAAGTTGTTCTTGAAGAACGTAGTTAGATTGCATGGAGTTCCTAGTAGCATAGCCAGTGACATAGATGCTTTGTTCTCTAGTGAATTTTAGAAGAGTCCACAGGAAGTGATGGGTACCAAGCTTAATATGTGTACGGCGTATCACCCTCAGATAGCTGGGCAGACAGAGAGAGTCAACAAAGTACTCGAGGATCTATTGAGAGCTTGTGTATTGGACTTTGGTGGATCTTGGGAGGATCACCTACATTTGGTTGAGTTTTCCTATAATAATAGTTATCAGACTAGTATAAGAGTGGCGCCTTTTGAACCCTTGTATGGAAGACCATGCAAATCACCAGCTTGTTGGTTGGAGACTGGAGACAAACTAGTCTTAGGTCTAGATTTTGGTCAGAGAGGCGTCGGAGAAGATTGAGTTAATCCGAGGAAGGATGAAGGAAGCTTAGTCAAGACAAAAGAGTTACGCAGATAAGAGGTGTAAGGACCTAGAATTCTTAGTTGGGGATAAGGTTTTCATTAAGGTATCACCAATGAAGGGTGTGGTATGATTTGGAAAGTCAGGGAAGTTAGCCCCAAGATATGTAGGGCCATTCCAGATTATAGAGAGGATTGGAAAGCTCGCATACAAAGTAGAGTTGCCGAGCAGTATGGCAGGTGTCCATAATGTATTCAATGTGTCTCATCTCCGCAAGTACGTGCATCATCTAGAGACTACCACCCCTCCGACAGGGTTGGAAGACTTAGTAGTAGAGCCTAATTTGACTTTTGTTAGACAACCAGTTCAAGTTGTAGCTAGAGATGAGAAAAGATTAAGGAACAAAACAGTCTGGTTGGTGATAGTTCAATGGAGCGACAACGAGAAGGACTGTACTTGGGAGACAGAGGACAGGATTATAGATACTTATCCTGATCTTCTTTGATTGTATTAGATTTATATCGATAGTGTTGAGTCAAGATTTTTATATAGTTTTGATTTCTGACAAAGGGATAAACCGTGATCGTCAAAAAGAAGTCATTCATTGAGACACAACGAGCTTCATACATTAGAGGTGGATTATTTGGTATGTTGGTAATATTAGTTATGTTAAAATCTATCCTCAAAATAATCATGTATCTCAAAAGAATCGATGTATAAACGTTTTGGATGACAGCGCACATTCACTGTGCAATTTAACAGCGACCGGTCGACCGGTCCAAAACCAGGCGGTCGACCGTTCCTGTGTAAATTGCACAATAAACGTGCACACATGCACATAACGTCTATATATTTGAAATTTTCGTCTACTGGTCATTTTTGACCTGTCGACCGTTTTTAAACAGAAAGCAACCTTTCCCAAAAGACACTTCTTTCTTCAATGGTTGCTTCTCTTTCCTTTCATCAATGATCACATCTTTTAATGGCTACTCTTCACAAAGAGTTACAACCATTTATTCTCTATATAAACATATCTAAATCATTGATTGAAATACAACAATTCTTTGCTTTAAAATTCTGATCTTAATTTCTAAATACTCTTGCATTCAAAAAGCTTTCTACTTCAAAATTGCTTATTGAATCATTGAAATTATTTCATATCTTTTGATTCAAATAAGTAATATACTTCCTTCAATCTTCACAAACATCATTCACATATTTTGAGGATAAGATTATAGGAAGGGTGTACTACAAGTGACAAATCAGTGTTGTTAAGAGCACAAGTTGTCAACGACAATTGTATTTATTTTTGTTGAAGTCCTCGGTGTTGTAAGAGGCACGAAATCCCGTTCGGCTGTTCGGGTGTTATAAACCTGTTCCTCCGGGTGAAGCGAGGTAGTTGGTAGTGAAATCCAGATAGAAGTCTGGGACTGGACGTAGGACGGGAGGTCCGAACCAGTATAAAAATCCCTGGTGTGATTTTACTGTTTACTGCATTTACTATTCTATATCTGTGAATTGCTATATAGTTAGTTTATTGAATATTTACTTATATAGCAATTGTAAATAACATTCCGCATATATTAGTCCATATTACACGATCCGTAATCAGTGTGCACAAGCGTACACACTTTCATTTGGTATCAGAGCACGGTCATCATATAACCGTAAAACCGTTATTTGATATATTCTTGTAATATGGCAAATAACGCAAGTACTAGCTCTAGCACTTACACGGAAGGTCAATCAACACAAAGACCTCCATTCTTTAATGGTCTCAACTATAGCTATTGGGCTACACGTATGTCATTTTTCATGCAATCAAATAGCTATGATGCTTGGAATGCTACTCAAAAAGAAATAGTAAATCCAACAACTGAATATTCAGAATGGACAACGGCTGAGAAAACAGCAGCAGCTGTAAATGCAAAGGCAATAAATATGTTGTTTTGTGCATTAGACCAAAATGAATATAACCGTGTTAGTATCTGCACTACTGCATATCAAATTTGGCAAACGCTGAAAACCACTCATGAAGGTACTAACAAGGTTAAACAAGCCAAAATAGCCATGCTGAAGAGTCAGTTTCAAAATTTCAAAATGAAACCGAATGAGACAATCAATGATATGTATTCAAGATTTCAAACTATTCATCATGCACTTATCGGATTAGGGCAAAAATATTCAGATTTTGATGTTGTTTCAACAGTCCTACATTCTCTGACTAGTGAATGGGAAGGAAAAGTATTAGCAATTGAAGAAGCTAATGACCTTTCCATCATGAAGCCAGATGAATTGATAGGAAATTTAATGTCCTATGAAGCAAATTTGCAGGCTAGAAAAGAACAGAAAGAAGAGAAGAAAAATGTAGCATTTCATGCTGAGAAAGATGAAAATGAATCAGATTCTGAAGATGAAGATTTGGCATTCATTGCAAAAGGATTCAAAAAATTCCTAAAATATCGAAAAGCCAGTCGCTACAACAAAAGGAAACCTGGATCAAGCAAACCATCTTCATCAACTATAGAATGTTTCAACTGTCACAAAAAGGGGCACATGCAGAAGGATTGTCCAGAACAGAAGAAGAAGTCAGAAAATGATAAATTCAAACATAAGAAGGACAAGTCAAAGAAACGAGCCTTCTCAGTAACATGGGATGATTCAGACTCATCCTCATCTGAAAGTGAAAGTGATCAGGAAAATGAACAAGCTAATGTTTGTTTTATGGCAACAGAAGATGAGGTACAAATTCCTACATTTGATGAATTACTTGATATAAATTCTGAGTTGATAGTCAAATATAAAGACATAAAACGTCAATTAAAAGTAGCCAAAGCAGATTTGAGTAGAGTAGAGTTTGAACGAGATATGTTAAAAGACGAGAAGAAAATATTAGAAGAAGAACTTGAAAAACTTCAAGAATCATCATCTAATGTTGACTCTCAATTATCTCTTTTGAGTCAAGAAATTGAAACTCAAAAAGAGAAAAATGATGCTCTCGCTACTGAAAATCATGAGCTTAAGGCAAAAGTCAAAAATCTGGACCTAGAAAAGGCGAGCTTACAAACTAAGTTAGATGATATAACTCAAAATGTTTCTAACTTTAACAAAGGTCGAGAAAATTTGACAAAAATCATTGAAAGTTCACAATCTGTTTCAAATAAACAAGGTTTGGGATATAGGAAACCAGAAACCAAGAAACATCTTGGTAATGGAAGGAAAAAGAAAGTACAAAAGACTGAAACTAAGAAAAATCTTAGTGTATTATATTCCAAACCAAAACCAGTTGTGAAATTTCAGAAGAAAAATGTCAAGACTATCAAAATATGGGTTCCTAAAACAAATAACAATTTGATTAGGAATAAATATATTCAGAATTTCATGAATACTGTACATCTTAATACTAATTATATATATAAAGGGGATACCGGACCCGTATGGGTTTGGACTCCTAAGACCTAACTCTTAGGACCCCATAAAAAGTGGGTACCATGGACTTAATTTTATTTTTTGCAGGTCCCACTTAAGAAAAGAGGAAAGTGGATATTGGACAGTGGTTGCTCGAAGCACATGACTGGAGACAAGAGCTTATTAACAAATATTACATACTCAGATGGTGGCTCCGTCACTTTTGGAGATAATTCAAAAGGCTATATCATCGGCAAAGGCGATGTGAGCAATTGCGGTACATCTAACTTACCTCTTATTACAAATGTCATGCTAGTTAGAAATTTAAAACACAATTTACTTAGTATCAGTCAATTATGTGACAAGGGTTTTACAATTTCTTTTTCAAATAATAATTGTAGTATTCTAGATAAAGATCATAATTTAATTTTCGAAGGTTATAGAGACAGAAATATATATATTCTGAATATGAATATTAATCATAACTCAGATATGTGTCTTATAGCTAATGATAATGATCCATGGCTATGGCACAAACGCTTCTGTCATATAAACTTCAGAACTATTGACAAGCTAGCCAAAAACAATCTAGTTAGAGGATTACCCAAAATGAGTTTTAAGGTCAACAATATCTGTGATGCATGTCAATTAGGAAAATTAACCAAATCATCTTTTAAATCCAAGAAAGTCATATCAACACTACAACCACTTGAGTTACTACATATGGATTTATTCGGACCAACACAAGTTCAGTCGATAAACCATAATCGATATGTATTTGTAATAGTTGATGACTATTCTCGGTATACATGGTCTATTTTCCTGAAAAACAAGAGTGACACTTTTGAACATTTTAAATCTTTCGTCAAAAGAATTCAAAAATCGAAAGGGCTAAAAGTTAAAAACATAAGGAGTGATCATGGTGGTGAATTCGAAAATAACGAATTTGAACATTTTTGTACAAAGAAAGGTATTAACCACAATTTTTCGTTTCCTAGAACTCCACAACAAAACGGAGTTGTAGAACGAAAAAATCGAACATTACAAGAATGTGCAAGAACGTTATTAAATGGATCTACTTTACCAAAACATTTCTGGGCAGAAGCCGTAGCCACTGCGTGTTATGTTTTGAATCGTGTGTCCATTCGACCACTCACCAAGAATACATCTTATGAATTATTTAACGAAAGGAAGCCAAATATATCTTACTTCAAAGTATTTGGTTCAAAATGTTTCATTTTAAATACGAAAGACCAACTCGGGAAGTTTGATCCGAAAGCTGATGAAGGTATATTTGTCGGTTATTCGGAAAGAAGCAAGGCATATCGTATTTTTAATAAACGAACCAAAACTATTGAGGAATCTCTTCATGTTTCCTTCGATGAAATCTTTCAGCCCTCTCAACCAAAATCTGATGATGACGAAACTATACTTTCTGACACTCCTATCATCACAAATTATGACTCTGACTCTGAAAATATTGTTGAAAATACTTCTCAACAACATCCAGCTTGTGAAATACGTTCCCCTCCAAGATTATTGAGACACCATCCGGTTCAAAATGTAATTGGGGAGGTCGACTCACAAGTAAGAACTAGGAGTCAATTACATCAAATGGGACATGTTGCATTTCTATCAAATATCGAACCTAAGAATCCTAAAGAAGCAGCTACCGACGAATATTGGATCATTGCCATGCAAGAAGAACTAAATCAGTTCGTGCGCAATGACGTCTGGGAACTTGTTCCAAGACCAACTGATCAGTCAGTGATTGGTACTAAATGGGTCTATAAAAATAAGGCTGATGAACAAGGAAATATCACCAGAAATAAAGCAAGGTTAGTAGCACAGGGATATAATCAGGAAGAAGGTATCGATTATGAAGAAACTTTTGCACCAGTTGCTCGACTAGAAGCTATTAGGATCCTTTTATCTTTTGCTTGTCACCACAATTTCAAACTTTATCAGATGGATGTCAAGAGTGCATTTCTTAATGGATTTATCAAAGAGAATGTATATGTCGAACAACCTCCTTTGTTTGTACATGAAAAATATCCTGATCATGTGTTCAAACTAAAGAAAGCTCTTTATGGTTTAAAACAAGCACCTCGTGCTTGGTATGAACGATTACGTAGCTATCTTATTGACTCAGGATTTCAAATAGGCAGAGTCGATCAAACTTTGTTTATCAAACATTCTCAAAAGGATATTCTTGTTATTCAGATATATGTAGACGACATCATCTTTGGTTCAACAAATGATAAACTCTGTAAGGAATTTGCAAGTATTATGACCAAAGAATTCGAAATGTCTCATATGGGAGAACTGTCATACTTTCTTGGACTTCAAATCAAACAACTTCCGAATGGTATTTTTATTAATCAAGAAAAATACTGCGGAAATCTTATCAAGCGCTTCGGATTAGAAAATACATCTGGTAAACCAACTCCTATGAGTACAACTACACATCTTGAAAAAGATGATAATGGTAAGAGTGTTGACCAGAAATTATATCGAAGCATGATTGGTTCTCTTCTTTATCTTTCAGCTAGTCGTCCAGATATAATGATGAGTGTTTGTCTATGTGCTCGTTTTCAAGCAAATCCAAAGGAATCACATTTACGAGCAGTGAAGCGTATAATTCGTTATCTTAATAATACAAAAGATTTCGGTCTTTTTTATCCAACAGAATGTCCATTCGAATTAGTTTCATATAGTGATGCTGATTTTGGAGGTTCTCGAACGGATAGAAAGAGTACAAGTGGTACGTGCCATTTTATTGGAAAATCACTTGTCTCTTGGTTTAGTAAGAAACAGAATTGTGTTTCACTATCAACATGTGAAGCCGAATATATATCAGCGGCTCTCGCTTGTACTCAAGTATTATATATGCAACAAACACTTCAAGATTTTGATATTCATTTATCAAATTCTATTATATACTGTGATAACACGAGTGCTATAAATCTTTCTAAAAATCCAGTGAATCATTCTAGAACCAAGCACATTGATATCCGTCATCATTTCCTTAGAGATAATATTGAAAAAGGAAATATATGTCTTGAATATGTCCAAACTGATAATCAATTAGCGGACATTTTTACTAAACCCTTGCTCGAATCTAGTTTTATTAAATTAAGAAGAGAGCTTGGTTTAATTTCTTTAAAAAACCTTGTCTAATATTTACTGATGTTAAACTTTTAAGTTCTTTCGTTTGATTATTTTTTAACTATAGCTATTTTAAGCTTTTTTAAATTTGAGCCTCTGATTATTTTACACCATCAAATTCCTCTTTTTACTCTTATTCATAGGCTTATATATAAGAACTGTCTATATAAGTTGTCAAAAATATTCGTTCTATTCATCTTCCCTTATACAAATTTTTCTATGGCACATATTTGTGATGAGTGTGCTCAAAAAACTCACATTTCCATTACAAGTTCTGAATCAGAAGAATATCTTTCTCCTGAAACACCAAAATATAAACCAAAGTGCCATCATCAATGCTCTCGTACACCTGGAAGTACGCCTAAATCAAAAAAGGCAAAGAAAGTGCTATTCTATTCTCCTCAAACCAAAGAGAAGATCAATGAAATTCATCACTATCAAAAACATCAAATAGATCTTCAACGTCAGCTTCATTATGGACAACAACAGCTCCATCATGAACAACAGCAGACTTCGGCACGTTTATCTATTTTAGAAAGAATGGCATTCTTCTTCTGTGGATCAAACAAACGAGATGTTCATGAGCCAATGCCAAATGCACCTTCATCTTCTAGAACCCCAAACTCATGGGACAGAAACTATGCTCAGAATGAAGGGGCAACTGAAAAATGGTCATCTTGGAAGGCTCGCATTGATGATATTAACGAAGATTCAACCGATCTTCCTTCTCCCACTCTTCATTAATTTTATTTTTATATTGTATCGTTGTTTATTTTCTTTTGTAATCACTCATTTAATAACAATTAAATATTATAATAAGAGTGATATACAATTTATAGGACAACTATATTGAAAACAGGCTGAACTGAGCTTCCAGAACAGCACCGGTCGACAGCTCAAAATGGACCGGTCGACCGTTTTTGCTCTCTGGATAAAAACGGTCGACCGCCCCATTTTCACCGGTCGACCGGTTACGAGCATTCTTGTTTTTTTTTTTAATATATCCGTCCGTTCTTTTTACCCCTATCACTCTTTTCTTCTTCATAACCAGTCTTCTTCCCCCAAATCAAAGAAACCCTACTTTCTCTTATTAACTTTTTTTCTTCAAACTTATCCCTAATGGCTCCTCAACAAAAGAAATTTAAGCAAGCCTCTACCTCAGAGACTCAACCCATTGATCTCTCTATCAAGAAATGGCTTGTGGATCCAATTTCACTCAAAAGGTGGAATGAAATGAAAGATTTTACTATCCATCCGGGTTCGTTTGTTAAATTCTCAGATTTCTCTAGTTATCGTATTTTAGATTTAGCAAGGGATACCGACATTGAAAACCTTATTGACTATGATCAAAACAATGTGGAAATTAACCATGTCATGATCAAGTTATTCTATGCTAATCTAAATATAGAGAAAAACAAACCCGCAAATCCCAATTATTGTCTTTGGTCTGTTGTATGTGGCAAAGAAGTGTTTATCTCATGTGATAGGATGGCAAGTGTTCTTGGTTCTAGGTTTATTGGTGAAAAATTCTCAAATGACTTTTGCAATATTCATATCCGTAATCAAATTAGTCATCAATTTACTGAAGATGACAAGGATAGCACTAAGTCTATTGGCTTAAGGCCGTCTGCAAGAATTCTTCATCATACTCTTATGCACTCCCTTTTCCCAAGAACTGGAAATTTTGATGCCGTCTATAAAGAAAATTTCAAGGCATTATACGCAATTTATGGGGGTATTCATATAAACTGGATTGGTATGATCTTCGATGAGATCTTGAAAGTAAATGATAGCTCTAGACCTCACTTGTTTTATAACGAGTACATTATGCGTCTCTTGCTCGATTGTGGCATTGAACCACCAAAGTCTTCCATTTCCAAACCAAAAGCCATCAACAAAGCTTCGATTGCAAGAATGAAGCTTCCAGCTCCATACTTCAATATTATGCCTTTTGAACAATGGAAAGACCAAGGACATAGAGAGGCTTCCTCCCGTTCATCCCGATCTAAACATGGAGAAGTTAAACTTTTAAGATCATCTTCCTCAACAAAAGAATCACTTAACACTATTGCTCAAAATCAATTTCTTCTAGAAGCTCGACTTAAGCGCATGGACACCAAAATGGATAAACGATTTAACAAACTTAAGTCGTTCTTCAGTTCTATATGGGAAGCAATATCATGTGGAGCATCATCCTCATCCATGCCAACTCAAGACCCTGGCAAGCGCCCAGCTCCTCCTACTTTTGCTTGGACATCCTCGGAGGAGGGTACAAGCTCGGGAACGAGTCATGGACGTGGATACGGAAAATCTCAGCTTGTTGACGAAGAAGAAGAGGAGAGTGAGACAGATTCAGATTGAATCCTTTTAGTCTATGTCTTTATTTACTATTATGTGTAAATTATGACTTAGTTCTTGCTTTAAGACATTATCTGGCACTTGTACTAAATAGTGTCGCATTTTAATTCGTACTAGACTCTTTGGCATTATCATATTATGTGACTCTTAACTCTTGATCTATGGAAGTAGTCTTATTTTGCTTATACTCTGAATTATATATTTTATATCCTATATTTTAATAAACTCCTTTTTGTCGATGACAAAGGGGGAGAAAATTGTGCTAACAGTATATATGCAGGAAAATATAAAGTTACAGGCACAATCTCAGGGGGAGATCAAATACAGGGGGAGATTCATAACTATGTTGTCATCAATCAAAAAGGGGGAGAATGTTGAGTCAAGATTTTTATATAGTTTTGATTTCTGACAAAGGGATAAACCGTGATCGTCAAAAAGAAGTCATTCATTGAGACACAACGAGCTTCATACATTAGAGGTGGATTATTTGGTATGTTGGTAATATTAGTTATGTTAAAATCTATCCTCAAAATAATCATGTATCTCAAAAGAATCGATGTATAAACGTTTTGGATGACAGCGCACATTCACTGTGCAATTTAACAGCGACCGGTCGACCGGTCCAAAACCAGGCGGTCGACCGTTCCTGTGTAAATTGCACAATAAACGTGCACACATGCACATAACGTCTATATATTTGAAATTTTCGTCTACTGGTCATTTTTGACCTGTCGACCGTTTTTAAACAGAAAGCAACCTTTCCCAAAAGACACTTCTTTCTTCAATGGTTGCTTCTCTTTCCTTTCATCAATGATCACATCTTTTAATGGCTACTCTTCACAAAGAGTTACAACCATTTATTCTCTATATAAACATATCTAAATCATTGATTGAAATACAACAATTCTTTGCTTTAAAATTCTGATCTTAATTTCTAAATACTCTTGCATTCAAAAAGCTTTCTACTTCAAAATTGCTTATTGAATCATTGAAATTATTTCATATCTTTTGATTCAAATAAGTAATATACTTCCTTCAATCTTCACAAACATCATTCACATATTTTGAGGATAAGATTATAGGAAGGGTGTACTACAAGTGACAAATCAGTGTTGTTAAGAGCACAAGTTGTCAACGACAATTGTATTTATTTTTGTTGAAGTCCTCGGTGTTGTAAGAGGCACGAAATCCCGTTCGGCTGTTCGGGTGTTATAAACCTGTTCCTCCGGGTGAAGCGAGGTAGTTGGTAGTGAAATCCAGATAGAAGTCTGGGACTGGACGTAGGACGGGAGGTCCGAACCAGTATAAAAATCCCTGGTGTGATTTTACTGTTTACTGCATTTACTATTCTATATCTGTGAATTGCTATATAGTTAGTTTATTGAATATTTACTTATATAGCAATTGTAAATAACATTCCGCATATATTAGTCCATATTACACGATCCGTAATCAGTGTGCACAAGCGTACACACTTTCAGATAGTTGCTAGTCAGTTAGACTAGTATGGTTGTTAGGAGTTGTTATAGATGATTGCTATGTTTAGTATTTAGTCCTTATTGAATTTTGAGGACGAAATTCTTTAAGGGGGGAAGCTTGTAACATCTTAAATTTTTGAAAACACCATTCATGAAATTTAATTAGATAAATTAAATAGAATAATGATGATAAGGGGATTGAGATTTGAGTAAAACTAATGAGAAGGCCGTGCTTAATTATAAAATGAATGGGCTTTAAATGGGATATTAACTAATTAGATTACACATTGGCATATTAGTAAAAATAGCCACATGATTATACATGGCTATACACTTCTCACCTTGTCGATTCACGTTCATTTTCTCAAATCTAAAATAAACGCAAGAACCCTAAGGAGCCGGCCATTATCAAAGAGGAAGAATTTAATCTAAAGCTAGGAAGGATTAATCAACAACAAATCTCAAATTCCTTATCATATCTAAGATGAATAATAATTTCATACCATCTCTATTTTATTCTATTATTATATGTTTTCGGATTTGATGGCATAGATGATGACATGCTTGAGCTATATTATGCTCAATTTATTTTAATTCATTCATATATGAATTTGCACGGTTTTGATGTAAAACCGAGAGTCTATGATTTTAGAATGCCATGGAAAATTTTTATTTTAAGTAAAACATGATTTTGGAGATGAGTTTTAATTTTCGGAATTTTCCGAGCTATAGAAAATTTATTATGGATTTCTAAAGGAAAATATGATATAATTGGGTTTAAAATTTATTTCAAGTATTTCAGGAAGAAATTGGGTCTGAAATTTTAATATGTTTGATTACATGATAAAATTGAATTTCTGTGATTTTTGAGGATTTTTCCCAATTGATTTACTAGGGAAAATAAATTATTTCAGGAGAAAGACTTATTTGCAAGTACTGATTTTGTTAATGGAAGGGCTTACACGTTATAATTTCTTTGATTTAGATCTCATCAAATGCGGCAGTTTTATTTGTAAAGTATATGAAAAATTTTCAGGCAACCAATCAAGATTTACAAATAGGCAAGTAGTTACAAAGCAATTACTAAAAGCGGCTAAATTGTAGCCTTTAATTCGGAAAAGTTGGTTCTGCCTCAAATAGTAGCACCTTTCGACTCCATTGACTCTGCATCATCCCAGTCGAAACCCATATAGTCGAAACCCACATAGTTGAAACCAATACACAAGGTATCTCTTAGTTAGTATGCAGTGGATCGGAAGGAAGGCGGAAGCCATGGTTTCGAAAAGGTTGCTTCCGATAGGGACGGAACCTTGTTTTGTTTCAAAAGTTAAATTCTTGCCTTGTTTTATTTAAAGCTTTTGACATAGTCGAAATATATGCTTTTGAAAGGGTTTTTATAAATAGCTTTCAAAGAAGGTTGCTATACTATGTAAAGGTGTCAGCTTTCGAAGGGGTACCTTTTTCCTTTAAATAATAGCTTTCGAAAGGATTGTTTCCGACCAAGTCAAAACCCAGCCTCTAATTTCCTCTTTTGACTGTATTGAAGCCATCTATGCTGTCGAAGGGTTACCTTTGTTTTAACTTAAACTAAGTCTTTTTACTGAATGCTTTCGAGGGGGGTTAGGGGTTTCGAAGGCAATGGAGTCGAAAGGGGGTTTTGACTCTATCCTTCGATGTTTTAAGTTAAAAGGTTGTTGCTCTCGACTAAATGGTTCTCACACCATCAACTTTTTTCCCCCAAAACAATTTTATAATTGGTTTCGAAAGAGATACTTTCGTATATAACCATTTTGACCCAAAGGATATTTTAAGGAGTAAACCCAATGATATTTTAAGGAGTAAACCCAATGCTTTCGAACGGGTACTTTATTTGTTTCGAAGCTATGTTTTAAAGAACTTTTTGATACCATCGAAAGGTACAATTGGTTTTAAAAGAGTATATTTAACAAGGGCTTCGAAAGGTATGTTTATTCTGTTTTGAAAAGAAGTTTAGGCTTTCGAAGGAAGACATCCAGAGGTTTCGAAAGAGATGTTTTAAGATTTCAAAACATAAACCCAATCTCAATTTAAAGGAATAACCATGGCATAAGTAAACAAAGGGTTTTGAAATGAAGAAGTTTTTATTGATTATAAAGGTTAAGAGGGTTTACCCGTTGTATATATATATAAGGAAGATGATAAACCACAGGTGATGGTATTATTTGTTGTTATGAATACTTCTTCATATGCTTATTCACATTGTCATTAACCCATAACAGTATTTTGGGGAAGGGCGGAATAACCAGCTAAGTTTACCCAGTAGTGGATATAATTTAAGAAATATTAAAATCTAAATTAAAGATATTGGCAGGGGCCAATAGGTTTATAATCAGCCCATGAAAACTATAATTTGATATTGGCAGGGGCCAATAGGTTTATAGTCAACCCATGAAAACTATATTAGGATTCAGATATTGACAGATAGTCAATAGGTTCCCAGTCAGCCCATGAAAATTAGGATAAGGGAAAAGATATTGGAGTTGCCAATAGGTTCTTAGTGATCCCATGAAAACTATGAAATCGGACAAATAGTCCATAAACAATTAACAGGTTGATAGTGACCCTTAAAACTATAATTGAGACGGATAGTCAGAATGAATGGGGATGGGTAATCCAGATTTGATTTACTTGTTTTGCATATCATCATAATGTTTTGAAATACTATGTTTTAACCATTGTGGATGCAGGAGCACGGTATGTGGGTTATAAATGTTTTAGGATACTAGTGAGGGGATACCCGTTCCGCTAAGCGGCATGATCTCACTAGATATCTAAATGGTTTGAGATGGTAGATTATTATTCATACCAGGCTTTTTGTCTGACTCAAAGTTTTTGTTTTCCCCTTAAACTCTTGGGTACTTAATTGACTTTGAGTAGGTTGAGAGTTAAGGTTTCCATGTGTTCTTTTAGATGAATAAAGCTTCTAAGGACGTGCATGAGGGAAGTTTGTTATTAGAGTTCTTTTATTTCCGTTGTGTGTTTTGATTGTAAAGGCAAATTTGTTTTATTGCCTTATTATATACTCTGATCAACCAAGAGGGCATCTTCATATGTCACTCTTGGCATATTTTGTAATAATTATATGTTATCTGAACATGGTCTGTGAAGTGGGATTATGTAATCAATTTTGAATATTTTGAAATGGAATGTGGAATTTATTTCATGTTTAAAATTTCTCCATATTATTGTGTTTCTATGTATCAATTTATTTAATATCATCGTATTTGGTCGCCGAGGATTAATAACTATGGATGACTGTAGCATCCATAACCGTTAGTTTTGGGCCTCCAAGTAGGGGGATGTTACAATGACACTAATCAATGTCGAAGCTTGGAAAGGATGATCAACAATTTCCTTGGATAAGGAAAGCTCAAGGAGTTTGTAAATATATATTAAACAAGCTAACAATAAAGGAAGATTCCTGGAGTGAAACAAGTATATCTACTGGATCAACAATAGAATGAAGTCAGAATATTCGAAAATGAAGGAAAAGTCTAAATCATTTCCTATAAGGTAATAAGGGCGAATAAAGCCTTTTATCCCGCCATAAGGGCCTGGTCAAAGCACTTCCGAGAGGGAGGTCAGGGTAAGCATTTGGTCCTGCCAAAAATGGTCTGGCCAAATAGCTTACAAGCCTTTGGTCCCGCCTACGTGGCCTAGCCAAAGTGCCTCCTAGAGGGAGGATGGAGTAAGCCTTTGGTCCCTCCTAAGACGACCTAGCCAAAGCAACGAACCAGACTATAGTACTACCTTTAAGGCCTGACTGAAGCGCCTCCTATAACGAGGTCGAGTAAGTCTTTGGTTCTTCTTAAGATAGCTAACCAAAATCACCGGATGAAAGGCCTAAATCATCACCTAAGATGGTGATAAGGGGTTTGATCCAAGTTGAGATCATCACCTAAGATGGTGCCAAAGAAATCAATCAAAATCCATTACTTATTCTGGTAATCGGAGATTTAATCAAAATCATCACCTAAGATGCTGACAAAGAAACCAATCGAGTCAGTCGAACTCTTCCCAAAAGAATGAATCAAATCAATATTCTAGAGGAAGATCAATCAAGAATTAGCCATTTTTGCTCCAAAGCAAAAGCAATCTTCTAGAGAAAAATCGATCAAGGATTATCCGTTCGAGCTCTAAAGCACAAATAAAGTAATCTTCTAAAGAAAGATCTATCAAACATGAGCTGTCATGCTTCAAAGTAAAGAAAATAGAATTTATCCATTAACACGAAAGAAAGTATTATTGCCTGATGGATTTTCTGGTCTTTTATTCATATTATTACCAGATGGATTTTCTGGTCATCTATTCAGATGGATTTTCTAGTCTTCTATTCATATTATTGCCAAATGAATTTTTTAGTCATCTATTCAAATGGATTTCTGGTCTTTTATTTAAATGATTTTCTAGTCTTCTATTCAGAAATTACTATTGCTAGATAATTTCTTGAACGTCTAGAGATATTATTAGGCCGGATAGTTCTCTAGTATTCCGTTAACGATTCCATCAACATTAATTACTACTAGAGAGATTTCTGGTATTCCGTAATGGACTTCTTCAAGTTAAAAGACCAAGCATATGCTCAATCAAGGTTACATATCATATTCAATAAAGTGTTGGAAAGTAAGTCATGCATCTCAAATAATTCAGCAAATTCAAAAGAAAGAGTACATATGGTACATTCGAGGTAACATTCATAAATTCATTTATTATCCAATACATTATATACAAGAATTGCAGGAACAAAAAGTCTAATTAACAAGATTACAATCTAAGAGTCGAGGCTTTAAGCTATCCTCCTCAAATCTTCAACAACCGAAAAACAATCGGTGATGTGATGAATTGCCACTTCTAAAAGTTGTTTAAGTTTCTTATATTTCTTTCGAATGGCATCTGGTCTATCGAATCAATTTGAATTTTTAAAGCACCATCGAGCATTTTATTTGCTCCCTTTAGAAGTTGAACCTTGCTCCTTAATTTCTCAAAGGCGTGTTTTTCACTCTCAAATCTCTCAACCTTAGCTTCATAAGTATTAACATGAGTAGAAATCCTATCACTCCACTGCTTATTCAAAATTAGAATACATTCAAATCTAGCTCTTTGGCATCATCTGGCTATCTCGCCATCATCTAATTATTAGAAGGGTGTAATATGGCAGAATATCATTTTTTCCCAACTAAAAGAGTAGGTGTAGGAAGGCTAGAATCGCCTCCACTTGCGATAAGTTCTAAAGATTGACAGTTAACTTGACATTTTACAAATTGCACATCAAGATCCATCACTTTTTGATGTAATCAAGCAATCTCAGCATCAGCCTCAGTAATTTGAGAAGAAAGCCTAGATTGGCCAATAACATCTATTTTTCTTTTCAACTCTTGAATTCTCCCATCCCTTTCTTTAATTTCTGTAAATCAAAAGTCATCTCTTTTAAACTACTAAACATAGATCTTAATTTGTAGTATTTGTCATGCCATTTTTGCACATCCGGATTATCCAAACACTGTAAAGTCGGAGTGCCTTGAGAAGAGAGTTTCTTCTCGAGTTCTGCCCTAAGCCAATCTTTAATAGAATAAAGTCGAGCAAGGATATTTGAGCGGCTAGATGCGAGTGTCAATCGTTTTTCCTAGCAAGAGAAGAAATCAATATGCAGAAAGTATTTTCTTCACTAGTCAACAAAGTTTACAACTTAAGCAATTCAAAATTACATCAATGCTGTAAACAACTAACTCTTAAGGTTTCAGCAGATAAGGTAAGAGTAGAATTAGAAGAAACTTTAATCCCTTATGGGGTATTAACTGGAGGAAATTGATGGTAGTCCTATTTTTCAACTGGAGGGCTAATTTTACATATCAATTTAGCATGATAAGTTCAAATTTCACTAAGTAGTTTAACCTTCTCATTGCCCAAGAAATCAAAATGAAAGTGAGGGAATTATGTATAAACTTCCTGTAGATTTTTAAGAAATCAGCGTTTTGTTAACTGAGATGTTTTAAGAGTTGAGGACTTCTCTTTAAAATCCTTCTTTAACTTGGTAAATCTACTCAAGATGTAACAGACCGGGGATTTTGACCCTCAAAAATCGACATCAATACGTCCACTGTGTAGAATGCCGAGCAATCGAGTGCCAGAAACACCAGTTCATTAGGGGTGAAGAAGAAAAAGATAGAAGAAAAGAAACAGAACAACACAGAATCTCACAATCGCAGCGGAACAAAATATAATATATAATAACAGAATTTTATACAAAAGAATCTGTAACTGTTAAATACGTACAGTCATCAGAGTACAACAATCGATACATCAATCTGGACAGTAATAATAGCTTGTCCTCATACAGCGGAAAATATACATCAAGTATGGAAATACGCCTCTGTCATCCAGCTCGTCTCTAAGCTCCATAGCACCTATCCTGAATCTGAAATACTCAGTCTGACCTGAGCATTATAATTAAACAACACCCGAGTCAGTCTGGAAAACCAACGTGAGAAAACACACTCAATTTGAATTATTAACTTTTATCAAAATTCTTTGAAAAACAAAGGTATCTCGTAAGACCACATCACACATAAACACAACGGGTTTTTACCTTACGATAACCAAACATTTTTATCAAATCCGTCTGATATTATAATAGTGTCTAAATCAAGTAAATGGAAAATAGCTGAAATGCTTGCTTCTTACGTTTCAGCATAGTTGGGTATAATCAAAACCGTGCGGCGCTTATTGGAGAATGGATTCCGTACAACGACTAGGCACTAGGGTACCACCTATCACGGTACACTTCTAGAAGCATGTACCGAGGACCTCACCGGGATCCCCTGCAACACAAGACCGGCCCTATCCCGAACCTGGATAAAACAGAATATGTTATCACCCCGGGTGTTCCCACCCTTACCGAGAGCTCTTTCGCATGCACTGTATCCATCTAAAATAATAAATCCGAGGTTATCTAGAAAGGTGATAACATATCCTAATTGGGTATGACCCACTTAGCCTTGCTGCATACCCCCTGGTTTTCAGCCATTCCGATTGATGAGGCTATAGGCTACGATTACCTTTCAAGAATAATTTCACTTAGAATGCTCATCGTCCTTCAATGACGATATTCTGGTAGCATTCATCCATACAAGTTGTCCAAGGTCTGGACAAACCGAATCACCATCTTCATCATCTTCACGGTATTCATTCGTAACGTTCAAACCAGATTGAAGTGGTTTTCGGATAACTAAATCCGATCCCGGCCTCTTCGAAACGATTTACGAAATTGGCCAAAAATTTGATAGTCGGTTATTTAACTATCAATATAACATCCATAAGCAATCACTAGGCCATTACTTGTAATTTCTTCCAAATTACTCATTTCAAAATATCTTTACAAAGATATACGTTCAGTACTTCAACATTTGAAAGCAGTTTCAAACTCTTATATTCTAAACGGAATATACCCACCCATTCCAATACTTAGAATATTTTCCCCCACTTTATATTCACACTTAGGAAGTATTCCATCTATCTCCTTACTTCCTATTTCTCGAAATCATTTACAATTCTATTTGTAAATTCCTTGACTAGTTTTATAACGAATCCTATAAATCCCGGAATTCCTTAATTAATTCCCTTTAATATTTCCAAAGCCAATTATACTTGCTTAAAATTTCAATTCCCCTCTATTCTTCTTTATGCATTCTATTTCATTTTTTCAAAGTTCACTTTTACTTAACTACTTCGGAAATTTCCTTACTTTTCTTCCCAATTCCATTTTAAGGATTTTCTTATAATCCCATCTACTGAATAACCCATTTCCAGACTTCCCAGAAGGTTTATAAATAAATTTTTAAAACATTTCAAAACTATATATGTGTGTGTGTGTGTGTGTGTTTGTGTGTATATATATATGATAATAAGTATTTAAAAGAATGGTAATAATTTATTTTTAAGACACGTTCAAATGATTTTCTAAAATATTGAAATACTATTTATACATCACTTTTCAAAGCAGGTTCAAAATTTTGGGATTTGTTAAAATATATATTAAGTATTTAAAAAAAAGTTAACTTTTGAGGTATTTAAATACCAACTGATTTAAAATTACATAGTTTAATAAATAAAATTTTCCTTTTTAAAATAAAACTTAACTTATAAATAAAAATATATTTTTAAATCTCAATAACCAAATTTTAAATTTATAAATCCCTCTCGATTTCCACCACATCACTTCATTTTCGGTCTCCATAACCATTTTCACTTCAAAAATAGTATCCACTATTTTTCTCTCACCCTATTTCCTTTTTCAAATATAAATTATCCCTGTAAATTTATATTTCCAAATTAATCATTCGTTATCACTTTCCTTTTATTTATAAACATCGTTATAATTTTTATAACTCCTTTGAGTTCCCCTAAAAATAATCTTATTTATAAAATTTCATTTTTTTTTAAATTCAATTTTTTTATAAATTCCATTTATTTTTGCCAATCTATTTTTAATATCGATTTCAATTTTGTTTCTATATTTCTCGAATATCATTTAAAATCTAGTCTTAAAAATCCCTTTATATTATTTATTTTAAAATCTCTATTTAAAATATTTTTCCCGCATTATTTAATACGATTAAAAATCCATTATTGCTTATTCAAATCAATCTCTTTAAAATAATCCAATTTCAATATACATATTTTTATACTAAAAATCTCCTTTTAATTCCTCAAAATTTCAAATAATATTTATGGTATTTAATATACCCAAGTTAATTTCCATGCTATTCTAACATTTAAAAATTTATAACACACAATAATCCAGCAAATTATTCAATCACATCATATATTTTTATATATATGAAAAACATTAAATATATTTGAGGAATCCAGTTGGATCCCTCCAACCTATTTCCCTACATCCACAGATGTTAAACAACAATAAAAATACCAATCCCACTTCGAGGGGGATATCGCGGTATATAGGGTCATCCGCTATTATACGGGGCGCATAGGGTCTCATCCGCTATAATGTGCAGGAATATCACTCCAACTACTAATATATATATATATATATATTATATAATCGTCCAACAGATAATTTAAAATTTGTCAATCCAATCAAGCATCAAATAATTTAAATTTAAACATTTAAATTTAAATGTGGTAATCCAAATGAGTGATAAATTCTCACCTTGATTCTTAAATATACCGAACATCCAGATTTTTAATTTTCTAAAATCCCAACCGACTTCGAAAAATTCCAAACCAATTTCTATGCGTAGCACTCGTCGAAGCGAATCCATTGTCGCTTGTTTCGTTTCGATCGAACCTCGAATGAAAAAGTTATAGCGTTTGTAAGATTTTGAGATAAATTAAATATTTTAAACTTGATTACTAAAAATTTAATTACCCTTCATTTAATTAAAACCATCATCTTTCCCAATCATAACAGCCGCTCAACTACTTCTCCTTCCACTATAGCGGACCCAGTCATCCACCACATGCTCCTCCTCCTCGCCTCGATATTCAATTCCGACTCTGCCGACCTTAACTCCTTCGCGAGCTACACCTCCCGAACCCCACCATTCTCGGCCCGCACCATCTTCTAAATCGCGACACTGTGCCTTCCACGTGATCAGGATCGACGTCTCAGCGCCCCAAACCACACTGTGAACCACTACACTCCTTCTCCTGGTGCACTACGCCACAATAAACGCAAATCTAAACTTCATTTCAAAAATCAATGACCGTATCTCATAAAATCACCAACCCTAGTTCTACATAGCTTCACTGCCTAGCTTCGGATCCAAGAGCAAAGTTGCACCCTCTCTGTTGAAATGAGGCAGAATCTTGTTAGAGATAGAACGCAGTGTTAACAATGTTGATCGGATTAGAATGGTTGCACTGAATCAATTAATGGGGCTGAAGACAGCCTCAGAAGTCAAAACCTCGAATTCACCGTGGATGGAGCGACGGATACAGATTAGGGAAAAGCAAAGTGGATGAATTTTGATAAGAAGAAGAATAAAAGTGACAGCTACTCCAGTTGAGGATTGGGGGGAAATGAATTGAATGAATTATTATAAAGATTTTGTTGGGAAGTAAAATATCAACCGTTGATGGGAGAAGTGGATTTGAAAAGAACGATATGAGCAGAGGAACAAACTCTTTTTTTTGAACCGTTTTTCGAACTGGGGAAGTAAGAAGATAAGACGTGATTTAAATCAGTAGACATGGGTAGGGTAGCTCAACAGAGGGTATATGGTGGCTTGATAGATGTAGGGTGGCTGAGATTGACCCTGATTTGATTATATATGTGTGTGTGTATATATATACACACAAAATATCTCGTTTACGTACCTCGCAATTTCGAACCCCTATTGAGGCATGCCGCTAGGAGTTTATAATGTTATACCCCTATTCCAAACACAATGGAAAAGGTTTCGAGTGCTAATTCGATTGTATGGAGAAGTTAGCTTTTTGGACCCAATTATTATATTGAATTTTCGATATAAATTTCAACGCGTTTATATACCGTATGGCCAACCGATAACTCCAAACGCTACAAAATTTGAAATCCGATAATAATACACTATTATGGATCCAATGGAACTAGTTTCGTCGAATTCTGAGACTGTGCCCCAGATCGTTATTTAAACGCGTCGATTAAATCGGCGATTTCTAATTTTTTTCCGAAATCGCTTAAAATTCCTGTTTTAAAATCTTACTAACTAATTTATAATTCAAATAGAATTTATATCAATATTAGAAATCATTTTGATTCATAAACAACCCCAATTTCCAATTATTTAACGATTTTTAATTATAAATTCAACAATTCAATTTATTCAATAAATCGTTATATTTGGAATTTTAAATTCATTTTAAAATTTCCAACCAACATCTTCATATTCAAAAATAAAATTATATCCCAAATTCATATTTAAAACCACTTAAATATTCAAAATCAAACGATGAAAAATCCGGGTCTTTACGCAAGAGTTCCATGGGAACAGGACTACTTAAGGGTTCCTTAATATATACGAGTATAAAGTGAACATACATGAATCTAGTAGCTAGAGCGGATATGTGTTGTAAGTGCAAAAGTTTTGGTAATCACAACACTTTTATTTCAAGTTGTTTTGTTGGTGGTATCCGTGGCAAATTGGTAGTAAAATTCCGTTGATGGGTCGTTAAGAAGGGATGGTGGTGGATGTTGCAAACTAATGGTGGGTTTTCGTTGATGGATGAGGGTATTTTTGGAATTTCAAAAAGACACCGTCGAAATGCTAGTCATTGAATTCTCTTTATTAGTAGTAAAGATATAATATATGAAAACTAGAATAAGAACAAAGAAACAAAAGTGATAAAGTTTATAAGCTACTTGAATTACACATTAAAATCATACAATCATTTGGGCCCGTACGGTATTGATCCCTTATCAAATTCAAAAATAAATCTCTCCTTACTATACTTAATATTCTCAGGAGGAAGAGTATTGGGAGAGAGGGGAATGGTAGCAACCCTATGAAGATTCCAACAAGACCTAAGATGAGGGTTGCTTCTATGATCGTCTAAGTATCTTTTATGGAGACGTCTAATCAAGCCCCCACTTCTTTCCACTGAGAAAGAAAAGTCAGTGAGGAGATTCCTAGAACAAATTTATAAAGAAACTCTACTAGGGCCTCCCTATCATCAATAAGTATCCAGAAGAGAGTCATTAATTTTGTGTTCTGTCTCATAATTCTGTCCTAGTAAAGGCAAGCTCTTTTCAAGTGAGGGGAAGCCTGCTTTTCCTTAAGGAATTTTAACCGCGCAGCACTAGCATAGAGGCGCCTGTATTTGTTAGATAATTTATTAAGTTCATCAAATAATCTATCAATTTCTCTGTGCGATCGACACACCTCCCTTTCACTCTTTTTGTACAAAGTCTCATAATAACATTACTTCTTTTTCCCAAACTAAGATAACAAGCTTATTAACTAAAACTGCTTGTTAACATTAGATATTTAAATAAAGAACTCCATACTTGAGAGACTAGAACTTGGGAAGTGGTAGTTTAAGTTTTCTCCTTTGGATGACGTCTGGGGGAAGCACTGCCTCTTGGGGAAGTATCCTTCCTTGTAGCATCCTAAGGATTAGGAAGTTCGGTAAAGCCTGCATCATGGTCAATCGGGTCTAAGTTAAGACCGCCTGATCCATCTCCCCGTCTTTTGGTTCTTCAGGACCCTTGTCATTGCCATTGCCTCCATCATCGTCATGGCCATCATTATTATCATTGTCATCACTGTTATCTCCTTCCTCAAGTATGTCTCCTCTCTAGGTAAGAGGTTATCAAAAGATAATAGCATTCTAGCATCGACCTTTTTTTGTCAACAAATTCTTCTTGAAGTGACCCCTTAGCCCTACACAAAATAAGACTAAACTTCCTCTTGAACTTTTCATTTAAATCTAACATAGAAGGAAAATCTACATCTAGACATTTTTGAATACTGTTGCTATACAGCACAAATAAAGCATCCTCGTAGCAATTCTCTATAATTATAGTGCAACAAACCTTAAGAGATTTTGGATTAAATATCTCAAAATCGCCAATTTATTGTGATAATGCTAGTGCAATAAATTTATCTAAAAATCCTACTCATCATGCTCGAACTAAACATATTGATGTTCGACATCATTTTCTTAGAGATAATATAACTAAAGAAGTAATTACTCTTGAATATATAAACTCTGAGAATCAAATCGCTGATATCTTAACAAAACCATTAAATGAATCTATATTTACTAAATTAAGAAGAGAATTAGGTATTTGTTCTATAACTGAAATATAAAATATAAATAACAAGTATAATTAATAATTAATATTAAAATAAATCATAGAGTTAAAATATAAGGACCATGTCGACATCCCCTAGGAAGACATGTCGACATGTAACGTTTCTATTTTTTTAAATTTTCCCACCAAAATTCAAAAATTTAGTTATATATTCTTCTCTATTTCGAATTCTTATTCATTCTCTCTATTTTCTCTTCAATTTATATTCTGAAATATATAAAATAATGGCATCTTCCTCTAAATCAAACATAAAATCAACTTTCTCATTCCCCTCTCCTACTTCTGGTCCATTTCAATACACTACTCTCGCACGTGTAACTAAATTGGAGGAGTCTATGAAGGATACTCTTCAGATGTTGACTAAAATTCAAGTGACTCAACTTCTTATGGCAAAAGAGCAAGAGAGGCAAGGCAAGATTCTTAGGAATTTACAAAAATTCCTAATGGATAACCAGGCCAACCCTATCTTGATCGATGAAGACTCTTCACTCAATCAAGAACATGAGGTCAGCGACGAAGAAGAAGAAGAACCAATGGAAGAAGCACACGAGGAGGATGATGACCAAGTAGTATGCGTTGGAGAAGTGTGTTTCGACAAAAATGGGAATCTTGTTGAACAACGTGGAAATTTTTGTTTCCACTATCCAAACTGTTCAATTCATAAATCTCCTATGTTCAGAAACACACATTAGTTTCTTCTCTTTCTTTCCGTTGTTATTTATGTTTTTATGTTTTTTCAAATGCAAATGTAAATACAACCATACTCGTAATAAATAAACTCGTGTTCTTATATGTGTTAGTATTATTGTGAATTCTTAGTTAGGATAGTTAATAGTTTAGGATTATATTTTAGTTAAGTATTGATTATGTATGATAACACTATCATTATAATCACAAGTAATGTAGTCTTAGTTTCAGGGGGAGTTATATAGAGTAATATAGAGTTATATAGTTTGAAGTTATCTAGTTTAGAGTAAGTTTTTGTTGATGAAAAAGGGGGAGAAATATAAAATAGGGTAGTTAGGCATAGATTAAGGGGGAGTTACTAGGATAGAAGGAATATTTTATAAACAAAGGTTGTCATCATCAAAAAGGGGGAGATTGCTAGTCCATGAGATAATGGTTTTGATGACAACAACCTTAGAATAGATTATAAAATATAAATACTAACATTACAAGTTTAGATATATATGTATATGCAGGATCTAACCATGCAGGTATCAAGAATGAAGACTGTACAGTATAGAGATTCAAGATATAGAGATAGAAGACCCATGAGTATCAAGAATTTCAAGAGTTCAAGTTTCCAAGATAAGTTATATAGTTAGGAATATTGTTAAAACTCATAGAAAGGCACTGGCATCTTAATATCCAATTTATTCGTGGAATGGAATCCACTTCGTGCTCGTTAAAGGGATGGAACCCTAAGTAGGATGGAACCTACGAAAAATCTAGTGGAACATCTTTTTGTATCCACTTGCTTTTATTTCAAAATGATTTTACAAAATTATCTTGTTTTCAAAATGATTTCAAAACTTTCCTTTTAAAAGATTCAAAACTCTCTATCCTGATTTTAAATAATTTTAGCCTCAAAAACATCTTTAATTTCAAAGTCAAATTACTCCTGATTTTAAACTATCTTTTCAAATAATATATTTAACATTTAAATTATTTATACTTTGATTTAAATTATAGTTAAATAATATATATATATATATATATATATTGTTCTTTATATTTACTTATGAATTTCAACTATATTCAAGTATATTATAAAGTTTTAAATAGTTTTTATATAAGATAAATATTATTTTTATAGAAATTCAAAACATCAATTTTGGCTGAGGGATGTCGACATGCCCATAGGCACTATGTCGACATGGTGACAGTTGAGTTCAAAATTCAAATTTCAAAAGAAGTGTCTATTCGCCATAACTCTTCACGAATGGACATGACTGTTGTTCTTCTATAAATAGGGGTCAGTTTCAATGAATTTTTAAACCACTTTTCTCTGATTTAACTTCTCTTCTTCTTCCACATTTTCTTATTCAAAATCCTATCATTACTCTGCCGAAATCAACATTGAATCTAACTAGATCATCTCTGGTTTGATTCTCTATCACTATCTCAACAAGATCTAAGTGCTATTCAGAGTTATAGGCTTCTTTGTAATCTATCTAGCGAGAAAAGGTGTGATTGTAGCCTTGGAAATCAATCAAGCGAGAAAAGGTGTGATTGTAGCCTTGGAAATCAATTGGGTGAACTTGTTGCCCCGGAAATCAAGTATCTCTACCCAGAGGATTGTTATTCTAGAGGGTGTACCTCGTAGCCTTGAAACCGAGGGTTGTAATTGTTGAATTGAGTTTGAAAGGAAATCCGTACTTGTGTTGCGGGACTGGATGTAGGGTAACTCCGAACCAGTATAAAATCCGATGTGTGCTTTCCTTTACTGCTTTTACTTTATATTTGCATCTGTGTTTGATTCTGTGTTCATATCTATGTCTGATTAGTGTATACATTGTTAACAAAGTAAGATAAACTCAAAAAGATTAACAAATTTCTTAAAACACTATTCACCCCCTCCTCTAGTGTTAATTCTAGCCTTAAGATTCTTATTCCGCATTTCTCACAAAGGAGATTGCATAGCTAATCGAAGAAGATCATCAAAACTTTCCACAAGAGTTTGAGCCTGATCCTCTAAAGGAAGAGAGTCATTTGGAGAAGGAAACAGTTCGAGCTCATCATATATAGGGCAAAGGGCTGTTGGAGAATCAGGAAGATAAATGTTGAGGAGGGGATCTGAAGATTGAGCCACCTCGGTTGATTTATGAACCTTATGCCCAAGGGAATCCAAATTTGCAACATTAGGGCTTGAATCAGTATTTACATGTGCCTCCTCGGCCACAACAACATGAGTATAATCACCTACGAGCTTAAGCTTTTTTACTCAGGGGAGGAGGTGGAATATCAGCAAGAGCACTAGTGCTCGCTTTCCTTTTAAGAGTCTCAACCACCTTAGCAACGAAATCCTCAGTAAGGGTAGGTTTACTTAATTCGGTTAAAGCGGGAACATCATCCTAGATCTCCTATTCCTTAGTAGCAATAATGAGTGCATAAGATTCTAAATCAAGGAAAGAAGCTTATAGGATAATAACATAAGAAATCCCATTTAAGTTATAATGAAAATTTACTAGGCAGTTCAAGTTGGACTAGAGAAGAAGTACAGAAAGTTTTCTGGTTACCAATGGCTAGGGATTGTTTTCCCTGAGCGTTCCCCTTTACCGTTGAGGGCTCTCTCAATATTTTGTGATGGTCCATAATTAGAAAGTAATCACGGAGCTTCGCCTCCATCAAAACTGTGGGCTTGTAAACCATGCTCTTGGATGCCAAAGTCGAGGATTTGATAGTGTCTTCGATGGTAGAGCTTGGTTGTTTAGAAGCGGGATCTGAAAGAAAACAACCATTATAAGAGAATGGCAGATTTAACGTGAATAATAGAGAATGGAAACTTACTGAAAACATAGAAAGTTCCCCTGATCTTAGAAGAGTAACATCTAACGTAGAGGAGTTGGTTCTCCTACTCCTTCATCTTGTTAATTGGATGGATAATTAAGCTCTTCGGGAATGGACGAAGGCGATACAGTGGACTATCTAGTTGTTCATTTATCCTTATAGGGGTGGTTAAGGCATGAAGAATTTCAGCACTCAAAAAAGGGAGCTTGGCTTCCCTAGCAAGAACTTCTAAGCAACTCAAGTAATTGTACGGGTTGGGAGTCAGTTGAATCAGAGCGATATTTAACTGCTCTAGGAATCGCAAAATAAAATCGTAGAAAGCTAGGTACCCTAAGTGTCAGATATGATTGGAGTGAAAGCAAAGAACACCTCTGGAGGGTTGTTTATCCTACCAGAGGGACCGGCACGCATGGCTTCTATATTTACAATCCCAAATTACTGGAGGATAGTGTCCACTTCTTCCTAAGTGGTAATGTGTGATTAGTTGAGATGGAAATCTCCTTTTTCGGTAGAAGGAGATGGCCTAGAGCTCTTACTTGCTTTCTTGCCACCCATTTGTCTGCCAGGTGAAATTATACTAAATCAGTGAAGTATTGAATATTTTATGAAATTTAGAATGCTTATGATATAAAATAGACAATTATATGATAAAACAAGAGGTAGCAAATTGGTTATAAATTGCCTAAGTCATAACACTAAAGTGTTAAAGTTCATGCTTAACCATCACATTTGTGGCAAGTCCTTAACCATTGAGTAGTCCATGTTGAATTTGTAAAATGCTTGAAAATTTATAGGAAATTAAAAGTGCGTAAACAATTATTGGATTCATGGTAGGATAATGAATTTATAGTAAGTCAAAAGAAATCTAATTGAAATATCATCTTAAATGCATCCTAAATAGCATGTTGAATTAATAAACTGATGTCGAATGTCATATTAGTGGCCGCTATCAATAATTATAATATGATGTCATGGCTATAACCTAATGTCGAAATGAGAAATAACCAAGATCAATGAATAATGTCGAAATGATCCAAAAAAATATTTTCTTGAAAATATTGAGTGTATAAGTATTCATAAATTTGTCATACGATAGATACAACAAAAGTTAGTGATGTCGCATAAAATTTAAACCATAACATTGAAAACAGTTGTGGAAAAAGAATGATAACGCACTATAAGGTGATCGAATTCATATGACAACCCCTTAGATTGATGTCGTATAAATGAATGGATGTCGCACCCCTAGTTGGTTGCTGACATGGTGAGGATTACGCATTATAATAACTTCTTGACCTTGAATATCGAAATAACAATGAAAAGGTAAAATTATTTAATGTCGAACATTGGGCCGATTTTGTAGGGCATTAACTTTGACATCAAATAAGTCAATAACGAGTTTCGGGTTCACCATAGACTATTCATTTCGTAAACAAACTAGAAACTCCCAGGCCTCTAAATCAATATCGCCCAACTTCAATTAACTGATTAAAATTCCGCAGCAACATGGTAATTCAAAGTTAAATTCGTTCGTAAGCACAACAAGTTTATGATTAAATTAATAGCTCGAAGATTAACAATAAAATTTAATTGATAAACCCTAAGCATCAATTCGAAATCAAAAAATCCTCAAGTAAAACCATAATCATAATTTGAATGGAAGATTTCCTAATTTAGTTTATCGACTTAAGCAATTAAAATGAAGATCATGCCTTAATTAAAGCTTTAGTGGTGAAAGATTGAAGGTTTTGAATAATTTTGAAGATTTCAAAAATTTTTGCTTGAGCTTTGAGTTGCAGGTGAAAGAAGAAATGATGAAGAAGCTTGAATATTTATAGGGAAGAAGAAGAAGTACAGTCACCATTCGATCAGATTTAAATAAACGGCTAGATCTGGAAAAGAATATCAATAGGTAGCAAGCGCCAATATTGAGGCGAAGTCTTGAAAAGTTACTGTTTCCTTTATACTAGAGGGCAAATGTTACTGCTATTCATGATTCCAAAGGCATGAAGGTACGTCGATAATAAGGTTCGTCGACAATAAGGTTGTCGAAGATAAAGCATGTTGCACCATTGAAAGCATCTCATGCCGTTACAAGAATAGTTGATGTCGCACCTATTGCAAGCAATGTCGTGCCTTAAGGGATACCGCACATCATCAGTGTAATATAGAATGCCGCACTCCATCGGTATGAAGGTTAATGTCAAAAACTAGCAAGTGAAAGGATCACGAATGATGACAATGAAGAGAAGGATATTGAAAGCCTACAATGATGTCGCATATCATTTACTTCGCACTTCACTAACATAGTAAAGAATGTCGCATCATATTAATATAAGTAAAGAAGATTGCCGCATGCCAATAATATACAGAGGCGTGTCGCATGCCATCAATTAGACAAAGGATATTGGATGTCATGTGATTATCGTAGATCACCAACCTTTAAAAGATGTCGAAGTAGAACCTTATGAGTAAGGAATAATATCTTAGGGGATGTCAAATGCCATCAATGTGCTTGGAAATGTTGTATATCAACGATGTCGCATCCCGTCCATATCGCATGTCATCAATGAATGGTGTTGCATGAAGATATTGCTACACTTCATCAAGACAAGGATTGATGTTGAATTCTTGGTGATGCCGCCTCCCTTTGATATCGCATGTTATCAACCTTCAAAGAAAGTCGCAAGGCGGTATTGATGTCAAAGATCATCAATGTTTACAAGAGTTGTCATGTGTACTGATGCTGCACATAATCGAAGCAAGAGAGGGTGTCATCAATCATTAGCCCAGCATGATGTCGCATAGCATAATGAGAGTCAATGAAAAGCAATAATGAGTGGAGGAATGTTATACAAGTGATGTCGTGAATCATAAACCCTCAATTATTCTCGTAGCTCAATAGTGCGACAACAGATGTCGTATGCCTTCACTTCTTGGGGTGATGTCGAAAGCTATAAAGCCAAATGTAGATCCTAAATGCAGAAAGATGATGACGTAAATCATCAATATACAAAGGATTGACGAAAACCTTTGAAACAGAGCATGAAGCCGAATGCCACTGAGATGGCAAATGATACCGAAAACCTAACATTCCAAAAGCGACATATGACAACCATGCCGCATCTCTCAACCTCTAAAAATATGGACCTAGGGACACGGAGAAAGGGCGATTAGTTCTTTCTCATTCTTACATTTTGAAAGTTTGTAACCCTAAATCAATTTGGGGATTTTTGTGTCAACTGTAGTTCTTATGACCTTTATGCAAATAATGGCTTGTACAATTACAATCGCATTACATATTGAATAAAGAGACAAGATTTATGACTATGCTTCTCATGCACTTATGATTTCAATGGTGACTTGTATAGGATCCCAAATCACTTGTGATTTCGATCATGACTTGCTTCAGATTCATAAACACTCATGATTTAGACACTACTATGGATTTGACATGGAATGTGTGCATTCCTAGCAATTTAGCCTAGGATTGTCTCAACCTTTCCTCAACCAAGTCTCATTTTCCTTTCACTTCTTGGGGTAAACGAAGAAATTCGTTAACAGTAACGACTTGGAATTTCAAACACTTCATATTTAAATATCTGAATTATTTAAATATTTGAATCTTGGATTAAATGTGATTAACTTGGATTTATAACCTTGTTAACCCATTTTTAATTAATAATTAATGATGGTGAACTTGTTTTTGAAATATGTTTACAAAAATAAATACATCGAAAAAATATCAATAATGTGGTAGAAAATCGTTTTATCGATAAACGGCTTTTTACTCGATATACGTTGTTTAAACTTTTTGTGCTTGCTTATATTAATGCGTAATTAATTAGAAACTAAATTTTTTTGTGTAATGTCTAACTAACTATGATTAGTAAAAAAGATTAGAAAGTGATTAAGGAAAGAGATATTTTGGTGAATAGGAATAGACATTTTCCTAATGGTGTGAGGTGTAAAGCAAGGCACGTGAGAGGAAGCATGCATGGTGACCTTCCATGGAGGGTAAGAGATGAGTGGTTACCTCTTGGCCACTTCTACATAAGGCCCTTCATGTGTTACATTAACACATTTGTCAATGTTCAAAGGTAGAAACACTTAGCCTTAATCCTCTTTTATCTTCACTAATCAATCTTTAATCAAATCAAAGCGCCTCCAAACTTCTCTAAACTTTGGCAAAGGCCTTAAAGTAACATAAAAACATGGAAAAGTAACTCAAAGGTGGAATAAATGATAAAAAATTTCACCCTACTCTAGGCCGTTGGCAAAGAAAGAGCGTAGGGTGTGGCCATGAGCTTGTGGAAGCGAAAGGTGGTGTCTTTTGCATGCTTAGTGATGGTAGGAAGTGTTAGTGTGTTCTAGGTGGCTCATGCTTGTGTTATCTTGGTTTTGAAGTGAGTTAACCACCACTAAATGATACATATTATGTGTGTATATGTCGTGCGCTTGAATATAAAGTTAAGTAATGTTAACTAATGCAAGTTATCATTTTTGGACCCCCTTGCTTTAGAAAGTAAGTGACAACTTTATATTATGTATTATCACTTCTATTACTCTCTATGACATGCAAGATGGCCTTGACTTTGTGTTTACATGATCCCTCTTTTTGAATTTAATTTTGATTAACAAAAAATACTCTAAAAATTTCCAATTTGATATTTTTAAAATATCATACATAAATCAAAGTTATTTTTTAAAATTTTCAAAAACCGAAAAATATGAAAAATTGAATTTTAAACGAATTTTAAACTTTATAGATGTTTATTGGAAGCTTTTATACACACACACACACAGAGAGAGAGAGAGTTTAAACCCTTCAAATATCATACTGACACATTCAATCATGACTTCAGTCGATTTTAATTTGTTTATACAGTATAAACGATGACGAAATCATCACAAGCTGGCTAAATAATCAAATGAGGAAGAAAAAACTCAAAAATACACATTCTAGCCATAGTTTTGGGCATCACTACCTAATATTAGTTAAAAGCCGTCGACCGCCTAGGTTTAGGGCGGTCTACCAAACGTGTCAATTTCTAGGCATTAATGCCTACAACATCGCCACGTTCGATCATCACTTTTCGTCGTTCGATGGTTGTCTTTGTCTTAAGTTCTGAAGCTCTTTACCCTACACACTCTACTTGATCTCATCATTAACTAAATCGACTCGATGACGATGTTGATAAAGTGTACTGGTGTATATATGGTTACTATAAAATCAAATATATTTAAACATAGAATCAACGCAACTGTACTCACCTTGTTGATGAATTTTGTTGAAGGTGTTAGAAGCTAATGATGAAGACGGATAAGAAAATAACGACCTTAGTAGGCTTTTTTATTTGCATAAGGTAGGTGGAATGAAGCAGTGTATAAGAGGAAGAAAAGAATGAAATAGGGAGGTATAAATACGTTTAGGTTTTTAATACTTAGGAATTAAGGAATACAATAGGCTAAAATATAATTATTATGAGGATAAGTATAAAAAGTGAGGTCCGATGAAAATTTAGTTTCATATTTTAATAAACTTGTGTCCTTTAGCCGCCTTATAACTTGAACCGTTCATATATCTCCATTTGAAAAGCTACTCGATGCGTTTTATTCAAATTTTATTTTATTTTTATAAGGATTTTTATTTTCAAAAAATATTACATTATAATTATCTACAATTACAAAATAATTGTTTTATTTTTAAAATAATTATTTTATTTTTAAAATAATTCCAAATTTTTACAAATAATATTTATTTTGTTAAAATAATTTTCCAAACAATTTTTGGATATTAAAATATAATTCAAACTTCAATTTTAAATTTAAATTTTTATTATCAAAAATCACTTTTATTGAAGTAATTCAATTTAATTTCCAAAGTTGTTACTAAATCTATTTATTAATTATTTCAACCTTTGATAAAGTTAAAATATTTTTTCCATAATTAAAATCCATTTGAAATTCAAATTTTTTCAATTTAAATTCTAAAAATCTATTTATTCATTCAAATTCTCGATTAAAATCCTAAAATTATATTTTATTTTTATTAATTAAATAGTGTGATTTTACGACTAGGATGGATACTAGATTAATCTGGTTTACTCCACACAAAATAATTGCAGTACATACTCAATAAATAGACACACTTATGGCTCTCGGTCTGCTCATTCTCGGCTTGTAACACCTTATATGTGAATACCCCATGTCACTCATCCCCATATAAGTAACATTTACTACAAATAGTAACCGAACCAATATAAGCTCAGTCATCCCATACCACATGGTGTTACTCGCTCGTTTACTCAATGCTCATAAACTATAGTTAGTCCCTAAGATAATATTCTATGTAATAAGTCCAAAAATAATCGAAGGAATATTACTAAATATCTCATACCAGACGGTACTATAACACCGTTTATTCAGTATTCTCGTTAAGCAGAAAATATAATCAAGCCATGCACATAAATTATTTAGAAAAATGATTTTATCTATAGGAAAATATATATTAAAGCTTCCAAATGCCTTTATATTATTTAATAGTTAGAAACATAATTTCTCTCATTTATATAAAAACAAAAATAAGGATTTTAAACCTTATAATATGTTTTCCAAATCTCTTTCCCATATTTGAAAAATTATGGAAATCTCTTTTACAATTATATGTTATTTATGTAAATCATCCTATAATTTTCTATAATTGATTATGATTTTTAAATGAATTTATAAACCTCAAAACCAATTCCTGTTTATTTTAAACCATAGAATATTTTAAAATCCCTTTCGCATATTCAAATATCATAGAAATTTTCTTTTAAATCCAAATAATATTTTTCAAAAATCATTCCATAATTTTTCGAAATCAAATAAGATTCTAAAATACATTTTTAAAGCCCAAAATTAGTTTATATTTAATTTTAATTCACGGTTCTTTAATTGTTAATATTTAATGAAAATAAATATTTTTCCATAAAATAATTTCATATTTGGAACATTGTCTATTTATACTTCAAAATACATATTTTATTTTTAAAAATGATTCCTTTTATGATATGCCACATATATGCTTGGAGCTTCACGCTCGCCTTGGTGGTGTGGGGTCAACCATTTAGGACGACTACTGGAGCGTCGAAGCTCCAACAACCCACCGTTTCTTCCATGACTCTATGCTATTTCAATGCAACTAATACACACTTCAATTTAAAGCACATAAGCATCACAAATACATATAACAAGCAACATAGTTCATGAATCAAAGCAATAATATTTACAACAATATATGGGTTCGTCACACTCAGTGAAACATGGAGATGATTCCAACAAAACAATAACAACACAATCAACATTCTAGCATGGATTTGTGAGTGAAGGTCACTCACTTAAACACTAGCCACCAAAGATATTCTCCTACACTTCACAAATACTCCAAAACTAACCCTTTCCCATTTACTATGAATTGCAACAAGAGTTTAGACTTGATCAAAACCCCATTTTGATTACTCCTAGGGGTATAGCTTGTTGTTGAGAAGCATATATTTTGATTTCATAATTTATGAGATTTTATTTCATTTTATTTAAAAGGGAGGCCATAGTGAAGTTTATTCTTTATGAAAATGACAATGGGACATAAAAAATGTTTTGAAGCAATGTCATGAAGGATCTAGAACTCACAAGATCAACAAAGAGAGAGAAGTCCTTGCTTCTATTTTTTTCTTGGAGTTTGGGCTAATGGGACATAAAATCAATTTTCATTTATTTTTCCCCATTAACTTTCACAAAAAATTTCTCTACCAAAACAAAATTACTACAAATCCGAAATAAAAATCGTATTTACTCAATACTAATAATTACACAACGTCGTGTAATTTTGTAAAGTTATATTTCCATAATTTACTCATTAAAAAAATTAATTATCTCAAAATTGTAATAATAGATCCATTTCAACAAAAAATATTGATTACTCTAAATAATTGGATAAAAGTTCATTCTTCAATATAATAAATTCCAAAATTCTTTTTTTAACATGATTTAATTTTATAAAATTAATAAATCAGTATATTAATTTTAAAGATCATTTCAAGTTTGAAAAAATATCAGTTTTATTTCAAATATATCCAAAACCACCTTTTATTAATAATTTATCACTTCAAAATTTTTTACCATCTAAACAATTTATTTAGTGATCACTTTAACAAATAATTTCTTCCAAAATAAATAAATATCACAAAATTAAATTATCATTTTTCCGAATCTCAATAATAAAATAATAAATATTTTACTAACACAAATCTTAACCTTACAAATACTTCATCATTTAAATCCCAAATAATTTTCTATATTTCCAAATCATTTCAAATTCAAAATATTTATAATTAATCCTAAATTGTTAAGATTTAATATTTAAAACCCACTTAATTATTTGAATTTCTAGTCTTAATTTTTATTAGTTCCTTCTCAACATCAGGTTATTACACATCTTAATCGGGTATATTAAAGTAATATTTTATTTTATTTTGTCATAATTTTACCATGATTACACCTCCTTGTAATAATTATTAGATAATATATCATCTAAGGATTTGCTACTCAATATACTTTAAATTAATTACTTAATTAATTATATCACTATATAACAAAGTATATTATAGAAATCAAATACCTTTATTATGAATAAGAATGGTATATAGTTAGGTATATGTAAAAATTATATAACTGCCCACATACTTCTAACACTCTCAAAATTATAGAAGGATCAATTCCAACCATATCTTCATGGGTCCAAGTGAAGGCATCCTTACTTGATTTGAGAAATGCGATTAGCTTCACTCTCATATCATGTCTAACTTTTTTCCCATTTTGAATATCTTCATTAAATCTTGAGGATATCTAGAAATTTCCTTCAGATCTCCAGTGATTTTGATACTATTTGGAATATCTCGAGAATCAATTTCAAAAACAATTTTCCTTAATTCTACTTCTCACTGGCGTTTCTTGGTTTAATTAGTTCACCTCACTAAAGTTTTGCTTCCTTTTGTTTTCATTCCCCTTTTAATGTTAGTAAAAATATTTAAGCTAGTTTAATGAGTCCAAAAAAAATCTTTAATAATATATGTGCCATCTAAAGTCCTCCATGTGCCATTCAAAATATCCTAACTCTTTAAGCTTACATGGTAAATTCTAGACTTGGGAACGCCCAGCTCTTTCAATCTGGTTTTACACTTGTATGACATTGTAAATTTTTTTAATTGTCGGATCATTTTTATTCAAAAGTATGTAAAATTTCTTTCGGTTTAACCAACTTTTTATGCATATCAATAACTAATTTAATCTTCTGTTTACTTAATCTACTAACAAATGGATGACCCTCCTTATTTTTTAAATTAGCATGATTAAAATCCCATTCAATTCTCTAAGCTCCATTCATCAACATTTGAAAATTGAACAACTTTAAGCTTAAATGAACGGTTACATTTCTTAATACCTCCCGCTCTTATTTTTGTTGTAAATTTCTTCAGCTTGAACTCCTGACAAACAACACTCCATTTACATCCAAAAAAGATTCGCAATTTCGACTGAGAATCAATCAAATTATAGTATAATACAATGGTCATAAGACCAAGACGTTGCTAGTATTCCACACCCATTCCAAAGATTTTCCTTCACCCGAAAATATATACAAATTTTCATATTGCTACTTAAAATTAAAATATAAAACATATACTAAAGCTAATCAATTTCAGTTATATTATATGTTGTTAATTCATTGCTGTGGTCAACTATTAAATCTCTACAGTTACAATCATTTCCACCATTAGGTTCAGAAATGATATGGATAAAATTATGCTTAGTTAGTAACAAAAACAAAATCCTAGTATGACAACGGTGAGGAAAAAAATACAATCCTAGTAGTCACTCTACGCAGTTCTTATATGTATTATGTAGCCACACCGTGTTCAAAGCAAATTCAAGCACTTGCCCATACCGTGAAAAGAAGGGGAAAATAATTTTTTTTACCACCCGTATCCAAATTCTTCTCCAAAATCGTAATCTTCCTGTATTCTACTCCAAAACGTAATCTTCCTTTGATTCTAACCCTAAATCACTTTCTTCTTTCCCAATTTTCATTGGTAGATAATAAGAATTTGATTTTCTATATTTTGTTAGGTTAGTTAGGGCTTTAGGGTTTTAAGTGGTAAAATGTAAAATAATTGGAACATATTATTTACCGTTGTTGTATATATAGGTACTTTTAACTTTATTTCTTTTAAACCCCGATGGATTTAAAACAAATTTAGGTGTACAAATAAAATTAACTAATTACTGAAACATTTTATTATTCCCATCAAAATCCATTAATTAAAATATAAATTTAGATGTATTTGTTTGAAATAAAGGTCGCATTCGTGGACAAATTAGATTAGAGATTAGAGGTTGTGGCATTTGTTGACAAATGGATTAGAGGTTGGACATGAAGTATTTATAATTGTGTATCATATAGATTTCATTTTTTATTTGCAATAATTATTGATTATTAATTAGTAATTGTAAATTCAATCAATACAAAATTGAATTTCTAATTCGAATTTAATACAAATTCAAATACCTACAAAAAATTCAAATGCATGTTCAAATTAATGATTAAGAACATACAAATATTCAATACATCAACGCAATTTTACAGCAACCAAAGCGTCTCTAATTAGTACGTATAACTCGGTTGTGCCGACCAAAGTTGTGTTGCAGTTGGTGAACTTGCACTATCACGGTTGCGCCGATGCTGTCCACTCTAAATTTTCCACATAATTCGGTGGAACTTCTGCATTCACAATTTCTTCGTGATCGGGATTAGTACCGTTATATTTTCTTATAAATGTATGAACAGCAAAGTTGCAACGACAAACTATGCTTGTTTTGGGAAACTATATGTTAGCATGTCTCGTAAAATGTTGATTTTTTTTTTCAAATACCAAATGACTTTTCCATAGCCATGCCATTATGCGATTTTAGAACATTGTGGGTTTATTGAAACTCTAGAACGTGAAAGCGTTCATTACAATAAGGTGGGAAATATCCATTTCTGAGTTTATACCCTGAATCTATAAGGTAATACCTACCAAGTAGCAGGTCCAAGAAATTTTTTCAATAGAACAATTTAACAGTCTACTATCATGTTAAATCAAAATTAGCAGCAGCAAGAAATTTGCATTGGACACCTTTTTCTACCTATAAACGTATGTGTTCGATCTATAACTCCAAGCGTATTTTGAAAAAGGGGCAGTAACATGTACCATACCTAATTTCATTACGAACCTCATTGAAATCTTTAGGTTTAATAATACCTTTGGACATAAATAAGACACTTTGTAAGGCCTTAGAAACACAAACACTAACGCTGCCAATGGCTTGATTAAAATTTTCACGTACTCATCTATATGATGTTTCATGGCTTATCATGTAGCAAAACATTTCTACCTTAAGGAATTTCTATTTGTTTAGTAAAAATTAAGACATACCTAGTATATATGATGTCACTCAGACGTTTGAAATTAGCACTCTTCATTCGGAAAAGACATTGACTTCTGTTCTCATATAATAAGAACATCAGTCATCCACATTCGACTAATGTAAGAGGAAGTATAATGTTGAGTGAGAATTAACCGAAATAGCCTTACCGTCGATTTATCAATAACTTCGTAATCACTGTTGTACTCCTCTAAATCGTCCGAATAAGACAAATCACTGCTATCAGTCAAGTCTTCCATGATTTTCGAATTATTTGTAGAATTATTATAGGCGAAATCGTATCTGAACATGATTAAGAAGAATTTGCAGAAAGAGATGATTGACAAGTGAGTGTGAAGAATGAATTCAAGAACGACAACTTAAATTGTGAAGAATTGAATGTAAAAAATTATGTCCAACATAACTACAGTTAGTCCGAAGTAGACAATCCGTTCGTCTAACAGTTCCAATTTGAATTTTGAAGCGGGCATAGGCTTCCCAACTAAACGCTGGTTTAACCTTTACGTTCGGCTTGATATAAGGGTCCGTTCTTTGCGAAGCGAGCGGAGAATTAGAACGGAGCATTTGAACGGGGCATTTGACGAAGAATATTGGTGAATGGAGAATGCATTTGTGTGCTGCGAGCGGAGAATTTGAACGGAGTATTTGAAATGTATATTTTAAAATAAAATTGATTTATATTTAATTAATTATTTGTTTTTAATGAATATTATGTATCAATAATTTGCAAAAATAAATAAATTAATTAATTAAATCGTAAAATTTTAAATTGTTCGGAAGTAGTTCAAACCAACTCCATAATGTAGTGCACTTTGATACGATCGCAATACAAAAACCGCATCCCAAACGTATCTTGTGCTATTAATTTTAGAAATTTATAAAAAAATTAAATTTTAAACTAATTAACAGTAATAAAAGCTGAATGTACCAAATTCTCATGCTCTCAGAACGGACATTTGAGCTGTTACCGTTCCCAAGCGTCCGACGCCCGCGGAGCAGCTACGGGCCAAATTTTTTTGGCCAACCGTACAAAACTCAGATTTTCATTTGTCCACTGACACGACCCAAAAAACGAAGGCCACCCAAGAAATTTGCGTAGGAACAAAATGTGCCGGGAAAAAATAAGGCCCTGTTTGTTTTCATTTTTAGTTTTTGGTTTTTAGTTTTTAAAGTTCATTTTCGGTTTTTCATTTTGAGCGTTTTAATATTTTGAAAAATGTATTTGGTTTTACAGTTTTGAAAAATAGTTTTTAAATTAAAAATCAAAAATGCTATTCCAAAACAAAAATGCCAATTTCAAATTTGGTTAAAATTTGACCATTAAATATAGAAGCGAAGGTAGATAATGAATGGGGCTAACAAAAATAAAACATGAAATGAAAAATCATAAATTGACAAGAATAACAAAATAATAATAACTACAAGTATGTGAAGCATATCAAACTGAGACTAACTCATGTCATGCTACAAATTAATCATATCTCAACCAAAATCATTACAAAATAGATAAGATATATCAATTGTATCACTACAAAAGGAGGGAAAAAAGTTTTGATGTATCTTATAGGCAAGTAGTCTTTGCTTTGTTCAAATGGCTCTTCTTCCTCATGCTAGGCCTTCTCTTTTCTGATAAATACAAATATACAAGTATATCAATATATATACTTAGGAAGTGATAAACATGCGAACATGATAAAGTTTTCAATATTGACCCACAAGTTAATAATAAATTATACAACCATTACACAAATCTAATCAAATATCATTATTGGAATCAAGAATTATCTAAGCATACATAGAAGCAAGCAAGAGAAACTTAACCAATTAAGAAAGAGTAAGTGGTTGTGTAGTCTCATTCACTCATAACCCGCATCGTTAAAATTATTATCATTAGCAAAGCAAGTTCCTATTAAGAAAAGATAAAGAAAGACAAATTTCATACTTAACTATTTAGGTTTATGGATGAGTTGCTATGTAATCATTCCACATTTGTATAGCAATTTGATCCCTGATATGTCCTATTTGAGTTGTTTGACTAACATCAAATTGTATGATCTCTTGATTTTGATTTGCCTCTAATGCATGTTCAAATACCATATTCGCTGATGAATATTGTGTGAAAAGAGCATCCAAAGCATGTTCTTGTAGAATAAAGTTATGTAATGTGCAACAAGCAATAGGAATTTGTCTTTGCCTACGAAGTGGATAATTAGTCATTAGTTTTAGAATTGGAAATCTTGCTTTTAAAAAACCAATACAATGCTCGATTATATTTCGACACGACGAGTGCTTATAATTGAACAAATCTTCCTTTCCACGTAGTCTTCCTCGTCCGTTATAATCACGTAAATGATATCTACGTCCTCGATAAGGAGCCAGAAATCCAGGCATGTTTGGGTATCCAGCATCAACAAGGTAATATTGATCTATAAAATAATGGACATGTATTATATAAATATTATAAAGGTAAGTATTATGTAACTATTAATAAAATAATGGTTGATAGTGATATTTTATACAATAAAATATACCTCCTCTAGGCATTGGGAAATTGTTTCCGGTTCTTGTAACCGCATCAATGAATACTCGAGAATCGTTAGCAGCACCTTCCCATCCAGCGTATACAAACACAAATTTCATATCAAAATCACATACCACCATAATATTTTGTGTTATATTGGTTTTCCTTCCACAAAAAGATGTTTGCCTCGATGCGGGCACCAATCCAGCAACATGTGTTCCATCTATTGCGCCAATACAATCCTACAATAAATAATACAACAATATTATTTATGTTTATTATTTGATAAATATAAAAGTTGTGCTAAAAAATGACCTTAAAGTAGGGATACTTGTTTACAAGACGTTCATGTATGACATCTCGATCCGTTGGACGTATTATCTCCGTGCCCAAAGAACAAACAGCTCGTAAAACTCTTATTAACCATTTTGAAATAGTATGGTGTGAATGCTGAAAACGATCGGCAATAATACTATATCTTGTTGTATGTCTTATTATAATTAGAAACATTGCCACACCCTCCTCCACGCTTACTTTTCTTCCATCATTCAAAAGTCCTTTCTCGTTTAGAACATCACAAAAATTTAAGAATACATGCTTCTGCATTCGAAAAATTTGATGACATATAGAAGGATTTCTATTCAATACATCAAGTAAGAACATCCTTCCCGTAAGCATTGATGTTCTACAGGGTATTCTATTCATGATACTCCTTTGGTTAGCAAAAAGGTAATTAATCATTAACATATCATCGAACTCTTCATCACAGTAGTCCGTAAATATAAGATTATCATCAGAACTAGAGCCATCATCGGATTCATAAGAAATGATATTAGATATAATAGACATTACTCTGCATAAAATTGATATTAACTATTTATCCTTAGATATGAACTGAACTCTTACCAATGATCTAGTCAACATGAATTTTTCTATGGTTTAGCAGTATAATTCAGTATACTTGACTTGGTTATTAAGGGTTGACATTATAATTCATATGGTAAAGCTAGCTTGTTACAGGCCAATTTGGATTTGCACATGCATTAAAACAAACATAAAATCATGTTTAGATTACAATTCCATAATCATATAAACATACCTTCCAATGCAAGGATTGTGACAAGCAGAGGTAAGCTAAACTACGTGCACTAAACTCTTAGGATTGCAAGAGGTGTACCTGCATATGCATGTAAAAATATCATAATAATGATGAGTTATATATTTTGTCATTCTGTAAGAAAACGGTTTGATTACTTACACAAGTCTTCTTATACAAGTCTTCTTATTGTGCCATACCTATACCAATTTCTCATTGGAACTCACATTTTCCTCCACATATTTCTGAAAGATTAAACATGCATATGAGTTGCATAAGAAGCTGGAGAAAAAACAATTAAATTAATTATGATGAATACTGAGCAAAAAACACCATGATTGTAAAGTGGTTAAATGCTTGAATAAACTGTGCTTGCTTCCTAGAATAAGTGTCATAACAAAATAAGGAGCAGTTTAATTGTACAACATAAATAAAGAACTTGATAATTAAAAAACAAGATGAATCAAAGTCAACAAGCACCTGGCTAAAAAAAAGAAGCATGTTTTATTTCTTGCCTGCACACTTGTTCATTATAAACAAGAAATCAAAATTTCAAAAATTCAACTGTTACCTGGACTATGATGCTCTCCTTCCAAAAGCTTCACAACTTTGTACTCATAATCTAACCCTACAAAGCAAAAAACAAAATAAAGTTTACTATAAAAAAGAAAAGAAAATCCATATGGAACAACTTTTAGAAGAACGGATGACCTATATATTTCTTTAAAAATATCCATATGAAACAAGTCAAAAAGATTCAAAGTTGATGCTACCAATAATATGACCTGTATATTTCTTTTTTAGACATGTATGACTAATTCATTTTATATCAAATGGTCATATTTTCATTTTGCAACACATAGTCCACCAAACTAAATGACATTACTTAGCAGTCATACTTACATTGTCAAATAAATATATTTATATACTAATCTAGAACTAATCTTAAAAAGCATGTCTGTCTTGGTAGCAACAATGGCATTCCACACTATCCAGCTATCTAAGATAAACAACTCAAAGAAAATCTCCCTTATTGATTACAAGCGTTACTTCTTATCATATAACCATATTAACAATAAGCAATGCAATAAATCATGTTCAGTTCATCCAAGATCAAATAACAAAAAAGGTTTTTGAGTTCCATGACAACAAAAGGGACAGATTCTATCCATAATATAGAGTGATATTTACAAAGAAAAATAACATTTCAAACATAAAAAACACAAAAAGTACCATATAATAAGAAATACATATTCCAATGAAAAAAAAGTTTGACAAAACATAAAGCATATAAACCTACAATAAAGATACCATAACACTCGAGCTAATAAAATTATTCTAGGAGTTCTAAAATTGATAGTCTTCTACTTTCTAGCGTCATAACAAATTGCATCCTGAAATCTGGATCTTTAAAAGCCTTCATTGCCTTCATGTAGATCTCATTAGGAACACCATCGATACCATTTAATATATTCATACACGCCATATTGGAATATGGATCTGACACATCACTTTGACTATGGTTTGGGTTGGGCGACATTCCTTCAACTTTTGCAATTTTTCCTTTTAAGTATCGCACTCTAAGTGGAGCTTCTTCATTGTGCATTTCGATTGAAGAAGACCACTTTTCCATACAGGACTCAAGCTTTTCAACATTATTAGCTTTATTTTTTTGCGTCGTCTTTCATTTGTTGACGTTTCGTCGCTTGGACGAGTACTCATTTGCTTATCGTCATTTACCACATGAACATGCACACCCTTGTTTAGAAAATTCTCTTCTAATTGTCTTTCATCATCTGAATTGGGAGGAAGCTTAGTTGAAGCATTACTTAAACCTCCAGTAGCTGTAGTTCCACCAAAAATCTCTCCCAAAAGTTCATAATTCTTGCAGCCATCTTTCCTAAATATCTTAAACTCGGTCTTGTTGATCTATAATAATTTAACAAATATTAGTTCGACATGCACTTATATTCATAAATTATATTTTCAAACGCATACCGTATAGAAGTGTTTTCAAACTTCTTCTGCAGCGTTAACCTTGTTGGTATTTGGATCCCATGTAACGCCAATATGTCCTAATAGTTGCAAAACAAACGATGTATAATATGCAAACGGTTTCACTTTCCCTTCAATCTCTCCACCCCATAATCATATTTTATTGCTTCAATCATCTCTTGATTAATTTTTTCCCCATTGGTCTTTAGTGAAAGTGGAGCATTGCAGTTTTCCAGCTTTTATGTATTCATAGAGTATTCCAATGAAAGTGCGTTCATTCTTGTACGACCATGACATTGGTTCCTTTGCCTTACTATGACCTTCCATATTCTATGTAAATATTTAAATAATGAGATATATATATATATGTATGGTAAATTCAATTCAGTAATTAACTCTCATTAAGTTATGTAGCAACAATATAGGTAAAAAGGTCTAGAATCTAAAGAAATATAGAACATGATTTGGTCCAACTTATATATAAAACATGATTTGGACAGACTGATTATGAACAATTATACTAGGTCGTCATTTGCATTAGTATAACAATATATACATTATGATTGAACAACATGAGGATACAATTAGCTGTCGCAATATTTATTAAATGCTTCAATCTAGCATGCTTAAATACTTCAATCTTGCCTCAATTCTATCCACAAATCATTATTATAGTTCTGATATAGTCCTATTTGATTCTTTTCAGGCCCATTTGTTACAATCCAACGCATATCACTTCAGCACTTCATCTTTTTGGGGCTTCAAGAACTCATACTTATTTCAGCTCACGTTTCAGCACTTCATGCTTATCAAAAGAACTGCTACTGGTCAGCCAATATACTCATTCCCCTAACTCTCTGCTAAGAACCAAAGCCTGGTTGGCGCTTTTACATAACCATTCTTGCCAATTTTAGCTAACACCTTACACTCCCTGCCTTTGCATCAACTGGCATTTCAGTTCGTACTGCCATGCTTGATGCGCGCACATCAGTCTAAACGATTATATGTTTTAAAGATTATATATATAAAGACACTCAAATGCATAGCTTAAACATTCAAGTTGAGCATTTGGGTTAAGTGTCTGAAATGTGAATCTGTTTGAAACTATCAAAAGGCAAGCAAAAACATACACTGCTTTGTCCTTTTTTCCGTTTGTTATATCATTGAGTTCATTAATATTAGTGGGCAAAAATCAATTTGAAAATAAATAGAATACAACTATCATCGTTCGAGCATAATTTCTTATTTCACATGTAACTGCAATCATAATTACTTTTTAAGGAAAACTGGAGAGACAGAGACCAACTTGCTATTGAAATCTCTTTATATATCTATAATGTGTCATCAAGACCAATGACTCATGTTATGTGCATCTATTAATAAAGATAAGATTAATAATAAGATGATAGTTTTGAAATAAAAAACCTAGGCATAATGTTTGTAACATTGTCAGGGTTGAATATAGCAGAGTTAATTACATTCATAAGCACTAAGATTAGTGGGAAGTTGGACCTACAGCTGCATAAAACACACCCTTAAAACATAACAATACTTGCATATAAACATACGTTTGTAAATTTTTCTTAGAAATAAGGACATGCAGAATACTATTTTCATGCAATAATGTATAGGACTCCGTGCAAGTATCCAGGAAAAAACAACATGAAGTGGCCAAATGATTTTAATTCTTTTAGCATGCCAGTGATCGTGTATCTAAAAAGAGAAGCATATATCAATACATTCAGAAATTATGGTTCTCTCATTTTGAGAAAAACCACACAGTAGAACTCTACTTTATGATTTATTTCTACCTTTCTGTACTAATTAGAACATATATTCATATTGCAACGCATATAACTAAGATATCGAAGTTGTAGATTTTAAGTTAGCTGAGGTTGTTTGTCATCAACATATTACTCTTCACTCATGTACATACATTAAAGTATGATGAAAGTAAGATGCATTTTATTTTAACTGAAACATATGGCAAGTGGCAACATTGAATAAAGAAATGCTTTTAACATGTCTTCTTTGTTGCAAAAAATATTGTCATTTATCCGTAGTCTCCTTCATGTTTTCTAACCTTCCTTATGCCTAATACGACAAACCATCAACATAGCATCATCATTTAGAATCTGCAGCTACAAAATGAAACCCTTCAAAAAAGGAACTTAACGCATCTTATTGATCAAAACATACAAAACAAAACTAAAAAAGAAACTCTAATCCATATTGAAAAAAATAGAAACACTTGGTCAAAACATACACAAATAAATTAAGAGATTTTACCTAGGATAATATTGAATCGGAAGCTTGAACCAAATAACCCTAAGCCATATTGGAGAAAAGGAACCGCTGCATTAAAGAGTTATAAACTGATAATTTTATTGATTGAATTAAATGAAGTATGAAATAAACAAATTTCACGATTTTACCTAATTTTTGGACGACCGAGGAAAAACTGGAGAAACGATTTTAGCGACCAGAGAAGAAGAAGTAGGTTTAAGTTGCGTTTCTTTGCCTTTTGGATTTTGGGTTTTGCAATTTTTTCGTTGGCCTGAAAACATGGAAAAGAAAAAAAAACGGTTTTCAGTTTTGTATAACAAGCCCATTTTCGAAAATGATAAATTTTCAAAATGAGTTTTACAAAATGGTAAAAGAAACGAGTTTTCACTATTTTTGAAAATTGAAAATGGTTTGAAAATAGCGAACCAAACAGGCCCTAATTTTCCCGCTGCTTTTCTTTTCTCCTCCAAAAGAAATTGAAATTGACCCTACCAGCTCATGCCACTGCTGCCTCCCTCAATCAGGCGCCTGAGCACCTCCAACAGCTGCGCGGCACCAATCGCCACCTCCATCTGCCGAGCTGACGACTCTGTCTGGTGTGGCTGTACCATATGCCCTAATTTTGAATTTTCCTCTGTTGCTAGTCTGAAAGCTGAAGTTCTAATTGAAATAACAATGTAAGTATTTTAAGAATTTATCATTCATTTCGAAATCAGTAAATCTTTGTCTTGATTAATGATTTACTTAACATCCATGTGTCTTTATTAAAATTCTATGATTAGCGGTAAATCCCTTGTATTGATATTAGTTGATCTGCTAAAATAAGCTAAGAATCTATAATTATGAATGAATTATATAATGGAAGCGGCTATTTGGATATAAAAAAAGTGACACAGATCTGGACCGTGGGATCTTTTTTTCTTTATATGGGAGGTGAATGGGCAATCCAACGGTGGAAATCATTTCGTCACCAGTTGTGTCACTAACTTGTGTCCCAATAGAATTTATATTGTTGTCGCATATTTTGTCACTGAATTAAAATAAACAGTAAGTAAATCCCTTTTGAACAATAAATCCTTCTGTTGCATATTTTAATTACATAATTTGTTAAATTTTGGTTGTGATGGATTGTGACTAGGTTAAATTATGTCGAGTTAAATTTTGAGTGATAAGGAATTGAGTTAATTATACGAATTTCATAATTGATTTTGAAAAGTTGTTGTAAATAGAGATAATTATTTAAAATTGCTATCTTATGCATAGTTCAAATGTTTTATTGTTTTTTTTTGAAGTACGTAAAATGCCAGTATTGTTGTATTTAAATTAAAAGGAATTCAAACTTCAAATGTAACTAAATTAATTAATATTCTTATTTTCTTAAGGTCTTATTGTGCAGTAAGTGTATTTCTAAATGTATGAGTTGCTTATCAAGTTTATTAACTATTGTTGTTATGGTTGTTTGAGCGAAAAGTAGTTTTTCAAAATTGAAAATGATAAAAACATATCTTCGGACTACTATGACATATTAGTGGTTAAGTTGTTTCAAATGAAAACGAGACTTGTACAAGCTTAACTATGAAGAGGTAATAGATGAGTTTGCTGCCAAAAATGCAAAAAAAAATTAATTACCATTTCTATGTATTGATACATTATGATTTCATGTTGACATTTAATTTTTTTTTTTTTTGACGTTTAATCTAAATGACTTAGTTGATCAATATTTTGTAATGAATATTAAATTTTATAATAAAATTTGCATTTTGTTTCATACATATAAAATATTGTTGTTTTTTTGAATGGGGCAACAATAAATGAAAATAATAATTTGTTCGTCTAGGGCATTAAAGACCTTCGGGCTGGCCGCACCCTATAACTAGAGGGAATTAAGCACAAGGACAAACTTTGAAAAAAAATTAGGCTGAAGGACACAAAGTTTCATTTTTGGGCTGAAGGACAAACTTTGAAAGAAAATTAGGCTGAAGGAAAATGCTAAATATAGTTAGCATTTTGTACAGTGCAAACATTGTACAAAATGCTAATTATAACTAGCATTATATCCAGTTTTACATTGTACAAAATGCTAGTTGTATTAGCATTGTCCTTCAGCCTAATTATGTTCCAAAGTTTGTCCTTCAGCTTAAAAATAAAACTTGTTGTCCTTCAACCAAAAATTTTATGAAAATTTGTCCTTGTTCCTATTTTCCACCTATAAATATGTATTGCGAGATAGGATAGAAAAAGATATAATGGGGCATTTTTGTTCAACAATTTTTTCAGAGTTTGATTAGAATTTGCCTTTTTGTATTTGTTTTTTAAAACTAAAAAATAGTAATATATTTGTAATATCAATTGTTTGAAACAAATTTGATGGCGATTGTGAAGTAGATAATGTTGTACTTCCGAGGTCGGACGGACGGCGGCGGCGCACATGATGTTGCATGACTTCTCTTCTCAAAACAAGGCAAATATATGAGAGCCCCAAGGCCCCAATATCCACATGAGAAAACTATATTTATACAAATATAGTTCTTGATTTTCTAGCATGTGGGACTATCTTTTTTTTCTTCTTTCCTTCTCTTCCAAATAAGCCCCAAAACTTATTTGAAAATTTTACAACACTTAGTCGGCAATTTGTATTGATGCGATTTTAGATCGCGCATGTGCATATTCACTAAAAAGATTTGTTGGATATTTTCAAGTTTTCCCATTGTTTTGTTTTCACGAAAAGAGAAGAAAGGGAAGATGGAAGAAATGAAAAACAAAAGTCTCACCTCTTGGGATATTGGGGACCATACTTGTTTAAGTATAAGTTTCTCATGAAGGAGTTGGGGCCTTGGGGTTTCCAAATATTTGTTTTGCTGAGAGGAGGGAAGACATGCATAACCACCACACACGGTGACAATATTTTTGGAATGGAAAGTCGGCTTTGTTTATGATAATGATGATGAATATGATTTCAGATGTAAGCATGTGTATGTTGTCTGCTTTTGATATGCACTCTTTGAGTTGAGTACAAGGCCTCGTATATCCTAACTTTTGCATTAGCTATATACGTGTAGATTTTGACCATTTTTCTTAGATCATTATTTAGGAAACAATGCAATGATACAGACAGTGACTGAATCGAGGGTCGCATGTGGCCAGCTTTTGTCAACAGTTACCTTTCTCATTTTCGTTGGTGTTTCCTATTTTGGAACTGTCTTTTTTTTCCTTTAATTATTATTTGTAATGATACAGTGTATTGTATGAATTGGTCTATCATAAGGGGGCTCGTTATCACTGGGAATTTGTTTTGTTTATGATACTAAATTGGCGCGGACGACATCCTAGATTGCTTTTGTCACTGCAAAGGCAATTAGAATGATAACAATGTGATGTTAGAGATATCATATATTATTACTGAGTTTGAATATGTTACACATTCACACACATGTATATATGTATATTCCACCCTTGAGTTGTAGAAGGATTCAAGTGTTTATAAGTACAAACTGTAGAAACATTTCATCTTTCAATTTCATCTGCAGTCATATCATGATTGCTATTCATGTGACATTGTTCATCTTCCTTTGAAGTTCTTGTTTTTAGAAGCTGTGAGGCAGAAGAGGGAAAAAAAAACTGTTATATGAATATCATGGGAAATCAAAGTAACTTTGCAGTTCAATAAATAGGAACTTTTATGGGTATTATTTCCGAAACTTTCTAATCGAATAGATCTTAACAGCAAAAATACACTCAGAGAGGGACTAACATGATTGTCAGTCATAAAATTAGTATGATGTTAAGGGCATCACGGTTTGTGCTTCGGACTACCGCGGTGCCTTTCGGTCGACACACTAAAATTATGAACCACGTAATCTTTGTTGCATCTGGGTGGGTGAGTTGATATAGTAGGGCAATATCAAGTGCCATAGTTCCAAGGCAATCCATTGATGCCCATAATTGTATAACATTAATAACTTGTTGTTGCTTTACGTGTCTGTGCATGGAACTGTACCTGCTAATTGATTGAAAGCAAAAATTGAGAATGATAGTATTCACTGACATCTGTTAACCTGTCCATGTTCTTAATGTGCGTTTAAACAACATTTGCTTGTGGTCATTTTATGCGATTGTGTATTGATTATTATGAGAAATGCTACGCTCGCAACCTATCTAGGAGTGTGAAGTAACACACTGTTACTTATTTGTGATTCTAAATAAAAAATTTAAATAAAAAATTGTAACTTCCTTCTCTGATTTCCTTGTTAGAGGTTTAATTGTATTCGACCAATCATGAGACCATGTATTGCTTCACACTGCAGTGTGGAGGGTGAGTTTGTCATTTCTCTTATTATTATCATTATTATCAATTGCTATTACGATACTCATGATTTATACCCAATTGAAAACGAGGTGTTAGTTGATAAAAAGTCGATTTAATTGAATATATTTTTTTCATCGGCAAGTAAGCTTGAAAACTGATAAAGCTGGAAGAAGAAAACACAAAGAACATTCCACCTCGAGTTGACTGCGTAATTTCTTTATAAAATCATTATTTCCTTATATTCGTTTTCATGTACAATACTACCACTGGTATCAGTCTGTTGGCCATTCTTGTTCATGATAATTACTTTTCACTTTTATTATAACTCATTTGAATCAAATATCATATATTTGGCTGAATGAACTGCACCGGTCGGTTTTCTGCAGCACCCGTTTTAATTGATTCGTTCTTAGTTAGATGCAGTTGTGTAGCACATACCCATCAGTCATTCAATGAATAATGCTACCTTTGTTCCTTAATGTAACGACCCGTCTTTCCGTACAGTTTAAACGGTCAATAAACCACATATAACCCACTCAAATTGAGCAGAAAGACGGATTGTCAGGAAAAAAAAAAGGAAGAAGACAAGAAGAAAAATAACAATACAAAATCTCACAGCGGAACGAATGAACTATAATATATACCCGATCTTTACACAAAAACAAACTGAATATATGTATATACAAACATCAATCAGTGTATACTAACCTATTTCAGCTCGGACAGTAATAACAAATGTCCTTGCAATTGCTGATGAATACAATCCCCTTGTTTCTCCTAGATATTTCTGATGGTAACTGTAACAACAACCTATTTCAGCCCGAACAGTAATAACAATCGGTATATAATATATACCGATGGTAACTGTACCATATAATCCCCTTGTTTAACCACCAAATAAACAAACATTCCAAACAGATATTACATTTTCCACGGTAACCACCAAGCCTCTTAAGTTAATCTTCCATTAACTTAAAATCATATTTCAACCATTTGTTAGAATATTCATATACTTATCTCACCGGTATAAGTATATTCACAAATCATTTTTAAAAAAAATACTTGAAAATTTTTAAAAATAGATATGAAAAAACCATTCCATATCAATCATGGATCACAGTTTATTCAATGGTTACGTCGCTATCCCAGCGAATCCATAATAAAATGTAGGCAATCTCTGCCCCTCGAATTACGCCATGAAAATCAACCATTCCTTTCCAACTCTTTATTTTATAATTATCTCTAAATCTATTTATAAAGTTTCTTTATAAATCTCCAATCTATTTATTCTTTATAAATCCCAAACTCCATTTATAAAACTTCTCTTTTTCAGATCTTTAAAATTCATTTATAATCCTTTTATAAATATCCAGAACAATTTATAAAACTCTTCCCATATTTAAACAAACTTATTTAATAAACTCTTTAAGTCAGTAAGGTTCCCTTGAAATAAAAATAACTTTAAACAATAAGTTATTATTTAAACATCCTTCTATTTCATTTTAATTAAATCTCATTCAAAATAATAATTTCAGAATCTCACTAATAATATATTAAATTAATTTTAAGCACTATTATTGTATTAATAAGTTAACTTCAAAACAATATTAATATAATAATTAATTAGCTTAAAAACGTTATTAATACAAAAATCAATTAACTTTTAGATAATATTAATATGAAAATTAATTAACCAATAAATAAAATTAATAACTTTAATCAATATAATTAAATAACTTTAATTAAAATTTTAAATATAGTTAAATCATTTTAAATAAATAATTAAAATATAATTAAAAACATTTAAAAACAATAATTAAATAACTTTAAAATAATAATTAAATATTCTTAAATAACTTTAAGAAATAACTTTTAATAATCATATTAATAAAGTAATTAACTTTAAATCATTATTAAACCATTATTAATTATCTTTAAAACATTATTAATAAATAGTTTTTACACTTTTAAAATCTTATTACTAAATAATAATAATTATACTTAAAATAACTTTCATATCAAAATTTAACTTTTCAAATTTTGAAAGGCTTAGAGATCACAATGGTACTTAAACAAACTACCATATCATTCAATTAACCTTCCAAGCTAATAACCGATATTTAAATAATCAACGACTATATAAATAAATTCAATACTTAACCGTCACTGTTAACATATCACTTATTCCAAGTGGCATATCAATTAAAGACATATAATTAAATGTCCAAATCTATAAAATAGCAGAACGTGGATTTATTCTGCTTATTAAATGATCAATTAATTTAATTAGCGGAACGATGATTTATTCCGCTAATAGGTGTCCAAATTATCATATTCAATTCATTTTAGCATTATGGTGTTGATTTGGCCAAATATATAACACCCATTACTTATAATTGATTAAACTACGTTATTATCACAAATTAACGTAATTATTATCAGGCCATATTAATTTATCATGAAATTATACTACTTTAAAACTAACAACAATTTATGTCAAAACGTTGTGCTCGACAATACAAACCCAACGTAAAAATTTGCAGGTTAATCGGATCTAATATACGGGAGATATAAATTTCCAAAGTTTAAGCATTTAAATTATAAAATATTAATCAAAACAATAAATTTCTCACCAATATCATGATTGGGCCAAGCCCAAAGCCACGCAACCCGTTCCCAACTTTAACAGTACCATCTTCCCCAATCTTCCATTTTAGAAAATCCAGCAGCTTCTTTTTGAACGTGCACGCGTGTGCATGTGCACATGGATTCTGTCCACCGAAACGGAAACCCAAACCCACCAACACACTCCCCTTCGCCTCCTCTCCACCCAGACCCAACGATCCTAAACCCGCACGCGCCTCCTTGAATTTCGATCTGATGCCGTTCCCAGCTACCCTATTGTCGCGATTTTCAATAGTCGATCGAAGGCCACCAAAATATCAACTCCGACCCGCCTTGCCACAAGAAACACAACCATAGCCTCCAATTCCTCTAACTTCGCCTATAACTCCGATTAATCCGAACCCTAGCTCGCAACCCCCGTCGATCATCATCATAGAATGTAGTCGAAACTTCACCAAAAATTCTTCTCCTCCATACAAACTCAATGACGCTAGGGGCGTCAACCGAATTGAATTGGATAGGGAGATATAAATTTTTAAAGTTTATGAACATTATTTCCCACTTACTGTAAAATCGTGAAATCTCGTTCGGTTCTCGACAAAATTTCGAGCGACCAATTTTAAAAAAAAACTAAAGGGCGATACGTACAACTTCCATGTTGGTACCGTAGGCTAATTGTGTGTGGTTTGTGAGATCTTGATTTTTGAATGAGTGAGAATGAGTTTTTCCTAAGTTTGAATGGTTTTACAGAGAAGATGAACAACGCGAAAATGAAGAAAGCTTGTTCTACTCTCGAAGTGTGTGTGTGTATGCGTGGCTACTAAGGCCAAAGGTACAAATCTGTAAGGGGACAAGGCAGACATGGTGGGGAACAAGTATATCATAGGATGAACTTTTAAATCCTTAGCCAACAAAATGTCTAGCAAAGGACGGGAATAATATGTGCAAGGATATTGGGCTGATTTGGTGATTTCTTTTATATATATAAATAAATTCTAGGACCCTACCATACAGTATCGCGTTCGGTTACAAGCCACGATCAACGAAAAATAAAATACGATTGCACACAACACTGAGATACGATCACAAAACAAAAATAAAACACACATTGGTTATCAATTTCTATTAAATTTCGAAAATGCCAACGTTCAACGTAAAATACGTCAAACTACAATTTAAATATTTTCCAAATTAAAAATTATGGAAAATTTCTATATATTAAATTAAAAATACGCCATTGAAAATCAAGCAGTTATTTGAAACATAGATTTTTATTACATTTTAAACAGAACCCCAAATCGAATATTTAAAACTAATTAAATATTCCAAAAGTCAATGTGATAAAATTCCGGGCAGTTACACTTAATATCATGTGTGTTATCATTCAATAAAATGATAGTCTTGTTCAATTTCTTTTAATTCATTAAACCTTGATTTTCACTTGAAGATGACTATGAAGTTCATAACAACTAATATCTTCTTAATCATCATCGTTTTCATCCTAAAATTTGCATATTCAAGCAATGAAAACTTCATTTTCAATGGATTCGCCAACTCTAATTTAAGCCTTGATGTGGCATTGCATCAATAACTCCTGATGGCCTTTTTGCCATAACAAACAGAACAAGTCGCACAACAGGCCATGCTTTTCTTCTATTTACTCTTAATTTCAAGTCATTGGGAGGTAAACCACATTCCTTTTCGACTACTTTAGTGCTTGCAAATGCGGCAGAAGTGTCGTATATTAGTGGTCATGGCACGACTTTTGTTATATCTAAAAGCACAAACTTCTTAAAAGCTTTAGGTGGCCAGCACTTGGGGCTTCTAAATGTAAAAACCGATGGTCATAACTGAAACCATATTTTTTGCTATTGAGTTTGACACATTTATGAGCCCTAACTTCAATGATATTGAGATAACCATATTGGAATTGATGTTAATAGTTTAATGTTAGAGATCCTAGAGAGTGTGAATGAACATATATGCCTAAAGTCCTACATCGCCAAAAATAAGTAAGTTTTCATGTTTATATAGTCTTTCCCTCAAACTCATATTGACCTTTAGGGTCAAGTAATTTTATACGAGGGGGAGGACCTATATAGCCATGAATTAACACGCACGCCGCCACCCGCCCGAACCTGGCCGGGTGCGGTAAACCGTGTTATATTTTTGCTGAAACGAAAACAAACGTTTTTCTGTTTAAAATCAAACAGTACAACTGTTTAAAGGAACACAGCTTTTCAAACGGAAGCAGCCGTTGCAAATAGGTGTTGCGAGTTTTTTAAACAGAAACAAAGTGTTGCGAATTACCGACGGATGTGACTGTTGATAATGATGTTGCGAATTACCAACGGATGTGACTGTTGCTAATGACTGCCAGATTCAAACAAACGGACGTGACCTTTCGAAGAGGCATGACCATTGACTGTTGGAGGCTATAAAAAGGAACAAAACCTGATCACTTTTATATCCGAATCATATACTCTTCTTCCTTCTCCTTCTGCCATCGAATCAAAGCAGTTTCTTTATATCACAGAGAGATCATACTGATCACAGTCTCGAGCAGAAAGATTCTGTTGTGTCTTGGAAAAATTGTGAATAAATGTTTTAACGAAATTGCTAAGGCAAGCCTCAGAATCCCCCTTTCTTTTCGCGTTCTACTGTTTACTGTCGCTGTTGTTCGTGTTTTCAAGTGCTGGTTGCTATTTTCATTCCCCTACTACTGCATCTTAAAATTTTTAAAATTCGGGGAATTTTCCTGAAAATAGAAAGTTGCGAACTTTCAGTTGTACTTTGTTTTCAGTTTTGCATTTTCTTTAATGTTTTCGATGCAACAGGAAATGGCAGCGGTAGAAATATCAAACAAAAGTGCTACTCATAACAGGCCCGATCCTTTTAAAGGAGATGGTGACGATTTTCATACATGGCAGAGTCAGATGCTATTCTATCTCACCACACTCGGTCTGCAAAGGTATCTCGAGGAGGAGGAACCAATGCTTGCACCAGGCCAAACCAAAGAAACGCACAAAGATGCGTTTCTTGCTGTTGATACATGTAAGCATTCCGACTTCATGTGCCGAAATTATATTCTGAACTGTCTAGACAAGATGTTATACAAAGTATATCAGCCTCTAAAGACAGCAAAGGCCTTTTGGAATGCACTTGCCGCAAAGTACAAGACGCAAAATGTGAGTCTAAAGAAATTCATTGTAGACAAATTCATGGACTACTAGATGATAGACTCCAAATCTGTGACTACTCAACTGCATGAACTTCAAATTATCATTCATGAACTTGAGTCAGAAGGCTATAAAGTTGGAGAATCTTTCTTGGTTGAAGCCATAACAGGGAAGTTGCCTCCATCATGGAAAAACTACCGCAACTATCTGAAGCATAAAAAGAAGGAAATCTCTTTACAGGATCTCATCGTCCGACTAAAGATTGAAGTAGATAACCGCGGAGTTACAAAATAAAGCGAGGAGGCATTTGTTACAGAAGGGTCAAAGAACAAAAGACACTTCAACAAAAACAAAAAGAAGAAGTTCTCACAGAAGAGAAAAGCTCTTGAAAACAAACCTAAAGTCAACAAACAAACCAAGAAGTTTAATGGCCAGTGATGGGTTTGTGGAAAAGCAGGACACGCCGCCAGAGATTGCAGACACAAGAAGGAACGCAAATCAGAGGCAAATATGGTGGACAACATGGAAGTGGATGAGTCCAACTTTTCAGTAGTTGTGTCTGAATGCAATTTAGTTCAGAACCCTGCACAATGGTGGGTAGACATAGGTGCTACTCGTCATGTTTGTTCCGACAAGTCCATGTTTTCTACTTACAAGAAGCTTGATCAGGAAGAAAAACTCTACATGAGTAATTCTGCAGTTTCAATGATCGAGGGCAGTGGCACAGTAATCCTCAAGTTTACTTCTGAAAAAACTGTTAAGTTGAATGACGTGCTTCATGTTCCAGACATAAGCAAGAATCTCATTTCTGGTTCAGTACTATCGAAGAAAGTATTCAAAATAGTTTTCGAGTCAGACAAGATGGTTCTGTCCAAGGCTGGAATGTACATAGGCATGAGTTATTTATGTGATGGCCTATTTAAGGCTAATATAGCCGTAGTCGGCAAAAACACTATGTATTCTGATTGTGTAATTAATAAAATTGAAATTTCTTACTTGGTTGAGCATGAAACTTTATTATGGCATGACAGGTTAGGACACATAAATTTTCGTAAAATGAAATCACTTGCCAACTTAGGATTAATTCCTAAATTTCAAGTAGATAAAAAATACAAATGTGAGACATGTGTAGAAGTAAAAATGGTCACAAAACCATTTCATACCGTTGATAGAAGTACTGAACTACTAGGGATGGTTCATACTGATTTATGTGATTTTAAATCATTACCTACAAGAGGTGGAAAAAGGTATTTTATCACATTTATTGACGACTATACACAATATTGCTATGTATATTTTTTAAACAGTAAAGATGAAGCAATTACATCGCTTATAAAATACAAAGCCGAAGTAGAAAATCAGCTTAATAGAAAGATCAAAATACTACGATCTGATCGAGGTGGAGAATATGAATCACCATTTGAACAAGTATGTGCCGAAAATGGTATAATTCATCAAAGAACAGCCCCATATTCACCACAACAAAATGGTATTGCCGAGAGAAAAAATAGAACATTAAAAGTAACTTCAGGCTTACCGACGAACTTGTGGGGGGAATCCCTACATATGTCTAATCATATATTAAACAGGGTTCCTCATAGCAAAATAGGAAAAATTCCATATGAGTTATGGAAAGGACACCTACCTAGTTTCAAATACCTCAAAGTGTGGGGGTGCTTGGCAAATGTTCCAGTTCCGCCTCCAAAAAAGTCAAACTAGGACCTAAAACTGTGGATTGCTACTATCTAGGCCCTGCTGAAATTAGTAGTGCCTACAGATGTATAGTTTTCAAGTCTGATATAAGTGACATCAATGTAAATACTGTAATTGAGTCAAGAGATGCCTCGTTCTTTGAAGATGTGTTCCTACATAAAAGAAACGATGAAAATCTTACCCCAAAAAGGACAAGAGACGATAAAGATAAACCACATGAAGATGAAACTCGTCGAGACAAAGATGAAGTTGAACCAAGAAGAAGCATAAGGGCTAGAACTTCCAAGTCATTTGGCTCGGAATTCCTAACTTATGTACAAGAATATGAACCTCAAACATATACAGAGGCAATGTCTTCTTCTGAATCTTCGTGTTGGAAAGAAGCAATCAAAAGTGAGATTGATTCAATTCTAAGTAATAAAACTTGGGAAATAGTTGATATTCCACCTGGAATAAAATCAATTAGTTGTAAATGGATTTTTAAGAAGAAAATGAAACCAGATGGCTCTATTGACAAATATAAAGCTAGATTAGTAGCTAAAGGATATCATCAAAAAGAAGATGTAGACTTCTTTGATACTTATTCACCGGTTACATGAATAACTTCTATAAGAATGTTAATAGCAATTGCATCCATCTATAATCTAGAGATTCATCAGATGAATGTAAAGACAACATTCTTAAATGGAGATCTCGATGAGGAGATTTGCATGGAGCAACCCGAGGGTTTTATTTCTAAAGGAAATGAAAACAAGGTATGTCGAATAGTGAAATCACTATATGGACTTAAACAAGCTCCAAAACAACGGCACGAAAATTTGATAATGTCATGATGAGAAATGGTTTTCGTATAAAGGAATGTCATATATGTGTTTATTACAAACAAGTTGGACAATCATATGTAATGGTCTATATGTTGACAATATGCTGATCTTTGGTCCTAACAAAACAGTAATAGAGACCATAAAGAAGATGTTAATCAAAAATTTCGATATGAAAAACTTAGGAGTTGTAGACGTTATTTTAGGAATCAAAATAATAAGAACACCTAATGGAATTAAATTATCTCAGTCACATTATTTAGACAAAGTGATTGAAAATTTTCAAGACTATGGAATTAAAAGAGTGAGGACACCTTTTAATCCATCAGAAGTACTGCATAAAACACTGATGAGAGTGTAATGCAACTGGAATACTCTCATGTAATAGGATGCTTAATGTATCTCATGAACTGCACTAGACCGGATATCACTTATGCAGTAAGTTGACTAAGCAGGTATACAAGTAACCTAGGAAAGGAACACTGGAACACACTAATGAAAGTGTTGGGATACTTAAAGAATAGCACTAATATTTTCTTACATTACGGAAAATATCCTGCTGTCTTAGAAGGATATAGTGATGCAAACTGGATTGCAGATTCAGAGGAATCGAAATCCACAAGTTGTTATGTCTTCACCCTTGCAGGAGCAGCATTGTCATGGAAATATACTAAACAAACATGTATAGCTCGATCCACTATGAAATCTGAGTTCATTGCATTAGATAAAGTAGGCGAAGAAGCAGAATGACTTCGTCAATTCTTAGAAGATATTCCATTTTGGTCCAAACCTGTAACGGCCATATGTATTCACTGCGATAACCAAGCGACTTTAAGTAGAGCGCATAACTTTGTGTATAATGGAAAATCACGACACATTCGTCGACGCCACAACACAGTTAGGCAGTTATTCTCTAATGGAACTATTTCCATTGATTATGTAAGAACCAAAGATAACCTAGCGGATCCATTTACTAAAGGTTTATCAAGAGAGAACATCGATTGTGCATCGAGGGGAATGCGTTTAAAAATCTAAAACAAAAAAGAGCTACCTTATACGGAAACCTTTCCTAGCGACTGGAGATCTTACGGACTAGGATCAATAGTGATGCAGCGCGAGATAAAGATGATGCAGCGTGAGATAAAATCGCTTCCCTGAATTGCGAAGCCCTAGATCGCGAAGCCATAGGTCGCGGAGCCCTAAGTCGCGGACGAACAGAATTCATAGGTCGCTCCAGTCTAGGTCGCTCCTTGTAACGACCCTAAATTTTGAACGAATTAAATTGAGAATATTTAATTAATTTTAAATATTTGGACGATGATTTAATTTGAATCCCCGATTGAACTTTGAAATTTGCAATTAACTTTAAAATTTAATCGATTGAATGCTGAATAAAAATTTGAATCTTCAATTTAAAGTTGAAGAAAAATATTTCGAAAGTTTTTAAATTTCGTATTGATAAAACTGAAGGTAATTGAAGCTTCAGAATCGAGTTCGAAACTGTTTTGATCAGTTTTGAAATTTATATCGTTAAACCGATATTTAAAAATAGTCATTTTTCAAACAGTCTCGGAATTCGACGAAACCAGTCCCATTGGGTCCGTAATATTGTATTATTGTCGGATTTCCAATTTCGTATTTTTTGGAGTTAATCTGTGAGCGTACGAAGTATAAACACATTCAGATTTTAGAACGAATTCAAATTAAAATTTTAAATTTATATTAATTAACAACACCACATATCTCCTTTAATCACGCCTAAAATTTCGCCTAATACCACGCAAAGAATCACGGAAGAAAATCGTGTCAAGCAGGCTGAGATCATTTTTAAAATAACCATCTTCCTCTCGTCAGTTTAAATCAAGAAATGAACGAAGGAAAAAGAAGAAAAGGGGAAAATCGTTCAAAATAAAAATCGACCGCCTCGTTTGAAATCGCGAGCGACCTATTCTCCTCCCTTTCTACTTCAATTTGATTCACGAAATCGAATCGTTGTCTTCGGTCAGGTCGCGTTCTGGAAGAGTCTTCGAGGGTTGTTGGCGGCGATTTAGGCTTGGGATCGGAGACGCAGTGTTCAAGGGGGGCGGTGCAAGTGGTGTAGGGCTGCAGGTGGATGGGCTCGAGGCCGGCATCGCGACTTCGTGGGCGAGCGAACTGGCGCGCGCGTGGATTCTCGAGCGCGATAGGGTATGTCAGCGGCAAAGCGGAGGGAGGCGATCGAATTTCGTGGCCGGTTGTTCGACAAGGCTTTGGGTTCGCGATGGTGAGCGCGAGCAGACTGGAAGGCGACTCAGGCGATGGTGGCGACATTCGCAGTGAGGTATATTTCGTTCATTCTTTGCACTTTAAAAATTTAACTCAGTTTTATAAATATAAACAGGAAAATTTATTTATATATGTATAAATCTGGATAAAATATATAGATGTAATTTAAAGAGTATTAAAGAGTCTTAAAGTAAGAATATAGATATATATATATATGTAGAATTTTATATGCAGAAATTTAAATCCAATTTTTATTCTCTAAAAACAGTGAATATACCTATATATGATCTCATGAAAATAAAAATGATAATGGATATATTATAAAGGTAGTTTTAAGTTTAATAAAACTTATTTGATTTTTTTTTAGTAAAGATATATTGGAAGATTTATAAATACGAAAATAGATAAGGTTTGAAATTACAGAGATTTTTGAATATTGAAAATTTGTCTAAAATGAAAATAATTGACTAAGTTAATTCCTTTTGTTTAAGTAACTTATTTAGAATTTATATTAGCTGCTAAAAATAATTTAAAGAAAGAGAACTTAGTTTTAAAATTTTAAATTGGAGATTAGTTAAATTATTAAAGGAGAAGTTGTCAATTAAAACTATCATAACGGAAATTCGATAGTTCGATTTAAATTCGAATGTTAATAAATTTATATGATTGTTATACAAGGTATAAATCAAGAAAATCAATCTGGAATGGAAAATGGATGGCAAAACTAAAAGCTAAGGTGAGATCTTCTCACTCAGATTTAAAAATTGATTTCAGTTATTGATTGATGATTTGATTGCTATTGGATGTGTGATATTAGATATAATAGGATATATCTATATATATAGCAATATATACATATTGGCATATGTATATATTGGATTGATGATTTCCCGCCTCGTATAGCGGATGAAACCATATTGCGCCGTTAGTAAGCGGATTTTTATAAAACCTATATACCGCGATAATTCCGTACTGGAGCGGAATTGGTATTGTGCTAACATCTTTGGATGCAGGGAAACAGGTTGGAGGGATCCAACTGGACCCCTCACATTGATTGAATTTATTTCTACTGTGATGTGTTAATTGGTGAATGATTATTGATGTTATTAATCATATTGATGTCTGGAAATGGTTTGAAAGCTAAAATTTAGCTGAATGGATGTTTGATATCATTGGATTCCAAAAATAAATGAAATTGAATTTTTGAAATCAAAATAGAAATTTTTAAGTAAATAAATTTTTAGAAATTGAATAAATTCGAAGAAAGGAATTTTAAAGTATAAAAAAGTTAATTTTTATATTCTTATCGAATTAATTCCAGAATCAAGTGAAAACGTTAAATAAATGAATTTCGTATAATAGTGATTTTAAATTGAAGAATTTAATTAAAATTTGGATTTCTAAATAGTTGGAAAAAGATAAAAGGGATTTATTTTCTTTAAGAGGAATTTGTTTAAAATGAAATATGTTGGAAGTCCAATTATAAATTTAATTGGCAAATTGAAACAAGTTTAGAAAAAATCAATATAAAATGATTTGGGATGGGAAATTAATTTAGAAATGAATATTGAAATTGATTTGGTATTGAAGTAAAATTAGAAATCAATTTGGGATTTGATTTTGGGGTTAAAAGTGAATATTTGGGAATGTGGATTTAAAAATGGAAATGATGTTAAAATGGGTTTATTTACAGTTTGTAAAGTTTAAAAGAACGATTTCTTTTAAAATAAATAAATTATAAGTATTTAACTTATAATATGGATTTTTGATGTATACGTTGAGTTATAAAATTGAATGGGTCATTAAAGGAAATTTATAAAGTCGAAGTTGTTATTAAAAAGAGAAATGGAATTTATAAACGTGTTTATAAATTCGAAATAGATGGAATGTGATAAATTTAATATAGAAGGTTATTAAAGAAGTTATATTCACGATTTTGGACGGTGAATATATTGTTAATAAAATGGATTTATTTTTGAAGAAGTGATATAAAAAAAAATGAAGTTAAACATTTTAAAGATGTTTTAAAATGTATTATGAATCGAAATCATAGATTTCAACATTCATTGTTGAAATAGACATTTTCGAAAAATAAGGAAATGGTGGACTATAACACTGTTGTTATAGTAAATGATTTCCGAAAGGAAATATTTTATCTAGTATTGGGATTTATATATCTATCTTAAAAATTCGAATCCCTATACTAGTGATTTTGAGTCGTCGTAACGATATTTTATGTAACATTCGTTTTGACTCAAATAGATGTTGTTAAAAAGAATGATTTCATTAAAGAATGAATATGTACTTAATATTGATTTAAGTATATCGAATATTTTCAAATGTTGAAAATAAATGATTTGTGAACTACTTATTTTCAAATAAGTATGGGAATGTTTTTCCAATATGAAATGAACTGTTTTGAGATTTTATCTTTTAAAGATAATTTGAAATGTGGAAATTGATTTGAAATTGTTTTCAAATGATTAAGTGTGGAAATTTTATATCTAGTAAAAGATATTTTGGAAGATAAAATAATTTGGAAAATTATTTGGAATCTGATGATGTTGCGCATCTTTATTGATAGTTAAATAACCGACTATCAATAATTACCTCAGATAGGTATTTGTTGTGAATTGGATGAATTTGAATGCCACACTTATTTTTAAATAAGCGCTCACTATTCGGGTTAGCCGGGAAAGGACCATGGGGTCGTATAACCCATTCTGAATATGTGATACGTCGTTGTGGATCGCATTTGCTATATTACAGCATGATAGGGGGTTCTCGCTTCGCAGTTTGGTGGCGAACGGGGGACTCTTACCCCTACATGTCCCTAAGAGGGATGGGTTGGTTAGGCGAAGGCCGTGACAGTCGAGAGGCTGGCCGTAAAAGTAAATGCGAGGTGCCAATGTAAGCCACGGTGGGACTGGGATGGTTGCAAAGCCTACCGGTGGCCGCTGTCTTTGGGATGTTACATTTGGTATCAGAGCATATGGTTAAGCGACAACCCTGCTCTGTTGGGTGTTACTCATTAGAGATAGAGTCAGCAGTGCTTTAGAATGAGTTGAGTGTAATAATAGATACGAGTGCGTATTTGTTAGTGAATATAAAAGTTGTTTTATATTGTGATGATTGGTTTGTTGAGTGGTATATGGATTCTGGTCGGTATTGTTCGTACAACTCTATCGATAGGGGTCTCTAAACACTTGAATAGAACAATTCGGCACAATATTGTTTTAAATAGGGTAAATGAGATAATTTTACCCAAAACTATTTTTGTATAGAAAAGAAATGTTTTTCTATAAAGTACTATAGTATGTGGTTGCATCGATGTTAGGAAGTAATAATGGTAAATTATTATCATTGAAATTGAATAAGAAATTGAAATCGTAACTCCAAAGTTAAGAAATAAATTCACATACGAATGAAATTTGAGAATATAAATTATAAATGTGATTTGTAATTTGAAACGGAATTCCAGAGGAGTGTTTGGAAATGTTTTGAAAAGAATTTGAAAATTTTGGGGATTTGGAAAGTTTAAATTCCTTTTTGATTTGAAAATGAATTTCAAAGGTTTGAAAAGTATTTTAGAGAGATAAAAGCTCTAAACTCTTTTCGGTCGCTGGAAAATAACTTCGATGATGACCGCGGCATCGTTGGTGTTCATTTTTGGGTTTCCAAAAGAGGAATTGCTGCCAAATTGTTTTTAAATGGAAGTTGTTTTGAAAAATTTGGATTTTTGTTTTAGGAAATTCAAAGGATAATTTGAATTATTTTCAAAAATGGTTTTGAAAAGGTTGATTCTGGAATCCTATTTAAAATATTTATTGGATTACTAAATGAATTGATAACTTATACAAGTTGAGTTTTGATAGAATAAATTTAACTTAAAAGACGGAGTTAAATTAAAGTAAAGTACTAAAATAAAATTAGTGAGCAAAACTAATTAAAATGAATTGAATTGTTATAAATGAAAGGTGAATTAAAATCTATATCGAATTGGAAATCCAGTTAAATGTAATGTGTACATGGAATATTTATATTGAACCTAAGAAATGAAGAGTGAAATTCTTAAGTAAAATTTGATATTGAAATTATTCTAAGTTGATGATTGAATGAAGATAAAATTGGAATTGAAACTGAATGTTGAAAACAAATGTGAATAAATGAATTAGAATTGAAATGAATTAGTAATTGGAACTAATTTAAAATAATCAGTTATGAATAAAAGATAATTGATAAAATTCAATATTCAGAAGTTAAACTGAACCCAAAGTAGATTGGAATTGTGAATTGAATTCGAATGAGAAATTGAAATGTGAAATGTAATTCAAATGAAATTTGAAATGAAAAATTGAATGGATGTAACTTCAATAGTAAGCTAAAAAGGGTATAAGCAGTTTATATTGAAAATTTTGTAATCGAATTTGCAAAATAGTTTGAATGCTGTAACTAGATATAATGGCTAGTAGGATATACAGGTATAAAGGAATTGGAATTTGATTTCGAAGGTAAATTTGAATTGCTCGAAAAAGGTATGTATTTGAGTTTTAATATGAGTTTTTGATGATTTCTCTCTAGCCGCTTGGCTTTTTCTTTTTCTTTTTGAAATCTGAGAGTCCGTAGGGATGTTTTGTAGTCGTGCCGTATTAGCCGCGCAAAGGAGACGCTGGCGAAATTTTTCGGAAATTTAGGGTGTTAGAAAATTTTTGAGAAAATTTGAAAGTTTAAATTTGAATTTAAACTTAAATTTGAATTATTAAGTAAACAATGTTGTTTGGAAACTTATAATTTGAGTTGGAAAAGCTAGTTGAATTAATAACGGATCTTTAGTAGAAAGATTTGTTTTGAAAATTTGATAAAACTATTAGAGGTTGAAAAGTAGTAGACGAGTTAAGGACCACTTTTCCTAACTTGTAATTTCGAGGACGAAATTCTTTTAAGGAGGGAAGTCTGTAACGACCCTAAATTTTGAACGAATTAAATTGAGAATATTTAATTAATTTTAAATATTTGGACGATGATTTAATTTGAATCCCCGATTGAACTTTGAAATTTGCAATTAACTTTAAAATTTAATCGATTGAATGCTGAATAAAAATTTGAATCTTCAATTTAAAGTTGAAGAAAAATATTTCGAAAGATTTTAAATTTCGTATTGATAAAACTGAAGGTAATTGAAGCTTCAGAATCGAGTTCGAAACTGTTTTGATCAGTTTTGAAATTTATATCGTTAAACCGATATTTAAAAATAGTCATTTTTCAAACAGTCTCGGAATTCGACGAAACCAGTCCCATTGGGTCCGTAATATTGTATTATTGTCGGATTTCCAATTTCGTATTTTTTGGAGTTAATCTGTGAGCGTACGAAGTATAAACACATTCAGATTTTAGAACGAATTTAAATTAAAATTTTAAATTTATATTAATTAACAACACCACATATCTCCTTTAATCACGCCTAAAATTTCGCCTAATACCACGCAAAGAATCACGGAAGAAAATCGTGTCAAGCAGGCTGAGATCATTTTTAAAATAACCATCTTCCTCTCGTCAGTTTAAATCAAGAAATGAACGAAGGAAAAAGAAGAAAAGGGGAAAATCGTTCAAAATAAAAATCGACCGCCTCGTTTGAAATCGCGAGCGACCTATTCTCCTCCCTTTCTACTTCAATTTGATTCACGAAATCGAATCGTTGTCTTCGGTCAGGTCGCGATCTGGAAGAGTCTTCGAGGCTTGTTGGCGGCGATTTAGGCTTGGGATCGGAGACGCAGTGTTCAAGGGGGGCGGTGCAAGTGGTGTAGGGCTGCAGGTGGATGGGCTCGAGGCCGGCATCGCGACTTCGTGGGCGAGCGAACTGGCGCGCGCGTGGATTCTCGAGCGCGATAGGGTATGTCAGCGGCAAAGCGGAGGGAGGCGATCGAATTTCGTGGCCGGTTGTTCGACAAGGCTTTGGGTTCGCGATGGTGAGCGCGAGCAGACTGGAAGGCGACTCAGGCGATGGTGGCGACATTCGCAGTGAGGTATATTTCGTTCATTCTTTGCACTTTAAAATTTTAACTCAGTTTTATAAATATAAACAGGAAAATTTATTTATATATGTATAAATCTGGATAAAATATATAGATGTAATTTAAAGAGTATTAAAGAGTCTTAAAGTAAGAATATATATATATATATATATATGTAGAATTTTATATGCAGAAATTTAAATCCAATTTTTATTCTCTAAAAACAGTGAATATACCTATATATGATCTCATGAAAATAAAAATGATAATGGATATATTATAAAGGTAGTTTTAAGTTTAATAAAACTTATTTGATTTTTTTAGTAAAGATATATTGGAAGATTTATAAATACGAAAATAGATAAGGTTTGAAATTACAGAGATTTTTGAATATTGAAAATTTGTCTAAAATGAAAATAATTGACTAAGTTAATTCCTTTTGTTTAAGTAACTTATTTAGAATTTATATTAGCTGCTAAAAATAATTTAAAGAAAGAGAACTTAGTTTTAAAATTTTAAATTGGAGATTAGTTAAATTATTAAAGGAGAAGTTGTCAATTAAAACTATCATAACGGAAATTCGATAGTTCGATTTAAATTCGAATGTTAATAAATTTATATGATTGTTATACAAGGTATAAATCAAGAAAATCAATCTGGAATGGAAAATGGATGGCAAAACTAAAAGCTAAGGTGAGATCTTCTCACTCAGATTTAAAAATTGATTTCAGTTATTGATTGATGATTTGATTGCTATTGGATGTGTGATATTAGATATAATAGGATATATCTATATATATAGCAATATATACATATTGGCATATGTATATATTGGATTGATGATTTCCCGCCTCGTATAGCGGATGAGACCCTATTGCGCCGTTAGTAAGCGGATTTTTATAAAACCTATATACCGCGATAATTCCGTACTGGAGCGGAATTGGTATTGTGTTAACATCTTTGGATGCAGGGAAACAGGTTGGAGGGATCCAACTGGACCCCTCACATTGATTGAATTTATTTCTACTGTGATGTGTTAATTGGTGAATGATTATTGATGTTATTAATCATATTGATGTCTGGAAATGGTTTGAAAGCTAAAATTTAGCTGAATGGATGTTTGATATCATTGGATTCCAAAAATAAATGAAATTGAATTTTTGAAATCAAAATAGAAATTTTTAAGTAAATAAATTTTTAGAAATTGAATAAATTCGAAGAAAGGAATTTTAAAGTATAAAAAAGTTAATTTTTATATTCTTATCGAATTAATTCCAGAATCAAGTGAAAACGTTAAATAAATGAATTTCGTATAATAGTGATTTTAAATTGAAGAATTTAATTAAAATTTGGATTTCTAAATAGTTGGAAAAAGATAAAAGGGATTTATTTTCTTTAAGAGGAATTTGTTTAAAATGAAATAAGTTGGAAGTCCAATTATAAATTTAATTGGCAAATTGAAACAAGTTTAGAAAAAATCAATATAAAATGATTTGGGATGGGAAATTAATTTAGAAATGAATATTGAAATTGATTTGGTATTGAAGTAAAATTAGAAATCAATTTGGGATTTGATTTTGGGGTTAAAAGTGAATATTTGGGAATGTGGATTTAAAAATGGAAATGATGTTAAAATGGGTTTATTTACAGTTTGTAAAGTTTAAAAGAACGATTTCTTTTAAAATAAATAAATTATAAGTATTTAACTTATAATATGGATTTTTGATGTATACGTTGAGTTATAAAATTGAATGGGTCATTAAAGGAAATTTATAAAGTCGAAGTTGTTATTAAAAAGAGAAATGGAATTTATAAACGTGTTTATAAATTCGAAATAGATGGAATGTGATAAATTTAATATAGAAGGTTATTAAAGAAGTTATATTCACGATTTTGGACGGTGAATATATTGTTAATAAAATGGATTTATTTTTGAAGAAGTGATATAAAAAAAATGAAGTTAAACATTTTAAAGATGTTTTAAAATGTATTATGAATCGAAATCATAGATTTCAACATTCATTGTTGAAATAGACGTTTTCGAAAAATAAGGAAATGGTGGACTATAACACTGTTGTTATAGTAAATGATTTCCGAAAGGAAATATTTTATCTAGTATTGGGATTTATATATCTATCTTAAAAATTCGAATCCCTATACTAGTGATTTTGAGTCGTCGTAACGATGTTTTACGTAACATTCGTTTTGACTCAAATAGATGTTGTTAAAAAGAATGATTTCCTTAAAGAATGAATATGTACTTAATATTGATTTAAGTATATCAAATATTTTCAAATGTTGAAAATAAATGATTTGTGAACTACTTATTTTCAAATAAGTATGGGAATGTTTTTCCAATATGAAATGAACTGTTTTGAGATTTTATCTTTTAAAGATAAATTGAAATGTGGAAATTGATTTGAAATTGTTTTCAAATGATTAAGTGTGGAAATTTTATATCTAGTAAAAGATATTTTGGAAGATAAAATAATTTGGAAAATTATTTGGAATCTGATGATGTTGCGCATCTTTATTGATAGTTAAATAACCGACTATCAATAATTACCTCAGATAGGTATTTGTTGTGAATTGGATGAATTTGAATGCCACACTTATTTTTAAATAAGCGCTCACTATTCGGGTTAGCCGGGAAAGGACCATGGGGTCGTATAACCCATTCCGAATATGTGATACGTCGTTATGAATCGCATTTGAAGACCGGTGTTGAAGACCGGATATTTTTGAAAACGGAAGGATTACCGTCGAGTTACTCTACATCGGCTGATCTCCGATTTAGAGGTTTTATCACCCTTAGTGACGGGAATTCCTGACGTGATTGAAAATTATCCGGATATGCAAGGGCTTCGTGAGAAGTGCCTTCGGTTCTGTTCGATCCCAGAACAGACTTGTATGGATTGTGTGTCTGACGTTACAATTTGAGATATAAAGCTGATTTCTTTCAAATACATTTCTGTTGGTGGCGGAGAATTTATTCTCTTAGCTTAACACCCTTCTCTGAGACGTACGAGCTTAGAGGTTATGTAGTTGAAATTCATCAGCGATATATCCCAATTTGGTAACGTGGCATACTGAGTGTTGCTGTGAAATGATCAGTGTTTGATCATTTGTGATATGATCATTTGTTTGATCTTATATCTTTGTGATCATAGGTTGATCATTTTGTTTGACCCGAAGCAGGGCTTTTTGAGAAAGCGTAGCTTTGTGGACGAGACTTCGTCGAGCCTCACACCCCGGAAATGGTCAAAACAGGAAGGATGCAGCAAGGTTCTAGGGAGTAGCGCCCCTTAGTATATGTCATTCCTTCTGGATAGAGGTGGTATCATGGTATGGAGCCCAGATACTTAACCTATGTGGTTGCTGCATTATTATCTATGTGGTTTGTTGGAAATCGGGGATCCTCGGGAAGATCGGTTACGATCGGGGGATGGCATACGCGTGTCGGTAGTTACCTATTTTTGCAGAGGTAACCCGGCCTTGTGTTGGCAGAGATCCGGTTAGGTTCTCGGGTCGTCTATTCCAGGGACGTACCCATCGTGGATAGGAAGTTCCTTAGCCTGACCATTTGTTGGAAATCCAAACTCCAATACGAACTTTGTACGGTATTAGTTGTAGAACCTGCCATTTACGTACGGTGGTCACCACTGTTTAGATGGTAGCTATAGTAGGCATACGATACTGGTCGTATGTTGGCTAAGATTAATATTATACTTTCGAAATGATTTCTACACTATGCACTAATAATAATATCAAAAATGATTTGATTTTGCGTAGTAAGCATCTTTGACTATCATAAGAAGAAATCTCCTCCAATTCTGCGTTTGCATTGTGTGTGTGGTGGGAGGTCTTATGGTAGTTTCATTTTCCAAAAGCATTTCGAATTGACTTTAAAAATTATTTTGTTGTTATAAAGAATAACTGTTTTACGATCTCACACCAGTCACCATGACTGACTCGGAGTTTATTGTTTCCCTTCTAAACTCTGGGTGCCCACCAATTTCCACACGGGCAGTCTAGAGTTAGGTTATCAGGATATTCTGGATATTCTGGAGCTTTGGAGATAAGCTGGATGGCGAGACGTAGTATTTGTATCTGATAGTATTTATTTCGCTGTGTATTCTGTATGAGGACAAGTTTATATAACTGTCCATTGTTGTATATTGACTCTGATTGATGTATGTATAAACTGATAAAATTCTTTGTTTAAAAGATTACTGATTTATCTATTATATATTGTTCCGCTGCGATGTGTAAGATTCTGATATTGTTTTCTGTTCTGATGTTGTTCTGTTGTTCTTCTTTCTTTTTCTTGTTCTACTTTTTTCTTCTTTCTTAAAACCATAACTTTTCGGGTTTCCGGCATTCGATGGCTCAGCAGTCGATAAAGTGAGTATCGATGTTGAATTTTCGAAAGTCGAAAATTTTCGGGATGTTACACTCCTCCTCCTTAAGTCGCGGCGAAACCCTAGGTCGCTCCAGCCTTATCTCGCGAAGCCTAGGTCGCGAGCGAGCTTCTTTATGTCGCTGAACTCCAATTAAGTCGCGAAGCTTCTACGTCGCGAATTCCTTAGGTCGTGAGCAGATGTTCCAGAGTTTCTTAAGTCGCGAATTGCTTATGTCGCTGTCGAGTTTTTTAAGTCGCTCCTGGATGCTGAAGATTTCTTATGTCGCGAACGACATTCCAGTTAGGTCGCGAAGCTTAGATCGCTGAAGCTTAGGTCGCTATTTTCTGATGCCTTGTTTCTTAAGTCACTTTGTTTTGTTAAGTCGTATGATGTGTAACTCGTTTGTCGTTATGTCGTTATTTGTTATGTCGCACTGTTTGTTAAGTCGTTTGTGATGTATTTGTTAAGTCGTTTGTGATGTATTTGTTAAGTCGTTGTTGTTATGTCGTATGTCGAATGTGTTGTAATTTCCTATAAATAGGGGTGTGTTGTCATTTGTAAAGGAGTTGAATGTTGAATAAAAATTAGTTTGTGCTTTGTGCCACCATTTGTAAAGGAGTTGAGTGTTATCTCCTTTCTCCATCTTCGGATATTCGAGTGCGCTCGAATCAACGAACTTGAAGCCGATTCACGGAATCTCATGCGCGAGATCAACGTCGAAGAATCGTAGATCTTCTAACGCGGTATCGTGCGTGATCAATGTGTTGAAGATAGCTAGAATCTGGTATCTCGAGAGATCAACGGATTTGGGCACTTGGATATCTTCAATTCATCGATTCATTTTGTTTCACCGATTCATTTTCCGTGAATTCATCAATTCGTGAGTTGTGTGATCCTGTAGGCTGCGTCATTTGGTATCAGAGCGAGGAGACGAACTTTTCCAAGTTCGTTGGGTGTGAAGTTTCGAGATTTCAAGTTTGTGTTTGGATTTGTTGAAGATTTGACAATGCCTCCAAGAAGAGTTAATCGTCATCAGAATGTTGCAGATGTGTATCGAAGAAAAGATGCTGAACAAATGGAGCAACGAATTAGTGATAAATTCAATAAGAAGTTTGATGAGGGAATTGGTAGATTGGAAAGGCTCATGATGGATATGAATCAAACTCGACAAAGAGCATCGCCAGGTTCAAATCAAGGTGGACATAGAATTTCGCCGTCAAATTCCAAGAGGAGAAGAATGTCACCACCATCGGATCGGGAAAGAAGAGAACCGTCAGTTTCGGGAGAAAGAGACGTGCGTGGTAGCAGAAATGTTGATGGTCAGAATCGACATCGACATACGTCAGATTTGGAGGAATCCAGTGATAGTGGTAGTAGCTCTTGTCGAAACCGTGGCCAAGGGCGAAATCAAAATAGAGATTCCAAAGATGATCGTCGATGGGAGTCGGGGATGAAAACAGAGATTCCAGAATTCAAAGGGGGAATGCTAGCGGAAGAGTTTCTGGATTGGTTATCAAATGTTGAAGAAATTTTTGACTTCAAGAAAGTACCCGAGCATCGTAGAGTTAAGTTGGTTGCTACACGATTGAGGGGAAGAGCTATGGCATGGTGGCAACAAACTAAACTTACACGGGAAAGAATGTGAAAGTCAAAGATTGTTTCATGGGAAAAGATGAAGAAGTTGATGAAGGCTACTTTCTTACCTTATAATTATCAGTCTCTTATGTATCAGCGCTTACAGAATTTGAGACAAGGGACAAAGTCGGTAAATGATTATGCAGATGAGTTTTATCAACTGATTGCTAGAAACGATATCATGGAAACGGAGGAACAGTTGACATCCAGATTTGTTGGAGGATTGAGAATGCAAATTCAGGATATGGTAAATATGTTTGATCCGAGATCCGTTGCTGAAGCACACCAGAAGGCTCTAGCTTGGGAGAAGCAAGGTAGAAGAGGAGGTGGTGCGTTTACCAGTTCGAGCAATCAGGTGAAGGGGGCTAGTAACAATACTAATGTTTCAAAGGCTGTTAGTAAACCGGTTGTCAATGAAGCTGCTAAGACCAATGTCAACAACAATTTCAAGTGTTATAACTGTCAGGAGTTTGGTCATAAGAGCAATGAATGCCCGAAGCCTAAGAAGCGAGCGATGGTTGCTGAGGTTGAGGATGAGGATGCAGAAGTAGAATGTTCCAATTCACCACAGGTTGAGGAGGAAGAAGAATTATTGACGGGAGACGAGGGATATTCTTTAATGATGAGGAGATCTTGCTTGACGCCAAAGCAGGAAGAGGAGACTAGTTGGTTGAGAAGTAATATTTTTCAGTCGACACGCACTATTTTGGGAAACGTTTGTATGTTTGTTATCGATGCAGGGAGTTGTGATAACATCATCTCTACAGAAGCCGTAAAGAAGTTGGCGTTAAAGACAGAGAAGCATTCCAAACCCTACAAATTGGCTTGGCTGAGGAAAGGTGGGGAAGTGAGGTTGGTCGAAGAGCTTGTGTAAATTTTTCCATCAGAAAGAAGTATGAGGATGAAATTTGGTGTGACGTGGTGGATATGGATGTATGTCATTTATTGTTGGGAAGACCGTGGCAGTTCGATAGAGCCGTGCAACATGATGGTAGGACTAACTGCTATAGTTTCATGTTCGATGGCACTAGAATCACTTTAGTTCCTAAAAGACGACAACAAAGTGAAAGCAAGTTGGAGGAAATCGAGGAACTAAAGACTCTGTTATCTTTGAAGGAATTTGTCAAAGAAGTAGAGGATAGCCCTGAAGTATTTCTGTTGATTGGACGTGAAAGTAGTGAAGCGGTTGAAATTCCTGAGGAAGTTAAGCCAGTGTTGAAGGAATTTGAAGATGTGTTTCCTGAAGAATTACCAAAAGAGTTACCACCGTTGAGAGACATACAACACCAGATTGATCTTGTTCCGGGAGCTGTGTTACCACATAGACCACATTATAGAATGAGTTCAAAGGAGCACGAAGAGTTGAGAAGGCAGGTGGAAGAGTTACTTGAACAAGGGCGCGTAAAAGAAAGTTTAAGTCCTTGTGCAGTACCAGCCTTGTTAGTGCCAAAGAAGGATGGAACTTGGAGAATGTGTACAGATAGTCGAGCACTAAACAAGATTACGGTGAAGTACAGATTCCCGATGCCAAGATTGGACGACTTGTTAGATCAGTTGAGTGGAGCTGCTATCTTTTCAAAGATTGATCTGAAGAGTGGGTATCATCAGATTCGAATTCGACCAGGGGATGAATGGAAGACGGCCTTCAAGACACGGGAGTGGTTGTATGAATGGCTGGTTATGCCATTTGGTCTTTCGAATGCACCTAGTACTTTTATGCGAGTGATGAATCAGATCTTTCGACCATTTATTGGAAAGTTCGTGGTGGTATACTTTGATGATATATTGATATACAGTGGAAGCAAAGAAGAGCATCTACAACACTTGCGGGAAGTGTTGATGATACTTCGTCAGGAGCAATTTTACGCGGCAACAAAGAAGTGCATGTTCATGACGCACAGTGTTTTGTTCTTGGGGTATGTATTGTCCAAGGAAGGTATCCAGGTGGATCAAAGTAAAGTTGAAGCAATCAAGGATTGGCCACAACCCAGGACTGTAACTGAAGTGAGAAGTTTCCATGGTTTGGCATCATTCTACCGAAGGTTTATTCCACATTTCAGTAGCGTGATGGCACCAGTGATAGATTGTATGAAAGGAAAGCAGTTTGTGTGGACTGAAGAGGCTGATTCTGCTTTCCAACAGATCAAGACACTCTTGACTACAACACCGATTCTTAGATACCCGGATTTTCAGTTACTATTTGAGCTAGATACTGATGCGTCTAAAGTAGGAATTAGTGTTGTGTTAAGTCAAAAGGGTCGTCCAATTGCTTATTTTAGCGAGAAACTTTCTGGAGCCAAGACAAGATACAGTACCTATGACTTGGAGTTCTATGCTATTGTCCAAGCCATAAAGCATTGGAGACACTATTTGTTTCATAAAGAGTTTGTGTTATATACTAACCATGAAACATTGAAACATTTGCAGGGACAGGATAAGATTGCAGCCAGGCATGCTTCATGGATCGCATACTTGCAACAGTTTACATTTGTTGTAAAGCATAAGTCGGGAGTTACAAATCGTGTGGAAGACACATTGAGTAGAAGAAATCATTTGTTGACTACGATGAGAGTTGAAGTGACGGGGTTTGATGTATTTCCAGATTTGTTTGTTGAGGATCCTTACTTTGCCAAGATTGTACATGAAGTCGAGAAAGGGAGGACGAATGAGTATGTGTTGGTAGAAGGTTTTCTATTTAAGGGAAATCGGTTGTGTATACCAGAATGCAGTTTGCGAATGAAGATTGTGAAGGAATTGCATGAAGAAGGTCATGTGGGAAGAGATCGTACCTTGCAGTTGATTTCTCAATCATATTTTTGGCCTTCCATGAGGAAAGAAGTTGAAAGGTTTGTGCAGAGATGTCACATATGTCAAGTTTCCAAAGGGACAGCTACGAATACAGGATTGTATATGCCATTGCCCGTGCCTACTAGACCATGGGTTGATGTTAGCATGGATTTCGTTTTGGGTTTGCCAAGAACTCAACGAGGAAATGATTCTATATATGTTGTGGTGGATAGATTTTCGAAGATGGCACATTTCATAGCTTGTAAGAAGACCGCCGATGCAGTCCGTGTTGCTCAATTGTTCTTTAAAGAGGTTTATCGACTACATGAGCTACCCGAGTCTATTGTTTCTGACCGCGATACTCGATTTCTAAGTCATTTTTGGTTGAGTCTGTGGAAGATGGTGGGGACTAAGCTGAATTTTAGTAGCGTCTATCATCCACAAACGGATGGGCAAACGGAAGTGGTGAAAAGATCTTTGGGAAACTTGTTGAGATGTCTTGTGAAGGATAATTTGAAGAGCTGGGATGTGAAATTATGTCAGGCAGAATTCGCACATAATCGTGCCATTAATCGAAGTACTGGATTCAGTCCATTTCAAGTGGTATATTCAGCAATTCCGAAGGGACCGTTGGATTTGTCGACAGTTCCACTTCAGAAAGGGGTTGTTAAACGAGCTTGTGATTTCGTGAATGAGTTGCAGGAGTGTCACAGGATTGTTCATGAATGATTGCTTAAATCAAACGAGAAGTATAAGCAATTGGCAGATAAGAAGCGAAGGAGTGTGGACTTCAAAGAGGGTGATTTTGTTTACGCGGTATTGACGAAAGATCATTTTCCAGTTGGAACTTACAACAAGTCGAAAGCTCGAAAGATTGGTCCAGTAGAAATCTTGAAGAAGATCAATGATAATGCGTATCAGTTAAGGTTGTCGGAAAATGTTCATACTTCTGATGTTTTCAATGTCAAACACTTAATTCCGTATTATGGGGAGAAGCTTGTCGAAGAAGAGGAGAGCGTGAATTCGAGGACGAATTCTTTTCAACCAGGGGAGGATGATGTAGCGCGAGCTAAAGATGATGCAGCACGAGATAAAATCGCTTCCCTGAATCGTGAAGCCCTAGATCGCGAAGCCATAGGTCGCGGACGAATAGAATTCATAGGTCGCTCCAGTCTAGGTCGCTCCTCCTTCTTAAGTCGCGGCGAAACCCTAGGTCGCTCCAGCCTTATCTCGCGAAGCCTAGGTCGCGAGCGAGCTTCTTTATGTCGCTGAACTCCAGTTAAGTCGCGAAGCTTCTACGTCGCGAATTCCTTAGGTCGCGAATTACTTAGGTCGCGAGCAAATGTTCCAGAGTTTCTTAAGTCGTGAATTGCTTATGTCGCTGCCGAGTTTTTTAAGTCGCTCCTGGATGCTGAAGATTTCTTATGTCGCGAACGACATTCCAGTTAGGTCGCGAAGCTTAGATCGCTGAAGCTTAGGTCGCTGTTTTCTGATGCCTTGTTTCTTAAGTCGCTTTGTTTTGTTAAGTCGTATGATGTGTAACTCGTTTGTTGTTATGTCGTTATTTGTTATGTCGCACTGTTTGTTAAGTCGTTTGTGATGTATTTGTTAAGTCGTCGTTGTTATGTCGTATGTCGAATGTGCTGTAATTTCCTATAAATAGGGGTGTGTTGTCATTTGTAAAGGAGTTGAATGTTGAATAAAAATTGGTTTGTGCTGTGCCACCATTGAAATTGGAAGTTGAGTGTTATCTCCTTTTTTCATCTTCGGATATTCGAGTGCGCTCGAATCAACGAACTTGAAGCCGATTCACGGAATCTCGTGCGCGGGATCAACGTCGAAGAATCGTAGATCTTCTAACGCGGTATCGTGCGCGATCAACGTGTTGAAGATAGCTAGAATCCGATATCTCGAGAGATCAACGGATTTGGGCACTTGGGTATCTTCAATTCATCGATTCATTTTGTTTCACCGATTCATTTTCCGTGAATTCATCAATTCGTGAGTTGTGTGATCCTGTAGGCTGCGTCATTTGGTATCAGAGCGAGGAGACGAACTTTTCCATGTTCGTTGGGTGTGAAGTTTCGAGATTTGAAGTTTGTGTTTGGATTTGTTGAAGATTTGACAATGCCTCCAAGAAGAGAAGAGAAGATGCTGAACAAATGGAGCAACGAATTAGTGATAAACTCAATGAGAAGTTTGATGAGGGAATTGGTAGATTGGAAAGGCTCATGATGGATATGAATCAAACTCGACAAAGAGCATCGCCAGGTTCAAATCAAGGTGGACATAGAATTTCGCAGCCAAATTCCGAGAGGAGAAGAATGTCACCACCATCGGATCGGGAAAGAAGAGAACCGTCAGTTTCGGGAGAAAGAGACGTGCGTGGTAGAAGAAATGTTGATGGTCAGAATCGACATCGACATACGTCAGATTTGGAGGAATCTAGTGATAGTAGTAGTAGCTCTTGTCGAAACCGTGGCCAAGGGCGAAATCGAAATAGAGATTCCGAAGATGATCGTCGATGGGAGTCGGGGATGAAAACAGAGATTCCAGAATTCAAAGGGGGAATGCTAGCGGAAGAGTTTCTGGATTGGTTATCAAATGTTGAAGAAATTTTTGACTTCAAGGAAGTACCCGAGCATCGTAGAGTTAAGTTGGTTGCTACAGGAAGAGCTATGGCATGGTGGCAACAAACTAAACTTACACGGGAAAGAATGGGAAAGTCGAAGATTGTTTCATGGGAAAAGATGAAGAAGTTGATGAAGGCTACTTTCTTGCCTTATAATTATCAGTCTCTTATGTATCAGCGCTTACAGAATTTGAGACAAGGGACAAAGTCGGTAAATGATTATGCAGATGAGTTTTATCAACTGATTGCTAGAAACGATATCATGGAAACGGAGGAACAGTTGACATCCAGATTTGTTGGAGGATTGAGAATGCAAATTCAGGATATGGTAAATATGTTTGATCCGAGATCCGTTGCTGAAGCACACCAGAAGGCTCTAGCTTGGGAGAAGCAAGGTAGAAGAGGAGGTGATGCGTTTACCAGTTCGAGCAATCAGGTGAAGGGGGCTAGTAACAATACTAATGTTTCCAAGTCTGTTAGTAAACCGGTTGTCAATGAAGCTTCTAAGACCAATGTCAACAACAATTTCAAGTGTTATAACTGTCAGGAGTTTGGTCATAAGAGCAATGAATGCCCGAAGCCTAAGAAGCGAGCGATGGTTGCAGAGGTTGAGGATGAGGATGCAGAAGTAGAATGTTCCAATTCACCACAGGTTGAGGAGGAAGAAGAATTATTGACGGGAGACGAGGGATATTCTTTAATGATGAGGAGATCTTGCTTGACGCCAAAGTAGGAAGAGGAGACTAGTTGGTTGAGAAGTAATATTTTTCAGTCGACACGCACTATTTTGGGAAAAGTTTGTAAGTTTGTTATCGATGCAGGGAGTTGTGATAACATCATCTCTACAGAAGCCGTAAAGAAGTTGGCGTTAAAGACAGAGAAGCATTCCAAACCCTACAAATTGGCTTGGCTGAGGAAAGGTGGGGAAGTGAAGGTTGGTCGAAGAGCTTGTGTAACTTTTTCCATCGGAAAGAAGTATGAGGATAAATTTGGTGTGACGTGGTGGATATGGATGTATGTCATTTATTGTTGGGAAGACCGTGGCAGTTCGATAGAGCCATGCAACATGATGGTAGGACTAACTGCTATAGTTTCATGTTCGATGGCACTAGAATCACTTTAGTTCCTAAAAGGCGATAACAAAGTGAAAGCAAGTTGGAGGAAATCGAGGAACTAAAGACTCTGTTATCTTTGAAGGAATTTGTCAAAGAAGTAGAGGATAGCCCTGAAGTATTTCTGTTGATTGGACGTGAAAGTAGTGAAGCGGTTGAAATTCCTGAGGAAGTTAAGCCAGTGTTGAAGGAATTTGAAGATGTGTTTCCTGAAGAATTACCAAAAGAGTTACCACCGTTGAGAGACATACAACACCAGATTGATCTTGTTCCGGGAGCTGTGTTACCACATAGACCACATTATAGAATGAGTTCAAAGGAGCACGAAGAGTTGAGAAGGCAGGTGGAAGAGTTACTTGAACAAGGGCGCGTAAAAGAAAGTTTAAGTCCTTGTGCAGTACCAGCCTTGTTAGTGCCAAAGAAGGATGGAACTTGGAGAATGTGTACAGATAGTCGAGCACTAAACAAGATTACGGTGAGGTACAGATTCCCGATGCCAAGATTGGACGACTTGTTAGATCAGTTGAGTGGAGCTGCTATCTTTTCAAAGATTGATCTGAAGAGTGGGTATCATCAGATTCGAATTCGACCAGGGGATGAATGGAAGACGGCCTTCAAGACACGGGAGGGGTTGTATGAATGGCTGGTCATGCCATTTGGTCTTTCGAATGCACCTAGTACTTTTATGCGAGTGATGAATCAGATCTTTCGACCGTTTATTGGAAAGTTCGTGGTGGTATACTTTGATGATATATTGATATACAGTGGAAGCACAGAAGAGCATCTACAACACTTGCGGGAAGTGTTGATGATACTTCGTCAGGAGCAATTTTACGCGGCAACAAAGAAGTGCATGTTCATGACGCACAGTGTTTTGTTCTTGGGGTATGTATTGTCCAAGGAAGGTATCTAGGTGGATCAAAGTAAAGTTGAAGCAATCAAGGATTGGCCACAACCCAGGACTGTAACTGAAGTGAGAAGTTTCCATGGTTTGGCATCATTCTACCGAAGGTTTATTCCACATTTCAGTAGCGTGATGGCACCAGTGATAGATTGTATGAAAGGAAAGCAGTTTGTGTGGACTGAAGAGGCTGATTCTGCTTTCCAACAGATCAAGACACTCTTGACTACAACACCGATTCTTAGATACCCGGATTTTCAGTTACTATTTGAGCTAGATACTGATGCGTCTAAAGTTGGAATTGGTGGAGTGTTAAGTCTAAAGGGTCGTCCAATTGCTTATTTTAGCGAGAAACTTTCTGGAGCCAAGACAAGAAACAGTACCTATGACTTGGAGTTCTATGCTATTGTCCAAGCCATAAAGCATTGGAGACACTATTTGTTTCATAAAGAGTTTGTGTTATATACTGACAATGAAGCATTGAAAAATTTGCAGGGACATGATATGATTGCAGCCAGGCATGCTTCATGGATCGCATACTTGCAACAGTTTACATTTGTTGTAAAGCATAAGTCGGGAGTTACAAATCGCGTGGAAGACGCATTGAGTAGAAGAAATCATTTGTTGACTACGATGAGAGTTGAAGTGACAGGGTTTGATGTATTTCCAGATTTGTTTGTTGAGGATCCTTACTTTGCCAAGATTGTAGATGAAGTCGAGAAAGGGAGGACGGATGAGTATGTGTTGGTAGAAGGTTTTCTATTTAAGGGAAATCGGTTGTGTATACCAGAGTGCAGTTTGCGAATGAAGATTATGAAGGAATTGCATGAAGAAGGTCATGTGGGAAGAGATCGTACCTTGTAGTTGATTTCTCAATCATATTTTTGGCCTTCCATGAGGAAAGAAGTTGAAAGGTTTGTGCAGAGATGTCACATATGTCAAGTTTCCAAAGGGATAGCTACGAATGCAGGATTGTATATGCCATTGCCCGTGCCTACTAGACCATGGGTTGATGTTAGCATGGATTTCGTTTTGGGTTTGCCAAGAACTCAACGAGGAAATGATTCTATATATGTTGTGGTGGATAGATTTTCGAAGATGACACATTTCATAGCTTGTAAGAAGACCGCCGATGCAGTCCGTGTTGCTCAATTGTTCTTTAAAGAGGTTTATCGACTACATGGGCTACCTGAGTCTATTGTTTCTGACCGGGATACTCGATTTCTAAGTCATTTTTGGTTGAGTCTGTGGAAGATGGTGGGGACTAAGCTGACTTTTAGTCGCGCCTATCATCCACAAACGGATGGGTAAACGGAAGTGGTGAACAGATCTTTGGGAAACTTGTTGAGATGTCTTGTGAAGGATAATTTGAAGAGCTAGGATGTGAAATTGTGTCAGGCAGAATTCGCACATAATCGTGCCATTAATCGAAGTACTGGATTCAGTCCATTTCAAGTGGTATATTCAGTAATTCCGAAGGGACCGTTGGATTTGTCGACAGTTCCACTTCAGAAAGGGGTTGTTAAACGAGCTTGTGATTTCGTGAATGAGTTGCAGGAGTGTCACAGGATTGTTCATGAACGATTGCTTAAGTCAAACGAGAAGTATAAGCAATTGGCAGATAAGAAGCGAAGGAGTGTGGACTTCAAAGAGGGTGATTTTGTTTACGCAGTATTGACGAAAGATCGTTTTCCAGTTGGAACTTACAACAAGTTGAAAGCTCGAAAGATTGGTCCAGTAGAAATCTTGAAGAAGATCAATGATAATGCGTATCAGTTAAGGTTGTCGGAAAATGTTCATACTTCTGATGTTTTCAATGTCAAACATTTAATTCCGTATTATGGGGAGAAGCTTGTCGAAGAAGAGGAGAGCGTGAATTCGAGGACGAATTCTTTTTAACCAGGGGAGGATGATGCAGCGCGAGCTAAAGATGATGTAGTGCGAGATAAAATCGCTTCCCTGAATCGCGAAGCCCTAGATCGCGAAACCATAGGTCGCGGAGCCCTAGGTCGCGGACGAACAGAATTCATAGGTCGCTCCAGTCTAGGTCGCTCCTCCTTCTTAAGTCGCGGCGAAACCCTAGGTCGCTCCAGCCTTATCTCGCGAAGCCTAGGTCGCGAGCGAGCTTCTTTATGTCGCTGAACTCCAGTTAAGTCGCGAAGCTTCTACGTCGCGAATTCCTTAGGTCGCGAATTCCTTAGGTCGCGAGCAGATGTTCCAGAGTTTCTTAAGTCGCGAATTGCTTATGTCACTGCCGAGTTTTTTAAGTCGCTCCTGGATGCTGAAGATTTCTTATGTCGCGAACGACATTCCAGTTAGGTCGCGAAGCTTAGATCGCTGAAGCTTAGGTCGCTGTTTTCTGATGCCTTGTTTCATAAGTCGCTTTGTTTTGTTAAGTCGTATGATGTGTAACTCGTTTGTTGTTATGTCGTTATTTGTTATGTCGCACTGTTTGTTAAGTCGTTTGTGATGTATTTGTTAAGTCGTTGTTATGTCGTATGTCGAATGTGTTGTAATTTCCTATAAATAGGGGTGTGTTGTCATTTGTAAAGGAGTTGAATGTTGAATAAAAATTGGTTTGTGCTTTGTGCCACCATTGAAATTGGAAGTTGAGTGTTATCTCCTTTCTCCATCTTCGGATATTCGAGTGCTCTCGAATCAACGAACTTGAAGCCGATTCACGGAATCTCGTGCGCGAGATCAACATCGAAGAATCGTAGATCTTCTAACGCGGTATCGTGCGCGATCTACGTGTTGAAGATAGCTAGAATCCGGTATCTCGAGAGATCAACGGATTTGGGCACTTGAGTATCTTCAATTCATCGATTCATTTTGTTTCATCGATTCATTTTCCGCGAATTCATCAATTCGTGAGTTGTGTGATCCTGTAGGCTGCGTCAAATAGGAAAACTAGTTCTGAGTAATTCTAGAAGTAATGCATTTATGGACTAAGTCCTTACAAACCATTCCTATGATGTACATTCAAATGCATGCCTACAAAAGTATTAAAAGGTTAAAGCTATGCTTTTTAATGATGACCATATCTTGAAAATAACAAGTGGGGTATATGTAGGATACTCTTGATGGATGCGATCGCCTATGTTAGTGTGAGCTGGGTTGGCTCTATGAGAATATTATAGGCTTAAATTCTCTATAAACACTCGTAGAACCAAATTTGTTCAAGACCGAAATAAACACAACCAAGAGATTGGATGAGAAGGGAAAACAATGCTTTGTAAAACTTATTGTCTGGTTATACAATAACGGCTGACGGTTCAAGATGAAATAATTCACCAATTAGCCAAGTATATCCGATAAGTTTTAATTAGGGAAAGTTCAAAGTGAAATATCTACTTATCCTCGATATAACGTTATTTCCATATGAACTCTGTGATATTACACTTTGTGTGTGGGAGACATATATCGTCATTCATGTGGGGGATTGTTAGAGATCCTAGAGAGTGAGAATGAACATATATGCCTAAAGTCCCACATCGCCAAAAATAAGTAAGTTTTCATGCTTATATAGCATTTCCCTCAAACCTGTAACGACCCGTACTTTTGACTATTGTAAGTTATTAAATACAATGAAATATTTGGATAAATATGGGTAAAAATAAAATATAATGATTTGTTAATATTAATTTAGTGGAAAATTTAATTTGTTTAAATTTTATATTGGAGATTAATTGAATGATTGAATTATGGATTTAATATGATTAAAATGGTATAGGAAATTGATTCAAATTTTATTTTAGTATGAATGTAGATCATTTACTTTCAATATTCGATTTAAATGTGAATAATTAGAATTTGAAAATTATATATATATTAATTGACGAGTAAGGATAGTCATGTTGGCCACCGTCTCGGATTTCGATGAAACCAGTTTCATCAGATCCGTAATAGTGAGTTATTGTAGGATTTCAAGTTTCGTAGTGATCGGACTTGTCGTTTGGCCGTGCGAACTTGAAATGCGTAGAAATTAATTTCATAATTTAATTAAAATAATTTGATTTGAAAAGCTATCTTCCGTATACGATCGAAATAGACCTTGAAACTAGTTCCATTGTGTTCGGAATGGGGGTAAACCATTCTAAATGCCTAGCGGCACGTTTCATTTGGAGTTCAGAATTTCAGGCGGTTATAAGCGTGATATTTTCTAATTTTAATAATAATATATAAAAATCAAACAATACTTTTCAAAGCCGTGGATATTATCATCACCGTATATACCTCCTCTCCCCTTTTCTTCGAATCCGAGGATTCAAATATAAAAAAATCGATCCCGAGACAAAAAAAAGCCTCGATAAAAAAATATAGAGTAGGCGCTCGAGTCGATTGAGGGCGCTGCGATGGTCGCGACTAGACCTGAGGTCGGAGCACGCATGGAACAGCGAGGTCGACGTCAAGAGGAAGGGTGGCTCGTTCGTCTTTAGGGTTTTCGTGTTGCGTGCGTTGTTGGTTGGTGGTCGAGCGGCAAGTGGAGGAGGGGGATGCAGAGTCGCGATGAAGGTTTTGAGATTGCCTGGAGCGATCGTTCGTTCTCAAAAAAAAAATTCCATCGTTCGTGTTCACCTGGGAAGAAGGGTTCGTGGCGATAAGATGGTAATTTTTTTTAATCAGTAAAACCATTAAAATTATATTAGGTTAATTTATCTCCAAGTGTTTAACAATCCGTAATTTATTCGTTCGAGGTCAAATTTGTGTGCGTCCGCTACGTTGGAATCGTATCGACGAAGGCTTCGGCTTGGAGTGGAAATCAGATTTGTTTGAAGCTGGAAAAATTTTCAGTTTCAAATAAAAAGGTGAGTGTTTTATACGCTCATGTTTGACTAATATATTTTTATGTTAGTAGAATTTATATCAAGAAGTAATTTAAATTTATTGATGGTTGTTGAATAAATTTAAATTGACATTTAATTGACATCTGAATTTATTGATAAAATTTAAATTGATAGTTCAAATTTAATTAGAATTTAACTGCTAGTAAAATCCCCAATTTATCGATAATTGGTTGATTTTTTTGTGATCATTGACTGTTTGGATGATGGATGGTGATGGATGAAATTTGATTGATATTTTGGATGTTTGGATATTCATTTATGTTTAATATAACTGTTATCATCATGTATGTTGTGTTAGTCCATAGGATAGTGGTTTTGATGACAACAACTATAGAAGTGTTATAAAATATATATGTGCAGGAAATCTATATGCAGGTATCAACAAAAGAAGACTGTACAGTAAAGAAGACAAAATTGATGAAGACAAAGATCAAGAGTTCAAGATTGAAGACTCATGAGATTCAAGATATTCAAGAGTTCAAGACAAATAATATAGTTAGGTTAGATATTTGTTAAAACTCCTTGAAAGCACTATCATTCTTTTTTATCCAATTTACTCGTGGAATGGAATCCACTTCGTTCTTGTTAAAGGGATGGAACCCTAGTGAGATGGAACTCACGAAATATCTAGTGGAATGGGTAGTAGCCCTATTTTGTTATCCACTAATTTTGATTCAAAATGATTTTCAAAATTATCTCTTGTTTTATAAAATGATTTTCAAATATTCCTTTTCAAAAGAAAAACCTTCGTTCACATTTCCAAAAATGTTTTAGCCTCAAAATCATATTTATCATTTTGTTATATTTTGATTTCAAAATTGTCCTTGATATTTTAGCCTCAAAATCTATTTTAATATTATATTTACTTTAGTTTATTTACTTTGATTTTAAATATATTTTAGTATATATACATATATACATTCATAAGTATTTCTACTTCTAAAATACCTTCTACAAATACATAGAGTCCATTTGAATAAAGTTGCATATGTTTTAAATCATCATTTTCAAAGTAAAGCAAATCATCATTTTTACTAGACCATGTCGACATCCTATTTACTCGTCATGTCGACATGCTTCCCGTTAGAGCAAAGGTTGTTTTCAAAAGAAGTGTCTATTCGCTTAAACCTCTTCGAATGGACACATCCATTCATTCTCTATAAATAGAGACTGTTATGGACGTTTTCCAGTAACTACTTTCATTAGTTTCTCTCCTCTTTATTCTCTTATCTTATTTTCTAATCATCCTATCCATATTCTGCCGAAATCTTAAGTGAATCAAACCAGAATATCTCTAGTTTGATTCTCTGCCACTCTCTTCAAAGAATCTCAGTGCTTATCAGAGTTATAGATACATTTGTACTCAAAGAAACTTGTGTGGGGTTATAAAGGTGTGATCGTGTCCTTGGAAATCGATCGGGTGAACTTGTGTCCTGTGAATCAAGTGGTTCTACCCAGAGACCTGAGAATCTGGAGGGTGTACCTCGTTGCCTTGGAATCGAGGGATTGTAATCTAGATTATTATTGAATAGAAAGCCGTACGGGTTGTGCGGGACTGGATGTAGGGTAACACCGAACCAGTATAAAATTCCTGGTGTGTTCTTTCCTTTACTTGCTTTTTATTTACATTTGCATTTGTTTGTAATTCTGTGATTTGATCTGTGATTGTGTATTTGCATTAAGTTAGTTAATTCAATTTAAATCAAAGAAGTTTTAAAGAAATTCTTAAAACACTATTCACCCCCCCTCTAGTGTTAAATAGCCTTAAGATCATCTTCCGCGTTCCTTTCATTTGGTATCAGAGCAAGGTTTTCAAAAGTTTCATAATCTGAATTTTGAAAATTTTTTAAAATGGCAATTTTTTAAAAAAAAAAAAAATTATTAACACTGTTTTCATATGAATATGTCACAGAATCATCATGATATTGTTGTTTAAAATTATATTTAGTTATTTTGAAAAGTCACTTGATTCTTTAAATAGTTATCTTGTTTTGCAGGAGAAGAGTTATGTACAAATGGATATATAATGGAAATTGACAATGAATTGGGTACCAGATCAATTCAAAACTTTGGGTTCTTATCTACAACTTGATTTGATACTATACTTCTCTCCATATGATTTGCAATGTCGCTGGTTTCGTGTGAATCCGTCAAGAAATGACCAAGTTATGGTTAAATGAAGTTTTGGTGAACAAAGAGAAAAAGACGGCAAAACTGTCAAAGGTATTCTTCAAAATGCATCCAGAGATTTGAGTATTTTGTTCCCACTCCATTTTAGATTGTAGTTCTTGTTCTCGCGGTCGTTTTGACGGGTGGATCATCAAATTCCGATCAAAATTGAGTGAGATATGACAGTTTGAAGTTGGCTATCCAAAATTGAAAAACTGTGTACGGGATCTTCTACATTTCTTCTACTGCTCGGCCTGTTGCATCACAATACCATCCAAATTCGACACCAAACTGTTACTAGATCGTAGCCCTTGCCTTCCTCTTCGACTTGCCGCTGGTTTCATCCAATTCCGTTAAGAAACGAAGGAGATATGCCTTCTAGAAGTTTGATAGTATATAGAAAACGGGAAGAAGATGAAGAGGAGAAATTTTTATGAAAAGTGGTGACCGTTGGGCCTATTTATAGTGGTTGAAGTGTCCATTCATTCAAAATTCGAATTCAAAGTTTTGGCGCCAAGTTGGTCAATTTACTAAATCATCTGTATTTTTCTCATACGATCTTCAAATTCAGCAAATGAATATACTACGCTGATCAGAAAAACGAGCCCGTCGCAATAGAACATATCTCATCGTCAAATTCAGAAAGATATAAATGTGTGGTTCACAACAATGGAGGAACAACAAAGTTAGAAAGATGGAATGCAAAAATTGGTACGCTTTACTATTATTTCATCTTTATTGTTGCATTTAGAAATATATATCTATGCATTTAGTTAGGTATAGAAATTTATCTCTTTTATAAGTTTTGATATTTTGATCCATATATCGACACACCATAGTATAAATATCGTTATACAAGTCTAATTTTTTTTTTAAAAAAAATCTTTTAAAATGTGTTTTCTTTCAAATAAAATCTACAACTAATTTATTACAACTATACTAAGTAGAAAAGCATACATTCATTCATGATTTCAACTTTTCTAATGTTATTTTTACTTCTCATACTCTATTTCTTTTAAGACACTAATTTTATATTTTTAAGAAATTAGTAGAATGAATTTAGAATGTTAAAATAAGGCTCTATTTATATATTTCTTCAATTAATAAGATTGCACCACATCACATGACCGAAATTTTAGATAGCATTTCTAAAATGCTTCTTTTCTTCTGTAATGTTTTGTAAGCACTGCAAATTCATTTTTATAGCATTTTTGTGCTTTGAAACGCTGTAGAGTTTCAGAAACTTTACACAGCATTTGGTAAAAGCTACAGTTTCTATTTTATAATGTTTTGAATATATTTCATTGCAAAAACCTTTTATAGCATTTTGTAAATGCTGTCTTTTCTGTTTGAAATTTTAAATTATAAAAAAAACATGATATTTAAACTAAGTATTTTTCTCTATTCTTTTTAGAGTTATTTTCTAACTTATATTAGAATATTTAAAATTAATGTTTAGATATTCTTTAGTAATTAATTAAAATTTAAATGAAAGAGGCCTTAATATAACACATGTTTATTTTAGTTTATTAATCTTTGTTATTTTTAATATTTCATTATGATACTTTAAAAAAAATGTTTAAACATGTTTCTAAATATTTTAGTCAATAGAAATTTAATATAAAGGTTTTAATTAGTAAGTTAAGAACATGGAAGTTTGGATTATAGTAATTAAAATAATTATAATTAAATAAGTAGGCTATTAATCTTTATAAAAACCATATTTGATCATATATAGTATACGTCCTTATTCCTTAGCATTTAATTTTGATATTAAGTTTGGTTACTACCTTTCACGATTATGTTACAGTTTTAATACCATTTATTACCTTTAAACTATTGTCTTTACAACTATTTCAGTCACATTCATTAGTTTCCTTAACTTAGGTTTAGTAATTGGTGTGTTTTACCTTTGTTTGGTTGAAGTGTTTTATAATAAATAGGTTGATATATGTATACATACATAGACATACACACACACACACATATATACATATGCTTGTCAATTAGATATTACTTATCACTCATGTTTATCTTATAATCTGAATGTCACTTACCGTAGTATATATATCATCATATCATTCTGCATATTATTATTATTTTTCTTCATTATCATTTTGTTTCATATTACATATCATTATGCATCCTATTTCATATCACATTTCATTGCATATTACATCATAAATTACAATGCATGAAATATCATAATCATTTGCATCACAAGTTACACTTCATTCTGCATATCATCTCATGCTACATTGCATATGTCATACATTTCATACTGCATTACAAACTACATATTGCATACATGTATACATAACGAGTGTATTTTATTTAGGAGGAGTTTGTAGTATTGTCTTATAATATAGGATTATTAGTTTTTGATGTTTTGATTGACTTGATTGACTTGTTTGACTTGATTGACTTGTTGGACTTGATTGACTTGTTTGACTTGTTTGACTTGATTGATTTGTTTGACTTGTCTGACATGATTGGTTTTGATGAGTGTGTTGAAATATACTTAATAAATAATTTATGTTCTTATATTTGATTTCTAACTATTATAAGCATTATCATAGATTCTAAGTTAGGATAGATAGTAATTTAGGATTAAGTTCTAGTTTTTAGAGTTAAGTGTTGATTATTTATGATAACACTATCATTATAATCACATGTTATATAGTATTAGTTTCAGGGGGAGTTATATAGAATTTTATACTTTTATAATTATGGAGTTAGTGTCATTTTTTTGTTGATGACAAAGGGGGAGAAGTATAAAATAGGTTAGTTAGGCATAGATTAAGGGGGAGTTATAAGGAGAATATAAATATTTTATAAACAAAGGTTGTCATCATCAAAAAGGGGGAGAATGTTAGTCCATAGGATAGTGGTTTTGATGACAACAACTATAGAAGTGTTATAAAATATATATGTGCAGGAAATCTATATGCAGGTATCAACAAAAGAAGACTGTACAGTAAAGAAGACAAAATTGATGAAGACAAAGATCAAGAGTTCAAGATTGAAGACTCATGAGATTCAAGATATTCAAGAGTTCAAGACAAATAATATAGTTAGGTTAGATATTTGTTAAAACTCCTTGAAAGCACTATCATTCTTTTTTATCCAATTTACTCGTGGAATGGAATCCACTTCGTTCTTGTTAAAGGGATGGAACCCTAGTGAGATGGAACTCACGAAATATCTAGTGGAACGGGTAGTAGCCCTATTTTGTTATCCACTAATTTTGATTCAAAATGATTTTCAAAATTATCTCTTGTTTTATAAAATGATTTTCAAATATTCCTTTTCAAAAGAAAAACCTTCGTTCACATTTCCAAAAATGTTTTAGCCTCAAAATCATATTTATCATTTTGTTATATTTTGATTTCAAAATTGTCCTTGATATTTTAGCCTCAAAATCTATTTTAATATTATATTTACTTTAGTTTATTTACTTTGATTTTAAATATATTTTAGTATATATACATATATACATTCATAAGTATTTCTACTTCTAAAATACCTTCTACAAATACATAGAGTCCATTGGAATAAAGTTGCATATGTTTTAAATCATCATTTTCAAAGTAAAGCAAATCATCATTTTTACTAGACCATGTCGACATCCTATTTACTCGTCATGTCGACATGCTTCCCGTTATAGCAAAGGTTGTTTTCAAAAGAAGTGTCTATTCGCTTAAACCTCTTCGAATGGACACATCCATTCATTCTCTATAAATAGAGACTGTTATGGACGTTTTCCAGTAACTACTTTCATTAGTTTCTCTCCTCTTTATTCTCTTATCTTATTTTCTAATCATCCTATCCATATTCTGCCGAAATCTTAAGTGAATCAAACCAGAATATCTCTAGTTTGATTCTCTGCCACTCTCTTCAAAGAATCTCAGTGCTTATCAGAGTTATAGATACATTTGTACTCAAAGAAACTTGTGTGGGGTTATAAAGGTGTGATCGTGTCCTTGGAAATCGATCGGGTGAACTTGTGTCCTGTGAATCAAGTGGTTCTACCCAGAGACCTGAGAATCTGGAGGGTGTACCTCGTTGCCTTGGAATCGAGGGATTGTAATCTAGATTATTATTGAATAGAAATCCGTACGGGTTGTGCGGGACTGGATGTAGGGTAACACCGAACCAGTATAAAATTCCTGGTGTGTTCTTTCCTTTACTTGCTTTTTATTTACATTTGCATTTGTTTGTAATTCTATGATTTGATCTGTGATTGTGTATTTGCATTAAGTTAGTTAATTCAATTTAAATCAAAGAAGTTTTAAAGAAATTCTTAAAACACTATTCACCCCCCCTCTAGTGTTAAATAGCCTTAAGATCATCTTCCGCGTTCCTTTCATGTTGTTACAGTGTATAAAACTGTAAATTGAATTATTTCGAATAAATTAAGAAATATGTTGAAATGATATATACCTATGACATTTATTTTGGATTGAAATAATATATATCCATCCCTGAAATTAAATTGAAGTAATTGATTCACTTGGCCATAGGATAGAGAATTATATACGGACACCGGATTGGTTAAATTTAATGATTTTAAAATTTTGATTTGAAATTATTTAAAATGATTTGATTTAAGCAATAAAAAAAATCAAATTTATGGAAATCGAATTATTTTCAAATTTGAGCTCAAAATGTTGAAATTTAAAGTTGATAAACGAAATTATTTTAATAATCGAAGTTGAGATTTTTAAGTTAAAATCGAAATATGATTTGAATTTTAGAAATTTATTTGTTTTAAAGGATTGGACTTTTATTCGAATTTTAAATATTGCTAAGTAAAAGTGATACTAAATGATATTTCAAAATTGAGATCAGAGTTTAATTATATTTGGAGATTTGGATTTTTAATCGAATATTGAAAGTAAATTTGTTTTAAGTGTTTTAATCGATATTTTGAAAAAAAAATCGAACTCAGAATTGATATAAATCGAAATGATTTTAATTTGGAATTGGAACTGGAATTAATTTGAAATTGGAATTTAAATTAATTTGAAATTGGAAGTGAAATTAATTTGGAATTGGAATTTAAATTAATTTGGAAGTGAAATTAAAATTCAACTTGAAATCGGAAATTGAATCGAGTAAGTCGAAATGGAAACAGAAATTGATTTGGGATTGGAAATTTTGGAATTGAATCAGTTTGGCTTGGAAACTATTTTTAAATAAATTATTTTAGTATAAGCTATTTCAAATCTATTTTCTTTAAATATTCAAACTATTTTAATTTTCCCAACTATTTTACTATATAAACCATTTTATTTCTCAAACTATTTTTTATTAAACTATTTAAACTATGTTAATACTATTTTCTAAAATCTAAACTGGTCAATGGGTGGAATGTTTATATTTAAATCTTGGATTTAAATGCGAATTGGGTTAAAGTGAATTATAACCAAAACTGTAATTCGAATCAAGTTTCGAAGTGAAATCGATATATCGAGTTGAATTGACATTTTGAAGTAAAATATGATTTTTGAAGCGAATATGATGATTTCGAAATGGATATGATTTTTGAGTAAATATGATGATTTCGAAATGGATTTGATTTTGAAGCGAATATGATATTTTGATATCAAGTACGAATTGTTTTTGAATTATAAAAGAAGCAACTGGTGTGTAAGACGATGTTTTGTTATTAAAGAGACCGGAGCCTCTTATTGGCATACTCTCTGTCAATATTGGAACCACTTTGACAACTGTGTACGCGATGGATGATATCCAGAATGTAGTGGTTGAATTGGCGACGTTTACTGGAATGAAGTAAGAGAACGATGATGGATAGCCTTGACATTCGTGTCATAATTAAAATGACTAAAACATGAGCCTATGTCTGACCATTGAGGTTAGCTACCTCTAGCAACGTTGATCTCTCGTATTACTATTGTGATTTCGTACTCGATGGGTGCACCTTTTTTCGGTTGGATTGATTGCCGTAGTCGGCCACGGATGGGTTACGACCAGCCTGAAAGGGTAAACTGGTAGAATCCTACCTTGGGCATTTCCTCACGTGCCTTGTCATATTTATCCTTATGCGAGCCCGTTACAATTTTGGTTTACCTATAAAAATGTGTTAAGGTGGATCAATGTAAAGCCTTAACGCTATTTTGATATTTATTTTACCGATAGACATTATCTATTATAGCGTATACTATTATATATAAATAGTTTAACGGATCCTTAGAAGATGGAAAATCCCATAACATCTCTTAAGTTATTGCACTCATATTTGTGATATTGATTTGACTTACATAAGAGTATTTTAGTCCTGACTCGAGTGTTTTATTTTTTTCATTACGCTCGGGTCAGTCCTGAGTTTTTCAGCGTATTGATGACTATTCTCTGGAGGACGAAGACGGAGTTTTGGTATATTACTATTATTATTATCCCCTGCATCATGCTATTCTGCTGTATTGATTATTTATCCCTGATGTATATATATAACTCTGATAAATGTGTATAGTTTATAATCAAATGTATATTAAACAGCTTCATGAATTGTTTATTTGATTATTATATTTTATCGTTTCCGCTGTGAGATTCTATGTTTTGTTTTCTTCTTCTCTTCTTATTTTTCTTATTTAACCTCATTGATTATCTACGTTCTGGATTGTTTAAGTCGGACATGTGTGGATTATTGTCGATTTAAACCTTCCGAAATGTGGGTCATCACAGTTGGTATCAGAGTCAGGTTTAGCGATAACCTTGGCTTTGTAGGGTTTGACTCATTAGAGATACGGTAGTAATACCCTAGAATGAGTCTGTTTGAGCGTGCGTGCGTACGTGCGTGTGTGCGTGAGAGAGAGAGCATACTTGTTAGTGTTATAAAATGTTTTATATTGTGTTTACTTATCTGTTGAGTTATTTATGAATTCTGGTCGATGTGCGGGACGCCGTGTGATCGATAGGGGTTTCTAAATACTTAAACGAGGCAAGTAGACATAATATTGTTTTAAAAATCGAGTAAATGAAATAATTTTACCTAAATTATATTATATATATAAAGTGATTATTAATGAATGTTAGTTGTTAGGAGATGATAATATTTAGTTATCATCAATTATTGGTTGAATTAAAATAAAAAACGAATACTTAGTGAATTTTTCTTTATGAAGCATTTGATAATTAAATTGGATTGAAATCAGATAAAATAAGAAGCGCTAAAGATGATCAAGTTGTAAATTAATTAAATATTTTGGTAAGTAAGTTAAGGAAATTTGTATAAGTATATTTATAATATAGCTTATATATAAAAGTGATTTAAAAAAAATAAGAATTTTAGAATTTAAAATCCTTTTGTTTTCAAAATTTGTTTTCGAAGCCTTTAAAATTAATATTAATATTATTTGAAAGAGTTCTGACTAGAAAAATATATTATGAAAATATTTTTGAAGAAAATAAAAGCATTAAACTCGCTAGGGCCACTGGAAAATAATTTTGGAGATGACTACAGTATCTCCAGTATTCATTTTCGAGTTTCTGAGTGAAAATTTCTACCAAAAGAAATTTATTTTCAATCAAACAAGTTTCGATTGTGAAAAATATTCTTAGTATGATTTAATAAATATATGAAAATTGTTTTGAACTGATAGTTGGAAATAGTATATAAGGAATGAGTTTATACCTTATAAATTTAAATAGTATAGAAAAGAAATAAGTTATAACTTATAAATTTGAATAGGAAAATAAAACCAAAGTTAAAATGGTCAAATTTTGGTTAAGGAAATAAAAAGGAAAAAAATTTGAATTTGAGATACAAAATAAAATAATTGACTTAGGAATGTTAAATCAAATTGAGTTAGTGAAAATAAAGAAAATAATATATAGTTAACTCATGAAAGCTTAAAAAAATGAATTGCATTTGAAATGAAGTAGATAAAATAACGAAATGAAATTTTAAGAAGTTAATTTGTATAACTTAGATTTGAGAATTAGTAAGCTAAAAAAACAAATTTAAATTTGTTGAATGTGAATGATGAGAAAATTTAACTTGAATAAGATTAAATAAAATGAGAAATGAATTAAAGTCAAATGAAGGTTAACTTAATATTAAATAAAATAAATTGGATATTAAGTGAAACTAGAAATTTTTTGTAAAGTGAATTAACTCCATTTAAGCTATAAAATGAATTAACAAAATGTATACGAACTTAAATTTTAAAATGAAATGTAATTTAAGTTGTGAAAGAAATTAAATAAAAATAAATGGGTGTAAGAAAATTTATATGATTAATTTAATTTAATTTAAATTGAGTGAAAATAAGAATAAAAAAATCAAAGCCTAGCATACCAAAATGAGAAAAGCTTCAACTGAGACAAACAACACATCATTAGAAAAAAAGAGAAATGATTTTCAGAAGATACAAATAATGATATTAGATAGAAGATTTACCTATAAAAATGCTGTTAAAGTGGATCGTGTTATATTGTGTAAAAATGTGTACCGAACCGGGCCGAGTGCGGTAAATCGTGTTATATTTTTGCTGAAACAAGAACAAACGTTTTTCTGTTTAAAATCAAACAGTGCGACTATTTAAAGGGACTCGGCTTTTCAAACGGAAGCAGCCGTTGCAAATAGGTGTTGCAAAATTTTTAAATAGAAACAAAGTGTTGTGAATTACCGACGGATGTGACTGTTGATAATGACGTTGCGAATTACCAACGGATGTGACTGTTGCTAATGACTGCCAGATTCAAACAAACGGACGTGACCTTTCGAAGAGGCACGACCATTGACTGTTGGAGGCTATAAAAAGGAACAAAACCTGATCACTTTTGTATCCGAATCATATACTCTTCTTCCTTCTCCTTCTGCCATCGAATCAAAGAAGTTTCTTTATATCACAGAGAGATCATACTGATCACAGTCTCGAGCAGAAAGATTCTGTTGTGTCTTGGAAAAATTGCGAATAAACGTTTTAACGAAATTGCTAAGGCAAGCCTCAGAATCCCCCTTTCTTTTCACTGCGTTCTATTGTTTACTGTCGCTGTTGTTCGTGTTCTCAAGTGCTGGTTGCTATTTTGATTCCCCTACCATTACATTTAACATCTATAGCTTCACATACGGCGGGTTATCATGATGATGATACTGGTTTGATTACTAATCCGACTTTAAAAAGTGGGAAGCCGATGCAAGTGTGGGTCGAGTTTGATGGAGAAAGTATGCAGCTTGATGTTACTATGTCTCCTTTGCAAATGGCCAAACCTAAAAAGCCACTGATATTTAATATTGTTAACCTTATGGATGTCATCACAAATTCTAGCATGCATGTTGGTTTCTCTTCAGCTACCGGTGCCTTTCGCTCCTACCATTTTGTTTCCGAATGGAGTTTTAAGATGAATGGTGTGGTGGATGCACTTGATTACACAAAACTTCCTTCAATTCCTAGAATAGGACCAAAAGGAAACAAACATGTTTTGGTTATATTACTTCCTATAGCTTCTTATTTGGTTGTGGTGTTGATTTTTCTTTCATTTGCATTACTACTACAAAGAAGAATGAAATATGCCCAGTTAATCGAGGATTGGGAGATCGAATTTAGGCTTCGTAGGTTTTCGTACAAAGAGTTATTCCAAGCAACAAAAGGTTTCAACGAGAAATATCTATTAGGCACCAGAGAGGTTTAGGCAGAGTTTACAAAGGTGTTTTGCCAAAATCAGGCGTAGAAGTTGCAGTGAAGAAAGTATCGTATGAATCAACGTAGGGCATGAAGCAGTTTGTTGCTGAAATTGTCAGTAATTGTCAGCTCTCACACCGTAACCTTGTTCAACTTTTGGGCTACTGTGGAAGAAAAGGAGAACTACTTTTAGTCTATGATTTCATGCCTAATGGCAGCCATGATAGAGTCTTATATGATGAATCAAAACCAAGTCTAAACTGGGCACGACAATATTATATTATTAAAGGAGTGGCAGCTGGTCTTTTATACTTGCATGAAGATTTGGAGCAAGTTGTAATACACAGATACTAAAGCAGGAAACATGTTGTTAGATAAAAAAAATGAATGGGAAGCTTGGAGATTTCGGGCTAGCAAAATTATATATGATCATGGTGCTGATTTGCAAACCACTCATGCTGTGGATCTTAGGCTATCTTGCACCTGAACCTGTAGCAAATGGAATGGCAACTGCTGCAACTAATACATATGCCTTCGGTGTATTTCTTCTTGATGTGGCTTGCGGAAGGAGGCCTAATCCTGCCGTACACGGAGAAAATATAGCGCTGATGGATTGAGTGTTAGAAAATTATCAATGAGGGAAGCTTTCCAAAACGTTCGACCCAAGGTTGCAAGACAAGGACTGTGAGTACGAAGTTGAGTTGGTTTTGAAGCTTGGCTTGTTATGTTTAAACCATATTCCTCAAGTTAGGCCTACTATGAGACAAGTGGTGCGGTTTCTCGAGGGTGGTGCAACTCTTCCTGATTTACCACTAAGTTATATGAATTTAGATACACTGTCACCATTTGGAAATGAAGGGTTTGATGCTTTTCATACGAGTTCGTTCTACTCGGGACTTAGTATTTCAAGCGTATCTTGTAGTAATTAAAAATGATAAGCTGTAAAGGTAAATAGTTGGATCATACTATCACTTATATTAGTTGATTACAATTGTCAACAGAGGATATAAAATTTATGTTTTTTTACACCCATCTTTCTCTGCGTCCAAACTCGCCTATGGTTTTTAGTGCCACACTATTTGAAATAATGAAATTTTGGGAATGTCTAACCCATATTATGAACCTCGTGTCCGTAAAGATGAGATCTTTTTAAAACTTTTAACATATTCAAAATGTGAAGTCAATATCGACTGTCTGTACATTTATTTTAACTATCAATTTGAAGTATCATTTAGAATATATTATAATTTCAAATTATATAGCTTGAAGATGTAGAAAGCGATGTAGCGGAGAGGGTGTAGCTTGCAACTTCCGACTTCGCTGGCAAAGTCTTGAGGGAACATGCAAAGCATCCGTGAATAGTCTGCCTCCGCATGCCCTGGATGAACTCTTTTAATAATAGTGCAGTTACCAAGCCTCAAATCCTCGCCATCTACCGAGGAGCTGAGCGTGCCTACCAATTGCATTAACCATGCAGACTATGTATGTATGTATGTATGTATGTATATATGTATGTATGGTTGAGATCTATCGTATCACAAATTGGTGTTCAAATATACTTTCCCGTGTAACAAGATAAATCCCAATCTTCCTTATTTCAACCTCTTATGTAAACACAACGAAATTCACGGTCAAAACATATGGTGTATGATTTTGTGTTCTTTTATCTCAATAGTTGCTCCATGTGTTATGTGTGTGTAAAAGGATCCGCTACACCTCTTCTTCGCCTCAACTCATTTTGCACTCTTACGGTTTTTAATGTTACACCATTCGAAATCAAAAGAAATTTTTAGGATATTCAATTTATACTATGAACATTATGTTTACAAAAAATTAGATCGTTTCGTAAATTCTTACATATTTAAAATATTATGTTTAAAATATTAACTTAATATCTACCGCGAAAACATTTATTTTAACTATCAATTTGAAATATTATTTTGAATATGTTAGAATCATTCAAGTTAACCAAAATTTTGTGGAGGTGATCTTAAAGCATGTAAGAACAACTACAAATTTTCATTCAATTTCGATTGTATAGCTCGAAAAATCATAGTGGTGTAGATTAGATGTGGCGGAGAGCGGTGTTGTCGAACTTTTCTCTCTATATACCAAGGTTTAAATCTCGGATTTTGATCGCATTTCATATCGAGAATTCTAGAGACTTGATCTCATATCAGGGGAGATCTCGAACGTCCACCTCGGATCAAAAAGTTCATTTGGGGAACCTCTTACGATATACGTTATTTCTAAAATTGGTTTATATGCACTATAATATCTATAATACTACCATAAAAACTAATAAGTTTTACTTGATTTTCTTTTTTGTTATTTATAATCCAAATCGTCCAATTCCACTTTTAATTTGTTTAATCATCTCATGATCCAAAATCAAATAACCACATAAAATTGAGAAATTTTATAAATTGAACTTATCTTATTAAATTCAATCAAATTACATACAATAAAGTTTCCTTAGTTTTCTAACAAATCAAATCAACATAAAATCACAATTAAATCTCTTTCTAATCGAATCTACTCATCTCCCAATCGAGTCTAGCCATCTCATAATCAAATATAGTCATCTCCTAGCTTCAAAATCAATCAGACACTAACAATATTTATCATATTAATATATAATAGGAAAATACACCTAATCAAGGATGAGAAGGATTGAGTGTGGGATTTACTCACCGATTTGTTTTAATCAATATTCGATTTGAATTCTCTTTATCTTTATATAACTTTTCGTCCTATTGTGTAGTTCTCTTATTAAATGACAAATAAGACAAAAATATAGGACATAGAGGTATTTATGGCCTACGCAATTTTGGCTCCAAAGTTAAATTCTTGAATCATGTTGGAACAAAAACTAATTTTCCTTAAAATATTTCTAGTGACCCTCATTATTCTAGGATGCAACTAAATAAATTTGTGTAAATCCCAAAATCAGTTTTTGTGCAATCGGTCATATCTTGAGCTATGTGCATCTGAAAGCAATTTGGCTTGCTCTATTGCTGTCAAAAACTCTCATTCGACTGGTCACATGCATATATAAATAATTGTTATGCTATTTATCACAAAATTTTAATTATAAATATCTATTATTCTCTATATCACAAAAATTTAATTATAAATATATATTATTTTATTTATCACAAAATTTTATTTTTCATCAAAATTCAAGTTGTCAAAAAGAAAAAAGAAAAAGAAAAATCTTATTATCGACCGAGATATCGGAATTTGCTTTCGATGGAGATATCAGCCAAGATACTTAGGGTCCGTTTGGTTTCATTTTGAGTTTTGTGTTTTGCATTTTCAACCTTCATAATAAAATATAAGGATAACGGAAGAGAAATTTGAAATTTTAGGTCATTATGCCGACGATAGAGTATCGGCGGAGAGGATGAATTATTTTTTATTCTTTTGTTATTTCTCAAAACACGAAAAACAAAATAAATTTGTTTTCCATTTTATATGTTAGCTTCAATTTTAAAATTTGTTGTTTTTCAAAAATACATGCGTCATGTGCATGTTTTTGAAACAAAAACACAACTAAAAATGACATGCCAAACGAGGCCTTAGATTTTGGCCGATATACGAAAAAACAAGATTTATGCTGAAATTTTGTGTGTTTCGTTTCGTTAGAACTTCTCTTCGAGCGAGATGGTCGAGATTTGAAATAGTGACATACACACGTTGATATAAACACACACAAACACGCACGCACACGCACACACACATGTGTACATATGTATGTATGTTAACAGTGCATGAAGTTTTTTTTTTGAAAAGTAAATAATAAGGGCCCAAAGCCCATTAAGAATACAGGGTAATAACACCCAAACTGACTCAGTTAAACAACAAATACACATAACCAAACCCTAGCCGACTCATTACATCTCATTTCCTCCCAAAAACAACGAAACCCTAAACACTCGATTTACAGATCTACTCAATTATTATGAAGGAACAGCTAGATCAAGGTGGTTTCCATGAAGAGAATTTCACTCTACTATCTCCATTCTCATTAAAACGAAAAGTAATTGGGGTTTCTCTAGTGATTAATTAAGCTTCAGATGAGATCAAAAGAGACTCCTTCTGCTTTCGAAGATTGTTGTTTTGATCTGCTAATCTTCGATTAAGAATCACTGGAGAATCATGATCTATAGTAGGAGGCTTCTTTTGAGTTTCTGATTTGGTTAAAGGTGGCTTCTTTTGCTTTCGAAAGTTGCTGCTTGGATCTATTATGCTACGTTCTGAGATTTTTGGAGTATCGCGACTAATTGTGGCAAATTTCCTTAGATCTGGAAACTTACTGCATTTGCCCTTCTCCCAAACAGATAAGTGATAAATATGATTATTGATTTTGCTTCTGTAAAGATCCTCGTTGATTCTTTGATTATTGATATCCAGCTATAAAAATTTTCCCGTATGCAGGCAATTATCCACGAAATTAATATGATCGTGAGTGCGGTAGCTTTCGCCCCTATCAGGAAAAAGAGAAAAAAATATTAGAATTCTCATTCTGTTTATTATTTAATTCATGAAAATTAAAGTTGTGTTCACTTCCCTTTACTTTACAGGTACTAATCCTGGTTTGATGGTAAAGGTGGTCGCCTCCAGCAGTATCAGTCCTGTGAATGGTTCCGACATGATCAATAGCCTTCTTCATCCCATGACTGCCACTGTGGTGAAGATGTCTGCCATTGGGAATATCAGTAATGATTTTCCCACTCTGTAAGAAAGCTTCTATCCTCTCTTCATAATTATCAATATGCCAGATATTCTGATTTGAATTGTCCAAATGTATGCTTTGATTTTTATGTTTGCTGAGAAGGATCTGACTTTCCATTTCAGTTGTCTTCCATAGATGAATACTCTCTGTTTCTTTTTGAGTATGAAGTCTTTGATTTCTTTCTTTCCAAATATGAAAAATAGTTGTCGTTAGCATTATGCTTGCTTTTCTGAATTCCCTTGATTTTGCCTTGAAATTTTGTTGAATGTAATTGATGCTTTCCTTGATCTTTTGAATAACCTGCTTTTGATTTATTTTGAGCTTTGTTTTGGCAATATACCAAATATGTTTTGAGAAAACACAATAAAAAAACAGATGATTAATACTCTATGTTTCATTTTTACATAGAAGACAAGTTGTTTTCCCTTTTTTGTTCCACTTCAGACATCTGTCTCTTATTGGTAATCTATTGATAATTGCAAAATAGGCACAATGAGACATTTTTGGGCAATTTGATTTATTCCATATAACATTGTGCCAATCAACTTCAGTTTCATGACCTTTTATAAACTCCAAAGTTTTTTTGAAAGAAAAAATACCTTTTGAAGATAACTTCCATTCCCATGTGTCCTTTTGAAGATTTGGGTCAAATAATAATTTGCTTGATGGCTGTATTAAAAATTGATGTAGCTGAATGCTCAAATATATTCCAATTGCTATTTTGAATAATGCTATTTACTTTTTCAGAAGCCCCTCCAAAAATATATAAGCTATTCCATCCCACAAGACTCACTAATGTTCTAACATGTATCCATGGATCAAACCACATACTAGTCCGTTTTCCATCTTTAAATTTTCTTTCCAATAGTTTGATACCAGTTTCTCTGCAACTGAGAATATTTTTCCATGCAAAAGAGTAATGATTTTCAATACTTGTAGTCCAAAAATACTTATTTTTGAGGTATTTTGCTTTCATCCATTTTTCCCGTAATGAATTTCTATTCACAAATTTCCAAAATAATTTGAGTTTACAAACTTCTCTCAAATCATTAATATTTCTTAGACCCAGACCCCATGTAAAGAACTTTTTCCCAAGCAATTTTATGATGCTTTCCTTTCCAAATGAAGTTAGCACATGTTTTTTCTATCTTGTGAATTGCTTTTGCTGGAATATTGTGAGCTTGGATCCAATACATAATGATTGCAATGATGACAGTGTGAGTTAGCTCAAGTCTACCAGCTAATGACAGAAGTTTACTAGCCCATCCTTCAAATCTATTCTGTATTAGGTCTAGTAGTCTTGTGCAGTCTCTGTTAGTCCCTGAGGAGTTGGTTTTGATGACAACAACCTTACTTAGAATTAGATTATAAAATATATAATACTAACATTGTTGTGTAGATATATATAGATATGTTTGCAGGTATTAAAGAATGAAGAACTGTACAGTATAAAGATTCAAGATCAAAGATTGAAGATATCAAGATTCAAGACTCATGAGTATCAAGAATTTCAAGAGTTCAAGTTTTCAAGATAAGTTATATAGTTAGGAATATTGTTAAAACTCATAGAAAGGCACTGACATCTTAAAATCTATTTTATTCGTGAAATGGAATCCACTTCGTGCTCGTTAAAGGGATGGAACCCTAAGTAGGATGAAACCTACGAAAAATCTAGTGGAACATCCTTTTATATCAACTTACTTTTATTTTAAAATGATTTTCAAAATATATAGCTTGTTTTTCAAAATGATTTTAAATATTCCTGTTTAAAAACCAAAATCATCTATCTTGGTTTTTCAATATATTTTAGCCTCAAAAATATCCTTAGTTTTAAATATCCTTAATTTTAAATATATTTGATTTTAAATTATTATCCTAAGTTTTTAAACTACAATTTTGATATTAATATATTTAGCTGTTTTATATATTTATACTTAAGATTTAAATATAAAAGTATAGAAAATTATTATATATATTTCAATATTGTTCTCTATAGTTATTTATGTATTATAACTATATATAAGTATATTTATAAAGTTTAAATATAAGTATAATATAATATAGAAATTATTTTCAAAGAAAAACAAATCACCAAAAAAATACAAGGGCATGTCGACATGGTCACATGTACCCCTGTCGACATGGTGACTGTTATTTTGTTTTTTAAAAGAAGTGTCTATTCGCCACATCCCTTCACCAATGAACATGGCTATTGATCTACTATAAATAAAGGGTGTTTTCAACGAATTTTAATCACTTTTTTCTCTGATTTAACTTCTCTTCTTCTTCTCCACTTTCTTATTTACAAATTACACCATTACTCTACCGAAATCAATATCGAATCTAACTAGATAATTTCTGGTTTTGATTCTCTCCACTATCTCTACAAGATCCAAGTGCTAATCTGAGTTATAGACTTTTTGTAATCAATAAAGCGAGAGAAGGTGTGATTGTAGCCCTAGAAATCAATTGGGTGAACTTGTTGCCCGGTAAATCAAGTATCTCTACCCAGAGGATTGTGAATCTGGAGCGGTGTACCTCGTAGCCTTGAAATTGAGGGTTGTATTTGTAAGAATTATTTTTGAAAGGAAATCCGTACTTGTGTTGCGGGACTGGATGTAGGGTAACTCCGAACCAGTATAAAATCTAGTGTGTTCTTTCCTTTACTGCTTTTACTTTATATTTGCATCTGTGTTTGATTCTGTGTTCATATCTGTGTCTAATTAGTGTATACATTGTTAACAAATTAAGATAAACTCAAAAAGATTAACAAATTTCTTAAAACACTATTCACCCTCCTCTTGTGTTAATTCTAGCCTTAAGATCCTTAATCCGCATTCTAACAATTGGTATCAGAGCGAGGTTTTCAAAAGTTTCATAATCTGAATTTTGAAAAGTTTTAAAATGGCTATTTTTGAAAAATCTGTTAAAACTAGTTTAGAATTGTTTAAATCATCATTGTTCCATGAGTCTGCATATGAATGTTATTCAAATTCTAGTTGTCTACCCAAATTTTATAATGTGTAGGAAAGATGCTTTATGGGTATTAAGGAATCAATCCACAATGGACAATCTATGCAGATCAAAAGGAATAAGTGGATACTTGATAGTGGATGCTCTAGACACATGAATGGTAATCTGGATATGCTGAATAATATTATATACAAAGACGGAGGACTGGTTAACTTTGGAGACAACTCGAAAGGATACGTGATTGGCATCGGCAATGTCGGTAACTCTGAAACTACTATTATTACTAATGTTTTGCTAGTTAAGAATCTAAAACATAATCTACTAAGTATTAGTCAACTCTGTGATAAAGAATATAAGATTAAATTTGAAAAAGATAAATGTCATATTGAAGATAATAACTAAACCATAATATTTGAGGGAATTAGGAAAAAGAATATTTATATTCTTAGTATGAAAGTTTCAAATGATAACCTATGTCTTTTGGCAAATACAAGTGACCCTTGGATTTGGCATAAGAGATTTGGACATTTGAATTTCAAACTCTTATCTAGACTGTCAAAACATGATCTAGTAAGAGGCCTCCCTAAAATGAATTTTAAAGTAGATAGTTTATGTGATGCATGTCAATTAGAAAAGCTTAGAAAAAGTTCCTTTAAATTAAAAGATATGATTTCAACTTCAAAACCCCTTGAGTTACTCCATCTTGATTTATTTGGTCCATCTCAAATTCAGTCAATAAATCATAGTAAATATGTTTTTGTAATTGCAGATGATTATTCTAGATTTACATGGACAATATTTTTGAAACATAAAAGTGATACTTTTGAATGTTTTAAGAACTTTACAAAAAGGATTCAAAATCAATTATCTTTAAAAATTATAACTATTCGTAGTGATCACGGTGGTGAATTTGAAAATGAAAAGTTTGAGGAATTCTACAATAAGAAGGGAATAACTCACAATTTCTCATTTTCAAGAACTCCACAACAAAACAGAGTAGTTGAACGTAAAAATAGAACGATACAAGAGTGTGCGAGAACTATGCTTTCAGATAGTAATTACCAAAACACTTTTGGGCAGATCTGTTGCTACCGCCTGTTATATTTTGAATAGAATTTTAATTAGACCTTTAAATGATAAGACACCTTATGAACTTCTTCATGGAAAGAAACCTAAGGTATCATACTTCAGAATTTTTGGAAGTAAATGCTTTATTTTAAATACAAAAGATAATTTGGATAAATTTGATCCTAAGTCCGACAAAGGAATCTTTATCGGATATTCTAATAAAAGTAAAGCTTATAGAGTTTTTAATTTAAGATCTAACACCATCGAAGAAACAATGCATGTTTCATTTGATGAAAATTTAAAAGATTTTGAAATTACAAATGATGAAGAAGATTTAATTACTCAAAATCAGGAATCAATCGAAATTAATAATGAAATTAATCATCCTAATAAAAGGATTAAACTTTTAAAAGATCATCCTATTGAAAATATAATAGGAGATATGCAATCTATTGTTACAACTAGAAATCAACTAAGTAAAATGAGTAATGTAGCATTTATATCATCTATTGAACCCAAAAATCCTAAAGAAGCATCAACTGATGATTCATGGATTTTGGCTATGCAAGAAGAATTAAATCAATTCACTAGAAATGAAGTTTGGGAACTTGTTCCTAGACCTGAAGATAAAACTATAATTAGAACTAAATGGGTCTATAAAAATAAAATTAATGAACAAGGTGAGGTCGTTAGAAATAAAGCACGATTAGTCGCCCAAGGTTATTGTCAAGAAGAAGGTATAGATTGTGATGAAACCCTTGCTCCTGTAGCAAGATTAGAAGCCATTAGGATTCTACTTGCTTTCGCAAATCATAATAATTTCAAATTATTTCAAATGGATGTTAAAAGTGCATTTTTAAATGGATTTGTAAAAGAAGTATATTTTGAACAACCACCACTTTTTGAAGATGAAAAATTACCAAACCATGTGCACAAACTTAAGAAAGCTTTATATGGTCTAAAACAAGCTCCTAGAGCCTGGTATGATAGACTAAGATCTTATTTATTACAATCAAAATTTGAAATTGGTAAAATAGATAATACTCTTTTTATTAAAAGAAATAAAAATGATATTCAACTAGTTCAAGTATACGTAGATGATATCATTTTTGGTTCAACTAACTTCGAAATGAATAAAGAATTTTCTGAAATAATGACAAAAGAGTTCGGGAAGAGTCATATGGGTGAATTAAACTTCTTTTTAGGATTGCAAATAAAACAGTTAGATAATGGTATTTTTATTAGTCAAGAAAAATATGCTAAAGAACTAGTTAATAAATTTGGTTTGACTACTGCGAGTGGAAAACCTACTCCTATGGCAACCAATGAATATCTAAGTAAAGAAGATCTCTCGAAAGATGTAGATCAAAAGTTGTATAGAGGAATGATCGGATCATTGCTCTATATCACTGCTAGTAGACCTGATATCATGCATAGTGTATGTCTCTGTGCAAGATATCAATCTCATCCTAAAGAAACTCACTTAAAAGCTGTAAAACGTATCATAAGATATATTAAACACACATCTGATTATGATTTATTTTATCCTAAAAATGATTCATTTGATTTAATATCATACTGTGATGCTAACTATGCTGAATGTAAATCAGACCGAAAAAGTACAAGTGGAACTTGTCACTTTTTGGGACATTCTCTGGTTTCCTGGTTTAGTAAAAAGCAAAATACAGTTTCTCTATCAACAACTGAAGCAGAGTATATTTCTGCTGCTTTGGCTTGTTCTCAAGTAATATATATGCAACAAACCTTAAGAGATTTTGGATTAAATATCTCAAAATCGCCAATTTATTGTGATAATACTAGTGCAATAAATTTATCTAAAAATCCTACTCATCATGCTCGAACTAAACATATTGATATTCGACATCATTTTCTTAGAGATAATATAACTAAAGAAGTAATTACTCTCGAATATATAAACTCTGAGAATCAAACTGCTGATATCTTAACAAAACCATTAAATGAATCTATATTTACTAAATTAAGAAGAGAATTAGGTATTTGTTCAATAATTGAAATATAAAACATAAATATATAACAAGTATAATTAAATAAATTTAAAATAAATTAGAAGTTAAAATTAAAATACCCCTGTCGACAACCCCATATCCCACCATGTCGACATATAACAGTATTTTTTGAAAATTAAAATTCCCACCAAAATTTGAAAAGTTGGTTATATATTCTTCCATATTTCGACTTTCTCTTCATTCTCTCTCATTTTCTTCTGGTTTAACTTCTGAAACAAAGAAAATAATGGCTTCTCCATCAAATTCAATCATAAACTCGACTTTCTCATTTCACTCTCCTACTCCCAGCCCTCTTCAACGCTCCATTCACGCTCGTGTGATAAAATTAGAGGATACTACAAAGGATATTCTGCAAATGGTGACTGAGATTCAAGTCAAACAAATTCGGATGAGTAAAGAACATGAGAAGCAAGGTCGAATTCTTAGAAATTTGCAGAAGTTCCTAATGGATAACCAAGCGAACCCTATCTTGATCGAAGAAGAGTCTTATAGTGACCATGCACAAGAGGACAGCGAAGAAGAGCCAATGGAAGAGGAAGAAGCACCCTTGGAAGAAGAGGACGCACATGTTCATGAAGTGCAAGTTGAAGACGACGACACCGTAGTTTGCGTTGGTGAAGTATGTTTTGATAAGGATGGAAACCTTGTCGAACAGCGTGGAAACTTCTGTCTCCACTATCCTAATTGTTCGATTCATAGGTCTCCTATTGTCAAGAATACTCCTTAGTGTTCTTTCTTTCTTTCTTTCGTTCGTATCGTTGTATATATAGTTGTTTATATTAAAAAAACATGTATATTTGTTTACATAGTTTACACACATGTAAATATAACATTATATAATAAATCAAGTTCTCTTATTCGTATATTCTCGTATCTTTTGAATATATAGTTTATTAGTTAGGAAAAGTAGTTATTAAGAGTTTAGTTTAAAGTTAAGTATTGATTATGTATGATAACACTATCATTATAATCACAAGTAATGTAGTCTTAGTTTCAGAGGGAGTTATATAGAATTATATAGTATTATAATTATGGAGTTATATGGTTTTTTGTTGATGACAAAGGGGGAGAAGTATAAAATAGGATAGTTAGGCATAGATTAAGGGGGAGTTATTAGAAGTATTAGGATAGAAGTGATATTTTATAAACAAAGGTTGTCATCATCAAAAAGGGGGAGATTGTTAGTCCCTGAGGAGTTGGTTTTGATGACAACAACCTTACTTAGAATTAGATTATAAAATATATAATACTAACATTGTTGTGTAGATATATATAGATATGTTTGCAGGTACTAAAGAATGAAGAACTATACAGTATAAAGATTCAAGATCAAAGATTGAAGATATCAAGATTCAAGACTCATGAGTATCAAGAATTTCAAGAGTTCAAGTTTCTAAGATAAGTTATATAGTTAGGAATATTGTTAAAACTCATAGAAAGGCACTGATATCTTAAAATCTATTTTATTCGTGGAATGGAATCCACTTCGTGCTCGTTAAAGGGATGGAACCCTAAGTAGGATGGAACCTACGAAAAATTTAGTGGAACATCTTTTTGTATCCACTTACTTTTATTTCAAAATGATTTTCAATATATATAGCTTGTTTTTCAAAATGATTTTAAATATTCTTGTTTAAAAACCAAAATCATCTGTCCTGGTTTTTCAATATATTTTAGCCTAAAAAATATCCTTAGTTTTAAATATCCTTAATTTTAAATATCTTTGATTTTAAATTATTATCCTAAGTTTTTAAACTACAATTTTGATATTAATATATTTAGCTGTTTTATATATTTATACTTAAGATTTAAATATAAAAGTATAGAAAATTATTATATATATTTCAATATTGTTCTCTATAGTTATTTATGTATTATAACTATATATAAGTATATTTATAAAGTGTAAATATAAGTATAATATAATATAGAAATTATTTTCAAAGAAAAACAAATCACCAAAAAAAATACAAGGGCATGTCGACATGGTCACATGTATCCCTGTCGACATGGTGACTGTTATTTTGTTTTTTAAAAGAAGTGTCCATTCGCCACATCCCTTCACCAATGGACATGGCTATTGATCTACTATAAATAAAGGGTGTTTTCAACGAATTTTAATCACTTTTTTCTCTGATTTAACTTCTCTTCTTCTTCTCCACTTTCTTATTTACAAATTACACCATTACTATGCCGAAATCAATATCGAATCTAACTAGATAATTTCTGGTTTTGATTCTCTCCACTATCTCTACAAGATCCAAGTGCTAATCTGAGTTATAGACTTTTTGTAATCAATAGAGCGAGAGAAGGTGTGATTGTAGCCCTGGAAATCAATTGGGTGAACTTGTTGCCCGGTAAATCAAGTATCTCTACCCAGAGGATTGTGAATCTGGAGCGGTGTACCTTGTAGCCTTGAAATCGAGGGTTGTATTTGTAAGAATTGTTTTTGAAAGGAAATCCGTACTTGTGTTGCGGGACTGGATGTAGGGTAACTCCGAACCAGTATAAAATCCGGTGTGTTCTTTCCTTTACTGCTTTTACTTTATATTTGCATCTGTGTTTGATTCTGTGTTCATATCTGTGTCTAATTAGTGTATACATTGTTAACAAATTAAGATAAACTCAAAAAGATCAACAAATTTCTTAAAACACTATTCACCCCCCTCTAGTGTTAATTCTAGCCTTAAGATCCTTAATCCGCATTCTAACAGTCTCTGTCATTAATTTGGTTGACACTGAGAGACAGACCCAAATATTTAACTGGCAGACTTCCTTCTTTAAACTTTAAAATTTTAAAATCTCCATTTTCCTAGAACAGCCTTTACTGAAATAAACTTTACTTTTGAATTCATTAACTTTCAGCCTAGCATGGTCCTCTAATTTCTCAAAAATATTAGCAATGGTCTTTACACTTTGTGAGTCTGCATTTAAGAATAAAAGCAGATCATTAGCATATAACAAATGTGTAATATATGGTTTGATTCTACTAGTGGGTTTAATATTTCCTTTTATTTGTTCAGTTTCCATTAGAATTTAGAAATATTCCATAGCAATAGTAAATAAGTAAGGAGAGTGTGGGTCTCCTTGTTTAATGCCTCTATTGCTATGTATAAACCCATTAGAAGAACCATTAACCAATATTAAGTAAGAGACATTGTTGATACATTCATGAATTAGAGAACACAATTTATTACTAAAACCCATTTGTTTCATCATATGAATTATAAAATGCCTATTAATCTTGCGAAAAGCTTTATGTAAGTCAATTTTAACACACATGAGATTTCTATTTTTATTGTTAAAGTTTCTTACCAATTCATGAGTAAGCAGGGTATTCTCTACAATGAGTATGCTAGGAATGAAAGCACTCTGGTTTTCTGAAATTAAATGTTTTAAAAATATTTTTATTCTATTACACAATATATTAGAAATAATTTTGTATACAAAGTTATAACAAGCTATTGGTCTAAAATCTTCTAAACTATTGGAAATTTGAATTTTTGGAACCAAAGTAATAAAAGTATGGTTTTATTTTTTTTAATAATTTTCCAGTTCTAAAAAATTCAGAGATAGAATCAAATAAACTTACCTTAATTTCTTCCCAATGGGTTTTATAAAATTTAGCACCAAAGCCATCTGGCCCTGGGCTTTTATCATTATTAGAATTAAAAATGATATTTATTTCCTCTAGACTAATGGGAGCAAGAAGAATATCCTGACTGCTTTCATTCAATTTAAACTTTGTTACAATATTTGGGAAAATATCTGAATAAAAATTAGTATTATATAAATTTGTAAAATAATTTATAGCTTCTCTTTCAATACAAGGCACTTCATTAATAACATTACCCTTTGCATCAATAAGTTTTCCTACATCATTCTTATATTTTCTGCTAGACATCTTAGCATAAAAAATTTTACTTGCTTCATCTCCATTATTTAACCAATCTACTTTAACTTTCTGCCTCAAATTAACAGACTGCACCTGAAGAGACTTAATCAGATTGTTTTGGGCTTGAAAATTGTTGACCTTATTAATATCTGAGCAATCATTATCTAAGTCATTCTCCTTAGCTCACATTCCTCTCTGTTGTGTTTTTATTCATTTTTAGTTATGTTTTTGTTCAAAATTTTCAGTTTATCCTTAGTGATTTGAAGAAATTTACAAAATTTGTACTGGGCAGTGCCCTGTACCTTTGTAGACAAACTATTCTTGACTATATCTCTGTAATTATCTTCAAAACCCCACCCATTTACGAATCTAAAAGGGATATTTTTCTTAGAGAGTGAGATAAATTTGTATTGGAGTATGGTCACTAGTAGCCTGGGGTAATGTGTAACATTTGAAATCCTTAAAAAAATCATAAAACTTTGATTTAATAAAATTCTGTCTAATTTACAATGAATGTTTCTGAATTTCCCAGATTTCCAAGTGAACCTATTACCAAAAATAGTTGGTTCAATTAAACCAGTTTTGAGCATAAAATTATTCATCCTTTCTAATTTTTTAAAAGGAATAGAAACCCCTTCCTTTTTCTCACGAGCATGCATGACAATATTAAAATCTCCAATTACAATCCATGGGTGACATGTAACAACCCGGAATTTCAGTACTTGAATTTTTGAATATTTAATTAATTTTAAATATTCAAATAATAGGTTTATAACTAAAATAAAACCCTTTTAAATAAATAAATAATGATGACAAAAGAGTTTTCTAATTTAGTTTACAAAAATATTTAGTTCGATGTAAAATTGAAAATGTGACCGGAATTCGTTTTTCGAATTTTCAACATTTCGTCAGCTAAAGGTTATCAGAAATGTCATAACTCTTTTGTATGCACCAACACATATTTATAAGTTACTTAGGTATGTTTGAATGCATGTGAATAAATGTATATATGCTTAAGGGAATATATATAATAAGGAAGCTTCCAACATAAGCCACCGAAATGAGTTAAATAAAAAAGCTTCCCATGTAAGCTAAGCAAATATAATTAAATAAAGAAGCTTCCCATGTAAGCTAAGCAAATATAATTAAATAAAAAAGCTTTCCGTGTAAGCTAAGCAAATATTATTTAATAAAGAAGCTTCTTTGAGAAGCTTTGCATGCTTATAAAAACTAGTTTTTCCTAACTTTTATTTCATTTTTTCATTCTCTTTTCATGTTCAAAACTTCCTAAAGCTTTTAACCATAATTCCATGGCTTCCTAAGCACTTTTCAAGTTACAAAAATGTATATATTTCTACTTAAATCTCTTCCAAAGCTTGCTAAAACACTTACACACTCATCTCTTCACTTCATTTACAAAGTTCAAGCCCTCAACCCATTAAGGCCGTACCATATACTCCCTAAGGCCAAACCTTTGTGGTGAATTAAAGCACTTAAAGACTTCATATTCCAAGATTATACAAAGATCTAGTTGTATTTGCAAAGATAGTGAAATTCCGATTAATGTGATTGTGGTTTTATATACTTGTTTATATATGATCCCATAATACGATAATGAATTGTTTAGCGTTGATGTTGTTTGGCTCGGAATTGTTTAAACACCCCTTAATAATTCGGCCATAACTTTTGCAAAATTAATCGAAATTTAGATTTCTTTAATGATCTAGAAAGCCAACTCAAAGACTATAACTTTTATGCTTATGATATTTTAAATTTCGAAAATCATAGTCACTGAAATTGAGGTGCAAGTTTGGGTAAGTTAGTAAGCATTTAGTAAGTTTGATGAAATATTGGTAGTTAAAGTTAATTATTTATAAGTAAATGCTCTCTATATGTTGTTTCGTAGTTAATTACCTTGTATATAAGTTCATACCTTGCTATATGATGTTTGGTTGTATTGTAATGACATAAGTTTGTTTGCCAAAGCCTATATAGCAATAGTCGATATATCGGCACTTTTAGAAAATCACTTCTTATCGAAACCGTTTGGTTTCATCTTCATGCTTGGAATTGTTTTACAAGTTAAGCAAGATTTTGATTAATGATGTTTTCAAAAATAATTAATTATTTCATTAATTATTATTTAATTTAGTTAATTATTTAATTAATAAGGATTAAGCTAATTAACTTATTAATGATGCGTTTTAAATTTAACTAATTACTTCGTTAATGATGATTTAAATTTGATTAATCATTTTATTTAATGATGTTTAAGGCTAATTAATATATTGATAATGACCGATTAAAGTTAATTAATCAATTAACTAATGATGTTTTTAAAATTAATTAATCTTTTTAGTTAATGACTTTAAAAGGAAATCAACTTGTTTTAACTTTAATTAATCTTTCCGCAATGATGGTTTAAATTGATTAATCATTTTAAATAATGATATGCAATTAATTAATTATATTTAAATTTATTAATTAATTGAATTAATGATGTTTTAAAGGCGATTTACCCTTTTTAATTAAAGGTTATTGGAGTTAATTAATCAACTTAATTTATGAAGTTTCAAAGTGAATTTATCAAAGTAATAAGGATGTTTTGACTTTGTTATTCATTTTAAATAATGATAATTAATTATATTTTACTAATTAATTGAATTAATAAAGTTTAAAAGTGATTTACCCTTTTTATTATTTAAAGACATTCGCAGTTCAAAAATCAAATTGTGTGATGACGTTTAAAGTTAATTAATCAACGTAATAAGAATGTTTTAAGATATTAAATCCTTTTTAAATTGTTGTTTTGAAGTTAGTAAACTCTTTTAACAAAGTGTTTAAAAGCTAATACTTGTAATGTGAGGCCAAGCACGAATTCAGGTTTTTAAAAGAAAAAGTTTGATTCGTTTATGTAAATGAATTAATTTCCGTTTAGCGATTCACTTATATGGGAACGATTTATTTGTATACTTAGCACTAAACGTCGAAGAAGTAGACTTGTTGCTATTTCGAAAGTTAAGAATAATCGTGAGACATGACTTTGAGGTAGCACTACCTTGACTTGTCCGGTATTATTGTTAACCAAGAAATAGTGCTAGTTGGAATTCGACGAGTGGTGATAAGTATACAGGACTTAATTTCCATATACGATCATTTTATATCCTCGATAGTTGGTTTCTCAGCTATCGGTTACTTCAGCTTCTTTATTATCGTCACTCTAAGATGATCTGTAGCTCATTTGAGCTTTGTTATCCTTTGTCAGAAATGACTAAACCCAAAGAGGGAGTGGAAGCCAAGCTATGTAGAGTTGCTCCCATTAGGGTATTTTCACATCCACTCTAGATTGGATTCGGTGTTGCACATTGAGATGTGAAAGACTCGGATACTCGATAACCGTTGGTGAGGTCCGGCTTGGACGTGTTCGAGAGCCATCAGTGTTCTCAAATATATTTCTAGAGGTATACTTTCGGTACGGGGCGCATCCTCCTAGTCATTGTTGAAGATTTTCCTTTCCTTATTTGATTCGAACCTTTAAATCTGTTTCCTTTAATTGCAACGGGAAGAATCAACCACTCTTCGCGGTGTTAATTATTGATTTAGTCCATTCTATTGAGTTTGGACTGTTATCCTATTTAGTCCATTCAATCGTGTTTGGACTGATATCTTGTTTTATCTATTCTGTCCAGTTTGGATTTCTATTCAGACTGTTTCCATTCTTTCAAGTCTAGATGTATATTAATTATGCCCATCATCTATGTTTGGATTTGTTCCTTATTGTTCATTTCCATTTTTGTTATGTTTGGTTATCGTTTATGTGTGAGAAACCCCGTTCCGCATTAGCGGCGTAGTGCCACATGATATTGTTTAAATACAGCCCATTTGTTTCATAGTTTTACTCATACCAAACATTTTGTCTGACCGAGTTGTTTATTTTCTCTAAACTCTCGGATACTCAATTATATTTGAGTAGTCCGAGAATAGCAGGTTTCTCTTTGGAGCTCTTTAAAGATGATGTTTGAGCAGGCGTCTCCTTAGTTATTTATTTACATGGTATGATTATGTAGATGTATTTTGTATCTAAAAATGACAAGTCAGAATGTATAACTGCAAAAAATCTGTTAGATGTAGTACTTTTGTATAACTTTGATAACTCCATATAAGGAGTAACCTTTTGTACTAAGTCATTTTATACTATATGTAACCATTTCGTTATGAGGTTTATCTATTCTGTCTTGTTCTGTTCGTTATTTTAGCCAAGACAACTTGCCTTTTGGACGCTTGGGCAACGACATCATGGATGTATTAAGTGTCGTTCCTAGGGGTTAGAAATGTGGGTCGTAACATTACCCATATTTGAGTTAATTTGTTCAAGATGATTCCAAAGAGTTTGTCTTTCATTTTCACTGTTAGATGCATAAACAAAGGTAATTTCTAGGTGAAACCCACCTTTATTTACATATTTACAATGAATAAACTGAAAATTAATAAAGTGTTGAAAATATCTCTATTAGGATCCCAAATAACCATAATTCTACCATTCCCTCCCATCTAATTATTATTAATAATATTCCAATTATTCAGACTTTTGATTTGATAATCTACTATTTTAGAATTACATAACTTATGTTCAAGCAGACCAACAATACTGGGTTTTAAAGTCATAAGAAGATTTGATAAATCCAACCTTCTTTCAGATGAATTAAGACCTCTAACATTCCAAGCAATGACAGACATGATGAATAATTTTTTTTTATTTATAAAGGATACTCTAAAGGACACAAATAGCAGTAGCAGTTAAGCATTGTGACTGTTTCCATCTTCTATTGTCTCCAGCCTCTTTATTTTTTTCTTGTATGATGTTTTGCTTAATGCTTTTAGCTGATCTTCCCATTTGAAGTTTTTAATGATGTATTTTCTTTTGAATTCATTGTCATCAGCATCTTCAGTGCTATCATTAGCAAAGATGTCCTTTATGCTTTTCATTCTGTCTTTCCTTTTTTTCTTTTCTGTCATTTCTGCTTTTTCTTGATATTGAAGTGTGTTGTGATACACACATAGTTTCTGTAGTATTTCTGTATAACATTTTGTATGTAGTGTTGTGTGCATTCGTTTATTTCAGTGGGCTTGTATATATGTTGTGATAACGCCCAGCCCAATTGTGATATTCCTTGTTATTGAATAATGGGCTTGAATGGGCTATTTGATCTGTTGTATAAATACATTCTTCTTGGTGAATAACAAATAACTTTTGAGCGCTTCTTTTCATTTTCTAGTGCATTTGTTAACATGGTATCGGAGCCATGAATAAATCGATCTCAATTCTTCATCTTAAATTGATCGTTTGATCTTCGAGTCAAATCTCAAATTGGTTTGAATCAACAGTATGGGGGAAAACAAGGTTATTCACGATGCGGTTCAGATGATGCCGAAAATCACTGATCACAAATTGAATAATCAAAACTACTTGAATTGGAGCAAGACGATTCGTCTTTATCTCAGGAGTATTGACAAAGGGAATCATCTACTTGAAGATCCACCGAGTATTGATTCAAAAGAAGAGAAAGATTTGCTGTGGCTACGAGATGATGCTCGCTTATTTCTTCAGATCCGAAACTCGATTGATACTGAGGTAATTGGTTTAGTAGATCATTGTGAATACGTGAAGGAGTTGATGGAATATTTGGAGTTTTTGTACTCAGGAAAAGGTAATTTGACAAGAATGTTTGATGTCTGTAAATCATTCTATAGAGCAGAAAAGCAGGAGCAAACGTTAACAAGTTATTTTATGAATTTTAAGAAAGTATATGAGGAATTGAATCTGTTGCTTCCTCTGAGTCCTGATGTTAAAATTCAACAGCAGTAGAGAGAACAAATGGCGATAATGAGTTTTCTTGCGGGATTAACACCTGATTTTGAAGCTGTGAAATCACAAATTTTATCTGGATCTGATGTTACTTCTTTGAAAGAGGTGTTTAGTCGAATTCTACGAACTGAAGGTTTCCAAAATCCAAGTACGCCAAGTGATAGTGCATTAATTAGTAACAGGAATTATGGATCTCAGAGATCAAGTTCACAATCTGATAACAAGCAATTCTGGAATAATTCTTCAAATAGAGGTGCTCAAGAAAGTAAATCTGGAAATCAAGGGAAGTTCTGTGCTTATTGCAAGAAGCCTAGGCATACGAAGTTTGAGTGCAGGAAACTGCAATATAAAATCTCAATGGCAAACAATAACTCCAATTCAAATAAAACGGTGCTGATGATGAGTATAATAAATATGTGAAATACCAGGAAGGTTTGAAGGACAATACTCAAAGTCAAAATTCTCTTTCAGTCACTACAGTTGCTAAAGCTGCTAATGATGAAAAGCAAACAACTAAGTGGGTCATAGATTCAGGTGCTACTGATCATATGACAGGTAATCGTAGCTTATTTTCTGATATTCACTTGAATAAGTCACCACATGCTGTTACACTAGCTGATGGTTCTAAGACTTATGTACAAGGATTTGGAAGTGTAGATTTGCATTCTCGTTTGCCATTGAATTCAGTGTTATATTTACCAAGTTTATCATTTAATTTGATATCTGTGAGTCAAATCACTCGCAGTCTTAATTGTTACATATCTTTCTTCCCCGATTATTGCTTGTTTCAGGATCTTGTGACGAATCAAGTTATTGGTAAGGGACAACAAAGTGGAGGATTATATACATTCAACGTGACATCTCCTGATCATATCACATGTTCAAGTATTGATTCTGCTCTTAAAGCTCATTATCAGTTAGGGCATCCATCACTTGTATTGCTTAAAAGACTTTGTCCACAATTTAATTCTGTATCTACATTAGATTGTGAGTCTTGTCATTTTGCTAAGCATCATCGTGTAAGTTTGAGTCCTAGAATAAATAAGAGATCTTCATCTGCATTTGATCTAATACATTCAGATATATGGGGACCTTCTTCCACTGTGTCAAAGAAAGGATATAGGTATTTTGTAACTTTTGTGGATGATCATACCCGTGTAACTTGGTTGTATCTAATGAAAAATAGATCAGAAATCTTCTCTATATTTTCTATGTTTTGTGCTGAAGTTAAAAATCAGTTTAATGCATCAATCAAAGTTCTAAGGAGTGACAATGCAAAAGAATACATGTCTAGTCAATTTGGTACTTACATGGCTGAGCATGGAATACTTCATGAGACATCATGTGTTGATACAGCAGCACAATGGAGTGGCAGAGAGGAAAAATCGACATCTTATTGAAACTACAAGATCACTTCTGTTTCAGATGAATGTTCCTAAAGTATTTTGGGCAGATGCAGTTAGTACAGCATGCTTCTTGATTAACAGAATGCCATCAACAGTATTAGATTATGAAATTCCTATTCAAGTTTTATGTCCAAATAAGACAATATACCCAGTTAAACCCAGAGTTTTTGGTTGTGTGTGCTATGTGAGGGATGTGAACCCACAATTAACTAAACTAGATCCAAAATCATTGAAGTGTGTTTTTGTTGGATATTCGAGACTTCAAAAAGGTTATACATGCTTTTGTCCCAGTCTTCACAAGTATGTGGTATCAATTGATGTAACATTTGTCGAAGATGTTCCCTATTTCTCTTCAACAGTTAGTGAAATTGCAAATAAAGAACAGAGACAAAAGGAAGGAAATGAAGAGGAAGATGCTGTATTTTATTATGCTGATCTGTTCCAGGAAGGTAAACAAAATGATGAAGAAAATATTCATGCTGCACAGGAAAATGAAGTGAACATGCAAGCAGATGTTGGTGATGGTTCAAGACAAGGTACTGATGGTAGTGAGGTTTCAAGACCAGACTCTAATGTGGATAATCTTCCTATTGCTCTTCGAAAATGTAAACGTAAATGTACATATCCTATTTCATCATATGTGTCAGATGATAAATTAAATCAAGGGGCTTCATCTTTTGTATCTAAAATTGACAAAATTATGATTCCTAAGACTGTAAAGGAAGCACTATCCAAATCTGAGTGGAAAATGGCTATGTTAGAAGAAATTAAAGCATTAGATCAAAATCATACATGGGAGTTAGTTCAATTACCAGAAAACAGAAAAGTGATTGGGTGTAAATGGATTTTTAATGTCAAAGTAAATCCAGATGGTTCAATCGCTAGATATAAGGCTCGTTTAGTGGCTAAGGGGTATGCACAGGTCTATGGCACTGATTATTGTGAGACATTCTCCCCTGTAGCTAAAATGACCTCGATTAGGTTGTTTATATCGTTGGCAGCCACACATAGTTGGCGATTGCATCAGTTAGATATTAAAAACGCTTTCCTACATGGTGATTTGAAAGAAGAGGTGTATATTGAACAGCCACCTGGTTTTGTGGCTCAGGGGGAGGAAAAAAAGGTGTGTAGGCTGAAGAAGAGTTTGTATGGGTTGAAACAGATCCCAAGAGCGTGGTTTGGCAAGTTTAGTCAAGTGATTGAAAATTTTGGTATAGTGAAGAGTAATCTTGATCACTCTGTATTTTATAAAAGTTCACATGAGGGAATAATTCTTTTGGTTGTTTATGTTGATGACATTGTGATAACTGGGAGTGATGAGAAGGGTATTAGTGATCTGAAGAAATTCATTCAAGCTCATTTTCATACTAAAGATTTAGGAGAGCTGAAGTACTTCTTAGGGGTTGAAGTAGTCAGAGACAGTGAACATATCTTTGTGACACAGAGAAAGTATACGTTAGATTTGCTATCAGAAACAAAACATACAGATGCAAAGCCATGCACAACTCCTGTGGATACTAATCATGGGTTAACAATTGAAGGAGAGTTATTTGATAATCCAGAAATGTATAGAAGGTTAGTTGGCAAGTTGAACTATTTGACAGTGACGAGTCCTGACATAGCTTTTCCAGTCAGTGTGGTTAGCCAGTTCATGAATGCACCTACAGTAAACCATTGGAATGCTCTTAAACGGATTTTGTGCTACTTAAAGGGGACTGTAGGTCAAGGTATTGAGTACAAGAATCATGGTCATAACAAAATAGAGGGATTTACTGACGCTGACTGGGCTGGCTCTAAATCAGATAGGAAGTCAACTTCGGGGTATTGCATGTTTGTTGGAGGTAATCTAGTGTCATGGAAAAGTAAAAAGCAAACTGTTGTGTCTCGCTCAAGTGCTGAATCCGAGTATCAAGCTATGGCCAACGCAATTGCTGAGTTATTGTGGTTAAGTCACTTGTTAACTGAGCTGAAATTGAATAATGTGACAGCAGTTGACTTATGGTGTGACAATCAAGCAGCTGTTCACATCGCTACCAATCCAGTCTTTCACGAGAGAACGAAGCATATTGAGGTGGACTGTCACTTCATCAGGGAGAAGGTGCAAACTGGAGTAGTAAACCTGAAGCATGTTCGATCGAGTGACCAGATTGCTGATTTGTTCACCAAGGCTTTGAATGGAGCAAGGATTAAATTTTTGTGTAACAAGTTGGGCATGATGAATGAGTATGCACCAACTTGAGGGGGAGTGTTGTGATACACACATAGTTTCTGTAGTATTTCTGTATAACATTTTGTATGTAGTGTTGTGTGCATTCGTTTATTTCAGTGGGCTTGTATATATGTTGTGATAACGCCCAGCTCAATTGTGATATTCCTTGTTATTGAATAATAGGCTTGAATGGGCTATTTGATCTGTTGTATAAATACTTTCTTCTTGGTGAATAACAAATAACTTTTGAGCGCTTCTTTTCATTTTCTGGTGCATTTGTTAACAAAGTGGAATTTGAAACTAAACTAATTGCCTTTTGGATATTGAATTCTGAAGTTAGATTTTTGATTTGTGGAGAAAGATGGATTACAAGATGGCTGATATTGGGGTTTTCAGATGGCTTTTTACTAAGAATATTATTAATGTATGAACCATCATCCAGATTCATGCCATCAGATTCAGAGGTAAACCCTTTTCTTTGAATTTTTGTTTCTTTTCTTTTTATTTGTGATTCAGAAAGGCTACCAGTGATTTTCTCTGTTGCTATAAGATTTTCAGAAGAAACATCATCCATATTTCCAACAAAATTCTGTTCATTAATACCTTCTTGAATTTCCCTTTCTTGAGCAAATTCTTGAACAGATGTTGATACATCTTTATTCTTGCTCTTTTTTGAGATGTCATTTAAAGATTGTGAACCAGTCACATTATTAAATTCAAATAAGACTCTTTCAGTGTTTGCATCTCCTTCCTCTTGAATAGTACTGCTATTTTCTACTGGTATTCCTTGCATATTATGTTTTTCCTTCCAAACCATTTTGGAGACACAGTTATCAATTGTATGACCAAAACAAGAGCATGTTTTACATCTAGGTGGAATCCATTCATATTCTATGTTTTGTACTAAATTTTCTCCATCATGCAAAGAAATAAAGCTTCTTTTGGTAAATCTGCATTTGCTTTAATTTCCACCATAATTCTTGCAAATGAAAGCCTAGTTTCCTTAGTAGTGTGTTCATCTAATTTGAGGGGGTTACCTACCACACTGGCTAGGGCTGTCAATGGGTCGGGTCGGGTTTGGGTCGGGTCAAGTCGGGTTCGGGTTGGTTTTAAATGGGTCGGGTCAATCCGTTTATTAAACGGGTCAGAAAAGCTCAACCCGAACCCGACCCGTTTATAAACGGGTTGACCCGACCTGACCTGTGTAACCCGATTATAAACGGGTCGGATCGGGTTGGATCGGGTCGGGTCGTAAATGGGTCGGGTCGGGTCGTAAATGGGTCGGGTCAACCCGTATAAGGTGTAAATGGTTCGTAAACGGGTCGTAAATTGGTCGGGTCAACCCGTATAAGGTATAATTGGGTCATAAACGGGTCGGAATGGGTCGTAAACGGGTTGGGTCAACCCGTATAACCCGTATAAGGTACAAACGGGTCATAAACGGGTCGGGTCGGGTCGTATATGGGTCGGGTCAACCTATATAAGTATAAACGGATTGTTAACGGGTCAATTTCGGATTAGTGGGTCAACCCGAAACCCACCCGTTTATAAACGGGTCAAATTCGGGTTGACCCGAAAATGACCCGCCAAATTAACGGGTCGGGTTAACCTGCTAATTTCCGTTCGGGTTTCGAGTCGTGTTTCGGGTCGTGTAGGAAATTGACAGCCCTAACACTGGCTATAGCACTCAAAATCTCTTTATCCCACAGTCTAAGATACAGTTCTGGTAATCTAATCCATATTGGCACAGTAGTAAGTAGATCTCTATCAAGATTTATTTTATTACTCTATTTCTTCATAATAATGAGTTTTCCATTTATGAAATATGAACCTCCATTTATAGAGTTTTCACAATCAGAAGCATTTGGAAATCTGATAATAAAGAAACCATTATTACAAGTGAAAATGTCAAAATTACCAATGAGATTACATGATCTAGCAATAACTGCCTTGAAGTGATGATATGCGGGTCTACTGTCAAAAACATAGACGATGACTGAAAAGTTCCATTTGCTCTCTGCCCTTCTACTGGCCTCTGCATTCACCACCACTATCATTTTCTCGTTAATAGAAAGGAAAGCGGCATATTTAAGATCAAAATCAGAGTTTGACCCTCCTTTCTTGATCATTTCAGCCCATGAAGAGGCATTGTTCAGGTTAGTCTTGAGTTGCAAATCTGAATTTCCGATAGATTGACTGTTTCTTGAATTAGCTCTTGTATTTCTGAAATGATTTTATGAATCCAAGATTGAATGATTGATTCTTGTTGCATTTCTTGCTGTATTTCTTGCATTCGCAATGTATCGTAAACTGTGATTTATCTGATTTGCATTTCTAAGATTCTATTTTGACTGATTTGCATTTCTTTGATTCAGATTCAACTGGTTTGATCCAATACCAGTTCGATGATTTTGAGATGCAGATTCGTTATTCAAAAATTTAGAGCGACGACTCTGAACAATCTGAAAGCCTTCTTCATCAATTTCAAAAAATTTTCTTGGAAGCGGTTGTCAATGCAGATTGGGACTCGGTGGAGGAGGAGAGTGAGATGAAGAAGAAAGAGGAGACCCCCCTATCTGATCTTGGCCGAAGATAGGATTTGTCTAGGAGATTTGTATAAGCAGCCATGGCTGCTAGAGAGTTTTTTTATTATTATTATCATTTACAGTACATGAAGTTTTATGTTTGCTATGTCTCCTTGCGATTCACGTTGAAATTCTATATGTTGTTGGCAAGTAGCCCATGAAGGTTTTTAGTGCTGCTTGCATAACGTTATTTAGTTTGATAATCATATTGCATGGCATTGCCTTTGCAATTGTAGAGTGAAATTTTTTAGAAAGTTTTTCTATTTGGAGGGAATAGCATTTTAAGGTTCACAAAATAACATGTTTTTCTTCTACATATTCCCATATTTGACTGGTGTTTAAGGAACCTTAACAATCCTCTTGTTTTTGTCCTAATTATGGTATCGTTTTATTTATCCACGTCAAAAGAGAAAAACATGAATAAATCATAAGATTGATAGAGGTCACTAAGTAGTAACTTGGAAATAACTCTGTAATTACTCCAAAATCATCCAGTACTTTATTAGGGAGAGTAGCTTACTAGCTTCTACTGTAAATGGTTGTAGTTACTTTTGAGCAAGTTATTTCAGTTTGCATGTCTATTTGACCACTGCATTCATCATAATGTCAGTAAATTTGAGCAATGCATTTATCAATATTTCACTCCTTAAATTCAGTTTCAGCAGTTCTTGTTCTTGTACAATCACTAAGTATTAGAAATCTGAAACAGTTTAAGTTTGAAAGTAGAATGCTTTTCTTGATTCAACAGAGTTGTACAAAATGATTGTGATATATGATTTGTATTACAGTTTTTCTCACTTCTAAATATAGACTGTACAAACAGTATTTATACTAGTTTGGGCTAAGCCCAATAGCCTATAAGGGAGACTGTTGCGGATTGCTATTGTAGACCGTTGGATGATGCTAGATCTGATGGCTTGTATTCTTTGTGATGAGGATTGTGCTTTCCAATATAACAAAAGCAACGGTTCACTTCATATCTCTTAACACTCCCCCGCAAACCCTAGTTCCTCTAGGGTTTGAGAAATAATGGCGGCACAAGTGATATCACTGATTTGTGCCCTTCGAAGGTTGAAAAATGGCAAGGGAGATTTGATGCTCCTCTTGATCTTCTTCTTTTGCAAGTTCTTGAGTAGGATCTCCAGAACTTGTGGGAGACTTGTCAGATCTGATTTCACAGCTACCTACTCCGAGCTTTTCTCTGAGTCTGATGAAGTTAAGTTTGGACAAAGGTTTAGTTAGGGTATCTGCTATCTGGTAAGTAGATGGTAAGTGTTGAACGCTGAGATTTCCTTTGTTAACTTGCTCTCGTACAAAGTACATGTCTAATTCCATGTGCTTTGTGCGTGAGTGAAGTATTGAATTGGCTGTGAGATGAACTGTACTGAGATTATCACACCATATAACAGATTTTTTGTTGAGCTTTACTTGTAGTTCCTTAAGTAGGGATTCGATCCACATGACTTCTGCAGTAGCATTAGCTACACTTCTGTACTCAGCTTCACTGCTGGATCTTGCTACTGTAGTTTGTTTTTTTGAGCTCCACGATACAGGATTATCACCAAGAAATATGCAGTAGCCACTTGTTGATCTTCTATCATCAGGGTCATTTGCCCAGTCTGAATCTGCATACCCTGTTATTTGTAGATTATTGCTTGCTTTCATGATTAACCCCATATTTAATGTGCCTTTTAAATATCTTAATATCCTTTTGACCAATTTCCAGTGTTCACCGTAGGTTGTTGCATGAATTGACTGGCTTTGTTGACACTGAAGGTGATTTCTGGTCTAGTAATAGTCACATATTGTAGTGCACCAACTATGCTCCTGTATTGAGTGTCATTTGATATAGCTTCACCCTTATATTTTGATAACTGGTTGTTTGTGATCATGGGTGTGGAAATAGGATTGGCTTTGTCCATCTTTGCTTTGAGCAGAATTTCCTCAATATATTTTTTCTGATTTAATTGTATGATGTTATCTGATGTTCTCTTTGCTTCAATGCCCAGGAAGTAGTTAAGTGTGCCCAAGTCTTTTACAGAGAATTCATTATCTAGATGTTTGACTAGGTTGTTGATTTCTTCATTACTGCTTCCTGTAATAATAAAATCATCCACATATATAAGAACATATGTTATAGAGTTGTTATGAAATTTAGTAAACAAAGAGATATCAGATTTTGTTGAGTTGTAGTTGAGACTCATGAGAGTGGTTTTCAATTTTTCAAACCACACTCTTGGGGCTTGCTTTAGACCATAGATAGCTTTGTTTAACTTGCACACAAGTTCTCCTTGTTTTTGAAAGCCATGAGGTTGTTCCATGTAGACTTCCTCCTGCAAAACACCATTTAAGAAAGCATTATTGATGTCAATTTGTCTGATGGTCCAATTTTTGTGTAAGGCAATAGTTATAACTGTTCTTATAGTTGTGGGCTTCACAACAGGTGAAAAGGTTTCATTGAAATCAAACCCACTCTGTTGCGAGTAACCCTTTGCAACCAATCTTGCCTTATACCTTGAAACTGTACCATCAGCATTTCTTTTGAGTCTAAAGGTCCATTTGCATCCCACTATATTTTTATCTCTTGGTGGTTTGATAAGTGACCAAGTTTTATTTTTTATCAAGGCATTATATTCCTCTATCATAGCATTCTTCCAGTTGTTGTTTTCTAATGCTTGATGAAAATTACTTGGTTCTTCTAGATCTAGAGTGGTATTGTAAATCTTTGGTTTAAAAATACCACTCTTGGATCTAGTTACCATGGGATGCCCAGGTCTTTCAGAAGTTTCGTAGATAGTTTCAGTTATACCTTGGTTAGTATTCTGTAAGTGAGTTGAATTTTCACTTACCTCTGGTTGAGATAGTTGAACAGGTGTAGAGGATTCACTTACCTCTGGTCCAGTTTTGGACAATAAGTGCTATGAGTCTGGGCTGCTTTCCAGGCTTTTGCTGTTGTTTTGATTTCTTATTGGAGCAGTCTGTTCTGCTATGATTGGGATGGCAGGTATGCATTCTTTTGAATTATATACCTTATTTGTAGTTCTTATGGTTTTCTCTTTTAAAGGAAAAACCTTTTCATTGAACACTACATGTCTAGAGATAATAATTTTTCCATGTTCATTTAGACATTTGTAGCCCTTTTGGTTTGGTGCATACCCAATAAATGTACAAGGTGCAGATCTAAAGTTGAGTTTGTGTGTGTTATATGGCCTAAGACATGGGAAACATAAACACCCAAAGGTTTTTAAGAACTTGTAATCTGGCTTTATATTAAACAGTACCTCTAAGGGGCATCTTAAATTAAGTATTTTGGTAGGTAATCTGTTTATCAGATACACAGAAGTAGCAAAGGCTTCAGACCAGAATTTTTGAGACATATGAGCCTGAGCTAGTATAGTTAGGCCAGTTTCCACTATTTGCCTATGTCTTCTTTCTATTATACTATTCTGTTCAGATGTATGGGGACAAGTAATTCTATGAAAAATCCCTTTTTCTTTAAAGAAATCTTTTAAAGGCATAAATTCAGTCCCACCATCAGTTTGAAAAACCTTAAGCTGGTTACTAGTTTGTTTTTCTGATAAAGTGATAAATTGTTTTACAATACTAGCAGTTTCAGCCTTTGATTTCAGAAAATATATCCAAACATGTTTAGAGTAAGCATCAATGAATGATATATAATACTTGTATCCATAATCAGCTGTTATGGGTGCAGGACCCCACAAGTCAGCTGCCACTAAATCAAGTGGTCTGTGATACATAGTTTCAGAATTGGGAAAGGGTTGTTTGTGACTCTTTCCCATTTGACAGTGTGTGCAAACATATGGTAAAGTGTTATTAGTAAAAGAAACATTATTATTTTTCAACACATGCTTGACTACATTAATATCTGGATGACCAAGTTTACTGTGCCACAAATCAAGTACAGCAGTGTTTCTACATTCAGAATTATTACACCATGTTTCAATATCAGGGTTTCCTGGTTTGTCCAAACAGAATTTGTATAGCCCTTTATGTAATCTACCCTACAAAAGCATTTGTTTGGTGTTAATGTCTCTAACAGTGCAGTGATCAGGGTAAAATTCAAAGAATACTTTATTGTCTTTAGCAAATGTTGACACACTTAATAAATTCTTTTTTATTTGTGGAGCTCTTAGCAAGTTATTCAGATACAGCTTTTTTTTCCCCATGATGTATGATTTACCAGTGTGTGTTATTGCTATAGACTTGCCATTGCCCATATGTATAGAGTTCATACATTTGTATTCTTTGTTTCCAAGATTTAAGTTGCTTAGATTGTTGGTGATGTGATCTGTTGCCCCAGAGTCAGGATACCAGTCCTCGTCATTCATGCCTTCAGATTTTTCAAAATCTCTTTTTTCTGAATTTTGCCGATCTGTGTCATTTTGGCTTTGTGCTATGTTTGCATTTGGGTTTCTTTGACTGTTGTTGTTCTGACCTGGAACATAGTTTAGATTCAATCTGAAGTAGCACTTAGCTGCAGTGTGCCCAGTTCTTTCACATATTTGGCATTTAGGTTTGAAGTTGTTATTCCATCTGCCTCTTCCTCTGCTACGACCAAATCTGCCACCACCTCTTTGATTTTGTTGCTCATTCCTATTATAACTGTTTGTTCCTCTTCCTTTTGCAACAAAGTTAACATTCAGTTCTGCTTCTTGAGGCTTATTGATTCCCAGTCTGGCTTCATGTGCTAGTAGAATTGAGTGTACTTCATCAATGGATGGTTGATTCCTTTTTGAGGTGAGTACTGCCACAACAGACTCATACTCTGCTGGTAGGCCACTTAGTATTATCATGAGATGATCTGATGATGATATTCTGTTATTTGTAGAGGCCAGTAAATCACATATATTTTTAATTTTTGATAAGTAGTCCCTCATATTAAGATCATCTTTCTTGATGTTGTGTAATTGCTTCTTGTAGAACAGAACCTTTGCTGAAGATTGAGTATTGAACACTCTTTCAATAGTTAACCATATTTCATGAGCATTTTGACAGTCGATGACATCTGATAATAGTTTTGTATCAATAGATGATAGCAGCCATGAGCAGATTAACCTATCTTGTCTGAAATATTTTGCATATTCATCGTTGCTTATTGTTTTGTCTTCTTTAGTGATGAAAGCAGGTGGTGCTTGAATGGTGCCAAGAATGTATTCTTCAAGGCCATACCCTTGCAGTGCTGTTTTGACTTGCAATTTCCATAGCAGATAGTTGTCAGTATTGAGACGGGCTGTGACTAATTGGTTATGTGGGCTAATCACAGTTTTGATGAGGCTTTCGGCAGTGGTCTGGGTTTCCTGTGATCCATTGCCAATATTTGAGGTTGCTGAGTTCAGATCTTGTGCCATGATGCTGATGATGACCAAGATAGTGGTTCTTGAATGAAAAAGCTTTCAAGAACAGAAGATACTTCACTTCTTGCAGCCAATTCAACTGATGGCGAGGCAAGTATTGAGGAAGTTGAACAAACAGTAGCTTACTGGCTTTTCTTTTTCAGAGAGGAAAGGTATGAGCCGTCACCAGAATTTGAATTTCTTCAATCTTGAATGAAATTTGAATTTCTTGGATAGCGGTGATAGTTTTCTTCCTTTTTCTTTGCTTGGGTAAGTTACTGTATACCCAGATGATGAGAATTTTCTGATGGGTGAGACAAGTAAAAGAAAATTGGTGGGATAGGTGATAGCCGATGATGCTTTGAAGCTATGGCTCTGATACCATATTAGAAATCTGAAACAGTTTAAGTTTGAAAGTAGAATGCTTTTCTTGATTCAACAGAGTTGTACAAAATGATTGTGATATATGATTTGTATTACAGTTTTTCTAAATGCTAGTTAAATTTTATGCTCAGTATTTAGGTTGCTTTTCTGTATATGTGGATAACTTTTCTTGTAAACATGTTTGCCAATTTTCTTTAGGATGCATAATGGACTAAACTTGAAGGAGCTGGAGTTTAGTTGCATGATACTCAGTACATGCAAACAAAGTAAGATTTTGTTTACTAAACATTATATAATATAAGCTGAGGTGAATCCTGACATTTGGTTAACTAGCTCCTATTCCGGGTGTGGCCAACGTACTAAAAGTCTAAAAGTGCTGGCAAGCACAAATTTCAACCTGGACAGTTTGTGGGCATCTTGAATTTAACATGTGAATCTGAATGGACAATAGACTATAGTAAAGTCAATGATCCGGATAGATGCTGATGGAGCTGGTGATTATTGTATCTTAAAGCTTGAATTTCTTTGTGCATATTTGATTATTCTGAAGTCTTTCTTGTTTTACAATAAATTGGGAGTTTAAATCCTCACCTTAATTTTACTTCTTTTTAAAAAAATACCGCTCTTTCTTTTCTTATATGAACAGGAGAGGGCAACTTGTAAAAAGACGTGTATTATATTTCACTGTCTATATTTATAAGATTATTCAGTATTATGCTAATTTTTTGCTAGTGCCAGTTTTATTGCCACTGGTTGGAAAGTAAAGACAGATCCAAGTTCAATATCTTTATATATCACTGTAGGATGCTCGTCGGTCCTTGCCAATAAATTAACAAAGGCCAAAGACATCCAGTTTTGGCTTTTCAGAGTTTCAACTTTTATTAACAGGCTTAATCCTAGACCTTTAGCATTTTTTTTATTTTTATTTTTGTTTTTTTATTGTATTGTAACACACTTTATTTTATATTCAGCAGTCTACTGATTATGTATTATTATTGATATTATCAGGGTTAATTCACTACAGAGAGAATAAACTGAAGCGAGTTTCACCCATTTGAATATATGATGTAATTGAATAAGATAGGGCTATTCTAACAGGGATGTTTGCTCTTCAGAGAGATGCAGTTGTTCTTGCTCAACACTCGAGGAAAAGTAGCACATTAGTTTTACCTGCGATTTAACTTATATATGTTACGTTCCATTCATATGTATTTCTATATAAGTTGGTTGCTTCCTAAATCAAAATTTTATGTTTTACACTGGACAACACAGTTGTGAATAGATTAAAATCTTTTGAAGCAACCTGTTTATGGAAAAAAAACTGTAAAACTAAAGCATATTGGAAAAAAATGGTTGGAATGAATTTAATACATTACCAATGGAAATGTGTAAAATGTACATACCATCATGATATTCATTTATTGTTGGGTTGAGAAGAAGCATATGTAACCTCATTAATATCCGCAAGTGGAGAAAATATTCTTAGTACTGTGAATTTGGCTTAAAACACTTTTTGGGCTGCAAAATAAAATGATTAAAAAGGCCTTCACATTGACTATAGAGTTATTTCTCTGTTTATTTAACCAATCTTTTTTTTCTCCTTTGTAGGTAGCTCAGTACATCTTTTATTTCTATAATGCATTCTCTTAATTATTGGTAGATACGTTCACTTTGAACTGTGGAGTTAACCGTAGCACTGTGACCATACACGATATTTTATTATTATTAACTAAATTTTATTCTGAAAAGCACTAAGAACTATGTTTACTAACTCAGGATTATCAGTTCAAACTGATATGATGTTTTACTGAAAATACTTCAGAATTTATTATTTGTTGGAACTACCATGTTCAGTTGGGAAAGTAATTCTTCTAACAAAATAGGTTTGTGATCTTAAAGATTTCAAGTTCATGGAAATTTATGCATTTAGAAAATCTATAACCAAAAGATAAACCAAGTTTATGGTATATTTATTAGGACTGTTATAATGATGATTGCTGTCAAGTGTGAGGCATCGAACAGTACTCCGAAATTTTGGTGGTACCGCATCGGTGTCAACGGTAACCGAACCGAAACCGAAACTAAGCGAAAAATCGATTTTAGTAAGGGTTTAAAAAATATTCAAAATAAAAATATCAGCTCAAATTGTAGCAAAATCACGAGTGGGCAAAGGGAAAAATTCAAAACAACTCGAATATTATTTCAAATCAGCATTATTATTTAAAAAGTTGGTTATACAGTTATCGTAGTCATAAGTAGTAAAAATCAGTAATATGTTAACGAAGGACCGAATGCGATATCCGAACATATCAGGATAATATCATGATAATATTATAATAATTTCGATATGTTTGTAAGTAAGCTATGTAAATTACGATCTTAATAAAAGATTTTACCAATTTAAATAATTGTTAGTGTTAAATTTTGGTGATACAAAATCACAAATAGAAGAAAACAAATATGCAAGAAGGAAAGTAATCACGTTTGTTCATTATGGAAATGAATAAATTATTGGATCGCATTTGCATGAGATGGCAGGAAAATAAATGCATGCGCAAGTTATGAAATAAAATATATGCAAAATGATATGCATTTTATTGGTTTCTCAGTAATCGCATTGCTTTGGGATTATTTTCTTCCATCTTTGCTAATTAAAGGAATGAGTGAATTACTTGCTATATTTGCATCATTTGTTACTATTGTAATTTGTCGAGGGTAGACTTAATTGTAAATCTATCCTGGCATTCAGCCAGCGATCTCCAAATAGAGTGTCTCTTCTTGTTAACCCTAAATTAGGGCTTTGGTATGTAAACTCTTATCTTGTAATCTCTTGTAACTCTCTTATGTGGAATAAAATCTCTTCTTTGGACTGGACGTACACTATCTTGATGATAGTGGAACCAGTATAAATATTGTGCGTCTCTTTTCTTCTTTATAGTTATTTGCTATTTATTTGGAGTAATAGAATAATTGCTGCTAGATTAAGTGATGTTCAAATTGACAAATCTAAATCATGTTTATTGTTTTTCCGCATTTGTGCAATTTTTGCACAACAGTTAGATTGTTCGATACTATTTCTACACAAAGAATACATTTGTACTAGTGGTTTTTGTCAAACAATATGAGATATTTATGTACTTTTTCTATTAAATCATGATATTTCACTATCATCACGGATATTTGCACAAAATATCAGTCTAATATCATTGATTTATCAGACAATATGACCAATATATCGCAAAAATATCGTCAATCGTTATTTTAATAAAATATGGATTTGAGTTCAATAAGCAACCTATCGAAGATATTATCTACTCAGCTGTGATCATAATTGACTCTTTTATGTCAAGGACCTCCATCACTAACTCAAGTGACAAATAGTATGGTGTTCTAAACTGAGATTTTAGAGGTTATGAGCTTGAATTTCCAACACATCAAAATGAGTATTCTGTTTGAATAAAACACCACTTTTATTCTCAATTTTTTTTGACTCTTTCATTGATATTTGCATAATATATCAATGTGATATCATTGACATATCAGCAAATTTAGTTTTTTTATATATAAAATAATACGTTGTTTGTAAAATATTAAATTTTGGCTATTTATATTCATAATTTTTGTTAATTAACAGATAAAAATGTACAACAGTTTGGGTTGAAATATTTTTCTTTTATATATTATTACATTTTTGAGGCAAATGTTAATTCTTTTTGAATTTTTATTATAAAATAAAATTATTAAGGTATAAAATAGTGGATTAAAATCAATTTTGTTCTTACATAATTAATTAAACTATTTATGTATGACATAATTAACATATTTTTCGCTTAACATATCTTTTAGTAATTTAACAAATGTTTTGTTTATCAATTTGATAATATCATGTACTTATTTTTGATATATATTTTGCTATTTGTTGCAAGAACTTTACCTGCATAAAAATATATTGACTAATTATTATTCATGTAACGACCTGAAATTTTGATCCATTCGCATCCACACACGTCGGACTTGAATTGCTCAAAATATCATATTGTTAATTTTTATTTGGCAAAATTCAGCATATATACAGTAAATAAATAATCACAAAATCACAGATACAGAGTAATATAACAATAGTGCAGCGGAAACAAAAGAATAGTAGTTCATGAAGCTACTATATATATATAACAGAGTTAAACAAGATACAACAGAGGTCTCGAATAGATAGATATCTCAATACAATAGTCAAATACAAGATCTGAATACATCACTGGAATCAACTGAATAACTGAAAGCTGGATAGATAGCTGGATCTCCAAGCGAAGCTCCAACTCCAAAGGTGAGTCTCGAATACTGTATCACTCAGTCTGACCCGAGCGTAAAGCAAAACACAAAACACTCGAGTCAGGATTAACATTCTTATATCAATAAATCCAACTCAAGTGAAATAACAACTGAAAATACAAGTAACTCAAATGATGTTTGGGATAACCATCCTCTAAGGATCCGTTAAACTATTTATATATAGTAGTGTACGCTAAGTAGATAATACCTGTCAGTAATATAAAGTATCAAAATAGCGTTAAGGCGTTACCATTATCCCCCTTAACACATTTAAATAAGCGTCATAGTCTATACATCACTGTAAACTCCACCGTAAACTAGTGGGCTATTAGGGAGTACTCCATAGGTATAACACAAACAAATCGTAGTGGTCACGCATATGGATACAAGTATGACAAGGCACATGAGGCAATACCCAAGGTAGTGAAACTACCGTTTGCTTGATCCGGACCGGTGAGAACGCATCGCCGCAATGATCGCAACACCACAAAACAACACTCCCAATTCAAGGGTGCGCACTAATCAAAAACAAGTAATGAGTAGTTTACGAAGAAGTGTGTCCGCTAGAGGTAGCTAACCTCACTGGCCCGGCACGGCTCCTGTTAAAGTCATTTCCAATTTGACACAAGTGTCAAGGTCATCCATTATCGTTCTCTTTCTTCAAATCCAGCAACGTCATCATTCCAACCACTTCATTCTGGATCACACTCCGCGTATAATAGTTATTAAAGTGGTTTTCGGTTTAGACAGAGAGTATGTCCCAAACCGATCCTGGACTCTTTAATAACTATATTTTAATTAAAATAATTTATATTAAAATAATTTATATTAAAATAATTTATATTAAAATAGTTTATATGAAATAAATTTATAAAGTAACATATATAAATAGTTTTAAATATAATTTAAAAATACTTTATATAATAAAATAGCTTCCTCAAATTTCATAAATCAATTCCAAATCAACATCAATCCCAAAATTTCAAATTTAGTCAAATCTCAAATCATCAATTTCAATTCAATTCAGTTCTCAATAAATTATTATATCGATTTCAAATACAGATTTGAACCACAAATAAACCATTTAAATTTCGATATCTTCCAAAGCTTTAAATATTTCACAATCTCAAAACTAAATTTGATAATTTCATATATATATCTTAATTTAACTTTATTATTATTTAGTTTTGAAATATTCACTTAATAAATCCAATATTATTTAAATAAAACCCCAAATTACAAATAACTAAATATTTCCTTCAACTTATTTAAACTTGAAATATTCATTTAAATTACCTTAACCAAAATCAAGTTATAAAATTATATCCTTTAAAATCTCAAATTCAATAAGTTCCAAATCGATTTCTAATTAAATATATTTCTTAATTAAATACAATTTCAAATCAATTTCAGATCTATCTTCTCGACCTTAATTTATTAAATCATTACAAACTCTATATTAAAATATAATTTAAATAAATACTTAACCATATTATATTTTAATAAAATCAAACTTTATTATTAAGATTATTTTATATTAAAACAAATTTATGCATAGCTTAAAATCAAGAATTTAACTATATATAAAATAACATTTATATAATATCTAGAAATCAATATTTTTATAAACCATATATTTCTTTCCAAAACCATAGAAATCTTTTTCAAAATATTTATATATATAGACCGACGGTGTCTGTATATAATTTTCTATCCTATGGTCAAGTGATACAGATATTTATCATTTCAATCCGCAATTTAAAATGTATTCGGGTATATATCTTTTCAACCCGAAATCCTAAATTCAATTTAATGAAAATTGCTTGGGTTTATCATTTCAACCCATAACGATTTTCTCCTATTCTACAGATCGTTCGGGTATGTATCATTTCAACCCATAGTGAATTCTATACTAACAGGGAACTTGCAGAGTGATAACAGATACGATAATAATATAACAGGCATATATCATCAATATAAATAACAGATAATGGTGTCAGATGTCATAAGTGAACAGATATAGATAACGACATATATATAACAGTGTAAATAACTAACAACAGCATGTTTCAATTGTCGTTTCAATCGAAATCAAATTTAATAAATAAAATAATATTAATCGTGAGTGATTGCTCATCTTTCGAGGCTAGAAAGAATAGACAAAGAAGTTGAGTTACAAATCCAAGAATGAATTCCGAAGTAAAGCACGATGGGCTCGAGTTCGACGAATAGAGCTGGTAAATAGAAATTGACGAAATCAAATCAAAATTGGATCGATGATGATAATTGGTATGAGTGAACATATATAACTATATATAGCTATATATCTATAAAGTCATATTCATAATTCAAACACATTTTTTTATAATTTAATACATATACACATTTCAAAATTATTGCTTTTAAATTAAACACCTATATCAGACTCAACATATATATGTAAGCTAACAAAACATATAACTATTTATGTATATAATATTATATGTACAGTCTGGTATAACAATATATATATCGACAAAAATCTGTACTGCCCATTCTATATATATAAATATTATACTTGAATACTTTATGAATACATTTAAAACATTGTATACGCGTACTGTTCAAATAAGTAGGCATTCACTTTTAAACAATGAAATGCAATAGTTCTATAATATAATATACTTTTCCAAACATATATTTACTGTAACCATCTACTGTAAACATATTTTCATTTATAATATATATAGGACCAGCAATTTCGGCTATGCAAATAAACTTATACGTATAAATCTATTACTTCTTTCATCACATAGTATTGCGAAATTAATTATGTACAGCAACATGTAGTGAAATTTGTTTTAATTTGAGCGGAAGCGAATTATTTGATCAGGATCTAGTATTGCCTATTTAGATACCAATGGAACTTAAAAAATCAATTATGCAGTCTCACAGAAATAATAGCAGAAATAAGAGACACAGAAGATTTAACGTGGTTCGGATATGAATATCCTACGTCCACGGAGACCCAACAACTTCTTTTATTTCACTAAAGAAAAGAGTACAAAAGAGAGGGAAGAATAATGGTGGATGCTCTCATACACTCACTTTTCACAGAATATGAAGATGAACTTCCTTCATTTAAATAGACTTAATGAAGGAGTTACTTAGAGATTAAGAAAATTAATTTACAGATTATCCAGATTTCTTTCCAAATTGCATGATTTGATTTTTATACAAATAGATGGCGTAATCTTCGTTTCAATATCTTTCCTTTATTCTCCATGCCTAATCATTTATTTCTTCATATAGCAAATATATTGACTAATTAATTGATTGACTAATTAATTAGTTTCCTTCAAAATATGCTTCCATATATCAGCCAAATTAATTGATTTGAGTGAATCAATTAATCATTTTCTTTCATCTTTAACAAATATTTGAATCATTCAAATTTAACACTCCACCTTGATTCAAATATAACAATCTCTCTTCATCACCTTATCATCAAGCAATCAACATAGAAGTTGTTGGGTCTAGCGCCCCGTGGCGCTCAAGTAACAGGAATCAAACTGATCAAGTTTGAGCAATGCTCAAACTTGTCCTTTGGAAGTGACTTTGTCATCATATCTGAAGGATTATCCGAAGTACTTACTTTCAACAATTTGATCTTGCTTCGTTCTTCCTCAAGCATAAGAAAGAAACCTCTAACATCAATGTGCTTCGTTCGTGAGTTATAAGCTTGATTCTCTACTAGATGAATCACACTCTGACTGTCTGAAAATATCTCTACTGTCCGCTGCACTATTGAAAGATCATCCAACAACTGAAGTAAGTATAATCCTTTCTTTGTTGCTTCCACAATCGATATCAACTCTGCTTCGGTAGTCGATAAAGCTACGATAGATTGCAGCTTTGATCTCCATGAAATCGACCCTATGCCAAGTGTAAAAACATAGCCCGACACTGACTTCCTAGCATCTCTATCCCCAGCATAATCAGAATCACAGTATCCTCTAAGAAAGATGTCACCATCCACTCCACCATATAACAAGCCCACCGAAGAAGTGCCTCGAAGATATCTAAGAATCCACTTTACAGCTTGCCAATCCTCTTTGCCTGGGTTAGACATATATCGACTCACAACACCCACTGCATGGGCCAAATCTGGTCTTGTGCACACCATCGCATACATAAGACTACCAATAGCACTAGAATAAGGTATATCAGCCATATACCTTTTGTCTTCTTCCGATGAGGGAGATAAGTCTTTTGACAATTTAAAATGAGAGCCTAACGGAGTGCCAACCGGTTTGGCTTTCTCCATTCCAAATCGAGCGAGGACCTTCTCGATATACTGCGCTTGAGTGAGCCTTAACTCTCTCTGCTTCCTATCCCTGCTTATCTCCATACCCGATATTCTTTGTGCCTTTCCCAAATCCTTCATGTCAAACTCTCTACTGAGCTCCGCTTTCAACTCCTTAATTCTGACTATACTCCGAGATGCAATCAGCATATCATCAACATATAACAACAAATAAATCATAACACCATCACATCTTTTGAAATAAACACACTGGTCTTTGAAACTTCTGGAGTATCCCTGTGAAAGCATAAACTTATCAAACCTCTTATACCATAGTCTAGGAGACTGCTTCAGTCCATATAGAGATTTGTTGAGTTTGCAAACATAGTCTGGTCTACTACTATCAATGAACCCTTTCGGCTGCTTTAAATAAATCTCCTCATCTAGATCACCGTGCAAGAATGCAGTTTTGACATCTAGTTGCTCTAATTCCATATCATAATGAGCAACTAATGCCAAAAGAATACGAATAGAAGTATGTCTAACCACTGGAGCAAAGATATCATGATACTCTACCCCCTTCTTCTGTACATACGCCTTTGCGACTAATCTTGCCTTGTATCCGAGATTACCATTTTCACCGTCTTTCACTCTATAGATCCACTTGCATCCAATATCTCTCTTGTCGGTGGGAAGAGCCACCAAATCCCAAGTATGATTTCTCTGCAATGATTCAATCTCCTACTCCATAACAACTAACCAACTGGAACTGTTAACTGATGCGATAGCTTCTCTATAATCACAGGGCTCATCATGGACAACATTCAAAGCATATGTTGACATATCATCGAAGTTAATGTCTTCGATGCTCAATCCAACAAACTCATCAAACCATTTAGGCTTTCTTCTTTTTCTGACAGGCCTAGGTTCTAAATGAGCTCCACCTTGAGTTTGATCCTCTATACCAACATCGATATTATCCTCATCAACCACGGTGTCATCGGAAACACCATTTGAACGTCTATGGAAAGAATCAACAGATGACTTGCTTTGTGTTTGGTATTCTTCACATGTCCTCTCATTGTCATCCGATGAGGAAGGCTCCACCTTCAACATAGCCTTCTCATCAAAAGTCACATGCCTGCTCATAACGATCTTCTTGCTAATAGGACACCATAACCTATATCCCTTCACTCCTCTTCTATAACCTAGAAAGATACACTTGCGAGCTCTAGGTTCCAGCTTCCCTTTACTCTTATGCACATAAGCTGGGCAACCAAACACTCTAAGAAATGAATAGCTAACAGGCTCTCCTTTCCATACTTCTTCAGGGATTTTCATATCTATGGCAGTAGAAGGTGTGCAGTTGATGAGGAAAGCCGCCATAGATAAAGCTTCAGCCCAAAATCCCTTCTTCAATTTAGCAGTCAGTCTGAGGCATCTTGTTCTCTCCAATAATGTCCGATTCATCCTTTCTGCAACTCCATTAGACTGGGGGTCGCCTGGTGTAGTGTAATGCCTCTTAATGCCTTCAGACTCACAATAATCGATGAATTCCTGTGATACAAATTCACTGCCATTATCTGAACGGAGAACTTTCAATTTCTTCCCTGACTGCTTCTCAACCATAGATTTCCACTTTCAAAACTTGGCAAAGGTTTCACTCTTTGAATGAAGAAAGTATACCCATACTTTACGAGAGAAATCATCTATAAATGAAACGAAATACCTGGCTCCACCTAAAGACTGACAAAGGGAGGGACCCCAGACATCTGTATGAACATACTCCAAGATAGCTTTTGCTTTATGCTCTCCTATACCAAAAGAAATCTTCGTCTGCTTTCCAAGAACACACTCTTCACAAAAACCAAGTTTTGAATGATGAACTCCATCAATCAATCCTCGTTTTCTCAACTCATCCATGCTGCGCTCACCGATGTGACCCATCCATAAGTGCCATAATCTGGAAGAATCCAAATTAACAGATGTAACAGAAGCCGATTCACCAATTACAGTAGTGCTCTTTAATAGATAAAGATTTCTTGCCCTCACACCTCTCATAACAATCATGGAACCCTTTGATATCTTCATTTTCTCTCCTTCTACTACAATCTTCAAATCAAGTCTACTCAATGCCCCAACAGAAATCAAGCTCCTCCTCAAATCAGGTACATGTCTAACATCGGTGATCGTACGTATAACACCATCAAGCATCCTAATCATCACGCTACCAACACCAACCATTCGGCAAGAAGCATCATTACCCATCAGAACTTCTCCTCCATCAATTTCACGGTAAGTGGAAAAGCAGTTCCTATCAGGTGTCATATGATAGGATGCGCCAGAATCAATCAGCCATAAGTTGCTCTTCCTAGAAGAGCCAGAAGCTGTAAATACATCAGTGTCACTTTTTGTATCTGATTTCTCTACTGTAGAAGCTGAAGCTTGCTTTGGATCTTTTCTTCTACCTTCAAGCTTGGGACATTGTGCTATGAAGTGCCCTGGTTTCTTACAATAATGACAAGTCAAATTCTTAGGCCCCCTAGACTGAGACCGTGAAGAATTCCATCCTCCACCTTTCTTTGACCTGCTTTGGCCTCTACCTCTCTGAACAGATAAGCCTTCGATATCACTATCCAAGCTAGTGCTCACCAATCTACCTCTTAATACTTCATTATGAAGACCAGCCTTTACATCAGACAGGCTAATTTTACTACGGCCATAAATCATGGAATTAACAAAAGCAGTATACTCCTTAGGCAAGGAACATAAGAGGATCACAGCTTGAGCCTCATCGGTAATATCAACTTCCGCTGCCTTCAGGTTCATAATCAAAGTCGTCAAAGCATCTACATGCTCCATGAGATCAGCTCCAGGCTTCATCTTGAACGAATAGAGTTGTTGCTGAAGAATAATCCGATTAGTGAGAGACTTGTCTTGATATGCATTTGATAATGCATCCCATAGTTCCTTCGCCATCTTCTTCTGAGAGAATTCTCTAAGAACTTCATTTGAAAGACTCAACTGAATTGTTGTGAGAGCTTCATCTTCCATCTCTTCCAAATCAGCTGCATCAATACCTTTCAATTTCTCAGGCATAGAAACAATCTTATAAGTCTTCTCCTTCTTTAACACAGCCTCCATCTTCATCTTCCAAGTACCAAAATCTCCCTTTCCGTCAAAACGTGTTACTCCATAATTGACACCAGATCTACCAATAGACTTACTAGAAGTAGCCATTAATATCCAAATAGGAACAATACCACTAGCTCTGATACCAAACTGTAGTGAAATTTGTTTTAATTTGAGCGGAAACAAATTATTTGATCAGAATCTAGTATTGCCTATTTAGATACCAATGGAACTTAAAAAATCAATTATGCAGTCTCACAGAAATAATAGTAGAAATAAGAGACACAGAAGATTTAACGTGGTTCGGATATGAATATCCTACGTCCACGGAGACCCAACAACTTCTTTTATTTCACTAAAGAAAAGAGTACAAAAGAGAGGGAAGAATAATGGTGGATGCTCTCATACACTCACTTTTCACAGAATATGAAAATGAACTTCCTTCATTTAAATAGACTTAATGAAGGAGTTACTTAGAGATTAAGAAAATTAATTTACAGATTATCCAGATATCTTTCCAAATTGCATGATTTGATTTTTATACAAATAGATGGCGTAATCTTCGTTTCAATATCTTTCCTTTATTCTCCATGCCTAATCATTTATTTCTTCATATAGCAAATATATTGACTAATTAATTAGTTTCCTTCAAAATATGCTTCCATATATCAGCCAAATTAATTGATTTGAGTGAATCAATTAATTATTTTCTTTCCTCTTTAACAAATATTTGAATCATTCAAATTTAACACAACATGTATACCTATGTATACAAAACAAACAACATATCATAAAATCTTGTATAAAACTATATATATATATATATATATATATATATATATGAATACAACAGCATAACAACCTTATATTTAATACTTAGCTTACATCATTGTATAAAATAAAGCTTACCTATATTGCGTGTAAAACAAACTTATGTATGCATAACCAGAACAAACTTTTTAAATATACATACATTTTATAATAAGATAAAATACATACATATAACTAAGATATACATATAAACGACGTATATATTTATATTATACAAAAGCAAAGTAAAATACATATACAAGATTACAAATCTTTATATTCTTGTTTGTAAAACAGAGAACAGTTTCATAATATTAGAATGCAACTAGTCCTGTACCTTAAAGCACATAAACTTACATACGTGCGTTCTTGAAATCAAAGAATATAACAATAGTATACTGATATATATATATATATATATATATGTGATATCTGACCAATATTTTAAATACAAGTGTTTATATTCATTACTTAGCTAGTATATATATCAGCTTATCAACCAATGTTAAATGAAATAACACATTACCTATATATGTGAACTCATATACATAGGAGCAAGGTGCGAAAGAGGGCAGGGCGGACAAAGGAGGAGGGATGGAAGTGGAAGTGGTCAATGTCGGTGGGAGACGCGGGTGGCAGCTGCGCACGGGCGGCGGCCGATGAGATGATACAGGCGAAGTGCAGCCGGAGGCCGTGAGGGGAAGAACTGAATCGGGAAGGGGTCTTGACTAGGGTGAAGGTGAAGTAAGACGAGGCTGAGCAGCTTCAGCCAGGGAGCGGTGGAGGAGGAGCTCGGTTAATAGTTGCTTGGACTCGGCTAGCATGAGGAGGTAGGCACGGGGAAAAGATCGGTAGGCGGGCAATAGGGGTGGTGATGGCGGCAGCGCCTAGGAGGTCGGGAAGGAGGTCGTGGGCTGCGCTTGATGATGGAGAGGCTGCGAACTTCGGTGGAGGGAGGCGAGTGGTGGAAAAATAGGTGAAAGTGGCCAACTTTGCAATATCTGTGCATAAATATTTTTGGATCCTAAGAAGAGAGGTTGTGGGCAACTCTTAGATCACAAATATGCAAGTTTTGAAGAATATTATTATTATAAATATGAGAGAGAGAGTAATGGGAAATGGAAGAGATGGAGACGGTGTGAGCCACTAGAAATGAAATGGGAAATATAAATTAAACGTTGGAAAAGAGTAACGCATGAATTCAGGGCTAATAATAGTAATAAAAGCTGATGACCGTTGAATTCAACGTGGAAAATTCGAATGGTCACGGAACACAAACAGACTCGAACGGGTACCGATACCGCTGTCTGTTTTACGGTTTCCGCGACGTACCGGACTTCAAAACACAGGAATAAATATACCATAGAGATCAGCACGACGAGACGATCAAAACGGTATACGGATATTAGTGGTACGATCATCCGATCAAAAGTCGATATCGGACACTGATGTACGTTGCTATTCCGTACGGAAAAATCCAAATGGAGCTAGAAACGTCCGAAATTAGCAAAACGAATTACGCATTCTTATTCAGAGTGTTCTAAATAAATTTTCTCATGTTGAAAGATTTAGGTTTCGGAAAACTTTTAAATTCAACAGTTATTTCGTCGAAAATAAGATCGACGGAGCAATAACAGTCAAAATTTTGAGAAACGAAATATGACGTCTTGCTCAGAAGATGTTTTATAAATTTACTGTGTAAAAATATTCAGGTTTGGAAAATATTTTATTACCATCAAATTCTAACTGATTTAAATTTAAATAGAATTACACTATAAAATAAACATTCATATTTTCAGATGAAAATTTACAGTTTGCTATGTTCAATTAGACGTATTTCAAATATTAAATTTTTATTTCAAAATTTTATTTTTAAAATTTCACGAAAATTCAATTAATCACATTATTAAAACAGTTAAAATTTACGGGTCGTTACAATTCACATAGATTTTTAGGTACTTTCGTCATTCTTTAAAGTGATATTTGAAACTCAGTCTATATATTGTTTATCTTTTAAACAAATATACCAAAAGCTAAATATTAATTCTAAAGACTATACATAAAGGTTTATCTATAAAATCTACAAAAGCGTTAACTTCAAAATTAATTAAGAATATCAACTTTCATTTGTTTGCTTCATATATATTAAATTTAAAAAATAATAAATCAATATGTAACTCATTTTTATAAACAAAAAAGACAAAAAAATAATTTAATATACAAAATTACAAATACATAAATCTCATTAAAAAATTACATACTTCGATAAATAGGAAGTTCGGTTTATAGCTCATCTTAACAAATTCACGATACATTGACGTATTGCATAATGAATTCCATTCTTTAAAAGTATATATTAAATTATTTTTTAACAACATATAGTGTGCAACACACAGATTACACACTAATAGATAATGAAAGCATCAATATTTATCTTGAATTCCAATAATATCCTTAGGTTTTGAGAGGTACAGGAGCATGTTAGGAATACATTAAAAGTATTCCAAATCAAATCTATTATCTATTCTCTCTTTTTTAAATAATGATATTAGAAACAATTTTATAATTTGAAACACTTTTACAACGTATCAAAGTTTTGATCTAACTGAAAATGAGAGACGTGTAATGGTTCAAATTTCATTTTGATGTATTGGTTTGAGTTTGTTTCTGATACTATATTGATCCAAACAATATTAGGGATTGCTCTTTGTTATTGCAAAGACAATTAGTATGATGAGAATGTGATGCTGGAGGTCATATAATCAGTAGACTTATGGATAGCTTTATATATACACATATACATATACATATACGTGTGTGTGTTTGTGTGTGCGCGCGCGTGTTTGTGCGCGCGCGTGTTTGTGTGTATATGTATATTTATAATGATAATCTAATGGGGGATTTTTGCACTATTATAAATAAAAAAACTCATTAGTTAAAAAGATTGAGAAACATTTAACAATCCTTTTGCATATGCTAAACCTTTATGGTCCCTTTCCCCCTGAATCAATGAATACAAAAAACAAGGATTCAGGTGTTCCTATGTACAATATGTAGAAAATTAAAATTTCATCTTTCGATTTGATCTGTGGTCATACTTTGTGACATTAATTGTTTATTTTCATTTTAAGTCCTTGTTTTAGAAGCTGCTTAAGTAGAAGAAGAAAAACGAGATATGTTAATATAATGAAAAATTATGGCAACTTCACGGTTTGATAAATAAGAATTTCTTTTGGTGCTTCTGAAACTTTGTAATTAAATCAGACCTTAACAGCAAAAATACACTCAGAGATGACTCACATCATGGGCGACTATAAAATTATGAACCACCTAAAATTGTTGCACCTAGATGAGTTTATATTAACAATAAAAGAGTCACAGGTCCGTGTTTTTGATGTTGTTATACAAAAAGTCCCTGCAGAAATGAATATGTAAATTTGGTCCCTATTTTTCAAAAATAAAAAAACGCAAAGTGTCTTGCACTTTTCTGACAGAAAATGCAAGATAACTTGCACTTTTCTAATTTTGAAATATTTTTCAAAATTTTGAAAATTTTCGAAAATTTTGAAAATTTTGAAAAGCGCAAGTTAACTTGCACTTTCTATCAGGAAAGCGCAAGCTAGTTTGCGCTTTCTAATTTTAAAATTATTTTTGAAAATTTTAAAATTTTTGAAATTTTTGAAAAGCGCAAGGTAACTTGCGCTTTCTATCAGGAAAGCGCAAGCTAGTTTGCGTTTTTTGATTTTGAAAATTATGAAATTTTCAAAAGCGCAAACTAAATTGCGTTTTCTGATTTAAAAAATACAGGGACTTAATTTACATACTTATTTCTACAGAGACTTTTCTTGTAACACCATCAGAAATATAGACCTTTCGTGCAAAGCTTCTTATATTAATATAGCAGGTCAATATCAAACATCACAATTCCGAGGCTACTGATCCACCGATGTAGGAATGATGAGTCTTTTACATACAACACTAATAGGATTGTTTTGCTTTATGGTATTGTGCATGCAAATAGTTAAAGACAATAATTGTGCATTTACTTATCCAAACACTTCATGTACATGTTTTTTTGAGATTCTTTTACGAATACCCTCCGCTTGTCTTGTAAGCATCCAGATGTCTGACGTTTGAACCAAACATCTTTAGAAGCATATTCTAGACCCCCTAGGCAAATGGTTCTTAACAATTTATATTTTTTACCCGATAACAAATGAGGTGTTAGCTCATATATGTCTTGACGTTTGAACCAAACATCTTTAGAAGCATAGTCTAGACCCCCTAGACAAGTGGTTCTTAACAATTTATACCCGATAATAAATGAGGTGTTAGCTCATATAAAGTTGATTTGTTCATCAGCAAGAACATTTACCTCTGAGTTGAGTGTGGATTTTTTGTCATAAACTCATTGCTTGCTTATTTTCTTTTTCATGAGGAATGCTATTAGACATATTAGTTTATTGGTGATTCTTTATTCATGAGATGCTGAATAAAGCTGTACCTTATGGTCACCAATCATGACCTTGCTCTGTCGTTTCAGGCTGTAAACTAGTACTTTTCAGTCTGACCTTAGCTGGTTTGAATAAAAAAAACGTACTTTTAGCTGAATCAACCGAAGCTTTCAGTTTTCTACAATAATTACGTTATTTGAATAGCCCTCAAATGGATGCATTTGTCTAACACCTACCCATCATTCAATAAATAAGGATAACATTGTTAAAAATATCATGTGTCTTTTACTGTTATATGTGTGCTAACATTATTTATCAATATCATTTGTCTTTTCACTGTCGTTATTTGCTCAGAAGACTATCAGTCAGATATCCTCTTGCTCAATTCCTTTCAATTATTTGTAGGTTGATTTCCTCCCAAGTGTGGCTATGAATTTCATAACTACCATTAGCTTCTTATTCATCATCATGTTTTTCCTAATAATTGCAGCTTCAAGCAATGAAAACTTCATTTTCAATGGATTCACCAACTCTAATTTAAGCCTTGATGGCTTTGCATCAATAACATCTGATGGTGTTCTTGCCATAACAAATGGAACGAGTAAAACAATGGGCCATGCTTTTCTTCCATATGCTCTTAATTTCAAGTCCTGCAGAGGCAAAACACGCTCATTTTCAACCACTTTTGTGCTTGCAATAGCTTCTGAAGCATCATATATTAGTGGTCATGGCATGGCTTTTGTTATTTCTAAAAGCACAAACTTTTCAACCGCTTTAACCGACCAGTACCTGGGACTTTTTAATGTGAAAACTAATGGCATTGCTGAAAATCATATTTTTGCTATTGAGTTTGATACACTTATGAACGCTGGCTTCCATGATATTGATGATAACCATGTTGGAATAGATGTTAACAGCTTGACCTCAATAGCTTCACATACTGCAGGTTATTATGATGATGAAACTGGTTTGTTTACTGATCTGACTTTAAGAAGTGGGCAACCGATGCAAGTGTGGGTTGATTTTGATGGGAAAAGTATGCAGCTTGATGTTACTATGTCTCCTTTGGAAATGGCCAAACCTAAAAAGCCACTTGCATCTAGCATTGTTAACCTTACGAATGTCATCACAAATTCTACCATGCATGTTGGTTTTTCTTCAACTACTGGTTCCTTTCGGTCCCATCATTTTGTTTCTGGATGGAGTTTTAAAATGAATGGTGTGGCGGATGCACTCGACTACACAAAACTTCCTTCAATTCCTAGAATTGGACCAAAAAGAAACAAACATGTTCTGCTTATATTACTTCCTATAGTTTCTTGTTTAGTGGTGTTGTTGATTTTTCTTGCATCTGCATTGCTAGTGCAAAGAAGATTGAAATATGCTGAGTTAGTCGAGGATTGGGAGCTTGAATTTAGGCCTCATAGATTTTCGTACAAAGATTTATTCCAAGCAACAAAAGGGTTTAACGAAAAAGATCTATTAGGCATCGGAGGTTTTGGCAGAGTTTACAAAGGTGTTTTGCCAAAATCAGGCATAGAAGTTGCGGTGAAGAAAGTATCGTACGAATCAACGAACGGCATGAAGCAGTTTGTTGCTGAAATCGTCAGCATCGGTCAGCTATCTCACCGTAACCTCATTCAACTTTTTGGCTACTGTAGGAGAAAAGGAGAACTGCTTTTAGTCTACGATTTCATGCCCAATGGCAGCCTCGATAGATTCTTATACGATCAATCAAAACCAAGTCTAAACTGGGCACGACGATTTCATATTATTAAAGGAGTGGCAGCTGGTCTTTTATACTTGCATGAAGGCTGGGAGCAAGTTGTAATACACAGAGATATTAAAGCAGGCAATGTTTTGTTAGATAAAGAAATGAATGGGAAGCTTGGAGATTTCGGGTTAGCAAAATTATATGACCATGGTGCTGATTTGCAAACCACTCATGTAGTTGGAACTCTAGGCTATCTTGCACCTGAACTTGTAGCAAATGGAATGGCAACTGCTGCAACTGATACATATGCTTTCGGTGTATTTCTTCTTGAAGTGGCTTGCGGAAGGAGGCCTAACCCTACTGTACAAGGAGAAAATATAGTGCTAATGGATTGGGTGTTAGAAAATTATCAAAGAGGGCAGCTTCCCAAAACGTTCGACCCAAGATTGCAAGACAAGGACTGTGAGTACGAAGTTGAGTCGGTTCTGAAGCTTGGGCTGTTATGTTTAAACCATATTCCTCAAGCTAGGCCTACTATGCGACAAGTGGTGCAGTTTCTCGAGGGTGGTGCAACTCTTCCTGAATTACCACTAAACTATATGAACTTGGATACACTGTCACCATTTGAAAATGAAGGGTTTGATTGTTTTCATATGAGTTCGTTCTACTCAGGACTTAGTATTTCAGACGTATCTTGTAGTAACTAGAAAATGATAAATCTCGACTGTCAGTCGTCTTAGTCGAGCACACTTATCAACAGAGGATGCCATATCTCTTTGTTATTCTCATTGAATTTCTCTATGTTGTTGACCAATGCATTTGCAAATTTAGAGTGAAATAAAATTGAAAAGACTTCCTACTTGGAGTAAATAACATAATTTATGTTTGGAGGGTTCACAAAATAGCGTTTCTTCTTCTCCGTATTCCCACATTTGACCCTTGCTTAAGGAATCATAGGAATTCTCTCGTTGTTATCCTAATTGTGCTATCAACATGAATAAACCCTAAGACTGAGTGGTCACTAAGTAGTAATTTGGAAATCACTCTCTAGTGATGTCTAACATCATTCGGTACTTAATTAGGGAGAGGAGTACTACTGTAAATGGTTATAGTTACGTTTGAGTACTGCATTAGTTATTTCAGTTTACATTTCCCGTTGAGCAATGCATACATCATCAACAACTACATTTGGTTAAATAGTTCATATTCAGGCTGTGGCCATCATACTGTAAATGCTGGTAACCACAAATTCAATATGGGCAGTTTGTAGGCATCTTAAGTTTGACATGTGAGCAAGGTTTGAGGTTTCGAATGAAACACCGAAATTTCGGTCGTTTCATTTAGGTTTCAGTAGAGATTGAAACGAAACCAAACCGAAACTTCGATTCAAAACTTCTGAACTTCAAATTTTATGGAAGAAACTAAAAAAAAACCTATTAATTTGGGTTTCAAATTCATGAACATTCAAAATCCAAAATTTTAATTTGGGAAACTTACGATTTCACAAAATATATAAATGGTATAACTAAAAAAAGTTGAAAAAAAATTAATGAATAAACATTTATTAGTGTTATAAATATTTATAATTAATCAGTTTTTCGTTTATATCTTATTTTTCAATCAAATATAAATTATATGTTTGTTTCAATAAACTAAATAAATAGAGGAAATTAGGCACAAGGACAAACTTTGAAAAAAAATTAGGCTGAAGGAAAATGCTAAATATAATTAGCATTTTGTACAGTGCAAACATTGTACAAAATGCTAATTATAACTAGCATTATATCCAGTTTTACATTGTACAAAATGCTAGTTGTATTAGCATTGTCCTTCAGCCTAATTATCTTTCAAAGTTTGTCCTTCAGCCTAAAAATAAAACTTGTTGTCCTTCAGCCAAAAATTTTATGAAAATTTGTCCTTGTGCCTATTTTCCACAAATAAATATATGTATACTAATGTGGAAAATAAATAACGAGCGTGACCGATACATAAATTGGAATTTCCGAAATTTACGAATTAGTGTTGGATAATTGTGTCGATGATTCGAGAATGATGAAGATAATAACTGTTGTACTTCTGACTTCAAGGATCTATTGCGTAGATTCTTTTAGACAATAGTTCAACACAACAGGTACAAACGGGTTATGAAACTATCCAATGAAGCCTTGAAACAACGTAATCAGATTCAAAACTTGTACGATTTTGATCCGACCAAGAACACTCAAATCTGATCTCTGATGATGCAATTTAGTAGAGAATTCAATGAAGAAGAAGAAGAGAACAGATCTGCAACGTTTCTGCGTTTGTAACACCTTACAGGCGTTGCAAACTGTGGTGGAAACGACTGTGTTTTGCAACACTTTCTGGGCGTCGCAGATCTGGAGGAAGAAGAAGGATATCCTGCTATGGTTCCTAGGCATCACTATTTATAGTAGAGGAGGAAGTGTCTATTCGTCAAGCGTTGCATCCTTTCGAACAGTCCGAAACCGTTACAAACGGTGGCACCCCTTCATTCAAATGACCCGCCAAATCTGTCCGTTCAAATTCTGGTTCCGGTCCGTTAACAAAAATTAATTCGTCATTTTTGACCCGAACCCGAACCTAACCCGGTCGGACGGACGGCGGCGCGCGTGTGGTGGTGATGCATAACTTCCCTTCTCACATCAAAGCAAAGCTTTGGATGCCCAAAGGGCCCAACCTTCCTTAGAGAAAATCATATATAAATCAATATATTTTCTTAAATTCCTAGATGTGAGACTGTTCATCTTTCTCTCTTCTTACATCTTCTTTCCATTCTTCCCTCTTCAAACACAAATCCAAATCCAAAACTAATTTTGAAAATTTCCAACAATTAGATCGAAATTCAAAAAATTACAAAAGATCGAAACCGAAATTTCGAAACTTTCATGTGAGTCCAAATGGATAATAGTCTACACTCTATAGAAAAGTCAACGACCTTGACTGATACTTATGGAAGTGGTGATTAATCTTGAACCAAGTTTTCTTGTTTCACAATAATTTTTTGGAAATTGAAATCTTCACCCCTAATTTTACTTATTTTCCAAAAATAACGCTCTTGCTTTTCTTATATGAAAAGTGGAGGGCAATTTTTGAAAAAATGTGTAATTTAATGGAGTTATTTTCATTGACTAAATTTACATGATTGTTCAGTGTTATGTTAGTTTTTACTAGTGCCAGTTGTACTGCCACAGGTTAGAAAGTAAAGGCAGATCCAAGTTTTGATATTCTGTTCACATTTAGTTACCTATCCTAGCCAGTACTGCATCTAATATTGGATCATGCATTTTATTTTAAGTTTAATCTGAAGTTTACAGATGGTGGGAACATGTTTGTTTTACAGCCTATGAGCCGAAGCTTCCCTTAAATTCCAACTTATCAGTTCAGTAATATCACATACTGTAACTCTTATTTCACAGTGATTTGCAGCTCAGATAGCTAACTATGTAGATGTCGGGCATGGTCTTGTACGCAGAATTCCTACTGACTTGTCTCAAGTCTTTTAGTTATGGGTAAATGCAAATATTGCTTTCACTATTCTTTGTCTAAATTTGAAAGGTTGTTCAATTAGTCATTTTTAAAGCTGGTGCGGCATGTTTAACGAAAAATATATATGCATTTTTCAATCAATGCTGCACATATACATATTAAAAAAAGATAAGTTGAGAATATTGTTTTATTATATTTTTCTCAATACAATACTCTTCACAATGTTACTGTATTTATAATACAGGAATTAGACAATGGGTCGAAAACAGTCAGGCCCAAAATACAAAAGAAAGAAGAAAAGCTGGTGCAGTATAAAGAAATGGGTTGCAACCCAATGCCCACTGAAGTATAAGCGGTAGCAAGATAGTGTTAGCTTTATTACGCCCCCTCAAATAAAGCTAGGGTTCCATCTTCCTTTCGTCTCTCATGGTGGCGGGGAAAACTCTGAGATCTTCTCTAAATCTATCGAAGTTCTTAGATGAAATAGCTTTCGTCAACACATCAGTACGTTGATAAAACGATGGAACATGTTGAATCTGGAGTTTCCCGTTACTTGTCTATTCGCGAACGAAGTGAAGATCCACTTCCAGATGTTTCGTTCTCGAGTGCTGAGTGGGGTTTATAGACAGTGAAATAGCGCTCAAGTTGTCGACCCAAATGGTTGGCTTCCGAGTTAGTTTGAGCCCTAACTCCTGAAGTAAAGTCTCGGTCCAGATGATCTCCGCCGTGGTGCTGGCGATGGCCCTGTATTCAGCCTTAGTGCTCGATCTAGAGATGGTGGCTTGCTTCTTCGTGCACCACGAGATGGGATTGCTGCCGAGGTAAACACAATATCCGGTGATGGATCTTCTATCATCGAGATTGCTGGCCCAATCAGAATCACTGTAAGCTTGCAAATTTAAGTTTTTGTTAGATATAAGCGTTAATCCATGGTTGACAGTCCCTTTCAAGTATCGTAAAATACACTTAACGGCACGCCAGTGCTCAATTGTTGGTGTTTGCATGTATTGACAGACTTTATTAACACTAAAACAGATGTCTGGTCTTGTGATCGTTGTATATTGTAATGCTCCAACGATGCTCCTGTACTGTTTGATGTTTTCAATGTATTCACCCTTATCTTTAGACAACTTGAGGTTACTTGTCATTGGAGTAGGTAGTGGCTTAGCTTTATCCATCTTTGATCTGACCAGTATGTCTGTTATGTATTGTTTCTGTGATAATATGATGCTTGAATCTGTATTCCTTTGAATGTGTATGCCTAGAAAGTAACTTGCTTCACCCATGTCTTTTATAGCAAACTCTTTATCCAAGTGTTTAATGACTAGTTCGATCTCATCCTGACTGTCACCTGTGATGAGTATATCATCGACATAAACCAAAATGTAGATGCTGCCCTCACTTTTATTTCTCATATAAAAAGAGCTGTCAGATTTAGTGGCAGTAAAACCCAATTTGACCAAAGTGCCTTTTAACTTATTATACCAAGCCCTTGAGGCTTGTTTTAAACCATAAATTGCTTTATGTAATTTGCATACTTGATTTGCACTTGATTCTGAGTTGTAACCTTTTGGCTGCTGCATATATACTTCCTCTACTAAGTCTCCATTTAGAAAGGCATTATGCACATCTAATTGCCTTATTCCCCAGTTTTTATGTAAAGCAACAGTTAGAATAATTCTAACTGTTGCTAGCTTAATGACTGGAGAGAAGGTCTCATTGAAATCAAATCCAAACTGTTGTGTATACCCTTTTTCCAAAAGTCTAGCCTTGTACTTAGTGACCTTGCCATCAGCATCTCTTTTTATTTTGTATGTCCATTTTCTTCCTACAATGTTTTTGTGCTTTGGTAGATCAACAAGTGTCCATGTTTTATTTTTGATTAGGGCATTGTACTCCTCATCCATGGCATTTTTCCATCTTCTGTCTTTAATGGCATATTCGTACGATGTTGGTTCCACCTCACTGAGCTGAATGTTTAATATTTTGGGTTTAAAAATCCCACTTTTTGAACTGCTAACCATGGGATGCTGGACAGTAGTTGGCTGTGGTGCACTGTGATCCCCATCATTTTCAATAGAAGTTTCAGTTGTTAAATCTCTATTGATATGATCTTGCTGTGTGTTTGATTCTGGTTGTTCATCATGTTGGGAACTGCTTGTTGTTGTTTGCTCTGAGTGGTCTTTAACTTCATTTCTTGTTAGCTCTCTATTTAATTGAATATTTGCATTGAGCCATTCTGATAGGTCTGATATGTGACTAGTGCTTGCTATATCAACATTAGCTTGCTGCATATGCTTTTCCTTTTCTGCAAAAGGAAAAACATTTTCATTGAAAACAACATGTCTTGAAATGTAAACTCTCCCCTTATGGTCTAGACACATGTACCCCTTCTGATTATGTGCATATCCTAAAAAGTACATTGACTAGACCTTAGGCTTAATTTATGTTTATTGTATGGTCTAAGGCAGGGAAAACACAGGCACCCAAAAGTCCTCAGGTATTTATAGTCTGGTTTAATGCCAAATAATTTTTCAAAAGGACTTGTATGGTTCAACACTTTGGTTGGCATTCTATTAATGAGGTACACTACTGTGGCAAAAGCCTCTCTCCAGTATCTAATTGGTAGATTTGCCTGAGATAAAAGTGTTAGCCCAGTCTCCATAATGTGCCTATGTTTTCTCCCAACCAACCCATTCTGTTCTGATGTATGGGGACATGTAGTCCTATGCACAATCCCTTTTGTGCTGAAAAACTCCTTTAGGGTTTGAAACTCTCCCCCACCATCAGTTTGTATAATTTTCACATTGCAATTATGTTGTTTTTCAGCACAAGTGATAAAGTGTTTCATGGCACTACATGTATCAGATTTAGCTTTGAAAAAATATATCCATGTATACCTGCTATGTGCATCAACAAGAGAAAGATAATACCTGTCCCCCTTGGTCGAGTTGTGTGGAGATGGTCCCCACAAGTCAGCTGCCACCAGCTCAAGTGGTCTTTTATAAATAGTTTCAGAGTATTGAAAGGGTAGTTTATGACTCTTACCAATTTGACAGTGTGTGCATATTGGGGAATTTTGTAAGGGTAAGAAAGAAATTTTATTTTCATTCAACACTTGTTTTACAATATCAAAGCTGGGATGTCCCAATTTACAATGCCATGTATGAAAAACACTATTATACTTATCATCATTCATGCTAGTATTATTGCACCAAGCATGATTATCACAACTACTCTTAGTTCTCATATTGCTGAACTTGTACAGACCCTGTTCCAGTTTACCCTGTAATAATATGTCTTTACTTAGCATATCTTTAACAAGACAAAACTTGGGGTGAAACTCAAAATATACATGATTTTCTTTAGAAAATTGTGAGACACTAATTAGATTCTTTTTTATACTTGGCACTCTTAATAGATTATTAAGATAAAATACTCTGGTACCTTGTATAGTGCCTGTCCCCACATGTGATATGTTTGCAGTTTCACCATTACCCATAGAAACTAAACTCTTACCATTGTAGCTTTTGTTTCCCAAGTTGAGATTTTGTAGATTGTTGGTGATGTGATTCGTAGCTCCCGAATCTGGGAACCAATCCTCTGTGTTAATGTCATCAGTCTTGACTGTGTCATCAATTGAATTGTCTGAATTGTTTTTTGATTGCTGGTTGGTCTGTGCCATATTCACTGTTGGTTGCCTGCTTGTTTGTGCCTGCTGTGATGGGTTAACATCCTCTCTGAATCTGAAGTAGCATTTATTTGCCATGTGACCAAATTTTTCGCAAATTTGGCATTTGACTCTGTTGTTATTTGGAAATCTTCCTCTACCTCTGCCCCTTTGATTGTAACCTCCTCTTGTGTTTTGATTATTCTGGGCATTTTTCTGACCTTTGTTCTTTGTGGTTGAAACATAGTTTGCTGAATAATCTTCTTGTATAAGTTTTCTTTGTTCTACTCTACCTTCATGTGCAAGGAGAGCAGAGTAGACATAGTCGAGATCAGGTAGAGTTGGTTGCGTGGCAATAAATGTTACCAAAGATTCATATTCTTGGTCAAGGCCATTGGTGATAATCAGAATTTGCTCACTGTTTGAAATATTGTGACCAACAGCCTTTAACCTGTCACACAAATTCTTGATTTTGGAAAGGTATTCTCTCATGCTCATATCAGTCTTTCTTGTATTTTGTAGTTCTCTTCTGTAATGCATAATCCTTGCAGCTGTACCTGTGAATTAAAAATTCTTTCAATGGATGACCATATTTCAAATGATGTGTAACATCCAACTAATTGAGATAATAGACTCTGACTGACTGAGGATAGGAGCCAAGAGGCAAGCAAGTTGTCTTGTTTTTGGTATAAAATGTAATCTGGATTACTTGTTGTATCACCTTTATCATCTACAATGTTTACTGGGGGAATCACTTTGGTTCCTTTGACATATTCTTGTAAATCATATCCTCTTAAAGCAATTTCAACTTGATATTTCCATGTGATGTAATTGTCTTCATCTAATGATGTGCTTATTGATTGATTTTTGGGTCTGATCAAAATGGATTCTGATTTTTGATTCTCTTTAGGTCTGTTGTTGTTGCTTGCAGAGGTAACATCCTCTTCTTCAAAGGCCATGATGTATCAAAAGTCAAGAAATCTGATTTCTTGATCAAGAAACTGATTTTGATATCCAAGAAGATTCAAGAAGTGACCAACAAGAAGGTGTAGAGAGGTACACTGCTATATGTATTACTGTTTTATTGAAGAATAGTAATATATGTACAGGAACTGATGTTACCTTCAAAGAACTGATCGGAAAAGTGCAACCAGAGGTGGAGATGAAGATCTTGATTCTGATCTGCCTCTAGGAAGGCACTGAGGAAAGGAAAACTGGTGAATGTGTACAGCAATGGTCTTGAGAAAGGTATACTCCCCTATGATGATAATGCTCTGAGGGGATCCCTATAGCAAATCAATATTTGGAGGAGAAAGATCTGCCGTTTGGCAAAAAGAGCTCTGATACCATAAAAGATAAGTTGAGAATATTGTTTTATTATATTTTTCTCAATACAATACTCTTCACAATGTCATGCACTTTATATGATAGATGATTGATAGCACTATAGCAGCAAGTAGATGAGTAAGGGGTGCATAACCATTAATCTGCTAACCATTCAAATTCACTTAGCAGAACGATAATAGCATGTGTAGTGTTGTGATTCTTTTTCTTTCTTCCTTATATTGACTATTTGCATGAAGTACAACTACATATATTATTTTTGTATATTACAACTTCAGTTTCAGAGGATTGTGTTGAGGTTTGTACATCATGAAGATGAATGGTTAGTAATGTTACGATAGGGTATAATATGATTGTAAATTGTTTATAAATTCATGTAGTTCTATATATCTTTGAAATATTTTCAATTATAAATTAATATTAAAAATGTTTCTTCTTTGACTTTACTGAAAGAAAAAATGTGTTACGATTGACAGTCATCACTAAGACACGTTAGTTTTAAAAATATAATCGCTATATTCGTGCAACATAAATAGCAAAGCTTTATTGTTTATTTTACTTTTTGATGAAAGAGTGGCCCTTATATAGAGCACTCATTATTTATTAAGTAAAAAAATCAAAATCCGCACAATAGTTTGTTGGGAAATAACTATTACAAATATTAGGGATCATCTCTATGATGATCAACGGAATATGATAGGTAAAAGTAAAACAAAAAAATAAGTTTACAATTATATGGATTGACACTGATAATACTGCACTATATACATATTGACATTGATAATACCGCACTAACTTTGTGAATGAATATAACATGGGTTGTGCAGCCTGGCTGAAAAGGATAGGCATGAGTTTGTAAAGCCGAGGCGATGAGAGAGCCTTATGAACTGCTGTTGCTGCATGACAGGGAATGAGGAGCTACTGATGCGTGCCAGGTATGGATAAGATGCTGATGTGAGAGGTGAGGCAAGGAGTTGCAAGGTTCGAAAGTGTTGATGTTGCATGCACTGTAACAAATCTAAAGTTGTAAATATGTGTTGAATGATTATGTTCTACCAGGTTGCTGCAATGATAGGCCTGAAGGGATGATACTGCAAGATGTTGTAACAGGTCGGTCTGAAAGATGTGCTGTGTGCATATGATGGTGCTGAAAAATGCTGGGAAGTTTGGACTGAAAGACGTCGATACTGCGAGTTGCAAGCCTGCAAGAGATGGGATGAAGTACTGTAATGTGCATGCTCGAGTTGCTCAGAGATGCAGGATTATGAGCTTGTGTGCTATTTGAGTGACTTGTTGTATACGCATCTAATAGATCAAGACAGAGAAGATAAAACTATCACAAACAAAATATTAAACTGTTATCAAAATTCAAATTTGTGAATATGTTCCACAAAAAACTTAAATGCAAAAATATGTGAATATGTCATGAGAAGCTTCCTGCATCTTACATTCTTTGGAGCAGACGCATTTTTTAAAATGTTAGTGATAGTTCCAATTTAAAACAACATGTTAGTGTAAGTTTGTTTGGAACAGTTAGACATATCTATTCTATATCTATCTATCTATTAAATCTATTAATAAAGACTGAAACATGGCCACTGGTCATCCTAATTTTTAAGAATTTTCAGAAATAAATCTTAAATTCTCCTTTAACTCATACCCTTCGCTTTGACATAATTGTTTTATTAACACCAGCAATATAATCCTATACAATAAATAAATTATATACTTAATATGTATGCATGTAAGAATAATAACTAAATAGTAAAAAAGTGCTTGAGTTTAATAACAATACAAAAAGAATGGTTGGCTCACTTCATGGTGGCACGTCGGTACCTGATTCCGCTTTTCATTTGACCTGTTGCATCATCATGTTATACTCTAAATCTAAAAAAACATGCCAATGTGCCATCATCTTTTAGAACTGTGCAACAAACCTGCAAATATAAGGCCCCGTTTGGTTTCGTTTTGAGTTTTGTGTTTTGTGTTTTCAACGTACACGACAAAATATAAGAAAATGTGGGAAATTTTTTACAATTCTTAGCCATCGCGACGATGGACGGAAAACGGAGGAGATGAATTGTTTTTCATTCTTTTGTTATGTCTCAAAACACGAAAAATCAAATAAACTTGTTTTCTATTTTCTATGTTAGTTTCATTTTTCAAAATTGTGTGTTTTTCAACAATACATGATAAATGCGAATTTTTCTTTAGACGAAAACACAAAACTAAAAATAGCAAACCAAACGGGGCCTAATGTTTTGAAAATATGTAAAACATGTGTAATTAAAGCATACAAACTATAAAACAACCCATGAAATATCATCATTTGCAAATGCACATTATATCTAAATCAAGACGAAGAAGAAAAATCAATAGAAAAAAATCCATCCAACTCACTTTGATATCCCTAAATGGGATAAGCAAACTCTTTTCAAGTTTAGATTCTAAGCCCAGAAATCTGGAGTTTCTACTTGTTGCAGCTAGTACATCTAATAATCAAAATATGCAGAGGAACCTTTCAGCATCTGTTTGATCTCTAATTTAACTCGATTTACCGCACAATGTGTTTTCAGTTTTATTCAAGTGCTGGGTAAACCAAGGAACTTTCAAATTTAAGCAAAGTTCTACATATAAATATCAAATCATTCCCAAAACAGAGCATTAGCTTTGTATGCTTGAATTATTTTTATAGAAATATTCATGTTATATTTATCTAATTATACTTATTTTTTAACCATTCTTTTATTACGATGCCACCAATGAGCTCAGTAAAGTAAGTTGTGTCACCATATCGATTATATTTTAGAACAATTATAAAATAAATTCTTATGCTTTAGACAGAAAAATATACCTTAGAAATTTACATAAGCCAATTCTTAACTGATCTACTCTTATCGGTTATTGTCTCTGTACCAACTTCCAATCTTCCAATCATTTCTTGAACGATTTCATATTTGTAAAGGAGAGAGGTTACAATAGTCACACTACAACAGGTAGAAAATAAGTACGCAACTTTCAGATCATATATGACATCAAAGAATATGGATACAATGAAACTAAATAATTAGAAACTTAAACAACCTTGTTGAAATTACTTCCTCCCCTTATATACAAATTCAATGCAATCTTGGCCCAATCCATTTGTGCACTTTCCCTTGCCTGCTCCACCGCGTGCTTCAACCTCCTACTGCAATACAAATCGACTGATTTAGGATAAAGATAAATCTTTGCTAAATGTGGGTTTCTTTTACTAGGATAAAACCATTTTCATCTATTATTCAAAATAAAATAAAGCTACCAATAATTTTGGTTAGGAAAGCTGACAAATGATTAGTTCTATGCTTGGAAAAAACCAATTATTGCATTAGTATTATAGACATAATCTAAACCTGTACTAATGAAAATAATTAGCCTATTTTAAAAAAAAATATATGCTCTAATATCTACTTTGTGTCACGTAAGTTTAGCTGAAAATTTTGCTAACAATCAATGCTTCCTTCAGTTGGCACATTGACAAAACTGGCAGTGAGAGAAAAAGATCGTTTAAATTTATTTACTTAAAAAGCACGTGCATGCTAGTTTTTAATACCTAGTTAACTCTTTTTCGAACATAAATTTAAAGGAAAAGAGGGCATGAACAATGGATTAAGAAAAACTGCCTATTCATGAATTCTTTTGATCTGCTCCTATTCATATATTAAATCTAAAAATTAGTTTCTAACTATATAAAAATCTGGAATCTCAAAAATAGAAAATCGTTCATCATTTTGCTGCACACATTCCAGAAACTGGAAATCAATCAATAGAAAAAAAATCTCCCCATGCCGTCGCAAACCCCAGACGTAAACTCGATCGATCTGAAAATCAATTTTCCAAGATCGATAGCTTGAAACAAAGTTGATGTCGGAAATAGCAAAATTGCGTGGAAGAAAGAGCTGCCGAAGACGCCGGAGCAGAGCAACTATCACTGCTATGTCTAGAATCGCGCTGAAGTAGCCTTAGAATGAAGTAGCCTTAGAATGTACGGTTCAATGGACTAACCATCGATCGAATGTTAGAGAAGATGATGGATCTGCAGTCGCGTTGGATCTGAGGTCGTGTCTTGCTTTGCAGGAAGGAAGAAATAAGAGTAAGGGGTTTAATTTGGGGAAGGCTGAAAGAAGCGGAAGTGATAATGGATCGTGAGTCTTTTTAGGTTTTCTAGTTTGGGGGAGGACGAAGTGAGAAGAGTAGAATGTGGCGAGAAGCAGATGCGAAAGAAGACGATCTTATAAGAACAACGTGCGAAAGAAAAGAAACGAAAGGGCATTTTGGAGATTTCAAAAAGACACGGTGTAAATTAGGTCATGGAGTTTTCATTATTAGTAGTAAAGATGGTGATCATTGCAAAAGAATTCATTAATTGATTCCAAAAGAATAAAATCATCCGTGCACTCCTCAATCTAGATTTTGCAAAAGTTTTTGATTCAATAGACTGGATTTTTCTGTTAGATACATTAAGAGCTAGGGGGTTTGGCGATAGATGGATCTCTTGGATTAATCTTATTCTCGAATCCAGCTTCTTGTCTATGTTGTCAATGGTTTCAGAAGAAATACAATCCAATCTAAAAGAGGCCTTAGACAAGGCGATTTTCCTTCGCTTTTATTATTTAATTTCATTGCTGATGCGTTTAACAAAATTATTAAACTAGCGTTAGAGAACAATATCCTTCCTAGACTTGGGATGAGATCAATTCGAAGGGCACATCTACTCTCTAATACGCTACTTGACGACACCTTTCTTTTCTTTTTTCACCTTCTCTACCATATTGTAGCACTTACATTTACATTAAACAACTTTAAACTTTATTAGGTCTTAGTATCAACTTCCAAAAAAGCTCGATTGCAGTTTTGAATGATAATATTAACCTTACTAATAATGTGGCTAATACCCTGAACTGTAGAACGATGCAACTCCATATAAATTATTTAGGCATTCCCCTTAGATCCTCAAAACCAAAAAGAAGATTGGTATGATATTATTTGTAAGGTTAGTAAAAAGTTAACACATAGGAAAAGAAAATGTGTTTCAAAACCATGTAAAATCGATTTAATTAACTCGTTCATATCCTCCATCCGTATTTATTGGCTCCCTTGTCATCGCTTCTGGAATTTGGTGATCGAACTTATTGATAGGACCCGACATAATTTTTTATGGAAAAAAGGTAGAAAATGTTCCAATACGAGTTGTCTGATTAGTTGAGATTATATTTGTAACCCCAAAACACAAGGCGACCTAGGTATCATTAACTTAAATTTTTTGGAAATTGCTCTTCTATGCAAATGATATGGAAATTTTTAGACGATATGAAAGCTATATGGAAGGAGATAGTAGTAAAGTTATACTAAAATGGTACTTAAACTATGTGCAAGCCAAATTATTATCAAATCTCCATATTTTGGAAAAATGTCATCAACTCTTATATATTATCAAACTTGGATATCTAGTCATGAGATTCATCCAGGGGACATTGTTGCTTTTTGGCATGACTCTTGGTTAACAATCGTTGCCCTTAAATTTGAATTTCCCATCTGTTACTTGATTTTATGTAATAAAGCAGACTTATTAATGAACTTTATGATTCAGATGATGAATGTGAATGAAACCTTAATTTTAACAACAAACTTTTCCGAGCTTCATTAAGACAATTTAAATACTTACTTCAAAAGTTGATAACATAATTTTAGAAGACCAACAAGATAACTTAGACTGAAGTTGGATAAAAAAAGGATACACTTAAAATTCGATGTATAAATTTCTTAATCTTTCAGGAATTAAACCGAATTACTTTGGACACATTTGGAAGACTCATGCTCCACTTAAACTAAAATACATATGTGAATCATGACACGCGGTATGTTTTATACGATTAAATTACTAAAAACTAAATTAACGAATAATAGTAACAATAATAGATGTTACTTCTGCAATTTAGCACTAGAAACAACTATGCTCGTATTCCTTATGTTGGGACGGGATTCCAACTAGAGACCACTCAAAACAAAACCCCAAAAGCACAATGGAAGACGAGATCGTGGTAAGAAGTGTAAAAATAACCAATCAATATCTCAATCCCAATCAATCCAATCCAAAAGCAATCACAATCCTCAAACAAGCAATATAAAAATCAAAGCAATAACGAAAAATAAATTACACAGCGATTTATAGTGGTTCCACTAACGTTGTGTTAGTGTACACCCACTTTAAGAGCAAGCTTTTATTAATATCGATGAGAAGAGTACAAGGGATTGATTACAATGATCAAAATTCTAAAAGAATTGATTTTGTGGAGAAGAGAATTGAATAAAATTAGGTTTTGATAAACCCTAATTAGCGGAGGCTAAAACCCTTTCTATTGCTTGCTTCCTTATAGATCTGGAACCTGAAGCTAGCTTATATAGGAGAAAAGAAAACCTAGGCAAAGTTTCAAAATTTCCCTTGCAGATCTCATAAATCTTCACGTCGAGCTCAAGCCTGAAAAACAGTCGGAGGCCGCTACAGACGTCTGTGAAAAATCACAGATGTCTGTCCCATATCTCGGGATAGGTTTCCTGAAGCGACAGACGTCTGTCATAAGGCTCGGGTTTCGGTTTGCTGAAGCGACAGACGTCTATGGATTTCCACAGACGTATGTCAGTGTCATTTCAGCACTTCTCCACCTTTTCCTCCATAACTTCCACCTCTGAACTCCGATTTGCGAACCGCTTTCTCCGTTACGAAGCTACTTCTGACCTCTACAATTCTCCATATAGTATCGTCAAAATTTAATAATCCACCTCGACATTATATCCATCTTCAACTCCAATGGTACCATACCATCAACAACAACCGATAGCACCAACTATCACTTCTTCTACCTTCAACCAAACATGAATGCTTTCCCAATGAGCTCCGGCAAAGACACCGCCCATTGCACTCCACCAACAAGCTCAGGCAAAGCCCCCGCCCGCTAATGAAGTGTTGAAAACATCCAAATCCTAAACCGTCTCACCAAAGACTACAGTGCTAAGGAGTGTAACTAGCACTTACTAAGAAGATAGAACCTCAATCTCTCACCAATACTCTTCCTCATCCATAACCAAGCTCCTCTCTCAACCGCGCCACCCCGTGGCACCTAGCACTTCTCCAAGCGAATCAAGTATGAGCAATGCTCGAACTTCTCAATCGGCAATGCCTTAGTGAACATATCCGTCGCGTTATTCTTTGTGTGCACTTTCCGAAGATATACTTGCTTATCCTCATCCATGGCTACTAGAAATGACTCTCTCACCTCAATATGCTTAGTCCGTGAGCTAAACGCCAAGTTCTCTGCCGAGTGAATAGCACTCTGTCTATCACATCGAACATCAATGCTATCATGCTCGAATCTCAAGTCACACAACAATCGCTCCAAATAGAGTGCTTCCTTCGCCGCCTCCACCGCGGCTATCAGCTCCGCCTCCGTAGTGGATAAAGCAACTATGGTCTGCAATCTCGATCTCCAACTTATGGTTGTACCTCCAAGTGTGAAGACATATCTGAAAGTTGATTTTTCTCCGATCCCTATCACCGGCGTAGTCCGAATCACAATAACCAACCAACTTGCAATCTAATCCATCACTACAGCCAAAAACAATACTATGAGATGATGTGCCTCTAATGTATCTCAATATAAGCTTTACAACTTCCCAATTCGATTTCCCCGGATTAGCCATATATCGACTAACCATCCCGACGGCATTTGCAATATCGGGCCTTGTACACACCATAGTTTACATTAGACTTCCAACCGCACTAACATATGACACCTTTGCCATATAAGCCTTGTCTTTCTCCAAGATAGGCGATCCTTTACTCGAAAGCTTCATATGTAGAGGTAAAGGTGTATTTTATGCCTTTGCATTCTCCATGCTAAATCGGTAAAGCACTTTCTCAATGTACTCCTTTTGAGTCAGTTTTAACTCAAAAACGCTTTCGATCTCTTTCTATTTCCATGTCCAATATCCTTCTTGCTTCTCCAAGATCCTTCATTTCGAACTCCGATTTCAAACTCAGTTTTAGCTTGTTGATTTCATTCTTATCCTTAGAAGCAATGAGCATGTCGTCCACATACAAGAGTAAATACTCCCAACAATCAGTTTTCAACTTCTTGAAATAAACACAAGCATCTTTGATGCTTTTATCAAAACCATTTTCAAGCATAAAATGATCAAATCTCTTGTACCATTTTCTAGGTGATTGCTTTAAACCATATAGTGATTTCTTCAACTTGCAAACCAAATTTGACTTACCATCCACAACAAAACCTTCCGGTTGCTCCATGTAGATGTCTTCATCCAAGTCACCATGCAAGAAGGCGGTTTTCACATCAAGTTTCTCTAACTCCAAGTCATGAATAACAACTATAGCAAGTAATACCCGGATAGAAGTATGGCGCACTGTCGGTGCGAATATCTCATCATACTCCTTCCCCTTCCTTTGTGCAAACCCCTTAGCCACTAGCCTAGCTTTGTATCTCCCATCGTCCTTCACCTTGTATATCCATTTGCACCCAACGGCGCGGTTTCCTTTAGGAAGTGGAACCAAATCCCAGGTTTGATTCTTCAATAATGATTGCATTTCTTCCTTCATGGCACAAATCCACTTCGAGCTATCACTCGACTTCATGATGTCATCAAGGTCCATCGGCTCATCTTAGACTACGTGAAGAGCATAGTCCAAATTATCACAAAAGCTAAGATAGTTCCAATCACCATATCTTTCGGGTGGTCTTATAGTACGACGACCAACCCGAGTAGCAATACCATCACCCAAACCTCCTTCGGCTCCCCCTTGAACCGAATCTTCTCTAGAATCATGCACATCACCAACACTACTAGAGGAACCATGTGGACTATGTGATGTAACATCAACCGCTACCTCTTAGCAAGCATCTCCAACTACTCTACTCTCTCTACTCCTTGGACAAAATGTGGAAATAATTTCCTTCTCCTTTGATTCACCATGAACCAAATCCGGAACATCCGATGAGCTCAATTCTCCTTGAACATCGCAACTCATCAAAAGTATCATGACGAGAATTCACTACTTTCTTCGTTTTTGGATTCCAAATCTGATAGTCTTTTACTCCATCCGTATAACCAAGCAAAATCCCCTTGAAAGCTCTAGGTTCAAGCTTATCGTTTTCCGTATCATGCACATAAACCGGACTACCAAACACACGAAGATAACTCAAGTCAATGCTCTTTCCCTTTCATAATTCCTCTGGAATTTTGTTACCAATAGCTGAGCACGGAATTCGATTAATAATATGCACTGCGGTTGACAAAGCTTCAGCCCAAAATCCCTTAGCCAAACCCGATGTCAATTTTAAGCATCGAGCTTTCTCAAGTATAGTACGATTCATCCTCTCTACAACACCATTCGACCGCGGATCTCCCGGTGCAGTAAAATGCCTCCGAATACCATAATACTTGCAAAAATCCAAAAATTCTCCGGAAACTACTCTCTGCCATTATCGGACCTTAGAACCTTCAAAGACTTGCCACTCGCATTCTCAACGAGAGCTTTCCATGCTTTAAACTTTGCACATGCCTCTGACTTGGCTTTCATTACATACACCCAAACTTTTCGAGAAAAGTCATCTATAAAAGAAATATAATAGCGAGCTCCACCCAAAGAAGCTACTAGTGCCGATCCCCAAACATCCGTGTGAACATACTCAAGAACCCTTCTTGAATCATGTTTTCTCTTACCGAATGAAACTTTAGTTTGCTTTCCCATGACACATTCTTCGCAAAACTCTAATTTGTTGAAACTCTCTCCATTGATCATCTCCCTCTTCCGAAGAACATCCAAACTCCTCTCCGAGACATGACCTATCCTCAAATTCCACAACCTAGTCGCATCCAAGCCACGAGAACTATCAACTCCTATACAAGTTTCACCTTCTACTATCACTCCTTGAAGCAAATAAATACCATGAGACCTAGCACCCTTCATCACCACAAGCGCACCCTTCGAAACCCGCAAGCTATCACTCTCAATAGTGATCTTACAACCTAAATAATCCAGCTGCCCCAAAGAGATAAGAGACTTTCTTAGTTCCGGAACATAGCGCACATTAGTGAGAGTACGAACCACTCCGTCAAACATTCAAATTTGCACGGAACCAATGCCTTTCGACTTGCATATAGCACCAATTCCCATAATAATTGAATTTCCTTCTTTGTCAATGTAAGAAGAAAAACAATTCCTATTTGGCGTCATATGATAAGACGCCCCCGAGTCGAGCACCCATTCGCTACCCGAAACATCTGATGCTACCGCCGACAACACATCTACATCTCCCTCGCCAACTCTACTCTCCACCGCTACTGATGAAGATTCTACTTCCTTCTTTGCCTTCTCCTTGTCCGGACACTCATTCTTTCAATGACCGGGCTTTTTACAAATATAGCACTTGCATTTTCTTTCCTTCGACTTTCCTCTCCAACCGGGGTTTCTTGATTTAGAACGCCCCCGGTTCTCCTTCTTCACATACCTCTCCTTCTCCACAAATAAACCATGACCATTACTAGTACCATTACTTGCATCACCCAACTCCTTCATTTGATCCCGCAACTTCTCTCTAAGAAGACCCGTCTTGACATCATCAAGAGTCAATGTATCCCTGCTATAGATCAAACTATTTGAGAAACCTGTATAGTGGTCCGACAACGAACACAACAATATCATCGTCTTTTGCTCTTCCTATATCTTCAAATCTACTGCCTTTCATTAGCAAATCATCAAAAGTATTCAAGTGCGCCTTTAACGAAGTACCTTCCTTCATCTTATAGGTGAAGAACATTCGCGATAAGATCAAACGATTAGTCAGTGACTTCTTCATATATAACTCCTCCAACTTGTCCCAAATACCCTTAGCGTTGGTCTCACCACTAATTTCAGAGATAACATTCTCTCCCATAGCAAGTTGAAGTGTAGTGAATGCCCACTCTTCCATTTCTTCTCTCTCAACATCCGAGATGTCCGCTGGCAAAAAATGTGTGTCAAACACTACCCGATTCCTCCTTAGAACCGCTTTCATCTTTCATTGCCATTTTTCAAAATCATTATCGCAATTCCACTTGTCTATAACCAATTGTGATCCTGAAGCTGCGTACGATCCATGTACATAAGGCGCTATACCACTTGGATTACCCATGGAGGAACTACTTGAGGTATTACTTGATTCCGGCATTTCTACAACCACCTACCAACATGAATGCTCTGATACCAAATGTTGGGACGGGATTCCAACTAGAGACCACTCAAATCAAAACCCTAAAAGCACAGCGGAAGACGAGATCGTAGTAAGAAGTGTAAAAACAACCAATCAATATTTCAATTCCAATCAATCCAATCCAAAAGCAACCACAATCTCCAAACAAGCAATATAAAAATCAAAGCAATAACGAAAAATAAATCACATAGCGATTTATAGTGGTTCCACTAATGTTGTGTTAGTGTACATCCACTTTAAGAGAGAGCTTTTATTAATATCGATGAGAAGAGTACAAGAGATTGATTACAATGATCAAAATTCTAATAGAATTGATTTTATGGAGAAGAGAATTGAAGAAAATTAGATTTTGATAAACCCTAATTAGCGGATGCTAAAACCCTTTCTATTGCTTGCTTCCTCGTAGATCTGGAACCTGAAGCTAACTTATATAGGAGAAAAGAAAACCTAGGCAAAGTTCCAAAATTGCCCCTGCAGATCTCACAAATCTTCACGTCAAGTCCAAGCCTGAAAAACAGTTGGAGGCCGCCACAGACGTCTGTGAAAAATCACAGACGTATGTCCCATATCTCGGGATAGGTTTCTTGAAGCGACAAACGTCTATGGATGTCACAGACGTCTGTCATAAGGCTCGGGTTCCGATTTCCACAGACGTCTGTCGCTGTTATTTCAGCACTTTTCCACCTTTTCCTCCATAAATTCCACCTTCGAACTCCAATTTGCGAACCGTTTTCTCCATTACAAAGCTAATTCCGACCTCTACAATTCTCCATATAGTGTCGTCAAAAATTAACACCTTAACGTCTTTTCACATAAAATATCATATCTCTTCACCTCGTGTTTACTGGACAGGTTATAAGCTCAACTACACACCGTCACGTACGATTTTTTTTTTAATATTTAGCTCACACTATCGCTAGTTGGTATTTATGGTGGGAAAGGAACCAACACATTTTCAATAATAAATATAGAGATTTTTCGTCGATTTTATACTTTACTGCTTGGAACATTGCTTTATGGACAAGATGTAGTAGAAGAAATTCTGAATGGAAGTCTAGATTGTACTGGATATGATGCAACCTCCACTTGATCATTAATGCTATGCATCCCATTTTAGAAACAGAACCAAACACTCTTATTCTCACTGACTGACAGCTTTTTCGTGATGTCTCGGTGACTTGACGATTTCTGTTCTTCATGCTATTGCACTCTAGACTACTACCATGGTTCTAGCTTGCTCTTCACTTTTGTCAAACGCCTCAAATCTTTACTGTAGTTCCCTTCAGCCCGTTGCTTCCCAGTCTCTAAGTTCAATGCTGCAGTTCTCAATTGCAGATTTTACACATTATTTGCAGCACTGCTGTTCATTGGCACTGATCTTGCCCACTCTAGTACATCTGCCCAGTACTACATGTCAATATTGTACATCACTTCAGATGTTTATTGTTGTGCAGAAAATTGCACCAATGCGGAAAGACAATAAACAGGATCTAGATTTGCCAATTTGAACACCACTTAACTAGCAGCAATTATTCTATACTCCAAATAAATAGCAAATAACTATAAAGAAAAAGTAGACACAATATTTATACTGGTTCCACTATCATCTAGATAGTGTACGTCCAGTCCAAAGGAGAGAGATTTTATTCCACATGAGAGAATTACAAGAGATTACAAGATAAGAGTTTACATACCAAAGCCCCAATTAGGGATAAAAAAGAGACACTCTATCTGGAGATCACTGGCTGAATACCAGGATGGGTTTACAATAAAGTCTACCCTCAATATATAGCCAATATAAATTCATGTGAGTCATCAATCAAATTACCAAGATATGGTAAGAAGATAATGGAGGCAAATTACAACGGTAATAAATCACGCAAACATAGCAAGTAATTCACTCATTCCAAAGATGGAAGAAAATAATCCCAAAGCAATGCGATTACGAAGAAAGAAATAATATGCATATCTTTTGCATATATATTATTCCATAACGTGCGCATGCATAATTTCCTTGCCATCTCATTCAAATGCAATCCAATTATTAATGCATTTCCATAATGAACAAACGTGATTACTTTCTCTTTTGCATATTTGTTTCCTTCTATTTGTGATTTTGTATCACCAAAATTTAACACTCCACCTTGATGCAAAATCACATATTTCCAACACTCCACCTCGAGTCGAATTCTCTTCTCAACATAAAACTCTTCAAATCAAACTCCACCTTCAACCAAAATCTCTTAACGAGATACAGACCAAAAATGAATATTTACCAAATGGGTTCCGGCAAAGCCACCCCCCATCACACATTGCTAACGAGCTCAGACTATGTCCCCGTCCGCCAACAAAATGTTGCAAATATCCAAAATCAAAAGAAGGTAGATATCAAAATAATCTCAAAGCCACCAAGGCCAAAAAATTCTCTCAATCGCCAATCAAATACAGAGCTAGAAAACAAAAGCCAATAGACAAGGCTAATCCAAATCTCTGTATACAAGACAAATCTCTCTCCTTCCACATACTTTATCTGCCAAACAACAATTTTTCCATGAAAATCAACATAAGACTCTCACATCAACATCGAGCCATAAAGCTGATACAAGTTTCCAAATCCACTTATCTGCCAAACAACAAATTTCCCATGGAAATCAACATAAGACTCTCACATCAACATCGAGCCATAAAGCAGATACAAGTTCCCAAATCCAGATGTCTCTTCAACACAATAAACTCCTTATCATCAAATTTCCAAGACTGGAACACTCTTCTCTCTCAACATAATCTTCTCCACTCCATATTGCACAAAATCTCCTTTTTCCATCCAAATGAGTAATAGCATAATCACCATCAGATCTATCGCTCTTTCTAGAAGAAATTGATGCACAAATCTGAACAAATCGCCTAGCACTGATACCAATCTGTTGTGCAGAAAATTGCACCAATGCGGAAAGACAATAAACAGGATCTAGATTTGCCAATTTGAACACCACTTAACTAGCAGCAATTATTCTATACTCCAAATAAATAGCAAATAACTATAAAGAAAAAGTAGACACAATATTTATACTGGTTCCACTATCATCTAGATAGTGTACGTCCAGTCCAAAGGAGCGAGATTTTATTCCACATGAGAGAATTACAAGAGATTACAAAATAAGAGTTTACATACCAAAGCCCCAATTAGGAATAAAAAAGAGACACTCTATCTGGAGATCACTGGCTGAATACCAGGATGGGTTTACAATAAAGTCTACCCTCAATATATAGCCAATATAAATTCATGTGAGTCATCAATCAAATTACCAAGATATGGTAAGAAGATAATGGAGGCAAATTACAACGGTAATAAATCACGCAAACATAGCAAGTAATTCACTCATTCCAAAGATGGAAGAAAATAATCTCAAAGCAATGCGATTACGAAGAAAGAAATAATATGCATATCTTTTGCATATATATTATTCCATAACGTGCGCATGCATAATTTCCTTGCCATCTCATTCAAATGCAATCCAATTATTAATGCATTTCCATAATGAACAAACGTGATTACTTTCTCTTTTGCATATTTGTTTCCTTCTATTTGTGATTTTGTATCACCAAAATTTAACATTTATCATTGACCATTGCTTCAGTGCTCATTGCTTCAGAATATGGAAGCTGCAATGTCTCAATTAGCGCCTCAATTCATACTACAGCTTCCCTATGCAGCCAGCCTGAATCAGTGCTGTTATGCGACCTCTGCTACAGTGCTTCTGCACGCAAATTTAGATATGCTCAGCAAAGAACCCTGAACAGCCCTGACCTATTCTTGAACTGGCTCACTACTGCTACAAAGCTTCGCCATTATCTCAGATTTTACCGATTGCTCGACTATATTTCAAGGGTTATTCATTTGTTTTTCGGTTAGCCATATTTATATTCCTTTTTATTCATGGCTAGTAGTGATAACTTATAACTTATGTTGATCATCTATTTGATGATCCTGTGTTCTTATATCCTCAAAAGCATTATGGATATTTAAAGCTTGCTTTGCAGACTACCAGGCAGATTTTATGTCAATAATATTTCACTAGCGATCTCTTCATGATGAGGACCAATCTTTCATCAAAAAATCGTGATACTACAAGTGTTTTTACCATTTTGGTTCATTTTTAATTGTAAGAACTGAAATAATTGAGATTTACTCTTTTTTGGATAACTTTTCTTGTAATCATGCTTGCCAATATTCTTCAGGATGCATACTAAACTTGAAGGAACTGGAGTTTAGTTGCATGATATTCCGTACATGCAAACAAAGTAAGATTCGGTTTGTTTATTTTGTTTACTAAATATTATATAACAAGCTGAAGCGAATCCTGTCATTTGGTTAACTAGCTCATATTCAGGGAGTGGCCAACGTACTAAAAGTCAAAAAGTGCTGGCAACCACAAAATTCAACGTGGACAGTTTGTGGCCATCTTGACTTCAACATATGAATCTGAAAGGACAATGGACTATAGTAAAGTCAATGAACCCGGATAGATGCTTATGGCACTGGTGAGTATTGTATCTTGAATCTTGAATTTCTTTGTGGATGTTTGATTATTCTGAATTCTTTCTTGTTTTACAATAAATTTGGGAGTTAAATATCCACACCCTGATTTTACTTCTTTTAAAAAATTAACGCTATTTCTTTTCTTATATGAACAGTAGAGGGCAACTTGTAAAAGATGTGTATTATATTTTGCTGTCTAAATTTATAAGATTGTTCAGTGTTATGTTATTTTTTCTCTAGTGCCAGTTTTATTGCCACTGGTTTGAAAGTAAAGACAGATCTAAGTTCAATATCTTTATATATCACTGTACTAGGATGCTCGTCGGTCCTTGACAATAAATTAAGGAAGGCCAAAGACATCCAGTTTTGGCTTTTCGGAGTTCAACTTTTATTAACAAGCTTAATCCTAGACTTTTAACATATTATTATTTTTATTTTTAGTTTTTATTGTATTGTAACACACTTTATTTTATATTCAGCAGTCTACTTATTATGTATTATTATTGATATTATGATCAGGGTTATTTCACTAGAGTCATCCATTTGAATAAATGATGTAATTGAATAACATAGGGTTATTCTAACAGAGATGTTTGCTATTCAGAGAGATGCAGTTGTTTTTCCTCAACACTCAAGGAAAATTAGTACATTAGTTTTAACCTGCGATTTAACTTATATATGTTACGTTCCATCCATTTGTATTTAGATACAAGTTGGTTGCTTCCCAAATCAAAATTTTATGTTTTACAACGCAGTTGTGAATAAATTAATATCTTTTGAACCAACATGTTTATGGGAAAAAACTGTAAAACTAAAATATATTTGAAAAAAAATATGGTTGGAATGAATTTAATACATTACTTATGGGAAAGCACAAAATGTACATACCATCCTGATATTCATTTATCGTTGGGTTGAGAAGAAGGATAAGTAACCTCAATAATATCGTAAGTGGAGAAAATATTCTTAGGACTGAATTTTGCCTAAAACATTTTCTGGGCTGCGAAATAAAATAATTAAAACGACTTTCACATTGGCTACAGAGTTATTTCTCTGTTTATTTAACCAATCTTTTTTTCTCCTTTGTAGGCTGCTCGGTACATCTTTCCATCACTCTGAGGTTGGAATCTTGATGAAATATATCTAATTTAGCTTCTTTTGTTTCTGTAATGCATTCTCTTAACTATTAGTAGATATGTTCACTTTGAACTATGGAGTTAACCGAAGCACCTTGACCATACACGATATTTTATTATTATTAACTAAAATTTATTTTGAAAAGCACTAAGAACTATGTTTACTAACTCAGTATTATCAGTTCGAACTGATATGATGTTTTACTGAAAATACTTTAGAATTTATTATTTGTTGGAACTACCACGTTCAGCTGGAAAAATAATTCTTCTAACACAATAGTTTCGTGATCTTAAAGATTACAAGTTCATGAAAATTTATGCATTTAAAAAATCTATAACCAAAAGATAAACCAAGTTTTTGGTATATTGATTAGGATTGTTATAATGATGATTACCATCAACTACGTGGTACCGAACGGTACCCCAAAATTTCGATGGTATCGCACTGGTATCAATCGTAATTGAACCCGAACCGAAACCGAAACCGAAACCGAGCAAAAAAATCGATTTCAGTTACAGTTAAGAAAAAATTCAAAATAAAATAAAACAACTCAAATTCTAGCAAAATCACAAGGGAGCAAAGGGAAAAATCCAAAACAACTCGAATATTATTTAAAATCAGCATTATTATTCAGAAAGGTTGATTATACAGTTATCGTACTCAGAAGCAGTTAATATCAGTAATATGTCAATCAAGGACCGAAATGCAATATCCCAGGATAATATCATGACAATATTATAATAATTTCGATACGTTTGTAAGTAAGCTATGCAAATTACGATGTTAATAAAAGATGAAAGTATACTTTTTCTTTACCAGTTTAAATAATTGTTAGATTGTTTGGTACTATCTCTACACAAAGAATTCACATTTGTACTCGAGGTTTTTTGTAAATAATATGAGATATTTATATACTTTTTCCACTAATTCCTGATATTTCACTATCATCACATATATTTGCACAAAATATCAGTCTAATATCACTGATTTATCGGATAATATCACCGATATATGGAAAAAGCATCGTCAATCGTTATTTTAATTGATATTTTAATAAAATATGGCTTTGAGTTCAATATGCAATATATCGAAGATATTATCTACTTAGCTGTAATCATATTTGACTCTTTCATGTCAAGGACCACTACCATTGGCTCTAGTGACAAATAGTGTATATGATGTTATGAACTGGGGTTTTAAAGGTTATGAGTTTGAATTCCAGACACATAAAATGCTTAAATCAAGTACCACTTTTATTCTCAAGTTTTTTTTGACTGTTTCACTGATGCGCATAATATATCAATCTATTATCATTGGCATATCATCAAATTTTAGTTAACTATAAAATAATTTTTTTGTTAAATATTTGATTTTGGCAATTTATATTCATAATCTATATTAATTATTGGATAAAACATACAACATTTTGGTTAGAAATATTTTTCTTTTATATATTATTACATTTTTGAGGCAAATGTCAATTATTTATTAATTTTTATTATAAACAAAAATTATAGATGCATGAAATAGTTGATTAAAATCATTTTTTTACATAATTAAAATTATTTAGGTATAAGTACATAATTAGCATTTTTTTCATTTAACTTATCTTTCAATAACTAAACAAATATTTTGTTTATCACTTTGAAAATATCATGTACTTATTTTTGATAAATATTTTGCTGTTTGTTGCAAGAACTTTGCCTGTATAAAAATATATTGAATCGTTACTATTACACTTAGATTTTTAGGTACTTTTGTCTTTCTTTAAAGTAATATTTGAAACTCGGTCTATATATTGTTTATCTTTTAAATAGATATACCAAAAGCTAAATATTAATTCCAAAATTTATATACATAAATATTTACCTATAAAAATCTACAAAAGCATTATCTTCAAAATTAATTAAGAATATCAACTTTCATTTATTTGCTTAACATATATTAAATTTAAAAAATTATAAATCAATATAACTCATTTGCATAAACAAAAAAGACAAATTTTTATAATGTAAAAGTGCTTGAATCTCATTAAAAAATTACATACTGTTAAATTTGAATGATTCAAATATTTGTTAAAGAGGAAAGAAATTGATTAATTGATTCACTCAAATCAATTAATTTGGCTGATATATGGAAGCATATTTTAAAGGAAACTAATTAATTAGTCAATATATTTGCTATATGAAAAAATAAATGATTAGGCATGGAGAATAAAGGAAAGATATTGAAACGAAGATTATGCCATCTATTTGTATAAAAATCAAATCATGCAATTTGGAAAGATATCTGAATAATCGGGAAATTGATTTGCTTAATCTCCAAGCAACCCTTCAGTATCAAGTCTATTTAAATGAAGGAATTTCATCTTCATATGTACAAGCAAGTGTGAGAAAATCCACCGTTATTCTTCCCTCTCTTTTGTACTCTTTTCTTTAGTGAAATAAAAAGTTGTTGGGTCTCCGTGGACGTAGGATATTCATATCCGAACCACGTTAAATCTTCTGTGTCTCTTATTTCTGCTATTATTTCTGTGAGACTGCATAATTGATTTTTAAGTTCCATTGGTATTTAAATAGGCAATACTAGATCCTGATCAAATAATTCGCTTCCGCTCAAATTAAAACAAATTTCACTACAGTTTGGTATCAGAGCTAGTGTTATTGTTCCCGTTTGGATATTAATGGCTACTTCTAGTAAGTCTATTGGTAGATCTGGTGTCAATTATGGAGTAACACGTTTTGACGGAAAGAGAGATTTTGGTACTTGGAAGATGAAGATGGAGGTTGTGTTAAAGAAGGAGAAGACTTATAAGATTGTTTCTGCGCCTGAGAAATTGAAAGGTATTGATGCAGCTGATTTGGAAGAGATGGAAGATGAAGCTCTCACAACAATTCAGTTGAGTCTTTAAGATGAAGTTCTTAGAGAATTCTCTCAGAAGAAGACGACGAAGGAACTATGGGATGCATTATCAGATGCATATCAAGATAAGTCTCTCACTAATCGGATTATTCTTCAGCAATAACTCTATTCGTTCAAGACGAAGCCTGGAGCTGATCTCATGGAGCATGTAGATGCTTTGACGACTTTGATTATGAACCTGAAGGCAGCGGAAGTTGATATTACCGATGAGGCTCAAGCTGTGATCCTCTTATGTTCCTTGCCTAAGGAGTATACTGCTTTTGTTAATTCCATGATTTATGGCCGCAGTAAAATTAGCCTGTATGATATAAAGGCTGGTCTTCATAATGAAGTATTAAGAGGTAGATTGGCGAGCACTAGCTTGGATAGTGATACCGAAGGCTTATTTGTTCAGAGAGGTAGAGGCCAAAGCAGTTCAAAGAAAGGCGGAGGACGGAATTCTTCACGGTCTCAGTCTAGGGGGCCTAAGAATTTGACTTGTCATTATTGTAAGAAACCATGGCACTTCATAGCACAATGTCCCAAGCTTGAAGGTAGACGAAAAGATCCAAAGCAAGCTTCAGCTTCTACAGCAGAGAAATCAGATACAGAAAGTGACACTGATGTATTTACAGCTTCTGGCTCTTCCGGGAAGAGCAACTTATGGCTGATTGATTCTGGCGCATCCTATCATATGACACCTGAAAGGAACTGCTTTTCCACTTACCGTGAAATTGATGGAGGAGAAGTTCTGATGGGTAATGATGCTTCTTGCCGTATGGTTGGTGTTGGTAGCGTGATGATTAGGATGTTTGATGGTGTTATACGTACGATCACCGATGTTAGACATGTACCTGATTTGAGGAGGAGCTTGATTTCTGTTGGGGCATTGAGTAGACTTGGTTTGAAGATTGTAGTAGAAGGAGAGAAAATGAAGATATCAAAGGTTTCCATGATTGTTATGAGAGGTGTGAGGGTAGGAAACCTTTATCTATTAAAGGGCACTAGTGTAATTGGTGAATCAGCTTCTGTTTCATCTATTGATTCGGATTCTTCCAGATTATGGCACTTACGGATGAGTCACATCGGTGAGCGCATCATGGATGAGTTGAGAAAACGAGGATTGATTGATGGAGTTCATCATTCAAAACTTGGTTTTTGTGAAGAGTGTGTTCTTGGAAAGCAGACGAAGATTTCTTTTGGTATAGGAGAGCATAAAGCAAAAGATGTCTTGGAGTATGTTCATACAGATGTCTGGGGTCCCTCCCCTTGTCAGTCTTTAGGTGGAGTCAGGTATTTCGTTTCATTTATAGATGATTTCTCTCGTAAAGTATGGGTATACTTTCTTCAGTCAAAGAGTGAAACCTTCGCCAAGTTTTGAAAGTGAAAATCTATGGTTGAGAAGCAGTCAGGGAAGAAATTGAAAGTTCTCCGTTCAGATAATGGCGGTAAATTTGTATCACAGGAATTCATTGATTATTGTGAGTCTGAAGGCATTAAGAGGCATTACACTACACCAGGAGACCCTCAGTCTAATGGAGTTGCAGAAAGGATGAATCAGACATTATTGGAGAGAACAAGATGCCTCAGACTGATTGCTAAATTGAAGAAGGGATTTTGGGCTGAAGCTTTATCTATGGCGGCTTTCCTCATCAACCGCACACCTTCTACTGCCATAGATATGAAAATCCCTGAAGAAGTATGGAAAGGAGAGCCTGTTAGCTATTCATTTCTCAGAGTGTTTGGTTGCCCAGCTTATGTGCATGAGAGTAAAGGAAAGCTGGAACCTAGAGCTCGCAAGTGTATCTTTCTAGGTTATAGGAGAGGAGTGAAAGGATATAGGTAATGGTGTCCTATTAGCAAGAAGATCGGTATGAGCAGGCATGTGACTTTTGATGAGAAGGCTATGTTGAAGGTGGAGCTTTCCCTATCGGATGACAATGAGAGGACATGTGAAGAATACCAAACACAAAGCAAGTCATCTGTTGATTCTTTCCATAGACGTTCAGATGGTGTTTCCGATGACACCATGGTTAATGAGGATAATCTTGATGTTGGTACAGAGAATCAAACTCAAGGTGGAGCTCATTCAGAACCTAGGCCTGTTAGACAAAGAAGAAAGCCTAAGTGGCTTGATGAGTTTGTTGGATTGGGCATCGAAGACATTAACTTTGATGATATGGCAACATATGCTTTGAATGTTGTCCATGATGAGCCCTGTGATTATAGAGAAGCTATCGTATCAGTTAATAGTTCCAGTTGGTTAGTTGCTATGGAGGAAGAGATAGAATCATTACAGAGAAATCATACTTGTGATTTGGTGGCTCTTCCCACCGACAAGAGAGCTATTGGATGCAAGTGGATCTATAGAGTGAAAGACAGTGAAAATGGTAATCTCAGATACAAGGCAAGATTAGTCGCAAAGGGGTATGTTCAGAAGAAGGGGGTAGAGTATCATGATATCTTTGCTCCAGTGGTTAGGCATACTTCTATTCGTATTCTATTGGCATTAGTTTCTCATTATGATATGGAATTAGAGCAACTAGATGTCAAAACTGCATTCTTGCACGTTGATCTGGATGAGGAGATTTATTAAAAGCAGCCGGAAGGGTTCATTGATAGTGAAAGAGTCTATGTGGTAGGATCGTATAATATGGAATAGTAAAATGGTCTAGGTAGATAGTAATAAGCAGTAAGTAAAGTAGACACCAAGACTTTATACTGGTTCGGACCTCTTGTCCTACGTCCAGTCCCTAAGCTCCTCTTAGGAATTCAACTAAACAACAACCCTCACTTAACCCGGAGGAATAGGTTTACAGCTTACCTGTAACGACCCAATATTTTGGACCATTCGCATCCATTATAAGTGTATAGGTAGACACTCATGCCGGAGTTGAATTGCTCAAAATACCGCGTTGTAAATAAAATTTGGCAAAACTCAGCATATACAATAAATAAAATAATTACAGATCACAGACACAGAGTAATATATCAATAATGCAGCGGAAACAAAAGGATAGTAGTTCATGAAGCTACTATATATATAACGGAGTTAGACAAGGTACAACAGAAGTCTCGAATACAATAGATGTCTCAATACAATAATCAAATACAAGATCTGAATACATCACTGGAATCTACAGAATAACTGAAAGCAGGATCGATAGATTGCTGGATCTCCAAGCGAAGCTCCAACTCCAAAGGTGAGTCTCAAATGGTGTATCACTCAGTCTGACCCGAGCGTAAAGAAAAACACAAAACACTCGAGTCAGGATTAAGATTCTTATATTCAATAAATCCAACTCAAGTGAAATATCAACTGGAATACAAGTAACTTAAAGGATGTTTGGGATAACCATCCTCTAAGGGTCCGTTAAACTATTTACTATGTAGTAATATTCGCTATTATAATAGTGTCTAAATAAGTAAAGTATAATCATATCGGAAAATAGCATTAAGGGGATGGAGAATCTTAACGCGGTCGGATCTTAAAATCATAATCGTAGTAAAGCTCGATATGGTAGGTGACACGGCACAACTAGGCAATGCCAGGGTAGATATACCAATTACGCACACGGACTGATGGAGCGCATAGCAGCCACTATCGTCCACCTCGAACAACATTCCCAAATCGGAGGATGGCCATCTAGTCAAATCACAAATAAGAGTATAATATCGAAGAAATGTGTCCGAGAAGAGGTGCTACCTCACTGGTCCAAGATCGCTCCTGTTTTAGCCACCTTATGCCAACTCACGGGAGTTGGGTCCACGTAACATACCTTAAGAACGTCGCCACCATCCTACTTCATTCTGGAATCTCCACCACGTACACGGTTGTCAAAGTGGTTTTCGGTATTGACAGAGAGTATGTCCATATCCGATCCCGGTCTCTTTGCCAACCAATCGTTATTATAACACCGTGGTCATTTCAAAATAGTTTATACTTCAAAACCAAAATATAATTATCATCTCAAAACCCAATTTAATACGATATCATTTCACCTCAAATATATCCATTTCAAAATCATATTACTTTCCAAAGTTATAATGCTTTCGAAATCATAGTCTGGAAATCACAGTATTTTGGCAATCATAACACTTTCCTTTTAAACAGTTTAGATAATAAAATTTCGTTATAAAATAAATTAGTTTCCTCAAATTTCACAAATCGATTCAAATTAACTCGAATTCCAAAAATTTAATTTAATCAAATCTCAAATCATCGGTTTCAACTCGATTCAGCTTCTAAATAAACCATTTCAAATTATTGATTTCAAATACATATCTGAACCATAAAATAGGCCATTTCAATTTTAACATATTTCAAAGCTTTAAATATTCAACATTTCAAAACTAAATTCGATAAATTTATATACATATCAAATTCACTTTACAATTATTTAGTTTGAAATAATAACTTAACATTTCCATAACATTTGAATACACTTTCAATTTACAATTTAAATAAACAAAATATCTCATTTAAATATTTATACGTTTGAAATATCCATTTAAGTCACCTTTTCAAATTTCAAGTTGTAAATCACTTCTTTAAATTTCAAATTCAATACCTTTTAAATCAAACTTATTTAAGTATAATTCTTAAATAAAATAAAATTTCAATCAATTTCAAATCATTATAAATTCTATATTTCAAAAATATAGATATTAAATAAATACTTAAACATATTATTTATCAACTTTATTAAATCAACTTTAATGAATCTTTAAAATCAATATTTATCAAAACCATATATTTCTTTCCAAAACCAAAGAAATCATTTTCAAAACATTCATATATAGACCAACGGTGCCTGTATATAATTTTCTATCCTATGATCAAGTGATACGGATATTTATCATTTCAATCCGAAATTTAAAATATATATACGGGTATATATCTTTTCAACCCGCAATCCCAAATTCAATTCAATGAAAATCGCTTGGGTTTATCATTTCAACCCATAACGATTTTCTCCTATTCTACAGATCGTTCGGGTATGTATCATTTCAACCCATAGTGATTCTATACTAACAGGGAACTTGCAGAGTGATAACAAATATGATAATAATATAACAACAGTAACAGGCATATAACATCAGTATAAATAACAGATAATGGTGTCAGATGTCACAGGTGAACAGATACAGATAATGACATATATATAACAATGTAAATAGCTGACAGCAGCATATTTCAATTGACATTTCAATTGAAATCAAATTTAATAAATATAAGAACATTAATCGTGAGTGATTGCTCACCTTTCGAGGCTTGAGAGAAGATAGACAACACAACAGGTTACGAATTGCAAAGCAACGCAAGAAGGACAAGATTCGACGAACGAAGCTGACAGATAGGAATTGACGAAATCAAATCAGAATCGGATCGATGAAGATAATTGATATAAGCAAACCTATATATAAATATATATATATATATATAATCATATCCTAAATCCTTAAATACATATAAAATATATATATATTTTTCAAATTAATTATTTTAAATTAAAACACATAGATATATAAACTCATACACTTCTAACATTTTTTTTATACCTCTAACATATAACTCGCTTAAAAATTTCGGAATACACATACCCTTAGATCCCCCAGTTTCCATATATATATAACTGTAAATCACGAGTATATAGAACAAAGAGGTCATATACTCATGTATATATTATTATAATATTATAAATATAATAGGCATACGGTACAAGCTTATATAACAAAAGTGTGAACTACAACTATAAAAACATTTATATGCTAACGTGCGTATACTCCTTACTATATATATAAACTTATCTTCATATTTTATAAACACAACTGACATAAATTTATCATATCATATAAATATAATATGCCATCACATACAAAAAAACAAACTCAGATAACATTTTCTTATAACATACTTTATATAATAACTTACATATTTTAACCAAGACATATGTATTACTTATATAAAACAAATATCATATAGACTAATATATAACAGTACATACTAGTATACATACAACCACTAACATAATATATATAACTAATATATATGCAGACATTATATATATAGTATATACTAAACTATATAGGACCTATAATGTACTAACAGCAAACAAAGTTATAATGTCATACCCATACGCATATAAAACTAACTGTAATATTATATTAGCTAACATATATACAGAAAAAGAAAAACTACAGATGCATGGAACTCAAAATGTATGCAGACTCATTATATAACTTTCATTATAATATGTACCCATCATATATACAAAGATACAACATACTATTGCAGATATATCGCAATACAACATACCCATTCTTAAACTAGTACATATATAAAACATATATATATTGACAGCATAAACCAATATTGTAACGACCAAGACTTTCTCTCCATAGAAAGTCGTATCGCTAATAAGAAAGAAAGGGGTGAGAAGTAGAAAAGAGAAGAAGAGAAAAGAAACAAACACAAATACTCACAGCGGAAACGAACAAAATATATTATATCACATAAATATTACACAGTATCATATACAACACTTATCAGAGTTACACAGATTACACATCACATACTAGACAGTTATAAACATCTGTCTAGTTATTACAACTCAATACAAAACAAAGATCTAAACAAGATCAACACAGCGGAAACTACTATCTATCTACAACGCCGAAGCCTCCTGCTCCATCGCTCCTCCACAATTCGTCAAGGCTAACCTGAATCCCTTGGCTACTCGTAAAAATTTGAGTACCCAAGAGTTTATAAAACAGAAATAAACAACTTGGGTCAGACATGGGTCTGGTGTGAGTAAACGGGTTAAAATTGCTTAACTTCAAAACCTTTTTGAAAGAAAAGGTATCACGTAAGACTCCCCACAAATAAACATGGGTAAGTTTTTACCTTACGCTAACCAAAACATTTGATAGGAAATCTGATTGTATTATAATAGGGTCTAGGGTTTTCAAGTAAAATACAGAAATAGCTGAAATGCTTACATCTCACATTCCAACATAGTTGGGCACAACTAATACGTACGGCACTTATTGGAGTTTGGATTCCATACAATGGCAGGGCTACCGGGGTACCGCCCGTCACAGTACGTGGCCTAGATCACCGTACCGAGGATCACTCCCAATCCCCTGCAACACAAGGTCGGAACATCCCTTACTGGATAATTCCCGCACAAGATACCTCACGGTTGGGATCAGCAACCGCACCACTAAGCCGAAATAAAAAGGGACATCTAGACAGAGGTAATCTTGTCCTACTTGGGTGCTACCCACTAACCTTGCTGCACCTCCCCTGTTTTAGCCATTCCCGGTTTGTGAGGCTTGAGGTCACGATTACCTTAGAAAAGAACACATCACTTAGAATGCTCATCGTCCACCTGACGATGTTCTGAAAGCATTCAATCCATACAAGTTCGTTCCGGGTTCGAACGAAACCGAAGGCATTATCTCGTTACACTCGTTTTGGAATCACCCTCAGAGTTAACGACAATAACCCTTGCACTCTGAATCTTCATCTTCACTTGATTCACGACCTATCGTTAATTTGGATCGATGTGGTATTCGGGTCTCCAGACCTGGAAATCCGGTATACGGAAACCCGATCCCGGTCTCATCGAAATCCAAAGCGTATCTTTTAAGGCCAAGTTGTTTTTAAAGGTTAAAACAATTTAATTCATTATCTTTATACACAAAGAAAGATAATTCACAATAGATAATCAACATTATCAGATAATCCATATTATCATCACAATTCAACTAACATCCATATCATACAGCATATATCTCATCAGAGATATCAATCAATGCAAAGCATTCAGTATTATCATCCATCCATAAGTAATGATTTATATCATCTCTAATTAATTTAAAGTGAATTAAATTAATTACTTCATTTTATAAATCCTGCTTACTTAACCATTAATTAAATACAATTTAATTAATTAATTATCTTCTAATATTTCACTTCAATTAATCATCTTTGATTAATTATCTTTTAATTACATCCAAGTAATTTATCCTCAATTAATTTCTCAAATTAATTATCCTTAACCACTTATAGTAATTAACCTTTAATTACTTCATTAATTAATTAACTAAAATTAATTAACTTAATCAACTATAATTAATTACATTAATCCTTAATTAATTACATTGATTAATTACTTCATTTATTAATTATTACTTAATTAACCAATCTTAATTACATCATTAATTATATTAATTAATGATCCTTAATTACAACTTAATTATTAATTACTTAATTAAATTAATTACATTAAGTAGTTAACCTTTAATTAAACAACATATATTAATCATTCTTGATTAATCTTCAATCAGTAATTAACTACCCTTAATTACTTAATTAATAAATAATTACAATTTAATTAATCATTAGCCATTAATTAAATCATCATAATTATTTGTTAATAAAAATAATAATTATACTTAATTAATTACTTAATTAATCCTTAAAAATAATAAATTAAATTAATTAACTAAACTTAAAATTCTTAATCAACTTAATTAATTATAAATCATTAACACTTAATTATTATTTAAGATAAAACATTATCTTAAATTAATTTTTAAAAAAAACTTTACTTAGCATAAGTCATTAATTAGTTTTAAATATAAAGTAATCATTAATTACTTTCCTTTAATCATTAATTAACAATCCTTAGTTTAAGTTAATAAATTACTTGAAAACTTTAATTGTTAATTTATAAATCATTATTCATTAACTAATTTAATAAAAACATTTCCTTATAAATTTCCTTTTATATTTCAAAACAAGTTTGAAAATAACATTAAGTTTTAACTTAAAACATTTTTTTAAAAAAAACCATTCATACAAATTCATTTATATAAACAATTCAATTCAAAGAAATGAATTTCAAGAACTTTAATTTAGTTTAAATTATTTAGAGTTTAAAACCTACTTTATTTTAAATTAAAAATCTGTTTAAGCATTTCAATTTGGGTTCAGTCCATGTATACATGAATCCAAGAACATCATCTTTCTTTTTTAAAAACAATTTGACTTAAATTTTAAGAAAACTATTTTAGTTAAAATTTTAAAACTGTTAAACTTAACAGTTTAACCAGGCTTGCAAAAACCCAGAAACACTCGAGCCACAACCCAGAATCACGCGAGTTTCCCCGAGTCAACTACCTTATACCCCGAGACCCTACTCGAGAAAACAAACAATTCCTAAAGCAACAATGGTGCACCGATCACCACGTGCACCTGCACCAGCGCCTGACCCTCCTCCGATCAACGACGATCCCATCGCCAAGTCACCCAACATCATTACGAGCACCCACGATCAACAGAACTTCATCTCCTTCCTCGATTCAAAATCGAGTACCCAGGGTGAACTGAAACCCAAACCCATCACCAGAAAATCCCAAATCACTCGCCTCTGATCGATGATAAACCCTACAACTCCGGCCATGGGTTGTTAACCCGCTACGCCTCCTTCACCCAGAATTTCTTCAAGCTCGATGTACAGAGGAAGTAGAATTGACCAATTTTCCAGACTCAACCAAACTAGGTTTAGAACCTAAATTTATCTCGCCGCTGTCGCCACGATCATCAGACACCTCAACACCCATTATTTTCCAACACTCCGATCACCAACCTTGCTTCTGACAAAACCCTGAGACCTCCTTACCCAAAGATCGCCAGAAATTGGCCCAAACCCAATTTCCAGAAAATTCCCAAATTCATATCCAATTCAAATCTAAAAATCATAATTTTAAAAATCATGTTTACCCAGACCAATTCAGGTTATGTATTTGAATCAGAGAATTGTAATAATAGATTTTAACATATATATAAATTTTTACTGTAAATTTTAATTTCCAGTTACTATATATATACATAAACATGTTTAAACTATTTTTAAATTCAAGTTCAAGTTTAAACAAACTAAATTTGTTTTGGAACTAAGGTCTAACAGAGATCAAAGGAGAAGATTTTGAACTTAGATAAAAAAAATTAAACCTGAACTAAGAACAGAGATATTCAAGAACAACAGTCATGCATGCTTTCAATCAGATACATATACATATGCAACACATTCATATACACAGCTAATACATATATATACATACACATGCAAACATAAAACATCTCAGAAATCTAACAAACAATAGCTCATTATTACTTAAGATTTTTAAGTTGATGTTTACTCACCAGAAATGTTGAACAGAGGACTGCTTTTGAAAATAGCTTGAAAACTTTTTTTTTTTAAATGGAGTTGCTGGAATTTGCTTCTTTGTTTTGAAACTGGAATGGAAACTTTAGTTCTCAGGTTTGCATGCAGGCATGACTTCCAGATTGCATTTGAAAACTTGGGAAATTGATTACAGGCTTGAAACAGAAACAGGCTTTTTATTTTCTGGTTGAAGAATTTGATTTTGATTTGCAAACTTGTTTTCAGTTTATTGAATTTGATTTCTGGTTGAGTAGTGTTTGCAGGCTGAAGATAAAAAGGGTTTTACAAGTTTTAATCTTGCATTTGAGAAGGTTACAGGTTTGCAGGAACATTGCAGATTTAGTTTTGAATTTAAACAATGTTTTACAGGCATTGATTTGGTTTGAGAAATTTTACTGATTTCAGTTTTGTTTTTGAGAAAGGGTTTTCTTGCTTTTGGAAAATGAGAAAAGGAATGAGAAGAGGAAAGAGATGTGTGTATATAGATTAATTTTGGATTTATCAAAAATTAAAGAAAATAAAATAAGTAGGGGACACTTGTCTTTTACCATTATTAGTTTTATTACACATGTACTATTATGCTTTAATATGATGACATTTGTTCTTTAAGTAATTTATTTTAATTTAAAATGTTAAATAAAGCTTTTAACTTAATTTATTAATTCATATGTAAATACATATATGAATTTCTTTTTTTTTTTAAAAAATGTAATAAAACAAATTATATATATATACATATAACTACACAAATTCAATTTGAAATAACAATTTATCAAATCTTAAATAATTTATAGAAGAAATTATTCCTTAATAATAAATTACTTATTTTACTATCTTTCCAAATGAATTAATGTTTCTTTTATAAAATTGTATTTTAAACTATATATATACATTATTCAAATCATATTTAGCAAGCTATATTCAAAAATAAAATAAAATAAAACAAACCTTTTTGTTAATTCATTTCTATTTTAAACTTAAGCTAAAATAAATTTAAACAATTAACATTTATCTTTGAGTATTCAAAAAAAACATATAATTTATTTATTAAATAACTTTGAAAAGTTTTATATTAAATTAAATCAAAAATCCCAAATTACCAAAATATATTAGAACTTGAAAATTATGTTTTATTTGTTAGATTCATCTAAAACTTTTCTATTTACAATATATACAATTATATATATACATTATAAATAGAAAACAATTTAATTAGCCTTTAAAAGATAATATTTACCAATTAAATATTTATAAAAGTAGATTGTTAAACCAATTTAAATCTTTATTAACAAAGATTATTAAATCAATTTAAATTTTTAAACAGATTATTAAATTGATTATTGCCCAAAATTTCCGGGATATCACATTCCTTCCCCCTTAAAATAATTTCGTCCCCGAAATTTAAAGCAAAGGTAATTTAATAATCTACTTAAGATTTTAGTTTTAAAAACACAATCATATGTTTTCAACCATAGCAACCAATCATCCAAACAAACAATTCTAACTATTCAGAGAAAAATTCTGGATAGAATTTACTCGAGTTTCCCCAAGTATATATATATACCGGAATACTCGCTTTACAAACAATCTAAACTACGAAGCTACAGAGCTCCTACTCATCTATCTATAAAACTAAATAGAATATCAGACTACAGACGAGTCTGACTTACAACCACATCTCCTTGAACTGCTGTTTTCAAAACCAGAGATAGATTAAACTCGTACTTCCTCAGAGATACGGAAACACAATGAATCCAGTTATCCAAACTGACTATTCAATCCTGTAGACCAAGCTCTTATCCAAATCAGAACACAGAAGAGATCCAAAATATCTCGGAGCTGACTTCCCAGACTTACTCAATCTTATAGCTCCTTTGATCGGAGAAAACTTATCCAAAATCAAATCTTCGTCTTCGAAATTCAAATTCCTCCGTCTCTTATTCACAAATTCTTCTGACGATCCTGGCTGCCTACAACCTTCTGATCAGTTCAAACTTCGCTGATGCCTCTAGAAACAAACTGGATCAAAAACAACCCAATAGAATGATCTCCTCAAGATTAACCAATAATCAAGAACACTGATTCTACTCCTCAAACAACGGAAGATTAAACTTACTCCTTTAATCCAGAAAGGATAAACAGGAGCACTCGCCAAAACTGCTTCCGCTGCACAACTCTGATCTGGAGCAGAAAAAAAAATGCTGATGAAGAACATCGAGCACAAACTGGATAGCACATCACAGAATATGGTTCCACAAATTCTTAAAGAGAACTCGGATACTCCAACAAAACTTGAGCTGCTTCGCTAAACTCCATCTCAACGAACCATCCTTCAACTAGCTGAATCACCGGTTCCACTCCTGGGATCCTAGTCGATACGAAAACTAAATCTTCAGTTGCGGACAAACCTCAAACTTCCCTGAAGACATCCAAAAAAAATTCTGATAACCCAAGAGAACACTCAGCAATTCGCAAGTCACTTTTGCGATCAACCCAACCTATTTCCAAAGAAAAACTGTTCTCTCTTAATAAATCAGAACAGCTCATACTTAACTATCCAATCCATCGAAGAAATGGATCCACTTTACTGCTTCTGAACTTCATCTTCAGAAAAAAAACTGTTCAGCCAGAAAATTTCCTGCCAATGCACAGAACACTCCGAGCTGCACTGCTGCCACAGATGCTCCTATCCAAAGTTCTTCGAGAAACTCGGACTCCAAACCAAAGCAGAAACACCATGCTGAACTCAGCCACAACACCGAAGCGTACACACTTCCTTAATCTTGTTCCAAAGAAAACATCTTCGGGAACATCCATCGTCACTGTATCTCATCATACAGCTACTATTACCTGAGGTATCAAGGTACCATCACTCGCTTCTGTTCAACCGACAGATCCAACCTTACTCATCCAAACTTCAAAGATAAACTCCGAACCATTACAGTTTCCTTCGGAGATCGATGAAATCCTTCACCACAGCAAAGCTTACTCGAGACAGTATTAGGTCTACAGTCTCGACAGATACACTTCCAACTTCAACATTCAAACTCCAACTATTGGTAATTGTGTTACACACACTACCACCTTATCTACCTTTATAACTTATATTGGAAAACCCGAACAGGTAACCCAATAAATAGGTAGAAATACATAAATATATATATTTAAAATGATATATATATTTTTTTTATATAGAAATTATTTCTGGGTAAAATTATTTCATTTACCTCTTTAAAACAATATTGTGTCCGTTGGCCTGGTTCAAGTGTTTAGAGATCCCTATCAATAACGTTAGCTACTCGTATTGACCAGAATCCATATACCACTCAACCGATCAATTAACACAATATAAAACCATTTTATATAACTAAAAAATACGCGCTCTCGTATATATATATACCCAGACTCAAATAGGTTGCTACAGATCCTATCTCTAATGAACAATCCTTCTGAACCTAGGTATTCACTCAACCTAGTGTTCTGATATTCACTTAACCAAAAGCTTAGGCATTCGCTCAACCTATGCTCTGATACCACTGTAACGACCAAGACTTTCTCTCCATAGAAAGTCGTATCGCTAATAAGAAAGAAAGGGGTGAGAAGTAGAAAAGAGAAGAAGAGAAAAGAAACAAACACAAATACTCACAGCGGAAACGAACAAAATATATTATATCACATAAATATTACACAGTATCATATACAACACTTATCAGAGTTACACAGATTACACATCACATACTAGACAGTTATAAACATCTGTCTAGTTATTACAACTCAATACAAAACAAAGATCTAAACAAGATCAACACAGCGGAAACTACTATCTATCTACAACGCCGAAGCCTCCTGCTCCATCGCTCCTCCACAATTCGTCAAGGCTAACCTGAATCCCTTGGCTACTCGTAAAAATTTGAGTACCCAAGAGTTTATAAAACAGAAATAAACAACTTGGGTCAGACATGGGTCTGGTGTGAGTAAACGGGTTAAAATTGCTTAACTTCAAAACCTTTTTGAAAGAAAAGGTATCACGTAAGACTCCCCACAAATAAACATGGGTAAGTTTTTACCTTACGCTAACCAAAACATTTGATAGGAAATCTGATTGTATTATAATAGGGTCTAGGGTTTTCAAGTAAAATACAGAAATAGCTGAAATGCTTACATCTCACATTCCAACATAGTTGGGCACAACTAATACGTACGGCACTTATTGGAGTTTGGATTCCATACAATGGCAGGGCTACCGGGGTACCGCCCGTCACAGTACGTGGCCTAGATCACCGTACCGAGGATCACTCCCAATCCCCTGCAACACAAGGTCGGAACATCCCTTACTGGATAATTCCCGCACAAGATACCTCACGGTTGGGATCAGCAACCGCACCACTAAGCCGAAATAAAAAGGGACATCTAGACAGAGGTAATCTTGTCCTACTTGGGTGCTACCCACTAACCTTGCTGCACCTCCCCTGTTTTAGCCATTCCCGGTTTGTGAGGCTTGAGGTCACGATTACCTTAGAAAAGAACACATCACTTAGAATGCTCATCGTCCACCTGACGATGTTCTGAAAGCATTCAATCCATACAAGTTCGTTCCGGGTTCGAACGAAACCGAAGGCATTATCTCGTTACACTCGTTTTGGAATCACCCTCAGAGTTAACGACAATAACCCTTGCACTCTGAATCTTCATCTTCACTTGATTCACGACCTATCGTTAATTTGGATCGATGTGGTATTCGGGTCTCCAGACCTGGAAATCCGGTATACGGAAACCCGATCCCGGTCTCATCGAAATCCAAAGCGTATCTTTTAAGGCCAAGTTGTTTTTAAAGGTTAAAACAATTTAATTCATTATCTTTATACACAAAGAAAGATAATTCACAATAGATAATCAACATTATCAGATAATCCATATTATCATCACAATTCAACTAACATCCATATCATACAGCATATATCTCATCAGAGATATCAATCAATGCAAAGCATTCAGTATTATCATCCATCCATAAGTAATGATTTATATCATCTCTAATTAATTTAAAGTGAATTAAATTAATTACTTCATTTTATAAATCCTGCTTACTTAACCATTAATTAATTACAATTTAATTAATTAATTATCTTCTAATATTTCACTTCAATTAATCATCTTTGATTAATTATCTTTTAATTACATCCAAGTAATTTATCCTCAATTAATTTCTCAAATTAATTATCCTTAACCACTTATAGTAATTAACCTTTAATTACTTCATTAATTAATTAACTAAAATTAATTAACTTAATCAACTATAATTAATTACATTAATCCTTAATTAATTACATTGATTAATTACTTCATTTATTAATTATTACTTAATTAACCAATCTTAATTACATCATTAATTATATTAATTAATGATCCTTAATTACAACTTAATTATTAATTACTTAATTAAATTAATTACATTAAGTAGTTAACCTTTAATTAAACAACATATATTAATCATTCTTGATTAATCTTCAATTAGTAATTAACTACCCTTAATTACTTAATTAATAAATAATTACAATTTAATTAATCATTAGCCATTAATTAAATCATCATAATTATTTGTTAATAAAAATAATAATTATACTTAATTAATTACTTAATTAATCCTTAAAAATAATAAATTAAATTAATTAACTAAACTTAAAATTCTTAATCAACTTAATTAATTATAAATCATTAACACTTAATTATTATTTAAGATAAAACATTATCTTAAATTAATTTTTAAAAAAAACTTTACTTAGCATAAGTCATTAATTAGTTTTAAATATAAAGTAATCATTAATTACTTTCCTTTAATCATTAATTAACAATCCTTAGTTTAAGTTAATAAATTACTTGAAAACTTTAATTGTTAATTTATAAATCATTATTCATTAACTAATTTAATAAAAACATTTCCTTATAAATTTCCTTTTATATTTCAAAACAAGTTTGAAAATAACATTAAGTTTTAACTTAAAACATTTTTTTAAAAAAAACCATTCATACAAATTCATTTATATAAACAATTCAATTCAAAGAAATGAATTTCAAGAACTTTAATTTAGTTTAAATTATTTAGAGTTTAAAACCTACTTTATTTTAAATTAAAAATCTGTTTAAGCATTTCAATTTGGGTTCAGTCCATGTATACATGAATCCAAGAACATCATCTTTCTTTTTTAAAAACAATTTGACTTAAATTTTAAGAAAACTGTTTTAGTTAAAATTTTAAAACTGTTAAACTTAACAGTTTAACCAGGCTTGCAAAAACCCAGAAACACTCGAGCCACAACCCAGAATCACGCGAGTTTCCCCGAGTCAACTACCTTATACCCCGAGACCCTACTCGAGAAAACAAACAATTCCTAAAGCAACAATGGTGCACCGATCACCACGTGCACCTGCACCAGCGCCTGACCCTCCTCCGATCAACGACGATCCCATCGCCAAGTCACCCAACATCATTACGAGCACCCACGATCAACAGAACTTCATCTCCTTCCTCGATTCAAAATCGAGTACCCAGGGTGAACTGAAACCCAAACCCATCACCAGAAAATCCCAAATCACTCGCCTCTGATCGATGATAAACCCTACAACTCCGGCCATGGGTTGTTAACCCGCTACGCCTCCTTCACCCAGAATTTCTTCAAGCTCGATGTACAGAGGAAGTAGAATTGACCAATTTTCCAGACTCAACCAAACTAGGTTTAGAACCTAAATTTATCTCGCCGCTGTCGCCACGATCATCAGACACCTCACCACCCATTATTTTCCAACACTCCGATCACCAACCTTGCTTCTGACAAAACCCTGAGACCTCCTTACCCAAAGATCGCCAGAAATTGGCCCAAACCCAATTTCCAGAAAATTCCCAAATTCATATCCAATTCAAATCTAAAAATCATAATTTTAAAAATCATGTTTACCCAGACCAATTCAGGTTATGTATTTGAATCAGAGAATTGTAATAATAGATTTTAACATATATATAAATTTTTACTGTAAATTTTAATTTCCAGTTACTATATATATACATAAACATGTTTAAACTATTTTTAAATTCAAGTTCAAGTTTAAACAAACTAAATTTGTTTTGGAACTAAGGTCTAACAGAGATCAAAGGAGAAGATTTTGAACTTAGATAAAAAAAATTAAACCTGAACTAAGAACAGAGATATTCAAGAACAACAGTCATGCATGCTTTCAATCAGATACATATACATATGCAACACATTCATATACACAGCTAATACATATATATACATACACATGCAAACATAAAACATCTCAGAAATCTAACAAACAATAGCTCATTATTACTTAAGATTTTTAAGTTGATGTTTACTCACCAGAAATGTTGAACAGAGGACTGCTTTTGAAAATAGCTTGAAAACTTTTTTTTTTTTTTAAATGGAGTTGCTGGAATTTGCTTCTTTGTTTTGAAACTGGAATGGAAACTTTAGTTCTCAGGTTTGCATGCAGGCATGACTTCCAGATTGCATTTGAAAACTTGGGAAATTGATTACAGGCTTGAAACAGAAACAGGCTTTTTATTTTCTGGTTGAAGAATTTGATTTTGATTTGCAAACTTGTTTTCAGTTTATTGAATTTGATTTCTGGTTGAGTAGTGTTTGCAGGCTGAAGATAAAAAGGGTTTTACAAGTTTTAATCTTGCATTTGAGAAGGTTACAGGTTTGCAGGAACATTGCAGATTTAGTTTTGAATTTAAACAATGTTTTACAGGCATTGATTTGGTTTGAGAAATTTTACTGATTTCAGTTTTGTTTTTGAGAAAGGGTTTTCTTGCTTTTGGAAAATGAGAAAAGGAATGAGAAGAGGAAAGAGATGTGTGTATATAGATTAATTTTGGATTTATCAAAAATTAAAGAAAATAAAATAAGTAGGGGACACTTGTCTTTTACCATTATTAGTTTTATTACACATGTACTATTATGCTTTAATATGATGACATTTGTTCTTTAAGTAATTTATTTTAATTTAAAATGTTAAATAAAGCTTTTAACTTAATTTATTAATTCATATGTAAATACATATATGAATTTCTTTTTTTTTAAAAAAAATGTAATAAAACAAATTATATATATATACATATAACTACACAAATTCAATTTGAAATAACAATTTATCAAATCTTAAATAATTTATAGAAGAAATTATTCCTTAATAATAAATTACTTATTTTACTATCTTTCCAAATGAATTAATGTTTCTTTTATAAAATTGTATTTTAAACTATATATATACATTATTCAAATCATATTTAGCAAGCTATATTCAAAAATAAAATAAAATAAAACAAACCTTTTTGTTAATTCATTTCTATTTTAAACTTAAGCTAAAATAAATTTAAACAATTAACATTTATCTTTGAGTATTCAAAAAAAAACATATAATTTATTTATTAAATAACTTTGAAAAGTTTTATATTAAATTAAATCAAAAATCCCAAATTACCAAAATATATTAGAACTTGAAAATTATGTTTTATTTGTTAGATTCATCTAAAACTTTTCTATTTACAATATATACAATTATATATATACATTATAAATAGAAAACAATTTAATTAGCCTTTAAAAGATAATATTTACCAATTAAATATTTATAAAAGTAGATTGTTAAACCAATTTAAATCTTTATTAACAAAGATTATTAAATCAATTTAAATTTTTAAACAGATTATTAAATTGATTATTGCCCAAAATTTCCGGGATATCACAAATATAACTATTATATATATATATATATATATACTTTAAAGCTACAATATTAATACATATGCCGAAGAACAATAGTGAGTATATATTTTATAAATTCATATACTTTACATCAAAACATAACTCGTATGCTTACAAACTAATGTATATATAACTCGTAGATATATAGACACATTATAAAATTTACTATGCGAAATATATGCCAATAAAAACAAACTTACACTATATATAAGTAATACACATATATATATAGTTAACACATTATCATATAACAACCAAGACTTAAACTAAAATATATATATAAAATACTTACATATATATGCAAACCACTAAAGGAGAAGGGAAGGAGAAGGTTCGGCAGAGGGAGATGGGCGCAGCAGCTCCTGATGTGGAGGGGAGGGATGCCGGATGTGGGTTGCTCGGCGGAGGGCAGGTGGGCCAGAGGGAAGAGGGAGCATGGTCGAAGTTGGTGGGGAAGCAGGCGGAATGGCGAACTGCTACAAGAACGGAGGTAAAGTGGATGTGGTGAATGGCTGGGGAACCTTCGGGTTCAAGGCTGTTGGGGGAATGGGTTGCTATCGGGTGGCGAGGCCGTGGTAGGGGGAGGCTGTCGCACGATGAGAAGGAGGAGGCTCAGGTGCTTGGCCTCGGGTTTGAGGCGTATTGCGCGGTGTGCGATCATGGACGGAGAAGGAGATCTTGGTGGTTGTCGCGGTGCCTGCGTGGATGAGGGGGACGACAGTTTGGAAGGTTTGTGGATGGGAAGGGAAGCAGTATAGGTTTAAGGAGGAAGAGGAAGTGATGAGGAACGGAGATCTCAAAAAAAGAAGAGGAAGTAAAACCCCAGAGGCCACGCAAATATAGGCTAAATCAAAGGACAAAGAGCACAAGTGACCGAGAATTTAGGAAGACAAAACGCAAGTGATTGTTTAATTTTTCACCGTTGGCAATAAATGCAAAATAAATATAAAAAAAATGCAACAGAAGGACGCTTGATTGACGCGATTAAAGCAATTGTGGTTTCAAATTTTTAAACGCCAAAGAAATCAAATGGTCATGGATCCGGTACCGATACGGTTACCGGTTTCGTGGATTCCATTGTGTACCGGACTTCAAAACACAGAATAAATATACCGCAGAGATCAGCACGACGAGACGATCAAAACGGTATACAGATATCAGTGGTACGATCATCCGGTCGAAAGTCGATAATCGGTACTGAAAGTGCTGCTATTTTGCCAGAATAAGATGAACGGAGCAATAGATGTCCAAATTTGACGAAACGAAAGATGACGTCTCACTCAGAAGATGATTTACAAATTTTCTATGTAAAACTATTCAGGTTTGGAAAACATTTTATTATCATCAATTTTAACTGATTAAATTGAAGTGAATTTACGCGCGAAATAAATTTTCATATTTTCGGACGAAAATTTACCAGTTGCTATGTTTAATTAGACGCATTCCAAATATCAAATTTATATTTCCAAATTTTATCGCTTAAAATTTCACAAAAAATTCGATTAATTAAATAAATAAAACCACTGAAATTTACGGGTCGTTACACTCTCCCCCACTCAAAACTTTTCGTCCCCGAAAAGGAAGGAGGTAGGAGAATAGAACCAACCAGAAAGAAAATTGGCTTTGAAAACAAAATAAACAACTGATTTTAAAACTATATAAATTTCAAATTAAACTAATTAATATCCAACATTTTGGTTAAATCTATTTGAGTTCACTTAAGTTAAATCAACTTATCTGTTTCTAAATTCATTATCCTTTTTATCTAGTCATCCTAAGTTAACAATTTCTAAATCATCAAATTTGTATAATCATTTATTATACACATGTTTATTCAACAAATTTAATTCTTTTATTCTAAATTATTATTAACTTTATTCCACTTAATATCTCCTATCACATATATTTAAACCATATAAATTAATTTAAACCATATAAATTTCAATTTAAATTAACTTATATTCAGCAATTGATTTAAATTCAAGGTATTTTCATAAGTTAATCTAATTTCAATTTATTAGTTCCTTCAAACAAATTTATTTGTCTCATCTATTATTCAATTAACTTATTATCCTATTTATCTCCATTAACATCTTTATAAAAAAATTTAAGTGTATAACATTTACTATAACACTCAAATCTTTCCTTATAAAGTCATTTTATATTGTATATTATCCAATTACATTTTTAACTTCTGAAAATTTTAGGTAAGTTATATAAGAATGTAATTGAGTAATATACAAATAAGATTTTACAAATTCAGTTATTCCCAGTTAACTATTTATCCAAGAATTTTGACTTTAGTTTATAATTGAAATCATCTTAAATCTAAAATTTAAGAATTTAAATCTCCGATTTACTTCAAACAATTTAGAGATATATATATTATATATATATCAATCAAATTAAATTTTAAAATAAGATACCTATATATATATATATATAAATCAAATTATATTGAAGAAATTCAAATCAAAATATTTTTTTTTCAAAACAAAACCGTAGCAAGGCTACATAATAGTCTTTCCACTTCGAAACTCGAAAATGAATGTCGATGATGCGGCCGTCATCACCAAAATTATTTTCCAGCGACAAAGAGAAGAGCACTGATTTAAACATTTAAAATTCTTTGAAAACCCTTTTATTCGAAAATACTTTAAATAATATACATTTTAAGACTTTAAAACAAAGTTTGAAGTCACCAGAAATTTAATTCTTAAATTCTTAATTTAAATTCCTTTCAATTCCAAATAAATTTATAAACCACAATTTATAAATTCATTTATATTACAATAAATGATAATCAAATATTATCATTTCAAACAGAAAATTTTAATTAACTTATTAAATTGCAGATTTTTTTTTAAAATAAAATCATACAAAATTCATTTCATTTACCATATTTGAAAATAATATTGTGTCAGTTTGCTCTGTTCAAGTGTTTTGGAAATCCTATCGATAGCGTTGATCAGACGAATCGATCGAAAACCCAAATCAACATCAACAACTCAAACAACACAATATATAAAACATTTTAATATTAATACAAATACCAATACACTCCCTCACACGATGATTCCAGAATTGGATTCCGACAAAAGGATAGAGATCCAAATATAGAGGGACTCTAATCAAAGAGAATTCTAATCTAAAATAGATAGGCTCGAAACGAAGGTTAGATGATTACATTTCAAACAGGAAGATGGATAAAGTTGTATAAATCGTGGGCAACCTTAACCGGGTCAACCGTGACTTCATAGATAAGATCGATGTAGAATTCTGAAGCAAATCGACATTCGATTACCAGAGGTAGAATTCGGGTATAGCATAAGATAGCAGCATCGTAAACCGAGGATACAGAAATCTCCGGTGAATCAATACCGATTGTAAAGGAGTTTCACCCCAGTACAAATTATTCGAAGATTGGCGAGACCGCCGATTTATTATAGAGATCATTCGAAGTGGAGTTATGGGATACTCAAGAATCAAAAGACACGAATGGGGAGACACGAATGGACTTGGAACCGAAGTGAACGTTCCAAAATTCAAAGGAACCGAGTCAAAGAAGAAGGAATTCAAGCTCGAACGAAAGTGATTCTGTAATTGAATTTACTACATATGCTGAGTTTTGCCTAAAACCAGAGCTCTGATACCACATGTAACGACCCAATATTTTGGACCATTCGCATCCATTATAAGTGTATAGGTAGACACTCATGCCGGAGTTGAATTGCTCAAAATACCGCATTGTAAATAAAATTTGGCAAAACTCAGCATATACAATAAATAAAATAATTACAGATCACAGACACAGAGTAATATATCAATAATGCAGCGGAAACAAAAGGATAGTAGTTCATGAAGCTACTATATATATAACAGAGTTAGACAAGGTACAACAGAAGTCTCGAATACAATAGATGTCTCAATACAATAATCAAATACAAGATCTGAATACATCACTGGAATCAACAGAATAACTGAAAGCAGGATCGATAGATTGCTGGATCTCCAAGCGAAGCTCCAACTCCAAAGGTGAGTCTCAAATGCTGTATCACTCAGTCTGACCCGAGCGTAAAGCAAAACACAAAACACTCGAGTCAGGATTAAGATTCTTATATTCAATAAATCCAACTCAAGTGAAATATCAACTGGAATACAAGTAACTTAAAGGATGTTTGGGATAACCATCCTCTAAGGGTCCGTTGAACTATTTACTATGTAGTAATATTCGCTATTATAATAGTGTCTAAATAAGTAAAGTATAATCATATCGGAAAATAGCGTTAAGGGGATGGAGAACCTTAACGCGGTCGGATCTTAAAATCATAATCGTAGTAAAGCTCGATATGGTAGGTGACACGGCACAACTAGGCAATGCCAGGGTAGATATACCAATTATGCACATGGACTGATGGAGCGCATAGCAGCCACTATCGTCCACCTCGAACAACATTCCCAAATCGGAGGATGGCCATCTAGTCAAATCACAAATAAGAGTATAATATCGAAGAAATGTGTCCGAGAAGAGGTGCTACCTCACTGGTTCGAGATCGTTCATGTTTTAGCCACCTTATGCCAACTCACGGGAGTTGGGTCCACGTAACATACCTTAAGAACGTCGCCACCATCCTACTTCATTCTGGAATCTCCACCGCGTACACGGTTGTCAAAGTGGTTTTCGGTATCGACAGAGAGTATGTCCATATCCGATCCCGGTCTCTTTGCCAACCAATCGTTATTATAACACCGTGGTCATTTCAAAATAGTTTATACTTCAAAACCAAAATATAATTATCATCTCAAAACCCAATTTAATACGATATCATTTCACCTCAAATATATCCATTTCAAAATCATATTACTTTCCAAAGTTATAATGCTTTCGAAATCATAGTCTGGAAATCACAGTATTTTGGCAATCATAACACTTTCCTTTTAAACAGTTTAGATAATAAAATTTTGTTATAAAATAAATTAGTTTCCTCAAATTTCACAAATCGATTCAAATTAACTCGAATTCCAAAAATTTAATTTAATCAAATCTCAAATCATCGGTTTCAACTCGATTCAGCTTCTAAATAAACCATTTCAAATTATTGATTTCAAATACATATCTGAACCATAAAATAGGCCATTTCAATTTTAACATATTTCAAAGCTTTAAATATTCAACATTTCAAAACTAAATTCGATAAATTTATATACATATCAAATTCACTTTACAATTATTTAGTTTGAAATAATAACTTAACATTTCCATAACATTTGAATACACTTTCAATTTACAATTTAAATAAACAAAATATCTCATTTAAATATTTATACGTTTGAAATATCCATTTAAGTCACCTTTTCAAATTTCAAGTTGTAAATCACTTCTTTAAATTTCAAATTCAATACCTTTTAAATCAAACTTATTTAAGTATAATTCTTAAATAAAATAAAATTTCAATCAATTTCAAATCATTATAAATTCTATATTTCAAAAATATAGATATTAAATAAATACTTAAACATATTATTTATCAACTTTATTAAATCAACTTTAATGAATCTTTAAAATCAATATTTATCAAAACCATATATTTCTTTCCAAAACCAAAGAAATCATTTTCAAAACATTCATATATAGACCAACGGTGCCTGTATATAATTTTCTATCCTATGATCAAGTGATACGGATATTTATCATTTCAATCCGAAATTTAAAATATATATACGGGTATATATCTTTTCAACCCGCAATCCCAAATTCAATTCAATGAAAATCGCTTGGGTTTATCATGTCAACCCATAACGATTTTCTCCTATTCTACAGATCGTTCGGGTATGTATCATTTCAACCCATAGTGATTCTATACTAACAAGGAACTTGCAGAGTGATAACAGATATGATAATAATATAACAACAGTAACATGCATATAACATCAGTATAAATAACAGATAATGGTGTCAGATGTCACAGGTGAACAGATACAGATAATGATATATATATAACAATGTAAATAACTGACAGCAGCATATTTCAATTGACATTTCAATTGAAATCAAATTTAATAAATATAAGAACATTAATCGTGAGTGATTGCTCACCTTTCAAGGCTTGAGAGAAGATAGACAACACAACAGGTTACGAATTGCAAAGCAACGCAAGAAGGACAAGATTCGACGAACGAAGCTGACAGATAGGAATTGACGAAATCAAATCAGAATCGGATCGATGAAGATAATTGATATAAGCAAACCTATATATAAATATATATATATATATAATCATATCCTAAATCCTTAAATACATATAAAATATATATATATATTTCAAATTCATTATTTCAAATTAAAACACATAGATATATAAACTCATACACTTCTAACATTTTTTTTATACCTCTAACATATAACTCGCTTAAAAATTTCGGAATACACATACCCTTAGATCCCCCAGTTTCCATATATATGTAACTGTAAATCACGAGTATATAGAACAAAGAGGTCATATACTCATGTATATATTATTATAATATTATAAATATAATAGGCATACGGTACAAGCTTATATAACAAAAGTGTGAACTACAACTATAAAAACATTTATATGCTAACGTGCGTATACTCCTTACTATATATATAAACTTATCTTCATATTTTATAAATACAACTAACATAAATTTATCATATCATATAAATATAATATGCCATCACATACAAAAAAACAAACTCAGATAACATTTTCTTATAACAGACTTTATATAATAACTTACATATTTTAACCAAGACATATGTATTACTTATATAAAACATATATCATATAGACTAATATATAACAGTACATACTAGTATACATACAACCACTAACATAATATATATAACTAATATATATGCAGACATTATATATATAGTATATACGAAACTATATAGGACCTATAATGTACTAACAGCAAACAAAGTTATAATGTCATACCCATACGCATATAAAACTAACTGTAATATTATATTAGCTAACATATATACAGAAAAAGAAAAACTACAGATGCATGGAACTCAAAATGTATGCAGACTCATTATATAACTTTCATTATAATATGTACCCATCATATATACAAAGATACAACATACTATTGTAGATATATCGCAATACAACATACCCATTCTTAAACTAGTACATATATAAAACATATATATATATATATATTGACAGCATAAACCAATATAACTATTATATATATATACTTTAAAGCTACAATATTAATACATATGCCGAAGAACAATAGTGAGTATATATTTTATAAATTCATATACTTTACATCAAAACAGAACTCGTATGCTTACAAACTGATGTATATATAACTCGTAGATATATAGACACGTTATAAAATTTACTATGCGAAATATATGCCAATAAAAACAAACTTACACTATATATAAATAATACTGCACATATATATATAGTTAACACATTATCATATAACAACCAAGACTTAAACTAAAATATATATATATATATAATACTTACATATATATGCAAACCACTAAAGGAGAAGGGAAGGAGAAGGTTCGGCAGAGGGACATGGGCGCAGCAGCTCCTGATGTGGAGGGGAGGGATGCCGGATGTGGGTTGCTCGGCGGAGGGCAGGTGGGCCAGAGGAAAGAGGGAGCACGGCCGAAGTTGGTGGGGAAGCAGGCGGAATGGCGAACTGCTACAAGAACGGAGGTAAAGTGGATGTGGTAAATGGCTGGGGAACCTTCGGGTTCAAGGCTGTTGGGGGAATGGGTTGCTATCGGGTGGCGAGGCCGTGGTAGGGGGAGGCTGTCGCGCGATGAGAAGGAGGAGGCTCAGGTGCTTGGCCTCGGGTTTGAGGCGTATTGCGCGGTGTGCGATCATGGACGGAGAAGGAGATCTCGGTGGTTGTCGCGGTGCCTGCGTGGATGAAGGGGACGACAGTTTGGAAGGTTTGTGGATGGGAAGGGAAGCAGTATGGGTTTAAGGAGGAAGAGGAAGTGATGAGGAACGGAGATCTCAAAAAAAGAAGAGGAAGTAAAACCCCAGAGGCCACGCAAATATAGGCTAAATCAAAGGACAAAGAGCGCAAGTGACCGAGAATTTAGAAAGACAAAACGCAAGTGATTGTTGAGTTTTGCACCGTTGCCAATAAATGCAAAATAAATAAATAAAAAATGCAATAGATGGACGCTTGATTGACGCGATTAAAGCAATTGTGGTTTCAAATTTTTAAACGCCAATGAAATCAAATGGTCATGGATCCGGTACCGATACGGTTACCGGTTTCGTGGATTCCGTTGTGTACCGGACTTCAAAGCACAGAATAAATATACCGCAGAGATCAGCACGACGAGACGATCAAAACGGTGTACAGATATCAGTGGTACGATCATCCGGTCGAAAGTCGATAATCGGTACTGAAAGTGCTGCTATTTTGCCAGAATAAGATGAACGGAGCAATAGATGTCCAAATTTGACGAAACGAAAGATGACGTCTCACTCAGAAGATGATTTACAAATTTTCTATGTAAAAATATTCAAGTTTGGAAAACATTTTTATTATCATAAATTTTAACTGATTAAATTGAAGAGAATTTACGCACGAAATAAATTTTCATATTTTCGGACGAAAATTTACCAGTTGCTATGTTTAATTAGATGCATTCCAAATATCGAATTTATATTTCAAAATTTTATCGCTTAAAATTTCACAAAAAATTTAATTAATTAAATAAATAAAACCACTGAAATTTACGGGTCGTTACATTACCCGAACAACCGAACGGGATTTCTTGCCTCAACTACCGAAGAGGACTTCAAACTGGATACAAAAGGTATTTCTGACTTGTTGTGTTCTTGATAACACTAATGAGTCAAATTGAGTACAACTTTTCTATAATCTTATCCTCGAGAGTATACAAAGTGTTTGTGAAGATTTAGGAAATGTGAATTGCTATTGTTTGCACAAAAAATGGGCAAACACCTCCAATTCGTATGATTTAGTTGATTTTATGTTGTTTTTAGTGATTTGGGAGATTTATGAAAATATGTAAAAAGCAGGGACTAAACTGTAAAAGACACGCAGATTTATAGTGGTTCAGCCAGAATATGCCTACGTCCACTTTATATATTATTTCTCTTTTCTTGTTCAGATTACAAGTACACAGCTTTGATACAAGTATATGAAAGTTGTTTGAAAACTCTATCCACGCTTGAGCTCTCAAACTTGTTCCTATTGTTGTACCCCTGCCCCTCTATTTATAGAGTGAGGCTGGGGGCAGGGGTCTTGGATGTACATAGCTGCTGGTGGGCCTGGGCTGATGCAATCTGGCCTGGCAAAGTCGGTCCGGAATGCCTTGGTTCGGTAGTACTGTGGTCCGGTGATGGTTGGTTTGGAGTTTGATTCGGTGGTAGGTGAGTGGCTTTGGTTCGGCAGTGCTACATTGGGCCTGGTTCGGTAAAATGTTGGTTCGATGGCGAGGTGGTCCGGTAGTGTTTGATTCGGTAGTTCGTTCCTTGCTTCGGTTCGGTACCGAATGGTTCGGTGGCTGCCTCCTCGTGTTGGTTCGGTGGCTACTTCCTCGTGTTGGCTCAGTACCGAATGGTTCGGTGTCTACTTCCTCATTCTGATTCGGTGGTGGTATAAACGTACCCAACATTTGCCCCCCAAAGTAGGGCATATGCTAGCATATGTCGTGCTTTGTTCCAGTTTGGACGACCATATTCGGCCCGAGAACCGAACCGGCTGGTCCGGCTATCCAACCTTCCTCTATAAGTAGGAGCCATAAGCCTTCGTCATTCCTTACCGACCGAAATAGCCGAGTTAAATTCTGAACTGCCGAATCAATTATTGTGCCGATCCAATCTTAACTGCCGGACCAGGTAAGTTCTCTTCTGCCGAACGACTTTTTAAGGTTGAATTTCTTTGTTTTACCGAATGAACCTAAAGACTTTCAATGCCGAATGGACATGAAAACTTTCAATACCGAATGAACTCGATACCGAATGAATCGTGAAATCATGAACTTGATACCGAATGATCGTGAAAACTTTCAGCATCGAATGAACCTGATACCGAATGAACTTGAAAACTTTCTGTACCGAATGGACTTGAAAACTTTCAGTACCGAATGAGTTTATGTTTCGAACTACAAGTTGAACTCCAGACATCATACACTTGCTTGTTTTATATTTCTACATCCTTCGTTCTAACAACGTGCTTTTTTGTGTTTGCAGATAAATGTCTCATAAAGTGGAAACCCGATCAGAAAAAAAGAAATCCCAGGACAGAGAAGAGCCTTCTGCCGTGCCCCCAGTCCAGCCGAATCCAGAACGACGTGGACCCACCCCGAGATCGCTAGTGGATGGGTACGGTCCTCAAGAGCTTCTAAATTCACCTCCTGATTGTTCCCCTAGCTCTCTCAAAGGCGAGCAGCTTGATGTTATTTCTCGCTCCTTTGGGATTGACAGAGCGCGCATGCTATTGCCGGGGGAAGGAGTGATGCCGTATGACCCCCCTGAAGGCTATTTCGCTTACAGCAGGTATCATTGCATGTGTGGTGCCATCCCATCTCTTAATGCCTGGATAGTCAGCTTCATCACATATCTGAAGGTGGCTCCATTTCAGCTTCAGCCTAACTCCTACGCCATCCTGGTGAGCCTGTTTGTCATTTTCCAGAGGAGATACGGGCGTCCTCCCTCCAACCGGGAGATCCGGTACTTGTACAATTTGAAAGGCTATAAGAAGGGGTCTCCATACATCAGCTTGGAATCAGCTGTATCTTTCACGCCTGTCCTGGACTTATATTCGAAGTTCAATATGTTTAAGAAAGAATGGTTTTTTATCAGGGATGACTCTGTTTCCATCCGTCTCTTCACCTCCGGCTGTAAGTGTGAAGCTTTATTTATAATTTCCGCTATAACTGCTATGCCTCTTCTTATGTGTTTTTATTTCTTGCTAGCGACAGGTGGCTTTGCGGTCGTGGAGAATGATCGCTTGGTTCAGATGGCTGTGGAAATAGAAACCATTACGGGAAGGAACAGGTCGGCTTCTTACTTGATTAGGAATGCTACACTTCTGGGGCACAACCTGATCCTTCCACATCAGTCCGTGGTCAAGCAGAGAGACACAGCGGAGGAGCGAGCTGCCAAAGTTACAGGAGGGGCCACGGCGAAAAGCAGCAAAAGGAGACCCTTCTCGATGAATCCAGTTGCCGGGGGGAAGAAACTCAAGAAGTCCGATGGACCCTCTCCCAGCACACATCCAGATGCTCAGGAGGAGGAAAAAGGTGAGGACGAAGGAGGTGAGGCGGAGAGCGGAAGTGGTAGAGAAGGTGACGGTGATCGTCATGGTGATGATGGTGGCGAAGGACAGGGCGGTGATGGCACCAAGGCTTTGCCTCCCGGGTAGGCGGGCGTGATTCAAGAGTGGACAGATGACGCTCTCCGCCAAGCCTTCGAAGAGTTGGAGGAAACGGAGAAGTCCAAGAAAGCTGGTAAGGTCGGGACCGGCGCCGATTTATCTTCCGGGAGCGCTTCTACTGAGGCAACTTCTGCGATTCAAGGTGAATCTCTCTTTATTCTTTTTAATTCTTGAATGATGGCTCAATACATGCTGGTGACACTTGGTTTTCATTCCAGGAGCGGGTAAAATGACCAAGACCTCAGATCTTCGGCACAGGCTTAAACAATACAAACTCCTCAAAGCTTCTTCCAAGCCGAAGCCTCCTATTAACCATCCTGGAGACGTAGTCGGCTATCGTCCTCTTCTTGGAGTTATTGAAGAAGATATACAAAAGAGGAAGAGGAGTCGATCTACGTTCGAATCTCTTCCTGGTCTTCCGGCCCCACTTCAGCCTATTCACGATATTACGTAGGATGATTCTGAGTTTATGCCTTCCCCACATCCGTTTGAGAATCCAACCTTTACCCCGATAGATCACCCTGGCTTGGTTTGTAACCTGTTTGCGGGTCATCCAGACCTGGACCCAGCCTCTCATGACATCTCCTTCGATGAGGTTACTAGTGAGCATCTTCTCCCTCACAATCCTATGGTACGGGTGCTTGACGAAGCTAAGTCCCTGGACCTCGATTTGCTTACTACCGGGTTGTAACTCTGGGGGATGAAGCTAAGGCGAATATTGACCGGGTTGCTGAGGAGACCAGGAAATTGATGGGGCATCATGCCCGACTAGTCAAAGCCGGGGAGGAAATTAGGAGTGCCAACATTCGGCTACGGTTAATGGTCTCCGACCAGGCTAAGCAACTTGCCGACCAAGCCATCCAAATTTCTCAGCACGAGGCCGCATCTAGGCAACTGAAGAAGACTATGGAAGAGGCCAGCAGGGCAGAGTTGCGAAAAATGGAGGCCGCCTGCAAGGAGCGGATTGACATGGCCATTGCGACGGTGGATGAGGTCCGACAAGCAGACCTAGAGCGGGCGCAGGAATTATCGGGGAGACTTGAGGCCGCGGAGCTCGCTCAGTCCAGGTTGAAGGAGGAGATGGAGGCGATGAGGATATCACTTCATGCTGACTGCTCACGATACCGATCGGAGAGGGATGCTCCCGTTGCTAAGCTGCATGCTTCTGAGGCCCGAATGAGGGAGCTTGAGGAAAACGAGGGGATGATGGATGAGATGCTCCAGGACATGTATTTCCGCACTTGGAAACATGGTAACCTATCCTGGATGGATGATTACCCCCGAGTTATGGCCAGGATTTATCTCCGGGCTCTGGAGGAGGCTAGGGCTGATGCAGATAAAGAGGGTGGCGCGGTCTTCAGAATGGATGTGGTCACTGCCCTGTTTATCGAGGAGGAGAAGATGGCGGTAAAGGAGGGTATGCGGCTGCTTGCTGCTGAGGAGGCAGGTGTGCAAGTAGAGGATGATGACCAGGATGGTCAGGAAGCAGGTGCTGGTAAGTCTTCCTTTCTAGTCCTTCCGTTAACTTGGTTGCTTATCACTAACGAATTCTTTCTTTGATCGGACAGGTAGACAACAGGACAAAGATAAAACTCCGACGCAGCCGGCTCCCTGATTTGACCTGGATATCTTTTTTGTGGACTTGACATTGTTGTATATGTTAGTCTCAAAACAGTAACGTAACTTTTAGGTTGTAATTATGCTACTTGTAATAAACAACATTATTCTTGACGTGTAATTTTTTAACTTAAGCTGATTATGTCGTCTTTGAATGTTTTTTCTGTTTTGACATGTTGTATGAGAAATATAGCTATGTATATGCTTGTAATTCAATTGTGTTTGATGTCAAGTTCTTGCTTAAAACATAATTTCATGTCTTGCAATGTTAGCGTGATGTGCGAATAAATTATAGCCACATGTTTATACATGAAAAGAAAAAAATACCGCCCTTCATATTTTACTTGTAGATGGCAGCTTCGAATGTCTTGCGTGACTGAGTGTGGAATGCGGTCCAGTGTCTTGCTGTGAGTATCCGCTTCCATTAGCGAGTGTCCCTTATTCTATGTCCTGTACTTTAGGGATTGTCACAGAGGATAGGAGAAAATTTTTTTTTTATAAAATTGAAATATGAGAAATAGTAAAACTTCCAATCACGGAAGGCCTTCGATGTGCTTAAGTTCGTGGCAAACGGGCTTTGTAGTCACTTTCCCTAGCTTTGGGTCTTGGAGACATTTGTCACCCATCTTACGCCTCCACGGGGAGTTAATCTTTTTTACCACAGCCGTACTTAAGACACATCGGAGCCGAGATCGCGCACAGTAACTACCCGGGCCATTATGGCCCGTAATCATGGGTATTATTCGATTTACTGTGGCCGGCTAGCGTGGGTGCCGATCGTCAACCGTGAACTACCCCTGGCTAGCCACACCTTATGTTGGGGCTTAAAGTAGGTTCACAGTTGCCGACGAGCCGAACGCCGTAATGAGCTGCCATGGCTATAGTCGGCCTTCTTGATGGCTTATAATCGGCTCATTACAGTTGGCTTTAAGGGCCGTCGCGAGCAATGAGTTAACCCACAGCAGAGGGATGCCGGAGCAAAAGTGTCTCATTGGCGAGGGCATAGATTCGCATAGTACATGTTAGGTCTTGTCCAGGTGAAGTTGCGCTGTGGAGTGCCTTGAATGGAAATGCTATATGCACAGGATTTTGTTCAATAGAAAAGGATAAAGTTAACAAGCAGCCAAGATATAAAGGAACAAGTTAAAAAATGAAACAAGGTTTTTTTAAAGTGGTTCGGCACGAAAATGCCTACGTCCACTGATTCTCTTTGTTAATTCACTTCATATGGGCAGTACAAGTTAAGAAAAGTATCGACGGAGGTGTTGGATGTTCTATGCCCTTTGGAACACCTCTCCGTCCACTGTTGACAAAATATAAGCTCCATTGTGGAGATCTTTATGAATTACATATGGTCCGTCCCAGATTGGATCTAGTGCCCCGAGGCGAGGGAAGATTCGCTTGAGGACAAGATCTCCTTCTTGTAAGGTACGACGCTTGACCTTGGAGTTGTATTGTGCTGCCACTTTTTGCTTGTGGGCTGCTGCTTTGACGGCTGCATCATTTCTTCTCTCCTCAATTAGATCCAAAGACATGTGAAGGAGTTCTTCGTTCTCTTCTGGGTTATAGTGGATCCTACGGTGGGAAGGCACGATGGTTTCAACTGGGAGCATAGCCTCCGATCCGTATGCCAAAGAGAAAGGAGTATGCCCCGTCGATGTTCTGAAAGATGTGTGATAAGCCCACAGTGCCGTAGGGAGTTCATCCACCCAAGCGCCCTTTGACTTTTCGAGTTTCTTTTTTATTAGAGTTTTTAGAATTTTGTTGACGGCTTTGACTTGTCCGTTTGCCTGGGGATAAGCTACGGATGAGAAGCTTTTGTGAATTCCGTGCTCTTGGCACCAGTTGGCGAACTCCTCGCTGTCAAACTGAAGTCCATTGTCTGATATAATTTTGAATGGGACTCCGTACCTGCATAGAACATTTTTGATCAAGAAGTTAATAACTTTCGCTGAAGATACTTTATTCAGGGGTTCTGCTTCCACCCATTTGGTGAAATAGTCGACTGCCACTATAGCATATTTGGCCCCGCCTCGGCCCATTGGCAGTTCGCCGATTAAGTCAATTCCCCATACTGCGAAGGGCCAAGGGCTGGTCATTTGAGTAATCTCATTTGTTGGTAGCCGTGGAATCTTAGCAAACTTCTGGCATCTGTCACATTTTCTGACGAAATCTAAGGCGTCCTTGCTTAAGGTGGGCCAGAAATATCCATATCGGAGTATCTTTTTTGCCAAAGTTTGCCCTCCGGTGTGATCTCCGCAGCTTCCTTGATGAATGTTGGATAAGATTTCCTTGGCTTCCCTTCCAGCGACACACCTTAATAAGGGGTTAGAGAAGCCGCGCCGATAAAGGGTGTCCTCTTGTATTGTGTAGCGGGAAGCTTTCCTCAAGATTTTCTTGGCTTCGTTACGCCCGTTGGGTAGTGTGCCACTTTGTAAGTAGTCTCGGATGGGAGTCATCCAAGTTGCTTCTTCGGTTGCAGCTATCAGATTCACTTGCTCAAAACTTGGGGTCAGTTGCTTTGAGATGGCTACTGCTCCGGAAATAGCGCCGTCTCTCATACTAGCTTGCTTCGCCAATTCGTCGGCCTCTTGGTTCTCTTCCCGAGGGATGTGTTTGACTAAGTAGTGGTCCAATCGACTGAGAAGTAACTTGGTCTTCTTTAAATATGCTATGAGTCGTTCTTCTCGAGCCTGAAATTCTCCTAGTATTTGATTAACAATAAGTTGAGAATCTCTATGAAGACATAAAGAATTGGCTCCGATTTCTAAGGCAAGTTCTAATCCAGCTATCACTGCTTCATATTCTTCATCGTTGTTGGTGGCAGCGAACTCCAACCTTATAGCATAGTGCAGCTTATTTCCCCTGGGAGTGATTATTACCACACCTGCCCCGAGCCTTGTTCGTTTGACGCACCATCCACAAAGAGATTCCACTTGATGTCTTCTGCTATTTCCGATTGCTCCTTACCTTCGTTGGTAGTGAATTCTGCAATGAAATCGGTCATGGCTTGTCCCTTGATGGTGGTACGGGGGTGGTAGGTGATATCATATTGACTTAATTCAATGCACCATTTAAGTAGTCGCCCAGAAGTGTCGGGACGATGGAGTACCTGCCTCAGTGGTTGATCGGTCAGAACTTTGATGGAATGGGACTGGAAGTAGTGACGTAGTTTCCGTGATGTGATTAGCAAACAGTATGCTAGCTTCTCAAGTTTAGGATATCTGACTTCTGCCCCCGTAAACCTCTTACTTACAAAGTAGACTGGACGCTGCGTGCGGTTGTCTTCTCTTACCAAAGCAGCGCTTAGAGCGTGAGATGATACAGCAAGGTATAGGTATAACTCTTCGCCTTCGTTTGGAGTTGAGAGTATCGGCGGTTTCTGGAGGTGTTCAATTAGGTTAAGGAAAGCTGCTAAGCATTCGACAGTCCATTCAAACTTTCCTTTGTCTTTCTTTAGAGCTTCGAAGAAGGGGACGCACTTGTCCGTTGCTTTGGAGATGAATCGGCTTAGGGCGGCCAATTTCCCATTCAGACTTTGCATTTCCTTTCGAGTGGTAGGTATCTTGATATCTCTCAGAGCTTGGACTTGTTCAAGGTTTGCTTCAATTCCTCTGGCATGGACGATGAATCCTAGGAACTTTCCTGATGATACTCCGAAGGAGCACTTTAGAGGATTCAACTTCATTCCATACTGGCGAAGTACTTGAAACATTTCGCCTAGGTGGCTTACGTGATTGTCGGCTTCCCTTAACATTACCAGCATGTCATCCACATAAACTTCCATAGTTTGTCCTATTAGCCCTGCAAACATCTTGTTGACGAGGCGCTGATAGGTGGCTCCTGCGTTTTTAAGTCCAAAAGGCATTACCTTGTAGCAGTACAATCCCCGGTCAGTGATGAAACTAGTGTGGTCTTGATCGGGAGCATGCATAGGAATTTGGTTATATCCTGAGTATGCGTCCATAAAAGATAAGAGTTCGTGCCCGGCTGTGCTGTCTACAAGCTGATCGATTCGAGGAAGTGGGAAGCAACCCTTCGGGCAGGCGTCATTTAAGTTGGAGAAGTCTATGCATGTTCGCCACTTCCCATTAGCCTTCTTTACCAGCACCGGATTGGCGATCCACTCTGGGTAGATGGCTTCTCGTATGAAGTCATTGGCAAGTAGATTCCTTACTTCTTCATCGAGGGCTGCTGATCGTTCTGCCCCCATGCTTCTCTTTCTTTGTTTTACGGGCGTCTTGGTAGGATCAATGTTTAGTACGTGGCATGCTATGTCAAGGGAGATTCCGGTCATGTCAGCATGTGACCATGCAAATACATCCAAGTTGTGGCGGAGAAAGTCAATGAGTTGTTCCTTCAACTCTGCTTTTAGTTGGGACTCGATTTTCAATAGTCTACTCGAGTCATGTTTGTCTACATATACAAATTCCATAGCCTCTGCAGGCTCGGCGGTGGCCTCCTCCTCTTTGTCCCTAGGGTCTAATTCATTGAAAGGGTCGCTGGTATATCGAAGAGGAGGGGCTTTCTTTAGTTGCTATGCTTCCAAACTTTTTGTGCAGAGGGCAACCTCTACACTCTTCCCTTTATCCTTCTTGTGGTTGTTGCGAAGTTCAGTTACATAGCAGTCTCGAGCAACGTCCTGGTCTCCTTCTACTTCCCCTACTCCATTGTCCGTTGGAAATTTCATCTTTAGGCACTATGGGGCCAGGACAATTTGGAAGTCAGACAAGGCTGGCCTTCCTAAGAAGGCGTTGTAGGCCGAGTGGTTTTCTATCAGCACAAATGTCTGTTTCTGCACAACGGAGCGGGGATGACTTCCAATTTCAACAAAGAGGTCCAGTTGCTCGAGGGGCATCTTCGCATCTTTAGTGAAACCGTGTAGTGATTTATTGCAGGGAGAAACGTCCTTTATTGATAGCTTCATTTTGTCGAATGCATGCTTGAATAAGATATTTACTGAGCTTCCAGTGTCTACTAGAATTCGGAAAACTTCGGCTGGACCGAGCCGGGCAGAGATAACCATGGGATCCATATGAGGGTACTGCCTTCCCTCTAGGTCATGCCTACTGAATGTGATGTCATCACTCTCTTTCCGCTTCGGGTGGCGTTCTTCTATAACAGAATTAACACAGTCTTCATTGTTTCTAAGCGACTTTCCAAATCTTTTCATTTCTGCCCAGCTTCTGTCGGCGATGTGCGGTCCTCCCGAAATGGTATGGACCACTATCTTCTCTTGACTGGAGCCGCTAGTGTTGCGATTTCCTCTGCCTACCTCTGGTGAGGGTAGCCTTGGGTTCTCATTGGCAAGAGCTGGAGTCCTGTTCTGACCTTTTACATAGCGTTCCATTCTCTTCCTTCTGATGTGTTCTTCAATCAAGTCCCGGAGATGATGGCATTCATTGGTGTCATGCCCATGAGATTCGTGGAAGCGGCAGAACTTTCAAGATTTTTGTGCGTTATCTGATTCCTTCTTGTATGGTGGGCGTTTGTATCTAACTTCGTCTTGGGTGGCAAGGAAGATGTTTTCAATGGTTTCATTCAAAGGAGTACGTAAGTGTCGAATCTCGATCCTGGCCGATATAGGCGTTTTTCTCCCTTCTTGCCCCCAGCGTTGTCTCTAGAATCATTTCTTCGAACGCCCTTCGCTGCAGCGGGCGTGTTGCCGTGAGCTGCCTTATTTTGTTGCCCTGACTGCCCCCTTAGTGGCAGCATCTTCAAGCCTCATATATTTCCCGGCTTCATGGAAGAAATCGGGTAAAGTAGCTGGTTTTTCTTTTGTCAACCTTCTAGCAAATTTAGTATCCGGATGCACACCACTACAGAGGGCCATTAGAATAAGCTTTTCGTCAGCATCTTGGACTGCGGCCGCTGTGGCATTGAATCGGGTTAGGTATTACTACAGCTTCTCTCCAGGTTTCTGTTTGATACTGGATAAGGAATAAGCGTCCTTGGGTTGTTCCACATGAATGCGGAACTGACTGATAAACTTTTCTTTCAACATTTCCCACGAGCTGATGGATCCCTGGGGTAAATGACAGAACCAGGAGGTAGCTAGATCTGCTAAGAATAGTGGAAAGAATTTGCATAGTACTCCCTCCATTGCTCCACTCATGAGCATATGTTGTGTGTATCTCTGTAAGTGTACAACGGGGTCGGAGGTTCCTTTGTAAGGTTCCATTGTTGGCATTTTCCATTCTCTGGGGGTGATGGCAATTTCGATATTGCGGGTGAAGGGGCTGGTTACCCTAGCGCCTATCCCTTGATCTCTTTGATCCCGTTGGACGCACTCTCTGAACAAGCGTGCCATCCTTTCATCAGAATTTGGAGCAGACAGGAATTAGTTCGGTTCTGCTCTGTGGGACTGATTCCGTCCGAATGACCTGTAGGGATGGTATCGTCTATCATTCCTGATATTTTCCAATGGCTGTCTTTGGTCTTCTGGGAGCATGCTAGGATCAGCTACAGCTGGCCCTTGCCTCGATCTTCCCCTGCTGGGTTTTGATCTAAGCACTTCCTCGGGTCCAACTTCGGGCTGGACTCTAGCTCGGCCTCGTTCACTGGCGTTTCCGTGGTTAGGCAGTATGACAGGCTCAGCTACAGTTGACCTCCGCCCGGTACCTCCCCCGTTGGGTTCGGTTCCAAGCATTTCCTCAGGCCTAACTTCGGGTGTGCTCGGTCTCGGCTCCTACCATGGCCGCTTCTGTTGTTAGCTCCTTCGAAGAAGGAAGATCTTTGCTGTCTCCGAGATCCTCCGGACTGGGACTCTCCCCATGATTCAGTGTTGCGGTTGGACTCTTCAGCATCCCTTAAGCATGACATGAGATGGTCCACCAAGGCTTCCTGCTGGGATGTGAAGCGGTTAGTCACTTCCGCCACAACCCTATCTAGATCTGCCCTAGTAATTGCTGTCGGATGTTCTGAGGCTGGGGTTGTCGGATTTTCCTGACCTTCATCTGGTACTGCTGCTGGAAGGGGACGATTCACCTGGTCTGTGACCACTGGATCTGGAAGACTGCTGGTTGCGATGTTTTTCCCTTTGTTAACATCTTTCTTCTGCTTAGGAGGCATGTTTTCCAAGCAATGAACGACGCTGTTAGGAAGAAGGTTAAGTGGAAGAAGCTGAAGCTTCAAGCTTTTATTTCTCAGTGAAAGCACCAAAAATGTTTGCACAAAAAATGGGCAAACACCTCCAATTCGTATGATTTAGTTGATTTTATGTTGTTTTTAGTGATTTGGGAGATTTATGAAAATATGTAAAAAGCAGGGACTAAACTGTAAAAGACACGCAGATTTATAGTGGTTCAGCCAGAATATGCCTACGTCCACTTTATATATTATTTATCTTTTCTTGTTAAGATTACAAGTACACAGCTTTGATACAAATATATGAAAGTTGTTTGAAAACTCTATCCGCGCTTGAGCTCTCAAACTTGTTCCTATTGTTGTACCCCTGCCCCTTTATTTATAGAGTGAGGATGGGGGCAGGGGTCTTGGATGTACATAGCTACTGGTGGGTCTAGGCTGATGCAATCTGGCCTGGCAAAGTCGGTCCGGAATGCCTTGGTTCGGTAGTACTATGGTCCGGTGATGGTTGGTTTGGAGTTTGATTCGGTGGTAGGTGAGTGGCTTTGGTTCGGCAGTGCTACTTTGGGCCTGGTTCGGTAGAATGTTAGTCCGATGGCGAGGTGGTCCGGTAGTGTTTGATTCGGTAGTTCGTTCCTTGCTTCGGTTCGGTACCGAATGGTTTGGTGGTTGCCTCCTCGTGTTGGTTCGGTACCGAATGGTTCGGTGGCTACTTCCTCGTGTTGGCTCGGTACCGAATGGTTCGGTGTCTACTTCCTCATTCTGATTCGGTGGTGGTATAAACGTACCCAACAGCTATGAATCAAAAGGTGTTATAGTTAAAACAGAGATTCAAGCAATTGGTTTGTGATTGCTTTTGAAAACTTAAGAAATCTGAAAGTATGTTCAAGTAAATAGAAAGATTAAAGCAATTAGAATTGTTGAATTGAATGATGTTAGAATCATGTATTTATTCTTGTAGAAAAGGTGCATGTGTTGCCAAAGGTTGCAGACAAGAGATGCTTCCATTTCCATTGGAGAATGGTTGCAACTCTTGAGAAGAGGAAGGTGTCTATTCAGAGAAAATTCGCAGTTACGGATTCAGTCGACTGAGCAGGAAATTCAGTCGACTGAAAATATGAAGAGAAATTTTCAGGAATGCTTTCATTCGACTGGGCAGGAAATTCAGTCGACTGAAACTGTGCATATTTGTAAATGTGTGCCAGTTTCAGTCGACTGTCCATACCTGTTCAGTCGACTGAACTATAAAAGTATGCACAGTGAACATGTGAATAAAAATGAAGTTTTATGAATGTGTTTTAGTGTTCGTGCAAAAATCTTGAGGATAGATTTTAACAAATAATCTAGACTTTAGACCTATAAAAATCATACTTATGTTTATACTTTGGTCTTCATCGATCTTCCTCTGATTTTGCATATATCTCTTCCTTTTTGTTGAAGCACATTGTCATTGATCAAAATCTTCGTGTATCAACATTCTCCCCCTTTTTGATTGATGACAACACTAATGTGTTATAGAGATGTATTTACTAATTTTCTCCCCCTGAATGTATGCACTTATCTTTCGTACAAAACAAAGTTAGCTACATAGATTTCTCCCCCTTTGTCATCGACAAAAAGGAAATAATATGAAAACAATCACTGAACAATAACATTGTAAGATTATCAGAGAATAGCATAGTCAATAAAAAGTTGCATAAGCATCATAGATGCATGATTTAAACATATAACAACAAACCATAAAAAATTACTGATCTTTATCCCAATCGTATGAGCCTTCACGATCTCCTTCAGGTTCTCGAATAATAGGTCCACCTGTGGGTGGTCTATAAGCTCTTCCTCCTTGGCCACCACTTGTTCCGCTTGTACTGCTGCTTGTATGCTCTTCGGATGATGTCCAAGTGAAAGTTGGTGCCGGACGTTTGCCAAGTGATGTTGAAGCGGTAGTGGAGCTTGAGCATGAGATGGCATTCCATAACTTGTTGAAGAATTCTTTAATTTTATCAAGCTTGTGATCTACCTTCTTGAGACGATTATCAAGAATTTGTTGATTCCTTGATAAGATCCCCAATGATTGATTAGTGGAAGTATAACCAGACTCAATGATACGAATTTTTATATAGAAATTAAAATTTTAATTCTTTTATATGTGAAATGAATTGTTGAAAAGAATTGTGTTTAAGGGTATATTTATAGTAGAAATTTTCTAAATATATAGTGGTTATAATGTTTAAACGTTTTTCAACCACTTAATGATTTAATGGTTAATATAAGTTAGTTAAGAATGTATGGTAAATAACTTTTATATGTGAGAATAAATTGAAATTCCCATATAATGTTAGTTGATAAAATTGTGTACATTTTTCTTTTAATTTTCTTTATATGATATCTTTAAAAGACAATATCCCTAATTCTCGTCGTAATTTTATAAAGGAGTTTTCTTATAGAGGTTTAGTAAATATATCGGCAATTTGATTTTCGGTAGAAATATGTTCTAAATTTATGATTCCTTTTTCGATATTGTCACGTAGAAAGTGGTGACGAACATCTATATGTTTTGTACGAGAGTGATTAACTGGATTTTTAGATAAATTTAATGTACTTGTATTATCACAATATATTGTAGAGTTTGTTAAATTTATATTAAAATCCTTAAGTGTTTGTTGCATGTAAATAACTTGAGTGCAAGCTAAAGCGGCTGATATATACTCTGCTTCACAGGTTGAAAGCGAGACACAATTTTGTTTCTTACTAAACCAAGATACAAGTGATTTTCCAATGAAATGGCACGTACCACTTGTACTTTTTCTATCTGTTCGAGATCCACCAAAATCAGCATCACTGAATGATACTAACTCAAATGGACACTCTTTTGGATAGAAAAGACCAAAATCTTTAGTATTGTTAAGATATCGTATAATTCGTTTTACCGCTCTTAAATGTGATTCTTTAGGATTAGATTGAAATCGTGCACATAAACATACACTCATCATTATGTCTGGTCTACTAGCGGTTAAGTAGAGTAAGGAACCTATCATACTTCTAAACAATTTTTGATCTATACTTTTACCATTTTCATCTCGATCGAGATGAGTTGTAGTACTCATAGGAGTAGGCTTTCCAGAAGTATTTTCCATTCCAAAACGTTTAATTAGATTAGCACAATATTTTTCTTGATTTAAGAAAATTCTATTTGTTAATTGTTTAATTTGTAACCCGAGAAAATAAGATAATTCTCCCATGTGTGACATTTCGAACTCTTTAGTCATTATATTTGAAAATTCTTTACATAAGTTTTCATTAGTTGAACCAAATATAATGTCATCTACATATATTTGAATTATTAGAATGTCATTAGTAGTGTTTTTAATTAATAGAGTTTGATCTACTTTTCCGATTTGAAATCCCGAATCTAGTAGATAGCTTTTAAGTCTCTCATACCAAGCACGAGGTGCTTGTTTAAGACCATATAGGGCTTTCTTTAACTAATATACATGATCCGGATATTTTTCGTGTATGAATAAAGGAGGTTGTTCTACGTACACATTTTCTTTTATAAAACCATTTAGAAAAGCACTTTTAACATCCATTTGATAAAGTTTAAAATTATGAAAACAAGCGAAGGCTAATAAAATACGTATTGCTTCAAGTCGTGCAACGGGAGCAAATGTTTCTTCAAAGTCGATACCTTCTTCTTGATTATATCCTTGTGCTACTAGTCTAGCTTTATTCCTAGTTATATTTCCTTGTTCGTCTACTTTATTTTTGTAAACCCATTTTGTTCCTATAACAGATTGATTATTAGGACGAGGAACTAAATCCCAAACATCGTTACGTTCGAATTGATTTAATTCTTCTTGCATAGCAACAATCCAGTAGTCATCTGTTGATGCTTCTTTAGGATTTTTAGGTTCTATTGTAGAAATAAAAGCAACATGTCCCATTTGGTTTAGTTGACTTCTAGTTTTAACTTGAGAATCAATTTCACCGATTATGTTTTGTACAGGATGATCTCGTAAGATTCTAGGTGAAGATCTAAGTTCGGTATTATTTATATTTTCAAGATTTGTATTGTCTGTATTTATTATAAGTTCATCATCATCTTTTATACTCAAGTTTTTATTAAAGTTTTCGTCAAAAGATACATGTAAAGTTTCTTCGATTATATTTGTTCGTTTATTAAAAACTCGATATGCCTTACTTCGTTCTGAGTATCCTACGAAAATTCCTTCATCAGCTTTTGGATCGAATTTTCCTAGTTGGTCTTTTGTATTTAAAATAAAACATTTTGATCCAAATATTTTAAAATAGGAGATATTTGGCTTTCTATTGTTAAAGAGTTCATATGAAGTATTTTTAGTTAATGGACGAATAGAAATACGATTTAATACATAACATGCAGTAGCTACGGCTTCTGCCCAAAAATGTTTTGGTAGAAGGCTTCCATTTAATAATGTTCTTGCACATTCTTGTAATGTTCTATTCTTTCTTTCCACTACTCCATTTTGTTGAGGAGTTCTAGGAAATGAAAAGTTATGATTTATTCCTTTCTTTTTACAGAAAGATTCAAAAGCTTCATTCGAATTCACCACCATGATCACTTCGTATATTCTTAATTTTCAAATCTTTAGTGTTTTGAATTATTTTGACAAATGTTTTAAAGTGTTCAAATGTATCAATTTTATTTTTCATAAAAACAGTCCATGTATATCTTGAAAAATCATCAACTATTACAAATACATATCGATTATGATTAATGGATTGAACTTGTGTTGGTCCAAAAAGGTCCATATGAAGTAATTCTAGTGGTTGTAAAGTTGAAATATTTTTCTTAGATTTGAAAGATGATTTTGTTAATTTTCCTATTTAACAATCATCACAAAGATTTTTTATCTTAAAGTTTATCTTAGGTAATCCTCTTACTAATTCATTTTTAGAAAGTTTTCTAACAGTTTTGAAATTAATATGACAAAATCCTTTGTGCCATAACCAAGGATCATTATCTTTGGCTAGTAAACACATATTCGTATTATGATTAATTTTCATATTTAAAACATAAATATTCCTATCTCTATTTCCCTCAAAAACAAGATTTTGGTTTTGATCAAAAATACTACATTTATTTTCCGAAAACGTTATTCTAAAACCTTTGTCACAAAGTTGACTTATGCTTAGTAGATTATGTTTTAGATTTTTAACTAATGAAACATTTGTAATAAAAGGTAAATTTGATGTACCGTAATTGCTCACATCTCCTTTGCCAATGATATAGCCTTTTGAATTATCTCCGAAGGTAACCGAGCCACCATCAAAGTATGTGATGTTTGTAAGCATATCTTTATCGCCGGTCATGTGTTTTGAGCAACCACTGTCTAGTATCCATTTCTTCTTTTTGAGTGGGACCTGAAAATAAATACAAAATTATTGGTACCCACCTTTCAATAGGGTCCTAAAAGTTAGAACTTAGGAAACCAAACCCAATTTGGTTCAGTATCCTTTTTATAAATATAATTTTTATTATTATGAACACTATCCATAAAAGCTTTGATATATTTATTCCTTATTAAAATATTGTTAGTCTTTGGAACCCAAATTTTAACTATAATAGTTTCTTCTTTTGTTCTAATAGGTTTTCTTAACAGCATTTGTTGTTTTGAATCAATATTCCTCTTAAAATTTGTATTTATCTTTTTAGGAATTTTTTGTTCCTTTTTATATCCTAATCCATGTTTATTCGAGGAAGATTGAGAATTTTCTAAAATTTTAGATAAATTTTCTCTTCCTTTGTTAAAGTTAGAAACATTTTTAGTGATATTATCTAATCTAATTTGAAGACTATTATTTTCTAGCTCAACTTGTTTAATCTGAATTTTTAACTCATAATTTTCATAAACAATTATATCATTTTTTGTCTTTTGATTTTCAATTTCTTGACTTAAAAGAGATAATTGAGTTTCCGAATTTTAAAGAGACTCTTGAACTTTTTCAAGATCTTCTTCTAGAATTTTCTTTTCATCTTTTAACATATCCCTTTCAAACCCAGTTTTGTTCTGATTTTCACGAGTTTCCTTAAGTTTCTTTTTAAGATTTTTTATTGTACTCAATAGTTCAGTATTTACATCAATTAAATCGTCGAAAGTTAAATTACTAACCTCAGATTCTTGAGCCATAAAGCATACATTTGCTCGTTCATTGTCGCTATCATTTTCACTTTCAGATGAAGATGAATCTGAATCATCCCATGTTACAGAGAATGCCTTCTTTTTGAATTTTTCTTTCTTGTTTTTGTTCTGATTTTCCTTCTTTTTCTCTGGACAATCTTTTTGCATGTGACCTTTCTTGTGACAGTTGAAGCATTCTATATTCGAGGATGAAGGTTTGTTCAAGAAATTCTTTTTGAATCCGTTTTTATTTTCTTTTCTATATCCTAAGAATTTCTTGAAATTTTTGGCTATAAATGCTAAATCCTCATCTTCAGACTCTGATTCTTCCTTTTACGCATGAAAAGCTACATTTTTTCTTTCTTGTGCTTGATCTTTCTTGGCTTGCATATTTACTTCATACGACATAAGATTTCCAATTAATTCTTCTGGTTTCATTGTAGATATATCATTTGCTTCTTCGATTGCTAAGACTTTTCTCTCCCATTCATCTGTGAGTGAATTTAGAACTTTAGATACAATATCAAAATCCATGTATTTTTCTCCTAGTCCTATTAAGGCATGATGAATGTCTTGAAACCTTGAGTACATGTCATTGATGGATTCATTTTGTCACATTCTAAAGTTTTGGAACTAGTTCTTTAGCATGGAGATCTTTGTTTGTTTAACCTTGTTTGTGCTTTCATGTATGGTTTTAAGTGTGCTCCATATCTGATGTGCAGTAGTACAAATGCTTACATGATTGAATTCATTTCTGTCCAAAACACAAAATAGCATATTCATAGCTTTGGCATTTGCACTAACTTCATTCTTCTGAGCTTGTGTCCATGTAGAATATTCCATTGTGGGTACAATGAGTTCTGCTTGTGTTGCATTCCAGGCTTCAAAACTTGTTGCTTGCATATAAATCATCATCCTTGTAGCCCAATAATTATAGTTTAGTCCATTGAATAGAGGGGGTCTTTGAGTAGATTGTCCTTTCGCAAATGTAGAGTTATAGGTAGATGTTATGCTTGAGTTGTTTTCCATATTATCAATATGTCAAATAACGGTGTTATGATTATAGGACGGCCTTGCTCTGATACCAATTGAAAGAGTCTATGTGGTAGGATCGTATAATATGGAATAGTAAAATGGTCTAGGTAGATAGTAATAAGCAGTAAGTAAAGTAGACACCAAGACTTTATACTGGTTCAGACCTCTTGTCCTACGTCCAGTCCCTAAGCTCCTCTTAGGAATTCAACTAACCAACAACCCTCACTTAACTCAGAGGAATAGGTTTACAGCTTACCCGAACAACCGAATGGGATTTCTTGCCTCAACTACCGAAGAGGACTTCAAACTGGATACAAAAGGTATTTCTGACTTGTTGTGTTCTTGATAACACTAATGAGTCAAATTGAGTACAACTTTCCTGTAATCTTATCCTCGAGAGTATACAAAGTGTTTGTGAAGATTTAGGAAATGTGAATTGCTATGAATCAAAAGGTGTTATAGTTAAAACAGAGATTCAAGCAATTGGTTTGTGATTGCTTTTGAAAACTTAAGAAATCTGAAAGTATGTTCAAGTAAATAGAAAGATTAAAGCAATTAGAATTGGTGAATTGAATGATGTTAGAATCATGTATTTATTCTTGTAGAAAAGGTGCATGTGTTGCCAAAGGTTGCAGACAAGAGATGCTTCCATTTCCATTGGAGAATGGTTGCAACTCTTGAGAAGAGGAAGGTATCTATTCAGAGAAAATTCGCAGTTACAGATTCAGTCGACTGAGCAGGAAATTTAGTCGACTGAAAATATGAAGAGAAATTTTCAGGAATGCTTTCAGTCGACTGGGCAGGAAATTCAGTCGACTGAAACTGTGCATATTTGTAAATGTGTGCCAGTTTCAGTCGACTGTCCATACCTGTTCAGTCGAATGAACTATAAAAGTATGCACAGTGAACATGTGAATAAAAATGAAGTTTTATGAATGTGTTTTAGTGTTCGTGCAAATCTCTTGAGGATAGATTTTAACAAATAATCTAGACTTTAGACCTATAAAAATCATACTTATGTTTATACTTTGGTCTTCATCGATCTGCCTCTGATTTTGCATATATCTCTTCCTTTTTGTTGAAGCACATTGTCATTGATCAAAATCTTCGTGTATCAACCGATGGTAGCAGACCAGACTATGTTTGCAAACTCAACAAATCTCTATATGGACTGAAGCAGTCTCCTAGACTATGGTATAAGAGGTTTGATAAGTTTATGCTTTCACAGGGATACACCAGAAGTTTCAAAGACCAGTGTGTTTATTTCAGAAGATGTGATGGTGATATGATTTATTTGTTGTTATATGTTGATGATATGCTGATTGCATCTCGGAGTATGGTCAGAATTAAGGAGTTGAAAGCGGAGCTCAGTAGAGAGTTTGACATAAAGGATTTGGGAAAGGCACAAAGAATATTGGGTATGGAGATAAGCAGGGATAGGAAGCGGAGAGAGTTAAGGCTCACTCAAGCGCAGTATATCGAGAAGGTCCTCGCTCGATTTGGAATGGAGAAAGCCAAACCGGTTGGCACTCCGTTAGGCTCTCATTTTAAGTTGTCAAAAGACTTATCTCCCTCATCGGAAGAAGACAAAAGGTATATGGCTGATATACCTTATTCTAATGCTGTTGGTAGTCTTATGTATGCGATGGTGTGCACAAGACCAGATTTGGCCCATGCAGTGGGTGTTGTGAGTCGATATATGTCTAACCCAGGCAAAGAGCATTGACAAGCGGTGAAGTGGATTCTTAGATATCTTCGAGGCACTCCTTCGATGGGCTTGTTATATGGTGGAGTGGATGGAGACATCTTTCTTAGAGGATACTGTGATTCTGATTATGCTGGGGATAGAGATGCTAGAAAGTCAGTGTCAGACTATGTTTTTACACTTGGCATAGGCTCGATTTCATGAAGATCAAAGCTGCAATTTATCGTAGCTTTATCGACTACCGAAGCAGAGTTGATATCGATTGTGGAAGCAACAAAGGAAGGATTATACTTACTTCAGTTGTTGGATGATCTTTCAATAGTGCAGCGGACAGTAGAGATATTTTCAGACAGTCAGAGTGCGATTCATCTAGTAGAGAATCAAGCTTATAGTTCACGAACGAAGCACATTGATGTTAGAGGTTTCTTTCTTATGTTTGAGGAAGAACGAAGCAAGATCAAATTGTTGAAAGTAAGTACTTCGGATAATCCTTCAGATATGATGACAAAGTCACTTCCAAAGGACAAGTTTGAGCATTGCTCAAACTTGATCAGTTTGATTCCTGTTACTTGAGCGCCATGGGGCGCTAGACCCAACAACTTCTATGTTGATTGTTTGTTGATAAGGCGATGAAGAAAGATTGTTATATTTGAATCAAGGTGGAGTGTTAAATTTGAATGATTCAAATATTTGTTAAAGATGAAAGAAATTGATTAATTGATTCACTCAAATCAATTAGTTTGGCTGATATATAAAAGCATATTTTGAAGGAAACTAATTAATTAGTCAATCAATTAATTAGTCAATATATTTGATATATGAAGAAATAAATGATTAGGCATGAAGAATAAAGGAAAGATATTGAAACGAAGATTACGCCATCTATTTGTATAAAAATCAAATCATGCAATTTGGAAAGATATATGGATAATCGGGAAATTGATTTGCTTAATCTCCAAGCAACCCTTCAGTATCAAGTCTATTTAAATGAAGGAATTTCATCTTCATATGTACAAGCAAGTGTGAGAAAATCCACCATTATTATTCCCTCGCTTTTGTACTCTTTTCTTTAGTGAAATAAAAAGTTGTTGGGTCTCCGTGGACGTAGGATATTCATATCTGAACCACGTTAAATCTTATGTGTCTCTTATTTCTGCTATTATTTCTACGAGACTGCATAATTGGTTTTTTAAGTTCCATTGGTATTTAAATAGGCAATACTAGATCCTGATCAAATAATTCGCTTCCGCTCAAATTAAAACAAATTTCACTACACATACTTCGATAAGTAAGAAGTTCGGTTTATATCTCATCTTAACAAATTCACGATACATTGTCGTATTGCATAATGAAATCGATTCTTTAAAAGTATATATTAAATTGTTTTTCAACAACATATAGCGCACATGTTATACACTAGTAGATAATTAAAGCATCAATATTTATCTTGAATTCCAATAATATCCTTAGATTTAGAGAGGTACAGGAACATGTTAGGAATACGTTAGAAGTGTTTCAAATCAAATGTATTATATGTTCGTTCTTTTTTAATAATGATATTAGAAACAATTTTAAAATTTGAAACACCTTTACAGCATATCAAAGTAAGTTATGGTACAACTGAAAAATGAGAGATTTGTAATGCTTCAAAGTTTTATTTTGGTGTATTGGTTTGAGTTTGTTTCTGATACTGTATTGGTCCAAACAACATTAGGGATTGCTCTTTGTTATTGCAAAGACAATTAGTATGATGAGATAGCTTTAGATATAGATATGTTTTTATAATGGTAACCTAATGATTGGTTTTTTCACTTTTATTGTTGAGTTTCGGCATTCCCGTGTTCGCTTCACCGTGTCTAGACGCATCAATGGTCGAGTCTTCGATGTCGGCGTCCCGATTGAACATCCCTCCACCGTCTTCCATTGGGCATATTAATTTGGTCTTGGCAAGACATTGTAACAAAAGAAATTCCAATGTTACGTGCCATCAATCCATAAATATACCACGATTATTTCAAATATCCTGCGATGTGGAACTTTAATCCGTTCAATACACGCACATACTTCATTTACAATGTGAGTTACACCTAACATTTATAACTAAAAAACTCATTAGTTAACATTTAACAATCCTTTTGCATATGCTAAACCTTTATGGTCCCTTTCCCTCTGAATCAATGAAAAAAAAAAGAGGATTCAGGTGTTCCTAAGTAGGCCTATCAATGGGCAGGGTTCGGTCCGGGTATTATAAAACCCGGACCCGAGTCCAATTACAATAATTAAAACCCGAGCCCGGCCCGAACCCGTAGGGTATTTCAACCCAATATCCGAGCCCGGCCCGTCGGGCTTTTTAAGCCCGTTGGGTAATAACTATATACCTAACTCAGAATATTTATGTTAAAATCATATTTTAAAACTGCAACTTTGGTAAAATTTGTATACAAACTATGTTAACATTTAAATTGGACGGTGATGTAGTCAAGCTCATAACAAAAGTATGCAAAAACATCTACATTTAAACAAACAAAATGGTAAATAAATAACATACGCACTCATGTTTTGATACGACGAAAAACTAATAGTCGGGTCGGGCCAACCAGGTCGGGTTTTGATAAAACCGTACCTGACCCGGATCGGGCCAGAGTCGGGCTTGGGTAGTAAAAGGCAAAACCCATACCCGCATAAATAGGGCGGGTTCGGGCCGGGCCCGGGCCGAAGCCCGTACCATTGACAGGCCTATTCCTAAGTACAATATGTAGAAAATTAAAATATCATCTTTCAATTTGATCTGTGGTCATACTATGTGACATTAATTGTTCATTTTCATTCTAAGTCCTTGTTTTAGAAGTTGCTTAAGTAGAAGAAGAAAAAGGGGATATGTTAATATAATGACAGAAGAATTGAACAGGTTAACCAATGGGAAGGTATGTTGCAAGTCATGAAAGGATAAGGTGGCATCAATGTGTTAGGTATAATCAGTTAATCATAGCATTCAATTTTGACTAAATATAGTAAAAAACCTAGCCAGACAAGCAGTGACGAAGCATTGTGTAAGTGAAGGAAATCACTGCTGGTAAATATTTAATCTGGGAAGGAAGAGGGGCATATTTAAGGACTGCAACTATGTGTAGTTTTGGGTCTATTGGGTTTATTTCATTAAAGGCAGCCACAATGATCGGTACAGAAACAACACAAGGGAGGTGGTTACTTGCTGTAAGAAGTAGAGATAGTGCAGCAATTGATGCACTGTTTTTCAGTTCCTTGAGCTTGGTTGCAGCTCATATTGTGGTTGCCTATAGTGCTGGCTGTAGAGAAAGGAACAATTTGCTTGTTACAGAATCGACATCGAAGCTGCAAGTTTTTCTTATTTATGTTTGTTCATTTCAGTTATCATTAGCATGTTATGCTTAGTTTTAATCTAACCTATCAGCAAGGCAAGTGATTTCTGAATTAGTTTTGAAAATTATTTAGATTGATGGAATTAAGAGTTGTTAGTCACTCACGTTTTTAGAGATGAGTTTGGCTAGGTCAAAGTAATGTACCGTTCCACCAACGTCAGTTATTAGTTTGAATTTTGATCGTGGATAAAAAATGAAATTTGCATTTCTTTCAGTTTTGAACACTCTGACCTTATTTTTGACTTAGACAGTCAAATATAGGAATGAACAGTCCTGCTCAAAAGTTTGTTTTGATTCTACTTGGATTAGAAATACATTTTTAACATGATCAGTTTACGTGAACAAAGCATTTACAGTTTTGGCTTGAAAGTATGGGTATTAAATACTAGTATAACCGCACAACAGTGGAAAACCGACCGTTGTAGAGTGTAATTAAAAAAAACATTTATTGTAGTTTTTTAGTAATTTAATTAAATTTATAATCATAATGTTTCGGTTAAAAATTTATTTACAATGGTAGAAACAAAACTAAAAAATTAAAGAAAATATAGTGCATAATAATTAATTATTAGGCGTTGAAAATAATGTGTAGTCATATACGTATATGAAGAATCCATTGTCGCACAGTTAATAAGTAATGTGAGAAGAAACTGGTACGTGGTAGAAAAATAATCATTTTAGGAAACCATCAATATATTGGTTTGTGACCAGTATATCATACTTGTTGACAATGCACAAAAACCAAGAACATATTTTAGCTTCAGAAAGAGACTTCCATCTACTGCAAGCATAGTTTGCATCTCACTGATATTATACAAGAACCCAGTATCGGCAAAGCATACAAGTCTGTAATAATTAGATGAGCTATACGCATTATATCTCTACAACAAATAAACTTGCAACCCAAAATGTATACTTTAAGATAAGCAGCCTTAATATTATCATAACCAAGTACTCAAAGCTATCATATGGCTTTGGATATATAAAGATTAAGGCAACAACATTACCAAATAGGAGTACAGCATTCTTACTAGTACTAGTTAAGCTAAACATGGTCGTAGTTAGATCCCTAATCCCCGAAGACAACAATTAGAAATTTAAGGAGCTTCAGGCTTAGCAGCATCATTGCATTTCTTGTTGCTAAAAGAAGCAATGCTTCAAACAATACCGAATAGATCTTTCACTTTGCCAACAAGTTCACCGCTGCATCCACCATATTCACTTTTAGTTAACTCTGATGCAATCACAGCTCCTGCACAACATAGAGAGAGATATGTTCAACCATAAATCAACATCGCTGTTTGTGCAGTAAATGAAATTTCAAACTAGTCTATAAGAGGTCACTACTCTTGTATAAGAACTAATCCAAACAAATATCATATATTATATGACTGTACGCGTGCTTTCCAACAAATACTATATTGGAAAACAACCGAACAAGGCCTGATGCATATACTAAATAATACTAGTAAGCAAAAGTAATGTTACTGGCACATCGATATCATGGAAGCATCTGATGCCAAATAACAACTTGGGAGTAAAAATAGTAACTTATCACAGCTAGTTTGAAAAGTGTGTGCAACTATGAATGGAGACCATGCACCCATATATTTCAAAATTTTCTTCGCAAACGTATACATCAACAGCTTTTAGGGATAAACATCAAAAAATAGTTTGATTAGTAAAAGTTGCAAGATTATTATATGGAACTTAAAAGTGCATCCACTTGAAAGTGAAGGGAAAATGTTAACAGTGAGAAGAATAACATGTTTCGAATTTACACTCCATGAACAATTATTCGGTCATGGCATTTATCATGTAAAATGTTGTAAGTTAGAAAACAAGACTTGGAAAATCATATAAATGATCTTGACATTAAATAATGTAAAATATATAACATTCAGTTAATATACTTACATGCCATCCAGCTTGTAGTGAGTTCAAATTTTCGATTATATTTCTCCAATCTAAATCCTGATTTGGCTTGAATTGAACTTATTAGTAAGATCTTCGCTACCTAGAACAAAATTGTAAACATCAAAAACTACTTTTATTCCATTGTACGCTGCTTATTTTAATTTATATGCTGCATACTGCCACAGTTTATACTTATCTTAGTTCGTTTATAAGTTAGCACACAATATATACTTTTACTATTGACGTTGTGTTCTCGTACATACTGATTACATTCAATGCATGCAATAGATAATTAGTGTGTATAAATGTAATCTTGTAGTTCGAAATTTTAACTTCTCTCAATATAATTGTTGAAATAAAAGATCAACAGTGAATCTATCAGATTTAAAAATTTATACATGATTGATGCAAAGATCAAATACATTATTCTTAGACTGATTTCTATTGGAAATTAGATAGCTACCATTTTAATAATATGCAATCAACAGTTTTAATGGTAATAAATATGAGTCACTTGCATTCGAAATGTCGGTCGGTTGGTAAGGGTAGCTTCTGTATGGTGTAGCCGGGACATCTACAACCATTTCAAAATCAATGAGAATGGGTTGATTCTGTATGACATAAGAAGAATATAAACATAAGCTCACTACTAGAAAAGGGCTTAAAACCGACAGCTAGGGCCGATGGCTTCCGACGGCAAATTTTCGACGGCTTCCGACGGGCCATCGACGGCCGTCGGAAGCCGTCGGAAATCTGCGATTATAGCTCCAGCCGAGAGCTTTCTTCCTCCTCCTCTTCATACGAAAATTCCACCAAAAAACCCCCAAATTCAACCTCCAAACTTCCAATCCCTAATTTCTAGCTTTCGGATCTTCCAAGGCTCCCTAATCAACCTCCGTTACTCTTAATCTCAGGTATAATCTCTTATTTTTATGAAAAATTCAGTTTTTACCCTAATTCTAGATTTGCATAAATTGATAAATTAGGACGAATTAGTGATTGCAATTGTTTCCAATAGCGTAATAACAGTTTATAGCATCATATGGTATACCGATTTCATCTTTTATCGTGAAATTGTGAAAAACACGTATAATTTGTGATTGTTCATGTATATGTAAATTGTTGTGTATGCCTTGATTCGACGATTGTATACGTTATTTGGAATAAGATAAATTGATTGAATGAACTAGGAGTATTATATTGTGCGCGTATTTGCTTATGAAACAAAAAAATGCATTACTCTAAATTATAATTGTGTGTGTTGAAAAATGAAAAAAATGTTAAAACAGCCTTAAGTTGATGTAATACGTTGAATAAATGTGTTAAATTAATATATATTTTTGTAAATGTGAACAGTGAGTAAAACTCTATTTTTTCCTAAAATGCGCGCATGTAACTGACAAATCTCCCTTAGAGAGTTTTTGGCCCCGTCTGACGAGTGTTGTACATGATCGTTGTATAAATAGTTGTTCTTTTCGAAAAACGACCATTTATATTCATCTGGTACAATGTTTGTCAGATTTGTCCCTGTATTGGACAAGTTATGAACACAGTAAGCATTTACATTTTGTATACTACTTCGTCTCAAACGGTTCATAAAATTTCGGCCTAACTTTTCTTTTTTGTTTCCTGCGTACACGCATTTGTGTACAATGCATGGAACAAAAGGGAAATGCTGTCGAAATTTTGTTGAATCGTTTGAGACGAAGTAATATACGAAATATAAATGCTTACTGTGTTTGTAATGGGAAGTAGGATGTCTGACCAATGAAAAACAAAATTATATATATTTTTAAATCGTTACATTAAAAAATAAAATGTGCCCTATTTGAAAATATTTTTAAATTTGTGAAGTTGTTCTTTAAATTCAAAATATTATACGACCATGAAAATAATCCTTTTCGAATTTGTATTCTTCAAAATAAATATTAAATTTTGAACTTCTCATTTTGTCAAATAGGAAAAATGATTGATTATTTTGTTGATCGGAGGAGATGGATGTACCAAAGAAAAGGACTGAGGGGCTCAATAAAAGAATATTTTAATAATGGTATAAACATGTTTGTTGAATTCGCTTTAAGTAATAACGGAAACGATCCAGAAATTCGTTGTCCGTGTAGTAGGTGTAGACATTTGAAGTATTTGTTACCAGATATTGTGAAAGTTCATTTGTGCCAACACGGTTTCGCACCCGAATATTATGTTTGGGATCGACATGGAGAAGTTGTAGCAAATACTTCTGTAGAGTCTGAAAGTGTCGTTAACGAAATAGTTTCAACGACCCGTATAGAAAATATGGTCGAAGATGCAGCACGATCAATGTTTCCTATGGTTGAAGTTGACGACGATGATGGATATGTTGAAGAACCAAATATTGAAGCTAAATTTTTTTATGATTTACTAGATGCAGCTAAGAAACCTATTTGGGATGGTTGTAAAAGCAGCACTCAGCTGTCAGTAATCGTAGAATACATTGCGATGAAGTCAAAATACAACATCACTGAAGCTGGGTTTACGGCTGTTGTACAAGCTGCAAAAAGACATATGCCGCCCGATAATCAAATGTGTGAAAATCACTACGAAGTTAAAAAAAACTTATGTCGGCTTTTGGTTTACCGTATCAGAAAATAGATACATGTTTAAAAGGATGCATGTTGTTTTGGAAAGAAGACGCAAACCTTAGAAATTGTAAAGTTTGTAACCAGGAGAGATACAAACCAAGAAAAAAGAAGGGGAAGGAAGTTCCGTACAAGCGTATGCACTACTTACCCATAACTCCAAGACTTCAAAGATTGTGTAGAAATATGGTTAGACGATAGAGATCTTCATGTAGCACACACTTATATTCTTCTAAATTGTGCCGAGGTTGCACCGTTTGTTAGGTAATCTGAAATAATAATTTGTGTTTTATTCTTTTCTATAATGCATGCGCGTGTATAACCTAATGTAATAATTTGTTTATATAAACAGTGTTTATGAACGTGAACATCCGAACGGAGATCTCAGTAAAGAATTTTCCGGTTGGTTTTCAAATTACGTTTATGAGCCGAGAAATTGTGTTGTTGACGAAGGGTTGAAACATCTTGCGATGGGACCAATATGTCAGTCATTAATTAAGCAATTTATACCGTTAATGTCATTTTCATATGAAATATATTAATTATCATGTTTTTATTCTCTTATATAATGATGTGTATATGTCACAGGTTTAACAATATGTCATGTAGAGGTAGGAGCTCTTCCCGATCGTCAGGAGGCGATGGCAGTGGTCCATCGCAAGAGCCACAGCGTGTAGTTGTATCGTTAGTCCCTAGAGCAAATGGGTAAGTATTAAATTTTATTCAGCATCTAATTTTTTCTATGATATACGTACGTACTTATCTATATCGTACTTAAAAACAAAGGGTTCGACCTACTTCCCTCTAAGGTTGTGCTGGACGTCTCTAGAGCTGCCTATCACAGTAGGATGAGTGCTTGCTGGCCGAAGTGGGATAACATCCCTCCTCACATCATAGAGTGCATATGGCAGGATGTCCTAGTATGGATATTTTTCTGTTTTCCATTTTTAATTCGTTTTTGTCGTTTTTCTACTGTTTATATCGTTTAAAGTGTAATCTTTTTTTTAACACAGGCTGAGATAGACATCCAGACAGACGATATGATGCTGGCACGAGCATACTAGATGAAGAATATGCGCAAGAACTACAGAGATACGATATCTGAGATTAAGAAATCTGGTAAGAAACCACGGTGGATGGAAGAGAGCGTGTGGCAAGCTTGGTTGAGATACTGGGAGACGGACGAGGCGAAGGCAAGTATACTAATTTTTTTTGAATTATTAATTTGACGTGATCGAAAAATAATGTATCAAATTTTGAATGTACAGACAGAGTCGGATAGAAACTCTGCAAATAGAAATAAGAATCTTGTCACTCATCGCGGAGGATCGAAGTCGTTTCAGCAGTATCGGCAGGAGTTGGTAAATTTACTGAATAATAAATGTAAATAGTTTATACTATATGATTTTAAATGTATAATAATTGTATGTAACAATCAACTTCAGGAAGCCGAGTCACATGGTCCTGTCAGCTATATGGGCGTGTTCACCCGTACGCATGCTGTCGAGCATGTTAATCCAGACGGGACTGTTTCGTACACATGGCAGGACGATAAATCCAGCAAAAGCCATGTAAGCATATTTTATTTTATTCAGTATTAGTAATTGTTTTAATTGTTAAACTATGATGACATAAGATATGATATTATTAATTTGTTAATGCAGGAGAAGTTTATGGAGCAGCGGCAGAAACTCCTTGCTGACACGGGTCGAGATCAGCTGACGACCAATGAGGAAGACGTTATTTTTGAGTCCGTTATGGATCCAGCAGAGCATGGTCGACGATACGGATTTGACAATTTAGCGGTAAATAATTTACTTTTTTTTAAAATACTTAAAATATGATATTTTCACCTTTTCAAAACAATAAACTTGGATTTTATTTATTTTTCAATTATTGCAGTCCAGTAGTCAGAGTAGGGGATGGCGGAGTAGACCTCAGAGCGATCTTGCAGATATAGAAGAATTGCGGACTAGAGTTTCCCAGTTGGAGGAGCAGAACCGCCAACAGGCCATGCACACCGCACAGTTGTTAGAGTACATGCAGCAGCAGCAGGGTGGTGGTCGCTTTCCTTCCTCGGCTGGCTCTGGATTTGCAGGAGATTGATTCATTACTTGCTTGTTCGTTCAGGTATGTTTTGTTTTAATTTAGAATGATTTGGTAGACGGCGTAGGTAATTGTTGATTTATGTATAATTATGTTTGACACACTTGGTTCTATGGTTGTATGAGGACGTGTATGAGAATATTGATGAATTTATGTATTAACAACATGGTAGAACAGTTATTGTTAGGATTATTGTTAATGTTGGAATGGTTATTTATATTTTGTATTTTATTTTGATGTAATTTTATTTATTTGTGTGTTTATTGAATATTTTATAGTTTGGGTTTGGATATTTGGTTGGATTATTATATATTGGATTGTGTAGTATTGATATTATAGTGTTCGGAAGAGAAATGTGGTTGGAAGGCTAAATTTGCAGCAAATTTAAAAAAAACAACGAAACCGTCGGAAACTTATTGGTCAAAATTTCCGACGGCTCACGACGAATAACGGCGGCCTGTAAGTTAACATTTCTGACGGCTTCCGACGGTTACCGACGCCCGCCGGAAACCGTCGGAAATCGTCGGGTTCCGTCGGAAATGGATACGACAGCGTCCGTCGGAAGCCGTCGGAAATACTGCTTTCCGACATAGCCATTTCCGGTGGCTTTTTCCGACGGCGGCCGACGGCTTCCGACGGCCGCTGACGGTTTCTGGCCGTCGGAAAACGTGTTTCCCCTTGTAGTGGCTATAAATAAATATACTAATATAAACAGTACAACAATTCATTAAAAATTGCATTCGAATAACTCATTTAAATACCTTAATGGTGATGTCTGCATCTTTTGTTTCATTGACAAGATCATTGAATTCTCTTCCGCGTGCACGGTGTAATATTACTAGGCAGAAGAACTCTATAATGCACAAACTGTTTATAGTATTAGGTGCCATTACAGAAACTTGAGACTAGGCTTACTAGAAGCAGCCATGCATATATGAATACAGGTAGAAAAAGTAGATGTTAATAATAATGAGAATCAGCTTGCAAGGAAGACCAGCTAATGCCTGTAGAATCATGACTAAAACTTTAAAAACTTATAAAGGATGCTTTAATTAGTTCACATTCTATTTTTGGAACAGTTCAAAAGTAAATTAGAAAGTTTAAGTTTGAGATATTAATAAGATAAGGGTCTCTGCCAGCAGTGAATAGAACAAGAAGCCTTGGAAAAATTACCGATACAAATAAGTTTGTAGATAAATGAAGTCATTGCAAAGATACACTACAACAAAAATACTCTATTACAACGTCCTTTTTACAACGGACATTGATTGCCCGTTGTAATAGTATTCTATTACAACGGTCCTTTTAGGTCCGTTGTAATAGATGCCCTATACAACGCCCTTTTTACAACGGGCATTGACTGCCCGTTGTAATATAATAATATTACAACGGTCCTTTTAGGCCCGTTGTAATAAATACCCTATACTGCCCGTTGTAATATACTTTCCCCCCAACCATTTCAAGCCCCGCCTTTCTACCCAAAAATCTATTTTCCATCTGCCAGTCCTTTTCTTCTCTCTTAAACGCTAAAATCTCTTCCTGAAACCCTAGCTCCCAAACCCGACTTCCACATTCCCAAATCCGCCTCTCACGTTCCTAAACCCTCGTTCCCAAATCTCTCGTCTCCCAATTGAAAGAAAGTTTTCAAAGCTTTATTATATTGAACCCACCTATACACTCAGGCTTGTCGGCTCATGGGCAAATCTCAGGTTGCGAGTTGGAAGTGAGTTTCCAAATTTAATGCAGCAATTGGTTTAGCTTGCCTCGGATACCATCCTGGAATTGCTGAGAGTTTGTGTTCATCATTATCGCCAAGGACAGGTAACAAGTTATGAATGTTATTTTTGAGATCATTTTGTGCTCATTTGTTCTTCTATTAATCCTTGAATTGTGTAGCCAAGTAAGTAAGAAATAGATTAGATGATGATTATAAAAAAATAAACATACTGTTAGTTTTATTTTTCATGGAAAAGAAATGGAAACAGGCAAGGGCTTTATGTCTCCAACTTTTGTCTTGGAAATAAATGCGTTGCCAGCATCTTTCAATCTTTAATCAAGAGTTTATATGTCCTGCTTTTTTCTTTTTCTTTTGTCTTGGTTTATGTTGCTGACGATGGTTTGGTGGATGCAGCAACTTTTTATGTGTATTTGTCTTTAGGGCAATCTAAGTAAATGGAGGAACAAGGTGTGTTAACTGTTGATTGAAACATTAATTTGGTGTTGACGTATATGCATTTGAAGACTGTCTTTTTTGTGTTTGGTGAAGAAATTATTTGTGTCATTATCATTGATTTGGGGATGGATTGGTCCGTATATTAATAGTTTAAATTTGGCTTATGCATAACTCTTTTCTTCACGCTGACTATTTCTGCATCATGTTAAAGAAGTAGTGGTGCACTAGTTCTGACAAGAATTAATGTATTTGGTTTTTATTGTGATGTTCTGAACCCCAGATAAATACTTAATATAGGAGTGGGACAACACTTTGCTTCGATTATAATGTATGCTAGTTGCCTCTAGAGAAATTCTTATTTGCTTTAACATAACTTTTCTAAGCAAACTTAATATAGGGTTGTCCCTTTCCCAAAAAAACGGCCCTTTGATAAAAAGTTGCAGCAACTCCAACTGCTCTGTACACATCAATATCCAAAAATGGTGGTAACACCGTTACATTCGCAAATACATGTTTAGCGATATGGAGGAAAAAGGAGGTACGTAACGCTGAACATTTTGCTTTTGGAGTAGGGGTACTGATTGTTGAATTTTTAATAGAAACACAAACACTATTATCAGTGCTGGGTCATAAATTTATGTGCCTGCAAGTACACAGATGCCTCATTTAGCTAAACAATAATTAAAGCTCTCTGAAAGCTTGTTTGGCCAAACATTTCATTTGCTTGTTTTTTATACCTTCGAAATCATAACGTTCAAATTCTGCATCGATTAAAACTAAATCCCATTTTAATGTGAAAATATTCGTCTTTAGCCACACGAATAATCGATTACAGAACTACTCCAGGAGAAACATCAAATGACATTTAAACTAAAGATGTAATTATATTATATTACAAATGTTAAAGTTGACATGTAAGTATACTGGAAATATCAGGAGATGCTAAATATTTGGTTGATACCCATGATATATTTAACATTTAAAGTGGTCATGCCAAATGTTTTAATATATATCATCCAATATAGTTCCGTACGCAAGGTGCAACCATTTCTTTCTTCATCCATCCATGATCCATCATCCAAATGTCAAATGAGCTTTCAGTAAGTCCAGGCCCCTGCATTATTATTATTTCCTCCTTGTTGTTATCAACTACCCTTGTAATACAGTACCTCTTTTAACAGATGTGCTCTTACCTGATTTATGATGGATTCAACGCCCTAGATGCGACTGACTATTTATTGAATAATTTGCATAATGAGGTTGAGTATGAGTTGGTTTTTGGGGAGAAGGAAGGGATTTTGAAAGGAATGGAGAAGGCGTTGAGGAAATGCGAAGATGGGTTTTTTTGAGAAGGCTGATGAGGTTGGAATGGAGAATCCTGAGCTTGCATTGATGGGATCTTGTGTTTTGGTAATGTTAATGAAGGGAGAAGACGTGTTCATGATGAACGTTGGGATAGTAGAGCTGTTTTATGGCAGAAGAATGAAACCAATTTAGAGAGGATTAGTGAAGAAAGTAATTTGTTTGGTTGCTGTTTGGATGCTTTGCAGCTAACATCTGATCATAGTACTTGTATTGATGAGGTAGATTATTAATGTTACTATAAGATTTAAATGTGGAGATGTACTGAATCTTTTATCTTATTATTCTATTATCTTGTGAAACCTCAGGAAGTTAGGAGAATTAAGAAGGAACATTCTGACGATCCTTGTGCAGTTTTGAATGATAGGGTCAAGGGTTCTTTGAAAGTTACTAGAGCTTTTGGAGCTGGATTTTTGAAACAGGTAAAAGATAAGCTTATCAAATGAGATATTTTGCTTTAGAGACATTGAAAGGATATGCAATTTATGTGCATATAAAATGTTTGTGTATGGCACACTCGATATGCAATGAAAGAACCATTTATTTGTTAGTGTCAATTATGCTGTCCAAGTGTGCTACCAATTTGAATGTCAATTGATATTATCTTTTTTTGTTTTTGAGCTGAATCAATCATGAAAAGGCAACTTATGCTTATTGGTTTATATTCCTTTTATTCTTTTTAGTGATGACTGATGTGCATTTATGCGCACTGTATAACTAGAATATGTGGTATATTTTTGCAGCGTAAATGGAATGATGCTTTGTTAGAGATGTTCAGAATTGACTATATAGGGACATCACCATGCATTTTATGTTCAGAATTGCTGTAGTTAGAGGTGGTAGACTGGTAGTTAAACACATTTGAAATGAAATGATTTTGGTTGTTTTATGATAATATTTATTACTCGTTAAATTATTCATTATTAGTATGGATGTATGCTGCTATAATTTTTTTTTAAAATTTGCATTTATTTTTCAACGGTCAGAAACCGTTGCAATATCATGTATTACAACGGGCATTGCCCGTTGTAAAAAGGTCTATTACAACGGGCATTGCCCGTTGTAAAATATGGTCAACCTATTACAACATCGCCTATTACAACGGTCGGCTGCCCGTTGTGGAACACATATTACAACGGGCATTGCCCGTTGTAAAAAGCCTGTTTTGTTGTAGTGATATGCCTATGCAGTTAACACGCACTTGAAAGTTAAGGAACAAGGAGACCACTACAGAAATGACAAGTAAAAACACTATCATACAAACTTCCATATTACATGAAATTGTGAAATTGAGTGTGCTTACCTGGTTGGTCGATATTTGGCCATTTTTTAGCCTGTGAGCCTCATCATATATTAGAAGATCACACGACCTATTCATTACAAACTTTGATGCATGCATTCGAAATGTCTCATAGGAAATAACCAGTGTCTAAGAAACAAAATTTTTTAAAAATATAGCAAAAAAAATAAAGTAATTATTCTCATCCCATAATAAAGTTTATATAAACCACCCTCCTCTACTTTTAACTGTATATGGACATCTGTACCTTTTAAACCACCATCGTAACTTCTGGATTTCTAACCAGGGAAGTAAACATCATTAAATTAAATGCCCTTTGTGGAGTATAATTACATAAATTATAGTTGTAGGTGGTCAATTTACAATAAAGGATACAATCATGATCAAAACTAGAATACAAATAAATGATATTTTTGAGAAATTTAAATGAATTGGTACATGAATTGGTACCAAGTTGCAACCAACGATGGTAAAGATAGCAGCGGTTTCAAGAGCCAATGAGGCAGATCAATGCATTAGATCGAAGGGTTACGAGTAGGCGCAAGGAAGCACAACGATTAATATTGGAGTTGGATCTGTTTGATTTAGGGTAGGGTTTGGATTGAGATTCAAGGAGAATTGGGAATTGGGAATGATGGAGATGGAGAGAAGATATTAGAAGCGCTCGTGGAAAGAGGGTGGTTGTGGCAATGAAGGTGGACAATGGTGGAGAGATGAACAATGGAGTAGCGTTCGAGAAGAGTAGCCTTCGTATCAAACAAACTCTCCAAAAAGTATTTCGGCCCCTTTCAAATTAGTGAGCGTATCGGACTGGTAGCTTATAAACTCCTTCCCCAAGACTCCCGCATCCACCCGGTTTTCCATATTTCACTCCTCAAATTGTGCCCAAACCCGTCCACTACCACACCACAACCACTACTACAGTTTTCTACTAGCCACAACCTTGAGGACAAGGTTGATCTTGATGAGGTGGGCATTGATACACATACTATCCAGGCAGCACCTGAAGACAACACTAACAACAATGCACGGCCTAGAAGAGTGATACACAGACCTAGAAGGTTCTTGGACTAATGATGTGCATATGAAGGAATGCAAGTTGGTTACGTACTGCAAATTAGTTATGCTTAAAGACAAAATAGGCTAACGTGTATTTTTTCTTTTTTTTTTAAATTTCGTTTATTGTCTGCTAAAGTTATTACAGCATAGTGGTCCTTATTTGACCACCTAGGAGAAGTTGTTACAAAGTATCCTATATATGTACATGAATGAAGGAAGTAATGCAGAAAATATTTGCTTAAAATTTCTCTTCTCCTCTATATTTTTTCCTCCAATTACTCTTATCTTCCTCAAACTTCTCTATTCTCCTCCCAGGTTTTCCCCTGCTCATATCAAGCATATCAGTTTTCTGCACCAATGTTTTCAAAAGAGGCAACTAGGGAGTAAAACTTGACGTAAAATTTAGTTTGTTGGTCAAAAGTTTACAAATTCAGGCAGACAGAACAGGCTGAGATTCATGAATTTCATGTCATCTTCCCATGGCAGTTTCTCATTTTCATGTCATCTCCTCTAAATAGGGCTGTCGATGAGTACCCAAAAAGTCTAAAATCCATCCACGTCCGTATTTGAAAGGCAAAAAATATCCTAAATTTGAAAAAATGGATACAAATACAAATAGGATAGTATACGTATTTGAAAATTATGCATTCGACGTTTATCAAGATGGTAGTTAAGATTATGCATGCTTCACTACATAAAATGAATTCTAACAGAACTAAATATGTACAATGAGCAGTAGCTTTTTTTCTTAAGCATTCTAGTAAGCATTCATTCTTTTTTTAATCAAATGTGTATAATTTTTGATTATTTATTATATGAAACTAAAAAGAAGAAATGACAACTACTGTTTTATCATGATAATAATTCATACTATGCATGTATAAATGAATATTCACTATCCAAAAAGTGATTATTACATTATATGTTTTATTTCTTTTATTTATGTTAGCATTATTCCTAAAAAGGATTTATGTTAAACCAAAAATTTAATTTTTTATTTTATTTTATTAAGAGCGAAGTGGATAAATATTCGATATCCGTCCATATACGCGGATACGGATATCTGATATACGAAAATGAATGCGGATACGACCCTGAGTATCCATTGACAGACCTACCTTTAAACATCAGTCCCTTAGTGGTCGCCTCCTAGCTAGCATCACTACCAGTCCCCCTAGCCGCGACCACATTTCAGCACCTCCACCAGCTCATCTTAACCTTACCCTAAATCCTATCAAACCAACCATGTTGCCTCATTCGTCACTTCAACGCACCACCACACCACGTCACCTCAACGCGCCCTTATTCGTCCTCTTATCATACAACACCATCGATCATCATTTAAAACTAATCTAACATCAGAAGAAAAAAGTGCTAGTTTAAACTAGCATTATACATATATAATGCTACTAGAAACTAACACTATATATATTTATATTCATATAATAAGTGATAATTAAGGACACATTCATCTTTTGAAAACTTATCAATTTTACATTCCTCGTTTAAAAACTATTTTCTACACCATTTTTTTTTGAATTTTTTTCTTTATAAATTTTCTATTTTCAAATTTAAAAGTGGTTGCTAAGGCGTGTAATGCGGTGTTTGTGAGTTATGGACATATACTATAAAAGCACATGTTAATGTTGGTAAAATTACCCAAATACTCCATTGAATTTTACTTTTTTTAAATAGGGGTGTATTTTATAAAAAGAAATGGAAAAGACTTAAAACCAATTTTTTATAATCATAAGGATGTATAAAAAAATTTCCCATCATGTAATGTTAGTTTATAATTAATAGCATTATATATGAATATGATGTTTATTTAAACTAGCATCATATTTATACAAAGCTATATTAGTTTTTACGGTTCACAAAATGCCATTTATAACTAACATTAAAATCCAAATGTTATATTTAAATTTTCAATACAGAAAATGCTAGTTATAATTAGCATTACTAGAATGATACTTCGTAAAAATGCTATCTCTACCAATCATCATTGTCTCCCCCACCACCTCTGACGTCACACCTCCACTTGGAATCACTGTTGCACCACCACAATCCATCTCCACCACATCTCGATGACCAATTCCGTCATGATCTCCAAATATAAAAAACAAAATCGTTATTCAACCTCCACTGCCATCGCCATCGTTGGTCATCGTTCACCAGAACTTGAATCGCCTCCACAAGCGGTAGTCGTCGCTACCTTGCCTTATCGCCCCGTTCTTACCTAATCGAATGTGGACTTGGACAAAAATGTTTGTTCTTGTGGTGGACTACCGTCAAAAGTTTGTCCTTCATGGGTATATGTACAGACACACACACATATATACACGTGTGTGTGTGTGTGTGTTAATTTGCACTATTGTATTTTTTTTGTACTTTTTGTAGTATTTGTAGATAAGTCAACTCAATCAGTTTTAAGTGTATCCAAGTCCCATATGTTTTAGGCTTCATTTGAGCTTCTTTTCATTGTTTTAACGTAGAAAGTATAAGGGTGTGTTTGTTTGCAAGCAATAAAAACTTCTTAATACAATAAAATTTAAGTGATAAGAATGTTAAAAAGTTTGTTTGCAGTAAGTGTTCAAAATTAAGCAACAAGATTAAGAACTTTTGGTACAAATAAATTAGTGATATATTAGTACTTTTACCACTTTCTCTTTGATCAGTTTCTGATTTTATCAAAAAATCCATGTAAAATTGTCATGATACTTTTTATATTTTATTAATTATGTTTAATTGATAAATATTAAGATTTTGTTTGCAAAAAATTTATCACATTTAACTTGGTCAAATTCATAATATCTTTTTTGTTTTTTATCATCAAAGTACCGTTTCACTTTTTTATTACTTGGTTTTATATTATACCAAACACATTTAAAATTAAGAAAATCATTATTTATTTATATACACGGAAGAGTAATATTATCATAGCTGCTGTTTAGAATGAAAAAAAAGTGGAACCTTAACGCTCAGATCACAATGCGGTTGATCTAATCGTTGCGTCAAGGCTCCACCTCACTTTAATGAATTAAAGTTCAATCAAGACTTAAAAATATACATAAACAAATTACTGTTTGATATTCAACATTAAGCTTTCGGTCTTCAGAATTCAGAATTCAACAACCCACGTTCGGTCTTCAGTAATCAACACTATTTACTAATGCAGTCTAATCTTTTGATAATAGGACATCTCAGTCTTAAGATGTGACGTTTGAATTACGTGAATTTCGTACCTTCATTATTTTGAGTCTTGGATATAGAATCGAAACACTTAAATTTGGGTTTTAGTTAATTCTTGAAATACCTTGTTGAATTTGCTGACCAGTATAATTTACTTTTCTTGTGCTGTAGGAGTTTATTTAGGATATGTATCTAAACAGCTTTAGGTCTTAAAGTTCAGCAGGTGGTAAAATTGAAAGGAAAAGTGTGTTTATGTTTATGATAACGATGATGCGTATGAATTCAGATGTGAACATGCATGATGCTTTTTATATGCTATATATATGTGTATAGTTTTGACCCACTATTCTTAATTCATTATTCATGATACAATAAGTGATACAATGGCCAAACCTATCGCCATCTTTTTTCAAGAGTTGCCTTTTCTCTTAATTATCTCAATCTGTTCTGGTGTTTGCTATTTCGGTACTGTCTTTTTTTTCTAATTAAAAAGAACGAATTTAAATCAAGGGGAGTTTCGTTGGAAAATTGTTTTGTTTATGATCTTAAATTGGTGCAAACAACATCCTAGTTTGTGTGTCTTATTTCTGAAACTTTAATTGATTAGAGTTTAGACCCTAACAGCAAAAATTCAACCACAGAAATTAATATGATTGTCAGCCATAAAATTCTGAACCACATAATCTTTGTTGCATCTAGATGAGTTAATATGGGTGGACGATATCAGCTGCCATGTGTTTTTTTTACTGTTATTACGTGTTCAAAATACTATCAATCGGATATCCTCTTGTTCAGTTTCTCTTCATTCTTTATAACTTGATTTCCTCTCTGAAGATAGCTATGAAGTTTGTAACAGCTAGAATCTTCTCATTCATCATCGTTTTCTTCCTGAAATCTGCAGTAATTTCAACCAATGAAAACTTCATTTTCAATGGATTCACCAACTCTAATTTAAGCCTTGATGGCTTTGCATCAATAACATCTGATGGTGTTCTTGCCATAACAAATGGAACGAGTAAAACAATGGGCCATGCTTTTCTTCCATATGCTCTTAATTTCAAGTCCTGCAGAGGCAAAACACGCTCATTTTCAACCACTTTTGTGCTTGCAATAGCTTCTGAAGCATCATATATTAGTGGTCATGGCATGGCTTTTGTTATTTCTAAAAGCACAAACTTTTCAACCGCTTTAACCGACCAGTACCTGGGACTTTTTAATGTGAAAACTAATGGCATTGCTGAAAATCATATTTTTGCTATTGAGTTTGATACACTTATGAACGCTGGCTTCCATGATATTGATGATAACCATGTTGGAATAGATGTTAACAGCTTGACCTCAATAGCTTCACATACTGCAGGTTATTATGATGATGAAACTGGTTTGTTTACTGATCTGACTTTAAGAAGTGGGCAACCGATGCAAGTGTGGGTTGATTTTGATGGGAAAAGTATGCAGCTTGATGTTACTATGTCTCCTTTGGAAATGGCCAAACCTAAAAAGCCACTTGCATCTAGCATTGTTAACCTTACGAATGTCATCACAAATTCTACCATGCATGTTGGTTTTTCTTCAACTACTGGTTCCTTTCGGTCCCATCATTTTGTTTCTGGATGGAGTTTTAAAATGAATGGTGTGGCGGATGCACTCGACTACACAAAACTTCCTTCAATTCCTAGAATTGGACCAAAAAGAAACAAACATGTTCTGCTTATATTACTTCCTATAGTTTCTTGTTTAGTGGTGTTGTTGATTTTTCTTGCATCTGCATTGCTAGTGCAAAGAAGATTGAAATATGCTGAGTTAGTCGAGGATTGGGAGCTTGAATTTAGGCCTCATAGATTTTCGTACAAAGATTTATTCCAAGCAACAAAAGGGTTTAACGAAAAAGATCTATTAGGCATCGGAGGTTTTGGCAGAGTTTACAAAGGTGTTTTGCCAAAATCAGGCATAGAAGTTGCGGTGAAGAAAGTATCGTACGAATCAACGAACGGCATGAAGCAGTTTGTTGCTGAAATCGTCAGCATCGGTCAGCTATCTCACCGTAACCTCATTCAACTTTTTGGCTACTGTAGGAGAAAAGGAGAACTGCTTTTAGTCTACGATTTCATGCCCAATGGCAGCCTCGATAGATTCTTATACGATCAATCAAAACCAAGTCTAAACTGGGCACGACGATTTCATATTATTAAAGGAGTGGCAGCTGGTCTTTTATACTTGCATGAAGGCTGGGAGCAAGTTGTAATACACAGAGATATTAAAGCAGGCAATGTTTTGTTAGATAAAGAAATGAATGGGAAGCTTGGAGATTTCGGGTTAGCAAAATTATATGACCATGGTGCTGATTTGCAAACCACTCATGTAGTTGGAACTCTAGGCTATCTTGCACCTGAACTTGTAGCAAATGGAATGGCAACTGCTGCAACTGATACATATGCTTTCGGTGTATTTCTTCTTGAAGTGGCTTGCGGAAGGAGGCCTAACCCTACTGTACAAGGAGAAAATATAGTGCTAATGGATTGGGTGTTAGAAAATTATCAAAGAGGGCAGCTTCCCAAAACGTTCGACCCAAGATTGCAAGACAAGGACTGTGAGTACGAAGTTGAGTCGGTTCTGAAGCTTGGGCTGTTATGTTTAAACCATATTCCTCAAGCTAGGCCTACTATGCGACAAGTGGTGCAGTTTCTCGAGGGTGGTGCAACTCTTCCTGAATTACCACTAAACTATATGAACTTGGATACACTGTCACCATTTGAAAATGAAGGGTTTGATTGTTTTCATATGAGTTCGTTCTACTCAGGACTTAGTATTTCAGACGTATCTTGTAGTAACTAGAAAATGATAAATCTCGACTGTCAGTCGTCTTAGTCGAGCACACTTATCAACAGAGGATGTAAACACATGCGCATAGTTAGAATTTGATGATGATTGTGGTGTATAATTGATTTAAGATTTAAATTAATGTTACGACCAGAGAGAGTGAAAGTAAAATGATGTTTTGTATTGATCAAAATGACTTGAATCATAATACATGCGTCTGTAGCATCTTTTATATACAACATTATACTAGTGGGCTTCAGATCTAAAGGCCCAGACTCGCTTTCTAATACATAACATACACCGCTTCCTAATACACAACGAATACTTCAGTGATAACTCATTTCTTAACTCTCCCCCTCAAACCAACGTTAGGGTTTTCATGGCGACTCCCTCTTCTTTCGCCGCCTCAAAAAATAATCTGGTGTATTTTATTCAGATTTAGAGCAAACTTACTCAGATCTGAGTAAGTTCTTTGTCATACTAGGCTTATGAGCGATCTCTTTGACATGTGAAGCTCTTTCTGTACTACTGTCTGCTTCGATGTCAATTTTGTTGTCAGATTTGTTGTTCTTTGTGTCAAAGTTCTTGACTTTTCTCCATTGAGGCTCTGAAGCTTCTTCTGGTTCACTTGAATTGGTGAGAATTGCAACCACTTTTAATTCACTTCTGAATCTGGTGAAGTTTTGCTTTGATAATGCTTTGGTAAGTGTGTCGGCTCTCTGGTAAGCTGACGGTAAGTGATTTACACGTAAATTTCCCATTTGTATTTGTTCTCTGACGAAATAGAGATCTATCTCGATATGTTTTGTTCTCGAATGAAGTATTGGGTTAGCTGACATATACACCGTGCTTTGGTTGTCACACCATAACATTGGTTTGACTTGTAATTTGATGTTTAATTCATGTAGTAAAGACTGTATTCACATAATCTCTGCAGTTGCACTTGCGACGCTCCTGTATTCAGCCTCTGTGCTGGATCTGGAGATGACAGATTGTTTCTTTGAACACCATGACACTGGATTGTCTCCTATGTATATACAGTACCCTGTAGTTGATCTTCGATCATTTGGGTCTGTTCCCCAATCTGCATCAGTGTATCCAGTTATATTCAGATGATTGCTCTTCTTCATTAACAGTCCATAATTTGTTGTTCCCTTTATGTATCTCAAAATTCTTTTTACTGCTTTCCAGTGATCATCTCTTGGTTCCTGCATGAATTGACAAACTTTGTTAACACTAAAAGAGATATCTGGACTTGTGATTGTTAAATATTGTAAAGCACCAACAACACTTTTGTATTGTTTAGTGTTTGTTATGTATTCTCCCCTGTTTTTGGATAAGTATTGATGGCTTATCATAGGGGTAAGTTGAGGCTTGGCACTGTCCATTTTAGTTTTGGCCAGTAGTTCCAGCATGTATTTTCTCTGATTGAGAATAATTTCTGACTTTGATTTTCTTTTGACTTCTATGCCTAAAAAATAATTCAGTGAACCCAAATCTTTGATAGAGAATTCCTTGTCTAGATATTGAGCAAGACTTTTGATTTCATCCTCATCATTTCCTGTAATGACAAGATCATCAACATATATTAGAATATAGACACTAGTTTTATTGTTAATTTTAATGAATAGTGAGTTGTTTGATTTTGTAGACTGATAGCCAATTTGAATCAGTGTGGCTTTCAGTTTATCAAACCAGACTCTTGGAGCTTGTTTAAGGCCATACATAGCCTTTTTTAGTTTGCACACATGACTTGAATTATGCCTGTACCGTTGTGGTGCTCCATGTATATTTCTTCTTGTAATGTCCCATTCAAGAAGGCATTATTGACATCATATTGTCTAATATTCCACTGATTATGTAGAGCAATACTTAAAATAATTCTTATAGTAGTTGGTTTAACTACAGGAGAAAAGGTTTCATTGAAATCAAACCCATATTGCTGTGTGTAGCCATTTGCTACCAGTCTTGCTTTGTATCTAGACACTGTTCCATCAGGATTCTTTTTTAGTCTGTATGTCCACCTGCACCCTATGATATACTTATTATCTGGTGGGTATACAAGGTCCCATGTATTGTTCTTTATTAAAGCATTGTATTCTTCATCCATTGCTGCCTTCCAATGTTTGTCCCTTGCAGCTTGCTCAAAGGTTTCTGGTTCCTCTAAATTTGATGCAGCTGCATATAGTTTTGGTTTAAAGATTCCACTTTTTGATCTTGTAGTCATTGGATGACCTGTTCTAGCCTGTGGTGATATTTCTGTGCTTGTCTGACCATTGTTATTTTCTGATTGTACTTGTGAGTTTGCTGACTCTCTTTCATTAGCTGACTGTGTTGAATGCTTTGAATGTGCAGGAGTTTGACTGTGATAGCTGGGTGAGTTCAGTGATTCATGACCTAGTTGATCAGTCACTATGAGTTGTGGATCATGGGACTCAGCAGTCCTTTCAATCACCTCAGGATAAAGGTCATCACTGCAAACAGGTATACTAGGTATAGAACCTTTTGGATTATATATCTTTTGAGTTGTTTTAATACCTGTATTGCTAAAGGGAAAGATATGTTCATTAAACACAACATGTCTACTAATTATAATTTTTCCACTATCATCAAGACATTTGTATCCTTTTTTATTTGATCCATATCCTATAAAAGTACATGGTTTTGCCCTGAAACACAACTTATTGTTATTATATGGTCTTATGTAGGGAAAGCACAGACATCCAAACATTTTTACACTTTGATAGTCTGGTTTAACTCCCAGTAGTTTCTCTACTAGACTGATTCCTTTATGAACTTTTGTGGGGAGTCTATTAATTAAGTAAACAGCAGTACTAAAGGCATCAGGCCAAAATTTTAGTGGTAATGATGCTTGAGCAAGTAGTGTTAGCCCAGTCTCAACAATGTGTCTGTGCTTCCTCTCTATTAGACCATTTTGTTCAGATGTGTAGGGACACGTAATTTTGTGTACAATTCCCTTCTTAGCAAAGTAATTGCTGAGGGTTTTGTACTCAGTGCCACCATCTGACTGAATGATTTTAACTTGGTTGCCAATTTTCTTTTCAGCTAATAATATAAAGTGTACCACTGCATTATAAGTTTCAGATTTTGCTTTCAGAAAGTATATCCATGTATATCTAGAATACGCATCAATAAAAGATATGTAATACCTATAGCCATAGTCTGAGTAAATTGGGGGCAGGTCCCCATAAATCAGTTGCAACCAATTCTAAAGGTTTTGAATACTTGGTTAAAGAATCATTAAAGGGTAATTTGTGACTTTTACCCATTTGACAATATGTACATACATATGGTAAAGAAATATCATCAAATACAATTTTATTTTTCTCAAGTACTTGTTTTACAACATTTTGTATTTGGATGGCCAAGTTTATAGTGCCACAAATCAAACACACTTCTGTTTTCTTCTGACTGACCAATTTCGCCTATATTACAGCACTTCTGATTTCCCTCAAATTTGCTATTGTTTTTAAGATTGAATCTATATAATCCCCTGACTGCTTCACCCTGCAAAAGATTTTCATTAGTCAGTATGTCTTTAACTAAGCAGTAATCAGGATAAAATTCAAAGTACACATTATTATCTCTTGCAAACTATGACACACTCATGGGATTTTTCTTTATTTTTGGTACTCTCAATAAGTTATTCAAATATAATTGTCTTTTGCCATTAATACTGGTTTTGCCAGTGTGAGTAATATTAACTGACTCACCATTCCCCATGCATATGGACTGTTTACCTCTATATTCCTTATTGCCAAGATTCAAATTGTCAAGATTATTTGTTATGTGATTGGTTGCTCTTGAGTCTAGGTACCAGTTTTCATCATGTATGTGTTCTGATGTTGTGATTGTGCTTTGATTGACTTCACCACTACAGTTAGTATCTGACTGCATTTGAGCCATATTAGCACTGGCTTTTCCATTTCCTTGATTGTTTTGGTTCTGGTTTGGTACATAATTAGCATTGAATCTGAAATAACACTTCATAGCAGTGCGACCAATTTTCTCGCAAATTTGACACTTAGGTCTGTTATTGTTGTTATTCCATCTTCCTCTGCCTCTAGATCTATTTGAACTGCCTCCTCTTTAATATGTTTAACCTTGCTTGTTTTGATTTTGTCCTTTGTTCTTTGAGTTGAAAGTATAATTGATTGACAGATCTGTATCTTGAGGTTTCTTATGATCTATTCTTGCCTCATGTGCAAGAAGTGTGTCATGAACATATTGTATACGTGGAAAACTTGGTTGTGATGACACAACTGCAACAACTGCTTCATATTCTTCACTGAGTCCATTCAAGATGCTCAGTACTTGTTTTGTTTCAGATACTTTGTCTTGCTGCTTCCAACATATTACAAATGTTATTAACTTGTGACAGATAATCCCTCATTGATCCATTTTCTTAAGTAATGTTTTGCAGTTGTCTTTGATAATGCATGATCTTAGCAGCAGACTGAGTGTTGAATATTCTTTCGACAGTAATCCATATATCATTTGCTGAATTGCAGCCTATAACTTGTGACAATAATTTTGAATCAATTGATGATAGAAGCCAAGAACTTATTAGTCTATCTTGCCTGTAGAACTTTGTATATTCTTCATTGCTAATCATTTTGTTTTGTGAATCAGTGATGAATCTTGGAGGAATTGGAATTGAACCAAGAATGAAGCCTTCTAGCCCATATCCTTGCATTGCTGTTTCTACTTGTAACTTCCATAAAAGATAGTTGTCTTCCTCAAGATGTACAGTGATTAACTGGCTTTGAGGGCTGATAACAGTTTTGATTAGTCTCTCTGTTGCATCAGTGAGAGTTTGTTGTGGTGGGTTGTTAGCATTATCTGATGTTGCTGAAGCAGTATCTTCTTCAGCCATGATTACAGACTTATGAAAAGAATGCTAGAATCTGATGGTTCAGAAGATTTACTAATTCAAGATCACTCTATTTGTGGCAAGAACAGGTTAGTTGCAGCCAAGATTCAAATGATGAATCTGCTCTGATGAGTCTTGGCAAGGCAATTACTTTCTTTTGTCTTTGACTATTTTCTTGAATTGGTTTTTCTGATTTTCTGAACCTTTTGATATGAATTTGCTTGATTCTTGATGAAAAAACTTGTTACAATCAGAAATCTGACCGATTTCTTGGTATGGTACCTGTTTTTCACAAATTAGCAAATTCGATAACTAACCCAAACGATGAGATTTCACCTGATGGGTTAAAAGCTTTCAAATGATGATATTCTTTCTGATGAAGCTCTGAGGATCAATTGCTTTTGAGATTGTTGCCGCAAGGCTTGATGAGGCTCTGATACCAAGTTAGAATTTGATGATGATTGTGGTGTATAATTGATCTCATATTTAAATTGATGTTAAGACCAGAGAGAGTGAAAGTAAAATGATGTTTTGTATTGATCAAAATGACTTGAATCATAATACATGCGTCTGTAGCATCTTTTATATACAACATTATACTAGTGGGCTTCAGATCTAAAGGCCCAGACCCGCTTTCTAATACATAACATACACCGCTTTCTAATACACAACGAATACTTCAGTGATAACTCATTTCTTAACTTGCATGTTTTCAAATGGACCAGGCGTGCAGGTGAATATCATTTTCATATTAAAAGCATGTGTAGTTTTATATGTTCGCCATATCTCTTTGTTATTCTCATTGAATTTCTCTATGTTGTTGACCACTCAATTCATTTGCAAATTTAGAGTGAAATAAAATTGAAAAGACTTCCTATTTGGAGTAAATAACATAATTTATGTTTGGAGGGTTCACAAAATAGCGCTTCTTCTTCTCCGTATTCCCATATTTAACCCTTGCTTAAGGAATCATTGGAATTCTCTCGTTGTTATCCTAATTATGCTATCAACATGAATAAACCCTAAGACTGAGTGGTCACTAAGTAGTAATTTGGAAATCACTCTCTAATGATGTCTAAAATCATTCGGTACTTAATTAGGGAGAGGAGTACTACTGTAAATGGTTATAGTTACGTTTGAGTACTGCATTAGTTATTTCAGTTTGCATTTCCAATTGAGCAATGCATACATCATGAACAACTACATTTGGTTAAATAGTTCATATTCAGGCTGTGGCCATCATACTGTAAATGCTGGTAACCACAAATTCAATATGGGAAGTTTGTAGGCATCTTAAGTTTGACATGTGAGCAAGGTTTGAGGTTTCGATTGAAACATCAAAATTTCGGTCGTTCCATTTAGGTTTCAGTAGAGATTGAAATGAAACCAAACTGAAACTTCGATTCAAAACTTCTGAACTTCAAATTTTATGGAAGAAACTCAAAAAAAAACCTATTAATTTGGGTTTCAAATTCATGAATATTCAAAATCCAAAATTTTAACTTGGGAAACTTACGATTTCACAAAATATATAAATGGTATAACTAAAAAAAGTTGAAAAAAATTAATGAATAAACATTTATTAGTGTTATAAATATTTATAATTAATCAGTTTTTCATTTATATCTTATTTTTCAATCAAATATAAATTATATGTTTGTTTCAATAAACTAAATAAATATATGTATACTAATGTGGAAAATAAATAACGAGCGTGACCGAAACTTAAATCGGAATTTCCGAAATTTACGAATTAGTGTTGGATAATTGTGTCGATGATTCGAGAATGATGAAGATGATAACTGCTGTACTTCTGACTTCAAGGATCTACTGCGTAGATTCTTTTAGACAATAGTTCAACACAACAGGTACAAACGGGTTATCGAACTATCCAATGAAGCCTTGAAACAACGTAATCGGATTCAAAACTTGTACGATTTTAATCCGACCAAGAACACTCAAATCTGATCTCTATTGATGCAATTTAGTGGAGAATTCAATGGAGAAGAAGAGAACAGATCTGCAACGTTTCTGCGTTTGTAACACCTTACAGGCGTTGCAAACTGTGGTGGAAACGACTGTGTTTTGCAACACTTTCTGGGCGTCGCAGATCTGGAGGAAGAAGAAGGATATCCTGTTGTGGTTCCTGAGCGTCACTATTTATAGTAGAGGAGGAAGTGTCCATTCGTCAAGCGTTGCATCCTTTCGAACAGTCCGAAACCGTTACAAACGGTCGTGCCCTTCATTCAAATGACCCGCCAAATCTATCCGTTCAAATTCTGGTTCCGATCCGTTAACAAAAATTAAGTCTTCATTTTTGACCTGAACCCGAACCTGGCCCGGTCGGACGGACGGCGGTGCGCGTGTGGTGGTGATGCATAACTTTCCTCCTTACATCAAAGCAAAGCTTTGGGTGTCCAAAGAGCCCAACCTTCCTTAGAGAAAACCATATATAAATCAATATATTCTCTTAAATTCCTAGATGTGAGACTATTCATCCTTCTCTCTTCTTACATCTTTTTTCCACTTCTTCCCTCTTCAAAAACAAACCCAAAACTAATTTTGAAAATTTTCAACAATTAGATCGAAATTCAAAAAATTACAAAAGATCGAAACCGAAATCTCGAAACGTTCATTTGAGTCCAAATGGATAATAGTCTACACTCTATAGAAAAGTCAACGACCTTGACTGATACTTATGGAAGTGGTGATTAATCTTGAACCAAATTTTCTTGTTTCACAATAATTTTTGGAAATTGAAATCTTCACCCCTAATTTTACTTATTTTCCAAAAATAACACTCTTGCTTTTCTTATATGAAAAGTGGAGGGCAATTTTTGAAAAAATGTGTAATTTATTGGAGTTATTTTCATTGACTAAATTTACAAGATTGTTCAGTGTTATGTTAGTTTTTACTAGTGCCAGTTGTACTGCCACAGGTTAGAAAGTAAAGGCAGATCCAAGTTTTGATATTCTGTTTACATTTAGTTACCTATTCTAGCCAGTATTGTATCTAATATTGGATCATGCATTTTATTTTAAGTTTAATCTGAAGTTTACAGATGGTGGGAACATGTTTGTTTTACAGCCTATGAGCCGAAGCTTCCCTTAAACTCCAACTTATCAGTTCAGTAATATCACATACTGTAACTCTTATTTCACAGCGATTTGCAGCTTAGATAGCTAACTATGTAGATGTCGGGCATGGTCTTGTACGCAGAATTCCTACTGACTTGTCTCAAGTCTTTTAGTTATGGGTAAATGCAAATATTGCTTTCACTATTCTTTGTTTAAATTTGAAAGGTTGTTCAATTAGTCATTTTTAAAGCTGGTGCGGCATGTTTAACGAAAAATATATATGCATTTTTCAATCAATGCTGCACATATACATATTAATACATCAGATATAGCAAGTTCCTAAGAAATATCGTACCTGCAACCAATTCTTGGTGTTTCAATCAATGTTTGAAGTTTGGAACTTTGAAGTTTGAACTATATTACGACAAAAAGACTTAGATAAGTAAGAAGGAAATAGGTTTTCTTATTACTTTCATTATACCTCCAGCAAGAGAGCTCACTGTATATGTAGGTAGAATTTGTTATAACAAACTGAAGAACCAATAGAAAACATACAACCCAACAAAACATACAATTTAGCAACTACTATAATATATACCACTACTAGAAAATGCTGATTTAGCGATGCAGTTTTTGGGACGGGAAAATGTGGCATATTTGCGACGATTCGGTCACATATTTGAGATGGTTTCTACATGATTTTATACATAAATAATTGTCGACAACACAAATATTTGTGATGTAGCAAAATTCCATCACAATATGGTGGCAAATCATATATGAAGTCCTCATGGATGGTACAAACATAGCAAAAGTTTGTGCTCGGATTACGAGTAAATGGCACCAAATAATATTACTGACCTATCGTTTTTAATCCATAGCAATTTGCCACGGATCTGTTATGGGTATCGTCGTGCCTCTTATTTTTTATTGAAAAATCGTATCACATATCCATAGCTAATTTTGTTTTAAGCCTCAGATTTATGAAGAATACTTTGTCTCATAGTTTTTTACCAACAACATAAAAGGAAATAAAATTCCATCTCGATTCCATAGCTAATTTTATTTTTTAGTTATACATTGGTGGCTAAAGTTATAAACTTTTTGGTTAAATTGATTATGTGGAAAAACAATGAAGAATGAAGTGATATTTCTCTCAAATTTGAAGAATCATATGGTTCAAAGAGGTTGGTTTAGAGGTTTTTTTTTATTTTGAGGTTAGACTGTTCATTCACACATGTACAACGTTTGTAACGATCCAAGGTTTTGGTCATTTGAATTTGAAATATTTAATTAATTTTAAATATTGAAAAGCTAATTTTATAAGTCAAACAGCTTAAATTTTGAATATAGGGATTTAATGTGAATAAAAATAATTCCGAAAGCTGATTTAAATTCTGTTTAAATAAGAATGAAGATAGTAAGCTTTGAAATTTGAATTAAAAGTGATTAAATTGTTTTAATAATAATTCGTTTTAATTAACGTGTGGAGTTATCATTTCGGGGCACTGTCTCGGATTTTGACGAAACCAGTGCCATTGGATTTAAAATAGCGACTTATTGTACGCCAACGAGTTTCGTGACGACTGAACGTATTGTGTGTTGGTGCGGACTCAAAATGTGCAGCGTTAACTTTAAATGAATAAAATATATTATCTTTTTCCTATAAGTAGACTTAAATCTCTAACCTAAATTTCAACTTTCTTTCCTCTCTTTTATTTTTGCCTGGACAAATAAAAACAACAGCAGCTACCATTTTATTTTCTTCCATCAATTTAATCAAGAGCGATAGTTAATGGATTCAAGCAATTTTGGATCTGATGGCTTCTTATTGGAGTGAGCTACATTTTGGTGTGTTTGAAATTTGGTACGGCGTCACTTGGGAACGAGCGACTTTAACCACCGTGGATTAAGGCTTGGCCTTAGAGGCGTTGTGGTCAGATTTAGACAAATTAGGGGAAGGATTTCGGTTTCCCATGCGATGATGAGCCAGTTTAGGTAATGCGGGGGTGGTACGGTGGCGTATAGAAGGATGCAACAGTGGTGATGGGTGGTGAACAATACATGTCGCGAATTTATTAGGGTGGCCGTAGGTAATTTTGACTGTGTGATTAGACTTGTGGCATCGTGTGGGGTCAAATGGAGTTGGTTGAAGGAGTTCTTGTCGCCTATGGCGATGTGCGATATCGGCTAAATTGAATGGAGGAGGGAGTCACTTTTTGATCCAGCGGTTCGACTTGGATGTGGTGATGACCGAAGCATGGAGATTGCGATGTGCGACGCGTATGAGGAATCGGTTCGTCAAATTGTTGAGGATTGAGCAAGAAATCGAAGGCTAAAGAGATGTTTAAGCTAAGCTGGAAGTAAAAGTAATAATTCAAAAGGCTAAAGAGATGTTTTTTCATAACACAAAAAATAAGTAAAATAAAAGTTAATTTTTAAAAAAAAATGCGAGATCTTGTATTTTAAAATTTTAATTAAGAAAATGTGAAATTGAATAATTAAATAGGAAAAATAGTTTAAAAAAGAAAAAGAGGAAATTAAGAAAACCAAAAAGAATCTATGAATCAAAATTTTGAAATATCTACATTAAATTTATTTCCCATTTTCAACACATCTCAGCCTGACTTGAGTTTTATGAGCACATGTGTGATACAGTACTAACATCGTAATAAATTAAATCATGGCACCCACACACTAATGTAATACACTTGCTATGAGCAAGCAGATTGATAAGGATGATTGAAGATAAGGTTTTATTTAGACTGCTAAATTATTGAACCTCCTATTTCAGTTGATGGAAAAATCATCTAATTCATGATAAAGATTTTTACTTTACACACTCCACACCTCAAGGTCTAAATTTCATGAAATCGAGTATACAAAATGGAGTCATTCACCATATTTCGAAGGTCACAGTTCAGCCTTTTTATGTTAAATACTATTGCTACAAATATCCTCTAAATAGGAGCATAAGAAGTAAACACAACACTACAAAATTAATGATAAATAAATGATGAAGAAATTATTTTTACGAAGCAAATGAAATCAGACATACCATCTTTTCTTCCAACCACATTTTTAAATGACTCGCATCTGCAGCTTAGTGAGCTCCCCACCCCACCCTTCAATTGATGGTTCGAACAATTCATTTACAAATAACAAAATAAATCAACTTATGCGAATGAAGTCTAACCTGGTAACATTCACAATATTTATTCAAGCAGCTTGACTTCTTACAGTTGCATCCTATTTTATGTCTGGTTGAAGTAGGAGTTTTATTGTTTTCTACCTAAAAGTATAAACACATTCTCATAACTCATAAGCAACCTACAGCTCAATGCTAGCGGGATAACTAACTTTTGCAGCTGCAATTCACTTGTATTTTAAAGATGTGTTGAAAAAGTGGCAAATATAATAAGGGTTTAACCGATGGTTTAAACAGTAATCAAATCAAAATCAACCAAATATCGTCGAGATATCAACTACGTAAGCAAATTTTCGGAAGAAGTGGTACTAAGAGGCGGTTTATTGTGTTACCCATAATTGGATCAAACTATTCGGTGGTGTATTTTGAAGGAATTTAAGTGCAGACTAACTTTAACAGTTACAGGTACACACTAATTTCTTTAGGAATAATAATTAAGAAGTTCAGTAGATTGTCAACCAAGTTTTTTTTGTCAAACCGGGCAAGCTGTTTGTGTTATTAATGATGGTAACTCAAAATAAAATAGAGCTGCCCCTAATGATATATTTTGACATCCCACTACAGTGAGTTAATTGAACAATAACGTAGACGAAGATCGGTCTATGATAGTCTGCAATTGATTACCGAACCTAACTTCATTGTCATAGATTTCGGCAGTACTATGCTTGGTTGTTGAATTATTATAATAAAACTCTAGGAAAAAAAAGCAATAATAGAAATGTTACTGTTTTGTCGTATCTTTTCTAAATTTTTTCAGATGGTAATTGCAGGGCAGACTGTGTGTTTGTTTTTTATCTAACCATTAAAAATCATTTTTATCCCCATGCTATATATGTCTATATGCTTACCTACGAATGTTGGTTCGTTCTAAAAACTTGCTCAGTTATATATAATGCTTATACATAAGGTTGTCTAGTAGCATTGACTATTGTCCATAAATATACGACTGTTTACCACAATTTTTTTATTTATAAGGCCATATATTCCGATGTACATCCTCCTTTTTTTGGTAACCAATGTGTAGAAAAATGTGTTTTAACAAATTTTGAACATAAATTTTCAAACGTATCTAACACATATACACATTGTTCTTAAATTATTTTTAAACAAAACTTAATTATTTACTGAAATATCTACAGACATTTTTTTACGTTCTTAGATATTTATTAAATCCACTCTTCTTTTTTATTTAATGAAATTGAATTGATTTTTGCCTACTATCTCTTACTGGACTTCTCCTTTCTACTTTTTTGGATTCTGGTTGAGCTTTTCAGGGTTAAAAACGTTGATACTGATGAAAGTGGAACCCAATAATTACTCCAAATCTGAAGTAATCAATGAAAATCAATGAATAGTTATTTGCTAATTCATGTCTAATGCATATCAGATCTATGATGGATATCATATACTACTCAAAATCCTAAGCAATTCGTGCTTAATCGATAATCGCCATTGCAATCGCTAATCAAATTCTAAGCAATTCGTGCTTAATCGATAATCGAACTAATCAAAATCATAAGCAGTTAACGAAAATCAGCAAATAATTACCTGAGTTTGAAGTCTGATGGATATTGATCAGTGATGCTTGAGCTCGTGTAAGTCGATAATCGCCATTAAAGGTGAGAGAGCTAATTTAGGTTTTTTTCCTGCAGCAAGCGAGAAGGGAGAATACGTAGAATCAGAATGTAAAAGAGATACAAATCAAAATCGAAAGCAACTAACGAAAATCAAGGAATAATTAGCCGAGTATGTAATCTTACGGATATCGATCAATGATGCTTGAGCTTAACTGTTTGAGTGTTAATTGATAATCGCCATTAGAGGTGAGAGAGGCAATTTAGGTTTTTTTACCTGCGGCAAGGGAGAGAAAGAACGCGTAGAAACAGAATGAAAAAGAAAATGGTATTTTGGGTATTTCAGAAATACACGGTTGAAATCTTATTCAATGAACTATCATTATTAATGTAGAGATTATATTTGAATATCAATGAGTTAAAGTGGATGAAATGTCAAGAACTGAGTTATTTATGTAAATTACCAACACATGCTTAAACATAAAACAACTACAAATATGTTCCTAATTTCTCTATGGCTACTTGATGCCCTTCTCAATCCCAATATACATTATGATATGTAAAATTAATTTAATACTAAATTATATACATTTATAATTCACATTGTAGAATCCAAATAAGAATGCACACCAAAAATAGTATTCCACCAATCTTCGGTAGAAAGGTGTATATAAATAAGTAATTTATTTCATCAAGCTAATTAAATTAGACTTAATTTTGTTAATTTCTGACATATGGATGCAAATATTATTATTATCTTCTTTCAATCTCAGATGCTCAACCAATATATCTGAGTTTATCCTTAGAAATGCATGAACAGAAATGAAAACAGTGTCAAATACGGTATGGATAATTCATGAGTATCCAAATGCTTAAGCTAGCCATAGATCAAGAAGATTTTATGGTGTATGCTTTTGAACATTATCCATTTTTGTAATTTTCAGAAACTAAATTCAACCAACTTTAATCAAGTTGGCTAGATCAAATGAAAAGTAGTTTGTCGTTGAGAAGAAAGCATTACAACGAAAGCTGATTGGAAAAATATATATAAGTATACGACACTCTTGTAAAAAAACCGACCAATGATCTTTTATTTGGAAACCATGTGTAGTTTTAAGCAAGTATTACAGTAGTAGCCTATACGTAAAGCATTACCATAAGCAGTAACAAAAACATTAATATACTCAGCCATAAGATGGATGAAAGAAACGTGGAAACAATTATATGCTACTAGATCCTAGTTATACAAACTGACCTCGTGCAAGTGCAATTGGTTGCTGATATGAAATGGGATTCAGCCACTGTAACAGAATTTATTCCCAATGCTCTAGAGCATGTAGCTTGAATTCTTTGTAGTAATGTGCTTTAGTAATTGTTCGACGATGCTGATGAAAGATGTGACCAAATGTAATTCAGTGTACCTGGGTAGATAACATGAATTAGTATGGATTACAATATATATCGAGAGAAAAACCCTCTCAAAAAGGGCATCAAGTAACCATGTATCAATAAGAAGAGGTTTTACAACATGTTCCATAAACTCTTGCAGATCAAATTAACCATTATCAATAATTAAACAACAAAAAGAATATTACTATTTGGACAATTGTTTAGCTTCTAATCTCTAATAACTTATTTGCAATTTTTTAGTGCCTATAGACCATATCTGACAAATGTAATTGCTTGATCTAGCACCGGTTAATAATACTATAAATTTTATATAATCTAATTGATTGTTATGCATCAATGGGCTTTCTAGTGTGGATAAGGAATAACATCCACATCAAATAAAAAATCATAAAAGGATAGAGCTCAAGTTGCTAGATTAAATGCATGTGGTTATTAGTTGTGACATAAACTAAACAACCAAAGGAAAACAGATCTGACATGAATTTAAAATTTAATTATTTGCTGAAATTTTTGGGAAACGCCATTTGTGTCTTTACTTTTGGATAAAAATAGGAAACTTCATCTCATTTTTGATCCATGTGTGAAGAGAATATAAATAGTTAGAAAATTAGTAAATGAGCAATTGGAATCCCCTTTGCTTTTATTTTTCAACATGTCTCACTTGCAAGGATGCCCAAGAACCATCTTAATTGTAGTTTCAAGAATAGTTTTCAGGTTTTATGAAGGCAGTATAAAAATAAAGTTTGAAAAAGGAAAAATCGTTACTTTCTAAGGTAAAGATGACAAAAAAATGGCATCACTATTTTATAGTAAGCAACATAGAAAAAATTAACGATAAATTGGAAAACTTGATGACACAATGATTTGTAATGAAACTAAAACCATTATGTTACATAAAATATAAAAAATAAACAAACTGGAAAGTCTGTTTTCAAAAAAGTATGATAACTACACATTTGATGTTCTAGGAAACATATTATTTTTGTATGTCATTGAGAGAAAATGATTCATTGCAATAACAACAATTAATCTTTATTTTTTTTCTTTTAACTTGAAATACACTGGTCTTCAAAGTATCATAAACCAAAAAATATACTGGACAAATAAGATGAGATTTCTTTATTTACACACGAGAAAGAAATGCCAGGTGTTGGGTGCGTTTCCACCACCACCGAGCCATGCACCGACGCACCTCCAAGGCCTAGCCGAATCACCCACTAACCGGACCATCTCATAGCCGAACCAACCATTCTCCAAGGTATAGTCGGACCATCTCATAACCGAACCAACCATCCTCCATTACTTACCGAACCAGCTAACCACTCACCATCGGACTATGCACCCACTACCGAACCAAAGCCACTCACCTACCACCGAATCAAACCCCAAACCAACCACCACCAGACCATAATACTACCGAACCAAGTGATGCCGAACCAAAGCAATGCCGAACCAACGCTACCAGGCCTGACCACACCAGCCCAGGCCCACCAGCAGCTATATACATCCAAGACCCCTGCCTCCAGCCTCTCTCTATAAATAGAGGGGCAGGGGTACAGCAATAGGGGACAAGTTTGAGAGCTCAAGCACGGAGAGAACTTTCAAACAACTTTCTTTTACTTGTATCAAAGCTTTGTACTTGTAATCTAAGCAAGAAAAGAGAAATAATATATAAAGTGGACGTAGGCACTTTCTGGCTAAACCACTATAAATCTGCGTGTCTTTTACAGTTTAGTCCCTGCCTTTCATATATTAGCATAGATCACTCGAATCACTAAGAACAACATAAAATCAATTAAATCAAACAACTTTGAGGTGTTTGTCCATTTTTTGTGCAAACATTTTTGGTGCTTTCATTGAGAGATAGAAGCTCGAAGCTTCAGCTTCATCCACTTAACATTTTTCCTAACAGCATCGTTCGCCGCTTGGAAAACATGCCTCCCAAGCAGAAAAAAGATGTTAACAAAGGAAAAAACATCGCATCCAGCAGTCTTCCAGATCCAGCTGTCACGGATCAAGTAAATCGTCCTCCTCTAGCAGCAGTACCAAATGAAGGACAGGCTAATCCGACCACTCCTGCCACAGAACAGCCCGCAGCAATTACTAGGGCAGATTTAGACAGGGTTGTGGTTAAAGTAACTAACCGCTTCACGTCCCAACAGGAAGCCTTGGTGGATCATCTCATGTCACGCTTAAGGGATGCTGAAGAGTCCAACCACAACACTGAATCATAGGGCGAGTCCTAGTCTGGAGGATCTCAGAGACAACAAAGATCTTCCTTCTTCGAAGGAGCTAACGGCAGAAGCAGCCATGGTAGGAGCCGAGATCGAGCACAACCCGAAGTTAGGCCTGAGGAAACGTTTGGAACCGAACCCAACGGGGGAGGTACCGGGTGAAGGTCAACTGTAGCTGAGCCTGTCATACTGCCTAACCACGGAAACGCCAGTGAACAGGGTCGAGCTAGAGTCCAGCCCGAAGTTGGACCCGAGGAAGTGCTTAGATCAGAACCCAACAGGGGGAGATCAAGGCAAGGGCCAACTGTAGCTGACCCTAGCATGCTCCCAGAAGACCAAAGGCAGCCACTGGAAAATATGAGGAATGATAGACGATACCATCCCTACAGGTCATCTGGACGGAATCAATCCCACAGAACAGAACCAAACTCGTTTCTATCTACTCCAAATTATGATGAAAGGATGGCACACTTATTCAGAGAGTGCGTCCAACGGGAGCAAAGGGATCGAGGGATAGGCGCTAGAGTAACCAGTCCTTTCGCCCGCAATATTGAAATTGCTATCACCCCCCGAGAATGGAAGATGCCAACAATGGAACCTTACAAAGGAACCTCCGACCCCGTTGTACACTTACAGAGATACACACAACATATGCTCATGAGTGGAGCAACAGAGGGAGTACTGTGCAAATGCTTTCCACTATTCTTAGCAGATCTCGCTACCTCCTGGTTCTGTCTTTTACCCCAGGGATCCATCAGCTCGTGGGAAATGTTGAAAGAAAGGTTTATCAGTCAGTTCCGCATTCATGTGGAACAACCTAAGGACGCTTATTCCTTATCCAGCATCAAACAGAAACCCAGAGAGAAACTGCAGCAATACCTAACCCGATTCAATGCTGCAGCGGCCGCAGTCCAAGATGCCGATGAGAAGCTTATCCTAATGGCCCTCTGTAGTGGTGTGCATCCGGACACTAAATTTGCTAGAAGGTTGACGAAAGAAAAACCAGCTACTTTACCCGATTTCTTCCATAAAGTCGGGAAATATATGAGGCTTGAGGATGCTGCCGTTGAGGGGCAGTCAGGACAGCAAAATAAGGCAACTCATAGCAACGCCCCTGCTGTGGCAAGGGACGTTCGAAGAAATGATTCCAGAGACAATGCTGGGGGCAAGAAGGGAGAAAAGCGCCTATATCGGCCAGGACCGAGATTCGACACTTACACTCCTTTGAACGAGACCGTCGAAAATATCTTCCTTGCCACCCAAGGCGAAGTTAGATACAAACGCCCACCATACAAGAAGGAATCAGATAACGCGCAAAAGTCTGGAAAGTTCTACCGCTTCCACGAATCTCATGGGCATGATACCAATGAATGCCATCATCTCCGGGACTTGATTGAGGAACACATCAGAATGAAGAAACTGAAACGCTATGTAAAAGGTCAGGACAGGACTCCAGCTCCTACCAATGAGAACCCAAGGTTACCCTCACCGGAGATCGGCAGAGGAAACCGCAACACTAGCGGCTCTAGTCAAGAGAAGATAGTGGTCCATACCATCTCGGGAGGACCGCACATCGCAGACAGAAGTTGGAAAGAGATGGAAAGATATGGAAAGTCGCTTAGAGACAATAAAGACTGTGTCAATTCGGTTATAGAAGAGCGCCACCCAAAGCGGAAAGAAAGTGATGACATCACATTCGGTAAGCGTGACCTAGAAGGAAGGCAATACCCTCACATGGATCCCATGGTTATCTCTGCCCGGCTCGGTCCCGCCGAAGTTTACCGAATTCTAGTAGACACTGGAAGCTCAGTAAATATCCTGTTCAAACATGCATTCGACAAAATGAAACTATCAATGAAGGATGTATCTCCCTGTGATAAACCACTACACGGTTTCACTGGAGATGCGAAGATGCCCCTTGGGCAACTGGACCTCTTTGTTGAAATTGGAAGCCATCCCCGCTTCGTTGTACGGAGACAGACGTTTGTGCTAATAGAAAACCACTCGGCCTACAACGCCTTCTTAGGAAGACCAGCCTTGTCTGACTTCCAAATTGTCCTAGCCCCATGGTCCCTAAAGATGAAATTTCCAACGGACAATGGAGTAGGGGAAGTAGAAGGAGGCCAGGACGTTGCTCGAGACTGCTATGTGACTGAACTTCGCAACAACCACAGGAAGGATAAAGGGAAGGGTGTAGAGGTTGCCCTTTGCACGAAAAGTCTAGAAGCATAGCAACTAAAGAAAGCCCCTCCTCTTCGGTATACCAGCGACCCTTTCAATGAATTAGACCCCAGGGACAAAGAGGAGGAGGCCACCGCCGAGCCTACAGAGGCTATGGAGTTTGTATCTGTAGACAAGCACGACTCGAGTAGACTGTTGAAAATTGGGTCCCAACTAAAAGCATAGTTGAAGGAGCAACTCATCGACTTTCTCCGCCACAACTTGGATGTATTCGCATGGTCACACGCTGACATGACCGGAATCTCCCCCGACGTAGCATGCCACGTACTAAACATTGATCCTACGAAGGCGCCCATAAAACAAAGAAAGAGAAGTATGGGGGCAGAGCGATCAGCAGCCCTCGATGAAGAAGTAAAGAATCTACTCGCCAATGACTTCATACGAGAAGCCATCTACCCGGAATGGATCGCTAACCCAGTGCTGGTAAAGAAGGCTAATGGGAAGTGGCGAACATGCATTGACTTCTCCAACCTAAACGACGCCTGCCCAAAGGATTACTTCCCACTTCCCCGGATCGACCAACTTGTAGACAGCACAGCCGGGCACGAGCTCTTATCTTTTATGGACGCATACTCAGGATATAACCAAATTCCTATGCATGCTCCCGATCAAGACCACACTAGTTTCATCACTGACCGGGGTTTATACTGCTATAAGGTAATGCCTTTCGGACTTAAAAATGCAGGAGCCACCTACCAGCGCCTCGTCAACAAGATGTTTGCAGGGCTAATAGGGCAAACTATGGAAGTATACGTGGATGACATGCTGGTAAAGTCAAGGAAAGTCGACGATCACGTAAGCCACCTAGGCGAGATGTTTCAAGTACTTCGCCAATATGGAATGAAGTTGAATCCTTTAAAATGCTCCTTCGGAGTATCATCAGGAAAGTTCTTAGGATTCATCGTCCATGCCAGAGGGATTGAAGCAAACCCTGAACAAGTCCGAGCGCTAAGGGATATCAAGATACCTTCCACTCGAAAGGAAATGCAAAGCCTGAATGGAAAAGTGGCCGCCCTAAGCCGATTCATCTCCAAAGCAACGGACAAGTGCGTCCCCTTTTTCGAAGCTCTAAAGAAAGACAAAGGAAAGTTCGAATGGACTGACGAATGCTTAACCGCTTTCCTTAACTTAATCGAACACCTCCAGAAACCACCGGTACTCTCGACTCCAAGCGAAGGCGAAGAGTTATACCTATACCTTGCTGTGTCATCTCACGCCCTAAGCGCTGCCTTGGTAAGGGAAGACAACTGCATGCAGCGGCCAGTTTACTTCGTAAGTAAGAGGTTTACGGGGGCAGAAGTCAGATATCCTAAACTTGAGAAGCTAGCATACTGTTTACTAATCACATCACGGAAACTGCGTCACTACTTCCAGTCCCATTCCATCAAAGTTCTGACCGATCAACCACTGAGGCAGGTACTCCATCGTCCCGACACTTCTGGGCGACTACTTAAATGGTGTATTGAACTAAGTCAGTATGATATCACCTATCACCCTCGCACCGCCATCAAGGGACAAGCCATGGCTGATTTCATTGCATAATTCACTACCAACGAAGATAAGGAGCAATTGGAAATAGCAGATGACATCAAGTGGAATCTCTTTGTGGATGGTGCATCAAACGAACAAGGCTCAGGGGCAGGTGTGGTAATAATCACTCCTAGGGGAAATAAGTTGCACTATGCTATAAGGTTGGAGTTCGCTGCCACCAACAACGATGCAGAGTATGAAGTAGTGATAGCTGGATTAGAACTTGCCTTAGAGATCAGAGCTAATTCTTTGTGTCTTCATAGCGATTCTCAACTTATTGTTAATCAAATACTAGGAGAATTCCAAGCTCGAGAAGAACGACTCATAGCGTATTTAAAGAAGACCAAGTTACTTCTCAGCCGATTGGACCACTACTTAGTCAAACACATCCCTCGGGAAGAGAACCAAGAGGCCGACGAATTGGCAAAGCAAGCAAGTGTGAGAGACAGTGCCATCTTCGGAGCAGTAACCATCTCAAAGCAACTGACCCCAAATTTTGAACAAGTGAATCTGATAGCTGCAACCGAAGAAGCAAATTGGATGACTCCCATCCGAGACTACTTACAAAGCGGCACACTACCCAACGGGCGTAACTAAGTCAAGAAAATCTTGAGGAAAGCTTCCCGCTACACAATACAAGAAGACATCCTCTATCGGCGCGGATTCTCTAACCCGTTATTAAGGTGTGTCGCTGGGAGGGAAGCCAAGGAAATCTTATCCAACATTCATTAAGGAAGCCACGGAGATCACACCGGAGGGCAAACTTTAGCAAAAAAGATACTCCGATATGGATATTTCTGGCCCACCTTAAGCAAGGATGCCTTAGATTTCGTCAAAAAATGTGACAGATGCCAGAAGTTTGCTAAGATTCCGCGGCTACCAACAACTGAGATTACACAAATGACCAGCTCTTGGCCCTTTGCAGTATGGGGAATTGACTTAATCGGCGAACTACCAATGGGCCGAGGCGGGGCCAAATATGCTATAGTGGCAGTCGACTATTTCACCAAATGGGTGGAAGCAGAACCTCTGAATAAAGTATCTTCAGCAAAAGTTATTAACTTCTTGATCAAAAATGTTCTGTGCAGGTACGGAGTCCCACTCAAAATCATATAAGACAATGGACTTCAGTTTGACAGCGAGGAATTCGCCAACTGGTGCCGAGAGCATGGAATTCACAAAAGCTTCTCATCCGTAGCGTATCCCCAGGCAAACGGACAAGTCGAAGCCGTCAACAAAATTCTGAAAACTCTAATAAAAAAGAAACTCGAAAAGTCAAAAGGCGCTTGGGTGGATGAACTCCCTACGGCACTGTGGGCCTATCGCACATCTTTCAGAACATCAACAGGGCATACTCCTTTCTCTTTGGCATACGGATCGAAGGCTATGCTCCCAGTCGAAACCATCGTGCCTTCCTACTGTAGGATCCACTATAACCCGGAAGAGAACGAAGAACTCCTTCACATGTCTTTGGATCTAGTTGAGGAGAGAAGAAATGATGCAGTCCTTAAAGCAGCGGCCCACAAGCAAAAAGTGGCAGCACAATACAACTCCAATGTCAAGCACCGTACCTTATGAGAAGGGGATCTTGTCCTCAAGCGAATCTTCCCTCGCCCCGGAGCACTAGATCCAATCTGGGATGGACCGTATGTAATTCATAAAGATCTCCACAATGGAGCTTATATTTTGTCAACAGTGGATGGAGAGGTGTTCCAGAGGGCATGGAACATCCAACACCTCCGTCGATACTTTTCTTAACTTGTACTGCCCATATGAAGTGAATTAATAAAGAGAATCAGTGGACGTAAGCCTTTTCGTGCCGAACCATTTTAAAAAAAAACCTTGTTTCTTTTTTAACTTGTTCCTTTATATCTTGGCTGCTTGTTAACTTTATCCTTTTCTGTTGAACAAAATCCCATGCGCATAGCATTTCCACTCAAAGCACTCCACAGCGCAACTTCACCTGGACAAGACCTAACAGGTACTATGCGAATCTATGCCCTTGCCAATGAGACACTTTTGCTCCGGCATCCCTCTGCTGCGGGTTAACTCATTGCTCGCGACGGCCCTTAAAGCCAACTGTAATGAGCCGATTATAAGCCACCGAGAAGGCCGACTATAGCCGAGGCAGCTCATTATGGCGTTCGGCTCGCCGACAACTGTGAACCGACTATAAGCCCCAACATAAGGTATGGCCAGCCAGGGGCTGTTCACGGTTGACGATCGGCACCCACGCTAGCCGGCCACAGTAAATCGAATAATTCCCACGATTATGGGCCATAATGGCCCGGGTAGTTACTGTGTGCGATCTCGGCTCCGATGTGTCTTAAGTGCGGATGTGGTAAAAAAGAATTAACTCCCCGCGGAGGCGTAAGATGGGTGACAAATGTCTCCAAGACCCACAGCTAGGGAAAGTGACTACAAAGCCAGTTTGCCACGAACTTAAGCACATCGACGGCCTTCCGTGATCGGAAGTTTTACTTTTTCACATATTTCAATTTTACTTAAGAAACTTTTCTCCTATCCTCTGTAATAATCCCTGAAGTACAGGACACAAAACAGGAGACACTCACTAATAGAAGTGGATACTCACAGCAAGATACTGGACCGCATCCCTTACTCGGTCACACAGGATATTCAAAGCTTCCATCTACAAGCAAAATATAAAGGGCGGTATTTCCTTCTTTCATATGTAAACACATGGCTATAATTTATTCACACCTCACGCTAACATTGCAAGTCATGAAATTATGTTTTAAACAAGAACCTGACATCAAACACAATTTGATTACAAGAATATGCATAGCTATATTTCTCATACAACATGTCAAAATAGCAAAAAAACATTCAAAAGACGACAAAATCAACTTAAGTTAAAGAATTACACGTCAAGAATAGAGCTATTTATTACAAGTAGCAAAAATTACAACCTAGGAGTTACTTTACTATTTTAAGACTAACATATACAACCATGTCAAGTCCACAAAAATAATTTTCTAGGTCTAATCAAGGAACTGGCTGCGTCGGAGTCTTATCCTTGTCCTGTTGCCCACCTGTCCGGTCAGAAAAAGAATTTGTTAGTGATAAGCAACCAAGTTAACGGAAAGACTAGAAAGGAAGACTTACCAGCATCTGCTCCTTGATCAACTTGATCATCATCCTCCGCTTGCATGCCTGTCTCCTCAGCTGCAAGCAACCGCATGCCCTCCTTCACTGCCACCTTCTCCTCCTTGGTAAACTAGGCGGTAACAGCATCCATCCTAAAGGTCACACCACCCTCCTTATCTGCCTCAGCCTGGGCCTCCTCTAGAGCCCTGAGATAGATCCTAGCCATAACCCGAGGGTAATCATCCATCCAGGACAAGTTACCCTGCCTCCAAGTACGGAAGTACATATCCTGGAGCATCCCCTCCATCAGCCCCTCGTTCTCTTCAAACTCCCTCGCCCGGGCCTCGGAATCCGACAACCTTACGACGGCGACATCTCTCTCCAATTGGTATCTCGAGCAGTCAGCCTGAAGGGATTTCCGCATCGCCTCCATCTCCTCCCTCAACTTGGCTTGAGCAAGCTCTACAGCCTCAAGCTTCCCAGATAACTCCTCTATCTGCTCAAGATCCGCTTTCCGAATCTCATCCACCGTGGCAATGGCCATATCGATCCGTTCCTTGCAAGTAGCCTCCATTTTCCGCAGTTCGGCCCGGCTGGCCTCTTCCATAGTTTTCTTTAGACGTCCGGAGGCGGCCTCGTGCTGAGAGATCTGGATGGCCTGATCAGCGAGTTGCTTGGCCTGGTCGGAAACCACTAACCGCAGTCTTATGTTGGCACTCCCAATTTCCTCCCCGACCTTGACCAATCGAGCATGATGCCCCATCAACTTCCTGGTCTCCTCAGCAACCCGGTCAATATTTGCTTTAGCTTCGTTCCCCATAGCGACAAACCGAGTAGTAAGCAAATCAAGGTCCAGGGATTTGGCCTCATCAAGCACCTTTACCATAGGGTTGCAAGGAAGAAGGTGCTCACCGGTAACCTCGTCGAAGGAAATATCATGAGAACTTGGATCCAGATCAGGATGACCCGCAAATGGATTACGAGCCAAGCCAGGACGATCAATCTGAGTAACGGTAGGATTTTCAGACGGGTGCGGAGAGGGTGTGAACTCAGTATCCTCCTCCGTGATATCATGAAGAGGCTGAATTAGGGGCTGAGGACCAGGTGAAGGCTCGGATAGGGAGCGACTCCTCTTTCTCTTTTGAATATCCTCACTAATAACCCCGAGAAGAGGACGGTAGCCGACTACATCCCCGGAACGGTGGGTCGGAGGCTTCGGCTTGACGGAAGCTTTGGAGAGCTTGTATTGTTCAAGCCTGTGCCGAAGATCTGAGGTCTTGGCCGTTTTACCTGCTTCTGATATGAAAACCAAGTGTCACCAACATGTATTGAGCCATCATTCGAGAATTAAAAGAGTAAAGTGAAATTCACCTTGAACCGCCGAAGTTGCTTCAGTAGAGGCGCTTCCGGAAGATAAATCAACGCCGGTCCCAACTTTATCGGCTCTCATAGATTTCTCCGTCCCCTCCAGACCTTCGAAGGCTTGGCGGAAAGCGTCGTCCGTCCACTCTTGTATCTCGCCTACTTGCCCAGAAGACAATGCCCCGACACAGTCGCCACCTCCGGCGCCTTCTCCTCCATCTTCGCCTTGCTCCTCCTCCACCTCTCCCTCCTCTGGGATATCTGGACATGTGCTGGGAGAGGGACCGTCAGACTTTTTGAGCTTCTTCCCCCCGGCAACCGGATGTTTCGGAAAGGGCCTCCTTTTACTGCTCTTCGACTCGGCCCCTTCTTTAGCTTGGGAAGCCTTCTCTTCAGCCGTGTCCCTCTGCTTGACCACGGACTGCTGTGGAAGGATCAAGCTGTACTCCAAGAGTGTAGCGTTCCTGATCAGGTAGGCAGCCGACCTATCTCTCCCAGTAATAGCTTCTATTTTTACTGTCGTCTGAACCAGGCGGTCATTCTCCACGACCGCAAAACCACCTGTCGCTAGCAAAAAAGAAAAACACATAAGAAAGAGTATTGCAGCCAGAACTGGAATTAAAAATAAAGCTTTGACTTACATCCGGAGGTGAAGCGCCGAATAGAAACGGAGTCATCCCTGACAAAGAACCATTCCTTCTTGAACATGCTGTACTTGGAGTATAAATCCAGGACCGGCTTAAAGGTTACGGCCGATTCCAAGCTGATGTAGGGAGACCCCTTCTTGTAACCTCTTAAGTTGTACAAATACCGGATCTCCCGGTTGGAAGGAGGACGCCCATATCTCCTCTGGAAGATGACAAAGAGACTCACCAGAATGGCATATGAGTTGGGCTGAAGCTGGAATGGAGCTACCTTTAGATATGTGAGAAAGCTGACTACCCAGGCATTGAGAGGCGGGATGGCACCACACATGCAATGGTATCTGCTGTAGGCAAAATATCCTTCGGGAGGATCATAAGGCATCACTCCCGCATCCGGCAATAACATGCGTGCTCGGTCGATCCCGAAAGAGCGAGATATAGCATCAAGTTGCTCGCCCTTGAGTAAGCTAGAGAAGCAATCAGAAGGCAAGTTAAGAAGTTCCTGAGGACCGTATCCATCCACCAATGATCTCAGGGCGGGCCCATGACGGACAGATCCGGACTGAGCTGGGGGCACCGTGGAAGGCTCTTCTCTGTCCTGTGTTTTCTTCTTTTCTGATCGAGTTTCCACTTTATGAGACATTTATCTGCAAATACAAAGAGGTGTGTAGTTAGAATGAAGGAAGTAAACAAGCGACTGTATAAAGACTAGAATTGCATTTATAAGCTCAAATTCCCAATCTCATTCGGCAGAAGAGAACACACCTGGACCGGCACTTAGTCGATTCGGCACTCAGGCGATTCGGGACTTAGGTGATTCGGTACTTAGTTGATTCGGCCCTTTAGGTGATTCGGCACTCAGGCGATTCGGGACTTAGGTGATTCGGTACTTAGTTGATTCGGCCCTTTAGGTGATTCGGCACTTAGGTGATTCGGCTATCTCAAAAGGTGAAGGGTGAACAGAGGCGCGAAGCCCATACTTATAGGCAAACACGGGTGACCGAACCAGCCGGTTCAACACTTAAAACCGAATGAACTCAAGACAAAGCGGGACATACGATGGCATATGCCCTACTTTGGGGGGCAAATGTTGGGTGCGTTTCCACCACCACCGAGCCAAGCACCGACGCACCTCCAAGGCCTAGCCGAACCACCCACTAACCGGACCATCTCATAGCCGAACCAACCATTCTCCAAGTCATAACCGAACCAACCATTCTCCAAGGTATAGCCGGACCATCTCATAACCGGACCATCTCATAACCGAACCAACCATCCTCCATTACTTACCGAACCAGCTAACCACTCACCATCGGACCAAGCTATGCACCCACTACCGAACCAAAGCCACTCACCTACCACCCAATCAAACCCCAAACCAACCACCACCGGACCACAATACTACCGAACCAAGTGATGCCGAACCAAAGCAATGCCGAACCAACGCTACCAAGCCCGACCACACCAGCCCAGGCCCACCAGCAGCTATATACATCCAAGACCCCTGCCTCCAGCCTCTCTCTATAAATAGAGGGGCAGGGGTACAACAATAGGGGACAAGTTTGAGAGCTCAAGCACGGAGAGAACTTTCAAACAACTTTCTTTTACTTGTATCAAAGCTTTGTACTTGTAATCTAAGCAAGAAAAGAGAAATAATATATAAAATGGACGTAGGCACTTCTGGCTGAACCACTATAAATCTGCGTGTCTTTTACAGTTTAGTCCCTGCCTTTCATATATTTGCATAGATCACTCGAATCACTAAGAACAACATAAAATCAATTAAATCAAACGACTTTGATGTGTTTGTCCATTTTTTGTGCAAACACCAGGCAGGTTCTTCAAGGCAGCAAAATAATGAACATAACAACCATAAAAGGAAAGAAAGAATAATCTGGTACAGAATTCGTATTTCAAATTCAGGAGCTAGATTTTTTGAATGCCACTTGGCTAAGTTTTGTTCTTGACAGGCTCTAGTATATAGGTCCGCTTGTGAATACTCCTACTTGTTAATTCAACAGTTGCGGTAGCATTGTCCTCTACTGATGAATTGTCTTCATCAATTGGCATATTATTTATATTTATCTTTTTATCTCCCAATTGTGTTTAGCAATTGAACTAAAGTATCTATTTGTTTATCTATCAATATAGCTTGAGTATATTGAAAAATAAAACTTATGATAAAATGTACAGAAATTATAAGAATTTTTTTTGTTGACGTATACATGAAGAAAGCATAACAAAAAGAATCTAAGTATCATGACGATGTAATTAGCCACTAAGTTCCTTTTATTATCATTAAAGAAATGCTACTGTAACACATAGTTTGGAAAAGGGGACTAAGAAACGTATAAATATGCACAACTGCAATGGAGTTTGCACCAGAACACCTAAAAACATCAACAGAGCATTGCAAGATAAGCAAATTTTCAAAATGGATTTGCTGGGATCTCTATTTGGTACATCGAATAGACAGCAGGTATATTATGTGTAATCGTAATCTATACAACATACAAAAAATGCATAATCATGTTGTATGCTGAGCATAGATTCACTTGTTAAAAAACCCTGAAATCAAGATATTTATCACCAAACCAATTGCAAATATAAAAGAACTTTTATATTTAGCCAACAAATTAATGCATTTTGTCACGTTTTCAATTTATCCATTTTTGGTAGCAAGGCAATAGTTATATTGAGCAAAATTATTTATATTTGTATACATGAGTATAACGCTAAAATAGCAAGAATTAAGAGGGCCGTAAATTTTGTTTCTACAGGTTTAAAAGCGATAATTTATATTGTCTACTTAAGCTTAATCTAAAATAAAATTTAAATAGTGTATTGAATTATTATTATTAATAGTAGAGATATGTTATGTTGTGTACTCATTTAATTATCTTAAATATACATACTTCTTTTATCAACTATAGCAAAAAGAATAGTATAAAGTAATTTAAAAGTATGCACAACCTAGAAATATTCAAAATTTGTACTGGTCATACATGGAGTTACTGTCTTGTTACTGTAAATTATAAAATAGACCAATGATTTCAATAATTAATCCATAAAAACCCAAGTTAATATATCATATATGAAAGGATATCACATATGAACTTGAAATAACAGTTTAAAATAACGCAAAAGTAGATTATGCACAATCAATAAGATGTAAAGATATTGGCAGTATGTAAAACAACATAAACCAAATAGGCAAAAATTATTAAACTAGCGTTAGAGAACAATATCCTTCCTAGACTTGGGATGTGTTTAACATGAATGGCACATCTACTCTCTAATACGCTACTTGACGACGCCCTTCTATTTTGTTTTCACCTTCTCTACCATATTGCAGCACTTACATTTACATTAAACAACTTTAAACTTTATTAGGTCTTAGTATCAACTTCCAAAAAAGCTCAATTGCAGTTTTGAATGATAATATTAACCTTACTAATAATGTGGCTAATACCTTGAACTGTAGAACGATGCAAGTCCATATAAATTATTTAGGCATTCCCCTTGGATCCTCAAAACCAAAAAAGAAGATTGGTATGATATTATTTGTAAGGTTAGTAAAAAGTTAACACATAGGAAAGGAAATTGTGTTTCAAAACCGTGTAAAATCGATTTAATTAACTCGGTCATATCCTCCATCAGTATTTATTGGCTCTCTTGTCATCGCTTCTGGAATTTGGTGATCGAACTTATTGATAGTACCCGACAAAATTTTTTATGGAAAAAAGGAAGAGAATGTTCCAATACGAGTTGTCTGATTAGCTGAGATTATGTTTGTAACCCCAAAACACAAGGCGACCTAGGTATCATTAACCTAAATTTTTTGGAAATTGCTCTTCTATGCAAATGGATATGGAAATTTTTAGATGATATGAAAGCTATATGGAAGGAGATAGTAGTAAAGTTATACTATAACGATACTTACACTATGTACAAGCCAAATTATTATCAAATCTCCATATTTTGGAAAAATGTCATCAACTCTTATAATATTATCAAACTTGGATATCTAGTCATGAGATTCATCCAGGGGACATTGTTGCTTTTTGGCATGACTCTTGGTTAACAATCGTTGCCCTTAAATTTGAATTTCCCATCCGTTACTTGTTTTCATGTAATAAAGCGAACTTATTAACGAACTTTATGATTCAGATGATGAATGTGAATGAAACCTTAATTTTAACAACAAACTTTTCCGAGCTTCATTAAGACAATTTAAATACTTACTTCAAAAATTGATAACATAATTTTAGAAGACCGACAAGATAAATTAGACTGAAGTTGGATAAAAAAGGATACACTTCAAATTCGATGTATAAATTTCTTAATCTTTCAGGAATTAAACCGAATTACTTTGGACACATTTGGAAGACTCATGCTCCCTCTAAAACTAAAATACATACGTGAATCATGACACGCGATTTAGGGTCCATGGGCTGTTGGAGGAGACTTTAATATCACTATATATATATTGGTGAAAAAAGTGGTACGGAAGGAAATGTCAATGATATGATGATGTTTGATGAATTTTTTAATGAGTGTGGTTTGATTGATTTGCCATTAAATAACAGGAAGTATACTTGAAGTAATGGTAGGGAGGTTCCAGTTATGGCTAGGCTTGATAGGTTTTTTATTAATAACGAATGGGATGAAAAATTTACTCTTACTTCTCAATATGGACATGCTAGAATTGTATCTGATCATTGTCTAATTATTTTGGATACAGGAGATGATGTTAAAATTAAAAGACGTTTTAGATTTGAGAAGATGTGGTGTTTGGAAAGTGGTTTTAACAACTTGGTTGAGGAAAAGTGGAGAAGTTTTAAAAGTGAGAATAATGCTGCTAAAAATATAATTGTCAAATTGAGAGATTTAAGAAGTTTTCTGAAAAGCTGGGAAAAAAGATGTTTTGGGAGTATTAAAGAGAGTAAAAGTTTACTTTGTGAGGATATTTTGAGTCTTAATAATAAAGAAGAATTAGGAGTTATTACCGTAGATGAAATGGATACTCTTAAAAAGGTGGAGGAAGATTTAATGCTTGTGATTGATTAAGAGGAAATTATGTGCAGACAGAGGTCCAAGGTAAGTTGGTTAAATAATGGAGATTCAAATACTGCTTATTTTCATAGAATTGCTAATAGTAGAAGGAAGGATATGATAAATCATCTAGTTATTGAAGGCGTGGAGATTTATAAACAGGAAACTATTTTACAGGAATTTTTTAGTTATTACAAAGATCTTTTTGGTTCTTCTCATAATAGTGTTTCAATTTTAGTTTAGGATTTGATCTATTGGAAAAATACTGAGTTAGATTTAAATAGTTTGGAGATGCCTTTTGAAGAATAGGAAATCAAAATAGCTGTGTTTGAACTGCCTGCCGGACTTGATGGATTCCCATCTTTTTTCTTTCAGAAGTATTGGAATCTTGTTAAATCTTATATTATGGATCCTTTTACTGATTTATTCAATGGAAATAATCTGGAATATTGTCGTGTAAATCACGCTTTAGCGGTTTTGATAGCTAAGTGTGATGGTGCAGATAATGTTAAAGATTTTAGACCAATTAGCCTTCTCAATTGTGTTTTCAAGATTATCACCAAGGTGCTTGCTAATAGACTTAGAAGGCTAATGGACTCTTTGGTTCTTAACAGTCAGTCATCTTTTATTAAGGACAGAAGTATTATGGAGAATGTTGTTGTTGTTCATGAAGTGATCAGTCACTGTATTAAAAATAAGAAACAGTCAATTATACTTAAGCTTGATTTCTCAAAAGCTTTTGACTCCATAAATTGGGATTTTTTGCTTGAGGTTATGAAGGCTAGAGGTTTTAGAGAAAAATGGAGGAATTGGATTAAAGGAATTTTATATAGTTGAGTTTCTTCTATCATGGTTAATGGCTGCAAGAGTGGCAAAATTTTATCCAAGAGAGGATTAAGGCGGGGTGATCCTCTATCCCCACTCCTTTTTAATATTGCTGTGGATGTCTTTGCTAGGCTAATAAATGTGGTCGTTCAACAAAATCTGGTAGATGCCATAGGTAGTTCTTTTGTCAAAGGTGGGATTTTATTATTGCAGTATGCTGATGATACAATTATTTTTAGCTCTTCATTAACTCATCACTTAGTTGCTTTAAAGTTAATTCCTTATGGTTTTGAGAATTTATCTGGATTGAAAATTAACTTTAAGAAGAGTTCTGTCATTGCAGTTGGAGATCTGAACTTTAATATTAAGGATGTTGATTCGACTTTAAATTGTCAAGTTAGAGTTTTTCCTCTATCCTATCTCGGTATGGTAATTAGGCCCACAGCTTTATTACATGATGATTGGTTACCATTAATTGATAAAGTGGGTTCTAGACTTTCTAGATGGAAAAGTCATGCTCTTTCAAGGGCAGGTAGACTTGTTTTGATGAATTTAGTTTTGTCAGTCTTACTTTTGTATTGGATGTCTTTTTATAAACTGTCTAAATGGGTTATTAAAAAAATTGATGGTATTAGGAAAAAAATTCTTTGAAAAGGAAGTAGAAATGGGAGTAGCATGAATAATCTTGTGGCATTGGAGGTTGTGTGCAAATCTAAAGATCAAGGAGGTTTAGGAATTATTTCACTTGGAAAGTTAAATTGTGCATTATTATGTAAGTGGCTATGGAGAATGGTTGGTGTGGGAGACTCACTGTGGAAACAATGGATGGAGTTGGCTTATTATAATGGACAGTTCATAGTGGGTTCTCCGGTTCATATTCAAGTTTCAAATTTCTGGAAATCTATAATAAAACAGCAAGACATCTTTAATATAGGGTTAAAATGGAATGTGGGTGATGGTAGAAATTTTTTATTTTGGCATAACAAATAGATATCTGACATTGCTCTGAAATATTTATATCCTGATCTTTATTCAATTTCTTTTAATCAAAATGCAAAGGTGGCTGACTTGTACATTCATGAAGAAAGTGAGTTTAAATGGAGATTAAATTTTAATAGAATGATTGAGGGTGAAAGTCTTATTCAGTACTTTAAGATAGTCAGTTTACTTGATCAAGTTTCTCTTGGGGATAGTTTGGATAAAGCAGAATGGTTGTTAGACTGCAGTAAGAAATTTAAAGGGAGTTCTATCTATAGACTTATGAACTTTGGAGGCAGAAAAGTCAAGTATCATAAAATATTGTGGAAAGCTCATGCTCCACCAAAGATAAAGATGCATATGTGGCTGGTTATTAACAAGAAGCTGAATACTAAAATTCTTCTCAATCACAAAGGAATGACTTTAGTTAAAAAATGTGTTTTCTGTTATAGGGATGAAGATATTGATCATCTCTACTTTCACTGCCCCTTTACTTACCTTCTCTGGATCAATTGCCTGCACTGTCTTCATATCAACAGTATTCCGCACTTTCATGATCAATATTGGTGTTGGGAGGAAGACATAAAGTTTATTTCTGATACAATTGAAAAAGATGTTTAGTAGATTTGCTTAATTTGATCTTGTCTTGGACTATATGGATTGAAAGGAATAATAGGTGTTTTAAACAAACTTCTAAGCCTTTTGACATTTTAATTAGAAATGCTATTTCTAATATTGCATTCTAGATATGTGGTACTTGTCTATATGGCCAGTAATGGAGGCTCAATCTCCCTGAGCTGTAGAGAAAAGTTAAAGAGAGTTTGGACACTATCGGCAAGAGAGTGGCTAAGAGAAGAAGAGGAAATGAAGGATGAAGCTCTATTTCCGCATGGCTTTGATCTTTTTTGTTGTTTTTGTTATGGGTTCGTATATATTTTGGCTGCGACTGTTGTTGCTGCTTTTGTTGTATGTAGTGCATGTTGCTCTGTTGTATTTTTTGCTGGGTAAAACTTGAGGTTGATGTTGTAATATGGTGTGTATGCAACTATTGTAAATCTGTGATGGTTATGATATTTATAGACTGGGATTATCCCATCCTTTTGTCTCAAAAAAAAATCATGACACGCGGTATGTTTTATACGATTAAATTACTAAAAACTAAATTAACGAATAATAGTAACAATAATAGATGTTACTTCTGCAATTTAGCACCAGAAACAACTATGCATGTATTCCTTGAACGTCTTTTCACACAGAATATCCTATCCCTTCACCTTGTGTTTACTGGATAGATTATAAGCTCAACTAAACACCGTCACATACGATTTTTTTTTTAAAATATTTAGCTCACACTATCGCTAGTTGGTATTTATGGTTGGAAAGGAACCAACACATTTTCAATAATAAATATATAGATTTTTCGTCGATTTTATACTTTACTGCTTGGAACATTGCTTTATGGACAAGATGTAGTAGAAGAAATTCTGAATGGAATTCTAGATTGTACTGGATATGGTGCAACCTCCACATGATCATCAATGTTATGCATCCCATTTTAGAAGCAGAACCAAACACTCTTATTCTCACTGACTGGCAGTTTTTTCGTGATGTCTCGGTGACTTGATGATTTCTGTTCTTCATGCTATTGCACTCCAGACTACTACCATGGTTCTAGCTTGCTCTTCACTTTTGTCAAACACCTCAAATCTTTACTGTAGTTCCCTTCAGCCCGTTGCTTCCCACTCTCCAAGCTCAATGCTGCAGTTCTCAATTGTAGATTTTACACATTATTTGCAGTACTGCAGTTCATCTGCCCAGTACTACATGTCAATATTGTACATCACTTCAGATGTTTATCATTGACCATTGCTTCAGTGCTCATTGCTTCAGAATATGTTAGCTGCAATGTCTCAATTAGCGCCTCAATTCATACTACAGCCTCCCTATGCAGCCAGCCTGAATCAGTGTTGTTATGTGAACTCTGCTACAGTGCTTCTGCACACAAAGTTAGATATGCTCAGCAAAGAACCCTGAACAGCCCTGACCTATTCTTGAACTGGCTCACTACTACTACAAAGCTTCGCCATTATCTCAGATTTTACAGATTGGTCGACTATATTTCAAGGGTTATTCATTTGTTTTTCGGCTTGCCATATTTATATTCCTTTTTATTCATGGCTAGTAGTTATAACTTATGTTGATCATCTATTTGATGATCCTATGTTCTTATTTCCTCAAAAGCAATATGGATATTTAAAGCTTGCTTTGCAGACTACCAACAGATTTTATGTCAATAATATTTCACTAGCGATCTATTCATGATGAGGACCAATCTTTCATCAAAAAATCGTGATACTACAAGTGTTTTTACCATTTTGGTTCATTTTTAATTGTAAGAACTGAAATAATTGAGATTTATTCTTTTTTGGATAACTTTTCTTGTAATCATGCTTGCCCATATTCTTCAGGATGCATACTAAACTTGAAGGAACTGGAGTTTAGTTGCATGATACTCCGTACATGCAAACAAAGAAAGATTTGGTTTGTTTATTTTGTTTACTAAACATTATATAACAGGCTGAAGCGAATCCTGTCATTTGGTTAACTAGCTCTGTTGGAAAATGTTTTAAATAATAAGTGAATTATTAAAAAATTTACTAAGTGTGAATGAGTGGCTCCTATATGTGAATAGTCTCACATTGTAAGATTATATGAAAGAATCAAGTATTTATACTTGATTCTTTGAAGCTAAGTTGGGCCCTTTGGGCACCCAATGATGTTTTTTTAGGAGGGAGACCATGCTTGACCATCACACACGCGCGTGCGCCGACCGATCGGCTCGACCCGGGACGGGCTCGGGCTTGTAGTGGTGTAACACTTATATTTTTTGTGCAAAATTCTTTAACCGTTTTTGACCGGGTTTGAACGGTCAAATCAGACCGAACTTGTATTAGAGAACGTTACATAACGTTCATTATTTTGACCCGTTATTTTCTCAAATCCGTTTTTCGAGACCACGTTCCCCAACCAGTAACGTTATAATGATGATTACCGTCAAGTATGCGGTATCTAATTCATGGTACCCCAAAATTTTGGTGGTATCCCATTGGTATCAACCGTAACTGAACCAGAACCAAAAACGAAACCTAAATCAAAACCAAGCGAAAAAATTAATTTCAGTTAGAAAAAATTCAAAATAAAAAAACCAGGTCAAATTGTAGCAAAATCACAAGTGAGCAAAGGGAAAAATCCAAAACAACTCAAATATTATTTCAAATCAGCATTATTATTCAGAAAGGTTGATTATTTAGGTATGAAATAGTGGATTAAAATCAATTTTTTCACATAATTAAAATTATTTAGGTATGAGTACACAATTAATATTTTTTTCACTTAACTTATCTTTTATTGATTGAACAAATATTTTGTTTATCACTTTGAAAATATTGTATACTTATGTTGATAAATATTTTGCTGTTTGTTGCAAGAACTTTGCCTGTATAAAAATATATTGAATCATTACTATTACACTTAGATTTTTAGGTTCTTTTGTCATTCTTTAAAGTAATATTTGAAACTCGGTCTATATATTGTTTATCTTTTAAACAAATATACCAAAAGCTAAATATTAATTCCAAAATCTATATACATAAATATTTACCTATAAAAATCTACAAAAGCATTAACTTCAAAATTAATTAAGAATATCAACTTTCATTTATTTGCTTAACATATACTGAATTTAAAAAAATTATAAATCAATATAACTCATTTGTATAAACAAAAAAGGCAATTTTTTTAATGTAAAAATACCTAAATCTCATTAAAAAATGACATGCTTCAATCGGTTTATAACTATCTTAACAAATTCATGATACATTTTCGTATTGCATAATGAAATCCATTCTTTAAAAGTATATATTAAATTGTTTTTCAACAACATATAGCGTACATGTTACACGCTAGTAGATAATGAAAGCATCGATATTTATCTTGAATTCCAATAACATCCTTAGATTTAGAGAGGTACATGAACATGTTAGGAATACATTAAAAGTGTTCCAAATCAAATCTATTATCTGTTCTTTCTTTTTTAAATAATGATATCAGAAACAATTTTAAAATTTGAAACACCTTTACAGCGTATCAAAGTAAGTTATGGTCCAACTGAAAATTGAGAGATTTGTAATGCTTCAAAATTTCATTTTGGTGTATTGGTTTGAGTTTGTTTCTGATACTATATTGGTCCAAACAACATTAGGGATTGCTCTTTATTATTGCAAAGACAATTATTATGATGAGAATGTGATGTTGAAGGCCATATAATTATTAGGTTTGGACAGCTTTATATATATATGGGGTGTGTGTGTGTTTTTTTATAATGGTAACCTAATGGGTGGTTTTTGCACTTTTATAACTAAAAAACTCATTAGTTAGAGTTTTTATAATGGTAACCTAATGGGTGGTTTTTCCTCTTTTAACTAAAAAACTCATTAGTTAAAAAGAAGATTGGGACACATTTAACAATCCTTTTGCATATGATAAATCGTTATGGTCCGTTTACCCTGAATCAAGGAATACAAAAAACAAGGATTCAGGTGTTCCTAAGTACAATTTGTAGAAAATTAAAATTTCATCTTTCAATTTGATCCGTGGTCATACTATATGACATTAATTGTTCATTTTCATTTAAATTCCTTGTTTTAGAAGCTGCTTAAATAGAAGAAGAAGAATAGTATATGTTAATAGAACGAAAAATTAAGGTAACCTCAGAGTTTGATAAATAAGAATTTTTTTGGGTGCTTTTGAAACTTTGTAATTAAATCAGACCATAACAGCAAATATACACTCAGAGATGACTCACATCATGGTCGACTATAAAATTATGAACCACCTGAAATTGTTGCACCTGGATGAGTTTATTGTTGTGGTGGATTTCAATCGAGACCACTCAAATTAAAATCCCCAAACGCAGCGGATGTTGGAATTCAAAGTGTAAATGAAATACACATGTCCCACATCGCCAAATATACAAATAAAGCCAAGTATATTAATAGCTTCCTAATGAAGGAGTTGGGGCCTTGGGGCACCCAAATGTTTGCTTCGTTGTGAGGAGGGAGATCATGCATCACCACCACACGCGCGCGCGCCGCCGCCGCCGTCCGACCGAACCGGGCCGGGTTCAGTATGATCCTATTTTTACTGTAAAACTGGGCCGGGCTTTCTGACAGTTGCAGGCTATACGAACAGACGCAGCCGGAAGTGGGTGCGACCCGATCACATTCTCATTCCATTCCAGTCTAATTTCTTCTGCTTCTTCCTTCTCTGCTGCTCTAAATAATATATCACAGAATTGACGTACTCATTACAATCTTGTGCAGATTACGTCTATTGTATCTTGGGAGACTTTAAATAAAGTCTTAAGAAAATTATCACGACAAGCCTCAGACGGAATTTCCTTCTTCAACCGGTTAGATTTATATATATATATATATTTCTTTTTCTTTCTGCAGTATACTATTTCATTAAATAGTATAACGATTGATTTAGCACTATAGTTATTATTACTATAGTTGTTAATTTGTTGTTGTAATTTAATTACGACATAACTATTACTTAAAATAACTAATACAGACTTCTAGAGTAGTAGAAATTTGTTTGATAAACTTGTGAGACGAGTTTATAATTGATTATTCTCTGTTTTGGTATACTAGACGTATAACATCTTAAGACTTTCCTGTTTTAACTAAAACAGAGATGGCAATAGTAGAGCTCTCATCAAAGGCTACTACACACAACAGACCCGATCCTTTTAAAGGAGATGGTGACGACTTTTTAACATGGCAGAACCAGATGTTATTCTATCTCACCACACTCGGTCTGCAACGGTATCTCAAGGAGGAGGAACCGATTCCTGCACCAGGCAAGGAATCAGATGTTGCTACGTGGAAGCATTCCGATTTCCTATGTAGAAATTATATTCTGAATTGTCTCGACAAGGTGCTATACAAAGTATATCAACCTCTAAAGACAGCAAAATCACTCTGGAATGCACTTGCCACGAAGTACAAGACGTAGAATATTAGTCTTAAGAAATTCATTGTATACAAATTCATGGACTACAAGATGGTCGACTCCAAACTAGTGACTGCTCAACTGCATGAACTGCAAATCATCATTCATGAACTCGAAGCGGAAGGTCATAAGGTTGGAGAATTGTTTTTGGTTGAAGCCATCATGGGAAAACTGCCGCCGTCATGGAGAGACTACCGCAACTATCTAAAGCATAAAAAGAAAGAGATTTCTTTGCAGGACCTCATCGTACGATTAAAGATTGAGGCGGATAACCGTAGAATTACCAAACAAAGCGAGGAGGCGTTGGTAACAGAAGGGTTGAAGAACAAGAATAAAGGCCACTTCGACAAAAAGAAGAACTTCTCAAAGAAGAGGGAAGCTCCTAAAAACAAACCCAAAGATAATAAAACCAAGAAGTTTAATGGTGAATGTTGGGTTTGTGGCAAAATGGGACATGCCGCTAGAGTTTGCAGACAGAAGAAGGAACGCAACTCAGAGGCAAATATAGTTGACAACATGGAAGTGGACGAGTCCAACTTTTCAGCAGTTATATCTGAATGCAATTTGGTTCAGAATCCTAACCAATGGTGGGTGGACACAGGAGATACTCGTCATGTCTACTCTGATAAATCCATGTTTTCAACATATCAGAAATTCGATCAGGAAGAAAAACTTTACATGTGTAATTCTGCTATTTCCATGATCGAAGGCAGTGGCACAGTAATCCTCAAGTTTACTTCTGGAAAAACTGTCAAATTGAATGATGTGCTCCACGTTCCAGACATATGCAAGAATCTGATCTCTAGTTCAGTACTATCAAAGAAAGGATTCAAAATGGTGTTCGAGTCAGACAAGATGGTTCTGTCCAAAGCTGGAATGTATATCGGAAGGGGATATTTATGTGATGGCCTATTTAAGGCAAATGTAGCTGTTATCGGCAATAAAACTATGTATTCTGATTGTGCTATTAATAAAATTGAAGTTTCTTACTTGCTTGAACATGAAATTTTACTATGGCATGATAGATTAGGACACGTAAACTTCCGAAAAATGAAAATATTATCAAACTTGGGATTAATTCCGAAATTCCAAGTAGATAAGAACTACAAATGTGAGACATGTGTAGAAGCAAAAATGGTTAAAAAAACCATTTCAATATGTTGATAGAAGCACCGAACCACTAGGTTTGGTTCATACAGACTTATGTGATTTTAAATCATTACCTACAAGAGGTGGGAAAAAGTACTTTATCACGTTTATTGACGATTATATGTGATATTGCTATGTATATCTTTTGAATAGTAAAGATGAAGCAATTACATCATTTATAAAGTACAAGGCTGAGGTAGAAAATTAGTTAAAAAAAGATCAAGATATTGAGAACTGATCGAGGTGGAGAATATGAATCACCATTTGAACAGTTCTGTGCCGATAATGGTATAATTCATCAAACAACAGCTCCATATTCACCACAACAAAATGGTGTAGCCGAGAGGAAGAACAGAACGTTAAAAGACATGATTAATGCCATGCTTTTAACCTCTGGTCTACCGACGAACTTGTGGGGAGAAGCCTTAAATATGTCTAATCACATATTAAACAAAGTCCCTCATAATAAAACAGGAACAATTCCATATGAGATATGGAAAGGACACAAACCAAGCTTTAAATACCTCAAAGTGTGGGGTTGCTTGGCAAAAGTTCCAGTTCTGCCTCCCAAGAAAGTCAAACTTGGACCAAAAACAATAGATTGTTACTATCTAGGGCCAGCCCTAATAGCAGTGCCTATAGATTTTTGGTATTCAAGTCTGATATAGCTGATGTTCATGTAAATACAATCATGGAATCAAGAGATGCCTCATTCTTTGAAGACGTGTTTCCGCACAAAAGGAATGAAGGGAATAATGTCCCTAAAAGGACAAGAGAAGAATCAAGCAATTCTCATGAAGATGAAACTCATCATGAGATTGAGGAAGTTGAACCAAGAAGAAGCGTAAGGGCTAGGACTTCCAAGACATTTGATTCGGATTTTTTCACATATGTGTTAGAACATGAACCTCAAACGTATAAGGAAGCAATGTCATCTTCTGAATCTTCATGTTGGAAAGAAGCAATCCAAAGTGAGATTGATTCAATTCTAAGTAATAAAACTTGGGAAATTGTTAATATTCCACCTGGAATAAAACCTATTGGCTGCAAATGGATTTTCAAAAAGAAACTGAAAGCAGATGGCTCTATCGATAAGTATAAAGCCAGATTAGTAGCCAAAGGATATCGTCAAAAAGAAGGAGTAGACTTCTTTGATACATATTCGCCGGTAACACGAATAACCTCTATAAGAATGCTAATAGCAATTGCATCGATCTATAATCTAGAAATTCATCAAATGGATGTAAAGACAGCGTTCTTAAATGGAGATCTCGATGAGGAGATCTACATGGAGCAACCTGAAGGTTTTGTTTCCAAAGGAAATGAAAACAAAGTCTGTAGATTAGTAAAATCATTATACAGACTAAAACAAGCTCCAAAACAATGGCATGCAAAATTTGATAATGTCATGATGAGAAATGGTTTTCGTATAAATGAATGTGATAAATGTGTTTATTATAAACAAATTGGACAATCATATGTGATGATTTGTTTATATGTAGACGATATGTTAATATTTGGTCCAAATACTCAGGTAATATAGACCATAAAGAAGATGTTAATTAGCCATTTGATATGAAAGACTTAGGAGTTGCAGACGTTATTTTGGGAATCAAAATAATAAGAACACCTAATGGAATTGAATTGTCTCAGTCACACTATGTAGACAAAGTGATTGAAAAATTCCAAGACTATGTAATTAAAGGAGTGAGAGCACCTTTTAATCCATCAGAAGTATTGCATAAAAACACTACTGAGAGTGTAATGCAACTGGAATACTCTCGTGTAATAGGATGTCTCATGTGTCTCATGAATTGCACAAGACCGGATATAGCTTATGCAGTAAGTCGACTGAGCAGGTATACAAGCAATCCAGTAAAGGAACACTGGAAAGCACTAATGAGAGTGCTTGGATATTTAAAAAATACCACAAATTATTCCTTACATTATGGAAAATATCCTGCCGTCTTAGAAGGATATAGTGATGCAAACTGGATTGCTGATTCAGAGGAATCAAAATCAACAAGTGGTTATTTTTTATATTAGCAGGGGCATCAGTGTCATGGAAATCAACTAAACAAACATGCATAGCTCGATCCATTATGGAATCGGAGTTCATCGCTTTAGATAAAGCAGGCGAAGAAGCAGAATGGCTTCGTCATTTTTTAGAAGATATTCCATTTTGGCCTAAACCTGTACCGGCCATATGCATACACTGTGATAACCAAGCTGCGCTAAGCAGAGCGCACAACTTTGTGTATAATGGAAAGTCACGACACATTCGTTGACGCCATAACACAGTTAGGCAGTTACTCTCAAATGGAACTATTTCTATAGATTATGTGAGAACAAATGATAACCTAGCGGATCCATTTACTAAAGGTTTATCAAGAGAGAAAATTGACTGCGCATCGAGGGGAATGGGTTTAAAGCCTAAACCACCAAGAGTTATCTTATACGGAAACCTATCCTAGCGACTGGAGATCCCAAGGACTAGGATCAATAGGCAAACCAGTTCTGAGTAAATCAAGACGTAATGCATTTGCTTGGACATAGTCCAACTCCATTCCTATGGTGCACAATATAAATGCATGCCTACAGAAGTATTTAAAGGTTAAAACTATGTTTTTAAATGATGACCATATCTTGAATATAACAAGTGGAGTATACGTAGGATACTCTTAATGGTTGCGATCACCTATGTTAGTGTGAGCTGGGTCGGCTATATAAGAATATTAAAGGCTTATATTTTCTATAAACACTCGCAGAACCAAACAAATTTTTTCAGGACCAAAATGAACACAACCAAGAGATTGGATGAGAAGGGAATCAATGCTTCGTAAAGCTTATTGTCTGGATATACAATAAAGGCCGACTGTTCAAGAAGAAATAATTCACCGATTAGCCAAGTAGATCCGATAAGTTTTAACTAGGGAAAGTTCAAAGTGAAATATCTACTTATCCACGATAATGCATTATTCCATATGTACTCTGTGATATTTCGCTTTGTGTGGGGGAAAAGTATATTATCATTTATGTAGGGGATTGTTGGAATTTAAAGTGTAAATGAAATACACTTGTCCCACATCGCTAAATATACAAACAAAGCCAAGTATATTAATAGCTTCCTAATGAAAGGGTTGGGGCCTTGGGGCACCCAAATGTTTGCTTCGTTGTGACGAGGGAGATCATGCATCACCACCACACGCGCGCGCGCGCCTCCGCCGCCGTCCGTCCGACCGAACCGGGCCGGGTTCGAGTCTAATATGATCCTATTTTTACTATAAAATGGGCCGGGCTTTCTGACAGTTGCAGGCTATATGAACAAGTGCGAATCTGTTCAAACGGACGCAGATTGACTGAGGGGGTGCGACTTCTGAAGCGGGCGTTGGTTTTTGGCGAACAGACGTAGCCGGAAGCGGGTGCGACCCGTTAGACGCGAATGGGTGCGGCTTATGGCAGCAGCAGGAGCGAACGAGTGCGACCCGTTAATGAACAGCAGCAATGAAAGGCAACGGGTGCAACCTTTCAGGCAGACGCGACTGTTCGAAGGGGTGTGGACGAAATTATAAATAGAAGAGAATACTGATCACATTCTCATTCCATTCCAGTTTAATTTCTTCTGCTTCTTCCTTCTATGCTGCTCTAAATAATATATCACAGAGTTGACGTACTCATTACAATCTCGTGCAGATTACGTCTGTTGTATCTTGGGAGACTTTAAATAAAGTCTTAAGGAAATTGTCACGACAAGCCTCAGACGAAATTTCCTTCTTCAACCGGTTAGATTTATATATATATATATATATATATATTTCTTTTTCTTTCTGCAGTATACTATTTCATTAAATAGTATAACGATTGATTTAGCACTATAGTGATTATTACTATAGTTGTTAATTTGTTGTTGTAATTTAATTACGACATAACTATTACTTAAAATAACTAATATAGACTTCTAGAATAGTAGAAATCTGTTTGATAAACTTGTGAGATGAGTTTATAATTGATTATTCTCTGTTTTGGTATACTAGACGTATAACAGCGAAAAAGCTAGATCGTGATAGATAGTGCAAAACAACCAATCACCACTAGAATTCAATATATCCAAAACCAAAACACGATCACAATAACACCACAAGCAATATATAATAAGAAGCAATAACGAAAACAATAAATCACACACCGATTTATAGTAGTTCCACTAGCGTCGCATTAGTGTACATCCACTTCGAGAGATATCTTTTATTATCACCAAATAAGAAGAGTACAAGAGATTGATTACAATGATCTATTTTTGAGAATCAATGTTTGTGGAGATTAGAATTGAAGAAATAAAGTTTTGCCTAAACCCCTAATTAATGGAGGACTAAACCCTTGATTAGATAATTGCTTCCTCTACCCTCTTTCAAATGAAGAGAGCATATATACTGGTGGAGAAAACCCTGGCAAAAGACGAACTTGCCCCTGAACGAAACAACACAAAACCCAGCCCAGAAAACTGCAGCTCACCGGCTCAGACGTCTGGAACAGGGCTCCAGACGTCTGACCGAACATTCGGGAAACTGAACCCTGTATGACCAGACGTCTGGCCCATGCCTGCAGACGTCTGGCTGCCTGTAGCCAGCACAGTGAATGCTGCTACCACTCCAGTTTGCTCCTCCGGACTCCGTTTCGCAACCCGTCTTCTCCGACACCAAACTACATCCATCCCCTTCAATTCACCTTCATATAGTGTCACAAAACTTAACATTTATAACTTTATATTAATGTAGTAGGTCAATATCATAGTAGGTCAATATCAAACACCACGATTCCGAGGCTACTGATCCACCGATGTCATTATAGTTTAGCAGGAAATGATGAGCCTTTTGCGTACAACACTAACATGACGGTTTTGCTTTATGGTATTGTGCATGCAAATAGTTAAAGACAATAATTGTGCATTTACTTATCCAAATCACTTCATGTACTGTAAGCATCCGGATGTATGAGGTTTGAACCAAACATCTTTAGAAACATTAAGTTCAGCTCTAATCTAATCTATCAGCAAGGCCATGTACTTAATGCATTGATTAAGAGTTTTAATCTAATCTATAAGCAAGGCAAGTGATATCTGAATTAGTTTTGAGATTTCTTTGGATTGCTGGAATTAAGAGTTGTTAGTCACTCACGCTTTGTACCGTTCTGCTAACGTCAGTTGTTAGTTTAAATTTTGACTATGAATAGAAAATGAAATTTGCGTTTCTTTCAGTTATGAATCTGAGTACATTGAATCCGGCCATTTCAAAGACTTGGAACACTGTGGCCCTATTTTTGACTTGTAGACGGTCAAATATAGGAATGAACAGTCATGCTCAAAAGTTTGTTTTGATTCTACTTGGGTTGAAATTCCATTTTTAACATGATCAATTTACATGAGCAAATCATTTACAGTTTTGGCTTGAAAGTATGGGTATTAAATGTTATAAATTAGAACAAATATTTGAATTTCAAATTCAAATTAAAAAGACAGTTAGCTTGGACCATTTGTCGGAGACGGTTTGAAAAGGGATTTTTTTTTAAATTTGGACTGGTTTTTAAACTTATTTACACAGTTAGACCATTTTACAAATTAATTACAAAAATAGACCATTTTTAACCAGTTCAGCGCCACGCTGATCAAAAGGCATTTTTCAAATGTCGTCGGTACACTTTTGGCCAGCGTGACGCTGAGCCGGTCAAAAGTGGTCTATTTTTATAATAAATTTGTGAACTGGCCTAAATCCAAAAAACCTTTAAATCAAGAATAATGGAGTATATGAGCTATAAGCAAACGAGAGAAAAGAATTCTGATGGCAAATTGATTGTAATTCACACTATTTCTTATACTTAGTCGTTGGTTATATAATTCACCAAACTCCAGCGAAAACATTAGCCTAAAGTGTTATTGAATCCTTATTCTTAGATTGAAAATGATACTAAAGCATGAGAGAAACCAAAATGGACTCAAAATCAAGTAACTTGAACTGAAGTGCAAGCTAGTATAAAATAAAATAATGATTGAGAGCCTTCCTCTCATGCGGCAATTTCAGATCTGACCTGCTAGGATACGAATGATTGTCCTTTTAAAATTAGACAAAGAAATCTCAACCATTATCAACTAATTTATTCAATTGTGCGAGGTAGCAATTTCAAGTTTAAGAATGTGTCACATGACCTAATTGGAACATGGAGCGAGTAATTGGCACAATTTATTTTCTACCGGAGGAAAAAAGCTCTGTGAAAGAAAAGAAAGAAAAATATGTTACTAATATTGATTTTGACGACAACCATATAAATATGGATATCAATGATTTTTCAAGTTGTATAAAATATTTTGCAAAATATTATACAGGTTCATACAAAAATAGGATAATCAAGTTTGAAGACTGATCAGTAAAAAGACTAGAAATCAAGATTCAGAGAGGATCAAAATACTTAAAGACTCTTGAGTTTAAAGACGAAGACACGAAGAGTTCAAGACTATAGATCATATAAAATAAACATTGGAATAATTTATCAAAGTCTTTGGATAGCAACCATCTGTTCTTTGAATACTCACTTATCAAATTATATATATATGTATACTATATTAGAGTATAACTTTACAAATATTTCATAAAGAGTTTTATATATTGAAAGTATTTAAAAACTACGTTTAATAGTTTTACAAATTATTAGAATTTTATAAACACTTTAAAAGAATTATTATTTTTCAAAAGTAACATGGATATGTCGACATAGGCTACCTAAGTATGTCGACATATAGACCGTCAGAGAGATGCCTTTTGAATTTTGAATAATTGTGATATTAACTGCATCTCTTCACTGATAGACACATCCTTTCACACACTATACAAAGGGGACTGTTGTGTGATTTGGGCTTCGTATATGAAGGCGTGGATGTGTACTGTGACAGTCAGAGTGCAATTCACTTAGCTGAGTTGAGAAGTTGTTACCTGATTCATCGGTGAAGCTCAAAGGTGAAGCAATCTGGAGCCACGAAACCCTAACCAAGGAGGAGCGACGACGAGAAGGAGGCGATGTCATGTAGTTTGGAGGGTTTGCCGAACTTGGAGCTGATTTGGTTCGATGAAGAGAAGAAGTTCCTTCGGTGCTGATTTGGAAAGCTAGGGCTTCGTTTGGGGTTTAGAAGTGGAGCGGCATTGGTTTAGAGCGGTGAAGAGGAAGACCGAACCAAAGTTTTCGTTCGGTGATCTGGTGATGCCAAACGAAATATCTCATTCGGTATTTGCCGAACGAAGTAGGTGAAGAGGAAGACCGGTCCAGATGTGTGCTGTTTGCCGGACCAGATGCAAATGCCGAACCAGTTGACCGAACCAAACCCCAGAGCTGCTATATAGTAGCCGCCCCTCCTCATTTCTTCACTTTATAAATAGTGGAGCTTCTGGACAACAATATTGAAATTGGTTTCTTACTTGCAATTATTGAAATAGCTTTACTGAACTTACCTCTTTATTGAACAAAAAGTTGGCTCTTTATATAGAGCAGATTACAAACTAGAAACAGAAAAATCAAAGCAAACTTAAAAGCAAAACCTACGTACTCTGTATGAGAATAGGTCACATAACAGACCTAGTTATTGACAACTACTCACTCCTTTATCTTAGGAGCTGATATTTATACCAACTTGAATAATTCAACTTTGACCTACTCGCAACATTCCCTCCCTCAAACTGAATGCACTGAAAGCATTACAGTTAGGACCTTCAAACTCTTGAACCCCAAGCATCCCTCTCAGCTTTTGGAAGACGTCCAACTTGAGTGGTTTAGTCATGATGTCAGCTTCTTGATCTTGAGTTCCACAATGAACCAAACTAATTTCTCCTTCTTTCACCAGATCACGTAAGAAGTGAAATCTGACCTTAATATGTTTAGTCCTGCCATGGAACACCGGATTCCTTGATAGTTTAATTGAAGAACTGTTGTCACAAAAAATGGTTATGCACTTGTGTTGAACTTGATTGAAACTGTTGAGTATTTTCTTCATCCAAAGGCATTGACATGCACAGGCAGATGCAGCAACATACTCGGCCTCGGTTGTAGATAATGTTACAACTGGCTGTTTTTTTGAACCCCATGCGACAGCTGCTTTGCTTATTAGAAACACATAGCCTGACGTGCTTCTTCCACTGTCTATGTCCCCTGCAAAATCACTATCAGTATATGCCTTCATAATGCCTTCATTATCTTCCTTATACATCAGTCCCATCTTTAGAGTGCCCTTAACATACCGTAACACTCTTTTAACAGCCAAAAGATGTGTTTCTTTGGGCTGCGCCATAAATCTGCTCAAGAAGCATACAACGAACATAATATCTGGTCTAGTGGCTGTTAAATACATCAAACTGCTGATCAGTTGTTTATACAAAGATGAATCAGCTGCTTCTCCTTCCATGTCCTTCGAGAGCTTTGTTCCTGGAACAATGGGATTGCTTACCGGATTGCAATTGTCCATCCCAAATCGTGAAAGCACCTCAGCTGCATACTTCCTTTGACATAAAAAAAATCCCTTCTCCGGATTGTTGCACTTCTACACCTAAAAAATAATGCATCTTGCCCAAATCGGTCATGTCAAATTCTTGCTTCATGGAAGCCTTAAACTTCTCACACAAACTTAAGTCGTTTCCTGTGAAAATTAAGTCATCAACATATAGACTAATAATTAAAAATCTTCCCTTAGCGTCATTCTTGGTGAACAAGGTATGTTCATGTACACACTTGCTGAACCCTTCTCTTGTGAAGTACTCTTCAATTTTGCTGTACCAAGCTCTTGGAGCTTGTTTGAGGCCATACAATGCCTTGTTCAATCTATATGCCCTGTGCTCTTCTCCCACTCTTACATAACCCTCTGGTTGTTCAACAAACACCGTCTCTTTTAACACTCCATGAAGAAAGGCGCTTTTGACATCAAGTTGAAATACACTCCACTTTCTTTGCGCAGCCACTGCCAACAACATCCTAATGGTATCCCAACGTGCAACTGGCGCAAAAAACTCTTCATAGTCTTTCCCGTGTCTTTGAGCATAGCCCTTTGCAACAAGTATCGCCTTAAACTTGTCTACTTCTCCTCTTTCATTTACTGGTTTTGTACACTCATTTAACGCCAATTTTCTTCATTCCAACCGGTACATCGACTAGTTCCCAAGTGTTATTCTTTTCAATTGATTTAATTTCAGCATCCATTGCTTCTCTCCACCTTTTCTCTTTTGCAGCCTCCGAATAATTTACAGGATCATCGGCAATGACATGCAAAGCATGATGTTGTAAATCTTCTTCTTCATCCATAAGATTATCTCCACTTACATAATCATGTAAGTATCGAGGTGCCATTCTTTTTCTTCTCCCTTCTTGAACCGGTTGATCCTCAATGTCATTATGTTCCTCATCATCACTTAAAGTTTCAGAAGTTCCATGTTGTGAGCTTGAAGCCTCTTCTAGATTGCTGCTGCTATTATCATAACTTTCTGTAACATCTTCTTCATCAATGATTAGTACATCATTAGCTTCTTCTTCATGACTTCTTTCCCAGTTCCAACTTTGCTCCTCATCAAAGATGACATCCCGACTAACAATAATTTTATTTGTTACAGGATCATACATTTTATAAGCTTTGGAACCTTCACTTATCCCAAGGAAGATACACTTCTGGCCCTTGTCATCGAGCTTCACTCTCCTTTGATCTGATATATGAGCATATCCCACACATCCAAACACCTTAAAATGCTCAACGCTTGGTTTGACATCACTCCATCATTCCTGAGGAGTCTTCTCTTTCACAGCAGAAGTAGGACACCTGTTGAGTATATGTGTGGTCCATTGTGCAGCCTCTCCCCAAAACCTTCTGGGCATTCCTTTTTCATTTAGCAAGCACCCGACCATGTTCATAATGGTTCTATTCTTTCTTTCAGCCACCCCATTCTGCTGTGGTGTATAAGCAGCAGTAAGTTGTTTCTTGATTCCATGAGACGCACAAAATTCATTAAACTCCTTGGAGTTGAACTCCCCTCCACGATCACTTCTTAAGCAACCTATTTTCATTCTTGCTTCATTTTCAACCATCAGCTTGAAACTTTTAAAGTGTGAAAAAGTTTCACTCTTCAAAGATAGGAAATAAGTCCAAGTCCTCCTACTGAAATCGTCAATAAAACTCAATATGTACCTCTTACCTCCAGCTGTATTAGGCTTGATAGGACCACATAAGTCCGTATGTATTAGCTGAAGCTTTCTTGTTGCTCTCCATTTTGCTTCCTTTGGAAAGGTCGCACGATGCTGCTTCCCCTTTGCACATACTTCACAAATTCCACTAGCTTTCTGAATTTCAGGAAGTCCAACCACCATTTGTTTCTTCGATAGGAGTTGTAGTCCTTGTTGATTTAAGTGACCAAATCTTTTGTGCCATAAGTTAGAATCATCAATCGAGACTTGCAGACAAGTAGTTGGTGGAGAGTCAGCTAAAAGAACAAACATTCTACTAGATGTCATGAATGTATGTATGATCAAACCCCATTCCTCATGAAAGATTTTGCAGCTCCCATCTTTGATCAGAATCGATACCCTTCTTTCTTGAAGCTGACCCAGGCTTAGAAGATTTGTTGTCAAATCAGGAACATAATACACACAAGGAACAATATGAGTCCTTCCTTTGATCATCAGCTTCACACTTCCTTGTCCTTGTACTCTCATCCTCGAACTGTTTCCCAATTTAACTGTGTGCATTGTCTTCTCTTCTAGTGTAGTAAACCAACTTCGATCTCCTGTCATGTGATTTGAACAGCCAGAGTCCAAAAACCACACACGATCCCTTTGTGAACCTTCCTTTTCAGCAAAAGCCATAAGCAAAACTTCCTCTTTCTCATCTAGCACTGCATAGTTGGCATTACCCTCCCAACTAGGACATTCTGACTGGTAATGCCCTAGCTTATGACACCTGAAACATTGCACTGTGGCTCTGTTAGAGTTCCTGCCTCGACCTCGTCCTCCTCTATAACTGCCTCTAAATGATCCTCGTCCTCTACCTTCATTTGAGATCTTCAAAACCTGTTCCTCTTCTACATTTCCCTTCATACGTTGTTCCTGAACTAATAGACTGCTCTGCAATTCATCAAGAGTGAGGGTGTCCATGTTATTCGACTCTTCGATTACACACACTACATAGTTGAACTTCATAGTTAGAGACCTTAGAATTTTTTCTGTAATGGCATTCTCTTGAAGTTTGTCACCACAAGCTCTCATCTTCTTTGCTATTGCAAGAGTTCTTGCAAAATAGTTGTTTACAGTTTCACCTTCCTTCATTTGTAGTATCTCATACTCCTTGCGCAAAGCTTGAAGCTGTGCTCTCTTCACCTTGCTTGATCCCTGGAATTTCTGCCTCATGCTTTCCTAGATTTGCTTACTCGTGTCGGTGTTAAGAATTGTTTCAAGAATGTCTCTATCAATGGATTGATAGAGAAAGTTCTTGAGCTTCAAATCTTTCAGTTTCTGTTCGTCGATCACCCTATGTTGTGCCTCGGTAGGTACATCTCCTTCGTGCTTATTGATCCCATTCTCTATGAGATCCCAATATTCTTTGGAACGAATGAAATTCTCCATCAAACGAGCCCAATGGTCGTAATGACCATCGAATCATGGAATAGCAAGGGCAACAAACCCTTTTGCACTGCTGTTGTCTCCCATCTGAACTTCTTGTTCTTAATACTCCTTTCTAAATCAAATCAGACCCTTTGTGATTGGAGCTCTGATACTAATTATTGAAATTGGTTTCTTACTTGCAATTATTGAAATAGCTTTACTGAACTTACCTATTTATTGAACAGAAAGTTGGCTCTTTATATAGAGCAGATTACAAACTAGAAACAGAAAAATCAAAGCAAACTTAAAAGCAAAACCTACGTACTCTGGATGAGAATAGGTCACACAACAGACCTAGTTATTGACAACTACTCACTCCTTTATCTTAGGAGCTGATATGATGTTTTACTGAAAATACTTCAGAATTTATTATTTTTTGGAACTACCATGTTCAGCTGGGAAAGTAATTCTTCTAACAAAATAGGTTTGTGATCTTAAAGATTTCAAGTTCATGGAAATTTATGCATTTAGAAAATCTATAACCAAAAGATAAACCAAGTTTATGGTATATTTATTAGGACTGTTATAATGATGATTGCTGTCAAGTGTGAGGCATCGAACAGTACTTCGAAATTTTGGTGGTACCGCATCGGTGTCAACGGTAACCGAACCGAAACCGAAACTAAGTGAAAAATTGATTTTGGTAAGGGTTTAAAAAATATTCAAAATAAAAATATTAGCTCAAATTGTAGCAAAATCACGAGTGGGAAAAGGGAAAAATTCAAAACAACTCGAATATTATTTCAAATCAGCATTATTATTTAAAAAAGTTGGTTATACAGTTATCGTAGTCATAAGTAGTAAAAATCAGTAATATGTTAACGAAGGACCGAATGCGATATCCGAACATATCAGGATAATATCATGATAATTTTATAATAATTTCGATATGTTTGTAAGTAATTAAGCTATGTAAATTACGATCTTAATAAAAGATTTTACCAATTTAAATAATTGTTAGTGTTAAATTTTGGTGATACAAAATCATAAATAGAAGGAAACAAATATGCAAGAAGGAAAGTAATCACGTTTGTTCATTATGGAAATGAATAAATTATTGGATCGCATTTGCATGAGATGGCAGGAAAATAAATGCATGCGCAAGTTATGAAATAAAATATATGCAAAAGGATATACATATTATTTGTTTCTCAGTAATCGCATTGCTTTGGAATTATTTTCTTCCATCTTTGCTAATTAAAGGAATGAGTGAATTACTTGCTATATTTGCATCATTTGTTACCATTGTAATTTGTCTCCATTATCTTGTTACCATATATTGGTAATTTGATTGATGACTCACATGAATTTAGATTAGTTATAAATTGAGGGTAGACTTAATTGTAAATCTATCCTGGCATTCAGCTAGCGATCTCCAAATAGAGTGTCTCTTCTTGTTAACCCTAAATTAGGGCTTTGGTATTTAAACTCTTATCTTGTAATCTCTTGTAACTCTCTCATGTGGAATAAAATCTTTCCTTTGAACTGGACGTACACTCCCTTGATGATAGTGGAACCAGTATAAATATTGTGCGTCTCTTTTCTTCTTTATAGTTATTTGCTATTTATTTGGAGTAATAGAATAATTGCTGCTAGATTAAGTGATGTTCAAATTGGCAAATCTAGATCATGTTTATTGTTTTTCCACATTTGTGCAATTTTTGCACAACAGTTAGATTGTTCGGTACTATTTCTACACAAAGAATACATTTGTACTAGTGGTTTTTGTCAAACAATATGAGATATTTATGTACTTTTTCTATTAAATCATGATATTTCACTATCATCACGGATATTTGCACAAAATATCAGTCTAATATCATTGATTTATCAGACAATATGATCAATATATCGCAAAAATATCATCAATCGTTATTTTAATCGTTATTTTAATAAAATATGGATTTGAGTTCAATAAGCAACTTATCGAAGATATTATCTACTCAGCTGTGATCATAATTGACTCTTTTATGTCAAGGACCACCATCACTAACTCAAGTGACAAATAGTATGGTGTTCTAAACTAAGATTTTATAGGTTATGAGTTTGAATTTCCGACACATCAAAATGAGCATTCTGTTTGAATAAAATACCACTTTTATTCTCAATTTTTTTGACTCTTTCATTGATATTTGCATAATATATCAATGTAATATCATTGACATATTAGCAAATTTAGTTTTATATATATAAAATAATACGTTGTTTGTAAAATATTAAATTTTGGCTATTTATATTCATAATTTTTGTTAATTAATAGATAAAAGTGTACAACATTTTGGGTTGAAATATTTTTCTTTTATATATTATTACATTTTTAAGGCAAATGTTAATTCTTTTTGAATTTTTATTATAAAATAAAATTATTAAGGTATAAAATAGTGGATTAAAATCAATTTTGTTCTTACATAATTAAACTATTTATGTATGACATAATTAACATATTTTTCGCTTAACATATCCTTTAGTAATTAAACAAATGTTTTGTTTATCACTTTGATAATATCATGTACTTATTTTTGATATATATTTTGCTATTTGTTGCAAGAACTTTACCTGCATAAAAATATATTGACTAATTATTATTCACATAGATTTTTAGGTACTTTCCTCATTCTCACTACTGAAAATAGAAGCATTAGATGCCTTCAGTTACAGGCCGAATAATATATGAGCCCCTATTATTGATTAATTAGAGGCAAAATTGAATTTAGCCCGTATCATCATTTGTAGAGGCAAATAATATGCCCTCCACTGAAAAATAAGATTTACCCCTTTCTCTTAGGTTGCCAAGCGAACAAACCATCCTCTCCTTGAAATCATTTCCCCAATTTCACAAACCCTAAATTTATTTTTCCCTGAAATAAATGCAATTTCTTACTCGATCTCTTCCTCTTTTGATTAGATGCACGCCTCCTAATGCCGATTCAAAGTTACAACCACCTTCATTTTACTAGATAGAATTCCAAACATCTACATCATCTCATGGCACAATGCCGATCGTTGAACTTCTCATCTATAGATCTGTTACGGCAAGTAGAGCATCACATTTGAAACCAAAAGCCAGTTGTACCCATCTGGAATCAGAAGCTGATCCTAATCAGTGTTTATTTTTGCACTCATCTGGAATCAGAATCTTATCTCAGTCGGTATTAACTTTTTTGGTTTATCTCTATTATTATCCCTGATTTTACAATCTTTTACAACACACTTTAATGTTAAACGTGAAGATTGAACGATAACTGGATGAAGGGTATATGTTATTTTGTTTGTTATTTGATCAAATTTGTATTATTATTTTTGATATTCACGACAAATTTGCAAGCGCTTAAGAATCCATCAATGGTCACACTGTTACCTACAGGGCATGGTCTAAGTTGTGCTAAATTAGGAATATAATTGGTAATCAATTGTAAATTTAGACTTCCATATTTAGATCCATCCGACTTTATGTAAATTTTACGCTGAATTGCAAGTATAAGGTAGTCTGAGATCTATCAATGAAATGAAGTTGATTGGATGTTTGAATATGACATCTATGAAATCTGAAGCTTTTATTTTGGTTCAAAAGGAATTTAAAAGTGCATTCATTATTGTTCTTATTTGTGAACTTGTAATCAAATTAATGTGATTCGTTTTTCATTAAAATTAAAAAGAACTGTAGTGTGTTCTATGCTATATATTGATATAAATTGAGTGGAATGTTTCCATATTACATTTTTTTCCTTCGTTGAAAGCAAATTCAATATAAACTTTTCTTCTCAAATTGTAGGTAGTAGGTTAGTTTTTTATGAAATGGAAGGCGATATTTATACCGAAAGTGATTTCCTAATCAACTTCTTTAGAAATTATCTCTTTGCAATTTTAAAGCTATAGTCATAGTGACTCTCCAAATATATTTTTTTGAAGGCGTATATGATCCATCAGTTTGAGCAAATGAAGAAGATACTGAAAATGAACAAACTGCTAGTGCATCATGACCAATAACATCTATCACATTTATCAATGCATATACTAGGTACGAATCATGTTTTTCTTAATTACTATTATATAAGCATATAGTGATTTTTTTTCTAAACCAAAATATACATCCAAAATCACACTTGCTCTTTTATTCTGAGAATGCAATTTGTCCTTGCTCATTGAGCCAATCACTTCAGGTATTTATATATTATGTTTCCAAATAGATATCAGTGTGTACTAAAACTATGGTAGACTATGATACTCTTTTTCTCATAAGGAATAAAATTGGTTAATTTTAAGAAAGGCTTAGTGGGCTATTATGCTCAGTTGCTCATGGACCATCATTTAAAGTTGGAATTGTTCTTGTCCTTGCTACTGGAATAGTTGAGATAAGGTATGAATATGATTAATATCTTAATAGTTGATAATTCACCAATGAATATGCATTGTTTTGTCTTATATCACAAAGACTTTTTGAAACACATGTGCAAATATTGATATAATTTAAGATATAAAATTTGGATGGATTGCACATCTATCTATTACTAATGATAGCCTTTTTGTTGAACATATATTATGCAATGTAGAAGATGTAGGAGCATTTCCCTCAATTTACAGTAGGTTTGAGAATTTTTTTTCCTTTAATAAGATATTAATCACTACTAGTGTTATGCATGCAAGATAAATGATTGATATATGATCATTTTTTCCTTTGCCATGTATATCAAGACATTAAACATAGTCAACATGCTTAGTTAGAGAACAAGTTGAGAATGCAACATAGATGGAAATGGTCATCCAAAGTGAGTAAGATATTTATCCAACAACATACTTTTAAGGATGTAATTCATTGCACTCTTTTAGTTATCCTTGTATATTTTTGTGATGTTGTTTATCTTTTATTTCATGATGAGTTAGGTTCAAAATAATTAAAGTGATGTCGAAAAGGAAGTGACCTTAGGTTGAAAGGGACATCAAAAATTAATTGATATTTTGTTAAGAAGGCCGTTATAATTAAATTATAATATATTGATATGTTTTATAATTATGAACCATCTAGGCTAGAATTTATTGAATATCTCTCGTGTGATATATTTAGTTTTTGTTTCTATTTGGATTGTAAACCTCTATTATGATAGTAAGGATGCATATACTTGTAATTTTCTAGTCCTACACTTGTTGTATTTGTTAATTTGGGTGTTTCTTAGTGATCGTGATCATGCAAAATTAAATGGTCGAGTAACGGATAGCCTACTTTGATTCTAGATGAACAAAATCAAGATTCTCACTTAAGAATGGTTGAATTTGCATCCAAAAAGATTGCTCAATGCTCATAGTGGACAAGGTATGTTTTTTTTCGTCATTGATTACTCCATTTATAAAATATTCCATGCTTTTTTAGTGTCTTACTAGCATGTAGGCACATGCACAAACATGATTTGCTTTGATTAGATAGAATGCGAATACTATAATTTAACCTGTGTCCATTTTTCCTTAGTTCAGTTTTACAAATGCAGTAATATTATAAATTCGAGTTTATAATGTTACTATGTAGAAAAAAATACAAGGTGCTTAATATATTTATTTACATTTTGTTTACCTTAAGCAAGTTTTATTAAATAACAAATATGTAAAGATTTAATAATCTATTAAACTATAAAGCAAGATTTGGTCCCTGCTTATGTGTCACTCTAAAGTCGTTTTCATGTTTCTCTAGCTTCTTAGCATCTCCATGAATTTACTAAACAGCTCCTCGCAGTTTTAAATTTTTGCTACTTTCCACGATCTCGTACTATAGAGCGGTAGTAGTTACTTCTTCTACCAAATGGTTCCTACATTTTCTTTTGATGCATCGCACACATTTTCCCATTTTCAAAATTTAGTCCATTTTTTCTCTTATTTTCTTCTCCTGAAATTCTAGAATATATTATCCTTCCTCACCATCTGTTCTTATTTTCCATAGATTGCTACGTATTGTTTTGGGATGATTATTCAATTATCAGATGAGACAATGGACTCCTGGATTCGTTTCATATTAGAATGTGAAGAAAAAGATTCCAATGTTTACATATTCTCGACATTCTCCATTTGCCAATAGCACAAGCGTTTCATTTTTGGGTATATTTTTGAAAAAACAATTCCCTCATCTCAAAAATTGATTTCCAACTCATCTATGGATAATTGATCTCTTTAAAGGTCAAACCATCTGGCATCATCTTTACTATAACTTTTTTCATTATTCTTGGATATAAGCACTTCATTTCAAAGTCGATGGCATATACACATAATCGCTTAAAATAAAATATGAAATGACTTTGTATATTATAACTAATAATTAGTAATGCATACAAGTTTAGATGATAAAAGTTTCGGTGTAGCTTTACGATAAGACAGACAACGCATCATGTTTTCCATATCCAATATTTTACATTTTACCATGCGCTATAGCGGCCTAAATGGAGAAAAGCTCCTTTCACCAATTCCCAATCCACATGCATGTTACTATTGCAATCTAGCATTTTAGTTTTCTTCTGGGCATAAACTACTTGCTGCCGCGCTCTATTTTTTGTGGCTTTCAGGTCTAGTTCGCGCAGAATAATGATGATAATTCATTATCATAACAAGTTTATAAGTCATATAACACCATCTGATGTCATTATAGCTATAGAATTATTCTCAATGGAAAATGATGTAATCTTATTATCACACATGATTGTCTCATTTTGGGTATTTGTTGTTTTTTATTTGAAGCAGAAACTCAATTTTTTACTCCTTTCAAAAGATGTGATGATGAGCTAGCATGATCTTGGATTTTGTTTTTTGATGCTTTATGAAATTTTTCCTTTTTTAAATTAATATTTTGTATACAAATTATTGTTGGTTTCTCATGTGGTTCAACATTTAATATTCTGTCTTTATGGTATTGCACGAACCATTACATCACACACTTTGCTTTTAAACTTGCATGTGTCTGTAACTGTGCATAAGCCACTCCTTAACATGGTTCTACATAATTTCTTAAATTTCTAATTTGTACATGTTGTGTGCTTCTAGACTACTCTGAAAGCTTGTCATTGCTATAAAGTTCTTCGTTGAATACTTTTAAAGGACGGGCAGGTATGATATCATTTTTTATGAACGACGTCTCTTGAATTTTCGCTTAATGTTGTTTATGCCCTTATGCGCTGCTTAATTTTTTAGCATACATTACTCGTATCAATATAAAGTTATGTAAAGAGATTATATTAAGTGCGTTATCTCTGTATGCACAAATTGTTTGCAACGAAGTAAAATTTAACTTTGAAGTTAACATATAAATTTATAGGTCGCAAAAACTGGATTTGACTTTCGCTACATTAATAGTAAGCATACTTCGGTTCGGTAGAAACTATGCACATTTTCAAATAAATATGATCATATCTTAATGCAAAAAACTACTTTCCATCCGTCGGCCCATATAATAGAAAATGAGGAAATTTTGTTGAGGAATGTGGCTTTTTTGCAATAACTTCATTTTATTTTATTTTAAAAATAATACAGTTTTTGCTTAGTAGTGCTTAACCATTGCTTATATTTAGGCGAACCGTAGATAAGTACCAACTAAGCGCGCTTAAGCACTTATTGCTTAATTCTATTACTTTTTAAAAAATAAAGCGTTGTACATTCATTTAACGCTGCTTAAGCGACACTTAAACGTGCTTTTCATCCCAAAGGCCTAGACAAATTCATGAAGTAGTAATGTCTTACCATTTTCCTAGGTATAATATAATCTTTCTTGGTAAATTTTTTAACTCTTTTATCTTAGATGCTCGTTTTTGGTGCACACAAAGGACTAGTTTTTTTTTCTATTGTCCCTTTTTAAATCAAATCCTACTTTGGTACTTACTAGAAATTAAAAAAACATGTTCCTCTTGCTTTCTCGAATCAGTTAAGCTATACTATTGTATAGTTTAGTACTTTGATACATATGATGAACATGTAAAATTAGAATAGTCAATAGTTTTCTTATTTAAGATGCAAACCAAAATAATAATAAAATATAAGGTGAAATAACATCTATTTTACAGTGATAGCACTTTGAATCTATTATTGTTTAGCTTCGAAATGCTATAATTTCATTACAGATACTATATTTTTGTTCATACATTAAAATCTTATTTCTGATGCTAAGCTTGGATTTTAATGCAAAGATATGTGAATTAGTGAGAATATAACTTCATTGCAAATTTTCTTCAGGTTACACAGGTGGAGGAACTATTAGGCATCTTGAGCTTGAATGGTTGGCTGGCACGACCATCATGGAGATCCATTGATGCAAGTGTCATTTTTGGTAGTTTTAAAATTGAATGATACATGTATGCATTTCAATAAGACCCAGGTTCGATTTCTACCATACGCTTCTCTATCCTATATAAATTTACCCGGGGGTATGGGGGCTTGGATCAACGGACGGCTTTACTATACCCTCCTCAAGAGTTTACCGGCCCGCCGGGTTCTCTTGGGTTTTCAAAATAATAATAATAATAATAATAATAATAATAATAATAATAATTAATTTTGTGTTGTAATATGATAACCACGTTTTGTCAGAATGTGCATATTGTAATGTCAATTGGATGGTAAATTTATATTAGCAGTATATTATTTATTTTTATTTAACCTTATGTTGTTTGGTCTAAATTAAGTAGAAAGTTATGTATTTGGATATAATTAATTGATATATTTGTTTATGAGAATTGACAATAGAGGCAGATGTAAGTGGCTCTATATTTAGAGTCCTATGTGGCATGTATGCTAGTAGGGGCAAAATGAATGTCCTATTTGCCTCTATTTATCATTAGGGACTTTGCTTTTAGAGGCAAATACTAATTTGCCTCTCTTGTTATTAGGGGCATTTTATTTAATTTTTGTGCCTCTATATAAATTTTTGAAGGCGTTTACAATTGCCTCTACTATCATTTGTTTTGGTAGTGTCTTTAAAGTGATATTTGAAACTCAGTCTATATATTGTTTATCTTTTAAACAAATATACCAAAAGCTAAATATTAATTCTAAAGTCTATACATAAAGGTTTATCTATAAAATCTACAAAAGCGTTAACTTCAAAATTAATTAAGAATATCAACTTTCATTTGTTTGCTTAACATATATTAAATTTAAAAAATAATGAATCAATATGTAACCCATTTTTATAAACAAAAAAGACAAAAAAAAATTTAATATACAAAATTACAAATACATAAATCTCATTAAAAAATTACGTATTTCGATAAATAGGAAGTTCGGTTTATAGCTCATCTTAACAAATTCACGATACATTGACGTATTGCATAATGAATTCCATTCTTTAAAAGTATATATTAAATTATTTTTTAACCACATATAGTGTGCAACACACAGATTACACACTAATAGATAATGAAAGCATCAATATTTATCTTGAATTCCAATAATATCCTTAGGTTTTGAGAGGTACAGGAGCATGTTAGGAATACATTAAAAGTATTCCAAATCAAATCTATTATCTATTCTCTCTTTTTTAAATAATGATATTAGAAACAATTTTATAATTTGAAACACCTTTAGAGCGTATCAAAGTTTTGATCTAACTGAAAATGAGAGACATGTAATGGTTCAAATTTCATTTTGATGTATTGGTTTGAGTTTGTTTCTGATACTATATTGATCCAAACAATATTAGGGATTGCTCTTTGTTATTGCAAAGACAATTAGTATGATGAGAATGTGATGCTGGAGGTCATATAATCAGTAGACTTGGATAGCTTTATACATATACATATACATGTGTGTGTGCGCGCGCGTGTTTGTGTGTGTATGTATATTTATAATGATAATCTAATGGGGGATTTTTGCACTATTATAAATAAAAAAACTTATTAGTTAAAAAGATTGAGAAACATTTAACAATCCTTTTGCATATGCTAAACCTTTATGGTCCCTTTCCCCTTGAATCAATGAATACAAAAAACAAGGATTCAGGTGTTCCTATGTACAATATGTAGAAAATTAAAATTTCATCTTTCGATTTGATCTGTAGTCATACTTTGTGACATTAATTGTTTATTTTCATTTTAAGTCCTTGTTTTAGAAGCTGCTTAAGTAGAAGAAGGAAAACGAGATATGTTAATATAATGAAAAATTATGGCAACTTCACGGTTTGATAAATAAGAATTTCTTTTGGTGCTTCTGAAACTTTGTAATTAAATCAGACCTTAACAGCAAAAATACACTCAGAGATGACTCACATCATGGGCGACTATAAAATTATGAACCACCTAAAATTGTTGCACCTAGATGAGTTTATATTAATATAGTAGGTCAATATCAAACATCATAATTCCGAGGCTACTGATCCACCGGTGTCATTATAGTTTAGCAGGAATGATGAGTCTTTTACATACAACACTAATAGGATTGTTTTGCTTTATGGTATTGTGCATGCAAATAGTTAAAGACAATAATTGTGCATTTACTTATCCAAACACTTCATGTACATGTTTTTTTGAGATTCTTTTACGAATACCCTCCGTTTGTCTTGTAAGCATCCAGATGTCTGACGTTTGAACCAAACATCTTTAGAAGCATATTCTAGGCCCCCTAGGCAAATGGTTCTTAACAATTTATATTTTATACCCGATAACAAATGAGGTGTTAGCTCATATATGTCTTGACGTTTGAACCAAACATCTTTAGAAGCATAGTCTAGACCCCCTAGACAAGTGGTTCTTAACAATTTATACCCGATAACAAATGAGGTGTTAGCTCATATAAAGTTGATTTGTTCATCAGCAAGAACATTTACCTCTGAGTTGAGTGTGGATTTTTTGTCATAAACTCATTGCTTGCTTATTTTCTTTTTCATGAGCAATGCTATTAGACATATTAGTTTATTGGTGATTCTTTATTCATGAGATGCTGAATAAAAGCTGTACCTTATGGTCACCAATCATGATCTTGCTCTGTCGTTTCAGGCTGTAAACTAGTACTTTTCAGTCTGACCATAGCTGGTTTGAATAAAAAAACGTACTTTTAGCTTAATCAACCGAAGCTTTCAGTTTTCTACAATAATTACGTTATTTGAATAGCCCTCAAATGGATGCATTTGTCTAACACCTACCCATCATTCAATAAATAAGGATAACATTGTTAAAAATATCATGTGTCTTTTACTGTTAAATGTGTGCTAACATTATTTATCAATATCATTTGTTTTTTCACTGTCGTTATTTGCTCAGAAGACTATCAGTCAGATATCCTCTTGCTCAATTCCTTTCAATTATTTGTAGGTTGATTTCCTCCCAAGTGTGGCTATGAATTTCATAACTACCATTAGCTTCTTATTCATCATCATATTTTCCTAATAATTGCAGCTTCAAGCAATGAAAACTTCATTTTCAATGGATTCACCAACTCTAATTTAAGCCTTGATGGCTTTGCATCAATAACATCTGATGGTGTTCTTGCCATAACAAATGGAACGAGTAAAACAATGGGCCATGCTTTTCTTCCATATGCTCTTAATTTCAAGTCCTGCAGAGGCAAAACACGCTCATTTTCAACCACTTTTGTGCTTGCAATAGCTTCTGAAGCATCATATATTAGTGGTCATGGCATGGCTTTTGTTATTTCTAAAAGCACAAACTTTTCAACCGCTTTAACCGACCAGTACCTGGGACTTTTTAATGTGAAAACTAATGGCATTGCTGAAAATCATATTTTTGCTATTGAGTTTGATACACTTATGAACGCTGGCTTCCATGATATTGATGATAACCATGTTGGAATAGATGTTAACAGCTTGACCTCAATAGCTTCACATACTGCATGTTATTATGATGATGATACTAGTTTGTGACGCAGCGTACTGGATGACACGATTCACGAATGGATGAATTCGCGGAAAATAAATCGATGAAACAATATGAATCGATGAATTAAAGATACCCAAGTGCCCAAATCCGTTGATCTCTCGAGATACCGGATTCTAGCTATCTTCAACACATTGATCGCGCACGATACCGCGTTAGAAGATCTACGATTCTTCGACGTTGATCTCGCGCACGAGATTCCGTGAATCGGCTTCAAGTTCGTTGATTCGAGCACACTCGAATAACCGAAGATGGAGAAAGGAGATAACACTCAACTTCCAATTTTAACGGTGGCACAAAGCACAAACCAAATTTTATTCAAAAATCAACTCCCTTTACAAATGACAACACACCCCTATTTACAGGGAAAGTTACAACACACACACGACTTAACAATTTACAACATCATATGACTTAACAATACACGAGTTACAACATACGACTTACAACAATGCGACTTAACAAATACAACACCAATGACTTAAGAAAAGTGGTACAACAACTACAACAAGTTAGAATTTCTGAGAATTGTAACAGATATGAAAAGAAATGATATTTGTCTTTATTTCAGAAATACTCAGTAGTACAAATGAAATGTAGAACAGATTATTTATACAAGTATTCTTGGGCTTAATATAAAAGAGCCCATGATCCGAAAATACAAAAGGAAATGATGGCAGCCCTTGGATGGCTTGTATGGCTGAGATGAAATAGGCTGAGGGATGCGAATTGCAATATATCCAACGGAAAGATGAAAGCACACTTCACATTATCTTTTACTCCCCCCCTCAAACCCAATTAGGTTTAGGGTTTGCGAGATGAGATAAAAATATGGCGGCGCCTCCTTTGAGAGAGATGCGACTCGGCGATTTAGTAGCTTAGACATTATTCTGGTATGAAAACAACTCTTTGAGATCTCTGGTGTGGATCGACAGTATCAACGTTGAGTTCCTCTCTAAGTTTCGAGAAGTTGAATTTCGTCAAAGGTTTAGTAAGTATATCTGCTTTTTGGTGAGTAGACGGTATGTACCCGACTTTTAGCTTCTCTTTAATCACCTGTTCTCTTATGAAGTATAGATCCAGTTCTATGTGTTTTGTCTTAGAATGAAGAACTGGGTTGGATGATAAAGATATAGTGCTCACGTTATCACACCAGATTGTTGCCTTTTTGTTAGAAACAATGTTTAGCTCACTTAAAAGTGATTCTACCCACATCACTTCCGCTGTTGCACTAGCCACACTCCGAAATTCAGCCTCAGTGCTGGATCTCGATACGGTGCTTTGCTTCTTTGCACTCCATGATATAGGGTTTTTCCCTAAGTAAATGCAATAGCCTGAAGTAGATTTGCGGTCATCAGTGTCTGTGCCCCAATCTGCGTCAGCGTATGCATTTATGTTGAATGATTGACTTGATTTTAGGATGAGTCCATGATTGATAGTACCCTTGAGATATCTGAGTATCATTTTAACAGCTTTCCAGTGATTGTCTAGGGGATTTTGCATATACTGACTGACTTTGTTGACGCTAAATGAAATGTCAGGTCTTGTGATAGTCACATATTGGAGTGCACCAACTATACTCCTATACTGCTTTATATTTTGAATTGCTTCCCCCTTATATTTTGATAGTTGATGATTTGTAATCATAGGAGTTGGTAGTATGTTAGCTTTATCCATTTTTGCTCTTGAAAGTATGTCTGCAATGTATTTTCTTTGATTGAGATGCATCTCTGATGTTCCATATCTCTGTACTTCAATTCCCAAAAAGTAGTTCAGATCACCTAGATCTTTAACAGAAAATTCTGAATTGAGCATTGCAGTAACTTTCTTAATTTCTAATTCACTACTTCCTGTAATGATAAAATCATCAACATAGATCAAAATATAAGTGGTAGCAATATCATTAATTTTAGTAAATATAGAGTTGTCAGATTTCAGAGATTTGTAGCCAAATTTTACTAGAGTTGATTTGAGTTTTTCAAACCAGACTCTTGGTGCTTGCTTTAACCCATAGATGGTCTTGTTGAGTTTGCACACCATTTCTTTGCTTGAACTGTGAGTAAATCCTTCTGGTTGCTCCATAAATACTTCTTCCTGTAATACACCATTTAAAAAGGCATTATTCACATCTAATTGCCTGATGCTCCAATTTCTACTTAAAGCAATTGTTAGTATAATCCTGATAGATGAAGGCTTCACAACAGGGGAAAATGTTTCAGAAAAATCAAACCCATACTGTTGTGAATATCCCTTTGCAACTAACCTTGCTTTATGTTTAGAAATTGAACCATCAACATTTTTCTTTAATTTGAATGTCCATCTACACCCAACAATATTTTTGTTTTCTGGTCTTTTGACAAGAACCCAGGTTCCCTTGTTAACTAGATCATTATATTCCTCTTGCATAGCAGTTCTCCATTTATTATTTTGAGCAGCTTCTATGTAAGAGGATGGTTCTTCTTGATTTATGGTGGTGTTGATGATTTTTGGTTTATGTATACCACACTTTTCTCTTGTTAGCATTGGATGAATATTGTCATTATTTCTGATAATGTTGTCTGAATTATTTTCAGAGTTGTTATGAGCCGTAGAGCCACTGCTAGCATCTTGATTGTTGCTAATCTCTTGATTATCATCCTTGCTGCTGATCTCCTGACCTTGAGTACTTTGATTGTTGTTATCACCTTCCCAATTATCTTGCCCTTGACCTGGTTCCCTAGTGGGCATGGTGAGTTGGGGGCTGATGGTTGTGCCTTTACTTGTAGGCTGAGTTGAGGGTGCAACTTTGATCTCATCAGGTAGATCAGGTATAGTAAGCTTTGCATTTCTTACTTTTTCAGTGGTTTTAATATCAGTGTTGCTATATGGATATACATGTTCATTAAATCTTACATGTCTGGAAATATATATCTTCCCTTTATTGTCAAGACATCTGTATCCTTTCTGGTTGTTACAGTAGCCTAAGAAAGTACATGATTTAGATCTGAAATCTAATTTGTGAGTATTATAAGGTCTTAAGCATGGAAAACATTGACAACCAAACACCTTTAGGTGTTTATAATCTGGTTTGACCTTAGTTAGCACCTCTTGTGGACATTTGAACTTGAGATTCTTAGTTGGTAGTAGATTTATCAAATGTACAGCAGTATTAAATGCTTCTGGCCAGAATTTTAAAGGCATAGAAGCCTGTGCTAATAAGGTCAGACCAGTTTCGACAATATGTCTGTGTTTCCTTTCAATGATTTCATTTTGTTCTGAAGTATATGGACATGTAGTCCTGTGATTAATCCCTTTTTTTTCAAAGAAGATTTTTTGTGGTAAAAATTCCTTTCCACCATCAGATTGAAAGGTACAGACATGATTTCCAGTCATGTTTTCAACCTTGTTAATAAATTGCATAACTATATTACTAGCTTCTGATTTTGATTTTAGCATGTAAATCCATACAAATCTAGAGTAGGCATCTATAAAAGATATATAATATTTGTAGCCATAGTCAGAACTAATAGGAGCTGGACCCCATAGATCACTAGCAATTAATTCAAGAGGTTTTGTGTAGTTAGTATGTGAATCTGGAAATGCAAGTTTATGACTTTTTCCCAATTGGCAATAAGCACATATATATGAGTCAGAAATATTACTAAAGGGAATGTTATTACTAGTCATAACATGTTTTACAATCTTAGCACTGGGGTGTCCCAGTTTATAGTGCCATAGATCAAAAATACTATTGTTCATGACATTCATTATACAGTAATTCTCTTTGTTTTCAGAAATGTTTGAATTACAGAAATCAAATTTATACAACCCGTTGTTTTCTTTACCCTGCAAAATGATTTCTCGAGTTAGTATATCTTTAACTATGCAATTATTTGGATAGAATTCAAAAAAGACATTGTTGTCTTTTGCGAATTGGGAAACACTCATTAAATTTCTTTTAATTGAAGGAACCCTCAATAAGTTTTTTAGAAATAATTTATTGGGTCCATTTATGCTTGCATTTCCAGTATGTGTAATGTGCACAGTTTTACCATTGCCAACAAGAAGATTTTGTGTACCTTTATATTCCTTGTTGCCCAAGTTTAAGTTGCTGAGATTGTTGGTCACGTGATTGGTTGCTCCTGAGTCTGGGTACCAGCAATCATCATCATCTGCTGTAGCAGTCTCAGTGTTAAGAATCTCTACTTGACCATTGTTGTTGTCTTTGGGCCTATCTACTGTATTGATGTTAGTATTGCTATTTTGTTGTGATGGAGTAAAGTTCTTGTTGAATCTGAAATAGCATTTATTTGCTCCATGACCATATCTTTCACAAATTTGACACCTTATTTTATTGTTGTTGTTGTTGCTCCTGCCACCTCTTCTTCCAATGTTGGATGGTCCCCCTCTCTGATGGCTGTTGAACTGACCTCTTCCTTGGCTTTGTTTGCCTTTGTTGTAAGTATAGTTGACAGATATGTCTGAACTTACTGTTTTTCCATGTTCTATTCTACCTTCATGTGATAAGAGAGTAGAATAGACGAATTGTAGTGAGGGAGTAGGTTCCATGGTAGATATGATTGCCACAACAGCTTCATATTCGCTATCTTGACCACTGATTATGTATAAAACATGTTCTGAATCAGAAATTCTATGTCCTGCAGAGGCTAGTTGATCACATAAATTTTTGACTTTGAGTAGATATTCATTCATGGTCATTTCATTCTTCCTAATGCTCTGTAATTGCCTTCTATGATGCATGATTCTTGCAGATGACTGAGATGTGAAATTTCTTTCAATAGTTTCCCATACTTCTTGAGCAGTTTTACAGCCTATAAGCTGTGGTAGAATGGATGCACTTACATATGACATCATCCAGGCACAGACGATACTGTCTTGTCTCTGGTGTGCTGTAAATTCTTGATTTAACACCAATTTGTCTTCATTGTCTTTGACAAATTTTGGTGGTGTGTTTTTAGTACCAAGAATATAGTCCTCTAATCCATAACCTCTAATAGATGTCTCTACTTGTAATTTCCAGATCAAGAAGTTGGTTTCATCCAGTTGGATGGAGAGCAGTTGACTCTGAGGTTTGATGGTGGTTTTCATCAGATTATCTACAGGATCTGATTGAGTTCGACTGGGAGAAACTCTTGTGCTGGACATTTGAGGGCTTGTGGCTTCATCTTGACTCATGATGAAAGATGACTGATGTCAGAAAAACAGGTATAATGATTCAAACCTGAGAATCTTGAATTAGGAATAAAAGAGAAAGTTATGAAGTTGAATCTTGATGTTGTCTTGAGAGCTTAAATGATGATTTTTTGAGAGACTCTCTGATGAGTTTTCTTGATGCACTTGTATTCAACTGAAACTTTTTCTTGAATTTCTTGATCGGTTTTCAACAGTTTGAGATCTTTATACCACCAAGCTTTCGGTGGAGTTCAGATGCAGCCAGATAGATTAACTGGCGAGGCACTGATCTCTGGTGATTTCAGCAACTCTCAAATGAGAAGATGCTGAATCTTTTATGAGAGGAGTCCAAATGATGATGCTTAATCTGATGGATGAAGTTCTCTGATTGTCTGGTGCAGTTAGCACATAACAATGCTCTGATACCAAGTTAGAATTTCTGAGAATTGTAACAGATATGAAAAGAAATGATATTTGTCTTTATTTCAGAAATACTCAGTAGTACAAATGAAATGTAGAACAGATTATTTATACAAGTATTCTTGGGCTTAATATAAAAGAGCCCATGATCTGAAAATACAAAAGGAAATGATGGCAGCCCTTGGATGGCTTGTATGGCTGAGATGAAATAGGCTGAGGGATGCGGATTGCAATATATCCAACGGAAAGATGAAAGCACACTTCACATTATCTTTTACTTACAACATACGACTTACAACAATGCGACTTAACAAATACAACACCAATGACTTAAGAAAAGTGGTACAACAACTACAACACAAACGACATATGAAAACAAAATACAGACGACTTAACAAGGCATCAGGAGCGACTCAACGGAACATGTCAGCGACATAAGCAATTCTGGAGCGGCTTCGACATAAGGCTTCTCGCGACCTAAGGAATCAACGTCCTAAGGAATTCGCGACATAAACTTCAACGACCTAACTTCAGCGACCTAAGGAAGCTCGTCCGCGACCTAACTTCAGCGACCTAAGGAAGCTCTGGAAGCGACTTACGAATTTCTCGTTCGCGACTTAGGGTTTCTCGTTCGCGACTTAGGAATTGGCAGCGACATAACTTCGTTCGCGACCTAAGGTGCACGGCAGCGACCTAGGGTGGCTTCAACCTACTGGAGCGCGACATACGGAAGATCGCGAGTTAAACTGGAACGACTTAGTGGAATTCGCGACTTAGAAGCTTGAGCGATCTAGGGCTTCGGCGATTTGGGCTTCTTCGCCTTCGCGACCTAGGGCAGCGCGATTAAGGAACGCGACTTAAGGTAAGTCGTTCATCATCTTCATCTCGCGCTGCATCAGTTTGTTTACTGATCTGACTTTAAGAAGTGGGCAACCGATGCAAGTGTGGGTTGATTTTGATGGGAGAAGTATGCAGCTTTATGTTACTATGTCTCCTTTGGAAATGGCCAAACCTAAAAAGCCACTTGCATCTAGCGTTGTTAACCTTACGAATGTCATCACAAATTCTACCATGCATGTTGGTTTTTCTTCAACTACTGGTTCCTTTCGCTTCCATCATTTTGTTTCTGGATGGAGTTCTAAAATGAATGATGTGGCGGATGCACTCGACTACACAAAACTTCCTTCAATTCCTAGAATTGGACCAAAAAGAAACAAACATGTTCTGCTTATATTACTTCCTATAGTTTCTTGTTTAGTGGTGTTGTTGATTTTTCTTGCATCTGCATTGCTAGTGCAAAGAAGATTGAAATATGCTGAGTTAGTCGAGGATTGGGAGCTTGAATTTAGGCCTCATAGATTTTCGTACAAAGATTTATTCCAAGCAACAAAAGGGTTTAACGAAAAAGATCTATTAGGCATCGGAGGTTTTGGCAGAGTTTACAAAGGTGTTTTGCCAAAATCAGGCATAGAAGTTGCGGTGAAGAAAGTATCGTACGAATCAACGAACGGCATGAAGCAGTTTGTTGCTGAAATCGTCAGCATCGGTCAGCTATCTCACCGTAACCTCATTCAACTTTTTGGCTACTGTAGGAGAAAAGGAGAACTGCTTTTAGTCTACGATTTCATGCCCAATGGCAGCCTCGATAGATTCTTATACGATCAATCAAAACCAAGTCTAAACTGGGCACGACGATTTCATATTATTAAAGGAGTGGCAGCTGGTCTTTTATACTTGCATGAAGGCTGGGAGCAAGTTGTAATACACAGAGATATTAAAGCAGGCAATGTTTTGTTAGATAAAGAAATGAATGGGAAGCTTGGAGATTTCGGGTTAGCAAAATTATATGACCATGGTGCTGATTTGCAAACCACTCATGTAGTTGGAACTCTAGGCTATCTTGCACCTGAACTTGTAGCAAATGGAATGGCAACTGCTGCAACTGATACATATGCTTTCGGTGTATTTCTTCTTGAAGTGGCTTGCGGAAGGAGGCCTAACCCTACTGTACAAGGAGAAAATATAGTGCTAATGGATTGGGTGTTAGAAAATTATCAAAGAGGGCAGCTTCCCAAAACGTTCGACCCAAGATTGCAAGACAAGGACTGTGAGTACGAAGTTGAGTCGGTTCTGAAGCTTGGGCTGTTATGTTTAAACCATATTCCTCAAGCTAGGCCTACTATGCGACAAGTGGTGCAGTTTCTCGAGGGTGGTGCAACTCTTCCTGAATTACCACTAAACTATATGAACTTGGATACACTGTCACCATTTGAAAATGAAGGGTTTGATTGTTTTCATATGAGTTCGTTCTACTCAGGACTTAGTATTTCAGACGTATCTTGTAGTAACTAGAAAATGATAAATCTCGACTGTCAGTCGTCTTAGTCGAGCACACTTATCAACAGAGGATGCCATATCTCTTTGTTATTCTCATTGAATTTCTCTATGTTGTTGACCAATGCATTTGCAAATTTAGAGTGAAATAAAATTGAAAAGACTTCCTACTTGGAGTAAATAACATAATTTATGTTTGGAGGGTTCACAAAATAGCGTTTCTTCTTCTCCGTATTCCCACATTTGACCCTTGCTTAAGGAATCATAGGAATTCTCTCGTTGTTATCCTAATTGTGCTATCAACATGAATAAACCCTAAGACTGAGTGGTCACTAAGTAGTAATTTGGAAATCACTCTCTAGTGATGTCTAACATCATTCGGTACTTAATTAGGGAGAGGAGTACTACTGTAAATGGTTATAGTTACGTTTGAGTACTGCATTAGTTATTTCAGTTTACATTTCCCGTTGAGCAATGCATACATCATCAACAACTACATTTGGTTAAATAGTTCATATTCAGGCTGTGGCCATCATACTGTAAATGCTGGTAACCACAAATTCAATATGGACAGTTTGTAGGCATCTTAAGTTTGACATGTGAGCAAGGTTTGAGGTTTCGATCGAAACACCAAGATTTCGGTCGTTCAATGTAGGTTTTGTTATACGTTTAGTATATCAAAACAGAGACTAATCAATAATAAACCCGTCTCATAAGTTTACAAATCAGATTTCCACTACTTTGTAATTCTGTATTAGCTATTTTTAACAATAAGTATGTTGTAATTAATTACAACAACAAACTAACAACTATAGTAATAATAACTATAGCGTTAAATCAAACGTTATACTATTTAAAGACAATGTAAAAATGAAAATGTTATATATATATATATATATATATATATATATATATATATATATATATATATATATATATATATATAAATCAACTAGAAATCTAACCGGTTGAAGAAGGAAATTTCGTCTGAGGCTTGTCGTAACAATTTCCTTAAGACTTTATTCAAAGTCTCCCAAGATACAACAGGCGTAAGCTGCTCGAGATCGTGATGTGTATAATCTTCTATGTGATAGGACTGAGTATGATTTTAAGAAATGAAGATAAAGAAGAGATAATTCGGTTTAAAAATTGAGTGAGAAAAGTGATCAGGTTTCCTCCTTATTTATAGCTGAATTCCCAATGGCTACACCCATTGAGAAAAGTAGCATCCCTTCATTTGCTACGCCAAAAAGTGTTACTGTTCGCAACAGCCGCGTCCGTTCGTTTGCAACGGTTCAGAACTGTTGTTGTTTGCAATAGTCGCGTCTGTTCATTTGCAACGGCCAAAACCTGTCGCGGTTTGCAACAGTCGCGTCTCTTCATTTGCAACGGCTCAGAACTGTTGTTGTTTGCAAAAGTCGCGTCTCTTCATTTGCAACGGTCAAAAAACTGTTGCGGTTTGCAACAGTTGTGTCTCTTCATCAGTTTGCAACGGTCACAACCGTTGGAAAATCCGTATTTATTTAAACACACTTTTGTTTTAAAATCAGTCCATTTTTTAGGTAGCAAAATTATATGACACAGCCTAATCTTATTGGACCCGCACCCGGGTCGGTCGGACGGGCGTTAATCCGTAGTCATATAGGTCCTCCCCCTCGCACAAAATTACCTGACCCTAAGGGCCAATATAGGGATTGGGAGTACACTATATAAAAAAGAAAATGAACTTATTTTTGGCGATGTGGGATATATCTCATTCACTATTTTTGAGAATTCCAACAGGTTTTTAGTAGAGATTGAAACGAAACCAAACCGAAACTCCGATTCAAAACTTTAGAACTTCAAATTTTATGAAAGAAACTCAAAAAAAAAAACCTATTAATTTGGGTTTCAAATTCATGAATATTCAAAATCCAAAATTTTAACTTGGAAAACTTACGATTTCACAAAATATATAAATGGTGTAACTTAAATCGGGTTCAAAACTTGTACGATTTATCATAACTTCCCTCCTCACATCAAAGCAAAGTTTCGGGTGCCCAAAGAACCCAACCTTCCTTAGAGAAAATCATATATAAATTAATATATTCTCTAAAATTCCTTGATGTGGGACTATTCATTCTTCTCTCTTCTTACATCTTCGTTCCACTTCTTTCCTCTTCAAAAACAAATCCAAACCCAAAACTAATCTTGAAAATTTCCAACAATTAGATCGAAATTCAAAAAATTACAAAAGATCGAAACCGAAATCTCGAAACTTTCATGTGAGTCCAAATGGATAATAGTCTACACTCTATAGAAAAGTCATCGACCTTGACTGATACTTATGGAAGTGGTGATTAATCTTGAACCAAGTTTTCTTGTTTCACAATAATTTTTTGGAAATTGAAATCTTCACCCCTAATTTTACTTATTTTCCAAAAATAACGCTCTTGCTTTTCTTATATGAAAAGTGGAGGGCAATTTTTGAAAAAAATGTGTAATTTAATGGAGATATTTTCATTGACTAAATTTACAAGATTGTTCAGTGTTATGTTAGTTTTTACTAGTGACAGTTGTACTGCCACAGGTTAGAAAGTAAAGGCAGATCCAAGTTTTGATATTCTGTTTACATTTAGTTGCCTATCCTAGCCAGTACTGCATCTAATATTGGATCATGCATTTTATTTTAAGTTTAGTCTGAAGTTTATAGATGGTTGGAACATGTTTTTTTTACAGCCTATGAGCCGAAGCTTCCCTTAAACTCCAACTTATCGGTTCAGTAATATGATTATTCTGAGCATAGTTGAGTTCATTCGAACTTGTTTATTGGGAAACAACGTTCTTGCTGACTTAAAGCGATATCACGTACTGTAACTCTTTTTCACAGTGATTTGCAGCTCAGATAGCTAACTATGTAGATGTCGGGCATGGTCTTGTACGCAGAATTCCTACTGACTTGTCTCAATTCTTTTAGTTATGGGTAAATGCAAATATTGCTTTCGCTATTATTTGTCTAAATTTGAAAGGTTGTTTGATTAGTCATTTTTAAAGCTGGTGTGGTATGTTTAACGAAAAATATATATGCATTTTTCAATCAATGTTGTACATATACATATTAATACATCAGATATACCAAGTTCCTAAGAAATATCGTACCTGTAACCAATTCTTGGTGTTTCAATCAATGTTTGAAGTTTTGAACTTTGAAGTTTGAACTATATTAAGACAAAAATACTTAGATAAGTAAGAAGGAAATAGGTTTTCTTATTACTTTCATTATACCTCCAGCAAGAGAGCTCTCTGTATATGTAGGTAGAATTTGTTATAACAAACTAAAGAACCGATAGAAAACATACAACCTAACAAAACATACAATTTAGCAACTACTATAATACCACTACTAGAAAATGCTGATTTAGCGATGCAGTTTTTGGGATGGGAAAATGTGGCATATTTGCGACGATTCGGTCACATATTTGAGATGGTTTCTACATGATTTTATACATAAATAATTATCGACAACACAAATAATTGTGATGTAGCAAAATTCCATCACAATATGGTGGCAAATCATATATGAAGTCATCATGGTGTAGTGAAATTTGTTTTAATTTGAGCGGAAGCGAATTATTGGATCAGGATCTAGTATTGCCTATTTAAATACCAATGGAACTTAAAAAATCAATTATGCAGTCTCACAGAAATAATAGCAGAAATAAGAGACACAGAAGATTTAACGTGGTTCGGATATGAATATCCTTCGTCCACGGAGACCCAACAACTTTTTAATTCACTAAAGAAAAGAGTACAAAAGAGAGGAAAGAATAATGGTGGATTCTCTCACACTTGCTTGTACATATGAAGATGAAATTTCTTCATTTAAATAGACTTGATAATGAAGGGTTGCTTGGAGATTAAGCAAATTAATTTCCCGATTATCCAGATATCTTTCCAAATTGCATGATTTGATTTTTATACAAATAGATGACGTAATCTTCGTTTCAATATCTTTCCTTTATTCTCCATGCCTAATCATTTATTTCTTCATATAGCAAATATATTAACTAATTAATTGATTGACTAATTAATTAGTTTCCTTCAAAACATGATTCCATATATCAGCCAAATTAATTGATTTGAGTGAATCAATTAATCAATTTCTTTCCTCTTTAACAAATATTTGAATCATTCAAATTTAACACTTCACCTTGATTCAAATATAACAATCTCTCTTCATCACCTTATCATCAAGCAATCAACATAGAAGTTGTTGGGTCTAGTGCCCCATGGCGCTCAAGTAACAGGAATCAAACTGATCAAGTTTGAGCAATGCTCAAACATGTCCTTTGGAAGTGACTTTGTCATCATATCTGAAGGATTATCCGAAGTACTTACTTTTAACAATTTGATCTTGCTTCGTTCTTCCTCAAGCATAAGAAAGAAACCTCTAACATCAATGTACTTTGTTCGTGAACTATAAACTTGATTCTCTACTAGATGAATCGCACTCTGACTGTCTGAAAATATCTCTACTGTCCGATGCACTATTGAAAGATCATCCAACAAGTGAAGTAAGTATAATCCTTCCTTTGTTGCTTCCACAATCGATATCAACTCTGCTTCGGTAGTCGATAAAGCTACGATAGATTGCAGCTTTGATCTCCATGAAATCGAGCCTATGCCAAGTGTAAAAACATAGCCCGACACTGACTTCCTAGCATCTCTATCCCCAGCATAATCAGAATCACAGTATCCTCTAAGAAAGATGTCACCATCCACTCCACCATATAACAAGCCCACTGAAGAAGTGCCTCGAAGATATCTAAGAATCCACTTCACAGCTTGCCAATGCTCTTTGCCTGGGTTAGACATATATCGACTCACAACACCCACTGCATGGGCCAAATCTGGTCTTGTGCACACCATCGCATACATAAGACTACCAACAGCACTAGAATAAGGTATATCAGCCATATACCTTTTGTCTTCTTCCGATGAGGGAGATAAGTTATTTGACAACTTAAAATGAGAGCCTAACGGAGTGCCAACCGGTTTGGCTTTCTCCATTCCAAATCGAGCGAGGACCTTCTCGATATACTGCGCTTGAGTGAGCCTTAACTCTCTCTGCTTCCTATCCCTGCTTATCTCCATACCCAATATTCTTTGTGCCTTTCCCAAATCCTTCATTTCAAACTCTCTACTGAACTCTGCTTTCAACTCCTTAATTCTGACCATACTCCGAGATGCAATCAGCATATCATCAACATATAACAACAAATAAATCATATCACCATCACATCTTCTGAAATAAACACACTGGTCTTTGAAACTTCTGGAGTATCCCTGTGAAAGCATAAACTTATCAAACCTCTTATACCATAGTCTAGGAGACTGCTTCAGTCCATATAGAGATTTGTTGAATTTGTAAACATAGTCTGGTCTGCTACTATCAATGAACCCTTCCGGCTGCTTTAAATAAATCTCCTCATCCAGATCACCGTGCAAGAATGCAGTTTTGACATCTAGTTGCTCTAATTCCATATCATAATGAGCAACTAATGCCAAAAGAATACGAATAGAAGTATGCCTAACCACTGGAGCAAAGATATCATGATACTCTACCCCCTTCTTCTGAATATACCCCTTTGCGACTAATCTTGCCTTGTATCTGAGATTACCATTTTCACCGTCTTTCACTCTATAGATCCACTTGCATCCAGTAGCTCTCTTATCGGTGGGAAGAGCCACCAAATCCCAAGTATGATTTCTCTGTAATGATTCAATCTCCTCCTCCATAGCAACTAACCAACTGGAACTATTAACTGATGCGATAGCTTCTCTATAATCATAGGGCTCATCATGGACAACATTCAAAGCATATGTTGCCATATCATCGAAGTTAATGTCTTCGATGCTCAATCCAACAAACTCATCAAGCCACTTAGGCTTTCTTCTTTGTCTAACAGGCCTAGGTTCTGAATGAGCTCCACCTTGATTTTGATTCTCTGTACCAACATCGATATTATCCTCATCAACCACGGTGTCATCGGAAACACCATCTGAACGTCTATGGAAAGAATCAACAAATGACTTGCTTTGTGTTTGATATTCTTCACATGTCCTCTCATTGTCATCCAATGGGGAAGGCTCCACCTTCAACATAGCCTTCTCATCAAAAGTCACATGCCTGCTCATAACGATCTTCTTGCTAATAGGACACCACAACCTATATCCCTTCACTCCTCTCCTATAACCTAGAAAGATACACTTGCGAGCTCTAGGTTCCAGCTTCCCTTTACTCTCATGCACATAAGCTGGGCAACCAAATACTCTGAGAAATGAATAGCTAACAGGCTCTCCTTTCCATACTTCTTCAGGGATTTTCATATCTATGGCAGTAGAAGGTGTGCGGTTGATGAGGAAAGCCGCCATAGATAAAGCTTCAGCCCAAAATCCCTTCTTCAATTTAGCTGTTAGTCTGAGGCATCTTGTTCTCTCCAATAATGTCCGATTCATCCTTTCTGCAACTCCATTAGACTGAGGGTCTCCTAGTGTAGTGTAATGCCTCTTAATGCCTTCAGACTCACAATAATCGATGAATTCCTGTGATACAAATTCACCGCCATTATCTGAATGGAGAACTTTCAATTTCTTCCCTGACTGCTTCTCAACAATAGATTTTCACTTTCGAAACTTGGCAAAGGTTTCACTCTTTGACTGAAGAAGGTATACCCATACTTTACGAGAGAAATCATCTATAAATGAAATGAAATACCTAGCTCCTCTTAAAGACTGACAAGGGGAGGGACCCCAGACATCTGTATGAACATACTCCAAGACAGCTTTTGCTTTATGCTCTCCTATGCCGAAAGAAATCTTCGTCTGCTTTCCAAGAACACACTCTTCACAAAAACCAAGTTTTGAATGATGAACTCCATCAATCAATCCTCGTTTTCTCAACTCATCCATGCTGCACTCACCAATGTGACCCATCCGTAAGTGCCATAATCTGGAAGAATCTGAATCAACAGATGTAACAGAAACTGATTCACCAATTACAGTAGTGCCCTTTAATAGATAAAGATTTCCTGCCCTCACACCTCTCATAACAATCATGGAACCCTTTGATATCTTCATTTTCTCTCCTTCTACTACAATCTTCAAACCAAGTCTACTCAATGCCCCAACAGAAATCAAGCTCCTCCTCAAATCAGGTACATGTCTAACATCGGTGATCGTACGTATAACACCATCAAACATCCTAATCATCACGCTACCAACACCAACCATACGGCAAGAAGCATCATTACCCATCAGAACTTCTCCTCCATCAATTTCACGGTAAGTGGAAAAGCAGTTCCTATCAGGTGTCATATGATAGGATGCGCCAGAATCAATCAGCCATAAGTTACTCTTCCCAAAAGAGCCAGAAGCTATAAATACATCGGTGTCACTTTCTGTATCCGATTTCTCTGCTGTAGAAGCTGAAGCTTGCTTTGGATCTTTTTTTCTACCTTCAAGCTTGGGACATTGTGCTATGAGGTGCCCTGGTTTCTTACAATAATGACAAGTCAAATTCTTAGGCCCCCTAGACTGAGACCATGAAGAATTCCGTCCTCCACCTTTCTTCAACCTGCTTTGGCCTCTACCTCTCTGAACAGATAAGCCTTCGGTATCACTATCCAAGCTAGTGCTCGCCAATCTACCTCTTAATACTTCATTATGAAGACCAGCCTTTACATCAGACAGGCTAATTTTACTACGGCCATAAATCATGGAATTAACAAAAGCAGTATACTCCTAAGGCAAGGAACATAAAAGGATCACAACTTGAGCCTCATCGGTAGTATCAACTTCCGCTGCCTTCAGGTTCATAATCAATGTCGTCAAAGCATCTACATGCTCCATGAGATCAGCTCCAGGCTTCATCTTGAACGAATAGAGTTGTTGCTGAAGAATAATCCGATTAGTGAGAGACTTGTCTTGATATGCATCTGATAATGCATCCCATAGTTCCTTCGCCGTCTTTTTCTGAGAGAATTCTCTAAGAACTTCATTTGAAAGACTCAACTAAATTGTTGTGAGAGCTTCATCTTCCATCTCTTCCAAATCAGCTGCATCAATACCTTTCAATTTCTCAGGCGCAGAAACAATCTTATAAGTCTTCTCCTTCTTTAACACAGCCTCCATCTTCATCTTCCAAGTACCAAAATCTCCCTTTCCGTCAAAACGTGTTACTCCATAATTGACACCAGATCTACCAATAGACTTACTAGATGTAGCCATTAATATCCAAACAGGAACAATAACACTAGCTCTGATACCAAACTGTAGTGAAATTTGTTTTAATTTGAGAGGAAGCAAATTATTTGATCAGGATCTAGTATTGCCTATTTAAATACCAATGGAACTTAAAAATAAATTATGCAGTCTCACAGAAATAATAGCAGAAATAAGAGACACAGAAGATTTAACGTGGTTCGGATATGAATATCCTACGTCCACGGAGACCCAACAACTTTTTATTTCACCAAAGAAAAGAGTACAAAAGAGAGGGAAGAATAATGGTGGATTCTCTCACACTTGCTTGTACATATGAAGATGAAATTCCTTCATTTAAATAGACTTGATAATGAAGGGTTGCTTGGAGATTAAGCAAATTAATTTCCCGATTATCCAGATATCTTTCCAAATTGCATGATTTGATTTTTATACAAATAGATGGTGTAATCTTCGTTTCAATATCTTTTCTTTATTCTCCATGCCTAATCATTTATTTCTTCATATAGAAAATATATTGACTAATTAATTGATTGACTAATTAATTAGTTTCCTTCAAAATATGCTTCCATATATAAGCCAAATTAATTGATTTGAGTGAATCAATTAATCAATTTCTTTCATCTTTAACAAATATTTGAATCATTCAAATTTAACACATGGATGGTACAAACATAGCAAAAATTTGTGCTAGGATTACGAGTAAATGGCACCAAATAATATTAGTGACCTATCGTTTTTAATCCATAGCAATTTGCCACAGATCTGTTATGGGTATCGTGCCTCTTATTTTTTATTGAAAAATCGTATTCACATATCAATAGCTAATTTTGTTTTAAGCCTCAGATTTATAAAGAATACTTTGTCTCATAGTTTTTTACCAACAACATAAAAGGAAATAAAATTCCATCTCGATTCCATAGCTAATTTTATTTTTTAGTTATACATTCGTAATGTATATTATGACATATATTTTATATCAAAACAAAATAAATGAAATAGGTAAAGATATCATTCCATCTCAAATTCATAGTTACTTTTATTATTTTAACCATGGTTTATAAGAATGCACGGTAGACATAATTCTATTACAAGAAACTAAAATCGAAACCCATAACACTCAATTTTATAGGTTAAATCTTTTTACAGGTTGGTATTTTTTTGTTCCTTTCATGGGTAGCTTGGGTGGGATTATGACCAGTTGGCAGGAGTATAAATATAAATTACTTCTATCTATTGCCTATTCTATTCCCAATAGGCACTCTCAGCATGTAATACTCTATGATTTACATGCTAACGTTATAATTAATGTCACCAACATTTATGCACCAAATGATAAAATTATTAAGCGAACCCTTTCGAAAAAAATGTATCGAATTTAGAAGCCTCTCTCATTGCCCTTGGATCATAAGAGGATATTTTAATGTCACTAAATTTATCGGGGGGAGATCACCACGAGAGAGTCACTTTACTGATATGGAAGAATTCAATTACTTTATTGATCATAATAATTTAATAGATTTACCCATAGTTTCGAAGACTAGACCATGAGAACCTTGTTGATCGTTATTTTTTTTTCATTTAAATGTAAAATCATTTCAATTAATCTAAAATTTTAACTAAGCATAGGTTTCTATAACAATCCGTCTAGTATAAAAGTGTAAATTTTCTAGTTTTTTAAGATAAAAGAAGTTTAGTTCAACAACGATTCATAAAATGTATACTAATGATATATCATATCGTCCAAGATTAATAAGGTAATCGAATAATTTGGTGGCTAAAGTTATGAACTTTTTGGTTAAATTGATTATGTGGAAAAACAATGAAGAATGAAGTGATATTTTCTCTCAAATTTGAAGAATCATATGGTTCAAAGAGGTTGGTTTAGAGGTTTTTTTGGATTTTGAGGTTAGACTGTTCATTCACACATGTACAACATTTGTAACGATCCAAGGTTTTGGTCATTTGAATTTGAAATATTTAATTAATTTTAAATATTGAAAAGCTAATTTTATAAGTCAAACAGCTTAAATTTCGAATATAGGGATTTAATGTGAATAAAAATGATTCCAAAAGCTGATTTAAATTCTGTTTAAATAAGAATAAAGATAGTAAGCTTTGAAATTTGAATTAAAAGTGATTAAATTATTTTAATAATAATTCGTTTTAATTAATGTGTGGAGTTATCATTTTCGAGCACTGTCTCGGATTTTGACGAAACTAGTGCCATTGGATTTAAAATAGCGAATTATTGTACGCCGACGAGTTTCGTGATGATTGAACGTATTGTGTGTTGGTGCGGACTCGAAATGTGCAGCGTTAACTTTAAATGAATAAAATATATTATCTTTTTCCTGTAAGTAGACTTAAATCTCTAACCTAAATTTCAACTTTCTTTCCTCTCTTTTATTTTTTCCTGGACAAATAAAAACAACAGCAGCTACCATTTTATTTTCTTCCATCAATTTAATCAAGAGCAATAGTTAATGGATTCAAGCAATTTTGGATCTGATGGATTCTTATTGGAGTGAGCTACGTTCTGGTGTGTTTGAAATTTGGTACGGCGTCACTTGGGAACGAGCAACTTTAACCACCGTGGATTAAGGCTTCGCCTTAGAGGCGTTGTGGTTAGATTTAGACAAATTAGGGGAAGGATTTCGGTTTCCCATGCGATGATGAGCCAGATTAGGTAACGCGGGGGTGGTACGGTGGCGTATAGAAGGATGCAACAGTGGTGATGGGTGGTGAACAATACATGTCGTGAATTTATTAGGGTGGCCGTAGGTAATTTTGACTGTGTGATTAAACTCGTGGCATCGCGTGGGGTCAAATGGAGTTGGTCGAAGGAGTTCTTGTCGCCTATGGCGATGTGCGATATCGGCTACATTGAATGGAGGAGGGAGTCACTTTTTGATCCAGCGGTTCGACTTGGATGTGGTGATGACCGAAGCATGGCGATTGCAATGTGCGACGCGTAGGAGGAATCGGTTCGTCGAATTGTTGAGGATTGAGCAAGAAATCGAAGGGCAAAGTCAGGCGACTATGAAGTCAACGTGCAATATATGCACAGGGGCGAGAGATCCGATTGGGGAAGATGATGAGTAAGATGATTAATAAGGTTAATAAGTTTTTAGTAAATTAATTATATTTATATAAGCAAATTCTTATAAAATTCGTATCCAGTTCATATGAGGTTCGATAGAGGCGTCGTTTCGTTCGTATCTGGATTATTTACGCGATGGAGTTGGATTCGTCAAATTCGGAGCTAGTAGGAATTTGTGTTAAAATCGAAGGTCCATTCGATTTTAATTCAAACCAGAACGCTTTGGAGATAACTGAAATTTCGGTGAGTTAACTCACCTTTTTGACCCACTTATATTTTATATAAGTGTGGATATTTTTATTGATGGCTCTTTAGATTATTTATTGTTTTATCAGTTGGTTTGGATTTATTCTCGTCCTTGGTGCGGATAACCTTTTATATGTACCCACCTAGTAGCGGATGATTCATATTATATGATTATATACTATATGTGATGCACGGGGACAGGTTGGAGGGATCCAACATGATTCCTCACCACTATTGATTTTACTTTTCATATATATTGTGGTTTATGATTTGTTGTATGCCATATTTGATGACATGAACATGATTTTGCTTATTTAGTGCTATAGTAGCACTTGGCTTTATTTTTAGTATTTCGAAATGATATAAAGTGAATATTTTGATTTAAAAGGAATTTAAAGTGATTTTGAAATAACATATGTTTTTAATAATTATTCTTGAATTATTAAAAGAAGGAGTTTAGTTTAAATAAAATAAAAAGTATGATTTTTGGTACTATAAATTGATAGTTTGTGAAAAATGTTAAGTAGAGATTTTGAACTGTATTATAAAGGTTTTAAAACTTAATAAATAAGTCCATCTTTTATTTTAAAGGAAATACAGTTTTGAAGAAGATAGAAATAGTCTGAAAACAAATATTCTTAAATGGGTTATATAAAAGATTTATAAAAGTAATATTTTATAAATAAAGTAATAGATTTATAAACTTTGTCTTATAAGTATTAGAAATGAATTTATAAATGGAATTATAAATGGTGTTTTGTAGAAGAATAGATTTTCATAGAAAATGTCATAAAAAGGAAGATTAGATTTATAAAAGAGCTTCTATAAAATTAAATGATTTAAAAGTGATATTTTGTAAATGAAGTAAAGAATTTATAAAAATGGAGTTGTATAAATGAATGAGATTTATAAAGAATAGAGTTATAAATGGAATTTTATAAATAAAGAGATTATATAACAAGAAGTTTTATAAACTAGAAAGGAGATTATAAAATATAGTTTTATACATATGAAAATGGTTTGTTAATATACTTATACCGTTGAAATAAGTATATGAAAATGTTTTCCAAATATGAAAAGATTAAAATGGTTTTGAGAATATATATTTTTAAAGATATTTTGAGATAAATATTTGGAAAGTGATTTAATTAATAAAAGATTAATTAAACAGGCCTAGTGACTGCTTGTGTGCTAGATTGTATTTTTCGCCATTTTTGGTTCCTTAACTTGATGTGGGAACTGATTAGTCGTGCACTTAGTAGGAGACCAACTGAGTAGGCTTGATTATCGTTTGGTGTTAAGAATGATGATTCGAGTAGGGTGGATTGACTATGGTACTTCAATTTACCGAGCTTCCTTCTTGGTCGAAGGATAGCAAGTTGAGAATTGGAAACGCGACAAGTTAACGAAACTTGGTTTCTATATGAGGTTGAGGGCCTTTTATCGATTGTTGGTCCGGAGAGACCGGGAACGAATTTATTCGAAAACCACTTTGGACCAACGTATGCGTTCGAAAGTGCATATTTGTTAAAGATGATGATTTTTGAAGACGGGGATCTTCATGATGTAACCCGCGATTCAATATTATATATACGAGTATATATGCATGTCCAGGTGGACTTGCATTTGATCATTGAGCCATATTTTTATAGCATGACTATTAAAATACAATGATAATAAAATCAGTACATTCCACGTCAACACATTCAAATATAGCCGAAATGCCTTTGAATCGACTCATGAATTGGTTCGGTGTACATGAACAGTAAGATCTGTGTGGTAACAAATAAACAATAATGTTCTATATACCCTTTTAGTTTAAACCAATTATTTTATCAAACTATTTTCTACATGAACTTACATCAAACAATTTTGTCGATGCTTTCTCTATTGTATCAACCTTTATTATACTGCAAGATAAAAAATTATGCATGTATCAACGTTTACTATATTGGTCCTCTCGTTCAGTAATCAGTTAAAAAAACGTAAATTTATGTTGGTTAATTCAAATAGGATAGTCGATACTTTTCTACCAGCTTAAAAGGTTCATAACCAAGTCTTTGATTAATTTATTATAGCAGCAACATAAGGAAAAATAATTGTTGGTCACTCTATTAAATAATGACTACTATGGTGTATTAATAATAATCATCAACCTTCAAATGGGAATCCATTTGCATTACTTTTGGATCTAATCTAATTCGGATAAACTATGAATAAAACCCTGAACGATCAAACTCTAATTCAAAATACAAATTGTATTAAGAATTTACGCATGATGAACTATTGAAATATTGTAATAATAACATGCCTTTACACTAAATCAAATGACAACCACAATCAAAAAAATTTGAAAGCTTAATAATGATGCTTCTTGCCTCTAATTAGTTAAGTAATCGCTAGTGTTTAGAATTGTCCATACACATAATTTGTGTGCATGTCTCCGTGATTTATTCCTTGACAAATGTTCTGATTATGATTTGAGAAAGTGGTCACTCATGCAACATAACATTCAAATGAAAGAAAATCAAATAGTTGGATACATACGTGTGTATACCATGATAATAAAAACTGCAAAACAATTTTTGAATCAAAAGACAAAATGGGAACTTTAATTTATAATGTATGTAATTCTTCTTTCAAGGAGTATGATACTAATCAATGAATATATGGATATTCAAACCTAGAATGGTTCCGTAGAATAACACCATATACAGTTAAATCAACACAGGCTACACCACTTACATATGAAGTGCAATATTATTCAAAACTCACACAACCAAGCACGCACAAAATTATTCAGAACTCCCATAACTGAAATAAGGTTAAAACATTTGTTGAGTCCTAAGAAATATCATGAGAACACTCATACTAACTGAAATAGTCTTATAATAACAGACCCAAGTTCTGAAAAAAGAAAGGAAAAAAAGGATAAAATAGTAGACCTGCATAATTCAAATACATGTTGCATCAAAGTAGCCTTTTAATTCGTAGCAGATCCTGCAAGGGGTACCAAATTCTCCACAAAGCTGGTTACTATGAAATTTGAATCTTCATTAAACATCCAAAGCCTGCAATTCTCCTTTTCATAATATGCCACATCCCTTGCAATCATAGCTACATTTTCAAAGAACTATTTCTGTCAGTATTTTTGGAAGTTAAATTGCAAAGGGAATTGTTGAGAATATATCACTATAATAAATAACAATAATAGTATTAGTGATAATAAAATCGGACCAACTATTAAAAATAATTGAATTATGACAAAGAGTTAGATATCTAACCTTCATAGTTGAAGCCAATTAATAGAAAAATTGAAAAAAAAAAATTTAACAAAAGAGAGTCACTTTTGAGTAGTTATAGTTGTGAAAAAATATTGTATAAAAATTTGATCTGACTACCACTTTATATCCACTTATCAAGGTTAGAAGCCAGGCAATGGACCTGGTGTAGTAAACAAAGATCCAACAATGTTAAGGATAGTTAAAAATGAAATAATATTTAAACAAAAGTATGCAAGTATCTTGAGCATCCACCAAAACCAAGATATGTTAAGGCCTGTCTGATATTTAATATTTAAACAAAAGTGTGAGTAAGTTGTAGTTCACACTTTTTATAATATAAGATGTCCAAAACTTGTAGGCACTGTGATAGACAATGGGTGATGATTGCTCATTCTTCTTCCTATTATAAGATAATACATTGCTTTTTATCAATTATACTCAAAAAAATAGAATAAAATGATTACAGTAAATTTTATATCCGTATTACTACAACTTATTCCCATGGAATAACATGTGCAACTCTACATTGAAAATCAAAGAACTCAAAATTTATTTAATTAAGAACAAATATAATAAATTCGAAAGGTTTTCTAAAGTTCAACTATGTGCATATAGCTAAGTTGATCCCTCCTAAGATGAAAATCCTTTGTATTTCATATAAAGTCATGGTCTCAAATTGCAATCTAGCTAGCATAAAATTTTCTTTTTTTTCTTTGTATTATTTGACTGCCTCAAATGTTTTCCAAACCGTACACATACATAACTGGATAAGAAACATTTTAAGGTCAAAAAAATAATATATGTTATTAAATTTAAATTCCACATCGACATAAGTCTACATAATCTAAAAATGGATTTAGTTGTAAGCTTTTATGATATTTCCAGTTATATAACCTAAAAATGGATTTAGTACTTAGGTTACTAATTACCATAGCAATTATTTTTTTTGTAGTTCTGTAGAACTATAGCCCTTCCACTTTAGAAATTGTGCCAGAGAAATCACTAAGTCTTTCTTGTGGATAATGAAAGATAGACGACATGAATGTGTATGTGTGTGTGTCTGTATGCCACGAATTCATAGATGGTTTTCAACGGCATTAACTGATAAAATAGAAGAGTAATGAAGTGGTTTGTTCTTGGCACATTCTCATTCCTTCTATATTTTACAGAATCAAGTCAATCCATTGATAGAACATATAATTTTATCAACTGGTGATTGCTTGGTAGAGAATAATGGTACAACACTATAGGCTAAAACAACATTACTGGTTCTTTAAGACCATACCATGTTCTCATTGTCCTTAAGACACATGATTTTTGAGCTAAGCAGGAAGTAAAAGTAATAATTCAAAAGGCTAAAGAGATGTTTTTTCATAACACAAAAAATAAGTAAAATAAAAGTTAATTTTCAAAAAAAAATGCGAGATCTTGTATTTTAAAATTTTAATTAAGAAAATGTGAAATTGAATAATTAAATATGAAAAATAGTTAAAAAAAGCAAAAGAGAAAATTAAGAAAACCAAAAAGAATCTATGAATCAAAATTTTGAAATATCTACATTAAATTTATTTCCCATTTTCAACACATCTCAGCCTGACTTGAGTTTTATGAGCACATGTGTGATACAGTACTAACATCGTAATAAATTAAATCATGGCACCCACACTCTAATGTAATACACTTGCTATGAGCAAGCAGATTGATAAGGACGATTGAAGATAAGGTTTTATTTAGACTGCTAAATTACTGAACCTCCTATTTCGGTTGATGGAAAAATCATCTAATTCATGATAAAGATTTTTACTTTATCGCACTCCACACCTCAGGGTCTAAATTTCATGAAATCGGGTATACAAAATGGAGTCATTCACCATATTTCAAAGGTCACAGTTCAGCCTTTTTATGTTAAATAGTATTGCTACAAATATCCTCTAGATGGGAGCATAAGAAGTAAACACAACACTACAAAATTATTGATAAATAAATGATGAAGAAATTATTTTGACGAAGCAAATGAAATCAGACATACCATCTTTTCTTCCAAACACATTTCTAAATGACTCACATCTGCAGCTTAGTGAGCTCCCCACCCCACCCTTCAATTGATGGTTCTAACAATTCATTTACAAATAACAAAATAAATCAACTTATGCGAATGAAGTCTAACCTGATAACATTCACAATATTTATTCAAGCAGCTTGACTTATTACAGTTGCATCCTATTTTATGTCTGGTTGAAGTAGGAGTTTTATTGTTTTCTACCTAAAAGTATAAACACATTCTCATAACTCATAAGCAACCTACAGCTCAATGCTAGTAGGATAACTAACTTTTGCAGCTGCAATTCACTTGTATTTTAAAGATGTGTTGCAAAAGCGGCAAATATAATAAGGGTTTAACCGATGGTTTAAACAGTAATCAAATCAAAATCAACCAAATATCGCCGAGATATCAAATACGTAAGCAAATTTTTGGAAGAAGTGGTACTAAGAGGCGGTTTATTGTGTTACCCATAATTGGATCAAACTATTCGATGGTATATTTTGAAGGAATTTAAGTGCAGACTAACTTTAACAGTTACAGGTACACACTCATTTCTTTAGGAATAATAATTAAGAAGATCAGTAGATTGTCAACCAAGTTCTTTTGTTAAATTGGGCAAGCTGTTTGTGTTATTAATGATGGTAACTCAAAATAAAGTAGAGCTGCCCCTAATGATATATTTTGACATCCCACTACAGTGAGTTAATTGAACAATAACGTAGACGAAGATCTGTCTATGATAGTCTGCAATTGATTACCGAACCTAACTTCATTGTCATAGATTTCGGTAGTACTATGCTTGGTTGTTGAATTATTATAATAAACTCTAGGAAAAAAAGAAATAATAGAAATGTTACTGTTTTGTTGTATCTTTTCTAATTTTTTCAGATGGTAATTGCAGGGCAGACTGTGTGTTTGTTTTTTATCTGACCATTAAAAATCATTTCTATCCCAATGCTATATATGTCTATATGCTTACCTACGAATGTTGGTTCGTTCTAAAAACTTGCGCAGTTATATATAATGCTTATACATAAGGTTGTCTAGTAGCATTGACTATTGTCCATAAATATACGACTGTTTACCACAATATTTTTATTTATAAGGCCATATATTCTGATGTACATCCTCCTTTTTTTGGTAACTAATGTGTAGAAAAATGTGTTTTAACAAATTTTGAACATAAATTTTCAAACGTATATGATACATATACACATTGTTCTTAAATTATTTTTAAACAAAACTTAATCATTTACTTAAATATCTACAGACATTTTTTTACGTTCTTAGATATTCATTAAATCCACTCTTCTTTTTTATTTAATGCAATGGAGTTGATTTTTGCCTACTATCTCTTACTGGACTTCTCCTTTCTACTTTTTTGGATTCTGGTTGAGCTTTTCAAGGTTAAAAACGTTGATACTGATGAAAGTGGAACCCAATAATTACTCCAAATCTGAAGTAATCAATGAAAATCAATGAATAGTTATTTGCTAACTCATGTCTGATGGATATCAGATCTATGATGGATATCATATACTACTCAAAATCCTAAGTAATTCGTGCTTAATCGATAATCGCCATTGCAATCGCTAATCAAATTCTAAGCAATTCGTGCTTAATCGATAATCGAACTAATCAAAATCATAAGCAGTTAACGAAAATCAGCAAATAATTACCTGAGTCTGAAGTCTGATGGATATTGATCAGTGATGCTTGAGCTCGTGTAAGTCGATAATCGCCATTAAAAGTGAGAGAGCTAATTTAGGTTTTTTTTTCCTGCAGCAAGCGAGAAGGGAGAATACGTAGAATCAGAATGTAAAAGAGATACAAATCAAAATCGAAAGCAATTAACGAAAATCAAGGAATAATCAACCGAGTATGGAATCTTAAGGATATCGATCAATGATGCTTGAGCTTAAATGTTTAAGTGTGAATTGATAATAGCCATTAGAGGTGAGAGAGGCAATTTAGGGTTTTTTTACCTGCAGCAAGGGAGAGAAAGAACGTGTAGAAACAGAATGCAAAAGAAAAGGGTATTTTGGGTATTTCAGAAATACACGGTTGAAATCTTATTCAATGAACTATCATTATTAATAGTAGAGATTATATTTGAATATCAATGAGTTAAAGTGGATGAAATGTCAAGAACTGAGTTAGTTATGTAAATTACCAACATATGCTTAAACATAAAACAACTACAAATATGTTCCTAATTTCTCTATGGCTACCTGATGCCCTTCTCAATCCCAATATACATTATGATATGTAAAATTAATTTAATACTAAATTATATACATTTATAATTCACATTGTAGAATCCAAATAAGAATGCACACCAAAAATAGTATTCGACCAATCTTCAGTAGAAAGGTGTATATAAATAAGTAATTTATTTCATCAAGCTCATCAAATTAGACTTAATTTTGTTAATTTCTGACATATGGATGCAAATATTATTATTATCTTCTTTCAATCTCAGATGCTCAACCAATATATCTGAGTTTATCCTTAGAAATGCATGAACAAAAATGAAAACAGTGTCAAATACGGTATGGATAATTCATGAGTATCCAAATGCTTAAGCTAGCCATAGATCAAGAAGATTTTATGGTGTATGCTTTTGAACATTATCCATTTTTGTAATTTTCAGAAACTAAATTCAACCAACTTTAACTAAGTTGGCTAGATCAAATGAAAAGTAGTTTGTCGTTGAGAAGAAAGCATTACAGCGAAAGCTGATTGGAAAAATATATATAAGTATACGACACTCTTGTAAAAAAAACCGACCAATGATCTTTTATTTGGAAACCATGTGTAGTTTTAAACAAGTATTACAGTAGTAGCCTATACGTAAAGCATTACCATAAGCAGTAACAAAAACATTAATATACTCAGCCATAAGAAGGATGAAAGAAACGTGGAAACAATTATATGCTGCTAGATCCTAGTTGTCAAACTGACCTCGTGCAGGTGCAATTGGTTGCTGATATGAAATGGGATTCAGCCACTGTAACAAAATTTATTCCCTGTGCTCTAGAGCATGTAGCTTGAATTCTTTGTAGTAATGTGCTTTAGTAATTGTTCGACGATGCTGATGAAAGATGTGACCAAATGTAATTCAGTGTACCTGGGTAGATAACATGAATTAGTATAGGATTACAATATATATCGAGAGAAAAACCCTCTCAAAAAGGGCATCAAGTAACCATGTATCAATAAGAAGAGGTTTAACAACATGTTCCATAAACTCTTGCAGATCAATTTAACCATTATCAATAATTAAACAACAAAAAGCATATTACTATTTGGACAATTGTTTAGCTTCTAATCTCTAATAACTTATTTGCAATTTTTTAGTGCCTATAGACCATATCTGACAAATGTAATTGCTTGATCTAGCACCGCTTAATAATACTAAAAATTTTATATAATTTAATTGATTGTTATGCATCAATGGGCTTTCTAGTGTGGATAAGGAATAACATCCACATCAAATAAAAAATCATGAAAGAATAGAGCTCAAGTTGCTAGATTAAATGCATGTGGTTATTAGTGGTAACATAAACTAAACAACCAAAGGATAACAGATCTGACATGAATTTAAAATTTAATTATTTGCTGAAATTTTTGGGAAACGCCATTTGTGTCTTTACTTCTGGATAAAAATAGGAAACTTCATCTCATTTTTGATCCATGGGTGAAGAGAATATAAATAGTTAGAAAATTAGTAAATGAGCAATTGGAATCCCCTTTGCTTTTATTTTTCAACATGTCTCACTTGCAAGGATGCCCAAGAACCATCTTAATTGTAGTTTCAAGAATAGTTTTCAGGTTTATGAAGGCAATATAAAAATAAAGTTTGAAAAAAGGAAAAATCGTTACTTTCTAAGGTAAAGATGACAAAAAATGGCATCACTATTTTATAGTAAGCAACATAGAAAAAATTAACGATAAATTGGAAAACTAGATGACACAATGATTTGTAATGAAACTAAAACCATTATGTTACATAAAATTTAAAAAATAAACAAACTGGAAAGTCTGTTTTCAAAAAAGTATGATAACTACAAATTTGATGTTCTAGGAAACATATTATTTTTGTATGTCATTGAGAGAAAATGATTCATTGCAATAACAAAAATTAATCTTTATTTTTTTTCTTTTAACTTGAAATACACTGGTCTTCAAAGTATCACAAACTAAAAAATATACTGGACAAATAAGATGAGATTTCTTTATTTACACACCAGAAAGAAATGCCAGGCAGGTTCTTCAAGGCAGCAAAATAATGAACATAACAACCATAAAAGGAAAGAAAGAATAATCTGGTACAGAATTCGTATTTCAAATTCAGGAGCTAGCTTTTTTGAATGCGACTTGGCTAAGTTTTGTTCTTGACAGGCTCTAGTATATAGGTCCGCTTGTGAATACTCCTACTTGTTAATTCAACAGCTGCGGTAGCATTTTCCAATACTTATGAATTGCCTTCATCAATTGGCATATTATATTATATTTATCTGTTTATCTCCCAATTGTGTTTAGCAAGTGAACTAAAGTATCTATTTGTTTATCTATCAATATAGCCCGAGTATATTGAAAAATAAAACTTATGATAAAATGTACAGAAATTATAAGATTTTTTTTTTCGTTGACGTATACATGAAGAAAGCATAACAAAAAGAATCTAAGTATCATGACGATATAATTAGCCACTAAGTTCCTTTTATTATCATTAAAGAAATGCTACTGTAACACATAGTTTGGAAAAGGGGACTAAGAAACGTATAAATATGCACAGCTGCAATGGAGTTTGCACCAGAACACCTAAAAACATCAACAGAGCATTGCAAGATAAGCAAATTTTCAAAATGGATTTGCTGGGATCTCTATTTGGTACATCGAATAGACAACATGTATATTATGTGTAACCGTAATATATACAACATACAAAAAATGCATAATCATGTTGTATGTTGAGCATAGATTCACTTGTTAAAAAACCCTGAAATCAAGATATTTATCACCAAACCAATTGCTAATATAAAAGAACTTTTATATTTGGCCAACAAATTAATGCATTTTGTCACGTTTTCAATTTATCCATTTTCGGTAGCAAGGCAATAGTTATATTGAGCAAAATTATTTATATTTGTATACATGAGTATAACGCTAAAATAGCAAGAATGAAGAGGGCTGTAAATTTTGTTTCTACAGGTTTAAAAGCGATAATTTATATTGTCTACTTAAGCTTAATCTGAAATAAAATTTAAATAGTGTATTGAATTATTATTATTATTAATAGTAGAGATATGTTATGTTGTGTACTCATTTAATTATCTTAAATATACATACTTCTTTTATCAACTATAGCAAAAAGAATAGTATAAAGTAATTTAAAAGTACGCACAACCTAGAAATATTCGAAATTTGTTCTGGTCATACATGGAGTTACTGTCTTGTTACTGTAAATTATAAAATAGACCAATGATTTCAATAACTAATCCATAAAAACCCAAGTTAATATATCATATATGAAAGGATATCACATATGAACTTGAAATAACAGTTTAAAATAATGCAAAAGTAGATTATGCACAATCAATAAGATGTAAAGATATTGGCAGTATGTAAAACAACATAAACCAAATAGGCAAAAATTATTAAACTAGCGTTAGAGAACAATATCCTTCCTAGACTTGGGATGTGTTTAACATGAATGGCACAACTACTCTCTAATACGCTACTTGACGACGCCCTACTTTTTTGTTTTCACCTTCTCTACCATATTGCAGCACTTACATTTACATTAAACAACTTTAAACTTTATTAGGTCTTAGTATCAACTTCCAAAAAAGCTCAATTGCAGTTTTGAATGATAATATTAACCTTACTAATAATGTGGCTAATACCTTGAACTGTAGAATGATGCAACTCCATATAAATTATTTAGGCATTCCCCTTGGATCCTCAAAACCAAAAAAGAAGATTGGTATGATATTATTTGTAAGGTTCGTAAAAAGTTAACACATAGGAAAGGAAATTGTGTTTCAAAACTGTGTAAAATCGATTTAATTAACTCGGTCATATCCTTCATCCGTATTTATTGGCTCTCTTGTCATCGCTTCTGGAATTTGATGATCGAACTTATTGATAGTACCCGACATAATTTTTTATGGAAAAAACGAAGAGAATGTTCCAATACGAGTTGTCTGATTAGCTGAGATTATGTTGTAACCCCAAAACACAAGGCGACCTAGGTATCATTAACCTAATTTTTTTGGAAATTGCTCTTCTATGCAAATGGATATGGAAATTTTTAGACGATATGAAAGCTATATGGAAGGAGATAGTAGTAAAGTTATACTATAACGGTACTTACACTATGTACAAGCCAAATTATTATCAAATCTCCATATTTTGGAAAAATGTCATCAACTCTTATAATATTATCAAACTTGGATATCTGGTCATGAGATTCATCCAGGGGACATTGTTGCTTTTTGGCATGACTCTTGGTTAACAATCGTTGACCTTAAATTTGAATTTCCCATCCATTACTTGTTTTCATGTAATAAAGCGAACTTATTAACGAACTTTATGATTCAGACGATGAATGTGAATGAAACCTTAATTTTAACAACAAACTTTTCCGAGCTTCATTAAGACAATTTAAATACTTACTTCAAAAATTGATAACATAATTTTAGAAGACCGACAAGATAAATTAGAATGAAGTTGGATAAAAAAGGATACACTTCAAATTCGATGTATAAATTTCTTAATCTTTCAGGAATTAAACCGAATTACTTTGGACACATTTGGAAGACTCATGCTCCCTCTAAAACTAAAATACATATGTGAATCATGACAAGCGATTAAGGGTCCATGGGCTGTTGGAGGAGACTTTAATATCACTATATATATTGGTGAAAAAAGTGGTATAGAAGGAAATGTCAATGATATGATGATGTTTGATGAATTTGTTAATGAGTGTGGTTTGATTGATTTGCCATTAAATAACAGGAAGTATACTTGGAGTAATGGTAGGGAGGTTCCAATTATGGCTAGGCTTGATAGATTTTTTATTAATAACGAATGGGATGAAAAATTTACTCTTACTTCTCAATATGGACATGCTAGAATTGTATCTGATCATTGTCTAATTATTTTGGATACCGGAGATGATGTTAAAATTAAAAGACGTTTTAGATTTGAGAAGATGTGGTGTTTGGAAAGTGATTTTAACAACCTTGTTGAGGAAAATTGGAGAAGTTTTAAAAGTGAGAATAATGCTGCTAAAAATATAATTGTCAAATTGAGAGATTTAAGAAGTTTTCTGAAAAGCTAGGGAAAAAAGATGTTTTGGGAGTATTAAAGAGAGTAAAAGTTTACTTTGTGAAGATATTATGAGTCTTAATAATAAAGAAGAATTAGGAGTTATTACCGTAGATGAAATGGATACTCTTAAAAAGGAGGAGGAAGATTTAATGCTTGTGATTGATTAAGAGGAAATTATGTGGAGACAGAGGTCCAAGGTAAGTTGGTTAAATAATGGAGATTCAAATACTGCTTATTTTCATAAAATTTCTAATAGTAGAAGGAAGAATATGATAAATCATCTAGTTATTGAAGGCGTGGAGATTTATAAACAGGAAACTATTTTACAGGAATTTTTTAGTTATTACAAAGATCTTTTTGGTTCTTCTCATAATAGTGTTTCAACTTTATATTGGGATTTGATCTATTGGAAAAATAATGAGTTAGATTTAAATAGTTTGGAGATGCCTTTTGAAGAACAGGAAATCAAAACAGCTGTGTTTGAACTTCCTGCTGGACTTGATGGATTCCCATCTTTTTTCTTTCAGAAGTATTGGAATCTAGTTAAATCTTATATTATGGATCCTTTTACTGATTTATTCAATGGAAATCTGGAATATTGTCGTTTAAATCACGCTTTAGTGGTTTTGATAGCTAAGTGTGATGGTGCAGATAATGTTAAAGATTTTGGACCAATTAGCCTTCTCAATTGTGTTTTCAAGATTATCACCAAGGTACTTGCTAATAGACTTAGAGGGCTAATGGACTCTTTGGTTCTTAACAGTCAGTCAGCTTTTATTAAGGACAGAAGTATTATGGAGAATGTTGCTGTTGTTCATGAAGTGATCAGTCACTGTATTAAAAATAAGAAACAGTCAATTATACTTAAGCTTGATTTCTCAAAAGCTTTTGACTCCATAAATTGGGATTTTTTGCTTGAGGTTATGAAGGCTAGAGGTTTTAGAGAAAATGGAGGAATTGGATTAAAGGAATTCTATATAGTTGAGTTTCTTCTATCATGGTTAATGGCTGCAAGAGTGGCAAAATTTTATCCAAGAGAGGATTAAGGCGGGATGATCCTCTATCCCCACTCCTTTTTAATATTGTTGTGGATGTCTTTGCTAGGCTAATAAATGTGGCTGTTCAACAAAATCTGGTAGATGCCATAGGTAGTTCTTTTGTCAAAGGTGGGATTTCATTATTGCAGTATGCTGATGATACAATTATTTTTAGCTCTTCATTACCTCATCACTTAGCTGTTTTAAAGTTAATTCCTTATGGTTTTGAGAATTTATCAGGATTGAAAATTAACTTTAAGAAGAGTTCTGTCATTGCAGTTGGAGATCTGAACTTTAATATTAAGGATGTTGATTCGACTTTAAATTGTCAAGTTAGAGTTTTTCCTCTATCCTATCTGGGTATGGTAATTAGGCCAACAGCTTTATTACATGATGATTGGTTACCATTAATTGATAAAGTGGGTTCTAGACTTTCTAGATGAAAAAGTCATGCTCTTTCAAGGGCAGGTAGACTTGTTTTGATGAATTTAGTTTTGTCAGCCTTACTTTTGTATTGGATGTCTTTTTATAAACTATCTAAATGGGTTATTAAAAAATTTGATGGTATTAGGAAAAAATTTCTTTGAAAAGGAAGTTGAAATGGGAGTAGCATGAATAATCTTGTGGCATTGGAGGTTGTGTGCAAATCTAAAGATCAAGGAGGTTTAGGAGTTATTTCACTTGGAGAGTTAAATTGTGCATTATTATGTAAGTGGCTATGGAGAATGGTTGGTGTGGGAGACTCACTGTGTGGAAACAATGGATGGAGTTGGCTTATTATAATGGACAGTTCATAGTGGGTTCTTAGGTTCATATTCAAGTTTCAAATTTCTAGAAATCTATAACAAAACAGCAAGACATCTTTAATATAGGGTTAAAATGGAATGTGGGTGATGGTAGAAATTTTTTATTTTGGCATAACAAATAGATATCTGACATTGCTCTGAAATATTTATATCCCAATCTTTATTCAATTTCTTTTAATCAAAATGCAAAGGTGGCTAAATTGTACATTCATGAAGAAAGTGAGTTTAAATGGAGATTAAATTTTAATAGAATGCTTGAGGGTGAAAGTCTTATTCAGTACTTTAAGATAGTCAGTTTACTCGATCAAGTTTCTCTTGGGGATAGTTTGGATAAAGCACAATGGTTGTTAGACTGCAGTAAGAAATTTAAAGTGAGTTCTATCTACAGACTTATGAACTTTGGAGGCAGAAAAGTCAAGTATCATAAAATATTGTGGAAAGCTCATGCTCCACCGAAGATAAAGATGCATATGTGGCTGGTTATTAACAAGAAGCTGAATACTAAAATTCTTCTCAATCACAAAGGAATGACCTTAGTTACAAAATGTGTTTTCTGTTATAGGGATGAAGATATTGATCATCTCTACTTTCAATGCCCCTTTACTTACCTTCTATGGATCAATTGCTTGCACAGTCTTCATATCAACAGTATTCCGCACTTTCATGATCAATATTGGTGTTGGGAGGAAGACAGAAAGTTTATTTCTGATATAGTTGAAAAAGATGTTTAGTAGATTTGCTTAATTTGAGCTTGTCTTGGACTATATGGATTGAAAGGAATAATAGGTGTTTTAAACAAACTTCTAAGCCTTTTGACATTTTAATTAGAAATGCTATTTCTAATATTGCATTCTGGATAGGTGGTATGTAACAACCCGTATATTTTAAAGCTTTGAATATTTAAATATAAAATCGTTAATCGGATTAAGGTCCAAAAAACTACTTTTTTGCAAACAGTCGAATTAGGACTCGAGACCACCTCCATTGAGTTCAAAATGACGTTTTCGACCTTTTTGAATATAAACATTGATATGTTTGGAGTTAGTGAAATTTTGATACCTTTTCACTTAGGGCTTTGGTTTAGTTTCAGCCCATTAGACCCAAGCTTCACCCTCTCTTCTCTTCATTCATTTCATTTTCCTAATACAACTCAAGCTTTAGATAAAAATGGGGGAAGAGAAAAAGAATTAGAATTCCTAAGCCCTAGTTTCCAATTTGCAAATCAAGTTCTAGCTCCAAATTCAAGAAGAAGCTTTGGTAAGCCTTCTCTTCTTCTTCCCCAACTCGTTCTCCTTTTAATTTCAGAAATTCCTAAACCTAACTTAGGAAATGTTTCTCTTTTAAGCTTAAATTCAAGCTTCTTGAGTTGGGATTGAAGAGTGGTTGATCCTCCTTTGTTTTCAAGCTTCTCCTTTCTTGTTTTTGTGTAAAAAGGTGAGATTTTTATCTCACATCTATGTTTATAATTATCTTTGGTTGTTAGGTATGAATTCCTAACACTTCTTTATGTGCATTTGCTCTTGATTTGGATTGGTTTTGTGAATATTTCAATTTTTGGTTTTTGAAGTCAAATTTGTGTGTAAATCCTTTTATGGATGTTTGATCATGGTTTGGTAATGCATCGAAGAGCTTATAGGGCCGGGTCGTCGATTGGCATAAACCTCTAGCGCCCATTGCTCGTCCGGTTGCATTTGCGAAGAGATTGCCTCTTCATTGTTAGGCTGAAAATACTGGAAATCCCAGTTCAGTCGATTGACTCAGAGCGTTCAGTCGATTGAGCTGAAGCCAGGAAATTTCCTGGGCCAGTATCGGTCGACTGAAATCTCTGTTCAGTCGACTGAACCTGGAACCCGAAAGTTCCCAGGCATGATTCAGTCGACTGAAATCTCTGAGTCAGTCGACTGAACCTGGAAATAGAAAGTTTCCAGGACCTGAGTCAGTCGACTGAAATCTTTGAGTCAGTCGACTGAATTTGTTGTTTCTGCCCAATTTGCCTTTTTGGGATTGAATTTCCAATTTAAATCGATTCGTGATGATCCTATTTGTTGTTATCATTTATTATGATTTTGATGACTTCTTTTTCGGGATTTATGTGGATATCCATTTTGATGGATTCGACATCGATTTACCTGGATTTGATTCACGTCTTCGTATGTGAATTTTTGAAGGTTGATTGTTACTACAATCATTTCCGTGATTTGTCACTTTAAATTACGAAGGTTTTTATACTGGTAGTAAATATTCAAACTCTTTTAATAAAATGATTTCAACTCTATTTTTAATACAAGCTCGTTTTCAAAACCGTTTTCCAATCTATAGGTGTATACAAACCTTTACCTCATTCGTATGAGAAAATCTAATTAAACGGCTTAGCAAAACAAGTGGTATGAAACGCTTGCGTTTACTTCGTCGGTTAATTTATGGACTTGTTCGATTGAAAATCTTGTGACAATTTTCGAGTGGAAATCTACAATTTGTTCGTAAATATTTAAGTTAAGCTAGTGGTTATGGGACATGAAGCTAAACTCATATATTTACTAGCTTAGTGTAATTCACACTTTTTATTGATCGATGGTGATCATTTTGTGAATTAGACTAGCGATGTGCGATGTCTATTTGTCTGCGAGGGAGACTAAACCCTGTTTCTGTGGAACTTCGGTTCAATTTGGCGGGGTAGCGACCCGTGGTCTTCGGACCGTTTGTGGAGCTTTGGCTCAATATTTATGGTTAGCGACCATGGAATAGCGTTCCGTTTGTGATACACGTGTTGGTGAGTTTTCATGCTCCCGTTTGTGATAGGCCTCCCTCTTTGTGATTTCTGGATTTCTTGTTGTGATTTCTGGAATTTGTGTTTCACCTCCTTTTGTGATTGGCAATGATATGTTTGTCAATATTTGATGTTTGGTGAATAAAAATAAAGAATATGATATTCTTTTTGGTGCTTTGAGATTTTTAAGATATTGTATGATTTTGATGTTGTTTAAATCATATTTGTTCTAGTATGACATTATTGTTATCATACGTTCTTATTGTATCTCTACTTATATCTCATTCCTTTACCTGATATTTATAGCTAGACTGATCCGTTTATTATTTTCTTATTAAATAATACTCGAGTCAGACCGAGATGTTGCAGGTGCTTCTACTTGACTCCTTATATGGGATCATCTTCTGACTTTTGTGTAACTACATTACATTTGTAGTTTTTGTTGTTATACATTCGAGATATATACTCCATGATGTATACTTATTCTTTTGTCTAGCTCTTGTATCTATTTTTTTTGTGATATTGTGGATCTTATATGACCACTACTCTTATGTGCACCTTTTTGGTGTTATATATTCATATCTGTTTCCGCCTTTGTGATATGAACGTCTGTGACTGATTTATGTTATGTTTATTTCTATATTTGTTTCCGAAGGCCTCTTAGCCACTGTGTGGTAGTTTTGAGTTTGTATCGGTATGTCGGATTTCCTCTTGAAATGAAATGTAAGTTATTTTATCTGACATATCGGTACTCGCCCAAAGCAACTACACAGATGGTCGCTCCTCAACAGCCTTATTCTTCGTGCTAGTCGACAGCATTACCCAGTAGTGTTCTTGGCTAGCGTGAGCATAGAGGTGGGGCGTGACAACTTGGTATCAGAGCCAAACTTCAGAACTATATAGAATAATCTAGCAAGGATCATTGTCCTAAGTCTTTCTTAGGAATCGTGCCATAGGATTTAATTCGGGTCTTCGTACCATTCTATCCTATTTCTTTTTATGATTCCTTGTTTTATCAATCAAGTTTGTTTGATATTCATTCTGAGATTAACCTTTTTCTCTTTTCTTTCTTTCTTAAAGAAAAGAAATGGTTAGACCTGGCCGTCCCAGCGTCGGTCAATCTAGTGCTACTCCCCAGGATGGAGTATTTATGTCTGCTCAGCAACTTCTTGATCTTGTAAGAAATGCTGAAGCTATCGGACCTATTCCAGAGCCCACCCATCCTAAATCTGGGTTTGCACGCTTGTGCAGTGATTACACCAACTTGGGTGGAAAGCCATTCAAAGGTTTCGAGAGTCTTATAGAAGTCCAGGCTTGGCTTCGAACATGCGACCGTATCTTTTCTCGCATGAATCCTATTGATCTTCATCGAGTCCAAGTGGCTTCTAGTATGCTCCAAGAAAGAGCATTAGACTGGTACGAGCTTCTGATCTCCGAAATTATTGAAGCGGACCTTACTTGGGAGCAATTCCGGGAAAGGTTCGAGTTGAAATTTGTGCCGGAAGCTGAAAAGGTGTCTCTAGCTCGACGCTTCATTGACCTTGTTCAGGGTGAATCTTCCGTGACCGACTACGTCGCGTCTTTCGAATCTCTCTCAAAATATGGGGTTGAATACATTAATACCCCATTGAAGAAAAACCAGAGATTTTTTTATAGCTTGAACAAGAGCCTCAAGAAACCATTACTTCTGAAATTGGAAGTTTATTTTGATCAACTTGTTGATATTGCTCTTCGACTCGAAGAGGCTGATAAAGGTAGTGAGGCCGAGGCCAAACCAAACATCAACAAGAAGAGACCTTTTAAATTCAAGCCTAATCCCAACAAGAAGGGAAAGCAAGAAACACCGGTGGCAAATACTCCTAACTCTCGTCGGGGAGAATGCTATAATTGTGGTTCTAAGGACCACTATGCAAACAAGTGCCCGAAGTCTATTTCTTGCTGCTATTGCAAGAGTTCGGGCCATACTCTATCTTTGTGTCCCAAACTTCAAGGCAAGAAGGAGGGCAAGCTAAATATTGTAAAATCCCCTACCGACACTTCTCGTGGTCGAGGTATTTCTCATTCTATACTTGATGGCATTATTATATTTCGTGATCTTTCTATTCGAGTTCTTTTTGATACGGGTGCATCTCACTCTTTTATATCAAAAGAACTTGTTGATGATTTGACTTTGAATGTTATTGGCTTGATGACTTCTTTGAGGATTGCGAATCCGGTTGGGGGATCCACAACACTCAGTTTATTATGTAAAGATGTCGAAATTATTTTGTGTGATTACTCTTTCCGTGCCGATTTGCATGTTATGCGTTACCTTGGTTTCGGAATGATTTTGGGAATGGATTGGCTTAACCGTTATGAAGCCCATATTCTATGTCCTGAACGGACTATATATCTTCGGCATCCTCAATCTGTTAAGCAGATTTCTCTCGTTCTTGAAGATTCAGATTCCAACTTAACAACATCTTTATATTCTCTCAATCCTCGTGACGACGATAATGATGATGAGGAAGATGTTATTTCTCTCATTCACATTGTTCGAGAATTTCCCGACATATTTGAGCACGTTCTAGGATTACTACCTAAGCGAGCAATTGAGTTCAGAATTAATCTAATTCCTGGAGCTCTACCTATTACTCGTCCTCCTTATCGTATGTCCAATAAAGAAAATGAGAAGATGGGCAAACAATTATCCGAATTGGAAGCGAAGCAATTTATTCAATCAAGTTCCTCTCCATGGGGAGCTTCAGCTATTTTTGTGAAGAAATCTGATGGTACACTTAGGCTTTGCATTGATTACCGCAAGCTTAACGATCTCACCATCAAGAATAAATATCCCTTACCGTCGATCGATGATTTATTCGATCAACTTAGTGGAGCTAAAGTCTTTTCGCAGTTAGACTTAGCAACTGGTTTTCATCAGCTCCGTATTGCAGAGGATAGCATTCCTTTGACATCGTTCTGTACTCGTTATGGATCTTATGAATGGCTTGTTATGCCATTCGGTTTGATGAATGCTCCAGCTTATTTCGTCGACCTTATGAATCGAGTTTTCAAAGACTTCCTCGATCGATTTGTTCTCATCTTTATAGATGATATTCTTATTTATTCTAAAACCGAGGAAGAGCATGAAAATCATCTTCGGATTGTGTTGGAAACTCTTAGGAGAAATCAATTGAAAGCAAAGTTTTCTAAATGCCACTTTTGGCAATCTCGTGTGAAATTTTTGGGTCATATTATTTCTGAGATCGAAATATCCGTGGATCCTTCAAAGATTGAAGCGATTCAAAATTGGAAAAGACCGGAGAGTGTGACGGAAATTCGTAGCTTTCTCGGATTGGCGGGCTATTACCGTCGGTTCATAAAAGATTTTCTAAGATTTCCGTACCTCTTACTAATTTGACAAAGAAGTTAAATACATTTGGTCCGACAAATGTGAAGCTCATTTCAAAAATTAAAAGAACTTCTTTCCGATGCTCCTATTCTTGTGATTCCCGATGGAAACCAAGACTTTATTGTTTATACTGATGCTAGTCGTGTTGGTTTGGGAGCCGTTCTCATGCAGCGGGAACGTGTTATCGCTTATGCTTCTAGGCAATTAAAGCCTGCCGAGACTAGATATGCCACTCATGATTTAGAGCTCGTGGCTATTGTTTTCGCTCTTAGAATTTGGCGCCATTATCTTTTGGGGGAGAAGTTTGTTCTCTACACCGATCATAAATCATTGAAGTATTTATTTTCTCAAAAGGAACTTAATTTGCGTCAACAACGTTGGCTTGAGTTCCTTGCATCTTATGATCTTGATATTCTTTATACTCCCGGAAAGGGAAATCTTGTTGCCAATGCCCTTAGTCGTAGGCGACAAGCGGTTGTTTCCATGATGATATCCGAGTGGAATGATCTCGCTACTTTATCCACTTGTCAGGTTCGAGATCGTGAATCCGATTTATGCTCATCTCTTGTTTTATGTAGCCTTGAAGCTCATCCTTCTCTTTTGGACCGCATTCTTGAAGCTCAAAAGCTAGATCCCGAATTGGCTCTTCTTGGCCAAAATTTTAGGGATAAAATTGATATTGAAGGTTTGAAAGACTTTGATTTTGATGCTCGTGGCGGTATTCGGAAATTTGGTAGACTCATTGTACCAAATATTATTGATCTTCGTAAAGACATTTTAGAAGATTCTCATTGTTCTAAATTTACCATTCATCCCGGTAGTAGTAAAATGTACGCGGATATGAAGCGACTTTATTATTGGGACGGAATGAAATCCGATATTGCTAACTTTGTTAAGCATTGCATGACTTGCCAACTTGTAAAGGCCGAGCATCAAAGGCCTGGTGGGTTATTGCAATCATTGGAAATTCTAATATGGAAGTGGGATCAAATTTCCATGGACTTTGTTGACGGTCTTCTCCGTTCTCGTTCGGGTCATGATAGCCTATGGGTGATAGTAGATAGACTTACAAAATCCGCCCATTTTATTCCCGTTCGGTCCAATCGGACCGTACCTATATTGGCTAAACTTTTTGTCAAAGAAATTGTTAAATTGCATGGTGATAGTAGATTCACGTCTTCGTATGTGAATTTTTGATGGTTGATTGTTACTACAATCATTTCCGTGACTTGTCACTTTAAATTACGAAGGTTTTTATACTGGTGGTAAATATTCAAACTCTTTTAATAAAATGATTTCAACTCTATTTTTAATACAAGCTCGTTTTCAAAACCGTTTTCCAATCTATTGGTATATACAAACATTTACCTCATTCATATGAGAAAATCTAATTAAACGGCTTAGCAAAACAAGTGGTATGAAACGCTTCCATTTACTTCGTCGGTTAATTTATGGACTTGTTCGATTGAAAATCTTGTGACAATTTTCGAGTGGAAATCTATAATTTGTTCGCAAATATTTAAGTTAAGCTAATGGTTATGGGACATGAAGCTAAACTCATATATTTACTAGCTTAGTGTAATTCACACTTTTTATTGATCGATGGTGATCATTTTGTGATTTAGACTAGCGATGTGCGATGTCTATTTGTCTGCGAGGGAGACTAAACACTGTTTCTATGGAACTTCGGTTCAATTTGGCGGGGTAGCGACCCGTGGTCTTCGGACCGTTTGTGGAGCTTCGGCTCAATATTTATGGTTAGCGACCATGGAATAGCGTTCCGTTTGTGATACACGTGTTGGTGAGTTTTCATGCTCCCGTTTGTGATAGGCTTCCCCCTTTGTGATTTCTGGATTTCTTGTTGTGATTTCTGGAATTTGTGTTTCATCTCTTTTTGTGATTGACAATGATATGTTTGTCAATATTTGATGTTTGGTGAATAAAAATAAAGAATATGATATTCTTTTTGGTGCGTTGAGATTTTTAAGATATTGTATGATTTTGATGTTGTTTAAATCATATTTGTTCTAGTATGACATTATTGTTATCATACGTTCTTATTGTATCTCTACTTATATCTCATTCCTTTACCTGATATTTATAGCTAGACTGATCCGTTTATTATTTTCTTATTAAATAATACTCGAGTCAGACCGAGATGTTGCAGGTGCTTCTACTTGACTCCTTATCTGGGATCATCTTCTGACTTTTGTCTAACTACATTACATTTGTTGTTTTTGTTGTTATACATTCGAGATATAGACTCCATGATGTATACTTATTCTTTTGTCTAGCTCTTGTATCTATTTTTTTGTGATATTGTGGATCTTATATGACCACTACTCTGATGTGCACCTTTTTGGTGTTATATATTCATATCTGTTTCCGCCTTTGTGATATGAACGTCTGTGACTGATTTATGTTATGTTTATTTCTATATTTGTTTCCGAAGCCCTTATAGCCACTGTGTGGTAGTTTTGAGTTTGTATCGGTATGTCGGATTTCCTCTTGAAATGAAATGTAAGTTATTTTATCTGACATATCGGTACTCGCCCAAAGCAACTACACAGATGGTCGCTCCTCAACAGCCTTATTTTTCGTGCTAGTCGACAGCATTACCCAGTAGTGTTCTTGGCTAGCGTGAGCATAAAGGTGGGGCGTGACATAGTACTTGTCTATATGGCCAGGAATGAAGGCTCATTCTCCCTGAGCTGCGGAGAAAAGTTAAAGAGAGTTTGGACACTATCGGCAAGAGAGTGGCTAAGAGAAGAAGAGGAAATGAAGGGATGAAGCTCTATTTCCGCCTGGCTTTGATCTTTTTTGTTGTTTTTGTTATGGGTCTGTATATATTTTGGCTGCGACTGTTGTAGCTGCTTTTGTTGTATGTAGTGCATGTTGCTCTGTTGCATTTTTTGCTGGGTAAAACTTGGGGTTGATGTTGTAATATGGTGTGTATGCAACTATTGTAAATCTGTGATGGTTATGATATTTATAGACTGGGATTATCCCATCCTTTTGTCTCAAAAAAAATTCATGACACGCGGTATGTTTTATACTTATACGATTAAATTACTAAAAACTAAATTAACGAATAATAGTAACAATAATAGATGTTACTTCTGCAATTTAGCACCAGAAACAACTATGCACGTATTCCTTGAACGTCTTTTCACACAGAATATCCTATCCCTTCACCTTATGTTCACTGGACGGATTATAAGCTCAACTAAACACAGTCACATACGAATTTTTTTTTTAATATTTAGCTCACATTATCGCTAGTTGGTATTTATGGTCGGAAAGGAACCAACACATTTTCAATAATAAATATAGAGATTTTTCGTCGATTTTATACTTTACTGCTTGGAACATTGCTTTATGGACAAGATGTAGTAGAAGAAATTCTGAATGGAAGTCTAGATTGTACTGGATATGGTGCAACCTCCACTTGATCATCAATGCTATGCATCCCATTTTAGAAGCAGAACCAAACACTCTTATTCTCACTGACTGATAGTTTTTTCGTGATGTCTCGGTGACTTGACGATTTCTGTTCTTCATGCTATTGCACTCCAGACTACTACCATGGTTCTAGCTTGCTCTTCACTTTTGTCAAACACCTCAAATCTTTACTGCAGTTCCCTTCAGCCCGTTGCTTCCCACTCTCCAAGTTCAATGCTGCAGTTCTCAATTGCAGATTTTACACATTATTTGCAGTACTGCAGTTCATTGGCACTGATCTTGCCCACTCTAGTACATCTGCCCAGTACTACATGTCAATATTGTACATCACTTCAGATGTTTATCATTGATCATTGCTTCAGTGCTCATTGCTTCAGAATATGCAAGCTGCAATGTCTCAATTAGCGCCTCAATTCATACTACAGCCTCCCTATGCAGCCAGCCTGAATCAGTGCTGTTATGCGACCTCTGCTACAGTGCTTCTGCACGCAAATTTAGATATGCTCAGCAAAGAACCTTGAACAGCCTTGACCTATTCTTGAACTGGCTCACTACTGCTACAAAGCTTCGCCATTATCTCAGATTTTACAGATTGCTCGACTATATTTCAAGGGTTATTCATTTGTTTTTCGGCTAGCCATATTGACGCAGCGGATATTACAAAAACAATGTCGATCGTTGAATGTAGCAATCGATGGATGGATGGATACTGAAATGCCCGAATTCGTTGATCCGAAGATACCGAATTCTTAGCTATCTCTGACTCGTTGATCTGAAGATACCGGGAAAGAGATCTACGATTCTTCGACGTTGATCTTGCGCACAAGATACCGTGAATCGGCTTTAACAAACGATGATTCGAGCGCACTCGAATGACGTAAGTGGAGATAGGAGATACACTCGACTACCAATTGAAATTGAAAGCACAAAGCTAACAAAAGAGAATTTTATTCAATATTCAACAACGTTTACAAATGACCTAACATCCCTATTTATAGGGGTTACAACTCAACACAAAGGAATAAGAAAATTACAACACTAATGTACAACGACTTATCACAGTGTTCCAACGACCTAAAAGATAATAGACTTCCGACTTATCTTTTACGCGACTTATCAAACTTCTTACGACTTATCAAAAACTTCTCACGACTTATTTTTACGCGAGTTAGGGAAGCTTGACCGCGATAGTAGGAATTAGGTCGGGGACGATGGAGTTAGATTGGGGTTTTAGGTCGCGGCTTCGAATTACTGGATGGGTCGTGGTATAGAGTTAGGTCGCGGAGCTCTGGTATGTCGGCGAGCGACTTAGCGTAGGTCGTTCGCGATTTAGGCGAATGGAGAGTAGGTCGTTTGGTTTTGGTAGGTTGTAGGAATTGCGGTGATGAGTCGTAAGTCGTGGTGGTGATGAGTCGTAAGTCGTGATGTGGATGAGTCGTAGGTCGTGCTGTTGATGAGTCGCGTGGTGGAGTTGAGTCGCGGAGTGGTATGTCGTGGAGTTTGGGTTAGGTTGTGGATGATAGATTTGGGGAAATTTAAGTCGTAAGTCGCGATGTGATGAGTCGTGAAGCTGTGGTGATGATGAGTCGCGAGGGAAATGAGTCGTAGGTCGCGGGTTTGTCTTCGTCACCAGGTACTCTGCTGCATCATCCTCCCCTTGTCGACAAAAATTCGACCTCGAATTTGTACCTTTCTCTTCCTCCACAAGCTCATTCCCATGGTACTGAATCAAATGCTTAACGTTGAAAACGTCAGCCGTGTGAATATGCTCTGGCAACTTCACCCGATATGCATTATCATTGATCTTCTTCAAAATTTCTATCGGACCGATCTTTCGAGCTTTCAACTTGTTGTACATTCCAATTGGAAAACGATCTTTTGTCAACACCGCGTACACAAAATCACCCTCTTTGAAGTCCACACTTCTCCGTTTCTTATCTGCAGATTGTTTATATTTCTCATTCGTCTTCTCCAAACGTTCCTGAACGATTCTATGGCATTATGTCAACCCGTCAACAAAATCAGCAGCTCGTTTAACTGTCCCCTTTGGTTGTGGTACTATCGTTAAATCCAGCGGTCCTTTTGGCAGGCTTGAATATACAATTTGAAATGGGCTGAAACCAGTGCTTCGGTTAACAACATGATTATGAGCAAACTCTGCCTGACACAACTTTAAGTCCCAACTTTTCAAATTATCCTGTACAAGACATCGCAACAAATTTCCCAACGATCTATTCACAACTTCAGTTTGTCCATCTGTCTGAGGATGATATGCACTACTAAATTTCAACTTCGTTCCCACCATCTTCCATAGACTCAACCAAAAGTGACTCAGAAATCGAGTATCTCGGTCAGAAACAATAGATTCGGGTAAACCATGTAAACGATATATTTCTTTAAAGAATAACTGTGCCACTCGAACTGCATCCGCTGTCTTCTTACAGGCTATGAAATGTGCCATCTTCGAAAACCTGTCCACCACAACAAATATAGAATCATTTCCCCTCTAAGTTCTCGGCAATCCCAACACGAAATCCATGCTGATATCAACCCATGGTTTGGTAGGCACAGGTAACGGCATATATAACCCCGAATTCGTCGCTGTTCCTTTCGAAACTTGACAGATATGACACCTTTCCACAAATCTCTCTATCTCTTTCCTCATTGACGGCCAAAAATAAGATTGAGAAATTAACTGTAACGTACGATCTCTACCCACATGGCCTTCTTCATGTAATTCTTTAACAATCTTCATTCACAAGCTACAGTCTGGGATGCACAAACGATTTCCTTTAAACAGAAAACCATCCACCAACACAAATTCATCAGTGCTTCCTTCCTTTACTTTTTCAACAAATTTCACAAAGTAAGGATCTTCTTCAATCAATTCTGGCAATAATTCAAAACCTGTCACTTCAACTTTCATTGTCATCAACAAATGACTCCTCCTGCTCAAAGTATCAGCCACACGATTGGTTACCCCTGACTTGTGCTTAACGACAAAAGTAAACTGCTGCAAATAAGCAATCCACGATGCATGTCTTGCTGAAATCTTGTCTTGTCCTTGTAAATGTTTCAACGCCTCATGATCAGTGTATAAAACAAATTCTTTCTGGAATAAGTAATGTCGCCAGTGCTTCACCGCTTGAACAACAGCATAAAATTCCACATCATAAGTAATGTACCTCATCTTTGCTCCTGACAACTTCTCACTGAAATATGCAATAGGACGCCCATTCTGACTCAACACCCCTCCAATTCCAACCTTTGACGCATCAGTATGCAGTTCAAACAATAACTGAAAATCTGGTAATACAAGAATTGGTGCAGATGTCAGCAACTTCTTGATCTTCCCAAAAGCAGTCCCCGCTTCCTCCGTCCAAGAAAATTGTTTCCCCTTCATGCAATCAGTCACCGGTGCCATCACGCTACTGAAGTGTGGAATGAATCTTCGGTAGAATGACGCTAGCCCATGAAAACTTCTCACTTCTGTAATTGTCTTCGGCTGTGGCCAATTCCTGACTGCTTCAACTTTATTCTGATCTACCTGGATGCCCTTCTCCGAAACAATATACCCCAAGAACAAAACACTATGCGTCATGAACACACATTTCTTTGTCGCAGCATAAAATTGTTCCTCTCGTAAAATAATTAACACTTCCTTCAGATGTTGAACATGCTCTTCCAGACTCCTACTATAAATCAAAATATCGTCAAAGTACACCACCACAAATTTCCCAATGAAAGGTCTAAAAATTTGATTCATCACTCGCATGAACGTACTCGGTGCATTCGAAAGACCGAATGGCATCACCAGCCATTCATACAACCCCTCTCTCGTCTTGAAGGTTGTCTTCCATTCGTCTCCAGGTCTAATCCGAATTTGATGATATCCGCTTTTCAAATCAATTTTCGAAAAGATAGTAGCCCCACTCAACTGATCCAGCAAGTCATCCAACCTTGGCATTGGAAATCTGTATCGTACAGTGATTTTATTCAATGCTCGACTGTTCGTGCACATCCTCCACGTCCCATCTTTCTTCGGTACCAACAAAGCTGGCACAGCACATGGACTCAAACTTTCCTGTACACGTCCCTGCTCAAGCAATTCTTCCACCTGCCTCCTTAATTCTTCATGCTCCTTCGGACTCATTCGGTAATGCGGTCTATGTGGCAATACTGCTCCTGGAACAAGATCAATTTGATGTTGAATGTCTCTCAGCGGCGGTAACTCTTTAGGCAACTCGTTTGGAAATACATCCTCAAATTCTTTCAATACTGACTTCGCTTCTTCTGGAATTTCAACCTCTTCACTGCTCTCACGCCCAATCAACAAGAACACTTCCGGTTCCTCCTCAACCTCCTTAACAAACTCCTTCAAAGATAACAACGTTTTCAGTTCTTCAATCTCCTCCAGTTTGTTTTCTTCCTGTTGGCGTTTCTTCGGAACCAGAGTAATCTTTATACCTTCGAACATGAAACTGTAACTGTTGGTCCGTCCGTCATGCTGCACAGCTCGATCATACTGCCACGGTCTCCCCAGCAACAAATGACAAACGTCCATATCTACGACATCACACCAGATTTCATCTTTGTATTTCTTCCCAATTGAAAACTTCACACAAGCTCTACGTCCAACTTTCACTTCACCACCTTTCCTCAACCAAGCTAACTTGTACGGTTTAGGATGTTTCTCGGTTTTCAACTCCAGCTTCTTCACCGCTTCTGTAGAGATAATATTATCACAACTCCCAGCATCAATAACAAATTTACAAACTCTTCCAAGAATAGTGCATGTAGATTGAAAGATATTGTTCCTCAACCAACTACTTTCCTCCTCTTGCTTCGGTGTTAAACAACTTCTCCTCATCATCAATGCGTACCCGTCATCTCCCGACAGTAAGTCTTCCTCCTCAACTGGTAAAGAATTAGAGCATTCAGTTTCTTCCTCATCTTCCTCCTCAACTTCTGTCACCATGGTTCTCTTCTTTGGCTTTGGACACTCATTGCTTTTATGACCCAACTCCTGACAATTGTAACATTTGAAACCGTTGTTAACCTTTGCCTTCTCAGCCTCCTTCACCACTGGTTTACTGATAGGTTTAGACACATTAGAACTTCCACTAACACCCTTCACTTGATTGTTGGAATTAGTAAACACACCACCTCCTCGTCGTCCTTGCTTCTCCCAAGCCAACGCTTTCTGATGTGCTTCCGCCACAGATCTTGGATCGAACATATTCACCATATCCTGGATCTGCATTCTCAATCCCCCAATGAATCTAGATGTCAGTTGTTCTTCCGTTTCCATAATATCATTCCTTGCAATAAGCTGATAAAACTCATCTGCGTAATCATTAACAGTCTTTGTGCCCTGCCTCAAGTTCTGCAAACGTTGATACATCAGAGTTTGATAATTGTAAGGTAAGAATGTTGCCTTCATCAATTTCTTCATCTTCTCCCAAGATTCAACTTTTGACTTCCCCATTCGTTCACGTGTAAGTTTGGTTTGCTGCCACCATGCCAAAGCTCTACCCCTCAACCTTGTAGCAACCAACTTCACTCTACGATGTTCTGGAACTTCTTTGAAATCAAAAATTTCTTCAACATTAGCCACCCAATCCAAAAACTCTTCAGCTTGCATACCACCTTTGAATTCAGGAATTTCAGTTTTCATTCCCGATTCCCACTTGTGATCGTACTCCGATTGATTCCTTCCTCGTCCGCGTCCTCGTCCATGAACACTACCACCATCATACTCTTCTTCACCATCCGATGTATATCGATGTCGATCCTGACCACCAACATCTCTTCCACCACCATTTCTTCCACCAACATTCCTACGATCTACATTCCTTCGATCATGATCTACATTCCTCTGATCTCGATCAGTCACATTTCTATCCCGACTTCGATCATCAACATTTCTATCACAATCTCGATCCACGCTTCTATGATCACTATCGACACTTCTCTCTCGATTTGAATGTGGTGAAGCTCTACTTCTCCCATGGCTCGATTCAGGTGATACTCTTCTCTGATTTTGACTCATCTCCAACATCATCCTCTCTAATCGACCAATCCCTTCAGTAAGCTTCTCATTGAAATTCTCGTTGATTCGTTGCTCCATTTCATCGGCCTCTTCTCTTCCGTACAAAGCATTAATATTGCGATGACGTTGAACTCGTCTTGGCGGCATGATTGAATACTTCCCAAACACTTCAACAAATTCACACTTCAAGTTTCAAACACCTTTCGAACTTGGATCCAAAATGAAATGGATCGAAAACTCCAACTTTGTTGCAAAATATGATGAACACGATGAACACAACTTCAACACTTCAAATTCTCGGCTCCAAGACTCGATTTAGCTATGATTGGCTAAAACAGGCTCTGATACCAAACTGACGCAGCGGATATTACAAAAACAATGTCGATCGTTGAATGTAGCAATCGATGGATGGATACTGAAATGCCCGAATTCGTTGATCCGAAGATACCGAATTCTTAGCTATCTCTGACTCGTTGATCCGAAGATACCGGGAAAGAGATCTACGATTCTTCGACGTTGATCTTGCGCACAAGATACCGTGAATCGGCTTCAACAAACGATGATTCGAGCGCACTCGAATGACGTAAGTGGAGATAGGAGATACACTCGACTACCAATTGAAATTGAAAGCACAAAGCTAACAAAAGAGAATTTTATTCAATATTCAACAACGTTTACAAATGACCTTACATCCCTATTTATAGGGGTTACAACTCAACACAAAGGAATAAGAAAATTACAACACTAATGTACAACGACTTATCACAGTGTTCCAACGACCTAAAAGATAATAGACTTCCGACTTATCTTTTACGCGACTTATCAAACTTCTTACGACTTATCAAAAACTTCTCATGACTTATTTTTACGCGAGTTAGGGAAGCTTGACCGCGATAGTAGGAATTAGGTCGGGGACGATGGAGTTAGATTGGGGTTTTAGGTCGCGGCTTCGAATTACTGGATGGGTTGTGGTATGGAGTTAGGTCGCGGAGCTCTGGTATGTCGGCGAGCGACTTAGCGTAGGTCGTTCGCGATTTAGGCGAATGGAGAGTAGGTCGTTTGGTTTTGGTAGGTTGTAGGAATTGCGGTGATGAGTCGTAAGTCGTGGTGGTGTTGAGTCGTAAGTCGTGATGTGGATGAGTCGTAGGTCGTGCTGTTGATGAGTCGCGTGGTGGAGTTGAGTCGCGGAGTGGTATGTCGTGGAGTTTGGGTTAGGTTGTGGATGATAGATTTGGGGAAATTTAAGTCGTAAGTCGCGATGTGATGAGTCGTGAAGCTGTGGTGATGATGAGTCGCGAGGGAAATGAGTCGTAGGTCGCGGGTTTGTCTTCGTCACCAGGTACTCTGCTGCATCACATATTTATATTCCTTTTTATTCACGGCTAGTAGTTATAACTTATGTTGATCATCTATTTGATGGTCCTATGTTCTTATTTCCTCAAAAGCAATATGGATATTTAAAGCTTGCTTTGCAGACTACCAGGCAGATTTTATGTCAATAATATTTCACTAGCGATCTCTTCATGACCAGGACCAATCTTTCATCAAAAAATCGTGATACTACAAGTGTTTTTACCATTTTGGTTCATTTTTAATTGTAAGAACTGAAATAATTGAGATTTATTCTTTTTTGGATAACTTTTCTTGTAATCATGCTTGCCAATATTCTTCAGGATGCATACTAAACTTGAAGGAACTGGAGTTTAGTTGCATGATATTCCGTACATGCAAACAAAGTAAGATTCGGTTTGTTTATTTTGTTTACTAAATATTATATAACAAGCTGAAGCGAATCCTGTCATTTGGTTAACTAGCTCATATTCAGGGAGTGGCCAACGTACTAAAAGTCAAAAAGTGCTAGCAACCACAAAATTCAACGTGGACAGTTTGTGGCCATCTTGACTTCAACATATGAATCTGAAAGGACAATGGACTATAGTAAAGTCAATGAACCCGGATAGATGCTTATGGCACTGGTGAGTATTGTATCTTGAATCTTGAATTTCTTTGTGGATGTTTGATTATTCTGAATTCTTTCTTGTTTTACAATAAATTTGGGAGTTAAATATCCACACCCTGATTTTACTTCTTTTAAAAAATTAACGCTATTTCTTTTCTTATATGAACAGTAGAGGGCAACTTGTAAAAGATGTGTATTATATTTTGCTGTCTAAATTTATAAGATTGTTCAGTGTTATGTTATTTTTTCTCTAGTGCCAGTTTTATTGCCACTGGTTTGAAAGTAAAGACAGATCTAAGTTCAATATCTTTATATATCACTGTACTAGGATGCTCGTCGGTCCTTGACAATAAATTAAGGAAGGCCAAAGACATCCAGTTTTGGCTTTCCGGAGTTCAACTTTTATTAACAAGCTTAATCCTAGACTTTTAACATATTATTATTTTTATTTTTAGTTTTTATTGTATTGTAACACACTTTATTTTATATTCAGCAGTCTACTTATTATGTATTATTATTGATATTATGATCAGGGTTATTGATGCAGCGCAACCCTTATTTTGACCAAGGCATGAGTCGTATATGACTCATGATGAGTCGGATGATGCAGCGCAACCCTTATTTTGGCCAAGGCATGAGTCGTATATGACTCATGATGAGTCGGATGATGCAGCGCAACCCTTATTTTGGCCAAGGCATGAGTCGTATATGACTCATGATGAGTCGTAGGTGATGAGTCGTATATGACTTATGATGAGTCGTAGGTGATGAGTCGAAAACGACTTAAGACTTATGATGAGTCGTAGGTTATGAGTCGTATATGACTTATGATGAGTCATAGGTGATGAGTCGTATATGACTTATGATGAGTCGTAGGTGATGAGTCGAAAACGACTTAAGACTTATGATGAGTCGTAGGTGATGAGTCGACTTAAGACTTATGATGAGTCGTAGGTGATGAGTCATATATGACTTATGATGAGTCGAAGGTGATGAGTCGAAGACGACTTATGATGGGTCGAAGGTGATGAGTCGAAGACGACTTATGACTTAGAAATTTTTCTGGATATGTGTTGTAGTATTATAAATAGGCAAGTTGTGTCATTTTGTAAGGTTGTTGATTTTTGAATAAAATTCTCTTTTGTTAGCTTTGTGCTTTCAATTTCAATTGGTAGTCGAGTGTATCTCCTATCTCCACTTACGTCATTTGAGTGCGCTCGAATCATCGTTTGTTGAAGCCGATTCACGGTATCTTGTGCGCAAGATCAACGTCGAAGAATCGTAGATCTCTTTCCCGGAATCTTCGGATCAACGAGTCAGAGATAGCTAGAATTCGGTATCTTTGGATCAACGAATTTGGGCATTTCAGTATCCATCAATCCACAGATTGCTATTTTCATCGATTGAAGATCGTTTTGAATTATCCGCTGCGTCAGTTTGGTATCAGAGCCTGTGTTTAGCCAATCATAGCTAAATCGAGTCTTGGAGCCGAGAATTTGAAGTCGTGTTCATCGTGTTCGTCATATTTTGCAACAAAGTTGGAGTTTTCGATCCATTTCATTTTGGATCAAAGTTCGAAAGGTGTTTGAAACTTGAAGTGTGAATTTGTTGAAGTGTTTGTGAAGTATTCAATCATGCCGCCTAGACGAGTTCAACGTCATCGCAATATTAATGCTTTGTACGGAAGAGAAGAGGCCGATGAAATGGAGCAACGAACCAACGAGAATTTTAATGAGAAGCTTACTGAAGGGATTGGTCGATTAGAGAGAATGATGCTTGAAATGAGTCAAAATCAGAGAAGGGTTTCACCTGAATCGAGCCATGGAAGAAGTAGAGTTTCACCACATTCTAATCGGGAGAGAAGTGTTGATAGTGATCATAGAAGCGTGGATCGAGATTGTGATAGAAATGTTGATGATCGAGGTCGTGATAGAAATGTGACTGATCGAGAACGGAGGAATATAGATCGTAGGAATGTTGGTGGAAGAAATGGTGGTGGTAGAGATGTTGGTGGTCAGGATCGACATCGATATACATCGGATGGTGAAGAAGAGTACGATGGTGGTAGTGTTCATGGACGAGGACGTGGACGAGGAAGGAATCAGTCGGAGTACGATCACAAGTGGGAATCTGGGATGAAAACTGAAATTCCAGAATTCAAAGGTGGCATGCAGGCTGAGGAGTTTTTGGATTGGGTGGCTAATGTTGAAGAAATTTTTGATTTCAAAGAAGTTCCAGAACGTCGTAGAGTGAAGTTGGTTGCTACAAGGTTGAGGGGTAGAGCTTTGGCATGGTGGCAGCAAACCAAACTTACACGTGAACGAATGGGGAAGTCAAAAGTTGAATCTTGGGAGAAGATGAAGAAATTGATGAAAGCAACGTTCCTACCTTACAATTATCAATCTTTGATGTATCAACGTTTGCAGAACTTGAGGCAGGGCACAAAGACTGTTAATGATTATGCGGATGAGTTTTACCAGCTTATTGCGAGGAATGATATTATGGAAACGGAAGAGCAGCTGACATCTAGATTCATTGGGGGATTGAGAATGCAGATTCAGGATATGGTTAATATGTTCGATCCAAGATCTGTAGCAGAGGCACATCAGAAAGCGTTGGCTTGGGAGAAGCAGGGACGACGAGGAGGTGGTGTGTTTACTAATTCCAACAATCAAGTGAAGGGTGTTAGTGGAAGTTCTAATGTTTCTAAACCTATCAGTAAACCAGCGGTAAAGGAGGTTGAGAAGGCGAAGATTAACAACAGTTTCAAATGTTACAATTGTCAGGAGATGGGTCATAAAAGCAACGAATGTCCGAAGCCGAAGAAGAGAACCATGGTGACAGAAGTTGAGGAGGAAGATGAGGAAGAAGCTGAATGCTCTAATTCTTTACCAGTTGAGGAGGAAGACTTACTGTCGGGAGATGACGGGTACGCATTGATGATGAGGAGAAGTTGTTTAACACCGAAGCAAGCGGAGGAAAGTAGTTGGTTGAGGAACAATATCTTTCAATCTACCTGCACTATTCTGGGAAGAGTTTGTAAATTTGTTATTGATGCTGGGAGTTGCGATAATATTATCTCTACAGAAGCAGTGAAGAAGTTGGAGTTGAAAACCGAGAAACATCCTAAACCGTACAAATTAGCTTGGTTGAGGAAGGGTGGTGAAGTGAAGGTTGGACGAAGGGCTCGTGTGAATTTTTCAATTGGAAAGAAATACAAAGATGAAATCTGGTGTGATGTCGTAGATATGGACGTTTGTCATTTGTTGCTGGGGAGACCGTGGCAGTATGATCGAGCTGTGCAGCATGACGGACGGACCAACAGTTACAGTTTCATGTTTGAAGGTACAAAGATTACTCTGGTTCCGAAGAAACGCCAACAGGAAGAAAACAAACTGGAGGAGATTGAAGAACTGAAAACGTTGTTATCTTTGAAGGAGTTTGTTAAGGAGGTCGAGGAAGGACCGGAAGTGTTCTTGTTGATTGGGCGTGAGAGCAGTGAAGAGGTTGAAATTCCAGAAGAAGCGAAATCAGTACTGAAAGAATTTGAGGATGTATTTCCAGATGAGTTACCTAAAGAGTTACCGCCGCTGAGAGACATTCAACATCAAATTGATCTTGTTCCGGGAGCAGTATTGCCACATAGACCGCATTACCGAATGAGTCCGAAGGAGCATGAAGAATTAAGGAGGCAGGTGGAAGAATTGCTTGAGCAGGGACGTGTACAGGAAAGTTTGAGTCCATGTGCTGTGCCAGCTTTGTTGGTACCGAAGAAAGATGGGACGTGGAGAATGTGCACGGACAGTCGAGCATTGAATAAAATCACTGTACGATACAGATTTCCAATGCCAAGGTTGGATGACTTGCTGGATCAGTTGAGTGGGGCTACTATCTTTTCGAAAATTGATTTGAAAAGCGGATATCATCAAATTCGGATTAGACCTGGAGACGAATGGAAGACAACCTTCAAGACGAGAGAAGGGTTGTATGAATGGCTGGTGATGCCGTTCGGTCTTTCGAATGCACCGAGTACGTTCATGCGAGTGATGAATCAAATTTTTAGACCTTTCATTGGGAAATTTGTGGTGGTGTACTTTGACGATATTTTGATTTATAGTAGGAGTCTGGAAGAGCATGTTCAACATCTGAAGGAAGTGTTAATTATTTTACGAGAGGAACAATTTTATGCTGCGACAAAGAAATGCGTGTTCATGACGCATAGTGTTTTGTTCTTGGGGTATATTGTTTCGGAGAAGGGCATCCAGGTAGATCAGAATAAAGTTGAAGCAGTCAGGAATTGGCCACAGCCGAAGACAATTACAGAAGTGAGAAGTTTTCATGGGCTAGCGTCATTCTACCGAAGATTCATTCCACACTTCAGTAGCGTGATGGCACCGGTGACTGATTGCATGAAAGGGAAGCAATTTTCTTGGACGGAGGAAGCTGAGATTGCTTTTGGGAAGATCAAGAAGTTGCTGACATCTGCACCAATTCTTGTATTACCAGATTTTCAGTTATTGTTTGAACTGCATACCGATGCGTCAAAGGTTGGAATTGGAGGGGTGTTGAGTCAGAATGGGCGTCCTATTGCATATTTCAGCGAGAAGTTGTCAGGAGCAAAGATGAGATATAGTACCTATGATGTGGAATTTTATGCTGTTGTTCAAGCGGTGAAGCACTGGCGACATTACTTATTCCAGAAAGAATTTGTTTTATACACTGATCACGAGGCGTTGAAACATTTACAAGGACAAGACAAGATTTCAGCAAGACATGCATCGTGGATTGCTTATTTGCAGCAGTTTACTTTTGTCGTTAAGCACAAGTCAGGGGTAACCAATCGTGTGGCTGATGCCTTGAGCAGAAGGAGTCATTTGTTGACGACAATGAAAGTTGAAGTGACAGGTTTTGAATTATTGCCAGAATTGATTGAAGAAGATCCTTACTTTGTGAAATTTGTTGAAAAAGTAAAGGAAGGAAGCACTGATGAATTTGTGTTGGTGGATGGTTTTCTGTTTAAAGGAAATCGATTGTGCATCCCAGACTGTAGCTTGAGAATGAAGATTGTTAAAGAACTACATGAAGAAGGCCATGTGGGTAGAGATCGTACGTTGCAGTTAATTTCTCAATCTTATTTTTGTCCGTCAATGAGGAAAGAGGTAGAAAGATTTGTGGAGAGGTGTCATATTTGTCAGGTTTCGAAAGGAACAGCGACGAATGCGGGGTTATATATGCCGTTACCCGTGCCTACCAAACCATGGGTTGATATCAGCATGGATTTCGTGTTGGGATTGCCGAGAACTCAGAGGGGAAATGATTCTATATTTGTTGTGGTGGACAGGTTTTCGAAGATGGCACATTTTATAGCCTGCAAGAAGACAGCGGATGCAGTTCGAGTGGCACAGTTATTCTTTAAAGAAATATATCGTTTACATGGTTTACCCGAATCTATTGTTTCTGACCGAGATACTCGATTTCTGAGTCACTTTTGGTTGAGTCTATGGAAGATGGTGGGAACGAAGTTGAAATTTAGTAGTGCATATCATCCTCAGACGGATGGACAAACTGAAGTTGTGAATAGATCGTTGGGAAATTTGTTGCGATGTCTTGTGCAGGACAATTTGAAGAGTTGGGACTTAAAGTTGTGTCAGGCAGAGTTTGCTCATAATCATGCTGTTAACCGAAGCACTGGTTACAGTCCATTTCAGATTGTTTATTCGAGCTTACCAAAGGGGCCGTTGGATTTGACGGTAGTGCCACAATCAAAGAAGACAGTTAAGAAAGCTGCTGATTTTATTGAAGGGTTGACGGAATGTCATAAAGTCGTTCAGGAACGATTGGAGAAAGCAAATGAGAAATATAAACGAGCTGCAGATTTGAAACGACGAAATGTTGAGTTTAACGAAGGAGATTTGGTTTATGCAGTATTAACAAAAGATCGTTTTCCAGTGGGCGCTTATAACAAGTTGAAAGCCAGGAAAATTGGTCCGGTGGAAGTTGTGAAACGAATCAATGAAAATGCTTATAAACTGAAGCTGCCAGATGATGTGTATACATCTGACGTATTCAATGTTAAGCATCTCATACCATATCATGGGGATGAGTTTGTTGGGGATGAAGAGTGTGCAAATTCGAGGTCGAATTTCTCTCAACCTGGGGAGGATGATGCAGCGCAACCCTTATTTTGGCCAAGGCATGAGTCGTATATGACTCATGATGAGTCGGATGATGCAGCGCAACCCTTATTTTGACCAAGGCATGAGTCGTATATGACTCATGATGAGTCGGATGATGCAGCGCAACCCTTATTTTGGCCAAGGCATGAGTCGTATATGACTCATGATGAGTCGTAGGTGATGAGTCGTATATGACTTATGATGAGTCGTAGGTGATGAGTCGAAAACGACTTAAGACTTATGATGAGTCGTAGGTTATGAGTCGTATATGACTTATGATGAGTCATAGGTGATGAGTCGTATATGACTTATGATGAGTCGTAGGTGATGAGTTGAAAACGACTTAAGACTTATGATGAGTCGTAGGTGATGAGTCGACTTAAGACTTATGATGAGTCGTAGGTGATGAGTCATATATGACTTATGATGAGTCGAAGGTGATGAGTCGAAGACGACTTATGATGAGTCGAAGGTGATGAGTCGAAGACGACTTATGACTTAGAAATTTTTCTGGATATGTGTTGTAGTATTATAAATAGGCAAGTTGTGTCATTTTGTAAGGTTGTTGATTTTTGAATAAAATTCTCTTTTGTTAGCTTTGTGCTTTCAATTTCAATTGGTAGTCGAGTGTATCTCCTATCTCCACTTACGTCATTCGAGTGCGCTCGAATCATCGTTTGTTGAAGCCGATTCACGGTATCTTGTGCGCAAGATCAACGTCGAAGAATCGTAGATCTCTTTCCCGGAATCTTCGGATCAACGAGTCAGAGATAGCTAGAATTCGGTATCTTCGGATCAACGAATTTGGGCATTTCAGTATCCATAAATCCACAGATTGCTATTTTCATCGATTGAAGATCGTTTTGAATTATCCGCTGCGTCAGTTTGGTATCAGAGCCTGTGTTTAGCCAATCATAGCTAAATCGAGTCTTGGAGCCGAGAATTTGAAGTCGTGTTCATCGTGTTCGTCATATTTTGCAACAAAGTTGGAGTTTTCGATCCATTTCATTTTGGATCAAAGTTCGAAAGGTGTTTGAAATATGAAGTGTGAATTTGTTGAAGTGTTTGTGAAGTATTCAATCATGCCGCCTAGACGAGTTCAACGTCATCGCAATATTAATGCTTTGTACGGAAGAGAAGAGGCCGATGAAATGGAGCAACGAATCAACGAGAATTTTAATGAGAAGCTTACTGAAGGGATTGGTCGATTAGAGAGAATGATGCTTGAAATGAGTCAAAATCAGAGAATGGTTTCACCTGAATCGAGCCATGGAAGAAGTAGAGTTTCACCACATTCTAATCGGGAGAGAAGTGTTGATAGTGATCATAGAAGCGTGGATCGAGATTGTGATAGAAATGTTGATGATCGAGGTCGTGATAGAAATGTGACTGATCGAGAACGGAGGAATGTAGATCGTAGGAATGTTGGTGGAAGAAATGGTGGTGGTAGAGATGTTGGTGGTCAGGATCGACATCGATATACATCGGATGGTGAAGAAGAGAATGATGGTGGTAGTGTTCATGGACGAGGACGTGGACGAGGAAGGAATCAGTCGGAGTACGAAAAAATTGATTTCAGTTAGAAACCAAAAACGAAACCAAAACCGAAATCAAAACCGAGCGAAAAAATTGATTTCAGTTAGAAAAAATTCAAAATCAAAAAATCAGGTCAAATTGTAGCAAAATCACAAGCGAGCAAAGGGAAAAATCCAAAACAACTCGAATATTATTATTTCAAATCAGCATTATTATTCAGAAAGGTTGATTATTTAGGTATGAAATAGTGGATTAAAATCAATTTTTTCACATAATTAAAATTATTTAGATATGAGTACATAATTAACATTTTTTTCACTTAACTTATCTTTTAATAATTGAACAAATTTTTTGTTTACAACTTTGAAAATATCATATACTTATGTTGATAAATATTTTGCTGTTTGTTGCAAGAACTTTGCCTGTATAAAAATATATTGAATCATTACTATTACACTTATATTTTTAGGTTCTTTCGTCATTCTTTAAAGTAATCTTTTAAACTCGGTCTACTTATGTTGCTTATCTTTTATTCAGAAAGCTAAAAACACCTAAATAATATATAGACCGAGTTACAAATATTAATTCCAAAATCTATATACATAAATATTTACCTATAAAAATCTACAAAAGCATTAACTTCAAAATTAATTAAGAATATCAACTTTCATTTATTTGCTTAACATATACTGAATTTAAAAAAATTGTAAATCAATATAACTCATTTGTATAAACAAAAAAGACAATTTTTTTTATTGTAAAAATACCTAAATCTCATTAAAAATTACATACTTCAATCAGTTTATATCTATCTTAACAAATTCACGGTACATTTTCGTATTGCATAATGAAATCCATTCTTTAAAAGTATATATTAAATTGTTTTTCAACAACATATAGCGCACATGTTACACGTTAGTAGATAATGAAAGCATCAATATTTATCTTGAATTCCAATAACATCCTTAGATTTAGAGAGGTACAGGAACATGTTAGGAATACGTTAAAAGTGTTCCAAATCAAATCTATTATCTGTTCTTTCTTTTTTAAATAACGATATTAGAAACAATTTTAAAATTTGAAACACCTTTACATCGTATCAAAGTAAGTTATGGTCCAACTGAAAATTGAGAGATTTGTAATGCTTCAAAATTTCATTTTGGTGTATTGGTTTGAGTTTGTTTCTGATACTGTATTGGTCCAAACAACATTAGGGATTGCTCTTTGTTATTGCAAAGACAATTAGTATGATGAGAATGCGAAGTTGGAGGCCATATAATTATTAGGCTTGGACAGCTATATATATATATGGGTGTGTGTGCAGGGCCGGTTCAATGTTTTCAGTTGCCCTAGGCGATTAAAATTTTGTTGCCTTATGAGCAATGACTAAAAGGATAAACTAAATGTCAATGGACAAGCATAAGTTGGAAGAGCAGTGACCTTTAAAACAATTGTTGAACATTAGAGCAACTATAGGCAAACTTGACTAAACGATGGATGAACGAGATGAAGAATAAATAATGACAAAATATGCTTGCATTAAAGAAAGAAAAAAGAAGACGGAGAAGAAGTTCGAACAATACATGTTTATATAATATGTTTTTGCTAAAAAATCTCTTGAAAGAGGACTACATAATAAGAAATAACTTCACATAAATGTTTGATTACGGACCATAATAATAGAAAATTGTGAAAATATTAAATCTAATTGTTCATTCAATGGTCAATATAATCAGATTTAAAGTAAAATATCAGCCATAGAAAACCGTGTCAGCACTGTTTAAACACTCTAATCAGTTTGTACTTTGTACTATACCCAGGAATTGTTATTATGCCTACTTCTTTTATTACTAGTGTGAAACCCGTGCGTTGCACATGGTGTTGTAGAAAAATAATATTATAACTGTTTTTGAAGAATATAATTTATCATGCAATATCCGATGAATTTTGTTAGGATAAATGATTTGTAAATTTAAATTACTGTATTATTTATAACCGTGTATTTTTGTTATGAGATTCGTATATTTGTATATTTGAATAAAAATTAAATTATCATTTTTGTTGATAAAAATGAGTTATATACCGATTTATTAATTTTTAGGATTCATTATTTATCAATCAAATGAATGAAAATAAGTATTCTTAATAAATTTTGAAATTAATATTTTTTTTAAAATTTCATAAATAAATATTCTTGTACATATATTATGAAATTGACATTTAGGTTTTGATACATTTGACTAAAAGATAAATGATGTATACATTAAATTTCAAATATTACTTGAGAGAATGATGACAAATACCTAAAAATAAAGTGTAATATCAAAGACTCAATATATTCGTATGCATTTATAGTTCTTGCAACACATATTTAACAAAATAATTATATGATATTATCAGGGTGATAAAAAATATTTATTTATAACTACTAAAAGAAATATTAAGTGAAAATAAGATCTGAAATGTTACAAATCACATTGTCATTGTAATTATATAAAAAACGATTTTTAATTCATTGTTTCATACCTTACTATCTTTATTTTATAAAAAAAAATTTCAAAAAATACCTAACATTTATGTAAATAAGATATAAAATATGAAAGAAAATTATTTCTAATCAAAATATGGTATAATTTTTGTCCATTGATTAACTCAGATTAAGAATATACATAATTAAAATGTAATTTTTTGTACAAAAATGACTAATTGAAAATATTTATTCTTTTTTCAATATTAAAGAATACAAGCATTCATTACTTATCAATAATTGTAATGTTATTCTTCACAAAATATAATTTAATAATGATAAAAAGTCCATTTGATGTACCAATTTTACGAAGGAAAAACGTTATATATGTTTGTAATGACAATTTTGAAAACAAATTTTTTGTATATATTTATTTGTAATGAAATACCAACTTTAGGAAGAAAAAATTATGTATATATGGTTCTTTGTATTAAAGAACCAATTTTAGAAAGAAAGAAATTTTATGAACTTAATTGTAGAAAAATGTAAAAGTACCAAAGATAATTTTGTATATGATTGTGAAAATATTAAATTATACGGATCTGAAAGAAAATATAGTTTTACCATTTATGTCAATACAAATACGGTATACACATCGAATTATCATTTTTTATGATTTATTAGATTAATAAATAAGTATTTGTTAATTGGATTTAGTTAAAAAATTTAAATTCAAGATCAATTAATAAATTCAAAAATATAGACTTGAATGTAAAATAATATAAGAAAACTTAGGAGAAATTTGTAAATAATTGTAAAAATTATTGAATGTTGGCCTTTAAATGCAAAATGTTTGGAGAGAATATTAGTAGAATTGTAATAGTTTGTATATAATTGCGGAAATTTAAATCTATCTGGACTTGAATGAAAGATTAGTTTTACTATTTTTGTCAATATGAACGTGGTATGCATATTAAATTGTTATTTTTAAAAATTTATTAGATCAATTAATGAATATTCGTTAATTGTATTTATTTAAAAAGCTTAAATTTAAGATCACCTAACTAAATTTAATATATATGGACTTAAATGTAAAATAACATTAAAAACTTGAAAGAAATATGTACATAATTGTAAAATTTAGTAATAAATTATAATGATAGAAGAGGATACTGGTTAAAACATTGTAATAATTATAATAACAATAAATTATGAGGATGTGAAAATAAATTATTTAGAGAGAGTTAAGGAGAGAGGAGGAAATTCCTAGAATTAAGGAGAGAGCTTTAAACTCTTCCGCTTTACTATTATTTAATAGATTCTTCCTCTAGAAATATTTCCACAAACCCATTTTATACGGCTTTCTTTTTTAAATTATAATACTGTCAAGCCACTAATATTTATAGAATGTGTAGCGATGGTTGCCCTGGTTGGTGGGTTGCCCTATTCGGCAGCCTTGTAGGCCTAGCATTGGAACCGGCTCTGTGTGTGTGTTTTTATTTATAATGGTAACCTAATGGGTGATTTTTGCACTTTTATAACTAAAAAACTCATTAGTTAGAGTTTTTATAATGGTAACCTAATGGGTGGTTTTTTCTCTTTTATAACTAAAAAACTCATTAGTTAAAAGGAAGATTGGGACACATTTAACAATCCTTTTGCATATGATAAATCGCTATGGTCCCTTCACCCTGAATCAAGGAATACAAAAACAAGGATTCAGGTGTTCCTAAGTACAATCAGGGCCGGTTTTAGGGGTAGACGGGCTAGGCAATTGAATAGGGCAACCCCCCATGGAGGGGCAACAATTGGGGAAGATGAAGTAGAAATGATAAAAGAGTATTTGAAATTATAAAGTTGTTAAACATTTTGAAACTGAAGTACTTCGTAGTACACTGGTTGAGGAAGCTCACTAAGTATACTCTTGGTAGATCAAGTGGTCGATTCCCATTTGGCACTATTATTTTTGACAACAAGGGCAAAAAATATTTCTTGCCTAGGGCAACCCCAAGCATGGAGCCGGCACTAAGTACAATATGTAGAAAATTAAAATTTCATCTTTCAATTTGATCTGTGGTCATACTATGTGACATTAATTGTTCATTTTCATTTTATTCCTTGTTTTAGAAGCTGCTTAAATAGAAGAAGAAAAACAGGATATGTTAATAGAAAGAAAAATTAAGGTAACCTCAGAGTTTGATAAATAAGAATTTTTTTGGGTGCTTTTGAAACTCTGTAATTAAATCAGACCTTAACAGCAAAAATACACTCAGAGATGACTCACATCATGGGCGACTATAAAATTATGAACCACCTAAAATTGTTGCACCTAGATGAGTTTATATTAATATAGCAGGTCAATATCAAACATCACAATTCCGAGGCTACCGATCCACCGATGTCATTATAGTTTAGCAGGAATGATGAGTCTTTTACATAGAACACTAATAGGATTGTTTTGCTTTATGGTATTGTGCATGCAAATAGTTAAAGACAATAATTGTGCATTTACTTATCCAAACACTAACAGGACGGTTGTACTTTAAGCATTCAGATAAAGGTTTGAACCAAACATCTTTAGAAACATTAAGTTCAGCTCTAATCTAATCTATCAGCAAGGCCATATACTTAATACATTGATTAAGAGTTTTAATCTTATCTATCAGCAAGGCAAGTGACTTCTGAATTAGTTTTGAGATTTCTTTGGATTGCTGGAATTATGAGTTGTTAGTCATTCATGCTGTAGTGAAAAATTGGTCGATTGATAACAATTCAACACCACGGTGCGCTGCGGAAGCGATTTCAAATCAAGACCTAGTATTGTCTATTTGAATACCAATGCAACTTAAAATATCAATTATGAGAACACAATCAACAATATGAAAAACAAGAGACACAGAAGATTTAACGTGGTTCGGATATGAAGATCCTACGTCCATAGAGACCCAATAACCCTTTTATTATTATCACCAGAGATTACAAGCCAATACAATGATTAGAGAGATACAATAGGTGGAGACTCTCTCTCTAATCAATTACTCAGTTGAAGAGATTAAGAATAGAGCACTCAAAATAGAAAACCCCCAATTTGATTTCGTTAGGGTTTCTATTGATTACAATTATTGGAAATCTGATTAAAACCTAATCTCTTAATTTGGAAGATGATTAGGAGACAATATATAGGTGACCTAAATGATCTAGATCATCCATCCACGTCAAAAGAATCTGCACCATTAGTTTAGAGAACCAAGCTCCGGAATTTACAAAATTGCCCTTCAGAATTCGGAACTGTAAGTAAATCTTTCGTCGCCTCAGACGTCTGACCAAGGGGGTCAGACGTCTGCAGAATGTTTCGGGCAACAATCTGAAATAGGGTCAGACGTCTGACCTGGGTAGGTCAGACGTCTGCAGGAAGCTTCAGGCAACAATTCGAACCAGGGTCAGACGTCTGACCTGGGTAGGTCAGACGTCTGCAGGAATTTCAGCATGCAGTACTTCACCTCTTCTGACATCTCTCCTTCCTCCAACCAACTCCAAAGCTTTCCAATGCATAGCTCTACCAAATCTTCACATCAAACACATATATGAATCGCATAACTTCAACACTCCACCTCGATTCAATATATGTATGTCTCATCACCAAAGTATCATAGGGGTTATTGGATCTCGCGCCTAATGGCGCCTAAGCAGCTGGAATCAAATGGATCAAGTTTGAGCAATGCTCAAACTTATCCTTGGGAAGTGGCTTCGTCATCATATCTGAGGGGTTATCTGAAGTATTCACTTTCAACAACTTGATCTTACTCCGTTCTTCCTCCAACATAAGAAAGAAACCTCTAACATCAATGTGCTTCGTTCGTGAACTATAAGCCTGATTATGAACAAGAAGAATTGCACTCTGACTGTCTGAAAATAGCTCCACGGTCTTCTGCACCATAAAAAGATCATCCAACAACTGAACTAAATACAAACCCTCCTTAGTTGCTTCAACAATCGATATCAATTCTGCTTCGGTAGTTGACAGAGCTACAATAGATTGCAGCTTTGATCTCCATGAAATCGAGCCTATGCCAAGTGTAAAAACATAGCCCGACACTGACTTCCATGCATCTCTATCCCCAGCATAATCTGAATCACAGTATCCTCTAAGTGAGATGTCGCCATCCACTCCACCATATAACAAGCCAACAGATGAAGTGCCTCTAAGATACCTAAGTATCCACTTTACTGCTTGCCAATGTTCCTTGCCTGGGTTAGACATATATCGACTTACAACACCCACTGCGTGGGCCAAATCTGGTCTAGTGCATACCATAGCATACATAAGACTACCAATAGCACTGGAATAAGGCATATCAGCCATATACCTTTTATCTTCTTCCGATGTGGGAGATTGGTCTTTTGACAATTTAAAATGAGAGCCTAATGGAGTAGCAACCGGTTTGGCTTTCTCCATTCCAAATCGAGTGAGGACCTTCTCGATGTATTGCGCCTGAGTGAGTCTCAACTCTCTCCGCTTTCTATCTCTACAAATCTCCATACCCAATATTCTTTGTGCTTTTCCCAAATCCTTCATATCAAACTCCTTGCTAAGTTCAGTTTTCAACTCCAAAATTCTTACCATACTCCGAGATGAAATTAACATATCATCAACATATAACAACAGATATATTAAATCATTATCACATCTCTTGAAATAAACACACTGGTCTTTGAAGCTTCTAGAATATCCTTGTGAAAGCATAAACTTATCAAATCTCTTATACCATAGTCTAGGTGACTGTTTTAGTCCATATAGAGATTTGTTAAGTTTACAAACATAGTCAGGCTTGCTACTATCAAAGAACCCCTCCGACTGCCGTAAATAAATTTCTTCATCCAGATCACCATACAAGAATGCGGTTTTGACATCTAGTTGCTCCAATTCCATATCATAACGAGCCACTAATGCCAATAGAATGCGAATGGAGGTATGCCTAACAACTGGAGCAAAAATGTCATGATACTCAACTCCTTTCTTCTGAACATACCCCTTTGCTACTAACCTTGCTTTATATCTGAAATTTCCATTGCCGTCGTCTTTTACTCTATAGATCCACTTACAACCTATAGCTCTCTTGTTGGTGGGAAGAGGCACCAAATCCCAAGTATGATTTTTCTACAAAGATTCAATCTCCTCTTCCATAGCAACTAACCAACTGGAACTGTCAACTGAAGCAATAGTGTCTCTATAATCTCTGGGTTCGTCATGGACAACATTCAAAGCATATGTTGCCATGTCATCGAAATCAACGTCTTCGATGCTCAATTCAACAAAATCATTAAGCCAATTAGGCATCTTCTTCTGTCTAACAGGTCTGATCTCTGAACTAGCTCCACCTTGAGTCTGATCCTCTATACTAATCTCTGTACTTTCCTCATCAACCACGGTGTCATCGGAAACACCTTCAGAACTTCTACAAAAAGGAACAGTAGATGACTTACTTTGTGTTTTGTATTCTTCATTTGTCCTCTCATTGTCATCTGATGAGGAAGGCTCCACCTTCAACATAGCCTTCTCATCAAAAGTCACATGCCTGCTGGTAACAATCTTCCTGCTAATAGGACACCACAATCTATATCCCTTCACTCCTCTTCTATAACCTAGAAAGATACACTTGCGAGCTCTAGGTTCCAGCTTCCCTCTGCTCTCATGTACGTAAGCTGGACAACCAAACACTTTGAGGAATGAATAGCTAACAGGCTCTCCTTTCCATACTTCTTCTGGGATCTTCATGTCTATGGCGGTAGAAGGTGTGCGGTTGATGAGGAAAGCCGCCATAGATAAAGCTTCTGCCCAAAATCCCTTTTTCAACTTTGCAGTCAATCTAAGGCAACGAGTTCTCTCCAATAATGTCTGATTCATTCTTTCAGCAACTCCATTAGACTGAGGGTCGCCAGGTGTGGTGTAATGCCTCTTAATACCTTCGGACTCACAATAATCGATGAATTCCTGTGATACAAATTCACCGCCGTTATCTGAACGGAGAACTTTCAATTTCTTTCCTGACTACTTCTCAACTATAGATTTCCACTTTCGAAACCTGTCAAAAGTTTCACTCTTTGACTGTAGAAAATATACCCAAACTTTACGAGAGAAATCGTCTATAAATGAAACGAAATACCTGGCTCCACCTTAGGAGGGGCAAGGGGAAGGTCCCCAAACATCTGTGCGAACATACTCTAAGACAGCCTTTGCCTTATGCTCTCCAGTACTAAAAGAAATCTTCGTCTGCTTCCCAAGAACACACTCTTCACAAAAGCCAAGCTTTGAATGATTAACACCATCAATCAAACCTCGCTTTCTCAACTCATCCATGCTGCGCTCACCAATGTGACCCATCCGTAAATGCCATAATCTAGAAGAGTCCGAATCAACAGAAGTAACAGATGCTGATTCGCCAACTACAGTAGTGCCCTTCAAAAGATAAAGATTTCCTGCCCTTACTCCTTTCATAACTATCATAGAACCCTTTGATATTTTCATCTTCTCTCCTTCAACTACAATCTTCAAACCAAGCCTACTCAGATCCCCAATAGATATCAAACTTCTTCTCAAATCAGGTACATGTCTAACGTCTGTAATAGTACGAATAACACAGTCAAACATTCTAACCTTCACACTACCAACACCAATCATACGGCAAGAAGCATCATTGCCCATCAGAACTTCTCCTCCATCAATCTCACGGTAAGTGGAGAAACAGTTCCTATCAGGTGTCATATGATAGGATGCACCAGAATCGATCAGCCATAGGTTGCTCTTCCCAGAAGAGCCAGAAGCTGTAAACACATCGGTATCACTCTCTGTATCTGACTTCTCAGCGGTAGATGCTGAAGCTTGCTTTGGGTCTCTTCTTCTACCTTCAAGCTTGGGACAAGTTGCTACAAAGTGCCCTGGCTTTTTACAATAATTGCAAGTAAATTTATTAGGCCCCCTAGACTGAGACCTTGATTTATTTCGACCTCCACCATATTTTGACTTGCTTTGGCTTCTACCTCTCTGAACAGATAAGCCCTCTGTATCACTATATAAACTAGTGCTTGCTAATCTATCCCTCAACACTTCATTATGAAGTCCAGCTTTAACATCAGATAGGCTAATTTTACTACGACCATAAATCATAGAATTAACAAAAGCAGTGTACTCCTTAGGCAAGGAACATAAAAGGATTACTGCTTGAGCCTCATCTGTAATTTCAACTTCCGCTGCCTTCAAATTCATTACTAAGGTGGTTAGGGCATCCACATGCCCTATGAGATCAGCTCCAGGCTTCATTTTGTACGAATAGAGTTGTTGTTGCAGAATTATTCTATTAGTGAGAGACTTGTCCTGATATGCATCAGATAATGCATCCCATAATTCCTTAGCTGTTTTCTTTTGAGAAAATTCTCTAAGAACCTCATCTGAAAGACTTAGATGGATGGTAGTTAGGGCTTCATCTTCCATCTCTTCTAAAGTTTCACTATCTAAATCTTTCAGCTTCTCAGGCGCAGAAATTATCTTAAAAGTCTTCTCCTTCTTTAATACGGCCTCCATCTTCATCTTCCAAGTTCCAAAGTCTCCCTTTCCATCAAAACGAGTAAGTCCATAATTGACCCCAGATCTACCAATAGATTTACTTGAAGTAGCCATTAATATCCAAACGGAACAATAACACCAGCTCTGATACCAAACTGTAGTGAAAAATTGGTCGATTGATAACAATTCAACACCACGGTGCGCTGCGGAAGCGATTTCAAATCAAGACCTAGTATTGTCTATTTGAATACCAATGCAACTTAAAATATCAATTATGAGAACACAATCAACAATATGAAAAACAAGAGACACAGAAGATTTAACTTGGTTCGGATATGAAGATTCTACGTCCACGGAGACCCAATAACCCTTTTATTATTATCACCAGAGATTACAAGCCAATACAATGATTAGAGAGATACAATAGGTAGAGACTCTCTCTCTAAGCAATTACTCAGTTGAAGAGATTAAGAATAGAGCACTCAAAATAGAAAACCCCCAATTTGATTTCGTTAGGGTTTCTATTGATTACAATTATTGGAAATCTGATTAAAACCTAATCTCTTAATTTGGAAGATGATTAGGAGATAATATATAGGTGACCTAAATGATCTAGATCATCCATCCACATCAAAAGAATCTGCACCATTAGTTTAGAGAACCAAGCTCCGGAATTTACAAAATTGCCCTTCAGAATTCGGAACTGTAAGTAAATCTTTCGTCGCCTCAGACGTCTGACCAGGGGGGTCAGACGTCTGCAGAATGTTTCGGGCAACAATCTGAAATAGGGTCAGACGTCTGACCTGGGTAGGTCAGACATCTGCAGGAAGCTTCGGGCAACAATTCGAACCAGGGTCAGACGTCAGACCTGGGTAGGTCAGACGTCTGCAGGAAGTTTCAGCATGCAGTACTTCACCTCTTCTGACATCTCTCCTTCCTCCAACCAACTCCAAAGCTTTCCAATGCATAGCTCTACCAAATCTTCACATCAAACACATATATGAATCGCATAAATTCAACACATGCTTTGTACCGTTCTACTAACATCAGTTGTTAGTTTGAATTTTGACTATGAATAGAAAATGAAATTTGCGTTTCTTTCAGTTATGAATCTGAGTACATTGAATCCGGCCATTTCAAAGACTTTGAGCACAGTGGCCTTATATTTGACTTGTAGATGGTCAAATATAGGAATGAACAGTCATGCTCAAAAGTTTGTTTTGATCCTACTTGGGGTGAAATTCCATTTTTAACATGATCAATTTACATGAGCAAATCATATACAGTTTTGGCTTGAAAGTATGGGTATTAAATGTTATAAATTAGAACAAATATTTGAATTTCAAATTCAAATTAAAAAGACAATTAGCTTGGACCATTTGTCGAAGACGGTTTGAAAAAGAATTTTTTTTTTAAATTAGGACTGGTTTTAAACTTATTTACGTAGTTAGACCATTTTACAAATATATTACAAAAATATACCATTTTTAACCAGTTCAGCGTCACGCTGATCAAAGGCATTTTTCAGATGCCGTCAGTACACTTTTGGCCAGCATGACACTGAATCGGTCAAAAGTGGTATATTTTTATAATAAATTTGTGAACTGGCCTATTTTTAAACCGGTCTAAATCCAAAAAAAATCTTTAAATCAAGAATAATGGAGTATATGAGCTATGAGCAAACGAGAGAAAAGAATTCTAATGGCATATTGATTGTAATTCACAGTATTTCTTATACTTAGCTGTTGGTTATATAATTTACCAAACTCCAGCGAAAACATTAGCCTAAAGTGTTATTGAATCCTTATTCTTAGATTGAAAATGATACTAAAGCATGAGAAAAACCAAAACGGACTCAAAATCAAGTAACTTGAACTGAAGTGCAAGCTAGTATAAAATAAAATAATGATTGAGAGCCTTCCTCTCATGCGGCAATTTCAGATCTTACCTGCTAGGATACGAATGATTGTCCTTTTAAAATTAGACAAAGAAATCTCAACCATTATCAACTAATTTATTCAATTGTGCGAGGTAGCAATTTCAAGTTTAAGAATGTGTCACATGACCTAATTGGAACATGAAGCGAGTAATTGGCACAATTTAATTTCTACGGGAGCAAAAAAAGCTCTGTGAAAGAAAAGAAAGAAAAATATGTTACCAATATTGATTTTGATGACAACCATATAAATATACATATCAATGGTTTTTCAAGTTGTATAAAATATTATACAGGTTCATACATAAATAGAATAATCTAGTTTGAAGACTGATAAGTAAAAAGACTAGAAATCAAGATTTAGAGAGGATCAAAATACTTGAAAACTCTTGAGTTTAAAGACAAAGACACGAAGAGTTCAAGACTATAAATCATAGAAAATAAACATTGGAATAATTTATCAAAGTCTTTGGATAGCAACCATCTGTTCTTTGAATACTCACTTATCAAATTATATATATATATATATATAATATTAAAGTATAACTTTACAAATATTTCATAAAGAGTTTTATATATTGAAAGTATTTAAAAACTACGTTTAATAGTATTACAAATTATTAGAATTTTATACACTTTAAAAGAATTATTATTTTTCAAAAGTAACATGGATATGTCGACATAAGCTACTTAAGTATGTCGACATATAGACCGTCAGAGAGATGCCTTTTGAATTTTGAATAATTGTGATTTTAACTGCATCTCTTCACTGATAGACACATCCCTTCACACACTATATAAAGGGGACTGAAAAACGAATTTTAAAAACTACTTTCTCTACTTTCTTCTTACTCCAAATTCTCATTATATATTTCACAAAATCCACTCTTTATACTCTTCAAAGTCATTCAAATTCAATCTCTACTTTTGTACATTCATTCTCTACAATCTACTTACTGAGTGGAAAGTATTCTCTCGTCGATTTAAATATTGAAGCGTTATCAAAAGGGCTATAGGATATTTTGTATCTGAAATACAATTGTTTGTATTTGAAATCAACAACTCTCTACTATTATTTGTTAGGGTGTGCTTGTTACCCGTCCAAATCAAGTGGGTGCACTTGTTGTCCGTTTAAATCAAGTGGGTGTGCTTGTAGCCCGGTCAAATCAAGTGGGTGATCTTGTTGCCCCATTAAATTAAGAGAATCTGCTCCTAACTCGTAAATTAGGTGGGTGTATTTCGTTGTCTTGAAATCGAGACTGTATTCTGATTTGCTTGCTACCTGTTTAAAGTAGGCGTTGGAAAAGAAATCTGTACATACACTGTACATGACTAGATGTAGGATTGGTTAATCCGAACCAGCATAAAAACTCATGGTGTCATCTCTCTTACTTTTACTGCAATGATTATTTGTTTATATATATATATGATTATTTGTTAATATATATCTGTGATTGATTATCTGTGTTTGAATTTAAAACTTGAAATAAGGTAGGATTTTTTTATATAAGTTATAAAACACTATTCACCCTCCTATAGTATTAAAGTAGCCTCAAGATCCATTTACAAGAGTACTATACTGTTTCTCACATTTTGTATCAGAGCATTAAGTTTTCAAAAACTCGTTATTTGATTTTTGAAAAGTTTAAATGGCTAGTAATGTTGGTAGTACATTTTCTAACATTTTTAAAGGAAAACAAAGTTGTAAAATCCTTATGATTCCCTTAAATAGATTAGGAACTAATAATATTGACAAGTCACTTGATCATTTGGAAGTGTATAAAGTAGATTTGCAGGAATAGATATGTTATATGACAGATAGCGAAGAGACACCTGATAATCATATATCATAAATCAAGAAGGGAAAATGGATACCAGACAGTGGATGCTCAAGATATATGACTGGAAACCTAAAGCTCTTAAAGGTCATCATTTACAAAGATGGTGGAACAATTAACTTTGGAGATAACTCAAAAGGATACGTCATTGACATCGGTAACGTAAGTAACTCTAAAATGCCTATTATTTCTAATGTTTTGCTAGTTAGGAATTTAAAACATAATCTGCTTACTATTAGTTGATTATGTAATCCGGGTTTCAAAATTAAGTTTGAAAAAAACATTTGTCAAATTAAGGATAATGAGTCTAGAATTATTTTTGAAAGATTGAGAAAACATAACATTTACATTTTGAGTATGAAAGTATCCGATGATATCTCTTTCTTTTGGCCGAATCTAGTGACCCTTGGATTTAGCACAAACAGTTTGGTCATTTATAATTTAAATATTTATCCAAATTAGTCAAATATGAACTTGCTAGAGGTATTCCAGAAACGTGTTTTAGTGTCAATAACCTACGTGATGCTTATCAACTCGGAAAACTTCATAAAAGTTCATTTAAATCAAAAGATATGATTTCGACTACACACCCTTTAGAACTTCTTCACTTAGATCTTTTTAGACCATCACAAGTTCAATCAATAAACCTTAATAGATATGTTTCTTAATAGTAGACGATTTTTCAAGATATACTTAGAAAATATTCCTTAAACATAAAAGTGATGCATTTGAAATGTTTAAAATTTTCACTAAGAGAATTCAAATCAAAAGTCAATTAAAGTTAAAACAATACGAAGTGATCATGGAGGAGAATTCGAAAACGAAAATTTTGAAATTTTTTGTGATAAGAAATGAATTATACGTAACTTTTCTTTTCCTAGAACTCCTCAATAAAATGAAGTTGTAGAACATAAAAATAGAACTATAAAAGAATGTGTTGGGACCATGCTAAACGATAATAGTTTACCTAAATTTTTTTGGGCTGAAGCAGTTGCTACAGCATGTTATATTTTGAATAGAATTTTAATAAGACCATTGGTAAGAAAACACCTTAAGAATTATTTTCTAATAAAAATCCTAAAGTTTCTTATTTTAATATTTTTGATAGTAAATGTTTTATATTAAATACAAAAGATAATCTAGAAAAATTTGACGCTAAATCGGATAAAGGTATATTTATTGGTTATTCAAATAGAAGTAAGGCCTATAGAGTTTTTAATACTAGAATTAAGACTATTGAAGAAACTTTATATGTTTCATTTGATGAAAATTTTAAAATAACCAATAAAAGTAACGATAAGGAAGAAAATCTCAATCCGAGTGGGAAAAACGAAACTACAAATAATGAAAGTACTAACTATGAAAACAATAACACTAATAATTCTAATCGAAATAAACGAACGAAATTTTTGAAAGACCATCCTAAAGAAAATATTCTAGGAAGTATATAATCAATTGTAAGAACTAGAAATCAACTGAATAAAATGAGTAATGTAGCATTTATCTCAACTAACGAACCTAAAAATCCAAAAGAAGCATTATTAAATGATTCATGGATTCTTGCCACGCAAGAAGAACTGAATCAATTCACTGGAAATGATGTTTAGGAATTAGTTCCACGACCAGAAAATCAATCTATATTTGGAACTAAATGAGTTAATAGAAATAAATTAAATGAATAAGGAGAAGTCCTAAGAAAAAAAATCACGTTTAGTTGCACAATGATATAACCAAGAAGAAGATTAGGCTTTGATAAAACTTTTGCCTTGTAGCCAGATTAGAAGCCATAAGAATTTTATTAGCATTTGCAAACCATAATAATTTTAAATTGTTTCAAATGGATGTCAAAAGTGCATTTTTAAATGGTTTTATTAAAGAAGATTATATGTTGAACAACCCCTGCTTTTTGAAGATGAAATACTTTATAATCATGTTTACAAATTAAAAAAACCATTATATGGTTTAAAACAAACACTTAGAGCTTGGTATGAGAGACTCAAATCATACTTAATTCAATCTAATTTTGAAATAAGCAAAGTAGATACCATGTTATTTATAAAAAGAGTTAACAATGATATTCAACTTATACAGATATATGTAGACGATATTATTTTTGGATCAACAAATGAACAACTAAATAAAGAATTTGCTGATATAATGACTAAAGAATTTGAAATGCATTACATGGGAGAATTAACATTCTTTCTAAGTTTAAAAATAGACAATGAAATATTTATAAGTAAAAAAAATATGTTAAAATATTAGTAAAGTAATTTGGGATGTCTAATATAAGCGGTAAACTAACACCCATGGCTACTAGGGAGAAACTTAATAAGGAAGACAATTCAAAAGATGTAGATCAAAAACTATATAGAGGTATGATATGATCTTTACTTCAAATCACAGTTAGTAGACCCAATATCATACATAGTGTATGTCTATGTGCAAGATATCAGTCATAATCTAAGGAGACGCATCTTAAAGCTATAAAACACATCTTAAGATATGTGACAACACATTAGACTATGTACTCTTCTATCCAAAAGAAGATTCATTGACTTAATTTTATATAGCGATGCTAATTATGCTGGATGCAAATCTGATTGAAAAAGTACGAGTGGAACTTGTCACTTTCTAGGACACTCACTTGTATCTTGGTTCATTAAGAAGCAAAATTCTGCAGCTCTATCCACAACAGAGGCATAATATATATTAGTAGCATTAGCCTGTTCATAAGTTATCTATATGCAACAAACTCTAAAAAAATTCGGTCTTAATTTAAAACAATCTCCAATATATTATGATAATACTAGTGCAATAAATTTATATAAAAATCCAACACATCATGCCAGAACAAAATATATAGATATAAGACACTATTTCCTAAGAGATTACATTAACAAAGAAATTATTACACTAGAACTTATAAATATAGAAAATCTAATAGCTGATATTTTAAATAAATCATTGGCACAAAATACTTTCATAAAATTAAGAAGAGAACTTGGAATATGTTCATTTACAGGAATCTAGAAATAATAATGTTTATTTAAAAAATTGAAAAGAAAAACAAAAAATAAAATTTTCCTGTATATGTCGACATACCTAGGAAGCATATGTCGACATACCTGGCAGTTTCCAAAAAAATAATTTTTTCCCTCCTTAAAATTCGAAAATCATCTATTTAACCACCATATTTCGATTTCAAACCCATTCTATCAACTTTTTCCTTCAAAAAACTCTAAAATAAATAAATAAAAATGGATCCATCCAACTCCAAACATCCAAGGCAAGAATCAAGCCTCTTTCGAGACTTCACTTTCTCTAAACTAGGCAATATTGAGAAAGAGTTGAAGCTATCACTATGCTTACTGAAATAGAAGTGCTGCAAATTTGATTCAAGAATGAACAATACAAGCTAGGGAGAATTCTTAGGAATTTGAAAAAACAGTTATTGGATAATGAAGCAAATCGAATAATCGTCGAAGAAGGAGATTATGAAAATCTTGCGATTCATAATCCTATGAAATAAGATGAAGAAGAAGAGGATGATGATGATATCGAGGATGAAGATGAAAACGGAGTGAGTTGCATTGGATAAGTTTCCTATGATATTCACGGCAATTTGGCAGAATAAAAGAGAAACTTTTATCTTCACTATCCAAATTTCTCTATTCACAAGTCTTTGATAATTAAACTAAAACATTAATTTGTATATCAGGCATGTATGTATGTATGTATATATATATATATATATATATATATTAGTTTGATTTGTGTGAACTTATAGGATTATCTTAGTTTGGTTGATTTGGTTTGTAATAACATGTACATTTGCTTAGTTTAAATAAAATTGTGCAGTTTGGTTTGTTTGTTCTATATAAAGTTTATGATATATGTCTTTAGTATATGATTCAATACACACACATAGTTGTTTCTATTTTTCTACCCATCTTTCTTGATGGCAAAGGAGGAGAAAAATATATAATATAATATATGCATATACTAAGGAGGAGTTATTCAACTTGTGGGGTTCCGTTCTATTTTATATGCAGGAATATTTACATGATTGTTATCATAAATAGGGCGAGATTGTTTGTAATGACCCGTATTTTACGTATCGAAGGAACGTAAAATATTTTTATTTTATTCGTATGAAGTTGTATGATTCTATAATTTGGAATAAGACTCTTAGGGACATTATCTATGGTGTTTCCCGAATTTCCAAGTGACCATTTTGACCTTGAAAATCTTGTTTGGGCTATAACTTTTGATTGGAGTTAAATTAGGGTCTCAAACTAGTTCCATTGATTCAGGATGATGGTTTCCCATTTCGTAGAGTTGTCATAATTGAAAAAACGGACTTACGCTTAGAAAGTTTTGTCCATTTTAAGTTTTTAAAGCTGTTGGCCAGGATTAGGGTGTAATCAATTAAGCCCATTAGTGAGCCCATTAGTCTAACTAGAGAACGCTATAAATGGAGGGCATTTACACTTAGGGTTATTTCGGTAATTTTATGATTCAAATTTATATAAAAAAAATTCAAAATTTCTCTCTCCTTCACCATTTCATTTTCCATCTTTTTCAAAGTTTTTACACCTTCTTCTTAAGCTTTTCAAAGTGTTTTATTCCGTTTTAATTTAAAAGGTTAAAAATCAAAGCTTTTCTGTTTAAATCCTTTTAAATTAACTTGTTTACCCCTTATTTCTCCTCTACACCACTTCTTTTTTCAATTTCAAGCCCACGCACTGTAAGTCTGTAACATCCCCCTACTTGGAGGCCCAAAACTAACGGCTACAGATGCTGTAGTCATCCATAGTTATTAATCTTCGACGACCAAATACGGCGGTGCTAGAAACATTGATACACAGATCACAGAAATATGGAAAAAAATTAACAATTTAAAAACACATTTCCACATTTAATCCAAAATATTTCTTTTTCATTACATAATTCCCAAATTACGTTAACCACGTTCAGCAAAATATAATTATTACAAATATGCAAAGAGCGACATATGAAGATGCCCCCTTGGTTGATCAGAGAATATAGTATGGCTAATAAATTTGCCTTTACAAACAAAATACACAGCGGAAAAAAAAACTCTAAATAACTATCTGCCTCCTGCATGTCTCCGAAAGCTTTATTCTTTAAAGAAGAAAACATGAGAACCTTAAATCTCAAACTACTCAAAATCAATTGAGTACCCGAGAGTTGAAGGGGAAAACAAAAACTTTGAATCGGACATAAAGCCTGGTATGAATAATAATCTAACATCTCAATCCTTTTAGATATCTAGTGAGACCACGCCGCTTGGCAGAACGGGTTTTTCCCTCACTAGTATCCTAAAACCTTTATAAAACCAAATTCTATGCTCCTGCATCCACAATGGTTAAAACATGCATTTCAAAACATTATGATGATATGCAAACTTGAAAATAAATAATATTTTCCCAATCCCAGTTTAATCTGACACCCTTTCATTATTATAGTTTCTAGGGTCACCATTAACTTTTTTAGTTTTCATGGGTTTACTAATAACCATGTTATAACTAATATATACCTTGTCATATTCATAGTTTTCATGGGATCACTAAGAACCTATAGGCTCCTGCCAGTTAACTTAATTAATTCATGAATCCTCCTGAACCTATTAGTCATTCCAATAACTAATCACCTTATCCTAGTTTTCATGGGTTGACTAGGAACCTATGGACTTATCCAGTAACTCACTGCACATCCTAGTTTTCATGGGTTGACTAGGAACCTACTGATACTTCCGTTAACCACATTCTTATCCTAGTTTTCATGGGTTTACTAGGAACCTATTGACCGATGTCAATTCTTAATCCGAATATAGTTTTCATGGGTTCACTACAAACATGTTAGCCCCTGCCAACTGTCCTTATGCATAGTCTTTATGGTTAACTATGAACTTTTTGGTATGCATCAATAACTACCTTATCATAGTTTTTATGGGTTTACTATGAACCTCTTGTTATGCACCAATAACTACCTTATCATAGTTTTCATGGGTTTATTATGAATCTTTTGGTTTACCTCCAATAACTACAAAGTTTAGGCATCTTATATTTTGTGTCACCCTAACTCTATGGATGCAATTCTACTCATTTAGGAGTTGAAGTAATTTATATTCACTATTTGAGTTAACCTACTTGTTCTTCTACCCCTTTTCCCCAAAATACAGTGATGGGTTATCATGTGAATATACTCATATTTGAAGAAGTAAAACGTTAATTAACAATACCACTCCTGTGGGTTTAAGGTCCTTGAAATACATATCATAAAACATTGTTAACACCTTTAACTTATATTTTTATCAAGGCAATACTTCTTCAAAATTACATATTTAAAACCCTTACAAAACTCCTTTATATAAGCCGTGGGTTTTCCTTTAAAAATTAGAGTATGGATTTTCAAATCTTTTAAAACCAAACCTTTCGACCTTGTCGAAAGGTCTTCAAAACATTCTTCCGAATCCAAACCTTTTGAAACCATTCAGCAATTCAAACCTTTCAAAAGCATTTAACTCTTAAAATATAAACCTTTCGAAGACTTACTGGGTTCAAGTTAAAATATGCGGAAGGTCCTCTTTTAAAACCTTTCGACTATAATGGAAGCAACCTTTTGACCTTATCGGAAGGTCTGCTTCGAAAGCTTTAAAACATTTCATTCAAAACAATAGACCTCCAACTTTTTAAAGCAACTCCTTCTAAAGCTTTAAAACATTTCATTCAAAACAATAGACCTCCAACTTTTTAAAGCAACTCCTTCTAAAGCTTGGGTTACATTTCAATTATAAAACAAAGGAAAATCATCTAAGTCGAAGGCTTTGATACCTTTCGAAAGCAATGGGAGAAGCGGCTGGTTTTTAAAACAAGTAAACCTTTCGTCTTTGTCGAAAGCAACGACTTCGAAAGGTTGGAAAAAGCTGCTATAACCTTTCTACTGTGTCGGAAGGTTCAAAACAAAACAATGATAAGTGGCAATAACCTTTCGACTGTATCGAAAGGTTCCAAAATAAAATAGTGGTAAACCAGCAGTAACCTTTCGACTTTGCCGAAAGGTTTAAAACCTTTCTTTTTAAACATTTGACCTGGTTGAAGGCAACCAAGTCGAAAGCTCTAATTTGAAAGCAAAGCAGGTGAAAGCTTTTGGTTTATAAAATAAACATACCCCTATCTCTTTAGCCATCAACCTTTCGACAAAGAATCATTCGACTCTGTCCAATTCATTACGTACCAAGTAACTTGATAACATATGCATTGGTTTGACCTTATCGAAAGCGATAACCCTTCGACTTAGTTGAAAGGTCTGGATCGGAAGGTTTACTACCGTAAAAGGCCGAAACATGCTAAAAGTATGATTTTTTTTGTTTTTAACTTAAAAAGATAACTTTTCAACTAACCCTCCTTTGTTTGTCAAATTCTCATTGGTTAACAATTTCTTTTTAGAAAAATGCTAGCACTAATTTTCAGAAATAAATAATAATTTTATTTTATAAAATGCCCCTTCTCCTTAATTAAATATATAAAACATTTAAGTCTCATACCTAAATAATTTTATATATTCATCCATTTAGGAAAAATCTGGAAAAATCTCAGAAGATATATTTTAATATGCTTTCCAACATTTAAAAATTTCAAACCCAAATAATCTTTATTTTAGCCGTAATTAATTTATAACCCAATAAATCATTTTCTTCACTAGAAAATTTATATAAAATCCATATAAACTCAGAAAATTATGAAAATTGAAACCCATCTCTAAAATCATGTTTTTTATAACATAAAATTTTCCCATGGCATTTAAAAATCATTTCATCTTGGTTTTGCCCTAAAACCATGTATATCCCTTATTAAACAACCTTGTTTAAACACATATAAATCATAAACAAGCATATCATCATTCAATATATCATAAAATAGATTTATCCTTAAATCCAAAACCATACAATTTAAAAATAAAAATGAAGATGTAGAAATTATTATTCACCTTAGATTGGATAAGGAAATTGAAGTATGATTGAGATTGATTCCTTCTAACTTGAATCCTAGCTTTTAGTTGATTTTCTCTACTCTTCTTTCTAATGGCCGACCTTGCTTTCACTTCTTACGGTTATAATTTTTGTTTTGGTGAAATGAACGTGTATGACCTAATGGGAATAGTATAAGGGTGGGAAGTATGGTTATTTACCCTAATGCCCTTATGTTTAATTTCCTAACCATTTATACAAGTTCATTTGATATTAAGAAAGCACAGCCACCTAATTTATTAATCAACCTCAATCTTCTTATCTACATTATTCCATTTAATTTATTCTAATTAAATCTCCTGAATAATGTTAATAAAATTAGGGGAGTTACAGGCTCTCCTCCTTAAAGAAATTTGTCATCGAAATTTAGTAAGGATTAACTAGCAAACATAGAAATCATCTGTAACATCTCCTAACAACCAATCTATGTAAATCTACTATAGACATACCATCAAAACAGATCAGGAAGCCTATCGAATCCTGTCCTCCGTCTCCCAAGTATAGTCTTTCTCGTTGTCGCTACACTGAACCTTCACCAACTCGATTGTCTTGGTCCTCAATTTCTTCTCATCTCTCGCTACAACCCGAACTGGTTGTCTAACAAAAGTCAAATCAGGCTCTACTACCAAGTCCTCCAACTCTGTTTGAGGAATAGTAGCCTCTGGATCATGCACATACTTACGAAGATGAGACACATGGAATACATTATGGACACCTGCCAAACTGCTCGGCAACTCTACTCTGTAAGCGAGCTTTCCAATCCTTTCTATAATCTGAAATGGACCAACGTACCTCGGGGCCAACTTTCCCCACTTTCCAAATCGTACCACACCCTTCATTGGTGATACTTTAATGAAAACCTTGTCTCCTACCGAGAACTCTAAGTCCTTACGTCTTTTATCTGTGTAACTCTTCTACCTGGATTGAGCTTCCTTCATCCGTCCTCGGATTAACTCAATCTTTTCTGATGCCTCTCTAACCAAATCTGGACCTAAGACCAATCTGTCTCTGGTCTCTAACCAACTTGCTGGCAATTTTCATGGCCTTCCATATAAAGCTTCAAAAGGCGTCATTCCTATACTAGTCTGATAACTATTATTATAGGAAAACTCAATCAGATATAGGTGATCTTCCCAAGATCCACCAAAGTCCAATACACAAGCCCTCAACAAATCTTCGAGTACCTTGTTGACTCTCTATGTATGCCCATCCGTCTGTGGGTGATAAGCTATGCTCATCTTGAGCTTGGTACCTAATATCTCTTGCATACTCCTCCAAAATTTTCTAGTGAACAATGCATCTCTGTTGCTAACTATGCTACTAGGAATCCTATGAAGTCTAACTATGTTCTTCATGAACAACTTTGCTAAAACAGGTGCCGTCCTGGTTGACTTTACCAGAACGAAATGGGCATTCTTGGTCAACCTGTCCACTATAACCCATATGCTTTCGTTTCCTCTATTTGTCCTTAGCAACCCATCTATAAAATCCATCGATATCGAATCCCACTTCCAAACTGGAATATCAAAAGGCTGAAGTAACCCACTTAGCTTCTGATGTCCGGCTTTCACTTGTTGACAGTTAATACACTGCCTAACCCACAAGCCAACATCCCTCTTCATGACTTCCCAATAAAAACTCCTCTTCATATCTTGATACATCTTGGTTTCTCCAGGATGAATCGTAAACTTCGATCGATAACACTCTTCTAGAACTTCTCTCCTTAAGTTCTCTACACCTGGAACACATAACTGTCCCTTCTTTCTCAACCATCCTCTTTGGTCAAGATTAAAATCCTTTAGGTCATCAATCTCTAATCCGACCTCAAGCTTTCCAATCCTCTCAGCAAAAACTGGGTCTTATATCTGCTTAGAAGTTATCCTCTCGATCAGCACTGGTCGAACTTCTAAACAAGACAACATGGCAGTACCCTGACTAGAACTAGCAGTAGATCTCAACTGCACCCCACAACTGGCTAAAGCTTCTAGATCCTTCCATTCTGCTAACATTGCTAACACCACATTCTGATGTTTTCTACCGAGAGCATATGCTACCTTATTTCCTTTTCTCGGAGTATACTCTATACCAAAATCATATGCAGCCAAAAACTCCAGCCACCTCTGTTGTCTCATATTCAACTCCTTTTAAGAGAATAAATAGTTTAATGACCTATGATCGGTATACAACCCAAATCTCTCTCCTAAAAGATACTGCCTCCAAATCTTCAAGGCAAAAATCACCGCAGCTAACTCCAAGTCATGAGTCGGATACCTTACCTCATGCGGTCTAAGATGCCTAGATGCGTAGGCAACAATTTTGCCCTTCTGCATCAATATTGCTCCCAATCCAGTCCCACATGCATCAGTGTATACTACCAACCCTTGGTTACCATCAGGAACTACTAACATTGGCGCATTGGTTAACAGATGTTTTAAATTAAGAAATGCTTCCTCAAATTTATTGGACCAAACAAACCTCACGTCCTTCCTGGTCAACTTAGTCAAAGGTGCTGCTATCCGCGAGAAATCCTTGGTGAATCTCCGGTAATAGCCATCAAGTCCAAGAAAACTCATGATCTCGGTTACCGTCTCTGGTCTCTTCCAATTATTGACCGCCTCGATCTTAACTGGATCAACTGACAGTCCTTCCTCTGAAACCACATGACCAAAAAACTTAACTTCTCTCTTCCAGAAATTACATTTGGAAAACTTTGCCTTAAGCTGCTTCTGCCTCAGCGTCTCCAACACTACTCTAAGATGAATCTCATGCTCTCTTTCATCTTTAGAGTACACAAAAATGTCATCTATGAACACCAACACAAACTTATCCAAGTGCTCTCTGAAAACCCGGTTTATTAAATCAATGAAGAAAGCAGGTGCATTCGTCAATCCGAATGACATAACTAATCACTCATACGAACCATACATAGTTTGGAATACAGTCAAAGGAATACTATTCTCCGCCACTCTCAACTGATGGAACCCCGTCGCCAAATCCAATTGGGAAAATACTTTGGCTCCACTCAACTGATCAAATAAATCATCAATCCTTGGCAGAGGGTACCTATTTTTGATCGTCCTCTCGTTTAACTTACGATAGTCGATGCACATTCTTAACGACCCATCTGGTTTCTTCACAAAGACCGCAGCTGCTCTTGAAGGAGAACTGCTTGGTCTAATAAAATTCCTTTCCTCAAGATCCACTAACTGCACCTTCAATTCCTTCATCCCTGTCGGTGTCATTCTGCTAGGTGGTCTACTGACAGGTTCAGCTCCCGGTATAAGGTCTATTCGAAACTCAACAGCTCATTTCGGGGGTAATCCAGTAACCAGCTCAAAGACATCTGCAAACTCTCTAGCTACCCGAACTTGACTAAGCTCTTCTCCAACCTTCATGGTGCTCAACAAAGCACAAACACTCTTATTGGAATTCTCCACCGAGAAAATGATTCGGTTATGACTATCTGGGTGCCTCAATGATATATCTCGATCTTGGTAAAATATCCAAGCCTCGTAATTACCCAACCAATCCATACCTAAGATGATCTCGAAATCTATGAAATCAAATACATACAAGTTGCATGCAAACTTATGACCTAACAACTCAAGTTCTAACTGGTCACATCTCATCCCAAGAGTTGCATACCCTCCTATTGGATTCGCAACCCTTAAGGAAGTAATAAGGTATGTGGGTTCTATACATAACCTATCAACCAAATACTGAGATATAAATGAATGGGATGCACCGCTATGAAAAAGTACCCTAACAGGTATACTTTGAATCAAAAGCGTAACTTCCATCACAGTTTTCCCTTTCTCTGTTGTAGTGGGTTTAGAAGAAGATGGTGGTCTAATAGCAAACACCTTACCTCTATCTGCCCTGACTGGCTCTGGACACTGGTTCTTATAATGCCCAACTTAGTCACAGCTGAAGCATTTCACATTATTCTTCTTAGCAGGCTTCTTTCCTTTACCAGTTCTGCACTCGTGGGCATAATGGCCCTTCTTATCACACTTATAACACACTAAATCAGCCTTTGCCTTCTTAGCGACCTCCCCTTTCTAGGGCTCCTTTCTTCTTAAAGAATTTCTATTTTCTTCCTTGAAAACCCTGGGACTCAACTAGCTTCTCCCTAGCTGAAACCGCAAGCATCTCCTCATGGCGAACGGTCATCTCCACCATCACATGATAAGGCTCTCTAATATGAGTCATAGCCAATCTGCCTAGCTTTGGCCTCAAACCTCTAATGAATCTCTCATTCCTTCTGACATCAGTATCAAACAAAGCATAACCATATCGAGATAGCTCATCAAACTTAGCAGCATACTCGATCACATACATCTGTTCTTGGACAAGATCCATGAACTTCCTCATCAATGCCGATTTGGCAACCTCAGACAAGAATCTCTACTCAAACCTCCTCCAGAAGTCAGCCCAAGTCAACTTTTCCTCCGGCACTCCCGTCGTCACACTGTTCCACCAATGAAGCACTAACCCTTGCAATTGTATAGAGGCTAGCCTTCTCTTCTCTCCATCATTCAAGCCTAAATCTGTAAAGATCCTCTTACAGTTCAACAGCCAGTTCTCTACTTCAACAGCATCTTTCGTTCCAACAAACGGCTTTCCTCCCAGATTGATATAGTCTCTACTCAGCTTAGCATAATTATAACCAGCTGGAACTACAGGATTAGCTCCTCCCACATTACCGCAGCTCCCGCTTGGAAAAGATTAGCCAATAACTGATACACCATCCCTGCATCTACTGGTGGATTTTCAGCACCTACATTGGCCTTAGCATTTTTGTTGGAATTAGCCTGTCGACCTTGGTTTCTCCGAGTATTAGGTCGAGCATTTCCATTGGTTGTGGTGCTTCCTCCACCCAGATTTCCTCTTCCGTTTCCAACCTCCATATACTCTTTCTCGTATATCTGCATACGAGCCTTAGTAAGATATAGAAGAATGGTCTAAGAGAGGGGAATACGTGCTTAGATATATACCCATATATCAAATGCAAGTACGTTACTATAGCGTTAATCCAAACCCCGATCTTATTTTTAAATTCATTGGATTATGTTTGAAAAAGCTTTTAGGTTTAACTTTTCTTTTAAAGTTTCATAAACTGATTCTTTGATACCATCTTGTAACATCCCCCTACATGAACTAACGGCTATGGATGCTGCAGTCATCCATATTTATGAAGTATTAATTATAAAATTTGAATATGATTTGAGAACTAAATAATGTTATATATATTTATAACAGTTATAAATATATCGATCGATATACAATATCGACAAGCGATTAAATTAGATTTAATTGCATAGTATTTTGGCTTGAGCTTAGATGGGTTTAAGGCCCGTCATTAGGACTGCAAAATTTTGGTTTTGGGAAGGTCTAGGGGTGGCTAAAATATAGGGAATTGGCTTGGAGATAATGGGTTGAGATCAAGTGAGAATGGGTAAAAAGGTTTTCCTCGTTTCTCTCTAATACAACCCTATATATATGTATGTATGTATGTATGTATGTATGTATCTCTAAAATAACGACGAACCTTTTTTGGCCGCCATTATCTTCTACATTGCTGGTTAAAACATAGCTCTCAATCCACTCCAAAATTCTCAAATATATTTCAAATTTAAATAATATTATTCGATAGTTAGAGGTTGGTGATTTTGGACTTGCAATCTGACGAATCAAGAATAGTAAAAGGAAAGGAAGTTATTGCTTCAACGTGGATTCAAAGGCATCAATAAATTGGTAATTTAAATTCATATTACAGTAATTAAATTATATTCTTTGGTCCTATAATGAGAAATTTCATATCTGTTTAAATATATTGTTACTATATGTTTAGTTAGGTGAGATTTTGTAAGTAGATGTAGTTGTCACAAATCAGTTTGATTATGTGCATAATTTGTTTATTATACTATTTGATTATGTATAGACAAATGTTGTTTACTGTACAAAATCAATTTTTGTCATTAATAATTGTTTTATATATATTTATTAATAAATTCATATATATATATATTAGTGTATATTTCTCTCTCATAAAAGCATATATGCATATATAAGATATATATATAATTTAAAATTTTGAGTACACTTATTTATATATAATATGAATTTAAAAATTCGAAAATTAATTATCATACATATATTCATATTTTTAAATTAACATTTATTCAATTTTGAATTGTTTATTATATATAAATAATTATTACATTAAAAATATAATTTTATATTTTTAAAAAATATTATATCATTCCAGAAACGTATAAAAAATATTTAGGATTTTTTCAATAAATTTTATTATTTTTAATAATTAATATTATTTCGGAAAAACACTTTATGATTTATTAAAAATAATAATTTAATTGAAAATTTCTTTAAAAATTTTTGTAACCTTTCATTCATGATCCAAGAATTTTTGAAATTTTAAAATTTGAACTTTTAGTAATATATTATTTTATATTAAATAATTATTGCCGAAATCAATGTATTTGTTTTTAAAAATAATATTTCAACTTTTAAAAATCTCCAGATTTTTTCTAAGCTCTATTTTATGATCCTAGATTTTTTAAAATTGTAAAATTTTAATTTTCATCAATAGATTATTTTATGTTAATTATTTATGGATGAAAACATTATTTTATTCATAATATATACAAATTAAAATACTAAAATTATTATGTTTGCATAACTATGTTAATTTTAAATTATAAATTTTGTTTAATAATTGTTCTCTCTCTTTCTATATATGTATATATTTATAAAATGTTTTATGTTCATATAATATATTTATACATACATGTGTGTGTATTTCGTAACACATATACATGCACATATTTGGACAACACAGATGACATACAAAATGAGCTAATATGTCTGTTGCGATGTAAATCCCAACATCTACATATGAGTATATTATACCTTTCACGGATTATTATGTTACACATACACTCACACATATATGTATAAACTAAATCAAATAAAATTAATTTCATATCTTGGTAATTTGAATTTAAATAAAATAAATGATTTTATTTAAATGAAATTTAGAAATTTTCTAACTCAGTTAAACTTCATAGGCCCAATAAAGATCCAATAGGGTAAAAATTTTAAAATTCACCCATAACTTCCGCTGTGGGCTGGTCCAATTCCAACACCTTCCTCCAATTTTTGCCGCCACCACGATGATCTTCGACCTGATCCAAGCATGGCCACCGCGCCTATCACCTCAGGCCGCCCCACCCTAACACGGGCGACCACCCACCAAGCTTCCAAGCGCTCAACGTCGCCGCGACCATCAACGACCAATCACGGCATAGTTGAGACCCTCTAGCATGAACTAACACCTGATCTATGACCTGCTCGGCCCCCTCTTCCCAACGCCGCCTCCCGATCGTCAAACGGTCGATGATCCACCGTTGGATCGTAAACCCTAACAACGGACGATCGAAACTTCTTTGTAGATTTCTGGCCAAACTATGCACCAAATCGAAAAACGAATTGCTGCAGTAGATTACGCTCGTTGAGAGTTTTCCAACGATATATTATATGGCATAGGTTAAAGAGTTTGAATTTTTTGAAATTGATTTTTAATTTGAAATTGAATTGGGATTTAGGGTTTCTGCCATTGGAAGGAAGGAACAAATAAGAAGTTGATGTACGTACAAAATAAACTGAAAGATTGTTAGGGTTTGAGAAACAATATCTGTAACATCCCGTATATTTGGACCATTTAAATTGACAATAATCCACACATGTCAACTTAAATAATACAAAACACGAAACATTATGGGATTATAAATACATAAATGTAAATGAGAATCAATACAACATCACAGACTCAGAACAGTCACAGAATAATGCAGCGGAAAATACATCGTCATAATAGTAGTTCATGAAGCTACTACAGAGAATACAACAATGTCAACATAAAGCGACTGAAAAGAGATACAAGATGTCCAATACACAAGTACATCAAATACTGGAAATAAAATGATAAGGATAAATGCTAAGCCTTCAGCATCTTCGACCAACCTTTACCAGCAACTGGATAGCTTCAGACTGACCCGAGCATATGCAAAAGAAACACTCGAGTCAGGACTCAAAATCTTATACAGGATAATCAAATGCAGATAATAAAGTCCATAACTCAAAGGTGAATAGAAACATCATTAAGGAATCGATAAACTACCTATAGAATACGCTAAATAGATAATGTCTAATCAATAAAGTACGATATCAAAATAGTGTTAAGGCGTTACCATAATCCCCCTTAACACATTTTATAATGTCATAGTCTATACAGCACCGTAAACCCCACCGTAAACTAGTGGTTATCAGAGGATACCCCATAGGTATAACACAAAACAAATTCGTAGTTGTCGCGATAGGATAATTAGTATGACTAGGTACATGAGGCGATACCAACTAGGATACTAGTAGTTGCCTGATCCGGACTGATGTTGGGCATAGCAGCTACTACCCCAACACCGCGAAACAACACTTCCAAATCAAGGGGTGCACCCAAATCGAATCACATAAGTAATAGATAAGGTATTGAAGAAGTGTGTCCGCTAGAGATGGCGATCCTCAATGGCCCGGCGCGGCTCCTGTTTTAGTCATGTCAGGGGTCATCCAAAATCGTTCTCTTTCTTCAGTCAACACGTTCACCAAAACCATCCACTTCATTCTGGATCAACACTTCGCGTATATTAGTTATTAAAGTGGTTTTCGGTATCGACAGAGAGTATGTCCATAATCCGATCCCGGTCTCTTTAATAACTACGTGTTAATTACCCGACGGCCAATTTATTATTAAAGTTAAAACAAATCAAAGTCCAAAGGTCAAGTTGCAAATTTGACTTTCAAATTTTGACATTTCACAATTCAGTTTATTTCAATTACTTAAAATCATATTTCGAGGAATTATTAGTTCAAGCCCTTTAGTTATCAAAATTTAAGTATTCAAGTTCAAATTAATAAAATCCAAGTTTCACTTATTAAATCGGATTCAAAATCCATGGATTAAATTTTATTGGTCAATCTAGTTCAAATCATTAAATCAAATTCTATTCTTTAAATCCATATTTACATTCATCGGTTCATTAACTAAACATGAATTTGATTATATCAATTTCATTTACTACATTCACTTTATCAAAACTTCATTTATTCATTTATCAAAACTCAAATTTTAAATCACTTTATTTTCTAACTTATTCACTTCTTAACCTCATTTCGATTAAATTTGTCAAAACACTTTGTTTAACTAAATAAATTTACAAATCCGTTTCGATTCATTACATTAATTCGTTCTCATTTATTTCAATTAAATCCATCTATTTAATCCAATTTAAATCCATTTATTTATTTCAATCAAATCCATTTTATTTATTTTACCAAATTTTCATTCCTTAATTCCAAATACGTTTCAATTTCAAAAGCGTTCTTTGTTGACCGTTCGGGTTTCTTATTTTAATTATCTATCCTAGTCCAATTCATTCAATTGGGTATTTATCATTTCAACCCAATGACATTAAACAACACAAAGTATAGAAAAATAAGTTTGTAGTATAATACTGGGATGGTGTCAAAGTAAATAAACAATCAATAGCAAACATACATATCAATTTCACCATTTATTAAATAATCCCGAAACGATTGTATTAATTTACATTAGTTATTAATGCAAATTAATAAAATTGTCTCTAGAATCCACACTATCATTTCATGCGGACTAAGGATTATTACAATATAGTTTCACTTGGCATTTGTTTTAAATCACAACATCATGTATTCAATGGTTCAAAGCGTTGTTATCACTACTTCTAGGTGTCAATTTATTTAACATACAAAGGGGTCAAGTTCAACATATACCATCTTTAAATTGTTAACTATTCTATGTCAAATTCAGTTTCAAATTAATCATCATTTCTAATAACAACCAATTTAACATCACATAACAATTTTAGTGTCATAACTATTTACCATAACTAACCTCAAATTAAATTTAACATTCATCATTCTAACGTCCAAATTAACATCCATACCATCCAACATTTAACTATCATAGTATAATAGATTTTTAGTCGTGAATGAAAATATTCACCTTGCGTGGTAAGAGGTTTGGCGACGAAGCACGAAGACGAATAGATAGGAAGTACCAACAAGCACGACACAACAACGAACGCCGCTGCAATCAAATCGATAATTTAATTAACACTTTTGTTCAATATAATATATATATGGATTGTATATATATACTCATACCAATCAAAGAAGCAAGATAGGATGACAAAATAGACGAAGCCTAGGCCTGAGATTCCGGATCAGCAGCTGAAACTAACATAACACTATGTATGAATAACCATGCTTTAAAATATATTCAAAGCTATATATACGTAGACAGTTCATATGCAAATTCCGAATACAACGGCAATCAAGGTTGGTGATTGGCTGGGCGGCCGGCTGGTGGCTGGTCTGTTGGCAGGAGGAGCTGGGCTTGCTGGTAGGCCGGGCTCGGGCGTGGCTGAGCTGCTGGGACGGGTCGGTGGCTAGGTTGGTACTGGCAGCGGGTCCGGCTGTATGTTCAGGCGAAGACGGAGGCTGCATGGCAGAGGGCTCGGGTGTGTTTGGGTGGAGGCTGAGGCTGGGGTGGCGTCTCGGTCAGGCAGGGGCATGGGTGCGGGTGTGGGCCGAGTGGTCTGGTGGGTTGGGATCTGGGTGGGGTTCAGGTGCAGGGCTGGTGGGGTGGTGTTGGCTGGGCGCAGGAGTTGGGTTCAGGAGGCTAAGGCTGGGGGTCAGGCGGTTGCGGGTCGGCTGGTAACGTGGGCTGCTGGGTTAGTTGGAGCGGAGGCAAGAAGGCACGGGCTGGAGGGGTTGTAGGCGAGGTTGGTGGTCTGGTGGCGGAGGGGACGGATCTGTTAGGTGGATGTGGGCAGCGTGGTGGCTCGGCTGGGGTCCAGTGGCGGAAGCTGGAGGTTGGGGAGGCTGGTGCGTGGGTTTGGGTTCGTGTGGAGTTGGCATGTCGGCAGGGCTGGTGGAGATGGTGGTTTCATGGTGAAGATGGCAGTGGAATGGGAGTTTCATGCAAATGGAAAGCAAAAGGAGGCAAAATAAAATACGTACCAGGAGAAGGAAAGAAGAACTGAGGGAGGAAGGGAAAATGGAGCTAACGTACAGAATGGTCTAGAGAATGGTTTTGAATTAGGAATTGGAACTAGGTGTATGGGAAATAGTACAGAATTGATGATGGTTTTGGGACTCAAAAGGCTTTAATTAATTATCTCGGTAACCAAAAGGCTGTTGGCTTTTCAAGAATGATTGCTGACCAGATGTGCCTTGATTCTCAACCCAATGCAGCCCATTAGACACTGATTTGATATTTGTACCGAACGGTTTCTCAACCGATAAACTGTTTGTAACTCCTAACTCCGAACTCCGAATGACACAAACCAATATACCGTTTTGATCAGACGAGACGGATCCAATGGTATACAGATATAAGTGATATGATTAATTTATAAAATTCGAAATTTTTCCATTACAGAAAATGCAGCAAAACGCCGAAGAATAAGATCGACGAAGCTTAAGATGACCGAATTTTGAAAAACGAAAAAATGACGTCTTTGTCAGAAGATGGTTTAGAATTTTTCCATATAAAATATTCAGGTTCGGAAGATAAATATTTTATGTTCTAAAATGAACTGATGTGCAATAAAATGCGAACGAATCTTACTTCAATATTCTCCAACGAAATTTGGCGTACGCCTATGTCTATCAAGACGCATTCCAAATGTGAAGTTTGGATAGCAACGGAAATTGTTTGTGAAAATTCGAATTTCTACACCAAATAACGATTTTAAAATTTTTAAACTGGGTTTGGATTTCAGGGTCGTTACAAAATCTATTTATATGGACAAGGCAAGATAAGAATGAATAACATATCGAATTGGGTTGAAACGATAACAACGACTCGAAAAGCCCATTTCGTTCCCGAAACTAAAGTAGGCCATCCCATATATCAAAGTAGATGTTTTCAATATTTTTAAGCCTAATGGAACTAGTTTCATGTCCCAATTACATTGTATATAGAAGTTAGCTTTTAAAATTAGCTTATTTTAAATCGAATTCGTTAAAATGATTTCTACGCGTTTCGAGCCCGCACGATTAAACAACAAGTCCGATCGCTACGAAACTTGAAATCCTATAATAATTCACCATTACGGATCCGATGAAACTGGTTTCGTCGAAATCCGAGACAGTGGCTAAAATGGCTCTTTACACAATTAAATAAATTATTATTAAATTACCTTTAAATTCAAATTTTATAACTAACAAATTTTATCATTTTTGATTACCTAATAATTTATCATCTTTTAAAATAACTTTCCCTGCCAAATCCAATGTTAAATATTGCACTAATTACAGTGTTCAATTTCAATTGCAATAAATTCATTAATTATAATCTAAATTCAAATAAATTCATTTAACTTGATTTACAATCTTATAATCTAATCAACAATACCCTATGAATTTGATTAACATAAGTTTATATTTTATTACATCAATATTCTACAGTTTTCGTCTTAACTTATATTAACACCAATATTTAATTACATTAAATTTTATTAATTTCCAAATTAGTTTCAACGGATTAAATAAGACGATAAATAAGCAATAGTTACTCTTACATAATTTAATTACCTTTATAAATTTATTGTCTACAACAAGATTATAAATTTAAGTATAAATAATTGATTTCACATTATATACTAATCAATTAAACAAAATGACTTACAATTTCACCATTAAACATAACATTTAATTTATTTCCTTATCGACAATTTCTAACCAAATTAACTTTACAATTATTTCAATTGATTGGAATCACATTAAAATAGTTGTCAATTACATTCCAACAACATTATTAAATCATATTCTTATTATTTTTCTCATTAATAAATCATAAATTTTATTTTCTTCCAATATTAAATTTCAAAATCTTATTAAATTTAATATTTTAATTATCGAAAAATACGGGTCGTTACACTCTTCCCCACTCAAAACTTTTCTTCCTCGAAAGGGAACGAGAAGGAATTAAGAAGCTCTTATCCAAATAATCAATTTATAAGCAATTAAATTTACATAGTTAAGTATTTTAAATAAAATATATCAATTTATAAACAATTAACCTTTTATATTCAAGTTTAATAAAAGTTTGGAAATATTTTCTCTTTCACAAAAATTTTCTAAGTCTTAAATTCACGAAAAATTTCGACAGAGTCTCCTTTGTACGGTTAGGTCCGAAAAAATAATAATATCAATATATATCAATATGTATCACATTTCAATAATAAAATATCCCAACCACGGGAAAAACAATAAAATATCGCTATAAAACCGTAATCTGAAAACGTACCTATTTATCGGGCATACAACTTTATTTAAGAAACCAAAAGCAGTAGTTATTGCTTCCATAAATCTGTATTCCACTTATACAATCCAAAGTAGTGAGAATTATGTACAAGAGAAATATTTTAGTTGCTTTAATTTAGTAACGAAACAAATCAACATAACATAACAATAGTCACTTGCAAACAAAACAGTACAACCATTATATGCAACAAAGGAACCAACCAAACATCTATAACAACCAAACTAATGATTTATCCAGGTTTGAAAACCTTTAATCGTACAAGGTGATAAATAAACTATCAAGTGTACCCTACGCTCAACAGTCTTAGATAATTACTTAATAGATTATTCATACTACCTCAAACCATTAGGAGTATCCTTTCCCAACATCCCATTAACCAAACAATCCAGCATTTAAATATTATTTAAGTTTATTCGATTGGTTTCATTTTCACATCATTGACCTTTTATTCATTTTCATTCATTCATACAATGTCATTTCCATTAATTTATATTCGTTTACTTACATATGTCGATTTCCATTCAATTATTTGGAACATCAATAATCCATTCTTAAAATATTATATAAGTTTCTTCGCAATTTAATCCACGGTTATTATTTACTTATATAAATTTGATTTTCATTTAATAATAATAATATTCATTAGTGAATAAATTCATACTTAAGTTTTTAACTTTTTTCCTTTTCCCCTTTATTTCTTTCATATATAATTAATTCTATTTCTGAATCATGTCAACATTTTCTGAAGTTATAATCATTTACTTAATATAGTATTCACTTTTACTATTCAATCTAATTATTAGCATTTCAAAACATTAACTTATGCTTATAACATTTCTTGTACATCAAAATTCTTATTTATAAAATAATTCCATTTGAACACTTTCAATACTTAAGTTTTACTTGTATAATATTCTATTACATATACTTATTTAACATTACAACTTTTTAAACATTTTTGGTGAGTTATATATGTGTTTTAAGAATGTAATTGAATGTTACACAAGTTTATCTTATTCAATTTAGTTAACAAAATGTTAAATAATTACATCTTCTAAATTTTCATATCTTTTGATTTACAAGTTACAAATTTCCAATTTCTTATATATTTCATTAATCACTTAGCATCTAATTTCTTATTTTTCATTCTAGAAGTTTCCAACTATTAAAATAGTTAAGATTTCATTTCATTGCAATAATTGAAATCCCTAATTTATAGAAACTTAAGAACTGAATTCCGGGTTCATTTCAAATCATTTTGAAATAATATATATATATATATACTCATAGCTTTTATATATCCAATCATATTTATAAATTTAAGATTAAGATTTGTTTATCAAAACAAATGTGTAGTAAAACTACTACAGTGGCCTTCCCATTTTGAAACTTGAAAATGAACGTCGATGATGCGTGTACTCATCACCGAAATTATTTTCCAGCGACAAAGGAGGGGAGTACAGAACTTATTTCCTTTGAAATTCTTTTGGAAACATTACTTTCAAATTACATTGAAAATATTTCTATCTGAAAATACTTCCAAATAATACTAATATTATATTCCAAAATCTTTGAAAACTAATTTCAAACATCCCGAAACTTAAATTCCCAAAGTTCCAATTCATATTTACTTTATTTGTAAATTTTATTTTGCAACCAATATTTATAAAATTTCACTTCCTAACAAACAAACATATCACATACAACTATATCCATTTATAAAATATATTCTTCTATATAAAAAATATAATACTAGGTAAAATTATTTCATTTACCTATATTTCGAAAACAATATTTTGTCTCTCTGCCCTATTTAGTGTTTAGAAATCCCTATCGATGCCATAGCGTCCTATATACCGACCAGAATTTATAAATACTCAACAGAACAAATTAACACAATATAAAAACATTTTATAACACTAACAAGTATGCTCTCTCATATATATACACTCAGACAACTCATTCTAGGGTATTACTACCCTATTTCTAATGAGTCAGACCCCACAAAGCTAAGGTTATCGGTGAACCAAAGCTCTGATACCAAATGTAACGACGCACCTTTTTGGACGGTTCAAATCGACAATAAACCACACATGTCGAACTCAAACCGTTCAAAAGGGAGGATTGTTATGGGGTAAACAAGAAAAAGAAGAGAAAAGAATGAAAACAAAACAAAGAATCTCATAGCGGAATGACAAAATATAATAATCAAATAAACAGTTCATGAAGCTATTTTACAAATAAAATTTGATTACACTTTACAATACAATCAGAGTTATACACACAACAGGAATAAATAAATAATGCAGTGCAACAACATGATGCAGTGGAATAAATAAATAAATAAATAAATAAATAAATAAATAAATAAATAGTAAAAATCTTCGTCTACGTCGTCTAGAAATAAGGTCTTCAACACTGAAATGCTCAGGCTGACCCGAGCATAATGAATAGACAAAACACTCGATTCAGACCTAAAAGATCTTATGTAAGTTAAATCAAAATAAGTAAATATGAGTGTAATGGCTTTAGAGATGTTTACGGGGTTTTACATCTCCTATCCAGTGTGTGTGCAATAACTTAAGAGATGTTCGGGATTCCATCTCCTAAGGATCCGTTAAACTATTTTCTATGTGGTAATATATGCTATTATAATATGTTTATCAGTAAAGTAAAGTATTAAAATAGCGTTAAGGCGTTACCTATATCCCCCCTAACACATTTTTATAAATGCCATAGTCTATAAAGTACCGTAATTCCTCCGTAAACTGGAGGGCTATCAGAGGGCACTCCATAGTGTACGACACAAACCAAACTCGTAGTGGGCTCGATAAGGCATATGATAAGGTAAGCGAGGCAATGCCAGGGTCGGACTCTGCCGTTTGCAGAACCGGGCTGGGAGTAACGCATAACAGCTACTACCGCCCATCTCGGAACAAACTCCAATTGTCAAATCGAGGGATGGTGTGACACCCCACCTCTATACCCACGCTAGCCAAGGACACTACGGAGTAATGCCATCGACTAGCGCGGAGAATAAGGCTATTGAGGAGCGACCATCCATGTAAGTGCTTTGTGCGAGCACCGATATGTCAGATAAAATAATAACTTTTCATTTCATCTCAAGAGGAAATCAGACATACCGATACAAACTCAAAACAACTACACGGTGGCTATTATATCTTCGGAAACAAATATAGAAATAAACATAACACAAATCAGTCACAGACAATTCATATCACAAAGGCGGAAACAGATATGAATATAACACATGAAAGTGTATATCAGAGTAGTGGTCAAACAAGATCCACAATATCACTAAAGAATATATACAAGTGTTAGACAAAAGAATATGTATACATCAAGGAGTCTAAATCTCAAATGTATACAACAAAAACTACAAGCTAAGTAGTTAACCAAAAGTCAGATGATGGTTCCAGATAGGAAGACAAGAGGAAGCACCTGTAATATCTCAGTCTGACCCGAGTATTATTTAAGAAGAAAATAATAAATGGATCAGTCTAGCTATAAATATCAGATAAAGTGATATAGAATAAGAGATATGACAAAAACATATGATAACCATAAAGCCATACTGTGATAAGTATCTAATCGAAAATCAATCCAGAGATTAATCAATATCACAAGAATCTTCTCAAAGATTAAAAAGAATGTCATATTCTTAATTTAATTCACCAAGCCACAAATAACGACATACATTTCAATGCCAATTTGTACAAGTTGGTGAAACATAAGTTCCAGAAATCATCAATGAGAAATCCAGAAATCACAAGAGAGGAAGAAGCCTATCAAAAACGGGAGTGTGAAAACTCCCCAACACGCGTATCATAAAATAGGTCGTTATCCCATAAAAAATGAGCCGAAGCTCCTCCTGACAGGGTATAGTCCCCCATTGCGGACAATGAGCCGAAGCTCCTCCCGATGAGCCGAAGCTCCTCCTGATGAGCCGAAGCTCCTCCTGACAGGGTATAGTCCCCCATTGCGGACAAAGAGACATCGCACATTGCTAGTCTAAACCATAAAATGATCATCATCGATCATCAAGAAGTGTCAATTACACTAAGCTAGTAAATATATGAGTTTAGCTTCATATCCCATAACCACTAGCTTAACTTAAATATTTACGAACAAATTGTAGATTTCCACTCGAAAATTGTCACAAGAGTTTCAAACGAACAAGTCAAAGAATTAACCGGCAAAGTAAACGCAAGCGTTTCATACCACTTGTTTTGCTAAGTCGTTTAATTAGATTTTCTCATACAGATGAGGTAAAGGTTTGTATATACTAATAGATTTGGAAAACGGTTTTATAAACGAACTTTGTATTAAAAATAGAGTTGAAATTGTCTTTGTAAAAGAGTTTGAGTATTTACTACTAGTATAGAAACCTTTGTATTTTTAAAGTGACAAGTCATAGAAATGATTGAAGAAACAATCAATTATCAAAAATTCACATACGAAGACGTGAATCAAATCAATTTAAACCGATAAAGAATCCATCGAAATGGATGTTCAAAAATCCCGAAAAAGGAGTCATCAAAGTCATAATAAATGACAACAACAAATAGGATCATCATGAATCGATTCAAATTGGAAATTCAATCCCAAAAGGCAAAGTGGGCAGAAACAACAAATTCAGTTGATTGAACAGAGATTTTCAGTTGACTGAATTCTACCTGGAAACTTTCTGTTTCCAGGTTCAGTCGACTGAACAAAGATTTTAGTCGACTGTATCATGCCTGGAAACATTCGGGTTCCAGGTTCGGTCGATTGAACAGAGATTTTCAGTCGACTGAATTCTGCCTGGAAACTTTCTGTTTCCAGGTTCAGTCGACTGAACAGAGATTTCAGTCGACTGAATCATGCCTGGGCTGTTTTTCATCCTATCCAAATGGAGAGCAAACTCTTCCAAAATGCAACCGGACGAACATTGGCGCTAAGGGTTTATGCCAATCAATAACCCTACCCTATGTGCTCCTCGATGCATCACCAAAAGCATGATCAAACATCCATAAAAGGATTTTCACACAAATTTGACTTAAAAAACCAAAAATTGGAATATTCACAAAACCAATCCAAATCAAGAGCAAATGCACATGAAGAGGTGTTAGGAATTCATACCTAACAACTAAAGATAATTATAGTCATAGATGTGAGATAAAAATCTCACCTTTAAACCCAAAACAAATGAAGAAGAAGCTTGAAATCAAAGGAGGATCAACCACTCTTCAATCCCAACTCAACAAGCTTGAATCTAAGCTTAAAAGAGAAACATTTCCTAAGTTAGGTTTAGGAATTTCTGAAATTGATAAGAGAATGAGTTGGAGAAGAAGAAGAGAAGGCTTACCAATGGCTTCACTATGAATTTGGAGCTAGAACTTGATTTGCAAATGGAAACTAGGGCTTAGGATTTCCTAATTCTTTTTCTCTACCCCCATTTTTGATGAAGCTTGAATGTATTAGGAAATTATGAAGGAATGAAGAGAAGAGGGTTGGAACTAGGTTGATAAGAGGGGTTAATGGGCTGAAACCCAACCCAAAGCCCTAAGTGAAAAGTAGCAAAATTCTACTAACTCCAAACATATCGAAGCTTATACTCAAAAAGGTCGCAAACGGCATTTTGAACTCAATGGAAGTGGTCTTGAGTCCTAATTCGACTGTTTGCAAAAAGTAGCTTTTCGGACTATAATCCGACGAACGATGTTATATTTAAATAAAATATTTAAATATAAAATCGATAAATATGCGGGTTGTTACAGACTCTCCTCCTTATGGAAATTGCGTCCTCGCAATCTTAAGAAATAACTAAAAAAGTAACAACCATAAAAGCATATCATCACAAAAGAAAGTTTGAAATAAGAAGTTCACCATAAAGAGCACGAAAGAGTAAGTCTGAACGTGTTTGCTCGATGAATTCTCTGGATTCCCAAGAGAAATCCCTATGATTCGAGAACCATTGAACTCTCACAAGAAGAACATCTTTATTTCGAAGGCGCTCAACCTCCGAAGCAATGATGCGAATAGGATGTTGCTCATAAGTCAAATCTCATGAAACTTCAATTTAAAAAAACAACACCGGGCTCAAGAATAAAATCGGAATCGCAAAGGTATTTCCGTAAATAAGAGACGTGGAAAACGTCATGAATAACAGAAAAATTGAGCCGATGCAACGGCGTAGTACAATAACGGTACGCCAGTTGAACCAAAGCTCAAATAATTCGGAACACCGACGTAGTACAAAAACGGTACGTCCAATGAACCGAACACCATAAAAGAACATCGGGCGCGAGTCCATAAAAGAAATGAGACGAAGCTCAATAAAACGAAGTACATCGAAACGTCCGACGAACTTGGTAAAAAGATCATTCCATTCAAACATCATTAAAGAACAACCACTTGTTGCTTACGACTAAGCGCGTTGGCAACACGATTTCCCTTCTGGGAATAAAAAGGATATCAAGATCATAAGATGCCAGGAACTTGAGTCAACATGAAGTTTCTTATGAGAAAATAAATATTCCAAAGATTTATGATCGAGGTGGAGAACAAATTTCTCCCCCAAAAATGATGATGCCAAACTCTAAAAGCAAAAACAATAGCCGCGAGCACTAGATCATGAGTGGCATAGCTAGTCTCGATAGGCTTTAATGATTTAGAAGCAAAAGTGATAGCACGTTCTCTTTTGCAAGAGAACGGCATCCAAACCAATACGACTAGCATCGGTATAAACAATAAAGTCTTGGTTCCCTTCGGGAATCACAAGAATAAGAGTATCGAAAAAGAGTTCTTTTAAATAATCTTCTTTCCCGAAAAGCTAAAACATTCAAAATTACAATTATCTTTATGTAATAATCTTTTCAGAAAAATTTACATTTTACAATTCAATTTACTGTGTCTGATTGTCTCATCATAGCGTTTTGGGGATTCCTATCGATAACGTTGATCAAGCGCATTGACCAGAATTCTTAAAGCACTCAATGGGCAATACAATCACAAAATCATATTTACACGATAAAAATATCTCTTAAAAGTTTTAAGAATATTCTTTGCTCGTTTTAAGAACAAAAATCCAATTGTACTTGTAAATAAATCTTATGAAAAAGATTTGCAAAATTTTAAATTGCTGTTTTCATCCAAAATCAATAAATACAAGAATGGTCTCATCGAAATATTCATAGAATACTCGATTTATAAAATGGATGAAATAAGCTGGACAAACTGAATGACATAATAAGTCATTCATAAGTTTCATAACGAGTGCGGAACGCGGTAAATGGAATGCTAACTCCCGCAACTCGTAGCAAATGAAAATCGGTGGCAAGGTCGAGCTAAAAAGACCTTAACACCACTCAAAAGATTGCTTAGGTGATAATCCTAAGACAAACTCAAAAATACCGGAAAATTCTCAAACTACATAAATGAGAGAAATAACACTTTCCTCATCATGTGAGCTTAAAGAATAAAATGATGCCATCAAATTGGAATCAAAATCACAAAGGAAAAAAAGAAATTTGCTTAACAGATTGAAAATGTCGAAGATGAATAGTCCACACGGGACAAAGGATATGGCTTCATAATAATTAAGCCAATCCTTACAAAAGTCAATTCCGAAGCATAAGTAAAAATCGGTTCGGAAAGAAAATCACATAAAATAATTTCGACATCAATAAAAAGCAAATTGAGTGTTGCGGATCCACCAAAAGCAAATTGAGTGTTGCAATCCTTAAAGAAGTCATCAAGCCTAGAAATGTTTAAAGAAAAAGAATCACAAGTTCTTTTGATATAAAAATAATGAGATTAAACCCATATAAAAAAGAACTCGAATAAGATAATCACAAAACAAATATCGTCAAGGATAGAAGGAGAATTACCTTGACCAAGAGAAGTGCCACTAGGAGCTTGCACTACATTCAGCTCTCCCTCTCTCCTGCTTTGACGTTTGGGACAGGAAGATATATAATGATCGGCACTTTTGCAATAGCGGCAAGAAATAGGCCTTGGACACCTATTTATATGATGGTCCTTAGAGCCACAATTGTAGCATTCTCCACGATTAGGGATGGGAGTCTTTGCTATAGAAGTCACTTGCTTCACCCTCTTGTTTGGATTAGGACTTTCGAACTTAATAAAGGGATGCCTCTTCTTATTGACACCCACAATCTCAACATCGCTTTCTCTATCGGCCTCTTCGAGTCGAAGAGCGATATCTATAAGCTGATCAAAAGAAACTTCCAATTTCAGAAGTAATGGCTTCTTGAGATTCTTGTTCAAGCCATAAACAAATCTCTGATTTTTCTTCAATGGGGTATTAATGTATTCAACCCCGTATTTAGAAAGAGATTCGAAAGATGTGACATAATCCGTCATAGAAGATTCACCTTGAACAAGGTCGATAAAACGCCGGGACAAAGTTACTTTTTCAGCCTCCGGCACAAATTTCAATTCGAATCTTTCCCGGAATTGCTCCCAAGTGAGATCCGCTTCAACGATTTCAGAAATAAGAAGCTCATACCAATTCAATGCTCTTTCTTGGAGCATGCTAGAAGCCACTTGGACTCGGTGGAGATCAACAAGATTCATGCGAGAAAAGACGCGGTCGCATGATCTAAGCCAAGCTTGGATTTCAATAACACTCTCGGATCCCCGGAATGGCCTTTCACCCAAATCGGTATAATCTCTACACAAGCGTGCAAAACCGGATCTAGGATGAGTAGGCTCTGGAATGGGTCCGATATCTTGAGCATTCTTAACAAAATCTAGAAGCTGCTGGGCAGACATAAATACTCCATCCTGAGGAGTAGCACTAGATTGACCGACGTTGGTCCGGCCAGATCTAACCATTTCTCTTCTTTAAGAAAGAAAGAAGAAGAAAAAGTTATTCTCAGAATGAATATCAAACAATCATGATTGATAAAACAAGGCATCATAAAAAGAAATAGGATAGAACGGTACGAAGACTCGAATTAAATCTTATGGCACGATTCCTAAGAAAGACTTAGGACAATGATCCTTGCTAGATTATTCTACATTGTTCCGAAGTTTGGCTCTGATACCAAGCTGTGACGCCCCACCTCTATACCCACGCTAGCCAAGGACACTACGGAGTAATGTCATCGACTAGCGCGGAGAATAAGGCTGTTGAGGAGCGACCATCCGTGTAAGTGCTTTGTGGGAGCACCGATATGTCAGATAAAATAATAACTTTTCATTTCATCTCAAGAGGAAATCCGACATACCGATACAAACTCAAAACAACTACACGGTGGCTATTATATCTTCGGAAACAAATATAGAAATAAACATAACACAAATCAGTCATAAACAATTCATATCACAAAGGAGGAAACAGATATGAATATAACACATGAAAGTGTACATCAGAGTAGTGGTCAAACAAGATCCACAATATCACTAAAGAATATATACAAGTGTTAGACAAAAGAATATGTATACATCAAGGAGTCTAAATCTCAAATGTATACAACAAAAACTACAAGCTAAGTAGTTAACCAAAAGTCAGATGATGGTTCCAGGTAGGAAGACAATAGGAAGCACCTGTAATATCTCAGTCTGACCCGAGTATTATTTAAGAAGAAAATAATAAATGGATCGGTCTAGCTATAAATATCAGATAAAGTGATATAGAATAAGAGATATGAAAAAAACATATGATAACCATAAAGCCATACTGTGATAAGTATCTAATCGAAAATCAATCCAGAGATTAATCAATATCACAAGAATCTTCTCAAAGATTAAAAAGAATGTCATATTCTTAATTTAATTCACCAAGCCACAAATAACGACATACATTTCAATGCCAATTTGTACAAGTTGGTGAAACATAAATTCCAGAAATCATCAATGAGAAATCCAGAAATCACAAGAGAGGAAGAAGCCTATCAAAAACGGGAGTGTGAAAACTCCCCAACACGCGTATCATAAAATGGGTCGTTATCCCATAAAAAACGAGCCGAAGCTCCTCCTGACAGGGTATAGTCCCCCATTGCGGACAATGAGCCGAAGCTCCTGCTGATGAGCCGAAGCTCCTCCTGATGAGCCGAAGCTCCTCCTGATGAGCCGAAGCTCCTCCTGACAGGGTATAGTCCCTCATTGCGGACAATGAGCCGAAGCTCCTCCTAATGAGCCGAAGCTCCTCCTGATGAGCCGAAGCTCTTCCTGACAGGGTATAGTCCCCCATTGTGGACAAAGAGACATCGCACATTGCTAGTCTAAACCATAAAATGATCATCATCGATCATCAAGAAGTGTCAATTACACTAAGCTAGTAAATATATGAGTTTAGCTTCATGTCCCATAACCACTAGCTTAACTTAAATATTTACGAACAAATTGTAGATTTCCACTCGAAAATTGTCACAAGAGTTTCAAACGAACAAGTCAAAGAATTAACCGGCAAAGTAAACGCAAGCGTTTCATACCACTTGTTTTGCTAAGTCGTTTAATTAGATTTTCTCATACGAATGAGGTAAAGGTTTGTATATACTAATAGATTGGAAAACGGTTTTATAAATGAACTTTGTATTAAAAATAGAGTTGAAATCGTCTTTGTAAAAGAGTTTGAGTATTTACTACTAGTATAGAAACCTTTGTATTTTTAAAGTGACAAGTCATAGAAATGATTGTAGAAACAATCAATCATCAAAAATTCACATACGAAGACGTGAATCAAATCAATTTAAACCGATAAAGAATCCATCGAAATGGATGTTCAAAAATCCCGAAAAAGGAGTCATCAAAGTCATAATAAATGACAACAACAAATAGGATCATCACGAATCGATTCAAATTGGAAATTCAATCCCAAAAGGCAAAGTGGGCAGAAACAACAAATTCAGTTGACTGAACAGAGATTTTCAGTTGACTGAATTCTACCTGGAAACTTTCTGTTTCTAGGTTCAGTCGACTGAACAAAGATTTTAGTCGACTGAATCATGCCTGGAAACATTCGGGTTCCAGGTTCGGTCGATTGAACAGAGATTTTCAGTCGACTGAATTCTGCCTGGAAACTTTCTGTTTCCAGGTTCAGTCGACTGAACAGAGATTTCAGTCGACTGAATCATGCCTGGGCTATTTTTCATCCTATCCAAATGGAGAGCAAACTCTTCCAAAATGCAACCGGACGAACATTGGCGCTAAGGGTTTATGCCAATCAATAACCCTACCCTATGTGCTCCTCGATGCATCACCAAAAGCATGATCTAACATCCATAAAAGGATTTTCACACAAATTTGACTTAAAAACCCAAAAATTGGAATATTCACAAAACCAATCCAAATCAAGAGCAAATGCACATGAAGAGGTGTTAGGAATTCATACCTAACAACTAAAGATAATTATAGTCATAGATGTGAGATAAAAATCTCACCTTTAAACCCAAAACAAATGAAGAAGAAGCTTGAAAACAAAGGAGGATCAACCACTCTTCAATCCCAACTCAACAAGCTTGAATCTAAGCTTAAAAGAGAAACATTTCCTAAGTTAGGTTTAGGAATTTCTGAAATTGATAAGAGAATGAGTTGGAGAAGAAGAAGAGAAGGCTTACCAATGGCTTCACTATGAATTTGGAGCTAGAACTTGATTTGCAAATGGAAACTAGGGCTTAGGATTTCCTAATTCTTTTTCTCTTCCCCCATTTTTGATGAAGCTTGAATGTATTAGGAAATTATGAAGGAATGAAGAGAAGAGGGTTGGAACTAGGTTGATAAGAGGGGTTAATAGGCTGAAACCCAACCCAAAGCCCTAAGTGAAAAGTAGCAAAATTCTACTAACTCCAAACATATCGAAGCTTATACTCAAAAAGGTCGCAAACGGCATTTTGAACTCAATGGAAGTGGTCTCGAGTCCTAATTCGACTGTTTGCAAAAAGTAGCTTTTCGGACTATAATCCGACGAACGATGTTATATTTAAATAAAATATTTAAATATAAAATCGATAAATATGCGGGTTGTTACAGATGGACACCAAATCAATCACAAAGTAATAAATATGGTATCGAAGAAGCATGTCCGATCGGGGGTGCGACCCCACTTAGCCCAGGTATAGCTCCTGTTTTAGTCATATCAAGCTGACCCGAGGGGGTCAGGGTTGCGTTCATACCTCATACAGAATCGTTCGCCAAACCATCCTACTTCATTCTGGATTCTCCACCGCGTACAAAGTTGTTAAAGTGGTTTTCGATATTGGCAGAGAGTATGACAATATCTGATCCCGATCTCTTTAATAACCAAACGCTTATTTCACACCGGATGGTTCTTTTACATTTCCAAAACCGATTCATAATTGATATCAAAATATCATATTCACTTAAAAATCATATTACTTTCAAAATCATATTCACTTTTCGAAATCATATCACCTTCGAAATCATATTAACTTTCGAAATCATATCCACAAAATAGGTTAAACTTTCATTTCAAAATATGTCATTTCACTAGAAAATATCATTTCAAATTCGAACGTAGGTTATAACTTCATTTAGTCACATTCGCCATTAAATAAAGGATTTAAATATAAACGATTCAACCTTGCACCACTTTTGAAAATAGTTTGGATAGTCATAAACAGTTTTAAATAGTTTAAAAATAGTTTAATATTTTAAAATAGTTTTAAAATAGATTAAAATAGTTTATATAGTTTTAATAGTTTAATATAAAATGGGTTGATTATTGGAAATGGTTTATATAGTAAATAGCTTGAAAATCTAAACAAATCTAAATTTAAAATAATATATTTTAAACATTATATATTAAAATAATTAATTTGAAAGTCATATCAAATTAAACTATTTCTTCCATTTTAACAAATCTGGACCATATCCAGATTTCAAATCAACAAAACTCAATTTTAATCTTTCATTTCAGATTCTCATTAAAACCATTTAAATCTATATCGATTTCAAATCGATGTTTGAACTATAAATTTAAACCACTTCAAATTCAATAGATTTCAAAGTTTTAAATATTCAAACATTTACAATAACTCAATTTTGATAAATTCCATTTATATTTCAAAATTCAATTTTAAAATTTCAATTTGAATTTTTAAATAATTCATTTAAACCGATTTCAATTCAACATTTTTAAAGCTTGGATTTTGAAATTAATTTAGTTTATATAAATCTAATTTTACTTCAAAATATCATTTAACTGGATTCAAAATTTAGGATTTAAAATCATTTAATTTAACCAATCTGGTGTCCATATATAATTTTTTACCCTATGGCCTAGTGATACGGATATATATCATTTCAACCCGCAATAACTTTAAATTTTATGGGTATATATCATTTCAACCTGCAATCCCGAATAAAATTCAAAATCCATAAAATCGCTCGAGTTTATCATTTCAACCCATAACGACTTTTCCCTAATCTATAAAATCGTTTGGGTATGTATCATTTCAACCCATAGTGATTTACTAAAAATAAAACAAGGAAACTTGCAGTGTGATAACAACATATGAATAAACATACATCCAATCGTACAAATATCAACTACTAAACATCCATCACAATCATCACTCAAATCAACCAATAAATAACAACAATGAACTGGTTATCATTAACAGGTATTTAACTAGCAATTTAAAATTCTGTATTAAATTAAATGACGATTAAATTCAATAAAAGTCAGATTTAATTGGAATGACAATTTAAATAAACCAAACAGCAATCAGTTAATTTCTAATCACATCATAAATCTAATTTAACTAACATAGAATGATTTAGTAGTTGTGAGTGGGTTAAAACACCCACCTTTGATTTGTCGTCGATTTAAAATCCAAAATTAGCCCAAAGATTTAATAGTCTCAGAATGCAGCCAAACTAGTTTCATAATGTCCGGAATTTCGATACGATCGTAATGGAGAAAACCGCGTGTGAATCCAAGCTCGTATGCAAAAATTAATCAGATTAGAAGTTATACGATTCATATTATAATATAAATAAAATAATAAATAAAAATTAAACATGTCATCACCTTCTTTCATCACGCATTAACCCTAGCTCAGCTCGAAACTCTCGTACGCAAACCCTAGATTGGCCGTCGCTCTTCCTCTAATTTTTGCCGCCACCACGAAGACCTTCGACCCGATCCAAGCACGCCACCGCGCCTATCACCTTAGGCCGCCCCACCGTGACACGCGCAGCCACCCACCAAACTTCCAGGCGCTCAGCGCTGCCGCGACCTTCAACGGCCAATCACCACGAAGTCGAGACCCTCTAGCATGAAGTAACACCTGATCTACAACCTGCTCGACCCGCTCTTCCCAACGCCGCCTCCCGATGGTCAAACGGTCGACGATCCACCGTTGGATCGTAAACCCTAGCAATGGACGACCGAAACTTCTTTGCAAATTTCTAACCAAATGATGCACCAAATCGAAAAATGAATTGCAGCAGTAGATTACGCTCGTCGAGAGCTTTCCAACGATATATTACATGACATAGTTTGGAGAGTTTAATTTTTTGAAATTGAATTGGGATTTAGGGTTTCTGCCATTGAAAGGAAGGAACATATAAGAAGTTGATGTACATATAGAATAAACTGAAAGACTGCTAGGTTTTGAGAAAAAATCTATTTATATGGACAAGGCTAGATAAGAATGAATAACATATCGAATTGGGTAGAAACGATAAAGTAGGTCATCCCATATATCAAAATAGATATTTTCGATATTTTTAAACCTAATGGAACTAGTTTCAAGTCAAAATTTCATTATATACAGAAGTTAGCTTTCAGAATAAGCTTATTTAAATCGAATTCATTAAATTTATTTGTACGCGTTTCGAGCCCACACGATCAAACGACAAGTCTGATTGCTACGATACTTGAAATCCTACAATAATTCACCGTTATGGATCCGATGAAACAAGTTTCATCGAAATCCGAGACAGTGGCCAAAATGGCTATTTTCACGTTAATTAAATAAATTATTATTAAATTGATTAAATCATCTTTAAATTCAAATTTTATAACTAACAAATTTTATCATTTTTTATTACCTAATAATTTACAACCTTTCAAAATAAATTTCCATGTCGAATCCAATGTTAAATGTTCAGTAATTATAGTATTCAATTTCAATTGCAATAAATTCATTAATTATAATTTAAATTCAAATAAATTCATTTAACTTGATTTACAATCTTATTATCCAATCAACAATACCCTATGAATATAATTAACATAAGTTTACATTTTATTACATCAATATTCTATAGTTTTCATCTTAACATATATTAATAGGAATATTTAATTACATTAAATTTTATTAATTTCCAAATTAATTTCAACGGATTAAATAAGACGATAAATAAGCAATAGTTACTCTTATATAATTTAATTACCTTTATAAGTTTATTGTTTACAACAAGATTATAAATTTAAGTACAAATAATTGATTTCACATTATATACTAACCAATTAAACAAAATGACATACAATTTCACCATTAAACATAACATTTAATTTATTTCCTTATTGACAATTTCTAACCAAATTAACTTTACAATTATTTCAATTGATTGGAATCACATTAAAATAGTTGTCAATTACATTCCAACAACATTTTTAAATCATATTCTGATTATTTTTCTCATTAATAAATCATAAATTTTTTTTTCTTCCAATATTAAATTCCAAAATCTTATTAAATTTAATATTTTAATTATCGAAAAATAAGGGTCGTTACAGCGACATATGAAGATGCCCCCTTGGTTGATCAGAGAATATAGTAAGGCTAATAAATCTGCCTTTACAAACAAAATACACGGTGGAAAGAAAAACTCTAAATAACTATCTGCCTCCTGCACGCCTCCGGAAGCTTTATTCGTCAGAGAAGAAAACCTGAGAACCTTATATCTCAAACTACTCAAAATCAGTTGGGCACCCGAGAGTTTAAGGGGAAAACAAAAACTTTGAGTCAGACATAAAGCCTGGTATGAATAAAAATCTAACATCTCAATCCTTTTAGATATCTAGTGAGACCACGCCGCTTGGCAGAACGGGTTTTCCCCTCACTGGTATCCTAAAACCTTTATAAAACCAAATTATGTGCTCATGCATCCATAATGGTTAAAACATACATTTCAAAACATTATGATGATATGTATACTTGAAAATAAATAATATTATCCCATTCCCAGTTTAATCTGACACACTGTCATTATTATAGTTTCTAGGGTCCCTATTAACCTTTTTAGTTTTCATAGGTTTACTAATAACATTGTTATAACTAATAGACACCTTGTCATATTCATAGTTTTCATGGGATCACTAAGAACCTATAGGCTCCTGTCTGTTAACTTAATTAATTCACGAGTCCCCCTGAACCTATTAGTCATTTCAATAACTAATCACCTTATCCTAGTTTTCATGGGTTGACTAGGAATCTACTAATACTTCCATTAACCACATTCTTATCCTAGTTTTCATGGGTTTACTAGGAACCTATTGACTGATTTCAATTCTTAATCCAGATATAGTTTTCATGGGTTCACTACAAACCTGTTAGCCCCTGCCAACTGTCCTTACGCATAGTTTTCATGGGTTAACTAAGAACCTTTTGGTATGCACCAATAACTACCTTATCATAGTTTTCATGGGTTTACTATGAACCTCTTGGTATGCACCAATAACTACCTTATCATAGTTTTCATGGGTTTGCTATGAACCTTTTGGTTTACCTCCAATAACTACAAAGTCTAGGCATCCTATATTTTTGGTCACCCTGACTCCATGGATGCAGTTCTACTCATTCAGGTGTTTAAGTAATTTATATTCACTATTTGAGTTAACCTACTGCTTCTTCTACCCTTTTTTCCCCAAAATATAGTTATGGGTTATCATGTGAATATACTCATATTTGAAGAAGTAAAACGTTAATTTACAATAACACTTCTGTGGGTTTAAGGTCCTTGAAATACATATCATAAAACATTGTTAACACCTTTAACTTATATTTTTATCAAGGCAATACTTCTTCAAAATTACATACTTAAAACCCTTACAAAACTCCTTTATATAAGCCGTGGGTTTTCCTTTAAAAATTAGAGTATGGGTTTTCAAATCTTTTAAAACCAAACCTTTCGACCTTGTTGAAAGGTCTGCAAAGCATTCTTCCGAATCCAAACCTTTTGAAACCATTCAGCAATTCAAACCTTTTGAAAGCATTCAACTCTTAAAATATAAACCTTTCGAAGACTTACTGGGTTCAAGTTAAAATATGCGCCAGAAGGTCCTCCTTTAAAACCTTTCGACTACAATGGAAGCAACCTTTCGACCTTGTCGGAAGGTCTGCTTCGAAAGCTTAAAACATTTCATTAAAAACAATAGACCTCTGCCTTTTTAAAGCAACTCCTTTAAAAGCTAGGGTTACATTTCAATTATAAAACAAAGGAAAATCTTCTAAGTCTAAGGCTTTGATACCTTTCGAAAGCAATGGGAGAAGCGGCTGGTTTTTAAAACAAGTAAACCTTTTGGCTTTGTCGAAAGCAATGACTTCAAAAGGTTGGAAAAAGCGGCTATAACCTTTCGATTGTGTCGGAAGGTTTAAAACAAAACAATGATAAGTGGCAGTAACCTTTCGACTGTGTTGAAAGGTTCCAAAACAAAATAGTGGTAAACCTGCAGTAACCTTTCGACTTTGTCGAAAGGTTTAAAACATTTCTTTTTAAACATTTGACCTGGTTGAAGGTAACCAAGTCGAAAGCTCTAATTCGAAAGCAAAGCAGGTGAAAGCTTTTGGCTTATAAAACAAACATACCCAAACCTCTTTGGCCATCAACCTTTCGACTAAGAACCCTTCGACTCTGTCCAATTCATTACGTACCAAGTAACTTGATACCATATGCACTGGTTTGACCTTGTCGAAAGCTATAACCCTTCAACTTAGTCGAAAGGTCTGGGTCGGAAGATTTACTACCGTAAAAGGCTGAAACATGCTAAAAGTATGATTTCTTTGGTTTTAACTTAAAAATATAACTTTTCAACTAACCCGCCTTTGTTTGTCAAATTCTCATTGGTTAAAAATTTCTTTTTAGAAAAATGCTGCCACTAATTTTTAGAAATAAATAATAATTTTATTTCATAAAGTGCCCCTTCTCCTTAATTAAATATATAAAACATTTAAGTCCTATACCTTAAATAATTTTATATATTCATCAAAACACTTAAGAAAAATCTGAAAAAATCTATTTTAATATGTTTTCCATCATATAAAAATTTCAAACCAAAATAATCTATATTTTAGCCATAATTAATTTATAACCCAATAAATCATTTTCTTCACTAGAAAATTTATATAAAATCCATATAAACTCAGAAAATTATGAAAATTAGCCATCTCCAAAATCACATTTTCTATATCATAAAATTTTCCCATGGCATTTAAAAATCATTTCATCTTGGTTTTGCCCTAATATCGTGTATATCCCTTATTAAACAACCTTGTTTAAACACATATAAATTATAAACAAGCATATCAACATTCAATATATCATAAAACAGATTTATCCTTAAATCTGAAACCATATGATGTAAAATTCAAAATAGAGATGTAGAAATTATTATTCACCTTAGATTGGATAAGGAAATTGAAGTATGATTAAGATTGATTCCTTATAACTTTAATCCCAACTTTTAGTTGATTTTCTCTTCTCCTCTTTCTAATGACCGACCTTGCTTTCACTTCTTATGGTTATATTTTTGTTTTGGTGAAATGAACGTGTATGACCTAATGGGAATAATATAAGGGTGGGAAGTGTGGTTATTTACCCTAATGCCCTTATGTTTAATTTCCTAACTATTTATACAAGTTCATTAGATATTAAGTAAGCACGACCACCTAATTTATTAATCAACTTCAATCTCCTTATCTACATTATTCCATTTAATTTATTCTAATTAAATATCCGGAATAATGTTAATAAAATTAGGGGTGTTACACGCACCCATATACCACCAAGGCCGAGCCTTATTTTCCCCTAAGCCGAACTAAAAGTCCCTCCCAAAGGTTTAAAAGCAAGTCTTTTCCCAAAGAAAAGCTAAGATCTATGCTCTTTTCAAAGTTCTAGTGAAGTTTGGTTTGGTTATCTTAGCTTTAAGTTAGTAAAGCTCACTAATTTATTTAAAGTTTCTAACTTTAATTATGATGCATATTTTGTTGTTGCTTGGTTGTTAAAATAGTTGCTTCTCTGGGTGAATAATAGTGTTGGCTTGGATATATGTATGTGTGTTTGGATGAATTGACATATAGTTTGAAAATGGAAGTTTGAAAGTCAAGTTAGTTTGCAATTTGTAATCTTTTATTGTATATGGTAAATCATGTCATATATATTTATATGTTTGAGACCTTGCTTAGTTGTGGTAAACTAAAAGAAAAGTTAGCATTTTGAAATGTAAAAGCGACCTGACATCCTTCGGAAAAACAAATATCGTTTATTAGTTTTTAATTACAAAAAAGATTCCAAGTTTCTAACTTTGTTTTGTTTTTCAACAAACTTTTACTTATGTTTTATAAGGTAAGTAAGGTTAGGAGTAAAAGGTTTGGAAAATTTAACTTAGAAACTAATTCTAAGTAATGGTATCCATAGCGATAGTCGCTATGCATGTAGTTCGAGAAAAGTTAGCGTTTTAAACTTAAAGTGGGTTTTCTTAAAATGTTTGAAAACTTCTTTAAAATACTAATTAGATATAAAAGTTAATTATTTTGAAATTAAATATGAGTTTAATAATTAATTAATCAATTATTTAATTAAGAATAATTATTAATTAATTTGTATTTAAGTTTATTAATTAAATAAATTGATTATAATTAATTAATTGAGGAAGTTTTAATTAATGGTTGATTAGTTAAAAGTTAATTAAGAATTAAATTTATTTAATTAAGTTTAATTATTTAATTAATTATTATTTTCTTAGGGTTAATTAATAATTAATTAATAATCAAGTAGGGTTTAATTAATTAATCTAATCAGATTTAATTAAGGGTTAATTAAGTTTGATTAAGTTCTTAACTAGAGTTAATTATGATTTAATTAGAATTAATTATGGTTTAAATTTATAATTAAATTAAGATCTAATTATTAATTAATAAATGTTAAATTTTAAACTCTATCAATTGTTTTTAAGTTGGCTCTCTTTTATAAGTAGACTGATTTTAAATCAAGGGATCTCTTGTTTGTTCCATTAAGTTAGCCTAATAAATATGAATGCTTTATTGATGACTTATATTTAGTAGAGTAAACCCCTGTTCTGCTATAACTTAATTAAATAGGGTATTGTGGACATCTAGTAAGCATAATATAACACCGTTCTGCTATCATTTAATTAGATAAAAATATAGATGACATCTGTTTAGCAGGATAAATCCTCATTCTGCTATAATTAAGTTAAGTAGATTATTTGGAGATCTATCTGGAAAAATAAATCCCTGTTCTGCTATTATATTATTTGGACATTGAATTGAATGTTAGTATATTAATATTAGATAAGTGATGTTTTCTATATGTACATAGTTGTTATTTGCCTTTGTATATATACCCCCATACTTAAGGTATGTGATATTTAAATGAAAATGTTATCCCCTTTGAAATATTTTTTAATCTTGTGCATGGGTTTTACTAAGATAATTAATTTTTAAAATAAACATGAAATTTAAGTTAAGTAATTATCTTATCAATGACATTTTAAAATTAATCAATCATTTTAAATAATGATAATTAAGGTAAATTAGTTATTTAAATAATAATGTGATTAAGATTAATTAATCATTTTTAATGACATTTTAAAATTAATTAATCATTTTAACTAATGATGTTTAAGGCTAATTAATTATTTAATTAATGATAATTAATCATTTTGTTAATGGTGATTTAAAATTAATTAATCACTTTAATAATAATATTTTAAATTTAATTAATCATTCTAAATAATAATGTTTAAAATTAATTAATCATTTTAATAAATGATGCTTAAAGATTAATTAATTATTCTAATAATGATGTTTTTAAAGTAAATAAAACACGGATGTTTTGAAGTTAATCCATCTTTTTAAATAGTGTTGTTTTGAAGCAATTAATCAGGATTAAAGCTAATTGATTATTTTAAAAAAAAGATGTTTTGAAAATAATTAATCCTTGATTAAAGTTGATTTATCATTTTAAGTAATGATATTAAAATAAATTTTTAGTTTTAAAAAATTAATTAATTTGTGTTTAAAGTAAATTAATTCATTTTGATAAAGTTGTTTAAAGTTAATATTTTTAAATGTGAAATCCCAGCACAAGTTTGGTTTTAAAAGTAAAAATTCGATTCGGTTATGGAAAAGTAGTTCCGTAAACGATATCGCTTATATTGAAAAGATTTAGTTATACTTTTAACACTAAACGTCAGGGCTTGGACTCGTTTCTATCTCAAAGGTTAACAATGTCATCAAGGAAATGCCTAGAGGTAACACTACCTCAACTTTCCCGGCTTCATTTTCAACTGAAAGACGGTACCTATTTGGAATCGACGAGTGGTGGTAAGAATATGAAATTTAATTTCCATATACAATCATTTTTAGTTATCCGTGATAGTTGATTTATCAACTATCGGTTCAGCTTTCTCCTTTGGATATCATCGGTTTTAGACGATTTATTGCTCATTTGAGCTTTGTTATCCTTTGTCGGAAATGACTAAAACCCAAAAGTAAGGAGGGGCCAAGTTATGTAGGGTTGCTCCCATTAGTGTATATTCACATCTACTCTAGGTTGATTTTGGTTATATGTGCAAGATGTGAAATACTCGGATACTCGGTAAGGATGGCAGGGTCCGGCTTGGAGTTCTCGAGAAGAGTCACAGGAAAGAATGACCATCTCAAAGTATATTGACTAAAGGTATACTTTTCGGTAAGGGGGCATACCTTCCTAGTCATTTGTTGAAAAATTTCCCTTTCCTTTCATTTGATTCCAAGTTTTTAAATTTATCTCTTTCTTAATTGCATAGGGAAGTGACTGCAGCCCTTCTCAATGTTTAATTATTTGTGACCATTCTTTAAGTTTGGATATTTGTCTATGCTCATTTATCATTGTTTGGATTATTATTTTATTTTATGCCTCATTTCTTCATCTATGAATGTTGTTCTTGTGGGGTAAAAGCCCATTCCGCATTTAGCAGCATGGTTTCATAGAATTATTATATGTTCACTCCGTTACTTGAGTTTCTCAAGCTGGTATTTCAAGATTGATCCGGGTGTTATTTTGTTTTAATGCTCGGGTCAGACCGAACATATTTTCCCAGATTAGCTTCTAATGCTTTGGAGTTCAGGAGACGAGCTGGATGCCTAAGGTGTATCTATGTATTTCTTTATTTATTTTTTGCTATATTGATTGCTGTATTAATCAGCATTTGTAAGGACAGGTTGTTATAACTGTCCAAACTAATAATAGGATAGTGTTCTTTGATGTTTTGTATAAATAAAGATGATTTCTTTTTGTAAAGATTTTGTGTATATTATACATTGCTCATTATGTTTTTTGTGGGATTTTGTTCTGTCTTTTCTTGCTTCACCACTAATGACCTGTCTTTTGAACACTTAGCAGTTCGTTACATTGTTAATACTACAAATACTGATTTTGATGACAACAACCATATAAATATAGATACTGATGATTTTCAAAGTTGTATAGAATATTTTGCAGAATATTACACAGGTTTATACAAAAACGGGATAATCAAGTTTGAAGACTGATTAGTAAAAAGACTAAAGATCAAGATTTAGAGATGATTATGTTATTTGAAGACTCATGAGTTTAATGACAAAGACACGAAGAATTCAAGACTATAGATCATAGGAAATAAACATTAGAATAATTTGTCAAAGTCTTTGGATATCAACCATCTACTCTTTGAATACACTCTTATCAAATTATTTACTTTATATATATATATATTATAATAAAGTATAATTTTACAAATATATTATAAAGAGTTTTATACGTTAAAAGTATATAAAAACTACGTTTAAAAGTTTTACAAATTATTAGAATTTTATAAACACTTTAAAAGAATTATTAATTTTCAAAATTAAAATATGGATATGTTGACAGAGGCTACGTAATTATGTTGACATATAGACCGTCGAAGAGATGCCTTTTGAATTTTGAATAACCGCATCTCTTTGTGAATAGACATATCCCTTCTTGCAATATATAAAGGGGACTCAAAATTGAAATTTAAAAACTACCTTCTCTACTTTCTTCTTACTCCAAATTCTCATTATATATCACACTACACCAGAAAAGGCCTTTCGTAGCGTTGAATAAACGCTGCTAAAACTTTTCGTAGCGTTTTAGTAAACGCTGCGATATGACATGTAACTAAAAGTCTGAAACTTTTTGTAGCCTTATAGAAAACGCTACCAAAACTTGACCTATTGTAGGATTTTAGAAACTCTACAAAAAGTTGCGAACTTTTAGTAGCATGTCGTATCGTAGTGTTTACCGAAACGCTACTAAAAGCTTTGTTAGGATTTTTTCAACGCCACGAAAGTCGTATCTTAGCTGTTTACATTTATTTCCTTAGCGTTTTTAAAATGCTACTAAAAGTTATTAACTGTTATATAGTGTAACGACTCGGATTTTTCGCGTTCGAAAATCAACATCCGTACTTCACATTGTACTAGAATGCCGCAGATTCGACCATTCAAATCCGATTCGCCGGAGCTTATAACACAGTAAGTATAACAACACAGCGGAAGAAAGAAAACAATGATATCATATACAATCCAATGAATACAATATCCAGAATGATATACAACAATGATATTAATATGATACAACAATATCAGAGGTAAATAATGATACAGCGGAAATAACAGAACAGAAGAGATCACTCCAAATGATCTACAAAAGAGAATGACTCCAACAACTCCAATCGTCAAGCTCGAACCACAAGGAGAAGAAAGTGCAGTCCTGAACTCCAAGAACTGAACCAGCTCCAGATAATCTACTCAACCTGAATATCTGAGAAAACCCAACTCTAGACTGCCCGTGTGGAAAATAGTGGGCACCCAGAGTTTAGGAAGGGAACAATAAACTCCGGATCAGTCATGGGACTGGTGTGAGCAACAAAAACAGTTTATCTTTAACAAATAGCAGAGAATTTTAAAAGTCAATTCGAAATGCTTTTGGAAAATGAAACTACCATAAGGCCTCCCGCCACACACACAATGCAATCGCAGAATTGGAGGAGATTTCTCCTTATGATAGTCAAAAATGCTTACTACGCAAAATCAAAACTCTTTTGATATTATTTCTAGTGCATAGTGTAGAAAAACATTTCGAAAGTATAATATTAATCTTAGCCAGCATACAACATTTCATCGCATGCCTACTATAGCTACCACGTTCAATAGCAGGTTACCGCCACATTCCATAGCAGGTAATACAACTAAAACCGTACAGGGTTCGTATTGTTTCTTTGGATTTCCAACAAATGATCAGGCTAAGGAACTTCCTTACCGAAATAGAAACGCCTCTGGAAAGACGCCCCGAGAACCTAACCGGATCTCTGCAAACAAAAGGCCGACGCTACCTCACGCTCTAACCGAGCTGTAACTAGGTAACTAACACACGAGTCATGTCATCCCCTGGTCGTCACCGACCTTTATCCGAGACGTCTCGATCATAAAGCAACATCGCACAGTAATAAATACAGTGTGTCCACATGAGTAAGTATCTGGGCTCCATACCATGATACCACCCTTTATCCAGAAGGAAATGACATACCCTAGGGGCGCTACCCCTACAAACCTTTGCCGCAACATTCCTGTTTCGACCATTACCGGGTTGTGAGGCTCGACGAAGTCTCGTCCACAAAACTACGCTTTTTCACAAAGCCACGCTTTTTCACAAAGCCACGCTTCGATCAAAAATTGATCAGCAGCACTTCGTATGCCACATTACCAAATTGGGAATATATCACTAGTAACCATCAATTACATAACCTCCGAGCTCGTACGTCTCAGAGAAGGGTGTTAAGCTAAGAGAATAAATTCTCCGCCACCAACAGAAATGTATTTGATAGAAACCAGCTTTACATCTCAAAGTGTAACGTCAGACACACATCCATACAAGTCTGTTCCGGGTTCGAACAGAACCGAAGGCACTTCCGAAGAAGCCCTTGCAAATCCGGGTATTCACAATCCTGATCGGACTTCCCATCACTTAGGAAATCTCTATACCGTAGCTACTCAGTGCAGAGACAATCGATAGGTCATCCTATCGCTCTCGCAAATACCCGGTCTTCACCACCGGTCTTCAAATGCGATCCATATCGTCGTATCACTATTCGGAATGGGATATATGACACAAAGGTCCTCTCCCGGCTAAATCGAATAACGAGCGCAATTAAAAATCATATGGATACTGGGGTCTCAGTTAAATCACAGCTTAAAGCCCAAAACTTTTCATTCGAATGGTAAAACAAATTACCATTTCCAATCTTTTAAACAAAAAGATTTATTTCAAAAACCCTCAATGGTTTAAACAATTTCCACACTTTTAATCTTTTAAACAAAAAGATTTAATTCACAAAGTTAACCCCATTCACAAAGATTCATTCATGGATTTCAAAACAATTTCCATTTCAATTGATTAACTCGTTAAATCTTTAAATCAAGATTTAACTTATAGCTTTCAAAACAATTCCATTTCAATTTGGATTAACTCGTTCGGTCTTTGAATCAAAGACTCATTTCACAGTTTTCAAAGCATTTCAATTCTATTTCAAACTTGAAATTCTTTCAACACAAATTGGAAGTTCATTTCTTAAAATGAAAGCTATTATTATTTAAAAACAAGTAGTTTTCGTTTCGGGAAAATCTAGTTATATTTACACGAGTTAAAACCCTGAATTAAATTCAAATTCCCAAATCAATACCTTTAAAATGGTTTAACCCATATATAATTTGTACAGCATCTTTAATCCCTAGTTTCAAATCATAGAATTCAATTTCAAACTTGAATTCAAATTTAAATCAGATTATTTAAATTTCAAGACTCGATTAAGTTATTCGAAATAACTTTTATCTTTGAAATCTTATTTCAAAAGCTTTTCACTTTAAACCCCAATTTCCAATTTCAAAATCAATTGAAATTAAAATTTCAATTTCAAAAACATTAAATTTACATCATCTGTGACTTAACCGATTTCCACGTGAAATCCATATTTGTGTGTGTAAGAGTGTAGTCCAGGGGTTTTACACACAATAGTGCAACATCAATCATCACGGATATATCGATAAGCGGTATAATCGATAACGCTTATCTTCATTTACAATTTCACAGATAAAATAAATTTATCAATCACAAAGATTCATCATTACAATTCGATGTGGGTTTCGGATAACCAACTGGAATCCGACTCCCTGTCGCATCGAAATTCAAGTGTCGTTTTATGGGTCAAGGCTTTTCATATTCACATAGTAATATATCACAGAAACAGAAATCACAGATATATATATCGCAGATAATCAATTACAATATAAATCAGGATGTATCACAAAGCATCATGTATCAGGGATATCAAACAATTCAACATTCACTATAATCCAAACATTCATAAGTAAGATCAATGAATTATCCGATTAATTTAAATCAAATTTATTACTTATGAATAAATCACTAATCCTGGTTAATTAACGTAAATAAATTACAAATCATTTTGATCAAATTGTCCTTTAAATCATTTATTAATCAAATTAAATCAACCCATAGTTAATTATTCTTAATTAATTACTATAAGTGATTACCTTTAATTACTTATTTTAATGAATCACAATTTAATTACGTCGAGTAATTATACATAAAATCCCTTGATTTATTCTCTTAAATTGATTTATCATTTATTAACCTCTTTGTTAACACTAAACTTGTTTAACTTTATTAACTCTAAAAACTGTTGGGCTTAAACCCATTCAACACAACACCCGAGATCTACCCAGGTATCACTCGAGTGTTACTCGAGTTTCCTCCATCCTCTCCCCGAGTCATCTCTCTCACTTCTCTCTTTTTTTTTTCATTTCAACATCAGGTTTATATACTTCAATTCGGGTGAATTAAACACCCAGGCAAACTCACGCTAAACTCGAACCAGAAACACAAACACGCGAGACCCCTTTGAATCGCCACGAACAAATATCAGATTCCCAAACCATTATTCAGCCTCGAATCAAACGTGCACGTGCACGTGCACATCGCCAACGACCAACTCCAGTCGCCTCCACTTCATCGAGCACACCGACAACCACTTACCAACCATCCTCTGATCCACAGCGAACCCATTCTCCAACAAACTCGAATTCGAGTATGAATTCGAAAGCCTGGAACAAGATACAGGAAACACCACCTCACCTGGAAACACGTCGTTCCCAAAACGCTCCGATCACCAGATCACCAGCGCCTCCGGCCACCGCTTCATCTACGACCCATCTACCATTACCCAGAGTCGCGTAACACTCGATCGCACGACGACGTCACGCGAATCGAAACTACCGGCTACCCCAAAACTAGGTTTTAAAACTTGAAATGAACGCCACCGCCACCACAATGCTCCGGCCACTTCCAGACCATTTTTCCCCGACCCACTGCAGTCTCCTCCACCTCCAGACCAATCGCCGACTTCCCCTGTCAACTCAGCCGACCCCAGAGACTCGAAAACCCAAAAACAAAGAATCACGAACTGCTCTTCAATCAGATCGCTAAAAATTATGATATGAACCTTAAAATTCACGTCATCCCCTAAGTATTCAAGCTATGTAATTGAATTCGTAAATGGCGATATTTGAATTTTGTCAAAAACGAAGTTGTACTCGAAATATTTATTTCCAGAGATAATGTCAAATGATTTCTATTCAAATTTATTTTTAAAATTAAATTCAAAGTTAAACAAACAGAAACTCTTTTGATTCCCAGTCAAAATATCAAATGGTTTGGGAAGAAATGATTTTTGAATTCAAACTTGATTCCCAGATTATCAGAGCACAAGTTGATAATCACTTCCAGTATTATGTTTATTCTGAGGCTCTATATATATATATACCAGTTATCCATCCATATATGTATATATGTATATCTCCTTCAATCAACAAAGTATCAGACTTTCCCATACAACTAAATTTAAGTTTTAAAAAGAAGTTACTCACAGATAAAAGAATAAAGAGGTCTAAAAGAACAATTAAAGTTGCTCACCATTGTTTTTCCAGGAATAAGAACAGAGCACTTTAATGTTGAAAACAGTTTGAATTTGCGTGCTTGATTTAGGTTGAGAGCTTTTAAATTTTAAATTCTTTCCAGGCTGTAGACTTTACTCTTGAACTTTGAATTACTTGAAGTCTGATGATTTGCAAATTTGAAGCTGAATTTGGTCATTGAAAACCTTGCCTTGGGAATGCTTCAGGAATTCCAGAGTTGAAGTTGTTCGAGTTTTGTTTAAATTTTAGAAGATGAGATCACTTCAGATTTTCTTAACTTTGAAGATGAACGAATTGATATGAGGAAGGCTTGATAAAAGAGTGAGTTTGCTGGTTAAAATAGTTGGTACAAGGTGATGATAAAATTTGTACAAGTTTTGATCAGTGATATTTTCGTTTGGGGGCTATGCAGATTTGTTGTAGTGGCTGAAGTGATGTTGTTATTAATTGCCTTGTACAACATCACCTTATTTTATTTCTTCTTTTGCAAGTCTACATCTATATATATTTCTTTACTTAATATTGTGCATGTGATATTGTTTCGGCTAAGAAGATAGCATTGCTTTCTTTGGTACCATTTTGTTTACCAGGCAAGATCTTGGAGGCTGAAGTGATCCTAAGCAAACTCGAATTGACTTTGTTTTGAGCTAGCATTAAATGCTTTGGTACCTTGTTCATGCATGCTTCTTATTTTTTTTTTTATGTTTACAGCCTATGCTTCTTCATACTTCATCTTATCTTTTGTTGGCTGAGAATTCGATTTTGTGCAAACTTGTAGATAGATGTAAAGTTGTTATTGTTATTTGTTATAATTTTTAACTTAAGTATTTTTGTTCTATTCCTAATCATATATACTTATTTCCATCTTTCTTTTATTTTTACTTAAACTATTAAATACTCCTTTTACTTGTTATTATTTTCATACTTTATAATGTTATTAAATTTTATTTTGTGTTACTATATATATATTCTTCATAATTTATTTTATATATAATATTTAAATTTAATCGGTTAACACAAATTTATTCAACTCGGGGAAACTCGCAATCTATCTACCGTTTTATTTCACAAATTTTATTCAAAAATTCTTTAAATTATCAATTTAAATTTATATGAAATTCGGGGTCGTTACAGACTTCCCCCCTTAAAAGAATTTCGTCCTCGAAATTTTCCAAGGAGACAAAAAGATAGATGAAAAATATTTCATCAAATCAAACTGAATATCTATTCTGCATTTGGCTTACCAAATCAGAATATCAATAATACACACAAGAACGAATCTGTTGAATTCTTTCACACGATACTCGGGTTATCCAGATCTACAAAATATGGAGTGGCATCGGTTAGTTCGAAGTGATAACTAACCATTCGTAGAACATATCCGGACCCAAGGAATAGATAGATAGATGGATACGATTTCAAAACTTTTAGTTTAGAACTAAAGTATACCTATCAACCATAGCAATCAAAGTAACCAATTCATCCAAACAAACAATTTTGGTCCATCCGGAGTTTATGTCCATTTTAATATATCGAATTCTTCTTTCTGGATCTACCAGAAATTATCGATGAATAGAGAAAAAAATGCTGAACAAAAGAGATTGATAGAGAAAAGATTGCTTCCTTGTTGTTACAGAGTATTGACCATTTATAGTCGTATTTCCCTGTCCCCTATCTCATCCTCTTCTTGTACTCATACTTACTATCAGTGGATAGCAAGAGACTTTACTGAGACGTACGGACAGATATCTGAGAATTACTCATTCTAGAGTTTACTTCACCCTATCTCTAATGAGCTACTTAATGTGTTATACTCCTGAGCTAAAGTTCAACCTTAGCTCTGATACCACATGTAACGACTCGGATTTTTCGCGTTCGAAAATCAACATCCGTACTTCACATTGTACTAGAATGCCGCAGATTCGACCGTTCAAATCCGATTTGCCGGAGCTTATAACACAGTAAGTATAACAACACAGCGGAAGAAAGAAAACAATGATATCATATACAATCCAATGAATACAATATCCAGAATGATATACAACAATGATATTAATATGATACAACAATATCAGAGATAAATAATGATACAGCGGAAATAACAGAACAGAAGAGATCACTCCAAATGATCTACAAAAGAGAATGACTCCAACAACTCCAATCGTCAAGCTCGAACCACAAGGAGAAGCAAGTGCAGTCCTGAACTCCAAGAACTGAACCAGCTCTAGATAATCTACTCAACCTGAATATCTGAGAAAACCCAAATCTAGACTGCCCGTGTGGAAAATAGTGGGCACCCAGAGTTTAGGAAGGGAACAATAAACTCCGGATCAGTCATGGGACTGGTGTGAGCAACAAAAACAGTTTATCTTTAACAAATAGCAGAGAATTTTAAAAGTCAATTCGAAATGCTTTTGGAAAATGAAACTACCATAAGGCCTCCCGCCACACACACAATGCAATCGCAGAATTGGAGGAGATTTCTCCTTATGATAGTCAAAAATGCTTACTACGCAAAATCAAAACTCTTTTGATATTATTTCTAGTGCATAGTGTAGAAAAACATTTCGAAAGTATAATATTAATCTTAGCCAGCATACAACATTTCATCGCATGCCTACTATAGCTACCACGTTCAATAGCAGGTTACCGCCACATTCCATAGCAGGTAATACAACTAAAATCGTACAGGGTTCGTATTGTTTCTTTGGATTTCCAACAAATGATCAGGCTAAGGAACTTCCTTACCGAAATAGAAACGCCTCTGGAAAGACGCCCCGAGAACCTAACCGGATCTCTGCAAACAAAAGGCCGACGCTACCTCACGCTCTAACCGAGCTGTAACTAGGTAACTAACACACGAGTCATGTCATCCCCCGGTCGTCACCGACCTTTATCCGAGACGTCTCGATCATAAAGCAACATCGCACAGTAATAAATACAGTGTGTCCACATGAGTAAGTATCTGGGCTCCATACCATGATACCACCCTTTATCCAGAAGGAAATGACATACCCTAGGGGCGCTACCCCTACAAACCTTTGCCGCAACATTCCTGTTTCGACCATTACCGGGTTGTGAGGCTCGACGAAGTCTCTTCCACAAAACTACGCTTTTTCACAAAGCCACGCTTTTTCACAAAGCCACGCTTCGATCAAAAATTGATCAGCAGCACTTCGTATGCCACATTACCAAATTGGGAATGTATCACTAGTAACCATCAATTACATAACCTCTAAGCTCGTACGTCTCAGAGAAGGGTGTTAAGCTAAGAGAATAAATTCTCCGCCACCAACAGAAATGTATTTGATAGAAACCAGCTTTACATCTCAAAGTGTAACGTCAGACACACATCCATACAAGTCTGTTCCGGGTTCGAACAGAACCGAAGGCACTTCCGAAGAAGCCCTTGCAAATCCGGGTATTCACAATCCTGATCGGACTTCCCATCACTTAGGAAATCTCTATACCGTAGCTACTCAGTGCAGAGACAATCGATAGGTCATCCTATCGCTCTCGCAAATACCCGGTCTTCACCACCGGTCTTCAAATGCGATCCATATCGTCGTATCACTATTCGGAATGGGATATATGACACAAAGGTCCTCTCCCGGCTAAACCGAATAACGAGCGCAATTAAAAATCATATGGATACTGGGGTCTCAGTTAAATCACAGCTTAAAGCCCAAAACTTTTCATTCGAATGGTAAAACAAATTACCATTTCCAATCTTTTAAACAAAAAGATTTATTTCAAAAACCCTCAATGGTTTAAACAATTTCCACACTTTTAATCTTTTAAACAAAAAGATTTAATTCACAAAGTTAACCCCATTCACAAAGATTCATTCATGGATTTCAAAACAATTTCCATTTCAATTGATTAACTCGTTAAATCTTTAAATCAAGATTTAACTTATAGCTTTCAAAACAATTCCATTTCAATTTGGATTAACTCGTTCGGTCTTTGAATCAAAGACTCATTTCACAGTTTTCAAAGCATTTCAATTCTATTTCAAACTTGAAATTCTTTCAACACAAATTGGAAGTTCATTTCTTAAAATGAAAGCTATTATTATTTAAAAACAAGTAGTTTTCGTTTCAGGAAAATCCAGTTATATTTACACGAGTTAAAAACCTGAATTAAATTCAAATTCCCAAATCAATACCTTTAAAATGGTTTAACCCATATATAATTTTTACAGCATCTTTAATCCCTAGTTTCAAATCATAGAATTCAATTTCAAACTTGAATTCAAATTTAAATCAGATTATTTAAATTTCAAGACTCGATTAAGTTATTCGAAATAACTTTTATCTTTGAAATCTTATTTCAAAAGCTTTTCACTTTAAACCCCAATTTCCAATTTCAAAATCAATTGAAATTAAAATTTCAATTTCAAAAACATTAAATTTACATCATCTGTGACTTAACCGATTTCCACGTGAAATCCATATTTGTGTGTGTAAGAGTGTAGTCCAGGGGTTTTACACACAATAGTGCAACATCAATCATCACGGATATATCGATAAGCGGTATAATCGATAACGCTTATCTTCATTTACAATTTCACAGATAAAATAAATTTATCAATCACAAAGATTCATCATTACAATTCGATGTGGGTTTCGGATAACCAACTGGAATCCGACTCCCTGTCGCATCGAAATTCAAGTGTCGTTTTATGGGTCAAGGCTTTTCATATTCACATAGTAATATATCACAGAAACAGAAATCACAGATATATATATCGCAGATAATCAATTACAACATAAATCAGGATGTATCACAAAGCATCATGTATCAGGGATATCAAACAATTCAACATTCACTAGAATCCAAACATTCATAAGTAAGATCAATGAATTATCCGATTAATTTAAATCAAATTTATTACTTATGAATAAATCACTAATCCTGGTTAATTAACGTAAATAAATTACAAATCATTTTGATCAAATTGTCCTTTAAATCATTTATTAATCAAATTAAATCAACCCATAGTTAATTATTCTTAATTAATTACTATAAGTGATTACCTTTAATTACTTATTTTAATGAATCACAATTTAATTACGTCGAGTAATTATACATAAAATCCCTTGATTTATTCTCTTAAATTGATTTATCATTTATTAACCTCTTTGTTAACACTAAACTTGTTTAACTTTATTAACTCTAAAAACTGTTGGGCTTAAACCCATTCAACACAACACCCGAGATCTACCCAGGTATCACTCGAGTGTTACTCGAGTTTCCTCCATCCTCTCCCCGAGTCATCTCTCTCACTTCTCTCTTTTTTTTTCATTTCAACATCAGGTTTATATACTTCAATTCAGGTGAATTAAACACCCAGGCAAACTCACGCTAAACTCGAACCAGAAACACAAACACGCGAGACCCCTTTGAATCGCCACGAACAAATATCAGATTCCCAAACCATTGTTCAGCCTCGAATCAAACGTGCACGTGCACGTGCACATCGCCAACGACCAACTCCAGTCGCCTCCACTTCATCGAGCACACCGACAACCACCTACCAACCATCCTCTGATCCACAGCGAACCCATTCTCCAACAAACTCGAATTCGAGTATGAATTCGAAAGCCTGGAACAAGATACAGGAAACACCACCTCACCCGGAAACACGTCGTTCCCAAAACGCTCCGATCACCAGATCACCAACGCCTCCGGCCACCGCTTCATCTACGACCCATCTACCATTACCCAGAGTCGCGTAACACTCGATCGCACGACGACGTCACGCGAATCGAAACTACCGGCTACCCCAAAACTAGGTTTTAAAACTTGAAATGAACGCCACCGCCACCACAATGCTCCGGCCACTTCCAGACCATTTTTCCCCAACCCACTACAGTCTCCTCCACCTCCAGACCAATCGCCGACCTCCCCTGTCAACTCAGCCGACCCCAGAGACTCGAAAACCCAAAAACAAAGAATCACGAACTGCTCTTCAATCAGATCGCTAAAAATTATGATATGAACCTTAAAATTCACGTCATCCCCTAAGTATTCAAGCTATGTAATTGAATTCGTAAATGGCGATATTTGAATTTTGTCAAAAACGAAGTTGTACTCGAAATATTTATTTCCAGAGATAATGTCAAATGATTTCTATTCAAATTTATTTTTAAAATTAAATTCAAAGTTAAACAAACAGAAACTCTTTTGATTCCCAGTCCAAATATCAAATGGTTTGGGAAGAAATGATTTTTGAATTCAAACTTGATTCCCAGATTATCAGAGCACAAGTTGATAATCACTTCCAGTATTTATGTATATTCTGAGGCTCTATATATATATATATACCAGTTATCCATCCATATATGTATATATGTATATCTCCTTCAATCAACAAAGTATCAGACTTTCCCATACAACTAAATTTAAGTTTTAAAAAGAAGTTACTCACAGATAAAAGAATAAAGAGGTCTAAAAGAACAATTAAAGTTGCTCACCATTGTTTTTCCAGGAATAAGAACAGAGCACTTTAATGTTGAAAACAGTTTGAATTTGCGTGCTTGATTTAGGTTGAGAGCTTTTAAATTTTAAATTCTTTCCAGGCTGTAGACTTTACTCTTGAACTTTGAATTACTTGAAGTCTGATGATTTGCAAATTTGAAGCTGAATTTGGTCATTGAAAACCTTGCCTTGGGAATGCTTCAGGAATTCCAGAGTTGAAGTTGTTCGAGTTTTGTTTAAATTTTAGAAGATGAGATCACTTCAGATTTTCTTAACTTTGAAGATGAACGAATTGATATGAGGAAGGCTTGATAAAAGAGTGAGTTTGCTGGTTAAAATAGTTGGTACAAGGTGATGATAAAATTTGTACAAGTTTTGATCAGTGATATTTTCGTTTGGGGGCTATGCAGATTTGTTGTGGTGGCTGAAGTGATGTTGTTATTAATTGCCTTGTACAACATCACCTTATTTTATTTCTTCTTTTGCAAGTCTACATCTATATATATTTCTTTACTTAATATTGTGCAGGTGATATTGTTTCGGCTGAGAAGATAGCATTGCTTTCTTTGGTACCATTTTGTTTACCAGGCAAGATCTTGGAGGCTGAAGTGATCCTAAGCAAACTCGAATTGACTTTGTTTTGAGCTAGCATTAAATGCTTTGGTACCTTGTTCATGCATGCTTCTTATTTTTTTTTTATGTTTACAGCCTATGCTTCTTCATACTTCATCTTATCTTTTGTTGGCTGAGAATTCGATTTTGTGCAAACTTGTAGATAGATGTAAAGTTGTTATTGTTATTTGTTATAATTTTTAACTTAAGTATTTTTGTTCTATTCCTAATCATATATACTTATTTCCATCTTTCTTTTATTTTTACTTAAACTATTAAATACTCCTTTTACTTGTTATTATTTTCATACTTTATAATGTTATTAAATTTTATTTTGTGTTACTATATATATATTCTTCATAATTTATTTTATATATAATATTTAAATTTAATCGGTTAACACAAATTTATTCAACTCGGGGAAACTCGCAATCTATCTACCGTTTTATTTCACAAATTTTATTCAAAAATTCTTTAAATTATCAATTTAAATTTATATGAAATTCGGGGTCGTTACATATAGCATACTGTATACGCTCCCATTTCCTATTATTGGCTTGTACCATCTCCAGCCATCGCTCACATAATAGTCTTATTACAACTATCAATCAATTACATAATCATCATATTCAAACCAACAATCAATCATTCAATCACATAATCATCATATACAAACAATTAAAAAACACGTTAATCACATAATCAAATATATTATCCATAACCATTTCGATAATAGTTTTTCGACAAATTGAGCAAATTCACAAACAATCCATAACCATTCATACACAAGTTTACACAACAAGTACTAACAAAATTTTATAGTATATATAACAATTAAAGCCGTGTTCATTACTTGATTACCCACAATTCTCCGCTGCAGCTGGTCTTTACTTCTAAAAAGCTAATTACCTGTAGACAAGTTTAACAATCAATAGATGATTATGAAACTGTTTTGCATATTTAAAGTATATCAAACATCCTTAGTTAAACTTTTATTAAATTTAAATAATTTTTATAAACCTTAGTTAACTTAGTTAAATTTTTATAAAACTTGGTTAATTTTTATAATAAACTTATCTAATTTTTAAAAACTCATTAACTTAGTTAAATTCTAATAAAACTTAATTAATTTGTATAAATTTATTTAATTTTCATAAAACGTAGTTAAATTATGTAAAACTTGGTCAATTTTTATAAAAAATAGTTAAATTTTTATAAAGCTCAGTTAACTTATTTATAACTTTATTTATATTGACTCAAACTTATAAATCATCTCAATTGCTAAAACTTAAATGTCATGACTTATATATTAAATAACTTAAAAATTATCCCAAATTTAAACTATATTAACTTGGTTAATTTTTATAAATTATCTCAAACTTATAAATTTTTCATAAACTAAGCTAATTTATTATTATTAGTGTAAACTTAGTTAATTTATTATATTATTATTATTATAAACTTAATTAATTTTTATAGACTTATTTATTTTTTTATAAAACTTAGCTAACTTAGTTAATTTTTATAAACTTAGTTTTAGTTATTATTGTTGTTGTTATTATTATTAATTAATTATAAAACTTAGTTGACTTTATTAATTTATTATTATTATAAACTTTGTTAATATTTATCAAACTATAATTTATTATTATTATTATTATAAACTTAGTTAATTTTTTTATCAAACTTAGTTTATTCTTATTAATATTATAAACATGTTAATTTTTATAATACTTAGTTAATTTTTATAAATGTATTTAATTTTTATAAAGTTAGTTAATTTATTCAAACTATTGTTTATTATTATTATTATTAAACTTATAAATTATCTCAATTGTTAAAACTTAAAATGTCATAACTTATATTTTAATTAACTTAAACTTATAAATTATCTCAAACTTAAACTCTATTATCTTAGTTAATTTTTATAAATTGTCTCAAACTTATAAATTTTTAATAAACCTAGTTAAATTATTATTATTATTATTATTATCATTATTATTAACTTAGTTAATTTTTTAAACTTATTTAATTTTTATAAAACTTAGTTAACTTAGTTAATTTTTATAAACTTAGTTTTTGTTATTACTGTTATTATTGTTATTAATTATAAAACTTAGTTGACTTAGTTAATTTATTATTATTATTATTATTATTATTATTATTATTATACACTTAGTTAATTTTTATCAGTACATTACAAAGCTTCATAAGTTGAGCAGAAACAATAAATTAAAACTAAAATTACATACACCTGTCGAAGATATTTAAACTTAGCCATCTCCGGTGGCAAAGTTCCAGAATGGTTTTCTCCTTTTATAGACCTACAACAAATAAAAAGTTGTAGAATCATAAATAAATAAAAAGTAAAAAACCATAAATAGATAATGGTTCAACATTACAAGCTAGAAATATGGCACCGAGTGTTGTTAACATCTAGAGAATGTAAAATAGACTTGCATAAGAATTTTTCGACGATTACTATTGCTGATAATGTAAAATATATAAGGTTTTTGACTTTTTACTATTACTGTTACTGATAAATCCTCTTCATGAATTGTACTTCTGTTAAATTTTCTATGGCACCTAATGTACAACTCGATTACTATTGATGACTATATGCAATGGTTAAGTAGAAATTGCAGTGATGGATGAATACTACAACTTGTTTAGATAATCTGCAGCTGTAACAAACCCATAAACTATGTTTTATAAGAGTTAAAAAAATAAATCATGGTGAGAGTAGGAATGCTTACTGGAAAAAGATAATGCTTACAAGAAAATGGAAGGGTGATATCGAAGAATGTTACAAATACAAGATCCGCGCCACAGAACGCAAGATCAAAACATGACAATTATCCAACCGACCTGAGTTATGTGTGAATGTGCTTAAATCAGAGTCATAAATTCATTCCTTACGCATATGATTAGATATTACAACAACAAATAAAACAGCAGATGAATGTCACAAACCAAGATGTTTGCAGAACAAAATTGCAGGATCGAGTTTAGTAATAGTACAGAACATAAGGTCAAATCTCTTGCGGTAAAATACAAAATAACTAGATAAGCATTGGAAGATCACACTACCTAAATTAAGAACTCTTATCCATCACTGTTGGCCCATCACTTCCAACGCCACGTTGAACATAGCTGCTGTCCACCATATCTGGATCTCATCCCTTCAGCTCTAACAATTCAGTTTAATTACTTCTCCGGCCACATCTATGGATGTAAAGAAAAATATACTCATAGTGAATATATTTCAACATCTCAGTTTTGAAGAAGATCATCTAAATTCTAAATATAACAATTTACAAACCAAATATCTCTTTATAGAAGTGAACGCTCATATACCTATAAGCTATAGTGATATACCCATATATTGCCTGTTCTCCCATGTACAAGCCAGGAATTCAAGCATATAAATAAAATCAAGTTTGTAATTAAGTGCAGCAACCCAAGGATTATTTCACAAAAGGTATGATTAAAATCTCATTTGCTAGAATGCTGATTGAGATCAAAAATGATTTCCCACCTGTCACAACCCGCCTTTCATTCCACAGAAAGACGCATCATTTTAAAGAAAGAAAGGGATAGAAAAGAGAAAAGATAGAAAAGAAAGAACTAAACAATATCAGAATCTAACATCGGAACGAATAAATTATATTAATCACATAATATATTACATAATAGACAACATCTATCAGAGTTACACAACTTATACAACACATATTAGACAGTTATAAAGACCTGTTGTTTGCGCCAAAATTGGTCACAAACCCCGAATGTTGTGAAAGCACCAGTGTATGGATATAAATCAACAATATTCACACACAAATCTCAAATCTAAGCAAACAGAGTATCACCATTCAGAAATAATGAACATAAACGCGAGATTTATAGTGGTTCGGCGATCTTGCCTACGTCCACTTTGAAGTTGATGATTTTATTGATGTTCTCTTGATGATTACAATTTATTCTGATGTAGTACAACTGATTATATGATTACAATCTGAATCTAAGGAAGCAGTGGTGATTCTGAGTAGATCTGGCAGAGTCTGGGCGCTCTTTAGCTCTCAAAATTGTCCGACCCCTTTTCTGAATGACCAGGGGCTCTATTTATAGGTGTAGGAGGCTGATATTTCTCCTAAAATGAGGGGAGACCAGTTCTGGCACGTGAGGGGGGCCCACATGCCCGCTCTTTGGAAATCCGGGCCCACTTTGGGATCGATTCGACCCTTGCTTCGAATCGATCAAGATTTGCTCCGATTGAGCTGAAATTTGGCATGGACATTCCTTTGGTTGCCAGTTAGCTCCTGTCCAAATTTCGTAGCATTTGGACTTGTAGATCTCAAGTTATGATCGATTCAAGTTTGCGTTTCTGGTTGATGTGCTTCGTTCGAATCGATCCCTTTCGACTCGATAGGGTCGAATCGATATGCTTGTATGTGAGGATGTTGACATGGCGCGCATCTCTCGAGTCGATCCACTTTTCTCGCCGAGTTGATTGGGTCGAATCCACGTCCTTAGCTGCTTGTGACTTGGTCGATTCGAAGTAGCGGATTCGAAGTACATGGATTCGAACGTATGCTCGTTCGAATCAACCAAGCTATATCTTCCCTACTCGATTCGAAGCTACTCTTGCAAGATGGAATCGGAGCAAAGTCAGAGGATGGATTCAAAAGACTTCAACCTGAAGGAAACGAAGTGAGGTGGCATCATGGATTCGAAGTGGTTCATCTAAATGGATTCGAATGAATGTTTCTCGATGGATTCGAACGTAGACTCTGAGCCGAAGGATTCGAACGTTGAGGATGTTTTGATGGATTCGAAGGCTGAAGCACCTCTCATGGATTCGAAGCTTAGGGCATGCGCGGATGGATTCGAAGCACAGTGACTTGGTGGATTCGAACAGGATGGTTGTGGTGCTAGTGTGATGGATACGAACTTCATGGATTCGAACTTAGGGTAACTTTCTCCATCTTGAATCGATGATATCTTGAGCGTACGAGCTCGTATTGACTTGAGATTTGGAACGTTGACTCTCATGGCTTAGCTTGTCATGTCCTATCAATTTTGGCTCGATCCGGACTCGGACAAAATTCGTCGATATTCATGGTGAGCCTATGTATGACTGATCTCTAGGACGGACCGTCATTTGTTTTCTAGTCAACTTTTTGGTGTCACGGCCTTGCCAAAAGGCGGGATAACATTTGCCCCCCAAAACATGCCTTGCGATAGGAAGGTGTGTTTTGTAGTTTCACAAGTTGGATGTTCATATCCTGCTGATGACCTGTGGTTCAACCTGCGAAGAGTTTGACAGTTTTATATGACCTTAAATGACGACCGTTCGCGATCTAGCCATTTGAGGCGGTATGCGACCGTTCACGATCTAGCATTTCTACATGGTCCCAAATGACGACCGTTCGTGATCAAGCCATTTGAGGTGAGGGGTGCCGTTCGAGGCAAGTTGTGACCGTTCGCGGTCGGGTGACGTGGAAAGAGGTATTTGATCGTTCGCGATCGTGTGCCGTACGAGGCAAAAATGTGATCGTTCGTGATCGAATGTCGTATTAGGTGAATTGTGACCGTTCGTGGTCAAGTGTCGTTCGAGGCTAATGGTGACCGTTCGAGGTCGGGTGCCGTTCGTGGCGAAGTGTGATCGTTCGCGATCGAATTGTGACCGTTCGCGGTCGGGTGCCGTTCGTGGCGATTTGAGTGTGCCCGGGGATGGACTTAGTATCATCCGTACCAGGTTTCACGTTCGGGTGAATTCCCGGATTGTTTGTTGCAATGGTTTATCGCCATCTTAGAGCATGCCTAGGGACCGTTCGTGATCCCGTACATGTGTAAGTGGCTTAGCCGTTATGAAATCACAAGTAGCATTTTTTCATTGAAAATAAGTCTTTAGCAGAAATGTTAAACAAAATCAAGTCCAAATATTCAAATCAAGATGAAACAAAAGCAAAGCAAGGATGTCGAAGTGCAAACTCCCGCAACGATAGGGTTAATAGTCATTCAGAGCATGCCTATGGACCGCTTGTGATCTCGCATATGTGTAAATGACTTACCCGTGTTGGTGAGAGGTTTACGACTTGTCCATCGTTATTTTAACTAATTGATAATCATACGATGCCCCGGCTCGGGGGCGCCCCTGGCTGATGTAGACGGCGGTTGCTCTGGCTCCACTGCTGGAGCTCGCCTTCTCACATACTGAAGTAGCATACCGTTCCTGATGTGCCCTTCCACCTCATCCTTCAGATGTCTACAGTCGTTAGTGTTATGACCATTCAGTTCGTGGAATAAGCAGTATCTGTCTGATTTCCTCTCGTCAACAGTGGGATCCCTTCGTATTGGCCTACGGTAGGGAACTTGCTCTCGTGTATCTTGGTAGATTCGCTCCAAACTCTCATTCAGCTCTGAATAAGTGGTGAATCGTGGCTCTCTTCGCAGTCGTTTTGACCTGTCACCATTGTCCTCAGCCTTTCGTTTTCCTTTATCCTTGCCTGAATCATTTTCGAGAGGCTTTTTGTCTTTAAGTACATAAACTTCTATTCCCTCTCCTTCTTCTCTTTCAGCATTAGCGTCTTCCAATCGCAAAAACTTTTCTGCCTCGTGATAGAATTCCCCTATATCCATAGGCGGATCCTTAGTTAATGAATTTTTGAACTCTGTGCCGTCAGCTATTCCGGACACGGCTGCCATCATAACCATGGATGGATCTGGCCGATACACCGATGCTGCTGCCGCATTGAATCGCGTCAGGAAATTCCTCAAAGACTCTCCAGCTTTCTGTTTTAGCGTTGCCAAACTCATCACATTCTTGGGTCTTGAAATGTGAACCCTGAATTGCCTCATAAATTTCTCAATCAAATCGGTCCATGTCCCGATGGAGCCGCTCTCTAGCTGTCTGAACCATAAAGCTGCTATGTCTGTCAAATATAATGGGAAGCATCGGGCCATGACTTCCTGTGATGCCCCCAGCACTTCCATGTGCCTTATATACCTCGTTAGATGGACCGCAGGGTCTGTCCTCCCATCATACCTTTCTACTGTTGGCAGCTTGAATTCTGGTGGGTTCCTAGCCAACCTAATCGCAGGAGAAAAGGGACTCTTGTTCACGTCTTCAAGATCTTTGTTTACTAATCCACCTCTCATGGCTCGCCTGATCATCTCTGCCAACCTATCATTGTCTCCAAGCTGTAGTCCTCGTTCACTACCTTCGATCTGCCCCCCGAGTCCGTGTGAGCTTTCAGGTGTTTGCCCCCCTGATTGAGCGTTCATCCCTCTATTGCTGTCAGGTTGCTCGGATGTCCTTGTCTCTCTTCCCGTGTTCGGATCAACATGTCCTAAGTGGGTGCCCCCCAGCTCCGGCGCTGCGCCAGATGGTCCTGCTCCGTTCTGGATTCCGGTTGTTCCTTGATTTTGTGCTCCAAGTTGTCCAATTTGTTGAAGCAAATTATGGATCATCTCCTCCTGTCTCTTCATCATTGTCTCCATCTCATCCCTGGTGATGAAGACCGATGCTTGGTTTGCTCCAGAGGAAGCCTCTTGACTTCCTTCGTGCTGACTTCTCTCAGCTCTTTGCCTTCTACTTGTTTGTCGAGTCATTGTCTTTCAAATTTTCAAATCTTGTGTAGCGGGTGCTAGTTCTTCTTAGTGAAAGCGCCAAAGTGTTTGCGCCAAAATTGGTCACAAACCCCGAATGTTGTGAAAGCACCAGTGTATGGATATAAATCAACAATATTCACACACAAATCTCAAATCTAAGCAAACAGAGTATCACCATTCAGAAATAATGAACATAAACGCGAGATTTATAGTGGTTCGGCGATCTTGCCTACGTCCACTTTGAAGTTGATGATTTTATTGATGTTCTCTTGATGATTACAATTTATTCTGATGTAGTACAACTGATTATATGATTACAATCTGAATCTAAGGAAGCAGTGGTGATTCTGAGTAGATCTGGCAGAGTCTGGGCGCTCTTTAGCTCTCAAAATTGTCCGACCCCTTTTCTGAATGACCAGGGGCTCTATTTATAGGTGTAGGAGGCTGATATTTCGCCTAAAATGAGGGGAGACCAGTTCTGGCACGTGAGGGGGGCCCACATGCCCGCTCTTTGGAAATCCGGGCCCACTTTGGGATCGATTCGACCCTTGCTTCGAATCGATCAAGATTTGCTCCGATTGAGCTGAAATTTGGCATGGACATTCCTTTGGTTGCCAGTTAGCTCCTGTCCAAATTTCGTAGCATTTGGACTTGTAGATCTCAAGTTATGATCGATTCAAGTTTGCGTTTCTGGTTGATGTGCTTCGTTCGAATCGATCCCTTTCGACTCGATAGGGTCGAATCGATATGCTTGTATGTGAGGATGTTGACATGGCGCGCATCTCTCGAGTCGATCCACTTTTCTCGCCGAGTTGATTGGGTCGAATCCACGTCCTTAGCTGCTTGTGACTTGGTCGATTCGAAGTAGCGGATTCGAAGTACATGGATTCGAACGTATGCTCGTTCGAATCAACCAAGCTATATCTTCCCTACTCGATTCGAAGCTACTCTTGCAAGATGGAATCGGAGCAAAGTCAGAGGATGGATTCGAAAGACTTCAACCTGAAGGAAACGAAGTGAGGTGGCATCATGGATTCGAAGTGGTTCATCTAAATGGATTCGAATGAATGTTTCTCGATGGATTCGAACGTAGACTCTGAGCCGAAGGATTCGAACGTTGAGGATGTTTTGATGGATTCGAAGGCTGAAGCACCTCTCATGGATTCGAAGCTTAGGGCATGCGCGGATGGATTCGAAGCACAGTGACTTGGTGGATTCGAACAGGATGGTTGTGGTGCTAGTGTGATGGATACGAACTTCATGGATTCGAACTTAGGGTAACTTTCTCCATCTTGAATCGATGATATCTTGAGCGTACGAGCTCGTATTGACTTGAGATTTGGAACGTTGACTCTCATGGCTTAGCTTGTCATGTCCTATCAATTTTGGCTCGATCCGGACTCGGACAAAATTCGTCGATATTCATGGTGAGCCTATGTATGACTGATCTCTAGGACGGACCGTCATTTGTTTTCTAGTCAACTTTTTGGTGTCACGGCCTTGCCAAAAGGCGGGATAACACCTGTCTATCATACAATTCAAGATACAACTCAGAGACACTAACAAAGCGGAACCTCATATATCTATATACGTTGAAGCCTCCTGCTCCCAATCTCCTCCATAGATTCGTCAAAGCTAACCTGAATCCCTTGGCTACTCGTAAAAAATTTCCCGTGAGGTGGCCATATTAACTAAAGATAACGGGTTGGTATTTCAACCAATTGAATATGATTGGAAGCCCAGTGTATGTCAAAACTGCAATTGCTTGGGCATCCTAGTAAATATTGTGCCTTTGAGAAAGTTTGTATCCCTAAATCAAATGATACTACAGACATCCCAAAGGGTGGTATGGACATAGATATACGGAGCATGATGCAATCTATGGAAAAGCTCCTCATTTAAATGACCCTAACAGTAAAGAAAGGGAACATGTGATTTTGAAAGATATACAAAGTAATTCAGTCAACATGGTGGACCAAGAACTATCAGAAGCAAACTCTCTATCTAGTGATGTGTCAAAGCATACGGTAAACAATGAGGAAATTATTTTTTTGTTAATATTCCCAGTTCAAATCTGACTATAACAAGCTGGTGGAAAAAGAATAAGCTCAAAAATTAACTACAATGTTGATATTACAATAACCAGATAATCAAACTGTCAAGACCAAACAAAGAATAAGCTCTCGATCTACTATAGAGTTTGGTTACGCACTTAACCTTATGTTCGCAAGCTCCTGTACTCAGACTCCCATTAGTTATTTACTGAGTTGATTAAATTTTAAATATATATAAGTATATATTTCAGTTCTAAATATATATATATGGTTATTGAATACATTCTCTCACATAATTGTTCACTTTCACCTACCAGCTCTGTCAAACTCACAGGCACCTAGTTTAAAATACAACATATTAATTACTTTATATATGTGTGTGTGTGCATTTGTTTCCTTTTTATTGTTCTTTAATATACAAATGTAAAAGTAGATTTTTTTTGGGTATATACACATATAGCAATAGATTTTTTCACTCAAAACTTTGTTTCACTAAACCGTTACTATTTTATTAAACTTCTATAAAAAGATTAGTAATGAGCAATATAATTTGATAGAGAAAATAAATACCTGTAATGGAGCCAACAGTGATGAGGCACTTGGAAGGATAATCAGACTCCTTTATGCTATAAAGAAGCAAGCAAGCGCGCAAAAAGTGACAACGTGGTTAACCCCAACGCTCATCTCAAACCCGTCTGCAATTAAAATAAAAAGCATCTCAGTCAAATGCTTAGTAACGCATAATAATATACAGCTTAACGTTTCAATCAACAAATGATAAAATCCCAAGAGCTAACAGTTATGTAGAAGTCAGTTGGTGCGTGGTCACCAATATGAGCTTAATAAAAATATAAGAGCCTGTGATGCTTCCATTTAATTTTTCACCATTTTAGTAACTAAAACAAAAAGTTTAGGAATTAGACATACCTGTGCTGCTTGGAGAATCGAAGAACCTTTTGCTAGTTTTGCAGCTATGCCTCTGCTGCCCATTAATGTAACAGCTTATCAGGAGGATGTTCATGTAGCTCCCTATGCTTGAAACTCAAGAGAAGTTTCAATATGCCGCTGCCCCCTATCAAAAATCTACACTTGCCTATCATTATACAACTACTGATACAACTACTGCACATGACTATGTTTCTGTTATAATATGCACATCCAATGCACACCTACCTGGTCAAGTCTCTCAAACTGCTACTGTTTTAGTATCAGGAAATGTATGTCGTTCAACCCAGGCTTCTGCTAATCACCATCAGATTGCTACTGTTGAGTCCTTACACGTGTGCAACTACAATTGAAAATGGTATAGCTGCTACTGCTAGTACGCACAGACCTGCATAGCCTTCAAATGCCCAACTTTAGATCATCAAGTAGTAAAGTCTCAATTTTGAGGAAGCATTGCCTAATGCGTTACATGTGCAAGGTACTCACGGCTCTTACTCAAAGGAGCCTCATTATGCTGCAGCACTTGCTTTGGCAAATGCAATTCATGTACAAAACATTTATCAAGCTCACACTATGTTTCTGAGGACTTGCCTTCACATGCTTTTATAGTTGCTTTTAAATACTACTGAAAATATCTAATTTTACCCATTAAGGTGATGCGAGCTTCTCATTTTAATCTGCATATACAAAATGGTTTGTAAAGAAGAGCCATGAAGATATAAGTCAAGAAGATGTAAGAAGTTGGTGTTAGCTTAAAGGTCCGGGTAACCAGAGCTGGTCCTAAGTAAGGTCCAAATTCGACCATTCAACACTCTTCATACAAGGTTTAAAACTTGTCAGTACATTTACACTAAAATATATTTTATTTTTGTAGCAATATAAATTAAAAAAAATCTTACAAATCAATTTTACCATATTACCACTTCTTATTTGTTATCAAATACTTTATTAAACCATTGAGTTTAAATGATAAAAACTAAATGAAATTCTATAAGTACCGCTATTCTCAAAACCATTTCATCAAACTGGTTGCAGCGGGCAGACTTAACATATTGCTCTCCTCAACCTCCGCTGAAGCTTCCACAATCAACCTAGAAGTTCCAATGGTAATGGAAGCCATCTAAGACAAGACTAATGAGGAAGATGAAGTGGGTTAGTCTATGCCAAATATTGCTTCCAGAAGGGTCTAGAAGTCTTGTGCATGTGCACAGGAGCACAAGTGTGCATGTATTACCGTAAGTGCATTTGAAGGGCTGAATTCTCTGGGCTTTTTTCTTATAATCCATTAGTTCTTTTCTGGTGATGTTTATTGCTTTAGCTAGCTACATAAATATATAAATAGGAATAGTAATCAAAGTGTATGTTCGGTGCTTTAGAATTAATAAAAAGTTTCTTTTATTTTCTTTGAACTGCAACGATATGGAAGTGCAACGTCAGGGTTCAACGCCAACAATATCAATTGACAACAGAAGTGTCTACCAATTATATTTGAGAAAAAATTCATTAATAGCTTCTATAACCACTACAAAATCAAGTGAGGTTAATGTGTTAGTTCCGGGTGCTGAAGCTGACAGTTATTGGGTAGAGCATGCATTGCCATAACCAATACTAAATCAAGTGAGGTTTTTGTTTTCTATTTTTTTTATATTTTGTTAGTGAAAAAACAGTGCTGTTGAACTTCTATTGCATCAAGAAAAAGAAAGATTAGAAGTGAAAGTTTTGAAACTCAATGTTTGGAGGAGATCAAATAAATCAACAGAAAAATGAAAAACATCATTTGAATATTTTAGAGATGGAATTCAACAAATTAGCTATCTGAAATGAATAATGCTTCTTTTAACAAGTGTGACGCCATTTTTTGTGGAAAACTGTAGAACAAAATTGAAGTTGATTAGGAGAGACTATCTTAAGAAGAAGAATAATTTGATAGAATTGAAAGAAGAAATTACTGAAGATGAGATTTGCAGAGTTTTACATGATATGAAGAGATCAGTTTCTTGGTCCAAACGGGTGTCTACTTTTTTCCCTTTCAATTGTGAATAGTTCAAAAGTTTGATATGTTAAACATGTGTGAAGAAATGTATGTAGGTTCTTTACACACTCATAAACTTATTTATTCTATTGTAGTACTTCACCCAAAGGAGGAGGAATCTATTGAAATTGTATATTATAAGCCAAGCAGCCTCCTCAGTTGCATATCCAAGATCATCTCAAAATTCTTTGCTATCATAATAATGAGTAACATGGATGAGCTAGTTGATAATGCTCGATCCACCTTTATTTATATTGCATATTCAAGCTCATCACTTTATTCTTAACTATCGTATTAATAAAATCGACAATTTTAGTACCTAAAAGCATTTTTTTGGTGTCAATAGCAACACATTGGAAAATTCACCGAATAAATAAATGCAATATCTATTAAGATATAAGAGGATGCAATTTCCATGTAGTAAACATGTGAAACTTATTAAGAGATATATTCTAAAAGACAATTTTTTTTGAAATGGTACTTAGATACAACATGTCACTGGGACAACAAACCACAAATCATGTGTCAATAAATATTTGAATCACGCTACGCAAGTTTCGAATTTGTGACCTCTCGCACCAAAGTCGAATCACTTAACCACTGGGACAATGGTGCTTGTGAAAAATCATATCTCATGCAGCAATATATGTTAATGTCCAAAGAGTAGGGTAAGGTGGAACATGATAAATATGCCATCAGAGAGGAAAAGATCCTAAGGAGCATTGGTTAAGCTAAGGCTAAGGAGAGTAGGAATACATTAATCACTGTAATAGATCCATATAGACTAAAAGACTGCTTAACGACACACTTTTATCTCAAATATTGCAAGTTACAAAGATGCTCATTGAAGACGAGAAAGTTGCAACTAAACAGTTAAATGGACAAAAAATGGTGCGAAGATAAATATTATGATTATTAAACCTAATCAAGTTACCGAGGCAAATAGGAACAATGGATATGCGAACTGCAGATCTGATGGCAAAGTTAATTGGATAATCCTTCTCAGACAAATAATTCTAGCCAATCTTTGTGTTTTCACATCATTGACCATCTCTGTCACCTCTTATTTGCAAGCATTGAACCATAAATAATTCTAGCCAAACCAATAAACAAAAACACGAATTACGGCCTTCCCGAACCATAAACATTTTCTTAAATAAAGTAAACAAAAACCTCAACTACAAATAATCTGCACGAGTATTTTCTTAAATAAACAAAACAATAAACCAAAACACTGGATCACAACCCGTGTAAAACGTACTATCTATTTCAAAACGAAAATACTGAACTCGATACTGAATCGCGCTTTCAATTCAAATATCGAAGTGAAATAAAATCAAATTTTTTTAGTGATTGAGCATCGGGATTACCTAGTTCTGGCAATTTGAGGAGAATAAATAGCAAGGCCGCAGGTACGAGCAAAATGAAGAAGAATCGATCGGGCCATGAACGAAGAAGTAGCTGCATAGAGTAGAAACGTAACCGTGTGGAGTACGAGATGGAAAAAAATGCGTAGGGTATATTTTAGTGTTGGGCGGGATGCGTAAAATTTTGGCGGTGTTAAAAAACTATAGGAAAAAAAACTAAAAATGGTATTAATGGCATTCATACTATAAATGCTGCTAATAAGTGCAACTAAATGTAGGTTTTTTTGTAGTGTCACCACTCTTTGTACTCTTTGAATCCATTCAAATTCAATCTCTATTTTACTACATTCATTCTCTATAATTTACTTATTGGTTTGAAAGTATTCTCTCACCAATTCAAAAACCAAAATTCTATTAAAAGGACTATAGGATGTTCTGTATCCAAAGTACTACTATTTGTTTTTGGAATTTGCAACTCTCTACTATTATTTGTCTGGTGTGTGTTTGTTGCCCATCCAAATTAAGTGGGTGTGCTTGTTGCTCATTCAAACAAGTGGGTGTACTTGTAGCCCGACCAAATCAAGTGGGTGATCTTGTTCCCCAATTAAATCAATAGAGTCTATCTTAAACTCATAAATCAGGAGGGTGTATCTTATTGCCTTAAATTGAGACTATATTCTGGTTTTCTTGCTACCTGTTTAAAATAGGCATTGGAAATTAAATATATACATACACTGTACATGACTGAATGTAGGATTTGTTAATCCGAACTAGTATAGAAACTCCCGGTGTCATCTCTCTTACTTTTTACTTTACTTTAACTGCATTTCTATATCTATGACTATATTTTAATATATATCTGTGATTGATTATCTGTGTTTGAATTAAATCTTGAAATAAGTTAGAAAAATTCCACATAAGTTATAAAACACTATTCACTCCCCCTATAGTGTTAAAGTAGCTTAAGATCAATAGTACTACACTGTTTCATACATAATAAAGGAAAGAGATGCAGGGAAGACGAAGTATGGAATGAATAAAAGAGGAGAGAATACATAAAGACATTCATTTGTCTTTTACGGTGAGATAATAATTTAATGAGGGTGAAGGGATATGCAAATAGGTTGAGAGTAAAAATGCAAAAAAACATCTTTAAATCAAGGAGAATAGAGTATATGAGCTAAGAGTAAATGAGAGAAAATAATTCTAATGGCATGTTCATTGTAATCTAAGGTATTCCTTATACTTAGTTGTTGATTATTTTATTCACCGAACTCCAGCAAAAACATTAGCCTAAAGTGTTATTGAATCCTTATTCTTAGATTGAAAATGATGTTAAAGCATGAGAAAACCAATTTAAAACATGTGTTAACTTACTACATTCTGAATTCAAGAGTTATATAAACTTATCTTTATATTCTCAAAAACACTTAGCTCCAAGTTCTATAATGATCCGAAAGTTTCAGGTGTCCAAAATCGCCAAAAATCTATTGCATTTCAACAATTGAATCAAACAATCTTATCATAAAAGGTGAACATACCATAATGTCATAATGTATAGGATATATGCGTCAATAAATAATTTATCAGAGTTTCACTTATTTATTAGACACACTTTAGTACAAAGAGAAACAAGAAAAGGTTTCATAATTATTCAGGTTATGCCACTACCACTTGGTCTCCCTTCATAGCATATATACAAATCTTTTCTACAGAAAGCTCATATAAAAATCCATATAACCCAAAACTACTTTATATTAAACTACCGTGCAATTTATATCAAAATTGTTTAAGGAAAACTTTAGAACTAAACATTCTGGTTTTATTCCAAATCATTTTGAAATAATAATATATATATACATATATCTTTTTTATATCAAATCATACTTTTAGGATTAATCCAAAAGCATTTCAAAGCTGTATCAAATACTTCATAAATATTACTAAGTATCATGATCTCAAATTATAAACCAACCTCCTAAATATTTTCTTTAAACTATAAAAAATATACATATAGATCGAATTACACAAAAATGGTACCATGGAAACAGGTTTTACCAAGTCATATAATATATCCCTTACTACGAAGGGTGGTACTCACGAGAAGTGCTTACCAACCACTCGAACTAGATAACATAAGAATACCTATGTTCCTAAATTGATTCGCTGATTTTGAGACTAACTTCAAACTCGAACAAATCTTAGAACTCTTTTCAAAATATTAGTATTCGCAAATACTTTCAAATAATATTGTTATTACTTAATCCAAAAGCCTACAAATCATTTTCAGAAGACACCGGGATTTAAGTTCCCAAATATCAGTTTACATCCTCTTCGTTTATAAACTATATTTTATAAATCATACTTAGAGAATTTATACTAAACTTCTTTTATTAGAATACACTTCTAACCCAACATTATTTTCGAATGGCTTATAGTCAAACTTTGAAATTCAATTCACAAGGTGTTCATTTCAATGCTTCCATAAATACTGTCTACCCAACCCATGTAGTAAAAAAGTAAACTGCTTATAAATTGGTCGAGCACAAATCAACAATCAATAAACAATACTAAATGCTCATAAATTGGTTGAGTATAACCAATCAATCTATAAATGATAACAATGCTCATAAACTGGGAAAGCATAATTGATCAATCTACAAATGATAACAATGCTCATAAATTGGTCAAGCATAACAAATCAATCTACAATTGATAGCAATGCTCATAAATTGGCCGTGCATAGCTAAACTAATCATTGAGAAATAACGAATGACCATTATCATTCCTTACATTAATTAAACTACATTTTAATAATTCATACTTATATATTACCTTATACAAGATCTTTAATTACTGCGGTTGGAATTACCTTTAAGGCATGCATTTATAACAAATACAAATACGTTCTCATATTTATAATACGCTCAACTCATTCTAAGATATCACTTTCCCTATCTCTAATGAGTTACCCAACTAAAGCCATGGTGTTTTGCTAACCTTCTACTCTGTACCAGCTATAACAATCTGCCTTTTTGACCATCAAATGTCGGCACTAATACATCCATGGTAATTCATGTACCAAGCACCCAAGTGTCGAAAAAACAGATAGTTAAGGTAAAAGAAAAAGAAAAAGAACAAGAAAGAAAAGAACAAAACATCTGAATCTTACAACGGAACGTTAACATATAATATCAAAAGACAATACAAACTTCCACTTTAAAGTACATAGAATTTCAATTACAATCCTTGGTTCTATCATTAGCTTGGATAGTTATAACAACAAGTCCTCACAAATGCTGATATATGCATAACAGTAGTGCAGCGGAAATAAAATACAATTGTAGGCGAATTGAAGTATCCAGCTCGTCTCTTGAAACTCCAAAGAATATCCAAATAAAATCTTCCTTTCTCAAACTGTCCGAAAGAGCATCCGAGGAATTAAGGGAAAGACAAAACCATGAGTCAGACATAAGCCTGGTGTGAGAAACTCAAGAAATATGATGCACCATATAACCATATCTTTTAAGACCGTTCAAACCACTGTAATTGTTTTCCCTTCAAAAGAACCAAAACCATCTAATAGGTAAGTATAGTGATATAATAGATAATGTCTAGGGTGTATAAATCATAAAATATGTATGCTGCTTACGTCTCACAACACAACAATATCAGAAGTACAATTAAAACCGCTAAGGTACGTTCGCATATGGATTTATGTAGAGGTCACTTCGGTACATCGAGGTCGACCCCCATGACAAGGATCAGAAACTACCTTTCGAGTGTTGTATATCTCTATATAAAATATACTATAAGGTAAACGCAACTGGCCCATACCCGAATACGTGATGTCGAATATCATCAACTCCCACTAGCAACATTGATAAGCATCTCTAGATATGGAGTTGATGTACCCTTTCGGGTTAGCCAAACCCACTGGCTATGCAACCTACTCTGTCTTCCATCATTTCCGATGATGAAGTCACTTTTAGCATCTCAACACATAAGTCTTTACCACTCGAATAGATCTCAAACCTCTCCATGGATTCCATCGTCGACTTATGATGGATAGTTCAACTCTATAACATTTCACTCCACAAACGCTTCCAAAACATAGAACTCATATATCAGTTTTGAAGTGGTTTTCGGTAAGTAATACATAAGTATACTTATATGATCACTACACCAAACAACCCATTTTGTAACACTTTTCCACTTTCAATTTACAACGCTAATAACCGTTATAAATTTCTAATGGTTATATCCGTTACAACCATTTACTACAGTTATTATCGTTAGTAAATATAGGAATATCGTAAATAATGAAAAGCTGTATGGGTAAGATTGGAAATTTAACTTTCAACAATCGTTATCTCATTCTTCACGACAATTTCATTTCTCACTCTCTCACGTTTTACTCTCTTTCGTTCATACGGAGTTGTCTGCCACTGCCTCCACTGTCTGCCACCGCCTCTGTCTTTTGTCACTGCTTCCTCCCTTTGTCCTATGAAATCGATGAAGATGAAGGAAGATCTAGGTTGCGAACTACAAATCTAGGGTTTCTCTTTTCCACCTCCGTCTACTCAGGTATGAACAGTTTTGTCTTAGGTAAACTTTAATTTTGATTTATAAGGAGGGATTTCAATACGTTCAACGATTGGAATGCTTAAGTTTGAACTCCTTTATAATCACAATGTTGATCAGTCGAATCTTAATTTCAGATTTAAAAATTTGTGTGAGTTATGCTTTTAATTTAATATGCTGTTTTGATTTCAACTTCCGTTGGAATACAATTGGTGTTTAGAATTAAATTAATTACTAGTTTGCTGATGAAATCGGAACCCCTAGTCCATCGCGGCCTCAATCCCGCAAACTCCCTCCTTGACCACAATCGCAGCAAAATCTATGCATTAAGGACTGGACGGTGGAGGAGTGACTGATGTTCATGAAGCTGGCGTTGGAGTGAGCTGAGTTTAGGAAGAAGGATTGGCCAGATCTAGGGTTTCGCGTGGGGTTTTAGCCATGGCTGCTGAGAAAAGCAGACCTTTGACTGGAGTTGTGTTCGAGCCGTTAATAGAGCTGGACTTGAAAATGGATTTGTATCTCATGCCTGCTTCATCAAATGTGTCCATTGCTAGGCAGAAGTTTGCTAATGACTATGAGGTTGATATCAATGAGCAAATCAAGTGGGTAACTTCTTGTTTTGTTCTTTTTTTTATTGAACAATTATTTAGTCAGTTTGTTCGATAAATGTTTTTACAAGAATTGGTGAAAGTCAATTGGGATTTTTAGTTTTGAACATAATAAGTTATATAGTTGTACGTAAATTCGACTAGTTTTACTAGTTTTGAAATATAGTCTTGTTAGCACCAAAATTGGTCACTGACACCCAAATCCAGTTGAAAGCACCAAATACCAGTCACAGCTCACAAACAAAATGTGTGTAGAGAGTGATGAAGTGAAGAACAGTAAAAATTAAAATGAAAGCAGTAAAGAACAACAGATTTTATAGTGGTTCGGCTATCTCCGGCCTACATCCACTCCAGAAGTTTCCTTTTTTATTGCTGTAATGATTGATTACAGTTACAAGATGGCAGAGTAATCTCAGCCTTAGAAAATATAAAGCAAGAGAGAAGAAAGAAAGTCCTTTTTCTGAACCCTCACATGCTGTATTTATAGGCAAATCCTGAGTTGTTGGGCTTTCTGAATGATCCGGGCCCATCAAGGCCTTCCACCGAGCCACATACCTCCACAATGCCGAACCACACCAACCCCACCACAATGCCGAGCGAGGTTCGATGCCAAGCGAGGTTCGATGTCGAACGCCTTCCAATGCCGAGCGAGGTATAATGCCGAGCGGCTTCCAATGCCGAACGACTTCCTGTGCCGAGCGACTTCTTGTGCCGAGCGACTTCCTATGCCGAGCGACTTCCTGTGCCGAGCGACTTCCTGCGCCGAACGACTTCGTGTGCCGAGTGACTTCCATGCCGAACGACTTCCATGCCTAACGACTTCCATGCCGAATGACTTCCTGTGCCGAGTGACTTCCAATGCCGAGCGACCCCAATCTTGCCGCAATGCCGAGCTGCTTAGCCTCACCACAATGCCGAGCGGCATATCCTCACCACAATGCCGAGCGGCACATTCAGGTGAACTTCATCCATTTAAACCGAATCCATCATGTTCCTGCCTCGATAATCGTGAAGTCGACTTGGTTAAATCCGCCTGCCTACAACCTTGCCAAAAGGCGGGTTAACACTTTGCCCCCCAAAACATGCCTTGCTATTGGAAGGTGTGTTTTGAATAGCCTCCAATCCGATATCTGAAGTATGTATGTTATCCACATCCATACTTTTCGATTCATAATCCAATCCATTTTATCCAAGTGCCATCGCCGTTTCCTTATCCGAATCTACGACTACTCTGAGTCGATATCCAATTCCGAATCCAGCAACCAAATCTTTAGCCAAATCCATATTCATCTGAACTCGACAACCGAGTTCCAATCCATCCATATCCAACGACCAATAACCACGTCCATGACCTCTCCGGGTCGATGTCCAAATCTGTAGCTGTTCATAGCCAATATCCAAATCTGTAACCTCTCCGGGTTCTTGCCAAGCGCAGTCCACACTTGATGACCTATGTTAAGTAATTCCATGACGTTCCAGGTTCAGTGTCCCTGAATGCCGAATAATGTCGTGGCTTAAGTCCTAAGCCGAATCTTGGTCACTCTGAACCCTTGCCGAGCATAGTCCATACTCGACGACCTTAAATAGTAACCGATAATATAGGGCCTAAGTCCTAGGCCGAATCCTGGTCTCTCCGGACCCTTGCCGAGCATAGTCCATACTCGACGACCTTTTAGCCAAAATCCAAAGAAAGTCCAATCAAAATCCAATCCGAAATCCAAATCCAAACAGAAAACTAGAAATCCATGTCAAAAATCCAAACCAAAAACAAACATCCAAACCCGAATCCAAACCAGAAAACGAGCAAAACAGGGAGTTCAAACCAAACTCTAAAACCAAACCAGAAAAAGCAAATGTCCAAGTCAAAGGAAGAAACATATTTCACAAACCAGGGCGTCTTGGTAAGCCATCATCTCAGAGCATGCCTGAGGGTTATCTCCGACCCCGTACATGAGTAAGTGATTTAACCATTTGCCCGGAGTTTGTTACTTATTCCAAACCATCAAGATTAGTTGATGACCAATCGACCACCATTCCTAGGCCTCATGCCCTCGTCGTTCAAGGTAGGCGGTGGCTGTTCCTGTTCCACCGCCGCATTCCGAGTCCGACATATTGTCTCAACTGACCATTCCTTATATGCTCCTCGATTATATCCTTTAGATGTCGGCAGCTGTTAGTATCATGCCCGTCCAAGTCATGAAAGAGACAGTGCCTTCCTGATGCCCTTTCACGTTCTGTGGGTTCCCTCCTTACTGGCCTTCGATAGGGAAGGGGATCCTGAGTATCTAAGAAAATCCGCTCCAACGTTGCGTTCAATCCTGTGTAAGTGGAGAACTTTGGTTCTCCCCAGCGCTTCCTTTTCCCTTTATCCTTGCCCCCACCCGAGCTTTCGCCGGGTAGTCCTCCATCCTTAGTCATGTTTACTTCCTTTGACCTTATGTCCAAACATGCATCCTCTTGTCGAAGAAATCTTTCAGCTTCATGAAAGAATTCCCCAAGATCCAACGGTGGGTCCCGTACCAACGATACTTTGAAATCCGAATTATCTCTTACTCCTGATACCGCAGCCATCAGAACCATTGATGGATCTGGCCGATCCACCGAAGCAACTGCTGCATTAAATCGAGTTAAAAATGTCCTGAGCGATTCATCCGCCCCCTGTTTGACTGATGTTAGTGCCATCACGTTCTTTGGTCTTTTTATGTGAACTCGAAACTGGCTTAAGAACTTGTTTGTACCAAAAATGGGCACAACACTCTTCGGGAGTTGTTTGAAGAGATAAAATGAAGATTATAAATGTAAAACAGAGATTATCTAACAAAAACTCCAACAAATATGAATGCAAAGTGAACAGACAAGCAGTTTAAAGTGGTTCGGCGTATAGCCTACGTCCACTATGAAGTTTTGATGATTTTATTGATTCTCTTTTAATGATTACAAGCGTTTACAACGATGAACAGCGGATTACAGTTTAGAATTCGAAATTGACAGCAAAAGTATGATGCAAATCTCAATCCGGCAGAGTCTGGGCGCTTCAGAGAAAAAAGATCCCTTTTTCGTTGATTCTGGAGCTCTATTTATAGGTGTAGGAGGCTTGGATTTCGCTCAAACTCCGGGAGACTTGGCCTGACACGTGAGGGGGCCCATTCGACCACTTCCAGAGAGTTTCAAGCCAATCTGTGATCGATACGAAATCATTTCGTATCGATTAGGATTACTTCCAATTGAGCTCAAAATTGGTGGAGACATTCCTTGTTATGTGTGCAGCTTTCAGTTAAAATCTCATGGTGTTTGGATCAGTGGATTGAGAGATATCGTCGATACGAGATGGATTTTAACGCTGGCTGTTCTGCTCGTCTCCATTGCTTCGACTCCATCCTTTCGTCTCGATGATTGCACGCGCTCTCAAGGTGATGTGGTACGCGCGCCTCGCTTCGATCCGCCCTTCACTCCGAGTCGACCGCGTCGACTCCATATATCTCGGCGCATTCGCATCGAGGGATGCCGTGGTGTGCGCTCTTCATCTCGATCCGGTATTTGCTCCGTGTTGACCGCTTCGACTCCATGTATCTTGCCCCGTTTCCTTCGAGAGGTGACACGTTATCCAAGCTGGTTGACCTGATGGTTTCGAGTAGGACTTCATCCATGGATACGAAGCAAACACTGGCTGATGGATACGAAGCAAGTGTTGGCTGATGGATACGAAGTAGACACTAAATGATGGATACGAAGCAAGTATTGGCTGATGGATACGAAGCAAGTGTTGGCTGATGGATACGAAGTAGACACTAAATGATGGATACGAAGCAAGTATTGGCTGATGGATACGAAGCAAGCACCGAATGACGGATATGAAGCAAGTGTTGGCTGAAGGATACGAAGTCCTTCAATTGCTGGTATGTGTGAAGTCCATCGATACGAGTTCGATGGATACGAAGAAAATCGAGTCGAACCTGGGTACCTCGATGGATCCGGAGCTGATCGATACGAAGCATGATGGATTCGAACTGGGGCTTCGGTGATGGATACGAAATCGCCCAGAGTGATGGATACGAAATCTGGGCTCTTTCCCTCCAATTTTACTCGATCATAACTTGAGTGTATGAGTCCGGATCGACTTGAAATTTGAGGTGCTGATCTCTATGGCCATTCTTGTCGTATCCTATCAATTGTAGCTCACTCTGGGCTCGGGCAAAATTCAGTGATATCCATGGCGTGCTATCCTTGTTCTCTAGTTGGCTTCTTGATGTCCTGGCCTTGCCAAAAGGCGGGATAACATTTGCCCCCCAAAGTACGTCTTGTGAAAACATGACGTGCTTTGAAAAGCTGCAGGCCTTCTTCGAATAGCTTTGGAAGTCGTACCCCTTAGCCATTCTCTCGTATCGGTCCGCTTACGAGTCGATGCTCAAAGTCAAAAAGCCTTCTTTCGTATCGATGTGGGTTGATCTGATGGATACGAAGACAATCGTTCGTATCGATGGTCACAAATGGTGGTGAACTCTGGTTCGAATTGATGATATCTGGTGGATACGAAATGGATGTTCGCATCGATAGATATTGATGGATACGAAATTGACGCTCGTATCAACAGATCTGCTCTGTTTCGAATCGATGGCTCAAAACCTGGATGCTTCGAAACGATGGTGTCCGGTGAACATTTCGCCTCGATGAATGCACGGCTTGATGGATGCGAGGAAAGCGTGTGCGCCTACCCATCGTTTTCACGTAGCCTCCCTATGCGCTTCGAAACGATAAAGGTTAATGGGTTCGATACGAATGCTCGCATCGATGCGCTGCTTAACTGGTTGCGACCGGTCAGATTGACTGGGAGTCGAATCGACTCGGTTCCGTCCTAGGCCTCGTATAAATATCTGGGACTTTGCCATTTCTCACTTTTTTACCTTTTACTTTTACTGTTGTCTTCTGCCTTCTCGTATCGATCCACAGACAAGCAGGAGAGAAGAATTATTCCAATCTTCGAATCGATCAAACATCATCTTATAATTTCCCCAAACTCCAATTCGATTCAGGTAAATGAGCAATCACGGCTACACTTGAGCGACGAAGTTCGGATCTCAAATCCATCGTGCCTTTGCCGATTATCAATTTTGGTGGTGCCAAGGCCAGATCTGGACCAGAGCTTGGTCGAGGATGGCCATGGCCATGCTCGCTTCAATCGGAGAAGAAAGAGTTCTGGAGCGATTGTTTCACCACTAGTTCGTGTCGATCTGGGATAAGAGGATTCGACTCGATCCAGATTTCATGATTTCGCATCGACTGATGGGTTAAAGGGGATGCAGAGGTTCGCATCGATCTAAGGTGGTAGGGGCTTGTGTTGAACTGAGATGATCGATGTAAGCGCTTGGCCAGCGTGATCGATGCGAAAATCCATCTCTCTTGATCGATACGAAGACCAAGAGATCTCATCGGTCCCATATCGATAACCACAGATCGATACGAAGTTATCGCATTTGGTTGTCTCACAGCCGTTACCCTTGGCCGATGCGAAGTAAACCTACCTGATCGATATGAAATCTCCTCCTCCGGTCGATACGAACTGTCATCGATACGAAAGGTATCGAGTTGACTTGATCGATACGAAAGTATCGATTCGAACTGGATCGATACGAAATACATCACGCCTCCGAATGAATTTGAACTTGAACTACGATCGATTCCATGCTGAAATTCGACGAACCTAGCGAACTTTTGCATGTCCTTATATTCGACTCCGACGAGCTTCTGCCTTGCATAATTGGACTTGATTACAGGATTGCATATTTGACTGACTTTCGAAGCTCGTCGATGGAACTGCCTTTTAATAGAAAAGTACAACGAATTCTTTAACCTGGAATCGATTGTTATCATCTGGATGGCGCAGTCATGACGGTCAGCGATGACGGTCATGTTTGTCTGACTTCCAGAATCTCGTCGCTTGCACATTTTCTTTAATTCTGCAGAATTTTCTCAAGTCACGCACAGCATTCGCACTACACAACACATTCATGCACTTTACACTGGGGAATGCACGGGCTTTTTGTCACCTAATGATGGTTTCTCGTGAGTTAGCTGGCGATGGAACCGTCAAGTTCGCAGCAGCAAGAAATCCAGAACCCTGTCCTTCCTAGAATTGAGATTTCGGTCATCGAGGCCGAAGTTATTGGCCCAGCTCCGGACGAGTTGCCCAGCGCGTCCTTCATTAATAGTCCACCTGATTCCGTCTCATCCAACATCTCCGAAGACATGCTGGGGAGGATATGCTTAAGGCATGGTTTATCTTTGGATGAGGTATTGTTGCCTGGACCGGATGATAGGCCACATAATCCCCCGGAGGGGTATACTGCTTTTAATCGGCACGCGTGCGCAGCCGGCACACTTCCTCCATTCAACGACTATATAAGAGAAGTGTTGGCTTATCTGGACATCGCTCCGTCTCAATTGCATCCAAACGGATATGCCTCACTCAACAGCTTGTTCGTTGTATTCATGGAGTACCTCCATCGTCCTCCCCGTATGATCGATATAAGATACTTGTTTAACTTCAAGAGTCGGACTGACAGCCCATCTTATACGTTCTTGGAGTCTGTAAGGAACTGCCAAGTCGTCGTGGGGTCGTGGACTAGGCTAAGCTATTTTAAGTCGGAGTGGTTCTATGTCCGATGTCCCCCGGGATTTGCCAGAAGATGGCTATTCAGACGTGAGTATCGTCTCTTTTCCCAAGTAATTGACAGGGCAATTTTCGGAGTGAAATTAAACTTACGTCTTCTCCTCTTTTTCTTTCAGCTATCATCCAGCGGCCTGAGGGTGGCTATTACAAAGAGATAGTTCGGGTCCTCCAAGAGATTCCTAGCGAAGAAAGGAATATTGAACTGTTATTGACAGATCGGAATCTCAGAGTCCTTGGGCTGATTGGTCGGAGGCAGAGCATAAGACTCGACGGCGCATTAAAGACCGTCTCCAGGAAAAAGGTCAAGCAGATGAAGCCCAGGGTCGTGATAATCGAGGAACCCGACTCCGAGAAAACCCACACTGACGAAGAACCGTTGGCCGGACCTGCTAATGCAACCCCAGAGTCCGATGCTAAGAGGAAAGGCAAAGCTGTGGCTTCGAAACAGCCTAAGTCTGGGAGGCGGAAGTCTGTGGTTTTGCACCGCCCTTCGTCAGGAGTTAAGATTACGGAGGCGTCCTCCCCGCAAGCTGGAGATCAATTTGAAGGGCCTTCCGATCCTCCAGTCCCCGACATCGAGCCGGAGCAACACGATGTTGGGTCGGGTGGACCGCGACATATCGCCGATGTTAGCGAGTCTGAGTTTGCCGATGCGACTGACACTTCTGGTTGGTCCGGGGGGTTACACATTCACACACTCCTCACGGCACAACACATTTTCCTAACCACAATCAACACATCGCAAACGGTTACTGATTCTTTGTTGTTTCCTTTTCAGGTACGATGTCTGGGAAAGGTTCCGTGCTTGGTAGTTTGCGTAAGCGCCGTTATCATGAGCCACGCAGGAGAGAGGGCGAGAGGGATTATGACGCTGGACACTCCGGTCAGGAGAAATCTGACAGAGATAGGGGACATGTTCACCGATCCCGATCTCGTTCTCCTCCCCCCAGGACCTCTGCACCTCCTGTGGTCGCCGTTACTCGTCCTCCCGAAACTTCACGGTCTAGGCCGCCTTCTCAAGCTTTGAGGTCCGACCCCCCGCGCAGGACCGAAATAGCCACCTCTTCGGCTACTGTGTCGGTCTCGGCCGAGGCGTCTAGTGAGGGAGCGCTCAAATTGGCACAGATGAGGAAGGAATTTCCTGACATCTGTTTTGATGGATATGTCTTTCCCCCGCACCTGAAGAGAATCCCGCCAACCGCGGAAACCACTATCCACGATTATGTCGCGGACATCTTTTTCCAGTATAGGGAGTGGGGACGGGCCGCGAGGAAGGCATCTAAAGTGGCGTTTGAGCGGGGCGTCACCATCGAGAAACTTGAGAAGGAGCTGGGTCGCAACGACCAAATCATAAAAGCGCTTAACTCTGAAGCCGAGTCTTCTCGTAAGTCTGAAATGGAGGCTTTAAAGAAAGTTGACGAGGTGACCGCTGCCATGGCCAGGATGAAGCAAGAACATTATACCGCGATTGAGGACATGGGTCACAGGAACACTTCCATCACTGCCGAGAGGGATGCCGCTCTCAAGGAGCTTAATGAGCTGAAGTCAAAGTTCTCAGAGATGGCTAAGGAAAAAGACGCAGCTAACGTCTCTGCGCAGGAAGCCTGTGATCAGGCAGTGACACTCCAAAGGGAGAAGGAAGCGGCTGTACAACAAGCCCGTGAGGCTGAGGCTGGAGTTGAGGAGAAAGTACGGCAGGCGGAGGCCAGGATTGAGGCCGAGGTGGAGGAGCTACTCGTCACTTACAACGCCAATGTGCTAAGGCACCGAGACCTGACATGGCTTGACGATTACCCCACACATCTCTATAACGCCTGGAACCTACTGGTGGATGAGGAGAGATCTGGGCACCCTGATGAAGCCCCTGATGAGTTCGAGCTGGAGAACCGCATCCTTAATGATGACGAAAAGAAGGTTCTCCATGACTCCATGATTTCCCATGACAAGGTGAGGCTTGGTGTTCAGGTCCCGGAAGTCGGAGAGAGCTCTGGTGTGGAACACCATGTTACAAGTTCTGAGATTGTCGTGTCATCTCAGTCTGAGCCAACTTCAATGATCTACTCCCAGCCTATCCCAGCGTACGACCCAGATCAACCGCACTTATCTCCTATTAAGGAACATCCTTCTGAAGCGGTTCAGACGACCTCGAGCCAAACCGAGGAAGGTACTTTGAACTAACTTCCAGTATATTTGGATTGAAGATCCCGTGTTGAAATGTTGCTAATGACATGTCTTTTCCTTTGATCAGTGACAGGAGTTGCACCAGCCGCGCCTCTTATCACCCAAGTATTAGGTCACGCGCCAGGAGCCATCGTTTCTGAGGCGACCTCCGTCGCAGCAATGGCACCGGTTGGAGTGACGGAGGGGAGCTCGCTTTCTTTCGACGAGCAGATGATAAACGAGCTTCTCGGCCGTCAAAGTGATCCTTTTGCGGACTTGCCATTTGGCTTGGGTGGATTCACGGCTACATCTGACACCTTGTCCCAAACTACTACGGCTCCTAGCGAGGCCAGGGCACGGCGGGAAGCGGCGATGTTAGCTGAGATTAATGCCGAGATGGCGGCTGCGGCGCACGGCGGCGGTGTTGATGACGGAGCGGCAGCTCAGTGCCCCATTCCTCTTATGACTATGTCTCCTGAGGGCACACTTACTGACACTAATGTACCAGCCCCTCCTCCGGCTGCGGAGTCTGTTCCTCCCACTCCTCCCGCGGGAAGCATCCCTATAGAGTCCAGCTCAGACGAGGATGTTGACATTATGCCTTCACCCGGGGGGAGCTTGCCTAGGGAGAAAGGCTCCAAGCGAAAGGGTACTGGCGGCTCCAGTAGTTCCTCAAAGAAGAAGAAGAAGCTGAGGAAGCAGAAGGATTAGACATCCTTTTCATAGATAGTTAGGGGCTTTTGTTATTTATTTTTTTTTTTTTGTAGGCCGTGTTTAGATGCGGGTTCGGCCCCTGCTAGTAGGAACATTTTAGGAAAGATCTCATGTATGAAGCATTGTTTTTGAGTTTAGTTGGAATAAAATTTTGTCTTTTAGCTTCAGCTTGTGTTCCCTTCTATGCTTGAATATTGCAGTGTTCGGACTTTGGTCCAGTGTATTTGCATTTTTTGATTGCTTCAAGAATAGCTCATTTTTACTTGTTAAGTATGGAACTTTCGGACTCGAGTTGTGATAGGGAATCGCATCGGAGCTGAACATCGTATAGTTTCGGGCAATGACTAACATTTGCTTCTGCCCCCAGCTTCGGGGTCAAGGTGTGATGATCAGCTTGCGATGGTACCAAGCGAGGACCGAGTGGTCGAGCTACGCTCGTTCTCTCATGAATCGTTCCATCCATACTCCGGGGATATGCGTCATCTCGTAAGCGGTTGTTCGCACTTTGGGAACATGGAGTTGACTGTTTATACTCCGCTTCGCACTCTGGGAATGCGGAGCTGAATGTCTATACTCCATTTCGCACTCCGGGAATATGGAGTTAAATTTTTATACCCCGCTTCGCACTCTGGGAATACGGAGTCGAATGTCTATACTCCATTTCGCACTCCGGGAATATGGAGTTAGATGTTTATACTCCGTTTCGCACTCTGGGAATACGGAGTCGGATGTTTATACTCCATTTCGCACTCTGGGAATATGGAGTTAGATGTTTATACTCCGTTTCGCACTCTGGGAATACGGAGTTAGATGTTTATACTCCGTTTCGCACTCTGGGAATACGGAGTCGGATGTTTATACTCCATTTCGCACTCTGGGAATATGGAGTTAAGTGTTTATACTCCGTTTCGCACTCTGGGAATACGGAGTCGGATGTTTATACTCCATTTCGCACTCTGGGAATATGGAGTTAGATGTTTATACTCCGTTTCGCACTCTGGGAATACGGAGTCGGATGTTTATACTCCATTTCGCACTCTGGGAATATGGAGTTAGGTGTTTATACTCCGTTTCGCACTCTGGGAATACGGAGTCGGATGTTTATACTCCATTTCGCACTCTGGGAATATGGAGTTAGATGTTTATACTCCGTTTCGCACTCTGGGAATACGGAGTCGGATGTAGGATTGTCGTGTGTCAATCCTATTAATATCGGTGTCATGGCTTGCCCCCGAGCTCGGGTTTCGCCTAGTGAGTGGCCGGTCGTATCACAGCCACTCTCCATTTGAATAAGTCCCATTGTGTGATGGGATTTAGCTCTTCGTGCATCGTGATGTTGTATATCGTACATAATGAATCACAGCTCTGGCTCGAAGAAGTGGCATTTTATTGCTGAAATAAGAAAATGCGGCAAAGTCAGTTGCCTTATTACAAAATTCAAATTTCGAAATGCAGAAACAAATTGCTAAATAGAATGAAATAAATAAAGCCTGTCATATGTAGTAGCGGCGGAGACTTTCGCTGTTCCAAGCCCTCGGTAAATCGAGACCGTCAACAGTCGACAGCTTGAATGTACCATCTCCGAGCTTTCGTGTAATTACATACGGCCCTCCCCAGTTTGGTTTCATGTGTGAAGGAACTGGGTAAATTCTCTTGAGCACGAGGTCGCCGAGTTCAAAGGTTCGAGGTCGAACTCTGGTGTTGTACAATCGGGCGACCCGACTTCGATGTGCGGCTGCTCTCAACTCAGCCTCCTCCCGTTTTTCATCCAATAGATCCAAAGACTCGGCTAGGAGTATAGCGTTTGTTTTTGGATCATAATAAGTCACGCGATGAGAGTGCACTTCTGTTTCGACCGGAATAACGGCCTCTGAGCCATAAGACAGGGAAAACGGAGTGTGTCCGGTCGCGGTTTTATGGGTCGTTCGATAGGCCCATAATGCCATAGGAAGTTCATCGACCCACTTGCCCCCAGCCTTCTCTAGTCGTTTCTTCAGGATTGATTTTATAACTTTGTTGACAGCCTCAACCTGCCCATTCGCTTGGGGGTGTGCGACAGCCGAGAACTTTTTGCGGATATGAAACCGTTGACAGAAATCCTTGAATTCTGCGCTCTCGAATTGGGTCCCATTATCAGTGATGATAGTATGCGGGAGTCCAAATCGACAGATGATGTTGCGAACCACGAAATTTATCACCTTCTTTGTCGTAATGGTTGCTAGGGCTTCGGCCTCGGCCCATTTTGTGAAGTAATCGACTGCGACAATGGCGTATTTCGCACCGCCTTTTGCTAAAGGTAAAGCGTCGATGATGTCAATGCCCCACATTGCGAATGGCCAGGGACTGACCATTTGGGTTATCTCAGTTGGCGGAGCTCTCGGAATTCGGGCATGTATCTGGCATTTATCGCATTTCCGGGCATAGTTTGCCGCATCTCGATTCACCGTCGGCCAGTAGTACCCATATCGGAGTATCTTTTTAGCGAGAGCTTGCCCGCCGGTATGATCACCGCACTCTCCTTCGTGCACGTCATGTAGCACTCGCTTGACTTCCTCGTGGGCGATACATCTGAGGAGAGGAACGGAATAACCTCTCCTGTACATGACTCCGTTTTGGATGATGAACCGTGAGGCTTTTCGCTGAATCTGTCTCTTCTCATTTCTAGGTTCAGGTAGCACCCCATTCTCAATGTAATTCCGATACGGAGTCATCCAGGACTCTCTATTGGGAGCGATTTCAAATACAGAGTCCATTTCTATCCGATCGATGCTTGGAGTGGCCAAAGTTTCAACGGGGACAAGTCCCATTTGTTGCGCTTCGCCTGTGCTGGCTAACTTCGCCAGTGAATCGGCTTTCTGATTGCGCTCCCGAGGCACATAATAGATGGCATAATAATCAAACTGGTTTAGGATTTCCTGAACTCGCGTCAAGTAAGCGGCCAGTCTTTGGTCTCTTGCCTGGTATTCTCCTCGCACCTGGCATACCACTAACTGCGAATCGCAATAAATTTCTACAGCGACAATTCTCAAATCTCTGGCAAGTCTTAGGCCGGTCAGGAGGGCTTCATATTCGGCTTCATTATTAGTTGCACGAAAGTCGAATTTAAGAGCATAACATATGGATCGGCCCTCGGGAGTCTCAAGTACAACCCCCGCGCCCGAACACCGGTCATTTGATGCACCATCAGTATACAGCTTCCAGATGTATTCGGGAGATTCACTGGTTTCGGGTAAGTCTTCCGGGACGGTGAATTCGGCTATGAAATCAGCCAGGACTTGTCCTTGAATGGCCCTCCGCGGAGCGTATGCGATATCAAATTGGCTTAGCTCAATGTTCCACTTGAGTAACCTACCGGACGTCTCAGGCCGCGTAAGGACCTGTCGTAACGGCTGGTCGGTGTACACAGTAAGCGGATGAGCCTGGAAGTAGGGACGGAGCTTCCTCGAGGCAATGACCAAACAATAAGCCAGTTTCTCCAGCCTTGGATAATTTCTTTCAGCTCCTGTTAGTCGCTTACTAACATAGTAGACCGGGTTTTGCACTTTGTCTTCTTCCCGGACTAGAGCAGCACTGATCGCATGTTCAGATACTGCCAGGTAGAGATATAATTGCTCGTGGTCAACCGGTTTTGACAAGATCGGAGGTGTGGAGAGATGTTGAACTAGTGATCGGAACGCGCCTTCACACTCCGTGGTCCATTCAAAGTTTCGTTTGCCCTTCCGAATCAGGTCGAAGAAAGGAATGCATTTGTCGGTGGACTTCGAAATGAACCTGCTCAATGCTGCGACCTTCCCGTTAAGACTCTGGACTTGCTTTATAGTTTTAGGGGTTTGCAAATTTCTAATAGCCCAGATCTTCTCAGGATTCGCCTCTATTCCTCGAGCGTTGAAAATGAACCCAAGGAATTTTCCGGATGCAACGCCAAAGTGACATTTGAGTGGGTTGAGCTTCATCCCGTACTCTCGGAGGATGCTGAACATTGAATCCAAATCTCTGACGTGATCGGTGGAGAATCGGGACTTCACCAGCATGTCATCCACGTAAACCTCCATAGTTTTCCCAATCTGATCAGCGAACATTCGGTTGACTAAGCGTTGGTATGTTGCTCCAGCGTTCTTTAGACCAAACGGCATGACTTTATAACAGTAGAGTCCCAGGTCGGTCACGAAGCTGGTATGTTCCTGATCAGGCAGATGCATGGGTATCTGATTGTAGCCGGAATATGCGTCCATAAATGATAGTAGTTCATGCCCGGCCGTCGAATCTACGAGCTGATCGATTCGTGGAAGTGGGAAGCTATCTTTCGGACAAGCCTTGTTTAGGTCAGAGTAATCAACACAAGTTCTCCACTTCCCGTTTGGTTTCCGAACTAGCACCGGGTTGGACACCCATTCTGGATACAAGGCATCTCGAATGAACCCATTCGATTGCAGTTTATCAACTTCCTCTTTAAGGGCGGCAGATCTCTCTGGATCCATACCGCGCCTTTTCTGTTTCACCGGGACATGTCGTGGATCTATATTCAGGGAGTGACTTGCAATGCTCGGCGAGATCCCGCACATGTCAGAGTGCGTCCAGGCGAAGACGTCGAGATTCGCCCGAAGAAATTCGACCAACTCCTGCTGTGTCTGCTTGTTTAGTTGGGACCCAACTTTCAGCATTTTTGAATCATCATCCTCACTGATTGGGACGTCCACAGTCAGTTCGGCTGGAGAGGCTTGACTCTCCGTTGATTCGTCTCTATCCTCGTTGTCCCTGGGGTCCAGGTCTTTCAGGAATTGGTCGTGGTGCCCGGGCCGAGGCCCAGGCACCAATTGTCAATTGTCGATAGAACGGACGCAGAGAGATTCCTCTACGCCCTTACCCTTCTCTTTACGTTGCGCCCCGCGCAGCTCAGCAACATAACAGGCCCTTCCCGAAGCCTGATCTCCTTGAACAACTCCAATCCCATGATCAGTGGGAAATTTCAGAGTCAGACACCATGGAGCGATCGCCGCCCTGAACTCGGCCAAAGCTGGTCGTCCCAGAAACGCATTGTATGGCGAATCTATCTCTAACACAACAAATTGTAACATGCGGACCCTCCGGCGCTCTCCAACGCCTAACTCGACTGGGAGTTCAGTTATTCCGATGGGTATCGTGGCACTTCCATTGAAACCATGGATTCTGGATAAACAGGGTTTCAAATCCTTTGTCTCCATCTTCATCAGATCGTAAGCCCGTTTGAGCAAGATGTTTACAGAGCTCCCACTGTCAACCAGGATCCTCTTCATCCAAGCAGGACCTACCTGGGCGGATATGACTAGTGGGTCGATAGTAGGGGCTTCAACTTTATCGGCGTCTCGGCTCCTGAACACGATATCATCGGACATTATCTTTTGTTGCTTTGTCGGGGTCCCATCCTCGCAATTACTATAACATTCGAAGTCCGCATGCCTGATAGAACTGGCGTACGACTCCATTTCCCCCCAGCTTCTGTCTGCCGGATGGGGACCACCACTTATTGTGTTGATAACTAATCTCCCGCCCGCACGAGCGGATTCATCCTCTCTTTCCTGATTCTGTGAACGATTTTGATTTGAGGGGCCCGCTCCGCCAGGCTGCGGCGCCCGTACAAACTGATCTAGCTTCCTCTCTCTAATCAGCTTCTCGATGAGGTCCTGTAAGTGTCGACACTCATTGGTATTATGTCCATAGCTCTCATGGAACCTACAGAATTTTCCTGTCTGAACCTGTCTCTCCGATGAGGGCTTCGGAGCAGGCTTCTTATACTGTACGGTGTTGCAAGTCTGTAAGTATACGTTTTCCAATGACGTGTTCAGCGGTGTATAACTGTCAAACATCTGAGCTCTACGTCGTGGACCTCGGTTCTCATCTCTCTTCTTGTTCTGGCCATTGTTTCCTCTCTGCTGGGTTTGCTTGTTTTGTATGTTGAGCTGAACTTTCCCGGAATTCTCGCCGGACTGTTTAACTGCCACATTGCTCTGTATCCCTTCAATGTTGGGCCTCGCATCGTCCTGCTTCCTAGACTGTTTTGCATCCTCCTGCCGCAGGAATTGAGCGGCCTTGGAGTAAAAACGGTCCAACGACGCGGGCGGTTTCCCAGCCAGCCAGTTTCCGAATTCAGAATCAGGATCAATCCCCTTGGTCAGAGCCATTAAGATTGAATTATCGTTGGGATTGGTGATCTCGACGCATGCTGCGTGGAACCTCTCCAAGTAACGCCTGAGTGTTTCTCCAGGAGCTTGAGTGACGCTGGACAAGGTGTTGACGTCCTTCGACCAACTCCTGCTGTGTCTGCTTGTTTAGTTGGGACCCAACTTTCAGCATTTTTGAATCATCATCCTCACTGATTGGGACGTCCACAGTCAGTTCGGCTGGAGAGGCTTGACTCTCCGTTGATTCGTCTCTATCCTCGTTGTCCCTGGGGTCCAGGTCTTTCAGGAATTGGTCGTGGTGCCCGGGCCGAGGCCCAGGCACCAATTGTCAATTGTCGATAGAACGGACGCAGAGAGATTCCTCTACGCCCTTACCCTTCTCTTTACGTTGCGCCCCGCGTAGCTCAGCAACATAACAGGCCCTTCCCGAAGCCTGATCTCCTTGAACAACTCCAATCCCATGATCAGTGGGAAATTTCAGAGTCAGACACCATGGAGCGATCGCCGCCCTGAACTCGGCCAAAGCTGGTCGTCCCAGAAACGCATTGTATGGCGAATCTATCTCTAACACAACAAATTGTAACATGCGGACCCTCCGGCGCTCTCCAACGCCTAACTCGACTGGGAGTTCAGTTATTCTGATGGGTATCGTGGCACTTCCATTGAAACCATGGATTCTGGATAAACAGGGTTTCAAATCCTTTGTCTCCATCTTCATCAGATCGTAAGCCCGTTTGAGCAAGATGTTTACAGAGCTCCCACTGTCAACCAGGATCCTCTTCATCCAAGCAGGACCTACCTGGGCGGATATGACTAGTGGGTCGATAGTAGGGGCTTCAACTTTATCGGCGTCTCGGCTCCTGAACACGATATCATCGGACATTATCTTTTGTTGCTTTGTCGGGGTCCCATCCTCGCAATTACTATAACATTCGAAGTCCGCATGCCTGATAGAACTGGCGTACGACTCCATTTCCCCCCAGCTTCTGTCTGCCGGATGGGGACCACCACTTATTGTGTTGATAACTAATCTCCCGCCCGCACGAGCGGATTCATCCTCTCTTTCCTGATTCTGTGAACGATTTTGATTTGAGGGGCCCGCTCCGCCAGGCTGCGGCACCCGTACAAACTGATCTAGCTTCCTCTCTCTAATCAGCTTCTCGATGAGGTCCTGTAAGTGTCGACACTCATTGGTATTATGTCCATAGCTCTCATGGAACCTACAGAATTTTCCTGTCTGAACCTGTCTCTCCGATGAGGGCTTCGGAGCAGGCTTCTTATACTGTACGGTGTTGCAAGTCTGTAAGTATACGTTTTCCAATGACGTGTTCAGCGGTGTATAACTGTCAAACATCTGAGCTCTACGTCGTGGACCTCGGTTCTCATCTCTCTTCTTGTTCTGGCCATTGTTTCCTCTCTGCTGGGTTTGCTTGTTTTGTATGTTGAGCTGAACTTTCCCGGAATTCTCGCCGGACTGTTTAACTGCCACATTGCTCTGTATCCCTTCAATGCTGGGCCTCGCATCGTCCTGCTTCCTAGACTGTTTTGCATCCTCCTGCCGCAGGAATTGAGCGGCCTTGGAGTAAAAACGGTCCAACGACGCGGGCGGTTTCCCAGCCAGCCAGTTTCCGAATTCAGAATCAGGATCAATCCCCTTGGTCAGAGCCATTAAGATTGAATTATCGTTGGGATTGGTGATCTCGACGCATGCTGCGTGGAACCTCTCCAAGTAACGCCTGAGTGTTTCTCCAGGAGCTTGAGTGACGCTGGACAAGGTGTTGACGTCCTTCGGCCTAGCAACATGCATCCGGAATTGCTCCACAAACCTCTTGGCCAATTGATCGAACGAAGAAATTGATCTAGGTGGTAGGCGGGTAAACCACATTGTCGCGATTCCTCCTAGAGAGATGGGGAAACTCCGACACTTGACTGCGTCGTCGGCCCTTGCAGCGCTCATCGACCATTCATACTTCAGAATATGCTGGTTGGGGTCACTATTCCCTTCGTACATCGGGAGAGTCGGCATTCTGAATCGCCTAGGGGGTTCGGCATGCAACACTTCGTCTGTGAAAGGGGTATGACTACGGGAAATTCCCCAGTCATCATTAGTGAGCCCCTGACTCTCGCGGATCATTTGACGTATCATGGTTGATATATCCGAAACAGGCGGATTCGGAGCGTGATGAGCTAAGGCGTGGTCGGGTTCCACGGCGCGAGTAGGGATCGGGCGTCGTCGACGTCCCGTATCTCGCCTCCTTGGCTCAACGTCTTCTGGGACATAAGGTTCAGGAGTATGTCCTCGCTGTTGATTGATCGGCTCAGATTGATTTCGGGTATCAGCCCTTGTCTCTGCTGCGGCAGTTGTGGCGCGGTTATCGGTGGTGTACTGTGGGGCAGTACCTCCTCGTGTTGAGGGACCGGTTTGGAAACTAGTCGACGGTCCTACCCTCAGTTGCCCAACAGTTAAGGCAGGCTGATATTCAGCAGCTTGAGCGCGATTCCCCTCTAGTCGAGGACGGGTATTCTGGCGGTGGTAATCAGATGAAGCTGAGCTTTCGGTAGACGCTCTGGAGACATCATCTCTCCTGGACCTTCTGTGCCCCCGGCGGTTCAGCTGGTTGGTCAGCTCGATATTGGCGCGTAACTGTTCTGCCAACTGCTGACGGCTTTGGGTCAGCTCCTGGAGCAATACCTGAAACTCCTGTCGGGTGACTAGCCCCGTTGAGTCTGACTGAGTGGCATTGTCCTGATTGGAAGAAGGCGGCTGTGTTGGATTTTGCCTGTCTCTGCCTTCTTGCTCTGTGGCGGTGGCGCCAGTTCTTGTGCTGACCATTGTCGGTGGTGGAGTCCTTTCCTAGATTCTGAGCAAATCTGAATAGAATGGAAGGATTCCGGGCTGGATATCTGGATCTTCCTCTTGGATTTGTGCAATCCGGTATCGACGGCAGATCCAACGAGCAGGAGAAAAAGCTGGTTTTCTCGGTGAAAGCACCAAAGTGTTTGTACCAAAAATGGGCACAACACTCTTCGGGAGTTGTTTGAAGAGATAAAATGAAGATTATAAATGTAAAACAGAGATTATCTAACAAAAACTCCAACAAATATGAATGCAAAGTGAACAGACAAGCAGTTTAAAGTGGTTCGGCGTATAGCCTACGTCCACTATGAAGTTTTGATGATTTTATTGATTCTCTTTCAATGATTACAAGCGTTTACAACGATGAACAGCGGATTACAGTTTAGAATTCGAAATTGACAGAAAAAGTATGATGCAAATCTCAATCCGGCAGAGTCTGGGCGCTTCAGAGAAAAAAGATCCCTTTTTCGTTGATTCTGGAGCTCTATTTATAGGTGTAGGAGGCTTGGATTTCGCTCAAACTCCGGGAGACTTGGCCTGACACGTGAGGGGGCCCATTCGACCACTTCCAGAGAGTTTCAAGCCAATCTGTGATCGATACGAAATCATTTCGTATCGATCAGGATTACTTCCAATTGAGCTCAAAATTGGTGGAGACATTCCTTGTTATGTGTGCAGCTTTCAGTTAAAATCTCATGGTGTTTGGATCAGTGGATTGAGAGATATCGTCGATACGAGATGGATTTTAACGCTGGCTGTTCTGCTCGTCTCCATTGCTTCGACTCCATCCTTTCGTCTCGATGATTGCACGCGCTCTCAAGGTGATGTGGTACGCGCGCCTCGCTTCGATCCGCCCTTCACTCCGAGTCGACCGCGTCGACTCCATATATCTCGGCGCATTCGCATCGAGGGATGCCGTGGTGTGCGCTCTTCATCTCGATCCGGTATTTGCTCCGTGTTGACCGCTTCGACTCCATGTATCTTGCCCCGTTTCCTTCGAGAGGTGACACGTTATCCAAGCTGGTTGACCTGATGGTTTCGAGTAGGACTTCATCCATGGATACGAAGCAAACACTGGCTGATGGATACGAAGCAAGTGTTGGCTGATGGATACGAAGTAGACACTAAATGATGGATACGAAGCAAGTATTGGCTGATGGATACGAAGCAAGTGTTGGCTGATGGATACGAAGTAGACACTAAATGATGGATACGAAGCAAGTATTGGCTGATGGATACGAAGCAAGCACCGAATGACGGATATGAAGCAAGTGTTGGCTGAAGGATACGAAGTCCTTCAATTGCTGGTATGTGTGAAGTCCATCGATACGAGTTCGATGGATACGAAGAAAATCGAGTCGAACCTGGGTACCTCGATGGATCCGGAGCTGATCGATACGAAGCATGATGGATTCGAACTGGGGCTTCGGTGATGGATACGAAATCGCCCAGAGTGATGGATACGAAATCTGGGCTCTTTCCCTCCAATTTTACTCGATCATAACTTGAGTGTATGAGTCCGGATCGACTTGAAATTTGAGGTGCTGATCTCTATGGCCTTTCTTGTCGTATCCTATCAATTGTAGCTCACTCTGGGCTCGGGCAAAATTCAGTGATATCCATGGCGTGCTATCCTTGTTCTCTAGTTGGCTTCTTGATGTCCTGGCCTTGCCAAAAGGCGGGATAACAGAACTTGTCCACCAGTTCCGTCCATGTTCCAATGGATCCATCCTCCAGCTGTCTGAACCACACAGCAGCAATATCACTCAAGTACAGGGGGAAACATCGGGCCATAACCTCCTCCGTTGCCCCCAGCACTTCCATATGCCTAGTGTACCTCATCAAGTGGTCGGTGGGATTCGTCTTTCCATTGTATACTTCCAGAGTGGGTAGTTTGAAATTAGGCGGATTCCTAGCTGTCCTGATGTTCCGGGTAAACGGACTTTTGTTAACTCCCTCTGAATCCCTGTTTGCCAGACCTCCGCGAATAGTTCGCATGATAATGTCAGCCAATCCAGTGTTTCCAACCAAGGGTTGCCCCCTATCCAAGTTTCCAGACTGCCCCCTAAGTCCCCGAGGAAATTCTGGCACATATTCTTCATCACGTACTCTTGTATTCCTATCGACGTCAGGCCGTGTAGCATCATCCGGTATCCCTCCATGAACTGGTCCAGCATCACCTGGTGGTGTGCCCCCGAGTCTAGGTCCATCTAGATTGTTAGCTGTTTGTTGATTGGGAGCTGCCCCCTTTTGAATCACTCCATCTGTCCGCTGGTTGAGTTCCCTTGGACCAGTTCCAAGAACTTGAGCACCTTCAGTTCCTGGTTGTCCAAATTGCCTAAGAAGAGCCTGCATCATCTCCTCTTGCCGTTTCATCATCTGCTCCTGCATAGAATTCATCATCACATGCATCTCGTCCTGAGTTATGTAGAAGGATGCATTATCCTCTCCAGCTCCAGAAGAGGCCGCTTGAATTCCTTCCTGATTGCTCCTTTCCGCTGCTTGCTTCCTTGTTGGTGGTCTAGCCATTGCTTTCTAGGATCCAAGTTCCTAACTCCAAAATTTCCGAGTGCTTGTGCTCTCAGTGAAAGCACCAAAGTGTTAGCGCCAAAATTGGTCACTGACACCCAAATCCAGTTGAAAGCACCAAATACCAGTCACAGCTCACAAACAGAATGTGTGTAGAGAGTGATGAAGTGAAGAATAGTAAAAATTAAAATGAAAGCAATAAAGAATAACAGATTTTATAGTGGTTCGGCTATCTCCGGCCTACGTCCACTCCAGAAGTTTCCTTTTTTATTGCTGTAATGATTGATTACAGTTACAAGATGGCAGAGTAATCTCAGCCTTAGAAAATATAAAGCAAGAGAGAAGAAAGAAAGTCCTTTTTCTGAACCCTCACATGCTGTATTTATAGGCAAATCCTGAGTTTTTGGGCTTTCTGAATGATCCGGGCCCATCAAGGCCTTCCACCGAGCCACATACCTCCACAATGTCGAACCACACCAACCTCACCACAATGCCGAGCGAGGTTCGATGCCGAGTGAGGTTCGATGCCGAGTGAGGTTCGATGCCGAGCGAGGTTCGATGTCGAATGCCTTCCAATGCCGAGCGAGGTATAATGCCAAGCGGCTTCCAATGCCGAACGACTTGCTGTGCCGAGCGACTTCCTGTGCCGAACGACTTCATGTGCCGAGCGACTTCCTATGTCGAACGACTTCATGTGCCGAGCGACTTCCTATGCCGAACGACTTCCTGTGCCGAACGACTTCCTGTGCCGAACGACTTTATGTGCCGAGCGACTTCCATGCCGAACGACTTCCATGCCGAACGACTTCTATGCCGAGCGACTTCCAATGCCGAGCGACCCCAATCTTGCCGCAATGCCGAGCTGCATAGCCTCACCACAATGCCGAGCGGCATATCCTCACCACAATGCCGAGCGGCACATCCAGGCGAACTTCATCCTTTTAAACTGAATCCATCATGTTCCTGCCTCGATAATCGTGAAGTCGACTTGGTTAAATCCGCCTGCCTACAGCCTTGCGAAAAGGCGGGTTAACAAGTCTAATTAATTTTCATGGAAATTGAATCCAAATTCATGTTCCACAAGTTTACATATAGGTAATAAATTTCCTTCTGTGCTCGACATGGTTATAAGGACATATGAAAATGTTATGTAGGTTTTATTATTGTTGTCCTTCTGTTTAGTCTCATTAACTAAACTGTTTGTCATCTGTCTTTTCATAACTACCTAAACTCTAGAAGCAACTTAATTTTGTAGCTAACCGTGTTAGTATAATCGCCTTATTTACTAGGCAATGCTTCAAAAATTCAGTTAGAACAATTAGTTATATAAAGGAATCAATATTGTTTAACCTGAAGTTGCATATAAAACCTAAGAAAAGAATGAATTAGCCCTGACCATATATGTGTGTGTTACGAGTAATTTACATCTTTCTTTAACAGGAAGTTTTAAACGAGATGAAGGTGCCTGCAATATTTACCGATTTCTGTGAAGAAGCTGCAAATTTAGCTGCATGCTGCATCATTTCTGTAACTAAAAAAGCTCCCAGAGTACATGTAAGTTCATTTTTCTTTCTAAAATAACTTGAAGATGTTAACTTACTATAAACTGATGATATATATTGTTGAATTGAAAATTCAAGTACAATTGAATCCATTCTGGTAGCCATTAGCAGTAGAAGACTCTGCTTTATACCTACCTTTGTTATTCAAATTGCTTTTATCTTTGGGATGTGATTAATAATCATGTTATCTTAATGGTGAGAAAAGCAGTCATTTAAAAATGACGGGGTTTGAAATTCAAATGGAGAGTTTTTTAATTCATTCAACAAGGAATGGAAGGGGATCACAAAACATCTCCATAGATCCCTGGTTGTTTGAATATAAAGGTTCTGTTTTCTAATTAAATATAAGTTGAGATTCATGATTTATATATATATATATCATGATTTATATATATATATATAAAGGGACCCCAACTAATTAAATATAAGTTGAGGTTAATTCTAAAACCTTATATTCAAGTAATTAATTTAAGGTGTGAGTTATTTAAGTTGATGTTCAATTTTACATTCTAGTGATTTCTGAAAATAACAATAGAGGTCAATATGTAGTTAGAAAAAAATAGATGGAAAAAATAAATAAAAATCTTTATCAAAAAGCAGAAAGTAAAATTGAGAGAGGCTGCATACATGAAGTGTTAAGGCATTATGGATGTTAATCCAAAAAGCGATTTGTTTCTTACGAGTTAATTTTTCCTTGGTCGACGAATTTTAGATATTTCACTAGTGACGTGCATCAGATTACTTGTTTAAAAGAAAACAGGCATTCAATGGTTAATTTCTTTAATTTTATTTACTGATTAACATATTATAGCCTTATTTGTTGTCTGTCCATTACAAATTTGACTTTTTTAGCTACAAATATGTATTTTTGATGCTTGATTTATTAATTTTCCTTCTGTTATGTTTCTACAGTGCTGGGACAGTAGAGCTGCTTGAAACTTAGTTTTGACTTACGAGATAACATGACAGTCCTCCAGAAAACAGTTTGTGAACAACTTGATATTGGGGCCCTCTAATGCTTGCTTATAATTAGCTGAGTATCTTCACTCTGTTTATGGTTTTCAGAGCTTATCATTTGTTTTTACCATGATAATTATTTTGTCCTATTTAATTTATGTATAAATATTGAAGAAGTGTATGTCATTAATTGTTTTACTTTGTTCAGGTGCTAAGAGATAAGCACACAGGAAACACAAAGAAATATGGTTGTGTCAGTTTTGCAAATGCAGCAGATCTTGTTTATCTTGCTTTAGCATGGAAGAAAATGAATGGTATGTACTTAATTTGTAAATTAAATGAGAGGCATCTAAAGAAAAGTTTGAGATCACTGGAATTACATTTAACGTCAAACTGTAATTTTGATATGTTTTAAATATTAGCCAAATGTTATTGGTACATAAATTACGCATTTATGTTTGAATGTTAAGATGAAACCTATGTTGTAATTTAATTGAAATTGTCAAACTACTCATTTGTAATAATTGAAATGTGATAAGTTTTGAAAATTACAGTGCTGGGACAGTGGAATTCGTAATGGACACAGTTTCGAAAAATTTCTACTTCATGAAGATGAATACCCATGTTCAGGTAAAATTTTATTTTACAAATGGTCTTATATGAAATATAATAACTAATTATTCATCACTGAAGAAATATAAACTAGCAAAAAAATCATAGTTCTATGGATTTTATCCGTTTTGTAATTATATAATATGATATGATATGATATCATATTACTGATAGATATTTACAAGTCATGGTATATAGACCAAACTAGAATAAATATTTAATATCATAAATAAACAATAAGATTTTAATGCTTACTCAAATTCTTGTAATAGCAAGCTTTATCGTTAATAACAGAATCTATCTTAGTTCTCAATATCCATGAACTAATTTTTTTCCTGTAATTTTGGAGCATGTAGCTTCCAACATGAATCAGTTCATGTAAGTAAGTATTTTTTGCTTCTACTCGAAAGGAAAATACACATATCTGCATGGAAATGAAATGTATTTATAGTTGTAAAAACCGTTGCAAAGGAAATTAATAAAATTTGCAAAATTTTTAGCTAACTGAAACTACATTGAATATATCTCGTCATAAATGCTATTATTTCTTCAAGCATTCATAAATGTTATTATTTCCATGTAGTGAAGATAAAACATTGAATCTACGTCGTCAAAAGACCCAAATTTTCAGTTTTATTCCTAAATGTTCATGAAATATAAGTTTTGGAATTGCTCTATCGTCTTGATTCTCATTGCCGGCCTTCATGCAATTGAACAATAATTGCAATTGAACAATAATTTTGCAATTGAACAATAGTTTATCAGTTTTATAACCAGGTTCATCACTATCTCAGTTAAGCAATTTTATAATATAAGAACTCAATTGAAGTTTCATTTTCAATTTAGAAAAGTGGTCCACTATTATCGATTTTTTCTTGGAAATGACACTTAGAAAATGATAGTCATTCACTTTAAATTATTCAATTATATGAATTACAAATATGATAAATAACAACTTAGATAATTTTAAAATAAATTTAATACATGTAAGAAAATTAAATAATTTAATACATGCAGTATTGAAAGAGCTTATAGGGCAGGGTAAACTACATAACGATTTAATTCAAAAATTTTGTTGAACATACTAGAAGTCAAAATCAATCTTATTTTTTTTATTTTTCAGTTTTCATCTTAGGTTATTCGGAGTTTGAGAACAAATGTATGATTTGAAAATTAATAAATTATTATGCTCATTTCATATTTTTTGCATTATTTGAGTCTTTGAGTTCACGATTCATATTGAGTATTTACGCATATGATGAACAGTAATCAATTATTAAATCTTTGCAAGGTTTGGCAAATAGAAGGACAGATGCAACAAGCATGAATGCAGATAAGGTATGAAAAATTCTTTTTCCATTCGATGTAATATTGACATGGTGGCAATCTTGAAATGCCAGCTTTGAAGCCACCAACCAAAAGAGTGCTAAGAAAATTCAAATTAACATTAGTAATAGATGAAGAAGAAGACATTATAATTGAAGAAGAAGTAGAATATGACTTTCAAGTTACTTGTAAACTTCTAGAATTTTTTTTGAAATTGTAATATTTTGTGGCTATGTGATACATTGATGTTTTTTTTATGTATGTTGAAGTCATGATATTTTGATGTTTGTTGTGTACTGTGAAATTATTATGTAAGTTTAACTTGCAATATTTTGATATTTATGGAGTTTAGTATGAAACGTATGTGTTTGCTATAATTTGTCTTGAAATTCATTATACATTTACTATTTTAAATTTTATTCAACATCTGAATTTTGATTATTTGTGCATGTAATTCATTGCAATAGAACTTTGCTTTAGGAATACAATACAAATTTCCTAATGGTAATAAATGTTTGTAAATTGAATTGTAACGGTTATAACCGTTGGGATTCTCCAATTCTACTGTTGTGTACATTACTTTCCAACGGTTATAACCGTTGGAAAATACGTTGTAGATTTTGTCACGCACCTATTTGTAACGGTTATAACTGTTACAAATTTGATTTGTAATAGTTATAACCATGATAAAATGTGGCAATTTTGGTGTTGTGGATCCCGGACTCTTCAAAACTAAATCGATGAATTTATGGTTAACTCAATTCCGGTTCTTTTAGAAGTAAGCGAATGATATAAAGGAGTCCACCTTAGAGGATCTTGTATATATACATTTTTAAAGCAAGAGATGATTCATATGAATGAGTCCTCCCTACGGGATCTCAAACTGTATCAAACGCGATGCTTACATGTACTTCCCAAGTTATTATGGTCAAGTTTGATAGTAATAAAACGATCGCATATGGAAATTAAGTCTCATATACTTATCACCTTTTTCGACCTTCTCAACTTATGTTATCCCTCGGTTAAGAGTGAGGCTAGGTAGGTTAGAGCACTGGTTGCCTCCAAGCCCTACCTAGATACTTCATTCTTAACCCTCACAAATAGAACAAGTCTACTTTATCAGCTATTAGTGCTAAGTATAGGATTAAATACTTCCCATAAACGAGTAAACATACAAAGAACGATTAAGTCTCATAAGCGTTTTCTAATCCCCCATTATTTAATTAATTCTTTTATTAATTAAAATACCTTTACAAAAGACACACGCACACACACGTATACGACTATTTGACTATTCATTACTCTTTTCAATACTTGGAAATATATTCATATATTTATCCCAAATGGTATAAGAATATTCACTCTTAAATAAGATATCACATTTTCAAAAGTATATTCAAATGGATTAAAAACAAATGTTATTAAAATATTGTTACTATAAACTCAAAGCAATTTTATACTTAACATTTTCTTTAAAACGTTATTTTCAAAGATCTAATTACATCTATATTATTTAATAAAGTAATGTATTTTTAATTAACTTCTCAAAAACCATTTACTATAAATTAAGGTCATAACAAAACCACTTTTATCCTTTTATAAATTACTTGATTTAATTTTTCAAACTTATATATAGGTTTTAAATATCTATACGAAATATTACATAAAAATAACTAATTTCAAATTTAATAAAAATCACATAAAAAAGCATGTTTTGTATATAAAACCTTTACTTTAAAAATTCATAAATAATTATTGAAAATATATTTAAACTTCAAACCTCTTTTAAAACACTTTGACTAATGTTACTAAACATCCCTAAAAAGATCTTAGGAAAATACCTTATTTAAATAACAATTTTAACCATTTCAAAATCTCAAATTACATACTGCAGCATTTAACAGAAGTGCTGCCAAAAGTTCTGAAACAACCAGAAAGTGTTTCAGTTGCAAAGTGTCAGTTTCATACTTTTGTCACAAAATCAGTTTTAAACCCTTCAATATTCGACTAGTTTTCAACTAGCTATTAATTAATATAAAGTTTAACTTTTTATAGTAAGTTATTTACTTATTTTACTTAATACCCATGCATAGAAAACCCTAATGATATCTTCCAAAATCATATTAAAAATTGTCGAACTTAAGGCATTTACAAAGTGCATTTATAACGGCTATTTCTCTTATAATTTTACAACTTTATTCTATCATTTCTATAATTTCCCAAACCATTTTCTGTCGTCCCATACATTATCATAAGTGTAGAGAACAACCAAGATATATTCTTTCATAATATATTCACATATAATCATTTAACACAGGTTAAACACAAGGGATTCAAAGTGCACTTATAGCGACCTTTCTCGTTTCAAACACATTCAAACACACTTTAATGCCACACAAAACCAAACCAAACATGTAAACATAAACTTAAGGTCACGTTACATGTTGCAGAGGGTAGTAGAAGTGATGCCATACAATATAGAGTTGTCATTTGCTTTCAAAAGCAAGTATGGTCCAAAGTTATAACTTCATTAGTTAATGTCTTAGCTTTATATATGTACACAACATATATATCACAATATTAACTTTTCAATGGTGAGTTAACTTACCCAAACCAAGACTACAACCAAGCACAAGCCACTAGAATCATAAGAACACTTCCTACTATCACTAAACACCTACAGATCCAACCTTTCCTTCCATTTTTGCATTTAGCCACCCTCCTTTATCACATATTGCTCACGACCCAACAATGAACCCCCAATTGTGCTCCATTTATTCAACTTTTGCTTTTCTTTTCCATGCTTCTATGATGTGCTAAGCCTTATACTTGAGTTTGGTGGAGATTGAAGAAGGGTTACTTTAATTAAAGATTGATTAGTGAAGACAGAAGAGGATTAAGACTAAGTTGTTTCTATCTTTAATATTAGTAAATGAGTTAATGTAATCATATGAAGAGCCTTATTTAGAAGTAGCCAAGAGGTAACCACTCACCTCTTACCCTCCATGGAAGGTTACCATCCATGTTCCCTCTCATGTGCCTTGCTTTACACCTCACACCCTTAGGAAAATATCTTTTACTATTCACCAAAATATCTCCTCCTTAATCCACTTACTAATCTTTTTTCTATTCACATTTAGTTAGCCATATTACATAAGATATATTTAGTTTCTAATTAATTACACATTAATGTATTAGACAAGCCCAAGAAGTTCGAACAACTTATATCGAGTAAAAAGCCATCATCGATAAAACAATTTTCGATCACATTATCGATATTTCTTCGAAGTATTTATTTTTGTAACCACATTTTAAAAACAAGTTTTATATCATTAGTTTTTAATTAAAAGAGGGTTAACAAGGTTATAAAATCTATTTAATCATATTAAATACGGGTTCAAATATTTAAATAATTCAGATATTTAAATATACGAAGTGTTCGAAATTCTGGTCGTTACTAAAAGCCTCTCTGTACAAAGAAGAATGCACAAAAAAATTTCAAAATTTTTAGCACTTAGAAAATTTTCGAAAATTCTATACTTTTTGAATTTTTTTAAAAGGACTATTGAAAGTTATATGTATATTAATCGCTATGTTTACAATATTGTGTGATACATTGAATAAAACAAAGTGCTTACTTTTATTATTTATAGTTATGTCGATGAAATAAATTCGAATGAGTAGTACATACTATGTAAGATTTTATCAGAGTATGAAGTGAAAGCATAGTAAAGATTGATGTGTATATTATATTTTATAGTCAAGTGTTATGGTTAAAGTGAATACATTATTCTCCAATAAATAGCGAGGACACAATTTATTTAAGGAGGAGAGTCTGTAGCATCCTATTCAGGAGTTAAAATAAAAAAAATATTCTAAAATGAATTTTGATAATTTATTTGGATAATTTATTTAATTTAATTCAATAAATTGAATTTTTTTATTTATTTGATAATAAAAGAAAGTATTAAGTTAAACTTCAAATTTGAAATTGGAAATTCTGCTTTAAGAATCCAAAGATTATTAGAAAATTAATTTTAACAAAATAAACATTATTTGTGTAATTTTGAAATTTATTTTGAAAATAAAACAATTGTTTTATAATAGTTGAAAATTGAAAGTAACATTTTAGTAAAATAAAAATAAAGTTATAAATATAAACTAAATTTGGATTACAATGTCTCGAGTGGAACTTTAATCGGGTATTTATTAGCCGTCAGATAATAAAGTGGTTTTAAATGGATGTCTAGATGAATTTTGTATGAAATCTATTTATGTTGCAAGTATGATTGTAATGTAAGTTTAATTGGATTAATGGATGTTTAGATGAATTTGAGTGATTTTAAATCCTTTTTATAATCTAGAAATGCAAGTATAGGATTATATTGTACAATTCACCCATGATATATTGATGCAAGCTTATTATATCCCATTTATATTAAGTTGAATCGATGAATTGTTTTGTTTGAATTGAAATGCTTGAATACACTTTTCATTGATGATTGAATTGAATTGTACACGATATTTATTTAGGATAACATCATCTATGGGAATAATGTGATTTGGAAAGCCAAATGTTTTAAAGATTGAAATTTAAATTTAACGAGAATGATACGAGGTATTGACTATTAGATTGCTAGAATCTATCTTAGCGGACTGATTTGAGGATCATAACTTGAACGGTGATGACTTTGTCCCTTGTCACAAAGTCCAGCGATCTGTTGCACAAACATTATGATAAATAGTAAGATATTGGAGATGTAGTGCCATGAGAGCTAGCACCTTAAGATGGAATTGATCATGTGATTACATCCAATAAAATGTAGACGTTTTAAAAGCATGAAGAGTAGTGAAACTAAGAGACCATGTGAAGTGCACTCACAACTGGTTGTAAGCAGTGGGTGAAAGGGACCGCTCGGGTTTGTCGAGGCAGTTAGTCTATGTTGGGGTGGATACAAAATTGGTTACCAACGAGTATTCCTACTAGGAACTCAAGGAAGAGAGTTAAGTTATGACTTTCCTTTATATTTATCGACCTTATAAAATATATAAACATTGTTTAGATATGCAGGTGAAAATGGTCGTACTATGGTAAACAATGAATATGTACAACTATTCATTGTTTAAATATGTGGTTGAAAAATACTGAACTATGGTAAACAACAGAATCGAACTCAGAAGGTATGAAAACAATATACTTGAATCTAAACTAAAAGCAACTCATATAATATGTACATAATGTGATATCCTAGTTGATTAGAGTTGCAAATATGAGTCATGATGATTAGAGTCGTAAAACTTATGTTATAACATTTTAATGAAATATGGGTGGGTATTGTATGGTGCGAGTGACATTATGCTTTGATTGAATTATACCCGATACCACATTTGTAGGTTATTGTTGTGCACTATTACACTCATAACTAGATTTCTATCCTGACTTGGCACTTGTTATTTGTTTAACAACTTCGGGTCAAACCGAGGTTGTTTTACAGGTTTATATTATGATTGTATGTGCTTTATGGACTACGATATGGAGTTGGAGCACATGAAAATGCAGGTATTCACTTTGCTTATACTATGTTGAGATGTCATTATATTGATTGATGTGATGAATTTGTATAATGAATTGTACATATGAGAGAATATATCAGATATTAAGATATGATGTAAAACTCATCATTTTTAATATTCATTATGATTGTTAGTTGGGAAATTTTTATTTATAACTCGTATTATTCAATTCTAGAACCCATGTACATTATCTTGCATCGAGATGGTATACGTATTATTTCAGATGTATTCAAGTATTGAAACGTATCAGCGTTGACCCAAAATAGTGTATACGATAGATCGCTCATTCTATGACCATTGATCCGAACTATTGGATGGTAAACTCATTCTGATAATTTGGTCACTAGAACTGGGACGTTATATTCTTCTTAGGGCATCAATATTTGTGCATGTATACATGGAACACTGTTGAATTCTTTCAAAGTCTTGATAACTTTTAGCTTAATCTATAGATAACAAGTTATATTCAGTGCATCACAATTAAATATGATTACCTAACTAAAGGATTTTAATATTAAATCAGATATTTAAAATTGGAATTTTTTAATTTGGATCGGTTTTAAACTTATTTACACAATTAGAACACTTTACAAACTTATTACAAAAAAGACACTTTTGACCAGCTCAGCGCCACGTTGGTCAAAAGTGCACTGGCAGCATTTCAAATGCCGCCAGTACTTTGTTTTTAATTTTACATTGGCTCCTTTTCAAAAGAAGCCAATGTAAAAGGATAAATAATATAAAACTTGTACAGGCGGCATTTCAAATGCTGCCTTTTTGGCATTTCAAATGCTGAAATGCCGCCTTTTTTTAACTTTTACATTGGCTCCTTTTGAAAAGGAGCCAATATAAAAGTAAAAAAAGTGTACATGCGGCATTTGAAATGCCGGCTATATTTTTTTTAACTTTTACATTGACTCCTTTCGAAAAGGAGCTAATGTAAAATTAAAAGAAAAAAGTACCAATGACATTTGAAATGCCGCTAATACACTTTTGGCCAGTGTGGCGCTGAGCTGGTTAAAAGTGGCATATTTTTGTAATAAGTTTGTGAACTGGCCTATAAGTGTAATATATTTATAAAAGTGGCCTAAATCGACAAAAATCCTCTTTTTTGCATTTTCACTCTCAACCTATTTACATATCCCTTCACTCTAATCAAATTATTATCTCAACGTAAAAGACAAAATAGGCAACTTCTATTTAAAGTCACAAAAATGCTTAGTTGGCCCTCCTATTTAAAAAAAATAAGACAAAAATACCCTCCTCTTCTTTTTACCATTCTCTTCTTTTTTACTCAGCATCACTTTTTACTTCTCCTTCTAAACCCTAAAACCCTACCCATTGAATCTAGCTTTTCAAAAAATTTCTTCGTAGTGATGGAGTTCGACGATTTCATGGGCAGTGCAGAATTTATAAATGTAGTAAGCGTTCAAATCCACGCTTCTTAATTTTTCTGAAATTAATGACGTCACAGAAGTGCCACTGCATGGTTGTTTCACACAACCGCGCACACCCAATGCGTGGTTGTGTGAAACGACCATGCAGTTGCATTTCGTGGTTCGTGAGGACTACAACGCATTTCTCCGTGTGGTTGTTTCACAGTACCCCATACTTATATTGCATGGTGTTTTTTTCGTTTTTTATTATATTTTTTTATATGTGAGTTAGGATTTTACCACTATTGCTCCTCCTCCTACCGCCGCGTTGTTCTACTACGTTATTTCGGTGCCACTGATCCTCCTCCTCCACCCGCGCTTCACCCCCTAGGATTTTAGAGCGTGCGTGTGTGGGTTAGGTTTTTTTTATTACTGCGTGAAGTAGGAGAAAATAAGGAGTATTGGAAAAACTGAAAATAAGGGAGTAGAACTCAACAAAATAGAGAGTATACTTTTTTTTTCAAGGTGAGGAGGGAAACTCAGCATTTTTTGAGTTTAAATAGAGTTAGCCGAAAAAGTAACATCGTTATGTATTCTCTTCTCTTTATTCCTTCCATGCTTCATCTTCCATACATCTCCTCCCTTTATTTCTTTGTTTTCTTTCACAAAAATATTTTTCCTCCCCAAGAAATTAAATTGTGCCAATTACTCGCTTTCTGTTCCAGTTATATCTGCGTAGGCCTATCAATGGTACGGGTTTTGACCTGAGCCCGGCACGAACCCACCTCGAACTTGCCCTATTAATATGAGTATGAGTTTTTCCTTTTACTACCAAAGCCGGACTCAAGTCCGATCTGGTTACCATTAAGGTCGGGTACGGTTTCATCAAAACCCAGCCCGGTTAGAGCTCGACCTGACTATTAGCTTTCTGTCGTATCAAAACATGAGTGTGTATGTTATTTGTTTACCATTTTATTTGTTTACGTGTATATGTTTTTGCATACTTTTGTTGTGAACTTGACTACATCACTATCCAATTTATATGTTAACATTGTTTGTATACAAGTTTTACCAAAGTTGCAATATTAAAAGATGGTTTTGACATAAATATTATGAGTTAGATATACGAGTATTACACAATGGGCTTAAAATATCCGACGGACCGGGCTCGGGTATTGATTTGAAATATCCTACGGGTTCGGGCCGGGTTCGGGCCGGGCTCGGGTTTTAATTATTGTAATCGGACTCGGGTCTGGGTTTTATGATACCGGGACCGAACCCAGGCCATTTACAGGCCTATCCATGTCTGCGTGTGTCACATTATTAAACTTGAAATTGCTACCTCACACAATTGATTATATTAGTGGATAGTAGTTGAGATTTCTTTGTCTATTTTTAAAAGGATAGTCATTCCTATCCTAACAAGTCAGATCTGAAATTTCCGCTTGAGAGGAAGGCTCTCAATCATTATTTTATTTTGTACTAGCTTGCACTTCAGTTCATGTTACTAGATTTTGCGTCCATTTTGGTTTTTCTCATGCTTTAATATCATTTTCAATCTAAGAATAAGGATTTAATAACACTTTAGGCTAATGTTTTCGCTAGAGTTTGGTGAATTACATAACCAACAGCTAAGTATAAGAAATACTAAAATCAATATGCATGAATAAATGACATTGGAAGTTGTTATGGTATATCTCCAATATTTAGACATGATAAATTACTTTTAATAAACAATTTGTTCAGTCCCCTTTCTGAAAAATATCTGGATCATAGTAGCTTTCTAATATTTGATAGAAATTAAATTGACAAAGCTAAATAAAAAATGAAGGTTCAAGTTGCTTTGGTATATTTTTAGCATTAGAGAATAACCAGCAATGCCTTATTTAGTGGAAAAAATGAACTGAATTAGCCACCACGCAATCACATATGACTTGTTTAGTTGGTCGTGGCTAGTTTTTGATGGTTTCGTAGCTAGTGAACTAAACAGGGAACTGATTGCTAAAATGGCGTAGACTTTGCCGTTTAACATTTTAAAATGGTGAAAAATTTGTCGTTTTAAATAAAATGACGAAGACTACGTCGTTGTATTTTTTAAACAGCAAATTCTACTTGGTTTTATTTCCTCCAACGTTCAACCCTAAATGACTAGTTTCTAACGGCCATCTTCTTCCCAACCGCATATATACTTTACCATCTCTTCTTACATCCCCATACCAAACTTCTTTACTTCCTTCCTCTTTACTACAAAATCATGTATTCTTCCAGTAAAAGAACAAGCAAAAAAATGTAAGCAAAAAATCCAATAACGCTCTTTAAAATCAACCATTTAATTTATCATACCATTCTGCTTATTTTTCCAACGTTTGTCCTCCCAACCAACATCAAATACTTCTACTGCAACATGAGCATGGTTATACGTCATGTCAAAATATGCACTATAGTTAACCTTACCTTCTCCACATTCCATTCAGCATCCCTTACCACCCGCAACCTTACTATCATTCTACCGCAACCTTACTATCATTCTACCGCAAGCATACTATCATTCTACCACAACCTTACTATCATTCTACCGCACCTCAATCTTATTGTCACCACTGCTCGCCATGCATCAAGTTGGCACATACAAAGATCATTCATCCTATATGTCTTTGATGATGCAAAGTGATTAAAACAACAAAAGCATCATTTTAGTACGCAATAGTTAGATACTTATGACCGAGTGGCCATGCGAAATATAGCAAGGTAGGTTTTATATGCTCGTAATACCCCTGTCCATGTTGAAGTTAGAAGCAATTTCGAAGAATAAGATGATCAAGAGGCGAAGGGGGAAAATGTTGAAGAATGCAATGATGAAGCTATTGAAGAAACATGAGTGTTTCAAACCTCGGAGTACAACAAAATGAAAAAGAAGTGGAAACCGTTGAACGTTATATTTGTAGGACTTCGTAGGGAATCAACTTCAGTTGGATTTGGTGCTGGAATTGAGGAGATTGAAGTGAAACCGCTGGAGCTGATATAGAAGCAAGTTAAATTTACTCCACAATAGTACGTATCGCTTGCTAAATCTTGGGTAAGAATTTCAAATGATAGCATCACGGGAACAACGTGAAAGGTGGATTTTGTTGGCAAAAGGTTGCCAACTTCTACAATATGCTAGAGCCAATAAAGAGGACTTGAGCTTCTTTGAGAGGAGATTATCGGGTAATTAACCCTGCATGCCAAAACTACTTGGCAATACTAACTAAACTTGAAACTAGGCAATAAGGCGATGTTGCCCCTTATGACGTTGTAAGTTTGACACAACTTTCATATATAATTTTCAAATTGTGTAGTTTATTCATACATTTTTGGTTTTGTTAAACAGATAGAAGAAGCACATAAGGCTTACCAATATCAATATGGCCATCCATTTAAATTTCAAGAGTTCTTTGACCTTCTTTCCTCTCTCTCCCGAAATGGAAGAATCCAAATAACTCCATGTTTGCATGGCAGAACAAGGCAAGAAAACTACTCCGATTCTAGTCCAGGGAGCGACTCTAGTTCGTAAGAAAGATTGTAATTGTTTGGAAATGCCAATGGTTGTCCATTTGGGAGAAACAAATCAATTCAATTTGAGCACCAAAATGCATATTTTGTGAGATTCTTAGAGACTCAAGAAAAATTTATTGGTGAAACAAGAGAGAGTAAAAAAACCATATAGAACAACGGATGCAATCAAATACAGAATTTCAGCAAATTCTTATGCAAGATCGCAAGTTTAAGCATTAGGCCAAGCATGAAAGAAAGCTCTGATTAGGGGGAAAAGCTTGATTAAACTTATGGCTTGTAATTTTAGCAAACTTTCTCCTTTACAACAAGAACTAGTCACTGTTCGTCGACGGAAATTCTATCGGATTTGAAAACCGTCGAACGAATTTTGAAATAAAATAACCGCAAGCGCACGGCGTACACTTGTAGTACGTGGCGAATACGGGTCGATCCGCAGGGAATTGATGATTTTAAAATTCTATTCAATCAAATTAACCAAAGTTGAAAGTGTGATTAGCTAAAAATGTAGAAAAATGAGCAAAAGAAAATTGATAGAAAAATGAGAGTTAAATGACAATTTAGAGATAAATCCACTCTCTAGATCATATAATTCAACAATTAATGAAATTATGATCTCTTTTTTTGGTCATAAGTGAGTTTAAATGATGTGTTTATCATAAGTATGGCTTATTTGTGCTATTAATTAGCTCAACATAAGCCATCAAACTATAACACACCCCTTAAATCACTTACCAACTCTCATGAAAACAACAACAAAGTTGAAAATGAAATCTATTTTAAGCATGACCTATTAACTATTGTTTAGAAATATAGGCCATCAAATTTTAATTTCACATTCACTTCATTACCATCATCATATGTAGATGAAGAGGTAATTATTGTTTGTGATTGTTTAAGCATAGCCTATTTGTTATGAACAACATAGACTATCAAATTCAACATGAAACAATAAATCACATCAACATTCCTTTAAGCACAAAAGAGATCAAAATTATCAAAATGTTGAAGCTACATGATTAGAGGCTTCATTACCCCTAAATTGAAGGGGTTAAGCTCTCATTTTTGTTATCATATGAACAAATGTAACTTGCAACATGAAAGCAAAAAGAAAGCTAAATGAAAGAAAACTATTCTAATTGCATAAAAGAAAATCTACACTACTAGAATGAAAGGAAATGAACATATAATTAAAAGGAAACACTAATTACATTGCATAAAAAAAAGAATTACATAAGAGAAGAAATGGCTAAGTAGCCATGAAAAGAAAGAGAGCTTTGATTTATTTTCTAAGCTAAAAACTAACTAAAAGAGACTAAGAGGAGAGGAGGGTTACATGAAACATAAGGGGATTTTATACATGTGTTAAACCCTAATTCATATTTTTGAGGAATGCCCAAAATACCCTCTTAGGAAGTGTGGAGGCCAAGTAATCATTAGCTTCAAATAATCCTCATTTAAGTGTACATGAAGCCATTAATTCCATAAGCATATGCATTAGCCTCTAATTTGTACATTAAGGTAGGTGGGTAGGTGGGGTCCTCCATTATTTTCACTTTGAATTATTTCCATCTTCATTCTTTTGTATCTTCTTTGTGCATGCATATTCCTTCATGAAACCACTTATAATTGAGTTTAAATTCCTACAAAATAATATAGAAATTTCCAATTAAATTTTCTCAATTTAATATATGCACAAAAATGACTGTTTTGCCCCTATATGAAGATGGATATGTGACAATTTGGAATTAATATGAATTTTGGTTTTAACAAGTTAAAATACCCAATATGATCATTTATTTAATTTAAATAGATTAAATATGGTGGTAAAAATATACACATTTACGTGCACATCAAATACCCCCACACTTATCTTTTTATTCGTCCTCGAATAAAGAAAAAAAAACTAAGATAAATCCGTTTTCGTAGGGAGCACGATTGCATTGAGCGTATGCAACAAGCCGTTAAACCTCTGGGTGTCCCCAGTAGGACGAGTGTTGTCTCGTGAGGGTTTTCAGCGGATACTACCCACAAAATCCAAATGCAGGATGAAAATATTTACAAAATGCAAGATTTATTTACAAAGATGTGAATGCAAGTTTTTGAAAATATTTACGAATGAAGGATTTACTTTTAAATTAACACAAATAACTTAAATATAGGTTTGGTCATTATCTTGAAATTTAAGTCATTTACTCGTCAAAATTTCCAACAAAAATTAAGTTATCATAACAAATAGACAATAGTTTAACTCGTTGCTTCAGTTGATAACAAAGTGTAACCATTAAATAGGTCCTTAGTTGATTATCAAAGTTTATTAAAGCGGTATTTCATTTCATTTCAATAACAAATCAAATCAAATAAGTTAAAATAGTGCTTGGATTTCATTTGCTTACTCTCTCCATTTTTTGAAAATTTTATTGATATTTACAATATTTACATATGCCTAACTCAGATAAACTAAGGCCAGATATATTACCCATGCACTGCCTTGCGGACTGATGTGAGGAGAATACAGAGCGTGGCGAGTGAACACACGAGTGTGAACACCTATTGACTGTAGGCGTTATTAAAAAGAATTTTTATATATACACCTAGCTCAGATAAACTGAGGCCAGATATACCGATCGTGCACCGCCTTTCAGGCTTACGTGAGAAAGGTACAGAGCATGGCGAGTGTACACACAAGTGTGTACACATGTCGACCGTATGTGTTAATAGAAAATATTTACATATATACAAATGTTTTGTTTTTTTTTTTGTTCATTTTTTTATATGTTTTTTTTTTCAAATTCTTTTTTTATTTTTTTTTGGAAAGAGAGAGCTTTGCAAAATCATCTTAGCACCACTTAACTTAGAAGACAAAAAAAAATGTTATATCCTTTACTTTAAATTAACCACTTTTTAAAACAAAGATTTTCAATTAGGATATATTTCATAATTATCACATATGAATCTTCCTATATACTGGTTAAACCATTATTATTTGTAATCAAACTTCATTTTTATTTTTGTTAAGACGAATAAATTTTCAAAAATTTCAATTTAATAAACCAAAACCATATATTTATCTTATAGTGTTTCTTTAAAAATAAATCAAAATGCTTAAAAAAATTGTTTTTGGGATTTTTTAAATTTTTTTTTTGAGTTTTTAAAAGAAAAAAAACAAAAATAAATCATGAAAAATTAAAAATGAAGATGAGTCTCCCCCCACACTTGATTTTGACTGTGTCCCCACAGTCAACCCAAGTGGAAGGAGAAAGAAGAAAAATAAAAATAAAAATCCTATATTTACATGAAAGGATGATTATTTACAAGAGATGAGAAAGTATATCGTTAAAAAGTAAATGAAACGGTCTTCCAAAGACCGATTCATTTGTCTCGTCAAGTATACGAGACACAGCTTAAGCTCGAAAAACCAAATCGTAAAAGATTTCGAAGTTGAATGTTGATTTGGAAAAACAAATGTCGTTTTATTAAAAACCATACAAGTTGTTTTAATTTCGATGATTTTTGGGGTAGATATAACGATTGATTGAAATTCAAGTTTATTTTCACCAAATTGAAATTCAAGTTTGTCATTGAAAAATTCTTCAAAATTATTGATTTCAAAATCAAAGTGGTGATTTAAATCCTCCCCATCGAAATTTAACAACTCGTCTTTGAAAAGTCCAAAGAATTCGTGTTCATTAAATTCGTCTTCCTTTGTTGGATTATCAACAACTTCATTGCGTATCTCAAGTTCAAAATCCAAAGTTGTTGTATTCAAATTTTCAGAAAAGGGAAGATCGAAATTTAAATCGAGTTTCTCACCCTCAAAAGAATTGAAATCCAACTCAATTACCGTGTTTTCAACAACTTCGTTAAGATTTTCGTTTTCAATTTCAAAAGTAGTTATTGGAAAATCGTCGATTTGGGTAAAAGATGGATTATTATTTGACTCGTCACACGTTGGAATTTGATTTTGTTTTTCACGTTGTTTCATGTATGTTTCAAACAACGAATTCGTGTGATCATCGTACATTTCGTTCATTTGCTCAACAAAATCCAATTTATAATTATTAACATGAGGATTTTCACTTTGAATTTGTTGAGAACAGAGATTTTCAATCGTAGCGTGGTTAAGATTATTCCCATTGCCAAATTCATTTGAAAAGTTGTTTCCAATTTCATTTTGAGTTTGAAATTCATTTTGGAGTTCGAAATTGAATTGGCATGGGTTATAATCGAAATCGTTTGAATTTTGAAGTGAATTTAAATTTTGATTGTTTTGAAACCATTGATTTGAGTTATCGCATAAATATGAATTACACAACTCATTTATCTCTTGATTTTGTTGTGTAGAGAGTTCGAGTAAAGACGAAATCATTTCAATGCTTTTTTCAAGATTTGAGGGTTGATCATCGTTTTGAAAATTTTGTTGTTCGAAATTCGAATTGTTTATACAAAAGTTGTCGTTAAAATATCCATACGAATTTGGAGTGAAATCATATGGATTATATTGATTTTCACAACTATTGTAAAATTCAAGTGAGTATGGAAATTCGGACATTTTCAAGACTGTTTTTGTTTTTTTTTAAGGGAAAAACTATTTACAAATGAAATATATTTTTCAAAAGGGAAATTGATTTTTGTTTTGTTTTTTTGGTTTTTCAATTTTTTCTTTGTTTTTGAAAAGGTTTTATAATTTTTTTTTTGGATTTTGGTTTTTCTAAATTTTTTTTTTATTTTTGAAATTTCAAAGGAAAAGAATTTAAAATTTTCAAGGGAAAAGGAATATTCACAATTTTTTTAGTTTTGGATTTTTGAATTTTTTTTTTTTTTTTTAAATATGAATGAACTAATGCAACTAAATGAATGCAAGGGTTAATTACAAATGATTTATCCTAAGTTAACCCAAAATTGTATAATCACACTCTGTCTTAAATCAACAAGATAGTTCTCAGCCAGGTAACGGGCAGGAGTTATCGGTGCACCACGAATCACCGTAGCAATGCAGCCGAAGGTTTAAGTACCTTCAGAGGAACAACCACTATAATATTTACGAATCACCGTAATATTTATAAATGGTTATTACTCTGCCGTAGCCTAGACACCAAGAAATTAAATTGTTCAAAGAAGACAACTTGCAAATATACAATTAGAGCTATCGATGTCTAACCGTTATTATTAACAAATTCTAGGATGAAATGCAAAGCAGAAATTAAACGTGTATTAACAATGCAAATATGAATGATTTTTTTGTTTTTTATTTTGATTTTTTTTATATACAAATGCAAATGCAAGCAATCAACAATGCAATAAATTAAAAACAATAAATAGGAGTAAAAAGCAACAAAAGTTATTTATAAGCAAGCAGGCAATTATTATTTTTGGCAAGCATAGCGAAGTAATTATTTTTAGCAACCAGCTCCTTTCCTTTTCTGCTTTTGCAACCTGAAAATAAATACAAGATATATATACAGTTTTTTATATCGAAGAAGAAACTAAAATAAATGAAAAACAAAACAAATTCAAAACAACCCTCGTTTTTTTGGAAGAGACACTTTGTTTTTTTTTTGAAATTTTTTTTTAATTTTTTTTTTGGAAAGGAAACGTAAAAGTACCGTTCTACTTAAAAAAAAAAATTTAATATAAGGATGAAACTTAAGAACAACTTGAAACGAGACAAAACAAATTTACAACTATTTTTTTTTTTTGGATAAAGCAAAACTAACTAAGAACAAATTAAACAAAACAAACAAAGCAAACTCTCTTTTTTTTTTACAAACTAAAACTAAACATTTAAAAAAAAAGAAAACAAACACACACACTCAAGCCTATCAGCCCGGCCCGCTTAAAAACATGCCCACCTATTTCTCCTCTTTTTTTTTACACGAATAAAGAAAAGGAAACTAATCCCACTTTAGAACGCAACTACCTCTTTTATGCTCTTAATCGAAAATCACCAATTTCCTTCGTAAAATCAGAAATTCAAATCGAACCCAAAAAAATAAAAAAATAAAAAAAAGAAATCAGATGATTTGTGGGTCGAAAGGGGGGTTTCGGTGAAGTTGTGGTTGCGTTTTGTTCGAGGCGGAGTTGTTGATTTGATTCGCGATGTGAAGTCACGTGTTTGGATTTGGTGAGACAGTGAACAACAGTAATTGTTTTGGCAGTGGTTAGTTTATGATTGTATGTGGATGTGCTGGGGATGCAGTTGAGTTTGGGTGATGTTTTTAGGGTCGAGGCGGATGCGTTTGTGGTGAAGTTGCAAATTGAGGCAAAGACGGTTTGTAAAGGAAAGTGATTGGCCGCCATGAGGATGTTGGGTTGAGGTTGGTTGGCGATTTCAAGTTGGTGACAGAAGTTCGAATCCAGTGCGACTGTCGACCTGGGTTGTTCGAGGTGATTGATGTGGTTCGAATTAGTGGTGGATGAAGTATAGTTGAATTGAAGTTGTGGATCAGGATTTGATGGTCGCGACTGTTTGTGATTTTGTGTTATCCAAGCAAGTATGTGTAATTAAAGTGGTTTTTGTCTTGTTTGGTTTTTGGGATTTCGGTGTTGGTATTTGTTCTAATCTGTTGCGGGTATCGGGTGGTCACGGTTGGTGTTTGTGCACTGAAGTGATGAATGTGTGGAAGTATGGTGCAGTTTGGTTATAGAGGGGGTTGGTCTGCTGTGATGTATGTTTGTCTGGTAGGTGGTGATTGCAGCGAGATTGAATGAATTGACAATATGTGAATATAGTCAGCGAAATGATGGATTGATGGGGTGGTAGCAGAGCAGTTTTGAAATGCACAGTCTTGATGAAACTGTCAGGCAAGGTCAGATGAAGGGCAGAGGGAGATGAAACTGTTCAACAGTGATGGCAGCAAATTGTTTGGGTGTGGGATGTTGTATATATGTAAATGGTTGGCTGTCAGGCAGAAGTTAGTTGTTGCAGTGGTCAAGTTGGAGGGTGAATGTGTGTTGATGTTTTTTGCAGCAGAGAGGATGGTGATTGAGTAGTGTTTGTAGGCAATTGAGTGGTGGTTTTGCTGTAGGATGGTGCAAGTGTGGTATAAGTTTGGAGTACAAAGCAAGTAGGGGTTGTATGACTGTTGTTGTATGGGATGAAGTGTGACTGTTGGTAGTGGAGTTGTATATGGTGGAGGGGAATGGTGGAGCTGTAACTGCTTTGTGCAGTTGTGTGCGGATGGTTCTGAAGTTGACAGTTTGGAGATGGACAGTATTGGTGGAGGAACAGTAAGAAAGTTGATGGTTGTAGTTTTGGTAGGAAATGCGAATGTGTTATGGCAACTGTTGTCCAATGGAGGGGTAGTTGACAGGTGATTTTGAACAAGGGTAGGAAAATTGATGTCGAAGTAGAGAAGTAGTGGTGAAGGCTAGTGTATGACAGTGGGGAGGAGGTTGAGCAGTGCAGTGATTTGTATATGAAGGCTGGTTGACTGTAGAAGTGCACAGACAGTGCACAGAAAATGCACAGTTTAAAAAAAAAGAAAAAAAAATAAATTGTAATTGCAAGTTGTACCAGTCTTGTACAAATATAAAAAAAATTGTAAAATGAAAGTGAAAAATTTTGTTCTTTAAATTTTTGTGTATGTTTTTTTTTTAATATGATATGCAAATACAAATGGAAATAGATAGACAAGAAACAAGCGCACAAAAATCACACCAACAATTTTTTTTTAGCAATACACACAAAAAATGAAAACACACTAAAATCAAACGAAAAATAATTCGAAGAATAGAAAAATAAAATCAAAACAATTCTCCGGCAACGGCGCCAAAAACTTGTTCGTCGACGGAAATTCTATCGGATTAGAAAACCATCGAACGAATTTTGAAATAAAATAACCGCAAGCGCATGGCGTACACTTGTAGTACGTTGCGAATACGGGTCGATCCGCAGGGAATTGATGATTTTAAAATTTTATTCAATCAAATTAACCAAAGTTGAAAGTGTGATTAGCTAAAAATGTAGAAAAATGAGCAAAAGAAAATTGATAGAAAAATGAGAGTTAAATGACAATTTAGAGATAAATCCACTCTCTAGATCATATAATTCAACAATTAATGAAATTATGATCTCTTTTTTTGGTCATAAGTGAGTTTAAATGATGTGTTTATCATAAGTATGGCTTATTTGTGCTATTAATTAACTCAACATAAGCCATCAAACTATAACACACCCCTTAAATCACTTACCAACTCTCATGAAAACAACAACAAAGTTGAAAATGAAATCTATTTTAAGCATGACCTATTAACTATTGTTTAGAAATATAGGCCATCAAATTTAAATTTTACATTCACTTCATTACCATCATCATATGTAGATGAAGAGGTAATTATTGTTTGTGATTGTTTAAGCATAGCCTATTTGTTATGAACAACATAGACTATCAAATTCAACATGAAACAATAAATCACATCAACATTCCTTTAAGCACAAAAGAGATCAAAATTATCAAAATGTTGAAGCTACATGATTAGAGGCTTCATTACCCCTAAATTGAAGGGGTTAAGCTCTCATTTTTGTTATCATATGAACAAATGTAACTTGCAACATGAAAGCAAAAAAGAAAGCAAAATGAAAGCTAAATGAAAGAAAACTATTCTAATTGCATAAAAGAAAATCTACACTACTAGCATGAAAGGAAATGAACATATAATTAAAAGGAAACACTAATTACATTGCATAAAAAAAAGAATTACATAAGAGAAGAAATGGCTAAGTAGCCATGAAAAGAAAGATAGCTTTGATTTATTTTCTAAGCTAAAAACTAACTAAAAGAGACTAAGAGGAGAGGAGGGTTACATGAAACATAAGGGGATTTTATACATGTGTTAAACCCTAATTCATATTTTTGGGGAATGCCCAAAATACCCTCTTAGGAAGTGTGGAGACCAAGTAATCATTAGCTTCAAATAATCCTCATTTAAGTGTACATGAAGCCATTAATTCCATAAGCATGTGCATTAGCCTTTAATTTGTACATTAAGGAAGGTGGGTAGGTGGGGTCCTCCATTATCTTCACTTTGAATTATTTCCATCTTCATTCTTTTGTATCTTCTTTGTGCATGCATATTCCTTCATGAAACCACTTATAATTGAGTTTAAATTCCTACAAAATAATATAGAAATTTCCAATTAAATTTTCTCAATTTAATATATGCACAAAAATGACCGTTTTGACCCTATATGAAGATGGATATGTGACAATTTGGAATTAATATGAATTTTGGTTTTAACAAGTTAAAATACCCAATATGATCATTTATTTAATTTAAATAGATTAAATATGGTGGTAAAAATATACACATTTACGTGCACATCAGTTACTGAAGAACTCGAATCGTATGAGAGAGAGAGAGGAAGTGGAAGCAGAAGTGGTACTTCTAGGGATGGATATTAAGTATAAATTGTAGTTATTTAATGTTTATTTTATCAATTATGTTTTGTATGGTCAATGTGTTTAGACCGAGTCTGTTCTTCTATTGTATGATTTTTAGTTCAAACTAAGTAGCATTATTTGACAAAATTTGTTTTATTAGTGTTATCCAGCCTTTTGACCGGGTCATATTCAAATGAATTGAACTTATCAAGTAGGAATCCAAAACTATAACTACTATCAAGAGATAAGGTTGCCAACATGGAAATAACCTCTCAAAGTGGTCCATGCACTATACTGCTTCAAGTATCAGAACTGGAGTCCAACATTCGAGTAAAGTTATGGATCGGTATCCATGCTTATGGATCGGTACTAATCCATGCTTATAGATTGGTACCAATCCCTACTTTTTGACCAACGCCACTTCAAATCCACATAAAAAAGCCTAGAAACCAATTACAGTCAAGATCATAAGATAACAATAAGGCCATTCCAAAAGTTCCAAAGCACCATCCATCAAAGTGATGGATCGATACCGATTCATCCCTACGGATCGGTAAACCAATCCGTAAAATCTCCCCAGAAAAACACCAACTTCCTCCCATTACCACATCTTGATGCCAAAAGCTTATTCTAAGCTTCTTAGATCGATCACACATCATTTGCTATCGAACGCCTCAGGCACTTAAAATCAACAACTTTATCCCGCCACTGATCCATCACTGGGACTCAGAATCAAGCTCATAGCAATGCAAACAAGTTTGAAATCACAAAGCTAATGGCATATCGCTTCATCCCAAAATGGCAAGAAGGATCCATGAGATAATCTTATGGATCGATACCGATCCATGACTATGGATCGATACCGATCCATAACTTCCTTCAGACATGGCCATGTTTTCTTGAGATCAACCATTGGTAGATAATGGAGATCGTGGAGGAGGACGTGGTGGAGCATTTCTCGCCAACCTAGAGCTATAAATAGGAGGCTAGGGGCTCATTTTTGGAGATCCTTTTGATTTCTTAAAATTGTTACATATTTCCTTGTAATCACCCATGGAGTGGTACCGAACAATAAGAACCGTACTTGTAAACAGCCACCAAATCAGCAACAAAGCTAAGTGGACGTAGGCGACGATTAGCCGAACCACTATAAAACTTTTTGTATCTTGCTTTTGCTTGATTTTATTTAATTTCTTTAATTTTCTTCTTTTCTAAAATCTATTATGTGTTTGAGCTATTTTTTAGTTCAAACATTTTGATGCTTTCACTAAGAAATACTTGAATTTGCTGATTTAAGACTTGGAAAAGTTCATAATGATAAGATACTGCTGGAGGAAATCAACAAGTGGGCAGTTAGGAGGTGTACTCAGGATCCAACCCCCATCCATTTACATAACCAGGGATGAGATGGAAATGATGATGATGAAGATGTATAACACAATGATAGCCCATCAGGAAGAGATATTGGAAGGATTCTTTAAAAGGTTAGGAATAGGTAGAGTTGATGTAGACCAAAACCAGAGGCTAGATTGAATTCCCCTATAAATGAAGTGGAGCAAAACAGGCGATCCTCGGAAAAATGCCATGGATCAGTACCGATCCCCGGCACGGGTCGATCCCGATCCCCAATAACTTGATGACATGGCTGATGTAAATCGAGGACTTGGAGATGCTCATGGGAGGGATGCTGTTGAACAATAGAACTTGAATCAGAATGTAGAAGCACGACAAAAGGAGAACGTGCTGAAATTTCCGCATAGGAACGGGGGGCATAACGAAGATGTGGAATAGAGACTTCCATTAAACGACGACGACGGAATTGCTGAGATAGTAAGATGAGCTATGAGGGACAGACTACCTAACTAGAGCCTGGAGGATGTGAACATGAGTCTATCAACTCAGAACATTCGGTACGCTAGGAATTTGCCTGATTTCAAGCTGTCGACATTATAGACGTATGATGGAAAGATGGATCCAACTGTTCATTTGATAAGTACATCCAGCACATAGAACAGTTGGTGCGTCTAAGGAAGTGATGGGACAGTGTTTCCCTTTGTACCAGATAGATTTAGCAGTGTTATGGTGGTGCTTTCACTGAAAAACAATTGAATTTACTGATTTGAGACTTGAAAATGTTTAAAATGACAAGACAATCTGCTAGAAAACCTACAGTTAGAGGAAATCAACAAGGGGGCTGTCAGGAGGTTTCCTCAGGATCCAACCCCCATCCATTTACATAACCAGGGATGAGATGGAAACGATGGTGATGGAGCTGTAGAACAAAATGATAGCCCGCTAGGAAGAGATGATGAAAGGATTCTTCAAAAGGATAGGAACAGTCGGAGTCACTGCAGACCAAAACCAGAGACCGGAGGCCAGATTGAATGCCCTTAGGAACAAAGTGGAGAAAAACGGGGTGATCCCCAGACAAATGCCATGGATCGATATTGATCCCCGAGCACGGTCGGTATTGATCCCCAGAAACTTAGGGGTATGGACGATGTGAATCCAGGACTTAAGATGCTCATGTGAGGGATGTTGTTGAACAACAGAACTTGAATTAAAATGCAAAAGCATGACCAAAGGAGAACGTGATCGAATTTCCCCATAGGAAAGGGGAGCATAACGAAGATGTGGAACAGAGACTTCCGTTAAACGACGATGGCAGAATTACTAAGATAGTGAATGAGCTATAAAGGGGGGACGGCCTAATCGGAGCTTGTAGGATGTGAAAAGGAGCCCATTCACTCCGAACATTCGATAATCTCGGAATCCACCTGATTTCAAGCTGCCGATGTTGGAGACATATGATGGAAACACGAATCCAACAGTTCATTTCATGAGGTACGTCCGGCACATGGAAGTGTTCGGTGCGTCAGAGGAAGTGATGGGACGGTGTTTCCGTTTGTACCTTACAGATTTAGCAACGTTATGGTGGTGTTTTTATTGAGAAAAACTCGAATTCGCTGATTTGAAACTTGGAAAGGTTCTAAATGACAAGACACTCTACTAAAAAAACTACTGTTGGAGGAAATCAACAAGGGGCAGTCAGGAGGTGTCCTAAGGATCCAAACCCTCATCCATTTACATAACCAGGGATGAGATGGAAAGGATGATGATAGAGATGCAGAATAGAATGATAGCCCGCCAAGAAGAAATGATGGAAGGATTCTTCGAAAGGATAGGAACAACCGGAGTTGCTGCAGCCAAAACCAGAGACTAAAGGCTAGAACGAATGCCCCTGGAAATGAAGTAGAGCAAGACGGGGTGATCCCTGGACAAATGCCATGGATCGGTACCGATCCCCAAGCATGGGTCGGTACTGATCCCTAAGAACTTGGAGGCATGGCCGGTGTGAATCCAGAACTTGGAGATGCTCATGTAAGGGATGCTGTTGAACAACAGAACTTGAATCAGAATGCAAAAGCACGACCAAATGGGTACGTGTTTGAATTTCCCTATAGGAACGGGAGGTATAATTAAGATGTGGAACAGATACTTTCTAAACGATGACGATAGAATTTTTGAGATAGTGAGACGAGCTATGATGGGGGACTAGCTAACCAAATCTTAGAGGATGGGAACAAGAGTCATTCACTCTGAACATTCGGTACGCTAGGAATCCGCCTGATTTCAAGCTGTCGACCTTAGAGACGTATGATGGAATGACAGATCCAACCGTTCATTTAATGAGGTACATAAGGCATATGGAAGTGTTGGGTGTGTCTTAGGAAGTAATGGGATAGTGTTTCCCTTTATCCCTGACAGATTTAGCAGCGTTATGATTTAGACAATTGGAGAACGACTCTATTAGCATATGGGCTGAATTGGTAAATAAATTCTTAAAACAGTTTCGGGTCTATATTTCATGACCCAAGAATGTAATGACACTATCGAGTGTGAAGCAGAGGGCTGGAGAGACCCTAAGGAGTTTTTTTATGAGATCCAATGCGGCTGTTGTCGCAGTTAATAAGCTAGACCCATCAATGGTTTTGATGGCGGCAGTTTCAAGAATAGCCAGTAAGATAGATTTCAAGGTTGCTTTGGAACGGGATCCTCCGATGGATTTGTAGCATTTTATCATGAGGCAGAGAGATACCTGGGTTAAAAGGAAGTTGAGGCTGAGAGGATGAAAGTCAATGCTGTGGATGGTGGAGGACCATCTGAAACAGGATCTGGTAAGGACAAAAGAAAACAAAAGATGGATAATGGCTTTGGAGGATCAAAGCAGCAAAGAAGAGAACCAAAATTATCTTCTTAAACGAATTTGAATGAAATCCCAGAGCAGATTTACCTTGATACCAAGGGACAGGTCCCCTATCGAAAACCAATGAGGAGAGAGCCCGTTGATCGTCAGAGGAAGTTAGGAAAGTACTGCTTGTTCCACGAGCTTGACGTGCATAATACAAATGATTGCGGCCACTTTCACGATTTGATCGAGGAATAGGTCAGTAGCAACCAATTATAGTAGTATGTGAGAAACTGTGCTATAGTGGTGGAATAGGAGCAAACATCATCTGCAATAGATGAAAACAGCCTTGGATCAAGGTCAAGGATATTCATCTCGTGATTGGGATGATGGGAAGCCAGGTTCGGTTCTCGCACTTTATTCTTATGTTCAATAAACAATGTAATATTACAGTCAAGCCACTTACTCGTGTATGGCACCTCAATTAGTCTCTACGCATGCTCTAAACTATATGCTAGGCTGTAACGCCCGGTGAGGCGGTCATCATGATGTTTGACTTAGTGTTTGTTGATGTTTGGATTTGAACCCTATAAATGAATTTGTTATTTTTGAAATCCACTTGAATGTGATGATCGATCTTGATTGTGGTAGTCCCATCTGAAGATACAGGGTGATGACCACAAGGTACAAGTCCCCTTGCCGGAGAGAAAATGGATTAGACTTTCATGAAAAGTAAGTCACCTCATCGGAGTGTGAGCGGATGGGCTTACTTGGTCGCTGAATCCCTTCATCGGAGAGTGAGTGGATTGGGCCCAACGAGGATCTAGAGAGACCATGGATTTACCTATCGGCCATAAACTCAAATAACGATCCGGAGAGATCGTAGACTTAACTATCGGCTCAAAATAGCCACAAACTCGATTAATGATTTGGAGAGATCGTAGACTTAACTATCGGCCCAGAACGGCCACGAACTCAATTAACGATCTGTAGAGATCGTAGACGTAACTATCGGCCTTGAATGGCCACAAATCCAATTAACGATCCAAAAAAATCGTGGATTTGACTATCGGCCTGGATATGCCACGGGTTTCAACTAACAATCCGGAGAGATCGAGATTTCAACTAGCAATCTTAAGAGATCGAGCTTCAGACTAATGACCCAGAGTGATCGGGAATTGAATCGGTCATCGAATGCATGACTCGAAGAAATTGAGATGCGTACCTTGGCTTTGAATACCAACTGAACTTGAAGCAATTCAGTAGCGATTATCGAACCGAGTCATTGATTTCAACATGTAACTATCAACCCCCGGATGAACATGGGATGATCCTGATTTGAGTCGTGACCCATGACTTACCGATTCCAGAAGAATGCAGAATCATTGTCTATAACTGACACTCAAGCAAGGTTTCGAATCCTTAGGCTATCATGGTCTGGAACAATCTTTGATTTATAGGTGAATCCAAAGGAACAAGATGATTCACCACAGCTCCATTGGAGGATAACTAGAAAACTCAACTATTAACATTTAATCGACTTTGACACTTGTTCTCAATTCAAAGTACAAATTGTTAAAATAAGATGTGCTTTGGAGGGCAAGTGTTATCTAGCCTTTTGATCAGGCCATATTCAAACGAATTGAACCTATCAAGAAGGAATCCAAAACGATAACTGATAAATTTGGATGACAAACAGAGTCAAGAGATAAGGTTGCCAACATGCAAACAACCTCCCAAAGTGGTCCATGCACCATACTGCTTCAAGTACCAGAACCGAAGTCCAACATTCGAGCAAAGTTATGGATTGGTATCAATCCATGCCTATGGATTGATACCATCCCATGCCTATATATCGGTATCAAGCCCCACTTTTTTCCCAACACCACTTCAAATCCACACAAACAATCCTAGAAACCAACTAAAATCAAGATCATAAGATACCAATATGGCCACTCCAAAAGTTCCAAAGCACCATCCATCAAAGTGATGGATCGGTACCGATCCATCTCTATGGATAAGTACCGATCCATAAAATCTCCCTAAAAAAACTCCAACTTCCTCCTGCTACCACTTCTTGATGCCAAAAGCTTTTTCCAAGCTCCATAGATCGATCACACATCATTCGCTATTGAACGCCTCAGGCAATTGAAATCAGCAACTTCATCCCTCCATCGATCCATCAGTTGGACTCAAAAACAAACTCATAGCAATACAAACAAGTTTGGAATCACAAAGCTAACGACATATTGCTTCATACCAAAGTGGCAAGAAGGATCCATGAGACAATCTTATAGTTTGGTATCGATCCATGCCTATGGATCGGTACCGATCCGTGGCTGCCTGCTGGCATGGCCATGTTTTCTTGAGATCAACCGCCGTTAGACAATGGAGATCATGGAGGAGGACGTAGTGGAGTATTTTCCGCCAACCTATGCTATAAAGAAGAGGCTAGAAGCTTATTTTTAGGGATCTTTATTACTTCCTTGCAATTATTACACATTTCCTTGTAATCACCGATGGAGTGGTACTGAACCATAAGAAGCGTACTTGTAAACAGTCACCAAATCAGCAACAAAGCTAAGTGGGCGTAGGCAACGATTAGCCGAACCACTATAAAACTTTTGTGTTTTGCTTTTGCATGTTTTTATTTATTTTCTTCAGTTTTCTTCTCTTCTAAAATATATTGGGTGTTTGGGCCATTTTTTGATTCAAACAATTACACTACAAGAACAATGGTTATTTCCGACGTCAACTAGCCGTCGGCGGCCGTCGGTAGGCCGTCGGCGGCCGTCGGAAACCGTAAAAAGCGCCGTCGGTATAAGAATCTCATTTCAAAACGAATTCCGACGACCCCAACACCAAATTTTCGATGACCTCCAATGGTACTCTGTGACCATTTCCGACAGCCATTTTGGCCACGTGACAAACCTTAATAACCAAATAGCCGTCCGAGGCCATCGGAAACTGTCGGAATTTGCCGTAGAACGCTGTTGGTAGTCGTTGCAAGGTCATGGCCTATAAGCCGTCGGTAGCCGTTAGTAGCCGTCGGAATTCTGGATGTTTTTTTCTTCTGAATTTGAGCCTACTGCCTTCCAGCCACTACACATCCATCAATACACATAACAGCTCCTTTTCGAGCATATATAAACCACTAAGCATATAAATAACCATACATAATATTTCATCCAAAAAATCCATATCCAAATCCGACATAATCTAAAAAATAAAAAATCAACATTCAAATCCACATAAAATAATATACAATCCATCAAAATGTATCAAACACATCCTCACCCACTCGAAGCGCATAAATATAGACAAAAAACATAACAGAACATACCTAGCATCACTCATCATCCCCTATACAACCACCCGACAAAGGAAGCCTCCTATGCTGCTTCATATACTCCGCCAAATGTTGGTTCAGCTACTCCATCTGCGCAACACGACGGCGATCATGGTCTCACAGCTCGGCGATCTCGGCTCATAGCTCTGCAATTTCTTCTTTGTCTTGAGCCATCTTATATGCCTTCTGTGATGTCCTAGCCTGCGAAAAAAAAAATTGTTGTACTGCCTCTAACATCATAAACATAATTTACATAACTTTAATTAAAAAATATGCAATATTTGAATTTAGCTTATTTTCTGAAATCACCACTTGGTTCCCAAATTCATAGCGCCTGCTACGGGATGGTGGATCCATGACAGACTCGAAAATAATGTCCTCCTCATCAGCTGTCAACTCATCCCGTCATGTCTCAGCCAGCAGCTGTGCCCGTGCTTCTTGGAACTTTTGTTGTAATACAAAATACAAAATAAAATTTAGTAGACTAATCGCTATACTAATTAACAAAAAGTTGAAATGGTCACTGGTATAAATAACACTAATTAATATATCTATAAATGTGTACTTAATTAATTAACTGATAACTTTTAACTTAATTATAATATACTTACATAGGCAGCAGTCACTTTATCACCATGCTCCCATGAGTATATGACTGAGTCCGAATCGTCGGTCTTCTTCAGGACATGAGTATAAGAAAAAACATCCCAATATGAAACAACACCCCCATGTGCTTTTTCCTGAAATATGAATATATATATATATTATATTGTTTATTAACTATCTATTAACAACTTATAACTTAAAATATAAAAATGTGAATATAAAAATTTACCAAATCCTCGCGATGATGATGGAACAACATGTAACCATCACGAAGTGTTATGGGATTCTTATTTCTGTTTGCGGAGTTCCTATCTGACTCCCTCTGTAAATTTAAATTGGAAATAACATTTTACAGTTCTAAATTATGTATTAAATACACACAAAAATTTAAAGTAATTAATATGTGGTAAACTTACATGGAACTCCTCATTGCCCCACCATGCGACCCAGGCCTCCCATACGCTAGCACTCATCCAGTTTAGTTTTTTTCCCGCTCTTCTCATAGTAGACACTGTATCCCTATAATTTTTGGCACCAGGGAAAGAACATTCTCTTGTAGGTCCACCGAACCCTACACATTGAGAAAATGAAAGTTATACATTTTTATAAATATTCTACAATATATAAAGTGGTCTAGGATCAAATAGAAAATGCAAAAAATAAATTTACACTTACCAGGAAGTCCAGCCAAATGCTCTCTCTGACATTATCCGGTATCTTGCTCCACTTGGGCCAGCAGCAGTCATCCTGCTCATATATGCCTGTCTAGATATAGAGAGGACTGTAGCTGATGGCTCGAGCTCGAAGCCACTGTGTTAAAAAGAAACAAACATTTAATAAAGCAAGACTAATATATAATAGGTTGTACAGAAAATATTGTTAATACTGAAATAAATTTAATACTTACGATCCATCAGCTTTGGCCTACAACCAGACAGTAGGAAGAGCTGCCTCCTGTGATGGGCCACTGCCATCACCAGCTGGAGACGCACCAGTCCCTCTTTGAGATGAAGAGGGAGATCCTGTATGGGAAGAGCTACGTCTACGTAAAAAGACATATATAGTACCCGTTACAGACATATCATATATGAGAAATATATCGTTTAATTATGTGAAACATACATTATGACAGAACATAAAAGGATTATGTGAAACAGATTATGACTAAACATATCATTAGTAGAACACATCATTTTTAATGAGAAAATGTAACATAAATAAACACAGAAATTACCTTCTCCTGATATGCAGATTATTAATCAGTCCTCGTCTTCAGACTCTATTTCGTACTCTATGTTATGTTCCTCTGTAGTATCAAGTGCTTCTATTAATGCATTTGATTCATCGTTTAGAGGTTCAAACTCGGTTTGATCGTCGGTTATTATTATTCCAGTATTTTCCTCGATATCTACTTGATAAGCTTGTTCGTCTGGAACATTATGTCCATCAAATGTAAATCTTACCTTTTTTTAAAAAACAGCCGACCAATCTGCTTTATCTCTTCGTAGAGATGGGTACGGAGTGTAATAAACTTGAAGTGCTTGTTTGGCAAGTATAAAAGAATCGTACATATAATAATGCAAGGTATGCTTTATTTCTATAAGGTTATACTTTGGGTGCACGTTGATTCCAGAACCTGGAACGTTGCTGAACCAGTTGCATTTAAACAAAAAACTTCTTCTGCAGGTCTTGTGAAATATGTCAATTGCAAAACCTAGGTTAACATGCCATAAAAATCATTTACATGATCATTTGGATCATCACTACCTTTAACAAATACACCGGTATTGTTAGTTAATTTTTCAGCACTGTATTCTTTGGTGTTAAATTTATGTCCATTAACGAAGAATATTGGACAGGTCTTGACTTTCCTTTTTGGTCCCAGAGCTAAAAGTTTCAATCCTTTGTCGACCACACAATTTGTCGTGTCGTAAACGTAATTTGGAAACCAAGTAGCGAAATCTTTGTCGATATCGCCAGTTGGATGTTGTGATTCGTAAACACTGCAATTATAGAAGAAATATTGCATTATAATTAACACACACGTGTGCATATGTATATATATGCATACGTAGATGATATAATACATTAAGAAGAATATATGTACATTACCTAACAAATGGTGCAACTTCTGCACAATTGAGAAGAATATATGTGTGTGCTACATGGTAATCTCTATCGTCCAACCATAATTCCACACATTTACTAGCAGGTCGGCCATGTTTTTTAAAAATAGATAAACTCACTTGACAATCATCTTGATCAATGCCTTCATCATTACGTGTAGCACTTTCAAATGATAAGTTCACATGATTACTAAAATAATGAGAGAAAAAATGAAGCTTCTTCTTCGATATATGATTTGCAAATCGAACCTTCGACTCGTGCTTTCTGTCTCACTTTTTTCTTTAGATGATTTAAGTACCTATTAAGAATTATTCCAAAATAAATTTATTTATACATGAATTAAACTAATATTTAACGTACTAAACATTAATACCTCTCGAATGGATACATCCATCCATATTGCAAAGGCCCTCGAAAACGTGCTTCAGATGAAAGATGAACAAGTAAATGCTCCATTACATTAAATAAACCTGGAGAAAATATTTTCTCTAGTTTGCAGAGCAGTATGGGGATTTCTCCCTCAAGTTTACGTAGACGATCAACTTTTAACGTAGTATAACAAAGTTCCTTATAAAACAAACTAAGTTCTGTTACAACCGTCCAAACTTTTATGGGCAACAGTTCTTTAAAAGCAACGGGTAACAAATTTTCCATCATAATATGACAATCGTGGCTTTTCATCCCACTAAGTCTGTTTTTCTTATAGTCGACACATCTATGAATATTGGAAGAAATACCGTTAGGAAATCTTAATCCTTCCTCCCATTTTAAAAGTATTTTAACTTGGTTATTGTCTAGCTCATAGCATTCTTTTGGTTTTTTGTGTCATTTGGCTATGAAGCTTACGGCGATTACATATTGCTTCGATATCGCGTCTTGATTTCAAATCATCCTTCGTCTTCCCCTTAACATTCAAAATTGTATTAAAAACGTTGTCAAACACGTTTCTCTCGTTGTGCATCACGTCAACATTGTGACGAAGTAGTAGATTTTTTCAATATGGTAACTCCCAAAATATACTTTGTTTTTACCAATTATGAATCATTGATTTACCTTGAATTTGAATTTGTTCTCCGGTTTCATGTATCTTTGGAAAATCCTTTATAATTTCATATATATCTTCGCTTGACCAAACCGTTGGTGGTTACAAGGGCTTGTGTCTATTAGCTATAAAGTTTTTTTTGTCTCTTCTAAAAGGATGATTAATATGGAGAAAACACCGATGACAATCAAACCACGAAATTTTCCTTCCATGCGGTAAAGAAAATGCTCGTGTTTTCTCCATGTAATAAGGACAAGCTAGGCGACCAGCCGTACTTCAACCTGAAAGCATTGCATATGCAGGAAAATCGCTAATAATCCACAATAAAGAAGCAAACATACAAAAATTCTTTTTTTTGAGATGTCGTATGTTTCAACTCCTTCGTACCACAATGTTTTCAACTCTTCAATTAACGGCTATAAATAAACATCAATTCCTTATGTCGGATCATCAGGGCCGGGGATGACAATTGTGAGAAACATATATTGAGTTTTCATACACATCCATGGAGGTAAGTTATAAGGTGTAACGATTATAGGCCAAGATGAATATTTAGAACCAAATTGAGAAAATGGTGAAAATCCATCCGTACATAAACCAAGTCTAATATTACGGCTTCCCGCTGCAAAATCGGGATATTTTCGATCAAAATGCTTCCATGCTTCCGATCAGCTGGGTGTGTTAACGTACCTTCTTCCTGTGTTCTAACACTGTGCCATCTCATATGATGCGCGGTTACAGAAGATGCATATAATCTTTGAAGCCTAGGAGTAATAGGTAAATAATGCATACGTTTATACGAGACTTCCTTTCCCTTCTTCTTTCTTGGTTTGTACCTTTCCTGATTACATATTTTACAATCCTAAGATTGATATCTTATTTCCAAAACAACATGCAACAATTTAAACATTTATCTATTTTTTGACACGGTAAACCAAAAGCCAACATAAGTTTTTTTCACTTCATAATGATTTTCGCACATTAAATTATCGGAAGGCATATGTCGCTTCGCAGCTTGCACAACAGCTATAAATCCAGCTTCTGTGAGTTGTATTTAGATTTCATCGCAATGTATTCTGCAGTTACTGATAATTAGGTGCCGCTTGTACAGCCTTCCCAAAGGGGTTTCTTCGTGGAATCCAATAAATCATTAAAAAAATTTGCTCCAATATTTGGTTCTTCTTCAACATTAACATCGTCTTCAACAAATTATGCAGTAGGGAACATTGAACGTGCTGCATCTTCAACCATATGTTCTATGAGATTCGTCATAACAATTTCATTACTCACAACCTCCTCTGACTGTACAGGAATAGGTGCTACAAGTTCTCCGTCACGATCCTATACCAAATAGTTTGGCACGAAACCGTACTGACGTTGTAACAACCCTGATTTTGGAGATTACCTGTAAATATTAAATTATAATGGTGGTTATAATTTAATATTGAGAATTAAAATAAATTGGAGATTTAAATTGTTTATTTTAAATAAACAATGAAATTTTGGAAACAAAATGTGAAAATAAAGTTTTGGAAACTTTATTATGTTTACAAGTTTACAACTCAGATTTCCACTTCTTTGGAATTTGTTTTAGTTAATTTAACAATAAGTATGGTGTAATTAATTACAACAACAAAGTAACAACTATAGCAATAATAACTATAGTGTTAAATCAAACGTTATACTATTTAATGAAACATCACAACGCAGAAAGAAAACGATATATATATAAATCTAACCGGATGAAGAAGGAAATTACGTATGTGGCTTGTCGTAACAATTTCCTTAAGACTTTATTTAAAGTCTCCCAAGATACAACAGACGTGATCTGCTCGAGATCGTGATGTGTATGATCTTCTGTGTGATATGCAAAAGCGCACAGATTGTAGATATTAAGAAACGAAGAGGAAGAAGAGAAAATTTGGAATTAATTGAGTGGGTAAAGTGATCAGGTTTCCTCCTTATTTATAGCCGAATTCCCAGTGGTTACACCCGTTGAGAAAAGTAGCATCCCTTCATTTGCAACGCCAAAAAGCATTACTGTTCGCAACAGTCGCGCCTCTTCGTTTTGCAACGTTCAAAAACTGTTGCTGTTTGCAACAGTCGCGCATCTTCGTTTGCAACGGCCGAAAACTGTTGCTGTTTGCAACAGTCGCACCTCTTCGTTTGCAACGGCCGAAAAAATGTTGCGGTTTGCAACAGTCGCGTCCAATCCAGTAGTCGCTTCATTTTGAATTTAAATAGTAGAAAACTGTTCACTTGTGTACAGCAAAAATATAACACAGTCCACTCTTATTGGACCCGACCCGGTCGGTCGGATGGGCGGCGGCGGCGCGCGCGTGTTAGTCCATGGCCATATAGGTCCTCCCCCTCGCACAAAATTACCTGACCCTAAGGGCCAATATAGGGATTGAGAGTATACTATATAAACCATAAAATGAACATATTTTTGGCGATGTGGGACAAATCTCATTCACCATTTTTTGAGAATTCTAACTGTGGCATCCCGGAATTTTAAGCAATATCAATTTAATAATCTATATTAAATATTAAATTGATTTGATATATAATTGTTAATAGAATATGAATTGAATTAATAATTTTCTTTTAAATGAATATTTAACTGATAAATTATCTTTTAAAGGCTAATAAATTGTTCTCTATTTATTTATATATATATTTGTATAAATGGTAAATAGTTAAAGTCTGTTTAAATTTTAATAGATAAGGATATGCCTTCAAACTCTAATCTTTTAGTAATTTGGAAAATTTGATTAAATTCAATATTTAATAAATAATCAGTTGGCTTTAGAATATACTCAAGATTAAAAGTTAAAATTGTTTAAATGGTTTTAAATTAAATAAAAAGGTTTGTTGTTCTTTTTAGAGTATAGCTTAATAAAATAAGTGATAAAGTGATAAATTCTTTTATGAATTATTTTAATGTAATAATGAGCTTTACCTATAATATAATGTCTATATAAGTAGATTTTTATTATAAATGAAAATTGTTATATATATTTTGAAAGGGGATTTTGGTTTTAAAATTTATGTAAATCTCTAAAATAAATATAATATATAGATAATAAAATATACCTTATGAATATTTAAAGAAAGTAAAATAAAATGATAATGGTGAATTATATATTGATTATTTATCTTTTAAAAATGTACATACCTTCATGTTAGAAATTAGAAATAAATACACTTATGTAGAGATAGAAACAAATATGCAAACTAACATAATACAATGACCATAGCAACTTTAAAACTAAAACTTAAGTTAAATATGTTATACCCTATAGCAAAGACATATGTTCCAGGCATACAAAAAAATCACCTAAGTACGAGATAGATAAAGCAAGTAAATCATAAACAAAGGCAAATAAAATACATTTATAAAATAAGAAGAATGTGCCAAGCTTTGCATATATGTAGCTGTAGGATTTGTTGCAGGCAAGTAAATATTTTTACATTATAGCATTGTACATGAGCAGGCAGTAAAATCATCTCAGTATATACGAATGTAAGTAGGGTAAGTATGCTTAGCATCTAAGTCAAACAAAAATAAACTTGTGTAAGATTTCTTAGTACATAAAAGAATAAAATATGGGTTGTGTAAACTAGATAAGGAGCAAGACATTAAATGTCTTCACCACTAGTACACGAGATATTTAATTCTCAGCCTCTTTTAAAATAAAAATCTCTGGCTTCTTTTGTACTAGTTGGGATTTAAGTGTACAAATGCAACTATCTCATTTTATTTCGTATACAAAAGACTTTGCAAATCCCAGTTTCTAAAAGACTTAAAACAAATACAACCTAAGTAAAAGAACGAATAAAAGAAATGTTCAAACCTGGAAATCAATAAGAAAAACAAAGCATTTCAGTTCAAGCTAGTCCAAACATCTCAGTTTTCAAGTTCAAGCTAGTTCAGATTTTCTGGAATCAACAACAAAAATAATACAAGTTTTCACATGCCTGTTTCAAGCTCTCCTCTTTTCAAACAAAGATCAAACCTTCTGTTTCAAAAGCCTGGTGAGTAAACTTCTAATCTGAAAATTTAAGTAATCTGAAATCTCTGTGCTTATGACTTGTTTGATGTGTATATATATGTGTGTGCAAGTTTCTTGTTAATCTATGACGTGTGCATATCTGTTGTTTTAAATACTTCTCTGTTTTAAGTTTATGAGCAAAACATCTTTGATTCAAAATTCCTTTTCTCCCAATCTACTTATAGAGTGGACTTAGAACCAAAATGGAAATTGTTTGTTATAGTATAAATTTAAGATTGAAATTTTATTCAAGTCAAACAATATAGTAGTATCTCTGTAAATTTAAAAGAACAGACCAAAACTTTAAATTATTCAAATCTCGAATTTCTTAATTTGTGAATCCAGGGATACAAACTGAATTCATATACTAAAATATGATTTTTAAGGTAAAATTTATAATTTTTAGATAAGGGGTTTAAGAGTAGTTCCTAGTTGAACTGAAAATGCTTTTAAATAGATTCCAAGTGATCGAACAATTTTAAAGTGTTGAGTTTTTGTCTGGAGCTTGCTTGGTCATCAATGGAGCTAGGAAAAATGTTAAATGATTTTTTCAATGCAAGAATTGTTGGGATGGAGGAAATATAGGGTTTTGGGTTCGAAAGATTCAAAGGGCTGTTAAGTGTTGATTGCGTCGCCATGGTTGGATCGAGCTATTCGCGATTTTGGGAGATGGTAGGGGAGACCATGGTCGAGTTATGGACGAAGTTTCATCGCTTCAGGTGGTCGGAGCTCAGAGGAAGCGGCGTTGACAGGTTTGGGTGTTGAAGTGGTCGCGAGTTTCCAGGCTTGGGTTGGAATCGAATTTCGAATTCGAATTTAAATGGAGGGATCTGGTGGTAGTGATGATGTTTGGGGATGAACGTCGACGTGTGAACGTCGTCGTGCTTGATCGGAGACGATCGTATTAGCTGTGCACGTGCACGGCGATGCACTGGTGAATGCTGAGCATTTTGGGGTAGCAGGAATGATGGCACTCGAGTTTCTCGAGTAAATGAAGGGGATGGCCGAAGTTTTCTCTGTTCAACTCGAAGTAAAACAGGGGAAGCTCGGGTTATTTGTTAGTGTTGCCAGTTTTTGAAAACCTGGTAGTTTTTAAAGTTTTAAAATTTAAATCTGGGTTTAAATTGGGGCGTAGGGATTTAATTGAGTTTGAATCCAACTTAAAACTGATCCCAGTAAGCTTTGAATCTCAGTTTAAACTAAATAAAGTTTAAAGAAAAATTTAAATTGTTCTAATTTGTTGAATTGTAAAGGAAGTTTAAATTGTAAATGAAGTTTAAACCAAAGGTTTTAAATCTGGTTTCAAATCTGAATCTGAACCCTAGTTTTGCAATAAAAGAATCTTTGGAATGATTAAGTAAATTTTAAATTGATTTGAATTTAAAAATGGAATTGGGGTTTGAATTCTTTTAAGCTTCTATAATAAGGTAAGTAGTTCATTAACTTGTGAAATAAGAGGGTTTAAAATGTTTTAGCTTTGTTAAAGTTAATTTGACTTCATTTCAAATCTTAAGTTTTAAATGAAATTTAAAAGGGAAATTTGAAGTACCGTGTTAATGAAAATTTGATCTTAAATAAGAAAAATGTTTTATCTTTAAATAAAGGTAAATTTAAAGATTTGTAATTAAAAAGTTAATTAAAATAAATAATTAACTAATTTAATTAATTAATGATTAGATTAATTAATTTAGTAATTAGAAGTTAAATTAGTTAATTAAGGCTTAAGATAATTAATTGGTAATAAATAGAAAATTAAGAATCATTAATTAAAAAAGGATTGAATTTAACCTATGATTATTAATTAATAAAGCAAGTAAGAATTTATTAAGTTATATTGGATACTTAATTGATTTCATAATTAAGGATTTATTTATGAGTAGTAAAGATAAAACTAAATTGTAAGTAATAATAAACTTAATTTATTACTTTGGAAAAGTAATTTAAAGAAGTGTTAATAGTTAATGAATGTTATTAACTAGGATGATAAAATAATGAATTAATATGATTAATCTTGATAATTAATTTGATTATTAAATAATTGTGAATTAGTTAAATATAATTACTTATGAAAGTAATTAAGGAATTTATTTCTCATTATAATTAATTAGGTTAAATGTGAATTGTTTAAGTTAATTAATTTAGTTTAACTAATTTAAATAGCCTTTGATGATGTGATGAGTATAATTACTTAAGGAAGTAATTAATTGGGAATGATTTGATAATAAAAGTAATTTGAGTACAATTGCTTTGTATAAATTAATCAAGGGATTAATTAGAGAATAATTAATTATGGAGTAATTAAATTATTAATTGAAGTAATTAAGGGTAGTTAATTACAGAATGGAGTTGATCTAGGTGATTAACAAATTGGTTTAATTAAAGATAAATTACTAAATGTAATAAATGTAATTAGAGATCATTAATTATTATAATTAATGATGTAAGTTAAAATGGACTTATTTGGAAATAATTAATAAATGAAGGAATTCATTAATGTAATAAATTAGAGAAGTAATGTAATTAATTTTAGTAATTTGAAAGGTTACTTTCTATAATTGGTATAAGATAATTAATTTGTAAAAATAATTAAAGGATAATCACTAAAATTTAATTAAAGGTAATTAATCTAGAATGATTAATTAAGATGGAAAGTAGGGAATGATTAATTAATTGACTTGTAATTAATTAATGGTTATGTAAGCAAGATTAATATTGATGAAGTAATTAATTTAATTTACTTTAAATTAATTAGAGATTTGTAATTAATTTAATTCATTTTAAATTAATTATAAATGGTGTGATTATTAATCATTGTTTATATATGATGGATGATATTGATTTCCTTGATTTGTTGTGATCTCAGTTATGAGATGAATAATATCTATTGTGATATGGATGCTTGTTTAAGTATGACGATATTGATTATCTGTTTGAATTGATAATATGGATTATCTGTTTATGTTGATGATGATGTATTATCTATTGTTATACTGTGATTTATCTATCTGTGTGTATATAGATAATTGAATTAAATTGTTTTAACTTTAAAACAACTTGGACCTAAAAGATGGCGGTTTGGATTTCGATGAGACCGGGATCGGGTTTCCAGATTTGGATATCCGAAAACCACATCGATCCAAATTAACGATAGGTCGTGAATCTCAAGTGAAGATGAAGATTTAGAGTGCAAGGGTTATTGTCGTTAACTCTGAGGGTGATTCCAAAATGAGTGTAACGAGATAATGCCTTCGGTTTCGTTCGAACCCGGAACGAACTTGTATGGATTGAATGCTTTCAGAACATCGTCAGGTGGACGATGAGCATTCTAAGAGATGTGTTCTCTAAAGGTAATCGTAGCCTCAAGCCTCATCAACCGGGAATGGCTAAAACAGGGGAGGTGCAGCAAGGTTAGTGGGTAGCACCCAAGTAGGATGAGATTTCCCCTGTCTAGAGTCCCTTTTTATTCGGCTGTGTGGCGGTTGCTAGCTACAACCGCGGGGTTTCTTATCCGGGAATTATCCAGTAAGGGATGGTTCCGGCCTTGTGTTGCAGGGGACTTAGGGTGGGTCCTCGGTACGGTGATCTAGGCCACGTACTGTGACGGGCGGTACCCCAGTAGCCCTGCCATTGTATGGAATCCAATCTCCAATAAGCGCCGTACGTTTTGATTGTGCCCAACTATGTTGAAATGTGAGATGTAAGCATTTCAGCTATTTCTGTATTTTACTTGAAAACCCTAGACACTATTATAATATCACTGGATTTCCTATCAAATGGTTTGGTTAGCGTAAGGTAAAAACTTACCCATGTTTATGTGTGGGGAGTCTTACGTGATACCTTTGATTTCAAAAGGATTTTCAAAGTTAAGCAACTTTAACCGTTTACTCATACCAGACCCATGTCTGACCCGGAGTTTATTTCTGTTTTCCTAAACTCTCGGGTACCCAAATTTTTACGGGTAGCCAAGGGATTCAGGTTAGCTTTGACGAATTCTGGAGGAGCAATGGAGCAGGAGGCTTCAGCGTATAGATATATATTGGTTCCGCTGTGTTAGTGTTTATCTGTATTTCCGCTGTGTTGTATCTCTGTATTGTATTGAGATGTATCGAGTTGTATTAACTAGACATGTGTTTATAACTGTCTAGTATATGCTGTATATTCTGTGTAACTCTGATGGATGTTGTATATTATAGATATTTATGTGATATATTATATTTTATTCGTTCCGCTGTTGAGATTCTGATGTTGTTTTGTTCTTTCTTCTCTATCTTTTCTATTTCTCACCTCTTTCTTTCTTATCGATGATGCGATTTTCCGGGCGTGGAATTTTCGGGTCGTCACACTTGGTATCAGAGCATAGGTTGAGCGAATACCTAAGCTCTTGAGTGGTGTCTATCTTGAGAGAGCGTATTTGTAATTTTGATATATATATATTTATATATTTCTACCTATCTATTGGGTTACCTGTTCGGGTTTTCCAACATAAGTTATAAAGGTAGATAGGTAGTATTGTGTGTAATACGACTACCAAATGGTTGGAGTTTGTTGAGATTGGAAGCGTATCTGCCGAGACTGTAAACTTAATACCGTCTCGAGTGAGCTTTGTGGATGTAAGGATTTCATCGATCTCTGAAGGTAACCTGAAAAGGTTCGGAGTCCATTTTTGAGTTGAGTTTGGATCTGTCGGTTGGGCAGAAGCTAGTGATGATATCTTGACATCTCAGGGATTAGTAGCTGTGTGATGAGACGCAGTGACTATGGATGTTTCCGTAGATGTTTTCTTTGAAACAAGTAGAGGAAGTGTGTCTGCTTCGGTGTTGTAGCTGTGTTCAGCAGGGTGTTTCTGTTTGGATTGTTGTCCGAGTTCTCGAAGAGCTTTGGATAGGAAGTCTTCTGGCTGGGCAGATTTTCTCGAGGTAATTTCAGAAGCAGCAGAGTGGTTCCGTTTCTTCGACGGATCGGCTTCGTAAGCGTAAGCTGTTCTGATTTGTAAAGAGAGAGCAGTTTTCTCTGTAAATAGGCTGGATGGATCGCAAAAGTGACTTGCGATAGTCTGAGTGTTCTCTTGGTTTGTCAGAGATTTTTCTGGACGTCTTCAGGAAGTCAGAGTTTTGGCAGCATCTGGAGATTGAGTTTGGTATCTATTGGATTCCAGAAGTAGTACTGATGGTTCCTTAGGAGGTTCGGTGGAGCATTTGTATTTTCTCTTCTGTATCTAGTTTCGAGTTTCTTCCAGCTAAGGGTAGCTGAAGACAATACCCTTGACTGAGGACTCATCTGTTTCTTCGAGCAGTTCTTTTCGGTTGTGGTGGATCGGTTATCGTGTGTCCAGGAAGTGTTAGTTAAGATTGTTGTTCGGGTTCATCGACATTCTTATCTACTTCAGATCAGAGTTGTGCAGCGGAAGCATGGTGGCAGCTGTTCTAGAGTGGAAGCAACCGGAAGTTGCAGTGTTTTGAGATTTGAGAATTTCTACAGGAATTTTTCTGGATTTGAGGCCAGATTGGCAGTGCATATGTTTTGTCTTTTCCGGATAGGACAAGTAAGTTGTATCTGCTGGTGATGTTGGAGTAGAGTTGTATTCTAGATTTTGGATAAATCTGGAGAGGATCTTGTGTGGAGTTATTCTGATCCAGTTTGTTTATCGAAGCATCAGCGAAGTTGGAGACTTCGTGGTTGTTGAGATTTTCTTCGGTAAAGGGAGCAATAAGATTAGGTAAGACTGTGAGGTTAGCTCCGGAGTATATTGGATCTTTCTGTATTTTGGGAAGGATAAGTGTTTTGGATTTCAGGAGTGAATTGCCAGTTTGGAGAGCTGGGATTGTTGTGTTTCACGTATCTCTGAGGGAGTACGTGTAAGATTCTATCTTTGGTTTCAGAACCAGCAGTTCGGGAGTTTTGATTGTTGAGTCAGACTTGTCTATAGTCTGATATCCTGTCTAGTTGTGTAGATCCAGATGAGTGGTAGCTCTGTAGCTTAGTATTATTGATTGTTTGGATTCTATAGAGCGAGTAACCTAGTATTTTTACTCGGGGAAACTCGAGGAAGTTCTATCCAGTATTTTGTCGGGATAGTTAGATTTGTTTGATTGGATGATTGATTTCTATGGTTGTTAGTATATACTGATGATATATATGCTTGTGTTTAAAATTAAATCTTTAATGAGATTATTAAATTACCTTTGTTTTAAATTTCGGGGACGAAATTCTTTTAAGAGGAGAGGAATGTGACATCCCGGAATTTTGAGCAATATCAATTTAATAATCTATATTAAATATTAAATTGATTTGATATATAATTGTTAATAGAATATGAATTGAATTAATAATTTTCTTTTAAATGAATATTTAACTGATAAATTATCTTTTAAAGGCTAATAAATTGTTCTCTATTTATTTATATATATATTTGTATAAATGGTAAATAGTTAAAGTCTGTTTAAATGTTAATAGATAAGGATATGCCTTCAAACTCTAATCTTTTAGTAATTTGGAAAATTTGATTAAATTCAATATTTAATAAATAATCAGCTCGCTTTAGAATATACTCAAGATTAAAAGTTAAAATTGTTTAAATGGTTTTAAATTAAATAAAAAGGTTTGTTGTTCTTTTTAGAGTATAGCTTAATAAAATAAGTGATAAAGTGATAAATTCTTTTATGAATTATTTTAATGTAATAATGAGCTTTACCTATAATATAATGTCTATATAAGTAGATTTTTATTATAAATGAAAATTGTTATATATATTTTGAAAGGGGATTTTGGTTTTAAAATTTATGTAAATCTCTAAAATAAATATAATATATAGATAATAAAATATACCTTATGAATATTTAAAGAAAGTAAAATAAAATGATAATGGTGAATTATATATTGATTATTTATCTTTTAAAAATGTACATACCTTCATGTTAGAAATTAGAAATAAATACACTTATGTAGAGATAGAAACAAATATGCAAACTAACATAATACAATGACCATAGCAACTTTAAAACTAAAACTTAAGTTAAATATGTTATACCCTATAGCAAAGACATATGTTCCAGGCATACAAAAAAATCACCTAAGTACGAGATAGATAAAGCAAGTAAATCATAAACAAAGGCAAATAAAATACATTTATAAAATAAGAAGAATGTGCCAAGCTTTGCATATATGTAGCTGTAGGATTTGTTGCAGGCAAGTAAATATTTTTACATTATAGCATTGTACATGAGCAGGCAGTAAAATCATCTCAGTATATACGAATGTAAGTAGGGTAAGTATGCTTAGCATCTAAGTCAAACAAAAATAAACTTGTGTAAGATTTCTTAGTACATAAAAGAATAAAATATGGGTTGTGTAAACTAGATAAGGAGCAAGACATTAAATGTCTTCACCACTAGTACACGAGATATTTAATTCTCAGCCTCTTTTAAAATAAAAATCTCTGGCTTCTTTTGTACTAGTTGGGATTTAAGTGTACAAATGCAACTATCTCATTTTATTTCGTATACAAAAGACTTTGCAAATCCCAGTTTCTAAAAGACTTAAAACAAATACAACCTAAGTAAAAGAACGAATAAAAGAAATGTTCAAACCTGGAAATCAATAAGAAAAACAAAGCATTTCAGTTCAAGCTAGTCCAAACATCTCAGTTTTCAAGTTCAAGCTAGTTCAGATTTTCTGGAATCAACAACAAAAATAATACAAGTTTTCACATGCCTGTTTCAAGCTCTCCTCTTTTCAAACAAAGATCAAACCTTCTGTTTCAAAAGCCTGGTGAGTAAACTTCTAATCTGAAAATTTAAGTAATCTGAAATCTCTGTGCTTATGACTTGTTTGATGTGTATATATATGTGTGTGCAAGTTTCTTGTTAATCTATGATGTGTGCATATCTGTTGTTTTAAATACTTCTCTGTTTTAAGTTTATGAGCAAAACATCTTTGATTCAAAATTCCTTTTCTCCCAATCTACTTATAGAGTGGACTTAGAACCAAAATGGAAATTGTTTGTTATAGTATAAATTTAAGATTGAAATTTTATTCAAGTCAAACAATATAGTAGTATCTCTGTAAATTTAAAAGAACAGACCAAAACTTTAAATTATTCAAATCTCGAATTTCTTAATTTGTGAATCCAGGGATACAAACTGAATTCATATACTAAAATATGATTTTTAAGGTAAAATTTATAATTTTTAGATAAGGGGTTTAAGAGTAGTTCCTAGTTGAACTGAAAATGCTTTTAAATAGATTCCAAGTGATCGAACAATTTTAAAGTGTTGAGTTTTTGTCTGGAGCTTGCTTGGTCATCAATGGAGCTAGGAAAAATGTTAAATGATTTTTTCAATGCAAGAATTGTTGGGATGGAGGAAATATAGGGTTTTGGGTTCGAAAGATTCAAAGGGCTGTTAAGTGTTGATTGCGTCGCCATGGTTGGATCGAGCTATTCGCGATTTTGGGAGATGGTAGGGGAGACCATGGTCGAGTTATGGACGAAGTTTCATCGCTTCAGGTGGTCGGAGCTCAGAGGAAGCGGCGTTGACAGGTTTGGGTGTTGAAGTGGTCGCGAGTTTCCAGGCTTGGGTTGGAATCGAATTTCGAATTCGAATTTAAATGGAGGGATCTGGTGGTAGTGATGATGTTTGGGGATGAACGTCGACGTGTGAACGTCGTCGTGATTGATCGGAGACGATCGTATTAGCTGTGCATGTGCACGGCGATGCACTGGTGAATGCTGAGCATTTTGGGGTAGCAGGAATGATGGCACTCGAGTTTCTCGAGTAAATGAAGGGGATGGCCGAAGTTTTCTCTGTTCAACTCGAAGTAAAACAGGGGAAGCTCGGGTTATTTGTTAGTGTTGCCAGTTTTTGAAAACCTGGTAGTTTTTAAAGTTTTAAAATTTAAATCTGGGTTTAAATTGGGGCGTAGGGATTTAATTGAGTTTGAATCCAACTTAAAACTGATCCCAGTAAGCTTTGAATCTCAGTTTAAACTAAATAAAGTTTAAAGAAAAATTTAAATTGTTCTAATTTGTTGAATTGTAAAGGAAGTTTAAATTGTAAATGAAGTTTAAACCAAAGGTTTTAAATCTGGTTTCAAATCTGAATCTGAACCCTAGTTTTGCAATAAAAGAATCTTTGGAATGATTAAGTAAATTTTAAATTGATTTGAATTTAAAAATGGAATTGGGGTTTGAATTCTTTTAAGCTTCTATAATAAGGTAAGTAGTTCATTAACTTGTGAAATAAGAGGGTTTAAAATGTTTTAGCTTTGTTAAAGTTAATTTGACTTCATTTCAAATCTTAAGTTTTAAATGAAATTTAAAAGGGAAATTTGAAGTACCGTGTTAATGAAAATTTGATCTTAAATAAGAAAAATGTTTTATCTTTAAATAAAGGTAAATTTAAAGATTTGTAATTAAAAAGTTAATTAAAATAAATAATTAACTAATTTAATTAATTAATGATTAGATTAATTAATTTAGTAATTAGAAGTTAAATTAGTTAATTAAGGCTTAAGATAATTAATTGGTAATAAATAGAAAATTAAGAATCATTAATTAAAAAAGGATTGAATTTAACCTATGATTATTAATTAATAAAGCAAGTAAGAATTTATTAAGTTATATTGGATACTTAATTGATTTCATAATTAAGGATTTATTTATGAGTAGTAAAGATAAAACTAAATTGTAAGTAATAATAAACTTAATTTATTACTTTGGAAAAGTAATTTAAAGAAGTGTTAATAGTTAATGAATGTTATTAACTAGGATGATAAAATAATGAATTAATATGATTAATCTTGATAATTAATTTGATTATTAAATAATTGTGAATTAGTTAAATATAATTACTTATGAAAGTAATTAAGGAATTTATTTCTCATTATAATTAATTAGGTTAAATGTGAATTGTTTAAGTTAATTAATTTAGTTTAACTAATTTAAATAGCCTTTGATGATGTGATGAGTATAATTACTTAAGGAAGTAATTAATTGGGAATGATTTGATAATAAAAGTAATTTGAGTACAATTGCTTTGTATAAATTAATCAAGGGATTAATTAGAGAATAATTAATTATGGAGTAATTAAATTATTAATTGAAGTAATTAAGGGTAGTTAATTACAGAATGGAGTTGATCTAGGTGATTAACAAATTGGTTTAATTAAAGATAAATTACTAAATGTAATAAATGTAATTAGAGATCATTAATTATTATAATTAATGATGTAAGTTAAAATGGACTTATTTGGAAATAATTAATAAATGAAGGAATTCATTAATGTAATAAATTAGAGAAGTAATGTAATTAATTTTAGTAATTTGAAAGGTTACTTTCTATAATTGGTATAAGATAATTAATTTGTAAAAATAATTAAAGGATAATCACTAAAATTTAATTAAAGGTAATTAATCTAGAATGATTAATTAAGATGGAAAGTAGGGAATGATTAATTAATTGACTTGTAATTAATTAATGGTTATGTAAGCAAGATTAATATTGATGAAGTAATTAATTTAATTTACTTTAAATTAATTAGAGATTTGTAATTAATTTAATTCATTTTAAATTAATTATAAATGGTGTGATTATTAATCATTGTTTATATATGATGGATGATATTGATTTCCTTGATTTGTTGTGATCTCAGTTATGAGATGAATAATATCTATTGTGATATGGATGCTTGTTTAAGTATGACGATATTGATTATCTGTTTGAATTGATAATATGGATTATCTGTTTATGTTGATGATGATGTATTATCTATTGTTATACTGTGATTTATCTATCTGTGTGTATATAGATAATTGAATTAAATTGTTTTAACTTTAAAACAACTTGGACCTAAAAGATGGCGGTTTGGATTTCGATGAGACCGGGATCGGGTTTCCAGATTTGGATATCCGAAAACCACATCGATCCAAATTAACGATAGGTCGTGAATCTCAAGTGAAGATGAAGATTTAGAGTGCAAGGGTTATTGTCGTTAACTCTGAGGGTGATTCCAAAATGAGTGTAACGAGATAATGCCTTCGGTTTCGTTCGAACCCGGAACGAACTTGTATGGATTGAATGCTTTCAGAACATCGTCAGGTGGACGATGAGCATTCTAAGAGATGTGTTCTCTAAAGGTAATCGTAGCCTCAAGCCTCATCAACCGGGAATGGCTAAAACAGGGGAGGTGCAGCAAGGTTAGTGGGTAGCACCCAAGTAGGATGAGATTTCCCCTGTCTAGAGTCCCTTTTTATTCGGCTGTGTGGCGGTTGCTAGCTACAACCGCGGGGTTTCTTATCCGGGAATTATCCAGTAAGGGATGGTTCCGGCCTTGTGTTGCAGGGGACTTAGGGTGGGTCCTCGGTACGGTGATCTAGGCCACGTACTGTGACGGGCGGTACCCCAGTAGCCCTGCCATTGTATGGAATCCAATCTCCAATAAGCGCCGTACGTTTTGATTGTGCCCAACTATGTTGAAATGTGAGATGTAAGCATTTCAGCTATTTCTGTATTTTACTTGAAAACCCTAGACACTATTATAATATCACTGGATTTCCTATCAAATGGTTTGGTTAGCGTAAGGTAAAAACTTACCCATGTTTATGTGTGGGGAGTCTTACGTGATACCTTTGATTTCAAAAGGATTTTCAAAGTTAAGCAACTTTAACCGTTTACTCATACCAGACCCATGTCTGACCCGGAGTTTATTTCTGTTTTCCTAAACTCTCGGGTACCCAAATTTTTACGGGTAGCCAAGGGATTCAGGTTAGCTTTGACGAATTCTGGAGGAGCAATGGAGCAGGAGGCTTCAGCGTATAGATATATATTGGTTCCGCTGTGTTAGTGTTTATTTGTATTTCCGCTGTGTTGTATCTCTGTATTGTATTGAGATGTATCGAGTTGTATTAACTAGACAGGTGTTTATAACTGTCTAGTATATGCTGTATATTCTGTGTAACTCTGATGGATGTTGTATATTATAGATATTTATGTGATATATTATATTTTATTCGTTCCGCTGTTGAGATTCTGATGTTGTTTTGTTCTTTCTTCTCTATCTTTTCTATTTCTCACCTCTTTCTTTCTTATCGATGATGCGATTTTCCGGGCGTGGAATTTTCGGGTCGTCACACTAACAGCGTGTACAGAAGTATACCTGAAGAATCTGCCAATAGAAGTACGATAGTGTCGAGATGCTGGTCGACGTTGATGGTATCGGAGGTGTGGATAATGATTAGGGTTTGAACCAGATACTGATCTAGGGTTTTAATCGTCCCATAGGTAGAATGGGAGGTTGGAAAGACTGCGAGGCGAAGAGAGGACAGAGAGGAGGACGGAGTTTGAATGTGGTAACGATTTAGGGCTTCCTGAGGTAAAATTTGACAGCAAGAAGGGTATTTTGGGTAATTCAAAAAGACACGGTTGAAATCAATTCATGGAGTTTTCATTATTAGTAGTAAAGATTTGTGAGAAATATGATTTTATTTGAGTAAATGCAATAATTATTGTAATTATTGTCAATCACTTCTTTTAATAATTTTTAAAGGAAGTATTGATGAAGTATTGATTTTAAAGGTTGTTTATTTAAATAAAAAGGTGGAATTTAGTTAAAAATGAGTTTTGGTTATAAATTTGGGTTTGAAATGGTTTGTTATATTTTTCTATGCAAGAAAATAATTTTTGAAAAATTATTGGAGTTAAAAATGAGGATTTATGTATTTATTTGTGTAAATTGTGTATTTATGTAAAAGTAAGGGTTTTAATAATAAAAATGTTTTAAAAACTAAAATTTATCTTTTTATATATGATGTAAAATATGTTATTTTATATGTAAGTTTGTTTACGTAAATTGTTTGGATTAAAACTTGAAGAAATTGTTTTATTATAACATAGAGTATATATGTGTACTTTTTGGTTTTAAGTGTTGAATTTAATTAACTTAAGCTTATTAATTTTCTTCTACTGGGTCCAAAGCTCACTTAGCCTAAAACCAGAAAATGAGAAAAGAGAAATGAATTACCTGTACGTACTTCATTCTCTCCTTCCTCGGAAAGAAAAGCAGAAGCTAGTAAATAAGAAATCCTCCATTTTCTGAAAATCCAAGCTTTCAATCTCAAAAATTTCTTCAACAAACTATAATTTTTATCAATCTAAAGTGAAATTCAAAGGTAATCTCATCCCAAATCCTAAATATTTCATCAAAATCTTGTTTTTTGAAGAGATTATTTGTTGATTGTTTTCTTTTCCTTTGCATGTCTGTATATTGAGTTCTACAAGTTATTTGAAACTCTTTCTTCTTCAAAGCTTCAATTTTTCACCTCTAATCCAAGTTTTTGGACTGCATGATCAAGGTGAGTTGCTGCTCACATAATGCTAGCTGAAGCAAAAGCTTTAAATTGCCGAAAATCATTGAAAAATAGCATTTCTTTCGTTGATGTTTTAGTTTTCTGTGAAACTGAGTCCGGATGCTGTTTTGCATGTCGTTTTATCTCAATTCTGGCAATGAAATGTGACCGGATTTTCTTCTATTGATAGTTCATGTGTTGTAGTATAAGTGTGCAAAATTTCATAGCAAATATCTTTCGTTTGATACCTGAAAACTTTGCTGCAAAATCAATACAAACCCAGAATTTTGCCTGTACACATTGTTTTCGGGTTGTTGCAAACATGGTCTGAGTCCATGTTTTAGACAGCATATCTCTTTTATTTCTTGCTGGAATTCATCGATTCTTTTTTTTAAAAGATGAAGTTTTGTAGTATGTGCATACCAATTTTCAGCACAATATGAGGTCATTTAGTCCTCTGTTTCAGGCCTGTAAGTTGAATCCAAGATGGTTTTCAGGCCTGGGCACATTTTTGTTTTTTTAACTATTGCAAACATGGCATGAGTCTATGTTTGAGACAGCGTAACTTTTTCATTTCCTGTCAGAATTCATTGACTCTTTTTTTATTTAAAAGCTAAAGTTTTCTACTATGTGCACACCAATTTTCAATTCAATCAAAGGTCGTTTGACCACGTGTTCCATGTCTGAAATTTGAACCCGAGAGGGTTTTAGACCTGGGCAGAATTCAACATGGCCTGAGTCCATGTTTGAGATTTCATATCTTTAGCATTTCATATCGGAATTCAGTGAATCTTCTTTCAGTTCATAGATAAATTATTCTTCTTTGTGTGTATCAAATTTTAGACCATTCCGAGGTCATTAAGCCTTTCAAATTATGTCCGAAAGTTGAACCCGGAGAAGATTTCAGACTTGGGTATTATTTTTGGCATGTGCATTGTCTTCTGTCTTGTTTTCTAATCCGTTTTCCGACTTTTGCGTCTTATTTTTGTGATATTTCTAAACTGTTTTGAAGGCCATAAAACCTATCAATAGGCAAGCCAGAATTTTGAATTTGTGATTCAAAACGAATCGATTTTTTTAAAATGTTTTCGAATGTAAGTTTTGTTGTTTTTCGATGATTTTTATTTGATTTCGAGCACGAATTTTTCCAAACAATTTTGAAATAATTTTTAAAATAAATTGGCATTTAAAATAATAATTATATATTATTTTAAATTATTTTAAGCTATAAAATCTATTTATTCTCTATAATAAGGGAATTTTCAAATATTGTTTTCAAAATTGATTTCAGAAAATTGTTTTAAAAGCTTGTTTTCTCAAATAAATTATTTTATATATAAAATACACGTTTTTGCACTATTTGAGCGAATGAGAAGGAGAATCAAATGATTTGGTAAAACACGTGGTATGGGACACATGCGTTTATCTTATCGGTTAATTCCTGACTTGTTCGTTTGATCGTTTTGACCTTTGGGTCGTGTTTACCGATGAGATGAGGTAAACATTTTATTGCTTTTGAGTGTGACATTTACTAGCGGTTAGTAAACTGTTTAGTGTGAACGTATGGTATGGGATGCAGGTTAACACTTTTTGGGTTTCTATTTGGGAGTTTGTGACACATTTGCCATTGCGGCGTATTGCCAGTACTGGACCTTCGGGTCATTGCCATTGCGGCGTTTACCATTGCGGCATATTTTCCATTGCGGCGTATTTGTCCTTGAGACGTTTGCCATTGTTGCGTATTTGCCATTACGGCGTATTTGTCATTGTGTCGTATTTGCCTTCGGGCGTGGCGCCTTACTTGAGAGATCAGTACTTGGCAGGCTTCGGCCACATGCACGTGCAAATTTTTGAGATGATTTCATTGATTATTGTGATTTTCCAAGTGTATCGCCTTTTTCATGGTTGGCCATTCGAGCCATTTGATATATATATATATATATATATATATATATATATATGGTGATTAACTTATGGGAATTTGAACTCTTTTGAGTTTTATCTTTGAGATTTGAGTTGCCTACACTGGCGTTATTTGAGATTTGCCTTTTTGCGTTTATTTGGGATTTATATTCTCCTATTTGGAGATATATGTATTTCCTTTATGGCGTATTTTGAGATGGTGATTTCTTTGGAAATGCTTTTGAGTTTGCCGGTATGGCGGGTTTGGGATTTCTCCTTTTTAGGAGTTATGATTTTCCCTAAACCATTTTTGATGATTTATGATATGTCGATGATAGGAGGCTTGCTATATTTAGCGTTTTGTGGATATTGATTTATCTCTTTGAGATTATATACTCATGCTAGTGATACTATATCATTTGTAGTAACTATACTTGTACTTAGAATAGTTTCTTCTCATTGGAGAAGAACATCACCCTTATCCTTATACTCATATTATCATTTATCCATATTAACTGATTATTTCAGCTAGACTGACCCTTGTATTTTATACTCAGGTCAGACCGAGGTGTTTCAGGTTAGGTACCCATTGGACTTAGCCTTTCTACTTCCGCTTGGATATTTTGCTATCGCCTTTTTGATGAAGCTTTTTGTGTAGACTCTGATATGTATATTTTTTGGCTCGTTGTATATTGTGTGGTCGTCATACCACTTATGTGTATCATTTTGTATTACAATAGGGATGTATCTGTGTATATATGTATATATCTGCTGTTTGATGTTCTATGATGTGATATGCATTTATTTGTTTTTTTTTGTTCTGATAGATCCGTAGCCACCTACAATTTTGTATTAAGCGTTTATTGGATATGTCGATCTACTTGAGATAGGTGGAAAAAATTAGAGCATTTATCGACGTATTCAATAGATGTTTAAGACAAAGCTATAGATGGTCGCTCCTAACCAGCCCTATTCTCCGCATTAGCAGATAGTATTACCTAGTAATACTTTTTGTTAATGTGGGTCTCGGGCTGGGGTGTCACAGCTTGGTATCAGAGCAGAGTTCAGAACAAAATATGATAAACACAGAACAAAAGCGTATATTATGATACATCCAAGTACAGTACACGTGTTACAAATCCCTTAATCATTGTGTCCTTAGCCTTTCCTTGTTCTTTGGAATAGATATAAGTTTAGGATATGTCTAGGAATATATTTATTCTATACTATTCTATACTTATTGATGATATCTTATCTTAGGAGTAATCCTAATTGTAGTTGTTTTATTCGAGTCCTCTTCGATACGGGTGCTTGATACCCATCCGTGCTTTTGGATGTTCTTTTCTTGTTCTTCTTTGAGGATTGTGAATCCTATTGAGGGGATTCGCAATATTTGGCATGAGAATTTTGGGGTTGTTCCTTGTAGCTTATCTTTTTGTGCGAATTAGCACGCTATTTTCTACTTAGAGTTTGGAATGTTTTGAGATGGAGTGGATTGCATATTATCAAGCCACATTCTATGATTCGAAGGATCCTATATTTAGGTATCCTAACTCGGCTGATTTGATGTCTCTTGTTCTTCGGAATGTTAATGATGATTCCGAAGTATATGTGTTCACTCTTGAGTTTCGAGATGTTGATGATATATCTTGAATTCCAGTCATTGTGACTTTGTTGATTTCTGTGAGTCCGTTCGGGTTTGTCACCCCTTCGGGCAATCGAGTATTGTATTAACCTCCTTTCCAATTCTTAGCCTTTCGTTCATCCTTCCACGAGGATGTCCACTAAGGAAATGAGGTGATTCATTGTATTTAGTTGACATTGCCATTCTTACCTCCTTTTAAATATCCTCTTTGGATAGTCAATTGTTGATATACTTTATGGTTTTACTTCACCCAAAGTAATGATTTGTTGTTAATATTGCTTCTCCTCATTCGAGAAGATATCTTACCCTTACTCTTATATCTCATTGACCTCTTTTAATTTATTGAGTGCTGCTAGGGTCATTCCTTAGCTTGACCCTACACCGATTTTTATGAGCTACGAGTCGCGAAGGATAGCGTTCCTCCTACCGCGATTCGTTATACCGTTCGAAATGACGAACACTTTAGTATATTCCATCAATCTTATGAATTAAGTATTCTGAGAATATCTCGATGAGTTCTCTTTGTGTTTTTGATTTTGAGTATAAGCAATAAACTATTTTTTCAAATCTTTCAAATTGAAGAAATGTTTTTAAGGGAAATTGGATTTTGTTTTATGAACAAAGAATATTTTGAGTATTATATATGAGGTATTTCTTTTTGTAGAAAATGGTTTTTGTGTTGGGTTGTCCATCGAGTGCTTTAAGAATTCTGGTCGATGCGCCTGATCAACGTTATCGATAGGAATTTCCTAAACACTATGATGAGACAGTCGGACGCGATAAACTGAGTTTTAATAATTAAAGTTTGGAATTAATTAATCTGGTTTGAGAATTAAATTTTATTTTTAATATGTAATGCAACCATTTAACCCTAGTAAGTGTTGGATGAGTGGCGAGACAGTTTTGATCATCAGGTCAACTCTGCAGCCATTCGATGGGGTCATTCGCTATAAATCAATGGCGAGGCAATACCCTTGCATAATTTGAAATTTTTGAAATTGAATATGCTAATTTTAAACTTTTAGCATGAGTTTGTGAGCTAATTTTGTTTTGAATTTTGGTTGTATTAAAATTTGTTGGTGTGAATTTGCAAAATTCTGTTGGAATAGTTTATGTTGATAATTAGTTGAAAATTTAATTTTTGTGACAAAGTGGAAATGCGAGTTTGAATTGTTTTTGATAAATGAACCATTTATGTAGTATAATCACTTTAATTGTGAGAATAATTTTAAAACTTTATATATATATATATATATATATCACAAAATTTTGTTTTATGGATAATTAACAATCATTTCTTGATAATGGAAGAGATTAGTTATCTCTTCCAAAATGAGTTTTCTTAGTTAATTGCTTTAATGTTAGATTTTGGAAAGTAACGAAATTTTTCCAACTAGTGAATTGTTTCTTTTTACGATGATTACATAGAGTTGATCATAATTTAGTATGTCTTAGCTTTCCATGGAAAAAGAAGATCATTTAATAAATGAGTTAACAAAAGCTTGTTTGAAATGTAATTTGAAATTAAAATGGTTTAGGAAAATTTCAAGATTTAAATTAATTTGAAAGTACCCGCCGTTCGTAGCTCGGTTGGTTTGGGAGCTGGGAGATGGGAACCAAAGGACTGCGTCCGGGCAGGTTCGAATCCCAGCGCCAAACCATCAGTGGGAGTTTCAACGTTAAGCATCCGTGTGCGACGACTAAATAAAAGCGGGGTAGACACATGGCGTGGTTTACTTAAGTGAGTATCAATGAATACCATGATCTTAAGGTTTCCCATGAACTCAAAAAAAAAAAATTTGAAAGTTGAAATTTGGTCTGAAAAAGTGCTGTGCTAAAATAACAATAACTTGAGATTTATAACTCCGAATGAGTTCAAACTTTTTGTAAATGGAAGAGCTTTTAGAAAGCTATGAATTTTCTTTTACAAAGATTTTGCTTTTTATTCTGTCTAAAAATAGGTTTGAAAGTGAATAAACATATATGTCTTATAAATTTCTAAAATTTGAGCTGAAAGTAAATTTTGTGTAACTTTCAAACAATGAATCCAATTTTGATGATCTTTATACCGCTAGAAAGCTTAGACTTAGTAGAACAACTTTTACTTTATAAAAGTTCTCTGAATTTATTGTTTGCTATGTCAAAACTTGCTTTCTTTACAGCAGGTTTGAAATTGAATTTGACTTGTTTTCTTAGTGATCATGTGTGTTCTACCTATTTTGTGAATGTAATTGAGTTGTTGATTAGTATGGAAAATATATGTTTCAAACTAAAATATATTATGCTAGAATTTAAGAGTGAAACATTTTATTCATTTTAAATTAAAATTTTGAAGATTAAATTGGATTTTTGTAGGAGGTTTTGAAAATTTTCAAAATGTTGAAATTTGAGAATTTGATTATGAAGAAAATGGATTTTGAAACCCTTAAAAGAATTTGTTTAGTAAAATAGGAGTATAAAAATCCATTCCTTGAGTTTGTCTTGCCTTTGTGCAATTATCCAACGACTTGCATTTACGCAGTCGTTTGGGTTGGTGGTATTGAAGAAACCATCTACCTCTTGTTGAGTTTTCTTATCTCAATTGTTGTCAATCTACTGTCTGTGTGGTTCTTTCCGTAGTGACACACGGAAAGTCCTGTCGACAAATATCGAGTCGGTTGGAACCGGGATAAAATTATGTTAAATCCCGACTCTATTCGAAAAGCTTCTAAGAAATCAATCCCACTCGATTGATTTTTGGGTAGCATTCTGCTTTTGTGTTCTTATTTCGAAGGTGAGATGCCTTCGAAATCATGAGGTATTGCTCGACGGTATTCAATGGTCCGATAATCCCAATGGTAACACTTGGGAAACCATAGAATTAATCAAGCAATTTTATCTTGGTCTTCTATCGTCTTGAGTTGAGAGTGAGAAATTTTAAATCTCGAGCTTGTCTATCTTTCTTTTGATTGATGAAATAATTGTGTTGAATACAAACTCATCTTTGAAAATTGCGAGGACGCAATTTTTATAAGGGGTAGAGTATGTAACAACCTTGGTTTTGGAGATTACCTGTAAATATTAAATTATAACGGTGGTTATAATTTAATATTGAGAATTAAAATAAATTGGAGATTTAAATTGTTTATTTTAAATAAACAATGAAATTTTGAAAATAAAATGTGAAAATAAAGTTTCGAAAACTTTATTATGTTTATTTGTGAGAAATATGAGTGAAATATGATTTTATTTGAGTAAATGCTATAATTATTGTAATTATTGCCAATTACTTCTTTTAATAATTTTTAAAGGAAGTATTGATGAAGTATTGATTTTAAAGGTTGTTTATTTAAATAAAAAGGTGGAATTTAGTTAAAAATGAGTTTTGGTTATAAATTTGAGTTTGAAATGGTTTATTATATTTTTCTATGCAAGAAAATAATTTTTGTAAAATTATTGGAGTTAAAAATAAGGATTTATGCATTTATTTGTGTAAATTGTGTATTTATGTAAAAATAAGGGTTTTTAATAATAAAAATGTTTTAAAACTAAAATTTATCTTTTTATATATGATGTAAAATATGTTATTTTATATGTAAGTTTGTTTACATAAATTGGTTAGATTAAAACTTGAAGAAAATGCATTGTTTTATTATAACATAGAGTATATATGTGTACATTTTGGTGTTAAGGGTTGAATTTAATTAACTTAGGCTTATTAATTTTTCTTCTAGTAGGTCCAAAGCCCACTTAGCCTAAAACCAGAAAATGAGAAAAGATAAATGAATTACCTATACGAACTTCATTCTCTCCTTCTCCATAAAGAAAAGCAGAAGCCAGTAAATAAAAAATCCTCCATTTTCTCAAAATCCAAGCTTTCAATCTCAAAAATTTCTGTTGACTTCAATCCCCAGAAAGTAGTTGAGATTGCCAAGATCTTTGATGGAGAATTACTTGTTCAGATATTGTATGATGTTTGTAATTTCTGCACTATCATCACCTGTTATGATCATGTCATCTACATATATTAGAATGTAAATAATATGATTATTATAGCTTTTGACAAATAAAGAGTTATCAGATTTGGTGGACTGATAGCCTAGAGTAGTTAATATGGCCTTCAGTCTATCAAACCATACTCTTGGCGCTTGTTTCAAGCCATATATGGCCTTGTTTAACTTGCAAACTTGATGATCATTTTGCCTGTACCCCTGTGGCTGTTCCATGTAAATTTCTTCTTGAAGAATGCCATTTAAGAATGCATTGTTAACATCCAGTTGCCTTATCTCCCAACTTTTACTTAAGGCAATTGTGAGCACAACTCTGATGGTTGTTGGTTTTACTACAGGTGAGAATGTCTCACTGAAGTCAAATCCATACTGTTGTGTATATCCTTTGGCAACTAGTCTTGCCTTGTACTTGTACATTGTTCCATCTGGATTTTTCTTTAATTTATAGGTCCATTTGCATCCTATTATGTTTTTGTTTGTTGGAGGAAACACTAGATTCCATGTTTTATTCTTCATTAGTGCTTGGTACTCTTCATTCATTGCTGTTCTCCAGTTTTCATCTCTGTATGCTTGTTCAAATGACTTTGGTTCTTCAATATTTGTTGTTGATGTATAGGTTTTTGGCTTGAATATCCCTCTTTTGGATCTAGTGATCATGTGATGACCTGTCCTAATTGGTAATTCAGTGTCAGTTGATGTTGAATTATCATTCTCATCAGTGTTGTCCAGGGATTGCTCTTGTAATCTATCATTACTTATTCTTTCACTTTGATTGCTTGATGTAGCAGATGATTGAGCAGGTATGTCAGGCTGTTCTTCTGTTCCATGACCTGGTTCAGGCAACACAGTGTGTTGTGGTTCAGAAACACCTGCTTCCTTGAGATTCCATGCCTCAGAATATACAGGTATATTTGAAATAGATGTTCTTGGATTATATATCTTCTGAGTAGTTTTTATACTTGTTGAAGTAAAAGGAAATACCTTTTCATTGAATACTACATGTCTACTAATAAATATTTTCCTGAGTTGTCCAAGCATTTGTAACCTTTCTGCTTGGTTGCATAACCCAGAAATGTGCAAGGATGAGATCTAAAATCTAATTTATATCTATTATATGGTCTTAGATAGGGAAAACACAGACATCCAAAAGTTCTAAGATCGTTGTAATTGGGTTTGATTCCCATAAGTTTTTCAACTGGACTTACTCCATTTAGTACTTTAGTTGGAAGTCTATTGATCAAATGCACTGAAGTACTAAATGAGTCTGGCCAGAATTTCAGGGGTAGAGAAGCTTGAGCAAATAAAGTTATCCCTGTTTCTACTATGTGTCTGTGTTTCCTCTCGACTAGACCATTTTGTTCAGAGGTATATGGACATGTGATCCTGTGTATTATACCTCTGTTTAAGAAAAACTTGTCAAGTGACTTATATTCACTACCACCATCACTTTGAATAACTTTAACTTTATGACAAGTTTGTCTTTCAGCCTGAGTAATAAAATGTATAATAGCATTATAAGTTTCTGCCTTAGTTTTCAGAAAATATATCCATTTATATCTAGTAAATGCATCAACAAAGGATATGTAATGTCTATAGCCATAGTCAGAGTTAATAGGTGCAGGACCCCAGAGATCTGTTGTAACCAATTCTAGTGGCATTTTGTATTCAGTAGTAGAATTAGCAAAGGGTAATTTATGACTTTTGCCCATTTGACAATAAGTACAAACATATGGCAAAGTAGGATCATTAAAGGAAACTTTAATCTCTTTCAAAACCTGCTTTACAACATTTGCATTGGGGTGTCCCAATTTATAATGCCACTGATCAAATACACTTTTATTGTTTTCAACAGGTGATATTTCACAGTTATTGCTGTGCTTTACTTTCTCAACAATGTTACTGCAGTTAGTCACAGTGAACTTGTACAGTCCATTCACTACATCACCTTGCAAGAGTTTTTCACCAGTTAGTATGTCTTTAACTAAACAGTATTTGGGATAGAATTCAAAATACACATTATTATCATGTGCAAATTGAGAAACACTCATAAGATTTTTCTTAATTCTTGGTACTCTTAACAGATTATTGAGGTATAATTGCCTTTTACCTTTAACATAGGCATTACCAATATGAGTGATCCCAATAGGCTTACCATCTCCCATAAATATTGACTGTTTACCTCTGTACTCCTTGTTGCCAAGATTTAAGTTGTCAAGATTATTTGTCAAATGATTGGTTGCACCTGAATCTGGATACCATGCTTCGTCTTGTATATGTTCTGATCTTGTTGTTTCATCTTGATGTTGATTCATGCCATTACTCTGTTTATTAGATTCTTGCTGAACTTGTGCTATGTTTGCACTGTGATTGCCATTCCTTTGACTGGTTGAGTTTTGTCCTGGTACATAATTGGCATTGAATCTGAAATAGCATTTTGGTGCAGTGTGACCAATCTTCTCACAGATCTGACACTTTGGTCTGTTGTTGTTGTTACTCCATCTTCCCCTGCCTCTGCCTCTTACAGCAGTGTTTCCCCTTTGATATTGTTGATTGTTGTGATTTTGATTTCTGTTCTTATTATTATTTGAGGCAAAGTTGATGGACATATCACTGTCTATTGGCTTCTTGAACTCCAATCTTCCTTCATGTGCAAGGAGGATGGAACTAACACACTCAAGAGATGGTAGGGTTTCTTAAGAGGATATTACTGCAACTACTGATTCATATTCATCACTTAAGCCAGTTAAAATGGTTAACACTTGCTCTGTATTTGAAACTTTGTGTCCTACAGCTTCAAGCATATCACATATATTCTTGACTTTTCCCAAGTAGTCTCTCATTGTTTGATTCTCTTTTCTGACATTCTGTAATTGCCTTTTGTAATGCATTACTCTGGCTGCAGATTGTGTGTTGAAAATTCTTTCCACTGTCAACCAGATTTCATTAGCAGTTCTACATCCAATTACTTGAGGCGGTAGTTTAACATTTATTGATGAAAGTAACTAAGAACTTATAAGACTATCTTGCCTTTGATACTTTACATATTCACCATTGCTTACTGTCTTGTTTTCTGAATCAGTGATTAACTTGGGAGGAACAGCAGTGGTGCCAAAAATGAATCCTTCCAGGCCATACCCTCTTGCAGCAGTCTCAACTTGAATTTTCCAAAGAAGATAATTATCTTCTTCAAGTTATGCAGTGATGAGTTGAATCTGAGGACTAATTGTGGCTTTCAAGAGATTCTCTACTGCAGCAGTGACTTGCGGTGGTGGATTAGATGCATTGTTAGGAGTTTCTGAGTTATCATCAGCCATGAAGAAACTTCTTGAATCAAGAAATACTTTAACAGTTTGAGATCAGATATAGTGATCAAGAATTCGTTTCTACAGAATCTAGGTATGTTGCAACTGGGTTTAGATGATGATTTTTAATCTGATAAGCCAGTGGTTTGGCACTTACCTTCTTTCTGTTTTGATGAGTTTCTTGAGATCTTGACTGATTTTTGACTGTTCTTCAATTCTGACTTGATCAATGAGAAAGACTAAGTGCAGCCAGAGCTTTCTAGGCGAGGCACTAGTCTTTGGAGATAAGTCTTATGTACCCAAATGATGATAATGTTTCTGATGGGTAATTAATCTCCAAATGATGAGATTTCTCTGATGGAGATTAATATCTTCTTCTTTTGCAAGAATTTTTGATGCAGTTTTGCCTTGTAATGGCTCTGATACCAAGTTAGAATTTGAGATAAATTGAAAAATTAAGATCTTGAAGAAGAAGTTAAAATGAATGCTGATAAAAATTCTTTATTGCAAAAGAATGATAGAATGATACAGAGTTTACAGTTTTCTGTTCTTAAATACAATTCAAAATATAAATGGGCTTTGGGCTTTTCGGGTAGTAGCAACATCCCGTATTTGTCTTGACTATGCTGAGTGCTGAGATAAAGTATATCGTGAGCCGCATACATTCTATTTTTCTACATAAAAAAGTTGAAGGATGAAGGCACTGTATTTATTAATTTATGTAGAAACTGTGGGTAAACAACTGTGCTTCGAAAAGTTAAAACAACTGTGGACAAATATAGTGCCTTCATCCTTCAACTTTTTTCTTTATTTCCAGTTGGCGGTGTTTGAGATTAACATTTGTTTCATTCTTTTTACTCCACGTTGTTAATACTACCTGGTAACTAAGTGATAAATGTAGTTTTCCTTCAATTCAGCTCACTTTTTTTCCTATTTTAAGAAGAAAACTTTGAATAAATTATTTTTTGTGTACTTATTTCAAGTAGAAATATAAATTGTGTTTGTGTGCTTATTTTGAATAGATGTAGTTTCTTTTGTGTGATGCATTGGCCATCTTTGTTAATATGTTACTTGCATATGTACCCTGCTTTGAATTGCACTGTAATGTAATCATTACTTTCCACTTCTCAAATCATTTGCCTTAATGGAGAAATATTACGTTAAGGGTTAACAAATATATTTTCAATTATATGGTGCATAACATGAGTTAGCTGATACATCAATATTTCTATGAAACCATTGAACCATTACATGACTACATGATTTACAGACTTTGCATAACAAGATAGGAGTCCATTAAACCTATTTTCCCAATACCCTAAATATTTTACTCCTTAAAGCAATGAAACAATAACTGACGCAGCGGATTAATCAAAACAATGTAGAACGATGAACGTAGTAATCGGTGGATTGATGAATACTGAAATGCCCAAATTCGTTGATCCGAAGATACCGAATTCTAGCTATCCCGAACACGTTGATCGCGCACGATACCGGGTTCAAAGATCTGCGATTCTTCACACGTTGATCTAGCGCACTAGATTCCGTGAATCGGCTTCAGCTGTCGTTGAATCGAGCGCACTCGATTATCCGAGAGTGGAGATAGGAGATTGCACTCAACTACCAATTTGGTGAAAGCACAAAGCTAACAAAACAAAGTTTTTATTTCAAATCAACTAAACTTTTACAAATGACTCAACTTGCCTATTTATAGGCTACAACTCACGCCACAAACAAAATTGTACAACACTTAAGTCATCACCGACCTAACAACCCACGACTTAAAAAATAAGACGACTTACGACTTAAAAGACACACCAAATAGTACATAGCGACTTAACAAAGCAACACATACAACACATCACGAATTTACAACACTCAGGTCGTTTCCGACTTATAACCTGCGACCTATGACTTAACAGGCCCAACGACTCAACAGCAGTGACCTAACATTCTTCGCGACTAAAAACAATCAACGGCATAGAGTAAAGCGGCATAGGAATCCACGGCTTCAATCTTCAGTGACTTAACTTAGGTCGGTAATGACCTAAAACATGTAACGACTTACCATGCAGACGACTTAAGAGATAACCAGCTTCACGCGACTTACGACCTAAAGACTTCACGAGTTAAGAATCTTCAGCGACCTATGGTAGGTCGTGGCTTCGTTAGGTCGTAACTCATCACCGACCTATGGCATATCCCAGACGCTACCTCCTGTTTTACTGCATCACCAGTAGGTCGTACCTTGTCCACACGATCTAACTGCTCGTTAACTCGCCTATCTTCACTAAGTCATTCTAACGACTTAAAAACCTTGTTAGGTCGGAGCCTTTTTCCCTGAGCTTGGCTAAGTCGTAACCCCCTGGAACTAAGTCGCAGCTCCTCCTCACGTGACTCTATAGGTCGTCCACGACCTATAGCTTCTTCCTTAAGTCGTGTGCGACTTAGACCCTTAAGTCGTGTGCGACTTAGACCTTCACCTCTGGCCTGAGCTGAATCATCCTCCCCAGGTTGAGAAAAATTCGTCCTCGAATTTGTAAATTCTCCCATGTCAGATTGTTCATTCCCATAATATGGTATGAGATGTTTAACATTAAACACATCAGATGTATACACATCCTCCGGCAGCTTCAACTTATAAGCATTTTCATTAATCCGTTTCACGACTTTTACAGGACCAATTTTTCTGGCTTTTAACTTGTTATAAGCACCCACTGGAAAACGATCTTTAGTTAACACAGCATATACCAAATCTCCCTCATTAAACTCAACACTTCTTCGCTTCAAATCTGCGGACTTTTTATACCTCTCATTCGCTTTCTCCAATCGTTCCTGAACGACTTTATGACATTCCGTCAACCCTTCAACAAAATCAACAGCCCTTTTAACTATCTTCTTTGGTTGTGGTATGACCGTTAACTCCAACGGTCCCTTTGGCAAACTAGAATATACAATCTGAAACGGACTGAAACCCGTACTACGGTTCACAGCATGATTATGAGCAAACTCCGCTTGACATAACTTCATATCCCAACTTTTCAGATTGTCTTGCACAAGACATCTCAACAAATTTCCCAATGATCTGTTCACAACCTCGGTCTATCCATCTGTTTGCGGATGATAAGCGCTGCTAAAGTTCAACTTCATTCCCACCATCTTCCACAAACTTAGCCAAAAATGACTCAGAAAACGAGTATCTCTATCCGACACAATAGATTCTGGAAATCCATGAAGTCGATATATCTCTTTGAAAAATAACTGAGCAACATGAACAACATCCGCCGTCTTCTTACAAGCAATAAAATGTGCCATTTTCGAAAATCGGTCAACCACCACATAAATGGAATCATTACCACACTGCGTTCTCGGCAATCCCAACACAAAGTCCATACTCACATCAACCCAAGGCTTAGTTGGTACAGGTAACGGCATATATAATCCAGCGTTGGTCGCAGTTCCTTTCGAAACCTGACAGATATGACATCGTTCCACAAATCGCTCAACCTCTTTTCTCATCGATGGCCAAAAATAAGATTGAGAAATCAGCTGTAGTGTACGGTCTCTACCCACGTGGCCTTCTTCATGTAGCTCCTTCACAATTTTCATTCTCAAACTACAATCAAGTATGCACAATCGATTTCCTTTGAACAGAAAACCATCTACCATCATAAACTCATCCGTCTCCCCATTCTTGACTTTATCTACAAGCTTCATAAAGTAAGGATCTTCAATAATTACTTCTGGTAGCACATCAAACCCTGTCACTTCGACCTTCATTGTAGTTAACAAATGGTTCCTTCTGCTCAACGCATCCGCAACACGATTCGTCACTCCAGATTTATGCTTCACCACAAACGTAAACTGTTGTAAATAGGCAAACCATGATGCATGTCTTGCTGAAATCTTGTCTTGCTCTTGTAAATGCTTCAACGCCTCATGATCAGTGTACAAAACAAACTCTTTCTGAAATAGATAGTGTCTCCAGTGTTTAATAGCTTGCACAACAGCATAAAATTCCACATCATATGTACTATATCTCATCTTCGCTCCCGATAACTTCTCACTGAAATATGCAATTGGACGTCCCCTCTGACTCAACACTCCTCCAATCCCAACCTTGGATGCATCAGTATGTAGTTCAAACACTAACTGAAAATCTGGTAATACTAGAATTGGTGCTGACGTCAAGAGTTCTTTGATTCGCTCAATAGCAACCCCTGCTTCCTCTGTCCATGCAAACTGTTTACCCTTCATACAATCAGTCACATGCGCCATCACACTACTAAAGTGTGGAATAAACCTCCGATAAAATGAAGCCAACCCGTGGAAACTCCGAACTTCTGTTATCGTCTTGGGTTGAGGCCAATCTCTAATTGCTTCGACTTTACTCTGGTCAACCTGTATTCCTCCCTCTGATACAACATACCCCAGAAATAAAATACTCCTCGCCATAAAAACACACTTCTTCGTAGCAGCGTAGAATTGTTCTTCACGAAGGATAATTAACACTTTCTTCAAATGCTGAACATGCTCTTCTGTACTAGCACTGTAGATCAGAATATCATCAAAGTAAACCACCACAAATTTCCCAATGTACGGCCTGAAAATTTGATTCATCACCCTCATGAATGTACTTGGTGCATTCGATAGACCAAACGGCATTACCAGCCATTCATACAATCCTTCCCTCGTCTTGAATGTTGTCTTCCATTCGTCCCCTGGTCTAATGCGAATATGATGATAACCGCTGTTCAAGTCAATCTTAGAAAAAATTACCGACCCACTGATTTGATCTAACAGATCATCAAGCCTCGGCATTGGAAATCTGTATCTGACCGTTATCTTGTTCAATGCTCTACTATCTATGCACATTCTCCATGAGCCATCCTTCTTCGGTACGAGTAATGCTGGTACAACACACGGACTCAAACTCTCCTGTATATGTCCCTGTTCAAGCAATTCCTCTACCTGCCTACGCAACTCTTCATGTTCTTTCGGACTCATTCTATAGTGTGGTTTATGTGGTAATACAGTACCCGGAACAAGATCTATTTGATGTTGAATGTCTCTCAGTAGTGGTAACTCCTTTGGTAACTCCTCTGGAAATACATCCTCAAATTCTTTTAATACTGGTTTCACTTCCTCTGGAATTTCAACCTCTTCACTACTCTCACGCCCAATTAACAAGAATACTTCCGGCTCCTCTTCGACTTCTTTAACAAACTCCTTCAGGGATAATAAAGTTTTCAGCTCTTCAATCTCCTCCAATTTGTTCTCTTCTTGTTGACGCTTCTTTGGAACTAGAGTAATCTTTGTGCCTTCAAACATAAAGTTATAACTGTTGGTACGCCCGTCATGTTGTACCGCCCTATCATACTGCCACGGTCTCCCCAGCAACAAATGACAGACATCCATATCTACCACATCGCACCAGATTTCATCCTTGTATTTCTTTCCAATTGAAAAATTCACACAAGCCCTTCGTCCAACCTTCACCTCCCCGCCTTTTCTCAACCAAGCCAGTTTGTACGGTTTTGGATGTTTCTCAGTCTTCAATGCCAACTTCCTCACAGCCTCTGACGAAATTATATTATCACAGCTTCCAGCATCAATAACAAATTTGCAAACTTTCCCCAGAATAGTACATGTCGACTGAAATATATTGCTCCTCAACCAACTACAATCCTCATCTAGCTTTGGTGTCAAACAAGATCTCCTCATCATCATATTACAACCTTCGTCTCCTGACACTTCTTCTTCCTCCTCATCAGGTGGTGAATTGGAACATTCAGCTTCTTCATCCTCATCCTCTACCTCCGCTATCATAGCTCTCTTCTTCGGCTTTGGACATTCGCTACTTTTGTGGCCCATTTCTTGGCAATTATAACACTTGAAACCATTATTGACTTTCGTCTTCCCAACCTCATTCACAACTGGTCTTGCAACAGCTTTTGAAACATTATAACTTCCACTAACACCCTTCACTGGATTGTTGGAATTTGTAAACACACCACCTCCTCGTCTTCCCTGTTTCTCCCAAGCTAATGCCTTCTGGTGTGCTTCAGCAACTGATCTGGGATCAAACATGTTAACCATATCCTGTATCTGCATTCGCAACCCCCCAACAAATCTAGCTGTCAATTGTTCTTCTGTCTCCATGATATCGTTCCTTGCAATCAGTTGATAGAATTCATCAGCATAGTCATTCACAGACTTCGTTCCTTGCCTCAAGTTTTGCAGCCTCTGATACATAAGCGATTGATAGTTATAAGGTAAGAATGTGGCTTTCATCATTTTCCTCATCTTTTCCCATGATTCAACCTTTGACTTCCCCATCCGTTCACGTGTAAGTTTAGTTTGCTGCCACCATGCCAAAGCTCTACCCCTCAACCTCGTAGCAACCAACTTCACTCTACGATGTTTTGGAACTTCCTTGAAGTCAAAAATCTCCTCCACATTAGACAACCAGTCCAAAAACTCTTCAGCTTGCATACCTCCTTTGAACTCTGGAATTTTAGTCTTCATCCCAGATTCCCACTTATGATCATACTCCGACTGATTTCTTCCTTGTCCATGTCCTTGTCCATGAACACTTCCACCATCATCATCCTCTTCAAAATCAGATGTATATCGATGTCGATCCTGACCATCAACATCTCTACTGCCATAACGTCTTCCACCATCATCCCTTCTACCTACATTCCTCCGTTCTCGATCATTCACATTCCTGTCACGTCTTCGATCATCATCAACACTTCTTTCTCGATTGGAATGTGGTGAGACTCTACTTCCCCCATGGTTGGATTCAGGTGAAACCCTTCTCCGATTTTGATTCATCTCTAACATCATCTTCTCTAATCGTCCAATCCCTTCATTAAGCTTTTCACTAAAGTTTTCATTAATCCTTTGCTCCATCTCATCAGCTTCTTCTCTTCGATACAATGCTTCTACGTTTTGATGACGATTAGCTCTCCTTGGTGGCATGATTCAAAATTTTCTCAAACACTTCACAAATTCACACTTCAAGTTTCAAACACCTTTCGAACTTAGATCCAAAATGAAATGGATCGAAATTCCCACTTTGTTGCAATTTGCGATGAACACGATGAACAATAACTTCTTGGCTAGACAATGAAATGATGCTCGATCTACACTCTTCTTAGCTCGGCTTCCACACTTCAAGCTCGGCTAACACTTCAACTTCGAAATTCTTCAAAAGTATTGGCTCCAAGACTCGATCTAGCTATGATTGGCTAAAACAAGCTATGATACCAAACTGACGCATCGGATTAATCAAAACAATGTAGAACGATGAACGTAGTAATCGGTGGATTGATGAATACTGAAATGCCCAAATTCGTTGATCCGAAGATACCGAATTCTAGCTATCCCGAACACGTTGATCGCGCACGATACCGGGTTCAAAGATCTGCGATTCTTCACACGTTGATCTAGCGTACTAGATTCCGTGAATCGGCTTCAGCTGTCGTTGAATCGAGCGCACTCGATTATCCGAGAGTGGAGATAGGAGATTGCACTCAACTACCAATTTGGTGAAAGCACAAAGCTAACAAAATAAAGTTTTTATTTCAAATCAACTAAACTTTTACAAATGACTCAACTTGCCTATTTATAGGCTACAACTCACGCCACAAACAAAATTGTACAACACATAAGTCGTCTCCGACCTAACAACCCACGACTTAAAAAATCAGACGACTTACGACTTAAAAGACACACCAAATAGTACATAGCGACTTAACAAAGCAACACATACAACACATCACGAATTTACAACACTTAGGTCGTTTCCGACCTATAACCTGCGACCTATGACTTAACAGGCCCAACGACTCAACAGCAGCGACCTAACATTCTTCGCGACTTAAAACAATCAACGGCATAGAGTAAAGCGGCATAGGAATCCACGGCTTCAATCTTCAGCGACTTAACTTAGGTCGGTAACGACCTAAAACATGTAACGACTTACCATGCAGACGACTTAAGAGATAACCAGCTTCACGCGACTTACGACCTAAAGACTTCACGAGTTAAGAATCTTCAGCGACCTATGGTAGGTCGTGGCTTCGTTAGGTCGTAACTCGTCACCGACCTATGGCATATCCCAGACGCTACCTCCTGTTTTACTGCATCACCAGTAGGTCGTACCTTGTCCACACGATCTAACTGCTCGTTAACTCGCCTATCTTCACTAAGTCGTTCCAACGACTTAAAAACCTTGTTAGGTCGGAGCCTTTTTCCCCGAGCTTGGCTAAGTCGTAACCCCCTGAAACTAAGTCGCAGCTCCTCCTCACGTGACTCTATAGGTTGTCCACGACCTATAGCTTCTTCCTTAAGTCGTGTGCGACTTAGACCCTTAAGTCGTGTGCGACTTAGACCTTCACCTCTGGCCTGAGCTGCATCAATAACACATAAATATTAGTCTACAAATTTATAGTTTGAGCTATTATAACTAAAAGTGTAAATTTTTGTTTATGCTACTTGTACTGTTTATTTTTTGTTTTATCCACTAAATTCATGTGGTAGAGAATGTATATTTTCCTTTCACGCACGAAGGTGTGTGTTGTTTGTACATGCTGTTTGTATTAGTTGTGTTTCTTGCGGCCTGTTAACAATAATGAAATTATTATTATTTTTCTACTCATTACCATTAAATGTTTAATTGAAATTAATGAAAAATTATAATAAATTTTTTTTTTTGAAACTGTACAACTGAATAGTCGGCTTTCCAGTATAATGTTTTATTTGTATTGCTAGTGGCTACCATTACTATAACATTTGATCAACATCAAAGTATCAAACACTACCCCTTTTGGTCTTTAAAACTCGGTACAAATCACGTAAACTTAATTAGTATATACACTACATTATAAATACCATATCTTACTGTAACACGCAATTATCACCGGCTTCCGGACAGAGATAGACCCGATATATTCGTCATGGACGTACTGGAATAATTACAATTCAACCCAAAACTCTGCATCGTTGTCGGAACAGAATAAACAGCAGGCAACTCCGGCAACACCAATTCCCCTTCCAAATACATGACAATTTCCCTCATCCTCGGTCTACTCCACGCCCTCGGATCCGTACATATTAACCCTAGCTTCAACACCAGCTCAACCTCACCCACGCTATACTCTCCTCTTATTCTTACATCCACTGCTTCAAGCAACGTACCCCTCTGCCATTTTCCAAGCCACCCACCCAACCAACATAAGCTCTTCTCCAACCAAATGCGGCTCTATCGGCCTCCTCCCACATACCACTTCCAGAACAAACGTTCCAAAAGCAAACACGTCCGTCGCAGTAGTTGCCTTCCCCGTTCTTGCAAGCTCCGGCGCAAGGTAACCCGTCGTCCCAACCACATGCGTTGTGTGCGGGTCCGTTCCATGATCGTACAACCTTGAAAGCCCAAAATCGCCAAGCTTTCCATTGTAACCTTCATCCAGCATCACATTACTAGCCTTTATGTCTCTGTGTATCACAACCTGTTCCCAGTCCTCATGCAGGTACAAAATACCCGATGCTATCCCTTTAATCACGTTAAACCTTTGAGCCCAATTCAAAGTCGGTTCATCTTGATAGTACAAGTATCTGTCAAGGCTACAGTTGGCCATGTACTCGTAGACTAATAAGAGTTCGCCTCTGCGTCTGCAGTAGCCTAAAAGCTGCACGAGGCTCCTGTGCCTGAGCCTGCCGATGCTTACGATTTCTGCTACGAATTCCCTCATTCCCTGCCTTGACTCGTGCGATACTTTCTTCACTGAAACCTTCGTTTTGGTTGTGGGTAGTATGCCTTTATAGACCCTCCCAAACCCTCCGGCTCCTAGTAAACCATCTTTTACAAATCCCTTTGTAGCTTTGAACAGTTCTTTATAGGAAAATCTGTGAGGACCGTACTCGAGCTCCCAATCCTCGACTATCTCTGTGTATTTCTTCCTCCTTCTCACTACAACCACGACAGCAACTGCAGTTATAAGCAGCAGCACAGTTGCTGCTGTGGGTAGAGATATTGCTAACAGCGCCGTTTTGTTTTTGGTTTTAGGTGGTAAAGGCAGCGGAGGCAGTTTAGAGTAATCTAAAGCTTTGGCCGCACCATTCATGCTGAAGCTCCATGCTTGTATGTAATTGGACTTCTGAAAACTTCCTGTAGCCGAAGAAAGTCCTACAAACATGGATTCAAGCAGCACGCTAGAGAGATCCACAACAGTCGACAAAAGGGGTTTTTTAGGTTTTGACATTGGGACCAAGGATAGAGTGACATCGAGCTTCATATTGGTGCCATTGTAATCGATCCAGACTTGAATTGATTGACCGGAAATAAGGGAAAGGCTATTGAAAGCACCAATGGTGTCATCGTAGTAGCCGGCAGGGGCGGACTTGTTGGAAATCAAGCTGTTGAGGTCGATTCCGACGTGGTTGTCGTTGATGTCGTTGAATTCGGGGTTTTTGATGGTGTCGAGCTCGATTGCGAATATGTGGTTGTCGGAGTTGCCGTTGTTGGTGGTTTTGAACAAGCCCAGGTACTGGATGGCCATGGCGGAGGAGAGATCGGTGGTGGGGGAGAGGAAGAAGGCGATGCCGTGGGCGCCGAGGTAGGAGACTTGGGGGATGATGGCGAAGATGAAGGTGGTGGAGAAGGAGAGGGTTTTGTTGGTGGATTTGGATAGGAAGCGGAGAGGAGTTGGATGAAAAGCATGGCCTTTTGAGTCTGTGTTGTTTGTAAGTTCGAGAAGGCCGTTCGTTTTGATTGAGGCCGTACCGTCGAGTTTGAGATTTGAGTTGGTGAAGCCATTGAAAGTAAAGTCTGAATCACCTGAAGATGCGAGTTTTGCAAGAAAGAAGAGGGATATGATGAAATTTAAGGTTATGCTGGACATTTTTTTATATTTAATTTTATTTTAATTTTATTTATTTTTGCGGGAATAACTGAGGTTCAAACTGAAGGGGCTTGCGTTATTTCAAGGCGTGGCTTGAATACGAATCTTTTGAAAAATATTTGTAGACTTTTAAGAAGGTTGGACAAATTGTGCCTTTGTGACTACTAGTCCAAGGTGTTTGCTAAAGAAATCTAGCAATCCTTCACTTTTAACTCCAAAGGTACGTATTCTGCGTGTTGTATATTGAAAAATACAAAAGTTAAATGTTAAATAAATAAATAAATTCACCAGAGGCTAACTAATGAGCTAGGATTTGATTTTGTTTAGGTATGTTATCTTCCGTAAGATGATTTACTTTCCTTCCTTTTATTCTTTTATTTTATCTTTTTTCTTTTGTCATCGAATAATCCGGTTGAATACCAGTTTTTATAGTGGTCTGTATATCAAAATCTAAAAATAATAAAAGTGAATTGATATTTCTCTAATGAGTTAAATGGTTTTGCATCAAAGCTCAAAACACTCTTTCAAAATAATTACATGATATTAGCATGTTTAAACAAAAAATATATTTAAAGATAGAAAAAAAATGGGAAATGTAAATAATATTTGGAATTTAAGAAATAATGTTATTTTTAGATTTTATTAAAAAATAATAATTTATGAGTCTTTATTTTATAATTCAATAATAACCTTTTTTTCTTTCAAAACATGTAATAAAACATTATGTCGAAACAAGTGGTATATAAATCATTGTTTTTGTTAATAGTTTTAGCTCTATGTCAAATGTTAACATGCGTATAGGAAAAATAACACAAACACTCACAAAATATGTGTGTGTGCACACTAAGGCAAACATAAAGTTCACAATCATTATGTTGACCATCTTCTCGGGTTTAAGGATTGCCTTCTTATATTCAACCATCATATTCCATTTTACCGCAGCTCGTATTCGAGCTCTCGCTCTCTCATTTGAAGACTAACCTTTTTTCTCTTCAACTCTAGCTCTTAGGTCTTCCAACTCTTATTTCTTCGCTTGAAACACATCTTTTTGGCATGATATTCTTGTACTGATCTACGTAAGCGAAATTGATTACTATATAAGCAAGTTATGAATTCAAATTTAAAGAAGTACAAAGAAGCGTACGAGGGGAAATGGTAGCCAAGTATTGCTTCTAATGATTGAGTAGAAGAGCGGAGGCAACTAGTTGGCTTGTTTGACCAAATTTTCTTTTACCATGCTCAAAAATTTGGTTTTTCTGCTCGATTTTCCAAAATAACAAATATGACATTCATACGTATATTTTTCCTCATTGATTGGGTAACCCAGACTCTAATACCAAATGTAACAACTCACCCCAAAACAGGCCCAAATCCCGATCCAAAAGGACCCATTCTAAAGCCGGCCGTTGTTTGATAAAAAGGACAATACAGAGCTATAAATCTATTCATTCAAAATTTACAGCGGAATGATAAAATATAATAACATATACTGTACCCATTTTATTTCAAATTCCAAATATATCACGAACAAAACCATAACATAATGTCAACAATAACTGTTACATCGTCCTGTTCAAAAATACATTTTTAACTTCAAATGGATACATCAGAAAATAACATAAATAGATCAATAGACTATTGCCACGAGCTCCTCTCATCATCATCATCTCCATCTTGATCATCATCTCCTTTCCTAATCTGTTTTATAATAAGGAGGGAGTCAGAACAACAGTTTCTGATGAATAGAAAATCTCGAGCCTTTCTATATTAGTATTAGGACAGTATAATTTAAATAAGGATATGACTTTCGCATTTTAAACTATATTCAAAACCATTTAATACTTAGGAAAGAGGCATGCCCTCAAACAACCACTTAATATCTTCAATCCCCGTAGTAGATTTTTCCATAATCTATAACTCGTAGCCATCGTCATTAATGTCTACCAATGCGAGAGATAGAACCCAAACCACTTGATACCTTTTAATGAAAAAGAGACAGACTTTGGCCATTTAAGACATCAAGTGAGGTAAATCCCATCATTTAATATCTATTTCCAAGGCAAACTCCACACAGGTCACTACCTAGCTGACATTGCACGGAAGTCTCTTTAGACACTTAATACTTCAATTGAAGCAGACCTTTTAAGATATCCTCAACCGTGCCTAAACCCAATCCCAACCATTCGATGCTTCATGTAAGGGAAAGAGGCGGGCCCTCAAACAACCACTTAATACCTTCAACCCCCGAAGCAGGTCCTTCGTATAATGACTAGTACCCCACGGAGATGTCTCACATTAGTCCGACTATTTATAGGAACTGGTAGCCAGATTAGCTGATTTTAGTTACCTTACGGAAGTGGGACTAACCTTAAGTTATTTGTAGTTACTTATTATATGTGATTTCTCACATCAATCCCAAAATCACACTGCTAGTAGCCAGATTAGCTGGGCGGACTTTTATGTGCTTTTAATTGACCTCACATTCTTATAACTTAGTCTTACTTAATAACACTCTATAATTGTATTAACATACATCTCATCGTATTCATTATTTAGACCATATAAGAAATCCTTCTTATTACACCTAATTAATTACTTTCCTAAAGGGGAATTTAAATTATAATTATTAACTTAATTAACTATGCAATTAATATGTTATAATTGTACATTACTTACACTATATATATATAAGTACATATTTATTAATTTTTAGACATGCGGAGATTACACCTTAAACTAATGTTCAAATGTCAAACCTTCCAATGTTATACAAGTCTCATTTCCACAAGAACATTTTTACCATAAATTCAATATTCCAAAATCAAATCAATAGACTCATATTTCGAATCCAATTCCAACTTAATTTACATTAAAATAATGGAACGAAACAATAATAATGAAAACTTACAATTTAATAAGTTTACACTCTATTCAACTCTATTTTACATAAAACTAGACAAAAGAAATTTTATTCAATTTGTAGAAATATGCAGTGCAAACTACGAATAAAAATTTGTACCATACACGTCATTTCTTAATCAAATCCAAAAAAACGAATAAGAAGTGGAATAGAAGGTAAAACACATATATTGCAAAATCCACAAAACTCCATTATCTTAACACAAAATAATTAAGATTCCAACCTTAGAATTGATATTTCTCTCTGGGGGAATTTTGGGGATTTTTAATGTGATATTTTCGTAATCCAAAACTCCCCAAGGCATATATCAAATCCAAATTACTATTCAATTATTAAAATAGTAAAACTAAGAATTTCACTCACAAAGGTTCTTAGCTTTGCCTTCTCTTGGATTTGACATGCCTTCAATGAAACCTTTCAGATCTCTTCTTTTTAATATATACAGCAAGGGATTTACATATACTTTAGATTTAAAAAATTAGAGATTTAGAGGAGAGGAGGTTGAGAAAATAAACAATAGAAAAAGACAGATATATATGATTTCTTACTTGAAACCTAATAAAGTTTTCTGAATCTATGAAGAGAATAATTGACAGAACTTCACCAGTGTTTCTAAAATATTGTGCGAATAAAAGTGCAACGTGATTATGTACTGTAGACATACTATAAGTGAGCTCCACCCTAGCGTGAATGTGTGATCGTAACATATAAGTATGTATGCAAATACCCTAAACAAGTATAAAGATTTCTATATGAGTGCAAAGTGATAGTGAAAAGTGTAACAACCATCTCCTATCATCTAGTCTAGCAACCATGATGCAACCAAAAATCTAATTTTAGAGAGAAAAGTTTACCAGTAAAAAGTTCAGGATGAGAGATCCTAATCTTTTCTTTAGTTTTCTATGTGCTTTTTGCTGGATTGTCTCCTCATTATACTCAGACCAGTCTAATTTCTTTGTTGTGGAGCTTCCTAGTTCCGTGCTCCATAATGCATGTGATGACACATAATGCTATTGGCTCAATCTCAATATCCCCTAACTGATAAGGTTCTACTACAACGGTTGTGTCATGAAGGGATTTGCTCAAATGTGAGATGTGAAAAACGTCGTGGACTTCTACTAATCTATTCGGTAGCTCCACGCGATAAGCAAGTCTTCTTATCTTTTCCAAAACTCGGAAAGGCCCAACGAATCTTGGAGCTAATTTCCCAGACTTACCAAACCTTATGACTTTTCTAAGAGCAGAGACTTTGATAAATACTGAGTCTCTAACCTTAAACTCCAACTTGTTCCTTCTCTTGTCGGTGTAGGATTTCTGGTAGTCTTGCACCGCCTTCATACGTTGCCTGATCAACTTCACGTTTTCCGAAGTATTGCGAATCAAATTTGGTCCAAGCAGAATTTTGTCAGTGGTTTCACACCAACAATTTGGCAATTTTCATGGCCTCCATAAAGCACTTCAAAAGGGGCCATACCAACCGTCGTTTGGTAACTATATTATACGCGAACTCAACCAATGGTAGATGCTGCTCCCAGTGTCGTCCGAAGTTCACGATGCAAGCTCTCAATAAGTCCTTCAAGATTCTATTCACCCTTTCATTTTGACCATTGGTCTGTAGGTTGTAAGCGGTGATAAGATTCAACGAAGTTCTAAAAGCTACCTGCAAACTCCTCCAAAACTCGCTAGTGAATAAGGGGTCCTTATCACTAACAATGCTCACCGGAATTCCATGTAGTCGAAGCACCTCCTTAATATCAATCTATGCTAGAGAATCTACGGTCCAATTATTCCTAACAGGAATAAAATGGACACTCTTAGTGAGTCTATGTGTAACGATTCATAATTTTTGATAATTAAAAATATTAAATTAAATAAGATTTTGAAATTTGATATTGTGAGAAATTAAAATTTATGATTTATAAATGAGAAAATTTATTAGAATGTAAAGGAATAATGTTGACTTAATGTAATTGATAGCTACTTTAATGTAATTGAAATAATTATAAAGTTAAATTGGTTAGAAATTGTAAATAAGGAAATAAATTAAATGTTGTATTAAATGGTGAGATTGTATGTAATTAATTGAAATTGAACATGAAATCAGTGATGTTAAGTAGTTATAACATTTGTTTGTAAATAATAAATTTATAAATATGATTAGAGTACTTAAAAGTGACAATTGTTTATTTATCATCTCATTTTAATATGTTGAATAAATTGAAAATCAATGTGAATTAATATAATTAAATATTATAATTAATATGGTAAAAGATTATAACTGTAGAATAGGAATGCAGGAAAATGTAAAATAATGTTAATTATATTCATAGGGTATTATTGATTGAATAATAAGATGAAAATCAAAATAAATTAATTATTAGAATTTAAATTATAATTAATGAATTTATTGCAATTGCAATTGAACGCTGTAATTAGTGCAATATTTAACATTGAATTTGACATGGGAAATTTGTTTTAAAAAGATTTTAAATTTCTAGGTAATCAAAAATGATGAAAATTGTTAACTATTTAATTTAAATTTGAAAAGTGATTTAATCAATTTAATAATAATCTATTTAATTAACGTGAAAATAGTCATTTTAGCCACTGGCTCGGATTTTGGCGAAACTAGTTTCATCGGATCCGTAACAGTGAATTATTGTAGGATTTCAAGTTTCATAGAGATCAGACTTATCGTTTGATCGTGCGGGCTCGAAACGCGTAGAAATCAATTTAATGAATTCAATTAAAATAAGCTGATTTTAAAAGCTAAATTCTGTATACAATGGAATTTGGGTTTGAAACTAGTTCCATTGAGTTTAAAAATATCGAAAACCTATATTTTGATATATGGGATGACCCATTTTTGTTTCGGGAACGAAACAGGCTTATCGGGTCGTGTTATCGTTTCGAACCAGTTCGATCTGTCCATTCGTTCTTATCTACCTTTGCCTATATATAGGCTTCTATAAACCCTAACTATTTCTCATTTCATTATTTCTATATATACATCAACTTCTTATCTGTTCCTTTCTTCCAATGGCAGAAACCCTAAATCCAATCCAATTTCAAATCAAAATCAATTTCAAAAATTTAAACTCTCCAAATCCTAGCAAATTATATATCGTTGGAAAGCTCTCGACGAGCGCAATCTACTACAACAATTTGTTTTTCGATTTGATGCATCGTTTGACTAGAAATCGATGAAGAACCTCAACCATCCATTTATAGGGTTTCGTGATCCAACGGTGGATCGTCGACCATTCGACGACCGGGGAGTGGCGTTGGGAAAAGGGCGCGAAGCAGGTCTCTGTGATGTTGCTCGTTGGTTGTATGGTGGTCGGAGATCACCAAAAATCGATCGTGTAGCTAGCAACGGCGAAGGGTGCCTGGAGGCGTCGCGAGGCGTTGCGCATAAGGTGGAGGTGCGGCTTGGAGCGTGGGATTCGGCGGTGGTGTCCGATCATGGTGGATGTGATCGTGGTGGCCGCAGTGGTTGGTCAAAGAGCGGCGGCGTGGACGATGTTGTCTGTGTGCGATGTTTGAGCGCGAGGTTGGGTTAGGGCATACGAGATCAGGTGACGTGTATAATTATATTTATTATTTTATTTATATTATAATATGAATCGTATAACTTCTAATATCAATATCTTTTGCATACGAGCTCGGATTCATGCACGATTTTCTCCGTTGTGGTCGTATCGAAATTCTGGACATTATGGAACTAGTTTGACTGCATTCTGAGACTATTTAAATTTTGGGCCTAAATTGAATTTAAGTCAATTTGAAATCAAAGGTGGGTGTTTTAACCCACTCAAAACTACTAAATCATCCTATGTTAGTTAAATTAAATTTATGATGTTATTAGAAATGGATTGATTGCTGTTTGGTATATTTAAATTGTCATTCCAGTTAAATTTGAATTTACATTGAATTTAATTGCTATTTAAATTAATATTGAAATTTAATTGTTAATTAAATATCTGATAACGATAACCAATTTGTCTATTGTGATTTATTGGCTAGATTGAATGATGATTGTAATGGATCCTTGATTGTCGACATTTTGGATGATTGGATGTATGTTTATTTATATGTCGTATCACACTGCAAGTTCCCTTAGTTATTGTTAGGAAAATCACTATGCGTTGAAATGATACATACCCAATTGGACTTATAGATTAGGGAAAAATCGTTATGGGTTGAAATGATAAACTCAAGCGATTTTATGGTTTTTTTTAATTTTCTTAGGATTGCGGGTTGAAATGAAATATACCCATAAATTTAAATTATTGCGGGTTGAAATGATATATATCCGTATCACTTGACCATATGGTAGAAAATTATATACGGACATCGGATTGGTTAAATTAAATGATTTTAAATCCTTAATTTTTGAATCCAGTTAAATGATATTTTAAAATAAAATTTGATTTATATAAACTGAATTGTTTTTCAAAATCCAAGCTTTAAAATGTTGAAATTGAAATTGCTTTAAGTAAATTGTTTAAAAATATAAATTGGAATTTTAAAGTTGAATTTTGAAATATAAATGAAATTTATCAATAATGAGTTATTGTAAACGTTTGAATATTTAAACTTTGAAATTTATTGAATTTGAAGAAGTTTAAATTTTTAGTTCAAACATGGATTTGAAATCGATGTAGATTGAAATAGTTTTAATGAGAATTTAAATTGAAAGATTAGAATTAAGTTTTGTTGATTTGAAATCTGGATATGGTCCAGGTTTGTTGAAATGGAAGAAATAGACTAATTTGATATTATTTTCAAATTAATTATTTTAATATAAACTGTTTAAAAATCTATTAATTTAAAATTTAGATTATTTAGATTTTTAACTATTTACTATATAAACCATTCCAATAATCAAACCATTTTGTACTAAACTATTTTTAACTGTTTTAAAATCCTTAAACTATTTAAACTATTAAACTATTTTAAAACTCTTAAACTATTTTAAACTCTTAAAACTATTTTAAACTAGTATAAACTATTTCTAATACATTAACTTTTTAATATATATAACCTATTTTAATATATAAACTATTTCTAAAATATATACTGTTTCAATCTATAACCTATTTTTAAACATAAACTATTTTCTTATGTATAACTATTCCAATATATAAACTACTTTCAATATTCAAAATGTTAAAGTTGGAACAGTTATGATTTTGATTTAATTGATTTAAAGGCAATGTTTTGATATGATGGTTTAACCTATTTTGTGGTTATGATTTTGAATATAAATATGATTTCGAAAGTAAATATGATTTCGAAAGTGATATGATTTCGAAAGAGATATGATTTTGAAGTGAATATGATATTTTGATATCAATTATGAATTGGTTTTGGAAATGTAAAAGAACCAACCGGTGTGAAATAAGCATTTGGTTGTTAAAGAGACCAGAATCAAATATTGTCATACTCTCTGCCAATACCAAAAACCACTTTAACAACTGTGCCTGTGGTGGAGAATCCAGAACAAAGTAGGATGATTTGGCAAACGATTCGGTATGAGGTATGAACTCCGCCCTGGACCCCTCGGGTCAGCTTGATATGACTAAAACAGGAGCTATACCTAGGCCAAGTGAGGTCGCACCTCCGATCGGACATGCTTCTTCGATACCATATCCGTTGCTTTGTGATTGATTTGGTAGCCACCCCTCAATTTGATTATGGGAGTGTGTTTCGAGGTGAGCGGTAGTAGCTGTTATGCGTTACCACTAGCCCGGTTCTGCAAACGGTAGAATCCTACCCTAGCATTGCCTCGCATGCCTTGTCATATGCCTTATCAAGCCCATTACGAGTTTGGTTTGTGTCGTACCTATGGAGTGCTCCCTGATAGCCCACCAGTTTACGATGGAGTTTACAGTACTGTATAGATAATGGCATTTATATAAAAGTGTGTTAAGGGGGATATGGGTAATGCCTTAACGCTATTTTAATACTTTACTTTACTGTAGACATATTATAATCTCGTATTGTACTACATAGTAGAAAGTTTAACGGATACTTAGGAGATGGAATCCCGAACATCTCTTAAGTTATTGCACGCACGTTAGACACTGGATAGGAGATGTAAAATCCCGTAAACATCTCTGAAGCCGTTACACTCATATTTATTTACAGTTGATTTAACTTACATATGATCTTTTAGTTCTGACTCAAGTGTTTTGTCTTTTCATTACGCTCGGGTCAGTCTGAGCTTTTCAGTGTATTGAAGACCACTTTATTTCTGGAGGACAAAGATGGAGATTTGTATACTATTTATATATATGTATTCTATTGCATCATGTTGTTCCGCTGCAATGTTTATTTATTCCTGCTATATGTATAACTCTGATCTATATTGTAAAGTGTAATCAAATGTTATTTGTAAAACAGCTTCATGAACTGTTATTTGATTATTATATTTTGTCATTTCAATGTGAGATTCTATTTTTTTCTTTCTTTTCCCTTATTTTCTTAATTACCCCATAAAAATCCTTCCTTTTGAATGGTTTGAGTCTGACATGTGTGATTTATTGTCGATTTAAACTATCCAAAAAGACTAGTCGTTACACTACGTACTACGACCCAAATTGCTTCATTGCCCCTCTGACTTTTAGGCAATCCTTCTATGAAGTCCATTGAAATATGCTCCCATTTTCAAGTTGGAATCTCCAATGGTAACAACAACCCTTCGGGTTCTCCTTACTCGGACTTTATTCTTTGACATGTTAAACATCTAACAACAAACTCAGTTACTATGTTCTTCAATCCTGGCCAAAAGAAAATTCTCTTCATATCCATTTACATCTTGTATCCTCCTATTTTCTCATCCTTCTTTTGCTCAAGCCTAATGCGGTCTATCAAAGTCGTCCTAAACCTCCATCACTGCCAAAAAGCCGTGGATGGGTTTTGTTGCTGGTTGGAAGTTGAAATTTGAGAGGAACTCCAACTGTCTCCATTCAAATATAACACCTAAGGTCGCATGCCTCTGACTGAGGGCGTCGGGGATTACGTTCCCTTTTCCGGGGGGTATATTGTGTACCAAAGTCGAATGATGCTATATAATCCATCCATCTTTGTTGCCTAAGCTTTAAATCCTTTTACAAAAATTATGTGAGTGATTTATGGTCAACGAACAACTCAAATCTTTCTCTCAAAAGATAGTGCCTTCACATCTTCAAGGCAAAGACAATAGTTGCCAACTCCAAGTCGTGAACTCTACATCTATTCTCATGGTCCTTCGGTTGCCTACTAGCATAAGTTACCATCCTTCTTTTGTGCATGAGAACTGCTCCTAATCCTATGCTGCGTGCATCTATGAAAACTATAAAAGGCTTTGTCCCATTAGGAATAGTAAACATATGTGCACTTGTCAATAGTCCATAAGTTTCTCGAATGCTTTAATGCATTTATCATCCTAATTAAAGATTGGATTCTTCTTAGTCAAGTGGGTTAAAGGGACTGTTATTTTTGAAAAGTCATTTATGAACTTCCTATAATAGCCTGCTAACCCTAAGAAAGCTCCTAACTTCCGTTGCATTCTTTGGAACTCTCCACTCTTGAATAGCTTCCACTTTTGCGGTGTCCACTTCCAATTCATGCTCAGAAATGACATGTCCAAGAAACCTTATCTCCTTCTTCCAAAATGGCATTTCACAAATTTGGCTCTACGTTGGTACCTCCTCAAGGTCCGTAGTATCTCCCTTGAATGATTATCATGCTCTCCTTTACTCTTGGAGAATACTAAGATATCATCAATAAACACTATGATGAACTCATTAAGTTGTCTCCTAAATAAATTACTCATCAAATGTACAAGGTATGCGAGGGCATTTGTCCATCCAGAAGGCATTACCTCCCACCCATAGAGTCCATCTGGTGTGAAAATGCGGTCTTCGACTTGTTGTCCTCTATGATCTTGAACCGATGAAATCTAGTTGTCAAGTCCAATTTGGAGAAGAATTTGGCTCCCATAATTTGATTGAACAAGTCCTTTATCCTAGGTAAGGGATACATATTCTTCTTTGTTAACTAATTAGGTTCCCTACAGCTGATGCATAGTTTCAATGAGTGATCTCCCTTAGTGGCAAAAACAACAGGGGCTCTCCATTTCAAAGTACTCCATTGGATGAATCCTTTCTGCAACAGTTTCGAGATTTACTTGTCCAACTCATGCCTTTTTTTTGGGCCATGTGTCTTAATGGCGGAACAACTGGTCTAGTGCCCTTCTCCAAATCAATTCTAAACTCAATCTTCCTTTGGGGTAGTGGACCTGAGACTTCCTCAAAGACATTGGAAAATTCTTGGACTACGGGTATGGACGAAAGCGCAATATGAGATAGGCTCAACAAGTACAAATAACTTGACTCGACTGAGTCTTGCTGTAATGACTGGGATTTTCGACCCTCGAAAATTGACAATAATGTGTTCACTGTATTGCATGCTGAGCAATCGAATGTCGAAAAACCCAATTTGTTAGGGAAAAGAAAGAAGAAACGAAGAAGAAAGAAGAGAGAAAGAAAACTAACAATATATAATCTCACAGCGGAATGAATAATCTATAATATACAACAAATCTTTACACAAAGAAATAATGTAATATACAAACACCAATCAGAGTAATCTAACATATTTCAGCCCAGATAGTTATAACGGCCTATCCTTACAATTGTTGATAAATAAAACCAACATATAATAAGAGAAACACAAAGAATTACATAGATATGTCTTGGACCTCCAACTCGTCTCCTGAGCACTAATGCATCCAAAGCAATTTGTAAATATGCTCGGTCTGACTCGAGCATTATAACAAAATAACACTCGAGTCAGTCTGGAAAACCAGCGTGAGAAAAAGACACCCAGCTGAATTTTAATGTTTCAAAAATTTTTGAAATAAAGATATCTAGTAAGACCATGACACACATAAACACAGACGAGTTTTTACCTTGTGATAACCAAAACAATTTCGATAGAAAATCCATTGATATTATAATAATGTCTAGGGGTCAAAGTAAAATATGAATATAGTTGAAATGCTTGCATCTCACGTTTCAGCGTAGTTAGGCAAAACTAAGTCCGTACGACGCTTATTGGAGGATGAATTCCATATAATGACTGGACTACGGTGCTTTAGGAAATATACAGTCAAAAATAAAAGCGCAGATCACATCCTAACCGTTAGTGGATGGATTTCCTTATCATTTGTCCTAGGAGAACGAAATGAGATTTATACGCATAATATAGCATCATCGGAGATGACTGTGCCATTTAACTCACGTGTTTCTCCTAGATATTTCCAAAGTAACGTTTTGGGTTCAAATTCGATAGTTGATTATTTAACTATCGAATAAACAAACATTCAAATCAGGGATTTATTTCAAAAGGGAAAACCAACATTGATTAAGCATGTAAGTAACCACTAGCCTCCTTAATTAAACTTTTATTAATTAAATCCACTTTGTAAATATTTGTATATAAAAACCTTTACAAAAATATACCCATAAATTCCTATATTTCGATACTTAGGAAAAATATCTATATACTTATCTTAACGCTATTAGTATATTCACAAAACTGAGAAAGATTTTCTTTCTATACAGTTTAAAAAAAAGCATTTATAGATCCTTTATAAATCTCAAAAACCATTTATAAAACTATTTATTAATCTATGAAACCGTTTATAAAGCTCTTTATAGAAACCCCTTATAAACCCAGCCTCCATTTTCAATTATAAATCCTTTTGTAAATTTATAACCCATTCCTAAAATCCTTTTATAAATATCTAAAATTATTTATAAAACTCTTTTTACCCTTTAACTAATCTTTCTTTATGTTTTCAAACCATGTTATAGAATTCCTCTTATGAACCCCAAATCTGTTTATAAAACTCTATTTATAAATCTTGAAAACATTTACAGATAAATTCGAATCATTTACTCAAAAACACTATTATATAATAATACTTATTAATAATAAACATTATAAATAAACAATAATTATTAACTTTGAAACATCTTTAAAATAATACTTTGTAATTCTAAAACAATATTAAACAAACAATAATAATTAATCTTTACCACTACTATAAATAATAATAATTTATTTTAAAAAATTACTAATAAATCCTTATTATAAATTTCAAAACTTATTTACTTTTTTTAAAATAATTAACTTTTCAAAATATTTAAATATAAATAAATAATTTTAAAAATAATATTAAATATAAATAAATAATCTAGAAAAGACAAATAAAAGGTTGGAGTAAAATAGGAGTTAAATCCTTTAAAAACAAAATATTTCTGAAACCTAATTTTTGATTCAAAATTATTTTCCGTCTCAAAAACCAACTCCAACTTAAATGGCGATTTATAGTACTTTCAAAATAATAATTTAAGGCCAATAGCTACCAAACACTTAACCAATATTACTACTGATTTTTCTATCACTATTGGGTTTTAGTTTTGAACGTACACGATGTTATAAGCAATAGTGTCCACAAATCAGGTTTCATATTCAATAACTATATTAGAGGAATTTTATCGGAAATAAATCAACAATAACGAGGAATCTTGTTGGATCCCTCCAACCCATTCCCTGCATCACAACTCATATATATATATATCAGCACATATACGTAAATAAAATCAACACTAGTGAGAAATTCCGGTTGATCCCTCCAACATATTCCTCTGCATCACAACTCATATATTATTATATAATATGGGTCATCCGCTACTAGGCAGGTATATATAAAAGGTCATCCACTCTAGGAGCGGAGATAAATCCAAACCAACTGATAAAAACAGTAAATCATCCAAACATCCAATCAACCATTTTTATTAACTATATAACATTTCTGGTTAGCCAAAAAAGTGAGCTTAACTCACAGAAATTTCTGTTGTCGCCGAGGCATTTCGTTTTGGAATTATAATCGAACGACGTCCGATTTTAGCCTAAATTTCAACTGTCTTCAAATTCACCAAACCAGTTTCATTGCGAAGCTTTCATCGTTACGAGCACAATTACGAGCGCAACGCAAAAATCCGTGCCTCGATTGGACCTCATAAGAGAGAGTTATCGCATTTATAAGATTACGATTTAATTAATATAACGGAATCCATTAATTACAACATTATCAACTAATTATAACTATGACCTTCTTCCTCCCCAAACTCTTTTCCTTCTGTCCTGTACATGCACGGTGTACGCATCGTACACGTCCCCACTGATACGGCGATTGACTCGATGAAACCATAAACCGAGGTCGCTAATCAACTTCTCTCATCGAACTCGACTCGGTCATAACCACTTCGCCACCTCTGATCATCTCCCCTCGATCACGATCGTGCCTTTCCCCCTTCAATCGCCATCGGGTCGCGCGACCATTTTCGTCACCCCATGAAACTTGGGCTCTAGGGGTTATTCGCTCCCCCGATCTTGAATCTAACCACCAAAATGCAAATCGACGATCAAAACTCCCCAAACCCTAAACCTTAGTCTCGACTGGAAAATTCAATCATCCCAATCCACCATCGCGACCAATAAAACTAGTATAGGATCGAAGATCAAGCTTAGATGAACCCAATGAATCAAAGCTTGGAATTTTTCAGTGAACATTTTTGGAGAAATTGATTTTTGAAAATCCTTGGGCTCTTTTTTTTCTTTTATAGTTACATGCCACGGTTTAAAAAAAGAAGGGGTATGGCAGATATAAGTGAGTATGGGTTGAAGCATGGTGGAATAGTGGAGAGATATGGGTTGAGTATGGGCTTACTATATATTATTTTACTTAAATTACCAAGCTTTTAAACATCTAAAAATTTCGAACTCCTATCGAGACGTGCCGCCTGGCGTTCTATATGTAATACCCCTATTTCGAACACAATGGAATAAGTCTCAAAACCTAATTCAATCATATGCAGAAGATAGCTTTTCAAATCCAGTTATATTATATTAATTTCTAAAATTAATTTATAAGCGTTTCAAACTCGTACGACCACATGATACGTCCAATTGCCATAAAATTCATTAACTTATAAAAATACACTGTTATGGATCCAATGAAATTGGTTTCATCGAAATCCGATACAGTCCCCTGGAAGGCTATTTTTACACGTTAATTAAAACGAATTATTATAAAAACCAATTTAATCACTTTTAAATCTAAATTAAAAGTTTACTATCTTCATTCTTATTTAAATAGAATTTAAATCAACTTTCGAAATCATTTTATTTACATTCAATGCAGGATTTAATTATTTAAACAATTCCAAATATTAAATTCAACAATTTAATTATCAATAAATCGCAATATTTAAAACTCAAGTTATTTAACTTATAACATCAACTTTTCAATATTTAAAATCAATTAAATATTCCAAATTCAAACGATTGAAATTCTGGGTCGTTACACTTGCGTGTACAATAGACCTTTAAGTCTCTCCCTCTGCAACTCTTTAATTGTATAACCCTCCCGTTGCAATCTAAAATTGCCACGTAGTATGATAATCAATCCATTCCCAAGATAAATCCATATCCCTTAAAATTTAGAATGTACAGATTACATATAAAATCAACGTCATATATGTCCACAACTAGGTCTTTACAAATTAAAGAGAGATGCATCGACCCTCCAATAGGATTAGAGATTACTATTGGGCTGGTGACATATTGGGTTTGAAGATTTAATAAGTTAACTACATTTTGTGCTATAAAGGAATGTGATGCTCCAGAATCAAATAGGGTAAGAATTGTAGCCCGAAAAATAAGAGTTATACCTTCCAATGCTGACTTCCCTTGGTCTCTTGAGGGTGGTCCACTCGAAATAGGGGCAACCTCAATGGCGTAGGCTTGTCCACTTGGCCCTTCCTTTGCCAGCTTTGGATGTTAGTTCTTAAGGTGCTCTTAGTCATGGTAGTGACAACACTTTCCCTTAAAAGCTTCCTTCATTAGACTCACCTTACAATCTTTGGCTATATGACCCATCTTTCGGCATCTCTTACTCACCTTACCCTAATTTTTCTTTTGACTTCTCATTCGCCCATGAGTTCCCCTTCTTCGTTTGATTTTGAATCAGTCTCGCCTTATCTTTCTCTACCTCATTTTCTTCCTCCTTAGCCATCTACAGCAAAGCCATCTCAACTACCATTTCATATGTGGTGCCAGCGGGCACTTGGGTTAACAATAATTCTCTAAGCAGGGAGTTTAGACCCTTCACAAACTTCATGGCCTTTTTCATAGTTGAATTGATCAAGCTCATCCCGAACTTAAGCAACTCTGTAAACTTACTAATGTACTCATCTAAAGTGAAGCCTCCCTGCTTATGTTGTATAAATTTCTCCAATTGTAAACTTACTTCTGCCCTTGACATTAACCTTGACTCGAATCTGTCCTTGTGTTCATCCCAAGTGAAAATCCTACAAATATTCTCCTTAACCACAATACTCCACCAATCTCGGGCTTCTCCCATGAGGTGCCAAGCTGCTATTCTCCTCTTCAGCTGATCCTAATAATCGTACTCTCGAAATATATTCTCACAGTCATTTATCCAAGTGTTTAACTCCATAAAACCCTCTGTTCCAGAATATACTCTTCCTTCCATATTGAGAAAGCCCTTACACGTCTTTGGAAAGTAAAGGGGACGAGGTGCTGCGTCGATAGGTGGGGCGGCGGGTGTCGTTGTTGCAGCTTGAGGAATAGGGACTTCACCTACTTGCCTGAGATATCGTTTAAAAAAATTGGGCATCCCTTGTATGGAGGGTCTTCCTCGAGCAAGGTTCCCAGCCTCAACAGAAGAATGATTATAAGCCATATTAACTATCTATAGGTTGAGCATCTATTTATAACTTCCTAAGATAATATTATATGCTGAAAGAAAGATTTGCGTAGTGTGTGTGCGTATGTTTAAAAATAATGTGTGTGTCTACACACACACACATACACATATACATATACAATAGGGGTTTTTGGAAAAAAAATTCAAAAACAAATATACCATTCATATTTATACTTTTCCCAGTTAATTAGGTAACCTAGGCTCTGATACCAAATATAACAATTCTCTCTGGAACTGACCTAAATACTGATCCATATAAGGTCTATTCCAAAGTTGGTTGTTGGTTGGTAAAAAGGATAATACAGAGCTATTTATCCATTCATTCAGAACTCACAGTTGAAGGATAAAATATAATAGAATAAAAATTACCCATTTTTTTCAAATTCCAAGTATCATAAACAAAACCATGACATAATGTCAACATTAACCGTTACATTATCTTGTTCAAAAATACATTTTTAACTTCAAATGGGTATCAAAAATACTTTTTAAACTTCAAATGGATACATCAGTAAATAACATAAATAGATAAATAGACTATTGCCACAAGCTTGTTTCATCGTCATCTCCATTTTGATCATTGTCTCCTTCTCTAACTTGTGTTGTAATGAGGAGGGAGTCAGAAAAAATAGTATCTAGTGAATAAAAAATCTCGAGCCTTTCTATATCAATACTTGGGTAGTATAATTTAAATAAGAATATGTCTTTTGCATTTTAAACTATATTCAAAACCATTTAATACTTCATATAAGGGGAAATGGCGGGCCCTCAAATAACCACTTAATACCTTCAATTCCTAAAGTAGGTTTTCCCATAATTAATAACCCATAACCATTGTTATTAATGTCTACCAATGCGAGAAATAGAACCCAAGCTACTTAATACTTTTTAGTGGAAAATAGGCAGACTTTGACCATTTAGGACCTCAATTGAGGCAGGCCCCCATGATTTGATACATATTCCCAAGGTGGAATCCACATAAGTCTCTATCTAGCTGACATTGTATGGAAATCTCTTTGAAAACTTAACACTTCAATTGAAGCGGGATTTTCCGAAATATCCTCAACCATATTTAAACCCAATCCCGACCATTTAATACTTTATATAAAAAAAGAGCTGGGCCCTCAAACAATAACTTAAAACCTTCAATCCCTGAAGCAAGCTCTTCATATTATGACCCGTACCCTACAGAGGCGTCTCATATTAGTCCGACTATTCGTAGAAACTGGTAGCCAGATTAGCTGGGCAGATTTATCCTACAAAATTGGGACTAACATCGCATCATATGTAGTTAGTTATTATAGGCGATGTCTCACATCAACCCCAAAGTCACACTGTTAGTAGCCAGATTAGCTAGGCAGACTTCTGTGTACTTTTGACTGACCTCGCTCCTATAACTTAGTCATATTTTATAACACTCTCTAAGTGTATTATCACACATCTCACCGTATTCATTATTTAGGCCTTATAAGAAATCCTTTTTATTTTTCCTAATTAAATACTTTCCTAAGAAAGATTTAAATGACAATTATTAACTTAATTAACTACACAATTAATACGTTATAATTGTACATTATTTACACTAGTTTATAAATATATAAGTACACATTTATTAATTTCTAGGCGTGCGGAGATTACGTCTTAAACTAATGTTCAAATATCAATTCTTCTAATGTTATACAAGTATGATTTCTGCAATAGTATTTTTACCATAAATTCAATATTCCAAAATCAAATCAATAAACTTGTCTTTAGAATCCAGTTCCAACTTATTTTATATTAAAATAATGGAAGAAAACAATAATAATGGAAACATACAATTTAATAAGCTTTACTCTCTATTCAACTTCTTTTTACATAAAATTAAATAAGGGAATTTTTATTCAATTTGTAGAAATATGTAGTGCAACTAAGTATAAGAATTCGTACCTTACACACCATTTCTTAATCAAATCTCTTAGTCACATCCAAAGAAAAAGAATAAGAAGTAGAATAGAAGGCAAAACACATATATTACAAAATCCATAAAAAATCCATTATTTTGATACAAAATAATTACGATTCCAACCTAAGAATTGACATTTCGCTTTGGGAGAATTTTAGGAATTTTAATGTGATATTTTCGTAATCAAAAACTCCCTAAGGCATATGTCAAATCCAAATTACCCTAATCATATGTTGAAATAAAAAACTAAGATTTTCACTCACAGAGATCTGTAACTTTGCCTTCTCTTGGATTTGACACGCCTTCAATGAACCCTTTCAGATTTCATCTTTTTGATATATACAACAGGTGATTTGTATATACGTTTGATTCATAAAATTAGAGATTTGGAGGAGAGGAGATTGAGAAAATAAACAATAAACAAAGATAGATAGATAGATATGATTTCTTACCTAAAACCCTAATGGAGTTTTTTGAATATATGAAGAGACGAACTGATAGAGCTTCGCTAATTTTCCAAAAAAATAATGTGAATAAAAGTGAAGGGGCTAGGTCCTTATTTATAGTGGCTGGAATGCACTACAATCGTCAGATGAAGGTCAATTAAAAATAATAAAATCTAGTATGTTAAAATAAACTAAACCCTAGTCGCCACTTACAGGCAGCGGTTGGTCGCCACTCTCTACCGATCGACCTCTAGCGGCCGACCAATCATGGTCAAGGGGTCAACCACTCCCCTTATTTTGGGAACATTAAAATAATTGTCGTTGTTAATTTATTTTCTACCTTAAATATAATTTAAGTTAACATAAATTTCAATGTTACTTAACCCTCAAGTATAATTACCATTATCTTTTGAATTTCAAATTTGGGAATTAACTATTTAATTGAATTTGAATTCTGTTTAATTATTTTTAACCCGAAAACTTCAAACGCTTATAACTTCTTAGTTTGAGCTCCGTTTTTAGCATATTATTTTTGGAAGCTGATCAGAATTTCGCCACCAATGCAATGCGATAACTTTTGTGGTCAAATTTCAGCTTTTGCAAATTTTTTATTTTTTACCCTTATCTTGTTTAAATTTGTTTATCCAATTTATTTATTTATGGTTGATTTTACGAAGTGTAATAGTTGCCTGCTCCCTCTGAAGTCCTCTTATCTTGACCAGGCAGGCTCTGGCCATGAGCACCTGATCACCCCTACAAAAATAAACTCTGCATGTACTGTTTTTCTAGAAAGACTAGCACAAATGACATTGTTTAGCTGACAAAATCCACACTACGTACTATCGACTCCATGTCCTTTGTTGTCACCATATTAAAGTGCCCCTCTATGCAGTTAAAGCCTCGCTAAAGCCTCACAAATCTCTACTATAGCGCATAGCGCTCTTCGACAGCTATGCTATTTCAATTTAGCAATATTGTATAGTAGATCTGCTTTAAGCCACTACACCGAATTAGGTATTTTAAAACACATATTTTTTGCAATTTGTAACAGTTATAAATTCCCAATGCTTATATCTTTTAGATAATATCGCAACACTTAAAAACGTGAGGATGTTTGGTAATGCGGTAAATAAAATAAAGTAAGGAGGGTAGATTTATAATTTACACTTTACATTTACTGTATTTAGTTTCTAATGCTTCTAACTCGGATCACTTTCTTAGTGTAAGGTTTTCTAGTCTGTTGCCTTCAATACCTTCAATTTAGGTCACAATTTTATTTTCGAATTTGAATTTATTTATGACATTCGATTCAAGTCTTTGTTTTAGAAATCGATTTATGTTATAATAGTTCAAATGGATTTATGTTCTTAGCGTTTGCTTTGAAGGTTTGATTTCTCCTCATTTTCAGCGAAACCTTTTTATGTCTTTCGTTCTGAAATTGCGGACTCCCATGTAAAATTTGGAGAAGAAGCTCGATGTCTGTTGCGTGCAAGCTTTAGATATTTTAAATAAAATTGGAGATGAAACTTACACCTTTTAAACTCAAATTGGGGTTCTTAAATGAACTAAACTTTCAATTTTTGAATACAAGGATTGCGAGAAAAAAATAAATAAATAAACCTATTTTTTATTTTTCAATTTGTGTTATTTTTGAGAAGAAAGGTGCTGTATGAAAGGAAAAGGGACTATGTTGAAGATTATCTTTTGGATAAATATGTAAAACAAGAGGGGTGAGGTTTTCAATTTTTGTTGTTTAATACATTCTTTGTTCCATGTTAGGTTTGCTAATATCAACCTTTTTTGTTTGTAAATACATGTTCTGTTTGAGAGTTTTGAGGGTTAAAATTGGATAATAGAGCTGGCATGACTATGCTCTTGGCTTCTAATGAAATTATCCACTGGATAATTTTACTTCAAATTTACAAAAACAATTATGAAAATATAATTAGAATCAATAATAATATAGATAAATATTTTCGTTTGGTTTCCCACAAAAGAAATATATTGGTTTGTGTAGTGTTTCTATGCATGTAGTGTTTTACGTTAAGACTGAATTAGAAAATGAAAATCAATAAATTAATCTGATAATAACTAAAGTGATTATGCTCTTCGTTTTCCTATTATACAGTGTTTCTTTTTTTGCCTACTTGTTGCTACATAGAGTTTTTCATTGCTAAAGCATAAGTCCTCTCTATTCAAGTTAAAGCCTTTGATGTATAGTAGTGATTCAATACCGCTCTATAAAATATTCCCGATTTTATAAAATTAATCAAATTACATTGCTACACTTTTGAAAACCTAACAAAATTATTTCTTTGAAATTTTTCATAAATTTTGAAGCAAAATTTGATTTTACTATTCTATTTTGAAAATTAAACTTGTAACTATTGTAGGTTAAACTTATTAAAATTTTGTAACAACTCATACCTTAATGTGCCTAAATTTCGACAAAAATCGAAACCCAAGTCGGTCAAGGCATAGATCGTTGGATTTGGTAATTGTAAATAAGCATGAGCATTACTAGAGATTGATAGAAATCTACACTCACAGCGGAAACAATAATAGAATAAGAATACTGATTATGATTACTACTTGGAATTAATGGTATTCCTTGGATAGCAGATTGTCACATCAACATCGAGCATGAGAGAAAAGAAGACTTCTCCAACAACTAAACACATCCAGCTCCAGTGACCTGTTCCTCTAAATCTATCATGTAGGTTGTAATGAGGAGGGGGTCAGAACAACATTCTGGTGACTAAAAAATCTACAAACTGTCCATAACATAAATTTATACCAATTGGTTTCCATTTAATTGTTATGTTTATTAAGGTTAGCAATTCTAATCTAACCTTGCATTGCACACATGATTACTTACCTACCCATTTCCAAGGTACAAAATACTGATGAAGCGTTATCAACCACCCAATACTTCCATACCCATTTGCCACTTAATACTTCTAAATATGAAACGGGCTTCTACTATCACCACATACTACTTTTAAAAAAGAAATAGGCAGACTTTGCCATTTAGGATCTCAATCGAGGTAGACTCCATCAATTAACACTTATTCCCAAGGTGGACTTCTAGTATCGTCATTGTTAGTCTATTGGTCCTAGCTACAGAGACCTTTGACCACCATCCTAGCTACAGAGCGTAGGTTAGTAGATCAGAGGAATTATGATAAATTGAGAGAACGTATTCGTATTTTCCTATCTGATAATATTATATTTTTACGTTAGATTCTAAGAGTTCCGGTTATAGAATTAGTTGTAGTTCCACTCTGAGGGAATGGACAAATCAAGTATAGGTTGGAAATATCTTAGAGTTAAGATTTTCACGCTAACTTCAAAGTACCCCACGGAGTGCTGGTGACCTGTAAAGCGTTGTTAATGAAGAGCATGAGTATGACATATGGTAGAATCTCGAAGATTGTAGGTGTTCGACTTGATGGTTGAGATTCTAGCTACCTTGTGATTTTGGATTTTGATGATGAGTTCTAGTCCGAGACACATTTTTATTCCAGATGGGCGGGAAATTAGAGTATGTATGTCGCAATTGTCCAGAGGCAAGTTTTTTTAATCACCTATTTGATGATAAACCGGATTTTTATTGGATAATTAATGTCAATTCCTTAGTCTAAAACCCATGAGAGAATTTTTATAAAGTATGTTCTGGAAATAACTTAGAGTTTGAAAAAAGGGTTTTCTAAGGATTTATTTTGAAAATTTTGTTTTGGAAAAGTTTTGAAATTTTAATTTTCAAAGAAACACGCATACTGCTATGTTGGCCGTGTTAAGAAATTTTTAGTTTATAAAAGATTAATTTTTGAAATCCTTAAATATTTATATATATTAGTAAAGCTTTTTTGATTTTGGCAAGGAAATAGTTTTCCAATTTGAAATTTTTTATTTAAAAAAGGGTTTTTGGAAACCCTAAAATATTTCTATATATAATTTTGATTTTAAGGGTAATTTTGGTGTGAAATAGTTTATATTATTTAGAAACAAGTATAAAGGAGCATATATTTAGCTCAGTGATTTTTCGATTTACAAAATTGAGGTTTTTATATTTTCTCTCTTTAGGATATGGACAAAATAGGAATGACATTCAAGTTTATTGGGGTATACAGTTTGAAGTGTTGTTGTACCCACCAACTATTAGAAGAAATATTTCTGTGCGAAGTAGGCAGTAAATAGCAGTTGGAATATTTTCGGGTTTTTGTAATTGTTCTTGGTCGCAGCAGTTTTGTTTGGACTACTGTGAATTACTGAAGCATGGTTTGAGACTAGATGGTAGGTTTTGACACCACCGTGATGAGGACATAAATTTTTCGGATCATGTCGAATCGAAGGAGATGGCACGAAACAATTATTATTGTTTGATTTGACCCTAATTGAGTCTAGGTTCAATTAACGCCCAAAGACCGTCTAGCGGTTAACCACTTAGTGGTAAACCTAGAGTGGTCTACTAGTTAACGAGTTTTGGCACAACTTGAACCTGGAACGGAACTATAAAAGCGCATCCATATTTCCCGCAGTTGCCTTCTTTCTTTCCTCCTTCCTCTACAAGCCGACCCAATCTCCATCCTCCTCCTCATCCAAATATCAACCTCTCTCCTCCATTTCTTTCCTCGGCAACGCTGTTCTTCCCTAGGAGCAGCAGCCTTGCCTCCCCCTCGTGCTGGTTTTGCACGTTAGATCTTGCCCTACCACCATATCTACAGCTTATTTCCTTTCTCCGACCACTTCTTAGCCCAAAACACCTTTTCACGCTGTGGTTTTTCCTCACACCATTATGGTGTCAATCCTCAAGAGATCACTTGGTTGGACCAAAATGAGCAGAAAGTTCCGCCGCTTTTTATGTGAAAGGGTTATTCATCGTGGTAGGATTGCACCAATCCTCTACTTCGAGACCTTTGAGCGGAAATGTTTCTCATGCTGCATCTGCTTTTTCGATGGAGGAAATAGTTTGATTCATTCAAAGGTGAAAGGTGTCTTGATTGAGCTGATTAATGATGATTTCGCAGAGATTTTAGAGGCCTCCGCGAAGGACGCAGACTTGGATGATTTAACCGACTTAAAGATTTTGCAACAGATCTTTTTCCAGAATGTCGGTGTTTGGAAGATGGATAATCTACATCCGACTGGCCGTCTAATTATGTGCATCATTCGGCACAACGTCATCCATAAGATGGGAAGTTATGACTAGATTTATCCCATGGTGCAGAAGACCACCTATGCTAGTATTGATGGCATTGACGTCAATTGGACCCGCACCCTTTTGATTCGATTTGTTGATCAAGGATTAGCACTCCAAGGAGTCACTTTTCGTATTTTCACCTAATAACTCTCGGCTTTAGGTAATATGGTGAACCTTCGTGGAGATGTAGTTTAGTAGAAGGTTACTTCTGCCATCATTAGATCCTTCCTTAGGAATATGGCATTTCCAAAGCTATCAGCAACACCAAAAGCGCCAGCGGCATGAGATTGGATGCATAGCTGCCATGCTACAATCATTCAAGGGTCGCAGCAATGGATCGAGATCCAACCGTGGAGCAAGGCATCTCATAGTCTGTAGGCATTATTTTAGGGATTATGGCGTTGTTGCCTTTTCCCTTCTAGGATTTGTTATTTTCTTTTAGGTTGTAACTACTAGTTGTCTCTTGTAAACGGCATTGATTGGTATCATGAGTTTCTATTTACTGTGTTATTATTTTTGGACATGCGAACTGCTCCTATATATTCATAGTAAAGAAGCAGTATAAATATGGTAATCTCATAAAGATACTTGACTAATAGAAAATGCAATATAAGACTGGAATTTTAGAATAGTTGGGAAATTTTAGCGAAGGACATGATAAATTTGTTTTGATATCACGGGTCATTGCTCATGCTCCTTAAAAGCATTTTTTGAATAATAGATGTGCTGATATTTTTTCCTTTATGTAAAATGTCAAGTTTTATGGGTAAATGTTAGTTTTAGATTTTGGAATTCGGTTTATGCGTTTAGCGCATAACCGAATTCCGACTACGCTGAGATTCTGGCATGGTTCAAAATTGTTGAGAAGGAAAATATTTTGAAAAGTTTACCTTAATTGAAAAGTTTCTCTTTCGAAATTTTTATTTGTGTTTAGTTAATTTTTACTGTTAAATTATTTTTAGAGTTTTTGTCCAAAAATTTAATTTCAAGGGAATATTTGCGTATAAATATTTTGAAATTTTATTTTTCATATGACGTACAAATTTGAAAGGTGAAAAAGATTTTTGTGAAATCTTTAATTTTGAAGGCCGCATGTTGGGCGTAGGAAAAGCAAAAAGAATTATAATTTGCGAATTTAGTGGTGCATTAGGATCGACGATGCGATAAATGCAAGTGATAACCAGGGAAAGGCTGTTTTAGCCTTGAAATTTCTATTTCCATACCTTATCGACGACGTGCGCGAGTCTATTTTTAGACTTAATTTCCGTTTTAGAGCTTGAAATAAACCTCCTTATGTGTTTTGTCTGTGGAAATTTTCACCAAATCTGGGGCAGCGAGGAAATTTCCATTGTACTATGGGAATAGGAAGATTATAGTATGGAAAGAATTTTAAATTCTCCACCTAAATTCTTTTTTTCGACATAGGAGAAAAGTTGAGGAACAATTTTTCAATGCGTTCGATTATTGGATGGAAGAAAATGCATGCAAAAATTGGTTGCTTCATACTTCTATTCGTAGGAGTGTGGCGGTTTTGGTTGAAAATATTTTTCAAAAAGCTGCATATATATAGAACTGCCAGTATATATATATAAATTGCTAGCATCATGTTTCCAAATTTTTTTTCAAAAGAAATGTATTCATATAGGAGGATCCGATTTAGAATCATTCTGCATACTTACTTTGTAGTGATATAGTAACACACTATGCACTTGTGCACGTTTAGTTGCGAAATTGGTTGTGTAATTTAGAATAATTAGAAGCCAAAATCATGACTTACTCATGGTTAAATTTCGAGGATGAAATTCTTTTTAAGGAGGGAAGAATATAACACCCCGTAATTTGGCGTTAGTTATTTAATTAGTTAGTTAGTTAATTAATTAGGCTTCAAAAATGAAATTTGTGCAAACGATGGAATTTGACCACGAAACTTACACCATTGCATTCATGGCAAAATTCTGAGCAACTTTCATATTTTGAGTTCTGCGATCGGAGTCCAAATGAAAAAGTTAGGGACGAAAAACGAATTCAGAACGAAAATAAATAAATAAGAAAAATTAATGTTTATAATTATTCGCCTAGGGCCACAGGTCAACCGTTCACTACGACTGGTGGACATGTAGCAGTAGACCGGTGCATATGAGGTGGCCAACCGATTGGGTAGCCGCGGACGCTATAAACTTAGGCCACAACGATCGGGATTTAATATAATTTGATCTAACGATTGAGGTTGATTCTTATGCCTATAAATTGAAGCCTAACCCTCCCTTCTCTTCTCATATTTTTTCCATAGGCAGTATCGAAGCTCAACCATTTCTTATTCTCTACTTTTTTTCTAAATTATAAATATAAGATATTTGTATTTATATTCATACAAATTGAAGGAGAATAGAAATCTAATAAAATGGAGAAGAAAAGAAAATCAACTATACGCGTATTTGAGGTAATTTAATATTTATATATATTTGTATTTATTTTCTCTCCCAATTTCAAATCTCTTCTCAGATTTGTAATTCTAATATATGTATATACCCTTTTTATACATATTTCTTGAATTAAAAAGGATTTGGAGATGAATCAATGGTTCTACTTCAGATTTGGAGATATGGATCGCTTTTAAAAGATGAGTGAGAAATTTTATAGATTGTTATATATGAAAATGATACTGCTGTGTTTATTTGATTTTTATGCCTAAATGGATAATTGTATATGATTTGTGTAGAATACAATGGTAAATGATTTTTGTTTAGTGATAACAAACACACACACACACACACACACACACATATATATATATATATTCATTAAATGTGTTTGTTATAGTACTATTGCAATTTCATAGAATTAAATAAATATTTGCAGAATAAAATAATTGAATCGGAATTTTATTTGAACAAATATTTTATTCATACGAATATTTTATTTCAAATTCAAATAGTACACATTCAGCTTCTACTATATTTACATTTTCGAACACAATACAACTTTCACTATCACTCTCATATATACAACATTTTTGTACACTCTCACATACAATATCAACCCACTCACTCACACTCGATCTTGATTTGCTATCTCCTTGCTCCAGCCTATGTCCAGTTATCTGTTATACCTGTCAAATAAACAACGCAGTAAAATGGAAAAAGTAACAGACCTATGTAGCAAAAATAAAATTGAATTTGGATATTAATATTGCCTCAGTTTATGGGTTTGTTTTCTCTTCATATTTTAGACAGGTCAAATATAGGTGCATGGACAACTCATGATATGCACAGTGAATCAATGTGAATATCACAAGGCTGAGCCTCGATCCAATCTCATGGACAATTGCAAAGGTCGATTCCGAAGGTCAACACAGTGCAAGTACACACAAGGTCAGGCCAAGTAAGTTTCAGCCCAACTCAAGTGCACATATACAAGTACAGGCTAGTGCGCGTATCATAAAACAAGTGTAAGGCGCATGTACAAACCAATTCAATAAGGGTGCAAAAACACTGACAATGCAAGCACAACAGCGAGGAGTAATAGGTTCAGGGATATGCACACTACAAACAACAACAAGCAATTAAGTGTATCGAGCATCATCAACTCAAGACTAGGAATGTGCACCAGATCATTTAATTACAAGAGCAAACAAAGCCAGAATTCAAGTTTAGTGAACTACAACATGTCTAAGGCAACCCGAAAGCAAAACAAGAAGAAGCAAGTACATGGAAATATACAAGTGCACTCATCAGAAGCGGTAAAAGAAAGCACATCAATACACCCATATACATATATGTACATATATGTACACAGTGAACGGAAAAGCATTTCAGAGCTTTAGATGAACCAGTGTGTACTACAACATCTAAGGCCAAATGCACACAAAAGTGAATCAACAAAAAGAGGAATAAGTACATGAATACATAAGCACAAACTATTTCAACAAGCAACACAAATTCACACATTAAGCAGCCACACGAAGGAGGGGACACGCAAATGACATATTCAAACATGTGTATATATATGTATATATACAAATGCATATATACATATAATTCACTTCATACAAGAAAAGATTTGTGTTGATCAACTAAGGTAGAGATAGCAGTATTCAGTAATTAAGTATCAAAGATTTCAAAATCAGTTCTTTTCAGGGCTCAGAAAACCATCGACACACATGGCAAAGATTAAAGCGGACAGAGATAGCAAGTAACAAAAGAAATTCAGATTGAAGCTAATTAAGTCTACAGAAGTCAATGTCGAAATCAGATATTCAACAAACGTCAAAAATATTTTTTAATATATATCAACAAATCAAGGCAGAGATTAACGTAATCAATAGACAAAGTATATTCAAATATATCAAACATATATATCAACTAGAGAAAGCATCAAAGCCATTCGATCAGAAATCAGTGTAAAAAGAAAAAGTTCTAACAAGTTTAAATCGAAATATACAAATGAAAATATAGGGAATCAAACCCTATATAAACCCATGTCATCATCGGCATTAAATCATTCGAGTTCGAGCAAAATCAGAGAGGAAGTCTTGAAATAAATCACGAACCAATTTATAAATTGAATAAAAGTCATGAACGCAAAAAAAACAAAAAGAGGTGAAAAATCATACCAAATATCATTTAGAAGAACACCCGATAAAGAAGCAGTAGCAACCATAAATTGCCTATCAATTGGACAACGCTAGCATCAAAAGGAGAAGGGTGATTCGAACCAAAAACTCAAATTACAAGCGGTGGCTTCAATTTAGAGAAACCCTAATTATCAGATCGGAGAAACAAAGGAGTTCTGCCATGAAAAAACCACGGATCAAATATGCAAAAGGGATAATGTTATAATTAGATTTGGGCCGAGCTTTATTAACAATTTGTTTCGACTTAAACTAGTTATAGGGTTTCCTTTTGTTTTGTTTTATTGTAATTTATTTGTAAATTGTAAACTCTAGTGTTAACTAGGTTACGAGCTATAGGGCATAATTTGAGAATTCGCAACTCTGTGGCAGAGTTGTGGCATGGTTTTGAGTGTAGGATTTGAACAATCAGGTTAGCAAGGGTTGCGAGTTTACAGGGTCTGTAATCGTCAGATTTTTTAATTCCTAGTAGAAACCTTGGGGGCTGCAGTATGCGGGTTTTGCTGAAGCTGGGCAAACTTGTGTGTCGCTTTTTTTACATTTAATATGTTATTATCTGTGCTGTAATTTTTATTTTTCTGTGAATTTTTTTATAAACCCTATTCACCCCTCCTCTAGGGTTAATTCGATTATACAAGTTGTAGGCAATAAATTGAATATAATCTAAATATAATAAATATTGCCTACATATTCTTGTTTATGAATTGATTTAGAATACGACCTGATCTGGAAATCAATCCCAAAAGTATAAATTTAGAATATTGACTTAAATGCAATTTATTCCAGATATGAAAATAGGTTGTATTATAATGTTATGTATTTGGATTATTACCCTAATCTTGTTTGAATGTAAACTTTTCTATGTTTGGAATTGTTGGAATTTGGATATGTTTAATATTAGTAAATTAGTTTGATTTCTTTTCTTTTTAGAAAAATACAACATTTGATCTAACAAGGAATAGATGCGAATAAAAAGAGAAACAGATGTGTAAATTATGAATTCATTGTAGTTTACACTATCTATTTCGATAATATAAAGAAATGATTATTCCTTGTAATTTTAAACGACATAATCTTTTATATTTTAAAGTTAAATCTTTCTTTTTGGACTAATTTATGGAAATTATAGCAGATAATCATTTAGATATGATTCCAACAATTGAATATGGAAGAGAATATTTTAGTGAAGATATATCATTAGAATATACTTGATAAAAGTAGATATTTGTACGTAATTTACCGGGTTTATAGTAATTAAAATAAAACTTAGCTAACAACGACGCTTACACGTAATATTCGCATTTAGGATAATTAATTAATAGGAAAGGAATTAAAAGGTTGTAACTCCAATAAATGGAAAATAAATGGTAATAAATATGGGAGTTGTAATAATTTGGTAGGGTAAATGGATTAATGAGACTGATAAATAAAGAAATTGAATTAATAACTATGAAACGGTTAAAAAGGTTAGTAATTTGAAATTAGTAATCATACATAAATGTCTTAGGAAATGTTCGTTAGGATTTTATGGACAAACTGATATTTATGAGCATTAAAAGGGGATTTATGGGTAGATAAGTTTTTAAGGTAAATCTTATTGCCTTAAATAAAAAGGGAATTAGTAAGCTAAGTCCAATGTCTACCTAAGATAATATAAGTAAAGACTTAGGATGGTTAATTGGACTTAGTAGGTTAGTGATGCAAGGTCAGTAGAGTCACTCAACGGAATACCACCCTTCACTTTAAGGAAACCAGCAGTTGGGTGCGCTTACTACTGATGTGAGATATCACTAATCCTAGGACCCATGATGACGTGAGAGATTTGGACTACTTTCTTAATTGAAAAGTATTAAATGGTCCAAATTTGGAATTAGGAGCGGTGAGGGATATCTCTATATGGGCTCGCTTTTGTTTGAGGTATTAAGTGGCTGTAGAGTCCGCCTCTCTCCTAAAAGGAAGTATTAAGTAACCTAGTGAGATTTCAAATAAATAAAAATGTCTCTGGAAGGGTTTACTTCAGTGTTGAGGTATTAATTGGCTGTAGGACCCGCCTCCCTACCAAAATAAGTAACCTAATGAGATTCCATATTTATAGTTAAGAGTGATGGTGGATATCTCGGGAAGGGTTCGCTTCGGGTTTGAGGTATTAAATGACCGATCTAAGGGTTTGCCTATCTTCTAAAAAGAAGTATTAAGTATCCTACTGAGACTCCAAGCGATGTCAGCTAGATAGTACCAATGAGAAGTATGCCTTGGGGTTAGGTATTAAATGACAAAGGCCTACCTATAAATAGGTGTCAAATGGTGAGAGGTCTGCCTAGTCCTTATTAATAAGGTATTAAGTGGCTTGAGTATAGTCTCTCACATTGCTAAGGCCGTAATAACGGTAGTACCATTAAGAAGTCCATCTGGGGATAGGTATTAAGTGATGAGGACCTGCTGAGAATACAGGTATTATATGGCTAGAAGTCCGTCTAGTCCTTTTAAATGTATTAAGTGGCTTGAGTACTGTTTCTTACATGGCTATGATTTTATTGGCGATAGACGCGGTAATAGTTGAACATTAAATGTCGAAAGCCTTAAATAGTAGTTAAAGGTCGATGTAGTTGGATCCACCGACCATTGACAACATTGTTAAAAAACCACCTTTGGAATAGGTCTTTAAATGACGAGGTCTACCTTGATTGAAGTCTTAAATTGCAGAGTCTGCCTATTTCTCTTTTAAAAGTATTTTATGATGATGATAGAAGTCCGTTTCATATTTTTAAGTATCAAGTGGCAAATGGGTTTGGAAGTATTGCGTGGTTGATAAGACTTCATTAGTATTTTGTACCTTGGGAAGGGGTAAGTAAGTAATCGTGTGTGTAATGCAATGTTAGGTTAGAATTGGCTAACTTTAATAGACATAACTATTAAATGGAAAGCAATCGGTATAAATTTATGTTATGGACAGTTTGTAGATTTTTCAGCCACTAGAACATTGTTCTGACCCCCTCCTCATTACAACCCATAGGATAAATTTAGAGGAACAAGTCACTGGAGCTGGATGTGTTTAGTTATTGGAGAAGTCTTCTTTGCTCTCATGCACGATGCTGATGTGACAGTCTGCTATCAAAGGAATATCATTAATTCCAAGGTAGTAGTCATGGTCAGTACTCTTATCCTATTATTGTTTTCGTTGTGATTTTAGATTTTTATCAATCTCTGATAATGCTCATGCTTATTTGCAGATACCAAATCAAACAATTTGTGCCTTGATGGACTTGGGTTTTGATTTTTATCGAAATTTAGGCCCATTAAGGTATGAGTTGTTACAAAGTAAATATTAGATTTTAAGTTGGTTGGAATATACATATCCATTGTAGCATGGTATTTTATCCTTGCATTACCAACCATTTCCCTTTTGTTTCCAACTTCCACTGCCAGAAAAATACCAATAGCTAAAAAACCAGGTATTCTTGATATATTAACACATTGCAGACATGCAATAAAGTATACCATCCTAAATCTACTTACAAATTTCATAATATAGTGTACACACTTCCAATTTGCTAAAGCTTCATTATAGATAATGTTGTTTACAATGATCTATGGCTTTATCAGGTCGATGCTAAAGTAGTTGAGTATTTAAAACTTATAAAACTTCTCTTCCACCCTTGTTAAGAACCCTTTAACATCTATCAAATAAATTGTTTTGGATAGTAATATAATGCTCGCTAAGGATTGATACATGGTGATATTTGGAATTTCCATGACATTGGATTACATGCATTATGGCCAGTACAAAAGTGCAAGGGTCGAGCTTCATAATTGCCTGGATCAAAAATCAACATTAAGTCTATCAAAAATATCAAAGGTATATGGCTAAGAAGGCAGATTAATAATGGTGAATATATTTGTGTTATTTTATAGATGGTAGAAACACATAGCTTTTGGCCCGTACACATTTCCTTATCAAAGAAAATAAAACCTGTAACTTAATTGTAATGCCAGAAAATTAATCGAACATCGACCAAAGACTACCTAGAAAACAAAATTATAGTTTGTCTCATTAGTAGAGGAAAATTTTCAAGCAAACCAGTGACTTTCGTAATACAACATAAAAGTAATATGTCCGAGTGAATGATGTTTATGCTTTTCACACTTATTCCCTATACAATAATTTTGAGCTTCCATTAGTTAGAACTAATAGGAAGATAAAAATTAAACGAAGTCAAACTTTAGGCTTATTGATTCTCGTTTTACACAGATTATTTACATGTATAATCATATTTGCTCAAGCTGACAAGAAAAATCATTAATGTACGCACTTATGGTATAAGTTTCCTTTACTCACCTTTATAGAGAAAATAACACCAAACTCTTAACAAAAGATTTAATTAGGTTATCATGACTTCTCGAATAGTTCTCCTAAGCATGTCATCAAATATTTCAATTCTAACAAAATGAAAAATGAGTAATGTATTCTACTTATCATTTAGTATGACTTCTGGAATATGATTTCCTTCCATCATCAGTTTATTACAATACCCACCCACACATACTTCTATTTTGTACATAATTAAATAAAGCAGGATATCAAGTGAAATTTGAGATGGAGATGAAGGGAATAAGATTTCAAGAGAGTAATCCATACAAAGCAAAAGGAGGAAACAAATTTTGGAAGGAACTTGAATTGCAGTTTTTATTCAGCATGAGTTATTTGGGGATATGATAGGGTAAAATTTAGAAACATGAAAAAAAACAATAGTAACACCCTACTACAATAGAAACACAGTGATCATATCATAGGCCTTTTGCATCTTTTTAATTTTTCTACATAATCTCAATTTTCTTTATTAAAACTCAAAAGTTTTTGTGGTTTGCCACCTCTATCTTTATTTCCACCTCTTTGACTATTTGATTCTATGTATTTTAGATTTCTCCTTTTCATCTTAGTAATAATATATTTCTCCACTTATTTTTGGTGCATACAAGTATATAAGTTTCAAATTATTGTCATTTTATAACCAATTTGCTTTAGCTTTATGGTGAATGTATAGTTGGACAAAACTTGTACGCCTGCAAATGTTGAGACTATTTAAATGCCTTGAGTTCGTAGTAGCGATCCTTTGTAGTTTTTGCCTTTATTTGGTTCATTGCACTAATTCTAAATAATTTTGGGTTGAATTTTGCTTACTTATTTGGTAAATGTAGGTGCCTCGATTTGTTCTTGCATCCTAGCATTTTCATTTTCATTTTTTAACCAATCAAATGATTCTACAAAGTTTTTTGACATATGATTTCTAATTGAGTTGGTGAATCACCGTGTTTCTTTCTCCTTGCATCTTCATCTCCTCTTTTTCAAAAGTTATTATATAAACGATATGTTAAGTACATATAAATATTTTTTAAATAAAGGCCATAAAATACAAACGGTGAAGGAAATTGCAACAACAATCACCATTACATGTGGCATCCATGCATGTAAGCGAATAAAGCTAGCGAGGAGTCAAAATTAGTTCATAATCCTCCATGTCTAGGCATTGTAGAAAAAGGGGAAAAAATAGCAAACACATTAAATGAGCAAAAAACAGTAGCACAGTCCATGCTAAAGTCTTTCCAATTTACAGATATAGATCAGTAATTTAGTCAATACTCAACAATCAAATTCACAATAGATTTGTCTAAATTCTAAGGTAATTGTTTTTCCAATGACCATTAATGTGCAAGTAAGAATAATAAAGCGATCATCGTTATTTTTAGCTTCCATGAGTTTCATGGCTAATTAACACACTTTTAATATTAGCTTGAAATTAATTATCTGTTTATCACATCAATCAATGGTCAATATTTAGTTGAGCATGAAGTTTCATAAAAAATGGATACTTGAACGTCTTTATTTTAATGGTTAATATTGGATAAAAACATTGTAATGGTAATGAATTTTATTATACCTACATTTCCATGCATGTATCAAATTAGTTGATGACACCATATGTTTCCAAAAATGATCATTTTGATGTTAAGATAACAACACTGATTTTGACAAATTATTTTTTGAATTGTTGACTTTCAGAATCAAAAGATTCTTTTCAATTGAGCAGAAGAACTATTGCATGAAAATCAAAGGGTTCTTACTCAACTGATACCTATAAACCCATACTTTTCATAAGATGCTTTGTTAATCATTGTGAATTATTACATCATTGTCTTCATTGTGTCAACAATGTCTTCATGCATCAACAATATCTTTATCATGTTAGTAGCCTGGAGTTAAACTTTTAGTTGTGTCATTATCTTGCAGCAATGGTATACTCGATGATCAGAACTAAAATATATGCTTTTTAAAATGGAAATATGGTGAAATTGGGTTAATTAAGTAAAACTTCCATTCTAAATAGGAATGAATAGTAACAATCAACTTTAAATGTGAAAATATAATATTTTTGGTAGTAGGTCTAACCAAAAAAGAACTGGATTCTCAAATCTATACTACTATATTATTACTAAGTTGCATTTTAAGAGCGCACAAGCCCCTGGCTACTTTCTAACCGTCGCGTTTCTTTTTCTTTCTAGCATTTCCTTGGCTTAAAAATCATTTTATAATCGTTCTCTCCTTCATCTTCTCATCTAACCCTAAATGTTCATTTCCCCTAATTTGAAAGTGCCGCTAAGCTGTTTTGACACTCCGTTGGTCCTCTAAATCCCAACAGCTCGATTTGGTCATTAACTATTTTGTACAATCGTCGCTCCCTCCTTCCTTCTGTAAAAAAATTCATATATTTCACGGTGTTTTCTGATTTCAAATCTGAAACTAATCATCTCTACTTGGCTTGTTTTAATAGCAAATTTGATTTTTGAGTTCTTTGCCTTTTCATATTCTATGATTAATAGGTGATATTCCTTTGGTCAGGTTGCTCTATAATTGTTCCTCCAGTTGGGTTGCTCTGCAAGTACTCTGACTTTTATGGTTGATTTTATCATGTAATTTTAGTTATGAACCGTCTCACCAAAAGTTTTTTTCTTTCTCCAGGTTGCGAGGATCAAATATAGGACTGTCTTTTGATTTAGTTTGATCCATAGGTTTACTTCTTTCACCGTTGCATACTTAACTATTAATGCCTTGATTTTTGGTGTTTTAGCTTGCAATGATTGATGTAACGTAACAATCTTTGACATGGTGAAATAACTATAATTTTATTAGTTGATTTTTTCATAACATTTTCTAATGCTTCAAAAATGTTGTGAGTTATTCTTTTTATAAATTATGGGTTTGGTTCCATCTTCCTATCAAAGAAATTATAAGAGCATCCTTGATAAATTTTCGTTTATTTCTATGTTTCATCTAATCCGTTGCAACTATTATCTAATGTAGTAATCCTTATTTTATTGTATATTATATCTCATGGAATCATTACTTAGAGAAAGAAGGAAGTTGGCTATAAGTAATCACAATTTATATTTTTTATTTATTTTAATAGCCCTTTTCAGTTTTATTAAGTGACATACCTTCATTCTGTGAAAGATGCTACCATTGGTAGGGAGAAAGAATTAATTGTCTAGTGATGGTTAATTAATTTTGCATGATTATTTCATGGTTCTCCAAGCTCATACTATTTCAGAATTCAAGTAAGTTTCTAATGTTGGATTGCCAAGTTACAAAATTCATTTTTCTATGGACTACATCATTATGCAGAACAAATGCATCAGTAAAGGCAATGCATTCAATCAACATGATATAATCTAAACGTTTTGCGTTTTGTATCTACTCAATATATTGTTTAGTCACTGTAATTTGTTTGGTAAAATATCCTTTTTTTATCAGTTTGAAGTTCAAAAGAAGGATCCTTATATATAGGTTCAGCATATTAATATATCATTTGAGTTTTTTTTTCATAATGATATTTTTTATCTGTATCCCACAGAGAACACTTTTGGCTGATTCTGTTTATTTTAATAAATTTTAGATTTTCTTTATGTTGATTATTAAATTAAATGACATTATTAAAATGATTTCTTCCTATCTCTTTTGTCGTATCTGTCATCATACCATTTGATATATAGTTGTTAACAACAAAAATTTATTGCTATAATTTTATATTTCGCTTGCAACCAACTGATGCACTACAAGTAAATTTATTACTAACTCTTACATGATTCTGACTTTATTCAATTTTAAATTACTATCATTTGGTAAAGTATCATTTCCTTTAACAAATTGTATTAATTTCAAATAAAAATGCTATCATGTATAAAATAAAATATAGTCCTTTAACAAGTTGTTTCATTTTTTTATGTTTTTTTAATGTCATCTGTTTCTTAATGATTTTTAAATATATTTTTTTCAATCATATTATCTGTTACGATATCATTATTCAAAAGTACTCTCAAATTTACATTTATCTATCTATTCATATATTTGTCACTATAAGTTAATTATTCTGTTCAGGCCCTTAATCTAGACATTTGTTATTGTGTTGATAGGTTAGCCACTCAAAACTCAAGGTTTGCACACTTTATTTTTCTCCTATATCTTCAATTAACTATATTAATAATCGATGTACGAATGAATGTTGGACTCAGAAAATTATCGCGCTTATGATAGATAAAGACTTGAGAATTATCATCGTCTTAATCAATATCACATGAACATCAAAATTAAAGTGATTTAGTATGCAATAGTAAGATTCATTGACAAGGTATTAACATCCTTTAATTAGTATTTTGTTTTACTTGGTTAAAAATACTTAATATAGCAGTTTTACTTGAATTTTAATTTACATTTTCTTGTTTGAATCCATTGTTTGATTCAGTCATTGTGAACCAGTCCCTAGAAAAATCATTGATCAACTCAAAGATATACAAAAAATAAATAACAAAAATTCAATACTGAAACTGAAATTCTTGAACTGTACGAATTATATTAAAACTCCTAAATGTCTCTTCTTGGCTTCTTGATGTAGTAGATATCTATGGTTGCACGCAGTGGCGGATCTAGAATATTCAAACTGGGGGGGTCATAATATTAACAAGTTTCAAACTGGGGGGTCATAATAGTAGCAAGTTCCTATTTTTAATTGAAAATGAGATTTAGAGAATACAGAGCAGCAGTTTGAATTTTAGTTTTAATTGAAAATTGAGGTATATTTGTAATTTTTGGCAAGTTCAGAGTGGTCAATTGACCCTCCTTGTCACCACATACATCCGCCTCTGGTTGCACCCATGCGTGCTCGCAAGCGCGCGCACACACACATATTCATAATTCTATAGACACAGATATATGTATAAGTATAAATACTGATATAAGTATGTGTGTGTCTATGTGCGGGGGGAGGAGGGTTGTATAGACACACACCATCCATAGATATAAATATTTTTCACATATATTCATAATTATATACACATACATATGTAAAAGTATAAATTATAATATCATACACATTTATATAGCTTATATCAATATTCATAATATATGTGTTATTCATTAGCATAACTTACTATATATAAAATAGTTATATCAATATAAATGAATAACACATTTATATCATATATGTAAGAAAATATATATGCAAACTATTACTGTTTACATATATATAGCTTACTATTATGAATAACAGTAATGTTATGAGATACACACCCATAATGCAATTCTCTTACACATATATGAGCATGTATCCCATAGCATTACTGTTCTTTATCAATACACATAGCTTCATATGCATGTGCACATGTGCCTCCTATATCACTTAAAAAGGATTAATTAATTTATACAAGGTAAAGCTGTCCACAACCCTATACGGTTCATATCTCGTGTGTATGTATGTATGTGCGTGTGTGTCTGTGTATATATGTATGTACGTCACACACACATTTATACATTTACATACACACATTTATACATTTACATACATACATAATACATATATATTTACACACACACATGTATATATATGTATATGTGTGTGTCTATATACATACATATATATATTCACATTCATACATACTTATATGCCTAGGTACACATATAAAATTTCATATTAGTATATATAATAATGATCTTGTAGGGTTTAAGCTTAAAAGATTGATCAAAATGTCCTACAACCATCGATACGCCTGTACATATAATTGTAAGTATATACACACAAATGTTGTAGGTTTTTTTCCAGACAAGTCGGTTCCTCCAGCAAAGCAATTTGTCTCCATCACCTACCTCTTCCTTCTTCAAGTCGAACCAGTTCGCCATCCCACAGCTCGACCAAGTTTTCAGGTCATCCAGCATCATTCACCGCTTAAGGCAATTAAGCTAGCCCAGGATGTAGCACATATCAGGATTTTTGTTAGAATGAAATGACCTGAGCTCATTATTTTGTATAGGTGTCGCTAATATCAAAAATACTGAATTAATTTAAAAGCTAATTTTGTTACCTATAAATTACTAATAGTTAGTTTTAGCAGTATTTTATTTATATGATGAATTAGTTTCAATGTCATCAGTAGTCTACACGGTTTCTGCAAATGATAACCAGCATAGTATGGTAATAAAGTACATTAAAAGTATGTAGGAGAGTTTTATTACATTAAAATTCCTTTAAGGTCAGTGTTAATACCATACAACATAAAAGCTTTACATAAATGATTCACTTGCAAGACTACCAGTAATGTTCCTATTCATGAAAACCACTTTATGAATTTTTATTTTTGCAACATGGATGCAACTTAAAAAAATTCCAAGTATCAAATACCTTCGATATAACATGCTCTTGTTTCACTGGCATAATTAGGTTAAGTGCCAATTGTGTTCGCCATAGAATTTTTCATTGAGTGATTTCCTTGATGCTTCTTAGCAAGATGTGTGAATGTTTAGTTGGTATACTATATTAACGACTGCAGGACATAAAGAGTTGAACATAGTTATGATTAACTTGCTGTTTGCAAAAACATAGAATTTTGTGTTTATTCCAAATCATTTTATTAAAACTCATTAAAGGAGCAAATAAAATTGCCACAGTTGTGCTGGAGACCAGCTCTAATTGATTGATCCAAAAATATAAATATATAGGATTTGAAGTCTAAATTAATGTGTTCATGAAATTATTAACTTTGTAACAACATAGTATATAAGGATAATGTAATTTAATGATTTCTTCGAGGAGGTAGTCACTAAATATTTGAGTTCATGTACTATATATGGCTGTAAATGTATGGTCCAGTATCAAGATTCAGTATTGATGTACATGTTTAACCTTTAGCTTCTAACTTTTTATACTAAAATTTACCCTTTACCCCTCAATAACGTTCCTTTTAAATGGTTGCCAAATCTAATCAACTTAGTATCCAATTATAAAACTCCATATGTGGAAATGGTCAATAACAAAAATATCATAGGTGACAAAATTATCATGTTTTTAGTCATATAGTTAGTAAATTATCATAAACTGCTCTTTATACATGATTTGTCTTGAAGAATAAAGATTTTTATATTACGTAAGCATATTGTTTTAATATTAAGACACTGGCATATATTAAAAACGATTTATGATGATATACCTAACCCTATCCAGAATTATCTTATTTAAGTCACATGTATATAGAAATAAGAGAAAGGTCATGTGATTAGAATATAATTTTACAAAAATGGATAAAACTAGAAATGCTTTCACTATAACTTTATTTTTCAAATTCTCAGCCTTTTTGCCAAAATTTCCTTTTATCAAACTCTTTGTCTACTATTGTTTTTCCCTCTTCATCTCTTAATCAGTTTCAACTCCTAATTTGGATTTAGTTGTAATGTATTCCTTGCAACCAGTACATTCCTATGCAAATAAGAAACTATAAAAATATTAGGGTCCGTTTGGTTTCATTTTGTATTTTGAGTTTTGTGTTTTCAACCTGGACTAATAAATAACAAGAAATAAGAGAAGAAGATTATTAATTCTTAGCCATTGCGACGACCAACGGACAACGAAGGAGTTGGATTGTTTTCTGTGCTTTTGTTATCTCTGGAAACATGAAAAACAAAATAAACTTGTTTTCTATTTTACATGTTAATTTCATTTTTCAAAATTGTTTATTTTTCAACAACACATACAACGAATGCGCTTTTGTACAGATGAAAACACAAAACTAAAAACGACAAGCCAAACGGGGCCTTAAGGTTTCAGTACATTATGAAGTGCGGTGACTGACTGCACATACAAAGAGAAAATACCAGCCAACGTTTATTTGTATGATTTTTATTCCATTGAGGTTTGCAATAAGTAAATTGTATTTGTAGTACCTCTTTTTTTTTTTACCAAAAAGAATATAAATAAATAAAAGGAGAAAAAACGCCCTTCTTCAGTGGCTCACAAAAATAGACGAAGCATATGAAGACCATATACCTCCCAGACAGTAAAACCGAACAACAGTACAAAGAACAACAAAAAGGAAAAAGTCAGCAGTAAAAAAGACAGCAAGCCAGGGAGAACCAGATACAACCACCAACAAGCAACCCACCAACCCGCCTGAACTCAGAAGAGTAGGCCAGACCTCCAATCCAAACCACGGTAACTGAGACGAGACTCACAGGAAAATCCGAATAAAGATGGAAATCAGGTAAAACATCGGCTCACCAACAAAGACGAACACCTCATCGATCACAGGCAAAGCCAAACATCTAAAGAAGAAGACCCTAGCGCCTCAAGAAGAAGTCAATGCGGAAAAGAATAGTCGGATATCCCTCAACCATCCCAACAACCAAGGCAGTACCAAAAATGGGAGAAAGGAGCCTCCACCGAAGCGGTAGCACAGAACCAGACGCAGCCAGACAAAGAAACCCGGTAGAAACAAGATAGCTGAAGCCACCTGTACTACAAAACTAGCAACCACATTAAAACCAACAAAGGGGGGGGGACGGGAACGTTGGAAGAAAACCAACACCCAAAGGCAAGAATTCAGCCAACTCCCTGACGAGCATAAGCCAGGCCACAAGAAATAGACAAGAGACCCACCAATCGCCTAGACCGTTGGCTCATAATTCCCCTGAAGGGTCTACCACGAAATGCCAGGAAAACATCATTCCTTACACGCCGAATAATGGAAGGAGGATCCATAGGAGAATTCTCGAAGATAGCTTTATTCCGAGCGCACCAAAGGTGCCAGCAGATAAGGCAAGGAATCAAATGGAAAACAGACGAGCGGAGAGATTTTCCAGACAGCCCAGACCACCAGGAAAGCAGGAGGTCAAAAGCAGATCTGGCCATGCGTCTCTCACCGACTAGGTTGCCAAAATAATTCCAGCATGATCTGGCCGAGACACTATCAAAAAACAAATGGTTTAAAGATTCCGTTGCCCCGAAGGCACAACAGCGGCAACGCGAAACAAATGGGATGCCGATCTTTTGAAGGTTAACGTCGAGTGGCAAACCATCGTGCAAGATACGCCACATCAGAATAGATGTTTTCGGCGGAATACGGGAGTCCCAAATGAAGGAGAACACCGGGCTACTGGGAGACAGAGATCTACAAGATGACCACGCTTTCAGGATGGAAAAAGGCGCGCCATCCCAGCCAGAAGAACCTCCATGAGAGTCAGAAAACGCTTTCACCGACTGCATGTGCTTCCAGGTTTCGCTAGCATAAGACGGCGATCATGAGAAATTAGAGACAGCAAGCCTCCGGTATTTAGCGTGGAGGAAAGAGGCCCATAAAGATTCATTCGCACCAAACCTGAACCACAACTTACAAGCAAAAGCCACACAAAGATCCTTGGGATTACGAAGACCAAGACCGCCCTCGATTTTGGGGCGACAAACCGCTTCCCATGACATCCAATGATGTCGACGAGCATCTTCCTTTGACCCCCAAACCGCCCTCGATTTTTTTTTTTTGGTATTTGTAGTACCTCTTTTTTCTAAATAGCATGTGATAAACAATTTCTACAATAATTGTAATCTTTGGTAATTTTGTATCTTTTTTTTACATTTGTTGGTTCTAAGAGAAACGACTTCAAATTTTACCTAACTATTGAGACTATATTAAAAAAAGGTATTTGTGAGTTATTTATAAGTAAAAGTGTTTTTGAATAAACATAATAGTTGGAGACATTGTAAAATAGAATTTGCATATAGGCAAGCTATGTTTAGTAGTTATAAAATGATATCTGACATGTTATGTGAATTTGAAATTGTTAGGATAGTATTGCTTATGCACTTAGGTAGCCTATATTCTCAAAATCCATGAAACATCATGCATGAGTGTAGGTTCTCAAATATCCTCAAATTGCTTTCAACACCTTACTACAAAATAAAAAGAAACTCCAAAAGGATAAAAAGGAGGTAGAAAAAAAATAGGAAAAAATACAGAAGGTTAAAAGTAGTTAGAAAATGCACAAAGAACTATAAGGAATACATTCCATGCATTTGAATTTCAACTATTTTGTTTGTCAGAGGTGCTATCATTGTTATATCTTAGCATTAATTTAAACTAAACTGAAAATTGTTCTAATTGGCATGCTTGTACGATGCTACAACAGATATAGTTAAATTTTATGTTGTACCCGACATACATTTAAAGCTGCTCATGTACCTAAAAACCTGAATAAGAAAACATATAACAAAATTTGAAATATTTAAGGAAGGCAATGCATTCAGCTATCATGCTATATTTCATATGTCATAAGATCAACAATAACGATAAAATATAAAACATGCAACTGAACAAAAATTGAAATTTCTTTAAATCGTTGTAAGCCAATGCAAGTTTTGGTCTGCAAGGTTCCGTGTCATGGTCTTGAAGACCAACACAATCCTCTAAAAAAATAACAGGATTCAATGTGATAAACTCTAATGAGAAAAAAGAAGAGCATTATATTTGCAAATTTTCATTTTTTATGATACAAACCACTTATTAATGGAAATAGGTTAAAGAGTGGGTAGAAGTAAGGATGGAAAATGGTTCAACTGGCATGTATCACTTACGGTCCTAATGCGCTTCACTAATTTTCATGGTTGTTAAGTCATTACCTTCCTTTTCTAAAGTTCTTGTAACATAAGACTCAAACTCTAAGACATAATAATTTTCTTCACAAATCCCTTGAAAATGAAGAGCTTCATAAGATATGTATATGACAAATAATGATTTCTCTTGCAAAAAGATATGTTATATTACCTTGAATAAATGAATGTTGCCTAACACAATAATATCGACCGTGGTCAATATTGCTTAACAATTTGCATAAAAATAAAAAATAGTGAAGAAATGACTTATTCAAAGCTGTGTATATGCGTATATGATGCATGGATTAGGATAGACATAAATTTACATGACAAATAACATCTCAATTATCATAAAAACATTACTTATTGTTTTATTGTAGCAATTTAACGATATCATCACACATAAATCGCATATGAAAAAAAATCAATTCAATAGAGCACGATCATCAAACAGGATCACTACAAGAACGGCACCTGATAGCGACGGCTTTTAGCCGTCGCCGGCCGTCGCTAGCCGTCGCTATTTACCTCATCGTCCAATAGTATCGCGACAGCTTTAGCGACGGCTCCGTTACCTAAATAGCGACGGCTCGCGACTGCAAATGTGTCACGTGGAAATTTTCCAACGTCTAATTGGCGTCACTAGCCGTTGCTAAGCGATACAAATCTTTTGCACTTTGGCCGTCGCTAGCCGTCGCTAATCTGAAACAAAATAGCCGTCACTAGCCGTCTCTATACTGGGCATAATTATGTGCACTTGCACATCCCATATACACTTCAAACAATAACCATCAAATACCATCATCACAGCCACTATACACTATATTCATCAACTATAACCATCATATATCCATCATATAACATCACTATACATTCAAACAATATAAAATTCAACAAAACCAAACAAAATTATATACAATCCCAACAACAATACATATCATGTCAACCAATACAAGTCATCAAAATATGTATATAGTTTCCCAACCGAAATGTGTACGTAGTTTTTCAACCACAACTACAAACCGTTAACCCAAACAAACCGTTAACACAACTACAAGTCATCAAAATATGTACATAATATCCCGAAATATATATACACCAAACCAACCAAAATGTGTATATACTAAACTGTAACATGAGCAAACAAGCATACCTACTCCTCACCATCGCTACCATCCTCTCCAGGCATCCTCCCATGCTGTTGCAAATAACCTGCAATCCGCTCATCCAGTTGTTGCTCGAAGAAACTCTTCCTCCAATCATTTATTTCATCCACTGTTTTCTTCAACTGAACAATCTCCTCTTCTTGCTGGGACCTCTTGTATGCACTCTACGATCTCATCGCCTGTAAAATAGTTCATAATTATTTATATATTAGTATATATATAATATTATTAAAATTATTTAACTATTCATATGCATGTGTAAATTTATATATTAGTACATGTCAAAATTTACCTCCAGATTTCCATAGCTTTACCGCACATTGGTTCGAGAAGGCGGGTCAATAATAGCATCCCAGATATTGTTCGCCTCCTCTAGCGTAAGCTCTTCCCGACCAGTGGACTGTGCTACCCGAGCCCGCTCAGCTTCGTACCTCTCCTGTGATTACAAACAATTGTTTTACACGATAAAAACCGAATTTCAAGTTTTTGAAAATAAAATAAGACAAAATATTGTTATTAACAATAAATAAGTTTACCATTATGGATTGGGATTTGTCATCCGTCCACTCGTACGAAACATTGCCTTCTTCATCAGTCCTCTCCACGGCATGCGTCACCTTGAACAACTCGGCCATAGTGGGCTCGCGGTTGTATCTCGCGGCCTGAAAATATATAAATATTATTGCTAATCTGATTATAAAATATTTTAATAAAATGTAAACACAGTTTATAAATTTAATTACCAGCTCTCTCTTATGCTTCTGGAAGGATTTGGAGCTACCACGGTGCAATGCAGGATTTTTATTCCTGTTAGCCCGGTTCCGCGCAGATAATTCCTACAAATTAAGATAAATTATCACGTATATATCTTGCGAGATTTATATTAGATTTAAATAACAAAGCAAACATATATTACTTACTTTTGCTGCCGGAGTGTCCCAAAGCCGAAGAAGATCAGTCCATACACCGTCACCCATCCAGTTCGGCTTTTTGCCTGAATTCTTAGCCTTGGACAATGTATCCCTGTAATTTTTCATCATTCTTTTGTTCCAGTGATTTAAGAAAACGTCCATGTCGTCAGGGTCAACGCGGACTGCAGCCTGTAAATTGAAATTATTTTAATTTATATAGATTATATTAATTTACAACTGAAATTCAAACTACTACTTACAAGTAAATCGGCCTGTATTGCGTTCTTGACACGAGGGGGGATGTCATCCCAGCGAGGCCAACAACCATCCATCCGGCTCTGAAAAGCCTTCCTCGAAACCTATAGAATATAATCTGCTGGCTCCACCTCAAAGCCCCTGCAAAAGTTATGATATACATGTTTAGTGGGTTTTAAAACTTATACTTTAAATAAAATTGATACTTACCCAGCACTTTTCGGAACAACTTCTGCCATCGGACGTAAGTCCGGTGCAGTGCCACTACCACCTGCACCGGGAGATGGGGATAGCGTGCCTGTCATACTTCATCTCCTGCCAGACATATCTACTATAGAAAAACAATATCATCACAGAACAATTATAGAAATTCACTACTATATAGCATGTTTCAATCACTTCCACAGAAACAATTATAAAAATTTACTAGTACAAAACATGGATAAAAATTAAATAAATGATCATCACAGAACAATAATAGAAATTCACTACTACATAGCATGTTTCAATCTCTTGCACAGAACAATTATAAAAATTTACTAGTACAAAACATGGATAAAAATTAACTAAATGATCATCACAGAACAATTACAGAAATTTAATATTACATAGCATGTTTCAATCACTATCACATAACAATTATATCAATAACGATCAGTCTTCATCGTTTTCTGATTCAGACTCAGTCTCGTATTCTATCTCATTTTCTTCGGTACTTTCGAATGCATCAAATAAGACGTTCGATTCATCATTCAAAGGCCCTACATCAATATCATCAGTTATTATTATTTCTGTATTTGGTTCAAGATCGGCTTGATATGCTGCTTCATCTGGAATATTATTTCCATCAAACGTAAACCTTTGTTTTGTTTTGAAAACAGCAGACCAATCCGCTTTATCTCTTTTCAAAGATGGATACGGAGCAAAATAAACTTGTAACGCTTGCTTGGCTAATACAAAAGGATCGTACTTATAGTAGTGTGATGTATGCCTTATTTCAATAAGTTTATACTCTTTATGCACGTTGATTCCGGAACCAGGAACGTTACTGAACCAATTGCACTTAAATAAAAAAACCTTTTCTAAAGGTTCAACATAATATGTCAACTCTAGAATCTGTGTTAAGACGCCGTAAAAATCTTTTAAATGCTCATCTGGATCATCACTGCCTTTGACAAATACCCCACTGTTATATGTTAATTTTTCAGCCCCGTAATCTTTTGTGTTGAACTTAAACCCATTGACGAAGAATATTGGATAAGTCTTCACATTTCTTTTCGGTCCAATCGCAAGATGTCTTAAGCCTTCATCAATGACACAGTTTCTTGGCTCATAAACATAGTTCAAAAACCATTTGGCAAATTCTTTACTGAGATCGCCAGATGGATACTGTGATTCGTAGATACTGCATATATGTAATATGTGTTATAATTATTATGTACGTAAAAGTAAATTACAAGTGAATTAATTATTACCTGACAAATGGTGCGACTTCGACACAATTTAAAAGAACGTACGTGTGTGCTACATGGTGGTCTCTATCGTCCAACCATATTTCCACACATTTTCCACCAGGTCTACCATGTTGTCTAAAAACAGATAACATTGTCTGAGAAGAATTTTGTTCAACGACTTCCTCATTTCGAGGAACAGTTACAAACGATAAGTTCACATCGTCCTTGAAGTAGTGAGAGAAAAAAATGAGGCTTCTTCTTCAAGATACGATTTGCATATCGAACCCTCAACTCGGGCTTTTTGTCGAATCTTCTTCTTCAGATGATTCAAGTACCTATTAAGATATTTATTACATATTTAGATATACAAATTTGAATTTGAAATTGACATGAACATTGCACATATTTTACCTCTCAAACGGATACATCCATCCATATTGCACAGGACCTCGAAGAAGTGCTTCGAATGGAAGATGAATAGGTAAATGCTCCATTACGTTAAAGAAACCAGGCGGAAGTATTTTCTCCAGTTTGCATAGCAGTATGGGTATTTCTACTTCAAGTTTACGTATATGATCCACCTTTAATGTTGTCGAACAAAGCTGTTTATAAAACAAACATAACTCTGTTATAACGTTCCATACTTTTACGGACAACAGTTCTTTGAAAGCCATGGGTAGTAAATATTCCATCATGATATGACAATCGTGACTTTTCATCCCACTCAGTTTACTATTTTTGAAGTCAACACATCTACGAAGATTGGAAGAAATCCCATCGGGAAATCTTAATTCTTCCACCCACTTTAGCACGACTTTTACTTGCTTATTGTCTAGCTCATAGCATGCTTTCGGTTTTTTATTGTCATTAGGCTTCATATGAAGTTCCGGGCGCTTACAATAGTTTGCTATATCAAGCCTTGAATTCAAATCGTCCTTGGTTTTGCCCTTTACATTCAAAATTGTATTAAATAGATTATCAAACACGTTCTTTTCGTTGTGCATCACGTCAATATTATGTCGGAGTAAGAGATCTTTCCAATATGGTAACTCCCAAAATATACTTTGTTTGCACCAATTATGAATGTCTGACTTTCTTGGGATTTCAGTCTGGACTCCAGTTTCATGTATCTTTGGATAGTCCATTACAATTTCGTATATTTCCTCGCCTGACCAAACCTTGGGTGGTTTCAAATTCTCTTCTCTGTTAGCTATGAAAATTTTCTTATCTCTTCTAAAAGTATGATTGGGATGAAGAAAACACCGATGATAATCAAACCACGAAACTTCCTTCCCATATCGTAACGAAAATGCTCGTGTTTCTTCCATACAATAAGGGCATGCTAGACGACCGGCCGTACTCCAACCAGAAAGCATCTTGTATGCAGGAAAATCATTAATAGTCCATAACAAAGAAGCGAACATACGAATTTTTATTTTCCTTGATACATCGTAAGTTTCGACTCCTTCATTCCACAATTTCTTCAACTCTTCGATCAATGGTTGTAAATAAACATCAATTCCTTGGGTTGGATCATGAGGGCCGGGAACGACAGTGGTGAGAAACATATATGGTGTCTTCATACACATCCATGGAGGTAAATTATACGGAGTAACGATAATTGGCCAGGATGAATATTTACTACCAAACTGTGAAAATGGTGAAAATCCATCCGTACATAAACCAAGTCTGACATTACGGCTTTCCGCAGCAAATGCGGGATAAGTCTTATCGAAATGTTTCCATGCTTCTCTGTCGGATGGATGTATCAAAGTTCCTTCTTCCGCTGTTCTCACACTATGCCATCTCATATGACAGGCAGTAGCAGAAGATGCATATAATCTTTAAAGTCTGGGAGTGATGGGTAAATAATGCATTCTCTTGTACTGGACTTCTTTCCCTTTCTTCTTTCTTGGTTTGTATCTTTCTTCGTTACATATTTTGCATTTTCTGAGGTCAACGTCGTCTACAACATGCAACCTTTCACAGATGCATCTATCTTCTCGTACGGTAGACTGAAAGCGGACATCAATTTTTTTACTTTATAATGACTATCGCACATCAGATTATTGGGTGGCATGTGTCGTTTTGCAGCTTGTACAACTGCTGTAAATGCAGCTTCCGTAAGGTTGAATTTTGATTTCATAGTTATGTATTCGGCGGTTACTGAAAGTTTGGTTCCGCTTTTACATCCGTCCCACAACGGCCTCTTAGCAGAATCCAACAAATCGTATATTTTTTTAGCTCCCGCAGTCGGTTCTTCTTCGACATTTTTGTCTTCATCGACAGCTTCAGTTGTAGGAAACATTGATCGTGCTGCATCATCCACCATATTTTCTATCGGATTCGTCATCATATTACCGTCCTCTAACACTTTAGTATTAGGTGTAGGTTCAACAAGTTCTCCATGACGATCCCAGAAATAATAATCAGGCACGAAACCATATTGATACAAATGTACTTCAACTATATCTGGTTTCCAATGCTTCAAATGTTGGCACTTACTACACGGGCAACGAATTTCTATGTTGTTTCGGTTATTAGATTTAGCAAATCTAATAAATTCGTGTACACCGTTGTAGAAATGTTGCTTTATTGATCCCTTCTTTCCAGTTCTGACTTCATATATCCAAGTACGGTCGAGAAAATAATTGAACATTTTTCCTGATTTGAAAATGTATGTTAGACAATTTAAATCATTAATTATCAACCATTCTCCATTGTAAACAGTTCATCGTTGCAGAAAATTCATACATCCAACTTCGGTGGTCAGTCATCCTACTTCCCATTACAAACACAATAATGTAATTACATTTTATAAATCATTTTAGATTAAACGGTTCAACAAAATTTCGGCAGCACTTCCCTTCTGTTCCCTGTATCGTACACAAATGCGTGTACACAGGGAACGTAAAGGAAGTGTTGTCGAAATTTTGTAACCGTTTAAAATGAAATGATTTATAATATGTAATTACTTTATTGTGTTTGTAACTTGTCCAATACAGGGACAAATCCGACAAATATTATATCAGATGAATATAAATGTCTGTTCCGTTACAAAACGAACATCCATATAACGATCATATACAACACTTGCCAGATGGGGCCAAAGCCAATCTAAGGGATAAAAAAATTTCTTTAAATTTTATCAAATATTGTTGTTCTTTTCAAATTTTGACAATGTTTCAACTATTTAAATTTTATTTCATAAATTTGTATATTTAAATTTTAGTTCAACATTCAATTAACAATTTTAGTTCAATATTCATTTCTTTATTTTTTTACGACATAGATTTTAGCGAAATATTTGTTGTTGTTATAGTCATTTCTTAATTTCTTTACAAAATCGATTTTAGTACAATATCAGTTGTTTTTAAAGTCATTTCCTAATTTTTTTAAAAAAAATAAATATTTGCAGAATTTTTAATGTTCTCATATTCATTTTTTTATTTTTTGTATAAACTTTATTTTTGTACAATATATACGACCTTTTGCATTTTGGCCGTCGCTAACCGTCGCTAGCCATCGCTAAAATTATTAAAATGGCCGTCGCTAGCCGTCGCTAAATCAACAATAAAAATCTAATTATTAAATAAAAATTTGTCAATTTAAATTCACTTAACAACTTAAATTTGTAATTTATCAATTTTATAAACTATGAAATACTTTCATGTAAATTTATCAATAACCAAGTTAATCATTAATATACACTAATTTTTCACCTAACACAACTAACAATGTTAATCGCCAACACTAATTATCTACATCAACCATTTATTCAACTTCATGATAAACTAATTAATCTAATACCTAATTTAACTTCATGATAATAAACTAATTAATCTACCAAATCAACATACAACACTACTAATACCTAATTTAACAACAAATCCTAATTTAACAACAAATCCTAATTTAATTAGGGTTTAAACTAAACCTAAAAAACATCAAATTTACATTCAAAATAGATATTAGAAGCATACCTAGGCGAATTTGGGTGATTTGGAGGCAGCGGAAGGCGGGGCGGCGACTGCGGTGACAGGGGACGGCAGATTGGGGGACGGAGGAATTAATTTGGGGGGGAAAGGAATGAAACTTCTATTCACGGGAAAAAACCTGTATATTTCATATAGCGACGGCCGCATTTTTTAGCCGTCGCAAACGCCTGCCGCTATACGAAGCCGTTTTAGTAGTGGATTTTATTATACACAGAACTCTAATTTTAACTCAAAACAAAAATTGCATTCTAAATAGCAAGACAACATTGATCTTCTCACCAAAAAAATTCATTTCAATAATCCATGATTTAGAAATAATTGCCATAGAAGGAAACTAAATAAAGCAAGTAGAAAGAAGACAGAGAGATTACCTACAGACGATGACCGTTGGAGTCCTGGGGAAAAAGTCGATGGACGGTCGGGATTGAGTCATAGCCAACATTGATAGGGCGAGGAGGAAAAATAGTGCAACAATTAGGCGAGAGTGTGTTTGGAGCAAATCAAATTGCTTTTGATTTAGGGTTAGAGAATGTATACAGTATCGGCTAAATCAAATGGATGGAATAAGAAGGCAAAATGAGGGTAGTGAAACAAAGGCAGATACACACTTCAAAATAGGCAACAATCTTTGCTTCGTCGAGATTTGGGCATGGTTGTTGTTATAAAATTAGAGAGTACTGGTGAATTAGGTTATTCTTTTAAAACAAAATGCAATTTGATCACCCAAATATTTCTCTGTACTTGGGTTATTCTTTTTATTATTTTACCTTTGTTAAGTTTCTTTATTTGTTCACATCATTCAGTTAGAAACACTATTAAATTCACTTAATCCCAATGGCACGAGGGAAACTCTTAAAATGCAGCTAGAGATAAACTCTAAATGGTAAGGTATATCTCTTATATGACATGTGCGATGTCTAGTGAACTACCTAAATGTAAAATAAAGGATAAAAGAGATGAAAATCAAATACAAACGAACTGTGAATGAGATATAATTTGCACTAAACTATTATGCCATAACTAAACTATGAAAACCTTTTTTTCATTTCATATTTACATTTCAACAAATCTCAGTTCTTTTGTACAACTTTTAGATTTGTCTAAATATATTCAGTTTCAAATTTCAAATTATACATGTATCTTATCATTATTTAGCAAATAGTTAATAATTAATTATTGATACTTCATGCAATTATTTTATTTCTTTATAATTTATATTACATTTCAATTTTTCTATTTATTTGAAGATAATATTTGAAGGTAATACATTGAGTGGACACTTTATTTTTTTTCCCATATAATTTGAACTTGTTTTATGGAAAGTAACTTGTATTGCCAGAAAAAAGAATCAAAATTTCATTCTAGTTTGAGGCGTAAATGTGAATGATTTCTTAAGAAAACGTTTATGTGTTACATCCAATTTTTATAATCCAAATAATATTTATTTAGAACAAATGAAAATGTATGAATAAAAGATGGAACTTGGAGTCTAAAATTATTATTTTATTTTACACTTATTAATTTCTGTTAGACCTTCAATGGTTGCAAAATTTATTTAACTATAAAGTTTATTTATATCGCAAGATTTACCAAACAAAAAATAATTTATACTACATGCAGATTTATATTTTGTGTATTTCAACTATGTAATATTTTATCTCAAGGACTTTGGTATGCATATTTGCATCATGCACATCATAGTATTACTAAGGAATAATATTAATACATTGTTTTTGTCAAAAGTCCCAATTTTTGATTGCTCAATCTAGTCTCTTATTGAACTTTTAGTAGATGTCTTCACTAATTCTAACTCGTTGCAATCTCATATTCCTTAGATTGCCACTTTGATGAGAAGTCGGTAGTTATTACCAACATAAATTACATCATGTTCATGACAAAAGTAAAAATATATGGGATGGACCAGCTATTTTCTAGTTATATCTATGTTTTATCCCCGCTATAACGTTTTGCACCTCTACCGTTATAGAATCACTAAGCACTTTAATTGCATGGGTGCCCCTACCCAACCACTCCATGATCCCCACTCGTCTGTCCCAGTCTTAGGAGTGCTCAAGTATGGACCATTAGTTGGCTTCGTCTGCACCACATAGTCCAATTGGCATCATAGTTGGCATGCACATTAATCGAACAGCCGCATTAATAGCCCTATGTGATTTCTAGGTCTTGGTAACGCAATCTCATCTATTTAACATAAATTCCAGGGGCTATAATTATACCAAGACATGCATTTTTAGGAGGGTTGAACAACACACGCTCTCAAGAATATATTTTCTTGTTACCATCTCTTGTAATCTAAGCTATTGTAAGAGAAGCAAAGTAATAAGAAATTCCTCATATTGGATGTAGATCAACTAAGATCGAACCACTCCAAATCTTGCGTTTCTTACATTTTTATGCAGTTTTACCTCCTTGTTTTATATTTAAAATCAAGGTGTTAGCAAATAACCTTTGCTAATATAACGTCTTAATCATAATTTCGAGGTTGGCTAAATTTTTAGTCAACATTTTGGCACTAGAACGATAGCACTCCTCTGAATGCTCTCATGTTTCTTCACTTTCCTTCCCTATAAATTCCTTTCACGCTCACACCATGTAGCCCCACGGTGAAAACAAAGTTGATAACTCAAATGACTATAAAACCAATGGAATGACTTGGGCTAGTGTTGTATGCCCATCCTTGCGATGAGCAACGACCTGTGGCTTAGCATGATATATGGCTTGACCAACATATGACAACTTTCTTGCAATGTGAATGACCTTAGGGCTAGAATGGATGCCCAGACAATCGTAAACTTTGGTTCGACAACCACTCCGGTGACTTACCAGACCCCCATCCAACCTACCGTTCCTATCACATATAACATAATGCATGACCTCAAAGAGAGGATTGTGTTGGAGGCCCCTATCAAAGATGTTCCTATCCACCATCAGGATGAGCATACTAACCATGAGCAGGGGAAGATCCACAACATCTCAGAGCTTGAATCAACAATGTACCAAGAATTTCAAACAGAACGCCATTCCCACTCAATAGAAAGATTATGTGTTTCATCATCTTCGAACAGCGGATGGGGCACACGACCTGCACTTTGACCATCTTAGTGGCAGGGGCGGTTGAAATTCAGAACCTAGAGAACCATGAGTCTACTCCCGGCCCCAACCTAGGTCTTGTGGAAGATGGGCCCATCCAGCCCGATCGCCCTCGGTCGTCAGAAGCATATCTTCTACACAATTCCGACCTCATCATTCCCTCACGCCATATTTCCATCACATATCCCCATCACTAGATAAGCAATAGAGGAGTCCCTTCAAAGTAAGGGGCCAATGCCATCCATGACACGTGGAGGCTGGCCTTCAAGAAGAAATGGCCACCTTACACCAGCAAATGCGTAGGATCAAAAGTAGCAAAGCAGACGACGAGGGTTATCAGATCAGGAGAATGGAGAACCTTTCTCTAAAGGAATCTTGATCATCTACTTCCAGTAAAGGTATGTTTTGCCTTCTATGGACATGCACGATGGAAGCTCTGACCCATCCGACCACATTATCGTCTTCAACTCGATAACCCATGTCGGCTAGCTCTCCAACCATGCCAAATGCCTTCTTTTTCCCTCCACCATAACCGGACCGACTTCTCATTAGTTCCTTTATTTCCAAGATAGTGTGTCCACTTGTGGACCCAGTTGTGTTCTAACTTCGTAGGTTGCTTCTTCGCATAAAAGACCAGAGTCATGGTAGAGAGTGATCTAGGAAACATAAGGCAAAGCCCAACCGAGTACCTCCGCTCGTATGTCAACCATTTTAATAAAGAATCAACCTATGCTAAGGGAGCATACAAGAATAGCTTGGTAGTTACCATGTGTCTAAGGGTGAGGTGCCTCGGATATGGAAGGAACTGTAGAAATAACCTGCTTTATCCTTAAGTGATTTTCTCTAGAGGACGAATGACGTAATGAGGGTAGAAGAGGCTGATATCTCCGATAGTGATCAGGAGATTGAGTGGAATAGAAAAACTAGCCCAAGGGAAGATGAACACCGAAAGAGTGGTCGATTAAAAAACAACAAGAAGCGTATAGAAGATGGTTTGTGCTTCAAGCCCAGGTACATAAATTATGCAACTTTGAATCATGACATAGAAATAATCTATCTAGCTACTCGAGATTCTATGGTTCCAACGATTCTCTCCTTCTTGGTCTAAGCGGAGGGGGGAGCCTAGATGTAATGGAAAATATTATGAATTCTATTAGTTCAAAAGCACTCCACTAACGAGTGCAAACATCTAAAATACGAAATAGAACGACTGATTCAAGAGGGCATATTGGTGCAGTATGTAAGGCAATAGGTAGAATAACACAATGCATGGCAAAATCCACTTATCCAATCCCAGCGGGAATACGACAACAATGTGGCCACAATCAACATAGAGATACTATCAGTATGTGGTGACCCACATATGGCTTAGAGAAGTTGAGGGGCTTAGGCCCAGTACAGAAGGGAGCTTGCCTTCGATAGCCAAGTGTACTCGGTTGACCTTCAGGCCCCAAAGGCTCCTCAAGTTGAGGAAGAAGTAGTTAATATTGCCTTCACTTCATAGGACGAAAGATGAATCAGATTTCCCCATCATATCCCCATTTCTGTATCGGTCGGTATTACTGGCATAAAGGTGCACTGGATCTTCATTGATGGGGGAAGCTCTATCAATGTGATATTCAAAGAAGGTTTTGACAAAATGAAGCTTCCCACCTCCGGCCTCACTCCTTGCGTACTGCCTATCTATCGGTCCGGGGGTGTTGTGTAGTACCCCTGAGGACTACCTCTCATATAATCACTTTTGACAAAGAACCTCTCGCGGCTAAAATTCAGGTAATTTTTTTATAGTGTACTGACCGTTTGCTTATAATATCTTGATAGGTAGACCAGTGATGACCAACCTAGATGCAATTGTAGCATACTAGGAGCATACGAGTAAGTTCCCGATTAAAGGCAGGATATGATGCATTCGAAGCAACCAATATGTCGTTGGAGATTACTATAGCATCTCACTTCGGCAAGCAAAAAAGGGAGTCCTTATGCTACAATAAGAGTTAGCAATGCTCAATGGCAGTACACTGTATGGAATGCAAGAGCCATTCAAGGCTCCCCTTCATACCAAGACCACCCAAAACATCAAAGTTAAATCATCAACAACAACCATCACCTATGAGAGAATGTGTGATTAACTTAATGCTCCCGTTCATGCTGGGGCTATGAAGACGACAAGGTTGTTTAGGACTAGCTTTCCCTGGTTAGGCTGCTATGACAAAAGAGCTTATAAAAACTTGGAACGAGCAGATTTAGCTCCATTGGCGAATGGGGGTAGCAGACATAACAAATCCTGCCCTCTCAATGCCAGTAGACTCATCTGTGAGAGCCGAGGGTAGTCATTGCTCCTAGATTCGAGAACGGATGTCTGTCCCAACCGAGAAAATTATATAGCACATGATTCATGCATTGGACTAGTGCAACCTAGAAGAAAGCATAGAGAAAAATAACAACGATCTACTCGATCCTTGTATAGGAGATTCAAACCCCGACGATGGTTCAACAACTTTGATTGAAATAATATCAATTAACAATGACGATCCCAGCAAGATGGTCCCATTAGCCATGGAACTAAGCCCGAAGATAATGGATGAGTTAATATGTTTCTTGAAGAAAAGTAAAGACATGTATGCCCAGGGGGCACACTGACCTGACCGGCATACACCCTTCAATTATCTGTCATGCCCTCAATATTGATCCATAAGCTTACCTCGTTCGTCAAAAGAGAAGGACGCTCAATCCAGAAAGATATAGAGTGCCTAAGGAAAAAGTAAAGAAGCTCTTTCAAAATGGCTTTATTCATGAAGTTGAGTACCCAAATTGGGTAGTCAATCTGGTACTGGTCCACAAACCAAATGGAGCTTGAAGGACTTGTATTAATTTCTCAGATCTCAACAAGACCTGCCCAAAGGATAGTTTCCCGCTGCCCTTCATTGATTTGCTTATAGGTGGAACTAGTGGACAAGAGCTACTCACATTTATGGACTTCTACTCTGGGTACAACACAATTGCAGTGCATAGGCTAAATAACACCTCCTTCATAATAAATGCAAGGCTCTATTGTTACAGAGTTATGTTGTTTGGGCTTTGCAATGTGGGCATAATCTACCTCCAGCTCGTCAACAACATGTTCCCCAACAAAATAGCCGGTCCATAGAGGGTTACATGGATGACATGCTTGTGAAATACGAGAAGGGCAGGGAACACATAAAGATCCTATCCGAGACCTTTAACATCCTCCGCCAAAATAATAATAAGCTGAGTCCTAAGAAGTGTTCCTTCGCCGGTCGATTCGGAAAGTTCTTGGAATTCGTGGTGAGTGCCAAAGGAACAGAGGCTAACCCTCACAAGATTCGAGCAATCTAAAATATGCAAATATCTCGCATAATTAAACAAGCATAGACCTGAATGGGATGATTGCAACACTTAGCTATTTTGTACCAAAGGCAACGAATCAATGCGTACCCTTCTTTAACCTCATCAAGAAAGGGAAACCATCATTGGAACAAGGGGTGCACCAAGGCCTTTAAAGACTTGAGGCAACATCTTGCCTCACCTCCCTGGTGCTTTCCAAACCCATACATAAATGGGGAAGACCTATTTTGTACCTCACAGTTACTGACCACACGGTTAGTGTGATCCTAGTTCAAGATAAAGAAAATATCTAGCGGCCGATATACTATGTAAGTAAGAAGTTGTCAAGCTTAGAAATAAGATACACTTGGTTGGATAAGCTAGCTTTCTACCTCCTAAAGGCAGCTCGACGGCTCCGACCATACTTCTAATCTCACCCAATAAAAGTCCTAATAAATCAACCGTTGGATAAAGTACTGAGCTGGCTCAATACAACGGGCCGACCCTTGTAGTGGTCCGTGAAGCTCAAGCAACACCATATCACATTCCACCCTCGTATCTCCATCAAGGGCCAACCTATGGCCGACTTCATAGAAGAATGCTCTAGCCCCAGAAAGCGATCAAGAAGAAATGTTCACCAGCCAACAAGCATGACACTCTATGTGGACGGCATGTCGAATGAAAAAGGAGCTGGGCCGACATGGTTCTAGTCGACCTAGAAGGAAAGGAACTTTGCTTCGCCTTCCACCTTAGCTTCAAGGCTACCAAAAATGAAGCAGAGTATGAGCCCGTCCTAGCAAGTCTCGGGATGGCCAAAGAATTAATATTTCACTCTTTGTACGCGACTAATGATTCCTCACCGATCATCGACCAAATTAGCGATCAGTTCCAAGTAAGGGTAAAACACCAGTCATGTATTTTGAGCAAGCCAAAAAGCTCATTAGTACTTCTTTGACTTCAAGCTGGAACAGATTCCATAGGAGAACAATGTCAAGGTCGACTAGCTGGCCAAAGCAGCAAGTGACCCTAATAAAGGCATCCCTTACTTCCTATTGGATGTCTAGGTCGGCTCTTTAGTTGAATCATGGCAACCACGATGGAGATTTATAAGGCCTAGGCCAACACTTAGATGACCCCACTGTAACATCCCCCTACTTAGAGGCCCAAAACTAATGGCTACAGATGTTGCAGTCATCTATAGATATTAATCTTCGGTTACCAAATACGGCGGTGCTAGATTTATTGATACACAGATCATAAGAATATGGAAAATTTTAACAATTTAAAAACACATATCGACATTCCATTCAAAACATTTGATGTTCATTACATATCCCAAAAACGTTAACCACATTCAACAAAATATAATTATTACACATATGCCAAAAGCGACATATGAAGATGCCCTCTTGGTTGATCAGAGTATATAGTAGGGCTAATAATTCTGCCTTTACATCCAAATACACAGCGGAAAAAGAAAAACTCTAAATAACTAATTGCCTCCTGCACAACTCCGAAAGCTTTATTCGTTTAAGAAGAGAACCTGAAAACCTTAAATCTCAAACTACTCAAAATCAATGGAGTACCCGAGAGTTTAAGGGGAAAACAAAAACTTCGAGTCAGATATAAAGCCTAATATGAATAGCAATCTAAAACCTTAACCCTTTTACATATCTTGTGAGACCACGCCGCTTAGCGGAACGGTTTTTCCCCTCACTAGTATCCTAAAACCTTTATAAAACCATATACTGTGCTTCTGCATCCACAATGGTTAAAAACATACCTTTCAAAATATTATGATGATATGCATATATAAAAACGTTTAGGATTTCACATCCCCCAGTTTAAATTGACACCCTGTTATAGTTATAGTTTCTAGGGTCAATATTAACCTATTAGTTTTCATGGGTTCACTAATAACCTTTTTCATTACACATGGACACCCTGTCCTATTTCATAGTTTTCATAGGGTCACTAAGAACCTATAGGCTCCTGCCAATTAACTTAATTAATTCATGGATCCCCCTGAACCAATTAGTTATTCCAATAACTAATCCCCTTATCTAAGTTTTCATGAGTTGACTAGGAACCTATGGACTTATCCAGTAACTCACTTCTCATCCTAGTTTTTATGGGTTGACTAGTAACCTACTGATGCTTCCATTAACTTCTTTCTTGTCCTATTTTTCATGGGTTGAATAGAAACCTATTGACTGATGTCAATTCTTAATCCGAATATAGTTTTCATGGGTTCTCTACAAACCAATTAGCCTCTGCTAACTGTCCTTAATACATAATTTTCATGGGTTTACTATGAACCTGTTGGTTACCTCCAATAACTACCTTATCATAGTTTTCATGGGTTTACTCTAAACCTATCTCCTGGTCAACTTCAAAGTTTAAGAAACCTATATTTTTGGTCTCCCTGACTCCCTGGATGCAATTCTACTCATGCAGGAGTTTAATCAATTTATATTCGCTATTGGGTTAACCTAGCCGGTTTTTCTACCCCTTTTTATCCCCAAATACAGTTATGGGTTAGCATGTGAATATATTCACATTTTAAGAAGCAAAAATATCAATTTAATAATACCACTCCTCTGGGTTTAAGGTCCTTGAAATACAGTTCATATAAAACGTAGTTAATCCCTTTAACTTGTATTTTTGTCAAGGCAATACTTCTTCAAATTTACTTGCTTAAAGTCCTTTCAAAACTCCTTTATTAAGCCATGATTTTTTCCTTTAAAATTTGAGTTTGGGTTTTAAAACCTTTTGACACCATCGAAACCTTTGCTTTCGATCTCATAGGACGACCTCCTTCGAAAGCCTAAAAATCCATCTTTTAAAACATAGGGCTCCTACCTTTCGAATACCTTAAAACATTACTTTCGAATCCTTTCGGCCATGTTAAAGTATTATCATATAAGTATAGAAGCATAACTTCAAAACCATTTGAAAGTACCCTTTTGAAACCAATGAAAGTCCCCCTTTCGAAAACATTGGGTTTATACTTAGAACATCATTTTTGGGTCAAAGTGAACATAAGCGAAAGCATCTCTTTCAAAACCATTCTTTAATTCAAAAATTATTGGGGAAGGTTGATGGTGTCCAAACCATCCTTTCGGAAGCATTAAAACACCTGGGTAAAATAATCGAAGGTTAGCTTTGAAACCCCTTCCGAAACCATTGCTTCGAAACCCCTAACCCCTTTCGAAAGCATTAGGAAGTGGCTTGTATTTATAAAACAACTGAACCTTTCGGCAACATTGATGTCCTTAATACCATCGGAAGGTCATCAATTCAAAGAAGGATTTCGACTTGGTCGAAACTACCCCTTCCGAAAGCTTTAAACAAAATCTAAGTAACTCATTTGGAAGCTACTTCTTTTAAAACATAGGCGGCGGCTCTCTTTCGAAAGCCTCTTTGAAATACCCTTTCGAAACTATAGGTTTCGTTTACTTCTAAACCCATATATAAACAGGCAAGTGCTTTTCTTTTAAAACAAAATAAAACAAAGGAATCAACCCCTTTGAAAGCTACCTTTCGACACTTTACCTTTCGCTTTTTTCCAATCCACTACGTACCATCGAAATGATACCATGTGTATTGGTTTACTGGTGTCGACCTAGAAGGTTTCGACTAGGTTGAGGGTGGAAGGTCTGAGTCGAAGGGTCCTTCTAAAGAAGGCAGAACCCCTTTTTTCGAGCAAAAAGGCTGTTTTTACCAAATAAAGTAAACTTTTTGTAACTAACTTGCCCACTTGTAAGCATATGATTGGTTACATTAAACTTTCAAATTATTTTACTAAAGTTTACCGCATTTTGTCAGATCTAAAAACATGCTAACTTTTAACAGTTAAGCCCTTCATAATAACAAAATAATTAAATCATTTAGATCCTCCTTTCAAAATAATTTAATTTCCATATTAAACCACTTAGTAAAAATCCCCAAAAATTCCAGAGAGTCACTTTAATCATGTTATCTAACATACCAAAATTTCAGACCCAAATTCTGAACATATTTTCCGAGATAAATTTATAAACCCAAATAATTATATTTTCCTTTGAAAATTCATAATTAATTCTCCACGACTTGGAAAATTATGAAAATTGAAACCCAACTCCAAATTCATGTTTTCCATAACATATAATTTTTCCATGGCATTTACAAAATCATTTAACTTCGGTTTTACCCTAAACCGTGTATATCTCTATTTAAACCATCTTGTTTAAACCACATAAATCATAAACCAAGCATATCATCATTCAATAAATCATAAAAATAGATTTACCCATAAATCCAAAACCATATGATTATAAAACCAAAATAGAGATATAGTGTTTATTATTCACTTAGATTGGATAAGGAAATTGATGATTGATTGAGATTGATTTCTTCTAGCTTAATGCTAAGCTTTAGATTGATTTTCTCTTCTTTGCAATCTTCTTAATGGCCGGCTCTCTTCTTTCTTACGGTTAAAATTTTACTTGTGATAAAATGAATGTGTATGGCCTAAAGAAAATGGTATAACGGTGGAGAATGTGGGCGGCAATTACCCTAATGCCCTTATATTTATTTAGCTAACACCTAACCATTTATAAGTTCATTTGATTTAAATAAGCATGACCACTTAGTTTATTAATCAACCTCAATCCCCTTATCTACATTATTCTACTTAATTTATTCTAATTAAATCTCTTGAATAATGTCAATAAAAATTAAGGGTGTTACAGGCACCCCTCCTTAAAGAATTGCGTCCTCGAAATTCAGTAAGGATTAACTAGCAGACATAGGAATCATCTGTAACATCTCCTAACATCCATACTAGTCTACCCAACTAGCAATTAATCTATATAAATCTAATATAGACATACCATCAGAGTAGATCAGGATAAGCATCTCGAATCATATCCTCTGTCTCCCAAGTACAGTCCTTCTCATTGTCGCTCCACTGAACTTTCACCAACTTGATTGTTTTGGTCCTCAATCTTTTCTCATCTTTCGCTACAACCCGAACTGGTTGTCTAACAAAAGTCAAATTAGGCTCTACTACCAAGTCCTCCAACTCTGTCTGAGGAATAGTAGTCTCTGGATCATGCACATACTTGCGAAGATGAGACACATGGAATACATTATGGACACCTGCCAAACTGCTCGTCAACTCTACTCTTTACGCGAGCTTTCCAATCCTTTCTATAATGTGGAATGGTCCAACATATCTCGGAGCCAACTTTCCCGACTTTCCAAATTGTACCACACCCTTCATCGGTGATAATTTAATGAAAATCCCATCTCCCACTGAGAAATCTAGGTCTTTACGCCTCTTATTTTCTTAACTCTTCTGCTTGGATTGAGCTTCCTTCATCCGTACTCGGATTAACTCAATCTTTTCTGATGCCTCTCTAACCAAATCCGGACCTAAGACCAATCTATCTCTGGTCTCTAACCAACATGCTGGCGATATGCATGGCCTTCCTTACAAAGCTTCAAAAGGTCCCATTCCTATACTAGTTTGCTAACTATTATTATAGGAAAACTCAATCAAATGCAGGTGATCTTCCCAAGATCCACCGAAGTCCAAGACACAAGTTCTTAATAAATCATCGAGCACCTTGTTGACTCTCTCTCTGTCTGCCCATCTATCTGTGGGTGATATGTTGTACTCATCTTGAGCTTGGTACCTAGTACCTCTTGTAGACTCCTCCAAAATTCGCTAGTGAATAATGCATCTCCGTCGCAGAATATGCTACTAAGAACTCCATGGAGTCTAACTATGTTCTTTACGAACAACTTTGCCAAAACTGGTAACGTCCTGGTCGATTTTACTGGAATGAAATGGGCACTCTTGGTCAACCTGTCCACAATAACCCATATACTCTCATTTCCTCTCCTTGACCTTGGCAACCCATCAATAAAATCCATGGATATCGAATCCCGTTTCCAAACTGGAATCTCTAAAGGCTGAAGTAATCCACTTGGCTTCTGATGTTTAGCCTTCACTTGTTGACAGTTAACACACCGCCTAACCTACAAGCCAACATACCTCTTCATGCCTTCCCAATAGAAGCTCCTCTTCATGTCTTGATACATCTTGGTCCCTCCAGGATGAATCGTAAACTTTGATCGATGACATTCCTCCAGAACTTCCCTCCTTAAGTTTTCTACATTCGGAATGCATAATCGTCCCTTCTTTCTCAACCTTCCTCTTTGGTCTAGACTAAAATCCTTTAGGTCATCAACCTCTGATTCTACCTTAAGCCTTCTAATCCTTTCGGCTAAAACTGGATCCTCTCTCTACTTAGATGATATCCACTCGATCAGCACCGGTCGAACTTCTAAACAAGATACCATGGCAGTACCTTGACTAGAACAAGCACTAGATCTCAACTACATACCACAACTGGCCTAGGCTTCCGGATCCTTCCATTCTGCCAACATTGCTAACACCACATTGTGATGTTTTCTACTGAGAGCATTTTCTACCTTGTTTCCTTTCCCAGGAGTATACTCGATACCGAAATCATAAGCTGCCAAAAATTCCAGCCACCTTTGTTGCCTCATATTCAACTCCTTATGAGAGAATAAATACTTTAATGACTTATGATTGGTATACAACTCAAATCTCTCCCCCAAGAGAAAATGCCTCCAAATCTTCAAGGCAAAAATCACCGCTGCCAACTCCAAATCATGAGTAGGATATCTTACTTCGTGCGGTCTAAGCTGCCTAGATGCGTAAGCAATAACTTTTCCCCTCTGCATCAACACTGCTCTCAATCCAGTCCCACATGCATCAGTGTATACTATCAACCCTTGGTTACCATCTGGAACTACTAGCACTGGTGCATTAGTCAACAAATGCTTTAACCTAAGGAACCTTTCCTCATATTTGTCAGACCAAACTTACTTCACATCTTTCATGGTCAACTTATTCAAAGGTGCTGCTATCTGCGAGAAATCCTTAATGAATCTACGGTAATAGCCAGCAAGTCCAAGAAAGCTCCTGGTCTCGGTTACCGTCTCTGGTCTCTTCCAATTGTTTACAGCTTCGATCATATCTGGATCGACTGGCAATCCTTTCTCTGAAACTACATGACCAAGAAACTTAACCTCTTTCTTCCGAAAGTGACATTTAGAAAACTTTGCCTTCAGCTGATTCTGCCTCAGCGTCTCTAGCACCACTCTAAGATGAATCTCATGTTCTCTTTCATCTTTCGAGTACACTAAAATGTCATCTATGAATACCAACACGAACCTATCCAAGTGCTCTCGGAAAACCCGGTTCATCAAATCAACGAAGAAAGCAGGTGCATTCGTTAATCCAAACGGCATCACCAACCACTCATACAAACCATATCTAGTCTGAAATGCTGTCAAGGGAATACTAACCTCTATCACCCTTAATTGATGGAACCCCGTCGCCAAATCCAATTGGGAGAATACTTTGGCTCCACTCAACTGATCAAACAGATCATCTATCCTCGACAGCGGGTATCTATTCTTGATCGTCCTTTCATTTAACTTACAATAGTCGATGCACATCCTTAACGACCCATCTAGTTTCTTCCCGAAAACCACCACCGCTCCCTAAGGCGAACTGCTTGGTCTAATAAAATTCCTTTCCTCAAAATCAACTAGCTGCACCTTCAATTCCTTCATCTCTGTCGGTGTCATCCTGCTAGGTGGTCTATTGACAAGTTTAGCTTCCGGTCAAGATCTATCTGAAACTCAACAGCTCGTTTCAGTGGTAATCCTGTAACTGTCTCAAAGACATCTGCAAACTCTCTTGCCACTCGAATCTGACTAAGCTCTTCTCCAACCTCCATGGCACTTAACAAAGCTCAGACACTCTTATTGGAATTCTCCACTGAGAAGATGATTCGGTTATGACTATCTGGGTGTCTCAATGATATTTCCCCATCCGGGGAAAATATCCTAGCCTCATACTTACCCAACCAATCCATACCCAAAATGATCCCGAAATCTACGAAATCAAAAACATACAAACTGCATGCAAACTTATGATCTAACAAATCAAGTTCTAACTGGTCACATCTCATCCCTGGAGTTACATACCCTTCTATTGGATTCGCAACCCTTAAGGAAGTAACAAGGTATGTGGATTCTATACATAACCTATCAACCAAAAACTATGATATAAATGAATGTGATGCACCGGTATCAAATAGTACCCTAACTGGTATACTCTGAATCAAAAGCGTACGTTCCATCATAGTTTTCTTTTCCGCTGATGTAGTAGGCCTAGAAGAAGATGGTGGTCCAATAGCAAAAACCTTCCATCCGTCCGCCCTGACTAGCTCTGGACACTGGTTCTTATAATGCCCAACTTTGTCACAGATGAAGCATTTCACATTTTTTCTTCTCTACAGGCTTCTTCCTCTTGCCCCTCCGGCACTCATGATCATAATGGCCCTTATTATCACACTTATAACACACCAAATCAGCCTTTGCCTTCTTAGCAGCCTCCCTTTTTTGGGCCCCTTTCTTCTTAAAGAATTTCCTTTTCTTTCCCTGAGGATCATGGGATTCAACTGACTTCTCTTTAGCTAAAACGGCAAGCATCTCCTAACGGCGAATAGCCATCTCCACAACTACATTATTAGGCTCTTGAACATGAGTCATAGTCATTCTACCTAATTCCGACATCAATCCACGAATAAATCTCTCATTCCTCCTGATATTAGTGTCTACCAAAGCATATCCATATCGAGACAGCTCATCAAACTTAGTAGTGTACTTGATCACTGACATCTCTCCCTGGACAAAATCTATGAACTTCCTCAACAAAGCCGACTTGACAACCTCAGACAAGAACCTCGGCTCAAACCTTCTCCTGAAATCAGCCCAGGTCAGCTCTTCCTCTAGAATTCCGGCTGTCACGCTATTCCACCAATGAAGTGCTAACCCTTGCAACTGTCTAGAGGCTAGCCTTATCTTTTCTCTATTATCTAAGCCTAAATTAGTAAAGATCCTCTCACAGTTCCAAAGCCAATTCTCAACTTCAACAGCATCCTCAGTTCCAACAAAAGGCTTTCCACCCAAACTGGTATAGTCTCTGCTCTACCTAGCATAGTTATCCAACTGGAACTACATGATTAACTCCACCAACATTACCAACAACTCCTACTTGTGAAAGATTAGCCAACAACTGATACACCATCCCCGCATCTACTGGAGGATTTCCAGCACCTACATTGGCTTCGGCATTTTGGTTAGCATTAGCCTGTCGAACTTGATTTCTCCGGGTATCAGGCCGAACATTTCCGTTGGTTGTGGTGCTTCCTCCACCTAGATTTCCTCTTCTGTTTCCTACCTCCATATCTTCTTTCTCATAAATCTGCATACGAGCCTTAGTAAGATACAGAAGAACGGTCTAAGAGAGAGGGGAACACGTACTTAGATATATACATATATATCAAATACAAGTACGTTACTATAGCGTTAACCCAAACCCCGATCATATTTTCAAATTCATTGGATTATGTTTGAAAATCTTTTAGGTCCAACTTCCTTTTAAAGTTTCATAAACCTATGCTCTGATACCAACTTGTAACATCCCCCAACTTAGAGGCCTAAAACTAATGGCTACGGATGTTGCAGTCATCCATAGATATTAATCTTCGGTGACCAAATAAGGCAGTGCTAGATTCATTGATACACGGATCCCAAGAATATGGAAAATTTTAACAATTTAAAAACACATATCCACATTCCATTCAAAACATTTGATGTTCATTACATAATCTCAAAAACGTTAACCACATTCAGCAAAATATAATTATTACACATACGCTAAGAGCAACATATGAAGATGCCCTCTTGGTTGATCAGAGTATATAGTACGGCTAATAATTCTGCCTTTACATCCAAATATACAACGCAAAAAGAAAAACTCTAATTAACTAACTGCCTCCTGCATGACTCTGGAAGCTTTATTCGTCTAAGAAGAGAACTTGAAAACCTTAAATCTCAAACTACTCAAAATCAATCGAGCACCCAAGAGTTTAAGGGGAAAGAAAAAACTTTGAGTTAGACATAAAGCCTGGCATGAATCATAATCTAACATCTCAACCCTTTTAGATATCTAGTGAGACCACGCTGCTTAGCGGAACGGGTTTTTCCCTTACTAGTATCCTAAAATCTTTATAAAACCATATACTGTGCTCCTGCATCCACAATGGTTAAAAACATACATTTCAAAATATTATGATGATATGCATATATAAAAACGTTTAGGATTTCCCATCCCCCAGTTTAAATTGAAACTCTAATATACTTATAGTTTCTAGGGTCAATATTAAACTATTAGTTTTCATGGGTTTACAAATAACCTTTTTCATTACACATGGACACCCTGTCCTATTTCATAGTTTTCATGAGGTCACTAAGAACCTATAGGCTCCTGCCAATTAACTTAATTAATTCATGGGTCCCCCTGAACCTATTAGTCATTCCAATAACTAATCCCCTTATCCTAGTTTTCATGGGATGACTAGGAACCTATGGACTTATCTAGTAACTCACTTCTCATCTTAGTTTTCATGGGTTGAGTAGGAACCAACTGATGCTTCCATTAACTTCTTTTTTGTCTTAGTTTTCATAGGTTGACTAGGAACCTATTGAGTGATGTCAATTCTTAATCCAGATATAGTTTTCATGGGTTCACTACAAATCAATTAGCCCCTGCCAACTGTCCTTAATTCATAGTTTTCATGGATTTACTATGAACCTGTTGGTTACCTCCAATAACTACCTTATCATAGTTTTCATGGGTTTACTATGAACCTATCTCCTAGCCAACTTCAAAGTTTAAGCATCCTATATTTTTGGTCTCCCTGACTCCCTGGATGCAATTCTACTCATTCAGGAGTTTAATCAATTTATATTCACTACAGGGTTAACCTAGCTGGTTCTTTTATCCCTTTTTATCCACAAATATAGTTATGGGTTTGCATGCGAATATATTCATATTTGAAGAAGCAAACATATCAATTTAACAATACCACTCTTGTAGGTTTAAGGTCCTTGAAATACATTTCATATAAAACATAGTTAATCACTTTAACTTGTATTTTTATAAAGGCGATAATTCTTCTAATTTACTTGCTTAAAGTCCTTTCAAAACTCGTTTATTAAGCCATGGGTTTTTCCTTTAAAATTTGAGTTTGGGTTTTAAAACCTTTCGACACCTTTGAAACCATTGCTTTCGATCTCATAGGACGACCTCCTTCGAAAGCCTAAAAATCCATCTTTTAAAACATATGGCTCATGCCTTTCGAATACTTTATAACATCACTTTCGAAACCTTTCGACCATGTTAAAGTATTATCATGTAAGTATAGAAGCATAACTTCAAAACCATTTGAAAGTACCCTTTTGAAACCAATGAAAGTCCCCCTTTCGAAAACATTGGGTTTATACTAAAAACATCATTTATAGGTCAAAGTGAACATAAGCAAAAGCATCTCTTTCGAAACCATTCTTTAATTCAAAAGGTAGTGGGGAAGGTTGATGGTGTCGAAACCATCCTTTCGGAAGCATTAAAATACCTGGGTAAAACAATCGAAGGTTAGCTTCGAAACCCCTTCCAAAATCATTGCCTTCGAAACCCCTAACCCCTTTGAAAGCATTAGGAAATGGCTTTTATTTATAAAACAACTAAACCTTTCGGCAACATTGATGTCTTCAATACCACCGGAAGGTTATCAATTCTAAGAAGGGTTTCGACTTGGTCGAAACCACCCCTTCCGAAAGCTTTAAACAAAATCCAATTAACTCCTTTGGAAGCTACTTCTTTTAAAACATAGGCGGCGGCTCTCTTTCGAAAGCCTCTTTGAAATGCCCTTTCGAAACCATAGGTTTCGTCTACTTCAAAACCCATTTATAAATAGGCAAGCGCTTTTCTTTTAAAACAAAATAAAACAAAGGAATCAACCCCTTCGAAAGCTACCTTTCGACACCCTACCTTCCGCCTTTTTCCAATCCACTACGTACCATCGTAATGATACCATGTCTATTGGTTTATTGGTTTCGACCTAGAAGGTTTCGAATAGGTTGGGGGCGAAAGGTCTGAGTCGGAGGGTCCTTCTAAAGAAGGTGGAACCCCTTTTTCTGAGCAAAAAGGCTATTTTTACCAAATAAAGTAAACTTTTTGTAACTAACTTTCCCACTTGTAAACATATGATTGGTTACATTAAACTTCCAAATTATTTTACTTGCAGCATTTTCTCAGATCTATAAACATGCTAACTTTTAACAATTAAGTCCTTCCTAATAACAAAACAATTAAATCATTTAGGTCCTCCTTCAAAATAATTTAATTCCATACTAAATCACTTAGTAAAAATCCCCAAAAAGTTCAGAGATTCACTTTAATCATGTTATCTAACATATCAAAATTTCAGACCCAAATTCTAAACATATTTTCCAAAATAAAATTATAAACCCAAATAACCATATTTTCCTTTGAAAATTCATAATTAATTCTCCATAACTTGGAAAATTATAAAAATTGAAACCCAAATACAAATTCATGTTTTCCATAACATATAATTTTTCCATGGCATTTAAAAATCATTTATCTTTGGTTTTACCCCCCAAACCGTGTATATCTCTATTTAAACCATCTTGTTTAAACCACATAAATCATAAACCAAGCATATCATCATTCAATAAATCATAAAAACGGATTTACCCTTAAATCCAAAACCATATGATTATAAAACCAAAATAGAGATGTAGTGTTTATTACTCACCTTAGATTGGATAAGGAAATTGATGATTGATTGAGATTGCTTTCTTCTAGCTTGATCCAAAGCTTTAGATTGATTTTCTCTTCTTTACTATCTTCTTAATGGCCAGCTCTCTTATTTCTTATGGTTAAAATTTTACTTATGATAAAATGAATGTGTATGGCCTAAAGAAAATGGTAGAAGGGTGGAGAATGTAGGCGGCAATTACCCTAATGCCCTTATATTTATTTTAGCTAACACTTAACCATTTATAAGTTCATTTGATTTAAATAAGCATGGACACTTAGCTTATTAATCAATCTCAATCTCCTTATCTACATTATTCTATTTAATTTATTCTAATTAAATATCCTAAATAATGTCAATAAAATTAGGGGTGTAACACCCACTATTGAAGTATATTATGGAGGTGAATTTCCCACGATTAAGAAAGATGCCTAGAAAATTATTTACCGAGCACCCACTATACAATCATGGATAGGAAGCTATACCGACGGTGGTACACTACCCCCTTCAACAGTGTGTTAGAAATAAAGAATTCAATTACATATAAAAGAGTTGCATGAAGGATTCTACGAGGACTATGCTGGGGGCAAAGCTTGGCAAAGAAGGCTACCCGCCAAGGTTATTACTGGCCAACTATGATAAAAGACGCGATGAAAAATGTTAAGAAATGAGACTAATGTCAGCGACCCGCTAAGGTCCCTAGTGCTTCTTCGAATCTTCTGACAATAATGTCCTCTCTTTAGTCGTTCGACACTTGCACTACAACAAAATATGATATTAATAACGCGTTATTCTGAAGCGTTATTATTGACCCTTAATTATCTAGTTACTGGTTGATTTTTGTTCTCCCTGCAGGTGTAACGCGTGCATCTCCCTTCCCCTTCACGTGTAACGCTGCCCCAAAACATCTCCCTCCAACTTCCCAAATTATTTTCCCTCTCCCTCCAAAACCATTCTGCCTCCCTCCAAAACACGCGCATCTTCCTCCTCCAAATTACGTTAGCGATTCGAAGAAAGCAGAAACCCTCTCAAGTTTCTTACCAAATACTTAATTTCTTACATTAAGACACTTATTTCTTTACTCTCGTTCTTCAGCCAAAATCAAGTAAAACCCTAATTCGCTTTTTGTTCAAAATCATAGATCGAGCGAGCTAGAGTCGAGCAGGGCTGCGAATCGAGGCTAGGGTAGCTCGTGAGTGCTGATGGCGGGTGGCGGCAAAGCAGGTGGAGCGATGCGTGCAGGTTGACGTGACGAAGGTTCGTGCTCAGGCAAGCTAGGTGATGGTTGGGTATTTTTCCATTTTACCGATTTTCCGTCATTATCCTTCCATTTATTTTTGTGTTTTTCGTGTACTTCCATTAAAATTAGTTCAAAAAGAATTCCTTTCGGCTGAGAAATTCTCTCCTCATTTAAAGCACTGCAATTTCAATTATTTTGCTTGTTTTTGTCCTTTTGCTTGTTTAATTGATGATGCTTTGGTTATCTATAATGTCTAAAACCTGATATATTAATAATGTTTTGGTTATCTATACTGTTTTAAAAGGTCAAATTGCAAGCCGGGTTGCAAAACATCATTATTGAAGCATGAAGATTGAAGAACGAAAATGAAAATGGAGAGGGCATGTGCCTAGGACCGAGAAAGTTAGACCTGTAAATATTTGATGGTGCGTTGGTATTTTATTCTGCCTATTCTATTTTTATTTCTTGATCTCTCATATTTGTATTTAAATCATATTTTTAAACCCCAAGGATGGACCTTAATTGTTATTCTGATTTTGTCAGTAAATATAATGTAGTTCAACAAGGTGAGGTGGATATATTTCTCCATTGATGTCATTATATTAGACTGCATAATATATCTTTTATTGAATTCATAATCAAATAATGTGGACATAAGAATTGATTTGTCCATTACTATGGTATACATGTTTTTCATCATGACACACATTCTTATAGACTTGAATATATCATTGTTTTATGCACACAAATTGATCAGTTGCCTAGTTGAATGGAAATCTAGTCATGGATTCCTGATGCATCCACCTTCCCTATATTTAGCAAATTATTAAAATTGAAAACCCAGAAAGAAAGTGGGTACGCAACATGTGAAGCCACTTACCATTAACAACAGTCAACCAAACATTAGAAAGCCACATCATTACAGTTGTATCTTGCAATGAAAAATTAAATTTGTTGGTAAATACTAGTTGAAAACATGTTGTAGTTAAAGTTAAGTGCAACTTGAAATAGTTTGTTTGAGCAATTATTTAGAAACTCCATTGGCAGTACCAGTAGATTGATTGAAAAATATCATAATGAAAAATACCCTAATAATACAAATTGAATTTGTAGGCATCGATTGATAGGTGAGAATCAGGAGGCAGAAGAACCTGCAATAAAAAAATTTGTATGGAAGATTAAGAATTTTTCAAGATTGAACGCAAGAAAACACTATTCAGAAGTATTTTCTGTAGGAGATTATAAATGGTACACCATTTTTTTCCGGTATGTTGAATTTTAATTTGTGGGTGTCAGAAATAAATGTTAATCTTGTTATATTTAACATGCAAGTGCTGATTTTGCCTAAAGGAAATAATGTAGATAGCTTGTCCATGTATCTATATGTTGCTGATGCAACAAAATTGCCTTTTGGCTGGAATAGATTTGCACAGTTTAGTTTGTCAGTCATCAACCAAGCGAATAGCTCATATACCGTGAGGAAAGGTATGTATTTTTCAGAAGTAAAGAGTTATTAGGAAACTCAATGAATTATTTAACTAGCTTGAGGCACATGGATGACAAGAAGTTTATGACACAAATAACTTCTCCTTAATAACTTGCAATACTCAAATTTCGTTTTCCACTGAACACTTGAACTAGAATATCATGAGGTCTAGCATTCAGTTTGATTCTTGTTCCAAGTATTTGCATAGATAATTAATACATATCTGATTCCGTAGGTCATCCACAATTTATTTTCCGCAGACCATGCTGAACTTTAATTATGACCATAATAATACCAAGTTATACCTTTGTTGTTCAATCATTTTTATGTTAATTTAGGGAAGGTGAAGAATCTTCAAAAATGTGACTGAAGCGTAGATGTTTATCAAAATATAAGCTGCCTGTCTAAGTCACATGAGATTGCTTCACGAGTTTTGGACCCAAACAACCTTGTAGTTAATAACTATTAATCATAAGTATCCTTTTCCTCTGTTTCTATATTTTTTTCATTAGATGCCGTGATGATCTTATTTTAGTAATTCTCCTTTTTCAAATATAATTTATGCTATACTTTCAAAACCATATTCGATATATTTTTACCACATCATTCTTATTCTAATATCATCAATCTATTTTAACATAATTCAAAAGCATCAAAGTTGAATAAAATATGAGTCTAATACAAGAAAGTTAACCAAAATGATTGTCACTGGTAATTACTAAAAATAACACGAGATGTTCACACTCTAAAAAGCCTAAATGAATCATAAATTCACATAATATAAACAAAATTTAAAGAAAACAATGACAAAAAAGTTGTACATGTATAGGCAGGATGATTACCTGACAATGGAAACTGATGCATGCACTTTTATTATTAGCTCAAAACACAAGAAAAAAATTCAACACAAGTGACTCAGTGGGAAAAGGTCAGTTTCAAAACAGTAAAAAACAAACATCTAAGACCATCAGTCTAAACCAAGCAATTTCTCACTAATCTCCCACAGCTTGCTTGCCTCCTCTAAATCACTAGCCTCCTACAGTAGTTGTTTTTCAAAAGACATAGAGTTCTTGTTCCAGATCCAGTACACTTCTGATTTTGTCAAGCTCGGGTCGCTTACTACCTGTAATTCCATATCATATAACGTAAAAAGTCTTCAACAGTAAAGAAATTACTTATATCAATTTGATATAAATGTTATTTCAGTTTCACATTATTATCAAGAGGTGAAAGCAGAATATATATACTCGAAAATTAAATTATAGGCTTCCCTATAAGTTAGTTGTAGTGAAATACTGGTTTTGGTTGTTGAAAATAGGAACCTAGTCTAGTTATAGTTTAATTAATTTGTCGAAGTATACGCTTCAAAACTAGTTTAATCCAAGTCTGGATTTTTTTACTAAAATTAATAGTTTTCCTACTGCAAAATTAAGTACTGCATATTAAGGCACTGATCCTGTGGGTATTTATTAAATTCATACATCAAACCATGGTCTGAAGTATGAATTTAGCAGATAGCAGTCAGAAATAAACTCTAGTCATTATTTTTAAATAAGTAGAAAAGAGATGATCAAAGTTTACCATTTTTATGAAAGAGGATTGTATAATAGTTGTTTCAGCCATTGAACACACTGCAACAAAATAAATTTCATTAGTATGATTCAGTAAAGTTGGACAAGTGTAATTTATATTTGTTTTGACAAATACTTCTACTAATCAAGTGCAATAATGCACGATTGATCTGGAAGGCAAATAAACCACAATCCTTTGGCAGCTTGCAGAACATTAGCGGATGAGCTCACTGAACATAGATTTCCTACTCCACGCATCCTTGCTTTCAAAGTAATTCACTTCCCTTCTTTTTATAATTTTCCTTTGACTTTGTCATGTTTCCAGTTTCCATGGTTTATTTGATTGTACAAAACAAAAAAATACTTGGGTATTGGGATGCATGTTTTTTTAGCTTTTGACTAATCAATTTTGTGGCACCTGTTACTTTGCTGAATCATGTTGAACATATCATAGGTATATAGTCATATGTTTTTCTTACAAGATAAACATTTAAGAATAGCTTAAATGCACAAAATACTTGTGTTTATAGGTTCTACACGCTCTTTTGTTCCTATGTATCAATGAAGATTTTTTTTCTTTTGCAAATTATATGTATAAAAAACGGTCTTTGTTTGGTTATTATGCTTGCTTTACATGTTTGAGACACGCTTCTACTGAAATCCAATAAACATTTATGAGAGTTCGTATTAGAAATCTGTTAATTCAAATATCCAGTAATATCTCTAATAATTTTATCATTTTATTTTTGCAGGAAGGAAGCTCTCAAGCAAGATACTTTGTTTCGCGGTTAATTCCAGCTCATAAAGATCCTCCTTATGAACAGGTAATAAACTCATACAACAACATTTCTTGAATCTTTTTTTTGCACTACAGACAACTATGATACAATATAAATACATATGGATTGAAGTTAAGCAAACGAGATCAGTTGGCATCTCTTCTTGAAGGAATCAGATTAACCATTGCTAAAGTTATATAATATTTCTTGAAAGCTTTTTCTACAAGTACAACAATGGTTTTTGATGTGTTTTATGGTTTTATTTAATTCTAATATGTTTTTGAAAATAGGCGTACTCTATATTCAATTAAAATTGTAGTGTGCACCAAAACTGATTTGGATGTTCAATATTTCTGTGTAGTTGCTGTGATAACAAAACTGATCTTTTACCCCTTGTCGATAAAATCATAAAATTTTGTTAACCTGTTGATAAATAATGGAGTTATGAAATTGCTGAGTTTGGGTTTGTGTTTGCTGCAAGATACACAAAAAGGGAGCACAAAAACTCTGGAGGGTGTCATTGCAGAGCTTAAGGTCAAGGTATTTTTTACTGTATAAGTAATGTTTCACTTAACTTTCTGTCTTAAATTGGTTTCGATTATTGCATTGCATAAAAACCTATTTAACAGTCTTGTTCTATGTTTTTTCATTCCTTGCCAGAGAATTAATGAAACACTGGATGCTGAGATAAGAAATTGGGCTGCTAGCAAAAAAGGCAACTTGCGAGCTCTGCTCTCAACTTTACAATATGTAGGGTCAAAGTATTTTTGCATCTTTTATGTTAAGGATGACATGCATGAAGAAAGGCTTTGAGCAGTTCAAGTTCTTAGTGATGCATTTGGTACTTGTAGACGTTAACTTTGAACTATGTTGTCTTTTGTTATCATGAATATGTATTGAATTTGGTAACTCATGTATTGAACTTATTTTTTGTTAGTTAATACTTTATTTTGTTATCATGAATATGCGTTACATTTGCTGATTATTATATTTCTTTCGTTCATACATTGTTCAAATTGTTATCTATTTAAAGAAGATTCAATTTGATTGTTATTATTAAAATGTAATAGTGGGGGCATCAAATATATAGTAAAATAAAGCATAGCTCCTAAAAAGCGTTATAACTATATGATATAAGTGCTATAAAAAGATAATGCAATGTATGAGGTTACTGTCAAAGGATAGCAGCAAATAGGCGTTATTGTATCTACACATTTTATAGCGGTATATATATGCTATGAAATCATGCTCTTTTATAGCGGTTTTTTTGTGTTATAAATATGCAATTCTTTTTTATAACACGTCGATATACAGCGTTTATCAAACCGCTATAGTTGTGTTTAATAGCGGCTATATGCCGCTATAAAAGACTGTTTTTCTTGTAGTGATTTTAATTGTTTATTGAAAACCAAAGAAATTATTTAAAATGACGAATAAACGTTGTACGTTGATTTAATTAATGAACGGTTTTAGATAAATGAACTAAATAAATAATTTAAATGTTAAATCACTGAGGCCTGAATTATGGGAGCCCATATACACATATATGGTCGGCCACATCTTGTAGGCAAGAGAGGGTATTTGGTCTCCTAAGATTTGAGAGAAATGGGCTAGATATTTAAGACCCGGTTGGCTATAAATAATCACCCCCTTCTCATTCTTTCTACACAAGAAATAAAGCTAGCCCTAGCCTTCAAGCATACACTGGTGAAGCCAAGGAGATAAAGTTGCATCCCATAACCAAGGAGACTGAATAAGGTGTTGAAGGAAGGAAATAATCAATGATCGAGGTGTTCGGCAGGATCACAAGGAAGAGGTAATTTTTGTTTAAATACATTTTAATATATATATATATATGATTATGATTATGTATATGCTTCTAATCACCCTATAGTATTCGAACATAATTTAATTTAAAAATATTTTCAAAAATAAAATAATAATTTAATAATTAAAACATTAAAGTATATATATAATATATATAATAAATTTTGGTTTCTATAAAAAGATTATTTGGATTTGAACTTATATATATTAAAATAAATGTTTTATTCATTTTAACTATTAAAATGTTTTTTGGTTTTAATAATTAAAAAATAATTTTTTTTCTCATAGTCTCGGTTTCTAAAAATATATTTTATTTAGTTATATACACACACACACATACATATATATATATATATATATATATATATATAATTTAGCATAGAAATTAAATCTAAAACAATTAGCTTTCGAAATTCAAAAATAAAAAACATTTACTTATTATTCTGAAAACATGTCTGTACCGACTTAATAAATACAAAATATAATTTACTATAAATTTATGTTATCCAGCATTTGAACCTAGCGACATCTTGATAGATCTGGACATAAATATAATAGAGAAATGAATTTAGAAGCTCTAGAGACGGTAGGGTTGATGAGTGGATAAAGCATAAGAAATTTAGCTAAGTTTTACAAAAGGAAAATAAGTCGGTACTGACATGTTTTGACATGTATGTACTGAAAGGTTTGAAATATAAGGGGACCCACTTTGAGCTATCGGTGATGCTAATTGATACTTTAATGAGAAAGACAAGTTTCTAGGTTGAGAAAACATTTGGCGCCGACAAGATTTGATGGGAATTTTTGTTAATGAAAATCTGAAACTTGAAAACATAAGAAAATATGAAGAAAGATCGTGGGACTGAGTGAGAAAAACATCTCAGCATCGACCAAATCATGTTAGTACTAACATGATCTGATTATGGGATTTTGACACGATCTACGTTCCAGAAAGCTTGAATCTGACTCCTTACTTGTTCTAACGCATGCTGGCGACTTTGAAGGAGGAATTTGACTATAAAAACAACTATTTTAGCAATGAAAAAGGTACTTTGGATCTTTATTTCCTTTTTTGCCATGAAGTGCTACTGAACTCGAATTTCAATAGATTTCAAGATTTGAAAACTTAGCAATTCTTGTAATTGTGCAAATACTTTGAAAAAATGTTGATAGTGGACATAGGCAATCAAATTGAGGCAAATCCACTTTAAAAATCTTGTCTTTCCTCATTTTCAATTTCATTTTTACTTAAATTGACCCATTGTTGATCAAATTAGGGTGTTATACTATTTTTTGGTGCAACATTTTTTGTGCTTTCACTGAGAATAATCATTCATAAACGTAGATTTGTGCTTTCACTTTGTATTTCAAGAAGTCTAAAAACTAGATCTAGAGTTTCTTTGTTATAGATTTGTTGTTACTTTAATTTGGAAAAGGAATATACTAGCTGATCTAAAGAGAGATGGATCATAGGAAAGATAAGGAGAAATCTACCACTTCTAAAGCTATAGTCGAGGTAGATATAAGGACCCAATATGAAGAGGAGATTAACCAACTAGCTACTCTATTAGGGTCTTCATCTCAACCAACCGAAGTTGTGATGAAAGCTGAGATAAAGAAGACAATGTTGAATATGAATGCGAACATGTTAGAGCTATAGAGAACTCAAATGGAACTGATAAGGGGCATGCAAGAGCAGTTGAGGGCATTGGCCCAGCCTCAACAACGGAATGATTCTCATAATCAAGAAGAAGCAGAAGATATTCATCACTTTTGATTATACTGAGGAAAGCTTGTCTCCCACAAAATGAAACAAGAGAGAAGGCAAACACTTACATGATGATGCCGCCAATAAAGGATGAGCTAGTGGTGGTCAGACTAGTGGTGCTTAGATGAACACTATGGAACCAACTAGGAGAGGACATAGTCTAACCAAGCGCTAGAGAGGTTTGGGACGAATGGTTTCTCTAAAGACAGGGGAACCTAGACATCATCCAACCAACCGAGATCGTTTGTAGAGTCAAACACTCAGAAGCATTCATGATGATCGTTATCCTACCGCCCAAGGTAGTGAAGAGTATATTGTTGATATGGTGAAAAGACCGTTGAATCAGACCCAACACAGATGTGATGATGAGTGGGGCTCTTCAGCAAGTCATACCCCATTCACAAAAGGCATTCTTGGAGAAAGGTATCCAAAGAAGTTCGTGATGCCGACTATGCCAACCTATAATAGCACAGCTGATCCAATGCAGCATGTGATGAAGTAAGGATGACATATGGACAGTGCCTGCATGAAAAACGTTGTCAGGTGTAGGTGTTCTACAATATTCCTAGAAAGAATAGCAACGATGTGGCTCACTTGGTTCATACCGGGTCCATCTAAAATAGATCCAATGATGTAATTACAGAGGTGACCAAACCTGAGGAGGAAATCGTGCCGATGGCGTTAATGAATGGGTTCACTTGAAGATTGATTTTGGTATATTGCTCAAAAGAAAACAACCACCTACTCTAGAGAAATTTTACCGTAAAGCTTCTCAATTTCTACACTTGGAAGAGGAATATTTAGTTGTAGGATTAGCCATTGATGGTTAGGAAGGACCGAGTGGTGCAATATAGAGCAATGTTGTTATCAAATAGAGTGGAGATAGTGCTAGAAACGTTGCAGTGAATGTTGGGAACAATAATAATGCTAAAAGGAAGAACCAAGCCATTGGTGGCAAAAAGCAGGGCACCAAGAAGCGTAAGAGGTATACCAGACCGAGGAATTATACATAATTGGTAGATTTTGTTGAAGATATATACCTTGCGACCCAAGGTATAGAGCATTATAAGAAGCCACCTCTGAAGGAGGTTATTGAAGAGGAGAGATGTTCGGGAAAGTATTGTCGCTTCCTTGTGACCCATGGACATAATACAAGTGAGTGCAGACATTTAAGAGATGTCATCGAAGATTTGATCCAAAAAAAGAAATTGCAGTAGTATTTGAGGAGCCCATAGGTTGGCGAGCAAGCTAGCAATCAATCGCAAGGGCAGCCCACCCAAGGAAATTAGGCTTGTTCCAGTGGAGAGGGACAAAGAGAGCAAGCTAGGGGAATTGTATAAAATATGATTTGGAAGGTCTGCATCCAACGAAGAAGAGCAGGAATGCGATGGAGCGCTACCACAGCTCGTTGAGCCACGCACCTCGAGAAATATGTTGTGGCACGGAGGAAGGTTCTCCAACTTTAAAAACCCGATTTTTGGGTTAATAATAATTGAATAATTAATTTAAAAATGAGTATTGGAAGTTTAAATAAGTAGTTTGAATTTATGTAAGGACCCGATTCTTCGACTTCCGAAAATCGACATCAATACGTCCACTGTATCGACTGCCGAGCAAACGAATGCCGAAAAACCGAATTCTTAGGGTTTAAAAGAAGAGGTAGAAGAAAAGATAGAAGAAAAAGAAAGAAGAACAACAGAACAACATCAGAAACATAAATAATATCAGAATCTCACATATCGCAGCGGAACAATATATAATAGATAATCACTAGTCATTTAAAACAAAGAACTATATCAGTTTATACATACATCAATCAGAGTCAATATACAACTCAATACAACAATGGACAGTTATATAAACTTGTCCTCATATAGAATACACAGCGGAATAATACAAAGTATAGGTGATACGTCTCGCCATCCGGCTCGTCACTTGAGCCCCATAGCACTCCAAAATCCAAAATAACCTGATAACCTAACTCTAGACTGCCCGTGTGGAAATTTGTGGGCACCCAGAGTTTAGGAAGGGAACAATAAACTCCAGGTCAGTCATGGTGACTGGTGTGAGATCGTAAAACAGTTATTTTTCACAAAGAAAATAAAACAGATTCGCAATGCTTTTGGAAAATGAAACTACCATAAGGCCTCCCGCCACACACACAATGCAAACGCAGAATTTGGAGGAGATTTCTCCTTATGATAGTCAAAGATGCTTACTACGTAAAATCAATTGATATTATTATTGATGTCTAGTGTGGAAAACATTTCGAAAGTATAATATCAATCTTAGCCAACATACAACCAATGTTGTATGCCTACTATAGCTACTACGTTCAATAGCAGGTTACCGCCACATCCCAAAGCAGGTAATACAATTAAAAACCGTACAGGGTTCGTATTGTTTCTTTGGATTTCCAACAAATGGTCAGGCAAAGGAACTTCCTTACACCGAAATAGAAACGCCTCTGGAAAGACGCCCCGGATCCTAACCAGATCTCTGCAAACAAAAGGCCGACGCTACCTCACGCTCTAACCGAGCTGTAACTAGGTAACTAACACACGAGCTATGCCATCCCCCGGTCGTTACCGACCTTTATCCGAGGATCCTCAATCAAAAACGACAGTCACAAAGTATAATCAACATAGGTAAAATATCTGGGCTCCATACCATGATATCACCTTTTATCCAGAAGGAAATGGCATTCCCTAGGGGCGCTACCCCTACAAACCTTTGCCGCAACATTCCTGTTTCGACCATTACCGGGTTGTGAGGCTCGACGAAGTCTCGTTCACATACACTACGCTTTTCCACAAAGCCACGCTTTGATCAACCAATGATCAACAGCACTTCGTATGCCACATTACCAAATTGGGAATGTATCACTAGTAACCATCAACTACATAACCTCTGAGCTCGTACGTCTTAGAGAAGGGTGTTAAGCTAAGAGAATAAATTCTCCGCCACCAACAGAAATATATTTGATAGAAACCAGCTTTACATCTCAAAGTGTAACGTCAGACACACATCCATACAAGTCCGTTCCGGGATCGAACAGAACCGAAGGCACTTCTTATGAAGCCCTTGCAAATCCGGATAATTTTATAATCACGTCCGGACTTCCCGTCACTAAGGGTGATAAAACCTCTATATCGGAGATCAGCCGATGTAGAGTAACTCGACGGTAATCCTTCCGTTTTCAAAAATATCCGGTCTTCAACACCAGTCATCAAATACAATCCATAACGACGTATCACATATTCGGAATGGGTTATACGACCCAAAGGTCCTTTCCCGGCTAACCCGAATAGTGAGCGCTTATTTAAAAATAAGTGTGTCATTCAAATTCATCCAATTCACAACAAATACCCATTCAAGGTAATTACTGATAGTCGGTTATTTAACTATCAATAAAGATGCGCAACATCATCGGATTCCAAATAATTTTCCCAAATTATTTATTTTCCAAAATATCTTTACTAGATATATAATTTCCACACTTTAAAAATAAATCAACGTTTATTTTTAAAACGAATTCCCATTCCTTTTATAAATTCCATAGTGAATTTATATTTCAAATATCTACTGATATATGATTTTCAATCGATTTCAATATTCACTTTCAATTTATCTTTACAAAGATAAATTCTCAAAAACGTTTCATTTCATGTTGGAAAAGCATTTCCATACTTATTTAATAATAAGTAATTCACAACTCTTATTTATTTTCAACATTTGAAAATATTCGATATACTTAAATCAAAATTAAGTATATTTTTCATTCTTTAAGGAAATCATTCTCTTTCACAAATTTTATTTGAGTCAAAACGAATGTTACGTAAAACATCGTTACGACAACTCAAAATCACTAGTATAGGGATTCGAAGTTTAGATAGATATATAAAACATTTCCTTTCGGAAACCATTTACTATAAACAACAGTGTTATAGTCCACCATTTCCTTATTTCTCGAAAACGTCTATTTTCAACAATAAATGTTGAAATCTATGTATTCGATACTTAACACGTTTTAAAACATCTTTTAAAACAATTACTTCATTTCGTAATATCACTTCTCCAAAACATATCCATTTAATTTAATAATATATTTACGGTCCAAAATCGTAAATATACTTCGTTAACAAATTTAACGTTTCTACACATTTTACTTAAAAAATTATCCACTGTCCAAAATCGTGGATAAAGTTCCCAACCAGACTCTTATTATTACAACATTAACTTAAAGGATAATTCGCTGTCCAAAATCACGAATGTATCTCCTTTATTAAACTTCTATGTTTAATTTATCAAATTCAATTGGTTTCGGGTTTATAAAACAACGTTTATAAATTCCATTTCTATTTATAAAAACTTCAACTTATAAATCTCATTATTAACAAATTCCATTCATATCTCATTTAAATGCCAAAATCCCAATTTAAGCCATTTTACAAATTAATCAACTTTTTATTTCAAAAACTACTTTTCGCTTATATTCCACAAATCTCATAATTTTCATAACACGAAAATTATAACATTTATTTATTTAAAATGAATCAATCCCAAAATTCAATAAAACGTATACTTTCAAAAATCACTTTAAAATCCCTTTAAAAATAATATCGTTATTTTTAAACTTCAAAAATGGATCCGATGATGCAACAGCACCCAAAAATCAATCACAACAATCAAACATCATATATCATCATATGATAATCAGCAAATATCACAATATCTGTAATCAAATAAATATTGGTGTGAAATCCAGTTGGATCCCTCCAACCTGCTTCCCTACATCCACAGATGTCAGCACAATACCAATTCCACTTCGAGGTGGAATATCGCGGTATATGGGATTTATAAATATATCATCCGCTTACTAACGGCGCAATAGGGTCTCATCCGCTATACAGTGCGGGAAATCAATCAATCCAATATATACATATGCCAATATGTATATATTGCTATATATATAGATATATCCTACTATATCTAATATCACAAATCCAAACAGTCAATCATCAATCAATAACTGTAAAATCAAATTTTCCTTCGAGTGAGAAAATCTCACCTTTGATTAAATTCGCAATCCATTTATCATTTCCAGCTTGATTCTCGATTTTAAACCTTGTATAAATATTATAAAAATTCATTAATATTTGAACAGATCGAAAAATAAATTTTTATTTGATAATTTCGATTCACCAGTGATTTTATTTTGACCCAATTTCTTTTAAATAAATTTATTTAACTAAACCTTTTAATTTCAAACTAACTTTCCTTTTACTTTAAACCAAAATCTCATCTACATAAATATTTCAAACATTTTTGCTTATATAAATTTCTTCAATATTTTAAAATTCCTTTGTAACTAAAATGAATTAATTTCCAGTAATACATTACCTTAAAATTAAGCTAGCAAGTTTAAAAATGTGTATATTTTTATTTATATATCCTTTTTTTCTCATTCTGAAACTGCTTTACTGTTAAAAATTAGTATTATACATATAAAAACAAGATTGATACCTTACAGCCTAATCCTCATGCTCGCGACCTCGAGAATGCCACCAAACACCTCGCCTAACGAGATCGCGACCACACTACAATTCATCGAAGTCGCCACCGCCAGATGAAGTCTACTGAAATCGTGATGCCGCGTAACCCATTTCGAACTTCCAGACATCGCACGCCAGCGTCGACTACCCACGCTCCTCGCGACCACGAACAACTCGCTCCTGCCGCACACCAACCCACGCGCCTTCGAGCACGCGAAACCCTAGAAGATCACGACCAGAAAACCCGCGATACTCCCTCCTATGCTTGAATTCGTGACATCGCCTTCACCAGATGCGGCCCCCAAACGCGATTTACTCACGATAAATCTGCACTGTAGAGAGCTTCGACGAGGAGGAACTCGCGATATGCTTTTGAATTTCGCGAACAGATTGAGAGATGTGAGGAAGTGGCCATTAATTTGTTTTGAACTGAGAAAAAAAGGGGAGTTTCGAACTTGATTTTGCTTCTGTAAATAGGATTGTCGGCCATTTTTCTTTCTTTTTCTCCTTCGCTCGAGATTTTCAATTAACAGAGAGGAGGGACGAGATACTTAAAATCGAACGAGGCATGGTTTGCACGATTTCTTTTTGTGATTTTCTGCGTGATGCTAGGCGTGATTAAAGGAACGCTGAGAGAAGAGAGCACGTGATTTTCAGATGTTCACCAATTTTCAAAATTTAAATTTAAGTTGAATTTGTTTAAAATTTTCAGCTCGTTTATGTGTCGTATGCTCGCATAACAACTCCGATTAATAAGAAATTTGGAATCCGATAATAATTCAATATTACGGACCCAATGGAACTAGTTTCGTCGAATTCCGAGACTGCGCCTCGGAACGCTATTTTCAAATATCAAATCAAACGATAAAAATTCAAAACTGATCAATCAATTTCAAATTAAATTCTGAAGCTTCTATTATCTTCAGTATTATCATTATGAATTTTAAAAGCTTTTGAAATATTTTTCTTCAGCTTAAAACTGAAGATTCAAAATTTTTCAATAGATTAAATTCTATAATTTAATCGCCAATTTATTCTGATAATTTGAAATTCAAGTCAAACCATCATTCAAATATTTAAAATCAATTAAATATTCTCAATTTAAATTGTTCAAAATTCTGGGTCGTTACAATTTATTTTTGAATGTCAGAATTTATTAAAAGATATTTAGTAAAGGAATTAAATGGCTTGAGAATAATTATTGTTCAAAAATTGTAAAATTAATTAATTTGAAAATTATTTAATATTGGGTTTAAAATATGAACTTTTGAATATTTAAATTTAATAAATTCCAAAAAATCTTATAATGTTGTAAAATAAATAAAGTTGCAAATTATTGGAAAATAATTTTGTAAAGTAATTAAATTATATTAGGCTTGTATGTTTTGATCCATGAAGTAAACAAAAGAAAGGAAAGAAAGAAAAAGAAAGATAAGTGAAACCCAATAACTCGAAGCCCAAACTAAACTCTAAATATCTTGTTTCCTGATGTTTCATTATCTGGAGATTTCCATCTTCGAATGCTTCTAAAGCAAGTATAAAAATACTCTAGGCTTAAACGTTTAATCACTTTAGAGAATTCATTATCTTCCCCAAAACCTACCACTTAATAATTCAAATAAAAATCAAATAAAAATCCTATAAATTAAAATAGTCATCGACCATAGCTTCTCAACAACTCTACACCAATTCCCAATCAAATAATCAAAGAATTAAGCATCAATTTGAGAGGGTGGTGGGTTACAATGAAGAGCAAAGGGAAGAATAGTGAAGTGAAAGGAAGGAGCATTGAAGAAGAAGTATAATTCTTCATTCAGGTGAATACTATTTGCCTGTATATCAATGTAAATCCATTATCATCTCCCTACTTCTCCTTCCTGTAACAATGAATACAGTGATTTTCTTGATTACGAAGAAATTAATTAATGTTAGGACTTTATTAACTAATACCATGATGGAGTTATATAGTGCAAAGTGGTGTGCAACAAATAGAGGAGGAGTGGGTAGAAAATGAGGTGGAGGGGGATCGAAATTGCAACAAAACATACAACCAATATTGCGTGCCTAGGCTTCGACCGGTCGACCTAATGAGGCCACTGGTCGACCTAATGAGGCCACTGGTCGACCAATGGCGGTTGATCACTGGTGGTGACCGGTCGACCCCCTCTCCATTTTCTGGGCGTGTGCATAGCCGAGTGTGAGTGTGTGTATGGCTAAAAATTTTGAGCATGTGGCTATAGTTTTGGTGCATGCATATCCATGTGTATCTTTTTGTGTATCATTGTGCATGAGTTATGTGCACATATATGTGAGTGTGTGATGGTGTGTGTTTATGTGATTGAGTGTGTGTTAGGTGAATGTGCTGTTGCTCCCTATTTTGTGTGTGTGCTTGGATGAATTGCATGCTAAATGGAAATATAAATATATATGAGTATATGTGTTGTGATAGTGTGTATGTATATCCAGGTGTGCATATTTTCATGTGTACGCAAACATGCACTGCTGCTATAGGGGTGGTGTGGTGTTTTTGTGTGTTTATAAGTGTTAGTAGGTGAGTGTGGAGTAGCATAGGCGTGCACTTGTATATGTGTATGGGTGACAACATATACATATTGCTTGAGTTTTGTTGTTTCATGTTTTAGGAGAACTTGTTTTGGATCTACGGTATTTTCTTTTGGTTTTGGCTCTATTGTTTGACTATGTTATTATTGATATAGAGTTTATTATATTTTTTTAGTAAGTATTATTTAATCCTAGAACATACATATATATATATATATATTATTTATTAACTAAATCAATGTATTAATTTTGTTATATATAAAATTATATGTTACAAATGATTAATTATTAAGTAATGATTTGTTTAATTATATTTAATATTTTAGAATATTCTATCTCATATTGGTTTTCTAAGTTTTCTGGTTTCTTATTTTTCTATATTGATTCCGATGATATGAGTGATTGACCGTTGATGCTATTTTGATTATTGATTTGGTATAATATGGCAATGACATCTTTCTATTTGATTTATGAGATCTCATTTCTGTGTGACGAGGAATTTGAATAAATGGTTTAGTGATACCGTCTGGTATGGGACTTTCGGTAATACTTTTCCAGTTATTCATCAAACTTGTCATATAGAGATATCTAGTATGGATCAAGTGTAGTTTAGAGATATCCTTTTTAACAGCGTTTCCCTAGTGTCATGAAATCATTTAACGGCGTTTGGTTAGGTGCAGTTAGAGATCTTTCTTAGCATTTGTTTCGCGCTAAGATAAGATTTTATAATGTTTTTTCAATGTTGTGATATTTATTTACAGCGTTTCCTTGTTGCAATAAATCGTACTTTATGTTTTTAGATACAATTTAACGGCATTTTTAAAACGCTGTTAAAACTTTCAACAGCGTTTTAAAAACGCTTTGGAATGTTTTAATTCCATTTCAGTAAACATCCGCCACAATGTGTATATATACCACATTTCAAAATTAACATATTATATCAATATCACATTTCGAAATCAACATATTGTATCAATACCACATTTTGGACACATATTTGATAACCAACGTATGAAATTTCATAATCAAAATACACAATATTCTTACACCAAACATAAATAGTTTGTCATCAATAGTTCAAAAACAAAATATAGAACAAGAAGCAATAGCAAAAAAAAGCAAGTAGTACATACGTTAAAACCAAAAGGTAGTTCTAGCAGCAAAAATAACTTCGATCCATAACTCGTTGCAACCTTTTTTTGCATCACAGTCATCTATCTACCTGTAAAGCAAAAGTAATGCTTGAGAATCAATTCATCAAAAAAGTGTACACAAAGTTAAATCGGATTCATAATGCAAACACTAAATATTCATCACACTATTTCAATAGGCGATTGACTAATACAAAGTATGCAACATGCTATAAAATTTAAAACAAAAAAACTTAACAAGAGGATTTTCACTTATCACAGGTTCAATATGCTATAATAAGGTACTACTGGTATATCCTATAAGTAAACTAGTAGCAAAAATCCAAAAGAAAGTGAAATGTTTCAAACCTATCAGTAGCCTTAGTAACAAGAGGATTTTCACTCATCACAGGTTCAAATGTTTTTCCATGCTTCTTTAACTTCCTCCTTTTCTTAAAAACTCAATCGTTTTCACTGCATACACATATGTATAAGAATTCAGAAAATGATGTGTGTGTGTGTGTTTGTAAACATCTTACGTATGAGGGCACAAGATGTTATACATTGTTAATGAAAGTTCAAAAATCCAAACAGCAATCAGTATGCTTAGCGAATATTATAACATGAAACTCTAGGTGTATCTTTTGGTATTATAAGTAACTGCAAAGAACAACAACTTTGTTACTGGAATTAAGAATTTTTAGTAAATGGATGTCAACTTCACAATGCAAAATGCCAGTAAAGTTGATGATGAAATAAATATTGGATCTCCAAATTTTGATAAGCAATATTCAAGGACATAAAGAACTACAACCTACCATACTTATGGCATGTAACCAAGACAAAGCGGCTTCCCAACTCCTTGCAGCTCCGTAATGTTCCAGGTTTCGTCAAGAACCATGCATTGTTTCACCTGTTCCAATACTTTAACCCCTAACTGTACGCAGCATCATTTGTGTACAGCCACACAACCCACCATGCAGCTTTATTCACACTGTTACTGTGAATCTACTTCAATCTCAACGGTTTATCTTCAGCCCTTCAGCAAGTACTCGGCTTCTACACAAGGAAACACAGATTGTTACTATTAATTTGTTACTGCAATTACTCGGCCTGCTATAATTTAACATGCTTTATTCAATTCAACCATCTCAAAGTTATTCTCTAGTTTCTTACTTTTTTTCATATCCTATCACATCTAAATCACGTGTAAGGCCACTGCAGGCATGCATATGTTATGATGCATATCAGACACTTGTAGTTATATAAAGCAACAAGTTTATGAAAAATTTAAACCAAGATAATAAAAAAATGATTACCTAACCAATATATTGGGAAGAAGACATTTAATTTACTTTACAAAGGTAACGCTCTCCTACCTGAGGTGATCATATAGATTATTAAAGGTAGTTTATTGGCAACTTTCATGAACCTGATCCTATAATCAATCACCAAATATTGAATTTTACAGTGTTTTTCAAGCATTTCATGAAAGGGTACAAAAAATACAAGGTTAACAATTAACAGAATTACCAACAATTGCCTTTGTTTGAACAGCAACAACATCCATTGTTGATCCAGATTGACATTGCTTAAAATTCATTGATAGAAAAATTCATGCTCCTTCAATAACACTTTGTTGTTGTTCGCTTTAGTTGCAGTCCTACCGTGCAAGCTTGCTTCTCTGATCGTGGTTCATCTTGCCCACTCCAGTTGTAGTTTCAGCCCACTGGTCTTCCACCATTGCTTCTATGCTTGTAGTTCTCGTCATGCATTTGGTTAGAGTTCGCATTCGCCATGCTGAAGTGAGTACAGAAGTTGAGAAATTTGTTTAGACTGATATTTGTTTTATATTCGATAATTGAAGGTTTATAGAAATTTTCCACTATTCTATTTGTGTTGTTTACATTTACTTCCCGTAATATGGCTTAAAGTTGAGTGATCAATCCAAATGTATTAGGCGACACTAGTGACAGTACTAGTTGCTTTTTAATCGTCGTTTAAATTGTCCTTGTCTCGACACATTGTTGCACAAGGTACAAAGCCCAACTTCTTAATTTTAAAGCCAATTAAAATACAAATGAACCTGGTCTAAATGCGGTCCAACAGTGGATAAGTGATTAGCCCATATATAAACGTATAAGTGATTAGCCCATATATAAATACATACATATACATATATATATGATATAATCTATATATATCATTTATATAATATTTATTAATTTAGATAAAGTTTGTGTTAATTTAAATACTTATTACATGCATATATTATATAATTTATTGTATATTAATTCATATATATATAAATTATAGTAATTGGTAAAAAATTATTAATGACTATAAAACATAGTTAACTTTGTTGTTTTTTATAAATTTGATTAATTTTCATAGAACTTATTTAACTTAGTTAAATTTTTATAAAACTTTTTAAATTTCCTTAAACTTAGTTGATTTCTATAGAACTTGGTTACTTCTTAATAAAACTTATACTTTGTATAAAACTTAATTAACTTAGGTAACTCTTATAAATTTAGTTACTTTGTTACATTTCTTTAGCATTCGGTCAACCTTTATAAAAGTTGGTTAATTTAATAAAACTTAGCTACCTTAGTTTAATTGTTACAAAACTTTGTTAATTTTTACAAAACTTACTTAATTTTTATAAATTTAAGTCACACAGACCTATAAATAAGCACCAGGAGTTCAAACTTTTAAATATTTGTCCGAGTTAAATAATGATATCACTATAGTTATGTTAATGCTTACAACACTGTGGTCCGTTTCTATTTACAACAATATATACATCTTACTTCATTTTCATACAAAATGTAAAATTTGGGTCAGCTCGATGTTTATAGTGTTTGGTCCAATATTATGCAATAATTGCCATGTGGGTACAGAGAAAGACTAGAATAGATGTGTTAAGATTGGATGCATGGTGGAGACTCAAAAAAAGTGTGTGTATGGTATGGGTAAGAGTAATGAACGCATGCTACACATGCATGCTCAAAGAGTAGCAAGTGGGTGTAACATTATGCGACCTGAGCCAATAGTTGAAGGAAGTGATCAATGAAGACTTAACAGCACAAGAATTTGAAGGGTGGAAATTTAGAAAATGCCCGAGTGTGAAGACTTTCCTATGCTTGAAGACTGAAACAACTAGCAAGATTTGTGATGATTCCTATTATGCTGTTATGTTAACAATTTGACTATTGCTATGTTAACAAGTGTGACAATTTATTACAAAGCCATTAAACAATGATTGTAGATTTTGTGTTTCTAATTACCAGGTGGCATAAACCGGAAAGAGTTTCCAGCAATAAAGAGGCTATGAAATAATTTCACATGTACAATTTATAAAAACAAATGTAAAATCTCTCACTTACCTGAGTCAAATTATTAACTTGGATATTGAACTTTTGAATAATTTCAATGACTTCACGCTTTGTTGCTGTTGCACCTGCAGAGGACATTTTTACTTGTATTATCCTTTGGTTGACCAAACATACAATCAACGTATGTTTAATTGCGCATTTATAATTTAGATGAACTCATGTCATCTGGCTCTATGTAGATTATTCAAGAAATAATATGTTATCATAGAACACATTTGGTAGTGCTGGAGCCATAATAGAAAAAATTTACTATAGATCCTCATGACAATTCAAACCAGCTATACCTCATCAATCAGTGAAAAAATGAGGAGATCAACAAATGAAAGTAAACCAAAAGCCATATTTATATAATTACTATCGATTTGCCAAATTATAACCAAAATTGAACTTGATGATGCTCCATGTGATCTATGCAATCATATACTGACAAACGGAATTACTACCAGAGATGATTAATACACATCTGATAGTCTTGGTGCCTAATTTAAATGTAGCTCTATACAATGAAATGAAGTTAACTGTGTCAAACATATAACAGTAGAACTTAGAATTAGATCGCTAGTATATGCAAAAATTGAGATAAACCTACCACTTAAGAAATCCTGAGCATTAGAATATTTCAGCTAGAATCCCATATATTATTTCAATTAGGAAAAGCAACTGAAGTACAAAAAAATAACATATCCTTGACATCAAATAAAGTCTTTATCCCAAATGAAACATTGTTATTTTTCTCCAGTCTTAAAATATCTTTATAAACTTTCAAGTCAGGCTCTAGCAATTTAGGAAAAGTAACTAGTATTAACAAATTTACAGTCATAACATAAAAGTATTCTAAACTTCAAAATATAAACATTACAAAATTACCATTGAGTGTCCAATCAGATTTTTTATGAACGTCAATTTTCGTCTGAATTGTAATCATCTCATCTGGTGTAAACCCTCTAAGTGATATTTTTACATATCCTTTTTCGTCTCCTCTCTTCACAAATGCACCAACACTTGCTACTCTTCCAAGTATCTAACAAAAACAATAGCCACTGTTAACTTATTTTTTGCATTGGTGCATCATCGCAAAATATTTTTCAACACAGTCCAACACCTGTATAGATGGAAGTTCTATGATACCATTGTTATACTACAATGCACTAAATTGTTCCACGCGGCAACACTCCTTCAGCAAGCATAAATTGTGTTATTTTAAATGCATTATGTATATTGCATAAGCCTTAACAACAAAATCTTTAGAATTGAATAATATTTCCAATTAGAAAAATAATGATGTATGCTTCAAACCAAAATTAAGTGAAGTGGATGAGAGACGGTACAAAGCCAAACCAAAAAATTTCATCACTAACTTGTACAGAATGATTCCCTAAACTGTCTTGAATATTCATCACACATTTTGAAATTAAGGCTTGTAGTGTTTTTCCCCTTAGCCAAGAATCTGTATCTTTTTAACTTCAAGCATTATGTGAAAAAACTTGGCATAATCTATATGATGCATTCATTTGTATGATATTGTTAGCCAGTATTTATTGGCACAATGCACAAACATACCATACTCTTTAGTTTGCAAGATTGATAAAGATGACATTAGTGATTTTTGGAAACATTAGCAAAAACTTATGGATCAATGTACCATCAAAGCATAATCCATATGGAAAAATTGTGTTCTATCCAAGCATGATGTATATGGAGTAATGGTGCTGTGTTTGGGGAGGCAATAAAAAATTAAGGTGGAATTGGGAAGGAAAAGTTACAACAAAGCAGCAGGTGCATATAAACTGAAAAGAAAGGTATTAATGTTTAAAGACATAATATTTTAGTAGCTAATGCTTTGGAAAATGTACAACTTTATAACATTTTCAAATAAAAGAAGCTGTAACTTATTCATAAAAAGATTATTATAACTATGTTTGATATTTACTTGATGGTTGAGAGTGATTTGTTAGGGAACTAGTTACTTGGCTAAATATTATGTTCAATGAATAGGTCTAGAGGACGTGAACTGTTTTTTTTTGTACATTGCTAAACTTGCATCTTTATCATGCCAGATTATATTTTAGACTTAATTATATTTTATCTTAGCTTAACAATGTAAACATATCTTTTATTGTATATAAACAATGAAATTTTAAGCTAATTAACAGTTTTTTAATCAAATCTATTATCAAGATGGTATTAACGTAAAATAGAATTATGTACTGCACAATATGATTCTCTACAAACATTAAATTAACCTAACCCTACCAAATATCATAAGTGGGTAATGGTTTGGAAGTGAAAGAAATTTGTGTTTTCCCCCTTTTCTTTTTTGCATTAGTGACATTGCACTGAAAATAATTTCAATAAAATTTAGTTATGCAACTTTACCTAGAGATCTTGTTCCAAACAAACATTTTACTTCAGGATACCACAAACTTGAATAACAACGTCGATTTTATGTATAAAAATTAAATACAAAAGGTTATCTCTACACCGTATCACTTCAAAAGCATATCTAGTTATTCCATTATCTGGAAATAGAAAGATAATAAAACAATTAAATTAATGAATAGTGCCCATATCTGAAAAAATCATTTCAACTAATGCATATCACTACCATTTTAGCAAAATAGAAGTAAATATTCTCCAAATCACAAGTTCAGGAAGAAAAATATTTAGTCAGAATAATGACTTAATATTGGATTACAAGAAATATTCACTTTAATTTGAAAAAAAACAACCGAAAGTACCTATTTAAGTCTTCTAGGGTTTGGTACTTGCGGTGAAGACTGCCCAAGAAGAAATTGCTGCTTCAGCTTTGATGGGGTATTGAAAGCGGTATTTGGTGAAGAGAATTTTTCTTATTTTTTCTTCTAGATTGAAAAACCAGTGATGAATTGGAGAAATGTGTTCGACAAGAGAGAACTGCGGACATGAGAGAGACGAAAAAGTATTTTGCGGCCACCAATTTAGAATTAATTTCCCGCTTAAGTTTTGCTAAGCCACCTAAGTTTTTAGCTAACTTTAAAGCATTTTATTAAGGTTTTTTCTTATTTAATAAGACTATAACAACATGCTCACTTACAACGTTGTTAGGTGCTGCTGTTAATATTGATTTTTCTTGTAATGCAACCAAATTCAGAATCGATAAATCTATTATTAGATAAAGGTACATCCAGGTATTTCACATGTAGCTCTCCTTCTTTAATTCATAGAGCTTCCAAAATTTTCATTTTGTTTTGATAGAATTTGTTAAAATAGCACATTGTTTTCAATTCACTGACTTTTATACTAGCAAAATCTTTCTTCTTTCGAAAAGTCTCTTTTAAAATATGTACAACTTTTATATTGAGGCATGCAAATAGATCATCAATATAGAGTAAGTGTGTTACTTTTGGTTGGATGTTGTAAATGGGCTGAATCTTATCATTATGACATGCAATCTCCATCTGCAATATGAAAAACCCTATAGCCATTGCAAAGAGGTAGGGGATAAAGGATCCTTTTGCCTTAATTATACAGAACAGTGTATATACACTTTAGGAACTCCATTAATCGGAATTGAGTTTGTGGGGGTTTTGATAATTCAAATATGATATTCACTATTTTACTAGGTAACCCATAGCTTTGAGAATTTATATGATAAAATCCCAATTAATCTTATCATAGCTTTATGGAGATTTATTTCTAAACAAAATATATTGGGGGCATTTTTGTTAAAATCTCTTACATGCTTATGAGCCATGTGAGTGTTTTTAGATATAGCTCTACCCATGGTGATTGCACTCTGACACCGTGAAATTATATCCAGTAGAACCTTATTAAGTTTGTTGCATACAATTTTTCTAAGAACCTCATACGCAACATTGCAACATGCAATTGTTTTATACTTCTCAATCTGACATGGTTCATTGCCTTGAGAATTAAAGAAATGAAAATGTGAAGTGGATTAAATTAATTTCATATATATATATATATATATATAATCAATGATTACATGTATAATTTTTTAGTGTGATAGCAAATAAAATATATTCTAACCTAATAATACATAAAGTAAATAACATGGGCAACATAGGTGACCATTGGGATTTATGATGGCATCATACATAAGATGTATATTTTATATGTATAATGTTGCATAATTGTGATTTGACTTATAAATACACACACACATATACACACACACACGCACGCACACTCCCTTATTTCGGCCTATACATATTAAACTACAAATATTATTATTTTTTATAAAAGGCCCATGGCTTTATAAAAATATACGTATATAATATATATCTTTGATGTTAAAGGCTGACGACATTTTTAATATTTGTATAATTAAAAGAATACTTTTTTAAAAAGCTCATGGCCTATAAAAAAAGATTGTATTTTCTTGATTTTTAAATTTTTAGTATATATTTACCATTGTGCAACAAATATGCATATTTAAATTTAAAATTTAAAAACTTGTTAGCATTCTAGGTTATGTGTGTGTGTGTTTGAACCCAATTTTTTTTATTGAATAGAAAATATAAACAAGAAATCTTAATTATATTTTAAACTATTTTAATATTTATTTATTTATAAAGTATTATACGATGTTTGTACGTAATATTTAAACTATATATTAGCCAAAAGTTAATATATATAGAAAAAAATATTTTATTATATGTATATGGATTTAAAATTTATAAAACCTATGTTTATATACATATTTCAATTTGAACTATTATTATTTGTGTTAAGGCAAAAAATAAAAGGATATGTATAGATATATATAAATATGTAATTTAAGTTTAAATAAAATTACCACTAGAACCGACCGATCATTGACATGTTGTGCCGTTATACTTTCATTTCGAAGTATGGTTCCTTCTTCCTCCTAACATGGTGTGCAAATCCCAACCATATGCCTCAACTAGTTTTATTAGGGGCTTGTGCTGGATTTGTTGTGGTATATTGAATGAGGGTAGGATGTGGTACACCCACTATCACAAATACTAAAACTTTTCCTCCTCTCTTTGCTCTAGATCTAATATGGATCAAAGAGAAGTGTTCAAGTCCCTTACTTCCCCAAGGTATGGTCATCCCCCCTATGGATTTGTTCCATGATGTTGGGCCTAATTAACATCATAATTAAATATTTATTTTGGCCCATATATTTAATTAAACTAATATATAAAAATTATAAATTATTTTAGTTAATTTCAAGACCCAAAGTAGATAATTAAAAGCCGTAAAAATTTGACACAATATTTGCACTAATTTTTAATATTAGTTTATAATATTTATGAATTAATTTAAACAAGTTGAATTTAGAAAAATCTCTACAACACTATTGTGTTGACTCCTTGGTGTGAACTCTATCCTCGGTAATATTTAAATAATTTAAATATTAAATCTTGCATGAACTTTATTGAAATACAGTATCGGACACGAGTTTAATTGCTTATAAATCATCTAGGAAAAATCCAAATTCTAATATTTATTAAGTTACACACTAAGTAAAGATATTTTATGCACTTTTTCTCATCACCACCATATCATTTAGATATCTAGAGTCTAGTCAATGGTCAAAAATTATAATAATATATGTAGTTTATTATGTAGTGCCTCTTTAAGACCTCGGTTCAATTCGATAATATTTATCGATTAACTGATTTACTTTGGCAAGGTATTTTGACTTTAAGTTAACTACTAATTACGGTGATACTAACCTTCTAGAACGAAGGAAACAAATCCTCTCATGGGTAGTGTTTAACTTTAAGTAGTTCAATGTGTACCCAACTATGATTATAATTTGATCATATTGCAATATGAGTGATCATAATTAGATTATAGTCTAGGTACTTAAGGTCAATAATACTCTCAAGTCTGGAGACTACTACATATCATTACATGAGATCTTCAATTTTGACTTAGTTGTTTTAATTTTAAACCTATAGAAGACTCTCATTGTGTCATTCTAAAATTATTCCAAACAAATACAAGCACGTTATTTGTTAGTGTCACCAACTATCATGATTAATTCACTGTCCATCATATAGAGAACGTTACGTACACTAGTCTTGATGGATATATCGATATTATATTCTCGATACATCTTAACTAATAACAATTTAAGGATAAGTATTTGAAATGTTCGATTCAAAACTCATGGTTATGAGCAATTCAGAACTACAGTTAATTAAATACTTTTCTCAGGGATTTTCTATTTGCATATATTTAATGTATTCCAATCATTACTTATATCAAAACATAAAAATGCATATAATATAATTGGTTAGTTTATTAGCCAACCTCGGAACTAGACTAGTGCATAAATGTTACTTGCTAACACTAGGATTTAAAGTGGAAAATGAGGAATAAAGTAAGTAGTTAAAGGTGAGTGACACCAAATATAGAGTGGTTCAATAAGCTTGCCTACGTCCATAATGAAGTTCCCTTACTATATATCTCTCTTACAATTACAATGAATTACAAGAGAATAAAAAAAAGGAAGCACTTAAAGACTAATGGAATTGTTAGTCTTATGTACTTGCGGTGTCAAAGAGCTCTGGATCATGTATAGTGCTATGAATTCTTAAATATTCCAACTCCTTTAAAGTGGTAATGCATAGGTATTTATGGTAGCTAAGATGGATGATAGATGGCTTAGATTATGTTGTAAAATTGGTGGGAAGAGCATCTGGCCATTGATTTCGTAACATGGGATGGAAGACGGCAGTGAAGGTGCAAAGGGATGTGTGGCTAGGAAAATATACTCATTGCTCCTCTGTACCTTGCATAGACTTTACATTTAATACTAATGGTTTGGTATATTAGTTCACCCGCCTAGCTATAGTGCTTTGTACAGATGGATGGACAATTCGTCTTATACTCTTGTGAGCTTATGTGGTAAGGCTTGCTGAGCTGGTGGGCCAGTTGTTGAAGAAATGAAGGAAACTAAGAATTGCTAAGGAGCATGCTAGGGAAATGGTGCAAGGCCGAATGCAAGATGATCGGGAGGGCTGCTTGGGGACAAGTTGGAGGTGGTTGTACTAACATCGGGCCAAGGATGGGTCGTGCCTAAGCTAATCTTGTTTGATGTGATACCTGCTAAGGCGGACTGAAGACGTGTCGACCGTCAACTGAAGTGATGTCGAGTGAGCATTTTGACTTGGTGTTGTGCTGGAAGTAGGTCGACCTAGGAACGCCAATCGCCATTGAACTAGGCATGGTTGGACCGGGCATGGCCGATCGTAGAATGGGTGGGCCAACTTTTGTTCGGGCCAAACTACCTTAATCGACTTGCTAATTACTTACGAGAAAATTAAGCAACAAATATTGTTACTACTATAATCGATGTCGAAGGAGTTCGGTGTGCTACTTGGTCACAGCGATAAGCAATGCCAAAATAATAGTGTCGATGTCAATGGAAGTGTTATCACCATCAATAACCTCGAAGACGAGCAGTCTAGGAAGCAAAGGATGTCATACATCATATATGTTGCTTGTTATCGACATCAAGCTTAACCAATGACACACTTCTTTGAAGGAACAATAGTGTCAAACCCCATCAGTGTCGTCGTCCTCTTATAATTTTACATTTAATATTCTACGACGTCATCACTTAAGCATCACCGCATATCAACAAGACTAGGGTTCATGGCACGCCTAACCAATGCCGCTTCTTATCGACTTTGAAGATATACGAAAAGAGATATAGAGATGACATCACCTCTCATGGTAAATGAATAGTCTTTGATCACGCCAACTACCATCATCACCCTCAAAAACATGTGACCAATGATGCATTTATAGATCAGTATTGAAGGAATAGGGTACCGCACTTCATCAACAACAGAATGTATACATTATTGTGAATAGCCAAAAAAGCAAAAGCATTGAGTACCATCAACACTGTAAGCCATCAATGAATGTCGATATGCCCTATACCGCATCTCATTGATGTTGGACTCAAGTAGCACAGTTATTCACATATGGTCTTCACAACAAGCTCATTGTCGATCATCATGAAGGCTGTCAACCTTTTAAAAGCAATGCCACACTTCACATGCACTTCGAGAGTATCGCTTTACGACAACGCCAAAGGAATACAATGTGACGCTGCTCTTTGCTAATGTTCAATATTGCACCTCGTCCCTTATACATCGAATCTCATCAACATTTGGAGGACACCACGTATCTATGCAAAGCAGAGTCGATAATAGACACCGCTAATGTCCACGAAGCTATCAATACTGCCTTTTGATTAGTGTTACTTTGCACTTGCGTTGATACCATCACCCACGAATGAGGGACGTCGACCATCATGGCTAAAGCCGCCAATGCCATAGTCCATTATTGTCGTATATCTCCATTAAAGGAATGAAGGCAAAGCCTAGTAATATTCAACACTGATAACTTTCGATGTTGAACATGCTGATGCCAAGCAAGCCAAGTACGAAATAGTAAAGAAGCCGAAGCTGTTGCCGAGAACATAGCTGAAGTTCATTGATGCCAAAAGCCATGCCGCATTTCCTCTATAAATATAGACCTAGGGGTGCCATTTGAGGGGAATTTTTTCTCTCCTCCCACTTCTTATATTTTAAGCTTTTTAAACTCTAAATTGATTTAGGGATTTTCGCCGATTGTAATACTCGAAAATTATACACATAAGGATTTGGATATTAAACAATTGCATAGTCTATTGACTTTATTTAAACTTGTGATTTGCATATTCAATTGACTTTGAATTTGGACTTGGACATCGACATGTGTGTTGATTCGAACATCAATACGCATAGTAACTTGCACCTTGATTTGTCTATTGATTTGAATCACCGATGAAGCTACATATGACTTTGATGACTCGGTTAGAAATTAATACGAATGCATACTTCACTTTGATAGCCTCGACAAGCCTTAACAAGGCCTCTCTTTGAGTTAACACTTCTTTTTACACACTTTTGGGGTTAGCGAATTTATTCGTTAACATTTTGGTGCTAAAAGAAGAGCCCGAACCTCCGACTTCGTTAAAACCTAAGTGGGACTATCCTAACCTACATATTTTAGGCTTAAAGAACTTACCCTACCAAGCATATCCTAGACTAAGCTACCTTATATCTTAACACCATGCCAATTAATCATGTTAAGATGTCCGAACAAAGATCCTCCAAGCCCAGAATAGCTAGGCCCATTTATCAAACCATTAATGACCCCCGGCTTCACGAGGAACGATGTTAAGAATCAAGGCACTATAGATCATGAAAAATAAGAGAAGACAAGCGGCGTCTTATAACCCAAATAATTGGAGCTTGAATCCGTTCCATCTAAGACCATCACCGATTTTTTCCCTAGAAAAATAGTGCAAGAGAGATAATGTCTTCTCAAGAATAAGAAAAGAGATTCAACTTAAAGCCGAGTGGACCATTTACGAAAGAGAAGTGACAAAGGATTTCGAACGATCCACTAGGAAGTAGGAAAGTATTCTTAGCCACTCTCAAGGACAAAATGAAACTCGAGATTCTTTGAAAAGGAAGATTGTTGTGGAGGAAAAGGAACTTGTGTAAGCAACAAAAGAGCTAAGCATCAGCTAAAAGGGCTAGCCTCTAAATCACGACTTCCAAAAATTGCACTCTTACCACTTCTATGAAGAATATTTATTTCTTGACTAAAGATGAGCTCAACTATTGTCCTTCACAAAAGAGAAGACCCAAGTTCGAATGGAATCGTGGAGGATCATATTTTCATTCCCATCTTGCAAATGGCCGTGAAACCAATCAATGCAGAAGCTTGGAAGGGATGACCATTAATTTTCTAGAGAAAGGAAAACTCGATGAATTTGTAAAGAGATATTAAGCGAATTTACGATATAAAATCTCTTCAAATGAGTGAATCTACTTGGTCGGGGACTAAGACTCCGCTAAATAATGGAAATGCCTAAACCACTGCATAAGACGGTAGTAAATAGCTAAAGTCTTTGTCTCCAGCTAACGTGGTCTAGACAAAGCACCTTCTAGAGGGAGGATGGGGTAAGCCTTTAGTGTCGCCATCAAAGGCCTCACTAAAGCACCAAACAAGCCTTCAATGTTGTCATCAAATGCCTCACTGAAGCGCCTCCTAGAGGGAGGATGGAATAAGCCTTTAGTGCCATTGACAAAGGCCTCACTAAAGCACCGAACCAGCCTTTAGTGCGGTCATTAAAGGCCTCACTAAAGCGCCTCCTAGAGGGAGGATGGGTAGGCCTTCGGCCTGTCCAAAGCGTCGAACTAAGCCTTCACTGTTGTGACGCCCCACCTCTATACCCACGCTAGCCAAGAACACTACGGTGTAGTGCTGTCAACTAGCATGGAGAATAAGGCTGTTGAGGAGCGACCATCTATGTAATTGCTTTGTGCGAGCACCGATATGTCAGATAGAATAACATGCATTTTTATTACAGGAGGAAATCCGACATACCGATACAAACTCAAAGCTACTACACAGTGGCTATAATAGTTTAGGACAATATATATAAAAATAACACAGATAACATAAATGCAGAATACAGATGGAACGAAAAGTCTCATATATATAATAACTGATGTCAGTTACCATACATTCGACACAATACAAATGATACAGCTACAACTGTCGACTCAAGAAGTTATATATACAAGTACATTATCGACTAATATACATGAATACATTATCATCTTAAAACAGACACACTGACTACTACAACAAGACGAAGACCACTTCAAATGATATAAAAAGTCTTCAAAGCTCTAGCAGCAACCCAAAGCTAAAAATCTACAACCTGTAAATACTCGGTCTTTCACCGAAGCGAAGACGAACGAAAATTTATGGAGATCGACTCCAGAAGCAAGCATCGAACTCGTCGAAGTAGCCAACAAAGAATTCATCTCAAAATCGATCGAACCAGGCAACATCAGAAACATCCAACAATCGATCGAAACAATCACGTGCTTCGACATACAAAGCCCACAGATCAGAGCGCAAGAGGAACGAAAGCCCTAGCAAGCATCGAAAGAACGAACGAGGCCAAGCCCTAATCTGATCGAGAAAACGAAGAGGAAATCGTCGCCATTTTTATTCGAATGATTTTTGGGGCTTAGGGTTGAACGAATGAAAAGGTAAAGGAAACGGTGATTTTTATTTATCACGGCAAAAGGATAAAGCATGGGCCGAAACAAGTTTCAAAGCCCAAACTATTTTAACAAAATTTTCAAAAGAACTTCAAATTGATTTTTAAATTTCAATCGCAATTATAAACGTCTAATATCGAAAATCGATTGATGCAAAATACAGGGTTGTTACAACTGTCGTCATCAAAGGCGTCACTGAAGCACCTCCTGGAGGAAGGTCGGGTAAGTCTTTTGGTTCTGCTTAAAATAGCTAACCAAATGCATCAGACAATAGATCTAAGTCATTATCAATGGCAGTGACATGGGTTCTGATCTAAGTAGAGATCATCACCTAAGATGGTGCCAAACAAATCTATCAAATTCCAAGCCAAGTGGTGCTCCTAATCAAACAATCTTCTAGAGGAAGATCTGTCAAATTCCAAGCCAAGTGGTACTCCAAGTCAAACAAATCTTCTAAAGGAGGGTCTATTAAATATAAGCTATTTATGCTCCTCAACAAATGCAACGTTCAACTGCCAGATATGGATTTATGACCTTTTACCATTACTAGATACAGATTTCTGGTCTTCTATTGATTATAACCAGATATAGATTCTGGTATTCAATTATTATTGCCATATTTGGATTTCTTGTCTTCTATTATTATTGTCAGATATGGATTTCTTGTTTTCTTCTATTATTGCCAGATTTGGATATTCGGTCTTCTATTATTATTGCTAGATCTGAATTTCTGGTATTCTATTATATTGCTAGATTTGGATTTATGGTCTTCCTTTATTATTGCCAGATATGAATTTTTGGTTTTCTCCTATTATTGCCAGATATGGATTTCTGATCTTCAATTATTATTGCCAAATTTGGATTTATGGTCTTCTATTATTATTGCCAGATATGGATTTATGGCCTTCTATTATTATTGCCAGATATGAATTACTGGTCTTCTATTATTATTGCTAGATTAAGATTTCTGGTCTTTTCTTATTGCTAGATATGGATTTTTGGTCTTCTTCTATTATTGCCAGATATGGATTTCTGGTCTATTATTATTGCCACATCTGGACTTTTGGTCTTCTATTATCAAATATGGATTTCTGGACTTTTTCTATCAAATAGATTTCTAGTTTTTTGTTAATAACCATTGAATAGGTTTTGTGGCCTATTATGAGGAAGCAAATTCTAATATGAAAATTTCAGTTAGTATGGTTTTAAGTTATCTTAACAAGCAGAATGTTGATCTAGACATCAAAAGCTTGGAGTACAAGAAGCAAGATAATCAGATAATTTGATTCAAAGTCACATACTTTACATTTGAGGTAACTTTCATTCCAATACAAGTTCATTTACAACTAATATTTACATATAAATTTATAGGTACAAAAATCAGGTAGATAAGAGGACCAGTTCGAAACAAATCTTCGCTAAGGCTGAAGGTTCCGTGCTAGCTTACATAAGTCCTTGGCAATTAAAGGATCAGTGATGTGGCAAAAGGTCACATACAAAAGTTCTTTTAGTTTCTTTTCCTTTTTTTTGAAATCCATATGCATCGTCAATTTGAGTTTTCAAGGTATGCTAAAGGGTCTTGTTGGCTCATCGTAAAGTTTGAACCATACTCTTTAATTCTTTGATCTTTTATTTAAGAGTATATTTTTTCACGCTCAAGCCCTTGAATTTTGCTTTCATATAAGTTGATATGTAGAGATAGTATTTCATCCCATTTTCTGCTAAAGTGTTACATACATTCAAATTTAACATTTCTACTCCATTTTGAGATTGTTTCATCGCTTAAGCCCAAAGGTGGGTTTAACAAGGCTAGAAATTCTTAGCTAGCCAAAGATCTAGATCTAGACATTCTCCCTAGAGTTGGGGTAGGAAGAACAACTTCACCCTCACTCGCAATAAGTTCTAATGATTGATAGTATACTTGACTTTTTATCAGCTCCACTTCAAGATCGTTTATTTGTTGATGCAATTTGGCTATTCAGCATCGAAACCAACTAGAGGCTTAAATTCTAAGAACAATGCAATCCTCTCTATCAGTGTTTGAACTCCTTTGTCTTTCTCCTCAGTTTCTTTTTCCAAGCTAGAAGTTTGCTCTTTCAGACTTTTAAAAATCACTCTCAGTTGAAAGTATTTCATGTGCTATTTTTGTGCCTCTGGATTATTCGAAAATAGTAAAGCTGAGTCATCTTGGAAAGATTTCCTCTTCTCAATATCTTCTAGCAACCTATCCTTAATCTCAATAATTCGTGAAGCATCTAGGGGATCAGATGAATGCATTAACTGAGTTTCCTATTAAGAGTAAGTGAAACAAAGATCAATACACAAAGAAAAGTAATAAGTTCTTTCATTCAACCAAGACAAAAGTTTATAGACAATAAGGAAGTTTGAGATACATCATTACTCTATTTTTATACATTCAATTGATTCCTAAAGCCTCGAAAGGGAGGTTTTAGCCTTTTCGAATGACCTAACAGACAAAGTGAGTGTAGAATCAAAGGAAGCCTTAATTCCTTCAAGCGTATAAATAGAAGGGAACCGATGATAATCTCATTCCCCAACTGGAGGGCTATCATGACCACATATTAATTTTATGTGATATGATCGGATTTTTCTTAGCATCTTATTTTTTTCATCACCCAGGAAGTCAAAACAGAAGCGAGGGAACACATGTAAACTTCTTCTAAATCCCTAAGGAAACAATGTCTCGCCGGCTGTGATATTTTGAGAATCGAAGATTTTTCCATAAAATCTCTCTTTAAATTGACAAATTTACTCAAGAGATCCCTAGGGACCAGAGTGGTTAAGAGGTCTTTATTATGTACAACGTGTTTAAATTAGACTTAGGATAAGAAACTAAAAAGATAAAATTCATAGGAGAACCAAGTTGCATATTACAATTATACAAGACATTTAGGTTCATACAAGATTGATTTTTTATACATTTCAGAATTAAATTTCTTCTTATTATACTTAAGTTTAACGGGGGGAAGAAGGCGAGAAGAAAGTGGGATAGCGGCCACTCTAGAAAGGTTCCAACATACCCCGGGGTGAGGATCAGACCTATACTCATTCAAATATCTATGATGAAAGCATCTTAGCAAACCCTCATAGTTGTCGCCTAAATGTGAGAAATCGAAAATTTTGCCCCTATAACAAGCATTGTACAGAAACTATACCAGGGCATTTCTGTCATTAATTAGCATCCAAAAGAGGGTCATCGGTTTGGAATTCTCTTTTATAAGTATTCCCTGGTAACGACGGGCTTTCTTCATCCGAGGAGCGTCTTCTCTTTCTTTGATATATCTTAATTTTGACACGCTTTTAGCAAGGTTCTTGTGCTTCTCAAACAATTCGTTGTACTCCCTCAGTTGTCCGTCCAATTCTTTATTTAGACGATCTATATCCATTTGTTTCTTTTCAAGCATCACGTCATAATAATATTTCGGTTTTCTCCATAACTGAAACAATCAATGTATTAACTAAAAGTTACTTGATAACTTAAGACATTTGGATAAAGAGATCCATACCTAAGAGAGGGAACTGAATATGACCAGATTATTCCTTTGTCTTTTGATTTTTGGACTTGGGAAGCACTTTCCTTTTTGGTAGAATTTGTCCTTGGAGTATCAGGGATTTCAGTAGCCTCCATGCCTTGAGTAGCCAGGTCTGGGTTAGCATCTCTCGACCCATCCTTATCGTCCGATGGTCCAGAGAGGCCCTTTCCGTCACCTCCATCGTTGTTGTCATTGTCATTGTCAGGACCATCATTGTCGTTATCATCCCCATCCCTATTCTCATCATCATCCTTCTCTTCCTCATCTGACTTTGTCTCCTCGTTGACTGGAGAATCATCAAAAGTCCATAGCTTTGGCATCGACCTCCTCCTCTTTCTCAAGTGCTTAAGATTCATGAGACATTGCTTCAAGCTTGCTCGAAAACTTTTTGTTCCACGATGGAGGGAGAAAAGGGAAGACAAAATCCGAGCTTTATGGGCATTATCAACGTATGCGATAAAAAGCGCCTTCTCATGGTAACTGAGGGGCTTGCCGAGAAAATTGGACACCTTCTGTTTCACATCCTTAATCACAGCGATTAGCTTATCCAAAATAACATTCTTCCTTTTTAGCTTCTTCTTGAGGGATGCATTCTCTGCTACAAGCTTGGCCCCCTTCATTTCAGCCTCCTCAAGTGCTAATTCTAAAGCCTTTACCTTGTCATCATAAATCCATTTATCATTCTTTTCATTAAGGAGTAAAGCTTCTATTTCCTTTAGAGAAGTAGCTATCTTTTCTTTCTCTTGCATGGCTTCAACTCTCGTCTTGGTTAAATCAATAATATAGTTATTAAGTGAGGAGTTCTGCTCCTTAAGCTTGGATATCTCACTTGACGATCCTGAAGCTTCTTTGTGAAGTGAAAATAAATGTTTAACGACCTGAAACGAGTAACAAAACTAGAGCCAAAATGTTATATGTGAAGTATTAAGAGCTTAAAGCAGTTAAACACGAAGGGTACATGCCGACAAGTGTTTCTTAAGAAGGGAAAATCAATGGTCTTGAGTGTAGGAGGAAGGTTGTAGTGGCTTGAGAGCAGTGAAAGAAGGGGATTGGATAACCAGTTGGAGAAGATCATCAAACAACTGACAAGAGTTGACGATTAGTACTTAGAAGGAAGGGGATCCTCTAGTGTGAGAGAAAATCCAAGGTCCTTACAGATACGCTTCAGAGCTTCGGGAGAGCCTGGGAAAGTAATTCAGAGAAGTGGGTCCCAAGATTAAAATTAGCCTCATCTCCAGCACCGTTGAGGTTTGAGGTCTCGAGATTCGAATCAGCACCGACCAACTCTTCCTCTTCAATAATAACAGGAGAATGCACGTCCCTAGTCTTAGGCTTCTTGCTGGGATAGGTATAGTTGCAGAACTATCGCCAAGTTTCCTTTTGGCAAGAGTGAAGGAGCTAGAGATAGCATCCTGAAGAGATTGAGGTTCGAGAGCCTAAACCGAGGCAGAAGTGTCATTTTTATCCGACTTGTCTTTGGGAGCGTCAATTAAGGCTTCCTTCTTTATAAGAGCAACTATCAAAGGAGATAAGCCCAAATCAAGGGAATAATCTTATGAGGTGGTATTATAATATATTTCGAATGAATGTAATGATATCTTACTAGGTATCCTGGGTTGAACAGGGGAGTTAGATGTAAAAGATCCAGGCTTGCCCATTACCAACGAGCTTTTGCCTCGAGCGTTGTACTTTACCATCAGAGGCTCTCCCAAAACTTTATGGCAGTCCAAAATGGTAGAATATGTGAGAAATGCGGATTACGGATCTTAAGGCTAGAATTAACACTAGAGGGGGGTGAATAGTGTTTTAAAGAATTAAATTAACACTAGAGGGGGGTGAATAGTGTTTTAAAGAATTACTAATTCTTTTTGAGTTTATCTTAATTTGAACACAAATGTATGCAATATTCAAACATAGATACAATCACAGAATCAAATACAGATGCAGATATAAAGTAAAAGCAATAAAGGAAAGAACACACCGAATTTTATACTGGTTCGGAGTTACCCTACATCCAGTCCCGCAACACAAGTACGGATTTCCTTTCAAAATCAATTCTTACAATTACACCCTCGATTTCAAGGCCACGAGGTACACTGCTCTAGATTCACAATCCTCTGGGTAGAGATACTTGATTTTACGGGCAACAAGTTCACCCGATTGATTTTCCAGGCTACAATCACACCTTTTCTCGCTCGATTGAATACAAAGAAGTCTATAACTCTGAATAGCACTGGGATCTTATTGAGATAGTGATAGAGAATCAAACCAGAGATGATCTAGTTAGATTCAATGGTGATTTCGGCAGAGTAATGGTAAAAATGTATATAAAGAAATGTGGAAGAAGAAGAGGAGTGAAATCAGAGAAAATATGATTGTAAATTCGTTTAAAACAGCCCCTATTTATAGTAGAACAACAGCCATGTCCATTCGTGAAAGGATATGACGAATATACACTTCCTTTGAAACTCAAACTTTTGAAATAAACTGTCACCTTGTCGACAAGGGTTCCTTGGGGTTGTCGACAGGCCTAAGTTATTTTTGGTAATTTGTTTTTCTTTGAAAATAAATTCTATCTTGTATTAAAACTATTTTAAACTTTATAAATATACTTAACTATAGTTAAAATACATAAATAAGTATAGAGAATAATATTTTGGTATATATAAAATTTTACTATAATTTTATATTTAAATCTAAGTATAAATATTAAAAATAAAATATATTATAATTGAAAGATAGTTTAAAACCAAGGATAATTTGATATTGAAAATAAAGATTATTTTGAGGCTAAAAGTATTTTAAAACCAGGATAGATGTGTTTGATTTAAAAAGGAAGATTTTGAAATCATTTTGAAAATAAGATATAATTTTGTAAAACATTTGAATAAAAGTTAGTGGATACAAAACAATGTTCCACTAGATTTTTCGTAGGTTCCATCCTACTTAGGGTTCCATCCCTTTAACGGGCTCGAAGTGGATTCCATTCCACGAATAAAATGGATTTTAAGATGTCAGTGCTTTTCTAGGAGTTTTAACAAAATTCCTAACTAAATTACTTATATTGAAATCTTGAACTCTTGATAATCTTGATACTCATGAGTCTTAAATCTTGGTATCTTCGATCTTGAGTTCATCAGTTCTTGAATCTCTATATTGTACAGTCTTCATTCTTTGGTACCTGTATATATATCCTGCATATACATATATATCTAAATAATAATGTTAGTATTTATATTTTATAATCTTATTCTAAGGTTGTTGTCATCAAAACCAACTTCTCAAGGACTAACAATCTCCCCCTTTTTGACGATGACAACCTTTGTTTATAAAATATTACTTCTATCCTAATAACTCCCCCCTAAAACTAATAACTCCACCTTAATCTATGCCTAACTATCCTATTTTATACTTCTCCCCCTTTGTCATCAACAAAAACTAACTCCAAACTATATAACTCCCCCTTAATCTAATACTATATTACATGTGATTATAATGATAGTGTTACCATAAATAATCAACACTTAATTCTGAAACTAAAACTTAGCCCTTAATAACTAAATCTCCTAACTAAGAATCCATATATGATAATATTTATAATGATAATGTGAGAATTCAAATATGGGAACATAAATCATTTATTAAATATATAATGTTATATTTACATTTGCGTAGAAAACGTAAGTAAGATCATATACAAATAACGATAAGAAAGAGAGAAAAGAAACTAATGTGTATCCTTGACAATGGGAGATCTATGAACCGAGCAATTTGGGTAGTGGAAACAGAAATTTCCACGTTGTTCGACTAGATTTCCATCCTTGTCAAAGCACACTTCGCCAACGCAAACAACTTTGTCGTCATCTTCAGCCTGCTCTTCTTCTATGGGGGGCTTCTTCTTCTTCCTCGCTGTCCTCTTGCACTTGAACACTTGAGGATTCTTCATCGATCAAGATGGGATTGGCGTGATTGTCCATTAGAAACTTTTGCAAGTTTCTAAGGATTTTGCCTTGCCGTTCTTGTTCTTTGGCCATTCTGATTTGCACCACTTGAATTTCAGTCATAAGTTGCAGTGCATCCTTCAAGGAAACCTCCATTTTCATCACTCGTGCAAGCGTAGTTCGTTGAAATGGTCCGGTAGAAGGAGAAGGGAACGAAAAGGTTGAATTTTTGTTTGATTTGGAGGAGGAGGCCATTGTTTTATTGTTTTCAGAAGTTAGAACAGTGAAAGAACAGAAAGAATGAACAAAATTTCGAAATAAGAAGAATATATAACCACCCATTTGAATTTTGGTGGGAAAATTTCAAAAGAAAAAAAAATCGTTATATATCGACAGGGGTAAAGGAGGGTTGTCAACAAGGTACTTATATTTTTGCTATTTGATTTTATTTTAATTTAATTTTAATTATACTTGTATATGTTTATATTCTATATTTCAATTATTGAACAAATACCTAATTCTCTTCTTAATTTAGTAAATATAGATTCATTTAAGGGTTTTGTTAAGATATCTGCAATTTGATTCTCGGAATTGATATAATTGAGAGTAATTACTTCCTTACTTATATTATCTCTGAGAAAATGATGTCTGATATCAATATGTTTAGTTCGAGCATGATGAGTAGGATTTTTGGATAAATTTATTGCACTAGTATTATCACAATAAATTGGTGATTTTGAGATATTTAAACCAAAATCTTTTAAAGTTTGTTGCATATATATTACTTGAGAACAAGCCAAAACAGCAAAAATATATTCTGCTTCGGTTGTTGATAAAGAAACTGTCTTTTGCTTTTTACTAAACCAGGAAACCAGAGAATGCCCCAAATAGTGACAAGTTTCACTTGTACTTTTTCGGTCTGATTTACAACCAGCATAGTCAGCATCATAGTAAGATATTAATTCAAAAGAATCATTTTTAGGATAAAATAAGCCATAATCAAAGGTGTGTTTAACATATCTTATGATACATTTTACAGCTTTTAAGTAGGTCTCTTTAGGTTGGGATTGATATCTTGCACAGAGACAAACACTATGCATGATATCAGGTCTACTAGCAGTGATATAGAGTAGTGATCCAATCATTCCTCTATATAATTTTTTATCTACATCTTTCGAGAGATCTTCTTTACTTAGGTACTCATTGGTTGCCATGGGAGTGGGTTTTCCACTTGCAGTAGTCAAACCAAATTTACTAACTAGGTCTTTAGCATATTTTTATTGACTAATAAAGATACCATTATCTAATTGTTTTATTTGCAATCCTAGAAAGAAGTTTAATTCACCCATATGACTCATCTCAAACTCTTTTGTCATTATTTCAGAAAATTCTTTATTCATTTCAAAATTAGTTGATCCGAAAATGATATCATCTACGTAAACTTGTACTAGTTGAATATCATTTTTATTTCTTTTAGTAAAAAGAGTATTATCTACTTTACCAATTTCAAAGTTTGATTGTAATAAGTAAGATCTTAGTCTATCATACCAGGCTCTAGGAGCTTGTTTTAGACCATATAGAGCTTTCTTAAGTTTGTAAACATGATTTGATAATTTTTCATCTTCAAAAAGTGGTGGTTGTTCAACATATACTTCCTCTTTTACAAATCCATTTAAAAAGGAACTTTTAACATCCATTTGAAATAATTTGAAATTATTATGATTTGCGAAAGCAAGTAGAATCCTAATGGTTTCTAATCTTGCTACGGGAGCAAAGGTTTCATCGCAATCTATTCCTTCTTCTTGATAATAACCTTGAGCGACTAACCGGGATTTATTTCTAATGACCTCACCTTGTTCATTCATTTTATTTTTATAAACCCATTTAGTTCCAATTATAGTTTTATTTTCAGGTCTAGGAACAAGTTCCCAAACATCATTTCTAGTGAATTGATTTAGTTCTTCTTGCATGGCCAAAATCCTTGAATCATCAGTTGATGCTTCTTTTGGATTTTTGGGTTTAATAGTTGATATAAAGGATACATTGCTCATTTTACTTAGTTGATTTCTAGTTGTAACAACAGATTGCATATCTCCTAGTATATTTTCTATAGGATGATCTTTTAAAAGTTTAATCTTTTTATTAGGATGATTAATTTCATTATTAGTTTCAGTTGACTCCTGATTTTGAGTAATTAAATCCTCTTCATCATTTGTATCTTCAAAAATTTTGAGATTTTCATCGAATGAAACATGCATTGTTTCTTCGATGGTGTTAGTTCTTAAATTAAACATTCTGTATGCTTTACTTCTATTAGAATATCTGATAAAGATACCTTTGTCGGATTTAGGATCAAATTTATCTAAGTTATCTTTTGTATTTAAAATAAAACATTTACTTCCAAAAATTCTAAAATAAGATACCTTAGGTTTCTTTTCGTGAAGAAGTTCATAAGATGTCTTATCAGTTAAAGGTCTAATTAAAATTCTATTTAAAATATAACAGGCGGTAGCAACTGCTTCTGCCCAAAAATGATTTGGTAATTTACTATCTGAAAGCATAGTTCTCGCACACTCTTGAATCGTCCTATTTTTACGTTCTACTACTCCGTTTTGTTGTGGAGTTCTTGGAAATGAAAAATTGTGAGTTATTCCCTTTTTATTGCAGAATTCCTCAAACTTTTCATTTTCAAATTCACCACCGTGATCACTACGGATGGTTATAATTTTTACAGAAAGTTGATTTTGAATCCATTTTGTAAAGTTCTTAAAACTTTCAACAGTATCACTTTTATGTTTTAAAAATATTGTCAATGTAAATCTAGAATAATCATCTATAATTACAAAAACATATTTACTGTGATTTATTGACTGAATTTGAGATGGACCAAATAAATCAAGATGAAGTAATTCAAGAGGTTTTGAAGTTGAAATCATATCTTTTAATTTAAAGGAACTTTTTCTAAGTTTTCCTAATTGACATGCATCACATAAACTATCTACTTTAAAATTCATTTTAGGGAGACCTCTTACTAGATCATGTTTTGACAGTCTAGATAAGAGTTTGTAATTCAAATGCTCAAATCTCTTACGCAAATCCAAGAGTCACTTGTATTTGCCAAAAGAAACAGGTTATCATTTGAAACTTTCATACTAAGAATATAAATATTCTTTTTCCTAATTCCCTCAAATATTATGGTTGAATTATTATCTTCAATGTGACACTTATCTTTTTCAAATTTAATTTTATATCCTTTATCGCAAAGCTGACTAATACTTAGCAGATTATGTTTCAGATTCTTAACTAGCAAAACATTAGTAATAATAGGAGTTTCAGAGTTACCGACATTGCTGATGCCAATCACATATCCTTTTGAGTTGTCTCCAAAATTAACCAGTCCTCCGTCTTTGTATATTATATCATTCAGCATATCCGGATTACCAGTCATGTGTCTAGAGCATCCACTATCGAGTATCCATTTATTCTTTTTGATCTGCACAATTTGTCCATTGTGGATTGATTTCTCAACACCCATAAAACTTGTTTCCTGCACATCATACAGTTTTGGTAGACAACCTGAATTTGAATATCGATTATATGCAGACTCATGAGACAATGATGATCTGAATATTTCTAAACTAGTATTAACAAGTTTTTCAAACATAGCCATTTTAAAAGCTTTTTCAAAATTCATATTATGAGACTTTGAAAACCTTGCTCTGATACCAAATGTGAGAAATGCGGATTACGGATCTTAAGGCTAGAATTAACACTAGAGGGGGGTGAATAGTGTTTTAAGGAATTACTAATTCTTTTTGAGTTTATCTTAATTTGAACACAAATGTATGCAATATTCAGACACATATATGATCACAGAATCAAACACGGATGCAGATATAAAGTAAAAGCAATAAAGGAAAGAACACACCGGATTTTATACTGGTTCGGAGTTACCCTACATCCAGTCCCGCAACACAAGTACGGATTTCCTTTCAAAATCAATTCTTATAATTACACCCTCGATTTCAAGGTCACGAGGTACACCGCTCCAGATTCACAATCCTCTGGGTAGAGATACTTGATTTTACGGGCAACAAGTTCACCCAATTGATTTTCCAAGCTACAATCACACCTTTTCTCGCTCGATTGAATACAAAGAAGTCTATAACTCTTAATACCACTGGGATCTTGTTGAGATAGTGATAGAGAATCAAACCAGAGATGATCTAGTTAGATTCAATGGTGATTTCGGCAGAGTAATGGTAAAAATGTATATAAAGAAATGTGGAAGAAGAAGAGGAGTGAAATCATAGAAAATATGATTGTAAATTCGTTTAAAACAGCTCCTATTTATAGTAGAACAACAGCCATGTCCATTCGTGAAAGGATATGACGAATAGACACTTCCTTTGAAATTCAAACTTTTGAAATTAACTGTCACCTTGTCGACAAGGGTTCCTTGGGGTTGTCGACAGGCCTAAGTTATTTTTGGTAATTTGTTTTTCTTTGAAAATAAATTCTATCTTGTATTAAAACTATTTTAAACTTTATAAATATACTTAACTATAGTTAAAATACATAAATAAGTATAGATAAATAATATTTTGGTATATATAAAATTTTACTATAATTTTATATTTAAATCTAAGTATAAATATTAAAAGTTAAATATATTATAATTAAAAGATAGTTTAAAACCAAGGATAATTTGATATTGAAAATAAAGATTATTTTGAGGCTAAAATTATTTTAAAACCAGGATAGATGTTTTTGATTTAAAAAGGAAGATTTTGAAATCATTTTGAAAACAAGATATAATCTTGTAAAACATTTAAATAAAAGTTAGTGGATACAAAACAATGTTCCACTAGATTTTTCGTAGGTTCCATCCTACTTAGGGTTCCATCCCTTTAACGGGCTCGAAGTGGATTCCATTCCATGAATAAAATGGATTTTAAGATGTCAGTGCTTTTCTAGGAGTTTTAACAAAATTCCTAACTAACTTATTTATATTGAAATCTTGAACTCTTGATAATCTTGATACTCATGAGTCTTGAATCTTGATATCTTCGATCTTGAGTTCATTAGTTCTTGAATCTCTATACTGTACAGTCTTCATTCTTTGGTACTTGTATATATATATCCTGCATATACATATATATCTAAACAATAATATTAGTATTTATATTTTATAATCTTATTCTATGGTTGTTGTCATCAAAACCAACTTCTCAGGGACTAACAGAATATTGATGAAGCTTAGCCAGGGTTAATAGTCAAAGCCTATTCTCCATTTCCCTTGCAGCTTGAGTTAGCGACAACACGAGTTTTTAGTCCTTAGGGTTTAACTTCTTAGGGGTAGGATCTAAAAAAGAGATGCATATTAGTAAAGAATAATAAACCAACATGGATAAGTAGGAAAAAGAAACTTACCTACAGCAGAAAATGTTCCTTTGATATTAGAGAAGCATTTGACAAAAAAATTGAATTTTCCATCCTTTGTTAACGCTTTTAGAAATTAAGCTGTTTTAATGGGGATGGATTAGGTACAATTGATGGCCTGGTTGTTCCCCAACCTTAGTAGGACCGACTATGTAATGGAGAGTTTTGAGACTAATAGATGGGAGTCTGGCCTCTCGAGATAAGACTTCCAAGCAGGTTAAATACGTATAAGAATTTGGTAAGAATTGAATCAGAGCAATATCCATATGCTTCAAATATCTTAGGAGAAAGCTGGGGAAAGGAAGGTAGCCTGTGTGCCAGATATGTATGGCAGAGAAAGCAAAGTGTCCCTCTGGCGGGTTATAAATGTTATCCGAGGAGCCGCGAGAATGGCCTCAACCCCAGTGATTCCAAATTGTCTAAGAATAGAGTCTACTTCAGCTTGGGTAGTGATGTATGATGGATTTGAAATGATGTCACCCTTCTTGCTGGTTGGAGGTGAAGGTTTGGGCTCTTTACTAGCTTTCTTAGTGGGCTTCTTGCTAGATTATTGGCTTACCATTTTCCTACATGTGATATTATTCTAGACTTAAGAAACTACCATGATTCATATTATATAAAAACTTAATACATGCTTAGTCTAAAATTGTTGCTTAAAAAATCTATTTACTGCTAAAGTAATATGGTATATGTTAATCACACAGAAGCAACTCTTAAATGGAACATGCTGAATTCATTAGTAGACTTAAATTTCGACCTTAATAAGAGAAAACCATAGAGAAGTTGTATAGAAGATAAATAAGAACATGTATGCAGCACCGATGAACCTACGACGACTATGATGAGTAACTTGTATTATAAAACATTAATGAACTACACAACCATAACTAACATCGAAGTAGTAGGGTCATCGGCATTGATGAATAGCGGTGACGTGAATTGGAAAAATAATAACTGGTTAGATAATTTAACATGTTAAAAGCAATGGCGTCGAAAGTATCAATGTCATACAGAGCTCCGTTTGCAATGTTAAAAGTGACTATGGAAAAGAAAAAAAATGCTATCAAAACATGCTCGTAAGTATACATCGAAGATAAGCGGTGTTGTCCTTAATTAACGACGAGTTTATTAGTGCCGCGTCTAATCGAAACAAATATTTTCAGTGAGCTCTAAGTTCTCAACTAGGGGTAGCCGCACTTCAGCTTAGTTGATGAGGCATGAAATGATTTCGGCTCTATTGATGTTAATTAAATAAGAAGAACCCTACTAGTTTCGATTTTCATGAAAATAAGAGGTTTTCACATCTCATCAAAATTAAAGTTTGATGTTATCAAAGTAGTGAAAATTTCATTAGAACCGAATGTCATGCTAACATCACAATGTCGCTTTAAAATTATTATAGAGGCTATTAATGTTGCATCCAATAACATCTATAACTCTGAATGGGTCATCGCGTTTCACTTTGTTCATTTACGATGGGTTAACAAAATAATAAAGGGGTTTATTGAGTTCGGGTATCATAATAATGTTGGAGACCTTCAGTGTCAATCATAACAACAACGTCGTGAATGATCAATAGTGGTACAGTGAAAGTCGGAAATGAGTCTCAGGTTTGATAAGTCACTTTCATCAATCAGTAAACCTAAAATGCATCAACTTTTCATGATGGTTCCAATTAATGTCAAAACCTATTTATGCAACATAGAAGCAATACGTCAATGGTTTAGTAACCATTAGGTTAATCAACCCACATTGGACTTATTAATAGTATCATGGACAACGGCACTAGAACGGGTCTCAAATAATAATGGATTTAGGTTCAACAAATGATCGACTTCGTCATCGAACTAAATGCTTTAAACACTCAAATTAACATGGAATTACAGTTAAACTAATTCAAAGATTAATACAAAAACATGATGTCCAGGAACACCAAATTTGCAATTTCAATCCTTAACATGTTGATAATCAAATTGTAATTAACAAAACCCCTAAATCGAACCCTAATAGCAACCTTAAAGCCAATTTGTTTGAATCAACCTCTTAATTAAATCGGTTTGACACGAAAGTTGTACCTGAACGAAGATTGGGGGCTTAAGAATTAAAGAAATTTAAATTTTCTTAGAAATTTTTAATTCCTTTTGCTTGACTTATCAATTGCAGGTAAATGAATAAAAGGGAAGAGGCCCATGTATTTATAGAAGAAAGAGGCGTGCGAGATTCGTTGGACTAATTTTAGACAGACAGTTAGATCATCGAGAGAAGATCAAGAGATGGGAAGGACGATGTCGATGCTATTGACTTGAAATGTCAATGCTTCTCCTATTATAGGGCGCATATGTTACTACTAAAATCATTGTCGAAGGAGTTCGGCGTGCTACTTGGTCACGGCGATAAGCAGTGCTAAAATAAAAGTGTCAATGTAAATGAAAGTGTTAGCATTATCAATAACCATGAAGACGAGCAATCTAAGGAGCCAAGGACATCGCACATCATCTATGCTGCTTGTTGTCGACATCGAGCTTAACCAATGACATACTTCTTTGGAGGAATGATGGTGTCAAACCCCATCAGAGTCATTATCCTCTTATAAAGTTAAAGTTGATATTCCACGACGTTGTAACTCAAGCATCACCACATATCAACAAGACTAGGGTTGATGGCACGCTTAACCAATGCCGCCTCTTATCGTCTTCGAAGATATACGAAAAGTGATATAGAGATGACATCGCCTCTCATGGTAAATTAATACTCTTTAATCCCGCAACTACCATCATCACCTTCGAAAACATGTGACCAGTGATGCATTTATGGATCAGTGTTAAAGGAATAGGGTACCACATTTCATCAATAACAGAATGTATACAACATTATGTATAGACAAAGAAGCAAAAGCATTGAGTACCATAAACACCATAAGACATCAATGAATGTCGATATGCCCTATCGCATCTCATTGATGTTGGATTCAAGTAGCACAGTTATTCACATATGGTCTTCACAACAAGCTCATTGCCGATCATCATGAAGGCTGTCAACCTTATATAAAAGCAACGCCATACTTCATAAGCACTTCAAGAGTACCGCCTTACGATGACGCCAAAGGAATACAATGTGACGCCGCTCTTCGCTAATGTTCAATATTGCACCTCGTTCCTTATACATCGAATCTCATCAACATTAGGAGGACTCTGCATATCTATGCAAAGCGGAGTCGATGGTAGACACCTACAACGTCCACAAAGCTATCAATACTGCCTTTTAATCAGTGTTACTTCATACTTATGTTAATACCATCACCCATGAATGTGGGACGTCGACCTTCATGACTAAAGCCGCCAATGCCATGGTTCATTGTTCTCGTATATTAAAGGAATGATGGCAAAGCTTAGCAATATTCTACATTGATGATTGCCGAAGTTAAACATGTTGACGCCAAGCAAGCCAAGCACGAAATAGTAAAGAAGCCGAAGTTGTTGCCGAGACCGTCGTCAAAGTTCATTGATGTCGAACGCCGTGCCCCATTTCCACTATAAATATAGACCTAGGGGTGCCATTTGAGGAGAATTTTTTTCTCTCCTCTCACTTCTTACATTTTAAGCTTTGTAAACCCTAAATTAATTTGGGAATTTTTCCCGATTGTAATACTCGAACATTGTACACATAAGGATTTGGATATTAAACAATTGCATAGTCTATTAACTTTATTTGAACTTGTGATTTGCACATTCAATTGACTTCGAATTTGGACTTGGACATCGACGTGCGTGTTGATTCGAACATTAATACGCATAGTAACTTGCACCTTGATTTGCCTATTGATTTGAATCACCAATGAAGCTATATATGACTTTGATGACTCAACTAGAAATTAATACAAATGCATACTTCACTTTGATAGCCTCGACAAGCCTCAACAAGGCCTAGCTTTTGAGTTAACACTGCTTTTTACACACTCTTGGTGTTAGCGAATTTATTCGTTAACGAATACAAAACAAAATCGTCAAGGACCGCTAGCTCAAAAGGTAAGATCTCTAGATTGGTTCTAGAGGTATTGGGTTCAATCCCCCAAGTCACAAAATGATATACTTTATTTTGAATAATATCTTTATGGAAGAGCTAAGTTATATAATAAATTACATAATTGTCTATGGTGCACCAATGACTATCTTATGCAACTAAATGCTTGTGGTTACTCCCATGGAGTAACTTGTGACAACCCTATGTGGCAGCTCGTATATCATAACTTTCGATAGCCATCAATTCTAGATTTGTGATAGTTGTCTATAAAATACGCAGTGGCTATCCGATGCAAACTAATATTGGCTTCCAATACTAACATATGTCGTAGCTCTTATGTAATAACCATGTAACGTAAAAAATGCAGTAGCTCATTGCTCTATTCATATGGTAGCTTTCAATCTTATAACATGCGACAATTTTCAATATATAGCTTGCAGTACCATTCGATCTTTCAACTTGCGATGCCATCAAATTTTGGTATAACACCAAGCAGAAATCAAATGTTAATTGTTACACCCATGTTTCACAAGTTGAATTAAAGGGGAATTAAATAAGATACAAAGTCGAAAGAGCTACCTTCACAACAAAGGATAGGCCAAAATGCGAAGAGATTGAGGTAATCCAACGGGTACTGCACAGAAGCTGGACTGTAGTCACAATGCTCGATCCAACCAGAAGAACTACAGCCGAAAGGTTGGAAACAACCACAGAATCTATCATGTAGTCATGAAAGACTAATCGAGCAGTATCACAAGGAACCAAAAGCGTCCCAAGAGCCGTGCATGACAACAATTACAAAACTTGTACTTAACCGACATCTCCAAGAGTAGAACCGCACTGCACATATTGGGGGCAACCTAGAAAGCACCACAAGGGGACGAAAGCATTCTGAAGGGTTGCATACAGGGCCACTCAAACAACATTCAAGCGCAAATCCACGCTCACAGGTAAATAGCAAAGATGCGGGTCTCCCTTCAGCAATGACCCGTGTATACCAACAATAAGGCAAGCTCATATCAGGGTCAGCTCAAATCATGTTTATATAAGTATTAGACGAAGAACTAAGATATGAGCACCGCAGTACCATGCAAGTATCACACAACAATTATTATATCTCTACCCCAGACGTATCGGCAGCACTCCCAAAACCAAGAAACAGCTCCCGATACTCTCCTAAGGTAGTATATAAACTTTTCGGTCCTTCAGATCAGAAATCTGCAACATGCTTGAAGAAAAGAGTGAACAACTCCCCTCATAGGGACTCATTTGCCAAGTCAAATTCAAATTTGAGGTATCCCGCCACAATTTCCTATATTCCCGCTTTAATTTCAAGGGTTCTCTTCATCACTTCAAACTTCCCATCAAAGACACGTCAGCAATTCAGGCGCATAAAACAAATAGTACGGATAGATGACACGTGACAGGATCCAAGGGCTGAAAGACGACAAAAGGAAAAAAGATGGCAGTGATCCACGTGAATATCACTGCAATAAATAGAAAATGCACCATAGCAAGAAAGAGACCTTTTACCGTTTTTTCTTTCCTTTTTAGTACTTTTAATATTGTACTCTCTGCCATGAAAATCTGTACTAGAACAGAAAAAGGAAGAAAGATTTCCCCCGTGGACGTAAGATTCCTTAACATCCGAACTACGTAAATTCCTTGTGTCATTTACTATTTTTGCATTTTGTTATTTACATACCTAGTTTTTAGGACCAGATATTACCTTTTCTGTACTAAAATTAAATACCAATTCAATTTGACAATTTAACAAACAGTTAAAGTGCAACTACCTAATGGTACAAGCATCCAACTGCATAATTACTACCTAATGACAAATTTAATATCACTTAACTTTGATAATTCAAATCATTGAGGTAATTAGTATGATAATTACTTCATGTTCAACTGCAGTGTTGTAAGACGAAAAATCTTACGAACATTTATCATACAAACCGTTTAACAAACATATTTTATTCCTATTATACTTACTAAAGCGATTGAAAGGATAGTATATGCATGTGTCCTTCATTATTCAAACTTAAATAGTTCATGAAGAATACGAAACCTCTTAGTGCTTGATTCCTTAAACTTCTCAAACTACTAAGCAATGAGATTAAAAGCTACAATGATTGCTTTAAATATATGTAACTAAACATTCGACATGTTATGCCACCATTCATCGACTAAAAAACAATTTCTCCTATGATGTCGTAATTTTACATTTGAAAATTTAAATATAAAAAAATAATCAAGAATTGAATTAAGACAATAAAATAATTGAAAAGTTGCATTGAAAGCTTGCAAATTAGGAAGATTTTTGAGTTGTATGTTAGTGATGTGGTTGAAAAGAGGCTTGTTAGCCAGCTGAACATAAAAGAAATCTTTTTAGTAACTAACCATTAAGTCTTGCCACAAACGTGACAACATTGGAGACTGATCACAACTCTGCCACAACCAACAAAGGTTTGTTGTGAAAATTTTTGACTGAACTAGCTACAGTGCAATCAGATACGATTTGTTCTCTTCTTTGTAGCTAGTTCAACTCCTCTCCGTAGCTAGTGAATCGAATAAGAGGCTGGTAGATAAAACAATAAAGAGTTTGCTGTTTTAATTCACTCCGCCGTTTTGATTCGTTTTAACGGTAAAACGTCACAATATTTGCTATTTTATTGCAAGTTCAATAAAAAAACAAACACTTTGTGTTTTATTTAATTTTTACAATAAAAAGGACAAATTTTTTACCATTTTATTGCAAATTTAATAAAATGCAAAAGCTTTGATGTTTTATTTATTTGTAAATTTTTTTAAAATCAATTTGGTGGTCGTTTCTCTATTTCCGGGTGCAGAGATGGTTCACTTAGTTAAAAAATAGTGAAAATTTGTAAATTTAATAGAACAGCTGTTAATCACAGTCGAACTTCGAACTTTCGTAAGTAGGAATGCCAATGCAATACATAAAACTTTTAATGTAAATTATAAAACTGTTGAGGATTTTGTGGAATCAAGTAATCAACTAGCGTAGGCTTTGTCAAAACGAGTCCTACATCCACACAACAGATCAAAGATCTAACGGCTGAAATTCAACCCTCTAAGTATAAAATCTCGCGTTAGTTTCCAGCCTCCTGGTTTTGTTATTTCATATTCTATTGCGATTCAAAGCTAGGGTTTTGTTCCTTCCTCATCTCTTAACCGGCGAAAGATGGGTCACGCTAACGTTTGGAACAGTCATCCCAAGACTTATGGTCCCGGATCTAGGGCTTGGTATGTAGAAATTAACTGCTTTGATCAACTTTTACATTGTTTTATTAAAAGTTCGGTAGCTTTGTTAGATGTGATATTGTTTGAATCGGACAAAGGGTTTGTGGTTTTTCTTTGTTCCCTATTTTGGCTGACGTTGATATAGTAAGATACATGTAGTAATTTGTAGATGTAAACGGTGTATTCTGATGATAGTTTTGTTATTGAGTTAGAATCCAATCCTTTTTCTTCTTAGTTGCTGCATCATGTTGATTTGGCCAGTAAATATGTGCTTATATTTGTATCGGTACAACTGAAATGTATGTTTAGCATAGTGTAGTTACAGATGTTTCAATTAAATTTAAGTGTTAAAAAAATAGTCTAGAGTGGGTTATTGATTGAATTACCTCTATTGAATAGAAAATCAACACAGTAGTAAAGCAGCTAATGGACAGTGAAAATATTTTCAGACTGAGGTGGTTAATACATTAAGTTTGTTTTAGTTTTGTAAAGGTGATAAACTCACTCTTATGTTGGCTTCTCTCATGTATAACTTGTAACTTATGCATTAGCTTGATTAATATTTCTCTGTATTGCTAGTGTGGGAATAAATCGAAACATCTATCTGTTTTTAACATTGGATTCATGCATGTATGTATCTGTTTATGCATAAAACTTGCCATGTCTTGTGGAGTTTGGTTGTTAAGAAATTTAAAATGTATTTTTATACCCTCTAATGGCTCCTTTCTTAATCGGCATACAAGCAGATTCATTACTGAAGTAGAAATGTCAATGTTAGCAGTTAAATTCTATTTGAATGTTACAAAATGCTCAAAATACACAAAAATCACACGGTACTTTAATATACACCACATTTTACATACACCAATTTAATCATTATATCACAATACCGTGCCTAATTAGCTCATAAAGAAAACAACTCTTGTTCTTTTCTTACTCTTAATTTACTAAAACTTTAGATACCTGTCACAAACTGATTTAGCCATGAGCCCTTCAATTCAGATTTTATACATGACAATGGGCAGATTGTAGAATCTCTGGAAATAGGAGCAAATAATTTGGTGCAAATCTTTTACAATTTACATTTGTCAGCAAGGATAGTGCTGGGTTGGACATTATAAGCCTTGCAGTATAGTTGAATCCATTTAGACTTCAGCAATCATGTACAAAGTTGCCATTGTTACCTGCATCAAATTTTCTTCATTTTCACGGTTAAGCTATAATGAACAATTCAGCAATATAAATCTGAAACTTTGCCAAGTTAGTTTAAAAATTGAAACAAAAAACTGCTAACATCGATGTCTTCCAATTCTCTTCCGGATCCTCAATTTCTATTATGAAATTTGAAGATGGCTGTTAGTATTTGTTTTAGTTTGAGTGTGTAGCCACTGTTGTTAAGGAGGACAATTTTGCCCCACAATTCTCTTTTAGGAGAATGTAAGTTTTGGTCTGCAAGTAGAAGTTGCTTTTTTTTATATACAAAAATCCCTTGTTTTATTGTATATGTAAATATGTATGTACATACGTACCTATATAACTTGTGTTTTACCTTGTAAAATATTGCTGTTTTTACCAGCCGTGTATGTGGAAACCAACATGGGTTGATTAGGAAGTATGGGATCATGTGCTGCAGGCAATGCTTCAGAGAAAATGCCAAAGAGATTGGCTTCGTCAAGGTAAGTAATGGGGCCATTTAAACTTATGCTATATTGATATAACTATATGTTCTTCTCATATATTCTAAATGCATGTGATAAAATATGTTATTTAAAATTGCAGTATCGTTAAGAAGCCTGCTACTAGAAGCATGGAGATGGGTCCCCGGATATATTCTCAGCAATGTTGCTTATTGGGGTTTATATTCTGTGAATCTAATCATGTTTTGCTTTTCAATTTCTGTGTGCGTTTCTTGATTTTGTATTGAACTTTATTTGCTTCTTAGAATATATGCTGTGAGAAAGTGTTGAAATTTTATATGGTTTTACATGGATTATATTATTTTTTGCTTTTGGATGCGCTTTAGTTGATCCGTTTTTCTATTAATATTTTAATTTTAAAAGTATTATATTATAACCCCATTTACAATTGTATGAACAAAGTCAAAGTGGGGTTTGTTTGAGAATTTTCATGATTGTACCAGGAAATTTTGGCTGAGAATTAGGTTTCATGGTATTTTTGGCATAAAATTTGGACTGAAAGTTAGGTGTATGTGGTATTCAGTGCACATACAGAGAGAGCATGACTATCGAGGCAAAAAATAACATAGAATCCAGGCTTGACGATGACGAATTTTAATCGGTGGAGTTCATTTTGTTTACGTTGAATTGAGAGGATTTAGTGGTGTCATGAATTGAGTCATCAAATTAGGTACACATGTGAAGCATCTTAATGATAGGTTAGAAGCATAAATAGATTATGCCCTTTTGAAGGGGATTTATTGTAATCTCTTTTTTGCCTCATTTTTCCTCCTTGTAATCTCCAGAATTTGTGAGTTCGTTTATTAGGATTTTCCTAATTTTTTGAGTTAGTACCAATGGATATCTACAAAAGGTATTTGTAAATTTTACTGGGAACTCCTGATCGCATGGCTTGATATTGCCTTTGTTTTTACTACACTTGGAACTCTTGATGAATAGTTCTAGTCGTCAATGCATGTGAGAATCTATGCTTTTACTATGCTTGGGCCATGTGCTTGAAATTATCATTGCTAACTCGATGTTGTTGAAATTATTGAAGAAATTTCTTTAGTCACCATGCTCAAGTCCATTAGGACACTCGCAACAACACATCACATAGTATTAAGTAAGTAAATGATACAAAGATGTATAGTAGTTCGGCTAAGCTTACCTATGTCCATTATGAAGTTCTCTTACTGTGTTTCTCTCCTACAATTCTAAGAAATCACAAAAGAGTAATAAGAAGTTAGCACTTAAGTTTACAATGATTCTAAATTTAAGAGCTTGCAGTGTGTAATTTGTTGGGTGAAATAATTATGAGCAATCAGATTTCAACCTCTTTGATGTTGTATGGGGGTATTTATAGCAGTTGATATGGATGATGAATGGTTCAGATTTAATAGTAAAACAGGAGGGAAACGCTCCAAGCAATCGATCTTGTCGCGTTGGTAGATGGATTACAACTATAAAGGCAACATGGATATGTGGTTGAGAAGCATGCCAGGCGTAATGCCATACCAGACGCGTGTTTTGAGCTGAATAAGGCGGCTTGCTGCAGGAGTAGGCGTGCTTTTGACAGACATGCTACAGTAGCTATTACAGTTGGCTGTACCATTTGTCGTTTTTTTTGCTTGTTCGGATGGTAAGGCAGAGGAGAAGCTTCTCGTGCCTCTGGCAAGGCCGGTCACAAACGAGAACATAAATTATGATGACGACGCTATCAAGGGTGAGGAGCCTGGGGAAGGGCAACAAGTTGACTTTGATAAGCTCAATGATGTGGTGCCGACAACTCAGTAGCAAAAATGCGACCCACAACAGTTGGTAGACATCCCGATCTCTCCTCATGGGACGTCCGTCGTCTCGTTGGATATAGAGGAGTGTTATGAGGATAGTAGTGTAGGGGACGTAGGTCCCTCCTCATAAGAAACAGGCGTTGGCATGGACGTAGGTCCCTCCTTCGAGCACATTCCACATATGGCCCTTTGTATCCCGGTTACGATGCTGTGCCTTCGGGTGAGTCTCAAATCGAGACTGATTAAACTAGTGTAGACAGTTTGAGCTCGTCATACCCGCCCCTTGTCAAAAGGCAAGCTGGGCTGGTATAAATGGTAGTGTACTTGCACTTGAACTTTCCATTTTTGTATTTTGGCTAACTCTTTTCTTTTCTGTTGTTGCAACGGCCGACAAGATAAGTTTTGATGTTTTTGACGACGTCGATGCCAACGTCCAGACTGCTCCGACTCCTGTGCCCATGGCACCCTCGACCGAGAAGGAGATCGTCATGGTGCCCAAGCCCTAAGCATGAGACCTAGCACCCAACCAATAGTCAAAGTAGGAAGAGGCTGGGGGGGTCGATAGTTGAGCTTCGTGCTCCTTTACCAAGGAGGCACCCATATATGATAAAGAGTGGTTAGATTATAAGGATATAGGGCTGTCGGTGGGGCAAGTGTCCCTAGAGATTGACAAGGCCTTGGATCATGATAACCTGGAGTAGCTGTTGAGATTTGTGATGCCCCACCTCTATACCCACGCTAGCCAAGGACACTACAAGGTAATGCCGTCAACTAGCACGGAGAATAAGGCTGTTGAGGAGCGACCATCTGTATAATTGCTTTGTGCGAGTACTGATACACCAGATAAAAATATAACTTTTCATCTCAAGAGGAATCCGACATACCGATACAAACTCAAAGCTACTACACAGTGGCTATATGGACTTCGGAAACAAATATAGAAATAAACATAACATAAATCAGTCACAGACAATTCATATCACAAAGGCAGAAATAGATATGAATATAACACATGAAAGTGTACATCAGAGTAGTGGTCAGAAAGATCCACGATAATACAAAAGAATAAGTACACAACATAGAGTCTATATCTCAAACGTGTACATCCAAAAACTACTAATCTAAGTAGTTAGCCAAAAGTCAGAATAATCCTGAAGAGAAGTCAAGCAGAAGCATCTGTAACATCTCGGTCTGACCCGAGTATTATTTATAAGAAAATAATAAACGGATCAGTCTAGCTATAAATATCAGATGATATGATATAAAGTAAAAGACATGACATGAACATGTAATAACCATCGTGGCATACTACTATAAGTATGAAATTGAAAATCAACAAGAGATTAATCAATATCACAAGAATCTTCTCCAAGATTAAAAAGAATGTCATATTCTTAATTTAATTTACCAAGCCATAAATAACGACATACATTTCAATGCCAATTTGTAAAAGTTGGTGAAGCATAAATTCCAGAAATCAACCATTAGAAATCCAGAAATCAAATAATCTGAAGCAACGACGTCGTACAGCGTAACGTCCGATGATCCAGAGACACAATAAATAGGAACAACGACGTCGTACAGCGTAACGTCCGATGTACCAAAGCACAATAAAAAGGAACAACGACGTCGTACAGCGTAACGTCCGATGAACCAACACATAAGAAAATGGAACAACGACGTCGTACAGCGTAACGTCCGATGAACCAACACATAGTAAAATGGAACAACGACGTCGTACAGCGTAACGTCCAATGAACCAAATCACGATAAAACGGAACAACGACGTCTTACAGCGTAACGTCCGATGAACCAACACATAGTAAAATGGAACAACGACGTCGTACAGCGTAACGTCCGATGAACCAAATCATGATAAAACAGAACAACGACGTCGTACAGCGTAACGTCCGATGAACCAACACATAGTAAAATGGAACAACGACGTCGTACAGCGTAACGTCCGATGAACCAAATCACGATAAAACGGAACAACGACGTCGTACAACATAACGTCCGATGAACCGAATCAAAGAGACATCGCACATTGCTAGTCTAAACCATAAAATGATCATCATCGATCATCAAGAAGTGTCGATTACACTAAGCTAGTAAATATAAGAGTTTAGCTTCATGTCCCATAACCACTTGCTTAACTCAAATATTTACGAACAGATTGTAGATCTCCACTAGAAAATTATCACAAGAGTTTCAATCGAACAAGTCCATCAATTAACCAATGAAGTAAACGCAAGTGTTTCATACCACTTGTTTTGCTAAGCCGTTTAATTATATTTTCTCATACGAATGAGGTAAAGGTTTGTATATACTAGTAGATTGGAAAACAGTTTAAGAAACGAGCTTTGTAATAAAATAGTGTTGAAATCGTTTTAATGAAGGAGTTTTGATATTTACTACTAATATAGAAAACCTTTATATTTTTAAAGTGACAAATCATAGAAATGAATGTAGAAACAATCAATCATAAAAATTCACATTCGAAGACGTGAATAAAATCCAAAGAAATCGATTCCAAATCCATCAAAATGGACGTTCTGTTGAATGTTTTTCAGATAAGATCCCCTACGGAGGGGGGTCCAGGGGGGTGGCAACCCCCTAGGTGGGGGTGCAGGGGCAAGCCCCTGCTACGGTGTTCGACTTGCCCGGTCAGGTCGCAGGGGTCCAGGGGGCAGCGCCCCGTCCAAAACGGTACGACCTAGTGAAGACAAGCGACCTAGCATGATACGGAAAAACTGGGAATTTCCAGACGTTTGAGGGGTTGGTCCAGACGTCTGGATTTAGCCTCTGGAAATATTCCAGAAAACGATCCAGACGTCTGAAACCTAGAATCAGACGTCTGAAGGCATTCAGACGTCTAGGGAAAAGTCCAGACGTCTGGATTCAGTTTCTGGGAATATCCCAGAAAACAAACCAGACGTCTGAAAACATAAATCAGACGTCTGACGTCTTTTCAGACGTCTGGAACAAAAGTTCAGACGTCTGAAATTAGTCACTGCCCTTTTTATTTTTCTACCGTATGTTATTTTTCACCAGGAGGCAAAACCAGACGTCTGGCATTGACCTCCAGACGTCTGAACACCTAATCTGGGCAGAAATTTACCTAGGCCAAGATGGCCAAAACGTTGTCGGAAGCGATCGAGCAAGCAATGACAACTAAGGATTTACGTCTAGCGACAACCCGGTCTTAAAGGCGCTTCGATACACCCCAAACAACATATCCAAACATCCGTTGAAGGATTTTCACAAGAATTGGACTTTAAACCAAGAAATTAGGATATTCGCCAATTCAATCACAAACAAAAGGAAATGTACATAAATAAGTGTTAGGAATTCACACCCAATCACAAAGATGGATATAGACAAAGATGTGAGATAAAAATCTCACCTTTAAACCCAAAACAATGAAGAAGAAGATATAGAGCAAATGGCGAGAGCAATCGCACTTCAATTCCAACTCAACAACCTTGAATCAAGGCTAAAAAGAGAAACACTTCCTAAGTTAGGTTTAGGAATTTCTGAAATTGATAAGAGAATGAGTTGGAGAAGAAGAAGGAGATGCTTACTAATGGGTTCTCTTTGATTTTGGAGCAAGAATTTGAGATTGAAAGAGGAACTAGGGTTTGGAGTTTTAATTTCCCATCTCTCCCACCATTTTTGCTTTAGAACTGAAAAGAGGAGGAAGTGAGAGTGAATGGGGAGGGATGGTTCAGTTTGGGGTATAAGGATGCCTAGTGGGCTGAACCCAAACCCAAAGTGAAAAAGGTCAAATTTTTAGCTAGCTCCAAACATATCGAAGTTTATACTCAAAAAGGTTGTAAACGGCATTTTGAACTCAATGGAAGTGGTCTCGAGTCCTAATTCGACTGTTTGCAAAAAATAGCTTTTCGGACTATAATCCGACCAACGATGAAATATTTAAATATAATATTTAAATATTCAATCGATAAATATGCGGGTTGTTACAAGATTGCTTCAGCTTTTGACTTTGGAAGTCTTAATCTCCACCCGCGAGCCCCGATCTGGAAAAAGACGACACTCCAAGGAGTTGTAACACCCTTATTTTTAGTTAAACATTATTCAGGATATTTAACTAGATAGATTAAATAGAATAATGTAAATGGTTAAGGAGATTGAGATTTGAAACTTAATAAGGTCGTGCTATACTTAATTAAGTAAGATTGTTTAAACTTAATTTATAAGAGAATATATGAGGAGGGCAAAATATGTAGATCCATCCTTTAACCTTTAAAACCCTCTTCCCCTCTTTCATTCTCACTTTTCACAAACTTAAACAATCAAAAGAAAAACACCAAGGCCGACCATAACTCAAGCTAGAGGATCGAAATCAAAGGGATTCAAGGGAAAGAAGCTTAGGGATACAAAGACCAAATCAAATCTCAACTCCAACAATTAATCTAAAGTGAATAATAAGTGTTCCATATCTATTTTTGCATTTTAAATCTGGCTATGGGTAATATCTGAATCATTTTGATAGATTTTGCCAAGAAATGATCGAATATTCATTGTTTTGATAGAATGATGAATTAAGGAATTTTTATGAAAATACTTAAATGGCTTTTACGGGTAAAACCGAAGATTTTAATCTTCAAATGCTTTGATTTTTGATATGTTGTATAAAATATTATTTTGAAGATGTGTTTTTAATTTCATAACTTTCCAAGTTATATAGATTATTTTATGAATTTCCTAAGATGGAAATAACTTAATTTCGAGTTTTAATTATTTGAAATAATTAAATATGGTTATTGGCTCCGAAATTTTTATATGGTAAAGAGAAGGGTATTCTCTAATTTCTGTGAATTTTTAGGATTTTTCCCAAGTAATCATGATTTATTATGAAATTATTTTGCTAGATAAGCATTTAAAAGGATAATTAATTAAAGGTATTAATTAATTAGTTGTTATATGTTTTGAAACTTGTAAATCAAATGCGGTAGTATTTTCTGAAAAGAAATTGAAAAGGCTTTGTTTATCCAATAGAAATTGGAAAAAAGGTTAAGATTTAGCAAAAAAACAGTTGCTTTTAATAGAAATAAATCGATTTTCTTTATAATTACGTTAATGCCATGCTGCCTATATCCTCATCGAGCCTGAAGGAATAACGCCTCCATGAATGTCGCGTCGACAAAGTGGGAAGCACAAGATAACTGCTTAAGTAGTTATGGAGTGATTCCAAGCACTTCGAAGTAGACAATGGAGGCAACCAATGAATGGCAGCATTGCTTTCTCATAATTCAACTAAGAATTTAAAAGCTTTAGTATCGACATCGACAACGTCACATGTCTTCATTGCTGTTTTAAATGATGCCACATCTCATCTCTTCGTTTGTTTTCTGCATCAAGACAATGACGCCGCCTATTATGTCTTCAAACCAAGCGGCTTAGTAGCCGAAGTAAACTAAATTTTTAAGGATTTACAATGACGTCGAGGCTCTTAATGTCACTACGCATCAAGGTCGATGACCTTATATACTTTGCTTTAATGTCGATGTCGCATCTCTTTCTTTAATGACGGGGAGACTTGTTTTATATAGACTAAAATATTTTAAAGGGGCGAAGAAGCCTAGGTTTCAAGAGGATCGATGATCCTATAACTTCAGCAGATAGCCATGTAACTTAAAAAAGTTAAAGTTTTGTTTTAATAGGTGGATAGCCTATAGTTTATGGAAGTCAGCAACGTATTCTTCGACATGAATTTATACTTAAAAGAACTTAAGCTTGGTTTACTATGGTTGAGGGTCGATGAGGTATAGTGCGGTATGGATTTCGTCTATCTTCATTAAAGGCGGAGAGCTTTATATTTTCTATTTTGCACTAATTCATCGTGGATATCAATGCTATTTTAAATTATAAACTTCGACATCATCCTTGGGGACACCAATGTGGATGAACTTCGATATTGATCTATATTAAACTGTTAAATGGCGGCAAGCCATGTGCCATATGATTTTTGATTTTAACCTTGGGGATACCGATGTCTATTTTAATTGACTTTGACATAGATCATTTGGGGATACCAATGTATGTCACTTTGAAATGTTATAACTATAAGGAGATACGTATGGGTAACATGAATTAAATTGATGCATGTTGGTAACATGAATTAAATTGAAATATGTGGGCAACATGAATTAAATTGTTAAATGATGGGTTCATAGTCATCCTAGGAAAACTATGGGATGTGCGATGGATAGTCCATATCATTTTAAGTCAAATTGAATATGTGTGATGGATAGTCCACATAACTTTAAATAATTAAACCACACGTGTTGGGTAGTCAATGTGATAGGGGATGGATAATCCAAGTAATAATTATATGTGAGATGGATAACCTACATAATTCTGAATATGTTTATATATGATATGGGTAGTCCACATAATTATAAGATGAGTAGTCATCTTAAAACAAGGCGACTAGTCAGTTTAAATCGAGACAGGTAGTCATTTGAAATTTAGATGGATAATCTAATGCATTGGGTAGTCATGACGGAAATTGTGATATGTTGCATGATTATAAATGCTATTTTCTATGTTTTAACCACTGTGGTTGCAGGAGCACAGTATATGGTTGTTATGTTTTAGTTAAGATACTAGTGAGGGAAAACCCGTTTCGTTCAACGGCGTGGTCTCAATAAATATCTATTTTAGTCTGAGATGATAGGTTATTATCCATACCAGACTGGTATCTGACTCGAAGTTTTTATTTTTCTCTTTAAACTCATTTGAGTAGATCGGGAGTAAGGGATTTCAGGTTCTAGTTAGATGAATAAGCTTCTAGAGACGTGTATGAGGCAGTCTAGCTATTAGGAGCTTTATCTATTTTCGTTATGTAGTTTGGATGTAATGGCAAAGTTGTATAATTGCCATGTATTTTACTCTAATCAACCAAGGGAGCATCTTCGTATGTCGCTCTTGGAGTATTTTGTAATAATTATAATTTCTCAGAACGTGGGTTTACGAATGGGATTATGCAATGAATATGAAATAGCATTTGAGAAATGAGATGCAAAAATTTGTTATTAAACTGTGTTTAATTTTTTTCATACTCATATGCTTTTGATTATTGATATGATTAACACATCCGCATTTTGTCGTCGAGAATTAATAACTATGGATGACTGCAGCATCCGTATAGTTAGTTTTGGGCCTCAGAATGGGGAATGTTACAAGTTGGTATCGCAGCATAGGTTTTTGATTAAAAGAAACTTAAACCTAAAGATTTTTTGAAAACATAATCCTAATAAATCAGAGAATAAGATTGGGGTATGGGATAACATTATAGTAGCATACTTGTATTTGCATATATAAATATGTATTTCATCTTTATTCTCTCCTCTCTTAGACCGTTCTTCTGTATCTTACTAAGGCTCGTATGAAGATTTATGAAAAAGAAAAATATGGAGGTAGGAAACGGAAGAGTGAATCTAGGTGGTGGAAGCACCACAACCAATGAAAATGCTCGGCCTAACACCAGGAGGAACCAGGGTTGACACGCAAATGCTAATCGAATGCAAATGTCAATGTAGGTGTTGGGACCCCACCAGTGGATATGGGGATATGTATTAGTTCTTCGTCAATCTGATGCAAGCCGGAGCAGTTGCAGGAGTAATGAGAGGAAATGTTGCTAATGTAGGTGGAGTTAATCCTGCAACGCCAGTTGGCAATAACTATGTCAAGCTAGTGACCAAAGATGCAATAAAAGCGGAGAACCGACCATTGCATTGTGAAAGGATTTTAGCTTATTTGGTTTAAATGATGAGCAGAAAAGGAGATTGGCTTCGAGATAGTTGCAAGGAGCTGCTTTGCTCTAGTGGAACGGGGTGACTGTAGGGTACTAGAAAAGGAACCGACTTGGGAAAAGTTTCGAAGGAGATTCGAAGAAAGGTTTTTTCCTGAAGTCGCTAACTTAGCCTTGCTTAGGAAGTTTATGGAGTTAGAGCAGGGGAAATGTCAGTATTGGAGTACTCTGCTAAATTTGATGAGCTATCTAGGTATGGATATGCCACTACTGACACTGTTATCAAGGGGAACGAGAAGTTTATCCGGGGGTTGATGCCGAAGATTGCTAGGGCAGCTATAACACATCTCAAAGATCCATTGAATGTAGTGGTGGATATAGCTGTCAGGAATGAAAAATGCGTTCGACCTTTGGGAAAGAGAATTCGATGGAAAACCAGAATTCTCAGAATAAAAAGAGGAAATTCTTTATGAAGAAGGTAGCTTAGAAAGGTTGGGCTGCAAAAAAGGTTAAAGTTGATATAGTTGTTACAAGTGTGACAAGAAGTGGCATTATGTTAATGAGTGTCAATTTGGTGATGGCCAGGTGGTTGTAGGGAAGTAGAATGTGAAGTGCTTTAATTGCGACCAGGTGGGGTATTATAAGAAAAAATATTCAAAAGCGGCTAATGCTAATAAAGGAAAGGTTTTTGCTTTGGAGCCATCCACATCAAGACCAACAACAACTGAGAAAGGAATGTTTGTGGTGGAAGGTACGCTTTTGATTCATAGCATACCAGTTAGGTACTGTTTGATACTGGTGCATCACATTCATTTGTATCTCAATGTTTGGTAGATAAGTTATGTTTAGAACCATCATGCCTTATTACTTCCTTAAGGATAACTAATCCAATAGGAGGGTACGCAACTCTGGGGATGAGATGTGGCCATCTAGAGTTTGAGCTGCTAGGTTATATTTTTGCCTGCGGTTTGTATGTATTTGATTTCATGGGTCTTGGGATTATTTTGAGTATGGATTGCTTGAGCAAATACGATGCTAGGATATTTTGCGAGGATATGAAAATATCATTGAGACACCCTGATAGTAGCAACCAAATAATATACTCAGTTGAAAATACGAGTCCAGAAATTTGTGATTTATTGGATGCCACAGAAGTAGAAGGCGAATTGAATCGGGTTTTAATTGCAAGGGATTTTGTAGATGTTTTTGAGCCGATTACAGAATTACCACCGAAACGAGCTATTGAGTTTCGAACAGATCTTATACCAGGAGCCGAACCCGTAAGTATACAACCTAGCATGATGACACCTACCAAGATGAAGTAGGTAAAGGTCCAAGTAATGGACTTAGAAGGAAAGGGTGTTATTAGACCAAGCAGTCCGCCCTGGGAAGCGGTAGCGGTGTTCGTGAAGAAACTGAACAGGTTGTTAAGATTGTGCATTGATTATCGTAAGTTGAACGAAAAGATGATGGAGAGTCAATATCCTTTGCCGAGGGTTGATTTATTTGATCAGTTGAATGGGGCCAAAGTATTTTCCCAGTTGTATTTGTCGACAGAGTTCCATCAATTGGGTGTGGTGGAGTACGGTATTCCTTTTGTGGCATTTTGAATAAGGTACGGTTCGTACGAGTGGTTAGTGATGTTATTTGGATTAACTAATGCATCAGCTTTATTTGTGGATTTGATGAACCAGATTTTCCGAGAGCAGTTGGATAGGTTCGTGTTGGTGTCCATTGATGATATTTTGATATGTCCTAAGGATGAAAGAGATCATGAGATTCATCTTAGAATAGTGCTTGAGACGTTGAGGCAGCATCAACTGAAAGTGAAGTTTTTGAAATGCCATTTTTGGAAGAAAGAAGTGGGGTTTCTTGGTCATGTATTTTCAGAGAAAGGCTTGTCAGTCGATCCAGCCAAGATCAAAGCGGTTAACAGTTGGAAAAGACCTAAGACGGTGACGGAGAAAAGGTGATTTCTTGCATTAGCTGGCTATTACCAAAGGTTTATCAAGGATTCTCGTGGATAGCAGCGCCTTTGACTAAGCTAACCGAAAAGAACATGAAGTTCATTTGGTCTGATAGATCTGGGGAAGCATTCCTTAAGTTAAATCATTTGTTGACCAATGCGCCTGTGTTAGTAGTTCCAAATGAGAATCGGGATCTAGTGGTATATACAGATGCATGTGGAACAGGTTGGGAGCTATATTAATGCAAAGGGATAAAGTGATTTCCTAGCTTCTTGACAGCTCATACCACATGAAGTTAAATATCCGACTCATGAATTGGGGTTGACAGCGGTGATTTGCGCATTGAAAGCATGGAGACATTACCTCTTGAGAGAATGATTCGAGTGGTATACGGATCATAAGTCTTGAAGATATTTATTCTCTCAGAAAGAGTTGAATATGAGACAACATAGGTGACTGGAATATTTTTGTAGCTCATGATTTTGGTATTGAGTATACACCAGGGAAAGGAAATAAACTTGCAGATGCACTTAGTAAGAAACATCAGAATGCAGTGTTAGTTATGTTGGCAGAATGAAGGATCTGGAGGCATTGACTACTTGTAGTGTGCAGTTAAGATCGACAGCTAGTTTTAGTCAAAGTATAGCTATGTTATCTTGGTTGGAAGTTCGACCAATGTTGATCGAACGGATTGCTTCTAAGAAGAGAGATGATCCATTCTTAGCCGAAAAGATTAGAATATTGGAAGGTGGAACCGAGATCGATGATCTAAAGGTTTTAGTCTTGACCAGAGGGGATGGTTAAGAAAGAAGGGACGGTTATGTATTTCGAATGTTGGAAACCTAAGAAGGGAAGTTCTCAGGGAGTGTCATCGATCGAAGTTTATGATTCATCCTAAGGGAACCAAGATGTATCAAGATATAAAGAGAAGTTTCTTCTGGGAAGGTGTGAAGAGGGATGTAGTTTATGGGTGAAGCAATGTGCAAATTATCAACAACTAAAAGTCGAACATCAGAATCCAAGTGCATTGCTTTAGCCTCTGGATATACCGATTTGGAAATGGGGTTCGATATCCATGGATTTTATTGACGGGTTACCAATGTCATAGGGGAAATGAAAGCATATGGGTTGTGGTAGATAGATTAACCAAGAGTGCCCATTTCATTCCCGTTCAGTCCACCAGGATGATGTCTGTATTGGCTAAGTTGTTTATGAAGAACATAATTAAACTACATGGAATTTTTAGTGGTATAGTCAGTGACAAAGATACATTGTTCACTAGTGAATTCTGGAAGAGTCTACAGGAGGTATTAGGTACCAATCTTAAGATGAGTACCGCTTATCACCCACAAATGGATGGGAAGACAGAGAGAGTCAATTATGTACTTAAAGATTTGTTGAGAGCTTATGTACTAGATTTTGTTGGGTCGTGGGAAGACCATTTGCACTTGGTTGAGTTTACCTATAATAATAGTTATCATAGTATAGGAATGGCGCCTTTTAAAGATTTATATGAAAGGCCGTGCAAATCACCAGCATGTTAGTTAGAGACCGGAGACAGATTGGTCCTCGGTCCAGATATGGTCAGAGAAGCCACAGAGAAGATTAAGTTAATCCAGGAGAGGATAAGAGAATCTCAATCTAGGCAGAAAAGTTACGCAGATAAGAGATGTAAGGATCTTGAGTTCTCAGTTGGAGATCGAGTTTTTATTAAAGTATCACTGATGAAGGGTTTGGTATGTTTTGGGAAGTCAGAGAAACTGGCACTGAGATATGTTGGACCATTTCCTATTATAGCGAAGATCGGAAAGCTCGCATACCGAGTAGAGTTATAGAGCAGTTTGACAGGAATCCATAATGTGTTTCATGTTTCTCATCTTCGGAAGTGTGTGCACGATCCTTGTGAGACAACTAGTTCGAGTTGTAGTGAGAGGTGAGAAGAAGTTAATGAACAAGACAGTCAGATTAGTGAAAATCCAATGGAGTGACAACGAGAAAGACTGTACTTGGGAGACAGAGGACAATATTAGGTATACTTATCCTAAGTTGTTATGATGGTATGTTCTATATTTGTTGTATATAGATTGTATTGCTGGTAAGATATACTAGCATTGTTTGCATGTTTGATATGCCTGTTTTGTAGTCCTTACTGAATTTCGAGGACGAAATTCTTTAAGGAAGGGATCCTATAGCACCCCTATTTTTACCTAAACATTATTTAGGACATTTAATTAGATATATTAAATAGAAGAATGTAAATGGTTAAGGAGAATGAGATTTGAAACTTAATACGGTCGTCCCATAATTAATTAAGCAAGATTTTTTAAACTTAACATATAAAAGAAAATATGAGGAGGGCAAAATAGGTAGATCCATCCTTTATCCTTTAAAACCCTCTCCTCTTCATTTCACTCCCACTTTTCACAAATTTAAACAATCGGAAGAAAAACACCAAGGCCGGCCATAACTTAAGTAGGGGATCGAAATCAAGGGGATGAAGCTTAGGGATACCAAGACCAAATCAAATCTCAATTCCAGGATACCAAGACCAAATCAAATCTCAATTCCAACAATTAATCTAAGGTGAATAATAAGTGTTCCATCTCTATTATTGCTTTTTAAATTCGGCTATGGGTAATATCTGAATCATTTTGATAGAGTTTGCCAAGGTATGGTTGAATATTCAATGTTTGGATGGAAGGATGAATCAAGGGATTTTTATAAAATTATTTAAATGGGTTTTAAGGGTAAAACCTAAGATTTTAATCTCCAAATGCTATGATTTTCTGATATGTTGTATAAAACATTATTTTGGAGATGATTTTTTAATTTCATAATTTTCCAAGTAGTATAGGTTATTTTATGAATTTCCTAAGGAAGAAATAGCTTAATTTTGTGTTTTAATTACTTAAAATAACTAAATATGGTTTTTGGCTATAAAATTTTTATATGGTAAAGAAAATGGTATTCTCTAATTTCTGTGAATTTTTGGGATTTTTTCCAAGTAATTATGATTTGTTATGAAATTATCATGCTAGATGAGCATTTAAAAGGATAATTAATTAAAGGTATTAACTAATAAGTTGTTATATGTTTTGGAACTTGTAAAAGATGTCTGGTAGTATTTTCGGAAAAGAAGTTGAAAAAGGTCTTGTTTATCCAATAGAAATTGGACAAAAGGTTAAGATTTGGTAAAAAAGTAGTTGCTTTTATTAGAAATAAATTGGTTTTCTTTATAATTACGTTAATGCCATGCTGCCTATATCCTCATCGAGCCTGAGGGAATAACACCTCCATGAATGTCAATGGCGACGAAGTGGGAAGCACAGGATAACTACTTAGGTAGTTATGGAGTGATTCCAACCACTTCGAAGTAGACAATGGCGGCAACCCATGAATGGCGGCATTGCCTTCTCGTAATTGAACTAAGAATTTAAAAGCTTTAGTGTTGACATCGATGACCTCACATGTCTACATCACTGTTTTAAATGATTCCGCATCTGATCTTTTCGTTTGTTTTCCACATCAAGATAATGACGCCACCTATTATGTCTTCAAATCAAGCGGCGTAGTAGCCGAAGTAAATTAAATTTTAAAGGATTTATAATGACGTCGAGGCTATTGATGTCATTGCCCGTCAAGGTCGACGACCTTATATACTTTGCTTTAATGCCAATGCCGCGTCTCTTTCTATAGTGACAAAGAAACTTTCTTTTATATAAACTAAAATATTTTAAAGGGGTGAAGAGGACCATGTTTCAAGAGGGCCAATGACCCTATATGCAGATAGCCATATAACTTAAAAAGGTTAAAGTCTTGTTTTAATAGATGGATAGCCTATAGTTTATGGAAGTCGGAAACATCTTCTTTGATGTGAATTTATACTTAAAAGAACTTAAGCTTGGTTTCACTAAAGGTAGAGGGTCGATGAGTTATAGTGCGGTATGGATGTCGTCTATCTTCATTAAAGGCAAAGAGTCTTATGTTTTCTATTTCAACGAAGTCATTGGGGATACCAATGCTATTTTAAATTATAAACTTTGGCACCATCATTGGGGACACCAATGTGAATGAACTTCGACATCGATCTATATTAAAATGTTAAATGGCGGCAAGCCATGTGCCATGTCATAACCTTGGGGATACCAATGTCTATTTTTATTGACTTCGACATAGATCATTTGGGGACACCAATGTATGTCACTTTGAAATGTTATAACTATAAGGAGATACATGTGCATAACATGAATTAAATTGATACATGTGAGTAACATGAATTAAATTGAAACATGTGGGTAACATGAATTAAATTGTTAAATGATGGGTACATAGTTATTCTAGGAAATATGAGATGTATAGTCCACATCATGCTGGAGATGGATAGTCTCTATGAGGATAATGAAGGGTTCATAGTCATCCTAGGGAAACTATGGGATGTGTGATGGATAGTCCATACCATTTAAAGTTAAATGGAATATGTGTGATGGATAGTCCACATAACTTTAAATAATTAAACCACTTGAGATGGGGCAGTCAATGTGGTAGGGGATGGGTAATCCAAGTAATAAATAAATGTGAGATGGATAGTCCACATAATTCTGAATGTGTTTATATGTGAGATGGGGCAGTCAATGTGGTAGGGGATGGGTAATCCAAGTAATAAATAAATGTGAGATGGATAGTCCACATAATTCTGAATGTGTTTATATGTGAGATAGGTAGTCCACATAATTATAAGACGGGTAGTCAGATTAGAGTAAGATGGGTAGTCAGTTTAAATTTAGATGGGTAGTCATTTGAAATTTAGATGGATAATCTAATGAATTAGGATGGGTAATCCAATATATGTTGCATGATTATAAATGCTATTTTCTATGTTATAACCATTGTGGTTGCAGGAGCATAATATATGGCTGTTATATTTTAATTTAGATACCAGTGAGGGGAAAACATGTTCTGCTCAACTGCGTGGTCTCACTAGATATCTATTTTGGCTCGTAATGGTAGGTTATTATTCACACCAGACTGTTATTTGACCCAAAATTTTTATTTTCCCCCTTAAACTCTCAGGTACTCATTTGAGTAGGTCAGAAGTAAGGGATTTCAGGTTCCAGTTAGACGAATAAGCTTCCAGAGACGTGTAGGAGGCAATCTAGCTATTGAAGCTTTATCCATTTCTGCTATGTAGTTTAGTTTTGTCTGTTTGGAAGTAATAGCAAAGTTGTATAACTGCCAAGTATTTGACTCTAATCATCCAAGAGGGCATCTTCATATGTCACTCTTAGAGTATTTTGTAATAATTATAGTTTCTTAGAACGTGGGTTTACGAATGATATTATGTAATGAATATAAAATATCATTTGTGAAATGAGATGTGAAAAATTGTTATTGAACTGTGTTGAATTTTTTTCATATTCATGTGCTTCTGATTAATGATATGATTAACATAGCTGCATTTTGTCACCGCGAATTAATAACTATGGATGATTGCAGCATCCGTAGCAGTTAGGTTTGGGCCTCATAATGTGGGATGTTACAGGATACACGAGATGCCCTTCTCGTAAGCCTTTAAACTTTAATTTTCTTGCTTGTACTATAGAATTTCTTCTAATACTAATGACTTTTTTATAGGCTACCCAATGCAGCGTCCATGTGCGGGACGACTTTTCAGAACTTGAGGAGGAGACTTAGAAAAACACATAGGTTCGAAAAGTGCTCAAGATGAGTTGGCAACGACCAATGAGGCAGTTAGGGTAGCCAGGAGGACATTGATGGAGGCGGCCAAGGCACAGAACTAGGCACAGAAGGTGGTGGAGGGTCTTAGGGGGAACCTGGAGAAGGTCGAGGAAGAGGCCGAACATCTCTGAACAGACATGGCCTAACTTACAACCGGGTGTCTGTCTACCGCTGGAGGCAGCTCGGGTGACGGAGGAGAAGCCATGGAAGAACTGGCTAACGAACATGGTGAAGGCCTTGTTTAGGGAAAATTATTGCCTACAGACCTCTATCGGTAACTTTAAGGCTGAGATCCTCGATGAAAACCGGGTTTGAGGTAGCCATTAGGATAGAGGCAGCAGGGATGGTCGTGCCAGCCACTTTAACAAGGAAGTAGATTGATTCCTTTACCCGACTGGCCAGCAACCCAGCTTTGTAAATATTTTCCATTTCTTTTGTCTTAAGTCCAATGGGGCAGGCCTTCTGCCCTATATTTTTGGATGAAATGAAACATATTTCTTTTGCTATGTGAACTTTGCTTTTTTTCTTATCTGTTCTGGTTGTCTGTACATAGCTTGTAGGGTAACATATTTTGAGTAGTCACTATAGTCCTTGTGTATCTGCACTTAAACATTTTCAAAAGATAGATAGAATATCAGTGTATGGTAAGTGGTGGGCGGTGAGTGCAGCTTGTTCATGCAAACCGCATGTTGAATTGGCTAAGTAAACTTATCTTAGATGATAGGCTAAGCCGGCAAATGGACTCGAATGCAAGCATTGTTTGTGTAACCCATTCGATATCAAATGCCAAGGTGTGCATATGATAGTCATCACTTTATGCCCTTTTGTTATCAGGTGGTCTCGGCACGAACCTGAGTGCTGAGTGGCACAAGGGTTCTCCCAGGTGACACGCGACATAAATGAGTGGCAAGCAGTACCGACATGAACCTGAGCACTGAGTGGCTCGAGGGTGCTCATGGGTGACACACACTGGTTGATATTGAGCCCGACTTATTGTTATGGAAGTGCACTATGGATGCCGGACTTCGACGTCATTTGAGGTAACGGCGCCAGCCTCTATAATAGTGCTCCATCCCACAAGAGGGATGATCAACATCACGAGCGAGGGAATTGGAATCGTTGCAGTCATGCCATCCAATCCCCGATCCACCCTAACATGAAGGGAGATACGTATCAACCAAACTCATAGCGGAGGGGTCGGTTTGGCAGTCTCATAACAATGAAGTGAATGCAAGGTGATTTACCCTCGTTAGATAGCCTGGCATTCCCCTAACAAGGAAGCGAATGCACAGTAATTCACCCTCCTTGGATAGCTAACCGGAAAGAAGGGGAGTGAGGCTCGTGCTATCCTTCGAGGCAAAAGGTCGATAGTCTTGGTAATGTGCATAATAACTCATCCTTGTTGGATAGCCTCTTGAGGCAGCAGTTTCTAAACAAGGAAGTGAATGCATGGTAACTCACCCTTATTGGATAATCAGCAGTCAAAGAGTGGAGCATGGCTTGCACGGTCCTTGATGGCAGAGGTCGGTAGTCCCCAAGCAAGGAAGAAAGCGCATAATAACTCCCTCTTACTGGATGGCCTTGGTGATTGTGTTGAACAAGTTGGCTCCGAAGTCTTCGTTGTATTCTTCACAAACGATGTATTACATAGCTCTATGATTGCGGCTAGCTTCCATAAATGATAGGAATGGAGATATGTGGTGTTCCAAGTGCGGGGAATATGGGTTCCTTCTGGATGAGAGAGTAGGTAAGTGCTATTTGTCTAGGCGGAGTTGATAACATACGCCACTCCTAGTTCGGGCCAAACACTCCTTTAGTTGGGTTCTTTGTGTTTGCAAACCCCCGGCACAAAACTAGATCATTGACAATGAATTGCCAAAGCTTTACCCTTGAGATGTAGTGCCTGTCTATCTTCCTCTTGCAGGCTTTAGTGTGGAATTCAGCTTCAACTCTTCTTTCTTCTACGGTGCTGAGCACGAGTTTAAGTAGCTCGTCGTTTTGCTCAGGCTACTAGGTAAGACATCAGGGTGAGAAGACGTCCCTTTAGCTTTTGCGAGGTGCTTATTGAGTGTTGATTTGATGGTTTTGTTAATGGTCTCTATAACAAATAGCCCTAGTAAAACTAGAAAAATAACGATCGATTTTCCTAATACCACAAAAGACAGCCCGTTGGGAAAAATAAAAGAAGAAGAAGAAATAAAACACTATGCCAAGGAATAATGATATAGTCTCACAGCGGAATGATAACATATAATATACTGAATATACATGAACAAAATAGAATGACTAATATATAAGAAACTGCATTGGCGGAAGTAACCGATAAATAAATATCAATACAAAAGTCAGAATAAAATATCTGATAAAACAAGTCTTATATACAAATAACATATCTTCATGTACTACTACAACATCAAGTATATATCCAAATTATCGTCTTTGCCTTCAAAGCTCCAGTTGCGCACTCCGATGGCATATTCCCTAAGAACTGGACTCTCAAACTAATCAATCGAGTACTTGAGAGTTGTCCTGACATAAATAGACAGAGACAAAACGTGGGTCAAACATAAATCCTTGTGTGAGCAGAATTATCTCAAAATACTGTATATTAAAACTATATACATATATCAAATAGGAAGCTACTAAGGAACATCTGGTCCTTCCCACAAACCCGGCTCAGAAAACAAGAAAAGTTAACCCATCACAAATGTAGGGAATTATACCATAACCTCTTCTTCTCTTGTAATCAATGAATCAGTACAACCAATATAGTATAACCAATACGTAATAGAATACCATGATAAGGTAATCTAATATAAAAATGTAGATACAATCTAAGTATCATGATGTAAACATATCGTAGAATACATAACAATAATATCAACCAACTAACGTAACACACACAATATAACGATAAGTGATAGACAAAGAATATAAACTGATACTCATTATTGCTAATGAGTAGAGTTTGTGGTAGACTTGTGCCAAAGATAAATAGAGTCAGTACTGATTTGTACCATACCGTGCAGTTAAAGCCTCGTTAAAGCTTCACAAAATCCCCGCTATAGCACGTAATTCTCTTCGATCGCTACGCTTTTCAATATAGCGCTATTAAATAGTAGATCCGGTTTAAGCCCCGCTATTTTCCGCTATTTCTGCGAAATCAAAACTTTTTAACATCCACTTAGCAACAATAAACTAAAAGGGTTGATTTGACATTTCTCTTTTGAACCAAATCAAAAAAGTTGGGGTAAAGACGTAACTTTAAGGCATACATAGAGAATGACAGGCATAAACCCATATAATATGCCATTGGGACCAAAAAGGAACACTTATGACATATAGATATATTTATACATCAAATGTATTATCATGTATTCAAATATGTCTATCACAAACAAAGACTGATATCTCATCATCATTTATTAACAAACTTGCATAATGTCTCCATAGTAGAGAATGACAGGTGTAAACCCATATAATATGCCATTGGGACCACAAAGGAACACTTATGACATATAGATATATTTATATATTAAATGTAATATCATGTATTCAAATATGTCTATGACAAACAAAGACTGATATCTCGTCATCATTTATTAATACAGATGGCCTCTACTATAAGACCAAATAATAGACGTGGCCACTAATATAAGGCCAATATAATTCATCAAAACAGATATACCCCAAGGTCTAAGCCAAGAGGTATGGACTTACCCCGTTCGAACATACACGCTCGTTGGACATGATTGTGGCTAATCACCATACCGATCCCATACCCGATCGTTGTTGATACCATAGGAATCACTTAACATTCGCATCTGAATCTAGAGCTTCGCCTTGCAATCTGCCTCACCGAGTAGCCCATTCCTCGAAGTTGTGTCAAAGCTCTGCACGAACCCGTACATGAAACAGGGGAAAACCCCCATTAATTATGCATGCTCTAGGTTTTACTGGTTAGGTTGGTGCACCACCGGTGCACCGATTCTAAGTCACCGATGGACCGACAGGTAGTAAAGCCTTGCCATAGATCGTCGATTCGAGCTCCTTATTCTCTGTTGCTTTGCCCGATGAATTGCCTAACTCCCCTAGCCTCCCTTTTCCACATCGAACTCTATTGGAGTCCATTAATTGATCTTTTGGAAGTGATTTATTAAGTATTTTAAAACCAATAAGAAAAATCACTCTTTTTCGTATAGAGTTCCGCGAGACAATTCTAGCGACCCGGCCTCCTCCAATACGCCAAATTGAACTCAACCGGCCATCTCACCTCACGTGATACTCACATGTGTATCGATGCACCCACTGGTGCATGCATATGGATGCATGTATATGCATACACATAAAGACTTCACAAATCACGTTTCAAGCTTCATCGGATTGATTACCCGACCCGGTGTCCTCTCATGCAACTTTGCGCACACGATATTCACTATGGCTACATGAGATTGCTCGTAACATGTTCATACACATATAACCAATCACAAAAATATATTCATTCATTCACACATACACAACCATTATTAATAATTCTAATTACGATACAAGAATTATATTTATTATTATATAATTTCAAGTACACGTATGCCTATACTTACCATTATATGTATACATATAAATATATTTAATTAACAATTTGACTATTTGATAATAAAATCTTACGTTTATTTATCTAATCCTTTCTATAAATGTCAAATATCATTTTCTACTATTTTATAAAATCATTCCGTTATTTCGTAAAATACTAGCCTAGCTTATAAACCATTTTAAGCCTTTTTAATACTTAATTTCTTCATTAAAATTAAGTATTCATCTTATTATTATTTTATAAAATAATTCCTTCCTACAATTATATAAATCTCATACTTTTATAAACATATTTTTTGTATTATTTTATAAAAGTCACATTTCATTTTATAAAATATCATTTATACTACTTTATAAAATCTCCTTTTATTTTATAAAAAATATATATTTATTACTATTTTATAAATTCTCATTCTATTTTATAAAATATATCTTTACTACTAATTTATTAAATCTCGTTATATTTTATAAAATGTTTTTCACTTATAAAATTATTTCTTTACTTAAGTAATATTTATATGTACTAACTAAGCTTCGTTAAGCCTCCAATCACTTTAATAATAAGTGTAGAGCTCATAACTTGCTTAATTAACTTACTGGTTTCATTTTATAAAATACTCCATTATTTTATAAAATGATCCCTTCTCTTAATTAATATTTATAAATATTAATTAAGCTTTATTAGGCCTCTAATCACTTTAATAATACGTATAGAGCTCCTAACTCATTTAACTAGCTTACCAGCTTCTCTTAAATCAATTCATATGGTCTAATTAATGTTTTCTAATGACATATACACCATTGTACTACTTACTTAATCATAAATCAAATCATAACATCACCCATAATCATCCAATTAAACCTAAATCAAATTTCAAGCTTACTCAATTTTATAAAACTAACAAGTGAGGTCTCAAACAAATAATATAATGATATAATAATCCATTTATAACATAAATATAAGCCTAAATCATCATATACATTTTCTAAATCATATCATATGACTTCATAATCATTACTAAACAAATATAGGAAGTATAACATGTAAATAAGTTAGGAAAATCATCCCACTCACTCTTCTTCTCCAAACCACGCTCAAAATCACAAAAAACCAAATCCAAGCTTCTTTAAACTTGAGATCTTCATCCGAACTCCACTTCAAGCTAATTCCTTATTGATTTTTGTAAGGAATTGGATGAAAAGAATTATGGTGATTTTTAGTTTGAATTTAGGAATTTATTTGAATGAGTTTAGGGCTTGGAGATTAAGAGGGGATTAAGGAGTAATTATGAAAAGATTAGGAGAGGAAAAGGAGAAGTAACCTGAAAAATGAAGTGAAAATATGAAGAGGTTAGCCACTTTTAGGCTAGCCAATGGGCCTTAACCCAATTCATTTCTTCCTCTCAAAATCACTATTCACTCCAAAAACCCATCGAATCCAAACATAGCCAAGATTATACTCATTTTTCTTGTGTGGGAAAAGCAGTCTCAACTATAGATGTCTCAAGACCTAATTCATTCGTCTCTAAAAAATCAAGTATAATGGACGTTCTATTTATTAATGATTAAATATTTAAGTTAATCATTTAAATAGTCAATTGTTAAAATTACAGGTTGTTACAGTCTCAATTTGTTCATTTGCTTGAGGATGGGCAACAAAAGAGAAGCATTTTGTAATCCGTTCCTCATGCAGAAATCCTGAAAGGGCCAGTTCTCGAGCCAGGTTTTGTTGTCGGTGTTTTTGATGATCTTCTTTAACATGCCAAAGTGGAAGGCGACGTTTTTAATGATGAAATTAAATATTTTGGTGGTGGTAACCCTAGTGAGGGGCTTAGTCTCCACCCATTTAGTGAAGTAGTCGATGATGACTATGGCATGATTGTACCCTCCCTTGACATTTGGTATCTTTCCTATCAAGTTAATTCCCCATGTGTCAAACAAACATGTAGAAAGCATAGGGTTAAGGTTAAGTAAGGCTCTGGGGATCTTGGCGAACCGCTGACACTGGTCGAACTTCTTGATGTAGTCTATTGAATCTTTGATCATTATAGGCCAGTAGTAGCCTTGTTGGGCAGCCTTTCGTGCTAAGCTTTACCCCCGGCATGATCACCACAAAACTCTTCATCCTTCTCTTCTAGGATCTAGCCGGCTTCATCTTTAGACATGCACCACCAAATGCTATGGAGTACCCCCGTTTATAGAGGTTTCCATCTATGATCATGTAATGGGGAGCCTAGTAGAGTATCTTCTTAGCTTATTTGTGGTTAGTAGGAAGTTCTTCACCTATTAAGTACTTGAGTAAGGGCGCCATCTAGTTGTCTATGTATGGCATGTCGATCTCCATTGATGTTGCCCCTAGCTTATAGTAAGGGATGCCTCAAATCTCCAAAGCGAGTTAACGAGTGACTTCTTCTAGGCTACTAGCTACATTGGCCAGTTGATCGACCTTGGCGTTCTACTCCCTAGGTATTCGCTCTAGCTTGAACTCAAATGTCTTTCTCTTGAATTGGAAGCGCTCGTCGATAGGATTAACAAGTAACGAATCATTGAATATATGGATGGAATCCACATGCAACTCCTTGAGGCTGGTTAGGATAACATCGTATTCGACTTCATTATTGATCGCCTTGAAAGTGAGGTAGACCGCAAAACAAAGTTCACTTCCTTCGAGAGTGATAAGGACCATTCCAGCCCCTTTCCCTTCTCATTTGACGCTACATCCACATATAGGTGCTAGACTTGTTGACAGGTGATGGTCTCTTCTTCATCATTGTCCAGGCTTGAGCACTCAAAAATGAAATCTACATGCCCGACCTTTGGTAGAAGTGCGAGGCAGGAATGAGATGTGATGTTTCCTAAGCTCGACGGACCACTTTAATAGCCGGGCTATTGTGTCGGTTCGGTTAAGGATTCGCTTCAATGGCGATTGGTCAGGACCTTGATGGGGAGCTTGAATATACAGCCGGAGTTTCCTGGTCGCTATAGGTAAGAAGAAAGCAAGATTCTCCAATCTCATGCATCTCGCTTCTTAGCCTGACAACCTCTTGCTGACTTAGTAGATCGACTGTTGGATCTTCTCATCTTCTCTGATTAAGGCGATGTTGATTGCTTAGTCAATAACCGCCAGATATAGGTACAAGTCCTCCCAGTCGACGAGCTTGGATAGTACCAAAGGATTAGCTAAGTGCTTCTTTAGCTCCTCAAATTCCTTAGTGCGTTCATCGTTCTAAGAAAACGATTTTGCCTTCTTAATGAGGTTGAAGAAGGGAGACACCAGTCGGTTTACTTTGACATGAACTGGCTCAATCCTGCAACCATCTCCCTCAAGCTTTATACTTGTTTTATGGTTCTGGGACTTGCATATCTTTATGGGTTGGATTTTGTCAGGGTAAGATTTAATTCCATTTGCGCTCACAACATAGCCAATGAATTTATTAAATCAGAGAGCGAATAAGCATTTCTTTGGGTTCAGCTTAATGTCATACTGGCATAGTATGCTAATAGTCCTGGCCAGGCTTTGTATATGACACACAATCTTCTCTGACTTTACTAGCATGTCATCCACTTACATTTCCATAGACCGACTAATATGTTCTGAAAACATACAGTTGACGAGGCGTTGATATGCAGCACCTACGTTTCATAGTTAAAATGGCATGGCACAATAGTAATATAGGCCGACATTTGTGATGAAGGAAGTATGACTTTGGTTTGGGCCATGCATAGCAGTTTGATTATATGTAGAACAATCATCTATGAAAGTCAGGAGCTTATAGCCACTGGTCGCATTTACTAGTTGATCAATGCAAGGCAACGGAAAGCTGTCTTTAAAGCAGGCTTTGTTGAGGTCGGAGAAGTCAATGCAAGTTCTCCAAGACCCATTTTGCATCCTGACCAGCACTGGGTTAGCTACCCAGGTTGGATACTCTACCACCCAAATGAAGCCATTGGCTAATAGTTTTTCTACCTCTTCTTTAAGGGCTCGGTATATTTTGGGGTTGACTGACCGATGCTTTTGACGGATGGAGGTGGCTTTAGGATCAATGTTGAGTGCATGACAAATTATATTGGGATGAATGACAGTCATATCAGCGTGTTCCTATGTAACAACCCACCTTTCACTATCCCTTTTGATCCTATGTCTCAATGGATGCTTAAAACCCCGGGCTAGTAAATGGAAGATCGTTAGGGTAAATTAACGTACAGCTGTGCACAAAGCTATCTATTTTCATCTACACTTTCAGTACGCATAGGGGAAGGTAATAAAATATAATAGGCATATAACATAAACATCTGAAGTCGTCCATAACCTCATAAATCATTACAGTTGTCCATAAAAACAATACTTCATATTATATAGTTCCATTAAACACAATTACCAAATAATCAGATAACTCGTAAATAAATGGTTTAATTCACCATCAACCGCCTACTTTCCCTTCACTTCACATACGGCCTCTCCTAATCTTGTCAACCTATTATATAGAAATAATAAAGAAATATAAAGAGGGTTAGACATAATCCTGGTGAGCATATATCTTTAAATACATGATACTAACATGCTAATAAAAGATCTTTACAAACTATCCCTATTGTGTCAGTTTAAGGAATAAGTTCACAATATTCTTTTAGTCTATTTACTGTAGCATTTCAAAGGTATCATTTTAGTAACTAAGGTCACTGTCTAAACATCAAGGAAAATTATTATTATTGTGTGCCCCATTTTAACATAAATTATCACTTCATGTCTCATTTCAACACAAATTGTCGTTATGGTGTGTCTTATTTCAACATAGATTACCATTACCGCGTACCTCATCTCAACACAAACTACTGCTGTGATGACCGTCCTACACCACTAGCACCTAATATAACTATGTAGTACACTGCTACAATGCCAGGCCGATGTAGAACGATTGCCAAGGGTTGAAAAGAAATAAAAAATCGCAGAACCTATCATATATTTGTAATCATGGAATAAAATATAATATACATCATAGATATAAAACAAGAGAGACAGTAATAACTAAATGAACCAAATATCAGAGCACAGAGCCACAGAGTTATACAACATAGTAATAGAGTTTGGGGTATTAAACTCAATTAGGCTATCTCATAATAGTAAAACAAACATTGTCTAGGCTCCACAGTGTTGCACAATGGAATGAACATAATATCCATATATATTACAAGAAAGCTCCATCCATCCTATCCTCTTCATACTACTGCGTCTCACCTAGACTTATTATCGAGTCTCCTCATTTAAGAGTACCCAAGATAATAAGAAAGAAAGCATAAAACCTCGAGTTAGATAACAGTCTGGTGTGAGCGATAAATGAACCTCAAAATACTATACAAGTTGATATAGTAAGGAACAAGAGTACACGAACCATACCTGATCGGTCCCTGCAACCAAAGAGTTAGCACGTAATGAACATAATATACTACTCTACGAACATCATAAATGTGTATTACAAACTAAGTACAATGACGGGTGTCCAAGTATCCCTATCCACAATACCTATTTCAATTGATATATCTAGAGTTGTAGACTACGGGAGAAAACAATTAAAGCAAATATAACATCCATCAAACAATTCTCACCATTACTCATTGTGCTCTAGATACGTATGACCTTTCACCTATCAGGGATTAATGGAAATCCTAATTTTTAGGGTACTCGTCTTTAGCCTAAAGCTAGCACCAGACCCAGTCCACCAGTCCATGGTATATAGGTCCATTCCATCGACTGAGGTAACCAAACAGAGTACTTATGGATGCAGTCACAATACCCCTGCTTTCTAGTACATAAGAAAACATCCTGAGTATCAACGATCCCTTAGCACGTGCATCCGAGCCCTTTCCTTGCTCCATATAGTTTCCATAATTCTTAAGAAACCATTCCACATTCCTTTCCATGATAGGACCATTCAACATCTTATCCACAGGTCATCCTTCATAGAACCCCCTTTTCTGGAGAAGTATTCTAATGACTCCTATCGATATCGAGCTGCCACCATCGAAACCTAACTCCATTCACCATCGAGTTACCATCACCGAAGTTCTGAAGCTATCATCATGCTGCTACATCTCCATTAGACCTTAAGAGAACAAACAAACACTTCCAGCATGACCTACAGAGCCTCTACACTTCCCCCTAGACATCCCATCCACTCCGCTCCTCATAATTCTTGTCGGTACTGACCAGTAGGGCTCGATACCGAGACGATTCTTCACTCATACTTAGCACATTTTTGGCTAAGTAATTCCCCTGCTCCATTGCCTCGAACTCCCAAGTCCAAAGCACTCTCCTGCTATCATAAAACTGGTCGATACCACGTAGAAGTGCTCGGTATTGAGTTCTATACTTAGCCAATTTTTGGCCCTCATCCCCTAAAATTTCTTCCTTTCTTTGCCCTAAAACATTCCTTGAAGTTCTGGTTCCTCTAACCTGAAGTACAATCCAAACCATCTCCTACCGAGCTAATTCCCACCAACCCCAATTCTAACCTTCGTGAGAAGAATCCGTTAGTCCAAATTTGGTGCGACTTGAACCATGGGCTTCTCCTATGCTCCAAAGCCCCTCCTTCAAGTTTCATCCAATTCCGAGTTAATTTGACTTCGTTTTTCTTGTTTTATCGTCTAATTTCTAAGTAACTAAAAGTGCTAGCAAACCATTCAAAGCACAATACACACATAAGAAATATCATCTATACACATCCATACACACATGCAATTCATCAAAACATGAAAATCATACAAACCCTATCTTAGATCTAACTTTTAAACTAGCATGCCAATATGATAGAAAGGGTTTGCAAAACTACTTAAAACAATTTAAAAACCTTTAAATTTCAGCCATAAACTTGTATAAAAGTGTAATTAAAGTTAAAAAACGTTTTAGGATCCAAATCATGTTATAAACATGCATAAGACAGTGAGAGGTCAAGAACCATTCACTAATAACCCAAATTACTACTTTGAATCCCTAGATCTAATGTGAACGGCAAAGATCTAAATCCCAATGCAAGAAAAATGATGGATCTAAAGTCTCATTTCGTCTAATGATGATTTAGCTAAGATTAGTAGGGAAAATAGATGGTTATTTGAAGATATTAGAGCTAATTAAAGCTTAGAACTATTTCGGAAAGATCTATCAGTCCCTCTTAGGCTCCAATCTTGAAACTGGTTTAATGGGCCTAAGTGTGGGTTAGTCTATTTACCCAACAATGCAGGCTAGTAGGAGCCAAAACTTAAAACATCCAAAAATTTCAAAAGGTAAGTCCATTTTACTATTATGACCACTCCATGGAACAGAAAACTATCATCTTGAAACAATGAAAGTGGTTTGAGACATAACACGACATCTATCAAAAGTTATGGTCCATAAAAGATTTTTAGGGTCAAAATGGTCATATAGAAATTCGAAAAAATTCACAGATGTGAAAACTGTCCCTATGAGTCATTCCTTAAAATTTTAGATTCATACAACCTCATATGAATAAAATAAAAATATTTTACGATCCTCCAACATGTAAATTACGGGTCATTATACTCGCATTCCCTTTAGGAATTTCACCCTATATGCAGCCATTAAACATACCAAACAAGCAACCATGCAATAAAAAGTATGGATAAACCTATCCTAACATGCGAGATACTAAACTATCCTATATGATATCAAATGTGAAAGTAAATACAATACACAATAGGCTTTACCATGCAAAAAGCTCAGGATATGCATCCCTCACGCTCTCCTCGGCTTCCCATGTGCAATCGTCTTCACTTTCCCCTCATTGAACATTTCTAGCTTCACTGTCTTCCTCCTAAGCTATTTCATATCACATCCGACAATATGAACCAGCCTAGAAGGTCTTGAAGCTTTTGGATCAATTTCGATATCATCAAGTTAATCCGGTGCAATCATCATATTTGAGTCGTGCAAAACTTCTGCAGATGAGAGACATGGAAGACGTTGTGCACACCTGCCATCTTCCAAGATAAGTCAACAATATATGGTCGATTTCCAATCCTCTCTACTATCAAAAAGGACCTATGAATCTCAACGCCAACTTCCCTTTACTACTGAATCTAATAACATTCTTCAATGGAGAATCACGAACACCGTATTGTCGACAGAGAACTCCAAATCTCTATGTCTCTTACCATCATAACTCTTCTGCCTATCTTAAGAAGCTTAATTCCTCATCGAATGATCTCAATCTTCTCCGAGGTTTCTCTGATCATATTTGACTCAAATATCATTTTTTCGCCTGCTTCCCACCATAGTGAAGGAGTGTTACACAATCGTCTATACAGTGCTTCGTACGGTGCCATACCGATAGCAGAGCGATAAATATTGTTGTATGTGAACTCTACCAAATGCAAGTGATCGTCCATCGAGTCTTCGAAATTGAGTACGCAAGCTCGTAAGAGATCCTCCAATTTACGGTTCACCCTCTCGGTCTGTCGATCAGTTTGTGGGTGATAAGTTGTTCCGAGATGTATCTCCATACCCATGCCTCTTGTAGCTCTTCCAAAATCACTAGTGAATAATGGGTCTCGGTCACTCATAATGCTCTTCGGCATACCATGGAAGTACAACTCGACCAATTTGGATGTCGTTCTATTAGACTTGACGGGTATGAATTGGTCACTTTTCGTCTATCTATCGACTATAACCCAAATGCTATCATACACTCCTCTGGTCCTTAGTAATCCATCAATAAAATTCATTGATATATGTTCCCATTTCCACTTGGTTTCTTCTGCTCTGCCTTCACTAACTGGCAGTTCATACACTTTGAGATGAATGTCTCAACATCCTTCTTCATCCCTTCCCAATAATAGGTTCGCTTCATGTCACGGTACATCTTATTACCATCGGGATGTATGAGCAACCTAGAATGGTGGCACTCTCATAGCACCTCATCTCGCAATCCGTCAACATCGGGAATAAACATTTTCTTATCCTTACGAAGCCAACTAGCTCAATCGAGTCCATACTACTTCATATCTTCAAACTTTACTACTCATTCTATCTTCATCATAATCTTTGCTAATCTAGCATCTCGCCTTTGACTAGTACCGATCCACTCAATCAAAGTAGGTCTAATCACCAGGCTCGCCAACATCTCTGGCTCTAACCAGCAATGAGGCCTGAAGTCATAGCCAATAATATACTCCAACTTCTTCCACACCAGGAATATCACTCTCAAACTAGGTGTATCGGAAATGTCAAAGTCATAAGAGGTCAAGAATTCCAACCGTCGCTGCTGGCGAAGCTTGAGATCCTTCTAGGAGAAAAGGCACTTCAAGGATTTATGGTTTGTAAACAGGTCAAACCTTTCTCCTAATAGATAATGCCTCCAAATTTTCAAAGCAAACACTATCGCCGCCAATTTCAAATCGCGAGTTGGATACGTTTTCTCGTGTGGTTTTAGTTGTCGACTAGCATAGGCCACAACCTTTCCCCCTACAGCAACACTGCACAAAGTCCAGTACCATAGATATCTGCATATACTATCAGCTCCTCATTCCCGCTTAGAATGGTCAATACTGGTGCACTTGTTAACCTCTCTTTTAGACTTACAAATGCATGCTAGCACTTCACGTCCCAAACAAAAGCCTGATTCTTCTTCATCAAATTGGTTAATGGTGCTGCTACATCTGAGAAGTCTTTGATAAAATGTCTGTAGTATCCCACCAATCCTAGGATGCTTCTCACATCAGTAGCGTTCTTAGGTTGGTTCCAATCCTAAACTACTGCCACCTTGGCAGAATCTACTATAATGCCCTACGTAGAGACGACATAACCCAAAAATATCACTTTCTTCCTCTAGAAGTGACTGATATGCACGTAAATATGCATATATTTACATCCATATTTTATCTCTTTTTATTCAAATAAATATCATATTTGGGCATTTTTACTTGTTAAAACCAAAATTCAATTATTTCCAAACTGTCATATTTTCATCTTCATTCAGGGGCAAAATGGTCATTTTTGTGCATGTGTCACTTTAAGAATTTTTACTTGGACAATTTTTATGATTTTTATAGGATCTTTTGATGCATATGGAAGTGGGATTCATGATGATATATGCATGCACAAGGAAATACAAAGGAATGAAGAGGAAATAATTCAAGTTCATGATCATGGAGGACCCCACCCACTTACCTAAATGTACAATTAGGAGCTAATGGACAACTAAGTGGAGGTTAAAGCTTCATGCACATCAAATGATGGATTAATTAGTGGCTAATGGTTACTTGGTGGCCACACTTTCTAAAGGGTATTTTGGGAAGCTCCCTAAAAATGGAATTAGGGTTTTATGCATGTATAAATAACCCTCTTATGTACATGAATCTATCTTCTACTCTTTGACATTAGTTAGGAAATTAAAAGAGCAAGTTGTAATGACAATGTTTCATGAAATAAAAATGGCTTCCAAGCCTCTTCCTCTTTTCTTTTCTACATGATTTTCTTTGCTTTTATGTTAATGTTTATTTCTATGCTCTCTTTCTTTTAATGTTCATAGCTTAGAATTACATTTATGCAAGTGGTGTAGTTTTAATTTTTATGCAATAGTTAGTAGCTAATCTCTCTTTCTTCATTGCTTAGTTTTAATTCCTTTACTTTTTAATGTTGAAATTTACAAGTGTTGATTTGATAACACAAATGAGTAACTAAACCCCTTCAATTTAGGGGTGATGAAGCTCTCTAACTATATGTAATTTCAACATTCTTATGATTTATGATCTCTTTTTGTTTATGATTCATAAGAGTGAATTTTGATGCAAGTTTATACAAGTGGGTTTGATAGCTTATGTTGCTTTTGCAAATGAGCTATTATTATTCAACATAAACACAATTTGCATCATCATTTGCTAATCCATTTTTGATTTTGAAATGGAAGTAAAAATGAAATTTGATGATCTATATTACTAATTACAATAGTAAATAGATCATACTTAAAATAGCTTTTGCTTTGGCTTCATTTTCATGAGAATAATAAGTGGTATAATTGTTGTATTATAGTTTGATGGTTCGAGTTATGTTAATTAATAACATAAACAAACCATACTTATGATAAATGCAATGATTTTTTCACTTAATATCAAAGTTGGAGATCTTAAATTTTTTGTTTGTTGATTTACAAAAATATGAGAGTGGATTTGCCTTTAAATTGTTCTCTAGTCTAATAGTTTTTAAATCACTCTTTAATTCTAGCTTTAGCTTCTTTTTTTGTAGTTAACAATTTCATCTCACTTTGGTCTAATTTGATTGAATTGAAAATTTTAAAATTCTAACAATTCCCTGCGGATCGACCCGTACTCGCCACGTACTAACTATTGTACGCCGTGCGCTTGCGGTATTTTAGTTTGAAATTTTCGGCAAATTTCTAAACTGATAATCTTGTCGATTAAACAAGTTTTTGGCGCCATTGCCGGGGAATTTGTTTTGATTTTGATTTTCTATTCTTCGAATTATTTTTGTTTGATTTTTGTGTGTTTTTATTTTGTGTGTTTGTTTGCATTTAAAAAAAAATTATTTGTGTGAATTTTGATTTCCTTTGTGTGTTGCTTGTTGTTGTTTTCTAACCCTTATTTCCATGTGCATTTCTACTAAAAAGAAAATCAACTTACAATTAGAAAAAACAATTTTATTCCATTTGCATTTCCTTTTCCATTACAAATTTACAATTACATTTTCTTTTCTTTGTTACATTTACAAAAAGAAAAAAAAATTCATTTGCACATCTGTTACCGTTGCATTATCTTCTGTGCACAGTGATACTGCACAAAACTTTTACTTCATATCATTGTCTTGCTTGCAACCAGAGGCTGCTCACCAGACCCCTCTCAACTTCACTCACCAATTCGACCATCCACAAACAAACTGCACTTCTACAACTTTGTCCAAACCTCACTTCTTGTCAACAAAACCACCCTCTGCTCCTTGCAAACAGTACAACCATCAAACTTCACCACTTCAGCAGTTCCTCCTCTGTCTTCTGTTCACAGCTACAATTGCTTCATGTACTTCCACTTACCGCCTTGAGTTGTCAACATACAAAACTCACTACCCAACCATTAACATACTATTGTAAACATTCATCTATACCCCCTTTGCAACCCTCTGCACATCACCTGACCTCCACAGAAAACTTCCCAATCTTTCAACATCCACTGATCGACATTACTTCATTATCTGCACAACAGACTGCTGCTTCAAGAAGCTGCCTACAACACACTTAACTTCACCATTCATTACCACCGTATCAATTACATCAAGCTCCTTCAACAAACATCACATAACACCTCCACAATCCTCATCTCATATACACTGTCATCTACCTACATACATTCGAGCAATTCCACTGACACACAAATCTACATCAATCAATCCCCATCAAATCACAGACATCAGCCTCAACATAGCCAACATCACCACTCTACTGCCATCACCAGCACCATTACCCCTCCACAATACCTCTAAACCTGCTCTGTCACTTCACCACATCAGCCACGCCATTGATCACCATCTAGTTCCCATTCCATTATCACTACAACACTACTCATCATCTCCAAAAGCCACTTACTACTGCCTTCACCGCTTCTGTCAACCAGGAATCCACGACAAACTGCTGTAAACTTCAATCAGTGCAAAACATTCCTACCATTCCTCTGTCCTTCCATTCCTCTATCATACACTACTTCACAGTTTCAAACATCATCAACTTCTACTTCTGTCCAAACACTACAGTGTCCAAACTTGACACTGTGAACATCTTCAAATTTTCACCATCCAAACAAAGGACAACATCATATACTTCTGCAGCAAACAAACCATCGCGACTCTAAAAAAAACATAAAGTTTCAATCTCCAAATCACCCTCACTTCAGTTCGTAACCAAAATCACCTCCCCAATTACTCGAAGCGACATCTCCACAACTACATCATCTTACCTCTGTCAACACCACTGCTGCATAACCTACAAGATACATATCTCCAGACTTGTTGCTATTCATACATCAATCCAGACTGCTGTACCTTCAACTACCACTACAAACTGCGAACAACCACACATCACAAAAACACAGCAGCCAACATCTTCATTGATAGCCTGAACAACAATACATACCCACAGCTCTGCTCCTTACCATTCAACTTCAAACTTCATACATCCAATAACTTCATTCATAATCTACTGCCAATACAATCAGCCACCACTACAGACACCATTGCCAAGTAATACATCCCACACAACTGTACCACTTCAAACAACATCTGCTGCCTCTACAACTTGCATATCCTTCTCCACTGCCACCCTTCCACTCAACCTACTCAACAAACCCTATCCACCACTGTTCCTCTGTGCCGATCATCCTACCGTCTTCTCTTTACAACCGAATCCACGCCATTGTGAACATCACGTTACAACTGCTTCATACAACACCCTGTATACAAAAACTCCAATACCATCACATCCCCAGATCAATATATCACTGACGACCCATTCAAACACCTGACCAACTTACTTGCAGTCATCACTTCACAGTCACCACTTCATACTTTCAGCCCACATCAGATAATCACGACCTCCTCCTCTCTCCAAATCCTCTCCAAGATCATCACCGACATCAACCATCCCAATGCCTCTGCAAATTCGCAAACCCAAGAATCCGCTACCCTAGAACCAGTCGCCACTGAATCCATGGCACACTGCATTCATTTCAACCTTCCCCACTTTAGTTCTGCATTCATCATCCATCAACGCCAATATACATCTCTACTGCCTTCATACCATAACATAACCATTCGAATTTAAAGTACCACCTGCAAACAAGCGCCACTGCCGACATCACTGACTTCCACACAACAGTACAGTCTCCCCATATAACACTCTCAATTCCTTGAATCTCACTTCACAATTCACCTCTCCCACTACAGAGAACAATCGCGAAGCCAATCACCACAATTCGCCATCGAAGCCAAAACCGCCTAACCAATTCCTACAACCCGAATTCAAGATCCATCTGCAACCAAAATCGCCCTTTCAATCTCAAATACCCGGTTCATGCAATTAAACGACCCTCTACACTTAAAAGATTTCAATTTTGAATTCGAATTCGATTTTGCGCTTGATTTCAGAAAGTTGAGTAGTTTCGGTTTAACAAAATGAAATATTAAAAGGGAGCGAAGTATTAAGGTGATTTGAAGAAGACTGAGCCGGGCGGAGATAATTTTAACTTGTGTTTTGAGTTTTTCTTTTATTTTGTTTTTTTAATCTATTTATCTTGTTTTAATTTTGACTTTTTTTTCTTCATATAAATAATAAAAAAAAAGATTGGGTAGTGAGTTTTGTTTTTGGTTGTTTTCAATTTTATTTTGTTTCGTTTTGCAAATTAATTTTTAGAAAAATTTTATTGCTTTGAGATCTCTTATATGTTGTTTTGCTTTCTTGCAATTGTGTTTTCTTTGATCCTTTAAAAAAATTGTATATATCTTGTTTTTTTTATTTCAGGTTGCCAAAGCAGATTAGGTGAAGAACCGCTTGCAAAAAAAAAAACTGCCTGCTTGCTTAAAAAAAAATATTCGCCGCTAAAAAAAATATAAATTGCTAATAATCTGCACGCTCTGGTATCGTGTCCTTTTCCCTTGTTTTTATTTTATTTGCATTGTTGGTTGCTTGCATTTATAAAAAAATTTCAAAATCCAAAAACAAAAACAAACTTAATTTTAGTTGCATTGTAAATTCACGTTTAATATTTGCTTGGTATTCATCTCATCTTATTTTCTATTCTAAGGGCAATACCCCAATTCACATAAGGTGAGGGATTTCATCACCCTTTCCTTAGCCTACAAACGCATTTCATCGTAGAATTTGACTAATAATAAAGATTGGACATTCGACTTAAGGGTGTCGCGAGCTCATTTAGGGCTTAATTGTATCTTCATAATTGTTTTCTTTGAACAATTTTATTTCTTGGTGTCTAGGCTATGGTAGAGTAATAACCATTTATAAATATTACAGTGATTTATAAAAATTATAGTGGTTGTTCCTCTGAAGGTACTTAAACCTTCGGCTGCATTGCTACGGTGATTCGTGGTGCACCGATAACCCTTGTCCGTTACCTGGTTGAGAAATATTTTTGTTGATTAAAGACAAAGTGTGATTATACAATTTTGGGTTAGGAGCTACTAAGGACAGAAAATTTATAATTAAGTCTTTTGCATTCATTTAGTTACATTAGTTCATGCATATTTAAAAAAAAATCAAAAAAAAAATTGTAAATTTTACTTCACTTAGTTTTTAATCCAAAAAAATAATATCCCTTTTTTTCCTTTTCTTTGAAAATTTTCAATCAAAAAAAAATCTTTTCAAAAAGGAAAAAAATTTAAAAATTCAAAATAAAACAAATTCGAAAATTCAATAACAAAAATCAAATTTCCATTTTCTAAAAAAAAAACAAAAATCCTTTTGGTAAATATTTGAAAATTCAAAAAAAAACCATATAAAAATTTGAAAAGCCAAAAAAAAACAAAAATCAAACTTCTCTTTTGAAAATAAATTTCAGTTAGTAAATATTTTTCTTAAAAAGCAAAAACAAAAACAATTTTTCACTTCGTTTTTCAAATCTTCTTTCATTCACTAAACTCGATTCTAACTTCTTTCTCTTCTCGACTTTCACTTGTGCATGAGTACCTGGACTCGTGACACAACAACAAATCGTTGGACTCGCGACTCGACAACTAACCGTTTGACTCGAACAAACGATCCTCCCGAAATGGCGAACGAGAACGCCTCTCGAACTCTTATGGATAGAATCTTTCCCAATAGAGTTTCTATTCCATCTTGCATCACGTTACCCGCCCCTACGGGTAACCATTTTTAAATTCACTCGAACCATATTACCACACTTCCGAAATTTGGCAATTTCGAGCACGATGATCCCTACATTTTCTTGACTAAATTCGAACAAGTTTGCGCAACCATTAAACTCCAACAACTTTCCGATAACAGAATCAAACTTCGATTAATCCCATTTGCTCTTATGGATTATGCTGAAAAATGGTTGTACAGCTTACCATTGAACCCGATTAAAACGTGGGAAGAATTTGTAAAAGCTTTCTTAAAAAAGTTCTATCCCTTGGAAAAATCGAGTAGAATCCGACACGAAATTGTAAATTTTCATCAATTCAAGGGAGAACCATTTGGAAAATATTTTGAAAGATTCAAAGAGCTTTTGATAAAATGTCCACACCATAACTTCGAAAAATGGACGATTTGCCAAACCTTATACGATGGACTCGAAAACAGCTCACGAACCATGCTCGAATCAATGTGCCAAGGCAAATTTCTTGCCCAACACCACGATGATGCTTGGCAATTTCTTGAAAACCTCGCCGAAAAATCATCCCAATGGGAACGTTCGAACGAAAAATCAATTTACTCACGATCGAGTGCACAATTGATAGGATCTTCTTTTGCTTTGGAAGCTAAGATCAACGCAATGATTAAAAAATTCGATAACGTTTTCTCATCGAATCAAATGTATCAAGCTTCCCAACCGATGTGTTATAAATGCAACGATCCTAATCATATAGCTGATCAGTGTCCCAATTCTGTCGAACAAATCAATGCTTTCAATAAAGCCAAAAACGACCCGTTTTCTCCAACGTACAAACCTGGTTGGAGAAATCATCCGAATTTTGCGTGGAACCAAAACAATCCCAACACGAATACGACTCGTCCCAATTTTCAAGCATTCCCGAATAATGCTTTGAATCCTCTATTTCAGCCCAACAATTTTCAACTAAACTTTGTGGGTCTGTCTCATAATCAACCGCAACAATCAAATTTTCAACCAAATGCTGCTCATCCTCCCCAAGACGATAAACGTTTAACTTCGCTTGAGAAAACTCTTGAAACGTTGGCTAAAGCAACTACTCAAAGCCTTCAATCAAACAATAATTTGCAAAATTTATTGACTTTATATATGCAAAACACAAACCAATCGATTGCAAAACTCGAAATGCAAATGAGTCAATTAGCCACGTCTGTAAGTGAACGCGAACGAGGAACATTCCCAAGCCAGCCCCTTCCAAATCCCAGAAATCAAAATGCAAATTCAAATCAAGCCCATGTTGTTCAAGATAGCAATGTCACCCAATTGAATGCTATCACAACTCTCTGTTCCGGTAAACAAATCGATAATCAAGTTGTTAATCCAAACGATTTACCGAAAACTTCTCTCGACACTTCTAAAACAACAAACGAATCTGAACAAAACGTGGAGCCAATCGTCGAATCGAATTCCAATCAAAATTCTTCTTCTACTACTCGAGTAGACCCGCCTACCGAGTATCATGTCCCATTTCCACATCGTCTTCGACCAAAGAAACACTCGAACCAAATGGAAAATATGTTGGAAAATTTTAAACAAGTCAAAGTTAACATTCTGATTCTTGACATTGTTCAGCAAGTCCCAACGTATGCGAAATTTCTTATGGACTTGTGTACCCAAAAGCGACACACTCAAGTGCCCAAAAAGGTCTTCTTAGCTGCCAGTTTGAGTGAATTTTTGTCCCAATCCATGCCCATAAAATACAAAGATCCTGGCTGCCCTACGATTTCGTGTACAATTGAAGACAAGACGATTAACAAATGTTTGATAGACTTAGGCGCGAGTGTCAACTTAATTCCATACTCCGTATACGAACAATTAGGCTTAGGCAAGCTCAAACCCACAAAAGTCACGCTTCAATTCGCCAATCACTCCATTAAGAAGCCTGTGGGAGAAATCGAGGACGTGCTTATTCGAGTAGGGCAATTCATATTCCCCATTGATTTTATCGTTCTCGAAACACAACCCGTGACGAATCCCTCGAGTCAAATTCCATTGATTTTAGGCCGACCATTCTTAGCCACCTCAAATGCCTTAATCAATTGTCGTAACGGATCGATGAAAATTTCTTTTGGAAACATGACTTTGGATCTCAACATTTTCAATCTTGAAAGCCAATCGAACGAACCTCGTGACCAAACGTTGGAAGTTAGTGCCATTCACGAAAACTTCGAAAACGAGACACTTGTTCTTAAAGATGAACGCGACGCCGAGTACGAAAAATTGTTTCACGAAATTCCCAACGCAATTGAATACACTCTTCCTTTTGAATCACTTCCAGTTAAGTCCGACTCTCAACCCAACTCTTTGAACGAAAAACTCCCGAAGTTGGACCTCAAACCACTTCCCGATTACCTTAAGTACGCATACTTACGTGATAATGAAACGTTGCCCGTCATAATTTCCGCAACTCTCTCTCTTGATTAAGAAGCTTCTCTTCTCTCTATTCTTTCAAAAAACAAGGAAGCAATTGGATGGTCGATCTCCGATATAAAGGAATTAGCCCTGCTATTGTTCAACATCACATCCATTTAATCGACGATGCCAAGCCTGTTCGTGAAACGCAACGATAGCTTAATCCAAAAATGAAAGATGTGGTGCATGATGAAATTCTTAAACTTCTCGACAACGAAATCATTTACCCAATCTCCGATAGTTCATGGGTTAGCCCAATTCACGTTGTACGTCTGGGCTAACCGTTGTCAAGAATGATTCAAATAAACTTATTCCAACTCGTACTTAAACGGGTTGACGTGTTTGCATTGACTATCGAAAACTTAATGCCGCAACAAGAAAAGATCTGAAATTACCCAATTTTTTGACGCCCGAAAATCGACATCAATACGTCCACTGTATCAAATGCTGAACAATCGAATGCTGGAAAAACCGAACCGTTAGGGTTAAAGAAGAAGGAGGTAGAAGAAAAGAAAACAACACAACAGAATCTCACATCGCAGCGGAATAAAATATAATAGATAATAACCGATCTTTACAGAAAGAAACTATATCTGTTTATACATACATCACCAGAATACAACATCAGAGTACAATATAATCAACATCACAATTCAGGACAGTTATAATAACTTGTCCCACATACAGAATACACAACATACACAACACAGCGGAATATACATCATATACGTGTGATACGTCTCGCCATCCAGCTCGTCTCATGATCTCCACAGCATCATAACCTGTATCTATAATACTCGGTCTGACCCGAGCATTATAATAAAATAACACCCGAGTCAGTCTGGAAAACCAGCGTGAGAAAACACACTAAATTGGATTATTAAAGTTTCAAAATCCTTTGAAATCAAAAGCATGTCGTAAGACCACGCCACAAATAAACATGTCGGGTTTTTACCTTACGATACCCAAAACATTTTTATCAAATTCGTCTGATATTATAATAGTGTCTATAGAAAGTAAAATAGAATCTAGCTGAAATGCTTGTATCTCACATTTCAGCAATAGTTGGGCACAATCAAAACCGTACAGGTGCGTAGGGAGAATGGATTTCCAACTAATGACTAGGCACTGGGGTACCACCTATCACAGTACCTGGTCTAGATCAGCGTACCGAGGACCACGCCCGATCCCCTGCAACACAAGGCCGGAACTACCTGTAATACCCCAAAATTTTGTGAAAAATCATTTTTAATGATTTAATTTTTGAAATACTTAGATTTAAATATGGTGAAATTTTTGGAATAAATAGTGTGCAAGGATATGTGTGCACATGTACATTGAAAATAGCACAAGGAAGAGATTTAAAAATTTCTGAAATATATATATATATATAGGAAAGTAAATTCCTTATTTAAAGCATTGGATTGTAATTTAAGCATAAAGTTAAAAATGAAGTATATGCTTAAATGTATTTTCTGTGAAACAAGGGGAGATTAAATAAATAAATATATTTTTTTTTCTTCTTTTCACATGTATATTCTGTGAGCAGAAAAATGTCAAGCTAAGCAAAAGAGTAACATTAAATAGGTATAAAGCATAAAACAGGTATGTATGTTATGTATAGACAGAAATAGAAAGAGGGGGGATTTCCAAAAATGAGCAAATGAATAAATATAAAATATGGTAGTCACACTTTTAACATGACTAGGTGAGTGGCCATTTTCTGAAAAAGTAAAGGGAAGAAAATACTGCCTTCAACTAATTATTATGGCCGGGGTATTAAGGAGGAAAATGAATGAAAAATGCATGAAGATAGTTAGGTCAGAAATGGAATTTTGTTTTAACAAAACCCTAGTGGAAAAATGCATATAAATAGGCAGTTTTAGCCAGTAAAATTATCTTTACCCCGAGCTGCACAAAAATAAGAAAGGAAGAAAAAAAAATATTGGAAGGAAGGAGAAAACACTCATTTTCTGGATTAATAAGAAGAAATATTTAGGTGAGTAACCTCACTGAGTTCATGGCATTAAGACCTGAGATGAGGCAGCCACTTTTATATTGCCATTTATATATTGCTGGTTTTGATGTATATGATTTCATCAATGCCTTTTGGATGTCTTATTTTAAATCTGATATGATTTGATATGGATGTTTTTGGTGATCTTTGCTTTGTTGAGACATTTGTCTTTGGATGTGTATCATTACTGTTTTATTTTTACTCAAAAATGTTAAAGTCCAGAATCTTAAAATTATATAGAGAATACTCTCAACTGTTATAGATCTATGGCATGGAAACTTTACAAAAAAAAATGTTGGGAGCTGCATTATACTTGGTATAAGTGCTGAGGCTTGAGAAGAAAGATGTTAAGGGTGCAATAGAAATTTTCTAAGTGCTGAGCCCTTAATCAAATCAAAAAAAAAAGCTCACAAGCTAAAATTATGATTGAACCAGATCATGAATCTGAATCAATCATAAAGGCTTGCAGATCAATATAATAAGAACATGCCATGCCTCTTTTACAGTTGAAAATATTCTTATATTTTACTGAGGTCAAGACATATTGACCCCATTTAGGAAATAACTGTCTGCTTATTTCTGAGGAGAATTATGCTAGGAAAAATTATGGATGTTTCCATGTTTGCAGTGACATGTTCACTTAGCATATTTGATGATAGGATTTAAGTCAATACACTAGTAAATAAACTAGGGAAGGGAAGGCCAAGAAGGCTGCTAGAATGCTTGTCATATTTGAAGTATGCAAGTTGGCACATGGTTTGTTTAAGCCCTGAGATCTTTGTGCAATGATGTGAATTAGTTCATTGCAATGTGTCCCTGTGATTCCTTAATAGCAGATGAGGCAGGAATTTAAATCGAATTATACAACCTGTAAATGAAGAAATAGAAATATGAATATTTCTTAGGATTGGTTGGTATGGAACCATGATGGTTCCAGTGAATGCAAATGTTGCAAATAGATAATTATGTTTGCATGGTTATGTATGCAAGTGTAAGAATGATAGATGAATATATCATACCAGAATCAACTTATTTATACCATGTTAAAGTAATTGGATGCAGAAATTTGCTTAAATAACTAGTTGGTACTCTTACATTCTCTGTTACTTAATATCATGAATGTATTGATGCTACTCATACCAGATCTTAGATCTGACCCTTGTTTGCTCATGGCATATGGGGTGTCTCATTTTAAAATGAGGCAGCCACTCATGCTCTTTTAGGGAACGCAGGCACTAAGTAGAAAATGAAGTTATGGCTATTATGGAGGAGTGAATGAACATGCTAGCTAGTTTCAATAAGAGCTTAAAATGATTATATCTGCATGTATTCAGGAAAAATTATGTTTCTAAGATTTCCAGTCATGTAATGAATATTTTATGGTTAGTGATCAAGTTGCTCTTATGTTCTGTAAAGTGTTAGATTAAATTAGTTGTTCTGTCGAAATCATTGTGTGTTAAGGTTTGATTTGTTTTTGAAGTAGTGTCTGGAACATAAACAAGAAAAAAAAATATGCTCAAGTATTAGCTATGAAAATCTGGTAAAGAAATATACAATTATGTGAGCAATTTCTTTGCAATTATATCATGTATTAGACAATCTTAAGTTATTTTAAAAACACTGAGTTTTGGAGTAAATTTAGAATTCACCTTGAAAAATACCTTTAAGTATCTAATTGTTTTTCCTCTGAATTATGTCTACAAATGGTTCAAGTCTACTTTTTAAATTGTTTTGAGAGAAGAAATTGTATGGGAAGGCTACAGGTATGATGCAAATGACTGGCATTTCAATTGCCATGATCAGGTACCTGGCATGACACTAGGCACATGAGTTAACCAGCTTCAAATAAAGTGAAGTTATGGTTGATTACGCTGGTTGTGTTTTGACAGTAAAATGTCTTTCAAAAGCTTTAGGTCATTTGGCAAAGGTTTTACCATAACCAATTTTCAATGTCATAACAGATATACCATCTGGACAGGCATGCACCAGCAAACCTGGAATTACCTCAAATGAATATTTCTAAGTTCAAATTCTTGACATAGCAAATCTTATGCAAATACACAACCCACTATTTGTCATGTGGGCTAAGATTAAGGCAAACAAGTCACATAGATTGAATCTTGAATAAGAAATACCAATACCTTGGATCCATGATCTGAAATACAAATCTCAAGAATCTTGAAATTTAACTGACATGGAAAAATTGATATTAAAACTATCAATTAGAATGAGCAAGTTCATAAATCAAATATGCATAGGATTTACTGACTTATTACAAATATTCAAAAGTATATAGTAATAAACTTTAGGCAGAATTGCTAAAATCCAAATCAAACAGAATGCTCTTGTACAACAAATAAAAATAAAGTATATACTCTGAATTTAAACAAGAGGAACACATACATCTTCATATGTATGTGTATGTTATTAGAAATACACTGATATATTTATATTGGTAATGAGTTTTGATCCTGGATATATTTTGTTTATTGGAGAAAGAAAATGACCCTGGGAAATATATTTGTAATGAATGATATATCTATATATCATCTCTTAAAAAAAAATCCTTATGAAATTAGGGTAGAAATAGGAGGGTCATTTCAGTTGGTATCAGAGCACTTGGTTGCATTGATTGCTAAGTAATATAGAAATGTATTATGTCTGTTTGTTTTGGATGAAATAATTTAGATAAGAAAATAGAAATTATAGAAGTACTCATAATATACTAATACCATTTGCCCAGAATTTAGTTAGCAGACCATGGTAGGAAGAGGATCTCATCACAATGCAGGACCCAGTGCACCTCAAATGCTTGATATGCAAGAATTTGTGAGGGTTTTAAGAGAAGGGATTGGGCATAGGCCTGAGAACCCACATGAAGAGCTTTCAAAACTACTAAAGACTTATTCCAATTTGGGAGGCAGGAGTTTTGAAGGAACTGAGAGTGTGATGGAAATTCAAGCATGGTTGAGAACACTTGATAGGATTTTCAATGACATGCAGTTAGATGACCAAAGGAAGAGGCAAGTAGCTTCAAGACAACTGAAAGGGGTAGCTTTAAGCTGGTGGGAGGTGATCATAGCTGGAAGAAATGAAAATGAAATCACTTAGAATCAGTTCAAGGAGATGTTGGAGGCAAGATTTGTACCAGCATCAGCCAAGACCACTTTGCTTGAAGAATTTATCAGACTCAGGCAGGGAACTTTGAATGTCACTGAATACACTCAAAAGTTTGAGGGGCTATCCAATTATGGAGCAATGCTAGTGGCAGATGAAGCATCCAAAAATGATAGGTATATAAAAGGTCTGAACCCAGGACTTAGCAGAGCTATGCTACCATATGCAGACAGAACTTTTGATTAAGTAATTGATCTGGCATTGAAACTGGAACAACATGACAAAGAAAGAGAGAAATATAGGAATTTTAAGAGCAACGACAAGAAGGATAAGGGAAGATATCACCCTTATGATAAAAAGAAGGAGGAGGCAGACAACAGGAAGAGTAAAGACACAAAAGCCAATGATACTAAGAAGAAATTGGTTTGCCATCATTGTGGTAAAGAAGGACACATCAAACCAAGGTGCCTAGAGTTAAAAGTAGGAGCCTTCAAATGCTACCTATGTGGGAAAGAGGGGCATATGAAGAGGAACTGTCCTGAGAATAAACAGCAAGGGAAATTGGCAACTTTGGAAGGTAAAGGCAAATATGCAGTGGAAATTGATGCTGAAAATCATGGCCAAGTGGAAGGTACATTACTCATTTGTGCCATGCCCATACCAGTAGTATATGATACTGGAGCAACACACTCTTTGATTTCCTATGAATTAGTTAAAGTGTTAAAATTAAACTGCATATTGGTTGAAACCCCATTGCTTGTACAAAGTCCCCTAGGGAGTTCTAGTGTTTTGAACATGAATTGTGTGGATGTGGAGTTAAACATAGGAGGAAATATTTTTATTTCCAATTTATATGTTTTAAATTACCCAAATATAGGAGTTATATTGGGGGTAGATTGGTTAAGGCAATTTAAAGCCATAATTAATTTAGACTCATCCACCATATCATTGCAAAATTCTAGAGGCCAGAGGATCACAGTTCTATGTGAAGTAGCTAAGGAAGGGAAATTATATCATTTAGTTGACTTAGAAAAAGATCTCAGTGAACTAATCATTGAAGAAATTCCCATAGTTAATGAATACTTGGATGTGTTTGGGGAAGTTAAGGGTGTTCCACACCACAGACCAGTTGAGTTTCAAATTAATCTCATTCCAGGAGCAAGTCCAATAATCAAGAAACCTTATAGAATGGGGCCGAGTGAACTGAAAGAATTGAAAAATCAGTTGGAAGAATTAGAAGGCAAGGGATTTATAAGGCCAAGCAATTCCTGCTGGGGTTCTCCAGTAGTGTTTGTAAGAAAACATGATGGTACCTTGAGAATGTGCATAGATTACAGAGAACTAAATAAAGTAACCATCAAGAATAAATACCCATTGCCTAGAATAGATGATCTCTTTGACCAACTCAGTGAAGCTAAAATATTTTCTAGACTAGACCTAGCATCAGGATTCCATCAAATGAAGGTTGAAGACTCAAGTGTTAAGTATACTGCATTTAACACAAGATATGGCTTATATGAATTTATGGTTATGCCATTTGGTTTGACAAATGCTCCTTCATATTTTGTTGATTTGCTGAATAGAATATTTAGAGATTATTTAGACAAGTTTGTACTGATTTTTATTGATGACATTTTGATTTATTCCAAGACAGTGGAAGAGCATAAAAATCATTTGCATTTAGTTTTGTCAAGACTAAGGGAAAATGATTTAAAGGCAAAATTTTCAAAATGTGCATTTTGGAAAGAAGAAGTACATTTTCTTGGGCATGTTATCTCTGCCAAAGGAATATCAGTAAACCCTAATAAGGTAGTGGCAATCCAAGCATGGAAAAGGCCTAGTACCATCAGTGAGATTAGATCATTTATGGGGATGGCAGGATATTATAGGAGATTTATAAAAGATTTCTCAAAAATATCATCACCACTTACCAATTTAACTAGAAAGAACCAAGCCTTTGTATGGACAGAAAAATGTGAGCAAGCTTTTATCAAAATAAAGGAAGCTCTGATTAATGCACCAGTATTGAGAGTGCCAGAAGGAAATGAAAATTTAGTTGTGTACACTGATGCAAGTGGCTCTGGGTTAGGGGCTGTGTTGATGCAGCAAGACCAGGTGGTAGCCTATGCATCTAGGCAATTAAAGCCACATGAAACAAGATATGCAACCCATGATCTTGAACTAGCAGCAGTTGTGTATGCTTTGAAACTTTGGAGACATTATTTGTTAGGTGCCAAATTCATTTTGTACACTGATCATAAGGCACTGAAATATTTATTCTCACAAAAAGATTTGAACATGAGGCAACATAGATGGGTAGAGTTCCTAGCTGCCTATGATCTAGATATACTGTATACACCAGGCAAGGCAAATAAAGTTGCAGATGCCTTGAGTAGACAACATGCGAAGGTAGCCATGTTGATGATGGAAGAGTTTAAGGATTTGTCTATACTTACTGATTTGGAAATTGAGGAAAACAGTGAGGTACAAAGGATGCCCATTGAAGAAGATGAAGGTAGAGGAAAATTAAGTATGATATCTCTGCAATCAGATTTACTTCTTAAGATTCGGAAAATGCAGGAACAAGACCTAAACATGGTGGAAAAGAAAATGCTCATATCAAAAGGGGAGGAAGTAATAAATTATCAAGTTGATAAAAATGGTTATTTAAGGAATAAAAATAGGATATGTGTTCCAGAAAATATAGAATTGAAGGAGGAAATATTAAATGAATACCATAGGAGTAAGTACTCCATACACCCAGGTAGCACCAAGATGTATCAAAATTTGAAAAGAAATCTTTGGTGGAAGGGGATGAAGTCAGATGTGGCCAGACATGTTGCAAGGTGCATGACTTGCCAACAAGTCAAGGCAGAGACACAAAGGCCATCAGGACTAATGCAACCCCTTAGTATACCACAGTGGAAGTGGGAGGACATATCTATGGATTTCATAGATGGTCTACCTAGATCTAAGAAGGGAAACACAAGTATATGGGTGATAGTGGATAGGCTAACTAAGGTAGCACATTTTATCCCAGTTAGAACAGAAAGAAATGCTCCAAAATTGGCTCAAATATTCATGAAAGAGGTAGTAAGGTTGCATGGCATACCCAAAACCATTGTGAGTGATAGGGATACCATCTTCACCTCAAGATTTTGGAAAAGTTTTCAAGAGGCCATGGGGAGTGAATTGTGCTTAAGCACTGCCTACCATCCACAATCAGATGGTCAAACTGAGGTGGTGAACAAAGTCTTAGAAGATTTGTTGAGAGCATATACATTGGACTTTGGAGGCAACTGGGAAGACCACCTCCATCTAGCTGAATTCACATACAATAACAGTTACCAAAGCACCATAGGGATGGCACCATTTGAAGCCTTATATGGCAAGCCATGTTTATCACCTATATGCTGGGTAGAGATTGGAGAAAGGGCTGTTCTAGGACCTGAATATGTTAAAGAAACTACAGAGAAAATTGGGTTAATAAGAAAAAGAATAGCAGCAGCTCAAGATAGGCAAAAGAAATTTGCAGATAGGAAGAGAAAGCAAGTGGAATATGAAGTGGGAGACTTTGTTTTCATCAAGATTTCACCTATGAAGAAAGTCTTGAGATTTGGCAAGCAAGGTAAGCTCACACCAAGGTATGTTGGACCCTATAAAATTCTAGAAAGAATTGGTTCATTGGCTTACAAATTAGAACTACCAGAGGAAATGAAAGCAATGCATAATGTTTTTCATGTGTCCCAACTTAGAAGATGGGTACATGATAAAGAAGACATTTTGGAAGAGCCTACCAAAATTCAAATAAATCCTGACTTGGTTTATGAAAAAGAGCCAGTGGGGATTGTAGCCAAGGAAGAAAAGAAATTAAGGAGCAAAACCTTGAAACTAGTTAAGATCCAGTGGAGTAGTGATCCTAATGACTGCACATGGGAGTTAGAGGATAAGATTAGGATGGATTATCCTAAGCTTTTTGCAAATTAGAAGGTAATTTTTTTTCTCTGGAAAAATTTGTTATGCATGGTTGATATGGTTGAATTTGTTTGCTTATGCATATGTTTGATAAGTTTTCAAAAAAAAAAGAGATGATGCTTGTTATAAATGTTAGAAAAATTGTGAGGACACAATTCCTAAAAGGAGGGGTGAATGTAATACCCCAAAATTTTGTGAAAAATCATTTTTAATGATTTAATTTTTGAAATACTTAGATTTAAATATGGTGAAATTTTTGGAATAAATAGTGTGCAAGGATATGTGTGCACATGTACATTGAAAATAGCACAAGGAAGAGATTTAAAAATTTCTGAAATATATATATATAGGAAAGTAAATTCCTTATTTAAAGCATTGGATTGTAATTTAAGCATAAAGTTAAAAATGAAGTATATGCTTAAATGTATTTTCTGTGAAACAAGGGGAGATTAAATAAATAAATATTTTTTTTTTCTTCTTTTCACATGTATATTCTGTGAGCAGAAAAATGTCAAGCTAAGCAAAAGAGTAACATTAAATAGGTATAAAGCATAAAACAGGTATGTATGTTATGTATAGACAGAAATAGAAAGAGGGGGGATTTCCAAAAATGAGCAAATGAATAAATATAAAATATGGTAGTCACACTTTTAACATGACTAGGTGAGTGGCCATTTTCTGAAAAAGTAAAGGGAAGAAAATACTGCCTTCAACTAATTATTATGGCCGGGGTATTAAGGAGGAAAATGAATGAAAAATGCATGAAGATAGTTAGGTCAGAAATGGAATTTTGTTTTAACAAAACCCTAGTGGAAAAATGCATATAAATAGGCAGTTTTAGCCAGTAAAATTATCTTTACCCCGAGCTGCACAAAAATAAGAAAGGAAGAAAAAAAAATATTGGAAGGAAGGAGAAAGCACTCATTTTCTGGATTAATAAGAAGAAATATTTAGGTGAGTAACCTCACTGAGTTCATGGCATTAAGACCTGAGATGAGGCAGCCACTTTTATATTGCCATTTATATATTGCTGGTTTTGATGTATATGATTTCATCAATGCCTTTTGGATGTCTTATTTTAAATCTGATATGATTTGATATGGATGTTTTTGGTGATCTTTGCTTTGTTGAGACATTTGTCTTTGGATGTGTATCATTACTGTTTTATTTTTACTCAAAAATGTTAAAGTCCAGAATCTTAAAATTATATAGAGAATACTCTCAACTGTTATAGATCTATGGCATGGAAACTTTACAAAAAAAAAATGTTGGGAGCTGCATTATACTTGGCATAAGTGCTGAGGCTTGAGAAGAAAGATGTTAAGGGTGCAATAGAAATTTTCTAAGTGCTGAGCCCTTAATCAAATCAAAAAAAAAAAGCTCACAAGCTAAAATTATGATTGAACCAGATCATGAATCTGAATCAATCATAAAGGCTTGCAGATCAATATAATAAGAACATGCCATGCCTCTTTTACAGTTGAAAATATTCTTATATTTTACTGAGGTCAAGACATATTGACCCCATTTAGGAAATAACTGTCTGCTTATTTCTGAGGAGAATTATGCTAGGAAAAATTATGGATGTTTCCATGTTTGCAGTGACATGTTCACTTAGCATATTTGATGATAGGATTTAAGTCAATACACTAGTAAATAAACTAGGGAAGGGAAGGCCAAGAAGGCTGCTGGAATGCTTGTCATATTTGAAGTATGCAAGTTGGCACATGGTTTGTTTAAGCCCTGAGATCTTTGTGCAATGATGTGAATTAGTTCATTGCAATGTGTCCCTGTGATTCCTTAATAGCAGATGAGGCAGGAATTTAAATCGAATTATACAACCTGTAAATGAAGAAATAGAAATATGAATATTTCTTAGGATTGGTTGGTATGGAACCATGATGGTTCCAGTGAATGCAAATGTTGCAAATAGATAATTATGTTTGCATGGTTATGTATGCAAGTGTAAGAATGATAGATGAATATATCATACCAGAATCAACTTATTTATACCATGTTAAAGTAATTGGATGCAGAAATTTGCTTAAATAACTAGTTGGTACTCTTACATTCTCTGTTACTTAATATCATGAATGTATTGATGCTACTCATACCAGATCTTAGATCTGACCCTTGTTTGCTCATGGCATATGGGGTGTCTCATTTTAAAATGAGGCAGCCACTCATGCTCTTTCAGGGAACACAGGCACTAAGTAGAAAATGAAGTTATGGCTATTATGGAGGAGTGAATGAACATGCTAGCTAGTTTCAATAAGAGCTTAAAATGATTATATCTGCATGTATTCAGGAAAAATTATGTTTCTAAGATTTCCAGTCATGTAATGAATATTTTATGGTTAGTGATCAAGTTGCTCTTATGTTCTGTAAAGTGTTAGATTAAATTAGTTGTTCTGTCGAAATCATTGTGTGTTAAGGTTTGATTTGTTTTTGAAGTAGTGTCTGGAACATAAACAAGAAAAAAAAATATGCTCAAGTATTAGCTATGAAAATCTGGTAAAGAAATATACAATTATGTGAGCAATTTCTTTGCAATTATATCATGTATTAGACAATCTTAAGTTATTTTAAAAACACTGAGTTTTGGAGTAAATTTAGAATTCACCTTGAAAAATACCTTTAAGTATCTAATTGTTTTTCCTCTGAATTATGTCTACAAATGGTTCAAGTCTACTTTTTAAATTGTTTTGAGAGAAGAAATTGTATGGGAAGGCTACAGGTATGATGCAAATGACTGGCATTTCAATTGCCATGATCAGGTACCTGGCATGACACTAGGCACATGAGTTAACCAGCTTCAAATAAAGTGAAGTTATGGTTGATTACGCTGGTTGTGTTTTGACAGTAAAATGTCTTTCAAAAGCTTTAGGTCATTTGGCAAAGGTTTTACCATAACCAATTTTCAATGTCATAACAGATATACCATCTGGACAGGCATGCACCAGCAAACCTGGAATTACCTCAGATGAATATTTCTAAGTTCAAATTCTTGACATAGCAAATCTTATGCAAATACACAACCCACTATTTGTCATGTGGGCTAAGATTAAGGCAAACAAGTCACATAGATTGAATCTTGAATAAGAAATACCAATACCTTGGATCCATGATCTGAAATACAAATCTCAAGAATCTTGAAATTTAACTGACATGGAAAAATTGATATTAAAACTATCAATTAGAATGAGCAAGTTCATAAATCAAATATGCATAGGATTTACTCTTATTACAAATATTCAAAAGTATATAGTAATAAACTTTAGGCAGAATTGCTAAAATCCAAATCAAACAGAATGCTCTTGTACAACAAATAAAAATAAAGTATATACTCTGAATTTAAACAAGAGGAACACATACATCTTCATATGTATGTGTATGTTATTAGAAATACACTGATATATTTATATTGGTAATGAGTTTTGATCCTGGATATATTTTGTTTATTGGAGAAAGAAAATGACCATGGGAAATATATTTGTAATGAATGATATATCTATATATCATCTCTTAAAAAAAAATCCTTATGAAATTAGGGTAGAAATAGGAGGGTCATTTCACTACCCCTTACTGGATAATTCTGAGTAAGATCACCCCGCGGTTGGGATCAGCAACCGCCCACACAGCCGAAATAAAAAGGAACTTCTAGACAGGGATGACCTCACCCTAATGGGCGCGACCCACATAGCCTTGCTGCATAACCCCTGATTTTCAGTCATTCTCGGTTGATGAGGCTCGAGGCTAACGTTACCTTTTCAGAACACATCTCTTAGAATGACCACCATCCACCTGACGATGTTCTGAAAGCATTCATCCATACAAGTCCGTTCCGGGTTCGAACGGAACCGAAGGCACTACTCCTACTACATCCATTTTGGAATCACCCTTAGGCTTAGTAGCGATTAGCCCTTGCACTTCACTGCTCCATCTTCGACTCCAAACTCGTCTTCCACACGAAAACGTACAAACCGGATCGAAGTGGTTTTCGGAAAATAAATCCCGATCCCGGTCTCTTCGAAACGATAAGCGCATTGGCCAATATTGATAGTCGGTTATTTAACTATCAAATAACATTCACAATCAACCATCAAACATAAATAATTTCTTTCAAATTATTTATTAACCTCAAAATATCTTCTCAAGATATATTTTCACTTTTCAACCCTTTGGAAACAGTTTCAAACCATCTTTCTCTCACGGAATAAATTCCCAAATATTTATTTCCACTGAAAACACCAAGTACAATTACTTTAGATTTTTAAAATAATTGAAAAAGTCTTTATTATAAAATAGACTTTAAACATTTAAATTAAAAACTACTTTATTACTTTATTCAAAAATATATACTTTAAGAATATTTAAAATAAAGCTACCTTATAAAATATAAAACTAATTTTTTCTCTTTTTAAAACATAATACCAAGTCACCTTTAAATAATTAGTACTAAAATAAATTTTGAAAAATACTTACTTGAAAATTTAAACATTTTAAAATAATAAATTTTCTAAAACCATGCTTTTAAAACAACTTTAAAACTTTTAACTTATACTTAAAAATTTGCTTTGAAAACGTACTTGGCTATCCAGGGACATACACTTCTCTTTCACATCTTTTAAAAATAAATCACCATTTACTTTTAACCAAATTTACCTATTCCTTTAATAAATTCCCACCGTGAATTTATTCTTTCAAATATCCACTGATATATTACCTCACTTTATAAACCCAGTTTATAAATCTCATAGTCTCATCTTCCTTTTTTAAAATCCCAGTTTCAAACAATTAATCAATTTTCAAGTTGATTTCCAAATTACTCCATTTAAAATAAATTCTTTACTTACTTAATTTATTTCAAAAACCCATTAACTTCATATTTTACTTTCTTAATTATGATTTAAAATCTTTTAAACTGAAAATATCAATTTCAGGTTTTCCAAAATCCTTGTTTATCCCTTTAAACAAATTCAAACCTTGAATTTTTAAATAAATTCTTTTATTCCCTTAAATAATTTCAATTAGGATTAAAAATTTAATATTTCCCCTTTTATTCAAAATCTCCTTTCCCATACTCGGAATTTATTTAATAGAATTTAAAAATCATTTTTATCCTTAATTTATTTAAATTTTCTATAATTATTTACTTAAAAATTTACTCTTTTATTTCTTTCCAAAAATCCAATCTATATATTTTGGTAACACAGTATACCCAAATATATTCAATTAAACCATAGCATCCATCATCTCCAATTATCAATAAAATTCATCACAGAATATCAAATAATCTTATCATAAAAATATTTAGAACAATCTAAATAATTTTGAGGAATCCAGTTGGATCCCTCCAACCTGTTTCCCTGCATCCACAAACGTTAGCACAATACCAATTCCACTTCGAGGTGGAATATCGCAGTATATGGGTTTATATAATATCATCCGCTATTATGCGGCGCATAGGGTCTCATCCGCTATATAATGCGGGAAATCAATCACTCCAATATATATATACACTACTATATATATTATCACATCCAATCAATTCAATCATTCAACCAATTATTTAAATTTAACTATTAAATTTAACTTAAACCCAGATGAGTGTGATTAGCTCACTTTTGATTTTTAATATGCAGATCTGATCCAAACCGGCTTGTCTTCCCCCGATTTAAGACCTTGAATAAACATTAGATGATTTATTAATATTCGAATTGACCGAACAGTTCATTACTATTTATTTATTTATTTAATTTAAACTAATAAATTGATTTTAAACTAATTTTCCTTTTAATAAATTATCTTTAGTAACTACATAGCTAAATAAGTTTATTAAATAAATTAATCTCCCTAAATACATATTTCTATTTATTTTTATCTTCGTATTCTTCTTTGTAATAATTTTCTTTCTCTGTATATTGGTTTATACATAAATATTAGATTGAAAAATATAAAATGTAATCATATTACTTTAAAAATATAAACTGTAAAAATATAAACTGTAAACATATTTTAAAATAAAATTAACTATTCTAGATATTAAATAAACTTAAATTAACTCAGAAAATACCTTACTGCCACCATCAATCAAAACCACGACGAGCCCGCCGTCGATCCCCAAAACCACCGTGAACCCCCACCTCGTCACCACTTCTTGTTCGCACGCGAACCCACCCAAACAACTGATCGACTTCGAACCCACCTTGCGCGCTCGACTCACTCCCTCGCATGCGCTCGATGGAACCATTACCGAACTCGTGTGAGCAACTCTAACCCACCAATTGATGCCGAGCACCCTAGCATAGCGCGCCTGCCTTCTGGCCTCGCGACACCATCCCGCTCGAGTCGAAACCCTCCCCTCAAATCCCGAATCCTAGTTCGGCAGCTTCGAACTCGATTTGATTTGCAACGCGCGGCCATTATTTGATTTTTTTTGAATTGAACGAATGAAGGAGAGGCTGCATCGATTTCGTTTGAAAAGGGAAGGCCGTGATTTTGAAAAGAAGATTTAGCTCGGCCATTATTATTATCTTCTTCTGTTTTAGATCTACTTTGCGTATTTTAAAAAGAAAAGAGGGAGGCAGAAGGAGACGTTGGCGTGTGGGAAAATACTCGCTACAGTATTTTGAAGTGAAGGGAAAAAGCACTGGTGTGACACTTTTTCAGCTGAAGGTTATCTGGTCGAAATACCCAATATATATTATATTAAATTTAAATTTAAATCGCCTTGAAAACGAAGCCTAAAATCTCGATCTCCTATTGAGACATGACGCTAGGCGTTCATAATGTTAAACCCCTATTCCGAACACAATGGAAAAGGTTTCGAGTCCTAATTCGATCGTATGGAAAAGATAGCTTTTTGGACTCAGTTATTATATTAAACTTTCGATATAAATTTCAGCGCGTTTATCTATCGTACGATCACACGACAACTCCAAACGCTCCGAATATTTGAAATCCGGAAATAAAACACTATTACGGATCCAATGGAACTGGTTTCGTCAAATTCCGAGACTGCGCCTCGGAAGGCTATTTTTAAATATCAATTTAGACGATATATTTTTAAAACTGAACAAAAAACTTTTAAATTCAATTTTATCATTTCTATTATCTTCAATATTATCAATATAAATTTTATAAGCCATCAAATCATTTTTAACAGGCCCAGAATTCCCGATTCAGCAATTTACTCTATTTCCAATTATTAAATCCAAGAATTAAATTATCCAATAATTAGTTATATTTGAAATTCAAGTTAAAATTAACCCTTTAAATATTTAAAATCAATTAAATATTTCAATTTCAAATGCTCAAAAATTCTGAGTCGTCACAAGATCACTTCCCTCTTCCTTTCATTAACCAAATGCTCGAACGTTTAGCCGGCCACGAATTTTACTGCTTCCTTGATGGTTATTCCGGCTATAACCAAATTCCCATCGCTCCCGAAGATCAAGAGAAAACGACTTTCACGTGTCCATTCAGTACATTTGCTTATCGATGTATACCATTTGGACTTTGTAACGCTCCTGCTACTTTCCAACGATGCATGGTTGGAATCTTTTCCGACATGATCGAACGCTTTCTAGAAGTTTTTATGGACGATTTCTCAATCTTTGGCGATTCTTTTTCCCAATGTTTACATCATCTCGAATTGGTTCTAAATCGATGTAAAGAAAAACATTTGACTTTGAATTGAAAAAAATGCCACTTTATGGTCAAACAAGGCATAGTCCTTGGACATATCATCTCAAATAAAGGCCTTGAGGTAGATAAAGCGAAAATCGATGTCATTGCAAATCTACCCATTCCCAAATCTATTAAGGACATTAGATCATTTCTAGGACACACTGGCTTTTACCGACGCTTTGTGAAAGACTTTAGCAAAATCGTTCGTCCTTTGATGACTCTTCTTGGAAAAGACATTCCTTTTGATTTTAACTCTGATTGTATCTCCTCTTTTGAATGTCTTAAGAACGAACTCATTTCTGCTCCAATCATTTGCGCACCCAATTGGGATCTTCCTTTCGAAATAATGTGTGATGCTTCGAACTTCGCAGTTGGTGCTGTCTTAGAACAACGCATCAACAAGATCCTTCACGTCATTTACTACGCAAGTATGACTTTGAACGACGCTCAACTGAAATACACAACAACCAAAAAGGAGCTTCTAGCTGTCGGTTTTGCTCTCGAAAAATTCCGACCATACTTGATAGGTTCACACATTACTGCATACACGGACCACTCTGCGCTTCGATATCTCTTCACTAAAAAGGATGCCTAATCCCATTTGATTCTTTGGATCCTTTTACATCAAGAATTTGACCTTACAATCAAAGACAAAAAAGGATCCGATAATGTCATAACCAATCACTTGTCTCGTCTTCCGAACGCACCATCTTCTTTGCCAATCGATGAAAACTTCCCCGATGAACAACTTCATTCAGTTTCTATCGATCTATGGTACGCTGATATAGTGAACTACTTAGTCACTAAAGAAACTCTCTCATCTTGGTCCAAACATGACAAATGCAAATTCATGTCCCAAGTGAAATATTTCTATTGGGATGATCCATACTTATTCAAATATCGTCCCAACCAAATCATCCGACATTGCATTTCGGATAATGAGATCAGGAGTGTTCTTTCGTTTTGTCACGATCAAGCGTGCAGTGGACATTTCGGTCCTCGAAAAACTATGGAAAAAGTGCTTCAGTGTGGTTTCTATTAGCCTTCTCTTTTCAAAGACTTGTTTGACTTTTGTAAAACTTGCGATCGATGTCAAATGCTTGGACGAATTTCTCGACGAGATATGATGCCTCTAAAATCCATTCTTACGATCGAAATTTTTGATGTTTGGAGTATCGCCTTTATGGGACCTTTTCCCAACTCTTTTGGAAACTTATATATCCTTCTCGCTGTCGATTACGTCTCAAAATGGGTGGAAGCCGTTCCTTACAAAACCAACGAACATAGAATTGTTGTGAAATTTCTCAAAGAAAACATCTTTTCGAGGTTCGGCACACCTCGCACAATAATTAGTGATAACGGAACCCATTTTTGCAACCGTTCTTTTGAAACTTTAATAAAAAAATACTCGATAACCTACAAGTTATCCACTCCGTATCATCCTCAGACTTGTGGCCAAGTTGAAGTTTCAAATCGACAAATAAAACAAATCTTGGAGAAAACTATCAATAAAAATCGAAAAGATTGGTCTCAGAAATTAACCGATGCGCTTTGGGCTTACCGTACCGCTTTTAATACTAACCTTGGGATGTCCCCATTCCATTAGTTTACGGTAAAGCTTGCCATTTTCCTGTTGAAATCGAACACAAAGAATTGTGGGCAATAAAGAAGTTAAAATTTGATCTTGAGAAAGCTAGCGAAAACACAAAATTACAACTCAATGAACTAGAAGAACTTAGGAATGACGCGTATGAAAACGAGAAAATTTACAAAGAAAGAACCAAAGTTTTTCATGACAAGTCAATCCTAAGGAAAACGTTTTCGCCTAACCAAAAAGTTCTTTTATATGACTTAAGACTTCATTTATTTCCCGGGAAACTTAAATCAAGATGGACCGGACCATTTGTGGTACGAACTATTTTTCCACATGGTGCCGTAGAAATAGAAAGCCCCAGGGATGGATCGATTTTCCAAGTCAATGGTCATCGTTTAAAACCTTTCTTGGAATTGCCCAGTAACCAAGAGGAGGAGCTCATGATCCATCATGAGCCAAGCTACGTCTAGTAAGAATGTTAACCCTCTTTTGTAAATATGTACATATTTTTCCCCGATACACTCATTATATCGTGCATTGACTTTGGGGACACTGTCAAAATTAAGTGTGTGGGGGGGGGGGAGTCTCATTTTCATTTTTTTAAAAGTTTCATTTCATTTTTGAATTTTCATTTTCCTTTATCTAAAAAAAAATATATAAAAAAAATTCTAAATCCCAAAAACATTTTCTTTTTAGCATTTTGATTTATTTTTGAAGAAACACTATAGGATAAGTATAAGTTTTGGTTAATAAATTGAAATTTTTGAAAATTTATTTGTCTTAACAAAAATAAAAATGAAGTTTGATTACAAATAACAATGGTTTAACTAGTATATAGGAAGGTTCATATGTGTTAATTATGAAGTATGTTCTAATTGAAAATCTTTGTTTTAAAAAGTGGTAAATTTAAAGTAAAGGATATAACAATTTTATCTTCCAAATTAAATGGTGCCAAAAACTTGTTTAATCGACAAGATTTCTATCGGTTTAGAAATTTGCCGAAAAATTTCAAATTAAAATACCGCAAGCGCACGGCGTACAATAGTTCACTACAAGAAAACCTACCTATGATTGCACTTATTGGCAGTGGTTGTTATGTGAATGCAACTAATATTATTTTTACTATTTCTTTTTTACATGTTTATGGTTTATTCAACGCTGCCAAATTTTGCCGGCTTCCCACCTAATACTAAAACAAGGTATCACGTTTTTCCATCTCCTTCCCTAATTCATTGTTACCCCTTCCCTCATTCCAAAAAATACTTCTCGCTTCGGCTGTCACATTTACTCCATCTCACACTACTTCTCTTCACAATCTGCTCCCCTCCACTTCGTCCATCCTCTCTTTCTTCAGTCAGCTCCTTTCAACTCCTTTAGATTTGTTCACAAGCCCTAAATCAAAAATCAAGATAATCGCCAAAACCCTAATTGGGCAGAGGTATTTAATTTCCGTACCATGTTTGATGTTACTACAAGAATCCTAATTACAAAGAAGCACACTGTATATAATTTCAGGTGAGATGCTTGCAGGACAATGTATGAATTTAGGGGCAAAGGTGATACTTTGTGCACGTACTGTGGAAGAGCTCAAATGAGTTAAATCCGAACTCATTGGTAGTATCTCTGAGACTAACAAGTTGAGTCCTATTAGATATTTGTATTTTATACGCTCATATTCTTACCCATTTTTATACTTTGAAATAGCTAAATATTCATCCAACAGAGTTGAGATATTGCCTTTGGATTTAGCCTCTGGTCAAGAACTTCTTAAAGAAGCAGTGTAGCAAGCAGAGTTGTTGTTTGATGGGTCAAGTGTGGATTATTGGTGAACATTGATGCTTTTGAGCTACCTATATGTTAGCAAAAATTCGAAAAATAAATATATTTAAAAGCACAATTTATTCATTCTGTCAATAGAGTTGTGTAGTAATTTTAAAATAATTTCATCACTGAGAGAAGGGCTTTGGAATAGACCGAAGAAGATATGCAAGTATTGAGTATTTAATCAGAATGTTATTTTTAATATAATTGCACCGGGAACCTTAAATCTGACTCGACTTCTACCACCTTATACGGTAAAAAAGACAAAGGTCATTTTGCGGTGGTAATTAGATCAGCTTTTGCTCTCATAATATTATTTACTTATTTAATTTTTTTTGTTGCCGTAACAACTGTCATTTTATAACTCTATTTCCTTTAATGATTAGATGAGCAGTGCTACTGGAAAGTGTCCTTCCCTTGGCCAGACTATGTACCCTGCATCTACGAATGCTCTCAATGGTTATTTCCATACTTTGCGTTCTGAGGGATCATTGTTGCACTCTCTTTGGTACTTGATTTTTCAACATAATTTTAGCACATGATAAATTGTACTATCTAGCTAAATGATATATTCAATTAGTCATGCCAAGCCAAATTTTTAAAAAAAGATAGAAATCATAACCATCATTGTATTTTACTATCGCCATTCATTGTTTGGATCTTTGACATGATCATAGTATTATAGAGGCCATTCATTTGTTTTCCCATCTTATCTATTTTCTCCTTCAAGAATCATTTTATATTTCCAACTTTGCCAAAAGGGGATCAAAGTTACCATTGTGTGCCCTGGACCAGTACATACATACATACATACAATAATTTAGCTTCCACCTCAACTGAACAAAGTGGTACATCCGAGTTTATGTTTCAACGTACTTTTGTTTTGTTATTTTGCATGACATTTAAAGCTGGTTGTATCACTTAATTATTGTTTGTGGTTTCAACTTGTACAAGACAATGTTCAATACTAATCTGTATCATCCTACATTGACGGTTATTATAACTCTCAACATTTTAAAAGTTGTAAACAAGCCTTTCGATTTTATTGTTGTTGTTGCTTTGTAGATTTGCATGCAGTTTGCTACGGCTAGGCATGAAACAATTTTGTATATCGACAACAAACACAAATTTCTTTAAGAACAATGCTAAGAAGGTTATATGTTTTCTTACATTTCAATACATGTCCAGATTACTATTTTTATCGTTAAGGGAACTAAATTCCTAGCAGGGACTTGTTTTAAATTTGATGACTGACCAGACAATGAAACAAATCATTATGCTGCAAATTAATAATGCTTCTCAGATGATCAATTTGGAGAAAATCCAGATGCAGCATTTGCTTTGATTATTGATGGAAAATCTTTAACCTATGCTCTAGATTATGATCTGAAATAACAGTATTTAATCTAGCCGTTGAATGTGCTTCAGTCATATGTTGCAGAGTGTCCCCAAAGCAGAAAGCATCGGTAATAAAAACCTTCTCACTGATATCAATCTCGTTTGCAATTCTGTTTTTATTTACAGTAAGAAGGCATTGCTGATTACTTTTATAGTATTCATTTATAATCGGACAATAATACTTATTAAGAGTTACATGCTTACGAGTGTTTATCCAATAGTTAAATAGGAAAGTAAAAAACCAAGGTTTAATCGATTGACACGTGTTGAATATGATGTGGCAATCAGGGATGCTCCATTCATTTCTCACATTCCCAATTCCCTAACCACATTCATTCTAATTCTCTAACCGCATTTATTAGCCATTTCTTTTTTCCTCAAAAACCAATCTGCTTCGATATCATTCTGCATTTAACCATCCACAGTCCATAATGGAGTTGGATCCTTTACCCTTGGTGTATGGGATACACTTGTGCCGCGCTTGCAGCAACGACTTTAAAACAATGGTTAAATATAAGTAAAGCTAAGGGATTACTACCAGAGAAACAAAAAGCCCTAACGGTTTGACCCTTTTATCTTTCACCATTCACTAATCATTCGCAGTTTGTATGGTTTTTTCCTTCCGTTCACTGTATTTTTAGTAAGCTTTTTTATAATTATTTATATACTTATGAAAGTAATGCTCAAAATTGGATCTTCGTTTAGATTTACTTGAAAATAATGGGTATATCGATTATTTCGGTGCGCTTTTCATAAATTATCAATGTGTTTAATGATTAAAATTATAATGTTCTATGAAATATTATAACATCTTGATTTTCCCTGCTCACATATGTCAAACTCGGACTTCTAAAAATATATTGCCCTAGTTGCTTTACTTCAAGAGGTCAATCACCGTTTTATTAATTTTCTATTTATTATTTTATTTGATAAAAATTTAATTTTTTGTGGATTAGTTTAATGCAAACTAAACAATGTTGCGATGATTGGTTCATATAAAATTATTTGTCGAAAAAATGTTATTGTTTGATGACTTTTCAAAGGGGATTCGTGATTTATTTCACTTCTATATATTGGTTCCAATGATTGATATAATCCCCTGTCATCATCAAACCTATTAGTTATTGGATTGAATTTGTGTTGTTACATGGAGATGGAAGAGAGATAAATTTGGAGTAAAAAAACGAGAGTTATAGATTCAAAATGTGCCACACGATTTATCCTGGTTTTGAACTTTGAGAAAGGTGATTTAGTTTTGTGAAAAGTTCAGTTTCTTCTTGATGAATAAATGAAGAATTTGGATGATTTAAAAGCTATTAATGGAAAAGGAATCGTTTTCAGGTGATAAATCCTTTCTTCACATTTTTTGACTCAAAACTCAAAGAATTAGTAATTCAAGGAATGAAACTATATTCATCCTTTTCAAATAACACCTAGGATTTAAGTAAAATCAGTATAGTATTATACGATCTCCTATGGTGAAGCCATCACAATCTGTAGAAATAATTAGAGAGAAGAAAGTTATCACGTGATAGTTTTTCAAATGATTTATATGTATTTGCCTTGGGCCTTGCTACATGAATAATACTAGAAGAAATGATTTTAATGTATATATGTTTAACAGTAAAATTGCTAAATAGGAATGTTGGTTGCAGCTGAAAATTGGCACCCATATGAAAGTAAAAAGTTTGGCACTGTTCACTTACTTTGGCTATATATGATTCTTCAGTGTTTGTCATGTGTATATCATGTCATGTGAAAATAGACAATATTTTATTTGGTTAAAGCGATCCAACATTCGATGAATCACATACGGCAACTAGGTAAAAAGTCAACTTAATTGGTTAATTTAAATGGAGCTTTTCTTTTTTTCTTTCTGTCTCTTTCAAATTTCCTTTAAGTTCAATTAAAGTAAAGTGACGACAAATATTTACTTAACTATGCTTGAAAAATACCACATGTATAAGATATAATACTATAGCTAATATCTCATTAAATTTCATTAAGAATATACATATATATAAGAAATAACAGTGTCAAAACATCAATGGAGTAGTTTATAATTGTAATCTCTAAAAGAATTAGGGCAATTTGTGACACAGATTGCATGATATGCTGAATCAAACTACTAAAATGTATATTAGTTATTTTTCAATTTTATACTACATGGTTTTGGATTATTTCCCCAATTTTCTTTCATCGGGTTACAGCCTAATTAGCTTATTAACTTGCATGTCTTACTTCCTTTATCTTGTTTTATAATGGTATGAATTACAAGCCTCTATCAGTATAAAAATGCTCATACATTTTATTTACACATCACCATATGTAAAAAAAATTAATAGCGTTAAGAAAATTTTCTATGACTGAATTATACTTTATACTAAACTTCAAATTTTGTTTTTAAATAGTTCTTTTGTCCTTTTACTAGTGTTCACTGAAGGTTTGGGGATATTTGGTCCGATGCCACACACTCATTATAAATGACATAGTTTCTTTAAAGTTTAAATACAATATCGATCAATATCATGTTTTATATAGAGTTGACTTTTGAAATGACTTATTTGATTGTAATAGAAACTAAGCATGAGTAATTTGAATATCAAAGCAATATGGCAATCTACCGACAACAAGGTGTTAGTTTTTCTTTTTTGTATCCTTATTTTGTAATAGATTACTATGTGAATTGGCACAAAAATGTTTATGATCTATTCATTTATTTACTGCAGTCCTTCAGCCACTACACAACAGATCAAACGAAGGGAAACGATTCAGTAAAGTATATGTCATCCAAAAGGAAAATGAAAGGATCGGACAATGGTATTAATGTAAAAAAAACAAAGAAAAATGGGAGTCAGACGAACAACTGCAACTAAATCAAGCAGCAGCAGCAACAACTAGGCAAAGGAAATACTTAGAGTATGCTTCAATTGCAGTACAACTTAAACTCCGTTGTGGATAAGCATGCCCCAAGGGCCAAAGGTAACTAAGTAAAATATATTATAAATCATGTAAGGGATGCAAATAATTATATAAATGACAGGGTACATCTTAGTTGCTAGATCTTTATTAGATTTAAATATAAGAAACACACTATGTCATCGTTAAGTTTAGTGTCTATTTTTATTTGTGTCACAACAGCCCTTCACTTGTTATGTCAATCTTAATTTATTGGCTTCCAATGGCTTCACTGTCGCCACTATTGATAAATACATATCATTTCTTACTCTCCAGTTCAATCTAGTGATAACACATATATTGATGATATTTTCAAACCTGCTGCTACAACTTTCGGTTCTGTAATCAAATTAAATTCTACCAAAGCAACTTTGAAATTGAGACGATTTTGCAAAGAAAGAAGAGTACTTAGAGTGAAAAAATGAAATCTCTTAAGGCTGGTAAAAAGTGAAGAAGTGGCGAAATGGATGAGGAAAGTGAGGAGGAGGATATATGAGAATCCAGAGCTTGCATACAAGGACATAGAGACGGGTAAGTTCATCAGAGAGCAGTTGGATGACATGGAGATTGACTACAGGGATTTTTGCTTTGATTGGAACAGGCCATCATAATGCAATAATAAATCAGTCAAGAGAGCTTTGGGAAATATTGTTCTCCTTCAAATGTACTTCTATTTTTTTTTCACCTTCAGCAATTCAAATAGGCTAGCAATATGTGGTAAGATTTTTGAGAAACTTAATACTCTGAAGAGCTCAAGAGCTTAATGATCACAAATACCCAGTGCTCCAAATTGAAATATAAAAGAAGGCATCTATTTATGGAGTATAGGCACACACTGATTTTGTTCAATTTCCATAAAAAGGTCGAATGCCTATGCTTTAAAACAAGTATCTTGTTGAGTTTGAATGATTTGAACGATTGAATTATACATGAACAAGTGGATTCAATCTTTTTAAGTTTTCAAGAGCAGTATAGAATATTAAAATAGTTCATTGATTTTAGCTATAAGATAAGAAAATAGAATAGTATAAATTCACTGGAGCTGCTATCCCCCATTTCTCTCTCTCTCTCTTTGTTTTCAAATTTCAAATACTAACAAAATGGGGGATTCAAGCAAATCTTAGATTAGCTCAGAAGTATGGCCAACCATCAAGCCATTTGCAAACGGCTGCACTCCCAGTATGCTTGCTAACTACGTCATCCAACCCAGCAATATGGTCAAGGTAATTTTTTGCTATTGTTTTTACACTTCGTTAATGGATCGGAAGTGAGATTTATAAGTTATGCGGGTTAGGATTTGGTTAGGGCAAGGTTCGGCAGCTCAGCTTACTAAGAGTATGATCCCGCAAGAAGGTTTCATATCTTTGTATAAGGGACTTTCTGCTGGTTTGTTGAGGCAAGCTACATACACAGCAGCACATCTTGAATTATTTAGAGTGCTGACAAAAAAAGCTATTGAGGTTAATGATGGAAAGCCCCTACCTTCCTTCAAAAAGCTGCAATCGGATTAACGGCCGGTGCTATTGGAGAAACTGTGGCAGTCCAGTTGATTTAGCACTCGTACATATGCAGGTTGATGCAACATTACCCACAGCACAATGGAAGCACTACAAAAATGCTTTTCATGCTCTCTTGCGTATTGTTGTTGGTAACTGAGTTCTTGCAATTTGGAAAGGGGCAGGACCCACTGTTCTGAGGGCTATGGCACTTAATATGTGTGTATGCTTGCCTCATATGATTAGAGTGTTGAGATTTTTAGAAATTCACTTGGTTTCCAGGTTCTTTGCAACAGCATATGCTTTGATGTTTGACTACGTGAAAACCGAAATTTAGAAGTTGCAGGCGATGCAACTGGTAAATATCCGTATACTGGTTCATTGGATTGTCCATTTGATTGGTAGAGGTAATTAAGTAATGAACATGACTTTAATTGTTTTATATACTATAACATTTTGTTAATACTTGTCATGTAAACTTGTTTATGAACGGTTATGGATTTTATGTGAATTTGCTTATTTTGTCGAAAAACTATTATTAAAATGGCTATGGATATTATATTTGATTATATGATTAATGTGTTTTTTCAATTGTTTGAATATGATGATTATGTGATTGATTGATTGTTGGTTTGAATACGACGATTATGTGATTGATTGCTGGTTTTAATAAGACTATTATATGAGTGATGGTTGGAAATGATACAAAACTTTTAGTAGTGTTGATAAAACACTACCAAAACTTTTAGTAGCATTTTAAAAACGCTACTGAAAATCAAAAAAAGCATATAAACAAAAAATGAAGACTTATGGTAGCGTTTTTTTAACCCTACAGAAAAAACCTATAGCTGCATTTAAAAGTGACTTTTGGTAGCGTTTTTTAAATCCTACAGAAAATACCTATAGTTGCATTTAAAAGTGACTTTTGGTAGCGTTTACTACAACGTAACAAAAAGTTTTAGACTTTTAGTTGCATGTCGTATAGCAGCGTTCTCTAAAACGCTACCATAAGTTATGGTAGCGTTTTTTCAACGCTACCAAAAGTCTTTTCTGGTGTAGTGGTTAGTACGTGGCGAGTACGGGTCGATCCACAGAGAATTGTTAGAATTTTAAAATTTTCAATTCAATCAAATTAGACCAAAGTGAGATGAAATTGTTAACTACCAAAAAAAGAAGCTAAAAATGTAGAAAAATGAGCAAAAGAAAATTGATAAAAATATGAGAGTTTGAGGGCAATTTGGAGATAATTCCACTCTCTATATCACATAAATCAACAAAATGAGGTTATGATCTCTCTTTTCTTGTCATTAGTGTAATTAGTTGATGTGCTTGTCATAAGTATGGTATATTTGTGCTATTAATTAACACAATATAAACCATCAAACTATAACACAACCACTAATATACATTCAACTCTCATGAAATATGACAACAAAGTTGAAAGAAAAATCTATTTTAAGTATGGTCAATTAACTATTAATTAGAAATATAGACCATCAAATTTCAATTTAAACATTCACTTCTTTGCCATAATCATGTATAGATGAAGAGACAATTTTTGTTTGTGATTGTTTAAGCATAGCCTATTTGTTTTAAACAACATAGACTATCAAATTCATCATGAAACAATAAATCACATCAACATTCATTTAAGCACAAAAGAGAGCAATAATTATCAAAATGTTGAAGCTACATGATTAAAAGCTTCATTACCACTAAATTGAAGGGATTAGCCTCTCATTTGTGTTATCATATCAACACCTGTAGCTTGCAACATGAAATAAACAAAAACAAAAAGAAGAGGAAAACGAAAGCTAATGGAAAAGAGAACTAATCTAATTGCATAAAATAAAATCTACACTATTAGCATGAAAGAAAGAGAGCATGTAAGTAAAATAAACAATAATTAACATTGCATAAGAAAAAAGATTACATGAAATAAAAAAATATGGCTAAGTAGCCATGATTAGAAAGACGAGAGCTTGAGTTTATTTTCTAAGCTAAAAACTAACTAAGAGGAAAGAGAGGGTTACATGAAGATATGAGGTATTTATACAAGTTAGAAACCCTAATTCATTTTTTAGGGGAATGCCCAAAATGCCCTTGTAGGAAGTGTGGTGGCCAAGTTATCATTAGCTTCAATAATCACCCATTAAGTGTGCATGAAAGTGTAATGGCCATTAGCATGTGGATTAGCTTCTAATTTGTACATGAAAGAAGGTGGGTAGGTGGGGTCCTCCATGATCTTCTCTTTGAATTATTTCCATCTTCATTTGTTCTCTTCACTCTTGTGCATGCCTATCTTCATGAAACCACTTACAATTTCCATCCAATTTTCCTACAAAATAATATAGAAATTTTTAATTAAACTTTCTCAAATTAATATATGCACAAAAATGACCATTTTGCACCTATATAAAGATGAATATGTGGCAATTTGAAAATAATTGAATTTTGGTTTTAACATGTAAAAATACCCAAATATGATATTTATTTGAATAAAAAGGATAAAATATGGATGTAAATATATGCATATTTACGTGCATATCAAATACCCCCACACTTATCTTTTTATTCGTCCTCGAATAAAGGAAAACTAAGATAAATCCGTTTTCGTAGGGAGCACGATTGCATTGAGCGTATGCAACAAGCCGTTAAACCTCAAGGTGTCCCCAGTAGGACAAGTGTTGTCTCGAGAGGGTTTTCAGTGGATACTGCCCACAAAATCCAAATGCAAAGTGAAAATATTTACAAAGTGCAAGATTTATTTACAATGGGATGAGTGACACTTTGACTCGACACTTCAAGAAAAATCCTATGGTGTGTCTTGTGTTCCTCATCTATCCTAGAGTAGATCAGAATGTCATCCACAAATATAAGTATGATATTGTTCAGCTAATCCCTAAAGGTATGGTTCATGATACTAACGAAGTACGCCAGAGCATTGGTTAGCCCAAATGGCATACCAACAAATCATAAAAACCAGATGGCATATGGAATGCGGTGATCGACACACTCTCCTATGCTACTCTCAACTGGTGAAAACCCATTGCAAGATTCAATTAAAAGAGCACCTTCGCACCATGGAGCTGATCGAACAAGTCATCAATACATAGAAGAGAATACTTGTTTGTCATCTCTCACGGTAATCAACACATTACCTCAAAGGGCCATCCACCTTAGCGGCGATCACTACAGGTGCATCTCACTCAAATATGCTCCTACGAAAGAACCCTTACCTTAATAGGTCATATGCTCACAACCCTCGCCTCAATAGGTCATCTGCTCGTACCTCTAGTTCCCACCGCTCTTCGAGGGGCATATGCTTCAAACACATAATTACTGGTCTAGCACCTTTGACCAGATCGATATGGAACTCTATCTCCTTATGTGGTGGTAATCTAGCCACCTCATAGAATATGTCTGAATACTCTCTAGCTACAAGCACATATGATAACTCATCGTGTAGGATATCGAGTGCATATAGAAACCTAACAATCACCTCATCATCCGATGGGTAGCCTAACACTATCTTCCACTCATGGTCAGTCCCAATTGTCACCAACGGTCTTTCACAGTCAACCACTATTTTTGTATCTCTTCAACCAGTCCATTCCGAGACTGTAATATTGAACCCAATTAAACCCATACCAAATCAATAACAAACAAACATCTATGACTCGATAAGGCTAAGTCTCGACAATCCATGCATAGGCTGATTGAGTCCCCAACGAGGTTTGTTATAATTTAAAGGTCAATAAACTATCTCGGGTCTCATTTTCAATCTATCTACCAATTCACTAGATATAAAGGAATGTTTAAGTCCTGATATCAAATAAAACACATTTAGAACATCATAAATGGAAAGCATACCCTATACAGTAATGCCCTTTCCTTTCTCTTTCACCGATGGAGCAATCGACGAAGTCAGAGCAACATTCAATGCATATGCCTTCACCACCTACCCTCGCTTAACTAGTTCAGTACAGTCATTCTATATTGGGTACGAACTTTCATGTAATAATGCCTTCTCGATCAACTTCTCGAAGCTCTCGTCAATATAACCAATCAATCGCTTCCCAAGATGATCGATCAACCTAATGATAAACTCTTCATTCATTCATAGTGGAGCATCAGTGAAAGATAGACCATACTTCGATAGCATATTGAATTCGACCACATACTTCGATACATGCATATTATCTTACTTTGAGTTTGCAAACTTCCTTTGCAACACCAACTTCTAAGAAGTCAGGATAATTTTTTTCGAAGTGAACTATGAACCGATCCCAAGTAAATTGATACTCCGAAGCCGAATCTATAAAGGCACACCGCCAGTTCATAACCCTACCCTGGAGTTATCTAGAGGCCATCTTCTACCTCATAACGTCATCTAACTCTAATTCATCAAAGACCCTTTCATAAGTATCCATCTAGTTTTGTACCTTAACAGTGATTCTGTTCTAAGGTACGATCTTCCTCTTAGACTCATGCATCCATTATAAAACTTAGCTAAATCAACTCATGGCGTTTATACTTGAGCACCATAATCATTTGGAGCAACTTGGGCATTCCAGATAATGTTTCGCAAAATCTTAGTGAATATCTTTTGTAAATCAGGGTTAGTGGCCCCCGATCTTGCCCACTCCTTAACTCTCGAGATGGGGTTCCAAGCAACATTTCTAATATGTTGGATCATTCTCAATCTATAATAAGGATGATTAGTCCCTCATAAAGAGAAACTACATCAATAGTACTCGTGTGCAATACGACTTATATATTATATATACATAACATTATATAGCTTTGAAAACTAAAATATATAACAAGTATGCTATCTTTCTTGTATACATGTATAGTCTCGATCCAGTCTAACGCGACAACTCCTAAGCTATCTCTACTGGATCACAATACATGGAATAAAATATAATATACATCACAGATATAAAGCAGAAGAGAAGATAATAATTAAGTGAACCAAATATGAAGGCACAAATCCAGAGAGTTATACACCATAGTAATAGAATTTATACAAAATGGTGATAAACTCAATTAGACTATCTCATAATAGTAAATCAGACGCTGTCTAGGCTCCACAGTGTTCCACAGTGGAATAGGCATAATATCCACATATAATACGAGAAACCTCCATCCGACTTGTCGTTGCATAACTGCTGCGTCTCACCTGGACCTGCTATTTAGTTAACTTACCGAGATAATAAGAATCAAAGCATAAAACCTTGAGTCAGACAATAGTTTGGTGTGAGAGATAATGAACCTTAAAATACTATACAAGTCGATATAGTAAGGAACAAGAGTATATGAACCATACCTGACCTGTCCTTGCAACCAATGAGTTAGCACATAACGAACATAATATGCTACTCTATAAACATAATAAAGGTGTACTACAAACTAAGTACAATGACCGGTGTCCAATTATCCCTGCCCATAATACTTATCTCAAGCGACATCCCAAGATTGATAGACTGTCGGAGAAAATAATTAAAGCAAACATGGCATCCATCAAACAATCCTCACCATTACTCAATGTGCTCTAGATATATGATAACTCGTAGAACCTTTCACCTTTCAGGGATTAATGGAAATCCCGATTTTTAGTGTACTCGTCTTTAGCCCAAAGCTGACACCAAACCCATTCTACCGGTCCAGGTTATACGGATCCTTACCATCGATCCGAGGTAACCAAACAAAATACCCATGAGTGCACTCACAATACCCTTGCTTTTGAGTATATAAGAAACAATCCGAGTATCAACGATGGCTTAACACGCACATCCAAGCCCTTTCCTTGCTCCATGTAATTTCCATTATTCTCAAGGAATCGTTTCACTTTCCTTCTTTCCACGATAGGATCATTCAACATCCTATCCATGGGTCTCCCTTCTTTGAACCCCTCTTTATGGATAAGCATTCTCATGACTCTTTTCAAAAACGAGCCACCGCCATTGGAACCTAATTCCATTCACTGTCGAGTTAACATCATCGAAGTTCCGAAGCTATCATTGTGCTACTACATCACCATTGGACCTCAAGTGAACAAACAAACACCTCCAACACCACCTGCGGAACCCCTGCACCTCCCCCTAGAAGTCCCATCCACTCTGCTCCTTAGATTTCATGTCAGCACTAACCAGTAAGGCTCAATATCAAAATGATTCTTCACTTCATACTCAGCCAATTTTGGCTAGGTAATTCCCTTGCTCCATTACCCCAAGCTCCCAAGTCCAAAGCACTCTCCTACTATCAAAAAAATAGCTCGGTATTGAGTCCTATACTTAGCCAATTTTTGGCCCTCGTCCCTTAAAATTTCTTCCATGCTTTGCCGCAAAGTCCCAGCTCCTCTAAACCAAAGCACAATCCAAACCATCTCCCACCAACTAAATTCCCACCGACTCCGATTCTACTTATCGCGAGAAGAATCTCCTGGTCTAAATTTGGTGCAACTTGAACCGTAGGCTTCCCTATGCTCCAGAGCCCTTCCTCTAAGTTTCATCTTATTCCAAGCTAATTTGACTTCATTTTGCTCATTTCATCAACCAATTCCTAATTAACTAAAAGCACTAGCAAACCATATCAAACACAACATACAAACATTAAATATCGTCTATACACATCCATACACACTTGCAATTCATCAAAATATGATAATCATACAAATCCTATACTAGATCTAACTTTTACACTAGCATGCCAATATGATTAAAGAGGTTGCAAAACCATTTCAAAATCTTTAAATTTTGATCAAATACACATATAAATGTGTGATTAAAGTTAGAAAATCTTTTAGGATCAAAATCATGTTGGAAACATCATTTTTAACTATATAAATATGCATAGGATAGTGAGAGGTCAAGAACAAACTCACCAATCTCCCAAATTACCTCTTTGAATCCCTATATCTGATGTGAACAACAAAGATCTAAATCTCAATGCAAGAAAAATAACAGATCTAAAGTATCCTTTGTTTATTACCCTTCTAATGATGATTTGGCTAAGATTAGTAAGAAAAAGAGATGACTTTTTGAAGAGATTAGAGCTAATGGAAGCTTGAAAGTGTTTTAGGGAAGATGGAAATGATTTAGGATAGTCCCATTAGTCCGCCTAAGGATCCAGTCCCAAAATGGGTTAGTAGGCCCAAGGTGGGTTAGTCTAATTTCCCAATAATGCAGCCCAGCAGCAGCCACAACTTAAAACAGCTATAACTTTCAAATGGCAAGTCCGTTTTACTATGACGACCACTTTACAAAATGGGAAACCGTCATCTTAAAGCAATGGATGTGGTTTGAGACCCTAAATTGGCTCATATCAAAAGTTATAGTCAACACAAGATTTTCAGGGTCAAAATGGTTACATAGAAATCTGAAAAGATAACAGTTATGGAAAATGTCCTTAAGAGTCATTTTTCAAAATTTTAGAGTCATTTGATCTCCTATGAATGAAATAAAAATATTTTATGATTCTCTGATACGTAAAATATGGGTCGTTACAACTGCTGCTATGTGTCTCTTTTCAACACTTTGCAGTCATCCCATACAATAAGTAGTGCAATATATACACTAAATAAGCATACACACATCATTCTACTTCATCATATTCATACGCAAATGGTATAGAGCTCCTTTAATCATTTGTGTTGGTGCTCATGGATCCAGGTTCAACATATGTCTGCATCAGCTATTCAAACGTCTAAAGTGTAATTTCAGATGTTTGATTTCCTAAAAAAAATACTCCTATAGGTGACCAGATGTATAACCATATATTCAGACATCTGACTTTGATTCTAGACGTCTGAATATAAAGTCAAACGTCCGAATCATGCCAAAATTCAACATGTTTCTTTCTATTTACTACTGTAATATTTTCAATTGTTCGGATTTATTTTCAGATATCTGATTCTATTTTCAAACATCTAGTTTATTACAGATTTGTATTTTTAGGTGTTTTAATTGATTATTCACTATATCTTAACCCTAGGTTCATTTCCGACTTCAATTGGCTTGTTTACATCGTTTAAATCCTTTGTTTCGTCTATTTCATTGTTTGTAACATCTTCCCATTTTATTATGTAACTTTGTTATCAACTGATTTGATTCTATTCATTTATTCATAAATATAAATGACCTAACAATTTATAATCACATCTATCTATTTGCATAATTATATATATACATACACACACGCATATATATATATGCTATAGTAATACATTTTAGTCTATAATTATATTTCCAATAAGTTAACCGATGTAGTAAAAAGAAATCGGAGTTTCATTTCAACTACAAATGGTCAATTCATGAATTCAATTACACATACATTTGTATAATTTCCAAGTTATATGTTTATAAGTTAATTGATTATTATAAAAGAAACCGGAGTGTCATTTCAACTCCAAACAACCAAAAATCAATTCAATTAATAACTTATTCATTGAATTATCAAATTTAGTTTATGCCTATGTGATTCATTCTACACTTTTAGATGTAAATTAATAAAATTAAGATTTATTCTTAAATGGTGGAGTATCATTTCAACCCCAAACATTTCATCATTAACCCAATTTTAATTTGGAGTATCATTTCACCTCCATGGTCAATGAATAAAATCAAATTCAATTATTTTTTTAATATTTTATTCAACCTATATTTCTTCAACTAAATCTAATACAGGCTACAAAAATGAAATAAGAACATATATAGATTCATATAGAAAGAAGATAAATTCCCACTCATAGATTAGATCTCTTCCTTCTAGCCTTGAAAACATTTTTACACGCCTCCTCCGATCTCTATCTCATTAATTCGTTGCTCTCCTCCGCCTTTCTCCTTTTTATTTAATTTTTATTTTGTTTTAGAAATTTTTAGAGAAGAATGGAAAGTAATATTTAGATTTTGGAATTTTTTGAGAATGAAGAAAAGAAATGTACATATGAATTAGACATGCGACAGTTAGGGTATAGAAGGAGTGAGGGTTAGGACTACATTTATAGGTGAAGTCCAGGCCTAGGAAGAATTATATGCTTATTCATATATTACTTATCTTTACGTATACTTAAATTCCTTTCCTTTTCTTTTTCTTTAAAGAAGGTAACATTTATATTCTCATAATTAATGTCATTAATTATGATTCGAATAAATACTATTTGCTATCATCTAAATCAATTTATATCATTTACTGATATTATGCACATTTATTATTATTGACAATTATAGGCGATCATGTATTAATATTCACATGTATATGTATGTATTTATTTACATTAATTAGGAACCTTACTTACAAAATTAATTTGTAATTGATTGGTATTAATCTTCTCAAATTCAAAAATCAGACTTATCCTTAAAATAACGCTTTCATTCCATGCATACACTATTATCTTTTCTTTTCAAAATATGTAATATTCCTTTTGTTAAATGCATTCTTTTCATAAATATATTGTTACGTTCTCTTTCTAATGTACGCAACATATTCTTTCATTATTATAGCAATAGTCTCATCATAAATGCTTTCCCTTTACAATGGTTTCAAATTCATGCATGTAAATACCTTTCCTTCTTTTCTTTTTATGCATATAAAACCATTGTACTCTTTTTACAGTAATTCACACAAATTTAGTTAATTACTTAATAGATAAGTTTTGGTTTATTCACATAATTATATCTCAAACTTAATTTCAAACTAGGTGCTAAACACAATATGTGCTATGGTAAATGGTTCGTATCTCCTTTATGCGATGTCCATTTTTGACGTTCAATACATGAATTTAGGCTAGAAAAATCTATTTGACCTAATGAAAAAATTGTTTTCCCAACTTCTTTCATTGTAAAAATTTAGTTTCTCAACTACTGTAAAATTACCAAAAATGTCCTATTTAATCAGTTATTTATTTTTATTAAAAATACGGGTGTTACATCCCATGTAAAGACTTCTTCTTGCTTTGCTGCGGGAATTTGACCAACTCATCCTTAACCTCTAGACAAAGTTCAGTGACGATTTGAACAACTTTGGTAGGGTTGGTAGAGTCTATAGATATCAACTCCATGGGAGTAGCCTACTCGTCTTCAATGTTCAAATCCCACATACAAGGGTCGAGCGGGTCCTCATCAAAATCTTAGCTTACTTCCAGTTGCATTAGGCTAGTGCGTAAATCATGCGCTATATAACATCCTCGATCGATACAAATGTCTATGCTCGAATCAAGGAGTTAATGTTGCCTTGGCTCTCATCGACGGGTCTATTGGCATCGAGAAGGTAGGAGTTGTTGTGCTGGATGTCCCTGCTTTCCAATGGGGTGCGACTTGCTCGTTCCATGTTGTAATGAGCTCTTTTATTTATTGGGGAGTGGACAAGGAGATAGGATCCTTGCCACCTAGTCGTCACTATAGAGGGAGATTCCAGCATGACCCTGAGTGCTATTGGGCTTGAGGGTACTTTTGGGTGTCATGGGCCTAGTTAATGTAGCTTCACTTCCTTAGGTAGTTCTGGCTCGAACTTTAGCACTAATGAGCTCAGGGTTACTCCTGGGTGACATACCATCGGTGGTTATGTCTTTAATAGTAGAGATGGTCTCGACATGAGTGTGAGCATTATCTGGCTTGAGGACCCTCTTGGGTGACACATCACTGATTACGGTATGGTCAAAGGTATGGACAGTCACAACACGAGTGTGAGCATTGTCTATCTTGATCACTCTCTTGGGTTAAATGTCATTGATTTCCATCACCTGATTAGGTAGGCCATTGTCCATGAGGGGAGCTACTATTGTTGATGCCTCAACTTTAGAGGCGGGGGAGATCTTGACGCAAACTTAAGCGCTAACCGGCTGTAAGGTTCTCTTAAGTGACTTGCTGTTAATAGTTGCAAGTTAATGCTGAAGCATGAGGACGCCCTTCTTAGCTTGTCCGAGGAAGTTCCAACAACGCTCCCTAACTTTGCTGGTTACCCCATATTTCCTCCACCCCACCTTGGACAAGGAACTTCTCGATGAGCCGATTGTAAGGGATGATTACATCTAGTTCTACAAGTGATGGTCGTCTTACTAAGAGAATGTAAGCATATGGGCAATCAGCTACTACAAAGTTTATCTGAATCTTTACATCAAGGGGCTCTTTGTCGAATGTGGTCACGAGGGAGGTTATACTCATTAGAACAATGCCCATACCTCTAAAGCCATATATGGGCAGGGCGCAAAAGGTGAGGCTGGAGGCAGAGAGCTTGAGAGCCTAAAAAACATTCCTGAACATGACGTTTACTGAGCTACCCCCATCTATGAAAGTCCAATGCACATTATAGTTGGCTATTGCAAAAGTGACGACCATATGATCATGGTGGGAGTAAGAGACAACATCCCTATCTTTGAAAGCAAATATGATGGGTTGTTCTATTTCCAACTCGGATGCTTTGGATGCTTGGTGCTCTAATGAGTAGATCCACAAGGCTGAACCCACTTCTCTCTAGTACCAAGACTGTGCTCTCTGGCTACTTCCAACCACATGTCGACCCCCTCATATGGTCAACATGTTAGTTGTGGTTGCAACATTATTTTTTGGTTGCTAGGGTTGCACCGGTTGGTTGTTATGAGTCGTCCTTTGTTCCAACTAATGTCGAACAAACTCTAAAAGCAACCCTTCTTGGATCAATCTTTCAATCTCGTCCTTCAGCACCCAACACTCATTGGTGGAGTAGCCATTGATCTAATGGAACTTGCAGTATTTTCCGCTACTATGAGGTTCCTCCCTTATCCAACCTTTGGTGGTGGTCGGTCTTTGGAATTGAACCATCTCCTTGGTTGTGAGATATATTGTTTCCATATCCCTGTTCAAAGTAGCATAATTAGTGTACTTAGACCTGTATTGGGGGCCATTCTCTGTTTATCTTTTGGAGTTGTTTTATAGACCATTGTCTCATGGATTGGTAATTTTGCAGGGAACGGCTTGGCTGGTATGTTGGGTTTCAATATCACTGCCCAAAAGATCAGTGTCCTTCATTTTCATAATGCCGCTTGCTCGCTAATAGAATTCATTTAGGGACGTAGCATGTTGCTTTTGAAGTTCCTTCCATATTTTTGACTTATACCTGTCCCCTATGTAGAGGGTCATAACCAGGCTATTCTTTTCCCTAGCTCAGGTTGACTCTTTATTGAAACGATTCACATACGACCGAAGATTCTCAGTTGGTCCCTATTTGATATTACTTAGCTCGCTAGCCATCATAACTGGGTTTTTAAGGTAAACAACCTATTGTAAAAAACGCGTAACGTTAAAGTCACCCCCCAAAATCCAAGAACCCGGGGCTAACGATCTAAAGTCTAAACATTCTTGCCAAAGAATCCGACGCTCTGTTTTCAAATTAGGACCATAAACATTAGAAATATTTAAAATAGAATTATCGCTAAGATTAATAAAAATAATATGTAAAGAATGATGCTTAGAAATACATTGAAGCATTTTGAAATAATTGTCACGCCAACCAATCAGTAAACCCCCAAAGAAACCCACTGAAGGAAGACAAGCCCATTTCCTAAAATGAAAGCCACCTAATCTTCTATAAAACGATTATCTGGAAATTCAATTTTTGTTTCCTGAAGAAGTGCAATGTCAATAGAATAATCTTTAAAGAAAGCCCTAATTTTGTCACATTTATTTAAATCATTTAAGCCTTTTATATTCCAACTAATAATCCTCATATACCAACGGATCTAGCCCTCTCTAGTTCCCTATCTCTAATGTACTCTAAATCCATGTCAACATCAGTGAAAATAAAAGCAGTATATCTAGCCAACTGGCTAAACTGAGAGGAAGACAAACTACCTAAAGCATAAGATGAATAAACACTACCTAAATCAGAAAGAAAACTTGAGCCTGAATTCGTAGCCCCACTCATGGTGCTCGAATAAGGTGACTCACCCGAAGACTGAGATCTACGACCTCAGATCCTGGCACTTCGACGAACCAAACCACTATCCTTCACTGAAGTCCTATGCCTACGTCTCCTCGATGAAGAAGTGCGAGATGCTGAAACATTGCCACTCTTACAAACTTCAGCATTTTGAAGAGAACTAAAACTAACTTTTGAAGCATTTTCTCTGACATCACACTCAATAGGGTCGGTAGCCACACCCAAAGAATCAATCAAAACAAACGATATGCCTGAACACATCTTCTCCAACTCATCGTACCTTCCATAGATTTCAAAATGACTGCATTCTCATTAAACCCACCAACAACACCAACCAGTTTATCGCTATAGGAAGCAACAACCATATCTAAATTACCCACAGTTGGACAAGTCCACTCAAGCATTTTTGATGATGTGTGCATGTCAGATATATCATACTTACTAACTGTTGAAGCATTATCTATCTCAACCTGCCCCTATAAAAACTTATCCCCCAAACAGTTAAAAAGATTAGAACCTAAACACTTCTTCTCCAACTCATTAATCCTTACCACAGAACTCAAATAAACAGCATTCACATTAATCCCACCAACTACACCATCCAGTTTATCACAATAAGAAGCAATAACCATAGCTGAATCTTCCACAGCTAGACAAGGCCAAACAAGCGATTTTGAAGTTGTGTGTATATCAGATATATCACTCTTGCACAATTTCGATTCATTCTCAACAATCAACATCTTATCAAAGTCCACAAAAGCTTCTTTCTCAACAGTGTTAACTTCATCTCCCATTCCAGATTGATATTAAATGAAACAGACTGAAACTTCTCAAAGCAACTTGCAGTGAAGAATTCCTCATCGATCAATTTTGACATATTTTTCGTTTCTAAAATCATAAACTCATGAGAGATATTCACCGATGAGAGATAAAGCCCTTTAATCAAACAAGAGTCTTCCTTCATCTTTGTGCTTGCAACAAAATTCTTATACCAAATTCTAAACAGTTCTCTGACCCAATTCTTCCCATTTTGATAAGTGGAAATTAGCCACAAGGGCCTCTTTAGCAAGTGAAATTAGTTTCTAGGACACACAACTGAAATAATTACTTTCAAGGACAAAACGTAAAATAATTAGTTTCTAGGGTCTAAAAACCTAAGAAATTATGTCCTTGAAAGTAATTGGACTGCTGACTTTGTCCTTGAAAGTAATTATTCTGCTGACTTTGGTCTTGAAAGTAATTTCTTTGAATGTGTGTCCTAGAAACTAATTAGACTGCAAAGTTTGTCCTTCTGGTGAAATGCCCCTTTTGATAACCTCCTGCTCCAGCAGTTCAAAGTCTAAGTTTCCAATTTTTTCAGACCAATCCATCAATACAGTATTTGAGAAACTGTTGTCAATATGGTTTACACCTTTATGAATTGCAGGATTTGATTTACCATCATTCGAAACAAGCAATTGCGGGCTAACAGTGAAATTAATCAAACTATCATCAACACTAGGACTTTCAACAATAAGTTCAGAGCCTGTCAACTTAGAAAGACAATCAAATTTATTAGAGATTGCAGTCTTGAATCTATCCAGTATACAACTTTTTGATTTCTGACTTTTGTTTCTAACCAGAGTAAAACCAATACTAGAAACTTGGTTTTCATTGACCTTTCCTATATCAGAAGATAGATCTAAGCAGAAGGAGGAATGATCTTCTATACATTTTGTAACATCTGGATCAGTGAGAATAGGATCAATGACCACATTGGACCCATTCAGGACAACATCGAATTTTTCAATGGAATTCGAATCAAAGAAATTCTCCTCAGAAGAAACTGAATCAGTAGACCCAAAAAACTCCTCTGAATCGCCGAACCTGTCTTTATAGCCTTTACCAATGTTCAAAGCATTAATAAAATCGAAATGATAGAACAATTCTTCAAGATATTTAAAGCCTACTTCTCTCTCGATCCATAGATTATCGAGCAATAGACCCTTCAATAGAAAAAATTTCAAGACAAATTGGAAACCGTGGTTTACTAATAAGGGACTGGAAACTAAGGAACTTGATCGCGTTGCAGCCTTGAATCTATCCAGATTACTACATTTTGATTTCTGACTATTGTTTCTAACCAGAGTAAAACCATTATTAGAATCTTGGTTTTCATTGACCTTTCCTGTAACAGAAGATTGATCCAAGCAGAAAAAAGAATGAACATCTTTACAATTTGAAATATCAGGATCAGTGAGAATTGGATCAATGTCCAAATTGGAACCATTCAGAACAACATCGAACTTTTCAGTGAAATTCGAATCAAATAAATTCTCCTCAGAAGAAACTGAACCAGAAGACCCAAAAAACTCCTCTGGATCGCCGAACCTATCTTTATAGCCTTTACCAATGTTCAGAGCATTAATAAAATCGAAATGATAGAACAATTCCTCAAGATATTTAATGCCTACTTCTCTCTCGTTCCATATATTATCGAGCAATATACCCTTCAAAAGCAAAAATTTCAAGACAAATTGGAAATCGTGGTTTACTATGGAAACTGATGAATTCGATTGCGTTGCACAATTATTTCTTTTATGACCAAACGATCCACAACCGAAACATCTGACAGGATCTCTACATTGATTCTCAATATGATTAAAGTCCCCACATCTAAAACAATATTTCCTTCCTTTTCTAGAATCTAACCACTTCGAATTGGAAACACGATTCAACGATCTTGATTGCTGAGGAATCCAATTCTTGACAAATTGGGCGAATGAAAGAGGGAATTGAAATCGATTACAGGGATTACAGCGAAAAATGGAGAGCGATTTCTGATTGAAGGAAGAGAGTTGCGAACAATAAGATTGAACGTTCGCCTCGTGAGGGCGATTTTTCCGCTATGGAGGAATTCGATCAATTTATTATTAATTCTAACTTGATTGAAATTCCCCTTTCTAATAGAGAGTTTACTTGGAGTAACGCAAGAGAGTCTCTATCCATGGCTCTTATTGATAGATTTTTTGTTATTGATGAAATCGAAGATAAATTTCCAATCTGTAGAGTCATTGGGTTACCGTACACGTACTTTGGTCATTGTCCTATTATCCTCACCTGCGATTATCATAGAGTTATTATTAATAATTTTAAATTTGAAAAGATGTGGCTTTTGGAATCTAATTTTGTGAACTTAATTAAAGGTAAATGGATTTCTTTGAGTTACCATAATATTAGAAATAAGGAAAATTCAGCAAAATCTTTTGTTTCAAAACTTAGGGATCTTAGGATATTTCTTAAAAACTGGAACAAAAATGTTTTTGGCAATTTAAAAATAAAAAAAGATAATATTCTTAATGAAATGCTTAAAATTAATAAGATTGAAGAATCCAGACAATTAAATTTAGGTGAACGTAATGTTCTTGCTAATTTAAAAGATGAACTAAATTCTATTTTAGAAAAGGAGGAGGTTATGTGGAAGCAGAGGTCCAGAATCCAATGGATTAATGAAGGTGATAATAACACCAAAAATTTTCATAATATAGTTAATGGTAGAAAATGTAGTAATACAGTTAACTCTATTATTGTTAATAATGAAGAGTTAGTTGATCAACGAGATCTTAATAAGGCTTTTACAGACTATTATAAGGATATTTTTGGCTCTAGAATCAAACATAGAATCAATGTTATATGGAAAGATCCGTATCCGTCCAATTCTACTGTTGATTTATCTGAGCTTGATAATCCTTTTACTGAAGAAGAAATTAGTAAAGCTATTAATGACTACCAAGTGATAAATCCCCGGGCCCTGATGGGTTTCCAATTTTATTTTATAAAACTTTTTGGGATGTTTTAAAATATGACTTAGTTAATATGTTTAATGACTTTTATAATGGTAATTTGCAATTAGGGAGATTTAATTTTGCAAATGTTATTTTGTTACATAAAAAAGTAGGAGCTAAAAACTTAAAAGATTTTAGACCTATTTCTTTGATTAACTGTTCAGTTAAAATTATTTCTAAAGTTCTAGCTAATAGACTTAGTACAAGAATGAACGATTTAATTGATTGTTCACAATCGGCTTTTATTAAAGGGAGAAATATCACTGATGGAATGGTAGTTGTTCTTGAATATATTAATTACTGTTGTAAGAATAACACAACTTGTGCAATTTTAAAACTGGATTTTGCTAAAGCTTTTGATTCGGTGGATTGGGATTTACTTGTAGATATCTTTCACGCTAGAGGTTTTGGTCATAGATGGCCCACTTGGATTATGAATTTGCTTAGAACCAGCAACTCTAGTATTATGGCTAATGGTATTTTAGGTAATAAAATTCAATCTAAGAGAGGTTTAAGGCAAGGGGATCCTTTATCGCCTTTATTGTTTAACTTAGCTGCTGATGTTTTTTCTAAGATTATTAAAAGAGCAGTGAATAATGGATCTTTAGGGTGTGTAGGCAATGACATATCACGTAATGGTATATCGGTTCTCCAATTTGCCGATGATACCTTGCTTTTCTCTTCTCATTTACCTAGAAACATTATTACCCTTAAGTTCATTTTATATAGTTTTGAACTTTTATCAGGTTTAAAAATAAATTTTGACAAAAGTTCAGTTTTAGTTTTAAATGATTTTGAAAAAGTTGAAAGCTTAGTTGCTAATACCATAAATTGCAAAACTATGAACTTTCCTTTTGAATATCTAGGTTTTGTGATTAGACCTACCAAACTACATCATGCTGATTGGCTTATTATTATTGATAAAATTAGAAATAAGATAACTAATTGGAATGGGAGATTTGTATCTAGAGCAGGTAGACTAGTCTTAATTAATTCGGTTTTATCCGCCCTTTCGATTTACTGGATGTCCATGCAATTGTTTCCAGATTGGGTTATTGATAAAATTGATAAAATTAGAAGAGATTTCTTATGGAGTGGGGAAAATCCTAATAATAGTATAAAATGTCTGGTAAATTGGAAAACCGTTTGTAAAGCCAAAAAGGAAGGTGGTTTAGGAGTTATTAATTTGCATAATATGAATTTGTCCTTGCTAGGTAATTGGTTATGGAAGTTTAAAGATATAAATGATAACTCTATTTGGAAAGAGATCATTTCCAAATATTACTATAATGGAAATAGCAATTTACATCAAATTACTTCTCCAGTCACTCAAAATATATCTAATTTTTGGAAAAATATTTTGAAATGTCATGAGATTTTTAACTTAGGTATAAATACAATAGTTCATTTTGGTATCGTGCTTCTTTTTGGCACGACCATTGGATTTCGGTCTTACCTCTTAAATTGGAATTTAAAGAGATTTATGAAATCTGTAATTTTAAGTTTGCTTTAATTAATGAAGTTTATTCTCCTGAAAATGATCCTCCTTGGAATTTTAGTTTTAATAGAATTTTAGTAGGTTCAACCCTTAGGCAACTTTCTTTGGTTTATGCAAGATTAAATCTTTATAATATTGATAATGATAATGATATTATTTGTTGGGAATGGGATAAAAGTAAGAAATATACTTCTAATCCTTTTTATAGATTTATTAATTTTTCGGGTACTTTAAACAACTCATTTAAATTTATTTGGAAATCTAATGCTCCTCCTAAATCTAAAATCCACATGTGGTTAATACTACATGGAAAACTTAATACAATAGAATTCTTAAAGAGAAAAAACATTCAAAATGATAATAAATGTTATTTTTGTAATCTGCATCTTGAAGATATAAAACATATATACTATGATTGCATTGATTCTTATTACATTCCAAATAATATTCTTAAATTTTTTAATTTTAATATAATAACTAAAATTTCGGATTGTGACTTCTACTGGAATAATTTTAGATTTAGATTCAAAAAGAATATTAGATTTATACTTGACACTTTATTCACAATTATTAGTTGGTATATATGGTTTGAAAGAAATCAAAGAATTTTTAATAATAATAATAGTCTTCTTAACAATTTGATTTTTATAATTTCTTCATTTTGTTTTAATTGGATTTCTAATCCCAAATATAAATTAGCTAAAAATAATCTTTTTAAAGGGTATCTTAATAAGGTTAGCTATAATATTAACTTATTTAAACACAACAATAATATATTTAACATTAATAGTATTAGTATTAATATTTTTTCAAATTTATATGATGATCTTAATGTTAATCAAAACTTACTTATGATTAAAGATTCATAAGAATCTTTTAAGTTTTGTTTCAATTATTATTCTTGTCTTCGTTGGTATTAGTTTATAAGCCCTTTAATTCTATTATTTTTGTCCAGTTTAGTCTTATTTAGGTTTTATTTTCTACCTCATCTATACATATATATGTATATTAATTATATTAATATACATATATATGTATCATTCTAACTTTTTCCTTAGTCATCCTTTAGACATAGGTATGGGAGATAGGTTGTATGGCACATTTTGCAGGTTCTTGTGTCTTCAGATTGCAGGTTCTCGGACTGTAGAGAGGCCATCAGAATAGAGTTTTCCACTCAGGATTACTTGTAGTTCCACCACAGATACATGATACTTTCATCTCTATTTTGGCGTATTATCTTCAAAAGGATCCATTCTTCTGCTTGGCACTTTTTCCTCTGTACAGAGTCTCTAGAGCAGTTTTCCTTTCAGCATCATATCTAGTTCCACTTCAAAGTAGATGCTTTCCTTCCGATCCAGATGCATGGAGTTTCTTTCTTAGTTGGTGATACATGGAGCTTCCGATCCAGATGTATGGAGCTTCATTTTTCTTTTGTTTTTAGGTACTTCTAACACCTCAGTATCGGGTGGTGGCTATGCCGGAACTCGATATTAGGGTGTGATGGGTGGTGGCCTTGCTGGAACTCATCTTAGGGGTACCTGAGTTTCTTTGATTCTTGTATTTAGTTTTATTACCTGCCAGGCATGTTGGAAGCACCTTATTATTTGATATATATTTACATGTGTGCTCTCCTCTATTTACAAAGGATCACACATTTTTCTCAAAAAAGATAAACAACCTATTATTGAAGTCTGCACATAACTGGGCCTAAGAATGGATGCTTCTCGGCTATAGATGTTGGAACCAACGGGGGGCGGTCCTACAAGAGTGGAGGGGAAGAGTAGGCACTTTGTGTTGGAATTGGGCTAGCCCACAGTGAAAGTTATGGATGAATTACAATTTTTTTACCCTATTGGAACTTTATTGGACCTATGAAGTCTACTTTATTTAGAATATTTCTAAATTTTATTTAAATAAAATCTCTTATTTTATTCAATTATATATATATAATTTTATTTAATTTATATTTTAAATCATATAAATATACACATATGTATCATATACAATTATTATTAATAGAAATCCTCACTTGAATAGTACTTCACTTCGAATACTTCCACTCGACCCAGCTATAGTCACTCGATGGACACCAGGCCATGATTTGACTATGATCAAAGCGGAGCTTTCATATTGAAGATCTATAGTATTCTTAAGTCGAGAGAACTATGTAAATTGGTCACATCGATATTTTCTATTTGACCTTAGTTATATTAACCAACAAAAAACTATCGAGTGATTCGTTACAAAGTTATCAAAAAACTATCAGCATGTAACCTATAGGAGCCCCTAGCGGTCATGAGTAATACATTGTACAACATTTGGAGAGCGTTACGTACTCCAGTCTCGATAGATACATCGATATCCAGTCTTGATGCATCTTAACTAGGAACATTTTAAATGGTATATTTGTTTTCATTATGATAAATTGCTCATGGCTACAACACTTTATAACTATTATCTCAAAACATACCATTTATGAGTTTTCTATTACATATACTTTTAATTAAATTAATTATTAATATAACACGTTATATCAAGTATATAATAGAAAGAAAACACCTTTTATTTTGAACAAGATTGGTTATCGAGCTATATATCTCCCACTTGCACTTGGGGTCAATTATGGAATCTTATCCTAACTTCTGCAATCGATTTTTTCAAAATGAATTGGGTCAGTCACTCAGTGAACGGATATGCTTTTATGTGTTAATTCATTCAATCGACTCTCTCCTATGCTATAAATTAAATTTATCATGTGGAACAATTAAGAATATGTCTCTCAACTTCTAGCGAGATTTAAGTTTTGTTATGAAATATATCTTGACATTGTTATGATATAATAATGTTATGAGATTCTCAACATTTGGAATTACCCTCAGCTCAGTTATAAATTTGTCCATTTATATTTATATACATTGTTTTATTGCATCGCTATCCAAGGCGATGTACTTAGCCTTTTCATTAAATCAGCCACCGTCTTTCATTTGGAACATTTTCAATTTAAAGATTTTTAACTTAATTTATTAGACATGTTATACTCAATATCACTTATGAAAGTTAGAGTCTGAACACTCTAAGGAGTTCGTTGTTTCTATAAACAATTCTCTAGTATTTCAAAGAACACCTCAAATAACCATTTAATGACATATATTTGGATTTGATGTTTGCTTCATGTATCAAATACATAAACAATTCACCATAACATTGACCCCATAACATGTATTATAATTCCTATTGCCAATGCATAAGGAATTCATCTTACATGTTTTGTATTAAACATTTCAATAAGGTGTCCTTGCATATCATTTTGGGACATTCCCAATATTTTTATACTTACTATAAAAGAAATTATTTACAAATCCAACGTCAAGTATTAAAAACAACTATTTTAACATAGGTACGTCGTTAAAAATCAACAGTGTGTTGTTTTACTTATAGTTTAGAAATATAATATGTACCTTATAGCATTCTTTCTTATGAACACACGCTTCCTGTGCAGTTAAAGTGCTTAGCGATTCTATAACAGTGGAGTTGTAAAAAGTTATAGCGGGGATATAGCGGAAAATAACAAAGGTGTAAAAAGCTTCATTAGATATGAAATTCAAAATTTTAAGTTAATTTACTTTCATTCTAACATCATTTGTGTAGGAAAAGAATTATTGTTTAATCTTATATAACAAAACCAAAAAATATCATGATTTATGCAGACTGAATATGGCGACTTCAGTAGATTTTTACCATATATTGAGCACTTATGCCTTAAAATTAGGTCCTTAAACTAACTTTGTTGATTTGGTTTAAAAGAGAACTAGTCAAATCAACATTTGTATATTAATGTTGCTAAAGCGGATGCTAAAAAGCCTTGATTTAGTGGGTGTAGCAGAAAATAGTGGGGCTTAAAGCGGATCTACTACTTAGTAGCACTAAATTGAAATAGCATACCGGCCGAAGAGTGCTATGCGCTATAGCTGGGATTCTGCGGGGCTTTAGCAGGGCTTTAACTACATAGTTTCCTCTGCATTTTGATTGACAATCAAACTATTTGATATTCTTATCAAAGCATTTGTTTAATCTTGATGCTCGTAGAATGACATTTTCGTATCTGTTCTTGGATCATATCCAAAAACTCACACACTCAATATCGCTCCCACTGACTTCGAGACACTTTAGTTATTATGTGTAAACAGTTTATTCTAAATCATTCTTTATATTTTTTTGTTTCAACACATATGTACCAAAACATAAAGTCATACTATGCAATAATTTTTATGAGTAAAATCTAAACCTACTTGAGCACATCAAATGGTGAATCTATTATGCTAATTTCAATAATTGAAATTTACGGTATTATTCTTATCAATATGGCTCACTATATTCCAACTACATTTGTCTTTCTCTTAAAGACTCATTTGCAACCGAAAGGATTATATCCTTTCGGATACAACTATCAAAATCATATTTTGATAATGTAGCTGGATCAATTTTGGATTTGCGCATCCTACCATATCATAGAGTCAATACTGTTAATGGTTCAATTAAACAACTGAGAAGTATTAATTCTTGACATTAACTAGAAACTCACAGTTTCTCTTTAATACACAAGAATACTCATTAGACATTCTAAAGTATTCATGTTCATTTAGGTTCGGTCAATTTCATTTCATCTCATGTAATCAATTTTATCCTTAGATCATATCCAAATTTATTTTATGCCAATAATTTCTCAAATAAATTCCTTTGCTACAAAGTTGGTATTTCTTAAAACAACAGTTGTTTTTCAATGCAATGGAATGGGCATTCACAAGCATTTTATGAATTGCCTGATATAAAACCGATTTTGCATTAGTTCAAAGTATATTTATGTTCAGAACATAAATAAGTTATCTAATGACTATTGTTCGCAGAATTCTCTTGGGATGATTCATACAAGGTGTAACAACCCGCCCTGAAACAGGCCTAAATCCCGACCCAGAAAGGGCCTATCGAAACTTAGACCCATTCCAAAGCTGCTTGTGGGTTGGTAAAAAGAACAATAGAGAGCTATTTATCTATTCATTCAGAACTCACAGCAGAAGGACAAAATATAATAGCATAAACAATACCCATTTTATTTCAAAATTTCAAATGCCACAAAACAAAACCTTAACATAATATCAACAATAACCGTTACATCATCTTGTTCAAAAGTACATTTTTAACTGGAAATGGGTACATTGGAAAATATCCAAAATAGATAAATAGACTACTGCCACAAGCTCCTCTCATCATCTCCATCTTGATCATTGTCTCCTTCCCTAACCTGTGTTGTAATCCGGAGGGATTCGAACAACAATGTCTAGTGAATAGAAAATCTCAAGCCCTTCTATATCAGTACTTGGGTAGTATAACAAATAAAATATGTCTTTCGTATTTTAAGATATATTCAAAACCATTTAATAGCTCATATAATGGAAAGAAATGGACCCTCAAACAACCACTTAATACCTTCAATCCCCAAAACAGGCTTTCCTATAATCAGTAACCCATAACCATTATTATTAATGTCTACCAATGCGAGAGATAGAATCCAAGCCACTTAATACCTTTAATGGAAAACAGGCAGACTCTGATCATTTAAGACCTCAATTGAGATAGGCCCCATTATTTAATACCTATTCCCAAGGAGGACTCTATAAAGGTTTCTATCTGGTTGATATTGCACGGAAATATCTTCGGACACTTAATACTTTTTATTGAAGCGGACCTTTTCGAGATATCCTCAACCTTGCCTAAACCCAATCCCGACCATTTAATATTTCATATAAGGGAAAGAGGCAGGCCCTCAAACCGCCACCTAATATCTTCAACTCCCCGAAGCAGGTCCTTCGTATTATGACCTATACCCCACAGAGACGTCTCATATTGGTTCGACTATTAGTGGGAACTGGTACCCGGATTAACTAGGCAGATTTACCCTACAGAATTGGGACTAACCTCGTGTCATCCGTAGTTACTTATTATAGACGATGTCTCACATCAGCCCCAAAGTCACATTGCTGGTAGCGAGATTAGCCAGGCAGACTTCAATGTGCTTTTGATTAACCTCGCATCTCTATAACTTAGTCTTATTTCATACACTCTCTAAGTATATTATCACACATCTCACCGTATTAATTATTTAGGTCTTATAAGAAATCCTTCTTATTTCGCCTAATTAATTACTTTCCTAAAGGGGATTTAAATAACAATTATGAACCTCATTAACTACGCAATTAGTACGTTACAATTATACATTATTTACGCTAGTTTATATACATATAATTGCACGTTTATTAGGAGGTGGAGATTTCGCCCTAAACTAATGCTCAAATGTCAAATTTTCCAATATTATGCAAGTCTCATTTCCACAAAAGCATTAATAGCATTTATACCATAAATCCAATGTTCCAAAATTAAATCAATAGACTTGAATTTAGAATCCAATTCCAACTTATTAAATATTAAAACAATGGAATAATACAATAATAATGGAACCCGCAGTTTAATAGGTTTTATGCTCTGTTTAACTCCTTTTTACATAAAATTAAATAAGGGAAATTTTCATTCATTTTGTAGAAACAGGCAGTGAAAACTACAAGTAATAATTCATACCTTACACACCATTTCTTAATCAAATCCAAAAAAAAGAAATAAAAGTGGAATAATAGGTAGAACATATATATTGCAAATCCACAAAAACTCCATTATATTAATAAAAAAACAATTAAGATTCCAACCTAAGAATTGACATTTCGCTTTTAGGGAATTTTTGGGATTTTTATTATGCTGTTTTCGTAATCCAAAACTGCCCAAGGCATATATCAAATTCAAACTACACTATACAATTACTAAAATATAAAAACTAAGATTTCCACTCACAGAGGTCCTTAGCTTTGCCTTCTCTTGGATTTGACACGCCTTTAATGAACCCTTTTTGATCTCTTCTTTTTATATATACAACAAGGGATTTGTATATATGTTAGATTCAGAAGATTATAGGTTTGGAGGAGAAGAGATTGAGAAAATAAATAATAAACAATGATATATGTATAGGATTTCTTACCTAAAACTCTAATGGAGTTTGCTGAAGCTATGAAAAGATGAATTGACACAGCTTCGCTTATGTTCCTAAAATATTGTGTGAATAAAAATGAGGGGGCAAGACTCTTATTTATAGTGGTTGAAATGCATCAGAACCGTCGGATGAAGGTCGGTTTAGATTAATAAAATCCCGTAAGTTTAAATGAACAACCATAGCCGCCACTACAGGCAGTGATCGACTGCCGCCTTCCCACCGGTCGACCGCTAGCTGTGACTGGTTGTGGGTAAAGGGTCAACCACTCCCTCTATTATGGGAATATTTTGATTGTCGTTGACTTTTTTTAATTTAGTTCTTAATTATAATTTAACATTAACGTCAATCTTAACGTTTATTTAACCCCCAAGTATAAGTACCATTAACTTTTGAATTTCAAATTTGGAAATTAATTATATATTTGAATTTGAATTCTATTTAAATTATTTTAAATCTGAAAACTTCAAACGCCCATAACTTCTTCATTTGAGCTCCTAGTTTCAGCATATTATATATTCAAAATTGATCAAAAATTTTCCACGAAGGAAACGACATAACTTTCGTGGTCAAATTCCAACTTTTACAGTTTTTACTCCTATCTTATTTAAATTAATTTATCCAATTTATTTATTTATGGTTGATTTTATGGGGTGTTACAAGTTCCATTACTTACAATTATCACGTGCTGTATTTCGACTCGCATAACCTGCCATCTTCTTGGCCTAGGATATGTAGGGATCTCTTATAAACCCATATCTCGTATGGTTTTGTAAACTATTCATTGGGTGATATTAATTTTAACCTTTTGTACTACTCTTAAGTACACGACCTTATTGAAAGAAGTGAACTTAACTTCACTCACAATTAATCATGCTTACCATTGTGTGACTACTCCTTATAGATACATCATTATGTATCTTAGGGAGGAGTGAATTTTAAGGTTAAATCTTTATTCATTTTTAGGTACATTCAGAACTCTTTCCAATATACTCACATATTCGATAAAATCGAATCATTTTATTTTATTGCAGGTTATTTTATTTACTTCCATTTTATACTCTTGAATTTACCATAGACTTACTGCATGTGTGTTAAATACACATGTCTATGTCGCTTATAACTCATCGGTGAATATAACGAAGTATGTGGAACCGTTTTGGTATTAATAGATTTACGATTGCATACATCTATATGTATCAATCTGAAGAGTTCATCAACTCTTATGATGCTTCCACTAAATGAGTGTATAGCTTTTAATTGTTTGAGATATAATTGACTATTATCCTATGATTCATAATTATATAGTAAAATTTATTTCTCAAAACTACGGTTTAGTCTATAATTCAAAAATAATTGTAAATAACTTTAGATACTTTAGTATTTTCCAATGCATCATTTTTGTTGTGAAAACAAACACCACATTATAGTTTTATTTCATTATGAAGATTCATAATATTCACATTGAAATATAACTATGTCTATTTTTCAGTCGAGATCGAAAATAGTCATTATTTTATAAATAATGTTTTGTATGTTCGATGAAAACAATTTTAATTGATGCAATCAATAAGTGCTATATGGCATGCTCCTACTATTTTTTCCATTACTATGATCGCATACTAAAATCGGAGGTCCATTGTTCACTTAATTTAGATTATTTATTTCATATACTACAACTACTTTATAGCGGAGAGTTATTTGATCGAATATCTTGAACTCAAAGAAAAATATCTCATAGAAAACAATTTTCTATATGAAAATACATTTTGGAATAGAAATTGTATTTATCATTCCAATGTTAAGTATCAATTATTATTATTACAATTCTTGTTTTTGTTGTTTCCTTATGAAGTAGAATTGGCTATTTATTCTCTTCATCCTAACTGTACCTTAAATCACTTCTACTGTTGTACATTCGTTTTTCTTCTACTTGATCGCACTATTCAAAAGAATACCCTTACTATAACATCGTAACGAACTCTTTGTAAAAAGCACACTCGATCATCCTTAACAGTTAAGGACATCAAATATGTTGAATTTTACGTAAACCGATCAAAATGACATTTCAGTGATTGAGTCCTTAGATCTATCTTGTAGTTTTGCCCAATGTTACATTTAACACTATATGATCTTTATTGTAATCAACCAAATTGAATACTTGATCTCATAATACAATTTATTGGCTAATTTCGAGCGAACTATAATCATCAAATTACCGTACATTACGAACTGTAACCGTTCACCATATCACACTTATATGTGATAGTATATGGATCAAATATCTATAATGTTGTATTCCTTTTGAGTTTGGAACTCATTGAATACAATACAAAGTCTTGACCAAATAAACACTTTAGCGACCAAATTACGAATGTATTAAGTAGTTGTAAAATTAGGTACTTGCATAGGTATAGAAAACATTGACATGCAAGAAGTATTTAATAGTAAGCATGTATATGTATTATATGTCTATTTGTCAATCTTCAATTCGGTTCATTTGTATATCTTAATTGATAAAAATTTTAACAATCATATTAAATGCACAAATTTATCAATGTAGATTATTATAACATTATATAACATATGTTCTTACAATATTAGAAAGGTTAAATGTTATCATTTCATTATTCTAATAAGGCTCCTACTAGTCTTTGATGTTTCACCAAACCATAAAATCGAAACAAAGAAATCTTTCAACTTCACTAGTAGATGTTAGGAATCATCCATCTTGGAATTCTAACCTTGAGTCTGCTCAACAAGTCATAGCTCCATGGACCATGGATAACTCCTTATCAGTTGTATCATATACAACTTGTAACCTTTGGTAGCTTGTTATAATTCCGCTTCGACCTTGAGTATGCTCAATAAATCGAAACAAAATTATTCACTCATATCTACCATATCATGATGGCCTAAGTATATTATATGTACCTTGAGACTGCTCAACAAATACATGTAGTTATCTTACCTCGTCTATTCAATATACCGATAATACTACACATAACATCCTCAGTTTGACTCTTCTCAACAAGTAATGAGTACGCAAGTAATTTATTAATATATATGGTAAAGGATAACATTATATTGAAGATTCATAGTCTTTAATATGTAACATTGAGTGATATCAACTTATGGAATAATATAATTCTTATGAATGACTCTCATGATTCAAGTGTCGGAGACATAAGAAATCACGGTATACGTACATTCATGTATGTATTTATTCCATAAGTTTATTTAGGGTTTCTTTAAAGTTCCAACTTTAATTTATACCTTCATATTATGCAAACTTTATATATATATATATATATTGGAATCCCAGTAAATTCGGCTTCACTGGCAACATCTGGGAGGAACACAAGAAGGTCCGCCACAACCCTCATCCCTAATTTAAGTCGGCCCTTTCGGACAACTCACTGTTTATATTCATTTAATTAATTAATCTTTAATTAAATTTATTTAATTAAATTTTAACTAAATTTTATTAATTTTGAAATTCATTTATATACATACATGTATACTTACGATAATTTAACATTTTAAAATAACATAACATACAACATAATATTCAACACATGTATATATATATATATTAATTAATTAACTTATTTAATTAATATATTTTATTAAACTTATTAATAAGCTTAAATTTTCAAAATTAATTTACATTAATTTTCAATCACTTTGAAAATTTTCATTATATTATAACATTTATAATATTTTTCTTATTCTAAATTTAACTTTTAAATTTAAAACTTTTATTTTTAGTTTCAAAATAATTTTGAAAATTAGCTCAAGGTCCAACTCAAATTTGGGCATTCTCTATTAGGACAACTTTTAGGCTATGAGCTTAATAGTTAGCTCCAACATGACTAATTTTGACAAGATAGGCTATTATACTCTAGTACTGTTGCTGAAACTAGGCTAGTCATAGTAGAATTTATGGGTGAATTTCAAATTTTTTCACTCTAGTGGATCTTTATTGGGCCTATGAAGTCTAATTTATCTAGAACATTTCTAAATTTTAATTAAATAAAATATCTTATTTTATTGAAATATATATATATATATAATTTATATTTTAATACATATAAATATACACATATGTGTCATATACATATATGTATGTGTGTGCATGTGTAACGTGTAAGCCTGTGCAAGGTATAATATGCTCGTATATAGATGTTTGGATTTACATCGCAACAAATATATTAGCTCATCCAATATGTATTGTATGATATCCAAATATATGTATGCATTTAAATTTGATATAATTATACGCAAGACTATCACGTCCCTTTCATGGCAGAAGTGCCTCCCCCGTACCACATCCTTGTTGGAATATATATTAAAAAAAGGTTGGAGACTAGAGAGAAGAAACTTGTTCTCACTAATCCATACAACTCACGCACAAAGAGAAGAAACTTGTTCTCACAAATAATGCTTTATTATTATTTTTCCTTTGCTTGATTGCTTGATTTCTTGATTACAAATGAGGGGAGAGCTCCTCTGTTTACAGTCCCTAATAGATCATTCTAGAATTACTTTTGCTTGATTACAAAGAAAACATAATTCTAGAAATACTTTTACTTGGTTACAAAGAAAACATAATTCTAGAAAGACTTTTACTTGATTACAAAGAAAACATAATTCTAGAACTCTCACCCCCCTTTAAACATAATACAAGAATTCTCTAGAAACTAATAAATCAAGTTTATATTCCAACACCCCCCTTTAAACTTGATTTGCCCCCCTTTGAGCTAAACTTTTACGCATACCAAGTTTCTTCTTTAACTCCTTGAAAATCTCCAACTTCGTAGGCTTCGTTAAAATATCGGCAATTTGATCTTGTGTCTTGCAATGCTTGACAACTACTTCTCCTTGTAGTACTCCATTCGAGAAAGCAGATTTAACATCCATTTGATAAACTTGCCACTTATTTTGAGTGGCCAATGAAATTATGAAATGAATTGTTTCAAGACGTGCCACGGGAGCAAAAACTTCTTTGTAATCAACACCATACTTTTGCTTGTAGCCTTTCACAACTAATCGTGCCTTATGTTTTTCAACTTCACCTTGTGCATTCAACTTTGTCTTTTAAACCCATTTGACTCCAATGGGTTTCTTCCCTTCAGGTGCTTCAACCAACTCCTATGTTTGGTTCCTTTCAATTGCATCAATTTCTTGATCCATGGCTTGTCTCCATTTGTCTTCCTTGGCGGCTTCTTCAAAATCAACCGGATCTGCAGTTGCATATAAAGCAAAATCAACAAATTCATCTTCTAAAATTCTTCTTGTTTCTCCATAAATCTCCGCAAGAGGTCTTCTCCTTCTAGGTGTTGATTCTGAACTTGAAGATGATGAGCTTGGAGGAGAATTAGATGGTGGAGTAGGTGGAGTCGATCCTTCTTCTTCAATTGGCTCAAATGCATCATTATCAAGCAAGATACTTGTACTCTTTGAAAGTCTATATGAGTGGATCGTCTAGATTATATGCAAGTATAGACAGTTAGCTATATAATATAATACTATAAAGTATAGTAACAAAGTAAATAAAACTAATCACACCGGTATTTTATACTGGTTCGGACCTCCCGTCCTACGTCCAGTCCCGAAGCTCCTCTTCGGAATTTCCTTTCAACTAACCCTCGCTTAACCCGGAGGAACAGGTTTACAATAGAAGAGTTTCTTTGTCAAGAATGTGTTCTATAACACGGATGTTGACTATTGAGTACAAGAGTGCTTCCAATATATATTTATCTAGAGAATATCTGAATGAGGAGTTCTATATATATGGAAGAGTTGATTACAGGTAGTTGATTGCTTGTAGATTAGGAATAAACAGGGTACAAGAGATAAGAGAGTAAGTAAGTCAGGTTATTTTCTTCTCTTGAATTCCTGATGCTATTTATAGTGATGAAGAGTTTTCTTGTATAGTTGCATCTGTTGTAATCTTCGTAAAGTCGCTTCTGATAATGATGAAGAGTTGCAACAAAGAGAAGTAGATGTGTCTTTTCGAATGTGACAGTTGAGCTTTGAAAATGCACAGTCGAGTCTTGAATCAGACATCTGGAAAGTGACCTCAGACGTCTGGCCTTCATATATTTTTTGTGTCTGGTAGCATTTCAGACGTCTGTGTTTAATATCCAGACGTCTGGTCTTCATTTCTGTTTTATGTCTGGATGTCTTTCAGACATCTGAGTTCAGGATCAGACGTTTGTTTTCTTCTGAGTTGTGAATCAGAGGCTTTCTCCAGACGTCTGATAAATTAACCAGACATCTGTTTCCTTAAGATTTGTAAACCAGAGGAATCTTTCAGACGTCTGGCTTGTGCTCTCAAACGTCTGAAATTGTCTGAAAGTGTGCATGTTGCTTTATCTTGTGCATGTCCCATTTCTCTTCAATCTCTTTTGATTTAACGTCTTTTGATTCTTGTCTTGAGTGTTGCTTTAGTCTCTTTGGTGACGTTACTCTATCAACTATCTGTAAATATAGATATATATGTACATTCGATTTCCATTGTATAGTTGTTATCATCGAAACCATAGAATTGATTTCCTAACAATCTCCCCCTTTTTGATGATGACAACTATTCAATGTACTTATATATATATTTCAAATCTCCCCCTGAATATGTGCTTAGTTTTGTTGATATGATTATATATATATATTTCTCCCCCTTTGACATTATCAAAAAGAATACGTAAACGATCAAGTCAAAAAGAAATTTTCATTAAAGCTTGGAGAGGAAGTACATACAATGAGTTTTACACAAAATACAAACAACTAAAAGACCTAAGTTCTAGTGATATTTCGGATTTGGATCGTCTTGTTTTGGATCTCCTTCCTTTGGTGAAGCTTGATTTGTATTATCTTCCTTTTGCTCATTTTTTGTAGAAGTGCTGGCTTTTAAGGGAGATGTCAAAGCTTCCTTTGAAGGATCATCGTCAAAGAGTTTGGAATGTTTCGAAGGAGGAGAGGGTACATGAGTAGGCCAATCATCAGACGGTGGTGAAGGACCACGAACTCGCTGTAGAACCTCTTTTAGAACTGATAGGACAGTGGAGAGAGACTCTTCGACTGTGGCTAGTCGTGTGGCAAATGAAGTTTCAAATTTGTCGATTCGCCTAGCCAAGTACTTTTGATTTTGAGAAAGTATATGTTGATTTTTGAGTGTAAGATCTCGAATACTTTCATTAGGATTTGTTTCTAGTCGAGTCTCTATAACGTCTTCTTGTCCTGGATAATCAAATGGAGCAGGAGGAGGAGGAGTGATTTCTCTATGTTGTTCTGTCTGTTGAGATGAAATAGCAGATGGTTGAGGAGGATTTTCAGTTCTTCTAGATTGTCGATGATGCGTCCAATCTTCAAAAGACATGAAGTCCGAAGGAATTTCAGGTAAATGCATCAAAGAAAAGAATTTTGTGGAAGCATATTTTGGGGAAATTTCTTCGAACGTTGAGAGATATGACGAAATATTATGCGCACGATGAAGCCTCATAATATAAGTAGGATAGATAATCGATGGTCTTGATCGATTCCAAAATTGTTTGAGCTCGTCAAATATGAATTTCGCCCAGTTTACCCTTGTTCCACTAAAAAGAGCATAAAGTGCTTTGTGCTCCATTTCCGTGATTTGCTCGTGACTCCCCATCCGCGGAATAATTGTATTGATTATCATCCTTGTGAGCAATCGAGCTTTAGGACGCAAGTATTTTGAAGCAAATTTGGGCATTTCATCCTCCCATATTTGATGGGTGATGTTATTCCTTGGTTTAAAACGCATATATGGGATATTGTGAAGATCTTCACCAGCGTCAGAACATCCCAAGGTTCTTCCGATTAATCCTGGAGTTAAACGTATGGTATTTCCATAAACACTTGACCACAACCAATTGTCCTCGTCTTCGGTATTCTAGACAGCAGTGCTATCTAGATTGGCGTAGAATAAGAAAATAGCAAGTTGATCTATCTGAACATCATTCGGTGTGAAAGAAATTAAAGTATCCAATCCAGCATTTTCGCAAAGTTCATCAAGGTCGTACATGGGAAACTTAAGTAAATTATAGAAGGGTCCTATATGCAGCTTTTTCTTTTGAATTTCTTGATACCTTTTTATCGAATGGGGGGCTTTGAGCACCCATCGTTCAATCTGCTCGTCGGAGCATACTTGAGGATTCGAAGATGTTGATTGTTGGTCTAGTTTACGTTTCGAAGTTTTGATATTTTTTGTATGAGGAGGCATCTTGATTCCGTTTGAAAATATCTAGGGTTTGGTATAATTTAAAATCGGTAGAAAGAAAATACGATAAGAGATATGAAAAGTGAATCGTAACTGTCGTTATTTTTGGGGTTATAAGAACGGTCGATTGAGTTCCAAACGTCTGATTTTGAAGGTAGACGTCTGGTTTGCCCTAAAAATTGTACAGATAAAGCGAACAGACGTCTGTTTGGTATGTGTTAGACGTCTGATTTGATGAAGTTTGAAAAAGTTAGAGGCAGAGAGACTAATCAGACGTCTAGAGATTAACATAGACGTCTGTTTTATGTTTATTTCTGAAATAGATAGGTTAGCCAGATGTCTGAAAATTAGTTCAGACGTCTGAATTATTCTAAATATGTTTTGAAGAAGGCAGAGCTTCATTCCAGACGTCTGGGGACTATTTCAGACGTCTGACATATGCACAGTGCTTAAAAATGTGACATATATCAGTGAATCAGACGTCTGAAGACAATAGTTAGACGTCTGAAAAGATCAATTTTGTTAAAAAATAGTATAAAATTGATGATTTTATTTATTTATCAATTGTTGACAATAAAAATTTATTATTAAAAAATATATAACAACTTTACAAAATGTATACAATATTAATTTTGATATTATTTATTTAGAAGGCGACGGTGTTTTCTGATATCCTGAGTCATTATCCTTCCATGGTCTAAGTGGAGACCATATATTCCTTCGTTCGTGGGTCCGTGGGGAGCCCGAATATCGTCTTGGAGAGGGATCAGAAGGAGTACGATACGAAGAAGATGGATCTAATGAACTACAAGGTTTTGGTAGTGGTTCAAGTACATCTTTCTTTCGGGACGAGCAAAACTTCATCGCCACTTGTTCCAGAAAACTAAGCCTTCGTGCTGTAACTTTCTGTTCAAAATAGAGTTCTCGTTGAAGATCCATTTGTTGTTTTTGATAATGATGAATTTCATCAATTTTCTCCTTTGTATTAGGAGAAGTAAACAAGGATCTTTTCGTCTTTTTAGCCTCTGGAGTAAACCCCGTATGATATGAGGACCACCTGTTTGTTGGTTCTTGTGGTGTAGGTGTCGGAAGACGTTGTGGTGTATCTACTGCGCTATCCGTTGATGGTGTGGAGACAGAAATAGATATATAGGAATTTTCAGAAGACATTATTTTTCTAAATTATAAGAATTTGATACTATGTATATATTTGTGATATAACCATGGGTATTTATATATGCTAAAAAGGTTATTTATAGGAAAACTAATCTTCTAACATTTTAATGGTTAAAAAAATTCAATAATTTGTGGTAATAAAAAGGTGAACTAAATTTAGTTTTTAATTCAATTTGAAAAACCTTTATCATACAATTGACCAATGCTTAACAAGTTGTGTTTTAGATTTTCTACTAGTAAAAACATTTGTGATAATAGGAAATTTAGATATACCAGAGTTGATGACTTCTCCAATGCTTATGACAAATCCCTTTGAATTGTCCCCAATGTTACCGTTCCACCGTCGATGTATGTTATATTCGATAACATTTTGAATTTCCAGTCATATGTTTGGAGCATCCGCTATCTAGTATCCATTTCTCCTTATTTTTTATTTTGGGTACCTGCAAGATAAAAAATTTAATTGGTACCCACATATTTGATTAGGGTCCTAATTGTTAGAGAGAGGTAGCCATACCCAAGATGGTTTGGTACCTTTATAAATATAATTTTTATTATAAACTACATTTTCTAAGTAATTATTGATATGCTTTTGTCTAATCAATTTGTTATTTGTTTTAGGAACCCAAATTTTCATATTTTTGGTATTCAATTTTTGTTTAGATAATCTTCTAGTTTTTATATAACTAATATTTTTAGCCTTATTTTCTCTTTGTTTAGAGCCTTTTTTAAATCCTATTCCATTTCTATTACCTGATGGTTTTGATGTTTTGATAAGATTTTCCAAGTCTTGTTTCCCTTTGTTAAATTTTGACACATTATTGGTAATTTTATCTAATTTTTCTTTTAACTCTCTATTTTCTGTTGTCAATAATTCAATATCCTCTTTAAAATCAATATTTTCTTTTAGCAAATTCTCTTTTTCTAGAGTAATGTTCTCACTTTCTATCACAATATTTCTTAATTTTTCTTGAGATATTTCAAGTTCTTCTTCTAAAATAGTTTTTTCATCTTTCAACATTCCTACTTCAAGTTCTAATCTATTTACTTTTACTATATATTCTTTGTTTAATTTTTTTATTTGTCTAAATTTATCATCTAATTCTATGCTAAGTTCAAGTAATTCTTCATAGTTAAGTTCTGGACATACCTCATCTTTTTGTGCCATAAAACACACATTAGCTTGTTCTCCGTCGCTATCACTATCACTTTCTGAAGATGAAGACTCAGAGTCATCCCACGTTACCTTGAAAGCTTTCTTCTTTTTGAGTTTTTCAAATTTGCTCTTCTTTTTATCATTGTTAAGTTTTGGGCAATCCTTCTTCATGTGTCCGTATTGATCACATTCATAGCACTTGATTTGAGATAGATTTGTTGAATTGGTTTTTCCTTCTTTTTGAAACTTGGTCATCTTTCTAAATTTCTTGAATCTATTATAGTTTTTGGCAATGAATACTATCACATTTTCATCTAAATCTGAGTCATCATTCTTTATTGATGGAAATGCTATGTTCTTCGTTTCTGAATTTAATTCTTTACGTGCCTGCAAATTAGCTTCATAGGACATCAAATTTCCTACCAACTCTTCAACTTTGAGAGTAGAGAGATCATTAGCTTCTTCAATAGCTAATACTTTTCTTTCCCAACCAGGTGTTAAAGAGTTGAGTATTCGTGATACTAAATCAAAATCAGTAAACTTAACTCTTAATGCCATAAGATCATGATTAATAGTTTGATATCTTGAATACATGTCTACTATAGTTTCATTTTGTTTCATTTTAAATGATGAAAATTGATTTTGCAAAATTGAAATTTTAGTTTGTTTGACCTTTGTTGTACCTTCATGTGTGATTTGTAAGGTACGCCAAATATCAAATGCAGTAGTGCATAACATGACACGTGAAAATTCATTTTTGTCAAGTGAGCAAAACAGGACATTCATAGCTTTAGCATTATTTGATGCTAAGGTTTTTTGTGCATCGGTCCATGTGTTCATAGCAGTAGTTGGAGCTTCATATTTATCTTGAGTGGCTGACCAAATTTCTAAACCATTAGCTTCCATAAAAATTCTCATACGTGTAGACCAATATGAATAATTAGATCCATTAAAAAGTGGGGGTCGTGCTGTGGATTGTCCTTCTTGAAAAATACTTGCCATATTATAATGATTTAAAAAACGTGTTACTGTTTTTCTAAACGAACCTTGCTCTGATACCAATTGAAAGTCTATATGAGTGGATCGTCTAGATTATATGCAAGTATAGACAGTTAGCTATATAATATAATACTATAAAGTATAGTAACAAAGTAAATAAAACTAATCACACTGGTATTTTATACTGGTTCAGACCTCCCGTCCTACGTCCAGTCCCGAAGCTCCTCTTCGGAATTTCCTTTCAACTAACCCTCGCTTAACCCGGAGGAACATGTTTACAATAGAAGAGTTTCTTTGTCAAGAATGTGTTTTGTAACACGGATGTTGACTATTGAGTACAAGAGTGCTTCCAATATATATTTATCTAGAGAATATCTGAATGAGGAGTTCTATATATATGGAAGAGTTGATTACAGGTAGTTGATTGCTTGTAGATTAGGAATAAACAGGGTACAAGAGATAAGAGAGTAAGTAAGTCAGGTTATTTTCTTCTCTTGAATTCCTGATGCTATTTATAGTGATGAAGAGTTTTCTTGTATAGTTGCATCTGTTGTAATCTTCATAAAGTCGCTTCTGATGATGATGAAGAGTTGCAACAAAGAGAAGTAGATGTGTCTTTTCGAATGTGATAGTTGAGCTTTGAAAATGCACAGTCGAGTCTTGAATCAGACGTCTGGAAAGTGACCTCAGACGTCTGGCCTTCATATATTTTTTGTGTCTGGTAGCATTTCAGACGTCTGTGTTTAATATCCAGACGTATGGTCTTCATTTCTGTTTTATGTCTGGATGTCTTTCAGACGTCTGAGTTCAGGATCAGACGTCTGTTTTCTTCTGAGTTGTGAATCAGAGGCTTTCTCCAGACGTCTGATAAATTAACCAGACGTCTGTTTCCTTAAGATTTGTAAACCAGAGGAATCTTTCAGACGTCTAGCTTGTGCTCTCAGACGTCTGAAATTGTCTGAAAGTGTGCATGTTGCTTTATCTTGTGCATGTCCCATTTCTCTTCAATCTCTTCTGATTTGACGTGTTTTGATTCTTGTCTTGAGTGTTGCTTTAGTCTCTTTGGTGACGTTACTCTATCAACTATCTGTAAATATAGATATATATGTACATTCGATTTCCATTGTATAGTTGTTATCATCGAAACCATAGAATTGATTTCCTAACACTCTTTTTCTCATTTTTCCATTCCCATGCTTCTTTCTCATTGAAAATTACATCACGACTAATAATAGTCTTCTTTGTGATGGGGTTATATAATTTATATGCCTTGGATCTTTCACTATAGCCAATAAAGATGCACTTTTCAGATTTGTCATCAAGTTTTCCTCTCTTTTCATCCGGCACATGAGAGTAACAAATGCTTCCAAAAATTCGGAAGTGGGAGACACATGGCTTGTGACCACTACATGCTTCATGTGGAGTCTTTCCTTGAACACTTTTAGTTGCCGCACGGTTGAGAACATAGCATGCACATGCTACAGCTTCGGCCCAAAATATTTTAAGCAATCCTTTTGTCTTCAACATACTTCGAACAAGTTCCATGATGATACGGTTCTTTCTTTCGGCCACCCCATTTTGTTGAGGGGTTGAGCGGACCGTTAGTTGATGATGAATGCCATGATCCTTTAAGAAATTTCCGAATTCTTCCGCCATATATTCTCCACCACGATCGGATCGGAGTGTCTTTATAGAAAAACCACTTTGCTTCTCTACAAGTGCTTTAAAATTCTTGAACGCTTCAAATACTTGAGATTTTTCTTTGAGAAAGTAAATCCACATCTTGCGACTATAGTCATCAATAAAAGTGAGAAAATACCGATTACCTCCAAGAGAGTTTGTGCGCATAGGTCCACATAAATCCGAATGCATTAGCTCCAAAGGATTCTTTGCTCGCCATGCCTTTTCTTTTGGAAATGGATCTCGATGGTGCTTGCCTAAAACACAACTTTCACATACTTGATCTTGTTTGCTAATATTTGGGATGCCTCTCACCATATGATCTTTGCAAATCTTGGATAGAGTGCTAAAACTCAAGTGATTATAACGAAGATGCCAAAGCCATGATTTGTCATTAACAATATTAGCAAAACATGGAAATGCTTCATTTTTAATTTGCAACGGAAACATTTTTGTTGGTGTCATCTTCACTTTTGCAATAAGAACACCAGTTTTGTCTTTGATCTCACATAAATCATTTTTGAAATTCACGTTATGTCCCTTCTTTAAAAGTTGCCCAACACTCAAAAGATTTTGTTTAAGATCGGGAACATAATAAACATTAGAAATATAATTTGTACCTTGCTTTGTCCGTATCGGAATATCACCACTGCCTTTGACAATGAGCCTTTTGTTATCACCTGTCTTGACTTCTCGTTGGACACTTTCATCAAAATTCACAAAGCAACTTTTATTTCCGGTCATGTGGTTACTACAACCACTATCAATATACCATATATCATCAAAAGAAGCTTCTTGAACATTACAAGCAAGAAGCATACTTTCATCTTGTGTCTCCAAATTCTCATGTAGAAAATTAGAAATATCTTTTTCATCATTAATTCTTTTAAAACAATCCTTTTTCATATGCCCATATTTATGACAATAATGACATTGAATATTATAAGAGTTACCTCTTCCTCTTCCACTGTATCCTCCACGACCTCTTCCTCTTCCTCCTTGAGATTGGCTTGAATTTTCACTTTGAATTTGGCCTCTTCCTTGTCCTCTACCACGGGCTGATCTTCCACCTCTTCCTCTAAAACCACCACGGTTGGTGTCTCGAATTTGAAAAGCTTGCTCGGAAGGAGAGGAATCAAATTGTTTGATGCGAAGCTCATGAGATTGTAGTGAGCCCAACAATTATTCAAGAGAGAAAGTATTCAAATCTTTTGATTCTTAAATAGCAACAATAACATGCTCAAATTTCCTTGTCATACTTCGAAGAATTTTTTCAATAATTCTTTTATCCGATATTTCTTCACCATTGACTCGAAGTTGATTAGCAATAGAAATAGTTCTATTATAAAATTTCCTCCACCGATTCACTTTCTTTCATTTTAAGTAAATCAAACTCACCTCTTAGAGCTTGAAGTCTTACCATCTTTACCTTTTCTTCACCTTTGTACTCCTTGTTGAGGATGTCCCATGCCTCCTTTGATGTTGATGCCGAAAAGATCCTTTCAAAAATTGCTTCATCCACCGCTTGATACATAAAATAAAGAGCCTTCTTGTCCTTCTTTCGAATCTCTTTCAAAGTATTCAATTGTTGTGTTGAAAGTGTTGCTTGATTCTCCGGTTCTTCATATCCATTTTCAACAATCTCCCAAAGATCTTGAGAGCCATACAAGACCTTCATTTGAATGCTCCATTGATTGTAATTCTTTCCCGTCAAACGAGGAAGTTGAGGTTGCAACATATTGTTGGAAGCTATCCCTAAACCTTGCTCCGATACCACTTTGTTGGAATATATATTAAAAAAAAGGTTGGAGACTAGAGAGAAGAAACTTGTTCTCACTAATCCACACAACTCACACACAAAGAGAAGAAACTTGTTCTCACAAATAATGCTTTATTATTATTTTTCCTTTGCTTGATTTCTTGATTTCTTTATTACAAATGAGGGGAGAGCTCCTCTATTTATAGTCCCTAATAGATCATTCTAGAATTACTTTTGCTTGATTACAAAGAAAACATAATTCTAGAAATACTTTTACTTGGTTACAAAGAAAACATAATTCTAGAAAGACTTTTACTTGATTACAAAGAAAACATAATTCTAGAACTCTCACCCCCCTTTAAACATAATACAAGAATTCTCTAGAAACTAATAAATCAAGTTTATATTCCAACAATCCTTATGCCTTCCAACTGTCGCCGTTTTAGCCTCGAGCCCATCACCTATCACCTCCCCGATTCTCTCCCGTCCTCCTGACCCCCCACCGTCTCCCCCTGACCCATCCAGGCTGACCACCATCCCTCCTATTCTTTCTTTTTCTGGTGCTCCTTCCTCTTGTTTCACCCATCACCTCCCCCTTCACCACTCCCCTCCTACATACTCTGGTCTCCCCCCTTCTAACTTCGGTCAACCGGTATGGACTTCCCTGTTCAAGAACAAACCGCGTAATGCGGGCAAGTACATACCAGTTGACCATCCTACTTCTTTTGATGGAGAAGCTCTTTGTCTGTCGGATGATATTGTCAGAGCAGGGTTTAAAGAATGGGAAGGCTACCTTGTAGGCTTTTTCCTCGATCGTCCGCTATCCTACACAACAGTCATTCAGAGACTTAAATCAATTTGGAAGTTGCGGGGCTCCATTAAGGTTAGATCTGATGGAGTTCTTTTTATGTTCCTTCTTTCTTGTTAAGAGGACAAACAGAAGATACTTCTTGGGGATCCTATCATCATGAAAAATAAGTTGTTCATAGTTAAACCGTATGATCCAACTGCTTGCAATGTGTGTGGAGCAGTCACCTCAGTACCAATGTTGGTGCAGTTTCATAATATTCCAATGTTTGTGTGGTCTACGTTGGGAATTAACTGGTTAGCGAATAGAGTAAGGAAACTTCTCTGTCTAGATGAGATGACTGAAAGGAATGAGAGATTAGAATATGCTAAATGCCTTATAGAAGTTAAACCGAATGCTGAATTGGTTGATGATTTCATGGTGCAATTGGTCGAAGGAGGAACACAAAAAATAATAGTTAAGTATTTATGGAGACCGGACATCTGTACCTCCTGCAAAGTCTTTGGTCACCCTACTGACCATTGTGATAAGCAGAATATGAAGCCAGTAGATATTGAAAGCTTAGAGAAAAGAGAGGAGAACAAAATAATTAACAGGGAAAAGCCAAACAATGCTACAGTTATTTCAAAGAATAAGAGGGTGCAAAGGTGGCAAAAGGTGGGCAGAGGAAAGAAAAGAAATCATCCTATGAATTCTACCGATGATACAAAAAAACAAGATGTTGGTGGTGGGCAAAGAACTGATAAAGGAAAAATAGTGCGGAAGGAAATGGAAAATCATGATATGATAATTGGTGAGGCAATATCAAAACCTACATTTTTGAACCAAGAAAAGCTACTTTACCAGAAAAATGAGGTGAGTGTTGAACTAGCCATATATGAGAAGCCATGTGATAGTCTATTTGAAATAAATGATCTAGAAGTAGAAGCATCACAATGCCTTCAAGGAATCAAAAATTCTGCTGAATTTAGTTGCCTTCAAACCAGAAACCCTTTTGATGCTCTACAGTGCTTATGTAATGAAGATAAAGATGAAGAATGTATGAATGAAGAACAAGACAAAATTGACGATTCAGGGAAAATTACTACTCCAACTATACCCAGTGAGAGCCCTCAAAAATCCCAAAGTAATTCCCCTGATAGTGACGTTTTACTCAAGGAAGGCCTCGAAGCAACTACGAGACAACTAGTGGAAAGTAGTAGTGATACCAATAAGAAGACAGAAGCAAAAACACAAAAGAAGATAAAGAAGACCGGAAGTATCACCTCAGAAAGAAAGTTATTGCTCGAAGAGGGTCCTAAAGCATTTAATAACCAAACTGAGGATATATATGAAAACAAAATCAGTGGCAACTAAACAGATGAAGACAAAAACAGAAGCAACAAATCCATGCAAACCAAAAACATAACTGGGCACTCTCACAAAGTAAAAGCAAAACTATAAGAAAAAGGAAAATCTACAATTCATAGCAACATATGCATGAAAGAAGCAAAACGTCAAGACACAGCAGTAGAAACTCCAGGCATTGAAGAACCAATTATGACAAACACAATAACAGAGATGATACTTCTCCTGTTGATATGCACGTGCACATGCATGACATGCAGTGTAACTCTCTCACTGCTACCTCCCACACTACTAACCCTGTTCATTTATTGAACTCTCCTGCTTTGATTCTAATCCCTTTTCAGTCCTCTAATCTACCTCTACTTCCTACTCTTCCTTATGCCAATCTGGCCCCACCGGTTGCTTGGAAACCCCACCCTAACCATTCTGCAGGCTTTGCTTCCAATCTCCCCTCTAACCCCTCAACTTCATCTACATCTCACCTTCTCTCTTTTAAAGACTCAACTAACTCACCTTCCAAGCTGAGTAGCACAACAACCCTTTTCTCTGACTCTCCCCTTAGCACCACTGTTCCAGGATACATAGAGATCCTCATCCTTTTGACTAGGGGTATGAAAGAGGAAATGCTCAATGTATCGAAGTTTTCCCAATGATAAACAAAATATGTTTTTGGAATATTCGTGGAGCTTACAACCACATTAAACTTGATATTTGTAAAGATATGATACAACAGTACAACTTGAGCATTCTTGCGTTGCTTGAGACTAAACTAAGCCTTGATCTCACCTTACATGCTGCAAGGTATATAAGACCATCTTTTAATCTTATTCATAATCATGAACACACTTCATACGGTAGAATTCTTATCCTATATGACCCCCTTATTTTTAGGCTAACCACCATTGACTCCTCTCATCAAATGATTCACTACCATGCGCTTTACAACCAAACTTCCCCGTCCTACTGTATCACCTTCGTGTACGCTGATAGTTATGTCAATTCAAGATCTACTCTACTCAAGTATATTCCCTTCCTTCATCAGGAGTCTCATTCATGGTTCATAGGAGGAGACTTCAACTGCTCCATTCGTACTTCTGACCGGACAGGAGGAAATCCCCTCTCTTTAAATGAGATAAGGCCGCTTTATACCGCTGTTCACCATTCCAATATAATTGAGATTAACACCACTGGAGCAACCTACTCGTGGAACAATAAAAGACACAATGGTCGAAGAACCTTCCCCAAAATTGATTATATTTTCTGTAACAAGCCTTCCTTATCTAGATGGCCTACCATGATAATCACTTACCTTCCCCTCTTTTATCCGACCACTCCCCTCAAATTCTCCTATTTGGTGCCAATGCTGTGAAACGGAAATCAAATTTTAAAATTTTTAACTCTTGGACTAAAGAGCCTGACTTTCAAAACATTATTGAAAGCTCTTGGACTTTACCTAATTTTGGCAACCTATTGTTTGTTTTGTAGAAAAAAATCAAACAAATCAGAGAGAAACTAAAGACATTGTCAAGGAACAAATTTGGTACCGGATCAAAGCACACTGATCTATTAAAATCTCAACTGATATCCATCCAAGAGAAGATGCAATTAAACCCGGAAGATAGCACTCTATCTAATTTGGAAATAGAAACTTCAAAACTCTACACCGAAGCTCTCAATACAGAAAATGAAATGATTAAACAGAAGGCGAGGATCAAGTGGAATAAAGAGGGAGACCGTAACACTACATATTTCCATGCTTCTCTAAAGGCCAATCAAACTCGAGAAAATATTTGGAAGATTTTGATGAGAAAGGTGAGCTCCACCAAGACACTGAAAACATAGCAAATGCTTTCATTAACTACTACATTGAATTATTTGGAAACTCAGATGATAGTCAGCCAAATATTGATGCTATTGACCCATACATTCTGCCTTGTCTTAATAATGATGATGTCCTAAGCTTAAGCTTTGAAGTCGCTGATTCTGAAATAAAGAAAGCCATGTTCTCTCTCAATAGATCCTCTTATGAGAGGCTCGATGGTCTTAATGCCTGCATTTACACATCCTGTTGGTCTACTGTTCATCATGATGTTATTAAGGTAGTGAAGCATTTTTTCAAAACAAGTAAGGTGTTTAGCTCCTTCAATTATACTTTCATTACTTTAATCTCGAAATCCAAAAATGCTTCTTCAGTTCAAGACTACCGCCCCATTTCATGTTGCAACACCATATACAAGTGCATCTCTAAGATTATGGCTTCCAGAATGAAAGAGGTACTTCCAAACATCATCTCAAAAAACTAGGCTGCCTTTCTAAGCGATAGAAACATTCTTGATAACATTCTTATGTCCCAAGTGTTGTGACGGATTTCAATCGAGACCACTCAAATTAAAATCCCCAAACGCAGTGGAAAAGCTAGATCGTGATAGATAGTGCAAAACAACCAATCACCACTAGAATTCAATATATCCAAAACCAAAGCACGATCACAATAACACCACAAGCAATATATAATAAGAAGCAATAACGAAAACAATAAATCACACACCGATTTATAGTGGTTCCACTAACGTCGCGTTAGTGTACATCCACTTCGAGAGATATCTTTTATTATCACCAAATAAGAAGAGTACAAGAGATTGATTACAATGATCTATTTTTGAGAATCAATGTTTGTGGAGATTAGAATTGAAGAAATAGAGTTTTGCCTAAAGCCCTAATTAATGGAGGACTAAACCCTTGATTAGATAATTGCTTACCAAAGCCTCTTTCAAAATGAAGAGGGCATATATACTAGTGGAGAAAACCCTGGCAAAAGACGAACTTGCCCCTGAACGAAACAACACAAAACCCAGCCCAGAAAACTGCAGCTCGCCGGCTCAGACGTCTGGAACAAGGCTCCAGACGTCTGACCGAACATACGGGAAACTGAACCCTATATGACCAGACGTCTGGCCCATGCCTGCAGACGTCTGGCTGCCTGTAGCCAGCACAGTGAATGCTGCTACCACTCTAGTTTGCTCCTCCGGACTCCATTTTGCAACCCGTCTTCTCCGACACCAAACTACATCCATCCCCTTCAATTCACCTTCATATAGTGTCACAAAACTTAACACTCCACCTTGACACTATATCCATCTCCAACACCAATGGTACCATACCATTAACAATCGATAGCTTCAACTACCAACACTTCTACCTTCAACCAAACATGAATGTTTCCCCAACGGGTTCACGCAAAGCCACCCCCATTGCACTCCATCAACGAGTTCAGGCACAAAGCCCCCACCCGCCAATGAAACGTTGAAAACATTCAAACACCGTCTCACCAAAGACAAGAGCACTAGGAGTGTAAACTAGCACTACACCAAGAAGATAGAACCACAATCTCGTACCAATACTCTTCCTCATCTACAACTAAGTATCTCTCTTAACCGTGCCACCCCGTGGCACCTAGCACTTCTCCAAGCGAATTAAGTCCGAGCAATGCTCGAACTTCCCAACCGGCAATGCCTTAGTGAACATATCCGATGCGTTTTCCTTTGTGTGCACCTTTCGAAGATATACTTGCTTATCCTCATCCATGGCTACCAAGAATGACTCCCTCACTTCTATTTTCTTCGTCCGTGAGCTAAACGCCAAATTCTCCACCAAGTGAATATCACTTTGGCTATCACATTGAACATCGATGCTATCGTGTTCAATACCCAAGTCACACAACAGTCGCTTCAAATAGAGTGCTTCCTTCGCCGCCTCTACCGCGACTATCAACTCCGCCTCCGTAGTGGATAAAGCTACTACGGTCTGCAATCTAGATCTCCAACTTATGGCCGTACCACCAAGTGTGAAGACATAACCGGAAGTTGACTTTCTCCTATCTCTATCACCGGCGTAGTCCGAATCACAATAACCAACCAAGTTGCAATTCATTTTCCCACTACCACCAAAAACAAGACCATGAGATGACATACCCCTAAGGTATCTCAATATAAGCTTCACAGCTTCCCAATGCGATTTTCCCGGATTAGACATAAAACGACTAACCACCCCGACGGCATTTGCTATATCGGACCTTGTACACACCATAGTATACATCAAACTTCCAACCGCACTTGCATATGGCACCTTTTCCATATAAGCCTTGTCTTTCTCCAAGATAGGTGACCCTTTACTCGAAAGCTTAACATGCAAAGGTAAAGGTGTATTTGACGCCTTTGCATTCTCCATGCTAAACCGGCAAAGCACTTTCTTAATGTACTCCTTTTGAGTCAATTTCAACTCCAAACGCTTTCGATCCCTTTCTATTTCCATGCCCAATATCCTCTTTGCTTCTCCAAGGTCCTTCATTTCGAATTCCGACTTTAGTTGCAATTTCAACTTTTTGATTTCATTCTTGTCCTTCGAAGCAATGAGCATGTCGTACACATACAAGAGTAAATACACCCAACAATCATTTCCCAACTTCTTGAAATACACACAAGCATCCTTGACACTTCTATTAAAACCGTTTTCAAGCATAAAATGATCAAATCTCTTGTACCATTGTCTAGGTGATTGCTTCAAACCATATAGTGATTTCTTCAACTTGCACACCATATTTGACTTACCATTTACAACAAAACCTTGCGGTTTCTCCATGTAAATGTCTTCATCCAAGTCACCATGCAAGAAGGCGGTCTTCACATCAAGTTGCTCCAACTCCAAGTCGTGAATAGCAACTATGGCAAGTAATATCCGTATGGAAGTATGGCGCACGACCGGTGCGAATATCTCATCATACTCCATACCCTTTCTCTGTGCAAACCCCTTAGCCACTAGCCTAGCCTTGTATCTCCCATCGTCCTTCACCTTGTAAATCCATTTGCACCCTATAGCACGGTTTCCTTTAGGAAGCGGAACCAAACTCCAAGTTCGATTCTTCATCAATGATTGCATCTCTTCCTCCATAGCACAAATCCACTTCGAGCTATCACTCGAATTCATGATGTCATCAAGATCCATTGGCTCATCTTGGACTACATGAAGCGCATAGTCCAACTTATCACAAAAGCTAAGATAGTTCCAATCACCATATCTTTCGGGTGGTCTTATGGGACGATGCCTAACCCGAGTAGCAATATTTTCATCCAAACTCCTTTCGGCTCCACCTTGAACCGAAACTTCTCCAGGCTCATATACATCACCAACACTACTAGAGGCACCATGTGGACTTTGTGATGTAACAAACCACATTTTTCTCACAAGCATCTTCAACTACTCTACCTCCTCTACCACTGGGACGAAATGGTGGAATAATTTCCTTCTCCTTCGATTCATCACGAACCAAGACCGGAATATCCGATGAACTCTCATTCTCCTTGAACAATGCCGACTCATCAAAAGTAACATGACGAGAGTTTGTCACCTTCTTCTTTTCCGGATTCCAAATCCGATAGCCTTTCACTCCATCCGTATAGCCAAGCAAGACCCCCTTGACAGCTCTTGGTTCAAGCTTATCATTACCCGGATCATGCACATAAACCGGACTTCCAAAGACATGAAATTAGCTCAAGTCAATACTCTTTCCCTTCCACACTTCCTCCGGAATTTTGTTATCAATAGCCAAGCATGGAATTCGATTAATGATATGCACCGCGGTTGACAAAGCTTCGGCCCAAAATCCCTTAGACAAACCCAATGTCAATCTCAAGCATCGAGCTTTCTCTAGTAGAGTACGATTTATCCTCTCCGCAACTCCATTTGATTGCGGATCTCCTGGTGTAGTAAAATGTCTCCGAATTCCATGATGCTTGCAAAACTCTAAGAATTTTCCAGAAACATACTCCCCGCCATTGTCGGACCTAAGAACCATCAAAGACTTACCACTCTCATTCTCAACAAGAGCCTTCCATGCTTTGAACTTTGCAAATGCCTCCGACTTGGCCTGCATTACATACACCCAAACTTTACGAGAAAAATCATCTATAAAGGAAATATAATACCTTGCTCCTCCCAAAGAAGCTACCGGTGCCGGTCCCCATACATCCGTGTGCACATACTCAAGAACATTTCTTGAATCATGTTTTCCTTCACCGAATGATACTTTTGTTTGCTTCCCCAAGACACACTCTTCGCAAAACTCCAATTTGTTGAAACTCTCACCATTGATCATCTCTCTCTTCCGAAGAATCTCCAAACTCCTCTTCGAGCTATGACCCAACCTCAAATGCCACAACCTTGTCGCATCCAAGCCATGAGAACTATCAACACCTACACATGTTTCACCTTCTACGGTCTCTCCACGAAGCAAATAAACACCATGAGCCCTAGCACCTTTGATAACCACAAGTGCCCCTTTCGAAACCCGTAAACAATCACTCTCAATAGTGATCTTACATCCCAAAGAATCCAATTGCCCCAAAGAGATAAGAGACTTCCGAAGTCCCGGAACATAGCGTACAATAGTGAGAGTACGAACCACTCCGTCAAACATCCGAATTTGCACGGAACCAATGCCTTGAGACCTACACATAGCACCATTTCCCATAATAATTGAATTTCCCTCTTTAGCAACAAGAGAAGAAAAACAATTCCTATTAAGCGTCATATGATACGACGCCCCCGAGTCGAGCACCCACTCACTACCGGAAACATCCGATGCTACCGCCGTCAACACATTTACGTCTTCCTCACCAACACCTCTCTCCACCGCTACAGATGAAGATGCTACTTCCCTTTTACCCTTCTCCTTGTCCGGACATTCAATTCTCCAATGACCGTGTTTCTTAAAAATATAGCACTTGCCTTTCCTTTCCTTTGATTTTCCTCTCCAACCAGGATTCCTTGATTTAGAACGCCCCCGTTTGTCCTTCTTCACATATCTTTCCTTCTCCGCAAACAAACCTTGACCATTACCGGCACTACTACCACCAACACTCAACTCCTTCATTTGATCCCTCAATTCCTCATTAAGAAGACTCGTCTTGACGTCATCTAACGTCAATGTATCTCGGCTATAGATCAAACTATTTGAGAAACCCGTATAACGGTTCGGCAACGAACACAACAATATCATCGTCTTTTGCTCTTCCTCAATCTTCAAATCTACTGCCTTCATCTTCATTAGCAAATCATCAAACACATTCAAATGTGCCTTTAGCGAAGTTCCTTCTTTCATCTTATAGGTGAAAAACGTTCGCAACAAGATCAAACGATTAGTTAGAGACTTCTTCATATACAATTCTTCCAACTTGTCCCAAATTCCCTTAGCGGTGGTCTCACCACTAATTTCGGAGATCACATTCCCTCCCATAGCAAGTTGAAGTGTAGTAAATGCCCACTCTTTCATTTATTCTCTCTCGACATCCGAGATGTCCACCGACAAAAAATGTGTATCAAACACCACTCGATGTACCCGATTGCTCCTTAGAACCGCTTTCATTTTCCATTGCCATTTTTCAAAATCATTATCGCCATTCCACTTTGTTGATAACCAATTGCGATCCCGACGCCACATACGACCCATGTACATACGGCGCTATACTACTTGGACTAACCATTGAATTTCAAGAGTTATCCGTTTCCGGCATTTCAACCACCATCTACCAACTCCAAAGCTCCGATACCAAATGTTGTGATGGATTTCAATCGAGACCACTCAAATTAAAATCCCCAAACGCAGCGGAAAAGCTAGATCGTGATAGATAGTGCAAAACAACCAATCACCACTAGAATTCAATATATCCAAAACCAAAGCACGATCACAATAACACCACAAGCAATATATAATAAGAAGCAATAACGAAAACAATAAATCATACACCGATTTATAGTGGTTCCACTAACATCGCGTTAGTGTACATCCACTTTGAGAGATATCTTTTATTATCACCAAATAAGAAGAGTACAAGAGATTGATTACAATGATCTATTTTTGAGAATCAATGTTTGTGGAGATTAGAATTGAAGAAATAGAGTTTTGCCTAAAACCCTAATTAATGGAGGACTAAACCCTTGATTAGATAATTTCTTACCAAACCCTCTTTCAAAATGAAGAGAGCATATATACTGGTGGAGAAAACCCTGGCAAAAGACGAACTTGCCCCTGAATGAAACAACACAAAACCCAGCCCAGAAAACTGCAGCTCGCCGGCTCAGACGTCTGGAACAAGGCTCCAGACGTCTGACCGAACATACGGGAAACTGAACCCTGTATGACCAGACGTCTGGCCCATGCCTGCAGACATCTGGCTGCCTGTAGCCAGCATAGTGAATGCTGCTACCACTCCAGTTTGCTCCTCCGGACTCCATTTCGCAACCCGTCTTCTCCGACACCAAACTACATCCATCGCCTTCAATTCACCTTCATATAGTGTCACAAAACTTAACACCATGAACTTCTCCATGGTTACAGCTACTCATCAGTTTCTCCTAGAGGTCTAATGAAGCTAGACATTCGTAAGGCATTTTACTCTCTTCATTGGAACACCATTGTTCGTATAATGGGCTATATGAATTTACCCAAGCATTTTATTACATGGATTTACGCCTGCCTTTCTTCTGTGAAATTCTCAATCCATTTAAATCGATCGAGTGAGGGATTTTTCACGAGCAAGTGTGGCATACGCCAAGGATACCTTATGTCCGCCTATATTTTTATTATAGTCATGGAACTCCTCACACGTATGCTCGAAGACCTCGTCAACAAGAAGCTTTTTCGGTTACACCCTAAATGCAAGGCGCCTTTGATAACATCTCTCATGTTTGCGGACGATCTTGTTATCTTCTGTAAGCCTACTAATCAAACAATATCTGCAATCATTGATGCTCTTAATCTTTTTTACGAAATAACCGGTCTAAAAGTTAACTTGGATAAATCAAATATATTGTTAGCTGGTATTGATCAGGTTCAAAAGGAAATAATATATAACACTACTGGGCTAAGGCCTCAAAATGGTTCTGTAACCTACCTAGGTGTTCCCCTTGCTACATCTCGCATTCCTACCAATCAATGCCTTCCACTTTACGAAAGAATTACTGCTAGGCTTGAGTGCTGGTCTACTAATTTTCTTAGTCAAGCGGGTAGGTTAACACTTATTAAATCAGTTATTTTCTCAATGTCGGTATATTGGGCTAGAACCTTTATTCTACCTCAAAAGTTGATTAGAATGATTAGAAGTGATGTTATGTAGTTCTTCTGGACGAGGAGCACTCTAAGAAAATATAGGGCCCCTATTAAATTCAAACCTGTAGAATTGCCTTTGGCTAATGGAGGGTTGGGAGTACTTGACATAACATGATGGAATAAAGCGGCAATGGTGAGGTACATAGACAACTTCTTAAATAATGTGGATAATATCTGGGTGCAATGGTCCTCTAGAAACATAATTAAAGGCAAGAACTTCTGGAATATGAATCCTCCTCAGAGTATCAGTTGGACGTGGAGAAGTTTATTCAAATTGAGAGAGGTTTTGTTGCCTCTAGTTCAGCATGTAATTGCCCCTCACAACAGAGTCAAATTCTGGGATGAACCATGGTGCAAGTAGGGATGTATTCTTCGTCGACTGGTCACTCATCATGATCTTGTTCAATCTAGAGTTGGAGAACATGCCTATGTTAACTCCTTATATTATGCTAGCACTGTTACATTACCTAACAACTCGAATCAGAACGTTAATGCTCTCTGGACTTACATAAAGTCCATGCATATTGCCTCGTCAAGCCATGATAATATCACGTGGGGTCCTAATAGACTGAAGTACTGCTCTTAATCAGTTTATGCTTACCTATCTGGTAACTATGCTCGACCAAAATGTAAATGGCGCAATGCTATCTTGAGAAAAGAAAGCATGGCAGTGGAGAATTTGTTGCTTTGGAAAGTTATAAACAATGCTTTGTTTACTTATGTTAAACTTGTTAGCATGGGAATGAATGTGTCAATTACATGTTTGTACTGTCAAGACCATCCTGAGACGATTGTTCACATTTTCTTTGAATGCCTTATAATCAAAGATCTGTGGAGTCGAATCAAATTGAGGATAGGGATAAACTGCGAAGGTGTGACCGGTCTTGACGAATGGGTATTTTTCTTAGGGTTTCTGCTGGTAAGGATAGTTTATCTACTATCTATATTATGCTTATCAAGAAGTTTGTCAGGTATGTATGGTTGGAGCGTAATACGAGAACCTTCAATGAAGGAAAAAGAAAAAATAATAGGCGGCTATTTGACTTCATTGTTTCTGAATTCAGCAAGGGGATTCAGCAGGCTAACTTTCCTTTTGAGCCAAGCGACAATATTAGACTTTCATCCTATTTTTCTCCAATAACTATCTTTGTTAGTTTTATTTGTGTTATGTTGTTTATTTCTCTTATCTGGTCCACTCTATCCATATTTCCCCATGTATTTCTTTTTGTTTGTTATCGTTCTTTCTTGTATTTTTCTTTTTTTCCCGAGTGGATCAATAAAGTGGTAGGGGACCACTCAACTCCGTCGGCCATGCCAAAAAAAAAACTTGATATAAATATTGCAAATATATATATAAGCATATGTTAATATTATTTAGACAATTTTACGTATATAAAAATATTTAATATATACATATGTGTATTTATATTTATCTATATGAATATATAAAGTTTATATATATAATATTAATAATATATATGCATATTATTATAATATGTATTAAAAATAGTATATATATACACATAATATTTTTCTATTATGAACAGTATATATACATCTATAACGATAAAAAATATTTTTTTATTTTATAATACACACGCACACATAAACATATATATACACATATTTTATAATATTTTTTTTATAATTCCAGATCATAAGTACAGTATTATAAAATTTTATTATTAATTTTATTATTTTGAAATATATATTAATTGAGTTTTTCCTCAAAAATAGGTAAGATATTAACGAAACATTCTATTCAAAATTTAAATTTCCAAAAAATCTTACAAGATATTTTGAAATTTTAGAAAAAAATTATAATTTTTTGGTCAAAATCTATTTTTTATTAAATAATTGTTTTTCATCTATTAATTGTAATAATTTTTGACAAAAATGATTTTTTAATTTTAATTTTCTAGCTGAAAGCTTTTCTTATGATAAGATAAATTTACAAAATTTCGAAAGTAATTTTTGAAACATAGTTTATTTTATATAATTTATTTAAATAGTATATTGTTTTATATAATATTAAAAATAATAAATAATGATAACAAAATATTTTATTGCTGTCAAAAATTATTACTACTGTAAATATACATATATAAAATTATAAGATTAAGTTTTTACTATAGAATGATATTATAATTAAATATGAACAATAAATATATAATTAAAAGATATATATATATATATATATATGTAAAATAATATTATTATTATATTTAAAAATCAACTGTACATATCTGACATATTTATAAATTGTTTTAAGGTGAATACATATATATAACCAATCTAGACTATGACAACAACAATACATATAAGAATCTCATCAAAAAAATAATATATATATATATATATATGATGAAATACTGACCAGAAATTATATGCTATAATACAATAAATAATACTTAAGAACCAATACCTCGTAGCATACCTTGTAATTACGAACTCTCTCCTCTTATAAGCTCTTCAATTGGGTAGACTTCTAACCCTTGAACATTGACCTTTGACTATCAGATAGTAATTGGCCTTGAATTGGTTTAAGGTAGATATGATGGGGATCCTAGGGATTGAAATTGGCCAGCAATAGAAGGTAGAAATGGCAGCCCAAAGATCCTTTGTAATTACGGTTAGACATGTTTAAATAGTGGATCCCCACAACCTTAACTTATCCGAGCCATCCAAAACCCCACAACCTTAACCTTTTTGAGCCACCCCCTTCAGTCCTATTTCAGTCAAAAATACTCACCCATTATCATAAGCCAAGATCCCATTTAAGCTTGTAGAAAATATTATTTAATTAAATCTAATTTAATCGCTTATCAATATCGATTGATATATTTATAATTATTATAAATATATTTAATAATATTCATTCCCAAATCATAATCAAAGTTTTATAATTAATATTTCATAAATATTAGTAATTAAATTAATTATAACAATTATTAACTAACTAAATCGTTTGGTCAAAAGAGAATTCATCATTTGGTTTTGTGACTCGTTAGGTGTAAATTTGGTCATCGATTATCATTGAACCATTCAAATGTTAACATTCGCACATCACTTAGCAGGTGGTGTAGCATTTTGGCCAAATTTATCGCTTACTTGGTTTTGGGTAAAATCCAATTTTACTTTGTTAAGCATTACCCGGTTGTGACTTTTATTTACACCTACTCTCTTCTCAAAACTATATCACCTTGGACTTATGGAATTTGTAATGGTCAAACTTCCAATATCGTCCATATTTAACTCTATAGTCCAAATACATAGTCCTTGATTCAATAATAATAATTATTATTAATCGAAATGCACTAGTTAGAGACTTTGACATTGAGTTAACTTGAGTTGATCGTGATACAAACCCTATATAACTTAAGAGACGATTCCTCTGTTGAATAGTGCTTCACTTCCAATATTTCCTCTCGACCCAACTATAGTCACTTGATGGATGTCGTGCCATGATTTGATTATAATCAAAGCAAAGCTTTAACATTGAAGATCCACATTATTCTCAAACTGAGAGAATTGTGTAAATCAATCACATCGACATTTTCTGTTTGACCTTAGTTATATTAACCAACAGAAAAATATCGAGTGAGTCATTCCATAATTATCTAATAACTATAAGTATGTAACCCCTAGGAACCTCTAACAGTCATGAGTAATACACTACCCAACATTTCGAGAGCATTACGTACTCTAGTCTCAATGGATACATCGATACAATCTCGAAGCATGTTGACTAGGAATATTTAAAATTGTATATTTGTTTTCATTGTGACAAATTACTCACTATTACAACACTTTGTAACTACTATCACAAAACATACAATTTATGGATTTTCTATTAAATATACTTTTAATTTAATTATTTAATTAATATACCACATTATATCAAGATATAATAGAGAAGTAAAGTCTTTTATTTTGAACAAGATTGGTTATCGAGTTAGATATATGTAACAAATTACACAATTGCCCCTAGGGCATACCCCTAATTCTATCACTTTGCTGGGCTGGAAAGTTAGCCGACATGAGTGATGGAGTTGGATGCAATAGTGTGATCTAATGGGTCAACACTTCCATCGTACTTGTCAATAGGCGGCAAGGTATACCGCTTTTGGATATCAGTGTTTAATGTTTCCTCAAAAAATGTCTCTCTATTCTTGTCATCGGAAAAAGCTTTACCATGGCATTTTGGGCTTGCATTCTGTTGAAGTATTGGCAAAGAATGTTCCTTTCCTCCCAGAGACCAGCATCAGCCTACTATGGGATACTGGCGACGATGAGGTGATGGAGAGTGATGGTGATGATGCTGAGCTGGGGTGAGAGATCTCCTCTCCATATGCATGGAGGGCGACCGTGGATGCTTGGCTTTCCCTTCTCTTGACCTAGTCCCGACCACACCCTTATGGGACTAGAAATGTACCGAGGGGGCCTATGTTCTCTTCCGATGGCATGCATGCCACCATTAAGTCGCTTAAACTTCAAGTCTCGAGCTACATCTGTCACCCGAAGGCGTTAAAAGCAGATGGCTATTTCATTAAGGGGATGATGGTTTCTTGGTTCCCTATGCACGACCGCTTCTGGATTAATGTCGATACATGACTTGGCCCGCTCACTCCAGTCTTCTTGGATGAGCATGAACATCTCTGACTGAGGTTTCAAGTACTACCCTATCACGTTCCTCGGTATTGTTTATGAGGTCGTAAGCATTGTGGTGAACAGGTTGGAGAGGAGTTAGTTTAGCCACTGGAGGGGCCGGTGGAACAAAATTCATAGTTGTTTGAGCATCCTACATTGTCCTCAGATCATGCACCTCGTGGGCTATGGTTCCCACTTCTATTAATCTTGTAGCACACTTTGCCACATGTTAATGTTGAGCCTACGGATAGGGCAAATGACATTGGTTACATTGTTACCATTAGTTTCACTGTCATTAGAGTTGCTACTTTCATGGTTACCTTCTGGATTCATGGTAACAACCTAGAACAAATTTGTAAAGAGAAGAAAAAGTGAAGATAGGAAAGAGCATTAAGGGGAGGCCCTCCTCCCAACGTCCAAATATTGACTAAAAAATTAGCCAATCTTGGAATTAGACTAATGCGTTGTATTAGAAAAAGTTGTTGTTAACACTAGGCTTAAAAAATGTAAAATAAAGAGAAAAATGAACAAATTATGTAAATGACACAATGATGTATTGTGGTTTATCTAAGCTTGCTTACATCCACTATGAAGATCTCCTACTAGATTTTCTCTTATAATTAAGGAATTATAAGAGAATAATAAGAAATTAGCCCTTAAGGTTAACTTAAGAGCTTTGAGTGTTTAATTTGCTAGAGGAAGTAATTCTTAGCATAAAAATCAACCAGATTCACCATCCTTTGATATTGTATGGAATGGGGTATTTATAGCAGCTGATTGGATGACAGATAAATGAGAATACATAACAAAATAGGCGGAAAATGCTTCTAGCCGATGATCTGGTCCTATGGGTAGATAGATTACAACTGTAAAGGCAATGTAGATATGTGATTGAGAAGCATGCCAGCTATAATGCCATACTAGGCGCTTATTTTGAGCTAAGTAAGGCAGCTTCCTACATGAATTTGTGTGCTTTTGGCATGCTACATTACCGAGTACAGATAGTTGTACTATTTTGCATTTATGTTTTCTTATCCAAATGGCAAGGTGGAGGAGAAGCTTATCTTGCATAGTAGTGGGAGGTTGCTTGTTGCTGAAGATTGTCAAGGGAAGTAAAATACTGCTAAGAACCAAGCCACAAAGGGGTGTTCTAAGCCAATCATAGGATGATAAGACATGCTACCTTGGACCGACCGAAGGTGATCTGAGATGAAGTCGAGTCAAAGACGGGTCATGCTTAATCCAGGCCCGGTCTTATGAGTTGGCTGTTAAAGCCGTCTTGATTTGAGTTTGTCGACCATAGTCTAGATTGTTATTAAGTGGATTGGCTGGCATGATGCCAGATTAAGTAAGGGTTGACATAAAATGGGCTGGGCTTAGAAGTGTTGGGTCAGCTTGAGTTGGCTTAGGCCTTGTTATGCTGGCTAGCTTATTATACTTGCAAGGATTCGAGCAATAACTAACAAATACCACAGTCCCAAATAAATAAAATAAAACTACAACTAATAGCCTTCAGTTACAAAATATAAACAAATATTTAGAAATAAATGTTGATTCATGAGTTTTGATTGATGAGTTTTGATTCATGACACAAGCTTCAGAGATCATACGACGAAATACAAAGAGAATACTATATGAAAGCGACAAAAAGAGAATAAATGTATATTGTGAACTACAAAGGAGATAAGACTACAATCCAGAGATTAGTATGAATATTTTATTTTATTGAGGCTTAGAATATTGTTAAAATCATTCCTCAAGTAGTCACACACACACAAATTGATCCATGTTAATTTATACATATATAAGTGTACACTGTGCAAATAACATCAGGTCGGCTGACCGACCAGGATCCTCGGTCGACCGACCCTGTGTTATGTGCACAGGTACTTTCTGTTTTGTGTACGATTTTCAAACTTAGCTGACCGGCCAGATTTTCCGGTCGACCGACCAGAGAATAACGGCTAGTTTACTGAAGAGATGCGATCATTTCATGAAGAGGAATGTCCTCTATTTCAAGAGGTATGGACACAACTGTTAACTGAAACTCTTCGTGAAAGATTATAACTCTTCTACAACTATATAAACATATTCAATTCACTTCTACAATTACCGATTCTTGTTTATATTTCTGAAATCTAATCTCTATTCATTTCTGCAAATAAAAGTTTTCATTCTTAATTAATATCACTAGAATCCTTGTTTTAATTCATATACTTCGATTCTACGTGATTATCTTCCTTCTAAATCTTCACACACATACATACTCTTGAGGATTTGATTATAGGAAAGTTGTACTATCAAAAGACAATCAGTGTTATTTAGAACACATTCGTCAACAAACAATTTATATTAGGCTGAAGTCCTCTTCGGTTGTTGAGGTGGAAAAATTCCTGTTCGGCTGCTCAGGTGTCGTATACCTATTCCTCCGGGTTAAGTGAGGGGTTTAGTTTAAATCCAGAGGGTATTCTGGGACTGGACGTAGAACGGGAAGTTCGAACCAGTATAAAAATTCCTGGTGTGCTTACTTTAATTTTTATTTTACTGTTATTACCAGTTTCCGTATTTATATACCATATTACACGATCCTTAGTACTACACGTACAATTTCATTTGGTATCAGAGCAAGGTCATCCTATAACCATCACAAAGTTATTTGATATATATTTCTAGTAATATGGCAACCACACAAATTAACGATGTTAACACTCACACTAATTCTAGTTTCACAGAAGGTCAATCGACTTCACGACCTCCACTTTTCAATGGTATAAATTACAATTATTGGTCAACTAGAATGAGAATCTATATGCAATCAAGTGGATTTGATATCTGGAATATTATACAAAATGAGTACACAACTCCTACTGGAGAATACTCAACTTGGAGTAACACACAAAAACTAGATGCTACATCAAATGCTAAGGCTATGAATATTTTATTTTGTGCATTAGATAGAAATGAATTCAATAGAGTTAGCATGTGCACTTCCGGTTATGAAATTTGGAGAACTCTTAAAGTTTCACATGAAGGAACGAACAAAGTTAAATTGAGCAAAATTTCTATGTTGAAACATCAATTTGAAAATTTTAAAATGAGGCCAAATGAATCTATAAATGACATGTACTCTAGATTTCAGGATATTTATCATGCTTTATTATCATTAGAACAAAAGTTTACTGATTTTGATGTTGTTACAAAAATCTTAAATTCTTTAACGGATGAATGGGAACGAAAAGTCCTAGCTATTGAAGAAGCAACTGATTTGTCAACATTAAAACCAGAAGAATTGATAGGTAATTTAATGTCCTACGAAGTAAATTTGCAGGCAAAACGAAATGGTGCACAAGAAAAGAAAAATGTGGCATTCCAAGCAGAAAAAGATGATTCCGACTCAGATAATGAAGATATGGCAATGATCGCTAAAAATTTCAAAAAGTTTTTGAAATTCAACAGAAACAAATTCAAGGGAAACAAAAATAATTCCAACAACAATTCAAATAGCAGCAAACCATCATCTTCAACAATGGAATGTTATGAATGTCATAAGAAAGGACACATGAAGAAGGATTGTCCAGATCGTAAAAAGAATAACTTCAAGAAGGATAAAACCAAACGAAAGGCTTTTTCAGTCACTTGGGACGACACTGACTCATCATCCTCATCAGAGAGTGAAAGTGATAATGAACAAGCAAATGTATGCTTCATGGCTTCGTCAGACGATGTAAGTGATTTTACTTTTGAAGATTTAATTGAAATAAATTCTGAATTAGTAAATTTAACAAAACAACTTAAAAAGAAAAATAAAGAGTTGCAAAGAAAGTTAGATAGAACAGTTTTAGAAGTAGATATGTTAAAAGATGAGAAGATAATATTGGAAGAAGAACTTGAAATTTCTCAACAATCGAATTCTAAATTATCTTCTCAAATTACGTCAATATCTGAAGAAATAGAAATTCAGAAAAATAAAAATGATGTTTCACTTTTCGAAAATAATAGTTTAATATCTAAGATTAAGGATTTAGAGTCAGAAAAATCTAGTCTTAAAATAAAATTTAATGATATTTCTAAAAATGTTTCTAATTTCAATAAAGGAAGAGAAAATCTTTCTAGTATACTAGAAAACTCTCAATCCTCTAACAGTAAATCTGGACTAGGATTTAAGAAACAAAATAATTTTGCTAAAAGTAAAATTAATAATAAAATTAAGAAAGATATTAAGAAAACAGTTTATTCAAATACTAAAACTATTAAGATATGGATTCCAAAAACAAATAATGTATTGATAAGGAATAAACATATCAAAATGTTTATGGAAACTGTTCATAATAACAAAAATTATGTTTATAAACGGAATTATGAACCCGTATGGGTTTGGCTTCCTAAGATCTAACTCTTAGGACCCTAAAAAGATTGGGTACCAACTTTTTATAAAATTTTTGCAGGTACCACATAAGAAGAGAGGAAAATGGATTTTAGATAGCGGTTGCTCAAAACACATGACTGGAAACAAAGAAATGTTGTCAAACATTATATACTCAAATGGAGGAGCAGTCACCTTTGGAGATAACTCAAAAGGATATATCATCGGCAAAGGCAATGTCAATAGCAACGGTACATCTAATTTACCTCTCATTACTGATGTTTTATTAGTTAAAAATTTAAAACATAATTTATTAAGTATTAGTCAACTATGCGATAAAGGTTTTAATATAACTTTTTCAGAAAATAAATGTAACATTTTTGATAAAAATCATAACATTATTTTCGAAGGAAAAAGAGATAAAAATATTTACATCTTAAATATGAATGTTAATAATAATTCAAATTTGTGTCTAGTGGCTAAAGAAAACGATTCTTGTCTTTGGCACAAAAGATTTTGTCACATCAATTTTAACACCATCAACAAACTAGCTAAAAATAAATTAGTTAAAGGTTTACCCAATATAAAATTCGAAACTAACATATTTTGTGATGCATGTAAATTAGGAAAATTAACAAAATCTTCTTTTAAATCAAAGAAAGTAATATCTACAGAACAGCCACTTGAACTTTTACACATGGATCTTTTTGGTCCAACTCAAGTACAGTCTATTAATCATAATAGATATGTTTTTGTTATTGTAGATGATTTTTCTAGATATACTTGGATTTTCTTTTTGAAAAATAAAAGTGATACTTTTGATAATTTTAAAGTTTTTGTTAAAAGAATTCAAAATAGTAAAACTTTGAAAATTAAGAATATAAGAAGTGATCATGGAGGCGAATTTGAAAATGAAGTTTTTGAACAATTTTGTAGCAAGAAAGGTATTAACCATAATTTTTCGTTTCCTAGAACACCACAAAAAAATGGGGTTGTAGAAAGGAAAAATAGAACGTTACAAGAATGTGCAAGAACTTTACTAAATGGAACAACTCTATCGAAACATTTTTGGGCAGAAGCTGTAGCTACTGCTTGTTATGTACTGAATCGCGTTTCTATTCGACCATTAACTAAGAATACCCCATATGAACTTCTAAATGGAAGAAAACCAAATATTTCATATCTTAAAGTTTTTGGTTCTAAATGTTTTATTTTAAACACTAAAGATCAACTAGGCAAATTCGATCCAAAATCCGATGAAGGAATATTCGTTGGATATTCGGAACGAAGCAAGGCTTATCGAATTTATAATAAACGAACTCAAATTATTGAAGAAAGCTTACATGTTTCTTTCAACGAAAATTTTAAAAATATAAACCCAAGTGTTACTATTGATTCTGATGATGAAACTACTCAGAATGAAAATAGTAATACAAATGAAAAAATTGATATTCATGAAACCAATACAAACATTACTCCTAATATAATAAAATCTCCACCTAGAATTTTAAGAGATCATCCTATGCAAAATATAATTGGAGAAGTTAATACGAATGTTAAAACCAGACATCAACTAAATCAAGTTGGTCATGTAGCTTTTCTTTCTAACATAGAACCTAAGAATATAAAAGAAGCTTCAACTGATGACTACTGGATTCTTACCATGCAAGAAGAACTAAATCAATTCGAACGAAACGAAGTTTGGGAACTCGTTCCTAGACCCAGTGATCAATCAGTCATTGGTACTAAATGGGTTTTCAAAAATAAAGCAGATGAACTAGGAAATATAATGAGGAATAAATCTAGATTAGTTGCATAAGGATATAATCAAGAAGAAGGAATTGATTACGAAGAGACGTTTGCTCCAGTCGCCCGACTTGAAGCAATACGAATATTATTATCTTATGCGTGTTTTCATAATTTTAAACTATATCAAATGGATGTTAAAAGTGCATTTTTAAATGGATTCATAAAAGAAAATGTTTTTGTTGAACAACCACCTTTGTTTAATCATGAAAAATTTCCGGATCATGTATATAAACTCAAAAAGGCGTTATACGGTTTAAAACAAGCACCACGTGCTTGGTATGATCGTCTTAAAGGCTATTTATTAGAATCTGGTTTTGAAATCGGTAAAGTAGATCAAACGCTTTTTATTAAGAAAACTAATAAAGATATTTTAATAATTCAAATATATGTTGACGATATTATTTTCGGCTCGACAAATGAAAAACTATGTCAAGAATTTTCAACTATAATGACAAATGAATTTGAAATGTCTCATATGGGAGAATTGTCATATTTTCTTGGATTGCAAATTAAACAAATTGAAAATGGAATTTTTATTAATCAAGAAAAATATTGTTATAATTTAATCAAACGTTTCGGTCTGGAAAACACTGCTGCCAAACCAACTCCTATGAGCACAACGATTCATCTTGATAGAGATGAAGATGGCAAAAGTGTTGATCAAAAGCTATATCGTAGTATGATAGGCTCTTTACTTTATTTAACAGCGAGTCGACCCGATATTATGATGAATGTTTGTTTATGTGCTCGATTTCAAGCAAATCCCAAAGAATCACATATGAGAGCAGTTAAACGCATTATTCGTTATCTAACTAAAACCAAAGATTTCGGACTATTTTATCCAAAAGAATGTCCTTTCGAATTAGTTTCCTATAGCAACGCTGATTTTGGAGGAAGTCGGACGGATCGAAAAAGTACGAGTGGAACGTGTCATTTCATTGGACGTTCCTTAGTTTCTTGGTTTAGTAAGAAACAAAACTGTGTTTCTTTATCAACATGTGAAGCAGAATATATATCTGCTGCTTTGGCATGTGCACAAGTCGTATATATGCAATAAACACTACAAGATTTTAATTGTCATCTTGAAAAATCAATAATTTATTGTGATAATACTAGTGCAATAAATCTTTCTAAAAATCCGGTCAATCACTCACGAACAAAACACATTGATATTCGTCATCACTTTCTTCGTGACTGTTTGGAAAAAGGATTAATAAATCTAGAATTTATCAACACTGAAAATCAAATAGCTGACATTTTGACTAAACCGCTAAATGAAAATACTTTTATAAAACTAGGACGTGATTTAGGTATAATGTCGTTTAAAGTTTTATGAATAAAAATTGCAAAAATATCGAAAAACAAAAATTATTTTATTTCTGACCAAAGCAGAACTCGAACTCATGACCTCCGACTTATTTGATAGATGGTGTATTATAGCCACTTGAGCTATGGGTGTTTCTTGTTCCAGTTCTATTTACAATCTGTACCATTAACTTTAACTTCAGAACAAACTATTTTTGACTCTAAAGCATTATATATCATACAATTACAAACAGTTTTTGTTTAAAAGTTCTGTGATTAAGATTAAAATTTGTTTTAAACCACTATTTTTTAGAAAATAAATGGTTATATATATGTACTATGTTTATTGATTAGAACATATAATACAAAAATCTTTTTACAAAACAAAACTTGAAAATATGTCTTCAAACAATGAGTACTATAACTCTGAAAATTCTCATCTTTCATACACATCTCCAGACGACGATTGTTCTGATCGCATCCCCGAAAATGGTCCCTATCCTACTTTTCCAATGCCTAACCGTGTTCTAGACTTCTCCTCCCCAGATAAAGACCCTCGACACGGGTGGAAACCATAGGAAGACTCCCATACAGGCTATACACCTGAAAAGAAGAAAGGGAAGAATACAATGGTAGTATCTCCATCAACCAAACAAAAAATTGATGAAATACATCACTACCAACAATAGCAAATGAATATGCAACGGGAACTCTACTACGAACAAAAAGTCACGGCAAGACGTTTAAGTTTTCTTGAAAAGATTGCTATGAAAATTTGTTCATCTAAGAAGGATGATGTTGCTGAACCTTCTTACAGATCTCCATCACCTTCAAACCCCGTTCAAACTCCAATAGCTCCAAGATGGTCACCAATAGAAAATGTTCCGTCTCCAAACTCATGGGAACGTAGATACTGATGAACCATGGCTATAATTTAATATATATATATATGTTATTATTTTCAATAAGATGTATAGATATAAATAATGTAATAATAAAATCTATATTTCTATAATTTTTTATTGAAAAACAGCAGAAATATGTTAGTTCACATGCCTCGGTCGACCGAAAACCCTGAGTCGGTCAGCCGAAGCTATCCCGAGAATTCTTGTAAAAACATATTTCTACCAGGTCGGTCGACCGAACCCCCTGAGTCGGTCAGCCGAACCTGTATCCCGAAAAGCAACTATAACATTCTTTTGAGTCGGTCAACCGAGTACCCTGCACCAGTCGATCGAAGCTCTTCCCGAAAGATTGAGCACTAACCTGAAACTCAAGTCGGTCGACCGACCCAGGCAACTCAGTCGACCGAGCGTGTTTTCTGTTGCAATAGACTACATACTTTAACCCATCCACTCACCTTTTCCATCTCACCTCTTCACTTTTACTCTCCCAAAACAGATTTTAACCCTAGCCCCCATTACAATCTCCCCAAATTTCTTCAAATTCTTCAAACAAAAATGGCCCCTAAGAAGAAATCTAAGACTAATGCTGGCTCATCTTCATCAACTCCTGTAGACTCTCAAATTGCTTCTTGGCTAGTAAGTGACAAAGCTTTAGAAAGATGGATAAGGCTTCAAGATGCCAAAATCTTTAAGGAGTCTTTTGTAAGTTATCCTGATTTTACCTCCTACGGTGTTGAAAATGCCGCCCCTTGAAAGTGGTCTTGATACATTTCTTGACCATAGGAAAAATAACTTGAAAATTAATCATATAATGGTCAAGTTATTTCTAGCAAATCTCAACCTTGTAAATCCACCGAGAAACACTGAAAATTGTGTTTAGACATCGGTTTGTGGCACTTCAATTTTTCTTTCCATTGATCGAATTAATCACATTTTAAATGCTCGACCGGGTGGAATTTCGTTACATGATGTAGACTGTAATACATCGACTCGTGACCGTCTAAGTCATTTATTTTTTGAAGATGACGCTACTGATTTAAGGCTAACTTCATCCCTTCGACCTAAAGCCCGACTCTTTCATCGATTCATGATGAAGTCTATTGTTCCAAGAGGAGGATCATACCACTTAGTATATCCCGAAAACTTCAAAGCTTTGTATGCTATGTGCGGAAATATACAAATAAATTGGGCACAACTTCTTATGGATGAATTTCTCTCTTTCAACCAAGGAAAGATGCTCCATATTTATTATGGAGAATACATAACAAGGTTGATTAATAGCTTCGTTACCAATGCTCCGGAATCCGAAACATCCAAAGTTCATTCTTTTGACTCACGAACCATAAAACTAATGAAGTTACCCGATGCACCTTCCCAAATTACAACTTTTCAACAATGGCATACTACTCCTCGAGAACAACTACGTCGCAGCTATTCTACACCTCAACCATCTACTCATTCTACGGAACGTATAACTCGTCAAACCTTAATTCAACGACCAACTCCCGGTACTAGTACGGAGGCTTCCATTGATATTTTGGCTCGAAATCAACTAGCTTTGGATTCTCGACTTCGAAAAGTTGATGGACTGTTCAAGAAGATCAAAGGCTTCTTCATAAATTTATGGGATGCCTTATCATGTACTTCCGAAGCCGGTGCTTCATTTGTTGCTCCTGGAAAAAGACCAGCGCCAAATTTCTCTTGGTCTACATCCGATAACACAAGTTCCAGCACATCGGCAACTCACATTCCTCACACACAAAGACGGGGTAAGGAACAAGCTCCACTGGATGATAATACTCGTCCAGAATTCTAGGATTCTGATGATGATGAGGAGTAATTGTAGTATTTTACAATTTAATTTCAAGAATTTCTTTATGAGCACAATATATTTTTTCCTTCATTATTGTTATGTACTAAGCAAACATCCTTAATTGCTCCTATTTTGGTTTGAATATTTAATAGTTAAATTTCAATGATTTGCATTACTTTAACATATTACTTCTGGTAAGTATTCCTTTTTGTCGATGACAAAGGGGGAGAAAAATGTATGAAAGCTAACATATTTTTTGCAGAAAAGTCGCCATATATTCAGGGGGAGAATTATAATATAGATAAGTTTTACTTCGTCACATAAGTATTGTCATCAATCAAAAAGGGGGAGAATGTTGATTCATGAGTTTTGATTCATGACACAAGCTTCAGAGATCATACGACGAAATACAAAGAGAATACTATATGAAAGCGACAAAAAGAGAATAAACGTATATTGTGAACTACAAAGGAGATAAGACTACAATCCAGAGATTAGTATGAATATTTTATTTTATTGAGTCTTAGAATATTGTTAAAATCATTCCTCAAGTAGTCACACACACAAATTGATCCATGTTAATTTATACATATATAAGTGTACACTGTGCAAATAACATCAGGTCGGCTGACCGACCAGGATCCTCGGTCGACCGACCCTGTGTTATGTGCATAGGTACTTTCTGTTTTGTGTACGATTTTCAAACTCAGCTGACCGGCCAGATTTTCTGGTCGACCGACCAGAGAATAACGGCTAGTTTACTGAAGAGATGCGATCATTTCATGAAGAGGAATGTCCTCTATTTCAAGAGGTATGGACACAACTGTTAACTGAAACTCTTCGTGAAAGATTATAACTCTTCTACAACTATATAAACATATTCAATTCACTTCTACAATTACCGATTCTTGTTTATATTTCTGAAATCTAATCTCTATTCATTTCTGCAAATAAAAGTTTTCATTCTTAATTAATATCACTAGAATCCTTGTTTTAATTCATATACTTCGATTCTACGTGATTATCTTCCTTCTAAATCTTCACACACATACATACTCTTGAGGATTTGATTATAGGAAAGTTGTACTATCAAAAGACAATCAGTGTTATTTAGAACACATTCGTCAACAAACAATTTATATTAGGCTGAAGTCCTCTTCGGTTGTTGAGGCGGAAAAATTCCTGTTCGACTGCTCAGGTGTCGTATACCAATTCCTCCGGGTTAAGTGAGGGGTTTAGTTTAAATCCAGAGGGTATTCTGGGACTGGACGTAGAACGGGAAGTTCGAACCAGTATAAAAATTCCTGGTGTGCTTACTTTAATTTTTATTTTACTGTTATTACCAGTTTCCATATTTATATACCATATTACACGATCCTTAGTACTACATGTACACTTTCAATAAAAACCTAAATGTCAGGGGAAAATATATAATAACCAGTAGACAGCTAATTCGTAACACCATGTCTTCGAAATCACTGCCGATCCTCTATACCTACCTATAAGAGTAAATGAAAAGTAGAACGGTGTAGAGTGGGTCACACATACTCTAGTAAGTGATACACATTATATAAGTGTATACTATTAATTAGCTAGTAATACAACACTTACGCTCGAAAATTATATCTTAACCCGTGTCACCTACACTCAACTAAACACAATAAAATTTAATAGTGACATCATATGCTAAGGTGTCACTAAAATCTATCCTATACCGAATTATATGCACATAATTGAGCCCAAAACTCCAGCTTGCATGCTTAAAACCGATTGCGACCTGATTGAGGCCAAAGTCCCAACCACCATAAGTGAAACATATGCAAATGATTGAGCCTAAAGTCCTTGTTGAAGCTAACTACGGCACGATTGAGCCCAAAGTCCCAACTCGCTATTGCTAAAAACATATGCGACTCATTGGGGCAGTATACGTATCAGCCTACTATCACCAAATTACAAGCGACTTGCTGCCAAGGAACTATACGTCTCAGCCCACTATCGCCAAATCATACATAGAGGACCTAACTCCTTTGAATGTACCGTATCATTAACTATAGGCGACTCCCTATCGAGGAACTATATGTCTAAGACTGCTATCCCCAAATTGTATGTGACTCACTATTAAAGAACAATATATCTCAGGTCGTTATCTCCAAATTGAAAGCAACTCGCTACTGAGAAAGTATATGTCTCAGCCCATTATCGCCAAATCGTACACCAAGAACTCTACTCCTCTGTAAATTGTACCGTATTGCCAAACTTTGAAACTACAAAATGAACATATCAAGCTAAGGAACCTTTTAGAAGTGTCTCAAAACGTAGCAAATAACATAACAAAATGTTTCTCATCTCGCCACAATCCCAATGCCATGAACCACACATGAAACAGAGGTCGAATGCGCGAGTTATAAGCATTTAAATTGAGGATATTTTGTCAATTATTTATTATATATATAATTTTATTTTATGTATGCATGTATTTCCTCTATATGCATCAATTTCTATAGGGGAATTCTTCCAATACTTCTTTTCAACCGCCAAAAAATCCTCGATTACGTTGCCAATGGTCCATCGCTGCCACATTGTGCGTCATCACTGCCTTTCTCGGCCTCCGCACTACTAACCACCACCGACGGCTCCAACTCCAGCATTATATTTGAATCTCCTTGCCGGCCACTTTTTAATGTTTTTTGGCTACCAACGTCCGATATGATATGATCGATGATCATAATGAGCACCTACTCAACCTTCTCTAGAATCTCTACACACCCATACCCTCTGATCTTTGTACCATTGTTGTTTCACCAGTAGATTGAAACGAACGGTCCGTGTTTTTCGAACTTTCGGAGTGCCTTCTGATCTATCCATACACAATTGACGTATGAACACCACAAGTAAATTGATGTCATCCAGAACTATAATTTTGACATATAATATGTTGAATTTGGAACACTTTTACGCTTCCACTTTTTTTTCAAATTAAGGGCAGATCAAACTTTGTCCAACTACAATTAAAAAAAATCATTTTTTGTAAATTATCTAGCCATGATACACTACATCCTAATTATGTGTGTGTATATATAAAGTCACTTTATAAATATCAATTTTATTATCTATAATTTGATTTAAGACCATAAGGGGTGAATTACTATGCTTTATTAGCATACACATAAATTTAAAGAGTCCCAATCACTGATTAGCTGATTTCTTCTCTGATCTGATGAGAATCCTACTTCTCCCTCGCTGCTTGATGGGTTTTCTCCTCGATTTTCCTTGAAACATTTTACAGTTGCTTCCTTCATAATGTTTTATTATTGTTTTTTGATTTGATATGAAGTTGGTTTGATTTTTTCTAGACATTAGATGAGGAAGATGATGGAGATTAGTGGTAAGGTGTTTAGATTAAAATAGGATTAGAAAATAGGGGGTTGCACTTCTATTTATAGGTTGGAAATAACACTTATTTAGCCTAAATTACCAAAACGAAAGTGCCACTGGGTTTGTATTCTTTTAATTGTTGCCTGTTCAACCAAATCCAACAAATTATATATGTTTTCTGACCGTACACGGCATCCTGGATACAATGGTATGGGTCCTGAAGCCTAATTCTAACTTTTGTAGAAATTTATTACTTTTCCATATATGTAAAATTACGATTTTACCCTTCTTAGTTTAACTAGTTAATTACGTAAAATTACAAGGTACATTCCCCTCCTTAAAAGAATCTCATCACTGAAATTCTAAGAGAAGGATAATGCAACTCATTTTATAGCATACAAACATACAAAAATTCATATCTACATCTATTTAACATCCATAATACAAAAAAATCACAACCAAAAGTGTATAATATATATGTGATTGATAGTAAAAATAATATAGTATGAGATGAGTGCGATTGCAACTAGATCGATCTCTATAAGAATGCATATGTAGTGATAACCAAGAATATTGGCAAACATCCTAGTATACGCACACACACACATGATTCTATATGTATGTGCATCCATGATCCATATGCTTCAACCATATCAAAAAGCAAGTAAATATCCACCTCTACAGACGACTAATAAATAAATAGTAAACAATATATATATATATATGTATGTATGTATATGTATAATAGACCTAAATATATGTATATATCCTAGGTTAGTTTGTATATATATAAAAGTCAACACAATATGAGATGAACTTGTATAACTCAACAAAGAAGCCATAAAAACCAAAACATGACATAAGGACGTGCATACAACCAATCGTAGCATCCATACATCTATTCCTATGTCAATTACCTAGCTAAAGAAGCCATGCAAAATACAAACAACCAAATGAGCATACTGACTAATAATCTAACTAAAAAGGAAAATGTATTGGAAGAAAGATCATGATGGGAAACTCATATTCACTCTTCGATTCCCAAGCAAACCATCTACGCCTTTTCTTCACTATGGATAAAGTTCATTTCTTTCTTCTTAAGTCATTCAAATCAAGCTATAAGATTCGAACATACCTACAGAGTATTCTAGACCCCGCTTTTACATTCACATCATCAAGCTAACTAGGCTCTACTATACTGCTAAATCGTCAACATATGTCTGCAAATGAGATAAAAAGGATGCATATGAACACTTGCCAACTTTCAGGAAGCCCATTCAAGTGTGCTGGCTCCCACACTCTATAAAATCAAGAAAAGCCAACAACTGGTGGAATTAGCTTTAATGCATCTCAATAGAGTCCTTCACCTATAACACGCCATTCACTTTGAATTATCTATGCATGCCTATCCTATGCAGTCTCCATTCCTTTGCGCAACACTTCAACTTTCACCGAGGTGTCTCTAATCATATACTGCCAAAGTATGACTTTAATTTAAATAGAATTCACTACTGGCATATATCCATCGTCCAATAGCTTGCCATATATTTTGCATCCTTGGCGACATACCTCGCTAAGCTTCTTTTTAAGTCCATATCATGACAACACGACAATGGACGGTGTATCCCCTCTGAGTGGACTAACATTAAGGAATTTTAGGTAAACCCAATCTTCCATCACCATTTAATTTACAGACATCACAAATATATGATGGCTGATTTTTTTGGTGAATACGGTGTTACTTCTTCTAAATAAAAATAAACATAACTAACAAAAAACCTAATAAGTCATAAATAAAATAAAACGATCTAATGTTTAATTCTATATTATTCAACCTAATATATTATTATAAAAAACTCATAACTAAGTTATGCAGTTTTCACTTATTTTTGTATGCATCAGGCATAGAAAATAAGTTGTGCGCCAAAGTCAATATTTTGGAGAATATAAACTTAATAAGATAGTTTTTTGAATCCAATGATGACTGAAAAGAGTTAACCTCACCTCTTTGTTGATTTTCCTCCAAATCACGAAGTCTCACCTAACTTGAAAGAAATCGCCTTCGTACCTTTGTACGTGTAAGTCATGACATTTACTTCATATCTTGAAATCGTATCTTGGTACTTCAAAAAAGTATTAACTTCACATGCTTGTGAAGTCCTGTAAACTAACATAAGCTAGAGTACCTTCATGTTCATCGTTCTACTCCAAAACCAATTACATAAATTACTTGATGACGTTTTTTTAACATAGAGCCCTCAATGACACACTTCTAAAGTATAACAGATGATGCAACCGAATATCGAATAGTGCCTCCCCTTACCAACTTAAAAATATAATGCTTAGTCACCAAATAGCATAGCCTATATAAACTCCACTAAATTTCATATAGGAACATCAAAAAATGGATCAATATTCTAACATAATGAACATGACATTGAGCACATGTCACATTCAACTACTTATAAGCGATATCAAGATCATATCCTAATGGCACATACCGAAATGCTAAAACCATATCCCAAACGGAAGCGAGTCTCCTTCTTTAGGTACTTTGTACATAGTCATAACTCAAATTAAATATACTCAAGTATAACATAGCATAGCAATAATCCAAGAGAATCCACTACGAAATATAGCCAATAAGTGGGTGTACCATAAACCAAAACAAACACATGTGTCATAATGCTAAGCTATACGTCTGTATAATGACATTTTCATAAACAAGTATAGTCATCATCTATCATTGACTATCTCGTGCAATAAATCTTCTATTATTCAACCCCCGAGGAAAACTTCACACTCATCTACGCTCTCATGCTTCATAATGCCTTATGTGAGTGTAGCTTAATCCATAAATTAGATATATTACCGCTTGGCTTAGCGCCTCTTCTTTATGCCTTTATGGCAAAATATTTTGGCTTTCTCTCGTTTTAGTTTAGAATTAAATCAGTTTTTGCTAAGTCCCATCCCTTAACTCATCTTGTGCTAAGCTCCGATAACTTAAACAATATTTTGGGTAAAATGACGCGAAATAGTATTTATCCCCTTATCATTACGAAAAAATTCATTTTGGTATTATACCCTTCGAGCTTGAACATCAATTGCAAATGCCACCAAATCTCTTCGCTAATTTTTCCTTTACTCCAATTCTTCTAACGCCTCATAAATCTATAATGCTTGATATTAGCAAGTCCTTATCACAACAACATATTGACTATTCTAGTTAGTTAAATATAATTAATTTAAACTATATAGGCTATGTAATTCTTTTCTAAGTCCAATCCAAATTTTTGAGTTTAGGTGAAAATCAGAATGAAATTTTTATTTTAGGTTTAAATCAAAACCATTGAATTCTAACTTTATTTTTTTAACAAATGTAGTAAGCTTCTAGAAATATAAAGTACTCTACTAATTTTAATACATATTTAATAAAATCATAACACACACTTTTTCCAAATTAAATTCTTTAACTATTCTTAAATAAATTTTTAAAAGGTCTTACTTAGTGTAACAACCCATATTTTAACAAATATTTTAAATTAATTATATGATGAAACTTTGATTTTTTTAAATCATTTTAAATTGAAATATTGGAATTTAACAATGTAGTTTTTGGATTTTTGTTTATACTATTTTCCAAATATAATAAAATAATGATTTTCTGGAAATCGTATATTTGGTCAACTTTGGTCAAACTTTGACTTACAGTTGAAATTTTTAAATTTGAATTTTTAATTTTTAGTCTTTTTCTTTTAAAGTGTATTTGTTTCTGACATTCGTTCTGCTTTTCGTTTTGTTAAATTCTGTTTTATACTTTGTGAATCTGATATAATTCAGTGTTTTACACACAATTATTTTCTGTATTTCTATTATCTATTTTCCTATTTTCATTTCCTATTTTATTTGTTTGGGCTTTGAATTTTAATTGTGTGTTGAAATTGTTTTGATATTGGGCTTGGAAATTCCAAAAGACTTGAGTTATTTGTTTAATTGAAGCCTTTTCATTTTCTAGCCTCTTCATTTTCTTTAGTCGTTCATTCCACCTCTTAGCCGTTCAAACTCTCCCATTTTCACGTACAAACATCACTTCCTCCTTTCACGTTCTCATTTTTTTTTCACCTAAGAAAATATTTGCAGTAAGTTCATGGTTTCTTCCTCTTCTCGTTATTCTATTTCTTTTGTTCTCTTCTATTTGCAAGGCTTGGCCTCTACCTCTATCATCACCAGCCCTTGCCGACCATGTCCTCCTCCACCACCACCATATGACCGGCCTTCATCCACCACCACCATCCTCTTGATGTCGTGACCTTCCATGACCCAAACCAATCACCAAATGCCTTGAAACCCTAGCCGAGATCACCACATCATCCCCTTCCTCCTTGTTAGCCTCGGCCACCACCAACTCCACCTCCTTTGCCTTGCCGTGACCATCCCCTACTACTAGCCGTGACCAGATGAAGATGGCCTGACCTGACCATGCAAACAACCCAGACCGAACCCATGGTGTTAAGGCCGAACCCAATAGTGGCATGCTCCTTTGACCTTTTGCCTTCCAATCACCTTTGGTTTGCCGCCTCTTCTCATTCCATTGCTTTGCCTTCTATTGTGACCATGGCCGTGAATTTTTAGCCCTAGATCTGGACATGGCCGAGCCATATGCCTTGATGGTTGAGTCCTATGGTGATGTGGCCGAGCCCACTTGATTTGGGTTAAGTCCTCTTGCTTGACTTTGTTCATATTTTGATTTTGTTTAAGTCTAAATTCTTTTGTACAATCATATACTTATATACGTTGTATTTGTGTTGTTTACAAGATTGTATTTTTGCTCTTCATCCACTCAAATTTATTCGTGCTTTGTCGTGCTTTTCGGAGTGTAGTTGTGTGTCTTGAATTGTCATCTCTAACTCTAAAAGGTGAGTTTATCACTCTCGACAAATCGTACTTATATAAATGTGAAACAATGTCATTTGAATTGTAGTAGTTGATATGCTATGTTATATGTTCACATCTGCCTGTTATCTAACATTATATAATGATATAATTTGTTTATATACCTGTTACATCACCTGACATTATATGATATGTTTTACTATTTATTTATTTTCTATTTCTCACACTGCAAGTTACCTGTTAGTATAGAATCACTATGGGTTGAAATGATACATACCCGAATGGCCTTTAGAATAAGGAAAAGTCGTTACGAGCTGAAATGATAGGCTCGAACGATTTTTATTTGACTTGGGATTGCGGGTTTGAAATGATGAAACCCGGAATTTAACTAATTATGGATTGAAATGATATATTATCCGTACCACTTGACCTAAGTTAGAAAATATTATACAGACCCATGGTTAATTTTAAAATATGATTTTTTAGAAATCATTAAGTATTTTTAAATGTAAAATTGTGAAATTTTGACTTAAATTGGATATAAATGATTTAAATAGTGATTCTCTATAAGTTAAAATTTTATAAGTTGATAAATGGTTTAAATTGTAATTTAAAATTTTGATTTAACTTAATAATTAAAATTTGAGTTAAAATGGAAATTTTAAGCTTAACTTAGTAATTAAAATATATATTTATTGAAATGGACATTTTTTTAAAGTAATAGAAAATATGAAGTTATTTGTTAAAAATAAAGGTTAAGCAACTTATAGTGAATGTTGACTTAATGTAAATGAATTATAATTTAATTGGATATTTATTAATAAAATGATATTTTATTAAATTTATAAGTTAAATGATATCCTGATAAATAATTTTGAAAAGTGGAATAAGTTTGATAAGTTAAAAATGATAAAAGTGGAAGATATATTGTTTAAAATGTTATAGTACAACTTATAACAGAAACTGTAGCATTCCAGAAATGATGTGGTTTTAGTGTATTGTTTTTCAAATCTACCACTGTTTCTACAGTAGCAGTTTATAAGTGCTGCTGTTTCCAACAATGAACTGTTTCAAATTACCACTGTATCTACAGCAGTAGTTTATAAATGCTGCAGTTTCTGAAATGTTGTTTTTCCAAATTTCCACTACTTACAGCAGCAGTTTCTAAGTGCTGTCAATTCTGAATTGTACTGGTTTTCAAATGTATCACTATACTTACAGCAGCATTTTCTAAGTGCTGCGAATGCTGAAATACAATGTTTTGAAATTGTTATAATTGAATGAAGGAACTTGGAAATGATACAACTTTGGAAAAATGGATATTTTGTAATAAAATTTATTTAACTAATCATAGTTTAAAATTGATATCTAAATAAATGATTTTGTGAAGTAAAATTTGATTTTATAAAAAGCTATGATAAATTTATAAGATATGATGTTTTAAATATGTTATAGTAGAAATGTAATAGAATTTGTAGCATTTGAAGAATGCTATCGTTTTAAGGTTATGTTTAAAAGTGCTACTATTTCTAAAAAAATGTAACATTTTCAAAATGCTATTATATAAGGGTTACATTTTTAAAGTGCTGTAATTTCTAAATATCACATTTTTTAAGGTGCTGTGGATTTTTCTAAATACAACATTTGTAAAGTGGTGTAATTTCAAGTGTATTGGTTTCAAAGTGTTATAACTTTGAAAGTGCTTTGATTCTTTTAGAAATGAATATTTATATTTGAAATAGAAATGATATCGTTTTGATTTGGTTTTGAAGTGGAAATGATGTTTTGATTTGAAATATAAACAATTTTGAAAATTTATAACCATGGGTTATAATAGCGGTTGGATGTTATAAAGTGTGGCTAGAGGTGGGCAATTGCTACAGCTTTGCGCTACCCCAGTCACATTAACCCAATTATTCTGTATAGTTTGCTTTACTTTAGACATTACTATGATAGTGTTTATTACTGCTTAGTAGATAGTTTAACAGATCCTTAAAGGATGGGCGATCCCAAGCATCCTTTAAGTTACCTGTGCATTGCTATTACAGTTCACTTGAGTTGGTTTACATTGTATAAGTATGTATGTCCTGACTCGAGTGTTTGTGTTTTGCTTTACGCTCGGGTCAGCCTGAGTATCACAGCTTTGGATTCATCTTCTGGAGCTAGAGATTTGTTGGAGCTTATTTATTATCTGTCATCTATTTCTATTCCAGTTATTTCCTATTCAGCCTTTGCTTTTGTATTAGTTGACTTATGTATTCAGACTTTTGTTGTATTTGTTTTCAGACTATGATATTTGTATCTGTTTTGAGAGTATGTATGTAGTAGCTTCATGAACTACTATGGTATTTTATTTCTGCTGCGAGTTATTCTGATATTCTATGTTTGATTTTATTTGCTCCAAATTTTCTTAACAATCCACTGTTTTGAAGCATTCGAGTCCGACATGTGTGGATTTATTATCGATTTGAATGGTCCAAAATAGTGGGATGTTACACTTAGACATTTCATGTTAAATCATCTCCTATCCATTTGTAAGTCTTCTTATAAACAATTTATATAATTTCAATTTCCAAAGCTCATTTCTTTTCAACAATTCTTAAAATATTTAACTTCCAGAACTCAATTCTTCATACATTTACCAATTCAATATTAATTACCCTAAGTATAAGTTGATTTTAAAAAACATCAGTTATTTTCTAAATTACGTGTACATCTTTTTTACAACATTATTTCTTATAATTTATAATCATTACACACACAAGTATATATCATTTTATTTTATAATTAGCCAATTTCCAACACCTTTAAGTAATGGATCACATATATAAATAGAAATATATTTATAAAATTTGTTTTGGGCTACTCACTATATTCATATCAAATCTAAAAATAAGTTCCAAAATCTTAAATTATTTATTAATGTACATTTTCAAGAGTTTATGTCAAAAACCCTTCAAATTCCTTCGAAAATACATAGAAGTTTCCATAATTTTAAAATAATATTTTTTAAATCCTCATTTTTTAAATTTGAATTCTATCTAAAATGGTTCGATTTAACTTAAAAAATAGGAATTTAAAATGTATCTTTTTAAAATTTACTTTTCTAAATATAGAAATTTCATAAAAGCGTAAAGAAAATGTAATTTTTTTAAAGTGTGATAGAAATATTTATACAATAAAAGACAATCAATAAGACGTGTTTTACTAAGTTTTTAATAACTTTTAAAAATTCCTTTTCAAAAGCAAAGGTATACCTTAGAATATGGGTGCAACGGTGTGCCTTGCACTAAACTTTTTACAAAAATAAATCTTTAACATAGTTAAGGAAAATTACTTCTTATTAAATTTTCCTATGTTTGAAGCTTAAAATAAGGGGTTACTAGTTTAATACACTAAACAAACTTCGACTACTATATTTTTCTAAAAATCTAAAACACAACTGGTTTTAACTTTTTAGGAAAACATTTCAACTAATTTAAATTCTTTATTTGGAGTAGATATATCAACCTAATTACAAAAGCCCAACTTTGTCGTGCAATCTAAAAATGCATTAAGTAACTCCATGACACCTTATCAATGTCACACTAATTTTCTATGGACTTACGAGTTCTACTCTTATTTTTATTCATCCTTAATCTGATAATTTACTCATTACTGCTGGTTTGTATAAAGACCCTTATTAGCAATTCTTTATGGAGTAAATTATAACAAATGTAATGGATTTATTTTTCACCTCACAATTATTTAAATCTCAACATTTATTTAATTCAAAGTTGTTTACTTCAATAAGTGATAAGCCAATAACTATCTTTACAAGTCAAAATTTTTTATCTATGGCATAAAAAGAATTTATTTATGTAATATAAATAATAGAAAATTACAAAAACGCTCTCTCATATGCCCTAATATAGGAATGACTTAACCTAAGCTCTGATATCATATGTAACAACCCACTACTTACGACATCTCGATTCACGCGTAAAATGGCACTAACATCACAAATGTCGCTAGTGGCAGATCATTTTTAGGTAAAATATAAAACTAATTGATCAAAGAACTATCTATAAAAATCTACACTTTCTATGAATCACAAAGGAAGAAATAAATATAATACTAACAAGTAGCCTAAGTCCAAATAATAAAAGAAAACTGTAGCTAATAGCTCTCAATTACAAAATATAAACAAGTACTAAGAAATAAAAATCTAAATGTCCGAGAATAATATCAAATAACTAATAGATAGCTAATAAGTAAATGCCCGTCTCCATCATACCATGGTGTCCTCGAAATCACCATCGGTCCTCTATACCTATCTATTAGATTAAACAAATGAGAAAGGAATAGAAGGACCGGACATACGTTTGCTGAGTGGTATGCGTCATATAAGTGTATAGTATTAATAAGCTAGTAAAACAACACATGCTCGAAAATCATACCATAACTTGTTTCAGGTACACCTACACCCAACAAGTCAGTAAAAAATATAATACTATAGTGACATCATATGCTATCTCACTAAAATATATCCTATTCCTAATTATATGCACACAATTAAGCCTAAAGCCCAACTCACATGCCGAAAACTGACTACGACAAGATTAAGCCTAAAGTCCAAACTCACCATCGCCAAAACATATGCACAAGATTGAGCCCAAAGTCCTAACTTGCATGTCGAAACCGAGCGCTACAAAATTGAGCCTAAAGTTCCAACTTACTATCGACAAAAACATATGCGACTTTCTGCTGAGAATTATATATCTCAATCCGCTATATCTAAATTGCAAGTGACTCGCTATTAAGAGACTACAAATAAGAAAATCCATATTTTACACACCATTTTCTAATAATTATCATTTTGAACCCCTTTATTGGATTAATAAAAATTGAAAGTGGAATATAACATAAATTATTCAAAATGCTAACAACAAATTTGATTCTACTGTACTAGCATAAAATAACTGAAATTGCAATAAATCTAAGAATCGACATTTTATTTGGGGGAATTTTAGGGTTTAGGATTTTCGTATATAAAATTCCCTAAGGCATAAAATATATCCGAACTTTTACTATACAAACTACTAAAATGTGAAAAAAAAGACTTCCGCATACAGGTAGTTTTCTGCTTCCTTTGGATCTGATTCACGTCTTTGCCTAACTGCTCCTTTAGGTTCCTTCATTTTGGAATGTACAACCATTCAATTGTATATAAATTAGATTCAAAATTCAGATTTTATGAAAGAATAAGAATAGGAAAATGTAAATATATATAAACCTATTACTAATTTCCTCGAATTTGAGTTTGAAATCTCAAAATAAATCGAGGAAAAAGACCGATGGAGTTTCGCTAGCACTTCAAATATTTTGTGAATAAAAATGAGAGGTCTAGCCTCTTATTTATAGTGGTTAGAATGCATCTGGACCGTAGGGTTAAGTTGGTTTAATCTAATAAAATTTGTGCTATTCGTGGCCTAAAATAACCCTAACCATCATTCACTGACCAGTCGACCGCTTCTACCTAGGATGTCGACAATTAACGGTCGATTGGCCTATTAATTTTGGTCGTGAATTATTGCTGTCATTTGTTTCGTTCTTTCCTTTTTTACCCACTAACGTTAACGTTTTTTTTTCAACGTTAATTTGCCCTAATATTAAACATTTATTACCCATTTTAATTTATTTGTTAATTTTATTTAAATTCAAAATTTGAATTCGCTTGAATTATTTTAAATTTGAAAATTTCCAACGCTAATAACTTTTTCCTTTGAACTCTGATAAAAAACTTTATATATGAAAGTTGATCAAAAAATCACCATGAACACAATGGTGTAACTTTCATGGCTAAATTCTAATGTTTGTGAATTCTTGTTTTTAGTCGTATTTTAATTTATTAATTTCCTATTAATTTGTATGGGGTGTTAAATCCATGATGACTAGAAAGTGGGAATGATGATGTTCATCTACGAGTGGACTAAATGTTATGAAAGTCTGATGTAGAGGGTACAGTGTGGTTCACATTGGATAACAATCATCTATGAGTGGTCTAGATGTCACCAAAGCTCGATGTAGAGGGTTAGTGTAGTTTACATAGGATGACGATCAGCTATGAGTGGACTAGATGTCACCAAAGCTCGATCTAGAGGGTACGGTGTGGTTTATATGGATTTCATGTAAACAAAGTAGACCATATATCACCAAAGTTACTTCAGAAGGTACAACAAGATATACACGATACATATCTTCGAGGATATGGCTCAGGATCTAAGGTACATCTGAGTACCGACTCTATCTTTTTAGACCTTTGAAGGGAATCATAAGATTGTGATAGCTGTCCGTAGTGGACTTCACCCCTCATAAATGATGGGTATCAATTTGTATTCTTTGGTTGTTTGTCATTATTATGTTATGCATGTTACTAGTTGGCGGATGTTATTGTTGTTACATTTACTGTCATTGTGTACCTCACAATAGACTAATATTATGATTTCCCAACTTTTGGATGTTGGGTTACCTTTATCATAGTATATTGTCACATGTCAGTCACATTACATTAGTTGTGATTACTTGTTGAATATAAGAGAAGAGCTGGTTATGGTATGATTTCCAATCTTTGGGAATGATTTGCTTTATTTGTTTATGGACAGTCCGGATTACCCCTAAGCCATGTTTGTGGAGAGGAACAACTATGCCTCGGTGGTTTCCTATTTATTTGTATAAAGTTTTTATATACGACATTTTGAGATAGTTCCCCATGCATCAAGCTTTTTGTCTGACCCGCATTTTGTCTTTGTCGGTTTATGTCATGACAACTCTTGGGTACTCGATTGAGTAATTTGGCAACATGTGTGTTTTGGGATACACTTTTAAGACTACTAGAGCATTCTTTGGGGGCGATGCCGATACTTCATATATATACTTGATATTGTAGTAGTGCATGATAGATATGTATTTATATATGAGACTTTATGTATGAGATATTATATTCCGAACTCTGTCGGTATGAAGTAGATGTATTTTGACGTTTTGTATTGGTATTCACTCATCAATTATTTCCACTAGTGCAGTTTCTTATATATGTATAAATATATATTTCATGTTTTGTTCATGTATATTCAGTATATTATATGTTATCATTTTGCTGTGAGATTTTTTCAATATGCCTTAGTATAATATTTATTTTAATTTTCTTTCCTACAATCCATCGTTTTGTTTTATTTGTAAGTCGGACGTTGTCATTCGGTGCTACACATATTATCAGAGGCTAGGTTCAACAGTTAGGGAAAAGCATACTAGTTTTAAGTTAAACAAACTAGTAGAGGGAGTTGTGTTGAGAGAGTGCACTTGTATTTTCCTATTATATTATACTGAATACACCGCTTGTCCTCTAGACTTTGATGTATTTCTATCCCTAGTTGCTAAGATATCTTCATCAGGCTACTAGTATGGGTAGATGAGGTATGCAAGAGCGACTGTGAATCGGCAGTCATTGATGTTTGATTTTGGTTCAAAAAATATTAGACTACCGTACATGATGTTTCGCTACCTACGATCATTTCCGGCAAATGTGGTTGGCATTGGAGGTAGTGTGGCCCTTAGGGCACTAATATTTCTTGCTCTAACAGCTTTAGACTCTCTGAAGTTGTGTCGGGATTTCCTTAGCCTAGGAGGGAAGCCATATTTGAGTTCCAAGGTTGTTGTACGTTGAGACACAGCATTGGAAGTGTGCATATGAGAAAGATTCTACTAATATAGGTCTAGTGAATGTTCTCATAAAGGAAATTGCTTCTCGGTAACTGAAGAGGGGAGACTTTGGCTTGGTAGGACATAGTGATAGAAGTGGCTAATGAGCAGGCTTGTGACTTGGGTGAATTTAGGCATCGCTTTGGGTCTCAGATCATTTCTGAGATAGAGAAGGGCATGTAGCTTAAGCACTTCATCCATTTCATGTAAGGCAACTTGTCAATAGGGGTGTACGTTGATCGATTCAATCTTTTGGTTTGATCTGAGGATTGAGACGGTCGGTACTCCATTGGTGTGGGAAAAGGAGTTTGCCTTGGGTCGTAAAGCATCAGCTGGACATTCATTGCTTAGTCTTATCCCTATCTAGGGCTACTTTAGAAAATCTCGTTAGGACGGTTCTCCTCCATGGGAGCACCCATAAGGTATCGTCGAATCTAGCAAAAGTGGAAAGAAATGAAGCGCAAAGACCAAGATACAAGATAGATCGAGCTTATGCGAAAAAGGAAAACTGGGCTAGTATGTCACTCCCGTGGCATGTAGGGACATTCCACTAGGAGATATCATCCAGCTAAAGTGAAGCGTAAATGCTTCAATTATGATCGGCTTGAACACTTGAGGAAGGATTGCCCTACATTGTAGAGGGCTAGGTAAGTGATGATGACTTATGCTTTATGGTCATAATGGGACGTAGCAGGTCTACTACTCAAGAGAAATGGAAGGAGCTTATGTGGTGGGGTATGCTCTATATTTAGGGTACTCTATTCTGTTCTTTCCGATAATTGAGTGGCATATTCCTCTATTGTTAGTTACATGGTGATAGGCTAAACTTTACATCTTTATTCTTTTGTAAAAGCAAACCATGTATGAGTAGCCTTATTTGCAAAGATGAGGAGAAGCGACCAAGAGTACTACCATTTGAACTTGATGCATGAACTTTCATGTAGAGTGGGGTTGGTCAATGAAGCGCGACTTGGATATGCATCCAAGTAGGGTTTGGTGGATGCCCAGTTATAGGAAAAGGCCAAGCAAATGACTTGTTCCTGTCTGCATAGAGTCATTCATGTTTGAAGTTTCTCTCTTTATGTTAGTAAAACTTAGGCGATGGGAGTAATCCTAAGTGCTAAAAAAGGTATTTTCTAAGGATCAGTACATTCATGTACCAACTTCTAATCCCCAATTCGAGCACAAGGTTTCTAGGTGATTTACACCAATTAGAAAAAGGGTTTTTCAATCGATTCTTAGAGGCAAGCACTTGAGTCAGATTCATTAGATGACTGGGAGATTTTCGAAGCACGACTCTGGTCGTGCGAGGGAATTTCAGTGGTCGGATCAAGGAACGAGATTGGAGTTTGCATGAGAAGAGTCGGGTAGCTAATCCAAATTTAACAAATAAATCTTATGAGTGAACGAAAGATTGGATCCGATATCATGTCAGTTTGGATGATCTTCAGTCATTGTAAATTTATAGTATAGTGTAGTTAAGATTGCTTGGATAGTTCAGGAAAGGATCTCTTGACTATTTTTGTGGCGATTCGAATAATATTCTAAGTAATGAGATGATACTTGCCTGGGCAAGTGTCATGGTGCACTTAGTATATTGTCCTTATTGTCATTGTGCGGTTGAGGTGAGTTTGACCCCAAGCAAATCCAAGCATTTGTAGATCGTCATTAAATGGTAATTTAATTTGTATAGTTTCCTCCTTTAGGGAATGAGTTCTGTTGGAAGAGATGGAAAGATGGGACTTAGATTAGTAGGTCTATTCAAGAGTTTGAGACTCAAGGATCTAGCATACCATATAAGTTTTTCTTTCCATAGTAGCGGGTGTAATAGGCTTTCATGTATTATGCTCATGAAAGGAGTTTCACCACTTAAGTATTTTTTCCATCTTGGATGTTGAACAGACTCGTTGAGGTCTATAGTTTGTCATGCTTGTTTTTCATATTATTGGTCACCATGCATGTCGGTATAGACTCATTAGTTTGTTTCATTATTTTTCTTGTTGATTTCTTATTGTTGCTTATCGCTGCCTATTATTGTTTGCTATTATTTGATTGTCGTTTGCTATTGCTTTCTATTGTTTTCTATTGTTTGTTGTTGATTGATTTTGATTTTTACTGATTTGTGCTTTATATGATTGGTAGTTTGTACGCTAGTTATTGTTACCTGTTGATTGTTGTTGTTGCATGTTGATTTCTTATTGTTGATTATCATTGCCTATTGTTGCTTGTTGTTATTCGATTATTGTTTTTTTATTATTAGATGTTTCTTGCTTGTATGTTTGAAAATCATTGTTATATGTTGCTGCTTATTGTTGCTTGTTTGCTTGTATGGTAATTAAAATCTCCTACTAAAGTATGTGTAGAGAGGCATAGCGATAACTATCTAAAATATATCATTCCATCCTAGGCCATTGTAGAGGTCGAGATGGGATCTATACAAGTCTATTTCCTTTTGATGTGACTTCCAATCTATGGTATATCTTGATTTTGACTTATTTGAGCTTACTCTCTAATTAATAGCAATATTTAATTATGATAGTATCGATTACTACACTAAAAATTATACATGCTTGAGCTTTGTGTTGTTGTTGTATTGGTGCATAAATCTCTTTGTATTGTGCTATTAGGTCTCGAGAGCTGAAGCGTAGCTATTTTGATGATTACATTTCTTGTTTAGGATTCAAATGGTAAGAGGCTTTCTTAAAAAGAGCTATGTACTTGGGGAAAATATAAGACGATGTATATCATCAAATGTTTCCTAAATGCATTCTAATTTTTTGGAGTTTCCATAACGTTCGTCACGTAAGGGAGAAGCTGCTAAGGTGTTTTAAAGTCGATGATTCGAGAATTTGGGTCAGTTTTGTTACTTTCTCCTACTCTTGGAACTTTCGAGGATGAAATTTTTTTAATGAGGGAAGAATGTAACAACCTGCATTTCAATGACTCGATATTTAAATAATGATTTAAATATTAAGTCGTTAATTAACAGAACGCCCCTTGTACTTGACATTTAGAGACGAGTGAATTGGAAATCGAAACACTTATAGTTGAAACATATGAGCATAAACTTGACTTCGTTTCCAGTCGATGAGTTTTTTGGAGTGAATAGTGATTTTGAGTGGATGAAATGAATTTGGGCTAAGGTCCACGAAATAGCGTATAAGTTTGCTTACCCTTCATAATTCCATCATTCATTTCATTTCCAACATTTCTTTTCCTCTTCCTTTCCTAATCTTCTCCTAATTACCCCTTAGTCATCCCTTAATCTCCAAGTCCTAAACCCTTCAAATAAAATTCCTACAATGAAATAAAAATCCCCATAATACCTCTCATATAATTCTCTACAAAACTCATCAAGAGATTAGCTTGAAGTTGGGATTTGGAGCTTCATCTATGATTTAAAGAGAGGGAAAGCATAGGTTTTGATGATTAGAGCTTGATTTAGGAAAAGAGAAGGTGAGTGGGATGATTCTTCATATATATTTATTTGTTAATCTTTTATATTTCATTTATTGATGATTATGAGATTATATGAAGTGATTTGGAAATTGTTTGGATTAAATTAGGCTTGTATTCATACTTTGAACATGATTATATCATCTTATTATTTGTTTAAGACCTGAATTACTATTTTTGAAACTGTTAGTAAGCTTAGAATGGATTTTGGGATAACTGAGTGATTATGAGTGATGTTGTAATGGATTAGAGACTAATTAGATGAAATAATTAAGTGCATGTCATTTGTTAGTAACAATAAAACTAATTTAAATGGTTTTAGAAAAGTTAGTAAGCTAATTAAGTGATTAATGAAGCTTAATTAGTACATATAAATACTATTTTCAAGTTAAGAAACGATCTTTATTAATGAATGATTTATCTCTAAATATTATTTATGTAAAGGAATAATTTAAAAAATAAGTAAATGTTATATTTTATAAAATAGTATAAAAGTGATATTTTATAAAAATAGTTATTTTATAAAATAGTAAGAAAGTGATATTTTATAGAATAACAAATTTATAAAATAGTATAAAAGTGATATTTTATGAAAAGAGTGATTTTATAAAATAGTAAGAAGTTATATTTATTAAGTAGAATGAATGAGATATTTTATGAAGAGTATAAGATTTTATAAATTAATATAAAGAAGATATTTTATAAAATGGTTATAAGGTTTTATAAAATATTTATGAAATGAATACTTAATGCTAAATGAAGAGATTTAGTATTTCAAAGGCTTAAATTCAATTTATACACTAGTATTGTATTTTGTATAATGGATGAGATTTTATGAAATAATATACAGAGGTGATTTAGTAAATAAAAGTAAGTTTTGATTTAAGTAAAAACTGAATTACTTACTCGAATATACATGTATGTATATATGCACAAGCGGGTATACGTATAAGTGTATTTGAAGTTATTTATTAATCAAGGCAATTCTTGTGTTGTAGTTAGAATTTCATATGTAGTTTGGTGTCTGTGTATAAGTGAATTATTGTATATATACATGTATGTATATATCTTTACTTGTTCAGGCGAGCGTCTCATATAGCCATAGCGATTATCGCACGCGCTAAGTTATATGAGAAGATACCGGGCCGAGTAATCGCTTCGGTGAAGTCCGAAATGTGATTTATATAATTGATAGTGTGATTGTATGTGCGTGTGCATATAAACATACACAAATGTGTATGGGCATACACATAGGCATCACACAAGGTAGGAAGGCCGGTTATGTTGTTTTAGCATGTTAGAGCAGGTCTAGTCGCTAGATTCTCTATTTGAACTCTACACGTGCAAAGAGTGGATTTCTTATCGAAATTGATCTTCGAACACGTAAGGAACCACTTCCAAATCATCAACCAATAAACTTCGAAGTAGGTCCGATGGGGTGGAGGCAGGGTTCGGAAGCTTGGCGGCTCATTGGGAGAAGCGACGAAGGAGACAGCATGCGAATTGGTGGTCATGGCAATCGGTGTCACCTACCCCAGGCTTTAGCTGGGACAAGCTACCATCGGTCAATCGGTGGTTGACCATTAGTGGACTGGTGGTGCACCGACATGGGCAGTAAAGCCCAGGTCAGGTGCTATTTTATCGAGGTTTCTTCCTCGGTTTCGAACGTGATCTTGCGTGAGACTTCAGCATGACTATCGGATGACTTTAGGCTATTCGGGGAGGTCGAATGCTAAGCGAAGCTCGAGATCCAAATGCAAAAGTAAATTGATTCATAGGTGATCAATAGCGATCAATAACGATCGGGTAAGAAATCGGTATGGTGATTGGCCATAAGATCACGTCCGACAAGTGTGTATGATCGAATGGAGTAAATCCTTACCTTCATGCTTTGACTACGGGGTATGCATAGTTTGATGAATTACATAGTATTAATCTTATATTAGTGATCGTACAATGTATTGATCATATATTAGTGGTCATACATGTCATTGGTCCTTCAATAGTGACCATATGCGATGTTATATTTGATGGATGTTTGTATATATGGCATTGGTGTGCCTTTGTGGTCCCGATCGCATATTACACGCGGTACGACCCTTGTTCTCTTTTTGATAGAGGCGTACGCAAGTTACTTGAGAAATCCATGATGACCAGAAAGGAAGAATGATGTTGATTATTTATGAGTGGACTAGGTGTCACCAAAGCTTGATGTAGAGAGTACGGTATGGTTCACATTGGATGACAATAATATACGAGTGGACTAGATGTCACCAAAGCTCGATGTAGAGGGTACATAGTGGTTCGCATTGGATGACGATCATCTACAAGTGGACTAGATGTAACCAAAGCTCGATGTAGAGGGCATAGTAAGGTTCACATATATTTCAGGTAAATAGAGTAGGTCATATATCATCAAAGCTTACTTCAGAGGGTATGGTGAGATCTACACGAGACCCATCACGAGGATTTGGCTCGGGGTCTAAGGTACATTTAAGTAGCGACTCTATTTATTTTGGACCCTCGAAGGGAATCATAGGACCGTGATAGATGTCCATTGTGGATTTCACCCTTCAGTAATGATGAGTATCAATTTGTATTCTTTAGCTGTCTTTCATTGCTATGTTATGCATGTTATAAGTTGGCGGATGTTGTTGTTGTAACATTTATTATTATTGTATACTTCGCGATAGACTTATATTACATTACCCTACATTTGGATGTTTGGTTACCTTTATCATAGTATATTGTTACATGTTAGTCACATTACATTAGTTCTGCTGACTCGTTGATTACAGAAGAAGAGTTGGTTATGGTAAGATTTCCTATCTTTGGAATAGGTTTACTTTTCTTGTTTAAGGATAGTCCGGATTACCCTAAGCCATTTTAGTGGAGAAGACCGGCTGTGCCTCATTGTTTCCTATTTATTTGTATATAGTTTTGTTACACGGTAGTTTAAGATAGTTCATGTAATGACCCTACCACGATACCCATATTATTAGAGAATATTATATATAAAGTGGTCCAATAATGTGGAGAATACAGCTTGTTAAGGGCGACCAAATGTGAATATGACTTTAAACTAACACTGACACATCATATTTACCTTTTCACTGAATCTCTGGAATAAAATTTGACGTGTATAGTCTCAGTTCAAAGTGATAAACACATCGGTTTCTTAGAATCAGAATAGTATATCATATAAGATAGAAATCACAGATCACAGCAAAATAATAAGTCCCATATACATATACAAACTATGAGTCTATGAAATAAATACTAGACTCACATAACATACAAGTGTTGCAAATCACTATTTCAATCATACATCTTATATACAACGCAAAATCCTAAAGGAGATAAATTGATAGCCAAAAATGGCTTATCTCCCAGCTAGCTCAATCATCCAAAGACCTACCTATCCTAGAATGAAATACCCCACACCCCTTAGTATTCCCAAAAAGGGCACACCAAAGGATGTGGTGCGTTATAGGTATAGTTAAAGCATCACAGAGACTAATATTCACAAGACAAATAAGTAAAAGCAGCGGAAAACATTTAAATAATAACTAATCATTCAGAATTAAACTTCATCTCAAAATAAGTCACAAAAACATAACATGTCTCAAAAACTAGAAATCTCTCATGTCTTATGAAAATACTTCTCAGTCTCACATAATCTGAGTACAAAAATAACAATAATAATCCCACTCAAAGTGCCAATCCATTATAAGCCAAATGAAAAAGATGAAAAGCAGAAAAATACATCTGAAATGAGAAAACTCCAGAAATGAATCTCCAAGCAACCCGAATCAACTATCCTCAACTCTGCTGGCCTATTGGGGGAAGTGGAAAGATAGAGGAGTAGGTCAAACAATAAGTCCGGTGAGTTAAATTAATTACAAGCATTTCTAAGCAAGATAAAGATAATAGACTAAGCAATAGTTCTAGCATGAAAGGAAGATACAGAAAAGATAAAACTCGCATAAAATACTGTTTGACTGTTTGTACTTGTCTTGAACTGCTGTGATTAGGCTAAAACCCTAATCCTATCTTAACTGCTAACTTGATTAGGCTGAAATACTAATCCTACCCATTGATCAGCCTTTCCTATCTCTGTTGTGTCACTGTGAGCCAATCTTGTTGGTCCCACAGCAAATGACAACTCTTAGCGCTTAGGACGCAGTAGCGAATTATTTACTCTAATCGATGTCGCACGCTCGGTCATTGTCGGTACACACTAACTATCGCCCCATATTTGACCCTTTATTTACCCTAATCAGCATAAGCATGCCCAGCCTCACCCACGTGTGAGACCATCCTCGACCTAAAAAGGAATGCTGCCGGTACTGCTCCTAACAAACAAATCTTTTAACTTTGCTCCCCTTGCCCAAATCCCTAAATTTGAGCCTCTATCTATTGGCCACTTATTTACCCTAATCAGCATAAGCATGCCTAGCCTCACCCACGACCATCAGTCCTAGACCTGAATGGGAATGCTACCGGTACGGGCCACTACTGCTATATTTTCTGATTAACTTAATCCAAGATCTAAGTTTTAAAATAAGCCCCTTCTGCCATTTTTTTATTTCTAATTATAACTTACGTGTTATAATTGTTCTTGCAACTGTTACTCTTCTATTTTCTCTTTTTAGTTATAAGCACTTGTTATAATCATGCTTCCAAATATCTTAAATTTGCCTATTTCAGTCCACTCTATTTTATTTCAGTTTTTCTCATTTAACATCTGATTTCTATAAATTTAGTGTTTTTCTATTTTAATTAATTTTTGCGAATTCTTCTCTTTTTAATATTTTATTTGCGTAAAAAAGGATCAATTCTCTATAAAAAGAAACGAACATTACAGGCTAAATTCCGACTTAAAACTGATGTAAATAACTGCAAATAATTGAACAAAATAGCTGAATAAAAATAGACTGAAAAGAACTTCTAAAATTTACTTAAAAATTGACTGTAAATAAACTTACATAAAAACTGTCTCAAAATTGTAGAAAAACTACAACTATTGAGAACCTTATTATTTTAAATTGCTTACAAATCTAAAATAATTACAAAATACTCACCTGTGGTCCTTAGCTTTAATCCTTGGCCTTCCTGGATCCACTTCTAGGGTGTAGAATATTTTTATTAAAAAGATTTTTTCCCCAAAAGAATTTTCTATTTAGGGTTCAGCCTCAGGCAATGAACCCAATTGGAAGAACATCTGAATGAGAAAAATAGCCATAGGGTTCTATTTATGTGTGGCTTAGGGATCTCAGGTCATCGGATTTGAAGATTTAACCGGGTGCAACCACGTCATAGGCTCACTAGGAACCATCGGATGCAGCTACGAACGCACAGGATTTCACAAAAAATCAATTATACACTCTTTTGGCTCGTACCTGGACGAAAAATCATCCAGGCACTAATGCGGCTCGATCTAGGCTATGTGCGGGTCGACCCCTATGGGTCTTATTATTATTATTATTATTATTATTATTATTTTCATTTAATTGTAATATAATTCTGATTTCTTGATTCTCTCGTAACTTCTTCATACTTGCTCGGATTTTGACAAGTTATATATGGAAATTGATCATAAAATTGTCACGAACCCAAATGTGCAACTCCCATAGCTAAATTCTGACAATTTCAAAAATGCTCATTTTCATTGTTTAATAATTATTTTGATTATTTAATTATCTAAAAATGCAGGGTGTTACATTCTCCCCTCCTTAAAGGATTTTGCCCCCGAAATCTCCAAGGACAGAAGAATGAAATAAATATTTTCATCCAAATTCCACAACCACATATTCAACCATCATCCATTACATCCATTGTCCTAAAACTTTTTAATGCAATTTATGATATATGCAATAGTGTAGTGTCAATGTGTTCCTAACTAATGCAAAAGATTAGGCAGTCTACTGATTTAGTTGACCTTATTTTTATGCGCTCATGTCCATGCCATGTATCCAAATGAATGCAAATTCCCTAATGACAACTGATAGTTCTATATGCGTGCTACAATCATCATCCAAATGCAACAATCATATGATGATCACCCATTCATAGCAACCATGAAATAAAAATGCAAGTGCACACACATCCATATGCATATGCTTTAGTGAACTAGTTAGGCCGATCTCTAAGAGATAATAGTGCCTAGTGTGTGTGTATGCATCCATTAGCATCCACTAGCAAACACTTGCAACCACTTGCGTTCAACATACATAACATGTTCTAGTAACATGTTTACATTCAGTCCTACCATCCATAGGTTAAGTCCTAAGATCTACCCTCCCAAAGGATACTAAAGGAAAGAACCTATTCAAAACTAAAGATGGAAATATGAAATTTAGGACGTACCATCTAAGAGATGCGGATAAGAGAAACGTATTTTCTCCTTAGTCTCCCACGTAGCGTCCTCAATATTATCTGCCCACTACACCTTAATCAAATGGACTTCCTTATTCCTAAGCTTCTTGATATCATGTCCAACGATCTTGGTAGGAATGAAACGAACCGATGCTTCTCTCTCCACTTTAACTTCCTCATGTTGGCTAGGTTCCACTACCTCTGCTGTATCATGTAAGCACTTTCTCAAGTGCGAAACATGAAAAACATCATGAACTCCCGCGAGCCTCTCCGGTAGGTTTATCCGATACGCCATCTTCCCTACCCTTTCCATAATAGGGAACAGTCCTACGAATCTGGGAGCAAGTTTTCCACTTGATCCAAACCTCACTACCTTTCTCAGTGAAGACACCTTAATGAAAACCAAATCCCCTCCCTCAAACTCAAAATTCCTTCTCCGCTTATCTACATAAGATTTTTGTCTATCTTGGGCAGTCTTCATTCTTCTTCTAATCAAATCAATCTTTTCCGAAGTCTCTCTAACCATGTCGGAACCAAGTGGAAATCTTTCTGTAGACTCCAACCAACACGAAGGCGACTTGCAAGGTCTTCCATAAAGGGCTTCAAAAGGATCCATCCCAATGCTAGCCTGAAAACTATTATTATAAGCGAATTCCACTAAAGGAAGGTGCTCCTTCCAAGTCCCTCCAAAATTAAGGATGCATACCCTCAACAAATCCTCAAGAACTCTATTAACTCTCTCCATTTGGCCATCCGTTTGAGAGTGATAGGTCATACTCAATCTAAGCTATGTCCCTAAAGCCCCTTGTAAGCTCCTCCAAAACTCGCTAGTAAAGATAGCGTCTCTGTCGCTCACTATGCTAGAGGGAACTCTATGAAGTTGGACTATCTCACAAACATATATGGATGCCAAATAAGGTGTTGTCCTCTTAATCATGACCGGAATGAAGTGGGTGCTATTAGTCAAACTATCTAAAATCACCCAAATACTGGTATTCCCCTTCCTAGATTGGGGTAAACCATCTATGAAGTCCATCGAAACACTATCTCACTTCCATTCGGGTACATTTAATGGTTGAAGCAATCCGCCAGGCCTCTGCTGCTCCGCCTTAACCCTTTGGCACACAAGACACTTTGCCACAAACTTTGCTACATCCTTCTTCATGCCACTCCAATAAAACACCCTCTTCATGTCCCTATACATCTTATCACCGCCCGGATGAATAGTCATTCGAGAATAGTGTGCTTCTGCTAGAACTGCACTCATCAAATCACCAGTGCGGGGACACGAAGTCTTCCATCTCTCCTTAGCCACCCTTTTCTATCGATGGAATAGCATTGGAGATGTCTAGAGTCCTCTACTCTACTAATCCTATCCAGAATATCCACAAGCTCTGAATCCTCTCGCTGCCTTGAGCCAATCTGATCGAAAAGATTATCTATCCTAGGAAGTGGGTAACGATTTTTCTTCATGAGCTTATTGAACTCTCTATAGTCTATGCAAAGTCGAAGGGAACCATCCGCCTTTGTAGCAAAGACAACTGGCGCCCCCCACTCAGATATGCTCCGTCTGATGAAGCCTTTCTCTAATAGCTCACCAATCTGCTTACTTAACGCCTTCCTCTCCCTAAGAGCCATATGCCTCACGGGCAATGCCACTGGCTTAGCATTTTCATTCAGATAGATCCTAAAGTCGATCTCTCTCTTAGGAGGTATCCCCCTAACCTCCTCAAAAATGACTGGGAAATCTCTAACAACTAGAACTGAATCTAACTCTCCTAGTGTTGAATCAAGGGAATAAAGGAAGCTCAACATGAATGACCCCTATGGGTCGCAAGAAACCTCGAGGGTCCGTCCGCTATATGTCCCTAGCCTGAAGACTCTCCTCTCGCAGTCCAACATCGCACCATAAGTGGATAACCAGTCCATCCCTAAAATCATCCCATATCCTGAAAATTCCAGTACATAGGCGTCACAATAAAACTCCATGCCTAGTATAAAAATTTTCAAACCCCTACAAATCATGGATAAATGTGCCGATCCTCATATGGGGGTTGAAACAACTATAGGGTCTACAATTAGAGAGATATTTAAGTGCAAACAATCAACCAAGGAACTAGAATGAAAGAATGCGATGCTTCGGAGTCAAAAAGAGTCCGAATAGGAAAATCTAAAATAGAGATCAAACCTTCTACAGAAACTTTCCTACCTCGGTCTAGTCCACTACTAGAAGGTGCTGCATCCAAAGCTTGTACTTGCGCCATAGGTGCGCCTGCTCTCTGCCCCGTCCTCTGAGGATAAGCTCTACTAAGGTGTGCAAGCTGCCCACAGCTGTAACACCTCCCCTTTATCGTGTCCTTCTTACAGTCCTTTGAGTAATGCCCAACCAATCCACAATTATGACACTTCTCACCCTTCTTGATCTGTCCCTTTTGCGGTCCTCCTCCTTTCTTCTTGTCTCTATCTTTCTTATTCTTCCACCACTACTTCTTAGAGTTCTCTGATTTAGGAACCTCCTTAACCTCTCCTTCCTTAGAAACATCTAATATGAGGGCCATTTCCATAAGTGACTCATACGTCGCTCCATAGGTACATGTGTCAATGCCAACCCTTGGAGGGGCTAGTTCAAACCCTTAACAAACTTGGTGGCCTTCTTATGCGGTGTATTAACAAGTTCCATCCCGAACCTTGATAACTCATTAAAATGATTTATATACTCTTTCACCGAAAGACTCCCCTGCATCAGACTAATGAACTTCTCCAACTGCATGCTTTCCTCGGCTTGCGACAAGAACTTTCTCTCAAACCTTTCCCGAAATCCAACCCAACCAATGTCTCTACCCTTCATCTCTATAATCTCCCACAAGTAATAAGCCTCTCCCTTCAGCTGCCAAGATGCAAGTTGAACTCTCTGTCGGTCCTCCAATCCTTACAGCCCAAATATCCGCTCCGTATTCCTCAACCAAGTCGTGCCTCTATGAAATCCTCCATGCCAGTAAACATCTTGCCTCCTAGACTAGCGAAGTCCTTGCATAGCTTAGAAAAATTGGCTGCTGCAGGTGGATTAACGGGACCTCCACCCGCCGTTGCTGCATTGGGCGCTTGCCCTTGCGACCCATGTAACAACCGTGATTTTTGAATTAACGGTCGAAATAAATATTTTAAATAGAAAAAAAATCTGTTGTAAAGTCGGTAGGAAATATAACTTAGTAATTTGTATTCTCATTTTTTTTGCCTTCACGTGCATAGGTCCAACTCAAAGGCAAAATATGTGAACACTTCGCTGTAAACACAATATTTGTAAAGCAAAAGTGAACAATTGTTGTCACCAATTTCTAAAGCAAGTATGAACACTTTGTTTATACAGCCATCATCATTTATATGCTAGTTATGTCCTTTTCTTCTATTGGTCACATATGCATTTAAGGCTTGTGTACTAAAAAGGGTTGCCAGCATATTTTATCTGACTTATACATAAATTTTAGAGGAAAAGTAATGGCACAATTGCATCATTCTTTCATTGCTCTCTTTTTTTTTCTAGTAGCTCGGTGAAAGCTTTAATGGTAGTCAAATAATTTTGCTCTCTGTTGAATCCTTGTTGTAAACTGATTTCGAAACAAACAAAAGGTGAGTTATAAACTCACATTTCTAATTTATTAATTACTTCATTAATTGCGTACAAAATGTATTATTCACAAATTAAGTCCGAGCCTTTAAATTTTATTTCGTGGGTGTATATTGCATTTTAACAAGATAGGTCCAAATCACCTTATTGTATATTTCATATTTGCGTGCATTTGTTACAGCCGTGTATGTATAAGGAATATTATATAGGCCAACATTTTTGCATTGTGTAGTGTTGCACAGATGTTTTATATACTCCATTTTGTGTGCGTGTAAAAGTTAAGCCCAGACCCTTGTTAAAATTCATGCTTGTGTATTATTTCATGCGTGCATGTGAATACTCTGGCCTTTCTTTAAACTGTTGCGTGCATGCGAAATTATACCCTGGTCGTGTCAATTGTCTCATACCTTTTGTGTTTACAACTATGTGCTACACGAAGGAGTCCAGACCATTTTGCTCAGATCTGTTTTATTGCTCAGATGATTGTTACGTGTTTACATATATCATTGCCTAGCCATTTTGGGTTCATTTCGTGCAAAGATGTATAGCACAAAGCCTTAGTCCAGTTCCAAATTTAATTTGTTCATATTGCAGTGTGCGTACAAATACGAGTTGCACGTTACTGCTATAATATACGTTGAACTGGTGTTTGGTTTTAAAATGTATTTTTGTTGCCGTTATTTTTATAACAAATTTTTTACTCCGGTGCTATATTTTTGAAGCGTGTTGTTTTGATGAGATTTTGACGAATAAAAATTACTGTTGTTTTGACTTCAGTAACCATCAATTTAAAGTAAATTTTCAAGCGGCCATCCCACAACGCTGATTTGATATCCGTTTTTACGGTGTTTTGTGAAGCGCAATTTCCTTGTCGAAATTGCTATAGATGTTGTTGTTTTAATCACGTGTTTTTTTAAATCATTTTAAAATAAAAATGTTTTCCAAAAATTTCATAGTTTGCGCTTTCAAAAGAATGAGGAATCGATTTAAACGCTTCAGCAAAATTAAGGACTATGAACCCTTACTTTTGCTGATTCGGTTAATTCCGGACTTGTCCATTTGAGAACGTAAAATGTTATTTATATAAAATACACAATTTTGCACTTTCAAGGAAACGATGAAGAGATTTAAATGATTTAGCAAAAGTGCGGAGTATGGAACCACACTTTTACTAATTCGGTTAATTCTGGACTCGTTAATTGAAACAATTGTTGAGGATTTGCTGTTTGAAGATTTGTTGATTTTGTTGGGCTTTCGACCACTCTACTGGACCTTCGGGTCATTTGTTGGACCTTCGGGTCATCTGTTGGGCGCCAAAAATTATAGTACTTGGTAGGCTTCGGCCATTTGAGATGCACGTGCGGCGTAGTTTAGACTCGCCATCTGCTGGGATCGATCCACTTTTATGCTGATTTTCTAGTTATCTATTTTTGATTTCTAGATTTTGTGAATTGCTGTTTTGAATTCAATTATGAATTTGAAAGTTGATTTGATGGAGTTTAATTAGATTTCTTCATTTAAACTATGTTGATTATTTTGATGAATAGTCTCATTCGAGATTATAATTAATTTGCTTATGTGTTGTTTATTATACACTTATTTCTAAGTTTAAATTAGACTGATCCGTTTATTATTTTCTTTTAAATAATACTCAGGTCAGACCGAGTTATTTCAAGATAATCGCTATCTCTGATTCAATTGCTGCTTCAGCTTTTGGGGATTTCACCTCATCTTTTGTTTAGGCTTCGAGGTGTTACTTTTGGTTTATTGACTCTCGTCTCATGTATGATTTGATGTCTATGTATATGTACATTTGGTTCATGTAAACTATCGAGTGTTGTAGCATGTATCCAGACTTGTCTTCCGCTAAATCTGATATTTCTGTTCTGATGTGATTATACTTATCTGTGTTGTTGTTATTATGAGTTGTTTTGAATTTTTCTTAAGCCACCGTAGTTTCGTTTTAGATTTGGATTGAAATTATATCGTTGGGAGTAATTTACACAACTCCTACCGATGTAATCAATACTCGTCTAAGGCATAGCTAACGGATGGTCGCTTCTAACAAGCCTTATTCTTCGCAATAGCAAACGTTATTCCTTATAATAACCTTTGTTATTGTGAGCATAGAGGTGGGGCGTCACAGTTGGTATCAGAGCTGAGATTCAGAACCAATTATAATAAACACGGAACAGAAGTAGAATGGAACATGCGTTACAACTATTTGAGGGTTTTATTCGTGCCTTTCTAATCTATTCTTTCCACTTTAACATGTTGGAGTATGTCTAGGAATAAATCTCATATTCCGTAGTATTCCATTTGTTAAATTTCTTATCATTCTTGTATTGTTTAACTAATCCTTATCTTCTCTCATTCTCTCAGCCTATGGCTGGAAGAGGTAGTAGGAAGCGTTCTTCTACAGGTATGTTTAATGATTCTCAACCAGACGGAGTTTATATGTCAGCTGATCAGTTTATGGAGCTATTTAGGAGTACTCAACCTTCTGTTGCTAATCCCGCAGCTCCTACTCAAAAATCAGCCTTCGCCCACATGTGTAGTGACTATTCCCACCTTGGAGGCAAGCCTTTCAAGGGATCGGAAAGTGTATTGGAGGTTCAGACTTGGTTGCACGCTTGTGAGTGCATATTTTCTCGGATGGATCTTTTTGATCATCATCACGTTCTCATGGCATCTAGCATGTTGCAAGAGCGTGCGCTTGATTGGTATGAGCTTTTTATTGCGGAAGTTGATGAGTCCTCTCTCTCATGGAATCAGTTTAAGGAACGATTCGAACTTAAGTTCGTTCTTGAATCGAAAAGGCTAATCTTGCTCATAGTTTCCTTGAGTTAAAACAAGGAAAGTCCTCTGTTTCTGATTATGTTGCATCTTTCGAGGCCTTATCCAAATATGGAGTTGAGTTCATTAACACTCCGCGTAAGAAGAATCTTAGATTTGTTGATGGTTTGAAGAAGTATTTGAAGAAAGTTCTTTTGCTTCAGCTTAAGCTCTCTTTTGAGGAACTTGTTGATTCGGCACTTTGCCTTGAAGCTGTCGAAAAGGAACGTGATAGTGGTGATGAGGTTGAGGTTTCTAAGAACCCCAATAAGAAGAGGTTTCCATTTCATAAGCCTAATTCTTCCAACAAGAAGAAGAAGCAAGCTACCTCTAGTTCTCAGCCTAATAGTGCACCTTCTAATCAGAGGATGTGCTATAATTGTGGTTCTCTGGATCATCTTCTTCGTAGTTGTCCTAAACCTCGTATTTGCCGCTATTGCAAGAAAGAGGGTCATTGGATTTCTGATTGTCCTACTACTTCTAAAGGTCTCAAATCTGGGAAGCTTAATCTTACTAAAGCTTCTGGTGATTCTTCTCAACCCAAAGGTATTCCTACTTCTGTTTTGGAAGGTTTTATTTTATTTCATGGCCGTTCTATTAGGGTTCTTTTCGATACGGGTGCATCACATTCATTCGTGTCGAAGGAGCTTGTTGATGTTATTCCTTTGGATGTTGTTAGTCTTTGTGACCCTTTGAGGATTGTGAATCCTATTGGTGGATCCGCTACTCTTGGTTTGTTATGTGTTGATGTTGAGATTATTATTTGTGGTTTTTCCTTTCATTCGAATCTGCATGTTATGGATCATCTTGGTTTTGATATGATTTTGGGTATGGATTGGCTCATCCGTTATGAAGTTCAAATCCTATGTCCTGAAAGAACTTTATATCTCAAGCATCCCGATGCTATCGAGCAGTTATCTATTATATTTCGAAGCATGGATCATACTTCGAATGCTCTCATTTCTTCCATCGAATCGGAGGATGTCATAACTAATATTCCAGTTGTTTGTGATTTTTTTTATGGCTTCAAGCCTATTTCGAGTTTGCCGCCAAAGAGGGCAATTGAGTTCCGTATTGATCTTGTCTCTGGTGCTCATCCTGTCAGTCGTCCTCCCATGAGGATGTCTGCTAAGGAAAATGAGGAACTCAAGCAACAATTATCTGAATTGGAAGCCAAGTAATTTATTCATTCTAGCTCATCTCCTTGGGGCACCGCCGTTGTCTTTGTTAAGAAGCCAGATGGTACTCTTAGGCTTTGCATTGATTATCGCAAGCTTAACGAGCTGACTATCAAAAATAGGTATCCATTACCTAGGATCGACGACATGTTCGATCAGTTAAGTGGCGCTAAGATTTTCTCCCAACTCGATCTTGCTACCGGTTTTCATCAGTTACGAGTTGCGGAAGATAGCATTCCTCTTACCGCATTCCATACTCGTTATGGTTCTTACGAATGGCTTGTTATGCCATTCGGTTTGACGAATGCTACGGCGTATTTTGTTGATCTTATGAATCGGATATTCCGTGAATATCTCGATAAGTTCGTCTTGGTTTTCATTGATGATATTCTTATTTATTTCAAATCTGAAGCCGATCATATTCAGCATTTGGAGATTGTTTTGAGCACTCTTTGTCAGCATCAGCTTTATGCCAAATTCTCCAAGTGTCACTTCTGGGAGAATAAGGTGAAATTTCTCGGTCATATTATTTCTTCCGATGGTATCTCTGTCGATCCTTCCAAGATCGAATCTATTCAGAATTGGAAGAGGCCCAAGACCGTTACTGAGATCCGTAGTTTCCTTGGATTGGCAGGTTATTATCGCCGGTTCATTAAGGACTTTTCTCGTATTGCTTTACCGCTTACCACTCTTATGAGAAAAGTTGTTCCTTTTATTTGGACGGATAAGTGTGAGACTTCTTTCATGAAGTTAAAAGATCTCCTTACTCATGCTCCTATCTTAGTGGTTCCCGAAGGGAATCATGATCTTGTTGTTTATACCGATGCCAGTGGTTTTGGACTCGGTGCTGTTCTCATGCAAAAGGATAGAGTAGTTGCCTATGCTTCTAGACAACTAAAGCCTAACGAGATTCGTTATGCTACCCATGATTTGGAGTTCGCCGCTATAGTCTTTTCTCTAAAGATTTGGCGACATTATTTATTGGGCGAGCGTTTTATTCTCTTCACTGATCACAAATCTCTGCAATATCTCTTCACTCAGAAGGAACTTAATATGAGGCAACAACGTTGGCTCGAATTTCTTGCTTCATATGATTTCGATATTCAGTATACCCCTGGTAAGGGTAATCGAGTTGCTGATGCGCTTAGTCGCAAGCAGAAAGTTGTTGTTTCCATGATGCTAGTAGAGTGGAATATGTTGGAAGCTTTATCTCATTGTGATATTAGAAACCGTCCATCAGTTTCTGATTCTCCCGTGCTTTTATTTAGCATGGAAGCTCGTCCTAGTTTGTTGGATCGTATTGCCGATGCCCAGAAACAAGATCCAGATCTCTCTTATCTTATTCAGAGTTGTAAATCGGAATCCTGAAGTGATAATCTAAAGGATTTCGATATTGATGTTCATGGTTGTATCCGGAAGAAGGGAAGGTTGATCGTGCCTAATGTCCCTAATCTTAGAAATGACATTCTTGAGGACTGTCATCGTTCTAAGTATACTATCCATCCAGGCAGTAGCAAGATGTATGCTGACATGAAACGCTTATACTTTTGGGAGGGTATGAAGCGTGATGTTGAAAGTTATGTGAGTCGTTGCATGACTTGTCAACTTATTAAAGCAGAAAACCATCGTCCTAGTGGTCTTTTGCAGCCTCTTGAGATTCCATTATGGAAATGGGATCAAATTTCCATGGACTTTATTGATGGTCTACCTCGTTCGAGGTCGGGCCATACTAGTTTTTGGGTGATTGTTGACCGATTGACCAAATCAGCCCATTTTATTCCTATTAAGTCCAATCGGAATGCTCCTCTGTTGGCTAAGCTTTTTATTAAAGAAGTCATTCGACTTCATGGTGTGCCTAGCGCTATTGTTAGTGACAGAGATCCGCTTTTTACTAGTGGTTTCTGGCAGAGCCTTCAGAAAGCTTTGGGTACTAAGCTCAATCTCACCACAGCTTATCATCCATAGTCTGATGGTCAGACTAAAAGGGTGAATCAAGTTTCGGAAGATCTCCTTCGAGCTTGTATTCTTGATTTTGGTGGTAGTTGGGAAGACCACTTATCTCTTGTTGAATTTTCTTATAACAACAGTTTTCAATCCAGTATTGGTATGGCTCCTTTTGAAGCTCTTTACGGAAGACCGTGTCGATCACCATCTTGTTGGTTGGAATCCGGGGGAAAGTTAGTTCTCGGCCCCGATTATATTTGTGAATCTTCTGAGAAGATTGATATTATCAGAAAGAGAATGAAAGAGGCTCAGAATAGGCAGAAATCTTATGCCGATCATCGTAGGAAGCCTTTGGAATTTTCTGTTGGCGATCGTGTGTTCATTCGTATTTCTCCGATGAAGAGCGTGGTGCGTTTTAGTAGCTCCGAGAAATTGGCTCCTCGATATGTTGGACCATTTCCTATTATGGAACGCATTGGCCCTGTTGCTTATCATGTATCGCTACCTGTTCAGTTTTCGGGAATTCATGACGTGTTTCATGTATCCCAGCTTCATCGATGCCTTTGAGATTCAGATTCTATTATTGATCCTCATATGTTGCAAGATCTTGAGATCTCACCCGACTTGTCTTTGGTGCAAAATCCTATTCGTGTGCTAACTTCGAAGGTTAAACGCCTTCGGAATAAAGAAGTCCCGCTTGTGAAAATTCAATGGTCCACAAACCCCAAAGATTGCACTTGGGAAACCAAAGAATTCATCGAGCGTTCTTATCCCGGTTTTCTCTCCTCTTCGGGTGGGGGTGAGCATTCTCAATCCATCTTTCTATTTTAAATCTTTGTTGTGATGAAAATTTGGGTTATAAACAACTTCTAGTATGGAAATTGCGGGGACGCAATTTTTATAAGGGGGGAGTTTGTAACAACCGTGATTTTTGAATTAACGGTCGAAATAAATATTTTAAATAGAAAAAAAAATCTGTTGTAAAGTCAGTCGGAAATATAACTTAGTAAAGTTGTATTCTCATTTTTTTTTGCCTTCACGTGCATAGGTCCAACTCAAAGGCAAAATATGTGAGCACTTCGCTGTAAACACAATATTTGTAAAGCAAAAGTGAACAATTGCTGTCACCAATTTCTAAAGCAAGTATGAACACTTTGTTTATACAGCCATCATCATTTATATGCTAGCTATGTCCTTTTCTTCTATTGGGCACGTATGCATTTAAGGCTTGTGTACTAAAAAGGGTTTCCAGCATATTTTATCTGACTTATACACAAATTTTAGAGGAAAAGTAACGGCACAGTTGCATCATTCTTTCATTGCTCTTTTTTTTTCTAGTAGCTCAGTGAAAGCTTTAATGGCAGTCAAATAATTTTGCTCTCTGTTGAATCCTTGTTGCAAACTGATTTCAAAACAAACAAAAGGTGAGTTATAAACTCACATTTCTAATTTATTAATTACTTCATTAATTGCGTACAAAATGTATTGTTCACAAATTAAGTTCGAGCCCTTAAATTTTATTTCGTGGGTGTATATTGCATTTTAACAAGATAGGTCCAAATCAACTTATTGTATATTTCATATTTACGTGCATTTGTTACAACCGTGTATGTATAAGGAATATTATATAGGTCAACAATTTTGCATTTTGTAGTGTTGCACAGATGTTTTATATACTCCATTTTGTGTGCGTGCAAAAGTTAACCCCGGACCTTTGTTAAAATTCATGCTTGTGTATTATTTCATGCGTGCATGTGAATACTCTGGCCTTTCATTAAACAGTTGCGTGCATGCGAAATTATACCCTGGTCATGTCAATTGTCTCATACCTTTTGTGTTTACAAATATGTGCTACACGAAGGAGTCCAGACCATTTTGCTCAGATCAGTTTTATTGCTCAGATGATTGTTACGTGTTTACATATATCATTGCCTAGCCATTTTGGGTTCATTTCGTGCAAAGATGTATAGCACAAAGCCTTAGTCCAGTTCCAAATTTAATTTGTTCATATTGCAGTGTGCGTACAAATACGAGTTGCACGTTACTGCTATAATATACGTTGAACCGATGTTTGGTTTTAAAATGTATTTTTGTTGCCGTTATTTTTATAACAGATTTTTTACTCCGGTGCTATATTTTTGAAGCGTGTTGTTTTGATGAGATTTTGACGAATAAAAATTACTGTTGTTTTGACTTCAGTAACCGTCAATTTAAAGTAAATTTTCAATGGCCATCCCGCAATGCTTATTTGATATCCGTTTTTACGGTATTTTGTGAAGCGCAATTTCCTTGTCGAAATTGCTATAGATGTTGCTGTTTTAATCACGTGTTATTTTAAATCGTTTTAAAATAAAAATGTTTTCCAAAAATTTCATAGTTTGCGCTTTCAAAAGAATGAGGAATCGATTTAAACGCTTCAGCAAAATTAAGGACTTTGAACCCTTAATTTTACTGATTCGATTAATTCCGGACTTGTCCATTTGAGAACGTAAAATGTTATTTATATAAAATACACAATTTTTCACTTTCAAGGAAACGATGAAGAGATTTAAACGATTTAGCAAAAGTGTAGAGTATGGAACCACACTTTTACTAATTCGGTTAATTTCGGACTCGTTAATTGAAACAATTGTTGAGGATTTGCTATTTAAAGATTTGTTGATTTTGTTGGGCTTTCGAGCCACTCTACTGGACCTTCGGGTCATTTGTTGGACCTTCGGGTCATCTGTTGGGCGCCAAAAATTATAGTACTTGGTAGGCTTCGGCCATTTGAGATGCACGTGCGGCGTAGTTTAGACTCGCCATCTGCTGAGATCGATCCACTTTTATGCTAATTTTCTAGTTATCTATTTTTTATTTCTAGATTTTGTGAATTGCTGTTTTGAATTCAATTGTGAATTTGAAAGTTGATTTGATGGAGTTTAATGAGATTTCTTCATTTAAACTATGTTGATTATTTTGATGAATAGTCTCATTCGAGATTATAATTAATTTGCTTAAGTGTCGTTTATTATACACTTATTTTTTGAGTTTAAATTAGACTGATCCGTTTATTATTTTCTTTTAAATAATACTCGGGTCAGACCGAGTTATTTCAGGATAATCGCTATCTCTGATTCAGTTGCTGCTTCAGCTTTTGGGGATTTCACCTCATCTTTTGTTTAGGCTTCGAGGTGTTACTTTTGGTGTATTGACTCTCGTCTCATGTATGATTTGATGTCTATGTATATGTACATTTGGTTCATGTGAACTATCGAGTGTTGTAGCATGTATCCAGACTTGTCTTCCGCTAAATCTGATATTTTTGTTCTGATGTGATTATACTTATCTGTGTTGTTGTTATTATGAGTTGTTCTGAATTTTTCTTAAGCCACCGTAGTTTCGTTTTAGATTTGGATTGAAATTATATCATTGGGAGTAATTTACACAACACCTATCGATGTAATCAATACTCGTCTAAGGCATAGCTAACGGATGGTCGCTTCTAACAAGCCTTATTCTTCGCAATAGCAGACGTTATTCCTTATAATAACCTTTGTTATTGTGAGCATAGAGGTGGGGCGTCAAAACCCTGGTGCCGTATTTTGGAGGTATCCATGGAACCAGCCAGGGACTTGGACACCCTCTGGAAGATTTGGAGCATCCGCGATACTATGCAAAGAAAAGAAAATTTAGGCTCGAAAGAATTGAAAGAAGGTTGAACTGGACTTTGAGGAGATTTTTATAAAAACTTACTTGAAAACTATTTCTATAATTAGAGTTTCTTTTTGAAAAATACTTTTAGTTTGAAGATATGTTACCTTTTAAAAATACTTTATTTTTAAAACAAGTTTTTAGGAGTCCTGTAACCTTAGGCTCTGATACCAAATGAAACACCCCACACCCCTTAGTATTCCCAAAAAGGGAACACCAAAGGATGTGGTGCATTTTAGGTATAGCTAAAGCATCACAGAGACTAAGATTCACAAGACAAATAAGTAAAAGCAGCGGAAAACATTTAAATAATAACTTATCATTCATAATTAACTTCATCTCAAAATAAGTCATAAAAACATAACATGTCTCAAAAACTCAAAATCTCTCATCTCTTATGAAAATACATCTCAGTCGCACATAATCAGAGTACAAAAATAACAATAATAATCCCTCTCATAAGTGCCAATCCATTATAAGGCAAATGAAAAAGATGAAAAGCAGAAGAGTACATCTGAAATGAGAATCCGAAAATGAATGTCCAAGCAACCTGAATCAACTGTCCTCAACTCTGCTGGCCTATTGGGGGAAGAGGAAAGATAGAGGAGTGGGTCAGACAATAAGTCTAGTGAGTGAAAGTAATTACAAGCATTTCTATGCAAGATAAAGATAATAGACTAAGCAATAGTTCTAGCATGAAAGGAAGATACATAAAAGATAAAACTCGCATAAAATACTATTTCTGATTCTGTTTGACTGTTTGCACTTGTCTTGAACTGCTGTGATTAGGCTGAAACCCTAATCCTATCTCAACTGCTAACTTGATTAAGCTGAAATCCTAATCCTACCCATTGATCGGCCTTTCCTATCTCTGTTGTGCCACTGTGAGCCAATCATGTTGGTCCCACAGCAAAAGACACCTCTCAGCGCTTAGGACACAGTAGCGAATTATTTACCCTAATCGATGATGCACACTCGGTCATCGCCGGTACACACTAACTGCCGCCCCCTATTTGACCCTTTATTTACCCTAATCAGCATAAGCGTCCCCAGCCTCACCCACGTGTGAGACCATCAGTCCTCGACCTGAAAGGAAATGCTGCCAGTAATGGTCCTAACAAACAAATCTTCTAACTTTGCGCCCCTTGCCCAAATCCCCAAATTTGAGCCTCTATCTATTGGTCACTTATTTACCCTAATTAGCATAAGCATGTTGAGACCATCAGTCCTAGACCTGAAAGGGAATGCTACCGGTATGGGCCACTACTGCTATATTTGCTTATTAACTTAATCCAAGATCTAAGTTTTAAAATAGGCCCCTTCTGTTATTTATTTCTTTCTAATTATAACCTACATGTTATAATTGTTCTTGCAACTGTTACTCTTCTATTTTCTCTTTTTAGTTATAACCACTTGTTATAATCATGCTTTTAAATATCTTAAATTTGCCTATTTCAGTCCATCTCTATTTTATTTCAGTTTTTCTCATTTTACATCTGATTTCTGTAAACTTAGTGTTTTTCTATTTTAACCCATATTTGTGAATTCTTCTCTTTTTAATATTTTATTCGCGTCAAAAAGGATTAATTCTCTATAAAAAGAAACTAACATTTACAGGCTAAATTCCGACTTAAAACAGATGTAAATAACTGTAAATAACTGAATAAAATAGCTGAATAAAAATAGACTGAAAAGAACTTCTGAAATTTACTAAAAAATTGACTGTAAATAAACTTACATAAAACCTGTCTCAAAATTGTAGAAAAATTATAACTATTGAGAACCCTATCATTTTAAATTGAATTCTAAAATAATTACAAAACACTCACCTGTGGTCCTTAGCTCTAATCCTTAGCCTTCCTGAATCCATTTCTAGGGTGCAGAATATTTTTATTAAAAATATTTCATCTCCAAAAGAATTTTCTATTTAGGGTTCAGCCTCAGCCAATGAACCCAATTGGGAGAAAATCTGAATGAGAAAAATAGCTAGGCCTAGGGTTCTATTTATATTGTGGCTTAGGGATCTCAGCCCGTCGAATTTGAAGATTTAGTCATGTGCAACCATGTCATAGGCTCACTAGGAACCATCGGATGCAGCTACGAACGCACAAGATTTCATAAAAAATCAATTTTACACTCTTCGGCTCGTACCTGGATGAAAAATCGTCCAGGCACTAATGCGGGTCGACCTGGGCTATGTGCGGGTCGACCTATGGGTCGACACGATCCTAGCAAGGGTCGACCCCTATGGGTCTTATTATTTTTTTTCTTGATTTAGTTGTAATATAATTATGATTTCTTATTTCTCTTGTAACTTCTTCATACTAGCTCGGATTTTGACAAGTTATATATGGAAATTGATCAGAAAATTGTCATGGACCCAATGTTGCAACTCCCATAGCTAAATTATGACAATTCCAAAAATGCTCATTTTCATTGTTTAATAATTATTTTGGTTATTTAATTATCTAAAAATACGGGGTGTTACATGGAACCTGAAAAAGTCTTTTCCTGATCTGAGCATTAAAATAACACACAGGTTAGACTATCTCTAAATATCCAATAGGGTGAGAACAAGATATAACACAAGAATAAATAACATATAAGTAAATTTAGATGTCCAAGATATAACAAGTCACATAATTAATTTATCTCAGAATTTACTTCATTGCACAAATATAAAAATATTTGGTCATAAACATATATTAGTCACTACACACTGATTCACATAACAAAACACGGTAACTTTAATACTTAAAAACCAATTCCATATCGATCACCCATCTTATCGTACATACCAATCTTACCGATTGTCCATACCATGTAAATATTTTGGTATCACACATACCAATCTGATACCAAGGATCGCCCATACCATAACATAGAATGTCAACCGATCACAAGGATCGGGGACATCCAAAATCTCGACCAATCAAAACGATCAGGGCAACCATGACTCGAAAACTCTAGTTTATTATATATTTAAGTTTGGAAAGAAATCCAGGAGTATACCTCTTAAGGATTTATCGGTCCCACTAAACCTTAAAAGGAATAACTCTAAAGTGCCAAATACGATTGCATTCAGTAATCACTAGAACTTAACCAAAATATCTCATTCCACATGGTGAAATTCCAGTATTTACTAGAAGCCAGTAAATTTCGCTCATTACGAGTACTGTAACATCCCCCTACTTGGAGGCCCAAAACTAACGGCTACAGATGCTGCAGTCATCCATAGTTATTAATCATCAGCGAAAAAATACGGCAATGTTAGATACATTGATACACAAAAACACATGAATACAGTTTTAAAACAGCAAACAAAGTCCACATTCCATTTCAAAATATTTCAAATTCATTACATAATCCCAGAGCGTAGAACACGTTCAGAAAAAATATACTTATTACAAAATATGCCAAGAGCGACATATGAAGATGCCCCCTTGGATGCTCAGAGTATATAATATGGCAATAAAACAAGTTTGCCTTTACAACCAGACACATCGGAAAGAAAAGAACTCTAAGTAGCTAACATGCCCCCTGCACGTCACCGAAATTTTATTCGTCTAAAAGAACACCTGAAAACCCTAAACCTCAAACTACTTAAAATCAATTGAGTACCCGAGAGTTTAAAGGAAAAACAAAAACTTCGAGTCAACGTAAAGCCTGGTATGAATAATAATCTACCATCTCAAATCATTTAGATTTCAAGTGAGACCGTGCCGCTTAGCGGAACTGGTTTTTCTTTCACTAGTATCTTAAAGCCTTTACAAACCATATACTGTGCTCCTACATCCACAATGGTTAAAACTATTCAAAATAATATAATGATATGCAAACAAGTAAGTTAATTCTGGATTACCCATCCCCATTCATTCTGACTATCTATCTCAGTTATAGTTTCTAGGATCACTATTGACTATTAGTTTTCATGGGCCCACTAATAACCGGTTAAATGTTTATGGACTACCTGTCCGAATTCATTGTTTTCATGGGATCACTAAGAACCTATTGATAACTCCAATATCTTTTCTCTTATCCTAGTTTTCATGGAATGACTAGGAACCTATTGACCAATTGTCAATATCTTAATTCGGATATAATTTTCGTGGGCTAACTATAAACCTATTGGCCCCTGCGAATATTAAATCATAGTTTTCATGGGCTGACTATGAACCTATTGGCCTCTGCCAATATCTTTTCCTTTACACAGTTTTCATGGGGTTACTGTGAACCTATTGGTCCCTGCCAATACCTTTAATTAAGATTTTAACATTTCTTAAGTTGTATTCAATATTGGGTTAACCCAGATGGTTATTCATCCTTTCTCGGATTAACTCGATCTTCTCTGACGCCTCCCTAACCAAATCTGGACCTAAGATTAATTCGTCTCCTATCACCAACCAACATGCTAGTGATTTGCATGGCCTTCCATACAAAGCTTCAAAAGGCACCATTTCTATACTAGTCTGGTAACTATTATTTTAGGAAAAATCAACTAAATGTAGGTGATCTTCCCAAGATCCACCAAAGTATAAGATACAAGCTCCCAGTAAATCCTTGAGTACCTTATTGACTCTTTCTGTCTGCCCATCCATCTAAAGGTGATATGCAATACTCATATTAAGCTTAGTACCTAATACTTCCTGTAGACTCTTCTAGAATTCACTAGTGAACAAGGCATCTCTGTCACTCACTATACTACTAGGAACTCCATATAGTCTAACTATGTTCTTCATGAACAACTTAGCTAAAATAGGTGTCGTCCTAGTTGACTTAACTAGAATGAAATGGGCACTCATGGTAAGTTTGTCCATTATAACCCATATACTTTCGTTTCCTCTATTTGACCCTGGCAACCCATTTGTAAAATCCATGGATATCGAATCCCATTTCCAAATTGGAATCTCTAGAGGTTGAAGCAATCCACTCAGCTTCTGATGTTCGACCTTCACTTGTTGACAGTTTGCACACTGCCTAACCCACAAGCCAACATCCCTCTTTATACCTTCCCAATAGAAGCTCCTCTTCATATCCTGATACATCTTGGTTCCTCCAAGATGAATCGTAAACTTGGACTGATGAAATTCTCCCAGAACTTCTTTCTTTAAGTCCTCCACATTCGAAACACACAACCTTCTCTTCTTTCTTAACCATCCTCTTTAGTCAAGACTAAAGTCTTTTAGATTATTGATCTCACCTCCAATCTCGAGCCTTTTAATCCTTTCGGCTAACACTGGATCCTCTTTTTGCTTAGAAGCAATCCTTTCGATCAACACGGTTCGAACTTCTAAATAGGACAACATGGCGGTACCCTGACTAGAACTAGCAGTCGATCTTAACTGCAAACCACAACTGGGCAAAGCTTCTAAATCCTTCCACTCCTCCAACATAGCTAATACCATATTCTGATGTCTTCGGCTAAGAGCATCCGCTACCTTATTACCTTTTCCTGGTGTATACTCTATACCAAAATCATAAGCAGCCAAAAACTCCAGCCACCTCTACTGTCTCATATTCAACTCCTTCTGAGAGAATAAGTATCTTAAAGACTTCTGATCGGTATAAAGCTCAAACCTCTCCCCTAAGAGATAATGTCTCCAAATCTACAATGCAAAGATCACCGTAGCTAACTCCAAATCATGTGTAGGATACCTCACTTCATGCGGTCTAAGTTGTACTCTGGATGTGTAGGCAATAAATTTACCCTTCTGCATCAATACTGCTCTCAATCCAATTCTGCATGCATCAGTATACATCATCAACCCCTGGTTTCCTTCTGGAACTACTAAAACTGGTGCATTGGTCAACAAATGCTTTAACTTAAGGAATGCTTCCTCACATTTGTCGGACCAGATAAACTTCACCTCCTTCCTGGTTAACTTAGTCAAAGGTGCTGCTATTCGCGAGAAATGACACTTGGTAAACTTCGCCTTCAGCTGGATTATGCATCAGCGTCTCAAGTACCACTCTAAGATGAACTTCATGCTCTCTCTCATCCTTAGAGTATACTAAAATGTCATCTATAAACACTAGAACAAACCTAGTCAAGTATTCTCGGAAAACTCGATTCATCAAATCCACAAAGAAAGCAGGTGCATTCGTCAATCCAAATGGCATCACCAACCACTCATACGAACCATACCTAGTCCGAAATGCTGTCAAAGGAATACTGCCCTCTGCCACTCTTAAGTGATGGAAACTTGTGGCCAAATCCAACTGTGAAAACACTTTGGCTCCACTTAATTAATCGAATAGATCATCTATTCTTGGTAAAGGATACTTATTCTTAATTGTCCTTTCATTCAACTTACGATAGTCGATACAGATCCTCAATGACCCATCTGATTTCTTTAAGAACACTGTGGCCGCTCCTAAAGGCAAACTGCTTTGCCTGATAAAATTCCTTTCTTCAAGGTCCACTAGCTGCACCTTCGATTCCTTCATCTCTGTAGGTGATCTACTAACAGGTTCAGTTCGGGCATAAGATCTATATGAAACTCAACTGATCGTTTCGGTGGTAGTCCTATGACTGGCTCAAAGACATCTGCAAACTCTCTTACTATCCGAACCTGACTTAACTCATCTCCTATCTCCATAGCATTAAGCAAAGTACTAATACTCCGGTCAGAATTCTCCACTGAGAGTATTGCTCAGTTATGGCTATCAGGATGTCTTAGTGATACCTCCCTATCCTGGCAAAATATTCTAGCCTCATACCTACCCAACCAATCCATACCCAAGATGATTCTGAAATCCACGATATCGAAAACATACAGACTGCATGCAAACTTATGACCTAACAAATCCAGTTCTAACTGGTCATATCTCAAACTTAGAGTTTCATACCCTCCTATTGGATTCACACCCCTTAAGGAAATAACAAGGTAGGTGGGTTCTAAGCATAATTTATCAACCAAATACTGAGATATAAATGAATGTGATGCACCGGTATCAAAAAGTATTCTAACTGGTATACTCTGAATCAAAAGCCTTTCCTTTGTCCTCCCTAACTGGCTCTGGACACCGATTCTTGTAATGCCCAACTTGATCATAGTTGAAGCACTTCACATTCTTCTTATTTGCAGCCTTATTCCCATTACTTGATCGGCACTCATTCGCATAATGGCCCTTCTATCGCACTTGAAGCAAACTAACTCACCCTTTGCCTTCTTGGCAGTATCTCCCTTCTCGGCTCCTTCTTTTTAAAGAACTTTCTCTTCTTCCCCTGAGAACCCTGAATTTTCACTGGCTTCTCTCTAACACAACTAGCAAGCATCTCCTCATGGCGAATGGCCATCTCCGTAACAAAATTACTAGGATCACGAAGATCTGGTAGGGTCGCCCTAGCAATCTTGGGCCTCGGTCCCTTAATGAACTTCTCGTTCCTTCTAATGACGGTGTCTATAGTATTATGTCCATAAATTTAGTGGCATACTCAATGACCGACATCTTTCCCTGCTTCAGATCCATAAACTTCCTCATCATCTCTGACTTAGCAAGCTCAGACATAAATTTTTGCTCAAATCTCCTTCTAAACTCAGTCCAAGTCAACAGTTCTTCCGGAACTTCGGCAGTAACACTATTCCACTAGTGAAGCGCTGACCCTTGCAACCGTCTAGAGGCCAACCTTCTCTTTTGTGCATCATCTAAACCCAAATCAGCAAATATACACCCACAATGCAACAACCATTTCTCAACCTCAATAGCATTCTCCGTTCTATGAATGGCTTCCCACCAAGATTGGTGTAGTCCTTGCTCAGCCTAGCATAATTATTCCCACCTGGAGCTACAAGATTAGCTCCTCCAACATTTCCAGCAATTCCGGTAGCAGCTCCTGCTTGCATCATATTGACGAAGAAATGATACATCGCCCCCATATCTACTGGTGGATTTCCAGCACCCACATTGGCATCAACATTTTGGTTATTAGTATTAGCCGATCGACCCGAGTTTCTCCTAGTGGTGGGTCGAGCATTTCCATTGGTTGTGGTGCTTCCTCCACCGAGATATCCTCTTCTGTTTCCTGTTTCCATATCTTATTTCTCATAAATCTTCATACGAGCCTTGGTAAGATATAGAAGAACGGTCTAAGAGAGCGGGGAATACGTAGTTATATATAACTATATATAAAATACAAGTACGTTACTATAACGTTAACCCAAACCCCAATCTTGTTGTCTGATTCATTGGATTATGTTTGGAAAATCATTTAGGTTTAAGTTTCTTTTAAAGTTTCATAAACCTATGCTCTGATACCAACTTGTAACATCCCCCTACTTGGAGCCAAAAACTAATGGCTACGGATGCTACAGTCATCCATAGTTATTAATCCTTGGCGACCAAATACGACAATGTTAGGTACATTGATACACAAAAACACATGAATATGGAAAAATTTTAAAACAGCAAATAAAGTCCACATTCCATTTCAAAATATTTCAAATTCATTACATAATCCCAGAGCACAGACCATGTTCAGACAAAATGTACTTATTACAAAATACGTCAAGAGCGACATATGAAGATGCCCCCTTGGATGATCATAGCATATAATATGGAAATAAAACAAGTTTTCCTTTACAACCAAACACAGTGGAAAGAAAAGAACTCTAAGTAGCTAACATGCCTCCTGCATATCACTGGAAGCTTTATTCGTCTAAAAGAACACCTAAAACCCTAAACCTCAAGCTACTCAAAATCAATTGAGTAACCGAGAGTTTAAGGGAAAACAAAAACTTCGAGTCAAACATAAAGCATGGTATGAATAATAATCTACCATCTCAAATCATTTAGATATCTAGTGAGACCACACCGCTTAGCGGAATGAGTTTTGCCCTCGCTAGTATCTTAAAGCCTTTATAAAACTATATATTGTGCTCTTGCATCCACAATGGTCAAAACAATTCAAAATAATATGATGATATGCAAATAAGTAAGTTAATTCTGGATTACCCATTCCCATTTATTATGACTATCTATCTCAGTTATAGTTTCTAGGATTACTATTAACCTATTAGTTTTCTTGGGCTCACTAATAACCGGTTAAATGTTTATGGGTTACCCGTCCGCTTTCATAGTTTTCATGGGATCACTAAGAACCTATTGGTAACTCCATATATTTTCTCTTATCCTAGTTTTCATGAGCTGACTAGGAAACTATTGACTAACTATCAATATCTTAATCCGGATATAGTTTTCATGGGCTAACTATAAACCTATTGGCCCCTGCCAATATCAAATCATAGTTTTCATGGGCTGACTATGAACCTATTGGCCCCTGCCAATATCTTTCCCTTTACATAGTTTTCATGGGCTTACTGCGAACCTATTGGCCCCTGCCAATATCTTTAATTAAAAATTTAACATTTCTTAAGTTATATTCACTACTGGGTCAACCTAGCTGGTTATTCCGCCCTTCCCCAAAGTACCGTTATGGGTTAGTTTCAATATGAATAAATATACGAAGAAACAATCAATACAATAAAGTAATACTCTCAAAATCTTTATTTATTCCATGGTATTTCCTTTAAAATAAGAATGGGTTATTTGTTTTGAAACTTTAAAACATCACTTTCAAAACCGTTGGATGACCTCCATCGAAAGCACATAAAACCTCTTTTCAAAACTCTAAGTATATACCTTTCGAAGCTCTATAAATCAATCCTTTCGAAACCAAATCATACCTTCGAATGTGTCTAAACATTGCTAATTAATATTTAGAAATATAGCTTTGAAACCAATAAAAGTACCCCTTTCGAAAACATTGGGTTTTACTCTTTAAGAACATATTTTGGGTCAAAGTGGTTACACACGAAAGTATCTCTTTCAAAACCTTTAATAAAATATTTTTGGGGAAAAATTGATGGTGGCGGAACATTTATTCGAAAGCTCAAAATCTTGGAGTAAAACTTTGAAGGATAACATCGAAACCCCCTTTCGACACCATTGCCTTCGAAACCCTTGAACCCCTTCGAAAGCATTTAGGAAGTGACTTAGCTTAAGTTTAGAACAAAGAGAACCCTTCGAAAGCATTGATGGTTGCAATACATCCGAAAGGTAAAAGAGTAGCGGCTAGGTTTTGACAAGGTCGGAACCACTTCTTTCGAAAGCATTTTAAAAACAAAGGAACCCATTTGATATCTCCTACTTAAAACATGGCATGGCAACCTACTTAGAAAGCTATTTAGAAAAACCCCTTTAGAAAACATAGGTTTCGACTACGTCAAAACTTTTAGGTAAAACAAAGCAGGCACTTAACATTTGAAAATAGAACCAAGGTTTTGACCCCATCGGAAGCATTGCTTTCGACGCCATAGCTTCCGCCTTTCCTCAAATCCATTGCGTACCATCTAAGTGATACCTTGTGTATTGGTTTCAACTAGGTGGGTTTTGGCTGGGTCGGTTTTGAATGAGTTGGAGCGGAAACAATGGAGTCGAAAGGTACTACTAAAGGAGGCGGAACATTCTTTTTTGATTAAAGGCTTAAATCATGCTCATTTTTAGTAATTGCTTTAACTAGCCTGCGTATGTGTAATCTTTTAATTGGTTGCCTTAAAACTTTTCAAATACTTTACAAAATAACTACCACGTTTATCAGATCTAAATCAAAGGAAAAATTAATGTTTAAGCCCTTAGATTAAGCAAAACCCATATTGCAAATTAGTCGTTCTTTCAAAATAATTTATTTTCCATAGCAAATCAATCAGAAAAAATCTCCAAAAAAATCATAGAAATTCAATTTTATCATGCTATCTAATATACTAAAATTTCAGACCCAATTTCTTCCTGAAATAATCGAAATAAATTTTAAACCCAAATATATCATATTTTCCTTTAGAAATTCATAATAAATTTTCCATAGCTTGGAAAATTATAAAAATTGAAACCATCTCTAAAATCATGTTTTACCTAACATATAATTTTTCCATTACATTCTAAATTCAACAACAATCGGTTTTTCCCTAAAACCGTGCAAATTCATATATAATTGAATTGGTTTAAATCAAACATATAATAATATAATCATATCATCATCCAAAACATCATAAAATCAAATTTAATCTTAAATCTAAAACATATGATTATAAAAACAAAATAGAGAGTGAATGAATTATTGTTCACCTTAAATATGATAAGAGCTTTGAGATTTGATTTGAAATTAATCCCTTAGCTTTAATTCCTTAGCTTGATTGAATTTCTTCCTCTTCTTCTTTGTTAATGGCCGGCTCTTCTAAGGTTAAATTTGCGTTTTTGAGTTTTTGAGAAAATGAACGTTTGGGCGAATAAAAGTGTATCACTGTGAATAATAAGGTGGGGCTATATTTACTAATATGCCCATGTTTTAATTATTAATTTAAAATCCATTTTAAACCCATTTAAGGTGAATTAAGCACGACCTTCTTATAGTTTTATTCAAATCTCAATCCCCTTATCATCATTATTCTATTTAAGTTATCTAATTAAATGTCTTTAATAATGTTATCAAAAATTAAGGGTGTTACAGATACCACTAGAAAACCTAACTATATTCTCTTAAGAATCTAGCAGCCCTATGCCGCACACCAAAAGAGAATACAACTCTATAATGTTAAATACTTCTTGCTATCAGTCACAAGAATTTAACCAAGGCATCCCATACTAACCGGTGAAATTCGAGTATTCGCTAATGGGCTAGTAAGTACCACTCAAACATTATATTCAATGAGTCTTGCAATATTCGATGAAGCATTACTCGAGAGCATTTAAACCAACCGGTAACACTACATCGATTGTTAGTACTCCCCATTTTCTAAAACTAAGGCTCTCAAAACATTTTCTATTTTTGAGTTTATAGTTTTAGAAATCCAATAATATAATATTCCATAAATTCCTTTAATATCTGACTTTATTAAATATTAACTATTTGATAAAATCTTCCATAAATCCGAATTGTTCCAAAATTGCACTTATATACACAAATTGTCTCAAATTTCCATACAAGATACTTAGATAGCAAACCATGTCTTTAAAAACTCATACACACACAGAGATATATAAGTCCATTTATCTTATAAAACCATATTTATTATTTTTCCAAATCTATTTTTATTATGTAACCATTTTATTAAGAAATAAATTAGATTAATATTTCCAAAATCATATTTCCAAATCATTGACCATTTATACTAGCCATGCATAATATATAAAATAATTTTGCCAAAATCATTTATAATATCGATTAACTTAATTTAGAAACAATTTTGAGATTTATAAATATAAATAACTCTCTTTTATAAAACCACTTATGTGCGAAAATATCCATTCTTATATTTGGAAAATGGATAGATATAAATTTATAATATATTCTAAACCTTTGAATCAAAGTGACTCAAAGTCCATAAAGCACACTAGAATCTACTACGCTAACATACTAAGTCATCACAAGATTATAATCACAAATTAATCTATAGAGTTCTAACTTTTTATTAACTCTAAATGAATTTTATAGATTAGCAAACCAATATAAGTGGACACCAATTGGACCACAACCAAACGCACAAAACACACAAAAACAATAACTACAAACATGGCAAGGGATGGGACAAGAAACGGGTGATTCGAGGTGGCTCATGGAGCTTAAACAGCTTCAAGTCAGCACGCTACCGGTGCGCCGGTGGTGCCCCACTGGTCCAACAGTGGTGACGCAACCTGGAGCCATTTTAGCAACAGGTTTCCCCTCCAGCAGTCCGTTGGTGTTGGTTTATTCGGCATTGATCGTTCCGACTTCTAGAGCACTGATTATTGCAACATATGAGAGTATATTCAACTACACTTTGATATTAAAGGTGATTATAAGATGATGGCTTCAACAAACTAAGAATGGCTTAACATAAATTATGAACAACACAAGAGATTGAGAGCAATTCATTCATAGGTTTGATCAATTATCAAACAGCAACCATACTTCGATTTAGAGAAATTAGTGTGAGGTAAACTCACCTTCCAAAGATTGAATTGATAATAAAAACCCAGATTCTCCTAGGCTTGCCTCTCTCATCAATTAGACCTAGGTTAAACTCAGAAATTTGCAAAACAAAATTACTAACCAAGATGAAATCGAAAACTAAAACCCTAGTAGATGAACTATAGGATGGAGGACATTGCCTTATTTTGATTTCTATAACTATTAGCTTAAAGTCCTTTAATTTGTACTTGAATTTAGGGATTAATGGAGCTAGGATTTTGAGAGTAAAAGATAATTTTGATTTTAGATTTCTGGCTGAAGAATGAATTGAGAAAGAAGTATACGTACTTCTTATTTCTCTTCTCTAAACCATCCTAAATGGGCCATGTGGGTGTGATAGGGATCCAATAAGCAAGATGTTACAAATTTTCTAAGAGAAGTGTTACTAGTTTTATATTTTATTTTATCACTTATAAAACACCAATTTACACTAAACAATGATTTATTTATCATACTTTAATTTTCCCCGAATTTCCCAAAACCAATGCAACAAGTTAATAATTCTCATTTCTATTAATATTAAGATATTTTGTAAAATTAAATATAACTTTTGAGAATAAAAATTATTTCTCATTATTTAAATAAAAATAGACTATTAACTGAAAAATCTCATTTTAAACAATAAATCTCTATATTAACATTTTACTCTAAATACCAAAATTAAATAATTGATTAAATAATATTTCAAACTTAATTAAAATCCTTTATAAGAAATGAAACTCATTTCTTAAATAAATCAAATCAACAATTTCAAAACTAGATTTAATTTCGTAGTTAAATTTCATAAACCACAATTTATAATTAATTAAGTAATTAACAACAGGGTTGTTACTAACTTTCCCCTTAAGAAAATTGCATCCTTGTAATTTCCTTAACGAAAGAAATCTATAAATTAAAGTTCTAAATTTTAATTATTACTTGCAAATAACTCTTTCCAAAGAATATAATCTAAATCATCAAATATAAAGTTCCAATTCCTTTTCCCATTAATTTTGTATTTAAAACTCTAAAATTTAACATCCATCTAATTTATAAATGATATACACAATAAATCAAAATTATCACATATTATTCTTCTCAGCATATATTTTAAAATAAACATTCACTATTTACACATATTAAGTAATTTAATGAAATTGCCTTGCCATCTATTTATAGTGAATCTCTATATCAATTATCTGCGATGTTGACCGTAAAGTCAACATAGCCTCGCCACTGACCTCTATTATTGCTAAGGTTCGGTGGCTACAAACATCGTCCAAAATAATACATACATAATGCACTTTTATAATAACTTCAATTATCATTTTCTAGATCATCAAACTTGTAAACACATATATACTGGTAGATAAATTTCCCTTTAAATTTATTTCCCAAAATATTTTTTCTAAAATTTTCAACTTTCACAAATAGTAATGTCAAGTTTCAAATTACTTACTTAATATTATTATCAAAATTCCACTTGATATTTACTTTTAAACTTATCACATTTGTATACTTTTCTACAAAATATCTTTTCACTTCCAAGAATTTATTTGCATAATCTCTTAATTTTTAATTTCTTATTAATTAAGGTTTACATAAAACAATTTACTTTCATTTAAACCAAAAAACTTGGATGTTAAATTCATAAATGAAAGTAAATTTTGAATTATTCTCTTTTCAAATTTGCTTTTCAATTAATCTCTACTTAATTTTAATAAAAACCAATTCTAATATTTAAAGCAATTCCCTTAACTTTTCTCGTTATGTAAAATAATATTAAGCCACGAAATTTAGTGATTCATTTCGTCACTTAGCTGCAACGTTGATTACCTATAATATCAACGTTGCCTCGCCATGCTCTCCACTTCTCACAATTTATTCGATGGCTAAAATATTATTTTAAATTATTTTAACTCAAATATTTTCCAAATTTTCAAATTAATTATTTCTTATGTTAAAATGTCTCGTTCGATATTTAGGAATTCCTATCGATAACATGGTGGCACACATATCGATCAAAATCCTGAAATATTTTCTGGAAAATTCAACATAATAAATAATCCTAAGTTTCCTTAGTTATATTTATTTTATTATTACTAGCATCCATGCATCCACTATAAACAGATACAACTAAGCAATCAATTCCTAACAACTAATCAACCAATACAAATAGTCGCCATCAATAGAACAATTAAATTCCTAACAACAAAACACAATAACTTTAGTACATAGAAACCAATTCCATACCGATCACCCATCTGATCGTACATACTAATCTTACTGATTGTCCATGCCGTGCAAACATTTTAGTATCACTCATACCCATCTGTTACCAAGGACCGTCCATACCATAACACAGAATCTCGACCAATCACAAGGATTGGGGACATCCTAAATCTCGATCGATCAAAACGATCGGGGCAACCATGACTCAAAAAATTTAGTTTATTATATATTTAAGTTTGAAAAGAAATCCAGGAGTATACCTCTTAAGGATTTATCAATACCATCGAACCCTAAAAGGTATACACTCTAAAGTGCCAAATACTAACGCTTTCAGTAACCATTAGAACTTAACCAAAACACCCCATACCGCATGGTGAAGTTCCAACATTTAGTAGAAGCTAGTAAATTTCACTCGTTCCGGATACCACTAGAAAACTTGAACTATATTCTATTGAGGATCTAGCGGCCCTATGCTGCACACCAAGAGAGAATACAACTCTAAAGTGTTAAATACTTTCTAATAGTAATCACAAGAATTTAACCAAGGCACCCCATTCTACCCAGTGATATTCGAGTATTTGTTAATGGGCTAATGAGTACCACTCCAACATTCTATTCAATGAGTTGTACAATATTCAATAAAGCGTTACTAGAGAGCATTTAAACCAATTGGTAACACTAAATCGATTATTAGCACTCCCCATTTTATAGAACTAAGGCTCTGAAAACATTTTCTATTTTTGAGTTTATAGTTTTAGAAATCCAATAATATAATTTTTCATAAATTCCTTAATCAGTTAACTTTATAAAATATTCACTATTTGATAAAATCTTCCATAAATCCGAATTGTTCCAAAATTACACTTATATACACAAAGTTGTCTCAAATTTCCATACAAGATACTTTGTTAGCAAACCATGTCTTTAAAAACCCATATATATATATATAAGTCCATTTATCTTATAAAACCGTATTTATTATTCTTCCAAATATATTTTGATATATATTACCATTTTATTTAGAAATAAATTAGATTAATATTTCCAAGGCCATATTTCCAATTCCATGACCATTTATATTAGCCATGCTTAATATATAAAATAATTTTGTCAAAATCATTTATAATACCGATTAAATTAATTTAGAAACAATTTTGAGATTTATAAATATAATTAAATCTCTTTAATAAAATCATTTATGCGCTAAAATATCTATTCTTATATATAGAAAATGGATAGATATACATTTATAGTATATTCCAACCAAACCTTTGAATAATAGTGATTCAAAGTCCATACAGCACACTAAAATTCACTACGATAACATACCAGGTCATTACAAGATTATAGTCATGAATTAATCCATAAAATTCTAACTTTTTATCAAGTCTAAATCAATTTTATAGATTAGCAAACCAATGTAAGTGGACACCAATAGGACAACACACAAAACACATGGAAACAATAACAATAAACATGGCAAGGGACGAGACAAGAAATGGGTGAGTCAGGTCGGCTCCTGGAGCTGAAAAAGCTCTAGGTGAGCACGCCACCGGTGCACCGGTGGTGCCTTATTGGTCCAATGGTGGTGATGCAACCTAGAGCCATTTCAACTCCAGGTTGCCCCTTCAGTAGTCCGCTGGCATCGGTTTCTTTCGGCACTGATCGTTCCGACTTCTTGAGCACTAATTATTGTAACATGCGAGCGTATACTCAACTGTACTTTGATATTAATGGTGATCATTAGATGATGGATTTAACAAACTAAGAATGGCTTAACATAAGTTATGAAAAACACAAGAGATTGAGAGCAATTCAGTCATAGATTCAACCAATTATCAAACAGCAACCATACTTCGATTTAGGGAAATTAGTGTGAGGTAAACTCACATTTCTAAGCTTGAATTGATGATTAAAACCCAAAATCTCCTAGTCTAGCCTCTCTCATCAATTAGACCAAGGTTAATGTTAGAAATTTGCAAAACAAATTACTTACCAAGATGAAATCTAAAACTAAAACCCTAATAGATCGACCATGGGATGGAAGACATCACCTTATTTTGATTTCTACAAGTACTAGCTAGAACCCCTTTGATTTGCACTTGAGGATTAACAGAGTTTAGGTTTTGAGAGTAAAAGAGAATTTTGATTTCAGATTTCTGGCTGAAGAATGAATTGGGAAGAAGTATACGTACTTCTTATTTCCCTTCTATAAACCATCCTAAATGGGCCATGTGGGTGAGATAGGGATCTAATAAGCAAGGTGTTACAAATTTTCTAAGAGAAGTGTTCCTAATTTTATATTTTGTTTTATCACTTATAAAACACCAATTTACACTAAACAATAATTTATTAATCATACTTTGATTTTTCTTGAATTTCCCAAAACCAATGCAACAAGTTATGTATAGGTATGTATGTATATGTATATGCGTGTGAAATGATATACATACATACATACATACATACATACATACATACATACATATATATATAAGTAAGATAATTGATGTGTTGTATGGATTTTGGTTTGTATTGTACATATCAATGACATACGGAACCATTCATGGGTTGTGTTGGAAATGACATAGTGTTGTTTGATTATTATATTTTGTGGTCCTTCTACTATGAGTTCTGAAATACAAAATAAATAGTTTATGTTTTGTGTTCATATATCAATCACCTAGCGATCCATTGTGTTTCAACTTCTCTGGTTAAAGCAATTATTTTATGTTAAAATTTAGAGGTCTTAAAATAGCGGGTTATTAAAAGCTTGAATGCCATAAGAGAGTTACGTCAACTCTCACGAAAGCATGCAACCCTTCTAGACATCCCACATCGCTTTAGAAGTCGACCGTACCCCTTAAATAAGTTCATTCAAGTGGATGTCCTGACTTAGCGTCAATAGCTCTTCTCACATTATTTAGTAGGTTCTCACTTTACTATTTAGTTATCTTTAACTTCCAACACTTCACTAAATTATTCATTCATTATGTCTTGATTTTTGCTATTCATTAAGTTTTATTAGGCTCTAGGCTATCCTTTTCAATTTTAAGCCTCAGTGCTGCTTTCGCATCGTGTTATGCTATAGAAAACTCATAGTACAACCTTCAACCATCTTAAGATTTGGGTTTACATATTAGATTTCCTGTGAGAGATAATAGGTATTGGTGTTGATTCTCCCCGAAAGTCAACGAGTCTCAGCTATCAAATCACTACCCTCTGGTTTCATCTTATAGAAGCCTGATTACTCATGGTTCGTTCTAACATTACTTCTTCTCTCCACGTTAGGTCTTGGTACACCCTTCTCATCTTCTAGCAACTATTTCCTTAGTTATAGCTTCCTCCTTTGTCTATCACCTTCAGCTATCACATTCGGCTATCACATTTGGCTCTCTCCTTTATATTTGTCTAGTTTATAATATTTGGACTTTTCTTAATCTTTCATTAGTACATTTTAGTTTTTGGTTCCGGCCAATTCCTTTCATAAAGGCACTCTCCTTTGTAACTTTAGCTCTACTACAAGCAGTAAAGCCTTTCATCTGAATGTATCTGCCACTCGCCTTTAAACGTGCTGCCTCCATATTCATTATGCTTCCACTTTTAGTTATTGACGATGTCGTTCATATTGTTTTTTCCAACACTTTTATATGATCTTTCCCCCATATTACTTAGTTTAGTCATGTACTTTGCATGCACTATTAGGTCTTGGTTGCCTTAATATATAATTCCAACATTCAAATTTCCGCTTCCAAAAAGGTTATTTTTGATTAGGAAAATACTTATAAAATTCTAGAGATTCACAAATAAATCTTCAGCATATCTCTACCAATGTTTTTTATTTTTAAACCATCTTCCCTTATTTATTTAGTGCATGAATTCTTTGAAAAATTCACAACTAAAAATTTTAACATAGGAAAATCTTCTAACTTACAACCCTTTCTAAAAATATGTTCCATTCATTAGTTAAATTTTTGTAATTTTTTGAAAACATTAGGATATGGAATCAATGCTGAACTTCCTCTTATAAAGTGTGACGCCCCACCTCTATACCCACGCTAGCCAAGGACACTACGAGGTAATGCCGTCAACTAGCACGGAGAATAAGGCTGTTGAGGAGCGACCATCTGTATAATTGCTTTGTGCGAGTACCGATATGCCAAATAAAAATATAACTTTTCATCTCAAGAGGAAATCCGACATACCAATACAAACTCAAAGCTACTACACAGTGGCTATATGGACTTCGGAAACAAATATATAAACATAACACAAATCAGTCACAGACAATTCATATCACAAAGGCGAAAATAGATATGAATATAACACATGAAAGTGTACATTAGAGTAGTGGTCAAATAAGATCCACAATAGTACAAAAGAATAGATACAAGTGCATGACAATAGAATATGTATACATCAAGGAGTCTAAATCTCAAATGTATACAACAAAAACTACTAAACTAGAGTAGTTAGCCAAAAGTCGGAAGATGGCTCCAGATACGAAGCCATGAGGAAGCACCTGTAAAATCTTAGTCTGACCCGAGTATTATTTAAGAAGAAAATAATAAACGAATCAGTCTAGCTATAAATATCAGATAAAATGAGATAGGATATGAGATATGATAATAAAACGTATGATAACAAAAAGGTGTCATACTATGATAAGTATACATTAGAAATCCCACAAAAGTCATACAATATCTCAAGAATCTCAAAACAGAGAAAAGAACGTCACATTCTTAATTTAATTAACCAAGCCACAAATAATGACATACATATCAATGCCCATCGTAAATGCCGGTGAAACATAAATTCTAGAAATCAATATCTAGAAATCCAGAAATCACAAGAAAAGGATGTCCAATCCCAAGCGGGAGCATGAAAACTCACAAACAATTTGGAACATTGACGCAGTGCAAACGGTACGTCCAATGAACCGGAAAGTCGAGACATCGATGTAGTACAAACGGTACATCAGATGAATCGAAATACAAAACAATTAGGAACATTGACGCAGTGCAATCGGTACGTCCAATGAACCGGAAAGTCGAGACATCGATGTAGTACAAACGGTACATCAGATGAATCGAAATACAAAACAATTAGGAACATTGACGCAGTGCAATCGGTACGTCCAATGAACCGGAAAGTCGAGACATCGAAGTAGTACAAACGGTACATCAGATGAATCGAAATACAAAACAATTAGGAACATTGACGTAGTGCAAACGGTACGTCCAATGAACCAGAAAGTCGAGAAATCGATGTAGTACAAACGGTACATCAGATGAAACAAAATACAAAACAATTTGGAACATTGACGCAGTGCAAACGGTACGTCCAATGAACCGGAAAGCCGAGACATCGATGTAGTACAAACGGTACATCAGATGAATCGAAAAACATAAAAGTACATGGGTTGCCAGCCCACAAAGAAATGAGACGAAGCTCAATAAAATGAAGTACAGTCCTTCACACAGACAAAGAGACATCGCACATTGCTAGTCTAAACCATAAAATGATCATCATCGATCATCAAGAAGTGTCGATTACACCAAGCTAGAAAATATATGAGTTTAGCTTCATGTCCCATAACCACTTGCTTAACTTAAATATTTACGAACAAGTTGTAGGTCTTCACTAGAAAATTGTCACAAAAGGGTTCAATCGAACAAGTCCAAGAGCTAACCGACGAAGTGAACGCAAGCGTTTCATACCACTCGTTTTACTAAGTCGTTTAAGTCGATTTCTCATCCGAGTGAAGTAAAGGCTTGTATATACTAGTAGATTGGAAATCGGTTTGAGAAAACGAACTTTTGATATTTAAAATAGTGTTGAAATCACTTTGATGAAAGAGTTTTGATATTTACTACTAGTATTGAAACCTTCATATCTTTAAAGTGACAAGTCACAAAACAATTGTTGAAACGAATTGAATTACATAAATTCACGTTCGAAGATGTGAGTAAAGTCCAAAGAAATCAATCCCCAAAAACCATCAAAGTATGAAGTTCTGAAATTAGTCACTGCCCTTTTTACTTTTCTACCGTATGTTATTTTTCACCAGGAGGCAAAACCAGACGTCTGGCATTGACCTCCAGACGTCTGAACACCCAATCTGGGCAGAAATTTACCTAGGCCAAGATGGCCAAAACGTTATCGGAAGCGATCGAGCAAGCAATGACAACTAAGGATTTACGTCTAGCGACAACCCGGCCTTAAAGGCTGCTCGATACACTCCGAATATCAATGTCCAAGTGTCCATAGAAGGATTTTCATAAAATTGGACCAAAACACCAAAATTGAAGAATTCGCAAAACCAATTCAAATCACAACAAGTGAACACGAAATAGATGATAGGAATTCATACCTAACAACAAAGATAGATATAGACAAAGATGTGAGATAAAAATCTCACCTTTTACACAAAACAAATGACGAGGAAGCTATAGAGCAAGGCAAGGACAATCACTCTTCAATTCCAACTCAACAAGCTTGAATCTAAGCTTAAAAGAGAATTATTTCCTAAAGTTAGGTTTAGGAATTTCTGAAATCGAAAGGAGAATGAGTTGGAGAAGAAGAAGGAGATGCTTACCAATAGCTTCTCTTCGAATTTGGAGCAAGAACTTGAGTTTGCAAGAGGAACTAGGGTTTGGAATTTCTAATTTCCAATCTCTCCCACCATTTTCAGTTGAGCTTGAGTGTTTGCAAAATGAAATGAGTGAATGGAGAGGAGAGGGGCTGAGTTAGGACATAGGGCTGAAACCCAAACCCAAACCCAAAGTGAAAAAGTAGCAAAATTCTTCGAACTCCAAACATATCGAAGTTTATACTCAAAAAGGTCGCAAACGTCATTTTGAACTCAATGGAAGTGGTCTCGAGTCCCAATTCGACTGTTTGCAAAAAGTGGCTTTTCGGACTATAATCCGACTAACGATGAAATATTTAAATAAAATATTTAAATATAAAATCGATAAATATGCGGGTTGTTACATAAAGCTATTACAATCCAAAACATTCATTAAATCGAGATCTAACATTCGTAGCACATATTATATTAACTTTAGCAAGATTAGGCGACGATTCAAGCGATCTAGGAGATGGTTTGCAAATCAAGATTTTACAAAGGGCAAGACTCTCTCGATTCAACTCCTTTTTATTTTATTCATTCATGATGTATAACCCTAACCAGGTTCACATATGTATATTGAGTTGGCACTTAATGAATTTAATCTAAAACCTTTTGGTATTGTCATTTAGACACAAAACCAATTTTGTGTTTGATTTTAAATTTGTGCGTTGTTAATGTTCTTCAGATCTAAAATTTTCACTAATGTACGCTTGATTTGTTATAATAAATATATATATGTTTTCACGATTTAATTTATTTATAATTTTGGGTTACCAGTGTTAAGTTAAATTTTTGGTTAAACTAGTTTTGTTTTCAAATTAATATATTCAACGTTTTACTATTTAGTAAATATACCTGTTTGAAATTTATTTTGCAATATATATCTGTGTGTGTATGGAATGTTTTAATTATTTAATTACGTTGTTGGAGCAATTATTAACTATGACAATGTTTTAAAATGATCTTATTTACATATGTGTTGCGATATTTCATATCTGAACTATGTAAGTTAAGATAATTTTGATTATGGATAAGTATAGAATCATTTCCGTATAAAGATGGGACATAGTATTAATTTTGGAGTTTGTAAAATAGGAAGGTGAAGGGGAAACCAATTAAAGATGTTACATTTTTCTCGTTGGATTCGGGTGTTTCCTGATCTAATATATATTTAATTTCTATCTTCTCTTAAATACATATCGTTAACCTATTTTGAAGTTTTTAAGTAGTTATATATATACAAGTGGAAAATGTAGATATCATATATGTGTACATATATGTCTAAACTATATATGTACTACTGTAAATATCTATTATATGAAAATATACACATATTATAGTCTATATAAACATATACACACATAGACACACGCACGCACACATACTTAGGTATTTATATTCTTGTATTTATATGAAATTATCATATGCATATGTAAGTGTACACAGTTATACACATGTTTATACTTCATTATAGTATCTAGTCATGTTACTAAATGTATACATGGTACATTCAAATACACATTTGATTAAATTAATTAATATGACAAACTAATAATTATAAAATAATTTCAAATAAAATATTATTTTATTTAGTAATTTGATTGGATCTAATGCTAGTTAAGAGACCTCGTAGGCCCATTAAGATCCAAAACATGATTTTTTTTTTAAATTTACCCATTTTATAGATTGCAAAATGGACTGGGTTCCAACAATGGTATTAGGGTCCGTATGGTCTATGCAATCTGGTTAACTAGCATTGGGGGCCAACTAATAAATATTTTTATCATATAGGTGTTAAGAATAGTAGTGCCTAGGCTTGGGGTTAGATAAAAAGTATTTTCCACTTCTAGGTTACTTGCCTGGCCCAATGGGTGGACTAAAGCCAAAAGGTTGTACCAAATGTAAGGCTTAATTTTATTTGGGCCTTGGGCTAATTTGAAAATTTAAAATATATTTAAATTTTAAATTTAAGTTTAAAATATAAAAGGAAATTTGTAACAACCCACCCTTTTGATCCCTAGTCCGATGCCAAAATCAGAGAATCGAATGGATGAGTTATTAGGCGTGAGATAATACACACACACAATGTTACCGACAAAGACAGATATCAGATATCAAATACAGTTCTAACTAACACTACCTAATAACTACTTTCGGACTCTCACAGCGAAAGGAAATAAAATACAATACATAAATAAATACCATAGTCACATCACCACAACATGTCCATAATGTCAAATATCATGTTTAAATAAGTACAAATGCAACCCAAACAACATATATAATCAAATCCAGGTACAACACTTATTTACACCATAGTTACAATATGTAAATAAATCTCCATCCCTAATACCATCTCTTCTCTAGACTACATTAACCTGGATATATTAAAAAATCGGAGTTGGTTAGACATAAGTTTAGTGAGTGAGCCATACTATACTCTACATGTACTAAAAAAATAATACAATAACATGATACGAGTCTATCACTCAGCCACCACGCATTCTATCACCATGTCTTACCTATCTATCATATATATTTATCTAACCATATCACATCATATCTATGCATATTCATTTCCCTGACCTCGTCTTGTGTTCTATAGGGTCGTTTATTGTCCATCGTCATGTCAATCGCATATAGGACTCATGCCATGGACTAGCCTCATGACCTATAATGTCACTTGTTGTCCTCGTGCTGCCTAATTGGACTCATGTCCTAGACTAGCCACATGCCCTATAGGGTCACTTACATCTACTCCATCCTACTGCCATTGCACTACAAAGGAGCAATACAGTACCTGGACCACGCACTTGTGTCATAGGTCCATATTCGCATCCGTATACGCATCTGTATCTGTATTTGTATTTATATCCATATCTGTATCCATATGTATGTATCTATGTTCGGTGATGTCTATCTGTGCCACAGATGCATTCACATTTCACATTCACCATCATATCACATCTCTACATTGCAATAACATATATATATATATATATTTATTCCAAATAACAAACAAATCATCACAACCAATCATTCAATTTGTATCGCCTTTACTTTGTCATTAGTCCCCATTTACTTAGAATGGAAAAGAAACAAGATTTGAATAGCTTGTTATTTATTTATATAGGCCCGTCTAAGTCCAGGTTTAACCTACTCGCAGACTCGGCTATCGGTGCACCGAACCAAGCCTATCGGGAGACCAATGTACATGTTTTCTGAGTACTTCAGGTTTTAAGAAATTGGCATTTTCGCCATCATTTCCAACTCTGACCACCTCCATTTTGCCTCCAGTCATCTGGGAATGTGCCTAGGACCTAACTCTATATTTCTAAGTTTAGTTTGGTTATTTATTTCATCAATTTAAGTGTAATTCATCGAATTAGACATATTCATATAAAAACCTAGTACTATCTCGCTATTCATATACAAATCCCTCCAACTCTAATTTAAATCCAAATTTATGTGTTTACTTAAATTATTTTATAGTATTTTAGCCTACATATCATCATTAAATGATTACGAGTGCATTATATGAGTAGAGAGCACGAATTACTCACAGAAATGCCTATTTCTATCCAGATCCTTGCTCTTCGACCTATTGCACCTCCTCACTTCGGATTTCTACCTCCAAATCACTACTGGTACGCATCCTTGTTTGATAACTTTGCAATGCTTTTGGTCTTATTTGATTCGATAGAGTTTTGAGAGATTTATTAGGTTTTGATCTTAGGTAGTTTGAGAGGAAGGAGGAAAAAGAAAGAGTTGGTTTTTTAAGCTAGAAAAATATACATATGTTTTTAATTTAAAATGGAAGAAGGGAAAACTTTTTGGGTGCCTGTTCGAGTCAATAGCATTTCAACCATAACTATTTTCATATGAACTCCAAACTAGGAAAGAAATACCGTGCGACTCAAGAAAACGCGACGGTCACAATAGCGCTAGTTTCATTGTCAAATTGAAATGTATGAAATTAACCATTTTGCCCCTCATTATTTTTAATTTAATTAATACATTAATTTCAATTATTCTTGCACTAATATTGTTAATATTTATTAAAAAAATTATAAAATTTTCGGGGTATTACATTCTCTCCCTATTTATAAAATTTTCGAGGTATTACATTCTCCCCCTAAAAGAAGTTTATCCCCGAAATTCATGCAGAACTGAAAATATAATACAACGTTCGCTCATCAAACCTATATCAACCAATTCATAAACACATCATCCAATTTATGCAAACAATAACATTTATAAAATGACGTGAACAGTATATAGGAATGAATGTCATGGACTTACAATTTCAACCCCTATAATGCATAAATGCAACTAATGCATCCTATATGAATGCAAAAGGATGGTATATCAGGCATGATGCACAACATCCTAATATAAGTATACATATTTCTATACGAATGCAAATTCAATTACATATATAAAACTTAACAATCAATTCATCCAAAACATCCTAATCCTAGAGTAAACTAACTAAGGAAACCAAATCAAAGTCAGGAAATGTATCGAGCAAGTTCTGAGGATGTGTAGCCCTCATCTTCTCTTCAGGCTGCCACGTGCTCTCTACCAGGTTATTTCCCCACTGCACTCTAACCAATTTCACCATCTTATTTCTATGCCATTTCACCATATGTTCCATAGTACAGGTCGGCATGGAACGAACTCTGCTCAGAATCTAACCTACCTCTTCCAATTGGCTAAGCACTATCATAGTCATTGGATCATGTACCCATTTTCATAAATTTTACACGTGAAACACATTATGGACACTCACCATCCTCTCTACAAGCTCCACTCTGTACATCAAACTCCCTATCCTCTCCAATACTAGATTGGGCTGACAAATCTAGGTGCTAACTTCCCCTAACTCCCGAATCTTATTACCCTCTTTAGTGGAGAAACTTCAACAAAAACTAAATCTTCGATTTCAAACTCCAAATCTTTTCTCCTCCATCTGCATATTAACTTCTATCGGTTCTATGTAGCTTTCGTCCTCTTTCTTATAAGCTCCACCTTCTTTGCAATATCTCTAACCATCTCTGGACCCAAAATACTCATATCCAAAGAATCCCACCAACATGAAGTTGACTTACATGGCCTTCCATATAATGCTTCAAACGGTGTCATACCTATACTAGCCTGGTAGCTATTATTATACGTAAACTCCACAAAAGTTAGATGATCTTTCCAAGATGCTGCAAAGTCCAATATACAAGCCCTCAACTCATCCTCCAATACACTGTTTACTCCCTCTGTTTGTCAATCGATTTGTGGGTGATATGTCATGCTCAAATTCAATTCTGTTTCTAATGCCTTCTGTAAAATCCTCCAGAATTCAATGGTGAAAAGTGGATTCCAATCATTACTGGTTGGAACTCCATGTAGTCAGACCACTTGTTTAACATGCTACATCGCTAAATTCACTACCGTTCTCATGCTTTTAACTGGAATAAAATGTGCACTCTTTGTTAGACGATCTACTATAGCCCATATGCCTTTGTTTCCACTTCTACTTTGGTATAATCCATCAACAAAATCCCTAAACAAGCACCCCCACTTCCACTATGGCCTGTCCAATGGAAGTAATAGCCCACTCAGCTTCTTTTGCTCTGCTTTCACTATTTGGCACATCCTATATCACGCCACATATTCTGTCATATGTCTCTTCATCCTCGGCTTTCACATCCCGGTACGTCTCATCTCATTTGGAACGAATAATCATTCTAGAGTGATGACACTTCCCCTAAAACCTCTTTTATCAACTCCTTAACTTGTAGTACACATAGCCTTCCATCTCTCCTCCAATAACCTTTTTGATTCATGGAGTAACGATCCAAATGACTTGAACGTTTACCCTATCCTCACTGCTCCGTAGTGTCAACCAGCAATGCATCTTTCCCTTAACTTTCTCTAATACGGTCCATTAGCGCAGGTCTAACTTCCATTGCTGCTAACAATCTTAGTATGTACTTTAATCGAGGTTTAAAGTAAGCTTTGATATGAACTCCAAATTTCTTCGTTCTAACCTCATAGCATTCATCTCTATATGCTTCCTACTCAAAGTGTCTACAACTATGTTTCCTATCCCTATAGTATAAGAAAATCCAAAATCATGTGATGATAAGAACCATCGCTGCTATTTTAAATTCAGGTCCTTCTAAGAAAATAAATACTTGAGAGATTCATGGTCGTAATAACTCAAAACTCTCGTCCAACATATAATGTCTCCACGATTTCAATGTGAACACAATAGCAACTAACTCCAAGTCATGTGTCGTGTAATTCCTCCTATGGTTCTTCAAATGTCTACTCGCATATGCTACTACTTTTCCTTCTTGCATAAGAACATCACTAAGACCAGTACTGCATGCATCGGTTTACACGTAAATGGTTTAGTGCCATTGGAGATAACTCAAATTGGAGCACTTGTTAATAATTCCTTTGATCGAGTAAATGTCGCTTCATACTGCGGATTTCATGTATAAATCAGGTTCATCTTCGTTAAACGAGTCAGAGGTGCTAGTATCTTCATAAAACCCTTAATGAACTTCCAATAGAATCTGGCTAAATCCAAAAGCTACAAACCCTTGAAGCATTCCTTGGTTTCTTTTGATCCTTGACTGTAGCTATTTTCCCTAGATCTTCCGCCAATCCATCCGCTGATATTACATGCCTAAGGAAACAAACTTCATTTCTCCAGAAATGACACTTAGAAAATTTTGCTTTCCATTGGTTTCTCCTTAATACATCCATCACTTCCCCTAAATGAACCTCATACTCTCTCTCACTCTTGGAATAAATAAGAATATCATCCATGAAGACCACACCAAACATTTTCAACTATTCAAGGAATACTCTACTCATCAAATTTACAAAATCGCCAAACCAAACCATGAGAAAACTTTTCCGCAACTAATTGATCGAAGAAGTCGTCAATGTGAGGTAATGGATAACGGTTTTTCTTCATGGCTTATTTAATTGTCGACAGTCAACGCAAAACCTGAGGGAACCATCTGCCTTAGTAGCGAAAACAACCGACGCTCCCCTTTCCAAGATACTTCTTCGAATAAAGCCTTTCTGCAACAATTTTGAAGCTTTCTTATTCAATTCTCTTCTTTCTTTTAGAGCCAAATTGTAATACCCTATAAATTTTAGAAATTTAGATGAGGCTATTTTAGTAATTTTAACTAAAAAAGGCAAAATGGTAATCTTACAAGGAATTAGAAAATGAAACTTATGCCATTGTGTAGATCATATTTTTCTGATCAGAATGGTATATTGGTTTCTCCGGATCGAAGTCGGTATGAAGGAGTTACGCAAGTTTTAGGTTATGGGTTTTTGAATTAATTTAAACAGGCCTTAGCCCATAGATTGAAATGTCAGTTCAGAAAGTTACAATACAGATTGAGAAGTTTGAAATTCATTTTTCTTTTTTCACATACTTTTCCATTTCCCGACTCCTTCTTCCTCTATCTCTCTACCTTCTCCTTATTCCTTCAAATCTTCATGAAAACCAAGAAGTTTATATACTAAATCGAAGAGCGTGATGAGAGCTATGCGAGGATATATATCATTTTTGGATTCGAGAAATTTGGAAGGACTATGCTCTCATGATAGTGAGGATTGAGAGGCTAATTCAGGGATTTCTAAAGCTAGGCGACTTGATTGGTGAGTGGGAATCATCTCTTTCGATTATAATATCTATATGCAAGTATATAATTCTATAATCGGTGTTAGGTTAATAGGTTAATACATATAAATAAAATATGTGAATTGAATATATTATGATAATTTGAAATATAGAAAAGTTAATTACACTAAAATATTGCCTAAATAATGATGGAAAGATTAAATTAGGTTCATTTTGTTTAGGTTTTGAAATAGTTGGATTTGGGTAAAAAGAATGATATCAGATGATTCTATGAAGTATAAGTGAGTTGGAAATTATTGTGTAATGTCCTAAATATGTAAATAAATACTTTGGAAACCAGAAATGTAAAGTTTTGGATGAAAATTAGCAAAAATTGGTGGAGGAAAGGCTTCAGGTGACGGGTAGAAAAACTACCTGAAATGCGCTGGTTTACCAGTATATATCACAAGGATGCACCAGTGCAACCTGCATTCACATGTTGAACCTAGGCCCATTTAAGGCCAAATCGAATAGCAGCTATTTAACGTTTTGGTTTCTATGCAACATAAGGATCTCATATGATGTTAATATGGATGTTTACCAAGCATTGTATAATATATTGGTATGTGTGTTTAGATGCGTATTCGAGTGTTAGTATTGTTTAACTAATACTAATGCATTTGTAGTCTTTGTTTAACTAGTTCTATGTGTTTGTATTGTGTTAGACTATGTTTGTCTAACATAATTCCAATTTATAACCAGTCTATGTTTTATTGGTTATGGTTAGGCTATGTTTACCTAATCATCGATCGTTTACAGGTTAGTCCATGTTTAACTAACTCATATGTTGTATGCTATGCTATGTTATGGTATCATGGTCACAAGTGGTTTAGGCCCACATATTATTTTATTACATTAGGATAACTTTGTGAATGTATGTGAGACGGATAAAGGCATGTCTTTGTTTAAATGTAGTCTTTATATAATGTTATGCGAAAATATCTGTAGTATATTCTTAGTATTGTTTTTCACTCTCCAAACTCATGTCTAACCCTCTCCTACTATGTTTTCCTTTTTGTTTGTGGATTTATAGGTTATAATGGTAGTCCTGAGTAACATCGACGGTGCAGGTGACGATGACATTGCTTTTGTATATAGTGTATTGTATTTATCACTTGACAGTACTATTTTATGATGTACTGATGTATATGGATTTGAATTTGATTATGTATATTGAGATATGATTTGATATTTGTAATATATATTTGTTTGTTTCCTTCCATTGTGAGATTCTGAAAGTTTTATTAGTTGGTTTATCGCTCTCGGTATACTATATATTAACCGATGATCCGCCATTTTTTATTTCTGTTCGTTTACATATAGAGGTCAAAATAGTAGGTTGTTACATTTTGTATCAGAGTTAAGGTTAGGACATACTAAGAGAGCATACTGGTATATTTTTATAACATATATTAATAATTGAAAGCGAATATGTGTATACACCATTTGTTTTGAGGTTAAGTTTACCATCTCTGTTTACTATTCTATGGGAAGTTGCTAATGAATCCCATTTTACAAATAGTAGAGATGAGTAACCCGACTAAAACTGGTGCTCGAGAGGAGGCTGTAGAGATATCAGGAATGAACATTCCTTTATAGTTCTACCATTATCTACAAGCCAGAAACCAGACCACTACTAATGCTGAAGTCCCTACGTCTTCAGTATAAGGTTTTGTAGCTGCTCGGACTCCTACATTGACTTTTCCTAAGTTGTGCAAGGAGATTACGGGCTTGGGAGGTAAACTTTTTAAGAGGACCGAGTTGTTTATGGAAACAAGCGAATAGGTACGTTATTGTGGTAAGATTTTTAATTTGCTTGGATAGGATGACAGTGTTAACAAAAAACTTACCTCTTGGTATTTAAGTGGAGAAGCATGTAATTGGTGGAAAATTGTGGTGATTAAGGTAAAGGAGGAGGGGATTACCTGGGTTGACTTTAAGAGAAAATTTGAGATAAAGTTTACATTGGGAGCTAAAAGAGAAGTGATGCTCGAAAGGTTTATCAATCTCCATTAGGGAGAAATGACCATAAAGGAGTATATAAATAAGTTTAGTGAACTGGTAAGGTTTGGATTGGAGCTGGTGGACACTTCATCGAAGGAAGTTATGAAAATTGCAAAAGGAATGAATTCAACGTTAAGGGAATTGTTGCTTAGTCAGATTCCTATGAGAGAAACATTCAAAAGCTTAATGGAAGCTACATTGTTAAACATTGTTGCTGAGGAGGTTTCTAAAAGACAATTTAAAAAATTACTTATTTAGGAAAACATAAGGAAGGTGGAAATCAGAGTGCCCAAGCTAAGAAGCAAGTTGTGAAATGTAAAAGGTGCAATATGAAGGGACACGATGTAAAGGACCGTAAGGTCAAAGTCTTTAAGATAATGTGCTATAATTGCAAGCAGATGGGGGCACATAAAGGGGGAATGCCTAACTTTAGCAAGGAACTAAAGGTGTGTTAATTATTTTGTTTTGACAATGTGTGGTACGATTTTGTATGTTATGGATACACTTACACGACTTTGCATGTTTATGGATATGTTGTGTTTGTTACGCGATACACGAGTGTAAAGATTGCATTTTTCGTCCTTTGGTAATTTTGGGGAAGAAATTCCTTTAAGGGGGAGAATATAATACGTCGTAAATTTTAGAAATTTATATAATGGTATTTTAGTAATTTTAACTAAAAAGGGCAAAAGGTAATTTTACAAACATTGGAATTAGATGACAGGACTTATGCCATTCCGTAGAGCTCATATTTTTAGTCAGAATAGTATATTGTTTTGTTCGGATCGGAGTCTGTATGAAGGGGTTACGCAAGTTTTAACTTGTAGGTTTTTGAATTAATTTAAACGGGCCTTAGCCCATTGAATTGAAACATCGGCTCATTAAGTTATAATATGGGCTGATAAGTTTGAAATTCATTTTTTTTCTTTCACGTACTTTTTCGTTTCTCAACTCCTTCTTCCTCCATCACTCCACCTTCTCTCTACTCCTTCATATCTTCACAAAAACCTAGAAGTTTATATACCAAATTGAAGAGCACGACGAGGGCTATGCAAAGATATCAATCGTTTGCAGATTCGAAAAACTTGGAAGGACTATGTTTTTAGGAAAGTGAGAATTAAAGGGCAAACTTAGGGATTTCTAGGGATAGGCGACATGATTTGGTAAGTGGCAATCATCTCCTTCGATTATATTGCCTATATGCAAGTTTATCATTATATAATTGCTAGTAGTTTATTAATTAATTAATTATATATATAACGTGAATTGATCATATTATGATAATCAGAAATTTAGAAAAATTAATTACGCTAAATATTTTCTATATAATGATTGGAACGATTAAATTGGGTTAACTGTGTTTAGGTGTTGAAATAGTTAGATTTGGGTAAAAAGAATGATACAGGATGATTTTGTGAAGTTTAAATTAGTAGGAGTATGTAGTGTAATGTCCTAAAGATGTAGAAAAATTGGAAATCAGAAATGTAAAGTTCTAGACAAAAATTAGCAAAAATTGGAGGAGGAAAGGCTACAGGCCGCAGGTAATAAAACTACCTGAAGCGTACAACGGTTCACTGGGTGTATATCACACCGGTGCACCGGTGCAACCTATAGGCGTAGGTTGTACCTATGCCTGCTTAGTGCCAAAACGAATAGCAACCGTTTAACATTTTGGTTTCTATGCATTGCAAGGATCTCATATGATGTTAATATTGTTGTTTACTAGGCGTTGTATAATATATTGGTATGTATGTTTAGATGCGTATTTGAGTGTTAGTATTGTTCAACTAATACTAGTGTGAAACTGGTTTATGTTTAAGTAGTTCTCTATGTTCTTGTAGTGTTGGACTATGTTTCTCTAACATAATTCCCATTTATAATTCGTCTATGTTTAATTGGTTTTAGTTAGGTTATGTTTACTCAATCACCGGTTGTTTATAGGTTAGTCTGTGTTTAACTAACTAATATATTGTATGCAACGCTATGCTATTTTATTGTATCATTATCACAAAGTAGTTTAGGACCTCATATTATGTTTATTATGTAAGGATAACTTTATAAATGCAGGTGAGATAGGTAGAGATAAGTCTTTGTTTAGATATAACCTTTACATAATGTTATGCGAACATATATGTAGTATATTTTTGGTAGTGTTTTTCACTCACCCCTCCCCCTTTGTTTTATTTTTCTTTATGGATTTACAGGTTATGATGGTGGTCTTCAGCAACGTCGACGGTGTAGGTGACGATGGAGTTGCTTTTGTAACTGGTGTGTTGTATTTATCACTTGACAGCACTATTGGATGATGTATTGATGTATATGGATTTGGATTTGATTATGTATACTGGGACATGAATTGATATTATATATATATATATATATATATATATTGTTTCCCTCCGCAGTGAGATTCCGTTTTAGTTAGTTAGTTTATAAGTTATTAATATACTGTTTGTTAACCAATGATCCGTTGTTTTCGATTTCTATTCGTTTACATATGGAAGTCAAAATTGGCGGGTTGTGTAACGACTCGCAAATTTAACACTGCAAAATATAAAAGTAATTAAAGATAAATTTTTAATAAAAGGGTGAAGTTGGTATTGTGTTTATAATCGTTGCGATGATCTTTCCAAGTCGATCAGTTTGATATATAATTATGACATGAGGTTTGCGAAATAAAGGCGTTATAGTTTTTAAATAGCGTATGTAACTATTTCGAGTCAAACCGAATAAACAATCCATAACCCAACATAACGACTATATAAATGAGGCCATGGAACCCTAACCGTCACCTCTTTTTTCATTTTTTTTGGGTCTAGTTCATGAAATTCTCTAATAACCTATTAATGGCAGATGATGATCCCTAATCCAAAATTGATTTAAAAGTCATAATGTATGATATGCATCGAATAATATATCATTTCAAATCTCTCGACGAGCGAATTCAATGGCACGTGTCTGTTGGTCATAAAACAGCTCGAGTTGATCGGAATTGGGGGTTTTTGATTTGGCAACCATCTAATGGAATTAAAGGGGTAGATTTATAGTTCTCAATGAGAGGAACTCAGATCTGGTTCTGATTTTTAGAATGGACCAATGGTGTGAACGTAATTTGACTTTGAAGTTGATAGTGGCCACGACTTTGATCAGCGATTGGTGGCAATTGGAGCCTCTAGGTGAGCCGACGGTAGTCCTATTGGGTAGTGGAGGTCGATAACTTTCAAAAGCAAGTGGTTTTATTGGGAAATGAAGCTTCGAGGTAGCGTGAAGTCATGGGCAAAATTGACCCAGGTGGAGTTGACTGGCATTGAGCAGATGTATAGGGAAGATTTTTGGCAGTTTCTTCCATTGGATTTGTAACGAAATTACAGACAATATTGAACTGGGTTTGTTGAGTTTGGAGACTATGGGAACAAGCGCGTTGGTATGGCCTACTTAATTTAATTAATTGAATTTAAATTATATTATAGATATATCTTGATGGAAAATTATAATTATTGGTATGTGTATGATACAGTGGTAGTTATTTGATATTATGGTTATTCCGTATATGGTGCGCCTTGATTGGGTAGTTTACCATTGATTGTAGCATTTTTAGGGCATTTAACTATAATTAATAGTATTTGAATGAAGTAGAATAAAACTAATAGGATTAATTTTATGAAGTTACTATATATGGATTTATAGGGAAATTCATAAATAGTAACGGAAGATATAATTTTAAACTAAAATTGGGAAGCTTATTATTATTACTTAATAAAATGAGATTTTTATAAATAATAATATAATTTTGGTTAAAACTACGGTTTTTGAGATAAAATACGATGTTTGGAGAGATTTGAAGTAATGAGATTACAATAAAATATTTTGAAGTATATTATTAACTTGGGAGTATTATTATTATTTTAAGGTAAATAAAAGATGCTTTTATAATAAACAATAATAAATTGATCTTATATTTAAGAGAAAATAATGGTCAAATATGATGTTTTTGATGTAATATGTGATCAATTGTTGATCACATATATTGTTTTATGACGATAAGATCTTATTTGGATGTGTGCGCAATATTTTGCCATTATTACTATGTGTGTGTAGTTAACTATGGTTTTATTGTTTATGCTGTGTTACTAATATAGTGGTTTAGTACACATTTAGTTGATTTATACTTACATTTATGGTGTATTGGTTGATAAATTGGTATATGTGAGTATATATACAAATGTTGTGATTAGTATTGTGTGCGATCAAATGATTTTAATATTTAATGGCTAAGTGTGCTATTATTATTGTTGCTCCATATTTATGATGATTGATTGGAATGGTTCAGAATGAGTAGTGTTTCCTACTTTCATTGATTGCGTGGATTGCAATAGTTGTATTAGTTGCATTGGTTGTAGTGATGGCATTGGTTGCGATGCTTGCATGGATGCTATGGTTTTTATGTGCTAACGACTATTTGGATGCATGAGAATAGCAGAAAATAGAAATTCGTGGGTTGGATCTCCCAAAAGGGGAACGTAGGCAGTCTTTTCCTATGCAATAACAACCATATTCCTTAAGTTGGGCTAGGGTATATAGAGTTAAACACAGTCCAAACATACTTGAAACCTTTTTTGTTTCATTTATCTATACATATGTGGAGTTGCAGGTAGGAGCAAAAGAGGGAATGAAAAGTGAATGCAAGCTATGACAAGGATAGCTGATTGGTATATTCTTTTATACCATTATTTTATTGTTAACGAGTTGGTGATACTTGATGTAAATTTTTGTGATAATGTTGTGAGATAATTGAATTATTAAAATGTTTATATTTATATTGGTGTTTGATTCCGCTGTGAGGTTCTCTTCTATTTTCTTAGTTTTGAAAGGTTTAAATTTATAATATAAACGATCCACTGTATTTGATATTGGAAATTAGTTGCAGCGTATCTTATGATGTTTCTAATTGATTTCTAATGTTAAAAATAATGGGCCATTGCACTTGGTATCAAAGCTTAGGTTTAGCGATTTCCTGAGCCTTAGATAGACTTAACCATTTAAGGTAGATTAATTTGCACTTTTGGTAGGGTCAAAAATATAGGATGAGAGAGCATTGCTGTTGATGGTTTTATGTTTTGTGTGTATGGCTTGTGAATGTAATCACCATTACCTTACCTAAGATGTTAGTATTTTATAGTTACCTTTGAGTAGGAACTAAATACTATATGAGTGGGATATGATAAGCACTTTTAGGAGGTATTAAGTGTTGGGTTTAACCTAAGTGACACACATTTGACATTAAAATCTAACCTAAAAAAGCGGGCTTGTTTTATGGAATTTCTACATGAGAAGTTATATTCAAAAATATAGAACTTTTATTTTTGAAAGGTATTCTATTTAAGAAGTAAATTGTATGTTTTGGACTTAAAGAGATTTCCTGAAATTTTTAAATGGTGGAAATAAATATATACTTGATGAAAATTTGTTTTGAGGATGTTTTGCGGAGAAAGCTATTTAGTAAAAAGATATTGGAACATAGGAAAATACTTTTGAAAAGTTATTTAAATGGAGAAAATATCAGAAACAATTTTTGTTAGAAATGTTTTGAAAAATATCTTTTTGAGTAAAGAGTTAAAGGAACATTGTTAAGAGTGTTTTGTTTAAAAGAACATCCTTAACATTTGAAAAGCTTTTGTATGGAAGCAATTTTTGGTTGCAATTATTTTTATGTAAAGAATACTTTTTGATAAACGCTGTTTGAAGAGAGAACATTTTTTTAGAAGGATTTTGATTGGCAGAGTGCCCAATTTTTAAATAAAAACGGGTTTATTATGAATATGTGAAGATTTTTTTTCTTTTAGAAAAGAAATGTGTTGTAAAATACTGTTAAATAATTTGCAAAAAATATTTTATAAGGATGAAAATAATTTGAATCAAAAGTGGATTTTTGAAATAAAAAGAAGTAAAATATTTGGTTTGAATAAAATTATGAAGGTGTATTTTATTAAGAAAAACATAAATTGAAGATAGTAAAATTATGTTGTGTGACATGAGATGTGGGACACCTGGTGATGTGAATTTTATATGTGTCCAAAACTCATTTTGGTGTATGAGATTGAGATATTTTACTTTAGTAGTGCTTGTTCATTTTGGATGAATTGACTGTGTTGTTTTATTCTTGTTGGCATTAGTTTAATTAATTTGACCATTTCATTTGATTGCATTTGTTTTATGATTGTTTGAATTAAATTATTTGTATTGTACTATTATTTTTACTTTTTTAATAATGGTTATTCATTAGCTATGTTATGCATTTTTGAGTTAATTATTTTGCTTACAAAATATTTTTGTTGATTTTTAGTTTTGCTTCAATCCACTTAATTGTTTGTTGCTTGTTGTTTACCTTGTTATGATTGTGTACATGTATGGTAGGATAAATGCCTTTTCGTGTTAATAAATTTATGATGAGGTAATTAACCAATGTTTACTTTCTAGGAGATGAGCATTAGAAAAGAATACTAATGAGATGATATGGGATATATGGATTAGTCATGGTGGATTACATGAGATTTTCTCCAATTGACCTTGGGGCATACATAGGGAAAATGGTGGATTAAGTGCAAGGAAATCTTAAGAGCCAAGTGAAGTGTTCTAAACTTTGACGAATCGATGATGTGAGGTGTTTGATTGAGTACTTCAAGTAGGAAGTGAATTGTAACACCCCAAATTTTTCTAACCTTATTTAAGACATTTAATTAGTCAGATTAAATTAAATAATGTGAAGATTAATATGTTGAGATTTGATTAGTTAAAGGTAGCCGTGCCATGTTAAGTGGGCTAACTAAAATGAAATAACACTAGATAATGTGTTAGGAAATGAGAAGGGCATTATGGGAAATAGTAAAACCTTATACCCTAAACCCTTATGAGATGATAATTCACGTTCATTCACTCTCATTTCACTAAAAACTAAATTGCTAAGGTCGGCCACCATTTCCCATTCTCAAGAGAAGAAGTAAAGCTAAGGTTCAAGAGAAGAGAAGTAATCAACTAATTCAACAATAAAAAATATCATCTATAACCCCAAAAGCTAAAGTGAATAATTACTACATCCATAATTCTTTTAGTTTTTGACTTTGTGATTAGATCCGAAATGTTTTTGCTATATTATTGCCATGTTTGATGTTTAAAGATATATATATATATAGTTAGTGAAATTATATATATTTATTCGTGTTTTATGATATGTTTAACATGAAAACCCTATTTAATGACATCTGAATACCTTGGAAATTTAAATATAGGTCTGGAATAATATTTTAGAGATGGGTTTTGATTTTAATAATTTTTCGATTTATTATGGATTTTATATGAATTTTCGAATGAAGAAAATTGTTTATTGGGTTATTAATTATTTTCGGCTAAAATTATAATTGTTTGGGTTTGAGATTTTAATATGTTAGGCAATATATTAAAATAGATTTTCTGGGATTTTTCCTAAATTTTCCTAAGTCATTGAGGGATATATAAAATTATTTAAGGTATGGGACTTAGATGTTTTATATATTTTAAGGAGAAGAGGCATTTTGCAAAATAAAATGATTTCTAAATTTTAGTAATAGCGGCAACACATTTCTGAAAAGTATTTTATTGACCAATGAAAATTTGACAAACAAAGACAAGTTAGTTGAAAAGTTTCTTTTTTAAGTTTAAAAACAAAAATCACACTTTTTCCATGTTTCAGCCTATACGGCAGTTTACCTTCCACCCTAGACCTTTCGTCTTAGTCGAAAGGTTAGCTTTCGATAAGGTCAAAGTTCAATGCATAAGGTATCAAGTAATTGGTGCGTAATGAATTGAATATAGCCGAAAGGTTCTAAGCCGAAAGGTTGATGGCCTAAGAGGTTGGAATATAATCGTTTTATAAGTGAAAAGCTTTCGCTTGCTTCGCTTTCGAATTTGAGCTTCCGACTTGGTCACTTCCGACCAGGTCAAATTATTTAAAAGAAAGATTTAAACCTTCCGACGTAGTCGATAGGTTGTTGCTGCTTCCGCCATTACTTTGTTTTGAAACCTTCCGACATAGCCAAAGGGTTTCTACTGCTTTTATAAAGGTTTTGCTTTGAACCTTCCGATCCAGTCGAAAGTTTTACCTTTTTTTAAACTAGTTGTTTCTCCAATACTTTCGGAAGGAAGCTTCCGACTTAGGTGGTTTATCCTTGTTTATAAAATATAACCCAAGGCTTTCGAAAGGTTGTTTTAATAAAGGCAAAAGGTTTTAAAAGAAGGTTTCCATATTATTTTAAGTTGAACCTAGTATGCCTTTGATGGGTTTATGTTTTAAAAGGTTTTATGTATTCGAAGGGTTTGTTCATTGATCTGTTTCAAAAGGTTTATTAGATGTTTTCGAAAGGTTTACAGAGGAAGGTTTTCCAAAGGTTTTTCTAAGGCAATGACTTAAAGAGATTTTAAAAAAGGATGTTTAAAGTATATAGCTTCCGTAAGGGCTGCTTTGAATGAGTTCGAAAGGTTTGAAAAATGATTTCGAAAGGATTAAACGTTGAGTTTGAAGGAGATAATTTCAAAGTATGGAAAGAGGTTCTTCCAAACGGTTAAGTGTTTAAATGTAATTTTGAAGTGGGTATCTTCATATACCGCTCTCGGCGTAATTTGTAATAATTGTGTTTAATCTATGCTTGGGAAACGATTTGGTTATGTGATGTGAATGTGAAACAATTGGTTTTGGACATGTAATGAAGTAATTTGTGGTTTTGAAATCTGTGTTTTGTTTCATATTCAAGTGCTTCTGATATTATTGATACCATTAACATAGTCGTATTTAGTCATCGAAAGCTAATACTATATATGACTACAACATCTGTAGCGCTTAGTTTTGGGCCTCTAGATAGGGGATGTTACATGAATGTATGGGACTAGAGTAGTCCATGAAGCACGGTCGACAAGGGTGAAGAGATATAACGGGGCATGGGATGTTCCAAGTCGAGTAGCATGCAGAAGGGATTATTGATAAGTCTAGATGTGGGTGATTCGATAGGGAAAGGGTATGTGAGGACGCACTCTTGTGTTCCCTAGACCATGGGATGGACTAGCCTGCCCTAGGATGGTAGTACCTATAGGATAGGTATTCAAACGAACAATGAACTCGAAGGTGATATGGGTTGTTACTGACCGGGGAAGTTGTTTAAAGAGTTATCATTTATCCAAAAGACCTTTGGAAGGTCACAATGAAATAAGGCTTTCGGAAAGTCATAGCGAAGCGGGGCTTCATGATGAATATGGTGAAGCAAGACTTTGGAAGAAGCGGGGCTTCTGTAATGATGGTGGTGACATGAGACTTTGGGAAAGTTATAATGAAGTGAGACTTAAGTGATGACCATGGTGAACTAAGACCTCAGTGATGATTTAAGTAGAGCAAGACTTCGATGATGATGCTTGGCAAGGTGAGGCCTTGGTAATTGCTGGTACATTATGAAGACTTGGTGATGGTTAATATTTCCCTACTGTATGAGAGGGACCAGGAAATCAAGGTTTGATGTCAGTGCAGCATTATTTTAAGGATGTAGCCACAAGTGGGCACGAATATTATTTTGGAAGGTGTAGGCTTGAGATGGTACACCTATTGTTATGGATGAGACAATGAGGAAGTTCATCGATAGGTTGGAAGATACACATATTATAATGGAAGGGTAATCAGCGTAGTGATTAGCATGTTTTTTTTGTATGATGATGTGATGATTACCATTTTGAGGGGTGTGCATGCTTTAATCGAATATGCTACGTCGATCATCAATTTATGTATATTCTTATTATGCATGCATGTTTGGACCAACCTAAATTTGGTTGTGTATTTCTGCTATGGGTGATTGAGTTTGGATTGCTGAGATGCATGTTGTGACTAGTGTATTGAGATTAATCTAGGTCGGGTTTGTTTCACCCTTTATTGATGGAGTATCATTTTTATGTACTATAGTTTGGATGCATAATTGAGGAATTATAGTTGTTACTATAGTATGTTTGTTGAGTTCATCATCGTGAGTGAATTATTGTGTGTTATGATTTATTGTACTGCGCTGAAGCCATGTGATAAAATTAAAGATTATTGATTATGATTAATACTTTCCTGTATTTTGTGATTAAACCAATGATGAAACTTTATTGATGTGGTCGATGGTTGTATCTAGGAAATTGCGAAGGCACGATTCTTTTAAAGGGAGAGAATGTAACGACCTGCAAATTTGACACTATAAAATATTAAAGTAATTAAAGGTAAATTTTTAATAAAAGGTGAATTGGCTATTGTCATTACGACCGTTGTGAAGGTCTTTCCGAGATGATCAGTTTGATATATAATTTTGATATGTTTGGATTTGTAGTTTGCGAAATAGAGGCGTTATATTGTTTAAATAGCACACGTAGCTGTTTCGGCCTAAACTAGATAAACAACCCGTAACTCAGCCTAAAGACCATATAAATGAGAATATGGACCCCTAGTTGTCACCTTTATCTTCATTTTTATGTCTAGTTTGTGAAATCCTGTAATCACTTATTAATAGCAGATGATCTTCTCTAATCCAAAATTGATTTAAATTGACTGATACTTATTGAATAATATATCAGTTCGAAGATCTTAATAAGGGGAATCAATATTAAGCGTTTGTTGTTCGTAAAAATGCTTGATTTGACAGAATTGGAGGTCAAAGCTGCCAACTACGAAACCCTAGATGTGCAAATTAGGGGATTTTTGATTCGGCAACCAACTGATGCAATTGAATGTGCCTATTTATAATGCTCGATGAGAGGAACCTAGATCTATTTTCGATTTTGAGAACGGCGCAATGGTGGGACTGGAACTTGACTTTGAAGTTGATGGTGGACACAACTTTAACCAGAGATTGGGGCAATTTGAGCCTCTAGGTGGACCGACGATGGTCCTGTTGGGTAGAGGAGGCTGATACCTTTTAGATTCAAGTAGTTTCCTAGCAAATGCAGCTCCGAGGTAGTAAGTAATCGCGTTCAAATTGACCCAGGAAGAGTTGACAGGTGTTGACCAGATCTTGGGGGAAGATTTACTCACAGTTTCATCTATTGGATTCGTGGAGAAATTTCGGACATGAATCTCATTACCACAAAATAAAATATGTCACTAGGTTTGCTGAGTTTGGAGACCGTTGGAAAAAGCATGTTGGTATGGTCTGCTTAATTTAATTAATTGAATTTAAATTATGAAATAGATATCTCTTGATGGAAAATTATAATTATTGGAATGTGTCTGATACATTGGTAATTGTTTAATATTGTGGCAATTTTGTATATTTTGTGCCTTGATTGGGTAGTTTACCGTTGATTGTAGTATTTTTAGGACATTTAGTTATAATTAATAGTATTTGAATGAAATAGAATAAAATTGGTAGGATTAATTTAATGAAGTTATTTTTTATGGATTTATGGGGAAAATTATAAATAATAACGAAAGATATATTTTTAAACTAAGATTGAAACGTTTATTATTTTTATTTTATAAAACGATATTTTATAAATAATAATATAGTTTTGGTGAAAACTACTATTTTTGAGATAAAATACGATGTTTGGCGAGATTTGAAGTAATGAGATTACGATAAAATATTTTGAAGTGTATTATTAAATTGGGAGTATTTTTTTTAAGGTAAATAAAAGATGCTTTTATAATAAACAATAATAAAATGTTCTTATATTTAAGAGAAAATAATGGTAGTAAATATGATGTTTTTAATGGATGTAATATGTTATTAATGGTTGATTTATCACATATGTTGCTTTATGATGATGAGATCGTATTCGTGTGCAATATTTTGCCATTATTACTATGCGTGTGTAGTTAACTATGGTTTTATTGTTAGTGTTGTGTTGCTAATATAGTGGTTTAGTACACATTTGGCTGATTTATAATTACACTGATGTTGTTTACTAATGGTTGATAAATTGATATATGTGAGTATATATACATATGTTGTGGTTGGCATTGTGTGCTATCTATCGATTATAATATGTTATGGTAATATTTAATGGCTAAGTGTGCTATTATTGATACTACCCTATATTTATGATGATTGATTCGAATGGTTTAGTAGGAGTAGTGTTTTTTGCTTGCAGCGATTGTGTGGATTGTAGTAGTTTTATTGATTGTGTTGGTTGTAGTGATTGCATTAATTGCGATAGTTGCATGGATGTTATGGTTATTGTGTGCTATCGACTATTTGGATGTAGGAGAGTAGCAGGAAACAGTATTATGTGGGCTTGATCCTCTAAAAGCGGTATGTAGGCAGTCTTTTCCTATGCAATAGCCACCGGATCCCTTAAGGTGGGTTGGGATATATAGGGTTAGGTGCAGTCCAAACATTATTTGATCCTTTTTCCTTTTTCTAAATATATATTTATACATGTGTGGAGTTGCATTGGGAGCAGTAGAGGGAATGAAAAGTGGATGCAGGCAATGTCAAGGGTAGCTGATTGGTATATTCTTTTATACCATTGTTTTATTGTTAATGAGTTAGTAATACATGATGTAAATTATTGTGATAATTTTGTGAGATAATTGTATTATTAGATTAATGTATACTTATATTGGTATTTAATTTCGCTGTGAGGTTCTCTTTTATTTTCTTAGTTTTGAAAAGTTTAAATTTATAATATAAACGATCCACTATTTTTAATATTGGAATTACTTGTAGCATAACTTATGGCATTTGTAATTGATTTCTAACATTAAAATTGTGGGGTGTTATGCTTGGTATCAGAGCTTAGGTTTAGTGATTCCCTAAGCCTCGGGAAGACTTAACCATTTAGGATAGATTAATTTACACTTTTGGTTAGGTTAAAAATATAGAATGAGATTTCATTCTTATTGATGGTTTTATATTTTGTATGTATGGGTTGTGTGAATTACCACCATTACCTCACCCTAAGATGTTTGTTATTTATAGTGACCTTTGAGTGAGAACTAATGTAACATTCCTTATCTGGAGGCCCAAAGCTAAGTGCTACAGATGCTGTAGTCATCCATAGTATTAACTTCCGGTGACCAAATATGGTAATGTTAATGGTATCCATAATATCAGAAGCACTTGAATATGAAATAAAATCATCATAGATTAAAACATTTTTCCGATTACATTTCAAAACAACATTTCATATCCAAATTACATAATCCCAAACATTTTCCAGGTTCAGATCAAATATAATTATTACAAAATACACCAAGAGCGACATATGAAGATGCCCCCTTGGATGACCAGAGTACTAAATAGTCATAACATACTTAATACAACACAGCGGAAATAAAAAAATAACAACTCCTAAATATAGCTAGCATCAGCCTCCTGCTCGTCTTCGGAAGCTTTATTCGTCCACCTACTAAAACCAAAAAAATCCTCAACCCTCAGTCTACTCAAATCAATTTTGAGCACCCGAGAGTTTAAGGGGAAAAACATAAACTTGGAGTCAAACATAAAGCCTAGTGTGAATAATACTATACATCTCGGTTATTTGATATTAGGTAAGACCACCCCGCTTAGCGGAACGGATTTCCCCTCACTAATATCCTTGTAAAACATACCATTTGCAAATCTTAATCCTGCAACCAAAACTGGTTAAAACAATAAAGCAATATCATGTAAGCATATAAATCCGGTAATAAAGGGACTATCTTTCCGAACTCTATAGTTTTGTTTGGTTAACTACTAACCTTTGGCTAACATGGGCCTACTAGACAAAATAAAAAAAAATCTAACTTCTGTTAAATACTCAACTTCTGGACCGTCTGTCCCTAACTTAATTCTCCAGGGTCAACTGATCCTAATGGTTTTGCGGGCTCACCAATAACCTATCCTCTCTCTATATATTCCATTCTTTGTGTAACATCATTTTAGTCTTACCAGTGAAAAAGCCATACACATTGGAATTTTGGACTAAATTAGCTAGGGGCTAATAGCTAATGTATAGGGCGCGACCCTATACCAGTCCCATCTGGTATTCTAATATCTGAGTCATTTTACTTAGGGTCAACTACCCATAAATTTCCCTTGAAAACATTTTCTTTCAAAATGATTTAATCCTTTTAAATCATACTTAAATAAGGAAAATATACTCTATGTTTTACTCAAATCACCTTGCCATGTTATATATAATTTACACAAAATTTTATCGATGAAAACATTTAAACCTTTGAAAGTACCCCTTTCGAATCCATTGAAAGTACCCCTTTCGAAACAAAGTAAAACCTTAGGTCAAAAGGCCAAAACATACCTTTCGAAACCATTCTTAATAAATCTTTCGAAAACATTGTAAATGCTTTCTTTCGAAAGCTTTCAAACCTTAAACATCCTCTTATCAAAACACTGTAAACAATGCCTTTCAAAAACATTGGAATCTTCCATTTAAAACCTTTTGAAACCATCGGGGATTCGAAACCTTTATCTTAAACCTTTCGAAAGCACTAAATCCATTTCATAATATCAAACCTTTCGAAAGCATTTGGGTTCAAGTAAAACATGTGGAATAACCTTTTGAAACCATTTAAAACCTTTCCTTTTGAAACCAGTTGGGTTTTATTTCAATAGCACAAAAGGTCATAAAACAACTAAGTCAAAAACACTCTTTTGAAAGCTATTTCCTAAGTAAAGAACTGATGGTGTCGGAACTAACCCTTCGAAAGCATTGGAGAAGCAGCTTGGTTTTAAAAACAAAGTAATCCTTCCGAAAGCATTTGCCTCGAAATGTAAAAAGCGGCAGCAAGGGTTTTCGGCCCCTTCAAAAGCATTTACTTAAAACAAAAGGCACAACCTCTTTCGAAACAATTCCTTTAAAACGATTTGACCCAGTCGAAAGCTAACCAAGTCGAAAGCAAAAGCAAAGCAGGCGCATTTTCATTTAAAAACAAAGTAAAGCTTCGACCCCTCCGGAACCCCTCGTTTCGACCGCATACCTTTCGCCTATGTCCAATTCGCCGCGTACCAAGTTTTTGATACCATGCGCATTGGTTTCGATGGTGATGGAGGCGGAGGGACTTAGTTGAAAGTTAGGTGCCGAAATTGGTGAAACGTGTAAAAAGCATGTTTAAACCGGTTTTTATCTTTTTAAAACAATTCTTTTCAACTAACCTGGCCTGTTTGTCAAAACATGATTGGTTGCTAATTTCTTTTTCAAAAGTACTACCGAAATTTCAGAAATACAAATCTAATTATTTACAAAATACCCCTTCACCTTTTATAAATATATAAAACATTTAAGTACCATACCTTAAATAATTTTATATATTCATTAAAACACTTAGGAAAATTCTATAAAAATTCCCATAAATCATTTTTAATATGTTTTCTAACATATATTAATTTCTGACCCAAAACATACATATATTATCCATAATAATTTTAAACCCAAATAATCATTTTCTACACTAGAAATTTAATATTAAATCGACATTGATTCAGAAAATTATGAAAATTGAAACCCATCTCTAAAATATCATTTCTGATCATATACTAAAATCACAAGGCATTTGGATGTCATTTAGCAAAGATTTCACTTTAAAACATATCATGAAATCTATATGAATTAGCTTAAATCATCAACGAGCACATATTTCCAATTTAATAATAAAAAACATGCCAAAATATATACAAATTAGCTCGCATTTAATCTAAAACCGAAATCAATTGAAAACATGAGATGTAGTTATTATTCTCCTTTAGCTTGAGATTAAGGAGTTGAGATTTTGTTTTGGATTAAGTTGATTAAGCTTCCCCTTGATTCTTGTTTTATCTTCTATTTGATTTTCCTTAACGGTGGCCGACCTCTCTTCTATTTAGTTTTTGTTTTGAACGTGTAGATGAATATGGTTTAAGGGTTTAGGATATAAGAATATACTTTATTCCTATATTGCCCTTATCTACTACCCTAACTTAATTCATTTTAATCTTCTTAGTTCATTAGTTCAAATAGGCACAACTACCCTTTTATTAATCATAAATCTCCATCCCATAATCATCACATTATTTTTTTTTAATTTAACTAATTAATTATCCTAAATAATGTTACTCAAAATTAGGGTCGTTACTGACTCCCCTCCTTAAGGAATTTCATCCTCGAAATTACGATAAGGTACACAACAAACTAATCAAAAAGTAAAACGTACCATCAAACAAATCAGGATAAGCGTTTCTTATCCTGCTCTCAGTCTCCCAAATACAGTCTCTCTCATCATCGCTCCACTGGACTTTAACTAATATAACTGTCTTGTTCCTTAGCCTCTTCTCATCTCTCGCGATTATACGAACTGGCTTTCTAACAGTAGTCAAATTCGGCTCTACTACTAAGTCCTCTAACACAGTCAGTGCTATAGTAATCTTCGGATCTCGAACACACTTCCATAGATGAGAAATATGAAAAATATCGTGGACTCCTGCCAAATTGTTCGGTAACTCTACTCTATATGCGAGTTTCCCGATCCTTTCCATTATAGGAAATGGTCTTACAAATCTCGGTGCTAGTTTACCTGATTTCCCGAATCGAATTACACCTTTCATTGGTGATACCTTAATAAAAACATGATCTCCAACAGAGAACTCTAAGTCTTTCCGTCTTCTATCAGCATAACTCTTCTGCCTCGACTGAGCTTCCTTCATTCTAGCTCGAACCAACTCAATCTTCTTTGCAGCTTCTCTAACTAAATCTGAACCAAGAACCAACCTATCCTCGGTCTCTAACAAACAAACTGTAGATTTGCATGGCCTTCCATACAAAGCTTCAAAGGTGCCATCCCTATACCAGCCTGATAACTATTGTTATACAAAAACTCGACTAAGTGTAGATGGTCTTCCCATGATCCTCCAAAATCTATCACACAAGCTCGTAACAAATCTTTCAAGACTTTGTTAACTTTTTCCATTTGCCCATCGGTCTGTGGATGGTAAGCGGTACTCATCTTGAGCTTGGTACCTAAGATATCCTGTAGACTCTTTTAGAACTCGCAAGTGAATAAGGAATCCCTATCACTTACTATACCACTAGGAATTCCATGAATTCTAACTATATTCTTCATAAATAACTTAGCCAAAACAGGTGCTGTCCTAGTTGACTTAACTAGAATGAAATGAGCACTCTTGGTCAACCTATCCATCATTACCCATATACTTTCATTTCCTCTATTAGATCTTGGCAACCCGTCTATAAAATCCATAGAAATAGTATCCCACTTCCATACTGGAATATCTAATAGTTGAAGTAACCCACTTGGTTTTTGATGTTCGACCTTTACCTGTTGACAGTTCAAACACTGCTTCACCCATAAGCCTACTTCCCTCTTCATACCTTCCCAGAAGAAACTCCTCCTCATGTCCTAATATATCTTAGTTCCTCTTGAATGAATGGTGAACTTCGAACGATGGCATTCCTCCAAAACTTCCTTCCTAGTGTCTCCCACATTCGGAACACACAATCTTCCTTTCTTTCTCAACCACCCATTCTGGTCAAGACTGAAATCCTTCAAGTCATCACTCTTTATTCTATCCTTTAACTTCCTGATCTGTTCAACTAATATTGGATCTTTCATCTTTTTAGAAGCAATCTTTTCAATCATAACTGGTCGAACTTCTAAACATGACAACATAGCGGTCTCCTTACTAGATCTAACTTCAGATCTCCACTGCACTTTGCATGTCGTCAATGCTTCCAAACCTTTTTACTCAGCTATCATTGCCAACACTGCATTCTGATGTTTTTTGCTAAGTGCATCTACAACTTTATTGCCCTTTTCCAATGTGTACTCAGTACCAAAATCATAAGCAGCTATAAATTCCAACCATCTCTACTGTCTCATATTCAGCTCTTTCTGGGGGAATAAATACTTCAACGACTTATGATCCGTATATAACTCAAATCTTTCTCCCAAAAGGTAATGTCTCCACACTCAACACAAAAATCACTGCGGCTAATTCCAAATCGTGAGTTGGGTATCTCACCTCATGCGCTCTAAGTTATCGAGATGCACAGGCAATCACTTTTTCACTTTGCATTAACACAACTCCTAACTCTGTTCTACATGCATCTGTATATACTACTAAGTCCTGATTCCCTTCCGGAACAACTAACTTAGGTGCATTAGTCAATAAGTGTTTCAAGCTCTGGAATGCTTCCTCACACTTATCGGTCCAAACAAACTTCACATCCTTTCGCGTTAGCTTGGTCATTGGTGCTACTATTCATGAGAAATCCTTAGTGAATCTTCAACAATACCCAGCTAATCCAAGAAAACTCTTTATCTCAGTCACTGTCTCGGGTCTGTTACAATTATTCACCTCCTCGATCTTAGTTGGATCTACAGATAACCCTTTCTCTGAGACTACATAACTAAGAAACTTCACTTCCTTCTTCCAGAAATGACACTTTGAAAACTTCGCCTTCAATTGATGCTGCCTCAACGTCTCAAGCACTACTCCAAGATGAATTTCATGTTCTCTTTCATCCTTAGAGTATATCAAAATATCATCTATTAATACCAACACAAACCTATCCAAGTGCTCTTGGAAAATTCGGTTCATCAAATCCACAAAAAATGCTGGCACATTAGTTAGTCTGAACGGCATCACCAACCATTCATACGATCCATATCTGGTTCTAAACGTCGTCAAAGGAATACTATCATCTGCCACTCTAAGCTGATGGAACCCTGTTGCTAAATCCAACTGGGAAAATACTTTGGCTCCACTCAACTGGTCGAACAAATCATCAATTCTAAGTAGCAGATATCGATTCTTTATCGTCTTCTCATTCAACTTACGATAATCGATACATAACCTTAATGATCCGTCTGGCTTCTTGGCAAATACTGCGGCTGCTATCCAAAGCTAACTGCTTGGTCTAATAAAACTCTTGCCTTCCAACTCCACCAACTGCATCTTTAGCTCCCTCATCTCGGTAGGTGTCATTCTGCTTGGCGGTCTACTTACTGGTTCTGCTCCCGGCACCAAATCTATCCGAAACTCAATGGCTCGTTTAGGTGGCAATCCTACTATAGGTTCAAAAACTTCCACGAATTCTCTAACCACGAAAACTTGATTCAACTCATCTTCTACCTCCACAACACCCAACAAAGCATTCACCTCACAGCTAGGGTTTTCTATGGTATATACAATTCGATCACTAAAGTCAGACTGTCTAAATGATATTTTCCTATCATGGCAAAATATCCTAGCATCGTACTTACTTAACCAATCCATACCCAAAATAATTTCGTACCCTACAAAATCAAACACATGCAAACTACAAACAAAGGTATAACCTTATAAATCAAATTCTAGGTGGTCACACTTCATCCCAAGTGTCACATACCCTCCTATCGGATTGGCAACACTTAAGGAAGTAACTAGGTATGAGAGTTCTACGTTAAGCTTATCTACCAAACAATGAGATATAAAAGACTGTGATGCATCGGTATCAAACAGAACGCTAACTGACATACCATGATTCAGAAGCGTACCTCCTAACATAGCCTTTTCTTTTTCCTCTGTTGTTGGCCTCGAGGTAGTTGGCTCCAATGCATATACTTTGCCCTTCCCATCCTTAGCAGGCTCATTGCACTGGTTCTTATAATGTCGAATTTGATCGCAGCTGAAGCACCTGATTTTCTTCTTCCCGATCACCTTCTTTCCATCACCCGAGCGACATTCATTAGCAAAATGCCCTTTCTTATCACAATTAAAGCAGACAACCTCCGACTTTCCTTTCTTAGCAACTCCGCCCTACTGAGCTCCTTTCTTACGAAAGAACTTCCTTTTCTCACTCTTCCCCACCTGGACTACCTTTGCCTTATTTATCTCCAGAAAAGCAAGCATCTCCTCATTCCTCAAAGCCATTTCTACTACAACATCACAAGGATCCCTGATATGCGGTAACATTGCCCTAGCAAGCTCATGATTCAACCCCTTGATGAACTTCTTGTTCCTCTTAATCACAGCATCAACAGTAGCATACCCATACCTCGCCAACTCCTCAAACCTTGTAGCATACTCCAGCACAGTCATGTCTCCCTACTCCAACTCAGCAAACATCTTAAGCAAAGTAGCCTTAGCAATTTCCGACATAAACCTCTCTCCAAACCTCCTCTTGAACTCAGCCCTTGTCATCGTCTCTTCATTTACTCCAATCGTCACACTATTCCACCAATACAGCATTGCTCCCTAAAGCTGTCTAGAAGCAAGCCTTCTCTTCTGCTCATCATTGAGCCCCAAATCTGCAAAGATTTTCTCACAGTGCAGTAACCAGTTCTCTACTTCAATGGCGTCCTCAGTTCCTATAAATGGCTTTCCTCTCAATCGAGCGTAATCCCTACTTAGAATAGCATAGTTATTCACCACCGGAGCTTCCTAAACTCCTCCTCCAACTACTCCAGCAGCAACACCCACCTGCATCATGTTGACAAAGAACTGATACATTGCTCCTATGTCAACTTGCAAGGCTCTAGCACCCACTTTTCCAGATTGTGCCTGACCTGGGTTTCTCCTGGTATTTGGTCTGGCATTTCCATTTGTGGTGCTTCCCCTCCAAGATTAACTCTTCCGCTTCTAGCATCCATACCTGTATTCAAGCCTCGTAAGGTACAGAATAATAGCCTAAGAGAGATAAGAGAATAGAGATAAAGCGTATACTTATATATATATAAAATACAAGTACGTTACTATAGCGTTATCCCTTACCCCAATCTTATCTCTAATTCCTTAGGATTATGTTTTCAAAAATCATTTTAGTTTAAAGTTTTTCATAAACCTATGCTCTGATACCAGGTTGTAACATCCTCTATTTGGAGGCTCAAAGCTAAGCGCTACGGATGCTGTAGTCATCCATAGTATTAACTTCCGATGATCAAATATGGTAATTTTAATGGTATCCATAATATCAGAAGCACTTGAATACGAAATAAAATCATCGCAAACTAAAACATTTTTCTGATTACATTTCAGAACAAAATTTCATATCTAGGTTACATAATCCCAAATGTTTCCAAGGTTCAGATCAAATATAATAATTACAAAATACACTGAGAGCGACGTATGAAAATGCCCCCTTGGATGACCAAAGTACTAAATAGTCATAACAGACTTAATACAACACAGTGAAAATAAAAACATAACAACTCCTAAATATAACTAGCATCAGCCTCCTGCTCTTCTTCACAAGCTGTATTCGTCCACCTACTAAAACCTGAAAATCCTTAACCCTCGGCCTACTAAAATCAATTTTGACACCCGAGATTTTAAGGGGAAATACATAAACTTCGAGTCAGATATAAAGCCTGGTCTAAATAATACTATACATCTCGGTTTTTTGATATTAAGTAAGACCATGCCGCTTAGTGGAACGGGTTTCCCCTCACTAACATCCTTTTAAAACATATCTTTTGAAATCTTTGAAAGTACCACTTTCAAATCCATTGAAAGTACCCTTTTCGAAACCAAGTAAAACCTTAGGCTGAAAAGCCAAAACATACCTTTCAAAACCATTCCTAATCAATCTTTTGAAAACATTGAAAAACTTTTCTTTCGAAAGCTTTAAAACCTTAGACATCCTCTTATCAAAACTCTATAAACATTACCTTTAGAAAACATTGGAATCTTCCATTAAAAACCTTTCGAAACTATAGGGAACCACCCCTTCGAAACCTTTATCTTAAACCTTTTGAAAGAACTAATTCCTTTTCGTAATATCAAACCTTTTGAAAACATTTGGGTTCAAGTTAAAAACATGTGGAATAAACTTTTGAAACCATTAAAAACCTTTCCTTTCGAAACCAGTTCGATTTTACTTTCAATAGCACAAAGAGTCATAAAACAACTAAGTCGAAAGCATTCTTTTGAAAGCTATTTCTTAAGTAAAGAAGTGATGGTGTTGGAACCAACCATTCGAAAGCATTGGAGAAGCGGCTTGGTTTTAAAAACAAAGTAATCCTTTCGAAAACACTTGCCTCGAAAGGTAAAAAGCGGCAGAAAGGGTTTTCGGCCCCTTTGAAAGCATTTACTTAAAAAAAGGGCGCAACCTCTTTCGAAACAATTCCTTTAAAATGGTTTGACCCAGTTGGAAGCTAACCAAGTCTAAAGCATAAGCAAAGTAGGCGCATTTTCATTTGAGAACAAAGTAAAGCTTCCACCCCTTCGAAACCCCTCGTTTTGACTGCATACCTTTCGCCTATGTCCAATTCGTTGCATACCAAGTTTTCAATACCATGTGCATTGGCTTTGATGGTGATGGAGGCGGAGGGACTTAGTCGAAAGCTAGGTGCCGAAAGTGGTGAAACATGCAAAAAGCATGTTTAAACGGGTTTTTATCCTTTTAAAGCAAATCTTTTCAAGTAACCTACCTTGTTTGTCAAAACATGATTGGTTGCTAATTTCTTTTTTAAAAGTAATGCTAAAATTTCAGAAATAAAAATTAAATTATTTACAAAAGACCTCTTTTCCTTTTATAAATATATAAAACATTTAAGTCCCATATCTTAATAATTTTATATATTCATTAAAACACTTAGGAAAATTCAATAAAAATTCCCATAATCATTTTTAATATGTTTTCTAACATATATTAATTTCTGACCCAAAACATATGTACATTATCCTTAATTAATTTTAAACCCAAATAATCATTTTCTTCACTAGAAAATTAATATTAAATCCACGTTAATTCAAAAAATTATGAAAATTGAAACCCATCTCTAAAGTATTATTTCAGATCATATACTAAAATCGCAAGGCATTTGGATGTCATTTAATAGGGTTTTCACATTAAAACATATCATAATATCTTCATCAATGAGCATATATTTCCAATTTAACAATAAAAAACATGGCAAAACATTTGCAAATTAGCTCAGATTTAATCTAAAACCGAAATCAATTGAAAACATGAGATGTAGTTATTATTCACCTTTAGCTTGAGATTAAGGAGTTGAGATTAATCTTGGTTAAGTTGATTAAACTTCCCCTTGATTCTTGCTTTATCTTCTACTTGATTTTTCTTAATGGTGGCCGACCTCTCTTCTATTTAGTTTTTGTTTTGAATGTGTAAAATGAATGTGGTTTAATAGTTTAGGGTATAAAATTATACTTTATTCCTATATTGCCCTTGTCTACTACCCTAACTTAATTCATTTTAATCTTCTTAGTTCATTAGTTCAAATAGGCACGGCTACCCTTCTATTAATCATAAATTTCAATCCCCTAATCATTACATTATTTTATTTAATTTAACTAATTAAATATCCAAAATAATATTACTTAAAATTAGGGTCGTTACAACTAGATACTATAGGAGTGGGATAGAGTGAGCACTTTTAGATGGGCTAAGTTTTGGGCTTAACCCAAGTGACACACATTTGACATTAAAACCTAACCTTAAAAAGTAGGCCTATTTTATGCAATTTTAACTTTAGAAGTTGTATATAAAAATATAGATTCCGAATTTTTGAAAGATATTTTATTTAAGAAGTAAAATTGTATGTTTTGGACATAAAGAGATTCCCTGAAGTTTTTAAAAGGTGGAAATAAATATTGACTTGATGAAAATTTGTTTTGAGGATTTTCTGCAGACAAAGCTATTTTAGTAAAAAAGATAGTGGAATATAGAAAAATACTTTTGAAAGGTTATTTTAATGGAGAAAATATTTGAAAGTATTTTTGTTAGAAATGTTTTGAAAAGTATTTTTTTAATAAAGAGTGAGAGGAACATTTTTAAGAGTATTTTGTTTAAAAGAACATCCTTGAAATTTGAAAATCTTTTGTGTAGAAGCAAATTTTGGTTTTAATTATTTTTATGTAAAGAACACTTTTTGATAAACAATGTTTGAAGAGAGAACATATTTTTCAAAAGGATTTTGACTCGAGAAGTACCCAATTTTTAAAAAGAGAATGTTTTATTGAGAATACGTGAAGATATTTTTCTTTTCAAAAAAAATTTGTATTGTAAATATTTTGAGAAAATATTTTGGAAACAATATTTTACAAGCATGGAAATAATTTGATTCAAAAGTGGATTTTTGAAATGAAAAGAAATAAAATATTTGGTTTGAATAAAACTTTGGAGGTGTATTTTATTGGGAAAAACTTAAATCAAAGATCGTAAAATTAGGTTGTGTGAAATGAGATGTGGACGCCTGGTAATGTGAATTTTAAGTTTGTCCAAAAACCATTTTGGTGTATCAGGCTGAGATACTTTACTTTAGTAGTGGTTGTTCATTTTGGTTGAATTTGTTGTGTTGTTTTATTGATTGTTAACATTTGTTCTATTAATTCGGCTGTTTATTTGATTGCATTTGTTTTATGATTGTTTGAAATAAATTATTTGTATTGTATTATTATTTTTACTTTTTTGATAATGGTTGTTCATTAGCTATGTTATGCATTTTTGAGTTAATTATCTTACTTGCAAAATATTTTTTTTGATTTTTAGTTTTGCTTCAATCCACTTAATTGTTTATTGCTTGTTGTTTGCCTTGTTATGATTGTGTACATTGTATAGTAGGCTAAATGCCTTTTCGTGTTAATAAATTTATGATGAGTTAGTTACCTAATGTTTACTTTCCGAGGGATGTGCATTAAAAAATACTAATGAGATGATAAGGGATATATGGATCAGTCATGGTGGATTACGTGAGATTTTCTCCAGTTGACTTCAGGGCATGCATAGGGAAAATGGTGGATCCTGTGCATGGAAATCCTAAGAGCCAAGTGAAGTGCTCTAAACTTTGACAAATTAATGACGTGAGGTGATTGATTGAGTATTTCCGGTGGGAAGTGAATTTATGGGACTAAAGTAGTCTGATGAAGCATGTTCCACAAGGCGAAGAGATGTGATGGGGCATAGGATGTTCCAAGTCAAGTAGTATGCAAAAGGGATTATTGATAACTCTGGATGTTGGTGATTCCATGTGGAAAGGGTATGTGAGGATGCTCACCTGTGTACCTTGGACCGTGGGATGGTCTAGCCTTCTTAAGGAGGGCAGTACCTATGGGATAAATATTTGAAGGAACACTGAATCCAAAGGTGAAATGGGGTGTCACCGGCTAATGAGGTCATTAAAAGAGTTATTTTTATCCAAAATATTTTAGGAATGTCACAATAAAACAAGACATTGGGAAAGTCATAGCGAAGCGGGGCATCGGGTAATGATTATGGTGATGCAAGGCTTTAGGAAAGTCGTTATGAGGCGAGGCTTCCGTAATGATGGTTGTAACGTGACTTTAGGAAAGCCATAACGAAGTGAGACTTCGGTGATGATCATGGTGAAGTGTTACTTCAATAATGATTGAGGTAGAGTGAGACTTTGATGATGATGCTTGGCAAGGTGAGACCTTATTAATGGCTAATACGATGTGAAGACTTGGTGATGGTCTAGTTTACCTTAGTGATGGTTAATATTTCGCGACTATATGAGAGGGACCGAGAAATCAAGGATTGATGCAAGTGCAATATTATTTTAAGGATGTAACCATAAGTGGGCACAAATATTATTTTGGAAAGGGTTGGTATAAGATGATGCACCTATTGTTATGGATGAGACTATGAGGAAGTTCATCGATAGGTTGGAAGATACATATTATAATGAAAAGGTGATCAGTGTAGGGATTAGCAAATATTTGTTATTTGTTGGTGATGATGTGATGATTACCATTTTGGGGTGCGTGCATGCTTTACTTGAATGTGCTATGTTGACTATCGATTTATGTATATTCTTATTATGCATGCATGTTTGGACCAACCTAAATTTTGTTGTGTATTTCTGCAATAGGTGATAGAGTTTGGATTGCTATGATGCATGTTGTGACTTGTGTATATGGATTGATCTATGGTTGGGTTTGTTTCCACCTTTATTGCTGGAGTGTTATTTTTATATACTATAGTTTGGATGCATGATTGAGGAATTATAAGTGTTACTATAGTATGTTTGTTGAATTCGTTATTGTGAGTGAATTATTGTGCATTATGATTTATTATATTGTGCGGATGCCTTGTGACAAAATTAAAGATTGTTGACTGTGAGTAATATGTTTCCCTGTATTTTGTGATTAAACCAATGATTATACTTTATTGATGTAGTGTATGGTTATGTCTGGGAAATTGTGAGGGCACAATTCTTTTAAGGGGGTGAATGCAACGACCCGCAAAATTAACACTATAAAATATTAATGTAATTAAAGATAATTTTTTTAATAAAAGAGTGAATTGGGTATTGTGTTTATAACCATTGCGAAGGTCTTTCAGAGATGTTCAGTTTGATGTATAATTTTTATATGTTCGGAACTACAGTTTGCGAAATAGAGGTGCTATAATGTTTAAATAGTGTACGTAGCAGTTTCGGGCCGACCAGATAAACAACCCATAATGCAGCCTAACAACTATATAAATAAGGCCATGGATCCCTAGTGGTCACCTCTATCTTTATTTTTCTACCTAATTCGTGAAATCCTCTAATCACCATATAATGGCAGATAATTATCTCTAATCCAAAATTGATATAAAATCAAAGTATCTGATACCCATCGAATAATATATCATTTAGAAGCTCTCGTAGAGGGGAATCAACGAAAAGTGTCCATTGATCATAAATATGGTCAAGTTGATTGGAATTGGTGATCAAAGTTGCCAGCGGTGAAATCCTTGTTGTGCAAATTGGGGGTTTTTTGATTCGGCAACCAATTGATGCAGTTGAAGGTGTCGATTTGTAGTGCTCGATGAGAGGAACTCAGATCTGGTTTCCATTTTGAGAATGGAGCAACGATGTGATCGGAGTTAGACTTTTAAGTTGACAATGGCTGCAATTTGACTAGCTACTGGCGGTAGTTAGAGCCTCTAAGTGAGTCGACGACAGTCCTGTTGGATAGAGGAGGTCGATAGATTCTGAATACAAGTGGCTTCATATCAAACGAATCTTGAAGGCAGCGGAATATAATAGTCAAAATTGACCCAGGTGGAGTTGACCGATGTTAACTAGATCTGGGGGGAATATTTACACACAGTTTCTTCCGCTATATTCATGGAAAAATTTCAAACAATATGGCACTGGGTTTGCTTAGTTTGGAGCTTATTAGAAAAAGCACATTGGTATGGTTTACTTAATTTAATTAATTGAATTTAAATTATATAATAGGTATCTCTTGATGGAAAATTATAATTATTGGTATATGTGTGATACATAGGTGATTATTTGATATTTTGGCTAGTTTGTATATGTTGTGCTTGATTGGGTAGTTCACCGATGATTGTAGCATTTTTAGGGCGTTTAATTATAATTAATAGTATTTGAATGGATTGAATAAAATTAATGGGATTAATTTAATAAATTCATTATTTATGGATGTACGAGGAAATTCATAAATAATAAAGGAAGATATATTTTTAAACTAAGGTTGGGAAGTTTATTATTATTATTTAATAAAATGATATTTTATAAATAATAATATGGTTTTGGTGAAAACTACTATTTTTATGATAAAATACGATGTTTGGAGAGATTTACAATAATGAGATTACAATAAAATATTTTGAAGTATATTATTAATTTGGGAGTATTATTATTGTTTTAAGGTAAATGAAAGATGCTTAATAATAAACAATAATAAAACGATCTTATATTTAAGAGAAAATAATGGTCGTAAATATGATGGTTTTAATATATGTATTATGTGATTGATTGTTGATTTATCACATATGTTGTTTTATGATGATGAGATCACATTTGGATGTGTGTGCAATATTTTCCTATTAGTACTACATGTGTGTGTAGTTAACTATGGTTTTATTGTTAGTATTGTGTTACTAATATAGTGATATAGTGGTTTAGTACACATTTGGTTGATTTATGCTTACATTGATGGTGTATTACAAATGGTTGATAAATTGGTATATGTGAGTATATATACATATGTTGTGGTTGGTATTGTGTGTTGTCAAATGATTGTAATAACTAATAGCTAAGTGTGCTATTATTGTTGTTACCCCATATTTATGATGAATGATTGGAATGGTTTAGTAGGAGTATCGTTTCCTGCTTGCTTTGATTGTATGTATTATAGTAGTTGTATTGATTGCGTTGGTTGCAATGATTCATTGGTTGCGATTGTTGTAAGGATGCTATGTTTCTTATATGCTAACGATTATTTGGATACAGGAGAGTTGTAGAAAATAGAACTACGGTAGCTTGATCCCCTAAATGGGGTATGTAGGTAGTCGTTTCCTATGCAATAGCCACCGAATCCCTTCGGTTGGGCTAGGTTGTATATGGTTAGGTGTAGTCCAAACAAATTTAAAACCTTTTTATTCCCTTTTCATATATCTATATAGGAGTGGAGTTGTAGGTAGGAGCAGTAGAGGGAATAAAAAGTGGATGCATGCTATGTCAAGGTTAGCTGATTGGTATATTCGTTTATACCATTATTTTATTGTTAATGAGTTAGTGATAATTGATGTAAATTGTTGTGATAATGTTGTTAGATAATTGTATTATTAAATTGATGTATATTCATATTGGTGTTTGATTATGCTGTGAGGTTCTCTTTTATTTTCTTAGTTTTAAAAAGTTTTAATTTATAATATAAATGATCCACTGTATTTAATATTTAAAATTAGTTGCAGCGTATCTTGTGGTGTTTGTGACTGATTTCTAACATTAAAATGGTGGGGCGTTATAGTTTGTTACATATATGCCTAAGTGGCAATCTACCTTGCGTCTTTCTCAAGATCAATATAAAATTCAATTTTTTTTCAAGACAAGAGACCGAAAACTTCTTTGAATATATCGGGTTAGTCCTTCACTATGGGTATACATGATGGCTCTTCTTGTGACAGGCTGAGTGAATACTAATATGACTCCATAATAGAAATATCGGGCTCATAACACAAAATTGAACAAAGTCCATCACCCTTCCTCAATTGAACCATCCTCCTACCATAATTCAACACTGCCCCCACAACAATACATCTAATCCATTCCCAAAATCAACGCATATCCCGAAAAGTTTAGTACATATGCGTCACAAGGAAACTCCACACCACAGATGACTAATTTTAGATTATGACATAACATCGCTAAATGGGTCAATCCCCGAACAGGATTTGAGACGATAACGGATTCGTGCACGATATCATGTTTAAGGGCTAAATTATCAACTAATACACTTGCTATGAATGAATAGATGCGCTAGAATCAAACAAAGTATAGATCGAAGAATTAGATAAAATCAACACATCTTCAATCACAATCATCTTTTCCTTCTTCCTGCGTCGACGGTTGTGCCTTACTAGAACTTGGAACGACATCCAAAGCATATGTCTTCATAATCTGGCTCTTATTCCACAAAGCTAGACATTCCGTTTTCGTCTGTCCGAACTGATCACAATTATAGCACTTTAACTTCTTCTGAGCTAGGGTTGCCTTACAATCCTTAGGTATGTGTCCTACTTGGTTATAACATTTACCCTTTGAAATATTTGTCCTATAATTCTTTACAATGTATCCCACCTTATGATATCTATTACAAGTAGTTGCCTATCTTTTGCCATGTGCTTCTGGTGGCCCATTAACCTTACACTTACCCTGCTGTTGGCCCTTCCTTCCTTAGACAGACCCTTAGCCAAAGTTCCATTTAAAGAATTTGATAATGCTGCCTCTACTAATTCTTCAAACATTGCTCCAAACGGTATTTGATTCAATGTTAACTCCCTCAGAGGTGAATTTAATCCCTTTGTGAACTTTAATTCCTTCATTATGGGAATATGCACTAACTCGAATCCAAATGAAACTAACTCATTAAACTAAATAACATACTCCCCAACTGTCATTTCTCTCTGCTTCTGATAAATAAACTTTTCCAATAATAAATCATTTTCAACATCGAAAAGAAATTTCATCTCAAATCTCGACTTGAAAATCTTCTAAATAATACTATTCCCATCCACTTCAGTTGTTACCACTTCCCAGCAACATGCTACTTCGCTTTTCAAATGCCAAGTTGCTAACTGTCTCTTGATAACATCACCAAATCCTAATAAGTTGAATATCTGTTCATAATCATTCAGCCATGCCTGAGTTTTTGAGTATAGACCCGTCCTAAGAAAAGGCTTCCCATCAAGGATGGAGATATCCTTACATAGCTTAGGAAAGTCAATATTTGGTGGTGCCGGGCCTAGAATCACACTTTGGTTAGCAGTGGTGGTGGTGGTTGCGGGTTCAATGGGGTTGGTACTAGCTTGGATCGTCGCTTAAATTTAGCTCCTGAACAATACTAGAATATTAACTCCGGGAATATCCAGTACATTTACACGGGAGCTAGTCCTGTCCTGGTTTCTATCCCGCTAGCATTGGCTGTGTTCTTCTATGTTCTAATGTTGACTGAATTACTCATTTTCAATTTTTTGTAAAAATGGGATTCATTAGTAACTTCCCAATATATAGTAAACAAAACTGAAACTATAATAGGGTGAGTGCATATGTACTCTGAATTCCTATATATATAATAGAAAATACAAATAAGCTATCTCAATACATTCCTAATAAATATCCTAGTTCCTAACTTATTCTCTGATACCAAATGCAACAACCCGCCCTTTAGACCATAAGTCCAATGCCCGAACCAACGCCAAAACTCAAGAATCGAAAGGATGAGTCGTTGGGGTGAGAATATATGTATGTATGTATGTATGTATTTATATTTATAATTACTGACAAAGACAAATATCATATACAGTTCTAACTAGCACTATCTAATAACTACTTTCAGAGTTTCACAACATAAGGAAATAAAATAGAATATATAAACAAAAAACATAGTCACATCACCACAACATGTCCATAATGTCAGATATCATGTCAGAATAAATATAGATATAACCCAAACCATATATATAGTTAAATATAGGTACAACACTTATTTACACCATAGATGCAATATAAAAATAAATCTCCATCCCTGATACCATCTCATCTTTAGATTCCACCAACCTAGATTTATAAAATATATGGAGTAGGTCAGACACAAGTCTCGTTAGTGAACCATAATCTACTCTACATATACTATAAAAATAATATTATAACATGATATGAGTCTATCGCTAGGCCACCGCATGTTCTGTCGTCATGTCATACCTGATTGTCATATACATCTAACCATATAGCATCACAACAATACGAACTCACTTCCTTGAACTCGCCTCATGTACTACAGGGTCACCTATTGTCCATCGTCATGTCAATCGCATATAGGACTCATGCCCTGAACTAGCCTCATGCCCTATAGGGTCGCCAATTGTCCTTGTGCTACATAAATGGACTCACGTCCCGGACTAGCCTCATGCCTACAGGGTCGCTTACATTCACTCCTTCCCACTGGTCCGCCATAGCGCTATATGGGAGCGACACAATAACTAGACTACCTACTTGTGTCATAGGTCCATATTCACATTCGTATCTACATCTGTACCCGTCTCCACATATATATATATATATGTATGTATGTATGTATGTATGTATATGTATCTATATCTACATACATATCCTTGCCTAGTGATGTCTATCAGTACCAGGGACTCATTCACTTTTCATGTTCACCATCATATCACGTCTTCACATCGCAATAACATATATATATTTATTACATATAGCAACCAAATCACCATAACCATTCATTCAATTAGTATCATCATCGTTTGTCTTATCACAAGTCTTGATTTTCCATCCAGATGCAAGAGAAACAAGACTTGAATTGCTTATTATTTATTTATGTAGGACCTTCTGGGTCCAAGTTCAACTTGTTCCAAGACTTAGCCACCGGTGCACTGGTCCAACGCTACTGGAGGACAATTGTGCGTGTTTTCTAGGTGTTTCAGGTTTTGAGAAATTAGTGTTTTCACGGTCGTTTCCACATCTAGCCACCTCTGTTTCACCTCCAATCATCTGAGAATGTGTGTAACATCCCGTATTTTTAAGCCATTGAATTTGAACATTTAATTCATTTTAAATGTTTAATATGGGTTTAAGATTTATTTTGAACTAAAAAGAATTGGTTTAAATTAAAATAACAAGTGATAATTTCTAATGTGGAAATTTAATCTGAGATTGGATAATAAATAATTAAATATTCGGGATTGGGATAAAAAGGTGGATTTGGGTGTAAATAGTAATAAAATGATATTTAAATGTATTTTTAAGTTCAATTGGTTATAAATAATATTGTTGGATTTTTAGATGAATTTAAAAGTCGATAAGTTATTATTTGGGATTTTATATTAATTTAATAATAGGATTTAATAATAAAATATTGAAATTAATCAGATTTTGGTCCAGAATGAGTCAGAATGATTTTTAATGTGTATATAAATTTTATATAATTTATTGTTAAGTTATTAAAATTTTAAAAGTGAAATTTTAAATCGTTTTCGTAAATTTTGAAAATCGCCTGATTTAATAGACGAGTTAAAATAGCCTTTCGGGGCACAGTCTCGGAATTCGACGAAACCAGTTCCATCGGATCCGTAATAATTAGTTATTATCGGATTTCAATTTTCGTAGCGATCGGAGTTGTCGTTTGACCGTGGCAGCTCGAAACGCATAGAAATCGATTTAACCGATTTAATTTTAAATTAATCGTTTAATTCTGTAACTCGCGCATACGATCAAATTAGCTTACGAAACCTATTCCGTTGTGTCCGGAACGCGGAAAAACCCCAGGATAGCCTGTCGGGACGTGAGAATTGGAGGTCGTTTGCATTAACGGTTAAATTGAGATATTTTATTAATTAAATAATATTAAATTATATATATATATAAACGTTATTATCTCTAAACCCTAGAAAACAAACGGGCCGCCACTCTTATTATTTAATGGCCGGAGATTATCGACGTTCCTCTTCGATTTGCGATCAATCCATCAGCTTTTGTGAATCAACTTCAACTGGGAAGTTGTAGATCATCTCATCACCTACCCATCCAACGGTGGATCTTGCCTACCGTCGCCGTATGGAGCCAGAAAAGGGTTGTTTGTCGCCGCCGTTCGCACTCGTTTTGTGAGCTGGAGGGACGACCGAGCTCAGGGGTACTCGGGCCGATGGTGGAGGTTGAGGAGCCCTTCGAAATGGTAGGCTCCGATCGCTTTCTCGTGCAGTGTGGTCGTCGCGTTTTTCAACCCTAGTTCTTGAGTGTTGGGTTCGAATGTCTGGAACGTTTCGTGCGTGAGAAGAAGAAGGAGCGGGCCGCATTTTTCCTTTTGGTAATAAAAAAAAATTTGTTTTTAAATTTATTTCAAACTTTGTAAAATCATACCGGGTTCATATGATATCAGATTCAAACAAAACTAGAAGAGATGGAATCGCAGGAACACGCACTACGAAATGGAGCAGATCCGGATTTCATTCCGGGCAAGTAGAAATTTGAGTTAAATCGGACACCGTCCGGTTTAATTTGAAATTCGAACGCTCGCCGAAACTCAAAGTGAGTTTTTCTCACTCACATCTGGATGCTAGGCATTTTAAATAGTTAAAATTTAAATATCTGTGTGGATGGCTGAATATAATTGTTATTATCAGTCTGGATTGATATTTATATTGTGATGTGATAATATCTGTGGATGCAGGGAAAAACAGGTTGGAGGGATCCAACTGGATTCCTCACAATTATAATTGATAATGATGCCTGTTTATATGTTATGATTGATAAATCTGGAATTAAATTGTACTGTGAAATTGTTGTATAAATTCTAATTACAGAATTTAATTATAAATGGATTGAATTGGGTTCTTATGAAATAAAATGAATTATTAAAAAAAAGAATTTCGAAGAATAGAATTTGAAATCTGGTTTGGATGGAAAATGTAAATTGGTCAAATTGGGATTTTTTTTTTAAATATAATGGGAAGTTTATAAACTGGATAAATGGGAAGTATAAATTTCTGGTAATGAATTCTATGGAGATTATAAATTTGTTTAAAATAACGATGGGTTATTTTAATGATGAATAGTGATATCTGGAAAAGTAAAATATGTTAAAATGAAGCTTCCGAATTTAAAGGCACAATTTTAAGTGTTAATAGAATATTTTAAAATACCGTTTTCTTCATTGGGGTTTATTTAAGTAAATTGGAAATCTGGCTTTCATTGAAGAATTCACCAAAATGTTTATTCAAAATGTTTAAACTATATTTTAAAAATGAATTTTCGAATATGGGAAATGTCTGAACTTCGGATGAAGTTATGGATTTGTATGGAATTGGAAATTTATGTTGAAATCATAAATTGACTTGAAATAAATCAGTGGATTTATATGAAAGAGTATTTTGAAATGTTTGAAACGGGAAGCGTTTCCCTGGGAAAACCAAGTAAATGTTTTACAAAAGATTTTATTTTTAACTAAGGTTAAGTTTTAAATCGTTTTAAAAGTATTTTTAAGAAATCGTTATTTTTAAAGAAATAAATTAATAAATTTTAATACCGTAAATAATTTGGGAGCATATTATTAATTATTTTTACAAATGGATTATTTAAAAGTTGGTTTTAGCTTAAGTTGTTAAAATTAGCATTTTTCTTCTTATAACGCTATTTTGAATTTAGTTAAACTAAACCCTTATCTTTAAATCAAAATTTATGTGTTAATAACTAGTTTTCTTTACATATTTTAAATTTATATTTTGAGTAAATAAATAGAAGAAATTTTCATATTTTAAAGTATATTTCAGTATAAAGTATTTTTAACTGTTTTAAATGCAAATTGTTTTATACTTGGTTATTCCCGATGGGAATAAAGGGTAAGAGATTTACCTTGTAAAGGAAGAGTGGAAAATTGTTTTCAAATGAGTTTTGAAAATGTGAAAATATATCTTTGAAAGATATTAGAAGAAAATAAATAATATGGAGATTATTTATTGTGTGATGGATGTGTATGGATGTTTGTGAACATTAATTGATAGTTAAATCACCGACTATCAATATTGGCCAAATGCGCTGATCGTTTCGAAGAGACCGGGATCGAGTTTCCGTATACCGGGATTCTAGGTCTGGAGACTCGAATACCACTTCGATCCGGTTTGTACGTTTCGTGTAACGTGTTCGGAGTCGAAGATGGAGCAGTGAAGTGCAAGGGCTAGTCGCTACTAATCCTGAGGATATTTCCAAAATGGATGTAGTAGGAGTAGTGCCTTCGGTTCCGTTCGGACCCGGGACGGACTTGTATGGACGAATGCTTTCGTGACATCGTCAGGTGGACGATGGGCATTCAAAGTGAAATGTTCTGTAAAGGTAACGCTAAGCCTCAAGCCTCATCAACCGGGAATGACTGAAAATCAGGGGTTATGCAGCAAGGCTTCGTGGGTAGCCCCCACTTGAGAGTAAGGTCATCCCTGTCTAGATGTCCCTTTTATTTCGGCTTAGTGGTGCGGTTGCTGATCACAACCGTGGGGTGATTTTACTTGGAATTATCCAGTAAGGGATGATTCCGGCCTTGTGTTGCAGGGGAGCGGGCGTACTCCTCGGTACTATGATCTAGGCCACGTACTGTGACAGGTGTTACCCCAGTGCCTAGTCATTCGTTGGAAATCCATTTTCCCTACGTGCCTTGTACGGTATTTGTTTGTATACCTAGTATGCTGGAATTTAATCATGTAACAATTTCAGCTATTTTAATAAGTATTTGTGAATAGACACTATTATAATATCAGAGGATTTTTATAAAAAGTGTTTTAGCTATCGTAAGGTAAAAACCCGACATGTTTATTTGTGGCGTGGTCTTACGAGATGCTTTTGTTTTCAAAGGATTTTTGAAACTTTAATAATCAGTTTGGGTGTATTTATGATGCGCTGGTATTCCAGACTGACTCGGGTGTTATTTTATTATAATGCTCGGGTCAGACCGAGTATATTTCAGGATAGGTTGCTATGGAGCTCAGGAGAGGAGTTGGAGTCCGAGACGTATTTCTCGTACTTGTATTATTCCGCTGCTGTGATTGTTGAGATTGTTTGACTGGTTATGATTGGTTGTATTGATATACTCTGATGATGATGTATTGTATATAAACAGATATAGTTTTGATTTGTGTAAAGTTCTGTTCTATATATTATATTTTATTCCGCTGCGATTGTGAGGTTCTGTTGTTGTTTAGTTTCTTCTTCTTCTACCTTCTTTCTTTTCCTACAATCTGTCTTTTCCGGCGTTCGATCGTCGGCATATTATACTGTTGAGTATTTTGTGTCGATTTTCGAGGGTCGTGAAGGGCGGGTCGTCACAGTTGGTATCAGAGCTTAAGTTGGTGACAACCTAGGCTTTGGTGGGTAAATTTACTCATTTTAAATAGAGTCAATAGTACTCTATTATGAGTTGAGTGTAATAATAGCTATGAGAGCGTACTTGTTAGTGGATATAAAATTGTTTTTATACTGTGTTGACTTATCGGTTGAGTGTTTATGAATTCTGGTCGGTACGGGAAGTACAACCGTATCGATAGGGGTTTCTAAACTCTTAAACAAGATAAACCGACATAGTATTGTTTTTAAAGTGGGTAAATGAAATAATTTTACCCAAAATTATATTTTGATATAAAGAAATAAGTTTTCTAAATTATATATATTGGATGTTTGTTTGGTTGTTTCTTTTATAATCCAATAAGAAATTAAAATTTGATCAGAATTTGAAATGATATATAAGCAAATGAGAATTTGTAAAATATTAAAATGGTTTATAACCAAACAGAATTTACTAAATATGGTTTAAGTAAGAAGAAGTATAATTAAAATTCGATTTAAACCAGAATTTTGATTCCGGAAATTTCGGAAAGGGTTTTAAATTGAATTTGATTGAAATTTTGGGAATGTTGAAATGTTTTCCAAAGGTTTTGAAGTCAATGATGGAGTATATTTTGAAAATCTTTTGAATAGAAATTGTTTTGAGGAAATTTTGGAAGTGGAAAGCATTGAACTCACTTCAGTCGCTGGAAAATAATCCTGATGATGCTGGCCACATCATTAGAATTCATTTTCGAGTTTCTAAAGTGATGGATTGCTACCAAAATGGTTGGTTATGACATTGTTTGGACTTGTTTGGGAAACAAGTGATTTTGGAATTTTCAAAGGAAAATTGTTTGGTAAAAGCAGTTTGTTTTGGAATTTGGTATTTGATTTGAATATCAAAAGAGAAATGTGTTGATTTTTATTTCGAATTGGTTTTGAAATAAATCCGGGTAAATTGAATTCTGGAAATTCTATTTTAAAATAAAAATGTGAAAGTTGAAATGATTCAACTATATAACTTATAAAGGAAAGTTGATTTAAAGAAGAATTGAGTATATATGGAATGTAAATTTACTTTGAATAAATGAAGGTGAATGGAATATATCTGGATTTAACTTATGATAAGTTAAATAAAATTAAGGATTTGAAATTGAATTAAATCTAAATGAATTGGAATTAAATGGAAGTTGAGATAACGGTGAAATGTAAATGCTTATGATTGTGCAAATGAATTCATATTCTTAAGTTATTAAGTGTTAAAAATTGACATTGTGATTATAAAAATGTGGATTGGTTTGAAATGAGCAATATAAACTTACAAGTAAATAAGTTGGAGAACTTGAGAATGGAAGATTTAATTTTAACTCAAGTAAAATAGAATTATAATCACAAATAAAAATGGTTAGGTGGAATGGTGAATTCGAACTTAATTTTAAATGGAATGCAAAGTAAGGTGAAACAATTATAAAATATAAAAGAGGTAAGTGAACTGAAGTTAGTAAATAAGTTGAACTTGGATATGGAGAATTAAGATTAAATTGAATTTGGTTTAACTTCGACTAAGATGGAATTAAGCTGAATATTAAAATTTCTGTTGTGTTATGAATAAGAATGAATGTAATTAAATTCTTATTTAAAGTAGTGAAGGAAATGGTTTAAATTCAGGTGGGCTAAATAAAATTTAGATGAACTTGAATTAATTCTGGAAAGGAATTAAATTGAAAATGCATATATAATTTAGTTAACCTTGAATTAAAATGGGATAAGAATTTAGTTTAATGGAAATTTAATTTAGTTGAGGTGATGATGAATGAAGTAAATGTTTACTCAACTAAATCCAAAATGATTGTTTGGAAATAAATCTTGTGTAAGCTAAATTAAATGGAATTTGTATTGCAATAAATAGAATTTTGATAGTTTGGTCAAAATTTAGAAAGTAAGGAAAAAATCCAGTTGTTGAATGAAATTTAAGTTTGGTAATAAATGTTGGAAGTGAGAATGTATAATGGGATTAGATTATAATAGTGATGGTTTGAATTGTAAGTAAATTCAAATGAGAGAAATAATTTAAATGGTCTCTTTGTTGATAAAATAAATCTAAAATGAATTGGATAAATAAACGAAGAGCATTAAACTTTGTAAATGAATTGAAATTGGTTGAATGAGAATCAGATGGAAATAAAATTAAATAGATAATGGTAATATTGTGAAACTACTTAAGCAAATTGAAAGAAACAAATGATTGTGGATGAGCTTTATTAAGAAATTTGAATGGAATTTGTTGGATAATAAAATTAAATTGAAAGTGAAATGATATTCATTAATTATTGTGGTAAATTAAGAATGTATGAGTTGAATATAACCCAGGATCGAATGATATTAATATAAACTTGAATTTGGTTAATGGAAATAAAGATGTAAGGAAAATGTAATTTAACAATTACATTGGAAAGAGAAAATATTTGGTTTGTGAACCTTGTAATGGAATAAAATTTATATGAATCCAAGTTGGAAATAATTTTAAATGGTTATAAGCTTAAGTGGCAATTGTTTTGCTTGAATGACATGGAAATTTGCATGTATTTGCAATTGAGTGTTTAAAAGCAATTGGAATTGAATTGTGAATAGATTGATATGAATGGGAACCCAATTCAAAGAGTTTTGTATATGAATGCAAGTGAATTGGTTAAGAATAGCAAATGAAATTGATTTTGAATCAATAGGAATGAATTGACCTCTTAATGAGTAATGTTTGCATATGAATGGAAATGGATCATAATTGAAATGCAAATGTTTCAAGTTTAAAATGAAATTTGATTGTAAATCAAATTTGGAATGTAAGTAAAATTAAAAGGTAAGAAAGGCATATGTAATCATATTGAAGTGGAAATAAATTGGTTGAGATAAATATGAATTGTATGTAGTGAACTTGAATTTAAAGCATTCAAATGAAATAAAATGAAGTTGGACTTGAATAAGTAATTTGAAAAGTGATTGAAATCTTTGAATTGTTGATAAAATATGGGTGACATTGTTAAACTATGAAATTTGAGTTTGTAAAGTGAGTTAAAATGATGTCAACATTGTGAAATTGGTTTATAAAGATGGTTAGCTTGCATTTATATTGGAAATGCTAATGAAATGTTCTTATCTTTGAAATTTGATGAGTTTGTTGAGTATAGTACAGGTGCGGGAGGCGTTCGAGAGAGTTGGAGCGCGTATATGCGAGATATTAGCCGCTTGTTTTTAAAAATTTGCTAAGAGGTACGCCTACGCAAATATAATTGGGAAAATGATATATATATTGTGATATATTTTGGTTTTCGACCATGTGAGCCGATGTATATATATTTGTGTATCCTGCGATATCGCAGAAGCTCCTCCGTGCAAAGGAGACTCTGCCAAAATTTTCGAAAATTTTGGGAGTTAGAAAATTTTTAGGGTTTTGGGAAAATTTTTAATAACTAGTAAAGTTATTTTGGAAGCGAATGTTAAAATGAAGGCTTTAGAGTAAAGAAAGCAAAGGGTTTTGAAATGGAGCTGAAACTTTTTGGGAAAGTGAATATAAGCTTTTAACTAAGCAAATTTGGAAATAAATGGGTTGGAGAGTATTTTCTACCTTAGCAAATTTCGGGGACGAAATTTTTATAAGGGGGGAGGAATGTAACATCCCGTATTTTTAAGCCATTGAATTTGAACATTTAATTCATTTTAAATGTTTAATATGGGTTTAATATTTATTTTGAACTAAAAAGAATTGGTTTAAACTAAAATAACAAGTGATAATTTCTAATGTGGAAATTTAATCTGAGATTGGATAATAAATAATTAAATATTCGGGATTGGGATAAAAAGGTGGATTTGGGTGTAAATAGTAATAAAATGATATTTAAATGTATTTTTAAGTTCAATTGGTTATAAATAATATTGTTGGATTTTTAGATGAATTTAAAAGTCGATAAGTTATTATTTGGGATTTTATATTAATTTAATAATAGGATTTAATAATAAAATATTGCAATTAATCAGATTTTGGTCCGGAATGAGTCAGAATGATTTTTAATGTGTATATAAATTTTATATGATTTATTGTTAAGTTATTAAAATTTTAAAAGTGAAATTTTAAATCGTTTTCGTAAATTTTGAAAATCGCCTGATTTAATAGACGAGTTAAAATAGCCTTTTGGGGCACAGTCTCGGAATTCGACGAAACCAATTCCATCGGATCCGTAATAATTAGTTATTATCGGATTTCAATTTTCGTAGCGATCGGAGTTGTCGTTTGACCGTGGCAGCTCGAAACGCATAGAAATCGATTTAACCGATTTAATTTTAAATTGATCGTTTAATTCTGTAACTCGCGCATACGGTCAAATTAGCTTACGAAACCTATTCCGTTGTGTCCGGAACGCGGAAAACCCCCAGGATAGCCTGTCGGGACGTGAGAATTGGAGGTCGTTTGCATTAACGGTTAAATTGAGATATTTTATTAATTAAATAATATTAAATTATATATATATATAAACGTTATTATCTCTAAACCCTAGAAAACAAACGGGCCGCCACTCTTATTATTTAATGGCCGGAGATTATCGACGTTCCTCTTCGATTTGCGATCAATCCATCAGCTTTTGTGAATCGACTTCAACTGGGAAGTTGTAGATCATCTCATCACCTACCCATCCAACGGTGGATCTTGCCTACCGTCGCCGTATGGAGCCAGAAAAGGGTTGTTTGTCGCCGCCGTTCACACTCGTTTTGTGAGCTGGAGGGACGACCGAGCTCAGGGGTACTCGGGCCGATGGTGGAGGTTGAGGAGCCCTTCGAAATGGTAGGCTCCGATCGCTTTCTCGTGCAGTGTGGTCGTCGCGTTTTTCAACCCTAGTTCTTGAGTGTTGGGTTCGAATGTCTGGAACGTTTCGTGCGTGAGAAGAAGAAGGAGCGGGCCGCGTTTTTCCTTTTGGTAATAAAAAAAAATTTGTTTTTAAATTTATTTCAAACTTTGTAAAATCATACCGGGTTCATATGATATCAGATTCAAACGAAACTAGAAGCGATGGAATCGCAGGAACACGCACTACGAAATGGAGCAGATCCGGATTTCATTCCGGGCAAGTAGAAATTTGAGTTAAATCGGACACCGTCCGGTTTAATTTGAAATTCGAACGCTCGCCGAAACTCAAAGTGAGTTTTTCTCACTCACATCTGGATGCTAGGCATTTTAAATAGTTAAAATTTAAATATCTGTGTGGATGGCTGAATATAATTGTTATTATCAGTCTGGATTGATATTTATATTGTGATGTGCTAATATCTGTGGATGTAGGGAAAAACAGGTTGGAGGGATCCAACTGGATTCCTCACAATTATAATTGATAATGATGCCTGTTTATATGTTATGATTGATAAATCTGGAATTAAATTGTACTGTGAAATTGTTGTATAAATTATAATTACAGAATTTAATTATAAATGGATTGAATTGGGTTCTTATGAAATAAAATGAATTATTAAAAATAAGATTTTCGAAGAATAGAATTTGAAATCTGGTTTGGATGGAAAATGTAAATTGGTCAAATTGGGATTTTTTTTAAATATAATGGGAAGTTTATAAACTGGATAAATGGGAAGTATAAATTTCTGGTAATGAATTCTATGGAGATTATAAATTTGTTTAAAATAACGATGGGTTATTTTAATGATGAATAGTGATATTTGGAAAAGTAAAATATGTTAAAATGAAGCTTCCGAATTTAAAGGCACAATTTTAAGTGTTAATAGAATATTTTAAAATACCGTTTTCTTCATTGGGGTTTATTTAAGTAAATTGGAAATCTGGCTTGCATTGAAGAATTCACCAAAATGTTTATTCAAAATGTTTAAACTATATTTTAAAAATGAATTTTCGAATATGGGAAATGTCTGAACTTCGGATGAAGTTATGGATTTGTATGGAATTGGAAATTTATGTTGAAATCATAAATTGACTTGAAATAAATCAGTGGATTTATATGAAAGAGTATTTTGAAATGTTTGAAACGGGAAGCGTTTCCCTGGGAAAACCAAGTAAATGTTTTACAAAAGATTTTATTTAACTAAGGTTAAGTTTTAAATCGTTTTAAAAGTATTTTTAAGAAATCGTTATTTTTAAAGAAATAAATTAATAAATTTTAATACCGTAAATAATTTGGGAGCATATTATTAATTATTTTTACAAATGGATTATTTAAAAGTTGGTTTTAGCTTAAGTTGTTAAAATTAGCATTTTTCTTCTTATAACGCTATTTTGAATTTAGTTAAACTAAACCCTTATCTTTAAATCAAAGTTTATGTGTTAATAACTAGTTTTCTTCACATATTTTAAATTTATATTTTGAGTAAATAAATAGAAGAAATTTTCATATTTTAAAGTATATTTCAGTATAAAGTATTTTTAACTGTTTTAAATGCAAATTGTTTTATACTTGGTTATTCCCGATGGGAATAAAGGGTAAGAGATTTACCTTGTAAAGGAAGAGTGGAAAATTGTTTTCAAATGAGTTTTGAAAATGTGAAAATATATCTTTGAAAGATATTAGAAGAAAATAAATAATATGGAGATTATTTATTGTGTGATGGATGTGTATGGATGTTTGTGAACATTAATTGATAGTTAAATCACCGACTATCAATATTGGCCAAATGCGCTGATCGTTTCGAAGAGACCGGGATCGAGTTTCCGTATACCGGGATTCTAGGTCTGGAGACTCGAATACCACTTCGATCCGGTTTGTACGTTTCGTGTAACGTGTTCGGAGTCGAAGATGGAGCAGTGAAGTGCAAGGGCTAGTCGCTACTAATCCTGAGGATATTTCCAAAATGGATGTAGTAGGAGTAGTGCCTTCGGTTCCGTTCGGACCCGGGACGGACTTGTATGGACGAATGCTTTCGTGACATCGTCAGGTGGACAATGGGCATTCAAAGTGAAATGTTCTGTAAAGGTAACGCTAAGCCTCAAGCCTCATCAACCGGGAATGACTGAAAATCAGGGGTTATGCAGCAAGGCTTCGTGGGTAGCCCCCACTTGAGAGTAAGGTCATCCCTGTCTAGATGTCCCTTTTATTTCGGCTTAGTGGTGCGGTTGCTGATCACAACCGTGGGGTGATTTTACTTGTAATTATCCAGTAAGGGATGATTCCGGCCTTGTGTTGCAGGGGAGCGGGCGTACTCCTCGCTACTGTGATCTAGGCCACGTACTGTGACAGGTGGTACCCCAGTGCCTAGTCATTCGTTGGAAATCCATTTTCCCTACGTGCCTTGTACGGTATTTGTTTGTATACCTAGTATGCTGGAATTTAATCATGTAACAATTTTAGCTATTTTAATAAGTATTTGTAAATAGACACTATTATAATATCAGAGGATTTTTATAAAAAGTGTTTTAGCTATCGTAAGGTAAAAACCCGACATGTTTATTTGTGGCGTGGTCTTACGAGATGCTTTTGTTTTCAAAGGATTTTTGAAACTTTAATAATCAGTTTGGGTGTATTTATGATGCGCTGGTATTCCAGACTGACTCGGGTGTTATTTTATTATAATGCTCGGGTCAGACCGAGTATATTTCAGGATAGGTTGCTATGGAGCTCAGGAGAGGAGCTGGAGTCCGAGATGTATTTCTCGTACTTGTATTATTCCGCTGCTGTGATTGTTGAGATTGTTTGACTGGTTATGATTGGTTGTATTGATATACTCTGATGATGATGTATTGTATATAAACAGATATAGTTTTGATTTGTGTAAAGTTCTGTTCTATATATTATATTTTATTCCGCTGCGATTGTGAGGTTCTGTTGTTGTTTAGTTTCTTCTTCTTCTACCTTCTTTCTTTTCCTACAATCTGTCTTTTCCGGCGTTCGATCGTCGGCATATTATACTGTTGAGTATTTTGTGTCGATTTTCGAGGGTCGTGAAGGGCGGGTCGTCACAATGTGCCTAGGACCTAACTCTAAGTTTCTAAGTCTGGTTTAGTTATTTATTTCATTAGTTTAACTGTAATTCATCGAATTAAACATATTCATATAAAACCGTACTTCTATTCACTGTTCATATACAAATCCCTACCAATTCCTATTTGAATCTGAATTTATGTGTTTATTTACATTATTTTATAGTATTATAGTTTATATATCATCACTAAAGGATCATGATTACATTATATAAAGAATATAGCATGAATCACTCAGCGAAACGCCTAATTCTTTCCAGATCGTCACTATCCAACTGACCATATTCTCAACACAAGTCTTGTTTGATTCAGTGGAGTTCTGAGAGAGTTACTAGGTTTTGATCTTAGATTGGTTTAGAAGAAGGAGTAGGAAAAAAGTGTCGGTAGTCTGAATTGAAAAAAATATTCATGTGGTTTTAATTTAAATGGAAGAAGGGAAAACTGTTTGTCCATCTATTTTCAAATTTTAAAGTCAACCCTAGCTTTAATGCTCATTTGACTCAATGCTATTTCAACCATAACTCCTTTATACAAACTCCAAATGGGGCAAAAAATATTGCGTGACTCGAAAAACCAAGATGGCTGCAATGGGATAGATAATCAAATTCCAACGTCTAAAAATGTCCGTTTTGCCCCGACCTTATTTTTAATTAATTCAACAATTTCAATTATTCTAGCATTATTCTCTTATTAGTATTTTATTAAAATATTCATAAATTTTTTGGGGTATTACAAAATTCCATAATGTTATAAAATAGTATTAGAAATTTTTGAAATTTATTGAGAAATTAATTTAATATTTTTTGAAATTATTATAAGCATTTAATTAATTTGATTAATTAGATAAATAAATAATAAAATTTAATTTGATTAATTGATTTAATATTTCACAGGGTAGATTTGGGATTTGCGATCAGGCTATAAAGGAACAATAAAGATGACGTTGAGAAGAATCGTAAGAGCGGTTACTTTGAAAGGTGGAATATCATAGGGAAGACGGTTATTTGCCATTAAGTTCGCTAGACTTGGAGACCTGCATAAGTCCTCAATTTCAAATATTACAGGATTTGACGTGGCTGGTGCTGTTCTGACATGCAAGTCATTTGGATGGCCAACTTTACCAGGGTCTTGGGAACAGATGTTTAAAGTTGTGCATGCGTTACTTTTTTTCTTTATTCATACCTAGGACATGTTGTATTTATGTTCATGTATTATGTTTGTTTGATGTACTTTACTTTGTATATATTTAATGAAAATCAATAAAAATGAACCAATTTTCGAAACGCGCGCACACACATATAGTGATATATGTGTTGTGGCTATAAAAGTTATAGTTGAAAATTTATCTTAAATTGTTTAAGGAAAACTTAATAAAAAATTTAAAACTTATTAAAATATTTACTTAAAATGTTTAATTAGATAAAAAATTATTTGATAAACAAATTGGTAATGAATTAAAATATATACATTAATATATATATATATATATATATAACTATAAAGGTTAAAGTTTAATAATTTAAAACATTTTAATTTTCTTAAAATATTTGAGAATAAACTCAATAATTTAAAAAAAATTAAAGTATTTATTAAAATGTTTAATTAATAATTAAATATATAGTTAATTAGTTAGTGTATATATATAAATATTTGATATATATGTATATATAACTATAGAGGTTATAGTTAAATATTCTTCTTAGATAGTTAAAGATGAATAATGTAAATTTTATGTAATTTTAAAATGGAATGAAATTAAATTAGTAAATTAAATTAAGAATTTAAATTAATTAATAGATTACATGTAAATATTATTTAAGTTAGTTAAATTATAGTAGTTATAAATAAATCGAACTTATATAATTGTGTGTAAATTAAATGTAGGTGGAACTGATATAATCCCAAATAGAATTTTAGAATAAATACATATGTATGGCACATATCTTGTAATTTCAAATGTTTTTGAATCTTGAATCATAAGGGTACTTTACAAGAAATATATTATCCCTTAAATCAATTTCACTTAAAGTATATTAAAGATTATTAATCTTTAGTGTAATTCCCTATATCATTTATATATTGATAGATTGCTAGATATCCACTGGTTGTTGAGCAAACTCAAGGCGGAGCAATTATGTGTAATACTATTAATGTATTGCCTAGATAATTAAGTAACATGGATGTATTTGTTGATCAACTTAAGGTGCATGCGTTATACTTGGGCTATCGAGAAATGATAGGTAAGAGTTAATGATCTCTCTTTATTTGTTGAATAAACTCAAGGCCAAGAGTAGGGCAAAAAATACGGTTAGGAGTTATATATACAATCGATAAAGAGTTATCCATCGCTTGTGGGCCTATGCTTTGTTGAGCAAACTCAAGGTGAAAAGCCCAAGGCGAGAGAGCCCTGACATTCACTGGACAAATACAAAGATTTCTCTGTTTCTCTTAGGAAATGATTAATATAAAATTATAGTGGTTGCTTTATTAGAAAAATTAAATGATAACATTTAACCTTTTTAATATTGTAAGAACTCGTGTTATACAAAATTAAAATTATCTACTTCAATAAACTTGTTCAACAAATCCAACTAATGAAAATTTCTAACTGAAATATGAATTAATTGACAAAGAAGTATAAAATACACTTACTGATAAACCTTTTGGAATGTTATTGCTTCAAGACCTATGCAAGAGTCATTATACGACTACCAAATACATTTGCACCTTGGTCGCTTAAGTTTTTACTTGGCCGAGACCGTGTGTTGTTGTAATGACCTGCAAATTAATCAGTTTGATAAATTATATTTATTTTTAAATATTCAAATATAAGCTTTTTAAAACATAGATTATGATGTTTTGAACAATAATGAAAGTAATCTTATTTTGAATAAGTATTTACAAAAATATAAAGTTTGAAGGAATATTGGCAAAATGGTCGAAAATCGTTTTATTAATAAACATCTCTATAATTATCAGAAGTCATGCACGGAGCTGGATACATACACTTATCTATCCATTTAAACAAGAATATGAAATAAAATTATTTATTTTATTTTTGGGAAATAAAATGCATTTATGACATCGTCAATAATGGCATCATATTTAATAACTGATTTATGAATTTAAATTGAGATTTAATGATTAATATAATTATTCAAATAACTGTTTTAAAATGATCATAACTCATTAATTAGTTATATAGTGATATTTAAATCATTTATATTAGTTTTGTAAAGGTATATACTTGATTTGAAAATATAAGAAAATTTGTATCGCTTTATCGACATAATAACACTTTTTGTAAACAATTGTTTAATATTGATTTATATGGTTTTATAATTCAAATGGGATCTTTTTAATTAGTTAAAAATGATAAGAAATTAGTTTTCATATTATGTTTATATTTATATGTAATTTAATTTATAAGTGAAAATATGATCGAGAATCGGAAACAGAATTCGTAACGGTTTAACATAGAGAAGTTATGCAACATTGTTTATATAAGTTATACACACATATAACATGCACATACATACAATTACACATACATATACATAACAAATAACATATATAAATATATATACATATTTACCATTTACATTTAGTTTTACATATAGTAAAAGTTATAAATATATAAGATATTTTCACACTTAAAAATCAAACTTCACTTTACTCTTGCACACATCAACTCACACACATGGAGGCACAAGGGGGGAGGCTTTGCCGTGCATTAGTGATGGGAAGGGGAGGGTGTGGGCAAGGGCATTTTTGTCCATGCACATTTAGATATTTATTTTCAAAAAAATTTCTATAAATACTCATCCACTTTTCACATTTTAAATGCCATTCTTCATCTTCTTCCTCCTCACTTTCAAGCTTTTTAATGACTTCTTGTCTTAGGAAAATTATGAAGAAAAATAGTGGAAAACGAAATTAAATTAAAATAGTATATATATATTGTCATTCCACCTCAAAACCAAAGCAAATCACTCCATATCTCCACTCAAAGCTCATGGCCACACCTATATCCATACTTGGCCAAGCTCACCTTCACTTGCAAGCACATGCTGAGCCTATCTAAAGGTCCCATGCTCGATTCCATAGACTTTGATTTGATCATAGCGGAGCTATAGTTCGTTTAAATAAGTTTAATATCCAATGAAGGTGAGCAACTCAATTTATATTATGATATTTTGGATGATATATATGTTTGGCTAAGCTTGGTTATGATGATTGTGAATCATGTTTGGAAATGATAAAATGTTTGTTTGGATGTGTAAACAATTTACGTTTAATACATGTCGAATATCACAAAGGAAATCACTTTCCTGTAATTAATGAAATGGTGTATATGAAATTGTTAAACCTCTATTAAATGGTTTAAAATGATATAGAAATGTTTTATAAAAATTTAAAGGTTTTTCAACAAAGTTTGGAAAAGAATAGGAAAATGGAGTTAAAATAGGCGCATCACGTAACGGCAGTTCGCGATTTCGCGCCATAAAAGTTTAAATCCATTTGTACGATGGAATCAAAGTTGGAATTCTTTGGAATAAGAATTTTCCAAACTCTTATAATCATAATTTTCAAACAAAAAAAAGATCGAGATTTCGTTTAGTATATTTTGAAATGTGAGCAAATCAAGTTTTTAAAATAATCGCGTTTTGGCAGTTCGAAAACCAAAGCGATAAATTCCTTAAAATGGATAATTTTAGTTCTCTAAAAATATGGAATAAATTCTATAAATATATTAAAATGTTTTAAAAGATAATTGAGTTATAAAAATGGATTTCTAAATGATAGAAAAGTTGTTTTGATCAAATAAGCCTTAAAAGCACTATTCGCAGCACTTTTTGCAGCGATTTTTAATAACTTTTGAAATATAGATTTAAACTCAATTATTATTTCCTAAATCTTTTATAAATGTTTTCAAATAAATAATTAAGTATTTTAAAGATGATTTGGAAGTTTTAAAATTACATTTAAAAGAGTTTAAATAAATGGTTAAAAGAAAAGGCTGTTTTAGATAAATAATTTAATCTTGGCTCTAAAAGCCGACGAGTTGATTGAATTTTTCTATTTGTAAGATTCGGATATGGGGTGCTTAAAATAAGGAGATGTTTAAGAGCAACCATGCGCTGGCTCACTTGGCCTCTTTCTTGGACGAGGAATAAATAAGGTCGAAATGTCAGAAACGAGGCAAGTATAAAAGATTCAAATTTACAAATTTCATACAACTTGGATTATGTAGAAATGATCTTCTTATACTTGGTATTAAATTCCAAGGAGGCAACCTGTACTATCCATGTGAATTTAAAAGGTGATTCCATAGTTATTTGATGGATAGTAAAGGTTGAATACGGAAATTGATATTTAGTAGAATTAGTATAATTTCTATTGATCCTTTTTTACTCAATAAGGTTTTGCAATGTGATTTATGAGAGATGATTTTGATTTGGTATTTCCAATGTTAAAGAGAGGTTTAATGATTCCGTATATACTGGAAAAGAATATGATTTAATGATTTATATCTTTAAAAGAGATATTTTATTTGATAAAAGATATTGATCAATGAAATGATAATCACCCTCAAACTTAATATCTTTTATCGATGATTGGTTCGACGGAACCGGGATCATATTTGGGTAATTCCTATCCGTAAACCACTTTGAACCAGTATACGTGTTTGAAGTGAAGATAGAATGATAATAAATTAGAAGATGGAATGTAGGGCAGGTTGTCACCGACCCTTGGAGGAAATTTCCCGTATCATATATATGTGGCAGTAGTATCTTGATTTGATCTTCGATGCAAGGCTGCTCACTACTAATCCTAGGGGTGATTCTCGATAGGGTGTAGTAGGAGAGTTCCTTCGGTTTTTCCTATTCCTAGACAACTTGTATGGACGAATGTCTGACATTGCATTTCTAAAATGCACGTACATTGAGTTTTACAAACGTACATCTGTTTGGTGGTGTAAGAGGTAACTCTCCTATACTTAACACTCTTCTCTGAGACATACGACCTCAGAGGTTGTAAATATGTGGAAATCAATAGTGTGTGATGGAATTGGCAATGTCGCATTCAAGGGAAATGTGCGCTATGAGAAAGGTAATTATTACCTCGAGCCTCATCAACCGGGAATGACAAAAAAAGGTAGATGGGGCATGGCTATGTGGGTCGCACCCATTAAGATATGGTCATCACCTTTATAGATTACAGTCTACATATCGAGTATGTTAAGTATGCTATGAGAGTTCTCGGATAGGTCAGGAACGACCAGGGTGATGTCATATTTGGTACCATCTACGGTAAAAGTAGGCCGGTTCTGTGTTGGTAGAGGACCATATGTTGGTGCCTCAGTGCATTTTTCTTAAGATGCACTGTTGGATGGTAGTCCCTTACCTTGTCATTGTATGGGTTGTAAACCTATTATGCTGTCAAATTTAACAAATGTAACAATTCCAGCTATGATTAATATGTTATTTGAATGGATTTTCAAAGAATGTCATTAAAAATAATATGCCTGATTTTCTGTAGCAAATGTTTTGGTTATCATAAGGTAAATACCCGTTCCGTGTTTATGTACGGCATGGTCTTATGAGATACCCTTTGTTTCCCAATACCCATATTTTTGAGTTTCTCATGTCCGTCCCAAGACTGACCCGGAGTTTATTTTCTTTTTCCTTAAACTCTGGGTGCCTTATTTTTCTGAGCAACCAAGTAGTCAGGTTTAACTTGGAGCATTGTGATGGAACTTGAAGTCTGGAGCTGAAGATGTTCCTATAGATAGTTCTCCATTTCCATTTCCCCTTCATTAGTTTGCTGATTGTATTCATCATTTATAAGGATAAAGATTTATAACTATCGAGGTTGATTTATAAGATAGAATCTGATAAATATATTTAAAATTTGCGCTGTAAAGACCATATATATTTCATTCATGTAGGATTCTATTCTCTTTATTTTCTTTTTTCCCTTTACTATCCATCCTTCCGGCACTTGGTTTTGCGACACGTGAATATCGAGGATGTATTAGTGTCGATTTCTGAGGGTCGAATGGGCAGGCCATCATAGTTGTCTTCTATGAATTTTAAACTCTAAAGTAATATAAGAATATGGATATTTGGTTCATACTTTAACACATATAAATGTTATACGTTGAATAGCCATAATATATGAAATCCTGATGAAATTGCTTCATTGAAATAAGCAAGTAAACGTAGTGTAAATCATGTTCAACGTGATTGAATGCAATGAGTATCTTATTGTGTTGAAAACAACACTAGACAAAGGACTAAAGATTGACTTAGGAATTCAATCACTAAAATGTCTGTTTCGATGGGTTAATTAAGTGCAACTTATTTAATATCCTTAAAAGGTTAAGGATGTCTGAATTCTCTTTTGTAAAGAATTTAGTGTAGTCTTATAGTAAGAATTTCCTTTCGAATGGTTCAACCCTTTGGAAATGAAAGTGAATGTCTGACAATGGATGTAACATAGGCATAATTATGATGAAGAGAGTGAATTATCGTCTCTACTTCATTAAAAAACATCGAAACTGAGAGTTATATAAAATACTAGATAATATGGAATGATAAATGCAATTTATATTCCAAATGTGATTTTATTGTAGGAAATTGTTTTCTATAAGAGGTTTTTATTGAGTTTATGACTTTTATATGAAACTCTCAATTGTAAAATGATTACAGTAGATGAAATAAATAGCTCATGGTAAGTGATTGAATAGAGCATTATGTTATTTCATGTGTTATTAATTATCATTATAATGGCAGAAATAGTAGGACTGTACCATTTGATGCTTACTACTGGATGCATCAAGTTAAGAAAGATTTTATTCTTATACACACCAAGTATTGTTTATGAAATAATGATTGTTATTTGGAATTGGCTAAAAATTGGTATAGTTTTATTTTAGCATGACCACAATGAATATTCCCTATAATATAAATCTATAATAGTGGTATTTGTTTTCATAATAAAAGTGATGCATTGGCTATAGAAAATACAGAAGTATCTAAAAGTTTTACAATTATTTTCAAATTATAGACTGCGTCATATTTTGAGAAATAATTTTTTGATCATATGGTTATGAATCATACGATATTGGTGAATTGTACCTTTAATGATCAACGACAAAGCACCCATTCAGTGTGAGTAACAAAAGAGTTAATGAAACTTTTAGATTAATGAATGTATGTAGATATATACGGTCTAAGGTCTAATGATACCAAAATGGATCTGCCTACTTCGTTGGATTCACAGATGAATTATCACAAACATGAACATGTGTACTTGATACACATGTAGTACATCTTTGATAAGTTCATGGAATTTAAAATGGAAGTAGGAAACATAACATGCAAAGCAAAATAAAATAATTTGATTTTATTGAATAAGAAAATGTATTGGAAAAGAGTTCCTAATGTACCTAAATCGAATAAGTTTCAATCTCAAAGTCACTTATCCTTATGATACATAACGATGTAATGATAAGGAGTGATCAAACTTTGTTGGATCAAGTACGATGATGATGAGTGATATTGAGTTAACTTGGATATGTACTTAGCAGTAATTACAAATGTTAAATTTAATTTCATTTAAAGCACATTAGGTATGAGTTGATAAGAAATTCTATATATCCTAGGTCAAGGAGTTAACAAGTTGAGGTAGTTGAGAGGTTACATGTAAAATTCGATCATAAAGGATCGTGTGTTGATTGCCCCAAAGGAGTATGCGAATGACTAACAATGGTTAACTAATTTATGTTATGAACATAAGTTTCATGAACTCAAAATTGAATCACTTTTATGTATGACTTGGATATAATCCAAAGACTTTAACATAGACACCAACTGCATAAATGAAATAACATTTATCAAGCCTAGAATGGACAGAACTCATTAGAATGTCTAATAAGAATTTTTGCACAATTAAAAGAAACTATGAGTTTCATCGATCACGAGTGTGTCTTCGAAAGGAAGATCGATGTAGTTGGAATATAGTAAGAAACATCAATGAGAATAAACTTATTAATTTTATTTGTTAAAGTTAGCATAATAGATCGTTAGTCAACATCTTTGTTGAAATAGAAATTCTGAATAATGATTAAGAATAGACTATTTGCACATGATACCATAATGTCACAATGTCAATAGGAGTAATAACTTAGTTTATTACTATTGGATAAGATCTAAGAATTGGTATGACGTATACTTCAACAAGCGTTGAAATTGAGAAAATATTTTGATAGAGAAATCAAATAGTTTGATTTTCAATCAAAGTGCAGAGGAAACGTATGTCTGTAAGAAAGAATATTAGGAGGTACTAAATATTTTTTAAACTATATAAAACAATATATTAATGATTGTTAATGATATACCCATGCTAAAATAAGCTTTACTTTAGTTGTGTAATGACCTGCAAATTTTATACTTCTAATATTAAAGTAATTAAAAATGAATTTTCAATAGAAATGAGAATTGGATGTCATATTTATAACAGTTGCGAAGATATTTCCAACCTAATCCGTTTGATATATAATTTTGAAATATTTGGAGTTATAGTTTAGAAGATATTGACTTTATGAGTCTAAAATATTTGCACCTATGACTAATAATGTCAATATTCAAATATTGAAAATAGTGGGTCATCACACTTGATATCAGAGCTTAGGTTTATTAATTTCCTGAGCATTGGGTAGGTTTGACCATTATGTTATAACGAGTTACACCTTAGGTTGGGTTAAAATATAGAATGAGAGAGAATTTTGATTGATAATCGTATGCTTTGTATTTAGTTAACCACCGTGACTTACCCTAAAATGATGTTTGTTTATGATGATGGAAGATAAATAAAGTAAGTGTAGGGGTAGTATGTACACATAGAAGAGGGTTTAAGTAGTTATAACCCAAGTGATATGCATCCTATATTAAATTATAATTGAAACCTGGCCTTAATAAGATTGAATTACTTTTTATTTTTAAAGTGAATAATAATTTTTTTGAAAATTTATAAAATATACACTTTATATTTAAAGATATTTTATTAAAAGGGGAAAAGGTTTATTTTTGGACATGAAATGATTTGTTGAAATTTTTGATGAGAATAAAGTATTTAATTTGAAATAAAATATTTTTATGAAGATATTTTCGAAAAGGAAATGTGAACTTCACATAGTAAAAATATTTTGTTTGAAAGTATTTATCGTAAAGTGTTTTAATTAAATATGGGAAGTTTATTTCAGTCTTTAAAGAAACATTTCTGTGAGAAACTCTAGATTTTTCAAAACTTCCTTTAGAGTGCATTTCTATAATAGTATTATGATTTAGAAATGTTTTGTTAGATATGGAAAAAAATTTAAAAGAGAAATTTTGTTATTAAATATTTTATTTGAAAGTATTCTTATAAAATGATGTTCAGCTTAAAATATTTATTTAGGCAAGAATATTTTAATAGGAACATTTTAGTTAAATTTCTTTTTAATTTGGGAACATCTTTTGACGAGGGTAATTTTTAACCTCATTATGACCTAGAATTCTTTGACGAGGTTCGGTTGATAGTAACTTGTGGGAATATTAAAATGAACACCTTGTGAATTAAGTTTCATGATTTGACTATAAGGCATTCAGTGATAATGTGGGTTAAATTTTAATTTCAGTAAAAGTTGTTTATTATAATCTAAACATACATTTGTGAAATGATTTAGATAAGGAAGTAACTTTAATAAGTATGGTTTATAAAATATATTTTATAAATAAAAAATAATTTAAACTGAGAATTTGAGAACTTAAATCCTGATGTTTTTGGAAATTGTTTTTCAAAGCTTGTGAAGAGAAATAATACAAGTATTATTTGAAAGTACTTATAAATAGAAATGTTTTCAAAAGGGTTTAAAAGAGATAGAAAGTACTAAACTCACTTCTGTTGATGAAAAATAACTCTGGTGATAATTGCAACATCATCGGCGTTTATTTTTGAGTATAAAACTGGGAATGCTACCATAGTAGTTTTTCTTCATAGTTATTTTGGTAAAACAAATTGATTGAAATCCCGAAAGTATGATTTAATATACAAAATGTTATAAGTACATATTATTTCAAAATGATTGAAATAAAACCCGGTGTTTAGTTTCTAAGATTTCTGTTAAGATATTTTATGTACGCATGTATCATATGCATTAGGATAGTTTGGTTGTGCATCTTGTTTAATACGCCGATTATTAGTTTTTCAATTATTGGAATAAGATGGAATTTTTGGTGATTTTGGACAGTCGAAAACTTTCGGAAAAAAGATATATAAATTAAAGCTAAATTTTTTTGTGAAAATATAAAAAATTGAGTTTCTGTAACTCTTATATTGAAAGATACTAGAATTTAAACAGGTTTTAAATTTGTTGAACAAACTTGTGAAGCAAAACGGATATGATATTTTGGTATATACTCTTAAGATGTAGTAGAGTATTATACGAATATGAACTTAAGTTATATAATATTTAATAACTTGAAGTAAAGTTTTATGAAATGATTCATAAATTATTTTAATATTAAATGAAGAATAATATATGGGAAATGAATCTGATTAAAATGAAAAGTAATTGGTGTAGTTAAGAAATCGATTGGAATAAAGTACGTAAGTTGTACGTAGATCATTTTATTCGCACGACATTTCTTGATTTAGGATTCAAGTACATTATTTTGAGGTGATTCACATTGATCCAAGTTAGGATTTTTTCACTCGATTCTTGATGGTGAACATTTGATACAAATTCTTGATATGATCCTGATATTTTCTATCATAGTATATGGCTATGTAAGGAGAACAGAGGTTTCTAGTCAAGGAACCTGATCGAAGTCCACACTAGAGAGGTCGAGTGAGATATACTAGTTTGAAATTAAAATTTATATAATCGAGCTAGTGACCAGATTTGGCATTGCGTACATATGATATATATACATCGTACGGGCTTTAATAATATTTATATGCTATGTGTGTTAGCTTGTGGAGAGTTTGGGGGATGGCTCTTTAATTTTTTTTGAGGTAGTTGTAATGATCGACTAAGTAATATCTGAGGCTGTTGATCGTAAGGTAGGCTGAGTAGGTTATTTATCATCCTTATGAGATGAGAAGTCTTTGAACCTTGGCAAACCATGAGCTTTGGTTGTTAGGGATTGCAATATTGTGTAGTATTATCATGTGATTATTTCTTTGGTTGCCAATGATTGCAATACCGTTAGGTATTGGTGTGTGATTGTTGTTTTGTTGCTCGTGTTAATATTTTGAGGATGAAATATTCTAAAGGGCGGAGAATGTAACGACCCGGAATTTTAAACGCTATATATATTTAAATATTAGAATTATTTAAATATTTAAATCTTGGATTCAATGTGAATAAAAATGATTCTGAAAGCTTATTAAACTCTTTTTAAATAATGAATGAAAATAGTAAACTTTTTATTTATAATTAAAGTGATTAAACCTTTTTTGATAATAACTCTTTTTAATCAATGTGAGAAATTATCATTCTGATGCACTGTCTCGGATTTTGACGAAACTAGTGTCATTGAATACAGAATAAAAAATTGTTGTGCACCAACGAGTTTCGTGATGACCTGATGCACTATGTAGTCGTGCGAACTCGAAATGTGTAGCGATTAATTTCAAGAACTAAATTATTATATATATATATATATATATATATACACATTTATGTATATACCCCCTACACTTAACTTCTCGCTCACACTTCTCCTCTTTCTTTCTTTTTTCATTTTCTTATAATTAAAGTAATGTTGCTGCCTTTTTCATTGAATTCTTCCCGAAGCTACAGACTACGAAATTCATCGATTTTGGGTCCTTTGGGTTCATATGGGCTGGGGGTTCAAATTCGTGTGTTCGATGTTAGGTGTAGTCGAAGTTGGTCGAACTTGACTTATTCATATCATAGCTATAGTACTTATCGAAGTTAAAGGATTTTTGGACATGGTTGGTGTTCATGCAGGGGCTTTTCTTACGGGATATTTGAGCTTCATATTTTTAGACAGGAGCGGAGAAGTCGCAAAGAGAATTTTGTTGGAATTGACGGCACGTGATTTCGTCGAGGAGAGAAGGAGAAATTGATGATGGAAGGATTGGCAAGAATTGTATCGGCATGCACGAGTAGCAAGTTGTAATTGGTAAAGAAGGGGGAAAGAGGTAATTTGTTAATTTGTTAGTTAATCAAGTTAATTAATTATTTAATTAATCTCAAATCTTTTGAAATCAATAACTTTTGCGTATGAGGTCCAAACGAGAATCATCTTCGCCGTTGCATTCGTAATGGGATTTTCGACGACTGGGTTGACTTGAGCATGGGTGAGTTTACTCACCAGTTGATTTGTATATTGTGATATAATGTTTATTGTGCAAAATATAAATTTAAATATATAACAATGCCGGTTATTACTTTTGGTCCCCTCCTTGCTTTTGAAAGCAAGTGACAACATTATATGTAGTATAATATCTCTTATAACCCTCTATAACATGTACCTTGGCCCAGACTTATTTACATGGTTGATAATGTTGCTGTTTGATAAAGTTGGAAATTGTGTTGAATAGTTGAAGTAAAATTGTCGCTATAAATGTACTTTGAAATCTCTTGTATTTGACGTATATTAAATTGGTTCAAATGTGAATATATTGTAAAAATAATATATATTTGGTTGTTCTTTACACCTATTCAGGTGTGTTTAACCTAAAGGAATTGGTTTGGAAATTTATAGAGATTGTGAAACGATGTTGCATAAGTTTGTATAGCAAAAAGGTCGCTATAGATGCACTTTGAAAATTCTATTTTAATAAAGTATAAAAAGGTTGGATTCTTTAGATATTTTTCTAGAACCTTTTAAATGAGTTTCTAAATGGTATTAAAGTATTTTGAAAGGAAGTTCGAAGTTTGAATATGAGTTTATAATCATTTATGAATGGTATAAGTAATGGTTTTAAATTATAAAACTTGTTTTATGGGCTTTAAATAAATAATATAATAGATATTTTAAGTAATATTTTGAGTAAGTGATTTAAACCATATTATAAGTATTTTAAAGAGGAATTTTGGATTATAACACTTATGTTATCATGAATGGTTGTGTAAAAATAATTAAAAAGGTATATCACCTTGTTTAAAAAGTGAAGATGCACTCAGATCTTTAAATGGATGTGTTTCAAAGTTAATGAGAAGTATAAAAGTGATTTTAGGTTTATAGTAATGATGTTTAAGCAACAATTGTTTTTAATCCATTTAATTATACCTTTGAAAAGTAAAATACTCTTTAAAAGAGAGTTTAAAAATAATGATTAAGTGAAGTGTTTTGGGTTTGTTTTAACAATGTTTTAGTAACATTTGTTTTTAAACCCTTGAATAATATTTTAAAGTCGTAAAATATTGTTAAATGATTTTAGGAAATACTTAGATCTTGAATAATGGAATCTTAAAGATAGTGTAAGTTTTAAAGTATAAAAGAGAGAAGAGGTTTATAGTAATGTGTAAGAAACATCCATTTTTAACCACTTTTATTATATTTTAAAGTAAGTAAATCTTGTTAATGATTTGTGAATATACTTATACCGATGAGATAAGTATATGAAACTTTTTGAAGTATTGAAAAGAGTTCGAATGAATAGAGAATTGTATAATAATTTTATATACACTTGTAAAGATATTTGAAATATAAATATACAAGTAGAAAAAGGGAAGTTTTAATTAATAAAGGAAGGTTGATTAAAAAGGGGATTAGACGTCGTTTATAGAACTTGATCATGCTTGTGTGTGTCAGTCATGCTTTATGTGTTACTTGCTTATGTAAAGTATAGGGGACTTAGTTTCCCTCATGTGGTCATTCTCATTATTGTTGAAATTGATCAAATATAACTTTGGAAATATCTACAAAAAGCACGGGAATTATACGATGCAGTTGTCTTTGGTGATGCTATATTGTAAGTATAAACTCATTTTGCTCTTTAAGGACAAATGATAAGCAAATCCCATCCCGTCTAGTTAGGAGGTGATCTCTGCTCTTATGTATTGTTTGTTTATTTTCAAAAGAACCGAAGTTGAGTTAACCAAAAATCAATCGATTGGTTTTTAGAGCGTCCTGTAAGTAGGGGAGTATACTTATATGAGATGACTCAAAACCATAACCACTCCAAAACCATATATGTGTTCTATGCTTTGGAAGAGGTTCATCATTGGTTCGAGATGCTAAAATCTATGTGGCAATTCAAGATCTTTTTGAGATGCTCGAACATAAGTAGTTGTTCGTAATCTATTCAGGATGTGAGAATCCATATGTGACTCCGAGATCTGTTGAAATATGGTAATCCATGTGCGATTCCGAGATCTGTTATGATATGGAAATCCATGTGTGGTTCCGAGATCTGTTCGAGTGGTGACTCGTGTGCTGGAATATCGGACATTGTCTTACCAGCGGATATGACTAAAACCAGAGATATGATGCATGCATCAGGGGTTTGACTAACCGAAGGTGTAGATGGTTCTACCCTAAAGATACCTATAGTTATGCATGCATGAGTGGTGCACTCGGCCTCATGTTGTGGCGAACTATGTATTTCATATGTACATCAGATAGGGATGTACGATACTTCGGGAGGATATCTCTGATCCTTATGCAGGAGGACGTTTTCGAAGTACCGAGGGCACCTCCGTGGAATCCTACAGAATTAGCGAATGCGCTTTAGCGGTTTTGATTGTATACCCATTATGGTTGTGGTGTACACTCACCTGCGCTATAGCTACTTGATTATTTATATTTCATACCTTGGATATTATTATAATATCACTGGATTTTCTAATAGAAATGGTTTAGTAATCGTAAGGTAAAAACTCATTCGTGTTTATTTGCGGCGTGGTAATACGAGATACCTTTATTTTTGAAAGGGTTCTACAAATATAAAAATCCATATGATTTGAATGCTCACGCTGGTTTACCAGACTAATCCAGGTGTTATTTCCTCATAATGCTCGGGTTAGCCCTTAATATATTTCCAAATTTAGCTGGACGCTTTGGAGCTTTAGGAAACGAGCCGGATGCCTCCAAGACCTATTCATGTATTTATTTTCCGCTGCATTATTTATTTTATATCTATCAGCATTTGTGAGAACAGGCTGTTATAACTGACTAAGCCGATAATAGGTTGGTTAACCCTGATTTTTGTATGTATATTAAAAAAATTCTTTTTGTAAAGATCTTCTAAGATATTATATATCATCATTCCACATGTGAGATTCTGATATTGCATTCTTTATTCTGACTCTATTTCCTTTTATTTTATTTTACCCTAACAATCTATCTTACCACCACTTGGGTACTCTACCGTGGATTTATTAGTGTCGTCGTTAGGGGGTCGAAACGTCGTTCGTTGCACTTTGAAACTTTGACCGGGACGAACCATTCCACTTTAGTATATTCCCTTCACCAATACACAAACATATAATCCCATGGGTCCTATAGCTAGATATGTCCAGCATCAGTATAATGTATATACAACTGCTGGTAGCCCCTTATGGTGTGCAAACTTCTATTCTGTAACATTGTTGACCTCACATTCCAACCCATATTAACGACTATCAATTACTCTAAGTTATTAACAAGATTCAATAATACAAACCCTCTATAAATACATACTTGAGGCTATATGTATTTCATTACTATGCCTCCTATGTCCAGCTGTTAATATTCGGTCACTTTTACACAACTTCTTGTTTCATTAACTTTGTTTAATGTCATTTACCGCTTACTTCTAATTTTAATAGATTAAATATCTTTTATTGCTTAACTTCCACTCAAAATTAACAACTCACAAAATATATAAGCATTGGTTTTTAAATCTATTACATGTGTGTGTCCATATATATATATATATATATAGTGTGTGTGTGTGTGTGTGTATATATAAACCTACAACTCCAAAATTACATTCAAGCATACAACGAACAGATTTAAAATGGTATAAATGCAATATTATATAAAAAAATATCCCGCTCACGGTTAAGTTTTCAAATCTCCAGATTTAAATCCATTCTTCTAATTTGACTCCCTTTCCTCCAACCAAAATATGTATTAAAGCATATACATATTTATTAGAGTTATAGATCTGGGAAGAGATTTGAACTAAAGTAGTTGTAAACTTTTAGATTTAGAATTTACCTCTCCTTCGCAGAATCAATTCATCCCTTATTCTTCTTTTCTTTTATTTTCCACTATTCTCCACATATATGTATATATAATATAATATTTTATAATTTCTACACGTCCTAGAATTTGTGGAGAAAAGAAAATAGATGAGCTACTCCTTGATTCAGAAAATATGAGAAGAAAAGTGGGGGTTAGGCCTGTATTTATAGGCGGACAAATCAATTTCATCCATTAGATTTTAATTTATAAAATCTAGAGGCATAAGGTTTCGCCTACCACTGGTTGATCGCTCTACTGCCACCGGTCACCTTTATTTGTTAATTTATTATTTTCTGTTTATCTCGTTCCATTTCTTTCCTTATGCGACCGATTTTGTTCCATCTAATATTAACGTTAACGTTAATTTAACGTTACTTAGAGGTTAAGTATTAGTTTATCATTATTTTATTATCATTTATTCCCATATGCTTATATTTAATCCAATTTAATCCATATAAATATTTTATTAACATTTAACATTTAATTTAACGCCAAGATAATAAACTAATGATATTTATTTCCTTCTGAACTTAATTTGTTTACTTACACGCTTTCGTAATTAGATTTAGTTTGATTGAGTGCCTTTAATTAACATTTATATTTAATGTCCATTTTAGTGCTACGTTATTAACATTTACTTGCTTAACTAGTTTTGAATTATTTTTGATCCGAAAACTTCAAACGTTAATAACTTTTCCATGTGAACTTCGATCGTAAAACTTTATATCTTAAAGTTGATCATAAAATCATTACAAATACAATGTGGTGCAAGTGTCATAGCCAAATTCCGACGTTTGTGAAAAATTCATTTTTGGCTTTAATAATTTTTAATTAATTTCTTTTTAATTAATTACGTTCAATTTACGGGGTCTTGCATTAACACACACGTGTAATTGATTGATATGAGGGTGATTATACTGTATTATTTTGAGTATGTATGTTTATTTCAATAGGCCATGCTAGTTATTGACTTGTGAGTATTCATTTAATTATATGATCGAAGAAGTCCATGTAGTATTATAGTCTGTAGAAAACTAATTTCATTGTTGTCGATGAATTGTATTGTATCATGACTAATGGTGTTATGTGGTCTTTATACACTATTTTATGTCAAATTTTGACTGATACGTTTTCCCATATTTTGCGATTAATCCATGATAAAATTTTATTAATTTGGTTGAAAGTTGTATTTAGGGAATTGCGAGAGCGCAATTCTTTTAAGGAGGAAGAATGTAATGACCTGTAAATTTTATGCTTTATTATTAAAGTAATTAAAATTGAATTTTCAATAGAGATGAGAATTGGGTATTGTATTTATAACCGTTGCGAAGGAATTTCTGAGCTAGTCAATTTTATACATAATTTTGATATATTTGAAGTTATGGCTTAGAAGATATTGACTTTGAGTCTAAAAGATTTTCACTATGACTAATAATTTCAATGTTCAAATTTTGAAAACAAAAGGATGTTTAGTACAGTTGGTTAAGAGAGTAGACTTTATTTAAAGAGGTCATAGGTTTAATCTTTGCTAACAACACATTTATTTTTGAACTTTTAGGAAACCAACAAAAAGATACATAACCATGGAGCAAGATGTTTGCATATGTGAGAGGCATATAGAAAAAAAAGTATAGTTAAAATGTAATCAAAATATATACATATATACATGTACATATTTTTTTTTGAAAATGGGTTCCTTTTATTGCTTTAACTTAACATAATTACAAAATACAATACACCGTAGTAGCCCAAGCAATAATAAGGCTACAAATCTACGTAAGCCCTAACTAAACACAACCCGCATTACAAAATCCACCCAAACAAGCCCTAATAACATATACAAGTTTACAATCTACCAACTGCATCAAATATGAAAGAGCATTAGGATCAAACACGTTTTAGTCCAGTGTCTGCTCAAAACTCCATAGCCAAGCCAAGTAAGACAAGTGATAAAATCATTATGTCCAGTGTCTTGTAGCAAATTCCCATCCAGATATGCACCATGTGCTACCATATGACTGCAACTTCATCTCCTATGTAATTTCTCACGTTATCGTCTTATCCCATATAACTGCAACCTCAAATCATTTACCTATTCTGCAATTCCTGATCTTCACGGTTTCAAGCATACACAATTCATGTACCTCAACAACTCGTTCAAAATTGAAAAAAATCTGAAAGAACCCTTAATCTCTGTTGTGATGATCAGAACATCAGATCGACTCGATGGTAAAAGACTTACACAGCTCCGTATATGGTTTAGTTGGCCTTGGATCTTGCCAGATCTAAAGAGCCATGAATCTGTAGCCTAGGATTCCCATATTCGAACTGATACTCAACCAACAAAGTTTGACTAAGTTTCTCATATTTAACTATGTTGAACCAAATTCTCTAGTTTTTTGCGCAGAGATATCAATGAGTGGAAGATCCTATGAGATACATAACAACATGGAAAATACGATCAGATGCAAATGCAGATCCTTTGAAGGAAGTTTAACACCTTAGCATGTATTAATTCCAGATGTCAAAAAAACATTCTGAAATTAACTTGCGGTTTCATAGTATCGAGCATGCCAAAAAAATATCACTTTGATCCACTATGGCCGCAAAACTAAGTAATCACCCAACTCAGAAATTGAAAATCGATGTAGGCACTAAAGATTGAACGTTGTTATGCCTTTTAGTAACATACATACCCCAAAAAATAGCACTTTGAATCTCAGCAGGCCGTCAATCTAAATACTCGCCAAATCGCCAAATCCGAAGATCGATTATAAAAATCTTACCCAAATAGTGTGTTAGATAATTGGCAATGATCGCCATAAACACACGCGGTAGTTCCAGATCCTGCTTGCTAGATCCATAAATCGAAGTATTAAATCGTAATAATCTTGGCAATGAATCTGAAACGTTGTTGTGCTCACTATATAGTTGATTTCCAGATCTAGTAAACAAAGAAACACACCCAAAACATATATCTTGAATCTCTATAGGCTTGAAAATCCAAATTCCAAATCGCCTAATCTTATAACCCATAATCGATTGAGGATCTTAACCACATGAATCGGCGTTTAATCCTGCATCCCCAAATTGAAGTCGAAATTAAGTCGGCATAAGAGAATGGAAATTAAAACACGGTTTCGCCTTTGAATTCTTGAATCGGTGTACAGGTAATGGATCAACTTAGGATTCAATAGTGTGAAACAGTTTTCAAGCATATAATGGAAGGGATACGGGATCCCATGAAGTTGAAAAAATCGCATGTTTTCATCCTCTCCCTATGGGAGAGTACATCTCTGGGTGTGTGTGTGTGTGTAATGATATATTAAAATGTAGTCAAAATATATACATATATACATGTACATAAATATCTATATAAGGATATATATATATATATGTATGTATGTAGTTATACAGTTAGTCCAATGTAAGAAAATATAAATTTGGCAACTATGTAAAAAAGTTGAAATATATAAATTATGGATATATGAGTTATGTACGTATTGTTGGAACTGGACCAGCCCACAGTGGAAGAATTGGGTAAATTTCAAAAAATTTACCATTATTAGATCTTTAATGGGCTTATGTAGTCTAATTCATTTATAACTTCTTTAAATTTTCTTTTAAATAAAATCAATATTTCATTTTAATTCACAAATAAAATTTATTTTTTTTATAATTTTATATTATATTTCATATACGTGGATCATATACACATATAGGGTGAGCGTTTGGCTGATTTGGTTTATCAGATGAGGAAATTTATTAAATCGAACTAAAACTAATAAAATGAAAACTAGACCAAACCAACCAAATTAAATTTGGTTGGTTCGGTTGGTTATCCGATTTAACCGGACTAAAAACGATTAACATTTTATGGTTGGAATATTCATTGTAATTTGAAATAAAACCTAAATATATGATTAAATTTTCTTATTTAGCATTTTATGCTTTTGAATAGTAATTTTGACACATACAGGATAAATAAAATTTATTTAGATTATTAAACTAATCTAAAATAATTATTATAACATTTGTAATTTTGAAAATATAATTAAAATTCGGTTAATTTGGTTAAACCGATAACCAAACTAAATTTCTTTACGGCCAATTATAAACCAATCTAGTTTAAAAATCAAACCAAACCGACAAAATCAATTGGTTTGGTTGTTTTATTTGGTTTAACCAAAGATTGCTTACCCAACTCAGAAATTGAACCGAACCATACGTATGTGCATGCACGTGCAACAGTATAATATGTACATGGTTTAACATGCCGGTGTATATATGTTGGGATTTACATTGCAACATAAATGTTAGCCACTCGTGTATGCTAATGTGTTGTTTAAATATACATATATGTGCATCAAAATTATTATATAAATAAATATACGTATATATGCACACGCGCACACAAAAACACATATGTATGTATAAATTTAATTATATATTTGTTATAAAATATTGGTTATAAATTATTTATATAAATCATTTATGAGATATATGTAAATATATATCTATATAATATAATTAAATCCAAAAATTATTTTATATATTAATTTGTAAAATAATTTAAAAACTTTATCACATATTATGAAAACAAAATTATTATTTATTTAATTTATATATATACACACATAGATATATATTATATATAAACATGTATATGATTTATTCTATTAAATACGTATATTTATTGGTACTCAAGACCTAGAAAAATATATCTAAATTTTATTTTTGGTTTAAATAACTTTAAGTAAAATATACTTAAAAAATTTAAAATCCATGCGAATTTAATAAATAAAAATGTTTAAAAATCATATCCGACATTGAAATGCATATTTTATAATATATAAAAAATTTCAAGAGAATTATATTATTTGTATTATAAATATATTTTGTTTGTTTAGCTAAACTTAAATCAATTAGATAATTTAAGATATTTATAAAAATATATTATTGCTAACGAATGGTTTTAGGTATGTATAAAAAACATTAAAATACATATATCATATGAATTAATATTTTATAATTGATTTTAATTGATAAAATCATTCAATAATAGTATTTTAATATATTAGGCCTAGAGCTATAAATAGACTTCTATACGATTTTATACATACATACATACGGACGCGCGCACACATATATGTATAACATGTGACAATACAATAATATACCTATTTGTGATAAGATCTATCTAGTTCATATATGAATTATTGGTAAACTAAGCAATTAAAAGAACTAATAGATCTAAAGCATACCTCCCGCGAAGGCCTAAAATCACACTTTGAAATGATGAAAGGACACCTTGAATCGGATTCCAAGTTCTAGAGTTGAGCTCCCGAACTATTTTATCACCGACGATCAAATCGAATAGTTTTAGTGTAATTTTGCTTGGATATTTTAAGATTTGGTAGGGATATTTCTAGCTAAAATTTGCAAGTAGAAGGAGGAGAAAAGGTATAATAAGAAATGGTGCAAAAGGTGAAATATAAATAGGATGTCAAATGGAGAGAAAAGTGGATCACATCCTTGTATCTCTCTTACCCATTCCACTCTTTTTAAACATTCAAAAGCCTCCCTCCTTAGCCAACATTTGGCTGGCCCAACTAAGCTATTTCTAGCTGAAATATGCATGCCCCATACGGGCCTCAAAACCAGTCCAAGCCCGAACGATGTTCGTTGCATTGAAATTCAAATTTAAACGTGTACCGATATCGTATATCGATCGGTATATCTATAACTATTATAAATACACCGTTTAACATTGTTCAACTCATCAAAAAAATTTGATGATTAATATTTCATAAATATTAATTAACATAATTAATTTATAACAATTACAAGTTAATTAAATCAGGTGATTAGGAGTAATCATAATTTCGGCTGTGTGACTCTTAGGTGTAGATTTTATTTGCGATTAATGTCTAACAATTCGAGTATTAACGTTCATATGTAACTTAGCAGGTGATTTGACATTATAGCCAAATATATCACTTCCTCGGTTTTGGTAAATTCAATTTTACTTTATTAGGCATTACCCGTTAGTGATAATTATTTACAGCAATTCTCTTCGTTAAAACCATATCACTTTGCACTTATGGGATTTGGTAATGGTAAAAAATTCTAATATCATCCATATTCAATTCTATAGTCCAAACACAAAATACTTAGTTCAATAATAACAATTATTATTAACCGAACTACTCTGGCCAAAGATTTTAACTTTGAGTTGACTTTAGTTGACCATGGTACTAACCTCATATTACTGAGGAGATGAATCCTCTTTTGAGTAGTCTTTCACTTTCAATACTTTCACTCGACCCTACTATAGTCATTTGATGGACGCCATACTACAATTTCACTACAGTCAAAGCGGAGCTTCCACATTGAAGAGCAATAATATTCTCCAAACAGGAGATCTATGTAATTTTGTCACATCGGTATTTTCTATTTGACCTTAGTTATCTTAACCAACAAAAATTTATTGAGTGAGTCATTCCATAGTGATCTAATAACTATTAGTACATAACCCCTGGGTGCCTCCAATAATACACTACCGAAATTTGGAAAGTGTTACGTACTCTAGTCTCAACGGATGTATCAATGTCCAATCTCATACATTTTGACTAGAAATATTTAATACAGTATTTTAATTTTATTATGATAAAGTGCTCATAATTAAAACACTTTGGGAGTACTATCACAAAACATACCATTATGGATTTTCTATTAAATATACCTTTAATTAAATTAATTCATATGACACATTATATACTCAATATACTTAGCATTTTCGTTGAATTTGCTACAATGTTTTATTTGGAACATTTCCAACTTAAAGCTTCTTAATTAAGGTTTGAACATGAATTTCATATTTACATATTATACTCAATGTCACTCATGAAGTTTGAGTTCGTACACTCCTTTATAAGGAGTTCGATGTTTCCATAAAACAATTCTCTGGTATTTCCTAAATACTCGAGAAACTCTAAATTACCATTTAGTGATTTTAATTTGGATTTTTATATTTGCTTCAAGTATCAGATACATAAGCAAATTACGATATTGTAGATAATATAACAAGTATGATAATTTCAATTGCTAAAGCATAAGGAATCCATCTTACATGTTCCTTATTAAAAAATTTAATAAGGTGTCTTTGCATATCATTTGGGACGTTCCCAATATTCTTTATACTTACTATAAAAGATATAATTTACAAATCCAATATTGAGTATTAAACAACCAAAGTATTACTGATTTTAACATAAGTACATCATTAACAATCAGCAGTATGTTGTTTACTTATGGTCTAGAAATATTTATGCACATTATACTAGTTCTTTCTTATGGACACAAGCTTCCTCTGCATTTTGATTTAAATCAAATCAATTGATATTTCTATCAAAATACTTATTCAATTCTGATGCATATAAAATGATACTTTCGTATCATTTCATAGATCATATCCTAAACCCACAAACTCAATATTGCTCCCGCTGACTTCGAGACACTTTGGTTGTTATGTGAAAACAGTCCACTCTAAATCATTATTTAGTATTTTCTATTTCAACACATATGTACCAAACACAAAGTCATACCGAGTAATAATTTTATGAGTAAATCTAAAGTGACTTAAGCAAGTTGAATAACGAATCTATTGTTGGAACTGGGCCAGCATGCAGCGAGGTAAATAAGCAAATTTCAAAAAATGTTTCCATTTTGGATCTTACTGGGCCTATGAAGTCTAATTCATTTAGAACTTTTCTAAATTTCTATTAAATAAAATCATTATTTTATTCACTTTTATAAATAAAGTTTTACTTTACATTGTTTTATATTATATTCGAATATGTGTATGTAGTGTGTACGTGCACGTGCAACATAATAAAGTGTACATGGTTTGACATGCCCTTGTATAGGTGTTGGAATTTACATTGCAAAGGACATGTTAGCCCCTCTAATATTCTATACGTTGTCTAAGAGAATATATATATGTATGTATGTATGTATGTATGTATGTATGTATGTATGTATGTGCACATCAAAAATTATATATATTTATGTTAAATATACTTTTGTAAATTATAATCATACACACATACACCCAAAAAGATATGTTGAAATAATAATTATAATATTTATATGTAATATTTTAAAATATATTGAAACAAATGCTTGTATAAATTAAATAAAAAATCATTTAATAATTGATATAAAATGATATAATTTTTTTTATTCGAATTGCTACTGCCGTATATAATTTTTTTAATATTTATTTTAAACATTTATATATATATATGAGCATATATATAAATAAATAAATATATATATATATATATAATTATATAATTCTTGACTTATGGTCATGACGGAATATTAATTATTTTTAATAATTTTCACAGAATTTAAAATGATTCTTTAATTAAACAATTGTAAAATAATTTTAAAACTGATTAAACTAAGTTAATTAAAATTATAAAAACCATTTCTAAGATCTAAAAATTATGTAAAATTATATAATTAATTTTTTTGTGACAAAACCAACGGGGTTAAATGGGCCCCTACCATTTATTTATAACTTAGTAAGAAACTACTCACAATCATAAACAGGAATACAGAGATAAACAGAAATGAAAAAAGGGAAATAAAGAAAACAAAAAAGAACACAAACACAAAAGGTAACACACTAGCCCCAATTTTGAATAGCAGTCCTATCAAAAGAAAATTTTGAAATGGCCATGGCACTGCGTATTCCTCTACAAATGAATTAAAATATTTCCATTCGTCTCCTTTCCTTATGATTGAATATCCTCTTGTTTCTCTTATGCCATATTTCATTCACAAAGACATAATCAGGATTAAGAGTTTATATGAAGATGACTACTTCCATTTTATTGCCTTGTAGATATTCGACCATTCTATCTTGTTGCCCTAAACTAGATGATCAAAACCACCTTTTAGCTTAATTTTTCTCCAAATAAAGTAGGAGAAGGAGCAGTTGAAGTAAAGGTGGTGGATGTCTTCCATTCTAGATTTACAGAGGACGCATGTACTGGATATATTGATTTCCTTATGTGCCAGATTAGCAAGGGTATGCATTGCATTTTTGATGACTTTTCAAAGTGTGAAGTTAAGTTTTTCATTTGAGCATTGATCCCATATCTTCCTGTACCATGGAAACTTGATATGTTCTGAGTAGTTTTCTAAATCTGAGCATATGGTACCAGTAGTGTGTCTCTTCATTTCACCAGACCAGCAGTATATATAAGAGTTTACGTGTGTGTGTGTGTGTGTATAGCACTATTGTAAGTATTACATATCTGATTAACATAGGAAATGCTAGTACAAGGCAAAGAGATAATGCCATTGCTTATATATGAAGTAGCTTTTGCATTCATAGGGATACCACTCTGCTTCCAAACTTCATAAGACAAGGTATTAATGAGAATCAAGCCCTGATTGAGCCATAGCACCGTACAGAACTTAGCATTGCTTCTAGAACATAGGATGATTTGGGTATGAGGAAGGAGAGAATTTTTTATTCTTAGCATAGCTTTCCACACCCAACTATGTGCCTGTTTAGAGTTCATTAGCCAAATCTCTTCATTGTTCAAATTGTGCTTTATACACTAGGCAACCCAAAGAATATCAGCATTATTAATTAGGTTGTCAAAATGTTTGGATAGTGCAGTAATGTTCCATCTTCTTAAGTTTTTAATTCAAGCCCTCCAAGACTTTTGGGAAGTTCTAATTTACTGAATGCAATGGGTGGAAGCTTCCTAGAATGAATGGTACCAGATAAGAGGAATCTAATCATGGCAGTTCTAATCATCGTAATAAGATTTATTGGGAGAAGGAAAGTTCTAGACCAATAAATAGACATAGAGAAAATTATGGAGTTTACGATTAAAGTCTTCTAGGATGAGAGAGAAATTTGTTTTTCCATCTAGACATGACACTGGTTATCTTCTCATACGAAGGAATATATTAGGAGATGGTGATTCTTTTTGTGTCAAGAGGAATACCTAGAAATTTTATAATTAATTTCAAACTACATTATATATATATGCAAATAATCATTTTCTAGTTAAATAAATAGTTATGTGATTAATTAAATATGAAATAAATGAAATATATTAAAATTGAACATTTATTGGCGCCAAATTAATATCGTACAAAAACAAAATTTATAAATTTTAAACTGTTTATTATATGATTTTTATCTTTAAGATATAATATATTATTTACACCAACTCTCTTTGTGAAAACTATATCACTTTGGACTTTGGAATTTGGTAATGGTCAAAATTCCAATATCGCTCATATTCAACTCTACAGTCCAAACACAAAGTCCTTAGTTCAATTATAACAATTTTTATTAACCGAACTGCTCTGGCCAAAGACTTTGACTTTGAGTTGATTTAGTTCACCGTGAGATTAACTTCATATAACCGAGGATACGAATCCTCTTTTGAGTAGTGTTTCACTTATAATGCTTCCACTCAATCCAACTATAGTCGTTCGATGGATATCATGCAATGATTTAGCTGTAATCTAAGAGGAGCTTCCACATTGTAGCTCAACAGTGTTCTCAAGTCAAGAGAACTATGTAATTTTGTCACATCAATATTTTCTATTTGACCTTAATTATATTAACCAACAGAACACTATCGAGCGAGTCATTCCATGGTTATCCAATAATTATCAATATGTAACCCCTTGGTACCCCCGGCATTCATGAGTAATACACTGCCCAATATTTAGAGAGCATTAAATATTCTAGTCTCAAAGAATATATCAAAGTCCTATCTCGATACATCTTTACAAGAAATATATAAATTAGCCTGTTTAATTTCATTGTGATAAATTACTCAAGGTTACAACACTTTATAATTACTAACAAAACATACCATCTAAGAATTTTCTATCAAATATATTTTTAATTAAATTAATAAATTAATACAACAAGTATATAATAAAAAACACCTTTATTTTGAACAAGATTGGTTATCGAGTTAGATATAGGCAACAAATTATATAATTTCCTATAGGGCATACCTCTAACTCAATCAATCTCCACTTGCACTTGGGGTCAATTATGGAATCTCTATCCCATCCCTTTGATTGGTTTGGTGAGAACTAATGAGTTAGACCCTTCATGAATGGATTTATTATGTTGTTTGAATTATCTACTCTATTAATCAACTCTCTCCAATGTGGATAAACTACTCTTACCATGTAGAACTATTCAGAGTATGTTTCCTGACCTCTAGTGAGCTCTTATTATTGCATCAGTATCATATGATAGTGATTAATATTTTTAATACTTAGAACCACCCTAGATCAGTTATAAATTTGTGCATTTATATTTATACATTGCTTTTATTGTGACACTATTCAATGCGATATACTTAGCATTTTTGCTGAATTAGCCATAATGTTTTATTTGGAACGTTCCTAACTTAAAGCTTGTTAATTAAGTTTTGAACATAAATTTAATATCGACATATAATACTAGATATCATTCATGAAGTTTGAGTTCATATACTATAACATCCCCGGCTTGGTGGCCCAAAACTAACGGCTATGGATGTTGTAGTCATCTATAGTTATTAATCCTCGGCGACCAAATACGGCGGTGTTAGATACATTGATACACGGATCACAAGAATATGGAAAAAATTTAACAAATTAAAAGCACATTTCCACATTCCATTCAGACATTTCATGTTCATTGCATAATCCCACAAACGATAACCACGTTCAAAAAAATATAATTATTACACATACACCAAGAGCAACACATTAAGATGCCCCCTTGGTTGGTCAGAGTACATATAAGTCTAATAAGTCTGCCTTTACATCCAAAATACACCATGGAAAAAGATAACTCTAAATAACTAACAGCCTCCTGCACACCTCCGAAAGCTTTATTCGTCTAATAAGAGAACCTGAAAACCCTAAACCTCAAACTACTCAAAATCAATTGAGTACCCGAGAGTTTAAGGGGAAAACCAAAACTTCGAGTCAGACATAAAGCCTGGTATGAATAATAATCTAAAATCTCAACCATTTAGATATCTAGTGAGACTACGCCGCTAAGCAGTACGGGATTTCCCCTCACTAGTATCCTAAAACCATTTATCAAACCATATACTGTGCTCCTGTATCCCCAATGGTTAAAAACATAGCATTTCAAAAATATTATGATGATATGCATACATAAAAACATCTTGGATTTGCCATCCCTGGTTTAATTGACTCCCTGTCATATTTAAAGTTTTTAGGGTCACTATTAACCTATTAGTATTCATGGGATCACTAAGAACCTATAGGCCCCAGCCAGTTAATTTAATTAATTCATGGGTTCCCCCGAAACTATTGGTGATTTCAATAACTCATCTCTTATCCTAGTTTTCATGGGTTGACTAGAAACCTATAGGTTACTCCAGTAACTCCCTTCTTATCTTAATTTTTATGGGTTGTGTAGGAACCTAGTGATGTCCCCAATAACTTCTTTCTTATCCTAGTTTTCATCGGTTGACTAGGAACCTTTTGACTGATGTCAATACTTAATCCGGATATAGTTTTCATGAGTTCACTACAAACCAATTGGTCCCTGCCAACTATCCTTAATACATAGTTTTCATGGGTTTACTATGAACCTGTTAGTTACCCCCAATAGCTTCTTAATCATAGTTTTCATGGGTTTACGATGGACCTATCTCCAGGACAACTTCAAGATTGAGGCATCCTATATTTTGGTCTCCCTGATTCCCTGTATGCAATTCTACTCATTCAGGAGTTTAATCAATTTATATTCATTACTGGGTTAACCTAGCCTGTTCTTCTACCCCTTTATCCCCAAAATATAGTTATGGGTCCTTTATCATGTGAATATATTTATATTTGAAGAAGCAAACATAACAACTTAACAATACCACACCTATGGGTTTAAGGTCCTTGAAATACTTTTCAAGTAAAACATAGTTAATCCCATTAACCAATATTTTTATCAAGGAAATACTTTTCAAATTTACATACTTGAGGGCATTTCAAAACTCCTTTATTTAGCCATGGGTTTTTTCCCTTTTTAAAATGATTTTGGGTTCAAAAAGCCTTTGACACCTTCGAAACCTTGCTTTCGACTTCATTGTATAACCTCCTTCGAAAGCATTAAATTTTATCTTTAAAACATTAGGCTCCTACCTTCTGAATACTTTAAAACAACTCATTCAAAACCTTTCGACCGTGTTAAAGTATTATCATATAAATATTGAAGCATAGCTTCGAAACCATTCGAAAATACCCCTTTCGAAGCCATTGAAGGTCACCCTTCGAAACCATTGAAAGTCCCTCTTTCGAAATCATTGGGTTTATTTTTAAAACATCATTTTGGGTCAAAGTGAACATAGGAAAAAGCATCTCTTTCGAAACCATTCTTTATTTCATAAAAGTACTGAGGAAACCTGATGGTGTCGAAACCATCCTTCCAAAAGCATTAAAACATTTGGGTAAAAATAATTGAAGGTTGGCTTCGAAACCCCTTCCGAAACCATTGCCTTTGAAACCCCTAACCCCTTTCGAAAGCAGTAGGAAAGGCTTATATTTATAAAACAAACAGTACCTTTCGATAGCATTGATGTCTACAATACCATCGAAAGGCATCAATTTACAGAAGGGTTTCGACTTGGTCGAAACTACCCCTTCCGAAAGCTTCTTTTTTTAAAATAACTAAGTATCTCCTTCGAAAGCTACTTCTTTAAAACAAAATTGGCAGCTCTACTTCGAAAGCCTCTTTTGAAATACCCTTTCACAATCATAGGTTTCGACTACTTCGAAACCCCTTTGTAAACAGGCAAGCGCTTTTCTTTCAAAACAAAACAACGAAACCAATACCTTCAAAAGCTATGTTTCGACACCCTACCTTCCGCCTTTCTCCAATCCACTTCGTACCAACTGAGTGATACCATGGTCTTGGTTTCATGATAGATGGTTTCGACTAGGACGAAGGCAGAAGCTCTGGGTCGAAAGCTCCTTCCAAAGGAGGCGGAACTCACTTTTCTGAGCAAAAGGTTATTTTTTTCCCAAATAAAGTAAACTTTTTGTAACAAACTTTCCCACTTGTAAACACTTGATTGGTTACATAAAAACTTTCAAATTATTTTGCTAATATTTGCTGCATTTTTCTCAGATCTAAAACTAAATAACATTTATCAAATAAGCCCTTTCTATTAACGAAACAATTAAATCATTTAGGTCCTCCTTTCAAAATAAATTAATTTCCATACTAAATCACTTAGTAAAAATCACCAAAAATTCCAAAATTTTACTTTAATCATGTTGCATAACATATCAAAATTTCAGACCCCAATTCTGAATATAATTTCCGAAATAAATTTATAAACCCAAATAACCTTATTTTCCTTTGAAAATTCATAACTAATTCTCCACGACTTGGAAAATTATAAAAATTGAAATCCAACTCCAAAATCATGTTTCTCATAACATAAAGTTTTCCTATGGCATTTAAACATCATTAAATCTCGGTTTTGCCCTAAAACCGTGCATAACCTCTTTTAAACAATCTTGTTTAAACCATATAAATTATAAATCAAGCATATCATCATCCGATATATCATAAAAATGAATTTACCTTTAAATCTGAAATCATATGATTATAAAAACCAAAATAGAGATGTAGTGATTATTATTCACCTTAGTTTGGATAAGGAAATTGGAGGTTGATTGAGATTGATTTCTTCTAGCTTGAATCTTAAGCTTTACTTGAATTTCTCCTCTTCTTTCTTCCTGATTGTCGGCTCCTTTTCTTCTTATGTTTATAATTTTCTTATGTTAAAAATGAATGCATATGTCTAAGGGAAAATAGTATAAGCGTAGAACATGGGCGGCAATTTACTCTAATGCCCTTATGTTTATTTAGCTAACACTAAACCATTTATAAATTCATTCTTTTTAAATAAGCATGGCCACTATATTCATTTACCAATCTTAATCCCCTTATCACTATACATTATTCTATCTAATTTATTCAAATTAAATATCCTGAATAATGTTATCAAAAATTAAGGGTGTTATAGGCTCCCCTCCTAAGGAATTTCATCCTCGAGATTCAGTAAGGACTAAATATCAAACACAATCATCTGTAAGAACTCCTAACATCCATACTAACCTACCCGACTAGCAACTAATCTATATAAATCTAATATAGACATACCATCAAAGTAGATTAGGATAATCATCTCGAATCCTATCCTCTGTCTCCCAAGTACAGTCCTTCTCGTTGTCACTCCATTGAACTTTCACCAACCTGACTGTCTTGGTCCTCAACCTTTTCTCATCTCTCGCTACAACCTGAACTGGTTGTCTAACAAAAGTCAAATCAGGCTCTACTACTAAGTCCTCCAACTCTGTCTAAGGAATAGTAGCCTCTGGATCATGCACAAACTTGCAAAGATGAGACACATGGAATACATTATTGACACCTACCAAACTTCTCTTCAACTCAACTCTCTGTATGCGAGCTTTCCAATCCTTTCTATAATCTGAAATAGACCAACATATCTCAGGGCTAACTTTCCCGACTTTCCAAACCGTACTACACCTTTCATCGGTGATACCTTAATGAAAACCTCATCTCCCACTAAGAACTCTAGGCCTTTATGCCTCTTATCTGCGTAACTCTTCTGTCTGGATTGAGATTCCTTCATCTGACCTTGGATTAACTCAATCTTTTCTGATGCCTCTCTAACCAAATCTGGACTTAAAACCAATCTGTCCCCAGTCTCCAACCACCATAGGGGTGATTTGCATGGCCTTCCATACAAAGCTTCAAAAGGCGTCATTCCTATACTAGTCAGATAATTATTCATATAGGAAAACTCAATCAAATGTAGGTGATCCTCCCAAGATCCACCAAAGTCCAATACACAAGCTCTTAATAAATCCTCGAGTACTTTATTGGCTCTTTCTGTTTGCCCATCTATCTGTGGGTGATATGCTGTACTCATCTTGAGCTTGGTACTCAATACCTCTTGTAGACTCCTCCAAAATTCACTAGTGAATAATGCATCTCTGTCGTTGACTATGCTACTAGGAATCTCATGAAGTCTAACTATGTTTTTCATGAACAATTTCTCTAAAACAGGTGTCGTCCTGGTTGACTTGACGTGAATGAAATGGGAACTCTTGGTCAACCTGTCCATAATATCCCATATACTCTCATTTCCTCTGCTTGACCTTGGCAACAAATCTATAAAATCCATTGATATCGAATCTCATTTCCAAACTGGAATCTCTAGAGGTTGAAGTAACCCATTCAGCTTTTGATGTTCGGCTTTCACTTGTTGAAAGTTTACACACTGCCTAACCTACAAGCCAACATCTGAACATCTCTAATTTTTGATAACATTATTCAGGAAATTTAATTAGATAAATTAAATAGAATAATGATGATAAGGGGATTGAGATTTGTATAAATTATATAATGGGCCATGCTTAATAATAAAAATTTAGTGGGCTTTAAATTGGTTTATAAGATAATTAATTCACACGTGGGCATAGGAGTAACTAAACTATTCTATTATACACGGCTATACACATCTTATTCTCGCCCATTCACGTTCCATTTTTAATTATTCACAATGCAAATCAAAACTAAATAGAGCCGGCCATTAACAAAGAGAAAAAAAGAGAAATTTCAATCTAAAGCTAAGGATAAAGCTAGGATGAATTAATCAACAACAACTCTCATATTCTTTATCAAATCTAAGGTGAATAATAATTCATTCCATCTCTTTTTTGTTGTATAATCATACGACTCCGGATTTGAGTATTTCTTTTGTTTCTAAGATATATTGGATGATGATATGCTTAATATATGAATTGTTTGATTTAAAAATTTTATTTGTACATGAAATTCGTACGGTTTTAGGGGCAAAACCATGGGTTATTGATTCTAAAATGCCATGGAAAATTTTTATGTTAATTAAAATCATGATTTTGGAGATGGGTTTTAATTTTCAGAATTTTCCAAGTTATGGAAATTTTATTATGAATTTTTGATGATAAATATGATGTAATTGGGTTTAAAATTTATTTTGAATATTTTAGGAAGAAATTGAGTCAAAAATTTTAATATGTTTGATTACATGATGAAATCGAATTTCGGTGATTTTTGGGGATTTTTCCCAATTGTTTTACTAAGGAAAGTAAATTATTTTAAAAGAAGGACTTTTCTGAAATAATTGGTTTTGGTATATGGAAGGGCTCAAACTTTACATTTTATGGTTTAACTCTGATATAAGTGCGGCAGTTTTATATGTAAAGTATTTCAAAAGTTTTATGGTAGCTAATCAATGGTTTAAAAATAGGTAAGTTGTTATAAAGCAATTACTAAAAGAAGCAACATTTTGGTCTTTAATTTAGAAAAAGGTGTTCCGCCTCAATTAGTAGCCCCTTTCGACTCCAAAGATTCTACACCATCCTAGTTGAAACCTACTTAGTCGAAACCAATACACGAGGTATCAGCTAGTGGTACCCAATAGATTGGAAGGAAGACGGAAGCCTTGGTGTCGAAAGGTAAGCTTCTGATGGGGTCAAAACCCTGCTTTGTTCTCAAAAGTTGAAGTCTTGCTTTGTTTCATTTAAAGCTTTCAACATAGTCGAAACACATGCTTTCAAAAAGGTTTTATAAATGGCTTTCCAAGAAGGTTGATGTACTATGTAAAGGAGTTAGCTTTCGAAGGAGTACTTTTCTTAAATAAGAGCTTTCGAAAGGACCGGTTTCAACCAAGTCTAGACCTAGCCACTATTTTCCTTTCGACTGCATTGAAGTCATCTACGTTGTCGAAGGGGTTACTTCTATTTTAACCTAAACTAAGCCTTTTTCTTGAATGCTTTCGAAGGGGTTGAGGGTTTCGAAGGCGATGAATTCGAAAGGGGGTTTCGACTCTGTCCTTCGAAGATTTAATTTTTAAAGGTCATTGTTTTTTACTAGATGGTTCCAACACCATCAACTTTTCCCCAAATTAATTTTAGTTGGTTTCGAAAGGGATACTTTCATATATAATCAATTTGACCCGAAGAATGTTTTAAAGAGTAAACCCAATGCTTTCGAAAGGGTACTTTATTTGTTTCGAAGCTATGTTTTACAAGAATTTTCTCTTGATACCATCAAAATGTATCATTTGTTTCGAAAGGTATATACATAGAGTTTTGAAAAGAGGTTTTCTATGCTTTCGAAGGAGGTCATCCAGTGATTTCGAAAGTGATGTTTTAAAGTTTCAAAACCAATAACCCATTTTCATTTTAAAAGGAAATATCATGGCATAAATAAAGATTTTGGAAATATTATTCTCATTGTTATTAACCAACAAATGTATGTTGGGAAAGGGCAGAATAACCAGATAGGTTGACCCGGTAGTGAACATAAATTAAGGAATGTTAATACCATAAAACTAAATATATTGGCAGGGGCCAATAGGTTTACAGTAAGCCCATGAAAACAGTATGTAACTAATGATATTGGTAGGGGCCAATAGGTACATAGTCAGCCCATGAAAACTATGATTTGATACTGGCAGGGGCCCGTAGGTTTGTAGTTAGCCCATGAGAACTATATCCAGATTAAGATGGTCTCACTACATGTCTAAATGGCTTGAGATGGTAAATTATTATTCATACCAGGCTTTATGTCTGATTCATAGTTTTTGTTTTCCCTTTAAACTCTTGAGTACTCAATTGATTTTGAGTAGGGTGGGAGTTAAGGTTTTCAGGTGTTCTTTTAGACGAATAAAGCTTCTGAGGACGTGTAGGAGGTAACCTTGTTATTATAATTCCATTATTTCCGCTGTGTGTTTTGTTTGTAAAGGAAAATTGTTTTCTTGTCTATCTATATACTTTGATCTACCAAGGTGGCATCTTCATATGTCGCTTTTGGCGTATTTTGTAATAATTATATGTTGTCTGAGCGTGGTCTATGAATTGGGATTATGTAATCAATTTGGAATATTTTGAAATGGAATGAAGAATTTGCGTGCTGTTTAATTTTTTTCCATATTCTTGTGTTTCTGTGTATCAACGTATCTAATGTCACCGTATTTGGTCGCCGAGGATTAATTACTATGGATGACTGCAGTATCCATAGTCGTTAGTTTTGGGCCTACAAGTAGGGGAATGTTACAAGTTGGTATCAGAGAATGGTTTATGAAACTTTAAAAGAAACTTAAACTTAAAAGATTTTTCCAATCATAATCCAATGAATCAGATAATAAACTTGGGGTTTGGGTTAACGTTATAGTAACGTACTTGTATTTGCTATATATAGTTATATATATATATATATATAAGTATGTATTTCCCCACTCTCTTAGACCGTTCTTTTGTATCTTACTAAGGCTCGTATGCAGATTTACGAGAAAGGAGATATGGAAGAAGGAAACAAAAGAGGAAATCTCGATGGAGGAAGCAACACAACTAATGGAAATGTTCGACCTCCTACCAGGAGGAATCCGGGTCGACAGGCTAATGCTAGTAATCAAAATGCTGATGCCAATGTGAGTGCTGGAAATCCACCAGTAGATATGGGGACGATGTATTGGTTCTTTGTTGGTCTGATGCAAGTTGGAGCTACTGCTGGTGTTGCTGGAAATGCAGGAGGAGCTAATCTTGTGGCTCCAGTTGGGAATAATTATGCTTTGCTTGTTAGTCCTTGAGATGATGGTTTTGATGACAACAACCTTAGAATAAGATTATAAAATATAAATACTAACTTATAGTTTAGATATATATATGTATATGCTGGATTTAACCATGCAGGTACAAAGAATAAAGACTGTACAGTATAAAGATTCAAGATATCAAGATTGAAGACTCATGAGTATCAAGATTATCAAGAGTTCAAGATTTCAAGATAAGTATTGAGTCTAGAATTATGTTAAAACTTCATAATAGCACTGAAATCTTCACTCCATTTTTCTTTTGGGATGGAACACATTTCTACCTTTTTAGTGGCTTACAAACCCACAACAAGTAGCTAACAAACCTACGACAAGTGGCTTACAAACCCACGAACATCCTGGTATTGTACAAGTTCTCGAGTCCTGATATGATGAGATATTCTACAGGAAGAAGCTTGCAAAACTACTTCAAAATGATTTTCAAAACTACTTCAGAATTATTTTCAAAAACTGCTTTTCAAAATGTTTTAGCCTTAAAAATTATCTTTTCAAATGATTTTCAAAAAGATGTTTTAGCCTTAAAATATTCTTTGTTTTTGTTTTTAATAAACTCTTGTTTTAAACTTCATTTGTTTTAAACTATCTTTTAATTATAATATATTTATACTTAGATTTAAATATAAAATTATAGTAAAATTTTATATATATTATTCTCTATATTTATCTATGTATTTTATCTATAGTCAAGTATATTTATAAAGTTTAAATAGTTTTTAATATAAGATAAAAGTTATTTTCAAAGAAAATCAAATCTTCAAAAAATGCTTTGGGATGTCTACATGCCCTAGTACCCGATGTCGACATAGTGACAGTTAGATTCAAAAATTTGAATTTCAAAAGAAGTGTCTATTCGCCATAACCTTTCACGAATGGACATGGCTGTTGTTCTTCTATAAATAGGGGTTGGTTTCAACGAATTGTACATCAGATTTTCTGATTTTTCACTTCTCTTCTTCTTCCACATTTTCTTATTCAAAATCCTATCATCACTCTACCGAAATCAACATTGAATTTAACTAGATTATCTCTGGTTTGATTCTCTATCACTATCTTAACAAGATCCCAGTGCTATTCAGAGTTATAGGCTTCTTTGTAATCTATCTAGCGAGAAAAGGTGTGATTGTAGCATTGGAAATCAATCAAGCGAGAAAAGGTGTGATTGTAGCCTTGGAAATCAATTGGGTGAACTTGTTGCCCCGGAAATCAAGTATCTCTACCCAGAGGATTGTGATTTTGGAGGGTGTACCTCGTAGCCTTGAAACCGAGGGTTGTAATTATTGAATTACTTTTGAAAGGAAATCCGTACTTAGTTGTGCGGGACTGGATGTAGGGTAACTCCGAACCAGTATAAAATCCGGTGTGTTCTTTCCTTTACTGCATTTACTTTATTTCTGCATCTGTGTTTGATTCTGTGATTATATCTGTGTCTGAATATTGCATACATTTGTGTACAAATCAACAATAACTCAAAAAGATTTAGTAATTTCTTATAAACACTATTCACCCCCCTCTAGTGTTCATTCTAGCCTTAAGATCCATATTCCGCATTCCTCGCATTTGGTATCAGAGTCAGGTTTTCAAATGTTTCATAATCTGAATTTTGAAAAGTTTTCAAAATGGCTACCAACACTGGTACTATTATTAACACTAGTATCCCTGTCACTAGTTCATTTGTAGAAGGTCAGTCTATCGTCAGACCACCACTTTTTAATGGCAGTAACTATGCATATTGGGCATGTAGGATGAAAATATATTTACAATCTGTAGGATTAGACACTTGGAATATCACACAAACTGAATATTCTGAACCCACAACTAATTTTGCATAGTGGACCGCTGAGCAAAAGGTTGTTGCACAAAATAATTCTAAAGCAATGAATATTTTGTTTTGTTCACTTGATAGGAATGAATTTAATAGAGTGTCAGTTTGTAAGTCTGCATATGAAATCTGGAAAACTTTGCAAGCGACTCACGAAGGAACAAGAAAAGTTAAACAAACCAAAATTTTCATGCTCACAAATCAGTTTCAGTTATTTAAAATGAATACTAATGAGTCTATTTCAGATATGTATAGTCGATTTCAAGATATTGTGCATTCTTTAATATCCTTGGGAAAGGAATTTTCGGAAGAAGATCAAGTCAGAAAAATTTTAAATTCTCTCACTCCGGAATGGGATCAAAAGACACTTGCAATTGAAGAGGCAAATGACATCAGTACCTTAAATATAGAAGAATTGATTGGAAATCTAATGTCGTTTGAAGTCCAAATGATCGGGAGAAGAGAAAGCAAAGCATCTGAAAAGAAATCAATGGCATTCAGTGCATTAACCGACGGATCAGACTCAAACAGTGATAATGATGAAGAGATAGCATTTATGACCAGGAATTTTCGGAAATTCCTGAAATACAGAAAGATGAATAATCTCAAGAGAAACAACTATAAGAAATCTGGAAATCAGAATGCAGTGCCAAACAATGTCAAATGTTTCAACTGTGATGAACCAGGCCATATCAAAAGAGACTGTCCGTATCCATAAAGGCAGAATTCTCCTATAAACAATGATTCAGTAAAGAAACGAAAGTGTGCATTTACTGCTACTCTAGATGACTCAGACTTGTCCTCAAGCGATGATGATCAGAAGACAGATAACTCAAATTTGTGTTTCACGGCAGTTCACGACTTCAACAAATTCAAGGAAACAGACTCAGAAAAAGGTACACATTTACAATACAATTGATTGAAATTGCATGCTTAGAATTAGATGATTGATTGCTTGATTGATTGATTTTGAATTGGTGTGTTGATTGAATTTTAAATTTATTTTTTATTTTATTATTATTATAATTTTATTATAATTTTATTATTATTTTACTTTTATTATTAATAATATAATAATATTTTCTGGAATATACTATAATAATATTCCAGATATATATATATATATAGACAGTAAAATAATAAGTATATATATATTAGAATACTTAGGAAAAATAAATCATAGAAATTCATAGGCATATGTCGACATGGTCCCTACCCTGATGTCGACATAGGTACCAGAATTTGAAATTCAAAATTTGAATTCAAATGGTTAAATTTTCCTCCACCTTTTCACTTCATTCAATACTCTGAAAAGGCATCTTTTGACCAGAGAACATGTCTTTCAAAAATCTATTTATTCACTATCTTTTATCACAACTTTTCACTTTCATTTTCAAATTCAAACTCTCTCTTCAAAACTTCAAGCTCTCTACTCTCTACTTTAATGGCTTCTTCAAGCAACCCCTCCACCATGAGACTTTCCAAAAACTTGAAAGAGCAACTCCTCAATAATCTGGAGGCCATAAAAGCATACATCAATTATGCTAATTATGAAAAGTCCATCCCGGAAAGTTTGCTATTTTTCAAGATTTTTCTTCTTATGAAATTGATACTCTTTTTGCAAACAATCAAATTCTTAGTCTTATTGATTCTTCTCAAAATGATTTTGTTTGTTATCCAAATCTTGTTAAAAATTTCTATGCAAATCTCAATCGAGAATTTTATGAAGGAAATGATAATGAAATTTGGAGTAGTGTCAAAGGCACTAAAATTGTTTTGAATTGTGATCTTTTAGGTACCATTCTCAATTGCAAAAGCACGGGAATGGATCTTTCTAGTTTTCAAATCGATGAACATGATCGTGAGACATTTCATCATATTTTTGAAGGAGAAGAAAACTTTGAATTTAAAAACCGAAACTTTCGTCCTAAAGCAAGAATTGTCAATATTCTTTTACAACATACTTTGACCCCAAGATTGGGAAATTTTAACAATCCTACTTCAAAAGTGTGCAAAGCACTTTTTGCTATTTTCGGAAATTATGATATCAATTGGGCGCAAGTTATTTTGGATGAATTTCGACCTAAAAATTTTGAAATGGGAGAAAACACTTTATATCATGGAATTTACCTAACTCGGATTTTCAACTATTTTGGAGTAAATTTCAAAGGAGAAGAATTTATTTCAAGAAAAGTTTTTAATATCTCAAACATTTCTCTCATGAAAATCCCATATGTTTTTCAACCTTATGAGACTCTTGCCGAAAAGGAAGAGCGTTTGGCTCATGAAGAAATGGAAGAGGAGGAAGAGGAAGAAGAAGAAGAAAGGGATGAAATGGAAATAGAAGAAGAAGAAGAAGGTGAAACATCCCTAGAAAGTATTGAATATCCCTCCAATCCTACCAACAAAACCCTTCTCAAAAACCAAAAGATTATTATTGTTGAGAATCAACGGGTTCTTAAAAGATCCGTTAGTAAGAAGTTGGACAAAATATCATCCAAGATGAACAAGTTTTTCTCCAAAGTCAGCAAGAAACTTGGATTATCTTCATCTTCATCATCCTCTAAATAGTTCTATATTTTCATATCATGTCGAATTAGTTTAAGTTTGTTTTAATTTGAGTGTTTATGTAGTTCTTTATGATTAATCATTGTAACACTCTTCTATGCAATGAAATTGAATTTCCTTTCTGTTATCTAGCTTATCTTATCTCTTGAATAAATGTTAGTATATTATATAAATATATATACACACAATTATTCACAAAATCAAAATTACCATCAAATTTCACTGCCTCATGTCGACATACCTTCTACGACCATGTCGACATGTACTGGTCAGAAATGACACTTCATTTTGAATTTGAAATTTGAATAACTACCATATGTCTATTCATTTCAAACGAATTTCTACACCTATATATACCCATTTCTTCCAGATTCATTACTGAATATTATTTCTTATCTAGTCTATCTCTCATTCTTCTCACAATTTCAAAAATGGCTAATCCAATTCATAACTTATCCGAGAATCTTGAAGAAACTCTTAATTCATTCAAGAATATTCTCTCGTTCATTCTTCGTAACCAACGACACTTAAAATTGAGTCAAATGCAGATGATCAAGGAGCAAGAAAGGCATTTCGAGGCAACTCGATGGATGATTTCTTCCCTGCACAAGGATGATAACGAAGCACATCCTCCTGTCTCTCTCACAAATGACAATGAAAATTGGGATGCCATCAAAGCAGACCCTATTTTCGGAGAAGAAGGATGGGTGGAAGTTCCTCGTAACGTTTAATTTGATTGTTTTATTTAATTTGATTACTTTGTTTGAATTGATTGCTTTGATTGAAATTGTTTGTTTTGATTGATTTGATTAACACTTGGTGTGGATTGATGAATGTATAAATATACATTGATATATTTATAATCGTTGAAGTTGCATCATTGAAGCTGGATTATTAGAACCCATCCATGGAGGCCTGAAATATACATGGAGAAGTAGAGAGAATAAGAAAATCTCCTGCAAGCTAGATAGAGCACTTATCAATGTTCCATGCATAAATAAACTAGCTAATATTAAAGTTAACATACTTCCTCCTTCTACTAGTGAATATTGATTAATTTAAAGGAGAGGAGCTTGGCCAAAATTCCAATCATTGGAATGAAATAGAAGGCTACAAAGAAGTCATTAACTTTAATAATATGTCTAGGGAGGAGGGAACCCAATGTTTTAAACTTGTGCAGAAAATCAAGGCTGCTAAGGCGCTCCTAAAAGAGTGGAATAGGAATAGATTAAAAGATGGAGACCAGATTAGCTATTTACAGAAACAATGTGAAGAACTTCTATTACTAATTGACAGTGGAACAGCTACTGATGATACATGGAAACTGTACTATCAATCCTAAAGCAAGTTAAAGGAGGCACTCAGAATTAAATCCATAGAGTTAAAACAGAAGGCTAAAGAAAAATGGTTGACTGAAGGAGATGAGTGTACCAAATTTTTTTATACTAAAATGGCTGTTAGAAATAATTCTAATAACTCAATCCAACTAATGGACCAGGATGGTAATTTGACCAGCAATTTATATGATATAGAACAACAAGCTATTAAATACTACTCTGAAATGTTTAATGGAAATATTAACAATAATTTACCAGAAATTCAGTGCAGGAGGCTGATTAACTCCAAAGGGAGAAGGATGCTGGACAAGAGCATTGCTATGGTTGAAGTCTGGGATGCTCTGAAATCCATACATATTGACTCCAGCCCAGGGCCAGATGGAATGGGGGCCAAATTCTTCCTCGTACACTGGGAAGACCTGAAAGAAGACATTTTATCAGCTATGCAAGATATATTCAAGAAGGGTAAATTTGTGAGAGAAATCAATCACACATTTATATGCTTAATTCCTAAAAAGGAAAATCCAGGAAAAATTGAAGACTATCGGCCTATTGCATGTTGTAATGTGGTGTGCAAAATTCTAAGTAAGATTCTTTGCAACAGAATGAAACTCATATTACCTGATCTAATTTCAGAATGTCAAAGTGCGTTCATCAGAAGCAAAGGCATTTCCGAAATCTCATTGATGGCACATGAATTGATTAGAAACTTCAACAAACTAGGTGCGGACAAATTCTGTCTAAAGGTGGATCTTCATAAAGCATACGATAAAATAAACAGGAATTTTATTATACATATGCTAAAAGCTATGGGATTTCCATCAAAATTTGTGAACATAGTTAAGGAATGCATTTCCACGCCGACATTCTCGATTCTGATTAATGGCATACCAAAGGGTTTTATTGGGTCCAATAGAGGTATAAGACAGGGGGATCCTCTATCTCCTTATTTGTTCACGATTGCTATGGAATTTTTTTCACTACAGATGGAGCTGGCAGCATTTAACAGACTTATACATCCCATTTATAATTTTCAACCTATTGTGACACATCTACTCTATGCTGATGATCTTCTCATTTGCATTAAATCTGACCAGACATCAGCTAGATCTGTAAAGGAGATTTTTAGCAATCTAGAGAGATTTTCTGGACTCAGACTGAATGAACAAAAAACCAAATGTTACTTCAATAAAACTTGCATTAGAAGAAATGAAATTTTGGAGTACTTAAATGTGAAAGAAGGAAACCTCCCTGTCAAGTACCTAGGGGTACCTTTATCTTCCAATAAGATAACTGACAAAGAATGTGCAGTTTTAATTTCTTCCATCAGAGAAAGACTTCAGGGGGGAGTTCAAGACTTCTATCGCTAGCAGGCAGAATTGAACTGGTACACACTGTTATACACTCTAAAGTTAATTTCTGGCTTCAAACATTCCAACTCCATGATGCCTCTTTACAAAAGATCGAAAAAGTCTGTGCGGATTTTATTTGGAAAGGGGGGCTACACAAGATTAAATATGAGAACTTATGTAGACCTAAGGAGGAAGGAGGAGTTGGTCTCAGAAAATTAACAGACATGAGACTGGCTTATACTTTGAAGCAAGCTTGGAGAATTATCAAAGGCAAGGGTCTGTGGGGGAATTGGATGAGGAAAAGATATATCAGAGGCAATTTCTGGTGCATGCAATTGGACAACAATGCTTCATCGACATGGAAAGCTATTATGAGAATAAGGGGAGTACTTGCCTCATGTTGTACAAGGGAAATTGCTTCAGGGAAGGAAACTGACTTATGGAGGGATCCTTGGGTCCAAGGAAATTCATTAATAGATATTCTGGGACTTAACACATTCTCAGATTATGGTTGCCCAGATAAAAAAGTAACAAAAATTATTAATAACAATGAGTGGAATTGCTCAATGATACCAGTTAGTCAGGAAATAAAAGGGAAAATTCAATGCATACCGATATTTAGTGGACGAGAGAATGATATTTGGGTTTGGAAACATACTGGAAATGATTTTAGTACGAAAACAGCATGGAATGAAGTCAGACACACAGATAACAAGGTTGATTGGAGCAAGATTATCTGGAATCATGAGAATTGCCCCAAAATGGCTTTCATAGCATATAAAGCGATACTCAAGAGACTTCCTACCAAGGATAGACTCTTAAAATGGGGTATTATAACTGAAAAGATGTGTGTGTACTATGTAATCAAGCTGAGGAAACGCATGAAAATCTATTTTTTTCCTGCAATTTCTCGGAAAAAGTGTGGAATTTATGTACAAAAGCTATCAATTCAACAATACAGACTCACCTGCTAACCGATGCGATTAATTACCTGGCTCATAATAGGAGAGGCGAAAACATGGAAGCCAAATTGGGCGGAATTGCTATCACTGTCACGATTTGGAGTTTGTGGAAGGAGAGGAATCGCAGAGTATTTCAAAACAAACAAAGGAAACATGAAGAGGTCAGTAAACTCGCGATTACTGACATGCGAATGGTTCAGAGAAGATGCAAAAGTTGGGGTCTTACCTCACAGGAAAGAGACGACAAGCATACTGGAGCAGGGGATCTGAGCTATTCATCGGCAGAAATCCCAAGTACGAGTTACCTTGTTCATGATCGGCCGCCATGATTGAGGAGGAAGAAGTGTTTCGTTTTTTTACTTTTTTTACTTTCTGTCTGTGGCTTTCTTTTTGGAAAGTATGTGAGTTATGTCGGATTGTCGTATAACTCTTGCTATGTAGATAATCTTTGGGCCTGCTTTTGGGTCTTGATATGGGCTTTCATGCCTTAATAAATTTCTTACCCATTTTCAAAAAAAAAAATTATAATCGTTGATTGAATATCATGTCTATAAGTATAGTTATTTCTTAATATATTCTATTATATAGTTTATTAATGCAGGTACTTGAGTACAAGTATGAGGGGGAGTTATATAGTTTAGAGTTTGTTTGTTTTTTGTTGATGACAAAGGGGGAGAAATATAAAATAGGGTAGTTAGGCATAGATTAAGGAGGAGTTATTAGATTTAGGGGAAGTCAATAGGATAGAAGTAATATGTTATAAACAAAGGTTGTCATCATCAAAAAGGGAGAGATTGTTAGTCCTTGAGATGATGGTTTTGATGACAACAACCTTAGAATAAGATTATAAAATATAAATACTAACATTATAGTTTAGATATATATATATGTATATGCAGGATTTAACCATGTAGGTACAAAGAATGAAGACTGTGCAGTATAAAGATTCAAGATATCAAGATTGAAGACTCATAAGTATCAAGATTATCAAGAGTTCAAGATTTCAAGATAAGTATTGAGTCTAAAATTATGTTAAAACTTCATAATAGCACTGAAATCTTCACTCCATTTTTCTTTTGGGATGGAACCCATTTCTACCTTTTTAGTGGCTTACAAACCCACGACAAGTAGCTTACAAACCTACGACAAGTGGCTTACAAACCCACGAACATCCTGGTTTTGTACAAGTTCTCGAGTCCAGATATGATGAGATATTCTGCAGGAAGAAGCTTGCAAAACTACTTCAAAATGATTTTCAAAACTACTTCAAAATGATTTTCAAAAACTGCTTTTCAAAATGTTTTAGCCTTAAAAATTATCTTTTCAAATGATTTTCAAAAAGATGTTTTAGCCTTAAAATATTCTTTGTTTTTGTTTTTAATAAACTCTTGTTTTAACTTCGTTTGTTTTAAACTATCTTTTAATTATAATATATTTATACTTAGATTTAAATATAAAATTATAGTAAAATTTTATATATATTATTCTCTATATTTATCTATGTATTTTATCTATAGTCAAGTATATTTATAAAGTTTAAATAGTTTTTAATATAAGATAAAAGTTATTTTCAAAGAAAATCAAATCTTCAAAAAATGCTTTGGGATGTCGACATGCCCTAGTACCCCATGTCGACATAGTGACAGTTAGATTCAAAAATTTGAATTTCAAAAGAAGTGTCTATTCGCCATAACCTTTCACGAATGGACATGGCTGTTGTTCTTCTATAAATAGGGGTTGGTTTCAATGAATTTTACATCAGATTTTCTAGTTTTTAACTTCTCTTCTTCTTCCACATTTTCTTATTCAAAATCCTATCATCACTCTGCTGAAATCAACATTGAATCTAACTAGATTATCTCTGGTTTGATTCTCTATCACTATCTCAACAAGATCCCAGTGCTATTCAGAGTTATAGGCTTCTTTGTAATCTATCTAGCGAGAAAAGGTGTGATTGTAGCCTTGGAAATCAATCAAGCGAGAAAAGGTGTGATTGTAGCCTTGGAAATCAATTGGGTGAACTTGTTCCCCCGGAAATCTAGTATCTCTACCTAGAGGATTGTGATTCTGGAGGGTGTACCTCATAGCCTTGAAACCGAGGGTTGTAATTGTTGAATTGCTTTTAAAAGGAAATCCATACTTAGTTGTGCGGGACTGGATGTAGGGTAACTCCAAACCAATATAAAATCCGGTGTGTTCTTTCCTTTACTGCATTTACTTTATTTCTGCATCTGTGTTTGATTCTGTGATTATATCTGTGTCTGAATATTGCATACATTTGTGTACAAATCAACAATAACTCAAAAAGATTTAGTAATTTCTTATAAACACTATTCACGCCCCCCTTCTATTGATCATTCTAGCCTTAAGATCCATATTTCGCATTCCTCACATTGCTGACTAGAGATTACACCAGTTTGGGTGGAAAGCCATTCTTGGGAACGAAGAGTGTCATATAGGTTTAAAATTGGTGGTTGCATTGTGAGCATATATTTACTGATTTGGGTCTGAATGATGGGCAAAAGAGAAGGTTGGCCTCTAGACAGTTGCAGGGGTTGGCACTACATTGGTGGAATAGTGTCACTGCCGAAGTTCCGAAAGAGCAGTTAACTTGGGCTTATTTTAAAACGAGACTTGAGCAGAAGTTTTTATTTGAGTTTGCTAAGTCTGAGCTAACTAGGAAGTTTATGGATTTAGTGCAAAGAGAGATGTCAGTAGGCAAGTATGCCACTAAGTTTGAAGAGCTGTCTCAATATGGATATGTTGTTATAGATATTGACATCAAAAGGAATGAGAAGTTCATTCGGGGATTGAGGCCCGAGCTTGCTATAATGACCATGACACATGTCCATGGTCCTTGTAATATAGTGGTGGAGATGGCCATTCACCATGGGTGCGACAAGAAGGGTCACTTTGCTAATGAATGCCGGTCAAGAAATGGGAAGAAAGCTACAAAGAAGAAAAATGTGAAGTGCTTCAATTGTGATCAAGTTGGGCATCACAAGAATTAGTGTCCAGAGCCAGTTAGGGAAGACAAAGGAAAAGTTTTTGCTATAGGACCAGCTAGGCCTACCGCAACTGATAAAGGAAAGACTGTGATGGAAGGTACACTTTTGATTCAGAGTATTCCAATTAGAGTACTTTTTTATACCAGTGCATCACATTCATTTATATCTCAGTGTTTGGTTGGTAGATTATGCTTATAACTCACCTACCTAGTTACTTCCTTAAGGGTTGTGAATCCAATAGAAGGATATGCAACTCTAGGATTAAGATGTGACCAGTTAAAACTTGATTTGTTGGATCATAAATTTGCATGCAGTTTGTATATTATTGTTTTTGAAGATTTCGGGATCATTTTGGGCATGGATTGGTTGAGTAGGTATGTGGCTAGAATATTTTTCCAAGATAGGGAAATATCATTGAGACTCCCTGATAGTCATAACCGAGTGAAATTCTCAGTAGAGAATACTGACCGGAGTGTAAGTGCTATGTTTAATGCTATGGAGGTAGGAAATGAGTTAAGTCAGTTTCGGGTAGCAAGAGAGTTTGCAAATGTCTTTGAGCCAGTCACTGGACTACCCCCGAAAAGAGCTGTTTAGTTTAGAATAGATCTTGTGCCAGGAACTGAACCTGTGAGTAGACCACCTAGCAGGATGACACCAATTGAGATGAAGGAATTGAAGGTGCAGCTAGTGGATCTAGAAGGAAGGAATTTTATTAGACCAAGCAGTTCGCCTTGGGGAGCGGCCGCGGTATTCGTAAAGAAACTAGATGGTCGTTAATGATGTGCATTGACTATTGCAAGTCAAACGAAAGGACATTAAGAATAAGTATCCTTTGCCAAGAATAGATGATCTTTTTGATCAGTTGAGTGGAGCCAGAGTGTTTTCCCGGTTGGACTTGGCGACAGGTTTCCATCAGTTAAGAGTGGCGGAGGACAGTATTCCTTTGACAGCATTTCAAACTAGGTATGGTTCATATGAGTGGTTGGTAATGCCATTTGGATTAACGAATGCACCTACTTTCATTGTGGATTTGGTGAACCGAGTTTTCCGAGAGTATTTGGATAGGTTTGTGTTTATAGATGACATTCTAGTCTACTCTAGGGATGAGAGAGAGCATGAAGTTCATCTTAGAGTGGTGCTTGAGATGCTGAGACAGAATCAGCTAAAGGCACAGTTTACCAAGTGTCATTTCTGGAAGAAAGAGGTAAAATTTATTGGTCGCATGGTTTCAAAGAAAGGATTGTTAGTCAATCCATATAAGATTGAAGCCTTGAATAATTGGAAGAGGCCAAAAACGGTGACTGAGATCAGGAGTTTCCTTGGACTTGCTGACTACTACTGGAGATTCATTAAGGATTTCCCGCAGATAGCAGCACCTTTAACTAAGCTAAGCAGGAAGGAAGTGAGATTTGTTTGGTCCGAAAAATGTAAGGAGGCCTTCCTTAAGTTAAAGCATTTGTTAACCAATGAACCCATGTTAGTAGTTCCAGATGGAAATCAATGATTGGTGGTGTATACTGATGCATGTGGAACTGGATTAGGAGTGGTGTTGATGCAGGATGGTAAAGTCATTGCCTACGCATCTAGGCAGCTTAGACCGCATGAAGTTAGATATCCTACTCATGATTTGGAGTTGGCAGCTGTGATCTTCACATTAAAGATTTGGAGACATTATCTCTTAGGGGAGAGATTTGAGTTATATACCGATCATAAGTCTTTACAGTATTTATTCTCTCCGAAGGAGTTGAATATGAGGTAGTAGAGGTGGTTGGAGTTTTTGGCTGCATATGATTTTGGTATAGAATATACAGTAGGAAAAGGTAATAAAGTGGCCGATGCTCTTAGCAGGAAACATCATAATGTGGTGTTAGCTATGTTGGCGGAGTGGAAGGATTTAGAAGCTTTAGTCGGTTGCGATGTGCAGTTAAGATCGACTGCTGGTTCTAGTCAGAGTACCGATATGTTGTCTTGTTTAGAAGTTCGACCAGTATTGATTGAGAAAATTTCTTCTAAGCAAAAGGAGGATCTAGTATTAGCTAAAAGGATCAGAAGACTGGAGGTTAGAACAGAGATCGATGATTTAAAGGATTTTAACCTTGACTAGAAAGGATGGCTAAGAAAGAAGGGAAGGGTGTGTGTTCCGAATGTGGGGAACTTAAGGAAAAAAGTTTTTCGAGAATGTCATTGGTCCAAGTTTACGATTCAACCTAGAGGGACCAAGATGTATCAGGACATGAAAATAAGCTTCTATTGGGAAGGCATGAAGAGGGATGTTGGCTTGTGGGTTAGGCATTGTGCAAACTATCAATAAGTGAAAGCTAAACATCAGAAACCAAGTGGGCTGCTTCAGCCTTAAGAGATTCCAGTTTGGAAATGTGATTCGATATCTATGGATTTTATAGACGGGTTGCCAAGGTCAAATAGAGGTAATGAAAGTATATTGGTTATGGTGGACACATTGACCAAGGGTGCCCATTTCATTCCAGTTAAGTCAACCAGACAGACACCTGTTTTAGCTTAGTTATTCCTGAAAAACATAGTTAGATTGCATGGAGTTCCTAGTAGTATAGTCTGTGATAGAGATGCTTTGTTCACTAGTGAATTCTAGAAGAGTCTACAGGAAGTGATGGGAACCAAGCTTAATATGAGTACTGCGTATCACCCTCAGATAGATGGGCAGACAGAGAGAGTAAACAAAGTACTCGAGGATCTACTGAGAGCTTGTGTATTAGACTTTGGTGGATCTTGGGAGTATCACCTACATTTGGTTGAGTTTTCCTATAATAATACTTATCAAACTAATATAGGAATGGAGCCATTTGAAGCTTTGTATGGAAGACCATGCAAATCACCAGCATGGTTGGAGACTGGAGACAGATTAGTCTTAGGTCTAGATTTGGTTAGAGAATCATCAGAGAAGATTGAGTTAATCCAAGAAAGGATGAAGGAAGCTCAGTAAAGACAGAAGAGTTACGCAGATAAGAGGCGTAAGGACTTAGAATTCTCAATTGGAGATAAGGTTTTCATTAAGGTATCACCAATGAAGGGTGTGATACGATTGGGAAAGTCAGGAAAGTTAGCCCCAAGATATGTAGGTCCATTTCAAATTATAGAGAGGATTGACAAGCTCGCACATAGAATAGAGTTGCCGAGTAGTTTACCAAGTGTCCATAATGTATTTCATGTGTCTCATCTTCGCAAGTATGTGCATGATCCAGAGGCTACTAATCCCCCGACAGGGTTGGATGACTTAGTGGTGGAGCCTAATTTGACTATTGTTAGACAACCAGTTCAGGTTGTAGCTAGAGATGAGAAAAAATTAAGGAATAAGACAGTCAGGTTGGTGAAAGTTCAATGGAGCGACAACGAGAAGGAATGTACTTAGGAGACAGAGGAAATGATTAGAGATACTTATCCTGATATTCTTTAAGGGTATGTCTATATTAGATTTATATAGATAGTTGCTAGTCTGTTAGACTAGTATGGTTGTTAGGAGTTGTTACAGATGATTGCTATGTTTAGTATTTAGTCCTTACCGAATTTCGAGGACAAAATTCTTTAAGGGGGGAGCCTGTAACATCCCTAATTTTTTATAACATTATTCAGAAATTTTAATTAGATAAATTAAATAGAGTAATGATGATAACAAGATTAAGATTTGTATAAATTATATAATGGACCGTGCTTAATAATAAAAATTTAATGGGCTTTAAATTTGTTTATAAGATAATTAATTTACACGTGCGCATAGGGGTAATCAAGGCATTCTATTATACAGGACTATACACATCTTATTCTTGCCCATTCACGTTCCATTTTTCATTATGCACAAACGCAAATCAAAACTAAATAGAGCCAGCCATTAACAAGGAGGAAAAAGGTGAAATTTCAATCTAAAGCTAAGGATCAAAGCTAGGAAGGATTAATCAACAACAAATCTCAAATTCCTTATCAAATCTAAGATGAATAATAATTCATTCCATCTCTTTTTGGTTTTATAATCATATGGTTTTGGATTTGAGTACTTATTTTGTTTCTAAAATATACTGGATGATGATATGCTTAATTTATGAATTGTTTGATTTAAAAATTTTGTTTGTACATGAAATTCGTATGGTTTTAGGGGCAAAACTGTGGGTTATTGATTTTAAAATGTCATGGAAAAATTTTATGTTAAGTAAAACATGATTTTGGAGATGGGTTTTAATTTTTAGAATTTTACAAGTTATGGAAATTTTATTATGAATTTTGGATGATAAATATGATGTAATTTGGTTTAAAATTTATTTTGAATATTTCAGGAAGAAACCGGGTCAAAACTTTTAATATGTTTGATTACACGATGAAATCGAATTTTTGTGATTTTTGAGGATTTTTCCCAATTGATTTACTAAGGAAAGTAAATTATTTTAAAAGAAGGAATTTTCTGAAATAATTTGTTTTGGTATATGGAAGGGCTTAAACGTTACATTTTATGGTTTAAATCTAAAATAAGTGCGGCAGTTTTAAATGTAAAGTATTTGAAAAGTTTTATGGCAGCCAATCAATGGTATACAAATAGGCAAGTTGTTATAAAGCAATTACTAAAGGAAGCAACATTTCGGCCTTTAATTCAGAAAAAGGTGTTCCACCTCAATTAGTAGCCCCTTTCAACTCCAATGATTCCACCCCATCCTAGTCGAAACCTACTTAGTCAAAACCAATACACGAGGTATCACCTAGTGGTATGCAGTGGATTGGAAGGAAGGTGGAAGCCTTGGTGTCGAAAGGTAAGCTTCCAATGGGGTCAAAACCCTGCTTTGATTTCAAAAGTTAAAGTCTTGCCTTATTTCATTTAAAGCTTTCGACGTAGTCGAAACACATGCTTTCGAAAAGGTTTTATAAATGGCTTTCGAAAAAGGTTGTTGTACTATGTAAAGGAGTTAGCTTTCGAAGCGGTATTTTTCTTAAATATGTGCTTTCTGTTGTGAGCATTGAATGGAGTGTTGAGTAGTATGGTTAGTCAGTTTATGAGTTCACCCACTGTGGATCACTGGAATGCATTAAAACAAATACTATGTTATTTGAAGGGTACCGTTGGACAATGCATAGTATACACAAATCATGGACATAGCAGAATTGAAGCATTTGCAGATGCTGATTGGGCTGGTTCAAGGTTAGATAGAAGATCTACTTCAGGTTTTTGTGTGTTGATTGGAGGAAATTTGGTTTCATGGAAAAGCAAGAAACAAAGTGTAGTATCGAGATCAAGTGCTGAGTCAGAGTATAGAGCAATGGCCAACACAGTTTGTGAATTAATGTGGATTAATCAGTTTATTGGTGAGATAGGATTGCAGTGTGATGTGCCGATGAGATTGTGGTGTGATAATAAGGCAGCTCTTCATATAGCATCTAACCTAGTTTTTCATGAGAGAACCAAACACATCGAAGTGGATTGCCATTTCATTAGAGAAAAAATTCAACAAGGTCTTATCTGTACAAATTATGTTAAGTCAGAAGAGCAAGTGGCCGACCTTCTCACCAAATCTTTGCATGGAAATAGGATCAGGTTCTTATGCAGCAAGTTGGGCATGAGTGATTTGTATGCTCCAACTTGAGGGGGAGTGTTGTGAGCATTGAATGGAGTGTTGAGTAGTATGGTTTATGTTTGTTTACATTTCATTTCTTTTATATGTTGTTATTTGTTTTCTTCTGTTGGATCTGGGCCTTTATCTCACAGCCCAAACACTTTGTATAAATAGCTATGGACTGAATAATAAAATAAGTTCTTTTTTCCCTCCTCTTTAATTTTCGTATTCATGTAAAACAACACTTTCGAAAGGACCGGTTTCGACCAATTCGAGACCTAGCCGCTAATTTTCCTTTCAACTACATTGAAGTCATCTATGTTGTCGAAGGGGTTACTTCTGTTTTAACCTAAACTAAGATTTTTTCTTGAATGCTTTCAAAGGGGTTAAGGACTTCGAAGGTGATGAAGTCGAAAGGGGGTTTCGACTCTGTCCTTCGAAGTTTTAATTTTTAAAGGTCTTTTCTTTTGACTAGATGGTTCCGACACCATCAACTTTTCGACAAATTAATTTTATTTAGTTTCGAAAGGGATACTTTCATATATAATCAATTTGACCCAAAGAAGGTTTTAAAGAGTAAACCCGATGCTTTTAAAAGGGTACTTTATTTATTTCGAAGCTATGTTTTAAAAGAATGTTTTCTTGATACCATCGAAAGGTATCATTGGTTTCGAAAGTTATATACTTAGAGTTTTGAAAAGAGGTTTCCTATGCTTTCGAAGGAGGTCATCCAGTGATTTCGAAAGTGATGTTTTAAAGTTTCAAAACCAATAACCCATTCTCATTTAGAAGGAAATACCATGGAATAAATAAAGATTTTGGAAATATTATTCTCATTGTTACTAACCCATAAATGTATGTTGGGGCAGGACAGAATAACCAGATAGGTTGACCCAGTAGTGAACATAAATTAAGGAATGTTAAAACCTTAAAACTAAATATATTGGCAGGGGCCAATAGATTTATAGTAAGCCCATGAAAACTGTATATAACAAATGATATTTGGCAGGGGTCGATAGGTTCATAGTCAGCCCATGAAAACTATGATTTGATACTGGTAGGGGCCAGTAGGTTTGTAGTTAGTCCATGAAAACTCTATTCAGATTAAGATATTGACAGTCAGTCAATAGGTTCCTAGTTAGCCCATGAAAACTAGGATAAGAGATAAGATATTGGAGTTAGCAATAGGTTCTTAGTGATCCCATGAAAACTATGATATTGGACAGATAGTCCACAAACATTTAACAGGTTAATAGTAATCCTAGAAACTATAATTGAGACAGATAGTCAGAATGAATGGGGATGGGTAATCCAGATGTGATTTACTTGTTTTGCATTTCATCATAAAGTTTTTTAAATACTATGTTTTAACCAATGTGGATGTAGAGCACAATATATGGTTTAGTAAATGTTTTAGGATACTAGTGAAAGGAAAACTCGTTCCGCTAAGCGGTATGGTCTCACTGGATATCTAAATGGTTTGAGATGGTAAATTATTATTCATATCAGGCTTTATGTCTGACTTGAAGTTTTTGTTTTCCCCTTAAACTCTCGGGTAGTCAATTGATTTTGAGTAGGGTGAGAGTTAAGGTCCAGGTGTTCTTTTAGACGAATAAAGCTTCCAAGGACGTGTAGGAGGCAAGCTTGTTTATTAGAGTTCTATTATTTCCGCTTTGTGTTTTGTTTGTAAAGGCAAATTGTTTTTTTACCTATCTATATACTATGGTCTACCAAGGGGGCATCTTCATATGTCGCTTTTGGCGTATTTTGTAATAATTATACGTTGTCTGAACGTGGTCTACGAATTGGGATTATGTAATCAATTTGGAATATTTTGAAATGGAATGAAGAATTTGCGTGATGTTTAAATTTTTTCCATATTCTTGTGTTTCTGTGTATCAATGTATCTAATGTCACCGTATTTGGTCGCCGAGGATTAATTACTATGGATGATTGCAGCATCCATAGTCGTTAGTTTTGGGCCTCCAAGTAGGGGGATGTTACAACATCCCTCTTTAAGCTTCTCTTCATATCTTGATACATCTTGGTCCCTCCAGAATGAATCGTAAACTTTGATCGATGACACTCCTTAAGAACTTCTTTCCTCAAGTTCTCAACATCTGGAACACATAACTGTCTCTTCTTTCTCAACCATCCTCTCTGGTTAAGACAAAAATCTTTCAAATCATCGACCTCGGTTCCAACCTCAAGCCTTTTAATCCTCTCTACTAATAATGGATCATCCTTCTGCTTAGAAGCAATTCTCTCGATCAACATGGGTCGAACATCTAAATAGGACAACATGGCAGTATTCTGACTAGAACTAGCAGTTGATTTTAACTGCACACAACAACTGGCCAAAGCTTCTAGATCCTTCCATTCTGCCAACATAGCCAACACCACATTCTGATGTCTTCTGCTAAGAGCATCCGCTACTTTATTATCTTTCCCTAGGGTATACTCTATACCAAAATCATAAGCAGTCAAAAATTCCAGCCATCTCTGCTGTCTCATATTCAACTCCTTCTGAGAGAATAAATATCTTAAGGACGTATGATCGGTATACAACTCAAATCTCTCCCCCGAGAGATAGTGCCTCCAAATCTTTAAGGCAAAAATTACCGCAGCCAACTCCAAGTCATGAGTAAGATATCTTACTTCGTGCAGTCTAGGCTGCCTAGATGCGTAGGCAATGACTTTGCCCCTCCACGTCAACACTGCTCCCAATCCAGTCCCACATGCATTTGTATATACTACCAACCCTTGGTTTCCATCTGGAACTACTAGCACTGGTGCATTGGTCAACAAATGCTTTAACTTAAGGAATGCTTCCTCACATTTGTCGGACCAAACAAACTTCACTTCCTTCTTGGTAAGCTTAGTCAAAGGTGCCGCTATCCGCGAGAACTCCTTGATGAATCTCCGGCAGTAGCCAGCAAGTCCAAGAAAACTTCTGATCTCGGTTACCGTCTCTGGTCTCTTCCAATTGTTCACAGCTTCGATCTTATCTGGACCGACTGACAATCCTTTCTCTGAAACCACATGACCAAGAAACATAACCTCTTTCTTCCAAAAATGAAACTTGGAAAACTTTGCCTTTAGCTGATTCTGCCTCGGCGTCTCTAGCACCACTCACAGATGATCTTCTTGCTCCCTCTCATCCTTAGAGTATACCAAATGTCATCTATAAACACCAATACAAATCTATCCAAATACACTCGGAAGACTCGGTTCATCAAATCCACAATGAAAGCAGGTGCATTCGTCAACCCTAATGGCATTACTAACCATTCATACGAACCATATCTAGTTTGAAATGCTGTCAAAGGAATACTGTCCTCTGCCACTCTTAACTGATGGAACCCCGTCGCCAAATCCAACTGGGAAAACACTCTGGCTCCACTCAACCGATCAAACAGATCATCAATTCTCGGCAAAGGATACTTATTCTTTATTGTCTTTTCGTTCAACTTACGATAGCCGATACACATTCTTAATGACCCATCTGCTTTCTTCACGAACACCGCAGCCACTCCTCAAGGCGAACTGCTTGGTCTAATAAAATTCCTTCCTTCAAGATCCAATAGTTGCATCTTCGATTCCTTCATGTATGTCGGTGTCATCCTGCTAGGTGGTCTACTCATAGTTTCAGCTCCCAGTACAAAATCCATTTGAAACTCAACAGCTCGTTTCGGTGGTAGTCCTGTAACCGGCTCAAAGACATCTACAAATTCCCTTGCCACTCGAACCTGACTTAGCTCTTCTCCTACCTCCATGTCACTTAACAATTCCCAAACACTCCTATTGGAATTTTCCACTGAGAAGATGATTCGGTTATGACTATCTGGGTGTCTCAACGATATTTCCCTATTCTGGAAAAATATCCTAACCTCATACTTACCCAACCAATCCATACCCAAAATGATCCCAAAATCTACGAAATCAAAAACATACAGACTGCATGCAACTCATGACCTAACAAATCAAGTTCTAATTGGTCACATCTCATCCCTAGAGTTGCATACCCTCCTATTGGATTTGCAACCCTTAAGGAAGTAACAAGGTATATGGGTTCAATGCATAACCTATCAACCAAATACTATGATATTAATAAATGTGATGCACCGGTATCAAATAGTACCCTAACTGGTATACTCTGAATCAAAAGTGTACCTTCCATCACAGTTTTCCCTTTCTCTATTGTAGTAGGCCTAGAAGAAGATGGTGGTTCAATAGTAAAAAATTTCCCTTTGTCCGCCCTGACTGGCTCTTGACACTGGTTCTTATAATCCCAACTTGGTCGTAGTTGAAGAATTTCACATTCTTCTTCTCTACAGGCTTCTTCCCTTTACCTGTTCTGCACTCGTGGGCATAATGTCCCTTCTTATCACACTTGAAGCACACTAAATCAGCCTTCGCCTTTTTGGCAGCATCACCTTTCTGGGCTCCCTTCTTCTTAAAGAATTTCCTCTTCTTTCCCTGAGGACCCTGGGACTCAACTGGTTTCTCCCTAGCAGAAACACCAAGCGTCTCTTCATGGCGAATGACCATGTCCACCACCACATTACAAGGTTCACGGATATGTGTCATGGTCATCCTAGCTAGCTCTGTCCTCAGACCTCAAATGAACCTTTCATTCCTCCTTATGTCAGTGTCTACCATGGCATATCCATATCGAGACAGCTCATCATACTTAGCAGCATACACGATTACTGACATATCTCCCTGAACAAGATCCATGAACTTCCTCATCAACGCCGACTTGGCAACCTCAGATAAGAACCTCTGCTCTAACCTTCTTCTAAAATCTGCCCATGTGAGCTCTTCTTCCGGAACTTCGGCTGTCACACTATTCCACCAGTGAAGCGCTGCCCCTTGTAACTGTCTAAACGTCAGCCTTCTCTTTTCCCTATCGTCCAAGCCTAAATTAGTAAAGATCCTCTCACAGCTCAACGGCTAATTCTAAACCTCTACTGCATCCTCTGTTCCCATAAACGGCTTTCCACCTAGACTGGTGTAGTCTCTGCTTAGCCTGACATAGTTATATCCAACTGGAGCTATAAGATTTGCTCCTACAACATTACCGGCAGCTCTTGCTAGCAAAAGATTGGCCAACAATTGGTACACCATCCCCGCATCCACTGGCGGATTTCCAGCACCTACATTAGCTTCAGCATTTGGGTTAGCATTAACCTGTCGACCTTGGTTCCTCTTGGTATTAGGTCGAGCATTTCCGTTGGTTGTGATACTTCCTCCATCTAGATTTCCTCTTTTGTTTCCTACTTCCATATCCTCTTTCTCGTAAATCTACATACGAGCCTTTGTAAGAAACAAAAGAACGGTCTAAGAGAGAGGGGAACACGTACTTAGATATATACCTATATATCAAATATAAGTACGTTACTATAGCATTAACCCAAACCCTGATCATATTTCTGATTTATTGGATAATGTTTAAAAAAGCTTTTAGGTTTAACTTTTCTTTTAAAGTTTCATAAACCTATGCTCTAATACCAACTTGTAACATCCCCCTACTTGGAGGACCATAACTAATGGCTACGGATGTTGCAGCCATCCATAGTTATTAATCCTCGATGATCAAATACGGCGGTGTTAGATACATTAATACACAGATCACAAGAATATGGAAAACAATTAACAAATTAAAAGCACATTTCCACATTCCATTCAGACATTTCATGTTCATTGCCCCCACAAACGGTAACCACGTTCAAAAAAAATATAATTATCACACATACGCCAAGAGCAACATATGAAGATGCCCCATTGGTTGATCAGAGTATATAATAAGGCTAATAGTCTGCCTTTACTTCCAAAATACACCGTGGAAAAAGATAACTCTAAATAACTAACAGTCTCCTGCATGCCTTCGGAAGCTTTATTCGTCTAATAAGAGAACCTGAAAGCCCTAAACCTCAAACTACTCAAAATCAATGGAGTACCCGAGAGTTTAAGGGGAAAACCAAAACTTCGAGTCAGACATAAACTTTGGTATGAATAATAATCTAACATCTCAACCATTTAGATATCTAGTGAGACCACGCCGCTTAGCAGAACAGGTTTTCCCCTCACTAGTATCCTAAAACCTTTTATAAAACCATATATTGTGCTTCTGCATCCACAATCGTTAAAAACATAGCATTTCAAAAATATTATGATGATATGCATACATAAAAACATCTTAGATTTCCCATCCCTGGTTTAATTGACTCCCTATCATATTTATAGTTTCTAGGGTCACTATTAACCTATTACTTTTCATGGGATCACTAAGAACCTATAGGCCCCAGCCAGTTAATTGAATTAATTCATGGGTTCCCCCGAACCTATTGGTGATTTCAATAACTCATCTCTTATCCTAGTTTTCATGGGTTGACTAAAAACCTATGGGCTACTCCAGTAACACTCTTCTTATCTTAATTTTTATGGGTTGAGTAGGAACCTACTGATGTCCCCAATAACTTCTTTCTTATCATAATTTTTATCGGTTGACTAGGAACCTTTTGACTGATGTCTATACTTAATCCAAATATAGTTTTCATGAGTTCACTACAAACCAATTGGTCCTTCCCAACTATCCTTAATACATAGTTTTCATGGGTTTACTATGAACCTGTTGGTTACCCCTAATAGCTTCCTAATCATAGTTTTCATGGGTTTACTATGAACCTATCTCCAGGACAACTTCAAGATTGAGGCATCCTATATTTTGGTCCCCCTAACTCCCTGGATGCAATTCTACTCATTCAGGAGTTTAATCAATTTATATTCACTACTGGGTTAACCTAGCAGGTTCTTCTACCCATTTATCCCCAAAATACAGTTATGGGTCCTTTATCATGTGAATATATTTATATTTGAAGAAGCAAACATAACAACTTAACAATACCACACCTGTGGGTTTAAGATCCTTGAAATACTTTTCATGTAAAACATAGTTAATCCTTTTAACCTATATTTTTATCAAGGCAATACTTCTTCAAATTTAAATACTTGAGGGCATTTCAAAACTTCTTTATTTAGCCATGAGTTTTTTTTTCCTTTTTATAATGAGTTGGGGTTTAAAAATCCTTTCGACACCTTCGAAACCTTGCTTTCGACTTCATTGGATAACCTCCTTCAAAAGCATTAAATTCTATCTTTAAAACATTAGGCTCCTGCCTTTTGAATACTTTAAAATAACTCTTTCGAAACCTTTCGACCGTGTTAAAGTACTATCATATAAATATTGAAGCATAGCTTCGAAACTATTTGAAAATACCTCTTTCAAAGCCATTGAAAGTCACCCTTCGAAACCATTGAAAGTCCCCCTTTCGAAATCATTGGGTTTATTTTTAAAACATCATTTTGGGTCAAAGTGAATGTAGGCGAAATTCGAAACCATTCTTTATGTCATAAAAGTACTCGGGAAACCTGATGGTGTCGAAACCATCCTTCCGAAAGCATTAAAACATTTGGGTAAAAATAATTGAAGGTTGGCTTCGAACCCCCTTTCGAAACCATTGCCTTTGAAACCCTTAACCCCTTTTGAAAGCAGTAAGAAGTGGCTTATATTTATAAAACAAGCAGCACCTTTTGACAGCATTGGTGTCTTCAATACCATCGAAAGGCATCAATTCACAAAAGGGTTTTGACTTAGTCGAAACTACCCCTTCAAAAGTTTCATTTTTTTTAAAACTAAGTATCTCCTTTGGAAGTTACTTCTTTAAAACAAAAGCAGCAGCTCTCCTTCGAAAGCCTCTTTTGAAATACCCTTTCGCAATCATAGGTTTCGATTATTTCGAAACCCCTTTGTAAACAGGCAAGCACTTTTCTTTTCAAAACAAAACAACGGAACCAACAACTTCAAAAGTTATGTTTCGAAAACCTACCTTCCGCCTTTCTCCAATCCACTTCGTACCAACTGAGTGATACCATGTGTATTGATTTCGTGGTAGATGGTTTCGACTAAGACGAAGGCGGAAGCTTTGGGTCGAAAGCTCCTCCCAAAGGAGGCGGAACCCACTTTTCTGAGCAAAAGGTTATTATTTTACAAAATAAAGTAGACTTTTTGTAAAATACTTGCCCAATTTTAAACACTTGATTGATTACATAAAAACTTTCAAATTATTTTGCTAATATTTACCGCATTTTCTCAGATCTAAAACCAAATAACATTTAACAAATAAGCCCTTCTTATAAACAAAACAATTAAATCATTTAGGTCCTCCTTTCAAAATAATTTAATTTCCATACTAAATTACTTAGTAAAAATCCCCAAAAATTCCAAAAATTCACTTTAATCATGTTATCTAACATATCAAAATTTCAGACCCACATTCTTAATATAATTTTCGAAATAAATTTATAAACCCAAATAACCATATTTTCCTTTGAAAATTCATAACTAATTCTCCACGGCTTGGAAAATTATAAAAATTGAAATCCAACTCCAAAATCATGTTTCTCATAACATAAAGTTTTCCCATGGCATTTAAACATCATAAATCTCAGTTTTGCCCTAAAACCGTGCATAACCTCTTTTAAACAATCTTGTATAAACCATATAAATTATAAATCAAGCATATCATCATCCGATATATCATAAAAATGAATTTACCCTTAAATCCAAAATCATATGATTATAAAAACAAAAATAGAGATGTAATGATTATTATTCAACTTAGTTTGGATAAGGAAATTGGAGATTGATTGAGACCGATTTCTTCTAGCTTGAATCCTAAGCTTTACTTGAATTTTCTTTCTCTTCTTTCTTCCTGATGGCCGGCTCCTTTTCTTCTTATGTTTATAATTTTCTTATGTTAAAAATGAACATGTATGTCAAAGGGAACATAGTATAAGGGTGGGAATATGGGCGGCAATTTACTCTAATGCCCTTATCTTTATTTAGTTAACACTAAACCATTTATAAGTTCATTCCTTTTAAATAAGCACGACCACTATTTTCATTTACCAATCTCAATCCCCTTATCACTCTACATTATTCTATTTAATTTATTCTAATTAAATCTCCTGAATAATGTTATTAAAAATTAGGGGTGTTACATATACTCCTTCATAAGGAGTTCGATGTTTGTATAAAACAACTCTCTCGTGTTTCATAGATACTCGAGAACACTCTAAATTACTATTTAGTGTTCTTAATTTTGGATTTGATATTTGCTTCATGTATCAAATACATAAACAAATTACGATATTGTAGATAATACAACATGTATGTTCATTTCAATTGCTAAAGTATAAGGAATCCATCTTACATTTTCCTTATTAAATATTTTAATAAGATGTCTTTTCATATTGTTTGGGACATTCCCAATATCCTTTATACTTACTAAAATATATAATTGACAAATCTAATATCGAGTATTAAACAAAGTATTACTGATTTTAACATAAGTACATCGTTAACAATCACCGGTATGTTGTTTACTTATGGTCTAGAAATATCTATGTACCTTTTAGTGGTTCTTTCTTATGGACACATGCTTCACCTGCATTTTGACTGAAAATCAAACCATTTGATATTTCTATCCAAATAATTATCCAACTCCAATGCTTATAAAAAGATACATTCGTATCATTTCTTGGATCATTTTCTAAAACCTATAAACTCAATATCGCTCTCACTGACTTCGAGACACTTTGGTTGTCATGTGCAAATAGTCCAATAAAAATCATTATTTAATATTTTTTCAATACATATGTACCAAACACAAAGTCATACCAAATAATAATTTTGTGAGTAAATCTTAATTTTCTTAAGCAAGTTAAATGATGAATCTACTGTTGGAACTGGACCAGCACGCAATGAGGGAAATGGGTAAATTTCAAAAAACTTATTCCATTTTGGATATTATTGGGCTCATGAAGTCTAATTTATTTAGAAGTTTTCTTGATTTCTTTCAAATAAAATCATAATTTTATTTTATTTTATAAATAAAGTTTTACTTTGTATTGTTTTATATTATATTTCAATATTTGTATCATATACACATTTGTGTACATGCATGTGCAACATATTAAAGTGTATATGTTTTGACCTTCCTGTTTATAAGTATTGGGATTTAGAATACAACGGATATGTTAGCCCCTCTACTATTCTTTGAGCTATCTAAATGAATATATGTATATACAATCATCAAAAATTATATATATTTATGTAAAATTTTACTTATGTAAATTATAATCACATGTACACACACATAAATATGTAGAAATAATCATTATAATAATTTATAAATAATATTTTAAAATACATTTAAATAATTATTTATATATATTAACTAACATATCATTCAATAATTAATATAAAATAAATTATATTTTTTATTCGAAATGCTGCTGTAAAGTTGTATGCAAAAAAATTTAATATTTAATTTTAAATATTTATAAACATATATACGTTTGAGAATATACATATATATATATATATATATATTATAATTCCTAACTTTAAGGTCATTACATAAAATAATTTTTTTTTTGGATTTTAAAATGATTTTTAAATTAAATAATTCTAAAATAACTCTAAAATCGATTTAAATAAATTAATTAAAATTATGAAAAATCATTTCTGAGATCTAAATGTTATGTAAAATTTTATAATAAATTTCAAACTGTATTAAATATATATATACACACACACACACATAATCAGTTTATAGCTAAGTAAATAGTTATATCATTAATCAAATATAATATAAACATAAAATATATTAAAATTGAACATTCATTGCTGCCGAATCAATATTGCACAAAAAAATATAAATTTTAAAATGTTTATTATATAATTTTTTTTCTTTAAGATATAATATATTAATTAATAAAATCATATATGTACATATGTAATCTTATTTAATTAAAAAAATGGTTTTTTTAAACTTTATGCCATGAGTTTAAAGCTAGTATGTATAGAAAAGAGTTTAATTAACATTTATGTTGATGTCTTAATATATTCAACCATCTAATATATGACAGAACATCAATACAATATATTCATAATATAATCTAATAACCTATAATATATTACAATAATAGATAATAATATTAAACGAATTTGTAAACATGTTGAATACCTTTCACCAAGGCCTAAAGATCTCACTTTGAAATGATGTAATATCTCCTTGAATCAAATTCAAGTTCTAGAGTTGCTGGATGCCGTGCTTTACCACCAACGATCGAATCGAAGAATTTTAATGTGATTTGAGCTTGGATTTTTTTAGCTTAAATTGGGTTTGCTAGTCAAAATTTCCGGAGGGAGAAGAGAGAGAAATTTTCAAAAAGAATGGTATAGAAATTGGCATATAAATAGGAAGTCAAATGGAGAGAAAAATGGAACAATCTGAATATTAATGTTCTATAACACCCCATAATTTTATAACATTATTTAGAATAATTAATTGGGTAAATTAAATAAAAAATGTGGAGATTAATAAGTTGATAATTGATTAGCTAAGGGTAGCCATGCCAAGTTAATGTGCAAACTAAAATGAAATAACCTAAGCTAATGTGTTAGGATATGAGAAGGGCAATATGGGAAATAGGTAGAGCTTATACCCAAAACCCTTAGGAGATAGAATGCTCACGTTCATTTCATTTTACTCAAACTAAAAAATACTAACGCCATCCACCGTTATCATTCTCAAGAAGAAGATTAAAGCTAGGATTCAAGGGAAGGGAAACAATCAACTAAATCAACATCAAATCTCACATCTATAATCTCAGAGCTAAGGTGAATAATTATTACATCCCAATTTCTTTTAGTTTTCGGTTTTAAGATTAGATCCGAAATAATTTTGCAAGTATATGCCATGTTTTGATGACTAAAATTATATATATATATATATATATATATATATATGTATGTATGTATATATATATATTGTTGATGAATTATATATGTTCATGTTAGTTTTATGATATGTTTGACATGAAAATCCTATTTAATAACATCCAAATGCCTTGAAAATTTAATTATAGGTCAAAAATGGTATTTTAGAGATGGGTTTCAATTTTCATAATTTTATGAATTAATATGGATTTTATATTAATTTTCTAGTGAAGGAAATTGTTTATTGGGTTATAAATTATTTTCGACTAAAATAATTATTATTTGGGGTTGAAATTTTTATATGTTAGTCAACGTATTAATATAGATTTTCTTGGATTTTTGCAGATTTTTCCTAAGTGTTTTGATGAATATATAAAATTATTTAAGGTATGAGACTTAAATGTTTTATATATTTAATGAAGGAGAGGGGGAATTTGTAAAATAAAATGATCATTTAATTCTAAAAATAGTGGCAGCACATTTCTGAAAAGTAATTGTTAACTAATGAGAATTTGACAAACAAAGGCAGGCTAGTTGAAAAGATTTTCTTTTTGATGTTAAAAACAAAGAAATATAATTTTTTACATGTTTCAGCCTTTACGGCAATAAACCTTCCGACCCAGACCTCCCGACAAGGTCGAGAGGTTCAAAGCTTTCAACAAGCTCAAACCAATGCATATGGTATCAAGCTACTTGGTACGTAATGAATTGGCCAGAGTCGAAGGTTGATGGCCAAAGAGGTTGGGGTATGTTTGTTTTATAAACCAAAAGCTTTCACCTGCTTTGCTTTCGAATAAGAGCTTTCGACTTGGTTGCTTTTGACTATGTCAAATGTTTTAAACCTTTCATCAAAGTCGAAAGGTTACTGCTATTTTAACACTATTCTGTTTTGAAACCTTTCGACACAGTCAAAGGGTTACTGCCGCTTTATAAATGTTTTGTTTTGAACCTTTCGACAAAGACGAAAGGTTAACTTGTTTTAAAAACTAGCCGCTTCTCCATGCTTTCGAAAGGAAGCTTTCAACTGAGGTGATTTACCCTTGCTTTATAAATTGAAGTATAACCCAAAGCTTTCGAAAGAGTTGTTTTAAAGGATATGTTTAAAGCTTTCGTAGCAGAGCTTTCGACAAAGTCGAAAGGTTGCTTCCAATGATTTCGAAAGGTTTTAAAAGAAGGTTTCCACTTGTTTTAAATTGCCTAGTAAATCTTCGAAAGGTTTAGTTCAATGGTTTTGAAAGGTTTATTGAATGGTTTCGAAAGGTTTTAGTTGAATGATTTCAAAAGGTTTAGTTCAACGGTTTCGAAAGGTTTATTGAATGGTTTCGAAAGGTTTTAGTTGAATAATTTCAAAAGGTTTAGTTCAAAGGTTTCGAAAGGTTTATTGAATGATTTCGAAAGGTTTATGAAGGAGTATTTTCCAAAGGTTATTCTAAGGCAATGTTTTAAAGTGGTTTTAAAGAAGGATGTCCAAAGTTTTATAGCTTTCGAAAGGTTTGCTTTTCAATGGGTTCGAAAAGTTTAGAGAATGGTTTCGAAAGGTTTGATGTATGATTTCGAAAGGTTTAAGGAATGATTTCGAAAAGTTTGATATTGGTTTTGAAAGAGATGATTTCAAAGGTTTAGAAAGAGGTTCTTTCAAGTGTTTAAATGGTTTCATCAACTTAGAATTAAGTAAAGAATGTATATATATGTATGTATGTATGTATGTATGTATGTATATGGCATGATGATATGATTTTGAGTAAAGCATAAAGATTATATACTTCTCCTTGTTTAATTTTTATTTAAAGGTTTAAATCATTTTGAAATTGTATTCAAGGAAAATTATGGAAGGGGATCTTTAAATGAAAATGACTCAAAATATTAGAAAACCAGATAGGACTAGTATGGGGTCGTGCCCTATACATTAACTAATTGCCCCAGCTAATATTTGTCCAAAATTCCAGTGTGTAGGGCTTTGTCACAGGTGGACTAAAATTGTGGTTACACACCGAAAGGAATATATGTTTGTATACATATAGGTTATTGGTGAGCCCGAAAAACCATTAGGATCGGGAAGACCTGGGAGATGGTTAAGTTAGGGACAGACTGTCCAGAACTGAAGTATTTAACATATAGTTAAGGACAGACTGTCCAGATGGGAATTGTTTAACAGATAGTTAAGGATAGATAATCCAGAAGAAGAATATCTAACAAGTGTTAGGTTAGTTTTGATTACATTGTCTGGTAGGCCCGAGTCAGCCAAAGGTTAAAAGTTATCCAAACAAAACTTGTGTGTTTGAACAGATATTTCGTTATTACATGATATTTATGTATGTTTATATAATGATAGTTTTACAGTATTTAACCATTGTGGATGCAGGAGCACAGTATATGGTTTTATGAAAAGTTTTGCAAAGATATGTTTTAAAAGGATGTTAGTGAGGGGAAACCCGTTCCACTAAGCGGCGTGGTCTCGCTTAACATAATTATTCCGAGATGTATAATATTATTCACACCGGGCTTTATGTCTGACTCGAAGTTTATGTTTTCCCCTAAAACTCTCGGGTGCTTAAAATTGATTTGAGTAGGCTGAGGGGTTAAGGTTCTTTTTCAGGTTTTAGAATGTTGACGAATAAGCTACCGGAGGCATGCAGGAGGCAACGGGTAGCTACTTAGGATTTGCAGTTCTTGTTATGTTTTGATGGATTTTCCGTTGTGTTGTTTGTATTAGGTCTATTATGACCATATGACTCTGATCAACCAAGAGGGTATCTTCATATACCACTCTTGGCGTAATTTGTAATAATTATAATTGATATGTGCCTGGGAACGATTTGGGGATTATGCATTGTGAATGTGAAACATTTGAGTTCGAAATGTAACTAAAAATGTGGTTTTTTGAAATCTGTGTTTTGTTTCATATTCAAGTGCTTCTGATATTATTGATACCATTAACATAGTCGTATTTAGTCGCCGAAAGCTAATACTATAGATGACTGCAGCATCTGAAGCGCTTAGTTTTGGGCCTCTAGATAGGGGATGTTACAGCTTGGTACCAGAGCATGGTTTATGAAATACTTTAACTAAAAATGATTTTTGAAAACATAATCCTTAAAAATTAGAGTTAAGATCGGGGTATGGGATAACGTTATAGTAACATACTTGTATTTGCTATATATATAATTATACGCTATCTCTCTAGACTCCTATCTTAGTTAGGCTATTCATCTGTACCTCGCGAGGTCTGAATACAAATATGGAGGCAAGAAGAGGCAGAGTAAATCTTGGAGGAGATAGCACTACCACTAATGGAAATGCCCGACCAAATACTATGAGAGGTCTCGGTCAGGCACAAGCTGAAACTGTTGGTGCAGGAGTTCCCCAGATGGACATGGGAGCAATGTACTAGTTCTTTGTAAACACGATGCAAGCTGGAATAGCAGCCGGAGTTGGAGGAGGTAATGCTGCTAGATTTGGAGCTCAAGAAGTTTCGATGGTCAATTAGTATGCTAACTTGAGTAGGGATTACATCAGGCTTGGAGGGAAGCCATTATTGGTGCTGAAGATGCAATCGAGGTGGAAAATTGGCTACTGCATTGCGAGAGAATTTTTGCTGACTTTGGATTGAATGATGCATAGAAGAGGAGATTATCTTCGAGGCAGCTGCAGGGAGCTGCTCTATTCTGGTGGAATACTGTTACTGCTGCAGTTGATGAGGAAACCATAACTTGGGAGTAGTTTAGAAGAAGGTTTTCAGAAAGATTAATGTCTGTAATGGCGCAGTCGGCATTGGTGAGGAAGTTTGCAGAGTTGGAACAAGGAGATATGTCCGTCTTGGAGTATGCAAGGAAGTTTGAGGAGTTGGCCCGATACGGGTATGCTTTGGTAGACACTGTGATCAAGAGGAATGAAAAGTTTATAAGGGGCTTGAGGACGGAGTTGATAAGTGCCACTTTGCCGCATTTGAGAGATCCCAGTGATGTAGTGGTTAAAATGGAATTAAGGCAGGAAGAGGCGTTGGCTTGCTTGAGGAAGAAGATGAAGGAGGTCCAGATGGGACAGGGCCAGTAAAGGAAGTTTTTCCAGAAAAAGAATGGCAGAAAGAGGGAGCACAGAAGAAAGGAAAGGCTGAAGTGGTTTGCTACAAATGCGACAAGAAGGGACACTATGCTAATGAGTGTCGAACTGGTAAAGGAAAAGGAAAAGAGGCTGGTGGAAAGAAGAATGTTAGATGTTTTAATTGTGATCAGATTGGTCATTACAAGAACAAATGCCTAGAGCCTGCAAGAGAAGGAAGGGGGCAAGTTTATGCTTTGGAGCCCACATCCTCAAGGCCAGTTGTGCAGGATAAAGGGAAGGCTGTTTTGGGAGGCTCGATGTAGATTCACGGTATGTCTGTTAGCGTTCTATTTGATACTGGAGCATCTCATTCGTTTATTTCTCGATGTTTGGTAGATAAGCTTAACCTAGAACCCTCATACTTAGTTACTTCCTTAAGGGTTGCAAATCCGATAGGAGGGTATGCAACACTTAGGATGAGGTGTGGCCATTTAGAGTTTGATTTGCTAGACCATACTTTTGATTGCTGTTTGCATGTGTTTGACTTTGTGGGATTTGGGATTATCCTTGAGATGGATTGGTTAAGTAAATATGATGCTAGGATATTTTGCCATGATAGGAAAATATCACTTAGTCACCCGGATTGTAGTGATCAGATAGTTTATATCGTAGAGAACCCTAGTTGTGAAGTGAATGCTTTATTGGGTATTATGGAGTTGAAGGATGAGTTGCATCAAGTCTTTGTAGTTAGAGAATTTGCTGATGTATTTGAGCCGATAGTTGGACTCCCACCGAAATGAGCCATAGAGTTTCAGATTGATTTGGTGCCTGGAGCAGAGCCGGTGAGTAGGCCACCGAGCAGGATGACACCCACTGAGATGAGAGAGTTGAAGGTGCAGTTGATGGATTTGGAAGGCAAGAGTTTTATCCGACCAAGTAGTTCACCATAGGGGGCTGCTGTAGTGTTTGCGAAGAAGCCAGACGGATCGTTGAGGCTATGTATCGATTATCGTAAGCTGAATGAGAAGACGATAAAGAATCGATATCCATTACCGAGAATTGATGATTTGTTCGATCAGTTAAGTGGAGCCAAGGTATTCTCTCAGCTGGATTTGGTGATGAGATTTCATCAACTTAGAGTGGCAGAGGATAGCATTCCTTTGACGGTGTTTAAGACAAGATATGGATCGTACGAATGGTTAGTTATGCCGTTCAGACTAACTAATGCGCCGACATTCTTTGTGGATATGATGAATAGAATGTTCTGAGAGCACTTGGATAGATTTGTGTTGGTCTTCATAAATGACACTTTGATATACTCTAAGGATGAGAAGGAGTACGAAGTTTATCTTAAAGTTATGCTCGAAACGTTGAGGGGGCGTCGGTTGAAGGCTAAGTTTTCGAAGTGTCATTTTTGGAAGAAGGAAGTGAAGTTCCTTGGTCATGTCGTCTCATAGAAAGGTTTGTCTGTAGATCCGACTAAGATTGAGGCGGTGAGTAATTTGAAGAGAACCGAGATGATGACCGAGATTAAGTGCTTTCTTGGATTGGCTGGATATTATCGAAGGTTTATAAAGGAATTTTCACGGATAGCTGCACCGATGACTAAGCTTACACAAAAAGATGTGAAGTTCGTATGGACTGATAAGTGTGAGGAAGCATTCCAGAGCTTGAAACACTTATTGACCCATGCGCCGGTGTTAGTGGTTCCGGAGGGGAATCAAGATTTGGTTGTTTACACTGATGCGTGTGGAACTGGATTGGGAGTTGTGTTGATGCAAAGAGGTAGATTGATTGCTTATGCTTCTAGACAGCTCAGACCACATGTGGTTAGGTATCCTACGCATGATTTGGAGTTAGCTACAGTTATATTTGCTTTAAAGGTGTGGAGGCATTATCTTTTGGGAGAGCGATTTGAGCTTTATACTAATCATAAGTCATTGAAGTACTTGTTCTCTCGAAAGGAGCTGAACATGAGACAGCAAAGATGGTTGGAGTTTATTGCTACTTATGATTTTAGAATTGAGTACACAACCAAAAAAGGAAATAAAGTGGCGGATGCACTCAGCCGGAAACATCAGAATGCAGTATTGGCTATGATTGCTGAGTGGAAAGATTTGGATGCATTATCAGCTTGTAGTGTGAAGTTTAAATCCGAGGTAGGTTCAAGTGCAGGAAGTGCTATGTTGTCTTGTTTAGAAGTTCGACCAGTAATGATTGAGAAGATAGCTTCTAAACAGTAGAAGGATCCAGTTTTAGCGGAACGGATTAGAAGGTTGAGGGAAGGAATGGAGAGCGATGACCTAAAGGATTTCAGTCTTGACCAAAATGGGTGGTTGAGGAAAAAAGGAAGGTTGTGTGTTCCGAATGTAGGAGACATGAGGAAGGAAGTTTTGGATGAGTGCCATCGTTCAAAGTTCATTATCCATCCAGGAGGAAGGAAGATGTATCAGGATACGAAGAGAAGTTTCTTCTGGGAAGGTATGAAATGGGACATTGGTTTGTGTGTTAAGCAGTGCTTGAATTGCCAACAAGCAAAGGCTGAACACCAAAAGCCTAGTGGATTGCTTCAACCATTAGAAGTTCCGTTGTGGAAATGGGATTCCATCTCTATGGATTTTATTGATGGGTTGCCAAGGTCTATAAGAGGAAATGAAAGCATATGGGTCATAGTAGATAGATTGACTAAGAGTGCCCATTTCATTCTCGTAAATTCAACTAGGACGGCACCTATTTTGGTGAAGATAATTATGAAGAATGTAGTTAGACTGCACAGGATTCCTAGTAGTATTATCAGTGATAGAGATTCTTTTTTTACTAGTGAGTACTGGAAAAGTCTACATGAAGCATTAGGAAACAAGCTCAACATAAGTACCGCTTACCATCCACAGACTGATGGGAAAACAGAAAGAGTTAACAAAATCTTGGAGGATTTGTTAAGAGCTTGTGTATTGGATTTCGGGGGATCATGGGAGGACCATCTTCATCTAGTCGAGTTCTTTTATAACAATAGTTATCAGACTAGTATTGGGATGGCACCGTTTGAAGCTTTGTATGGAAGACCATGCAAGCCTCCCGTATGTTGGTTAAAGACCGGGGATAGATTGGTTCGTGGTCCAGATTTGGTGAAGGAAGCTGCGGAGAAGATTGAGTTGATCCGAGTTAGGATGAAGGAAGCTCAATCTAGGCAGAAAAGTTATGCTGATAGAAGAAGGAAAGATTTGGAATTTTCTATTGGAGACTATCTGTTCATTAAGGTTTCACCGATGAAGGGTGCGATGAGATTCGGGAAGTCAAGGAAGTTAGCACCTAGATTCGTTAAACCTTTCCATATTGTTGAGAGGATCGGGAAACTCGCTTATAGAGTAGAGTAACCGAGTAGTTTGGCTGGAGTCCATGATGTTTTCCATGTTTCTCATCTTAGGAAATGTGTTAGAGACCCAGAGACTACCATAGCACCTACAATGTTAGAAGATTTAGTAGTAGAACCGGATTTGACCATAGTTAGAAAGCCGATTCAGATTGTGGTTAGAGATGAGAAGAAGTTGAGGAACAAGACAGTCAAGTTAGTAAAGGTTCAGTGGAGTGACGATGCTAGGCACTATACTTGGGAGACGGAGAGCAGGATTAGAGACTCTTACCCTGATTTGTTGATGGTATGTTCTACCTTTGATTGTTTTGTTTGGTACCTTATCGTAATTTCGAGGACGAAATTCTTTAAGGTGGGGAGTCTATAACACCCCATATTTTTATAACATTATTTAGAATAATTAATTGGGTAAATTAAATAAATAATGTGGAGATTAATAAGTTGATAATTGATTAGCTAAGGGTAGCCATGCCATGTTAATGTGCAAACTAAAATGAAATAACCTAAGCTAATGTGTTAGGATATGAGATGGGCAATATGGAAAATAGGTGGAGCTTATACCCTAAACCATTAGGAGATAGAATGCTCACGTTCATTTCATTTTACTCAAACTAAAAAATACTAAGGCCAGCCACCAATATCATTCTCAAGAAGTAGATTAAAGCTAGGATTCAAGGAAAGGGAAACAATCAACTAAATCAACATCAAATCTCACATCTATAATCTCGGAGCTAAGGTAAATAATTATTACATCCCAATTTCTTTTATTTTTCAGTTTTAAGATTAGACCCGAAATGATTTTGCAAGTATATGCCATGTTTTGATGATTAAAATTATATATGTGTGTGTTGTTGATGGATTATATATGTTCATGTTAGTTTATGATATGTTTGACATGAAAATCCTATTTAGTTACATCCAAACGCCTTGAAAATTAAAGTATATGTTAGAAATGATATTTTAGAGATGAGTTTCGATTTTCATAATTTTTTGAATTAATAAGGATTTTATATTAATTTTCTAGTGAAGGAAGTTGTTTATTGGGTTATAAATTATTTTCGGCTAAAATAATAATTATTTCGGATTGAAATTTTTATATGTTAGGCAACGTACTAAAATAGATTTTCTGGGATTTTTTCAAATTTTTCCTATTTGTTTTGATGAATATATAAAATTATTTAAGGTACGGGATTTAAATGTTTTATATATTTAATTAAGGAGAAGGGGCATTTGTAAAATAAAATGATTATTTAATTTTAAAAATAGTGGCAGCACATTTCTGAAAAGTAATTGTTAACCAATGAGAATTTGACAAACAAAGGCAGGTTAGTTAAAAAGATTTCCTTTTTAAGTTAAAAACAAAGAAATCACATTTTTTACATGTTTCAGCCTTTACGGCAATAAACCTTCCGACCCAGACCTTCCGACAAGGTCGAGAGGTTCAAAGCTTTCGACAAGGTCAAACTAATGCATATAGTATCAAGCTACTTGGTACGTAATGAATTGGATAGAGTAGAAGGGTTCTAAGTCGAAGGGTTGATGGTCAAAGAGGTTGGGGTATGTTTGTTTTATAAACCAAAAGCTTTCACCTACTTTGCTTTCGAATAAGAGCTTTCGACTTGGTTGCTTTCGACCAGGTCAAATGTTTAAAGGAAGGGTTTTAAACCTTTCGACAAAGTCAAAAGGTTACTACTATTTTAACACTATTCTGTTTTGAAACCTTTCGACATAGTCAAAGGGTTACTGCCGCTTTATAAATGTTTTCTTTTGAACCTTTCGACAAAGACGAAAGGTTTACTTTTAAAAAAAACTAGCCGCTTCTCCATGCTTTTGAAAGGAAGCTTTTGACTTAGGTGATTTACCCATGTTTTATAAATTGTAGTATATTCCAAAGCATTCGAAAGAGTTGTTTTAAAGGATATGTTTAAAGCTTTCGAAGCAGAGCTTTCGACAAAGTCGAAAGGTTGCTTCCAATGATTTCGAAAGATTTTAAAAGAAGGTTTTTTGGCAAAGCAATTTTAAAAGAAGGTTTCCACTTGTTTTAAATTGAACCCAGTAAGTTTTCGAAAGGTTTAGTTCAATGGTTTCGAAAGGTTTATTGAATGGTTTCGAAAGGTTTTAGTTGAATGATTTTGAAAGGTTTAGTTCAACGGTTTTGAAAGGTTTATTGAAAGGTTTAGTTCAACGGTTTCGAAAGGTTTATTGAATGGTTTTGAAAGGTTTTAGTTGAATAATTTCGAAAGGTTTAGTTCAAAGGTTTCGAAAGGTTTATTGAATGATTTCAAAAGGTTTATGAAGGAGGGTTTTCCAAAGTTTATTCTAAGGCAATGTTTTAAAGTGGTTTTAAAGAAGGATGTCCAAAGTTTTATAGCTATCGAAAGGTTTGCTTTTCAATGGATTCAAAAGGTTTAGAGAATGGTTTCGAAAGGTTTGATGTATGATTTCAAAAGGTTTGAGGAATGATTTCGAAAGGTTTGATATTGGTTTTGAAAGAGATGATTTCAAAGGTTTAGAAAGAGGTTCTTTCAAGTGTTTAAATGTTTTCATCAACTAAGAATTAAGTAAAGAATATATATATATATATATATATATGGCATGATGATATGATTTTGAGTATAGCATAAAGATTATATACTTCTCCTTGATTTAAGTTTGATTTAAAGGTTTTAAATCATTTTGAAATTGTTTTCAAGGAAAATTATGGGAGGGGGTCTTTAAGTGAAAATGGCTCAGATATTCGAAAACCATATGAGACTAGTATGAGGTCGCGCCCTATACATTAGCTAATAGCCCCAACTAATTATTGTCCAAAATTATAGTGTGTAGGGCTTTGTCACAGGTAGGCTAAAATTATGGTTACACACCGAAAGGAATATATGTTTTTATATAGATAGGTTATTGGTTAGCCCGAAAAACCATTAGGATCGGGAAGACCTGGGAGATGATTAAGTTAGGGACAGACCGTCTAGAAGTGAAGTATTTAACAGATAGTTAAGGATAGATAATCCAGAAGAAGAATATCTAACTGGTGTTAGGTTAGTTTTGATTATATTGTCTGGTAAGCCCGAGTTAGCCAAAGGTTAAAAGTTATCCAAACAAAACTTGTGTGTTTGAACAGATAGTTCATTATTACCTGATATTTATGTATGTTTACATAATGATTGCTTTACAGTATTTAACCATTGTGGATGTAGGAGCACAATATATGGTTTTATGAAAGGTTTTGCAAAGATATGTTTTAAAAGGATGTTTGTGAGGGGAAACCCATTCCGCTAAGCGGCGTGGTCTCACTTAACATAATTATTTCGGGATGTATACTATTATTCACATCAGGCTTTATGTCTGACTCGAAGTTTATGTTTTCCCCTTAAACTTTCGGGTGCTCAAAATTGATTTGAGTAGGATGAGGGGTTAAGGTTCTTTTTCAGGTTTTAGAATGTTGACGAATAAGCTACTGAAGGTATGCAGGAGGCAACGGGTAGCTACTTAGGATTTGCAGTTCTTGTTATGTTTTGATGGATTTTCCATTGTGTTGTTTGTATTAGGTCTATTATGACCATATGACTCTGATCAACCAAGGGGGTATTTTCTTATACCGTTCTTGGCGTAATTTGTAATAATTATAATTGATCTGTACCTGGGAACGATTTGGGGATTATGCGTTGTGAATGTGAAACATTTGAGTTTGAAATGTAACTAAAAATGTGGTTTTCTGAAATATGTGTTTTGTTTCATATTCAAGTGCTTTTGATATTATTGATACCATTAACATAGCCGTATTTAGTCGCCGGAAGCTAATATTATAGATGACTGCAGCATCTGTAGCACTTAGTTTTGGGCCTCTAGATAGGGGATGTTACATGTTCACATGTCAATTAGTAGGTGGTGTGCATTATAACCAAATTTATCGCTTATTTAGTTTTGGTAAAATGCAACTTTACTTTATTAAGCATTACCCGATTGTTTCAATTACTTGCACCAATTCTCTTTGTCAAAATTGAATCACTTTGGACTTTTGAAATTTGATACAATATTTCAATATCGTCCATGTTCGACTTTTTAGTCCAAACACAAAGTCCTTGGTTTAATAATAACAATTATTATTAACCAAACTGCTTTGGACATAGACTTTAACTTTGAGTTGACTTTAGTTGACCGTGATTCTAATCTCATATAATTAAGGAGATGAATCCTCTCTTGAGTAGTGTTTTACTTCCAATGCTTCCACTCGACCCAACTATAAGCATTCGATGGACGTCGTGCCACGTTTTAACTATAACTAAAGCGAAGCTTCCACATTGTAGATCAATAGTATTCTCAAGTCAAGAGAACCGTGTTATTGTGTCACATCGTCATTTCTGTTTGACCTTATTTATATCAGTTAACAGAAAACTATCGAGCGAGTCATTCCATAGTTATCCAATAACAATCAGTATGTAACCCCTTGGTGTCCCCAGCAGCCATAAGTAATACACTGCCTAATATTGGAAAAGCATTACATACTCTAGTCCCATCGGATGTATTAATATCCGGTCTCGATACATCTTGATTAGGAATATTTAAAATAGCATGTTTATTATATTATGATAAATCACTCATGGTTACAATGCATTGTAACTACTATCACAAAACATACCATTTATGGATTTTCTACTAAATATACTTTAAATTAAATTAATTAATTAATATAACGTTATATCAAATGTGTAACAGAGAGAAAATATTTTTTATTTCGAACAAGATTGGTTATCGAGTTAGATATATGTAACAAATTACATAATTACCCCTACGGAATACCTCTAATTCTATTATCTATTACCCTGATTTCAACAATTGAAATTTACAATGTTATTCTTATCAACATTGCTTAGTAAATTCCAACTACATTAATCTTGCTCTTAAAGACATAGTTACGGTCGATGGATCAAATCCCTTCGGGTATGGCTAGCAATATCAAATTTTTCTAACATACTTGGAATCCTTTCAGATTTGTACATCATGCCATATCATAGAGTCAATACTCTTAATGGTTTAATCAACAACTAAGGATTATCTAATCTCGATATTGATAAGAAATTCACAGTTTCTCTGTGCGAGAATATTTATCGGACATTCTATGTGTTGTGTTCATTTATGTTTGGTTAATTTTCCATTTCATCCCTCGTAATTAGTTTTATCTTTGGATCGTATCCAAATCCATTTTTCTACCAATAATTTCTCAAAGAAGTTCCTTGGCTAGGAAGTTGGAATTTTAAAACAATAGTTATTTCTCAGTGCAATGGGATAAGTATTCATAAACACTTTATGAATAGCCTTATATATAAAACTGATTTTGTTTTAGTTTACAAAACTTATGTTCAAAACGTAAATTGGTCATCTACTGACAATCGTTCCCAAACTCCTTTTGGGGTGATTCATATAAGGTCCCTTATGAACAATTACTATGTGTAGCCTTCGACTCGCTCAAACTGCCAACTCTTTGGCTTAGGATATGTGGGATTTCTTATAAACCCTTATCTTGTATTATTTTGTAAACCATTCTTTAGACGAAATTAATTTTAACCTCGTGTACTACTCTTAAGTACATGACCTTGTAGAAAGAAGGTAACTCAACTTTACTATAATTAATCGTACTTCGTTCAATAAAGTTCGATTTTTCCTTATCGATAAATCATTATGTATCATAGGGAGGAGTAACTTTTGAGACTGAATATTTATTCATTTTTAGGTATGCTTGGAACTCTATCTAATATACTCACTTGTTCGATCTGATTAAATCAATTTTATTTTCAATTGCATGTTATTTTATTTACTTCCGTTTATACTCTAGAGATTATCATAGACATACTACATGTGTATTAAATACACATTTCCATGTGGGTGATAACTCATCGGTGAATATAACGAAGTATGTAGAACCATTTTGGTATTAATAGACTTTCGATTGCATACATCGGTATTTCAATCCAAAGAGTTCATCAACTCTTTTGACATTCCCACTGAATGGGTGTGTTTCCCTTATTTGTCCGAGATACAATTCTCTAGTACTATATGATTCATAATCATAGAATCGAATAATTGTTTCTCAGAACTATGTCTTAGTCTATAATTCTAAAATAATTGCAAATAACTTCGGATGCCTCTGTATTTTCCAATGCATTACAAATACCACTATTATAATTTTATTTTATAAATAATATTCATACTGAAAACAAACTATGTTTATTTTTCAATCAATACAGAAAAATTGTTATTATTTCATAAATATTGTTTGGTATATATTACGAAAACAATTTTTACTATAATAAGTGCTATATGGCACGCTTTCGCTATGTGTGCAATTACTATAACAGCATACAAAATACAGAGTTCCATTCAACCACTTAATATAGGCTATTTATTTCATCTACTATAACTAGTTTACAGTCGAGAGTTTTCAGATCAAATATCTTGAATTCAAAGAAATAAATCTCATAGAAAATAATTTTTCTATTTTAAAATACATTTTTGGAATAGAATCATATTTCTCATTCCAAGTTAAGTATCATTTATTATTTTACGATTCTCATTTTTGAATTTCTTTATAAAGAAGAATTGACCATTCACTCTCTTCATCCCAACCATGCCTTAGGTTACATCCTCTCTTATACATTCAATTTCCTTTCTAAACGATCAAACCATTCAAAGGAAATCCGTATTACAATATCATAACGAATTCTTTACAAAAGAGCATTTGGTCATCTTCAGCTTTTAAGGATATCAAATAAATTGTACTTTACATAAACCAATCAAATTGACATTTCAATGATCATATTATTTGATCTATCTTGTAGCCTTTGGTCCAGTGTTACATTTAACACAACAAGACCATTATTGTAATCAATCCTATTGAATACATGATCTCACACTACAGTTTAATTGTATTTCAACGAACTAATTTCGTTGAGGTTTCGTACTATATGACTTGCGACGGTTCACCATGTAACATTTTTATGTGATCATATATAGATAAATTATCCCTATTATTGTATTGCATTTAGAGTTCCAAACTCGTTGAAGACAATACACAGTCTTGGACAAGTAAACTCGTAAGCAACCAAGTTACGAACATATTTAATGGTTTTATAATTAGACACTTGCATGGGTCAACATGCAAAAATTCATTGGTAAGCATATTTTCTATCTATTAATATTAATTCGGTTCATTTGCATATTTTTAATTAGTAAATATTTTATCAATTTTATTAGTTGCACAAATTTATCGATATGGATTATTTTAACTTTACATATAGTCGATGTTCTTGTAGTATCATAATGGTTAAATGTTACCCTTTCATTTTTCTAATAAGGCTCCCACTAGTCTTTTTTGTTTATCCAAACCCTAAGGCAAAACATAGAAGTCTTTTGACTTCACTAGTGGGCGTTAGGACTCATCTGTCTCGGGATTCAACCTTGAATTTGCTCAACAAGTCTAGCCCCATAAACGATGGATAAATCTTTATTGGTTGTATCATATACAACTCCAAACTCGTAGTTCCTTATCATAATCTCATTTCAACCTTAAGTTTGCTCAAAAAATTGAAATAAATTTTTTTCTCAAACTTACCATTTCGTGACGGCGTAAGTGTAGTATACGTACTTTGAGTTTGCTTAACAAATACATATAGTTATCTTACCAAATTTATTCGGTATATTAATAATACTACACATAACATCTCTAGCTTGAGTTTGCTTAATTAACAACCAGAGAGTATGCAAGTAATTTATTAATATATAAATGGCAGAGAAAGACACTAATATCATAGATTCGTAATCTTCAATATATTTAATTGGGTGATATCGACTTATGGAATAATGCATTTCTTATGAAATACCCCTATGATTCAACTATTGGATACATCAGAAATTGCGGTATATGTACTTTTACGTATGTATTTATTCGTTAAGTCGATCTTTATAAAGTTTGAAACATGAATTATGTTTGATGTTTTGTTAAATAATGTAAAATAGTGATATCATACATGTTTCTAACCCTTTTGAGCTCATTCTTTTTGGGTTAGAAACTAGACTCAATGCGAAACAATTTCTCTTTTGGTTACATTTCGATATATGGAAGTTTGATTGACTTGAAACAGAATTGAAAGTAAAAGTGCAATTCTGTCCTTAAAGAAAAATTTCTTGAGATTATACCTAAAATAAATTTCGGCATATCTTTTACATTACTTATCCAAATTCGATAATTTTTAATGTTCTGGAAAGCTTAGACTATTTTATGAAGTAACCAAACACCATAAGATAAGGCATATGATATATGGTACCTTATGGTGTTTGGTTACTTCTATATTCTATATGTTTTATTATGGGAGAGTTTGGCTCACATCCCTAATAAGTTTCAAAATAAACAAAACATCCTTCACATACAAAACTTATATTTCCGCCCCCTATTTTCAAATTCGCGCAGGCAAAAATACACAAATACCCTTTACGTTTTTAACATTTCAAACGCGTATAACTTTATGTACAAAAACCGGATCAACAAACCGTTTTCACCAAAAAATCACAAATTTTATGATCTTTGAAATGAGATCCATTGTTGATACCAAAAATTCATATTTGTAGTAAATGTGCAATTATTTCAAATATTTGCAGACAATTCAGCAACTTTTAAACCTTTTTGATTTTTTTTCAAATTTACAAAATTTACAAATAATTGCAGATATTTCTGCAGCTATACCGTATATTTGCATAAATGTCCGCAACTATTGGGTATAGTCGCAGAAATTTATGCAACTATACGGTATAGTTGCAGAAATATCTGCAACTATTGCATATAGTTGCAGACATTTCTGCAACTATTGCATATAGTTGCACAAATGCAACTATTGCAAATAGTTGCAGAAATATCTGCAACTATTACACATAGTTGCAAACATTTCTGCAACTATTGCATATAGTTGCAGAAATGCAACTATTGCAAATAGTTGCAGAAATGTCTGCAACTATTGCGTATAGTTGCAGAAATGTCTGCAACTATTGCTTATAGTTGCAGACATTAATGCAACTATTGCAAATAGTTGCAGAAATGTCTGCAACTATTGCGTATAGTTGCAGAAATATCTGCAACTATTGCATATAGTTGCAGAAATGCAACTATTGTAAATAGTTGCAGAAATGTCTGCAACTATTGCGTATAGTTGCAGAAATTACTGCAACTATTGCTTATAGTTGCAGACATTTCTACAACTATTGCTTATAGTTGCAGAAATTACTGCAACTATTGCTTATAGTTGCAGACATTTCTGCAACTATTGCTTATAGTTGCAGAAATGTCTGCAACTATTGTGTATAGTTGCAGAAATTTCTGCAACTATTGCGCATATATTTGCAGAAATTTGTTGCGATTATTCATAACTGCAAATATTAAGAATATCATATTTCATAAAAAAAAATGATTCATCTTTAATTTAATTGCAGTTTACCATTAAATCGAAAAATAAGAAGAAGATTCAGCTCCACAGCGAAATGCAGGGGTAAGTTGGGAAAAAAATGGCGGAAAACAGAAACAGGGATGTAGAAAATATATATTTTATGACAGGGACCCGCTTTGAATTTAAGTTCCGTTTTAAGGATGTGTGGCTAATTTTCACTTTTATTATTACATAACTTTTATACTTTATTTAACCTATATAATGTTTATGTATAACATTTATCTTAATTAAATCTTACTTAATTAATTTAATTAATTAACACTTTAATTAATTATTTTACTATTCAATTATTAACATATCATACTGAATATATATACATACACTATAACCTTTATAGTAATAAACATATATCTTATATATATTAATTTATTAATTAACTTTAATTAATTAATTTGATTAAACAATTTTAATTAAATTTTATTAATTCTGAAAATTCATTTTTTTACGCACATGTATACTAATATTGTCTTAAGCATTTCAAGACAACATACCACATATCACTATATATATTATACATGTGTGTGTGTTTACTTAATTAACTTATTTAATTAATTCATTTATTTAGTTAATTTTATTAATAAATAATATTTTAAAAATTAATTTCATAACATTTTCAACTATTTTGAAATTTTTATATTATAAATTTTATAATATGTCTTTTATTTTAAATTTAACATTTAAATTAAAACTTTTATTTTAATTTTCAAAACAATTTGAAAACCTATATTATAACATTTATATTATTTTTCTTACTTTAAATTTAAGTTTTAAATCTAAAACTTTTATTTTAATTTCAAAACAATTTTGAAATTAGCCCATTTGAAATTAGCCCAAGGCCCAACTCAAATTGGGCATTTTCTATTAGGGGCAACCTTTGGGCTCACATAACTGTTTGGGCCAGGTTGGTAGCTATGTAGGATAGGGTACTTAATTAACTAACAATCCAGCCTAGACACTATCTTTCTTAAACACCCTGCTAATTGGGTTGTAAGCTTAATTAATTAGCCCTAATATTTGACTAATTTAGACCGCATAGGCTATTTGACACTTATACCATTGTTGGAACTGGATCAGCCTGCAGTGGTAGAATTGGGTAAATTTCAAAGATTTTACCATTATTCGACCTATGTAGTCTAATTCATTTAGCACTTTTTGAAATTTTCTTTTTAAAAAAATCAATATTTTATTTCGGTTTATAAATAAATTTTGGTTTTATATAATTTTATAATATATATCATATATATGTATCATATACACATACATATGTGCATGCATGTGCAACATAATAATGTGTATATGGTTTGACATGCCCGTGTATAAGTCTGCGATTTATACTGCAACAGACATGTTAGCCCCTCATGTATGCTAATGTTTGTCTAAATATACATATATGCATCAAAATTATTGTATAAATAAATATACATACATACATATATATGTATGTATGTATAAATTTAATTATATATTTCTTGTAAAATATTAGTTATAAATATTTATATAAATCATTTATGAGATATATGTAAATGTATATTTATATAATATAATTAAATTTCACAATTATTTTAAATATTAATTTGTAAAATAATTTAAAACCTTTATCACATATTATGAAAATAATTTTTTTTTAATTCTTATATATACATAAATATATATTATATATAAACATATAGCTATTTAATTAATTAATATATATTAACTTTTTAATTAAATACATTATTTGCTACTGCTCACGACTTGGAAATTTTTTTGGTTTAAATAATTTTTAAATAAAATACGCTTTAAAAATTTAAAATCCATGCAAATTTAATATATAAAATTATTTACAAAATCATATCTGAAATTAAAGTGCATGTTTTATAATCTATAAAAATTTTCAATAAAATTATATTAGTTATAAATTTATTATAAATATATTTTGTTTGTTTAGCTAATTTTAAATCAGTTAAATAATTTAAAATGTTTACAAAAAACAATATTTTTCTACCGGATTGTTTTAGGCATGTATAAAAAAAATTAAATACATATGAATTAATATTTTATAATTAAGTTTAATTGGTAAAATCATTTAATAATTATATTTTAATAATAGCAAAATAACTTTTTACTATTATACCATGAGCTATAAGAAGACTTCTATACAAAATAAAAAATTATACACATATACATATACCCATCAATATATGACAGTACAATAATATATCGATTCGTGATAAGAACTATCTAGCTAACATATGAATGACTATTTAACTAAGAAATTTAAAACGTTAATACATCTGAAGTATAATACCAATGACTAGAGATCACACTTTGAAATGATGAAATGGCTCCTTAAATCTAAAGTTGCTCACTTTCAAACCGTTTTATCACCGATGATGGAATTGAAGAGTTTTGATATCATTTGTGCTTTGATATTATGGGATTTGGTAGGGATACTTATGGCCAACATTTGTAGGTGGATGGAGGAGCAAAAGTGTAAAAAGAAATAGTGCAGAATGCAGCATATAAATAGGAAGTCAAATGGAGAGAAAAGTGGATCACGTCCTTATCCATCTCTTGCCAATTCCACTCTTTTTAACCATTCAAAAACCTCCCTCTTTAGGAAATATTTGGCCGGCCTAACCAAGCTTTTCTGGCCAAAAATATGCATGCTCCATATGGGCCTTGTCACATACCGGAATTTTCGACTTTCGAAAATTCGACATCGATACTCACTTTATCGACTATCGAGCAATCGAGTGCCGGAAACTCCAATAGTGAGGGTTTAAGAAAGAAGAAAAAGGTAGAAGAAGAAGAAAGCAGAAGAAGAGAAGAAAGAAAAACAACAGAACCACATCAGAAAACAGAAACAGAAAACAATATCAGAATCTCACATATCGCAGCGGAACAATATATAATAGATAAATGAATATCATTTAAAAACAAAAGAATTATATCTGTTATTACATTACATCACATCATATCATCAGAGTCAATATACAACAATGGACAGTTATATAACTTGTCCTCATACAGAATACACAGCGGAATAAATACTATCAGATACAAATACTACGTCTCGTCATCCAGCTTGCTTCCAAAGCTCCAGAATATCCAGAATATCCTGATAATATAACTCTAGGCTGCCCGTGTGGAAATTGGTGGGCACCCAGAGTTTAGAAGGGAAACAATAAACTCCGAGTCAGTCATGGTGACTGGTGTGAGATCGTAAAACAGTTTATCTTTAAAATAAATAGCAGAGAATTTTAAAGTCAATTCGCAATGCTTTTGGAAAATGAAACTACCATAAGACCTCCCGCCACACACACAATGCAAATGCAGAATTGGAGGAGATTTCTTCTTATGATAGTCAAAGATGCTTACTATGAAAAATCAAATTCTTTTTGATATTATTATTAGTGCATAGTGTAGAAAACATTTTGAAAGTATAATATAAATCTTAGCCAACATACGACCAGTATCGTATACCTACTATAGCTACTATGTTCAATAGCAGGTTACCGCCACATTCCATAGCAGGTAATACAACTAAAACCGTACAAGTCACGTATTGTTTCTTTGGATTTCCAACAAATGGTCAGGCTAAGGAACTTCCTATCCACGATGGGTACGTCCCTGGAATAGACGACCCGAGAACCTAACCGGATCTCTGCCAACACAAGGCCGAGTTACCTCTGCAAAAATAGGTAACTACTGACACGCGTATGTCATCCCCCGATCGTCACCGATCTTCCCGAGGATCCCCGATTTCCAACAAACCACATAGATAATAATAATGCAGTAACCACAGAGGTTAAGTATCTGGGCTCCATACCATGATACCACCTTTATCCAGAAGGAATGACATACACTAAGGGGCGCTACTCCCTAGAACCTTGCCGCATCCTTCCTGTTTCGACCATTTCCGGGGTGTGAGGCTCGATGAAGTCTCGTCCACAAAGCTACGCTTTCTCAAAAAGCCCTGCTTCAGGTCAAACAAAATGATCAACCTATAATCACAAAGATATAAGATCAAACAAATGATCATATCACAAATGATCAAACACTGATCATTTCACAGAAACACTCAGTATGCCACGTTACCAAATTGGGATATATCGCTGATAAATTTCAACTACATAACCTCTAAGCTCGTACGTCTCAGAGAAGGGTGTTAACCTAAGAGAATAAATTCTCCGCCACCAACAGAAATGTATTTGAAAGAAATCAGCTTTATATCTCAAATTGTAACGTCAGACACACAATCCATACAAGTCTGTTCCGGGATCGAATAGAACCGAAGGCACTTCTCACGAAGCCCTTGCATATCCGGATAAATTTCTAATCACGTCCGGACTTCCCGTCACTAAGGGTGATAAAACCTCTAAATCGGAGATCAGCCGATGTAGAGTAACTCGACGGTAATCCTTCCGTTTTCAAAAATATCTGGTCTTCAACACCGGTCTTCGAATGCAATTCATAATGACGTATCACATATTCGGAATGGGTTATACGACCCCATGGTCCTTTCCCGGCTAACCCGAATAGTGAGCGTTTATTTAAAAACAAGTGTGGCATTCAAATTCATCCAATTCACAACAAATACCTATTTAAGGTAATTATTGATAGTCGGTTATTTAACTATCAATAAAGATGCGCAACATCATCAGATTCCAAATAATTTTCCAAATTATTTTATCTTCCAAAATATCTTTTACTAGATATAAAATTCCCACACTTAACCGTTTGAAAACAAATTTCAAATATTCACTTTTCAATTTATCTTTAAAAGATAAAGTTTCAAACCCTTCGTTTCATATTGGAAAAGCAATTCCATACTTATTTAAAATAAGTAATTCACAAAACTATTTATTTTCAACATTTGAAAAATATTCAATATACTTAAATCAAATTAAGTATAATTTCATTCTTTAAGGAAAATATTCTTTTAACACCTTTATTTGAGTCAAAACTAATGTTACGTAAAACATCGTTACGACGACTCAAAATCACTAGTATAGGTATTCAGAATTTAGATAGATGTGTAAATCCCAATACTATATAAAACATTTCCTTCCGGAAATCATTTACTATAACAACAGTGTTATAGTCCACCATTTCCTTAAATTTTCAATGTCACTTCTTCAAAAATAAATCCATTTTACTTAACAATATATTCATTGTCCAAAATCGTGAATATAATTCACTAAACCCAATTTTCAATCATTTCTACACATTTTTATTTCAATAGAAATTCGCTATCCAAAATCGCGAATATATCTTCTTTAATAATCTTCTACATTAAATTCATCAAATTTGATTGATTTCCATACTTATTTATAAAACAACGTTTATAAATTCCACTTCTATTTTCTAACGACTTCAATTTAACAAATCTCCTTTATTAATAATTCGATAAATATTCCATTTAAAGGCAAAAATCCCCTTTATAAGTTAATCTCCTATAACCCTTTTATTCTACAGTTTCATCCATTTTATAACTTCACAATTTATAAATCTATAAATTCCATCTCAATTTAACTTCACAATTTATAAATCTATAAATTTCATATCAATTTTCCAATTTCGTTTCAATTTGCCAATTAAATTTCAAATTGGACTTCTCACTTATTTCTTTTTAAATAAATCCCTTTTTAAAGGAAATAAATTTCTTTGTCTCTTTCAATCTATTTAAAAATCCAGATTTTAAATTAATTTCCTCAATTTAAAATCACTATTATACGAAATTCATTTATTTAACATTTTCACTTTATTCTGGAAATAAATTCGATAAGATTATAAAAATTAACTTTTTATACTTTAAAATTCCTTTCTTCAAAATTTCTTCAATTTCAAAAATTGATTCACTTAGAAATTTTCTACTTGAATTTCAAAAATTCGATTTCGTTTATCTTTGGAATCCAATGATGTCAAACATCCATTCAGCTAAATTTTAGCTTTCAAACAATTCCCAGATATCAATATGATTAATAGCATCACTATAATCATTCACAGATTCATATCACAATAGAAATAAATTCAATCAATGTGAGGGGTCCAGTTGGATCCCTCCAACCTGTTTCCCTGCATCCAAAGACGTTAGCACAATACCAATTCCGCTCCAGTACGGAATTAACGCGGTATATGGGTTTTATAAAAATCCGCTTACTAACGGCGCAATAGGGTCTCATCCGCTATACGAGGCGGGAATCAATCAATCCAATATATACATATACCAATATGTATATATTACTATATATAGATATATATCCTACTATATCTAATATCACATCCAATAGCAATCATCAAATCAATAACTGTAAAAATTCCACATTCAATTTGAGTGAGAAGATCTCACCGTGATTTTAATTCTGATTTCAGCGTTTATTTCGAATAAAATTAAACACGCGTTTAATTTTACCCGAAATTCAAACTAGCTCCAAACGACTCCAATCCAGTTGCATCGCGAAGTACACGTTGAGACGATTCCAACGCATTTTGTTTCGTCAAATTCTGATCACGCAGCAAAAAGATATGCATTTTTAAAGTTCGTACAAATTTAAATTTAAATTATATTTACAAATTCCTTTTAATATCTTATACCCTAGAATCCAGATCTGCCGTTCATTCCTTCACACGAAAATCTGGCTGCGTCTTCTTCTTTCTTCCCTTCACGTAGCTCCCAGGTAAAACGCACGCGAGAAACACCCACCGGCCGCCTCTAAACCCTAATCACGCAACCTCCTACGTCGCACGATAAGATGATCGACGACCATCACCTCGAGGCGCATGGCGAACTCCACCAACGCCAAGAGGCCGACCCCACTCGGTGGCCACATCACGTTGAAAAATGCGTTCGAACGGCGTGCCTTTGCGATCGAATTGCCGATGATCCACCTCTCCATTTCCAATCACCACCGTCCAGATTGAAGACCTCACTCCCCTCTCCATCTTTGTAGTTGAAAACTTTTGAAAATATTTCTTAGATTTGAAGATAATCGGAGGGGAAGGTCGTTGTTTTCTGGTCGTTCGTTTTATAAGAGGCGGCTGCTGAATAATACCCTAGCTAGGTTTTAATTTTGTGAAAAATGAATGTATTATGGTCCTTTTATATAAAATTCTCGAAACACTATTCATCTCTAAATTTCCAAACTCCGATTTACGCGCGGTGACTGACGTTCCTGGGGTTTACCCCGCGTTCCGAACGCAATGGAACAGGTTTCGGAAGCTAATTCGATCGTATGCGTGAGATATGACAATAAACGATCAATTTAAATTAAACCGATTTAAATTGATTTCGAGGCGTTTTGATTCGTACCGGACAAATGGTAAATCCAAAAATTACGAAATTTGAAATCTTACAATAATATCACATTACGGATCCGATGAAACTGGTTTCGTCGAAATCCGAGACATTTTGAAAAATGACTAATTTAACTCGACGATTTAAAATTAAAACGATATCGATGCGTCTCGAGTTGCCCCGGTCAAATGATAACTCTGATTGATACGAAAATTGAAATCCGATAATAACTAACTATTACGGATCCAATGGAACTAGTTTCGTTCAATTCTGAGACTGTTCGAAAATTGGCTATTTTTCAGTCGATAATTAAATATTAAAATATTCAATTTTTTACAGATTAACTCCAAATTCAATTTTAAAAGTTCTATAACCTTTCTATAACTCCAGTATGATTAAATAAAATTTTACAAATCATTTTTAATCTAATTAAATCCAGAATTCAATTATTTCTGGAATTTCAATTATTAATTTATCGATTTAATTATCAAATTAAATCCAATATTCAAAAAATAAACCATTCGACTTCTAAATTCCATTTATTAATATTTAAAATCAATTAAATATTCAAATTTTAATTATCAAAAATTCTGGGTCGTTACAGACTTCCCCCCTTAAAAGAATTTCGTCCTCGAAATTACCAAGTAAGGAAAATGGTCCTTAACTCGTCTACTATTTTCCAACATTCAATAGTTTTATCAATTTATCAAAACAAATCTTCCTACTAAAGATTCATTATCATTTCAACTAACATTTCAACTTCAATTAATATGTTCAAACAACACTGTTTACTTCAAAATTCAAATTTAAGTTTAAATTCAAATTTCAAACTTTCAAAATTTTCTCAAAATTTTTCTAACGCCCTAAATTTCCAAAAAATTTCGCCAGCGTCTCCTTTGCACGGCTAATACGGTACGACTACAAAACGTCCCTACGGACTCTCAGATTTCAAAAAGAAAAAGAAAAAGCCAAGCGGCTAGACAAGAAATCATCAAAAACTCATATTATAATTCAAATACATACCTTTATGTCGAGCAATTCAAATTTATCTTCGAAAATCAAATCCAATTCCTTAATAACACCTGTATCTTACTAGACATAATATCTAGTTACATATATTCAAACTATTTTGCAAATTCGATTACAAAATTTTCAATATAAACTGCTTATATCATTTTTACTTCACTGTTGAAGTTACATATCTATTTCATTCAATTTCACATTTCACATTCATTTGAATTTAATTTACACTTTCAATCTAATTTGGATTCAGTTTACTTCTGAATATTGAATTTATCATCATCTATCTTTTATTCAACTGCACTATTTTAGATTAGTTTCAGTTACTAATTCATTTCAATTCTAATTCATTTATTCACATTCGTTTTCAACATTCAGTTCTAATTCCAGTTTTATTCACTTTTGTTCGTTCCCAAAATTTATTTACAATTCACTATTTTGGTTTACAATCACTTATATTAAACTGGATTTCAATTCGAATTCAATTTACATTCATGTACTTGCAATTGCAAATTGATTCATTCATTCACAATTTTATTTTCATAATTCAATACTCAATTCCAGAGTCTTTTCAACCTTTTTAAAACCATTTTTGAAAACAATTCAAATTTATCTTTTGAATTTTCAAAACAAAACTCAATTTTTCAAACAACTTCCATTTAAAACAATTTGGCCGCAATTTCTCTTTTGGAAACCCGAAAATGAACATCGATGATGCTGCAGTCATTACCAAAGTTATTTTCCAGCGACCGAAAAGAGTTTAGAGCTTTCATTTCTCCAAAATATTTTTCAAAACCTTTGAAATTCATTTCCAAATCAAAAAGATTTTAACTTTCCAAATCTCGAAAATTTTCAAATTCTTTTCAAAACATTTCCAAATACTTCTCTGGAATCCCGTTTTAAATTACAATTCACATTTATAATTTACATTTTTTTAAATTTCATTTGTATATGTGAATTTATTTCTTAACTTTGGAGTTACGATTTCAATTTCTTATTCAATTTCATATAATGATAACATTTCAACATTATCACTTTCCTAACATCCATGCAACCATATACTGTAACAATTCATAGAAAACCATTTCCTTTCTATACAAAAATAGGTTTGGGTAAAATTATTTCATTCACCCTATTTAAAACAATACTGTGCCGAATTGTTCTATTCAAGTGTTTAGAAACCCCTTCGATACAGTTTTGCAAGACTGTGCCGACGAAGGTTCATATACCACTCAATAAACCAATCATCACAATACAAAACAATTTTATATTCACTAACAAATACGCGCTCATATCTATTATTACACTCAACTCATTCTAGAGTACTACTGACTCTATCTCTAATGAGTAACACCCAACAGAGCAGGGTTGTCGCTTAACCATATGCTCTGATACCACGCTGTCACATACCGGAATTTTCGACTTTCGAAAATTCGACATCGATACTCACTTTATCGACTGTCGAGCAATCGAGTGCCGGAAACTCCAATAGTGAGGGTTTAAGAAAGAAGAAAAAGGTAGAAGAAGAAGAAAGCAGAAGAAGAGAAGAAAGAAAAACAACAGAACCACATCAGAAAACAGAAACAGAAAACAATATCAGAATCTCACATATCGCAGCGGAACAATATATAATAGATAAATGAATATCATTTAAAAACAAAAGAATTATATCTGTTATTACATTACATCACATCATATCATCAGAGTCAATATACAACAATGGACAGTTATATAACTTGTCCTCATACAGAATACACAGCGGAATAAATACTATCAGATACAAATACTACGTCTCGTCATCCAGCTTGCTTCCAAAGCTCCAGAATATCCAGAATATCCTGATAATATAACTCTAGGCTGCCCGTGTGGAAATTGGTGGGCACCCAGAGTTTAGAAGGGAAACAATAAACTCCGAGTCAGTCATGGTGACTGGTGTGAGATCGTAAAACAGTTTATCTTTAAAATAAATAGCAGAGAATTTTAAAGTCAATTCGCAATGCTTTTGGAAAATGAAACTACCATAAGACCTCCTGCCACACACACAATGCAAACGCAGAATTGGAGGAGATTTCTTCTTATGATAGTCAAAGATGCTTACTACGAAAAATCAAATTCTTTTTTATATTATTATTAGTGCATAGTGTAGAAAACATTTTGAAAGTATAATATAAATCTTAGCCAACATACGACCAGTATCGTATACCTACTATAGCTACTATGTTCAATAGCAGGTTACCACCACATTCCATAGCAGGTAATACAACTAAAACCGTACAAGTCACGTATTGTTTCTTTGGATTTCCAACAAATGGTCAGGCTAAGGAACTTCCTATCCACGATGGGTACGTCCCTGGAATAGACGACCCGAGAACCTAACCGGATCTCTGCCAACACAAGACCGGGTTACCTCTGCAAAAATAGGTAACTACTGACACGCGTATGTCATCCCCCGATCGTCACCGATCTTCCCGAGGATCCCCGATTTCCAACAAACCACATAGATAATAATAATGCAGTAACCACAGAGGTTAAGTATCTGGGCTCCATACCATGATACCACCTTTATCCAGAAGGAATGACATACACTAAGGGGCGCTACTCCCTAGAACCTTGCCGCATCCTTCCTGTTTCGACCATTTCCAGGGTGTGAGGCTCGATGAAGTCTCGTCCACAAAGCTACGCTTTCTCAAAAAGCCCTGCTTCGGGTCAAACAAAATGATCAACCTATGATCACAAAGATATAAGATCAAACAAATGATCATATCACAAATGATCAAACACTGATCATTTCACAGAAACACTCAGTATGCCACGTTACCAAATTGGGATATATCGCTGATAAATTTCAACTACATAACCTCTGAGCTCGTACGTCTCAGAGAAGGGTGTTAAGCTAAGAGAATAAATTCTCCGCCACCAACAGAAATGTATTTGAAAGAAATCAGCTTTATATCTCAAATTGTAACATCAGACACACAATCCATACAAGTCTGTTCCAGGATCGAACAGAACCGAAGGCACTTCTCACGAAGCCCTTGCATATCCGGATAAATTTCTAATCACGTCCGGACTTCCCGTCACTAAGGGTGATAAAACCTCTAAATTGGAGATCAGCCGATGTAGAGTAACTCGACGGTAATCCTTCCGTTTTCAAAAATATCCGGTCTTCAACACCGGTCTTCGAATGCAATTCATAACGACGTATCACATATTCGGAATGGGTTATACGACCCCATGGTCCTTTCCCGGCTAACCCGAATAGTGAGCGTTTATTTAAAAACAAGTGTGGCATTCAAATTCATCCAATTCACAACAAATACCTATTTAAGGTAATTATTGATAGTCGGTTATTTAACTATCAATAAAGATGCGCAACATCATCAGATTCCAAATAATTTTCCAAATTATTTTATCTTCCAAAATATCTTTTACTAGATATAAAATTCCCACACTTAACCGTTTGAAAACAAATTTCAAATATTCACTTTTCAATTTATCTTTAAAAGATAAAGTTTCAAACCCTTCGTTTCATATTGGAAAAGCAATTCCATACTTATTTAAAATAAGTAATTCACAAAACTATTTATTTTCAACATTTGAAAAATATTCAATATACTTAAATCAAATTAAGTATAATTTCATTCTTTAAGGAAAATATTCTTTTAGCACCTTTATTTGAGTCAAAACTAATGTTACGTAAAACATCGTTACGACGACTCAAAATCACTAGTATAGGGATTCAGAATTTAGATAGATGTGTAAATCCCAATACTATATAAAACATTTCCTTCCGGAAATCATTTACTATAACAACAGTGTTATAGTCCACCATTTCCTTAAATTTCTCGAAAACGTCTATTTCAACAATGAACGTTGAAATCTATGTATTCGATATTCATTATATTGTAAACATCTTTAAATGTTTAACTTCATTTTCAATGTCACTTCTTCAAAAATAAATCCATTTTACTTAACAATATATTCATTGTCCAAAATCGTGAATATAATTCACTAAACCCAATTTTCAATCATTTCTACACATTTTTATTTCAATAGAAATTCGCTATCCAAAATCGCGAATATATCTTCTTTAATAATCTTCTACATTAAATTCATCAAATTTGATTGATTTCCATACTTATTTATAAAACAACGTTTATAAATTCCACTTCTATTTTCTAACGACTTCAATTTAACAAATCTCCTTTATTAATAATTCGATAAATATTCCATTTAAAGGCAAAAATCCCCTTTATAAGTTAATCTCCTATAACCCTTTTATTCTACAGTTTCATCCATTTTATAACTTCACAATTTATAAATCTATAAATTCCATCTCAATTTAACTTCACAATTTATAAATCTATAAATTTCATATCAATTTTCCAATTTCGTTTCAATTTGCCAATTAAATTTCAAATTGGACTTCTCACTTATTTCTTTTTAAATAAATCCCTTTTTAAAGGAAATAAATTTCTTTGTCTCTTTCAATCTATTTAAAAATCCAGATTTTAAATTAATTTCCTCAATTTAAAATCACTATTATACGAAATTCATTTATTTAACATTTTCACTTTATTCTGGAAATAAATTCGATAAGATTATAAAAATTAACTTTTTATACTTTAAAATTCCTTTCTTCAAAATTTCTTCAATTTCAAAAATTGATTCACTTAGAAATTTTCTACTTGAATTTCAAAAATTCGATTTCGTTTATCTTTGGAATCCAATGATGTCAAACATCCATTCAGCTAAATTTTAGCTTTCAAACAATTCCCAGATATCAATATGATTAATAGCATCACTATAATCATTCACAGATTCATATCACAATAGAAATAAATTCAATCAATGTGAGGGGTCCAGTTGGATCCCTCCAACCTGTTTCCCTGCATCCAAAGACGTTAGCACAATACCAATTCCGCTCCACTACGGAATTAACGCGGTATATGGGTTTTATAAAAATCCGCTTACTAACGGCGCAATAGGGTCTCATCCGCTATACGAGGCGGGAATCAATCAATCCAATATATACATATACCAATATGTATATATTGCTATATATAGATATATATCCTACTATATCTAATATCACATCCAATAGCAATCATCAAATCAATAACTGTAAAAATTCCACATTCAATTTGAGTGAGAAGATCTCACCGTGATTTTAATTCTGATTTCAGCGTTTATTTCGAATAAAATTAAACACGCGTTTAATTTTACCCGAAATTCAAACTAGCTCCAAACGACTCCAATCCAGTTGCATCGCGAAGTACACGTCGAGACGATTCCAACGCATTTTGTTTCGTCAAATTCTGATCACGCAGCAAAAAGATATGCATTTTTAAAGTTCGTACAAATTTAAATTTAAATTATATTTACAAATTCCTTTTAATATCTTATACCCTAGAATCCAGATCTGCCGTTCATTCCTTCACACGAAAATCTGGCCGCGTCTTCTTCTTTCTTCCCTTCATGTAGCTCCCAGGTAAAACGCACGCGAGAAACACCCACCGGCCGCCTCTAAACCCTAATCACGCAACCTCCTACGTCGCACGATAAGATGATCGACGACCATCACCTCGAGGCGCATGGCGAACTCCACCAACGCCTAGAGGCCGACCCCACTCGGTGGCCACATCACGTTGAAAAACGCATTCGAACGGCGTGCCTTTGCGATCGAATTGCCGATGATCCACCTCTCCATTTCCAATCACCACCGTCCAGATTGAAGACCTCACTCCCCTCTCCATCTTTGTAGTTGAAAACTTTTGAAAATATTGCTTAGATTTGAAGATAATCGGAGGGGAAGGTCGTTGTTTTCTGGTCGTTCGTTTTATAAGAGGCGGCTGCTGAATAAAACCCTAGCTAGGTTTTAATTTTGTGAAAAATGAATGTATTATGGTCCTTTTATATAAAATTCTCGAAACACTATTCATCTCTAAATTTCCAAACTCCGATTTACGCGCGGTGACTGACGTTCCTGGGGTTTACCCCGCGTTCCGAACGCAATGGAACAGGTTTCAGAAGCTAATTCGATCGTATGCGTGAGATATGACAATAAACGATCAATTTAAATTAAACCGATTTAAATTGATTTCGAGGCGTTTTGATTCGTACCGGACAAATGGTAAATCCAAAAATTACGAAATTTGAAATCTTACAATAATATCACATTACGGATCCGATGAAACTGGTTTCGTCGAAATCCGAGATCTTTTGAAAAATGACTAATTTAACTCGACGATTTAAAATTAAAACGATATCGATGCGTCTCGAGTTGCCCCGGTCAAATGATAACTCTGATTGATACAAAAATTGAAATCCGATAATAACTAACTATTACGGATCCAATGGAACTAGTTTCGTTCAATTCTGAGACTGTTCGAAAATTGGCTATTTTTCAGTCGATAATTAAATATTAAAATATTCAATTTTTTACAGATTAACTCCAAATTCAATTTTAAAAGTTCTATAACCTTTCTATAACTCCAGTATGATTAAATAAAATTTTACAAATCATTTTTAATCTAATTAAATCCAGAATTCAATTATTTCTGGAATTTCAATTATTAATTTATCGATTTAATTATCAAATTAAATCCAATATTCGAAAAATAAACCATTCGACTTCTAAATTCCATTTATTAATATTTAAAATCAATTAAATATTCAAATTTTAATTATCAAAAATTCTGGGTCGTTACAGGCCTTAAAACCAATTCAAGCCCGAACGATGTCTATTGCATTTAAATCTAAATTTAAATGCGTATCGATATCATATATTGATCAATATATTTATAACTATTATAAATACATTGTTTAACATTACTCAACATATCAAATACAAAATTTTATAATTAATATTTAATAAATATTAATTAATTTAATTAATATAAATTAAATAAATCAGGTAGTAAAAGGAGTATCCATCGTTTCGGTTGTGTGACTCTTAAGTATAAATTTGGTCAGCGATTAATATTGAACAATTCGAATATTAACATTCACACGTCACTTATGAGGTGATGTGATATTATGGCCTAATTTATTGATTACTCAGTTTCGGTAGAATCCAATTTTACTTTATTAAGCATTAAACATTTATGAAAATTATTAACTCCAATTCTCTCCGTCAAAACTACATCACTTTGGACTGTGGAATGTCGTAATGGTCAAAATTCCAATATAGTCCATATTCAACTTTATAGTCCAATCACCAAGTCCTTGGTTGAATAATAACAATTATTATTAACCTAACTACTCTAGTTAGAGACTTTGACTTTGAGTTGATTTCAGTTGACCGTGATACTAACCTCATATAACTGAGGCGACGAATCCTCTTTTGAATAGTGTTTCATTTCAACATTTCAACTTGACCCAACTATAATCGTTCGATAGACATTGTGCCATGATTTAACTATAATCAAATAGGAGCTTCCACATTGAAGATTAATATTATTCTCAAGTCGAAAGAACTCTATAATTTTGTCACATCGATATTTTTTTATTTGACCTTAGTTATATTAACTAACGGAAAACTATCAAGTGAGTCATTCTATAGTTATCTAATAACTATCAGTATGTAACCCTTTGGTGCCTCCAACAGTCGTGAGTAATACACCGCCCAACATTTGGGGACTGTTAAATGATCCGGTCTCAATGGATGTATCGATAACCAGTCTCGATACATTTAACTAGGAATATTTAAAGCAGCATGTTTAATTTCATTGTGATAAACTACTCATGGTTACAACACTTTGTAACTACTACCATAAAATATACCATTTATGTATTTTCTATTGAATATACTTTTAATTAAATTAATTAATATAACATATTATATCAAGTATATAATAGAAAGAAAACACCTTTTATTTTGAACAAGATTGGTTATCGAGTTAGATATATGCAACTAATTACATAATTGCTCTTAGAGCATACCTCTAACTCTATCATGTATGTATGTATACAACACGACGAATGTATTCAGTGTACCTTGATTGTTGAATTTATACATATAAATTTTTTGTGTATTAATTTTATGTATTATAGGAAACTAATTACGAAAATTGGCAATTAATGGTGCATTAAATGACATAGAGGTAAATTAACCCATTTATTTTAGAGAATAATTCCCTGTAGATAAAGGGATCCAATCTTCTTTGTTTAAGAAGGTAATTTTCTAATATATTTTAAACACATATTCGTTTGTTACATCTGGAATTTTGGAAGTGAATTAGGTGGAGATGGAAGGGAAAATGCTATTCTTCATTGATTAGGAACAGATCGGTGTTAATCCTTATTCGATATGAGATTTACTTGTCATTTATTAGATATTCTGATTCATTTATATAATTGAGATTTCTTGTTTCAGATGAAGATTTCTTTTTTTGAAAATGTTTTAAAATCTGAAAATAGATAAAACTTATTTTTCGATTTTGTTGGATATGAGATCTATATAGTTTAATTAAGATTTTTGTTGGATTTGCGTTATTTCTTTTGGGTGGAGTATGAGTTATACGTAAAAGAGATTTATTCCTTAAACAAGAGGTTTTTTTAATATGAACAACATTTTGGAAATTATATATATGAGATTTATTGTTGAATGATGTTTTCATTGATTCAAATTTGATGTTTTATTGATAAATATTCTTCAAAAATATTAAATATATAACCGTCGATGAAAAATCTGTATTTGTTGATATATGATAAGTTATATTGATAGTTATTTTATTATTGCAATATTTGGATACGTTGTGTCTCGATTTGATTGTTTACTGTTAATTGATGTACCATTGAGTGGTGAGTATATAATTGTAATTAATTGTGGATCTAAAATAGAAATAATTAATTAATTGAAAAATTACTAAAATTGTGTAATTTTGGAAGGTAAGATTATTCACAATCTTAAGAGATGACAAATTATACTTAAATTAATGTGAGAGATTTAATAAGGTTACTATTTATGAGTAACTAGGAAATTAATAAATAACAATGGAAAATCTACTTTTAATTTAAAATTAAGGAGTTTACCACTATTTATAAAGTAAGATGAGTATGGTTTTTGTAAAAAAAATATTTTTGGGTAAATGGTAATATAACCGATTTTATGGTGTTTATAGAAGAAGATATTATTATTATGCTTTTTTTATGTAATAAAATAAAAGATATTTTGAATAATAATTGTAGTGTTAGATTGTTTTCAAAAATGTTTGAGAATTTAAAGAAATAGAAGTATAATAAATGATTCGTTGAAATATAGTATCATTTTGGAAAGGTAATTAATGTTTTCGACATATATAAATAAAATTGATTATATAATAGACAATAATAAAATGATTTTATATATAAGAGAGAAACATTAGTAGTAAATATACCATTATGGATGGATGTAATATGTGATATGTTTGTTTTATGATGATCAAATCACATTAGGTTGAGTATGAGATGTTTTACCATTATTACTACTAAACGGTGGGTAGTTAATTATACTTGCTTGATGATTGATATTGTGTTACTAATATTGATTGAATTAGTACACACTTGATGATTGATGTTGTGCTACTATTATGGAGTGATTAGTACACTTTTGATGAATTATACTTACATTGATGATGATGTAAGTATTCATATTTGTGTGTTATTATTTTCTTATATAATGATTGGGGTTGACATTGTATGTTGATGTTGAATGGTTAAGTATGCTTTCATTATCGTGCCCCGTATGATGATTTGTTGAGATGGATGAGTAGTAGTACTATTTTTTACTTCTACTATTTGCACGGATTGTAATGGTTGTGATTGTTGCAATGGTTGCATTAGCTGCACGGATTGCATTTATTATGATGGTTGCAATGGTTGCATGGATGCAATGGTTGCAATGTAATAGCAAGTATTTGGATGCATGAGAAGTGCAAAAAATTGAGCTATGTGGGCTTGATCCGCCCAAAGGGTTACGTATGTAGTCTTTTCCTATGCAATAGCCATTGGATCCCTAAGGTTGGGTTGCGATGTATAGGGTTAGGCATAGCCTATACATAGTTAAAACTTTTTTCCTTTTTATTATTATTATATATATATATATAGGTGCAAAGTTGTATGTAGGAGCAAAAGAGGGAATGGAAATATGGATGAAGGCTATATCATAGATAGCTGATTTGGTATATTCTTTTATATCGTTTTTATATTGCTCATGAGTTATTGATAATTAATGTATTGAAATGGGAATTAATGTAATAAATGTTATAAATTGCACTATGGAGTTAATGCTTATTTATTCTAATGATTAATTCTATTTTGAGGTTTCACATTTTATTCGTTGTTTTAGAATTTTTAATTTTTTCTACCCACAGTCCATTGTTTTTAAGATCTAAAATTAGTTGTAAGCGTATTTTGACGTCACTTATAATTGATTTTAGATTTTGAATATAGTGGGTCGTCACAGGTTGTTTAATTCTCGATATAGGATTTGAAAACGACATCTTTTATAATCAATATAAAAGAATGTTAAGATTGTCACAAATAATATAAATAGACACTATTTAAAATGTTTAATATATAGCATATGAGATGGTCTCCATAGGCGTCAACAATAGAAATTATCATATATGTTATATTGTCTACAATATCGTATTTCGCTTGTGTATTTGGTGCATTGAGCAAGTACAAAATCCAAATTAACATCGCTAAATGGTTGTTATGAGTATTCTCGAGTATTTATGAAATACTAGAGAATAATTTATGGAAACAACGAACTCCTTGAGTGCTTGAGTCAAACATCATAAGTGATCTCAAATATATTATGCTAACCCTAAATTCATGCTCAACCTTTGTTAAGGAGCTTTAAGATGGAAATGTTCTAAACAAGAGGTGGATGCTGATTCAACCAAAAGGCTAATTAAGTACACACCTTGAATAGCTTTGGAACAAAAGAAATATACATAAATCCACACATTTATAGCTGAGCTAGGGGGGATCCAAATGTCAAGAATCCCATGACATGGTTTTGTGAAAAAATGTCATGATATAGGTCATAAAAGAAAGAGGGCTCACAAGATGACTAGTTACATACTCCAAAAGTTGCACATGATGAAGGCAGTTTATCAACAATAGAGAGATGTTGGCTAGTAGAGCATATGGTAATGTATATATAGCAGATCCACTTACTAAAGGACCTCGGTTCTGAACTGGTCGGAGGACTAGGATTATGATTCTGTAAGTTGCCTAATATGATCTGGGGGAAATTATGTAATTTGTTATATATACTAACTCTGTAACCAATCTTGTTCATAACAAAGTTGTTTATTTTCTGTTATGTACTCTGTTTTATTGTAATATAGTTAATTTAAAGTATATTAATAAGAAAATCCTGTAATAAAATATTATGTGATTATAGTTGCAAGTAGTTGAAATGTGAGTAATTAATTACAAAATAAAATAACATTTTGTCCTAAATATTCATGGTCGGAATCTTTCGAGAAAGGATATCAATACATCCTTTTAGATACGTAACGCTCTTTAAATGTTGAGTAGTGTATTATTCATAGTTGTTAGGGGCACTAGGGTTACGTGCTTGTAGATATTTAATAACTATGGAATGACCCATTTGAGAGTTTTTGTTGGTTGATAACAACTAGGTCAAATAGGAAATCTCAATATAACGATGTTACACAGTTCCCTTTATTTAAGAATAATGTGGGACTTTAATGTGAAAACTTCACTTTGATTATAGTTAAATCATGGTATGGTGACCCATCGAGCGACTATTGTTGGGTCCGATTTGAAGCATTGGAAATGAAACACTATGCAATAGATAGTTCACCTCCTCATAGTATGAGGTTTTGATCACAATTAACCGTATTCAACTCAAAGTCAAAATCTCTACCAAAGAAAAATGGATAATAATAATAAATGTTATTATTAAACTAAATATGAAATGATCAAGTTAAATGTTCATAATATTAGAGATTTGACTACTACTTGACTCCATACAACCTAATGTTATATAGTGATGGTGAAGAGAATATGTGTAAATTAATTTCATTATTGGTAGAGCTTAAGATAATATAAGATATGGTTTTTACTTAAAAGGTCTATGAGCAATGAATATGGTGAAACTATCACAGAACAACTAAGGATATATATAAACGTTAATATTTGGATTGTTTAATATTAATCGGTGATTGAATTCACATCGTTGGGTCACATAATCACATTGGTGAATTCTCCGAAAAACCATACGATTTAGTTATGAAGTGTTATAACTTAATTAAATTAAATAATAATTATTATTATTTTTGGGTATTGCAAGTAATTATTTGGTGTGTATATAAAATTTAAATATGTGCTTATTGTTAGAGCCTCTATTCTATGGTTTCGTTGACAATAACTGTACAATCATACACATACAATATATTCCATCTATTTGCAGGTAAATGCTTCAAGAATTCACAATATCATGACTTGAAGACGAATAGTAGAAGAAAAGAATCATTGGTATTATAGAAGCTATTATAATATGTTATGGTCATAGGTAGATGGTTTGTAAAATCTCCTTTAGTAGTTTTTTTACACAATTGCACATCAAAAATTTTACAAGGTTTTCACCATTTAATTTTAGAAGTGCACAAGCATCAGACGTCTGTCCATATAAGTCAGACGTCTGACTATGTTCTCTAACTAAAAGTTTTTATAAACAGTCAAACGTCTGAATTTTATCCCAGACGTCTGACTGAGTTCACCGGTTAAAAAATATATAACCAAATAGACGTCTAAATTTTAACCTAGACGTCTGAACTGGGTAACAGGCTAAAACTATGAATAGCCACTTATGTCATTCTAATGGTTGCATCCATATCTTTTCACTACATCTCTTCTTCCTCAAAGATCGCAACCCTTAGACTGAAATAGAACATATTAAAGGATGTTAGTCCTCAAGAAATTTTTTTAACACCTATAAATATGTAAAGTTTTTGAGAAACAAAATCACTTGAATTTTCTAAATCTTTTTCTCTTTACCCTTTGCATACTTTGATCTCTAAATGCAATCAATACAGCAATCTTATTTCTTCCTAAAAACAAAGCCTCACATACACATACTACTCAAAGTAGATTATATGAAGATTTGTACTATGCAGTCAAAATCAGTGTTACTAAGAACACATACTTGTCAATAAAAGACTTTCTGTATCAAGCCTATTCCTCCGGGCGAAGAGAGGGTTATTTACTAGTTTAAAACTGAAGAGGAGCTTTGGGACTAGATGTGAGGTCTGAACTAGTATAAAAATTCTGGTGTGATAGTTTCTTTACTTTTATTTACTTTACTCTGGTAATTATAAGTTAGCTTTTTATTAAACTTGCATATTAATATATAGATACAAGATCCATACACACTTTCATTTGGCATCAAAGCACGGTTATTTCAGGTTATAGTAACACGTAATTGAAACATATTTAATATGGCAAGTACATTTCAAGAAGGTCAATCCACTACACGTCCTCCACTATTCACTAGATCTAATTATGCTTATTGGTCTACACAAATGCGTAATTTTATGGAAGCTAATGGTCTAGAAATTTGGTTAGCAACTCAAAATAAATATGAAGCACCAAACACATACATAATCACTTGGACAGATGCTCAAAAGAAAATAGCAACAAACAATGCTAAAGCCATGAATGTTCTATTCTTTTCACTTGAAAAAAAATGAATTTTCACGTGTCATGTTGTGCACTACTGCATATGATATTTGGCGTAACTTACAAATCACTCATGAAGGCACAAACAAAGTTAAACAAACAAAGATTTCCATTTTACAAAATCAATTTTCTTCATTTAAAATGAAAGCAAATGAATCTATTGGTGATATGTATGCTAGATTTCAAACTATTCAACATGATTTTATGGCACTTGGGTCAACTTTACAGATTTTGATTTAGTTACACGTATTTTAAATTCCTTAACTAATGAATGGGAATGAAAAGTGTTGGCCATCGAAGAGGCTAATGATCTATCTCAACTAAAAGTTGAAGAATTAATAGGGCAGGCAAGAATAGAACAAAATAATGAAAAGAAAAATATAGCTTTCCAAGCCAACGATAATAACTCAGACTTAGATGAAAACGAGATCGTATTTTTTGCCAAAAACTACAGCAAGTTCATGTAATTCAAAAAGATGACGAGATCCCAAAACGGACGAAATTCAAATTCATCCAACCAAACTTCAATCGAATGCTTTAGATGTGACAAGTTTGGACACATGAAGAAACAATGCCCAGTACTCAATAATGTTAAAAAAAAGCAAGTTCAAGAAATTCAAGAAAAGAAACGGGCTTTTCAAGTAACTTGGAATGACTCAGCTTCGTCTTAATCATCAGACAGTGACAGCAATAGCGATTCTGAACAACCCAATGTATGCTTCATGGCAAACACTGAGGAGGTATGTCCCGATCTTACTTATAATGAAATTTTAGAACTTAGTAGGAACTAGATGACAAATATAGAGAAATAAAAGGTTTAATAAAGAATATGTTGATAAAATTAATCGTATGGAGCTCGAAATAGGATTATTAAAAGATGAAAAAACCATTCTAGAAGAAGATATTAGAAACCACACAAGAAAAATGTAAAAATCTATCTAGTCAAAATGATTCTTTATTACGTAAAATAAGAAAAGTTAAACTAGAAAATGATGATATTAGAAAAGAAAACATTGTATTAAAAGCTAATCTAGAAGCATCAAAATCCGAAATTTCTTATCTTAAAAGTGAGTTAGATAAGATTACAAACAATGTTTCATAATTCAATAAAGGAAAGCAGAATTTGGACAGTTTGATCAAAAATTCTAAACCATCTAGAAATCGGAATGGATTAGGTTTCAAGAAAACTTCAAAAATTAGAAACTATAGTTCATTGTATAAAGGTTCAAGAAGCCACATACTGAAGAAAAGGCTTCTAACTCTAAAATAATAAAAATATGGATTCCAAAATCTGGTAATAAATTAATTAGACAAAAACACATAGATAACTATTTGTAAAGTGTTGTTCATAATAAAAATTACTCTTTTAAAGGTCCCAAACCCTCTTGGGTATGGCAACTGATGTGCAAGTTAATGTGCATATATTTACATCCATATTTTATTTATTTTTATTTAAATAAATTTCATATTTGGGCATTTTAACATGTTTAAAACCAAAATTTAATTATTTTCAAATCATCACATATTCATCTTCATTCAGGGGCAAAATAGTCATTTTTGTGCATGTGTTAATTTGGGACTTTTTACTTGGACATTTTTCATAATTTTTATAGAAATTTGGATGCATATGGAAGAGGCTTTCATGAACATATATGCATGCACAAAGGAATACAAAGGAACGAAGATGAAATAATTCAAGCTCATGATAATGGAGGACCCCACCCACTTACCTAAATCTACAATTAGAAGCTAATGGATAACTAAGTGGTGGTTAAAGCTTCATGCACTCTTAATGATGGATTAATTAGTGGCTAATGGTTACTTGGTGGCCACACTTCCTAAAGGGAATTTTCGGAAGCACCCAAAAAATTGAATTAGGGTTTTATGCACGTATAAATAGCCCTCTTATGTACATGTAAATATCTTCTACTCTTTCACATTAGTTAGGAAATTAAAAATACAAGTTGTAAGCTCTATGTTTCATGAAATAAAAATGGCTTCCTTGCCCCTTTCTCTTCTCTTTTCTACTTGTTTTTCTTTACTTTATGTTGATGTTTATCTCTATGCTTTCTTTCATTTCATGTTTATAGCTTAGATTTACATTCATGCAAGTAGCGTAGCTTTAATTTTTATGCAAGTAGTTAGTAGCTAATCTCATTTTCTTCCTTTGCTTATTTTCAATTTCTTTTGCTTTCTAATGTTGAAATTTACAAGTGTTGATTTTATAGCACAAACGAGTAGCTAAACCCCTTCAATTTAGGGGTAATGAAGCTCTCTAACTTTATGTAATTTCAACATTTCTATGGTTTCTGATCTCTTTTATTTGAGCTTCATGAGAGTAGATTTTGATGTAAGTTTATACAAGTGGGTTTGATAGCTTATGTTGCTTTTGCAAATGAGCTATTCTTATTCAACATAAACACAATTTACATCATCATTTGCTAATTTATTTTTAATTTTGAAAATAAAGTAAAAACAAAATTTGATGATCTATCTTACTAATTACAATAGTAAATAGATCATACTTAAAATAGCTTTTGCTTTGGCTTCATTTTCATGGGAATTTATAAGTGGTATAATTGTTGTATTATAGTTTGATGGTTTAAGTTATGTTAATTAATAACATAAATAAACCATAGTTATGATCAATGCAACAATTATTTCACTTAATATCATAACTAGAGATCATAAATAATTTGTTTGTTGATTTACAAAATATGAGCGTGGATTTGCCTCTAAATTGTTCTCTAATCTCATAGTTTTTAAATCTCATTTTAATTCTAGTTTTAGTTTCATTTTGCTTGTAGTTAACAATTTCCTCTCACTTTGGTCTAATTTGATTGAATTGATTTTTAAAATCTAAAACAATTCCCTATGGATCGACCCGTACTCGCCACGTACTAACTTTTGTACGTCGTGCGCTTGCGGTATAAATTTAATTCAAAATTTATCGGCGGTTTTCTAACTTGATAGAAATTCCGTCGTTAAACAAGTTTTTGGCGCCATTGCCGGGGAGTTGTTTTGATTTTATTTTTCTATTCTTCGAATTATTTTTCATTTGATTTTAGTGTGTTTTCATTTTGTGTGTGTATTGCTAAAAAAAATTGTTTGTGTGATTTTTGTTTACATTTGTGTGCATGTTATTGTGGCCTTTCTATTTTCATTTGCATTTCCATATTAAAAAAAACATACACAATTTCATTTTGAAAAGAAACAAAAAAAAATTCATTGAATTTTTCAATTTTCATTTTATTTTCAATTTCCAATTACAATTTTCAAGTGCAATTGCATATACATTTTTTTTACAACTGCTTATACATATACATTGCATTCTATCTTCTTTGTTGCTATTACAAACTGTCACTGTTACATACCAGCACAGCCATCAACATTTACCCTCTGTTCCTCATCCATCTACTTCTATTCACTACTTGCCCCCTCTGATCAAAAACCTTCCTCACATTCCACCATCTCCCCTCACCATTACTTCTCTGTCAACTCCATCCCCTTTCACATCAGCCATACAAAACTCCTCTTCACAACCTATCCATCTTCCACCACTTAACACTGTCAAACTCTGAACATACAACATCTCCACAGCAAAGCACTGCTGCTGACCATTCGACTGCTATATTCACTACTGCTCCCTGACAACCCAAACACTCTCCTTCACCAGTTCTGTGCACCCCACTTGATCACCAATACACCTTCCATACTTGACCTATATTACCATCACATTTCAACTTGCCAGCACTTGACCTATACAACCACATTGCACATTACCATCACATATCAACCTACTTGTACTTTTGTAGACTCCCCAAACCATCCATTCAAGTTGACTGATTCAACAATCATCTCCTATACTTCAACAACAAACTTCACAGCCACCATACAAACTTCATACAACTGCATCATCCACACCACATATCTCTATTCCTATAACTGCCTGACCACCCATTTTTGCCATCAACTCGTCTACCATACTTCACCACATAGCAGAAATTCCAGCCCTTAACCAAACTGTCCCCTTGAACCATCACCAAACACTGTGCACACATACATTTATCACCATATCACTACTGCTTTCTACTTCAAAGACCAAATCAACCTATCTGTTTCATCACTGAACCACTATGACGATCAACACTCCCCGAAATAGTAGCATCAACATAGCACACCATTCCTTAACAACATCTTCTTTACATCACAAACTCCACATCCCCTGTCACCACTTCTTTGCTTCACAACCCTAACTGAGTGCATCACCATCCCTCCACCCAATTCTGCCTGTCAACCAGCTACAACCCCACAACTTCATTACCCCACAACTTCATCATCCCCTACGTCAACTTCTCTACCAGCCACCGATTTCGGCAATCGCAGAGCAAAGCCACCCCCTTCATATACTTCACAACCGCGCCTCATCCAATCACCCAATTCCAACGTGACCATCCTCCTCTGCAACATACTTCACAAATAAACTACATTCAATCACCACTGCTTCCCCCCTCTGTCAACACACCAGTTCATCACACTCTAGAAAAAAACTGCATACTTCACCAGCTCCTACTCTCCATCAATCGCCGAAGCAACAAAATCAAATATCGATAAACAATTCTGCAACCTCCTGCAGTCGCTGACTCAAAACCTGACATCCACCAAAATAATCATCTAGCAGCCGACAAACTCACTGAAACCCCAAATCCCCTTCGCTTACACTTCGAATTGAACCGTCTTCACCCAATTTCTCAATTCCGCTACTCGAATACCTTGAAGAAATCGTGATTACTAGAGCATTGAAATTTTATTTTTTGGTTTTCCTTCTGCGGTTTATTTTTATTTCATTAAAAAAGGAGTCATTTTTGAGTGTTAAACAAAGAAGAAGGAAATTGATTTGGAAACTAATTGGGCTTTGGGCCGGTTGGGAATTTATTTTTATTCCTTTTTGTTAAAACTCCCATTCTTCTCCTTAATTTTTTTTTAATTATGGTTTTCCTTTTTGTTTTCTTTTCGTTTATCATATATATATATAATTTAAAAATAAATAAATTGTATTCGACTCTTCTTTTTCAGGTTATAATTTGTAGGAAATAAAAAGGAATTGCTACTAAATAATTGCTCTGCTTGTTTGCTTAAAAAAATCGCTGCTAAAAGAAATTGCTAATAATCTGCACGCTCTGGTATTGTGCTTTCATCTCTAATTTTATTTTGAATTGCATTGTTGGTTGCTTGCATTTGCATTTATAAAAAAATTTCAAAATCCAAAACAAAAACAAAATTTATTTTAGTTGCATTGTAAATTCACGTTTAATTTTTGTTTTGCATTCATCTCATCTTGTTTTATTTTCTAAGGGCAATACCCCAATTCACATAAGGTGAGGGATTTCATCACCCTTTCCTTAGCCCACAAACGCATTTCATCGTAGAATTTAACTAATAATAAAGGTTAGACATTCGACTTAAGGGTGTCGCGAGCTCATCTAGGGCTTAATTGTATCTTCACAATTGTTTTCTCTGAATAATTTTATTTCTTGGTGTCTAGGCTACGGTAGAGTAATAACCAGTTGTAAAAATTATGGTGATTCATAAATATTATAGTGGTTGTTCCTCTGAAGGTACCTAAACCTTCGGCTACATTGTTATGGTGATTCGTGGTGCACCGATAACCCCTGCCCGTTACCTGGCTAAGAAATATTTTTGTTGACTTAAGACAAAGTATGGTTATACAATTTTTGGTTAGGAGCTACTAAGGACAAAAAACTGTAATTAAGTCCTTTGCATTCATTTAGTTGCATTAGTTCATGCATATTTAAAAAAAACAAAAAATCCAAAATCTAAAATCCAAAAAAATTGTAAAATTTTACTTAATTTTTTTTATCCAAAAAAAATCCTTTTAAATCCATTCCTTTGAAAATTTTCAATCAAAAACAAAAATTCAAAAAAAAATATATATAACCTTTTCAAAAACAAAAAAAATTGAAGATTCAAAAATCAAAATTTCCATTTTCGAAAAAAAAACAAAAATCCTTTTGGTAAATATTTGAAAATTCAAAAACAAAAAAATTACAAAAACAAAAAACATATAAAAATTTGAAAAGCCAAAAAAACAAAAATCAAACTTCTCTTTAACTTTCACTTGGTAAATAGTTTTTTCCTTGTATAAAAAAACAAAACAAACAAATTTTTCACTTCGTTTTTCAAATCTTCTTTCATTCTCTAAACTCGATTCTAACTTCTTTCTCTTCTCGACTTTCACTTGTGCATGTGTACTTGGACTCGTGACACAGCAATAAATCGTAGGACTCGCGACTCAACAACTAATCGTTTAACTCGAACAAACGATCCTCCCGAAATGGCGAATGAGAACGCTCCTCGAACTCTTATGGATGGAATCTTTCCCGATAGAGTTTCTATTCCATCTTGCATCACGTTACCCACCTCTACGGGTAACCATTTCAAAATTCACTCTAACCATATTCCCACGCTTCCGAAATTTGGCAATTTCGAGCACGATGACCCATACATTTTCTTGACGAAATTCGAACAAGTTTGTGCAACCATTAAACTCCAACAACTTTCCGATGACGGAATCAAACTTTAGTTAATCCCATTCGCTCTTACGGATTATGCTAAAAAATGGTTGTACAGCTTACCATCGAACTCAATTAAAACTTGGGAAGAAGTCGTAAAAGCTTTCTTAAAAAAGTTCTACCCCTTGGAAAAACGAGTAGAATCAAAAACAAAATTGTAAATTTTCATCATATCAAGGGAGAACCATTCGGAAAATATTTTTAAAGATTCAAAGAGCTTTTGATAAAATGTCCATACCATAACTTCGAAAAATGGACGATTTGCCAAATCTTATACGATGGACTCGAAAACACCTCACGAACCATTCTCGAATCAATGTGCCAAGGCAACTTTCTTTCCCAACATCATTACGATGTTTGGCAATTTCTTTAAAACCTCGCCAAAAAGTCGTCCCAATGGGAACGTTCGAATGAAAAATCAATTTACTCACGATCGAGTGCACTCTCGATAGGATCTTCTTTTGCTTTGGAAGCTAAGATCGATGCAATGATTAAAAATTTCGATAATGTTATCTCATCGAATCAAATGAACCAAGCTTCCTAACCTATGTGTAATAAATGCAACGATCCTAATCATATAGATGATCATTGTCCCAATTCTGTCGAATAAATCAATGCTTTCAATAAAGCCAAAAACGACCTGTTTTCTCCAATGTACAACCATGGTTGGAGAAATCATCCGAATTTTGCGTGGAACCAAAACAATCCCAACACGAATACGATTCATCCCAAATTTCAAGCAATCCCGAATAATGCTTCGAATCCTCCCTTTCAACCCAATCATTTTCAACCAAATTTTGCGGGTCCGTCTCATAATCAATCGCAACAATCAAATTTTCAACCAAATTCTGCTAATCCTCCCCAAGACGATAAACCTTTAAGTTCACTTGAGAAAACTCTTGAAACATTGCCTAAATCAACTACTCAAAGTCTTCAATCAAACAACAATTTACAAAATTTGTTGACCTCATATATGCAAAACACAAACCAATTGATTGCAAAAATTGAAATGCAAATGAGTCAATTAGCACGTCTGTAAGTGAACACGAACAAGGAACATTCCCAAGCCATCCCCTTCCAAATCCAAGAAATCAAAACGCAAATTCAAATAAATCTTATGTTGTTCAAGATAGCAACGTCACCTAATTGAATGCTATCACAACTTTACGTTCCGGTAAACAAATCGATAATCAAGTCGTTAACCCAAACGATTTACCGGAAACCTCTCTCGACACTTCCAAAACAATGAACGAATTTGAACAGAACGTGGAGCAAACATTGAATCAAATGCCAATCAAAATTCTTCTTCTTCTACTCGAGTAGACCCGCCTACCGAGTATCGTGTTCCATTTCCACATCGTCTCCGACCCAAGAAACACTCGGACCAAATGGAAAGGATGTTGGAAATTTTTAAACAAGTGAAAGTGAACATCCCACTTCTTGACATCGTTCGGCAAGTCCCCACGTACGAGAAATTTATTAAGGACTTGTGCACCCAAAAGTGACACACTCAAGTGCCCAAAAAAGTCTTCTTAGCCACCAGTTTGAGTGGAGTCTTATCCCAATTCATGCCCGTTAAATACAAAGATCATGACTGCCCTACGATTTCATGTACAATTGGAGACAAGACGATTAACAAATGTTTGATAGACTTAGGTGCGAGTGTCAACTTGATTCCATACTCCGTGTACGAACAATTAGGCTTAGGTGAGCTCAAACCCACAAAAGTTACGCTTTAATTCGACGATCGTTCCATTAAGAAGCCCGTGGGAGAAATCGAGGACGTGCTCATTCGAGTAGGGCAATTCATATTCCCCGTTGATTTTATTGTTCTCGAAACACAACCCGTGACAAACCCTGCAAGTCAAATTCCATTGATTTTAGGCCGACCATTCTTAGCCACCTCAAATGCCTTAATCAATTGTCGCAACGGTTCGATGAAAATCTCTTTTAGAAACATTACTTTGGATCTTAATATTTTCAATCTTGAAAGCCAATCGAACGAACCTCGCGACCAAACGTGGAAGTTAGTGCCATGCACGGAAACTTCGAAAACGAAACACTTGATCTTAACGACGAACGCGAAGCTGAGTACGAAAAATTGTTTCATGAAATACCCAGTAAGATTGAATACACTCTTCCCTTTAAATCGCTTCCAATTGAGTCCGAATCTCAACCCAATTCTTTAATCGAGCAACTCCCGAAGTTGGACCTCAAACCACTTCCCGATCACCTTAAGTATGCATACTTAGGTGATAACAAAACGTTTCCCATCATATTTTTCGCAACTCTCTCTTGACCAAGAAGCTTCTCTTCTCTCTATTCTTTTATAAAATAGAGAAGCAATTAGGTGGTCCATTACCGATATTAAGAGAATTAGCCCTGCTATTGTCCAACATCGCATTCACTTAATTGACAAAGCCAAACCCACTCGTGATGCGCAACGGAGGTTTAACCCAAAAATGAAAGATGCGGTTCGTGACGAAATTCTTAAGCTCCTCGATAACGGTATCATATATCCCATCTTCGATAGTTCATGGGTTAGCCCAATTCACGTTGTACCGAAAAAATCTGGGCTAACTGTTATCAAGAACGATTCAAACGAACTTATTCCAACTCGTACTCAAACAGGTTGGCGTGTTTGCATTGACTATCAAAAACTAAATGCCGCAACACATAAGGATCACTTCCCTCTTCCATTTATCGACCAAATGCTCGAACGTTTAGCCAGCCACAAATTCTACTGCTTCCTTGATGGTTATTCCGGGTATAACCAAATTCCAATCGCTCCCGAAGATCAAGAGAAAATGACTTTCACGTGTCCATTCGGTACCTTTGCTTATCGACGTATGCCATTCGGACTTTGTAACGCTCCTGCTACGTTCAAACGATGCATGGTTGGCATTTTTTCCGACATGATTGAACGCTTTCTAGAAGTTTTTATGGACGATTTCTCTATCTTTGGTGATTCTTTTTCCCAATGTTTACATCATCTTGAGTTGGTTCTAAATCGACACAAGGAAAAACATTTGACTTTGAATTGGGAAAAATGCCACTTTATGGTCAAACAAGGCATAGTCCTTAGACATATCATCTCAAATAAAGGCATTGAGGTAGATAAAGCGAAAGTCGATGTAATTACAAATCTACCAATTCCCAAATCTGTTAAGGACATTTGATCATTTCTAGGACACGTTGGCTTTTACCGACGCTTTGTGAAAGACTTTAGCAAAATCGCTCGTCCTATGATGACACTTCTTGGAAAAGACGTTTCTTTTGACTTTAACTCTGATTGTATCTCTTCTTTTTAATGTCTTAAGAACGAACTCTTTTCTGCTCCAATCATCTGCGCACCCAATTGGGATCTCCCATTTGAAATAATGTGTGATGCTTCGAACTTTGCAGTTCCTGCTGTCTTAGGACAACGCATCAACAAGATCCTTCACGTTATCTACTACGCAAGCATGACTTTGAACGACACTCAACTCAACTACACAACAACCGAAAAAGAGCTTCTAGCTGTTGTTTTTGCGCTTGAAAAGTTTCGACCTTATTTGATAGGTTCACAGATCACGGTCTACACTGACCATACTGCTCTTCGATACCTTTTTGCCAAAAAGGATGCTAAATCCTGTTTGATTCATTGGTTCCTTTTACTTCAAGAATTTGACCTTACAATCAAAGACAAAAAAGGATCCGATAATGTCATAACCGATCACTTGTCTCGTCTTCCGAACGCACCATCTTCTTTGCCAATCAAAACTTACCCGATGAACAACTTCTTTCAATTTCTATCGATCCATGGTACGATGATATAGAGAACTACTTAGTCGCTAAAGAAACTCCCTCATCTTGGTCCAAACAGGACAAATGCAAATTCATGTCCCAAGTGAAATATTTCTATTGGGACGATCCATACTTGTTCAAATATTGTCCCGACCAAATCATCCGACGTTGCATTCCGGATAATGAGATCAAGAGTGTTCTTTCGTTTTCCACGATCAAGTGTGCGGTGGACATTTCGGTCCTCGAAAAACTGTGGAAAAGGTGCTTCAGTGTGGTTTCTATTGGCCTTCTCTTTTCAAAGACTCATTCGAATTTTGCAAAACTTGCGATCGATATCAAATGCTTGAACAAATTTCTCGACGAAATATGATGCCTCTAAACCCCATTCTTACGATCAAAATCTTTGATGTTTGGGGTATCGACTTTATGGGACCTTTTTCCAAATCTTTTGGAAACTTGTATATCCTTCTCGCTGTCGATTACGTCTCAAAATGGGTCGAAGCCATTCCTTGCAAAACCAACGACCGTAGAATTGTTGTGAAATTTCTCAAAGAAAACATCTTTTCGAGGTTCAGCACACCTCGCACAATAATCAATGATAACGGAACCCATTTTGCAATCGATCTTTTAAAATATTAATGAAGAAATACTCGATAACCCACAAGTTATCCACTCCATATCATCCTCAAACTTGTGGGCAAGTTGAAGTTTAAAATCGTCAAATAAAACAAATCTTGGAGAAAACTATCAACAAAAATCGAAAGATTGGTCTTGGAAATTGACCGACGCGCTTTGGGCTTACCGTACTTCTTTTAAAACTAACCTTGGGATGTCCTCATTTCGTTTAATTTACGGTAAAGCTTGCCATTTACCCGTTGAAATTGAACACAAAGCGTTGTGGGCAATAAAGAACTTAAACTTTGATCTCGATAAAGCTGGCGAAAACCAAAAACCACAACTCAACGAATTAGAAGAATTTAGGAACGACGCATATTAAAACGAGAAAATTTACAAAGAAAGAACAAAAGTTTTTCATGACAAATCAATCCTAAGGAAAACGTTTTCGCCTGACCAAAAAGTTCTTTTATATGACTCAAGACTTCATTTATTCCCCAGGAAACTTAAATCAAGATGGATCAAACCATTTGTGGTACGAATTTTTTTTCCACATGGTGCCGTAGAAATAGAAAACCCCAGGGATGGATCGATTTTCAAAGTCAACGGTCATCGTTTAAAACCTTTCTTGGAATTGCCAAGTAACCAAGAGGAGGAGCTCATGATCCTTCATGAGCCAAGCTACGTCTAGTTAGAATGTTAACCCTCTTTTGTAAATATGTACATATTGTTCCCCGTTACACTCATTATATCGTGCATTGACTGTGAGGACACAGTAATAATTAAGTGTGTGGGGGAGTCTCATTTTCATTTTTTTTAAGTTTCATGACGTTTTTGAATTTTCATCTTTTTTTAATGTTAAAAAAAATCTCAAAATTTCTAAATCTCAAAAACATTTTCTTTTTAGCATTTTGATTTATTTTTGAAGAAACACTATGGGATAAGTATAAGTTTTGGTTATTAAATTGAAATTTTTGAAAATTTATTTGTCTTAACAAAAATAAAAATGAATTTTGATTACAAATAACAATGGTTTAACTAGTATATAGGAAGGTTCATATATGTTAATTATGAAGTATGTTCTAATTGAAAATCTTTGTTTAAAAAAGTGGTAAATTTAAAGTAAAGGATATAACATTTTTATCTTCTAAGTTAAATGGTGCTAAGATGATTTTGCAAAACTCTCTCTTTCTAAAAAAATATATAAAAAAACAACACAAATATATATATATATATATTGTATATATTTATATATTTTTAACACCTAGAGTCGTGTGTTCACACTCGTGTGTTCACTCGCCATGCTCTGTACCCTTCTCACGTAAGCCCGAAAGGCAGTGCACGATCGGTATATCTGGCCTCAGTTTATCTAAGTTAGGTGTATGTATATAAAAAAAAATTTAATAACGTCTACAGTCGATAAGTGTTCACACTTGTGTGTTCACTCTCCACGCTCTGTATTCCCCTCACATCAGTCCGCAAGGCAGTGCACGGGTAATATATTTGGCCTCAGTTTACTTGAGTTAGGCATATGTAAATATTGTTAATATCAAAAAAAAATTCAAATAAGAGAGAGTAAGCAATTGAAATCCAAGCACCATTTTAACTTGTTTGATTTGACTTGTTATTGGAAAGAAATGAAAATACCACTTTGACAAACTTTGATAATCAACTAAGGATCTATTTCACAGTTACACTATATTATCGACCGAAACTATGAGTTAAACTATAGCCCATTTGTTATGGTAACTTCGTTTTTATTGGAAAGTTTGACGATTAAACGACTTAAATTTCAAGATAATGACCAAAACCTATATTTAACTTATTTGAGTCAATTTAAAGTAAATCCTTCAATGTAAATACTTTCAAAAACTTGCATTCATCCCATTGTAAATAAATCTTGCATTTTGTAAATATTTTCACTTTGCATTTGGATTTTGTGGGTAGTATCCACCGAAAACCCTCACGAGACCACACTCGTCCTACTGGGGACACCCAGAGGTTTAATGGCTTGTTGCGTACGCTCAATGCAATTGTGCTCCCAACGAAAACAGATTTATCTTAGTTTTCCTTTATTCGAGGACGAATAAAAAGATAAATGTGGGGGTATTTGATATGCAAGTTAATGTGCATATATTTACATCCATATTTTATCTATTTTTATTTAAATAAATGTCATATTTGGGCATTTTAACATGTTTAAAACCAAAATTCAATTATTTTCAAATCATCACATATTCATCTTCATTCAGGGGGAAAATAGTCATTTTTGTGCATGTGTTAATTTAGGACTTTTTACTTGGACATTTTTCATAATTTTTATAGGAATTTGGATGAATATGGAAGAGGCTTTCATGAACATATGTGCATGCACAAGGGAATACAAAGGAATGAAGAGGAAAAATTTCAAGCTCATGATAATGGAGGACCCCACCCACTTACCTAAATCTACAATTAGAAGCTAATGGACAACTAAGTGGAGGTTAAAGCTTCATGCACTTTTAATGATGGATTAATTAGTGGAAAATGGTTACTTGGTGGCCACACTTCCTAAAGGGCATTTTGGGAAGCATCCTAAAAATTGAATTAGGGTTTTATGCATGTATAAATAGCCCTCTTATGTACATGTAAATATCTTCAACTCTTTCACATTAGTTAAAAAATTAAAAATACAAGTTGTAAGCTCTATGTTTCATGAAATAAAAATGGCTTCCTAGCCTCTTTCTCTTCTCTTTTCTACTTGTTTTTTCTTTACTTTATGTTGATGTTTATCTCCATGCTTTCTTTTATTTCATGTTTATAGCTTAGATTTACATTCATGCAAGTAGTGTAGCTTTAATTTTTATGCAAGTAGTTAGTAGCTAACCTCATTTTCTTCCTTTGCTTATTTTCTATTTCTTTTGCTTTCTAATGTTGGAATTTACAAGTGTTGATTTGATAACACAAATGAGTAGCTAAACCCCTTAAATTTAAGGGTAATGAAGCTCTCTAACTTTATGTAATTTCAACATTTCTATGGTTTATGATCTCTTTTATTTGAGCTTTATGAGAGTAGATTTTGATGTAAGTTTATACAAGTGGGTTTGATAGCTTATGTTGCTTTTACAAATGAGTTATTCTTATTCAACATAAACATAATTTACATCATCATTTGCTAATTGATTTTTGATTTTGAAAAGAAAGTAAAAACAAAATTTGATGATCTATTTTACTAATTACAATAATAAATATATCATACTTAAAATAGCTTTTGCTTTGGCTTCATTTTCATGAGAATTTATAAGTGGTATAATTGTTGTATTATAGTTTGATGGTTGAAGTTACGTTAATTAATAACATAAATAAACCATACTTATGATCAATTCAACAATTATTTCACTTAATATCAGAACTAGAGATCATAAATTATTTGTTTGTTGATTTACAAAAATATGAGAGTGGATTTGCCTCTAAATTGTTCTCTAATCTCATAGTTTTTAAATCTCATTTTAATTCTAGTTTTAGCTTCATTTTGATAATAGTTAACAATTTCCTCTCACTTTGGTCTAATTTGATTGAATTGATTTTAAAAATCTAAAACAATTCCCTACGGATCGACCCGTACTCGCCACGTACTAACTTTTGTACGCCATGCGCTTGCGGTATAAATTTAATTCAAAATTTATCGACGATTTTCTAACTTGATAGAAATTCCATCGTTAAACAGCAACCTTCACTCTCTAACATTTCGGACCCTAACAAAGGAAGTAGGTACCAATTAAATTGTTTTTATCTTGTAGGTACCCAAAAGAAAATCTAATAACAAGGAGAAATAGATACTTGATAGCGGATGCTCCAAACATATGATTGGAAATGCACAAATGTTATCGAATATAACATACATAGATGGTGGTACTGTAACTTTCGGAGATAATTCAAAAGGATTTTGTTGAATATGCGTATATATGATTTTTGTTTGATGATAATAAACAGATATATATATATATTCATTTAAATGTATTTGTTATTGTACTATTTTATTTTCACAGATTAAATAAATATTTGCCAAATAAAATAAATAACACAGAATTTAAATTCAAACAGATATTTTATTCAAACAGATATTTTAATTCAAACAAATATTTATTATAATTTTGAATAGTACAAATTCAAGCTCTCACTATATAAATACACAATTTTGACTACAATACAAATTTGACTACATCACGATTCACATTTACATTTGACCTCACTACATATCACTTGTCCACTCAACTCGTATTTTATCTTCAACTTCATTCCAAATTGAATCCAGCATCTGAGCAAATCTGCAAAAATATACACTGACGCAGTAAAATTGAAAATAAAATATTTTTGCAGTTTAAAATAAAATGTGATTTTGAAAATAATATTTGCCTCAATTATTTGGGTTGTTCGTCATCATTTAATTTTGAATTCATTATACAGGAACAGCTTGTGACATGCACAGCGTATCACTGTACATGCCACAAGGCCGTGCACACCGATATATACACTTGATAAAATTACAGGGACAGGTGAGCACAAGTCAAACCCAAAAATCGGGTTCAACTCAAGTCACGACATTTGCACAAGGTCAAACCCGAGCTGTTAGCTGGATTCAACACAGGTGCAATTCAAAATGCAAATAATTCTCGAGTGAAACAAAGACCACGCAAGCTACATACAGTCTCAAGTTAAAGACTGCAACACTACGGCAACTACGAGTGATCAAATAATACAAGTGCAGACTATACAAAAGTGAAGCAACTCAAAACTGCAAATACCAAAGTGAAGCAAGAAGCCATGTTATTATTTAGGACAAAACATATATGGTGGACAACAGCTACAACTCAAATGCAAGCCAACATAGAGTATCACTAAAACATGGACAATGGAGTAACATATGAACATGAAAGCCAATGCTAACATGAATATGCAACAGAGGTAATACATAAGGATAGAAATGCACAGGTACAGGCCGCGACGAAATGCACAAGGCAACTAAATACAAGTGAAGGCCTCAATATCAAACATTATCACAAGTTACAGGTCGAAGCCTTCTCAAAGCAAATGCTCCAGTCAAGTTCAAGTTTCAATTACAAAACATGCATACAAACACTGTATATATACATACATACATGAATGTTTGTATATATGTGTGTATATATATTACAAGTTCAAGTGCAAGTCCAATATCACATGTCAAACAAGACAAAGTCATAGACCAGAGAATCGAGCTTCAAAGTGATAGGACGAAATCAAAGTTTGGTGTATCGAAGTCACGACATCAATATACATGAAGAATAAACAAGTGTGCAGGTAAATGTAGTTTCAAGTCAAGAAAATCAAAACTCATGTAAATATGGTACAGTTCGAAAAACATCCTCACAAAATCAACGACAAAATCATCGTAACTGAAGTCAGCAGCATCAAGTTGAAGCAGTGACAGTGCCGAAGACACAGAAGTCAAAATCAATTACCAAGACTAAAATCGAACAAAGATAGAGGTAGTAGTTTCAAAAGCCAACAGAGAATTAAGCATCAGTTAAATGACTGAAGTCAGACAACATGAGGAACACAAATTAGCAAGTCAAATGCCAGAAATTCAACACCGTGATGACCAAGGAAACAAGAATCAACCAAGTCAGAAATATCGCAAGTTCAAAATCAATGACGTGGGAATCAAGTCACAAAATATACGAAATTGACAAAGTCAGGAATCATCTCAAACATTCAAGCAACATCAAACGGCCGAGATAAATCAATTGACGAATTCAAACAAGTTCATACGAACGAAAATCAAGGGGTTCGAACCCTATATAAACACTAACATCATCGACAGTGTCAATCATCGAGTTCAAGCATTCAATCCAGAGAACAAAAGGCATAAATTACATACCGGAATCAAAGTCGAACTCAATCATCGAGAAGCAGCCGAGCGCAACTCAAGGAGACGAGCGATCGACAAAGCAAACTCGCAAATATCCATTCGATCGATCAACATTCAAGCGACGGTTTCGAAGATTTTTTTTCACAAGCCCTAATTTTGTTCAAAGAGGAAACGAAGAAGAACGCACCACCATTATCATAAAAGAAACGAAACAGGCCGAGATAACATAATAGAAAAAGGGGTTTTTTCTTTTAACGTCACATTTGGGCCGGTTTATTTCTTTGGGCTTTAAATTAATTAAATTAGGGTTTTGTTTTAAATTTGTTTTTAAATTTGTATTTCTCTTTTAAACAATTGTATTGTCTAGTCGTGTGACTAGGGGACAAACTACGTGGCGTAGTTTGAGAATTCGTAACTCAGTGGCTGAGTTGTGGCAGGGTTTTGAGCGTAGAGTTAGGTTAGTCGAGAGCGGGTGTCGCGAGTTTACGTGTGTAAGCATCTGACTATCTAATTTCTAGTAAAAACCTAGGGGGCAGCATGTAGGCAGGATTTTGCCGAAGCTGGGTAAATCTGTATGTTATGTTTTTATTCTGCTATTATCTGCGCTGCTATTATTCTGTGATCTGTGTTGAAATTATTTCACATACTTCCGCAATAATTTTTATAATTGATAGTATCACCCTATTCACCCCCCCCCCCCCTTTAGGGTGAAATCGATCCTACAGATTTGTCATTGGAATTGAACATGTCATCAATGTTGGTGCAAGACCTTCAAGTGAGCCAGCACGACAATCTCGTCCTGATAAGACACCAATAAACGTTGATACTGAAGAAAGCGAAGATATATCCTGGCCTCCACAAAACCCTTCGCACTATAGTCATTACACATCACTTCAGGGTCTCTCTATTCGAGTGGATGAGGAGAACAATGATCAGTATCAGTGGCAACATGGCGAATATGATGAAGATTCATCTAATTTCTGGGGTTACTTCTACTATCGGTGAGTTATCTTCTATTTTCATAATAGTGTATGTTTTGTGTATCTCTGTATGCCTTCTTAAGAACAATTTTTTGTATGACTATGTCTAATATTGTCTGTGACACTGTGCAAACTTGTGTTCTTTATGTTTCTTCCAAATTTCGTTACTTATGTATCTCCTTTTGATAATGCCAAAGGGGGATAGATATCATATTACATGTATATAGAGGGAGAAATCACATTCAGGAGGAGTTATATGCTTATTTGATAAGTGACTGTATAGTTGTCATCATCAAAAAGGGTGAGAATGTTAGACCTTTATTCTATGGTTTCGAGGACAATAACTATACAATCATACACATACAACATATTTCATCTATTTGCAGGTAAATGCTTCGAGAATTCACAATATCATGACTTGAAGACGAATAGTAGAAGAAAAGAATCATTGGTATTAGAGAAGCTATTATAGTATGTTATAGTCATAGATAGATGGTTTGTAAAATCTCCTTTAGTAGTTTTTTACACAAAATTGCACATCAAAATTTTTACAAGATTTTCACTATTTAATTTTAGAAGTGCAAAGGCATTAGATGTCTGTCCGTATAAGTCAGACGTCTGACTATGTTCTCTGACAAAATATTTTATAAACAGACAACAATCTAAATTTTATCCCAGTCGTCCGACTGAGTTCATTGGTTAAAAAATATATAACCAGATAGACATCTGAATTTTAAACCAGACGTCTGAACTGGGTAATGGACTAAAACTATAAATAGTCACTTACTTTATTCTAATGGTTGCATCCATATCTTTTCACTGCATCTCTTCTTCCTCAAAGATTGCAACCCTTAGACTGAAATAGAACATACTAAAGGATGTTACTCCATAAGAAAACTCTTTAACGCCTATAAATATGTAAAGTTTTTGAGAAACAAAATCACTTGAATTTTCTAAATCTTTTTCTCTTTGCATACTTTGATCTTTAAAAGCAATCAATACACCATTCTTATTTCTTCCTAAAAGCAAAGCCTCACATACACATACTACTCAAAGAAGATTATAGGAAGATTTGTACCATGCAGTCAAAATCAGTGTTACTAAGAACACATACTTTTCAAGAAAAGACTTTCTGTATCAAGCTTATTCCTCCGGGCGAAGCGAGGGTTGTTTACTAGTTTAAAACCGAAGGAGAGCTTCGGGACTGGACGTAGGATGGGAGGTACGAACCAGTATAAAAATTCTGGTCTGATTCTTTTTTAACTTTTATTTACTTTACTCTGGTAATTATAAGTTAGCTTTTTATTACACTTTCATACTAAGATATAAATACACGATCCATACTCATTTTCACTTATCGATATACGATGTCCGTATATATTTAAACGTGTTTTTAATATAGTTAATTGCTTAAAAAACTTTTTGGAACAATGATCTATGTGATGCAATGATGTGGTGGGCCATAATAGAGAGATAGGAAGGGGTATGGATGAGATCTAACTGAGAATTAGTTAAAGAGTTAAAGGAGGAAGCATTAATGGGAATGGAAAAGGTTTTCATTCTCTCTTTAAAACAAAATTCTCTTATTCATTTACTTATTTTTAATTCTCTTTTTTTTCCTGCTCCCGACCTATGACCGCCACTTCCATTTCTTCCTACGGTCTATTATTTCCCAAAAAGTAATAATAATTATTTCTCACCTTTTAGCAAGGCCGTGACACCAAGGAATCGACTGGAAACCAAAAGACAGTTCTCCTCGATTGCCAGATGTATCCAGGTCAACTATGGATGCCGGTAAATTTTGACCGAGTCCAGATCAAGCTAAAATTGATATGACAAGGCAAGCAAAGCTATGAAAGCTGACATTCCAAATTTCAAGTCAATTGGAGTTCGTATGCTCAAGATATGATCGATGCAAACCAGGAAAATCAACTCACTCGCATCCATCATTTCGCATCGATCGGGTCGCATCCATCATTTCGCATCAATCAGTTTCGCATCCATCAAACATCCATCAATTCGTATCCATCACATACACTCTACTTCGTATCCACTTGGCCTGGTTCTACTTCGTAACCATCACATTTTCTCGGCTTCGTATCCATCAATTGGAGCCAATTCGTATCGATTCCAATTGCACAGTTCGTATCGATCAACGACCGATACGAATGAACCATCAAACGATCGATATGAAGTAATACCTTCTATCGATACGAAATGACCTCCAGCTATTGATACGAAATGGCCCTCAGCCATCGATACAAAGTAACCAGTGAGCATCGATACAAATAGAGCCTCAAGTGATCGATACGAAGATAACACGTAAAAATGGTAGAACCGGTCAATCGGCCTAAAAAGTGGATCAATCCAAGAATTTAGCGCCACGTCAACATGCAGGCACGTGCTCGGATCAATACAAACAGAGCGATGCAAAGCAGATCGATGCGAATTCAGCAGCCTTTAATAAATTCACTATTTGCCAATATAAATGTTGGCCTACTTCTTCACCTGATATATCGTAGAATCCTTTGAGTGTTTTAATGGAACATGGTATAACATTCATATTGCCCTCTGACAGAAATCAAACTAAAAAAAAATTATTTTGATTCAACCGTCTCTTTTTCAACTTATCTACTTTTGCATCGATCATAACTCAAAATCTACAAGCCCAAATACTCGATTGGATGAAGTATTTATCGATACGAAGTTCGTTCATATCGATCACAGATCGAGTGCAAAGGACATGAGATCGATCGAGTGGGCCCACCCACATGAGAGAAGAGGTCTTCCGAGATCTGGGCGAGATATTTGCAGCCTATGCCTATAAATAGCAGCCTAGAACCTACTGAAAAGGGACATTTTGGCTCTTCTACGTCCAGACTCTGTCGAAATCACTGTTGTACTCGAGTTTTACTGTGGTAATTCATTGTAATCAGCAAGCAAAAGTTAATAAAAGTCAACCGTTTCATAGTGGACGTAGGCAACACGCCGAACCACTCTAAATCTCTGTGTTTCTTTGTTGTTTTTCTGATTAATTTTGGTGTGTTTGTTAGATCTACCTCCTTTTTCATTTATATTCTTCATTTTATCTCTTCAAACACATCCGAATGGTGTTGTGCCCAATTTTAGTACAAACACTTTGGTGCTTTCACTAAGAAAACCCAGTTTTTCTTTTGCTCGTTGGATCTACTATCGATATCGAATTGCATAAATCTAAGAAGATCCAGATTCAAGTTTAAAGTTCTTCCATCCTATTCAGATTTGCATCAAGTCTAGGAAAGAACTTCGCTACCCATCATGGTTAACACCAGCATTACCTTAACTGTCGCAGATCCAGAAGGGACAGACAGAACCCCGTACAACTACCTCCTGCCGATCAGAATGCTGCCGGACCATCAGATCTGCAAGTCCCTGTCACCAGGGAAGAATTTCAAATGCTAATGCAAGAGCTTACTCAAAGCCGTCAACAGCTTACTCAGCAACTGCAAGCCAACGCAGAACTGACCAACTAACTAAACCGTCAAAGATGAAGGAGATCCAAAAGGGATCAGGCTTCCCATTCATCCATCGAAAATTCAGCCTCTTTAGATTTTAATCATAGATCCACGCGCCCGCGATTGGACGGAAGTTACACACAGGCCATAGGGCATCAACACACATTGAATCTTGGGCAACCTAGAGTTGGCCTGTCAACCAGCCATCAAACTGGACCCTCCTCCCGAGGAGGCGGTACCCCATATCACATGACCGACAACCGTATGACCACCGCTAATGATTTGGGAGTTGATGCTCGGAACCGAATGGAACCGACCCATCGCCAACGTAACCATACTCCTGAGCCTTATGTCCCTGAAGACATAGAACCAAGGAGGGGAGACATGGACCGTCAACCACGACCGACCCCTCCTCGCATTGTGGAACCTGACCACACCACAATCTCGTCCTGATAAGACACAAATAAACGTTGATACTGAAGAAAGCGAAGATATATCCTGGCCTCCACAAAACCCTTCGCACTATAGTCATTACACATCACTTCAGGGTCTCTCTATTAGAGTGGATGAGGAGAACAATGATCAGTATCAGTGGCAACATGGCGAATATGATGAAGATTCATCTAATTTCTGGGGTTACTTCAACTATCGGTGAGTTATCTTCTATTTTCATAATAGTGTATGTCTTGTGTATCTCTGTATGCCTTCTTAAGAACAATTTTTTGTATGACTATGTCTAATATTGTCTGTGACACTGTGCAAACTTGTGTTCTTTATGTTTCTTCCAAATTTCGTTACTTATGTATCTCCTTTTGATAATGCCAAAGGGGGATAGATATCATATTACATGTATATAGAGGGAGGAATCACATTCAGGAGGAGTTATATGCTTATTTGATAAGTGACTGTATAGTTGTCATCATCAAAAAGGGTGAGAATGTTAGACCTTTATTCTATGGTTTCGAGGACAACAACTATACAATCATACACATACAACATATTTCATCTATTTGCAGGTAAATGCTTCGAGAATTCACAATATCATGACTTGAAGACGAATAGTAGAAGAAAAGAATCATTGGTATTAGAGAAGCTATTATAGTATGTTATAGTCATAGATAGATGGTTTGTAAAATCTCCTTTAGTAGTTTTTTACACAAAATTGCACATCAAAATTTTTACAAGATTTTCACTATTTAATTTTAGAAGTGCAAAGGCATCAGATGTCTGTCCGTATAAGTCAGACGTCTGACTATTTTCTCTGACAAAATTTTTTATAAACAGACAAACATCTGAATTTTATCCCAGTCGTCCGACTGAGTTCATTGGTTAAAAAATATATAACCAGATAGACATCTGAATTTTAACCCAAACGTCTGAACTGGGTAACGGACTAAAACTATAAATAGTCACTTACTTTATTCTAATGGTTGCATCCATATCTTTTTACTGCATCTCTTCTTCCTCAAAGATTGCAACCCTTAGACTGAAATAGAACATACTAAAGGATGTTACTCCACAAGAAAACTCTTTAACGCCTATAAATATGTAAAGTTTTTGAGAAACAAAATCACTTGAATTTTCTAAATCTTTTTCTCTTTGCATACTTTGATCTTTAAAAGCAATCAATACACCATTCTTATTTCTTCCTAAAAACAAAGCCTCACATACAAATACTACTCAAAGGAGATTATAGGAAGATTTGTACCATGCAGTCAAAATCAGTGTTACTAAGAACACATACTTTTCAAGAAAAGACTTTCTGTATCAAGCTTATTCCTCCGGGCGAAGCGAGGGTTGTTTACTAGTTTAAAACCGAAGGGGAGCTTCGGGACTGGACGTAGGACTGGAGGTACGAACCAGTATAAAAATTCTGGTTTGATTCTTTTTTAACTTTTATTTACTTTACTCTGGTAATTATAAGTTAGCTTTTTATTACACTTTCATACTAAGATATAAATACACGATCCATACTCATTTTCACTTATCGATATACGATGTCCGTATATAATTAAACGTGTTTTTAATATAGTTAATTGCTTAAAAAAACTTTTTGGAACAATGATCTATGTGATGCAATGATGTGGTGGGCCATAATAGAGAGATAGGATGGGGTATGGATGAGATCTAACTGAGAATTAGTTAAAGAGTTAAAGGAGGAAGCATTAATGGGAATGGAAAAGGTTTTCATTCTCTCTTTAAAACAAAATTCTCTTATTCATTTACTTATTTTTAATTCTCTTTTTTTTCCTGCTCCCGACCTATGACCGCCACTTCCATTTCTTCCTACGGTCTATTATTTCCCAAAAAGTAATAATAATTGTTTCTCACCTTTTGGCAAGGCCGTGACACCAAGGAATCGACTGGAAACCAAAAGACAGTTCTCCTCGATTGCCAGATGTATCCAGGTCAACTATGGATGCCGGTAAATTTTGACCGAGTCCAGATCAAGCTACAATTGATATGACAAGGCAAGCAAAGCTATGAAAGCTGACATTCCAAATTTCAAGTCAATCGGAGTTCGTATGCTCAAGATATGATCGCTGCAAACCAGGAAAATCAACTCACTCACATCCATCATTTCGCATCGATCGGGTTGCATCCATCATTTCGCATCAATCGGTTTCGCATCCATCAAACATCCATCAATTTGTATCCATCACGTACACTCTACTTCGTATCCACTTGGCCTGGTTCTACTTCGTAACCATCACATTTTCTCGGCTTCGTATCCATCAATTGGAGCCAATTCGTATCGATTCCAATTGCACAGTTCGTATCGATCGATCAACGACCGATACGAATGAACCATCAAACGATCGATATGAAGTAATACCTTCTATCGATACGAAATGACCTCCAGCTATCGATATGAAATGGCCCTCAGCCATCGATACAAAGTAACCAGTAAGCATCGATACAAATAGAGCCTCAAGTGATCGATACGAAGATAACACGTAAAAATGGTAGAACCGGTCAATCGGCCTAAAAAGTGGATCAATCCAAGAATTTAGCACCACGTCAACATGCAGGCACGTGCTCGGATCAATACAAACAGAGCGATGCAAAGCAGATCGATGCGAATTCAGCAGCCTTTAATAAATTCAAACTTGCATCGATCATAACTCAAAATCTACAAGCCCAAATTCTCGATTGGATGAAGTATTTATCGATACGAAGTTCGTTCATATCGATCACAGATCGAGTGCAAAGGACATGGGATCGATCGTGTGGGCCCACCCACATGAGAGAAGAGGTCTTCCGAGATCTGGGCGAGATATTTGCAGCCTACGCCTATAAATAGCAGCCTAGAACCTACTGAAAAGGGACTTTTGGCTCTTCTACGTCCAGACTCTGCCGAAATCACTGTTGTACTCGAGTTTTACTGTGGTAATTCATTGTAATCAGCAAGCAAAAGTTAATAAAAGTCAACCATTTCATAGTGGACGTAGGCAACACGCCGAACCACTCTAAATCTCTGTGTTTCTTTGCTGTTTTTCTGATTAATTTTGGTGTGTTTGTTAGATCTACCTCCTTTTTCATTTATATTCTTCATTTTATCTCTTCAAACACATCCGAATGGTGTTGTGCCCAATTTTAGTACAAACACTTTGGTGCTTTCACTAAGAAAGCCCAGTTTTTCTCCTGCTCGTTGGATCTACTATCGATATCGAATTGCATAAATCTAAGAAGATCCAGATTCAAGTTTAAAGTTCTTCCATCCTATTCAGATTTGCATCAAGTCTAGGAAAGAACTTTGCTACCCATCATGGTTAACACCAGCATTACCTTAACTGTCGCAGATCCAGAAGGGACAGACAGAACCCCGTACAACTACCTCCTGCGGATCAGAATGCTGCCGGACCATTAGATCCGCAAGGCCCTATCACCAGGGAAGAATTTCAAATGCTAATGCAAGAGCTTACTCAAAGCCGTCAATAGCTTACTCAGCAACTGCGAGCCAACGCAGAACTGACCAACTAACTAAACCGTCAAAGATGAAGGAGATCCAAAAGGGATCAGGCTTCCCATTCATCCACCGAAAATTCAGCCTCTTCAGATTTTAATCATAGATCCACGCGCCCGCGATTGGACGGAAGTTACCCATAGGCCATAGGGCATCAACACACATTGAATCTTGGGCAACCTAGAGTTGGCCTGTCAACCAGCCATCAAACTGGACCCTCCTCCCGAGGAGGCGCTACCCCATATCACATGACCGACAACCGTATGACCACTGCTAATGATTTGGGAGTTGATGCTCGGAACCGAATGGGACCGACCCATCGCCAACGCAACCATACTCCTGAGCCTTATGTCCCTGAAGACATAGAACCAAGGAGGGGAGACATGGACCGTCAACCACGACCGACCCCTCCTCGCATTGTGGAACCTGACCACACCTTGGCCCAACATGCTTAAAATGTCCAGATGCCTGACATCCCGACGATGATCCGTGAAAGTTAGGGTCTTACTAATGACGACTGGGGAATCTCCCGGAGTCATACCCCTTTTACTGATGAGATACTCTATGCTGAACCACCTCGGTGATTTAGGACGCCGACTTTACCCGTTTATGAAGGGAGCTTCGATCCTAATCAACATATCCTGAAGTGCAAATGGTTAATGAATGTTGTACGAGCTGATGATGCAGTTAAGTGTTGAAGTTTCCCGATCTCTCTAGAGGGAATAACAACTATGTGTTTTACCCATTTACCACCTTAATCTATTTCTTATTTTGACCAGTTGGCCACAAAGTTTATTAAGCAGTTTCGCATGCATGTCGCAAGGTCGAAAGATGTCAATACTTTGTCATGTCACTCAAGCTTCTGGAGAGACACTCAGACGTTATCTGGAGAGATTTCATGCTGCATGCGCTGAAATTAGTTACCCCAATGATAATTCGATTCGGATGGCACTGACCTAGGGGATCGACCCTGACTCCGAGTTCGGCAACTGGTTGGCCGAAAAATCTCCTATGTCATTGGACCGTTTCTATTCCAAGGAAGCCCAATTGTTAAGAAGGGAGGATGCGAAACAATCTAGGAAAAAGGATGACGCAGGGCCTAGTGTGGAAGGAATTCAGAGCAATATTGCTGTTAAACAATCCGGGGAGAGTTCCGGAAAAGTGCAACTGAATATACAAAATAAATAGAATCAACAGAAAGGCAATGGAAACCAAAATAGGAAACAGGATCAGAATCGCAGTCCACAACGTAGGGCTCCTATGTTTGACAATTACATTCCTTTGAATACGTCGTTGGAAAATGTGTATTTACAGACCTGCAATACCATTCAGTACAAGAAACCTGCGCCGAAACAGTCATCGGAGAAATAGATTCAGACAGGAAAGTTTTGTAGATTCCACGAAAGCTACGGCCATAACACGAATGAGTGTCGTCACTTGCTGGATCTCATTGAAAAGTTGATACGGGAGAGAAAGTTGGAGCAGTTTGTGCGGGCGCCGCAATCTGGAGGTGCGGGCCCATCGAATCAAAACCATGTACCGAATCATGTGAGACCGGAGGAACCCGCTCGTACCGGCGAGAGGTTGGTGATAAATACTGTTAGTGGTGGTCCACATCCGGTAGATCGAAGCTGGAGAGAAATTGAGTCGTATGCTAACTCTGTCAGGCATGCGGACTTTGAATCTTGTAGTAGTTTGGAAGATGGGGCTCTGGCTAAGCAACAGAAGACGATGACTTATGACATCGTGTTTCGAGACCAAGATGTCGATAAAGTCGAAGCCCCAACCATTGATCCACTTGTCATTTTAGCCCAAATAGGTTCTGCTTGGATGAAGAGGATCCTGGTGGATAGTGGAAGCTCAGTAAATATATTGTTTAAATGAGCTTATGATCAGATGAAAATGGAAGCAAAGGATCTGAGGCCTTGTCAGTACCGTATCCATGGCTTCAATGGAAGTGCGAAAATACCCACTGGGATGGTGGAGCTACCAGTGGAATTGGGAATCGCAGAACGCCGGAGAGTCCGGATACTATAGTTTGTTGTGTTGGATATAGATTCGCCATACAATGCCTTCCTGGGCCGACCGGCCCTAGTCGAGTTCACGGCTGCCATCGCCCATTGGTGTTTGACTTTAAAATTCCCTACCGACAATGGAGTCGGAGTTATTTAGGGAGACCAGGCTGTTGGACGAGCCTGTTATGTTGCGGAGCTATGGGAGGTGCAGTGGAAAGAAAAAGGGAAGGGCGTAGAGGAATCTCTCTGCGTCCGCTTTGCTGAGAATTGACAATTGATGCCTGGGCCCAGGCTCGGGCACCCCAACCAATTCCCCAGGGATCTTGACCCAAGAGATACTGAAAGTGAAGACGAAAGTAAAGATAGTCAAGCTTCCCCGGCCGAGCTGACGATCAATGTTCCGATCAATGATAATGATGATTCTAGAATGATAAAGATTGGATCTCAGCTAAGCAAACAGATGCAAGAGGAATTGGTTGAATTTCTTCGAGCAAACCTTGACGTGTTTGCCTGGATGCACTCTGACATGTGTGGGATCTCGCTGGACATCGCGAGCCACGCATTGAATATTGACCCGTGGCATGTCCCGGTCAAACAAAAAAAGGCGTAGTATGGATCCAGAGAGATCTGCCACCCTTAAAGAAGAGGTAGAAAAGCTCAAATTGAACGGGTTTATCCGAGATGCATTATATCCGAAATGGGTGTCAAATCCTATACTTGTCCGAAAGCCGAACGGAAAATGGAGAACGTGCATCGATTACTCAGATTTGAATAAAGCTTGCCCTAAAGACAGTTTTCCACTTCCCCGGATCGATCAGCTCGTAGACTCAACAGCTGGGCATGAGCTTTTATCCTTCATGGATGCGTATTCTGGCTACAATCAAATACCCATGCACTTGCCAGACCAGGAGCAGACCAGCTTCATAACGAATATGGGGTTTTAATGCTACAAAGTTATGCCTTTTGGACTCAGGAATGCCGGGGCAACTTATCAACAGTTAGTTAATCGAATGTTCGCTGACCAGATTGGAAAAACCATGGAGGTATACGTGGACGACATGCTAGTCAAGTCACGATTCTCCACTGATAATATCATAGACCTGGGGTCAATGTTTAATATCCTCCGAGAATACAGAATGAAGCTCAATCCATTTAAATGTCACTTTGGGGTCGCATCAGGAAAATTACTTGGGTTTATCGTCAACGCTCGAGGAATCGAAGCCAATCCCAAAAAGATCTGGGCAATCAGAAATCTGGAAACTCTTAGAACTATAAAGCAAGTCCAAAGCCTCAATGGGAAAGTAGCAGCATTGAGTAGGTTCATTTCAAAATCCACTGACAAATGCATTCCCTTCTTCGATTTGATCAGAAAAGGGAAACAGAATTTGAATGGACTACGAAATGTGAGGGCGCATTCCAAGCGCTAATCCAACACCTCTCCACACTGCCTATTCTGTCAAAGCCTGATCATGAGAAATGGTACATTTACTTAGCGGTGTCAGAAAATGCAATCAGTGCTGCCCTAATTCGGGAGGAAGACCGAGTACAAAAGCAAATCTACTATATTAGCAAATGACTAACCGGAGCTGAGAGAAATTATCCGAAGCTAGAAAAGTTGGCTTATTTTCTTGTTATTGCCTCAAGGAAGCTCCGTCCTTATTTCCAGACTCATCATATCACCGTTTACACGGACCAACCGCTACGATAGGTCCTTACGCGGCCTGATACGTCTGGTAGGTTACTCAAATGGAACATCGAACTAAGTCAGTTTGATATTACTTACACTCCAAGGCGAGGCATTCAAGGACAAGTCCTAGCAGATTTCATAGCTGAATTTACCATCCCAGAGGACTTGCTCGAAACTAGTGAATCTCCCAAATATATCTGGAAGCTGCGTACTAATGGTGCATCAAATGACCGTTGCTCGGGTGCCGGAGTTGTGCTTGAAACTCCTGAAGGTCGATTTATATGCTATGCTTTAAAGTTTGATTTTCATGCGACCAACAACGAAGCTGAGTATGAAGCCCTGCTTGCCGGATTGAGACTTGCTAGAGATTTAAGGGTCATTGTCGTGGAGATTTATTGTGATTCGCAATTGGTCGTATGCCAAGTTTGGGGGGAATACCAAGCCAAAGATCGAAGACTGGCTGCTTACTTAGCTCGAGTCCAAGAGATACTAAATCAGTTCGATTATTATGCCATCTACTGCATTCCCCAAGAGCGTAATCAGAAAGCCGATTCATTAGCAAAGTTAGCCAGTACAGGTGAGGCACAACAAATGGGACTCGTTCCCGTGGAGATGTTAGCTTCCCCGAGCATCGATCAAATGGAGACAGATTGGATATTTGAGATAATTCCTGAGAAGGGGTCATGGATGACTCCGTTCAAAAATTATCTTGAGCACGGAACCCTACCAGAGCGCAGGACTGAAAAGAGACAGATTCTTCGAAAAGCTTCATGGTTCACTATTCAGAATGGAGTCATGTATAGAAGAGGATACTCTGTTCCTTTACTCCGGTGTATCGCTCACGATGAAATCAAACGCGTATTACATGATGTGCATAAAGGAGAATGTGGAGATCACACCGAGGGGCAAGCCCTTGCCAAGAAAGTGCTCCGATATGGATACTATTGGCCGACCGTAAATCGCGATGCATCAGATTATGCTAGAAAATGTTATAGATGTCAGAAGCACGCTCGAATTCCAAGAGCCCCACCTACCGAAATAACTCAAATGGTCAGTCCATGGCCGTTTGCAGTATGGGGCATTGACATTATTGGCTCTCTACCTCTAGCCAAAGGTGGTGCGAAATACGCCATCATAGCAGTTGATTACTTTACCAAGTGGGCGGAAGCTGAACCCCTTGCTACAATCACAACAAAGAAGGTGATCAACTTTGTAGTGCGTAACATCATCTGCCGATTTGGTCTCCCACATACCATCATCACAGACAACGGAGCTCAATTCGACAGTGTTGAATTTAAGAATTTCTGTCAACGGTTTCACATCCAAAAGAAATTCTCTACAGTTGCACACCCTCAGGCGAATGGACAAGTCGAAGCTGTAAATAAAGTTATAAAGTCTATTCTAAAGAAACGACTGGAAAAGGCCGAGGGCAAATGGGTCGATGAACTCCCTATGGCTTTATGGGCTTACTGAACAACCCATAAGTCCGCGACCGGCCACTCTTCGTTCTCTCTTTCTTATGGTTCAGAAGCCGTTATTCTAGTTGAATTAGAAGTGCCTTCTCATCGTGTGACATACTATGATCCAAAGACAAATGTTGTACTACTTGCCGAATCTTTGGATTTATTGGATGAGAAGCGTGAAGAAGCTCATTTGAGGGCTGCCGCATATCGAAGTCGAGTCGCCCGATTATATAATGCCAAGGTCCGACCCCGAACCTTTGAATGGAGTGTCCCTTCACATATGAAGCCAACCTGGGAAGGGCCGTATGTTATTGAACGAAAGCTCGAAGATGGCACATTCAAATTATCGACCGTTGACGGTCTCACTCTTCCGAGAGCCTGGAACAGCGAGAGTCTTCGTCGCTACTACACATGATAGGCTCTGTTTATTTATTCAGTCTACTTTTCATTTGCAATTTATTTATGCATTTTGAAATTTGAATTTGTAATAAGGAAACTGATTTTGCCATATTTTCTTATTTCAGCAATAAAATGCAATCTCTTCGAGCCAGAGCAGTGATTTATAAAATGCATCATTCGATCATCACAATGCACGGAGAGCTAAGTTCCATCCTACGGTGGAATTTATTCAAATAGGGAGTGACTGTGATACAACCGGTTACTCGCTAAGTGAAACCCGAGCTCGGGGGCAAGTCATCACACCGAAGTCAAAAAAGGGTTGATGCACGACAGTCCTTTAATTAACTCCAGATTCCCAAAGCGCGAACTGGAGTATAAACTTACAAATCCGGTCTCGAAGAGGGTGGATCCGTCCACCTAGCGACTTCGCCCGTATCTTGACCGAGTTTGAGGAAGATGGACCAGTCAATCTAACGACCTCGCTTGTTAACTCAGGGTGGATGTGAACTGACCATCCACGATCCTGATAGAGTCATCGTTCTCGGAGTGCGAACGAAATTCTAAAGCCTGAGCAGATGTGACTAACCATCTATCGGCCAACTCCAAGTTCCCAAAGCATGAAATTGAGTATAAACATCAACTAACTTCAGATTCCCGAAGTGTGAACTGGAGTACAAACGTCAACTAACTCCATATTCCCAGAGTGCAAACCAGAGTATCGACAGCAATTAACTCTAAGTCCCCGGAGCGTGGATTGGAGTTTGAACATAAACCAAATACGAATCGATCATCCGTAACACTAATCAACTCAAAATCCCCAGAGAGCGGACTGGAGTTTAAACACAAACCGGGTATGAATCGACCGCCCGTAGGACAACTCCGAATCCCCGGAGCGTGGACCGGAGTGTAAACGCGAATCGGGTGTGACTGACCACCCGCAAACTAATTTAAGTCTTCAGATTATGGACGAAATGCTAAGTATCAAGCAAGTATGAGTGACCGCCCATAAAATAACTTAAGTCCCCGGAGCATGCACATATCCTTGAAACTTAAGCAGGCATGACCAACCGTCGACGTACAAATGCAAATCCCTGGAGTGTGGATGCAATCGTCGATAGATGAGCGAGTGCGATTCGACCACTCAAATTTCCTTGTTTCAACATCAATTCAACGATGTTAAGCTCGATGTGTTGAAGGCGAAATACAATTGCCACCTGATCTTTATAATTCATCCCTGATGTTTGCACCAAAAATGGTCACAAACCCCAAGTATTGTGAAAGCACCGGTGTATGAATACAGATCAGCAATATTCAGACACAAATCACAGATCTAAGCTAGCAATAAACAGCAATCCAGAAATAATGAACAGTGATGCACAATTTATAGTGGTTCGGCTATCTCCGGCCTACGTCCACTTCAAGATTTTTATCTTTTATTGATGTTCTTTGCTGGTTACAAATGCGTGCAGCAGATACAATGAATAAATTCGAGTATAACAGCAATGGAAAGAAGTAGAATTGAATCCGGCAGAGTATGGACGTTGAATGTCCAAAAGATCCCCTTTCTGTTGGCTTCAGGGGGTTATTTATAGGCGTAGGAGGCTGAGATCGCGCCCAAACTTCGGGAGACTTCTTCTGGCACCTGAGGGGGCCCACGCGACCGACCCCGCCAAGTTTTGACTCGATCTGTGATCGATACGAATCCATTTCGTATCCATCAAAAAATGATCCAATCGAGCTGAAACTTGGCAGGGACATTCTTTACCTTGCACGCAAGCTACTGTGAAAATTCCATTGCATTTGGATCAACAGTTCGTGAGATATGATCGATTTAATATTGTGTTTTCGTGTGCACTGTCGCGTTCGAATCCATGTTTTGCATTCATCCCTTCGTATCGATCAGAAGAACGTGCGCAAGGGATAACGTGGCACGAGTTTCCCGTATCGATCCACATCCAGTGGCGCATTGACCGATTCGTATCCATGAATTTCGCCTTGTTTGTATCGAGTATTGTTATCTATTTTGAATCAGTCCTTCGCGTATCTCGTTTCAGCTTTCAACGTCTAGTTCGAATTGTTCATCGATTCGAACTAAGCATCGATCAATCGATACGAAATTCATGGATAAGAAGGCTTGACCATTCTGATCGATACGAAGTCAATGGATATGAACCAAGGTGTGGTGATGGATACGAGCAGATGGACTCGAGCTTCATGACCGCGAACTGACTCGTGCCTGATCGATTCGAAGACGATCGATTCGAAGTTCCCAAGCCCCGATGGATTCAAACTTGAAGATACTCCTCCGATGGATACGAATCTGATCAATTCGAATAGGTTGTGTCTGATGGATACGAACATCACATTTTATCTAACTTGTATCGATCATATCTCGTTCATACGAACTCCAATTTACCTGAAAATTGGAACGTTAGCTTTCATGGCTTTGCTTGTCATGTCTTGTCAATTACGGCCCGATCTGGACTCGGGCAAAATTCATCGATATCCATGGTTATCCTGCAATGCATAGCTGAATATTCATGACTAGTTATTACCGGTTTTTAGTCAGTTTTGGGTATCTCAGCTTTGCCAAAAAGTGGGATAACACCTGAAATTGGGGGCAGAACTTAAGTGCCAATCACTGACTGAGACAGTGCAGCATCGGAGTCCGGCTTAACGTTCGGTCATAACTCATAGTCATGATTTCAGGACTTAACAAATAAACCCAGATCCCATCCAAAGGTCGAAACTTCACAAGCGTACCGGACTGGAGTTCAAATGCTGAAACACTTGAGCAAATAAACGAAAATTGAGTTGAAGACAAAAAGGAATTTTATTTCAACTATTTGTGGAAGAAAATTAAGTACAAGTTTATCCCAAAAATCCTACTAGCAGGGGCCGAACCTGCATCTATACACGGCCAACAAAAGCTAAAGAAATTCCTATCTACTCAGAAATGAGCCGAAGGGACGTATCTACTCTTTTTTCTTTCTTGGTTTCTTCTTCGGTGTGGACCTGCTGGAGTTGTCACTTGGTTTTCTCATTGAGCCCTTGCCTTTCGATGGCCGATCTCCAGTCGGGGGCATTATATCAATTTCCTCCTCCGAACTCAAATGTATTGGAATGCTTCCTGAAGACGGAGTCGGAGGGACAGGATCAACAGTAGGAGGTGGGATAGGCACACTTGTCTCAACGACTGTTCCTCCCGGAGATATCATCCGCAAAGGGGCTGGTCCAGGTCAAGCCATTCCACCTCCAAAGCCACTGCCCCGCATGGCTGCCTCCATCTCAGCGTTGATTTTAGCAATAATTTCCACTTCATGAAGTGTTTATGCATCGCGGGGACTCCCGCAATTGGGGCCGAATAACTTTTCATTGGTGCACTTCCACCCATAATGAACGGCAAATCGGAAAATGGGTCACTGTGATGACCGAGAATTTCCTCCACCATCTGCTCATCAAAAGTAAGTGTGCTTCCCTGTGCCTCGTCAATTGGTGCCATTGTTGTTGTGGTGGTCGCTTCTGTTATAATGGCCTCCTGCACATGACATGATTCTTGAGTTGTAGGAGGCAAGACTGATGTGGTTTCAATCACTGGATAAAAGCAGAGGAAAAAACTGTTAGTAATTACTTCAAGTAACGCTTTCGATTTTGGATAAGCATAAAAATGTTCAGAGTACCTTCCTCAGTTTGGCACGCGGGTGGCAGATCGGCTTCAGAGACTTGCTCGCGGGCTGGAGATAACTGCGATAGATCCGGGTAATAAGCAGGAACGGGCAGAGGATCAACCGCAGGTGTGTATTCGGGCTGAGTCGGTGCAAGAGTTTTGGAACTTATATCATGATGCTCGACACCAGAGCCTTCTGCAACCTCCAAGCGTTGAGCGCCAAGTTTCTCCTTTTCATATGAGATCGCTGTATCATGGAGAACTTTCTGTTCATCTTCGTTCAACACCCGGTTTTCGAGTTCGAACTCATCACCCGATTTCGCTTGTTGTTCAGTATTTTCATCCTGCACCAACCGACCCCAAGCGTTATATAGGTGTGTCGGATAATTGTTGAGCCAGGTCAGATCCTGTACTTCAGCACTCTGGCATTGTAAGTGATGAGAAGGTCTTCAATATATGCCTCTAACTTGGCTTCATCCATCTTAACTTCCTCCTCAACCTTGGCCTCAGCCTCTTGAACTTTAAATATGGCTGCATCCTTTTCATCCCGGAGCACCACCGCTTGCTCGCATGCCTGCTGGGCTACTTTGTTTACATCGTCCTTTTCCTTGACGATCTCGGAAAATTTGGCTTTAAGCTCATTGATTTTTTTCAAAGCAGCGTCCCTTTCGGCTGTGACGGTGGTGTTTCGGTGGCCCATCTCTTCCACCAAGGCGAAATGCATTTGTCGCATTCTTTTTATAGATTGAGTTGCCTCATTGGCTTTTTCGGTGGCCTCTATTTTAGATTTCCAAGAGGATTCGGCTTCATGATTGAGCACTTGGATAATACGGTCTTTCTGTGCGAGGTCGGTCTCTAACTTTTCAATTATTTTTGCTCGCTCAAAAGCCACCGCCGACGCTTTATCCACGGCTTTCATCCATTCCTTGTGTTGGGTATAAATATCATGGATATAGTCGTGCATCATTTGTTCAGCCTCAGATGGGATTTTCTTTAAGTGATGAGAGAAAATAAAGCCATCGAAGCAAATATTGGGGAAGTCTTTCTTCAACTGGGCGATTTTGATCGCCCCTTCCCCCGTAAGCTCGGTAATAGTGGGAACTACAGCTTCGGTCCTGCGGCATTGAGACTCAGACCTCGGAGTGTGAGAAGATGGTTTTTGGCGTGGAGGCTCCGAGGGAAGTATGCTGTGAGTAGAAGGTTGTGTAGAGACTCGAAGAGGTGGAGAGCGCGATCGGGATCGATACCTATATTCTCTGTCTCTATCCCTATCCCTCTCATAATGCTCTTTGCTGGAATAACCGCGATCGCAGTTTCTATCATCCTCCCTCCGACGGGACTTATAGTATGAACTCGATGACTGGCGCGCTGAACGGAGACTTCTAAGCATAGAATCTCGCCTATTCATCATATCTGTAAAGTAAAAGAAAAATAGAGTTAGTAATCTCCCGAAGCAGATAACTTAAGACTAGAAACTGTGTAGTGTCGTGAAGTGTATATGTGTGTGATACCCCCCGAACAACCGGTAATGTCGGCCGCACTTGTGGGAAGAGACTCGCTCAAATCTAGAGCACTTTGAAGCCCATCCAATCCGGTGTTGTGTTGAAGTGACACATAGTCCGGAATCGGAATATCAGCAAGTCCTTTAAAAGGATTCACTACTTGCGAGTGAGGAGCCTCCGAAATTCTAACACCGAAGGCTGGCAGGGACACAACTATGGATTTCCATCTCGAAGATTTGTGATGCTTGTGTGCTACTGCCTTGCCTTTTCTCCTTCCCTCTGAACCCTGAAAACTGTCAAAAGGCCCGGCTACGGGTTCATCATTCGTAGGCGTATTTTCTTCATCGCCCTCCTCAGCTATTACAACCCCGGGTGCTTTACGCTTCACCCGCTTCATCGGGGCTGCCCTAAGCGCTCCTTTATTTTCTTTCGATTAGCCCAACAATCCTATGGTTTCTGTCTGTTAGCACCAAGTCCAAATCTCTCATTTAGCTCGACACTTCCTGAAGAATTCGCACTATTTCTTTGAAGTGAGCACCTTCGAGTCGCAGAATTGCAACTGTAAAAGAAATATGATATTAGTTTCAACATCAAGTATGGTTATCTCGTTAACTACTGAAACAAGTGCAGCACTAACGTCTGGCTAACCATCGACTAGCAAACCCTGGAGGGCATCAAACACAGAACCACTCAGTTTTGAAATAACTAAGTCCGGTCCAGGATCTGGCCACCACTTGGCAGTTCCTAACTGCCTCTAGAAATGTGAACGAAGGACTGTCTCCCCGACTCTTAACATTAAACAGATATCTGATCTCAATCGGGGTTGGGGGGCAAAAAAGATTCTCCATGAATACAATGAATAGACTGTTCAGCAGTGCGTATCCATTGGGATGTAATTGTGAGGGGGCAATTCTGAAAAAAGCCAACACTTCCCGAATGTACTGGTTGAATGAGGGAAGTGTTCCAGTTGTGCGCGAATGTCGATTGGAAGCCGTAAACCCTTCCGGGGGAGCATGCGGTATGTCATTTGGTCCCGTTAATAAGACGTCGTCCAACGGCAGACCGTGCCTTAGGCATATCCACCCCAACATATCTTCAGAGACGTTGGACGACACAGAATCTTGTGGGTTCCCGATAAACCTGGCACCTGGCAGCTCGTCCAGAGCTGAATCTATAACTTCGGCCGCGATGACCGGTATCTCTATTACTAAGGGAGGTGGATTTTGAAGCTCCTGCTGCTGTGAACTTGTAGGTTCCATAACTAATCAACTTATCAAAAACCATCATTCGATGATAATAAGCCTGTGTGTTCCCCAGTGTGAAGTGCATAAACATGTTGTGCAGTGTAGTGCTACATGTTACTTAAAAGATTCTACAGAGTTTGAGAAACGTTCAAACGATGAGACTTCAGAATTCAATTGGAGTGACTGTCATCGCTGACCGTCACAACCATGCCATCCAGACTTTAGGGACCGATCCAAGTTAAAGTTTATTAAATTCAGTTAAGTTATAGTTCCATCGACGAGCTTCGAAGGGCAGTCAAATATACAGTTTAACAGTCAAATCCAGTTATGCAAGGCAGAAGCTCGTCGGAGTCAAGTGTTCGAATTTTGCATGAAGTTCGTATCCATCAAAGTCAAAACTTAGATCATTCATTACAATGACCTTAGCTTTGTATCGGTCCGAGAACATTTAGTTCGTATCGATCAAAGCCAACGACTTCGAACCGATCCAAAATGATCGTTTCGTATCGATAAAAAGCCAATTATTTCGTATCAATAAAAAGACACCCATTTCGTATTGATCATTTAACATCCATTTCGTATAGATGCAAAGTTATCAATTTCATATCGATCAGACGGCTCAGCTTCGTATCGATCAAAGAGGCACCAACTTCGCATCGATCAAGGTTTGTTGGCTTTGTATCGATATCGATCCGAAGTGATCGATACTAAGTTGTTGTTCCACAATTGATACGAAATTAAAGGCAGGCAACCAAAGTGAAGGTAATCGTTACGAAATCCAAGGATTAAAGATCGATACGAAATCTAAGGCAAGAGATCGATACGAAATTTCCAGTTGAGACCGATACGAAACAAAACGACTTCTTCCCCAATCCATCGGTACGAAATTAAGGCCACACTTTATCTTCTCCAAAACCACTCAAATGGCATCTCCTCCTTCCTCGACCTCATGACGATCGCCTCCGGCCACCACTTCGTCAGAACCGGTCATGGAAGCAAGTGGGGCGGCACGGAATTTCAAGTCTCATCGTTTTTCGATACAAACTCATGTTTTAATTACCTAGTTTTGGTAATTATGTGGAAGGAGTAGAAATCAGTTCGATTAGAAGGCAAAAGTGGTTTCTCAGTTCTATGATGTCTGGAGCGATACGTAAGCAAAGCAAGAAAGTGGGTAAAAGTGAAAAATATTCTAAGTAGAGAGCCTTATATACTAAGGAAGTGTACATTCGTCTCCTAGTCATTGTGACCGGTTGAAGCAGTTCTTCCTCTAATTGATACGAAGAGAGCCGTTCGTATCCTTGAACCATCTATCTGAGGCAACATTTATTCGTAACCATCAAACAATCGGTACGAAGCGCGAACTATACTCTGAAGACCGATTGAACTGTTCGTACCCATCATCGAGTTACCATCTGTTTCATATCCATCAACTCGAATCTTACCGATTCGAAACACTTACTTCGTATCCATATGCTCAATGACCCAAGCTTTATGTCCATCGATACGAAGATGCATTCAAACATTTAAACTCGATCCAGGAGAGGATCGATGCAAAGAGAAACTCCAAAACAACCGTCAAGCGTTGTTACAACTCGAATTTCATGTCGATTCAAGAGAGGATCGATACAGAATTCGATTCAAAAAAAACTAAAAACTAAACTAACAATGACTCGTGAACGTACGGATGTTAACGAGAGTCAGATAAACATACATGCATATCTGTTGAACTGATATCTGTTTTTCAAAATTCACAGAAGTTGAATGCTCACCTGGTGACAATTACAACAATGGACAACGGTTGGCTATCATGCAACACTCAGTTACTATAGTGCACAGTACAATAATTGGCAGCCCACAATTCATTATTTATATCATTGAAGGTCATTCAAAGGTTATATCTTTCGATGAAAAGACAACAACCATTCAACAAGTCAAATAGAAATGTTCAGAATGAAGATTGCAACTTTTCAAAGCACGTCATGTACTCACAAGATGTACTTTGGGGGGCAAATGTTATCCCACCTTTTGGCTAGGCCGTGACACCAAGGAATCGACTGGAAACCAAAGACAGTTCTCCTCGATTGCCAGATGTATATAGGTCAACTATGGATGTCGGTAAATTTTGACCAAGTCCGGATCAAGCTACAATTGATATGACAAGGCAAGCAAAGCTATGAAAGCTGACATTCCAAATTTCAAGTCAATCGGAGTTCGTATGCTCAAGATATGATCGATGCAAACCAGGGAAATTAACTCACTCGCATCCATCATTTCGCATCGATCGGGTCGCATCCATCATTTCGCATCGATCGGTTTCGCATCCATCAAACATCCATCGATTCGTATCCATCACGTACACTCTACTTCATATCCACTTGGCCTGGTTCTACTTCGTATCCATCATATTTTCTTGGCTTCGTATCCATCAATAGGAGCCAATTCGTATCGATTCCAATTGCACAGTTCGTATCGACCGATCAACGATCGATACGAATGAACGATCGAACGATCGATACGAAGTAATACCTTCTATCAATACGAAATGACCTCCAGCTATCGATACAAAATGGCCCTCAGCCATCGATACAAAGTAATCTGTGAGCATCGATACGAAGATAACACGTAAAAATGGTAGAACCGGTCAATCGGTCTAAAAAGCGGATCGATCCAAGAATATAGCGCCACATCAACATGCAAGCACATGCTCGGATTGATACGAACTGAGTGATGCGAAGCAGATCGATGCGAATTCAGAAGCCTTTAATAAATTCAAACTTGCATCGATCATATCTCAAAATCTACTAGCCGACTAGCTTGCAGTCTTCAGGTCATGAGCCTGATAGAAGTCATAGGCGTATGTCAAGTCAAAGCCGAAACCAGCTAGCAGAACGGGGAAGTCGTAGCGGAAAACAATCTCTACCATGGAATCTCATCACAAAAAGGGGCTACCAAATTTTCGCAGGAGCTCACGTACATCCTCAAGAATGTTCATGATAGATCTTGACTCGATTGGACGAAGTATTGATCAATACAAAGTTCATTCGTATCGATCACAGATCGAGTGCAAAGGACATGGGATCAATCATGTGGGCCCACCCATGTGAGGGAAGAGGTCTTCTAAGATCTGGGCGAGATATTTGCAGCCTACGCCTATAAATAGCAGCCTAGAACCTACTTAAAAGGAACTTTTTGGCTCTTCTACGTCCAGACTCTGCCGAAATCACAGTTGTACTCGATTTTTACTGTGGTAATTCATTGTAATCAGCAAGCAAAAGTTAATAAAAGTCAACCATTTCATAGTGGACGTAGGCAACACGCCGAAGCACTCTAAATCTCTATGTTTCTCTACTGTTTTTCTGATTAATTTTGGTGTGTTTATTAGATCTGCCTCCGTTTTCATTTATATTCTTCATTTTATCTCTTCAAACACATCTGAAGGTTTGACTCTAGTAAGATCGAGTGATGGTTCAAGCGATTTAGGAGACGATTTGCAAATCAATGTGTTACGAAAGGCAAGACTCTCTCAGGTTAACTTCCTTTTTATTTCATTCATTCATGATGCTTATACCTAACTATATTCACATATATGTACACCGAGTTGCCACTTCCTAGATATATTCTTGAGGAAAATAAGTGGCCCTATAGTAGAAGAGAGCACTCGTATAATTTTATTGCACACTTTAGAAAGGAGCTACAAACAATTATGGATGGTAGTAAAACCCCCTTAGAATGAAGAAAAAAGGAAAGGACTCTCCTCTTACCTGAGAGTAGAAAGGAACAGTAAACTTAAAGTATTAAAGTACTAGACATACCACTTAAGATATCCAATAAAACTACAACGTATAATGAAGTATAAAGAGCACAACCTAGGGTTATAAGCAAGGCCAGTAGCATGAAAAGCCTAAAATGACAATCAATCATAGCAAACCAACGTCCGTTGCCGGTTACTGGAAAACTCAACGAATACGTTAGACAAACGCCTATATGTATATAAATAGAATATATATGTATATATACACACACGAGAGAGAGAAAAGCAAAAGGAGGCCTAAAATCACTAATTAATTAGTTATCAATTTGTAGTGCAGCGTTCAAAAGTTTGTCTTTATTAGAATTGTTTAACGAGTTATTACTTAAGGTCATTTTTTATCTCTCATTGTTATAACTAATTTTCTACTTCAGTACAGCGATATATCTTTTTATTTTTTGAATAAATTCTCTAAATGATACATTTTTGGCTAATTTATAGCTGGGATTTGAAATCCAATTATAACTTAAAAGAGCTATAGCGTAAATTAGGTTATCAGTTTGAACATTTACATTATTAAACATATGTTGGTTCCTTCCAAACCATATATACCAACAAGTAATAGTGAAGAAGTATCAAGTAAATTTCTATAATCATTAGCATAATTATTCTAAAATTGTTCCAGTAAGAGTCACAATCAAAATCAAAAAATTTCATGTGAAATTCAAAAATATTGAAAGTGTTTTCAAGGATAAAATTATTTAAGGTACATTTGTGATATAGATAAGTTACATTTCTAGGTTTAAGTTGCAAAAGACATAATTTGCATCTATAAGAAAATTCTTTTGTTTTAAAAATTAAAGTGTGTTTAGTTTCTTATTTTGGATTAGCCATGTGTGCAGCTTAGTTTTGGGCAGAGCCTTGACTTTCTAAAATTGTTTGGAAATATGTGGTTCAGTCCTACGAAAATTAAATTTTATAAACAGAGTTTGAGAAGGATGCTTTGCTTTTCTCCCAACACCAAATTTAAGTGTCCCTCTCATTATCTAAGCTATGGTATTCTAGCTTGGTACAAAGTAAAACCAATTAGGTTAAGGTAATACCTTCAAGTGCATGGTTGAAATCAAAGTTCCATGGATGTTCATTATGAAATCTGTAAAGCTCTAAAATTAAGGCATTTTTGAGAATAAAAATATCATAAAGCTCTTTGAAAGCAACTCTAAGGTATAGTAGAAATCCAACAATCTTGCCAAAACGACGTGTTGTTGCTTGAATGAACAATGTTATTAATCCTGAGGTTGAAAATTTTAAAGTTTTTTAGGATGGCTTTCAAGAAATGAGACATGCTGTTGGGATGAGACGTGATATGGTGGAGATTAAACGAGCTAGTATAAAATAGGTTCAAAATAATTTCTATCCAAATAAGTTTTTTGTCATTATTACTTAATTTCAAGGGCCATTTTATGCAAATTTATAATTCCTAGGCCTCATCTTCTTGGGTTTACAAACATTTCCCAATAACAAGATAGTTAGTACTACTACAAGTATAATCCTCACTTTTTGGATTTAATCTAAACCTTTTGTGTATTGTCATTTAAACACAAAACCAATTTTGTGTTTGGTTTTAAGTTTGTGTATTGTTAATATTCATTGGATCTAAAACTATTTGTTAATTTACATACAATTTTCCATCATAAAATTTTAATTTGTTTTCATAATTTAATTTATTAATAATTATAGACTCGATATTCAACTAATTGAGTTATGTATGTGTGTGCGCGCGCGGTGTGTGTGTTTCATGTTATTAAAATAGTAAACCAATGTTAAGTTAACTTTTAGTTAAGTTTATTTTGTTTTAAAATTAATATATTAATATTTTATTGTTTAGTCAAATATATTTATTTGAAATTTGAATTTTATATTGTAATATATGTATGTATGTATGTTTGTGTAAAAATATATATATGTGTGTGTGTGTGTGTGAGTGTGTGTGTAGAATATTTTGAATAATTAATCATGTTGTTGGAGCAATTTATTAATAATGACAATATTTTAAGATGATCTTGTTCGCATAGGGTTTTTGTGATATTTTAGACCTGAAATATTAAATTTATGATAATTTTGGTTAACAGTGAGTATATAATCTTTTTTCATATGAAGACTGGATATGGTATTAATTTGGTGTTTATTAAAGAGAAAGGTGACATTGATTAAAGATGTTACATTTGTTTTTTCTTTAGATCCAGATTTTTTTGATCTAGACCTAACTTATATAGTAATTCCCATCTTCTCTTGGCCACCTATCATTTATCTATTTTGAAGATATCTGATGTTTATTATATAGATTTGTCTTCATACACACACACACACACATAAGTGACAATATACATATCACATATATGTATATATGTGTCCAAACTATTTATAGTATTATAAATGATTATATACAAATAGCATACATATAGTATAGTATATTTAAAGATACACATACACACTTAGGCATTTATATTTCCATCTTTGTATGAAATAATCGTATGCATATGTAAATATAATATATACACATAGACACACAATAGATATAAGCCCCAATATTCATATGTATATATACATAGTAATACACATGTTCATACTTTATAATATTATCTTGTCATGTTATTGAATGTATACATGATAAATTTGAATACACGTTTAATTAAATTAATTGATATGATTAATTAATAAACATAAAATAATTTTAAATAAATATGATTTTATTTAATAATTAGATTTGACCTAATGCTAGTTAATTGACCTCATATGCCCATTAAGATCCAAAATATGAACATTTTTTGAAATTTTTCTATTTCACCCAAAGCTTAACGAATCGGGTTTCGATGATGATATGATAGTCTGTATGGTTTATGTAGTTTAATTAGCTAGAATTAAGGACTAACTAATAAACTTGTTTATCTGATGGGTCTCTAGAATATAGTATCCAATCTTAGTGTAGGATAAAAAGCATTCTTCCCTTTCAAGCTATAGCTTGGCCCAATGGATGGAGTAAGTCAAAAGATTGATTTGAAAATTAAGATTTGAAAATTCAAAATACATTTTAAATTTAAATGTTAAGTTTAAAATATAGAAGGAAATTTTATAAATGTTATAAATAAATTTAAAATTTTCAAAATTATTTTGAGAAATTAGTATAATTTTTTCCAAATTTTTATAAGCATTTATTAGTTGTATTAATTAAATGAGTAATGTTAATCCAAAAATGGATCAATACCCTGGATTGAGTGCGAAAGCACCATGTTTTTACAGAGCAATAAAATAGAGAATAAATGTAAAAAGAGCAGAAATAGTAAAAAGACAAGAAGATTTTTATAGTGGTTCGGCTTTTAATGAAGCATACGTCCACTTTATAACTTTATATTAGTTGATTGCTGTTACAAGTTGAATCAGGTTACAATATGATTGAATCTTCTAAGTTAGATCAAGTCACAAGTCTTAGAGTTCATTGGAGAATCACAGTGAACCCCTATATGACTATTGCGTGGGAGGAGAAGAGTGAAGAATAATCTCTGCAGAGTTCCAACAGCAAGTCCAAATGATCCTGTTTAAGTTGCAGGTAGGATTATATTCATAGGGGTTGGAGAGCACTTGGGCCAGAAGTTTAAGTGCAGAAGAGTCCAGTAGTTATGCCAAGTCAACGCCGAAAATCTCAAATCCATCTGAGTCATTTCTATGGATCACTATCTATCCATAGGGAATGGATTGCTATTCGTCAACTTAGCATATTTTTCTAGCAGAAGCCTTTACTTAGTGCTACGAAGGAGCTCGAAAGTTTGAGGGCGATCCGGACTATCTTGATGGATCGCTAGCTATCCATAGGGGATGGATCACTAGCTATCCATCAGCTTAGCGTATTTTTCTACCAGAAGCCTTTACTTAGTGCTACGAAGGAGCTTGAAAAGTTTGAGGGCGATCCAACCTATCTTGATGGATCGCTAGCAATCCATAGCAGATGGATCACTAGCTATCCATAGGAGATGGGTCGCTAGCTATCCATAGAGGCTGGATCGCTAGATATCCATCCAATTAGATTTTTGAGTGATCTTAGTTTGGTTGTCTTCCTATCTTTTATTTAAGTGCTTTATCAAATATCAAGTCGTTTGGAGTTTTTTTTTATCGTCCATCTTCATAAGTCATCAAGTCCAGAAGAATCATCCATAACTCGCTTAAAACTTAATGAAATCAAACGAAACTTTGCAGGTACACTTAAGAGGGTGTCAGGACCTACCATAAAAATTTCAAGTGGTGGGGCTATAACACCCCATATTTTTAGTAACATTATTTAGGATATTTAATTAGTTAAATAAAATAAAATAATGTAAGCTGATTAATGGATTGAGATTTGTGATTAAATAAGGGGTAGCCGTGCCATGTCAACAATGAACTAAAGAATAAAAATGAAGTGTTAGGGTAAATAGATAAGGGGCAATATAGGAAAAACATTATTCTTATACCCTAAACCCTTAGGACATACAATTCATACGTTCATTCATACATTCACGAGTGAAAATATAAGTTAAGGCCGGCCACCATTAGTAAGCTCAAGAGAAGATAAAGCAAGGATTTCAAGAGGAGGAATCAAATCAACTTAATCAAAATCAAATTTCAAATCCTTAATCTCAAAAGCTAAGGTGAATAATGACTAAATCTCATTTTTCTAATTGTTTTCAGTTTTAAGATGAATCCAAAGTATTTTGCATGATTATGCCATGTTTTTTAATGATTAATTGTTTATATGTGCTCGTTGATGATTTATGCTTAATCATATAGGTTTTATGATATGTTTTAACGTGAAAACCCTATTTAATGACATCCAAATGCCTTGCAATTTTAGATATAGATCAGAAATGATAGTTTAGAGGTAGGTTTCAATTTTCATAATTTTCTGAATTAATGTGGATTTTATATTAATTTTCTAGTGTAGAAAATAATTATTTGGGTTTTAAATTATTTACGATTAAATAAGTAATATTTTGGATCTGAAATTTATATATGTTAGAAAACATACTAAAAATGATTTTTCGGAATTTTTGTAGAATTTTCCTAAGTGTTTTGATGAATATATAAAATTATTTAAGGTATGAGACTTAAATGATTTATATATTTATAAAAGGAGAAGGAGTATTTTATAAATAAATTAAATTGTTTATTTTTGAAATATTGGCAACACTTTTATAAAAGAAAATTAACAACTAATAATATTTTGACAAACAAGGCAGGATAGTTGAAAAGAAACTCTTTATAAAGTACAAATCAGTTTTTACATGCTTTTAGCATGTTTCGCCACTTTCGGCACAGGGGTACCAACCAACTACAGCCGCCTCCATGCCATCGAAACCAATGCACATAGTATCAATAACTTGGTACAGAGTGAATTGGACTAAGGTGGAAGGCACTAGGTCTAGACCAAAGGTTCCGAAGAGGTCGAAGCATGTTTTGCTTTTAAATGAAAACGCGCATGCTTTGCTTTCAAAGGGTACGCTTTCGACTTAGTTGGCTTTCGGCTGGGTCAAATGTTTTAAAGGGAAGGTTTCGAATGGGTTGCGCCTCTTGTTTTAAGTAAATGCTTTCGTCAGGGTCGAAACCCCTTAGCTGCCACTTTTCTACCTTTCGACGCCAATGGTTTCAGAAGGCATACTTTTCTTTTAAAACTTAGCCGCTTCTCCAACGCTTTTGGAAGGTTGGTTTCGACACCATCACTTCTTTACTTAGGAATTGCTTTCAAAAGAGTGCTTTCGACTTAAATGTTTTATGACCCTTTTGCTCTATTTAAGGTTAAACCCAAATGGTTTCGAAGGAGTTAACTTTTAATGGTTTCGAAAGGTGTTTCAACATGTTTTACTTGAACCCAAAGGCTTTGGAAAGGTTGATGTTTTATTGCTTTCGAAAGGTTTTATAGAATGGTTTCGAAGGGGTGGTTACCCAATGGCTTCAAAAGGTTTAAAAGGAAAGGTTTTCCAATGTATTCGAAAGGTAATGTTTAAATGTTTAAAGATAGGATGTCCAAGGTTTTATAGCTTTCGATGTAAAGGTTTTTCAAGTGTTTTCGAAAGATCTATATAATGGTTTCGAAAGAAATGTTTTGGCCATTCGACCTAGGTGAAAGAAGGGTTTTACTTGGTTTCGAAAGAGGTACTTTCAATGGATTCAAAAGGGGTACTTTCAAATGTTTAAATGTTTTCATAAAAAAAGATGTGAGTAAAGTATATATAGCATGGCAAGGAATTTTGAGTAAAGCATAGAGTATATATTTTCCTTGTTTAACACAACACCAGAATTGTCATTTTGTAACGGTTGTAATCGTTGGTAATTAAATTCCCAACGGTTATAACCGTTGGTAGCAGATATGTTATAATATTTTTTACATATTTTGTAACGGTTATAACCGTTTGAAAATTTTGGAATTCCCAACGATTATAACCATTGGGAATTTTGTTATTCCCACGGTTATAACTGTTGGAAATTTTGGTATTCCCAACGGTTATAACCGTTGGGAATTTTTTTCTTTCTAACGGTTATAACCTACGACTATTTTAATATTCCCAATGGTTATAACCATGGGGAATTTTTTAATTTCCAACGGTTATAACCATTGGAAATTCCTCTTACACATAGGTAAATAGCAAAATTACCAACACTTATAAGTGTTGCAAATTTGATAAAGTTGAACCATATCTTATTCTGCATCTAATAGTATTTCATTCAACTATATCTATATGAATTTATAAGAATAGAAAACACGAAACTAAATTTCAAAACTAACATATCATCAAATTATAAAAAAAATCAAACGTACGAAATAGTACATATCAAATTCTACATAGTTCATTGTGACAACTTCAAATTTCACTACCACAACATATCTAGAAGCTTACAAACTGTAACGACCCGTATTTTTAACACTTTAAAAATACGAATTAAAATGAAAATTTTGGATAAAAATCCGAAGGAAATAAAATTTTATGTTGTTAAAAGTGAATTACAAGTTAAAATACAAAACTGAATTCTGAAATAACTTATTTGTAAATTAAATATGGATGTTAACTTGGAGTGAATGTAAATAATGGATTGAATTTGATTGTAAACCAAATTGGTTATGATTGTAAACAAAGAATAAATAAAATGGTAGATTTAATAATGGAAGTTTATGTTATTGAAACTAATATAAATAAATGTAACTTAATATTACAGTTGATTGGAAGCAGATAATGATTGAAACGGTAATTCGATAAAGATGTTAACTTGTAATTGAACGTAAGTAAAGATTTAAATTTGAATGTAACAAGTAATTGAATTGAATTGAATTTGATTGTAAGCAACGAAATAAATAAAATGTTACATTTAATATTGAAGTTATAATATGGAAATCAACGTAAATGAATGTAATTTAATATTACTGTGAATTTAAATAAGATGATAGCTGAAGAAAATGAAGGTAAATGAATTATAAACTATTGATAATAATATATAAGTAAATGGTTGATTCAATAATGAAAGTGTAAATCGAAATAAAAGAATTCATTTGGGATTAAATAACTTGAATTTGAATTACAATATAACTGAACGCTGAATCTAATATAATCTTTTATATTGGATTAATAATGGAGAACTGCGTTATAAAAGATTGTTAATTATTGTGAAATTAAAAATGGGATTTGTGAACAATTGAAATTTGATTTAAAAGTTAATAATTTAAAATTGAGAATTTTATATTGAAATTAAACAGTCGAATAATTTATTTTTCGAATATTGGATTTAATTAGACAATTAAATCGATAATTTAATAAGTTAAATTTCAGAAATAATTGAAAATCGAGTTGCATATGATTGAAAATGATTTGTAAAATTTTATCTTATCATATTGGAGTTATAGTAATGTTATATAACTTTCAAAATTTAATTTAAAGTTAATTTGTGAAAATTGAATATTTTTAATATTTAATTATCGACTGAAAAATAGCCATTTTCGAACAGTCTCAGAATTGAACGAAACAAGTTCCATTGGATCCGTAATAGTTTATTATTATCGGGTTTCAATTTCCGTAGCAATCGGAGTGGTCGTTTGACCGTGGCAGCTCAAAACGCTTAGAAATTAATTTAAATCGATTTAATTTTAAATCGATCGTTTATTTTCGTAACTCGCACATACGATTGAATTAGGGCTTGAAACCTTTTCCATTGCGTCCGGAATAAGGGTATAACATTATAAACGCCTAGCGGTATGCCTCGATAGGGGTTCAAGATTTTTAGTTGCATAAATTGGGATATTTTGAAATTTAAATTTATATATTGTCTAGTCAACTTTTCACATCAGCTTCTTTTCAAATCACTGTAGTAAACATCCCACACGCAAGAGTCAGGTCTACTCCCTTTTAAATTCGCACGCAAGCTTCAGGCAGTAGGAAAATAATGAATCCAAACTTCAAAAATTTCTGTCTCTTCCAATACTCGATTAAAAATCACGAAACCAATTTTAAAAATCCTATTTTTGCTTTATCTTTGATCTGGTATGCTTCGTGCTTGGTGCGGCAACCATTGGGGTCGAAGCCTTTCTTAGGCGTGAACTAGGGTTGGAAATCGTGGAGGATATAGGCTTCGATTCGCGAAACGGAGCTTTGATTTGAGTTCGTGACGCGGAATAGCAGCCCGGTGGTGAATTTTGTGTTGTGCGGCTCTTGTTTAGAGCGTGCGACCTGATCGTGGTCGAGAGGAGTGCTTCAGGTCGCGTCTTCCTAGGTGTGGCCGAGCGTGTAGCTTTGTGGTCGAGATGGTGGAGACTTCGAAGAGAAGAAGTTTGGCGAAGACGGCATGTCGAACGGGGTATCGGAGCTCCGTATCATCGGAGATTGGTGCACGGCAATGGTGGGTTTGTGCATTTTCGTGTGCAGGCATCGGCTATGGATGGGAGAAGAAGCTTTGTAGTTGGGCTGGGCCTTTTTTTTCTTTGGGTATGAATTTATTTTAAATACCAATATAAATTGTTTTATAAATTCAAATATCGATAACTTATAAAATGTATAACTTCTACATACGAGGTCCGATTGGAACGAAACTTTTTGCGTTGCGATCGTAATGACGAGAGCTTCAAAATGAAACTGGTTTGGATGGATTTGGAGACGGTGGAAATTTGGGCTAAAGTTGGGCGTCGTCCAGTTTTAGTTCCAAACCGGAACGTCTCGGCGACAACAGAAAATCAAAGTGAGTGTTTTATAACGCTCACAACGTACTAAATATCTTTATGCTAGTTAAATTTGACATTATGAAGTGTTACGATTTTATTGGTCGCTGTTTGATAAAATTTAATTGTCATATAGATTGTCATCGAATTTAATGTTAGAAATTAAAAATTGACAGTCAAATTGAAATTAAAATTTAATTGCGATTAAATTACCTGATATTGATAACTATGAAATTGCTGTGAATTGTATTGTCTATTGGATGATTTATTTCGATGGATGCTATTGGTTGATATTTAATTGTTTGGATGTTTATTTGCTTATATATATCCTGTGATACATATGACACTGTGATCGGTTAAGTGATATATATTCATCCCTAACATTTAACTGAAATAAATAATCACTTGACCATAGGATAGAAAAATATATACGGACACCGGGTTGTCTAAATTAATTGATTTTAAAAGTTGTTTTGAAATTATTTAAATGAATTGATTTTAAGAATAAAATCCAAATTATGGAAATTGAATTATTTTGAATTAGAGCTTGAAATGTTGGAATTTAAACTTGATAAACGAAATTGTTTAATTAATCGAAGTTTAGTTTTTTTTAAAAATTGAAATACGGCATAAATTTTCGGAAGTTGATTTGTTTTAAAGATTGGACTTTTATTCGAACTATGAATATTTCTAAGAAAATTTATATGAAATGATATTTCAGGTTTGAGTTTAGAATTGAAATTTGGATTCAAAAAAATTTGGTATTGAAAGTAAATTTGATTTAATGTTTAAATCGATATTTTGAAATTGGATTTGGAATTGAAATTGGAAATTAATTTGAAATTGGAATTTAAATTAATTTGGAATTGAAATTTAAATTCATTTGGAATTGGGATTGGAATTGGAAATAAATTTGGAATTGGAAATTAATTTGAAATTGGAAATTGAAAGTGAACGGGATTTGTTTATTGGGATCGAAATTTATATGGAATCAAAATTTATTCGAGTTGAAATCGGAATTGAATCGATTAAATCGAAATGGAAATTGGAATTGATTTGGGTAGGAAATTGGGAAGTTGACCGGTTTGACTTTGGAATTGTTTTAATGAATATTTTAGTATGAATGATTTAAATCTATATTCTTTAAATATTGAAATTATTTTGATTTTCAAGCTGTTTTACTATATAAACCATTTTTCTATTCAAATTATTTTCGATTAAACTATTTAAATATTTTCTATTAAACTATTTTAACTATTTAAATATTTTCTATTAAACTATTTTAACTATTTTAATTATTTAAACTACTTTTAAACTACTCAAAACTATTTTCTAAAATTTTCAAGCTGGTCAATAAGGTGAATTGTTTATATTTAAATCTCGAATTTAAATACGAATTGGGTTAAATGAAGTTGCAACCTAAATTGAAATTCCAAATGATTTTGAAATCGAAATGAGATATTGAGGCGAAATGATTTTGAAATGAAATCGTATACTTTGAGTAGATATGGTGATTTTGAAAAGGATTTTATTTTGAAGCGAATATGATATTTTTGATAATCAATTATGAATTGATTTTGAAAATGTAAAAGAGCCATCGGTGTAATAATACGTAGTTATTAAAGAGACCGGGATCGGATATGGACATACTCTCTATCGATACCGAAAACCACTTTAATAACTAGTATACGCGGAGTGTTGATCCAGAATGAAGTGGGTGGTTTGATGAACGCGTTGATTGAAGAAAGAGAACGATATTGGATGACCCCTGACATGACTAAAACAGGAGCCGCGCCGGGCCATTGAGGATCGCCATCTCTAGCGGACACACTTCTTCGATACCTTATCTATTACTTATGTGATTCGATTTGGGTGCACCCCTCGATTTTGGGAGTGTTGTTTCGCGGTGTTGGGGTAGTAGCTGCTATGCCCAACATCAGTCCGGATCAGGCAACTACTAGTATCCTAGTTGGTATCGCCTCATGTACCTTGTCATACTGATTATCCTATTCGCGACCACTACGATTTTGGTTTGTACCTTTAGTATATGGATTGCCCTCTGGTGACTTCCGGTTTTGGGGAAACTACGGTCTTGTATATGCTCTTGGGAATATAAACTGTGTTAAGGGTGGAATGGGCCATGGCTTAACGCTATTTTAATACTTTTACTTTAATGTAGACATATTATAATAGCGTATTGTACTACATAGTAGATAGTTTAACGGATCCTTGAGAGATGGAAAATCCCGTAACATCTCTTAAGTTATTGCACTCACGTTGACACTGGATAGGAGATGTCAAACCCCGTAAACATCTCTGACGCCGTCACACTCATATTTTCTTATTCGATTTGACTTACATGAGATATTTTAGTCCTGACTCGAGTGTTTTTTCTTTTCATTACGCTCGGGTCAGCCTGAGCATTTCAGATAAGGTTGAAGATCTATTTTGGAGGACGAAGACGGAGTTAGGTATTACATCATTTGTATTCTACTACCATATTATTTTTCCGCTGCATTATTGTATTATCTCTGATATGTATGTAACTCTGATTTATGATGTATAATAATAATCAAATTTATTTATTTAACAGCTTCATGAACTGTTATTTTATTATTATATCTTGTTCCTTCCGCTGCGAGATTCTGAGTTTGTTTCTGTTCTTTCTTTTCTTTTCTTATTTAACCCCAATAACCATCTGCCTTTTTGAACGGTTTGAGTTGGACATGTGTGGATTATTGTCGACTTGAACGGTCAAAAATGCGGGTCGTTACACTTGGTATCAGAGCCAGGTTTAGATTACCTGAGCTCTAGTGGGGAATAACTCGTTGAAATAGGGTTGAAACCTATGAATGAGTTTGAGTGTATATGAGAGAGCGTACTTGTTATTTGCTATAAAATGGTTTTATATTGTGTTGATTTGTTCCGTTGAGTATTTATAAATTCTGGTCGGTACATGGGACGCCATGGCATCGATAGGGATTTCTAAACACTCGAATAGGACAAACTGACATAATATCGTTTTGAATTATATTTTATATAAATATTATTATAAATATATAAATTTTGATTGTATTGGTTGGTAGGAGATGATAATATTAGATTATCGTCGTCAATTGGTTGACTTGTCAATATTTCTAAATTATTGACAAATGAAAAAAAAATGAATTTGGGAAATATAATTGAAAATGGAATTAAATGAATATGATTTTGAATTTGAGAATATAAATTCCAATGTTTGATATTTGTTGCAAATGGTTTGAAAATAATATACATATATATGAAAGAAACTCGAATAGGAAAGATTTTAAATGACTTTGAAATGAAATAAGTGATGTATGCCCCACTTGACGTTTGGAAAATAAGTTTTGGTAATGTGTGCACGCATTATCGACGTTTATTTTTCAAGAGTCCGAGTGGGGGAGACCACTAAATGTTTTATGTACTCTTCGAATAAACTAGAAATTGAAATTTTTCTAAAATATGTAATAGAATTTAAAGGTTAAAATGAAAATTTAAATTGTAATAGTAAACCTTAATGTGATAAATAATAAATTGAAGATTTGTTAAATAAGCTCAACACTAGAATTTAATGAAAATAAGTTGTATATTATCAACTGCACTAAATTTGCATAACCATAACTTACCTAATATTTAAAAGTTTAAAATGCATATTTTGATAAGTAAGTAAAAAAAATATACAAGTATGATAGTGTAAATAAAATGTGAAGATCAAATTGATAGTTGCAAATATAAAAGAAATTCAAATTGAAAAATGAATAATATATACTTAGTTGATGGTATGAAATTTAATTTGAACAAGCAAAATTATTGAATTAAATCAATGAGGAAAACAAGTAAAGTGAATTATGGAATTTGATATAATCCAAACAAAGTAAATGAATTGAGTAAACTTGATTTATTTGGAAATGAATAAACCAATTGAGACAAATAAAAGAAATTGATTGACTTGGTGGTAAATTTGGTATGGACGTTAATGTTGTTGTGCTTTGGTTGTAGATGGATGTTAGGTGAGTAAATACGATTCATAATGTAATGGAATTGAATAAATGGAATAAAAATTTAAGTAATTAAATTCAATTTGTAGTAAGGTGGTGTTGAATATAATGGAATTCAATTTAATGTGAAGCAAAATTGTCTTGAGTTAAAATGTGGAGGTAATAAAGTGAATAAACCGGAAAACGAATTTAATGTAAACTTATTTCATAAAAATATAAAAGAAATTAACAACTTTGGGTTAATGCTTGATTTTCCGGAAACTTTAAATTGGATAGTTTGTATTTGTAATAACAAACAAATGTAGAAATCTAAAATTGTCCGGTATGTGCTGAAACTAAAAGTACCATAACTTTTAAATGAATAATCGGAATTTGATGATCTTGGACTTTTCGGAAAGTTTAGAATCTGTAGCACGACTTTTGTTTAGAGTATTTCAGAAAATTCATTCGTTTACTAGGTTAAAAATGTAAATGTCTATCGCTGTCCTGTGTAAGAATAAGCAAAACCAATAGCATTTGACCTTAGTATTTATGACATAACTTTTTACTGGTGTATCGGATTTTGATGATCTTGCACTTTCTGAAAAGCTTAGAACATAAGCTAAAACTTTTGTTTTAAGAATTTGGTGTTTTAATGTCGTTTAGACGGTCAAAAACGTGACCAAATGTCGCTGACCTGCGCAATTCATTGCCAGGCTGAGGCGTTCCTATTTAGTAAAACGGTCGTAACTTTTGAACGGATGGTCCGAATTTTATGATTTTGGACATTCCGGAAAGCCTGAAACAAATGCAGCAACTTTTATTTAGATTCCATTTTAAAATTCTATCGTTTAGGTGACCAAAAACTGGGATTTGTTCGCTGTCCTGAATTTAAAAATTTCAGTTTTGAAGTTAAATATGTATATGTATGTTGTCTATGCTAAGTATATCGATCTATCTTTATATGCATGGTTCTAACTTGGTTATTGAGCATTTTAGTAGGTAGCAAAGGGGTTGTGCTTCGCTTGTGGAGCTCGCTTCTGCGCTAAATGCAAAATGTAAGTTACAATGCTAATAAACGCTTAATAAAAGGTACGTTCTCGGATTACAGTTTATGTTGTGGTATATTATTGTGTTCCCCATGTTTTGGGATGCCTCATTCTTGTAATGGGATGTATATCATGCAATTATTACCATGTGAAATTTTTCGGTCCTAGCCGCGCAAAGGAGGTGCTGCCGAAATTTTTGAAAAATCCGGGAGTTAGAAAATTTTGAGAAAAAAAAATCCTATAACTAAAATTTGCAAATAAGTCGAATATTTTGAATGAATTATATTTAAATGATGGTTTCCCCTTCTCAGTTCCTTTTCGAGGACGAAAAGTTTTAAGTGGGGGAGAATGTAACGACCCGTATTTTTAACACTTTAAAAATACGAATTAAAATGAAAATTTTGGATAAAAATCCGAAGGAAATAAAATTTTATGTTGTTAAAAGTGAATTACAAGTTAAAATACAAAACTGAATTCTGAAATAACTTATTTGTAAATTAAATATGGATGTTAACTTGGAGTGAATGTAAATAATGGATTGAATTTGATTGTAAACCAAATTGGTTATGATTGTAAACAAAGAATAAATAAAATGGTAGATTTAATAATGGAAGTTTATGTTATTGAAACTAATATAAATAAATGTAACTTAATATTACAGTTGATTGGAAGCAGATAATGATTGAAACGGTAATTCGATAAAGATGTTAACTTGTAATTGAACGTAAGTAAAGATTTAAATTTGAATGTAACAAGTAATTGAATTGAATTGAATTTGATTGTAAGCAACGAAATAAATAAAATGTTACATTTAATATTGAAGTTATAATATGGAAATCAACGTAAATGAATGTAATTTAATATTACTGTGAATTTAAATAAGATGATAGCTGAAGAAAATGAAGGTAAATGAATTATAAACTATTGATAATAATATATAAGTAAATGGTTGATTCAATAATGAAAGTGTAAATCGAAATAAAAGAATTCATTTGGGATTAAATAACTTGAATTTGAATTACAATATAACTGAACGTTGAATCTAATATAATCTTTTATATTGGATTAATAATGGAGAACTGCGTTATAAAAGATTGTTAATTATTGTGAAATTAAAAATGGGATTTGTGAACAATTGAAATTTGATTTAAAAGTTAATAATTTAAAATTGGGAATTTTATATTGAAATTAAACAGCCGAATAATTTATTTTTCGAATATTGGATTTAATTAGACAATTAAATCGATAATTTAATAAGTTAAATTTCAGAAATAATTGAAAATCGAGTTGAATATGATTGAAAATGATTTGTAAAATTTTATCTTATCATATTGGAGTTATAGTAATGTTATAGAACTTTCAAAATTTAACTTAAAGTTAATTTGTGAAAATTGAATATTTTTAATATTTAATTATCGACTGAAAAATAGCCATTTTCGAACAGTCTTAGAATTGAACGAAACTAGTTCCATTGGATCCGTAATAGTTTATTATTATCGGGTTTCAATTTCCGTAGCAATCGGAGTGGTCGTTTGACCGTGGCAGCTCAAAACGCTTAGAAATTAATTTAAATCGATTTAATTTTAAATCGATCGTTTATTTTCGTAACTCGCACATTCGATCGAATTAGGGCTTGAAACCTTTTCCATTGCGTCCGGAATAAGGGTATAACATTATAAACGCCTAGCGGCACGTCTCGATAGGGGTTCAAGATTTTTAGTTGCATAAATTAGGATATTTTGAAATTTAAATTTATATATTGTCTAGTCAACTTTTCACATCAGCTTCTTTTCAAATCACTGTAGTAAACATCCCACACGCAAGAGTCAGGTCTACTCCCTTTTAAATTCGCACGCAAGCTTCAGGCAGTAGGAAAATAATGAATCCAAACTTCAAAAATTTCTGTCTCTTCCAATACTCGATTAAAAATCACGAAACCAATTTTAAAAATCCTATTTTTGCTTTATCTTTGATCTGGTATGCTTCGTGCTTGGTGCGGCAACCATTGGGGTCGAAGCCTTTCTTAGGCGTGAACTAGGGTTGGAAATCGTGGAGGATATAGGCTTCGATTCGCGAAACGGAGCTTTGATTTGAGTTCGTGACGCGGAATAGCAGCCCGGTGGTGAATTTTGTGTTGTGCGGCTCTTGTTTAGAGCGTGCAACCTGATCGTGGTCGAGAGGAGTGCTTCAGGTCGCGTCTTCCTAGGTGTGGCTGAGCGTGTAGCTTTGTGGTCGAGATGGTGGAGACTTCGAAGAGAAGAAGTTTGGCGAAGACGGCATGTCGAACGGGGTATCGGAGCTCCGTATCATCGGAGATTGGTGCACGGCAATGGTGGGTTTGTGCATTTTCGTGTGCAGGCATCGGCTATGGATGGGAGAAGAAGCTTTGTAGTTGGGCTGGGCCTTTTTTTTCTTTGGGTATGAATTTATTTTAAATACCAATATAAATTGTTTTATAAATTCAAATATCGATAACTTATAAAATGTATAACTTCTACATACGAGGTCCGATTGGAACGAAACTTTTTGCGTTGCGATCGTAATGACGAGAGCTTCAAAATGAAACTGGTTTGGATGAATTTGGAGACGGTGGAAATTTGGGCTAAAGTTGGGCGTCGTCCAGTTTTAGTTCCAAACCGGAACGTCTCGGCGACAACAGAAAATCAAAGTGAGTGTTTTATAACGCTCACAACGTACTAAATATCTTTATGCTAGTTAAATTTGACATTATGAAGTGTTATGATTTTATTGGTCGCTGTTTGATAAAATTTAATTGTCATATAGATTGTCATCGAATTTAATGTTAGAAATTAAAAATTGACAGTCAAATTGAAATTAAAATTTAATTGCGATTAAATTACCTGATATTGATAACTATGAAATTGCTGTGAATTGTATTGTCTATTGGATGATTTATTTCGATGGATGCTATTGGTTGATATTTAATTGTTTGGATGTTTATTTGCTTATATATATCCTGTGATACATATGACACTGTGATCGGTTAAGTGATATATATTCATCCCTAACATTTAACTGAAATAAATAATCACTTGACCATAGGATAGAAAAATATATACGGACACCGGGTTGGCTAAATTAATTGATTTTAAAAGTTGTTTTGAAATTATTTAAATGAATTGATTTTAAGAATAAAATCCAAATTATGGAAATTGAATTATTTTGAATTAGAGCTTGAAATGTTGGAATTTAAACTTGATAAACGAAATTGTTTAATTAATCGAAGTTTAGTTTTTTTAATTAAAAATTGAAATACGGCATAAATTTTCGGAAGTTGATTTGTTTTAAAGATTGGACTTTTATTCGAACTATGAATATTTCTAAGAAAATTTATATGAAATGATATTTCAGGTTTGAGTTTAGAATTGAAATTTGGATTCAAAAAATTTGGTATTGAAAGTAAATTTGATTTAATGTTTAAATCGATATTTTGAAATTGGATTTGGAATTGAAATTGGAAATTAATTTGAAATTGGAATTTAAATTAATTTGGAATTGAAATTTAAATTCATTTGGAATTGGGATTGGAATTGGAAATAAATTTGGAATTGGAAATTAGTTTGAAATTGGAAATTGAAAGTGAACGGGATTTGTTTATTGGGATCGAAATTTATATGGAATCAAAATTTATTCGAGTTGAAATCGGAATTGAATCGATTAAATCGAAATGGAAATTGGAATTGATTTGGGTAGGAAATTGGGAAGTTGACCGGTTTGACTTTGGAATTGTTTTAATGAATATTTTAGTATGAATGATTTAAATCTATATTCTTTAAATATTGAAATTATTTTGATTTTCAAGCTGTTTTACTATATAAACCATTTTTCTATTCAAATTATTTTCGATTAAACTATTTAAATATTTTCTATTAAACTATTTTAACTATTTAAATATTTTCTATTAAACTATTTTAACTATTTTAATTATTTAAACTACTTTTAAACTACTCAAAACTATTTTCTAAAATTTTCAAGCTGGTCAATAAGGTGAATTGTTTATATTTAAATCTCGAATTTAAATACGAATTGGGTTAAATGAAGTTGCAACCTAAATTGAAATTCCAAATGATTTTGAAATCGAAATGAGATATTGAGGCGAAATGATTTTGAAATGAAATCGTATACTTTGAGTAGATATGGTGATTTTGAAAAGGATTTTATTTTGAAGCGAATATGATATTTTTGATAATCAATTATGAATTGATTTTGAAAATGTAAAAGAGCCATCGGTGTAATAATACGTAGTTATTAAAGAGACCGGGATCGGATATGGACATACTCTCTATCGATACCGAAAACCACTTTAATAACTAGTATACGCGGAGTGTTGATCCAGAATGAAGTGGGTGGTTTGATGAACGCGTTGATTGAAGAAAGAGAACGATATTGGATGACCCCTGACATGACTAAAACAGGAGCCGCGCCGGGCCATTGAGGATCGCCATCTCTAGCGGACACACTTCTTCGATACCTTATCTATTACTTATGTGATTCGATTTGGGTGCACCCCTCGATTTTGGGAGTGTTGTTTCGCGGTGTTGGGGTAGTAGCTGCTATGCCCAACATCAGTCCGGATCAGGCAACTACTAGTATCCTAGTTGGTATCGCCTCATGTACCTTGTCATACTGATTATCCTATTCGCGACCACTACGATTTTGGTTTGTACCTTTAGTATATGGATTGCCCTCTGGTGACTTCCGGTTTTGGGGAAACTACGGTCTTGTATATGCTCTTGGGAATATAAACTGTGTTAAGGGTGGAATGGGCCATGGCTTAACGCTATTTTAATACTTTTACTTTAATGTAGACATATTATAATAGCGTATTGTACTACATAGTAGATAGTTTAACGGATCCTTGAGAGATGGAAAATCCCGTAACATCTCTTAAGTTATTGCACTCACGTTGACACTGGATAGGAGATGTCAAACCCCGTAAACATCTCTGACGCCGTCACACTCATATTTTCTTATTCGATTTGACTTACATGAGATATTTTAGTCCTGACTCGAGTGTTTTGTCTTTTCATTACGCTCGGGTCAGCCTGAGCATTTCAGATAAGGTTGAAGATCTATTTTGGAGGACGAAGACGGAGTTTGGTATTACATCATTTGTATTCTACTACCATATTATTTTTCCGCTGCATTATTGTATTATCACTGATATGTATGTAACTCTGATTTATGATGTATAATAATAATCAAATTTATTTATTTAACAGCTTCATGAACTGTTATTTTATTATTATATCTTGTTCCTTCCGCTGCGAGATTCTGAGTTTGTTTCTGTTCTTTCTTTTCTTTTCTTATTTAACCCCAATAACCATCTGCCTTTTTGAACGGTTTGAGTTGGACATGTGTGGATTATTGTCGACTTGAACGGTCAAAAATGCGGGTCGTTACACAAACAATGAATACGACACTCCGTCCAAACTACAAAACCACCATCAACCAACTCGGACAATGTATAATGACCATTTTAAGGTGCATCAAAAAGTGGCTCGTTTGGATTAAGAACATCCTCCACCCAAACAACTTTTTCTCCATCTCCAACCTTTCTATCATGACAAATCTTTTGCACTCCATGATGTCCTTTAGCTACCACTTCCAGTTTTCGTGACAATACTTGCACCGCTTGTTTTTCAACCATAGAGGATCCAATAACAGCATTAGATGGAGTAGGAATAGGGCTAGGATAGTACTCGGTTTGCGAACCAATTTCTATTCTTAGTGTCATCGAATTCATTCCAATCTGACTAACAAGTTGCCTTATACATTGTTGCATTTCAGCTAGAGTTGAATTCGTTATTCTACTTTCTTCGTGCATTTGATCAATCTTCTGTTGCATCTCCATTTTCCATCACTTATCTTCATTCTCTTTGTAATTGATAATTGCTTTTGAAGCTTGAGTGAGTTTTACGTGCATCGCATTAGATGTAGAACTAATTGCACGGCAATAGCCAATAGCTTCTTTTTTTATCATTTCCAAAAACTTCAGCAACGGCATCTCTTTCAAAATCTTTCAAACTAATTACTCCTTCATTACCGTTAACACTAGCTTCTGATTTTTGCCTCTCTTCTGCATCTTCTGTTAAAGCTTGGATATTAAAACGAATTGATATAAAAATTCATGAGAATGGTATGTGTTCTAATAAGATAATTACTGTAAAAAAATTTAGTAGTGATGTAGAAAATAATTAATGTGACACAACAAAAGAGTATACACATATCATTATCAACTTTAATAAAAAAATTGATATATTTTTACTTGAACTATAATTTTGCATGTTTATTTTATACTGAACAAAATTGCTAATAGAACAAAACATGGGTATCATACTGAACAAAATTGCTAATAGAACAAAACATGGTTATCGTACCTGAAGTTTAAGCTGCCAAATATGGTATTCCAATATTGCAGGATTCATCTTTGTTGAATTTGGAGTTATGCACACACACAAAATGTATTCAGACCTAGATTGATGTTAAAAATTGAGAATTTCCATTTGAGATAATTTGAGACATTGGATTTATGTAAAAGGAAGAAGATGAATAGGGTATAGTTAAATTAATGAATTATACATGATTAATTCTACAAAAAATGCTAGAGACGATTTATAAACATGAATGTGCTATAATTAGAGTGAGTTAACATGATAAAGAAGTTGTAATTATTCTAATAACAAATTAATGATATTTGTGTCAATGTCATGGGGAAAATTTAAGTAAATATGCTGATTAGAAATAAAAATATTGCAGTTGACGCATAAAAATGATTAAACATGTGTATAATGTATCGATGATATTAATACAGTCATAAAAGAAGCTTAATTACACTTAAACAATGTATTGTGAAGTGTATATAAATTTTAAGTGAAAGCTAGTCTGAATACTCAGTGAAAAGCTCAAAAAACAGTAAAAATTTTGACTTTCATAGCCGATCCATTGACTGCCCCAAAAACAAGTTGACTGGTGATTATAGAAACCTAAGAATTTATAGCGTAAACTTATAGGTTTCAGTGGATTGTAATTAGCATTAGTCAAACTAAAAAAGTGGTAAAATAATTTTTCTCTCTTTAATCTCCGATGTTCTGTAAAAAAGTGCAACTAAATTTGTGATTTTTCATCCCCAACCCCAACCCAATCTTACCAAAGTAATGTTCAGTATCATATCTTTAACCAATCAAAGCCATTCTTCGAATATTAACTATGCTAACAATTTCAAGTTACATAATATGTAGTTATGCATATTTACAGATGCAGACCACTTGAATTGAATGCACTCTTTTCTGCACGTGGATACATACCCGTATCTGCACCTTGTAACAAAATCCAGTATAACTAAAATACATACACATGTCATGTTGTATTGATTTCCATAGCTATATCTGCTATGGAAAATGAACATACAAATTACGATCCTACAGCCAGTTATAACTATATTTATTGATCTGCTGTAGTTAAGTCATTCTACAATTTTATAACGTCTACAATATAGATCTTTCTTGTTTGAATTAATTCATTTATCTGGAACGTCGACTCTGACTCGGATATAACTTATCCTCAAATATTTATCAAACATCTAGATACATTAGATTTTGAATGTCATGGGTTCTGATTTAAAACATACAGCTAAAAGATTTAAGTACATAGTTGATCAGAACTAACTATTTGACAAATTCAGCCATTTATAAATAACGAGTTTAGAACAAAATAACAGAGAAGGAGAAATATTTCCAAGTTCACCATTTGATAGTTTAAAGTTTAAACCCCAAATTAAGATCTGAAAAAGGAAAAAATTTAAAATAAATACTCACATTAAAAGGTTAAAAAAGGAAATTGAGTGAAAATACTTTAACAGGTTTCTTTGAAAAGAGCCAACCAAACCATCACTTGGCAGTTAATTATTTTTGGCTTCTTCACTCTTCAGTTTCAGACCTCAATGGCATTGTCTTCACAAGTACCTTCGAAATTTTAACGCTCTGTAACGACCACCTTTTTGGACGTTTTAAGCAAACACACATGTCAGACACAAACCATTCAAAAGGGCAGATTGTTATGGATGAATAAGAAAGAGAGAAAGAAATAAAACAAAGACAGAATCTCGCAGTGGAATGACAAAATATAATAATCAAATAACAGTTCATGAAGTTGTTTACAAATAAATTTAATTATACTAATACAATACAGAATCAGAGTTACAGACAACAAAAATAAATAAATAATTGAATGCAGCGGAACAACATGATGCAGTGGAATAATTACAACAAATAATAGTAGTACAAATCTTCGTCTTCGTCCTTCAGAAATAAGGTCTTCAACCCTGAAATGCTCAAGCTGACCCGAGCGAATTGAAAAGACAAAACACTCGAGTTAGAACTAAAAGATCTTATGTAAGTTAAATCAACGGTAAATAAATATGAGTGGAACGGCGTCAGAGATGCTCACGGGGTTTGACATCTCCTATCCAGTGTCTAACGTGAGTGCAATAACTTAAGAGATGTTCGGGATTCACATCTCCTAAGGATCCGTTAAACTATCTACTATGTAGTACAATACGCTATTATAACATGTCTATAGTAAAGTAAAAGTATTAAAATAGCGTTAAGACGTTACTCATATCCCCTTTAACACATTTTTATATATTCTCATAGTCTATACAGTACTGTAATTCCTCCGTAAACTGGAGGACTATCAGAGGGCATTCCATAGGTATGGTACAAAACAAACTCGTAGAAGGCGCTCTAGGGCATGTGAACACGACACTCGAGGCAATGCAAGGGTAGATTTACCAATTGCAGAACCGGGCTGGTGGTAACGCATAGCAGGTACTACCGCCCACCTCGGAACACACTCCCAAATCAAAATCAACGGGTGACCACCAAATCATCACAAATGTCATAATATGGTATCGAAGAAGCATGTACGATCGGAGAAATGACCTCACTTGGCCCAGGTATAGCTCATGTTTTAGTCACATCTAAGCTGACTCACGGGAGTCACGGACACGTCATACCTTATATAGAAAATCGTTCGCCAAACCATCCTACTTCGGTTTCGGAATCTCCACCACGTACACAGTTGTTAAAGTGGTTTTCGGTATTGGAAGAGAGTATGACAATATCTGATCCCGGTCTCTTTAACAACCAATCGCTTATTACACACCGGATGGTTCTTTTATATTTTCAAAACCATTTCATAATTGATATCAAAATATCATATTTAATTCAAGCCATATCACTTTCGAAATCATATTCACTTTCAAAAATCATATTTTCAAAATAGTTCAAAACCCTCATTTCAAAACTTCATATTCAACTCAAATATGAAATTTAAATCCCAACTTAGGTTATAATATCATTTAACCAAATTCACTTTAAAATCGAGGATTTAAAATATAAACACATCTACATTACTTAGTTTGAAATTTAGAAAAATAGTTTAGGTAGTTATAAATGGTTTAAGTAGTTCAACATTGTTAAAATAAATTTTAAATAGTTAAAATACTATAAAATAGTTTAATATAGATTAGAAATATTTGTAGATGGATTTAAGATAGTTAAATAGATTTAAAATAAATTAAATATAATTAAAATAGGTTAAATAGATTTAACATAGATTAATTTGATTTAAAATAAATTAAAATGGTTTAATTAGTTAAATTAGATTAAATTGGTTAAAGTAGGTTAAAATAATTTATATAGTTAACATAGGTTAAAATAGTTTAATAACTTGAAATCTTAATAATTAGAAATTTTAAAATAATATATTTTTAAACAGTTTATATTAAAATATGAATTTGGAACTAATATCAATTTAAACTATTTATTTTATTTCAACACATCAGAACAATTTCAAATTTCCAAATCAACAAAACCCAATTTCAAATCTTTCAATTCAAATTTTAAATAAACTATCAAATTCTATATCGGTTTCAATCCGTGTTTGAAATATCACTTTAAATTATTCCAATCTCAATACATTACAAAGTTATATTCCAAACAATTCAAATAACTCAATTCTGATAAATTTCACTTATCTTCAAATTCAACTTTGGAATTTTCAATTTAATTCTTTTAACAATTTCTTTGAACCAATTCCAATTTTAACATAAAACTTGAATTTCGATAATAATTCAATTCATATAAATCAAATTTTATTTCAAAATATCATTTAATAGGATTCAAAATCATTTAATATAACCAATCCAGTGTTCGTATATAATTCTCTACCCTAGGGTCAAGTGATACGGATATTTATCATTTCAATCCGCAATTTAAAATATAGTTATATGTCATGTCAAACCGCAATCCCGAATTAATATAAAAACACATAAAATCGCTCGGGTCTATTATTTCAACCCATAACGATTTTTTCCTAATCTATAGATCGTTCGGGTATATATCATTTCAACCCATAGTGATTTTCCTAATAATAACTAAGGGAACTTGCAGAGTGATAGCATTTCATAAATCAAATATAGCATCCAATCATCCAATAATAAATTCAAACATCCATCACAATCATCATCCAATTCAACCAATAAATATCAACTATTAACAGATTATTATATGTAGGAAATTAATTGGCAATTTAAATTCAATAATAAATTAAATGACAATTTAATTCAAAATAAATTCAAATTAACAGGAATGGCAATTTAAATATACCAAACAGCCATAAATAATTTCTAATCATATCAGAAATTTAATTTAACTAACATAAGAAAATTAGAAGTTGTGAGTGGGTTAAAACACTCACCTTCGATTTTAAAACAAATTAAAATCCAATTATAGGCCCAAAATTCAATAGTCTCAGAATTCATCCAAACCACCGTTAAAATTTCCAGAATTCTGATACGATCCCAACAAAACAAACTGCGCGTGAATCAGACCTCGTATGTAGAAGTTATTAACATTTTAAGTTAGACGATTTAAATTAGAAAAAAAAACAAGAGATAACTCAACGGCCACATCACCTCACGTGAATCATCACGTTCGAACCCTAACTCTCCTGTACGGGGCTAACTCAGGTCACGGCCGCCACCAACGCTCACGAACACTGGCCAACACGCAGCCCTATACCCTAATCTGACAACGCCAAAGAACACCTCACCCACGACCGCACCTCATGGGCCCACGCGCGACTCCCTACCGTCGCCGATTGCCTCCGCCGCCACCACTCTATCACCGCCGTTTCTGGCGAATCTCTTCCACTTCGAGACGAACGAATGCCATAAACCGGAGCTGCTCTTCCTCCTCTATCCAACGGCGCCTCCCGATCGTCGATCGAGCGACGATCCACCGTTGGATCATCGAAACCCTAATATGAACGGCTGCGGTTCTTCCTCGATTTCTGGAAAAACGGTGATTCACTAGAAAAAACGAATCACACCAGTGGATTACGCTCATTGAGAGCTTCGAATTGATATATATAATTTGATATAGTTTGGAGGAGTTTGATTTTTTGAAATTGAAATTTGATTTGAAATTGAATTGGGAATTTGGTTGTCTGCCATTGAGAAGGAGAAGTGGACAGATGAAATTGTACGTACAGACAAATCAAATAAGAAGTAGCTAGGGTTTATAACGGACTATTTATAGGCAGATCAGAAATAGAAATGAATGGATCAAATTTGATTTGAAAGTTGAACGATAAACGGCCCAAAAAGCATGTTCTGCCTCCGGAACAAAAATGGGTCATCCCATATATCAAAATAGATGTTTTCAATAACTTTAAACTCAATGGAACAGGTTTCAATTCCTAATTCCATCGTATGAAGAAGTTATGTTAAAACCGGCTTATTTCAAATTGATTTCAATTAAATTGATTTCTAGGCGTTTCGAGCCCATACGATCAGACGACAGGTCTGATCGCTACGAAACTTGAAATCCTACAATAATTCACTGTTACAGATCCGATGAAACTAGTTTCGTCGAAATCCGAGTCTATGGCCAAAATGGCTATTTTTACATTAATTAAATAAATTGATATTAAATTAATTAATCACCTTTTAATTCAATATTTATAACCTAACCAATTTCATCATTTTTAATTACTTGACATTTATAATAATTTAAAATAAGCTTACATATCAATTTCAGTGCTTAATATTTTCCTAAGTTTAACTTCAACTGTAATTTAATCCAATTAATTATAAAATTAAATCTCAATAAATTGGTTTATTTTGATTTCAATCTTTATGTTCAATCAATTTTTGCTCTAATAACATAGTTAATATTTGTTGATATCTTATTTCACTAATATGCTACGATTTCCATCATTTATTTGGATTAACTACTATATTTCAATTATGTTGAATTTTTTTGTCACTATACACATTAATTAAAATTTAATACCCCAATTAATTTATTTATCTTGTTTCATTCTTTTATTAAATCAATTATTATCGTATGAATAAAATTAGCATTTCTATTCATTCTATTACATTCTCATTCTGCAGTTACTGTCTTAACTCACATTAATGTACATTTAACTTCATTTAATTATAATTGATTTCCCATTTAATTTAACAGACTAAATAAATAGGTAACATATAATAGTTTGCCACCATTAACCTTTAGTCACATTAATAAGTTTATTATTTACAACCAAATGTTATAATTACTTACTTAACACTGATTTTATTCAATTACCATTAACTATATATTATTCATTAATTAATTTAATATTTACATTTGTTTTCCTATATTCACTTTATAACCAAGTATAACCTTTAAATCATTTCAATTGATTGGAATTTCATTCAACTTATTAATAATTAACATTATTACATTTCATTTTTGTTATTATTTCATTTATATATCACAAATTTTTATTTCTCCCAATATTAAATCCCAAAATCTTATTAAATTAACTATTTTAATTATCGAAAATTTACGAGTCGTTACACTCTCTCCCACTCAAAACTTTTCGTCCCCGAAAAGGAAAAGAAGAAAAGAAGGAGTTAAGAAATTAATATATCTTATCCAAAATGTCAAATTTATAACAATAAATTTACAAATTTAAATAGTTTAAATAGAATATATCAATTTATAACAATTATATCCTTTTTATACTCAAGTTGATAAAAGTTTGGAAAACATTTTGCAAAAATTTCTAAGTCCAAAATTTACGAAAAATTTCGGCAGAATCTCCTTTGTACGGAGAGGTCTGAGAGAAAATAGTAATATCAATAATAACTGTAACAACCCAGTATTTTGTACTTTGTGATTATCGAAATTAGATGATTATAATTACTATCAAAATTTAAAATCAATTTGAAATTAATTTATAAAAATGGTTGAGAAATTTTTATTGGGTTTTAAATAAATATTTTTTATTATGGCCGGCCCCTTTTAAAACATCGGCCCGCTTCCTTTTATCTGGTACTAGCCCTTCCTTTCTTATTATTCAACCCGATCCTCTTTCTTTGTTCTGGAAAAATAAATGGCGGCTACGATTCTCTATTTCTTCAATCTGAAAATTAGGGCTTGCAATTTTTCTTGCTGTCTGGAACTTCGTGCTTCTCGATTGCCTTGAGATGATCTCGTTTCCGCTTTCTTGTGGAGGCTTACGAGATTTAGGGTTTTTCTGATTTGGGGCTTCGTTCCCTTTATGCTCGGCTTTGCTCGAGAAGGTGATTCTTGCTTGCTTTGGCTTTGGGCGCTCCTTCTATTCGTCGATGACTTGTTTGCTCGAATTCAACCAATTTCCGGGCTTCGCGATCTCGTTTTCAAATCATCGTCACGCGAGATGATTTCAGCTGGATTGAAGCTTCAAAACTTCAACTCTCGACCGAACTGAGGTGAGACTTTCTCACATCTAATTCACTCAAAATATGAGATTTCGTTCGTCTGATTTTGTTAAGCAATTTTGCTCGCCGTTTGATTTCACTTGTATGTTGATTTCTTGGTTGAGATGTTTTCTGACCTTTTCCCATAATCGTATATACTGCGATATTTTAGTTGACACGGCTTTGGTTAATTTCGTGATTGCCAAGGCATGATCGATTCTGACTTTGACTTCGGCCACTCTATTTTACTTGGATGCATTGATGTTCACTGATCATTCATATGTGTTGATTCTCTGTCTCACGTGATCTTTGTCTCTGGCCATCTTCTCTGTTGCACTTGTTCATATGATTTGGTCGATGTCGATTTCTTTTGTATGACCACGGCTTGACTTGGTGAATTTTTCTGATGTACTTCGACTTTGCTTCGTCACACATACTTCACATTTCATGCCTGACGTATTGCATTTCTATTGCATTTTATTCCTGTTGCATTGCATACTGTCACTGCCCATTTATGTTGATATTCTTTGTAAGTCTGGTCTTGTTGTTTCTTGATGATACTGTCCACTGTTTCATTGTAGTGTACACTGTCCTGTTGCACTTGTAGTATTACTTTGACCAGCCTGTTTGTTTATCACATCTGCTTCATTACTTGAGCCTGTTTCACTTACTTCACCATTACTTGGTGTTGTCTGCATTTCACTTGACCATTTGTTGACACTGATTCACATTGTATTCTTTTATCTGGTGGTTGTTGACCCTATGTACTTCGGCCTCTGGTCATTCGACTTTAGCTGTTATTGCATTTATTCCTGCTGTCACCTCTGTTCATCATTGTAGTAGCATGCACTGTTTTCTGTTGTTGTCTGGACACTTGCATTTTTGCAGTGCTTCATCCTGCACACCGCTACCTGTCTGCACTCATTTGTGATATTTGTTCATCTGAACATGTTTGCATTTCATTTGCTGTAGTTATTCATATCCCAGTTAGCTTGCATCTACTTGTAGTTCGGTATGTTGTAGCTTGACCATTTCAGTGTACATTGATGTGTTGATACCTCCTTGCTTTTGACTACTGTGGCACTGAGCTTGATCTCTGTTGTACACATTTTGTCTTGATCATATTGAATCATACATGCTTGCATCCATGTAGATGATTTACTGGACATTTTCATGTAGCATGATATTTCGAACAGTTGAGTCTGCACATGTTTGGATTGCATATATGTACTGCCCTTGTACATGCTTCACTGCATCATCTTCTACCTGTTGCACTTGCAATGATGTTCTCCATTTCATGTTTGAATTCCTACTTGTCTGCACACGATATGCTGTGCACTTGACTTGAAGTCTACATTGTACATTGCCTTGCCTTTGATCTTGTTTGTTGGTTCTGTATTTTTGCCTTCCATATTGTCTTGAGTTCGAGACTTCTTCATTTGCACATCTGTGTTGCCATATTGATCACTCGTTCATTTGTACATGTTTATTCTCGAGTTGTCCATCTCAGTTGAACTGCACTTGGTTCTGCTTCATGATGTACTCGAATTCGTCTCTATTGCTGTATATGCTTGAACTGTTGATGACTTTTCTGCAGTTTAGTTGCAGCCTGCCTTTGTCCTTATATCTGTTTGCCACTGCAGTTTCATTGTGGTGGTGACTTTATATTCGGTGGTGGCGAGGCAGTGCACGCGTGCGTGCACTGCAGCCACCCAGAATTGACAGTTTTGAATTGATTTAGTCAATTTGATAAATTGTTTAATTATCTCTGTTGATGATTTAAATCTGCTGATTTTTGTTTAACACTATTAAGTGTTATATCGACCGTCATCCGATTTCTTTGTTTAAAGAGTCGGATAGACGGGAATTATTGTGACTGTCGTCTATTCGATATTGATTATTATTGCTCCTGTGTATTAATAACTGAGTTTGAATTAGACTGACCCGGGTATTATTTTCTTTTGAATTTAATACTCGGGTCAGACCGAGTAGTTACAGGTTGTAGATTTTTAGCTTTGGGTTGCTGCTAGAGCTATGAAGACTTTTTATATTATTTGAAGTGGTCTTCGTCTTGTTGCAGCAGTCAGTGTGTCTGTTTTAAGATGATAATGTATTCATGTATATTAGTCGATAATGTACTTGTATATATAACTTCTTGAGTCGACAATTGTAGTTGTATCATTTGTATTGTGTTAAATGTATTGTAACTGATATCAGTTATTATATATATGAGACTTTTCGTTCCATCTGTATTCCGCATTTATGTTTTCTGTGTTATTTTTATATCTATTGTCCTAAACTATTATAGCCACTGTGTAGTAGCTTTGAGTTTGTATCGGTATGTCGGGTTTCCTCTAAAAATGAAATGCAATGTTTTATTATCTGACATATCGGTACTCGCACAAAGCAATTACATAGATGGTCGCTCCTCAACAGCCTTATTCTCCATGCTAGTTGACAACACTACACCGTAGTGTTCTTGGCTAGCGTGGGTATAGAGGTGGGGCGTCACAGCTTGGTATCAGAGCCTGGGGTTTAGGACAATTATAAAACATAACTTAGATGGAGCATGTGTTACAACTATTTGTCGATGTTTTATCTCTCATCTTTACATATGATTATTTTTGACTGTTAGGTATGAATTCCTAACGCTTATTCTTGTATTTTCGGCTTTGAATTGATTTAGCCGATGTTGATTTTGTTTTAATTTGGCAAATTAAAGCCATTTTGACTTTTGGACTTTGTTCCACTTTTGTTCTATGCTATGAGTGTCATTGTGTACCTGTTACACTGTGATGAAAAAATAGCTGGACCAGTTGCAAAATTGAGTAATTTTGATTTCTCATTCACATCTAGTTTGAATCCCAGCAATTTTGAACTTGATATTTTGTGTTTTCCTCATCTTGAATTCCATTCGACTTCGGTCACTTTGTTTTTGAGAAATTGCTAATTTCTTGATTTTTAAGACTCTGATTTTGTTTGCCGTTGGTTTCTTTGATAATGATGATTGATTCATTTTGTACTCGACTGCGGCTATTAATTGTTGACTTCGACATTGACTTGATTCTTACTTTTGTTGAAGTCATTTATGCATTTCTGCTCGTTTTGCTTTGTTTTTCCAGTTGATAATCGATTCTTCTTTTCTAATTAGTTGTTATCACCTTTGTCGATTTTGATAACTTCTATTTCTGGAATTTTTGGCTATTCCTACTTTGATGAATTTGGAATCGAATTCTTTGGATTTTATTCACGTCTTCGAATGTGAAATTTTAGTGAACTGACTTGGTTTCCTAATTTAATCGATTCTTGATCATTTCCCCGATTTGTTGCTATCATTTATTAGCAACTTTGATGACATTTTCTTCGGGATTTTTGTGAACATACTTTCTGATGGATTCAGTATCGATTTCTTTGGATTCCATTCACATCTTCGTATGTGAATTCTTGTGATTGATTGTTTCTACAATCATTTTTGTGATTTGTCACTTTAAAAATATAAAGGTTTTCTATACTAGTAGTAAATATTAAAATCCTTTTTTCCAAACGATTTCAAAACTATTTTACTACAAAGCTCTTTTTCTTAAACCGTTTTCCAATCTATTAGTATATACAAGCCTTTATTTCACTCGTATGAGAAATTGAATTAAACGGCCTAGTAAAACAAGTGGTATGAAACGCTTGCGTTTACTTCGTCGGTTAACTCCTGGACTTGTTTGATTGAACCTTTTGTGACAATTTTCTAGTGTAGATTTACAGTTTGTTCGTAAATATTTAAGTTAAGCAAGTGGTTATGGGACATGAAGCTAAACTTTTATATTTACTAGCTTAGTGTAATTGACACTTCTCGTTGATCATGACGATCATTTTATGATTTAGACTAGCAATTGTGCGATGTCTCTTTGTTTGCAAAGTTAGACTAGACCGCAGTAGTGTGATTCCGACTCACACATATCTCTTTGTCCGCAAGGTTAGTCTAGACCGCAGTAGTGTGATTCCGACTCACACATATCTTTTTGTTTGCAAGGTTAGACTAGACCGTAGTAGTGTGATTCCGACTCACACATATCTCTTTGTCCGCAAGGTTAGTCTAGACCGCAGTAGTGTGATTCCGACTCACACATATCTCTTTGTTTGCAAGGTTAGACTAGACCGCAGTAGTGTGATTCCGACTCACACATATCTCTTTGTCCGCAAGGTTAGTCTAGACCGCAGTAGTGTGATTCCGACTCACACATATCTTTTTGTTTGCAAGGTTAGACTAGACCGCAGTAGTGTGATTCCGACTCACACATATCTCTTTGTTCGCAAGGTTAGTCTAGACCGCAGTAGTGTGATTCCGACTCACACATATCTTTTTATTTGCAAGGTTAGACTAGACACCACTTGTGTGATTCCATTCACACATACCTTTTTGCTTTTTGGTTAGTCTAGACCTTAAATTTGTGTGGTTCCACTCACACATATCTTTTTCTCTGCGAGGTTAGCCTAGACCTCAATCAGTGTGATTCCGACTCACACGTGTGGGATAGCGACCCATGGTCTTCGGACCATTCCTGTGTGAAAATTTAATGGATGGATTCCATGAGATAGCGTCTCGTCTTGTGATACCGGTGTTTTGGAGTTTTCATGCTCCCATTTTGTGATAGGCATTCCCCTTTTCCTTTTTATGATTTAGACTAGCAAATGTGCGATGTCTCTTTCTCTGCGAGGTTAGCCTAGACCTCAATCTGTGTGATTCCGACTCACACGTGTGGGATAGCGACCCACGGTCTTCGGACCATTCTTGTGTGAAACTTTAATGGTTAGCCACCATGAGATAGCGTCTCGTCTTGTGATACCGGTGTTTTAAAGTCTTCATACTCCCATTTTTATGCTAGGCCTCCCCCTCTATTTGTGATTTCTGGATTTCTTGTGATGATTTCTAGAATTTGTGCTTCACCAATTTTCGTGATTTCTATTGACAAGTTTTGTCAATTTTTGTGTATTGGTGAATTCATGTGTTATTGACTTGTTATGAATACAAGTTTAGGGTATGATATCTCTTTCTATCTTTGAGAAGATTCTTGTGACATTTTTGATGAATGAAAATTCATTTGGTATTATGTTTCGATGCCAGTTATTTTGATGAGATTTTGACGTGTTAACTTCAGTAACCGTCAATTTTGAAATGGATTTACAAGCGGTTCTCCCGCAATACTGATATTACTAATTTAATCACGTATTTTCAAAATTCTTATTTTTAAAAGTTGTTTCAAAATATAAATTAAAATTGTTTTCAAAATTATCACAGTTTGCATTTTCAATAGAATGAGGAAGCGATTTAAACGTTTCAGCAAAATCGAGGACTATGACCCCTTTCTTTTACTGGTTCGCTTAATTCCGGACTTGTCCGTTTGAGAATGCGAAATGTTATTTTTTTTAAAACACACAATTCTGCACTTTCAAGAAAACGATAAAGAGATTTAAACGATTTAGCAAAAGTAAGGAGTATGAAACCATACTTTTACTACTTCGGTTAATTCCGGACTCGTTAATTGAATATTTACGACTTCTGATTATCGTTTTTGATAATCGGATGTTTGTGTTTCTGATTATCGTTTTTGATAATCAGATATTTGTGAAATTTGATTATCGATTGAGATAATTAAATATTTTTCGATTTGATTAATCGAATGTTTGTGTTTCTGATTATCGTTTTTGATAATCAGATATTTATGAAATTTAATTATCATTTGAGATAATTAAATATTTTTCGATTTGATTAATCGAATGTTTGTGTTTCTGATTATCGTTTTTGATAATCAGATATTTGTGAAATTTGATTATCGTTTGAGATAATTAAATATTTTTCGATTTGAGTAATCGAATGTTTGTGTTTCTGATTTTCGTTTTTGATAATCAAATATTTGTGAAATTCGATTATCGTTTTTGATGATTGAATATTTGCGATTTTGAGATTTGAGCTTCGTCTTTTTCTCTGGCAATTCAGGTGAGTAATTTGATTTACTCACATTCAATTCGTGCAGTACGTGAATCCTGCTCTGTTTTTCCTTTTCTATTAAATGCTGGAACTCGATTGATTCTTGCTTTTGATAGTCATCTGATTTAGAATCCTTGATCCCCACGATGTTGATTCTTTTGATTCGAAGCAGTCGAACCTTTTGATTTTATATCTGACACTTCCATGATTTCAATACTTCCTTGTTGACCTTTGCTTTGCTTATGCATTCGACATTGTCATGCTCTTGTATGGTTATTACCTTTTGTCCATTTATTCCTTATGATTGCGAGGACGCAATTTCTTTAAGGAGGGAAGTCTGTAACAACCCAGTATTTTGTACTTTGTGATTATCGAAATTAGATGATTATAATTACTATCAAAATTTAAAATCAATTTGAAATTAATTTATAAAAATGGTTGAGAAATTTTTATTGGGTTTTAAATAAATATTTTTTATTATGGCCGGCCCCTTTTAAAACATCGGCCCGCTTCCTTTTATCTGGTACTAGCCCTTCCTTTCTTATTATTCAACCCGATCCTCTTTCTTTGTTCTGGAAAAATAAATGGCGGCGACGATTCTCTATTTCTTCGATCTGAAAATTAGGGCTTGCAATTTTTCTTGCTGTCTGGAACTTCGTGCTTCTCGATTGCCTTGAGATGATCTCGTTTCCGCTTTCTTGTGGAGGCTTACGAGATTTAGGGTTTTTCTGATTTGGGGCTTCGTTCCCTTTATGCTCGGCTTTGCTCGAGAAGGTGATTCTTGCTTGCTTTGGCTTTGGGCGCTCCTTCTATTCGTCGATGACTTGTTTGCTCGAATTCAACCAATTTCCGGGCTTCGCGATCTCGTTTTCAAATCATCGTCACGCGAGATGATTTCAGCTGGATTGAAGCTTCAAAACTTCAACTCTCGACCGAACTGAGGTGAGACTTTCTCACATCTAATTCACTCAAAATATGAGATTTCGTTCGTCTGATTTTGTTAAGCAATTTTGCTCGCCGTTTGATTTCACTTGTATGTTGATTTCTTGGTTGAGATGTTTTCTGACCTTTTCCCATAATCGTATATACTGCGATATTTTAGTTGACACGGCTTTGGTTAATTTCGTGATTGCCAAGGCATGATCGATTCTGACTTTGACTTTGGCCACTCTATTTTACTTGGATGCATTGATGTTCACTGATCATTCATATGTGTTGATTCTCTGTCTCACGTGATCTTTGTCTCTGGCCATCTTCTCTATTGCACTTGTTCATATGATTTGGTCGATGTCGATTTCTTTTGTATGACCACGGCTTGACTTGGTGAATTTTTCTAATGTACTTCGACTTTGCTTCGTCACACATACTTCACATTTCATGCCTGACGTATTGCATTTCTGTTGCATTTTATTCCTGTTGCATTGCATACTGTCACTGCCCATTTATGTTGATATTCTTTGTAAGTCTGGTCTTGTTGTTTCTTGATGATATTGTCCACTGTTTCATTGTAGTGTACACTGTCCTGTTGCACTTGTAGTATCACTTTGACCAGCCTGTTTGTTTATCACATCTGCTTCATTACTTGAGCCTGTTTCACTTACTTCACCATTACTTGGTGTTGTCTGCATTTCACTTGACCATTTGTTGACACTGATTCACATTGTATTCTTTTATCTGGTGGTTGTTGACCCTATGTACTTCGGCCTCTGGTCATTCGACTTTAGCTGTTATTGCATTTATTCCTGCTGTCACCTCTGTTCATCATTGTAGTAGCATGCACTGTTTTCTGTTGTTGTCTGGACACTTGCATTTTTGCAGTGCTTCATCCTGCACACCGCTACCTGTCTGCACTCATTTGTGATATTTGTTCATCTGAACATGTTTGCATTTCATTTGTTGTAGTTATTCATATCCCAGTTAGCTTGCATCTACTTGTAGTTCGGTATGTTGTAGCTTGACCATTTCAGTGTACATTGATGTGTTGATACCTCCTTGCTTTTGACTACTGTGGCACTGAGCTTGATCTCTGTTGTACACATTTTGTCTTGATCATATTGAATCATACATGCTTACATCCATGTAGATGATTTACTGGACATTTTCATGTAGCATGATATTTCGAACAGTTGAGTCTGCACATGTTTGGATTGCATATATGTACTGCCCTTGTACATGCTTCACTGCATCATCTTCTACCTGTTGCACTTGCAATGATGTTCTCCATTTCATGTTTGAATTCCTACTTGTCTGCACACGATATGATGTGCACTTGACTTGAAGTCTACATTGTACATTGCCTTGCCTTTGATCTTGTTTGTTGGTTCTGTATTTTTGCCTTCCATATTGTCTTGAGTTCGAGACTTCTTCATTTGCACATCTGTGTTGCCATATTGATCACTCATTCATTTGTACATGTTTATTCTCGAGTTGTCCAACTCAGTTGAACTGCACTTGGTTCTGCTTCATGATGTACTCGAATTCGTCTCTATTGTTGTATATGCTTGAACTGTTGATGACTTTTCTGCAGTTTAGTTGCAGCCTGCCTTTGTCCTTATATATGTTTGCCACTGCAGTTTCATTGTGGCGGTGACTTTATATTCGGTGGTGGCGAGGCAGTGCACGCGTGCATGCACTGCAGCCACCCAGAATTGACAGTTTTGAATTGATTTAGTCAATTTGATAAATTGTTTAATTATCTCTGTTGATGATTTAAATCTGCTGATTTTTGTTTAACACTATTAAGTGTTATATCGACCGTCATCCGATTTCTTTGTTTAAAGAGTCGGATAGACGGGAATTATTGTGACTGTCGTCTATTCGATATTGTTTATTATTGCTCATGTGCATTAATAACTGAGTTTGAATTAGACTGACCCGGGTATTATTTTCTTTTGAATTTAATACTCAGGTCAGACCGAGTATTTACAGGTTGTAGATTTTTAGCTTTGGGTTGCTGCTAGAGCTATGAAGACTTTTTATATTATTTGAAGTGGTCTTCGTCTTGTTGCAGCAGTCAGTGTGTCTGTTTTAAGATGATAATGTATTCATGTATATTAGTCGATAATGTACTTGTATATATAACTTCTTGAGTCGACAATTGTAGTTGTATCATTTGTATTGTGTCAAATGTATTGTAACTGATATCAGTTATTATATATATGAGACTTTTCGTTCCATCTGTATTCCGCATTTATGTTTTCTGTGTTATTTTTATATCTATTGTCCTAAACTATTATAGCCACTGTGTAGTAGCTTTGAGTTTGTATCGGTATGTCGGGTTTCCTCTAAAAATGAAATGCAATGTTTTATTATCTGACATATCGGTACTCGCACAAAGCAATTACATAGATGGTCGCTCCTCAACAGCCTTATTCTCCGTGCTAGTTGACAACACTACACCGTAGTGTTCTTGGCTAGCGTGGGTATAGAGGTGGGGCGTCACAATAACAATATATATAATATTTCAAAATAATATATCCCAACAACGGGAAAAACAATATAATATCGCTAGAAAACCGTAATCCGAGAACGTACCTACTTGTCGGGCAAATAACGCTTATTTTATGAAACCAAAAGCAGTAGCAATTGCTTCCATAACCTGTATTTCACTTATATAATCCAAAGAGGTTAATAATTGAGTAAAAGAGAAATATTTTAAGTTGTTTCAATAAATAACAAACCAAACATCACCACATAACAACAATTTCATTTGCAAACAACAACTGTACAAACATCATTTCAACAAAGGGAGCAATCATCCATCCATAGCAACCAAAACAAATGGTTTGTTTGAGTTCAAAACTTCTAATCATATAAAATGATAAATAAACTATGAAGTAAACCATACACTTAACAGTCGTAGATAAAACTTTATAGACTATTTATGCATCCTACACAATAAAAGTATCCTTCCCCAACCAATCCATAAGTTAAACAAACAATAATTTCAAGTAATATTTAAGTTTATTCTATTAATCTTTTTCACGTCATTTATTGTTCATATTTTCTTATTTTCATCTTTCTCATACAATGATTTTCCCTTAATTCTCCTTTGTTACTTACAAAATTCCTTTTTTTAATTTATTCATATAATGAAAATTCCTTTTCATTGCTTTATATTCATTTCTTACATAAGTTATTTCCATTCAGTTGCTTATAATAATCAATGATTTCATTATTCAAATATTACATACATTTTATTACGGTTTAGTTCACATTTATAAATTTATATACTTGATTTCCATTAGATATTAATATTCATTTGTGCATAAGTTCATACTTATGTTTCTTACTTTTTAATTTACACTCATTACTTTACATAGTGTCATTGAATATTAAATCTATTTTCTGAATCATTTCAACTTTTCTGAAGTTATAATCATTAAATTTAGTATAGTATTCATTTTATTATTTACTTTAATTATAAATAGCTTCAAACATTAACTTAAGTTTATAATCATCTACCTAGCGTATTGATCTTTTCTACTTATTTTAATTATAATAACTTCAAACATTTACTTAAGTTTAATATCATTTATTTTTAATACTCACTTTTCTATTACATTTAATTAGTAGCATTTCAATTATAACTTAAGTTTATAGCAATTATAATATCAAAATTCTTATTTATAAGGTAATTCCATTGAACACTTTCATTACTTAAGTTTTACTTGTATAATATTCTATTACATATCCTTTAAACATTACAACTTATAATCTTTTGGTAAGTTATATATATATATATATATTAAGAATGCAATTGAATGTTACACTAGTTTATCTTACTTTAATTAACTTAACGTTCAATAGTTATCAATTTTCATTTTCATATCCTTTTTATTTACAATTTACAAATTTCAAATTTCTTGTATATTTCATTTATAACTAAGCATTTAATTTCTCATTTTCATTTTAGAAGTTCCAATTATTAAATAGTTAAAGATTCCATTCATTACCATAATTTCAATTTCTAATTTACAGAAACTTAAAAACTAAACAACCGGGTTTCATTTTCAATTATTTTAAAGCAATATATAAAATTATATCTTTATATATCAAATCATATCTGGAATTCAAAATCAAGATTTATTTATCAAAATAATTGTGCAGTAAAATTACTACCACAGTCTTCCCACTTTGAAACTCGAAAATGAACGTCGATGATGCGTGCACTCATCACCGAAATTATTTTCCAGCGACAGAGAGGGAAGTACAGAACTTATTTCCTTCTAAAAATTCTTTGAAGACATTTCTTCCAAATCACATTGAAATATTTATATCAGAAAATGCTTCCAAATAATATTAATATTATATTCCAAAATCTTTTGAAAGAAATTTTTCAAAATCCCGGAAATTAAGTTCTAAATGTTCCAATTTGTATATTTTTTATTTACAATCTCATTTCTCAACTAATATTTATAAATTTCACTACCTAACAAACAAATATATTACAACCCAATATATCGTTTATAAAATTTATTATTTTATATACAAAAATATATAATGTGCAAAAAAATTCATTTACCTATATTTCAAAACAAATATTGTGTCGGTCTACCCTATTAAGTGTTTGGAAATCCCTATTGACGTCATAGCATCCTATGCACTGACCAGAATTTATAAATACAAAACGGAGCAAATTAACACAATATAAAAACCCTTTTAAAACACTAACAAATACGCTCTCTCATATATATACACTCAGCGACTCATTCTAGGGTATTATTGCCCTATTTTATATGAGTCAGACCCCACAAAACTAAGCTAATCGCTAAACCGAAGCTCTGATACCAACTGTAACGACCTGCCTTTTTGGACGTTTTAAGCAGACACACATGTCAGACTCAAACCATTCAAAAGGGCAGATTGTTATGGGGTGAATAAGAAAAAGGGAAAGAAATAAAAAAAATACAGAATCTCACAACGGAATGACAAAATATAATAATCAAATAACAGTTCAAGAAGCTGTTTACAAATAAATCCGATTATACTAATACAATACAGAATCAGAGTTACAGACAACAAGAATAAACAAATAATTGAATGCAGCGGAACAACATGATGTGGTGGAATAATTATAATAAATAATAGTAGTACAAATCTTCGTCTTCGTCCTCCAGAAATAAGGTCTTCAACCTTAAAATGCTCAAGCTGACCTGAGCGAATTGAAAAGACAAAACACTCGAGTTAGAACTAAAAGATCTTATGTAAGTTAAAACAAAGGTAAATAAATATGAGTGGAACGGCGTCAGAGATGCTTACGGGGTTTGACATCTCTTATCCAGTGTCTAACGTGAGTGTAATAACTTAAGAGATGTTCGGGATTCACATCTCTTAAGGATCCGTTAAACTATCTACTATGTAGTACAATATGCTATTATAACATGTCTATAGTAAAGTAAAAGTATTAAAATAGCGTTAAGGCGTTACACATATCCCCCTTAACACATTTTTATATATTCTCATAGACTATACAGTACCGTAATTCCTCCGTAAACTGGAGGGCTATCAGAGGGCACTCCATAGGTATGGTACAAAACAAACTCGTAGAAGGCGCTCTAGGGCATGTGAACACGGCACTCGAGACAATGCCAAAGTAGATTTACCAATTGCAGAACCAAGCTGGTGGTAACGCATAGCAGCTACTACCGCCCACCTACGAACACACTCCCAAATCAAAATCAAGGGGTGGCCACCAAATCATCACAAATGTCATAATATGGTATCGAAGAAGCATGTCCGATCGAAGGAATGACCTCACTTGGCCCAGGTATAGCTCCTGTTTTAGTCACATCTAAGCTGACTCACGGGAGTCAGGGTCACGTCATACCTTATACAGAAAATCGTTCGCCAAACCATCCTACTTCATTTCTGTAATCTCCACCATGTACATAGTTGTTAAAGTGGTTTTCGGCATTGGTAGAGAGTATGACAATATCTGATCCCGGTCTCTTTAACAACCAATCGCTTATTATACACCGGATAGTTCTTTTATATTTTCAAAACAATTTCATAATTGATATCAAAATATCAAATTCAATTCAAACCATATCAATTTCGAAATCATATTCACTTTCAAAAATCATATTTTCAAAATAGTTTAAAACCCTCATTTCAAAACTTCATATTCAACTCAAATATGAAATTTAAATCCCAACTTAGGTTATAATATCATTTAACCAAATTCACTTTAAAATCAAGGATTTAAAATATAAACACCTACTTTACTTAGTTTGAAATTTAGAAAAATAGTTTAGGTAGTTATAAATGGTTTAAGTAGTTCAACATTGTTAAAATAAATTTTAAATAATTAAAATACTATAAAATAGTTTAATATAGATTAAAAAAATTTGTAGATGGATTTAAGATAGTTAAATAGATTTAAAATAGATTAAATATAATTAAAATAGGTTAAATAGCTTTAACATAGATTAATTAGATTTAAAATAAATTAAAATGGTTTAATTAGTTTAAATTAGATTAAATTGGTTAAAGTAGGTTAAAATAATTTATATAGTTAATATAGGTTAAAATAGTTTAATAATTTGAAATCTTAATAATTAGAAATTTTAAAATAATATATTTTTAAACAGTTTATATTAAAATATGAATTTGGAAGTAATATCAATTTAGACTATTTATTTTATTTCAACACATCAGAATTATTTCAAATTTCCAAATCAACAAAACCCAATTTCAAATCTTTCAATTCAAATTTTAAATAAACTATCAAATTCTATATCGGTTTCAATCCGTGTTTGAAATATCACTTTAAATTATTCCAATCTCAATACATTACAAAGTTATATTCCAAACAATTCAAATAACTCAATTCTGATAAATTTCACTTATCTTCAAATTCAACTTTGGAATTTTCAATTTAATTCTTTTAACAATTTCTTTAAATCAATTCCAATTTTAACATAAAACTTGAATTTCGATAATAATTCAATTTATATAAATCAAATTTTATTTCAAAATATCATTTAACAGGATTCAAAAATTAAGGATTCAAAATCATTTAATTTAACCAATCCGATGTCCGTTTATAATCTCTACCCTAAGGTCAAGTGATATGGATATTTATCATTTCAATCCGCAATTTAAAATTTTACGGTTATATATCATTTCAACCGCAATCCCAAATTAATAAACATCCATAAAATTGCTCGAGTCTATCATTTCAACCCATAACGATTTTTCCCTAATCTAGATATCGTTCGGGTATATATCATTTCAGCCCATAGTGATTTTCCTAATAATATCTAAGGGAACTTGCAGAGTGATAACATTTCATAAATCAAATATAGCATCCAATCATCCAATAATAAATTCAAATATCCATCACAATCATCATCCAATTCAACCAATAAATATCAACAATTAACAGATTATTGTATACAGGAAATTAACTGGCAATTTAAATTCAATAATAAATTAAATGTCAATTTAATTCAAAATAAATTCAAATTAACAGGAATAGCAATTTAAATATACCAAACAGCCATAAATAAATTTCTAATCATATCAAAAATTTAATTTAACTAACATAAGAAATTTAGAAGTTGTTAGTGGGTTAAAACACCCACCTTCGATTTTAAATCGAATTAAAATCCAATTATAGGCCCAAAATTCAACAGTCTCAGAATTTATCCAAACCAGTGTCAAAATTTCTGGAATTCTGATACAATCCCAACGAAATAAACCGCGCATGAATCGGACCTCATATGTAGAAGTTATTAACATTTTAAGTTAGATGATTTAAATTAGAAAATAAAATATAAAAAATACAAGAGACAACTCAATAGCCACGTCACCTCACGTGAATCATCAAGTTCGAACCCTAACTCACATGTATGTGGCTAACTCATGAACACTGGCCAACACGCAGCTCTATACCCTGATCTAACAACGCCAAAGAACACCTCACCCACGGCCGCGCCTCATGGGCCCACGCGTGACTCCCTACCGCCGCTGATTGCCTCCGCCGCCGCAGCTCTATCGACGCCGTTTCTGGAGAATCTCTTCCACTTCGAGATGAACAAATGCCATAAACCAGAGCTGCTCTTCCTCCTCTATCCAACGGCACCTCCCAATCGTCGATCGGGCGACGATCCACCGTTGGATCGTCGAAACCCTAATATGAACAATTGTGGTTCTTCCTCGATTTCTGGACAAACGGTGATTCGCTGGCAAAAAAGAATCACACCAGTGAATTATGCTTGTTGAGGGCTTCAAATTGATATATAATTTGAAATAGTTTGGAGGAGTTTGATTTTTTTAAATTTGATTTGAAATTGAATTGGGAATTTCATTGTCTGCCAATGAGAAGGAGAAGTGGACAGATGAAATTGTACATACAGACAAATGAAAATAAGAAGTAGCTAGGGTTTATAACGGACTATTTATAGGCAGATCAGAAATAGAAATGAATGGATCAGATTTGATTTGAAAGTTGAATGATAAACGGCCCAAAAAGCCCGTTCTGCCTCCGAAACAAAAATGTGTCATCCCATATATCAAAATAGATGTTTTCAATAACTTTAAACTCAATGGAACAGGTTTCAAATCCTAATTCCATCGTATGAAGAAGTTATGTTAAAATCAGCTTATTTCAAATTGATTTCAATTGATTTTAATTAAATTGATTTCTAGGCGTTTCGAGTCCGTACGATCAGACGACAAGTCTGATCCCTACGAAACTTGAAATCCTACAATAATTCACCGTTACGGATCCGATGAAACTCGTTTTGTTGAAATCCGAGTTCTTGGCCAAAATGGCTATTTTTATATTAATTAAATAAATTGATACAAAATTAATTAATCACCTTTTAATTCAATATTTATAACCTAACCAATTTCATCATTTTTAATTACTTGACATTTATAATAATTTAAAATAAGCTTACATATCAATTTCAGTGCTTAATATTTTCCTAATTACAGTGTTTAACTTCAACTGTAATTTAATCCAATTAATTATAAATTTAAATCTCAATAAATTGGTTTATTTTGATTTCAATCTTTATGTTCAATCAATTTTTGCTCTAATAACATAGTTAATATTTGTTGACATCTTATTTCACTAATATGCTACGATTTCCATCATTTATTTGGATTAACTACTATATTTCAATTATGTTGAATTTTTTTTGTCACTTATACACATTAATTAAAATTTAATATCCCAATTTATTTATTTATCTTGTTTCATTCTTTTATTAAATCAATTATTATCTTATGAATAAAATTAGCATTTCTATTCATTCTATTGCATTCCCATTCTGCAGTTACTGTCTTAACTCACATTAATGTACATTTAACTTCATTTAATTATAATTAATTTCCCATTTAATTTAACAGACTGAATAAATAGGTAACATATAATAGTTTGCCACCATTAACCTTTAGTCACATTAATAAGTTTATTATTTACAACCAAATGTTATAATTACTTACTTAACACTGATTTTATTCAATTACCATTAACTATATATTATTCATTAATTAATTCAATATTTACATTTGTTTTCCTATATTCACTTTATAACCAAGTATAACCTTTAAATCATTTCAATTGATTGGAATTTCATTCAACTTATTAATAATTAACTTTAATTAACATTATTATATTTCATTTTTGTTATTATTTCATTTATATATCACAAATTTTTATTTCTCCCAATATTAAATCACAAAATCTTATTAAATTAACTATTTTAATTATCGAAAATTTACTGGTCGTTACACGCTCATTCTTGTTTATAAATCACTTCATTGAAAAAAATAGTTGACATAACTGCAGATACTACTGCTAATACTACTCCTCGGCTGGAGTCTACATGAAACCATTCATAAACCATAATGTTACTAAGTTGTCATAATTTACTAATCATGGAAAAATGATTATTCCTACACTTTTATTAGCGGTATTCTACCACCATAGCTATTTGTATTATCTAAAAGATATTCGCTTCATATCACTCTTAAACTGCTTTTTTTCTTATTCTCTCATTTTATTAAAACCCATATATTTAAAAACAACTTTTTGTACAAACAAAGATACACGAGGAATCATCATACAAAACAAAATCCAACTGAACTCTAATGTTCTGTTCACGTTCAATGTAAGAGTGTTGATTTCAGATTTATAAAGTAGCAGTTCCTTTAAAGTATGTAAATTTAATATTATTTCATTCAATGTGCTATGTTAGTTTTGATAACGAATGCACTTGATCGTATTACCATAAATATCCAATTTAGTGTAAGTTTATCTTCATGATAATAGAGAGCAACAAAAAATGCGTACACTAAGTACAAATATCGGGTTATGAATTCACTGCATCAATATTTTTCCACTTAAATATTTTTCTGCTGTGCACGAAAGCACCTCTCCGGTTTTCCTACTTGCGTGCACTACTTTCCACGCCTTTGCTCGTGTAGGCTAGCATTCCGGATTCTCCGCTTCCAACATGAATATATATATGAATTCATTTGTAAATTATGCATTACCATTAAGATTACATGTACAATAATAACTACATACCAATTCTTCATAAAGTCGAGTATATGATTTTCTTCCCAAAGTATGAGTTATGGTATTTTTTCTTTTATTTTCAGCATTTGTTTTGCATTGTTTTCTTTTCTTATCAGTGTACTCAATATCAACGAATTTCTCCCATTGGACTTTATCAATATCATTCGGACGGTTATCAATCGCAACGTGTTTAGGTAAAAACTCTTTATCTTTCTTCAAATATTTGTCTCGTAGCTTTGATTTTTCCGATCTAAAATATTGTGAAAACCCTCTCTTCAAAATAAGTCGAGCAATAGTTGGATCCAGATTCATGTCAAACTCTTTCTATGAAAACAAAAGAAAAAAAATCAAAAAAATTGTTGATCCAGATTCATGTCAAAGTTGAATAAAAGGTAATCACTTATGATTAATGGTACATAATGTCCTGTTTTATACCATAGAAAAAATTGATCAATGGGGAGAAAAATACTAAGGAAACCAAAGGTGTTGAGCATAAATACTTGAAGTAAAATTCATAATATATGCGACCAATTGTAACACACGCACATAAATCCCGCAGGATTTATCCCCTAGATCACTCGTTTTTTCATATGCATAAAACCTAACTAACTAAAATACAAGAAGAAGCGCACAAAATTCATACTAAAAGAAAAATGGTGCTTATATTTTGTATGCATGTTAATAATTCTTGAAGGTAAAGCGACAATACATCATAAAGAACATAGAATTCATGACAAAAGGAAAGATGGCTGCCAGAATCTTTGAATGCCTCAAACCAGCAAGAATTTGGGTTTAAGATAATGTCATTTAAAATTAATTAAGTGTGAAATTAGGCAAAGATTGTTGTTTGGTTTGTACTATTTGCACTCCAAATTGAGGGATAAAATTTCAAGAAATAATATTTTGTTTAGGTGCTTTCGGTGGCAAATAGAATGTTTGACTTACTAAATAATAATCATGCAACTTAAAATCCAGTGTAAGTGAAAGTGTCCATGTATAAAAGGTCGTTTAATGGAGCTCACAACAGATCCAATAATCCTTGTGGATGCTATTTGCAAAAAAACATGATTTAAACGAGTAAATACTTGAAGTAAAATACCGTAAGTGCTTTCCATAAATTATCCTTGTAAAAGCTGTATACTTTCCTCCAATCATCGTAACTAACCGGAATGAGCGCACGAATCAAAACCCCACAACAAGAATTCCATTTTTTCGCATCTCTACCTTTAGCATCATCCATTTCAACAATTATTGGGTACTTTTTATTCATTGTGGAGGAGGAATGTCTTCTTCGGTGCTTTCTCGACATTGTGATGCATTATTGCAACTAGTTAACATTCTGCAATATACACTTTAACTTGTGAATCAGTTGATAAATCAAGTAATCATAGCATAAAAGGCTGGGTAGTGTTTAATATATAACTATAAACAAGTAAATTACCTTTAGTGCAAAGATGGAAATCAATATAAAAACAACTAAGCATTAGCATTAAATGGGTTCAATACATCAAACAAAAAAAGCATGTTTTACTACTGCAGAATTCAGATGTCAACATAGATTCAATACATCAAACAAAAAACAAACAAAACATCATTAGTTACAATCATATTTTTCTATCTAGATTCCATGCATTTCAACAATGTTAAGTTGTGTTTCTCATTCAAATTGGAGTGGAAGTTTGTTGGCATCTCATAATCATCTGTGTCATCGGTCAAGTGTTAGGCGAACGTCGTATAATGGACCAATCGGGATTTTGTATGTCTTTTATGTAAAAGATTTGGCTTGCTTCAGACGCAAGAATGACAAGCTCATCATATTCTCCATTACTACTTTTAAGCTTCTTTAGATTTACCATCGGTAAATTAGAGTTCGGACAAATCTTACTCACATGTGTTTTGTCGGCGATATTTACCCAGTCGCGGTAGAATACTACATGTTGAAAATCATAATAATCAACCTCAATGATCTCCTTGATAACACCAAACAAAGTAGTATCATCACCCATAGGATTTAAATCTTTTGCACTTTCGATAAACGTTGTAACTACATCCATGCAAACACCACTATCTTGTGTTGAATGAGTGTTGTTGTAGTACTATGGAGAAAATACATAACCACTGATCCTATATTTGAGATGAGTTTTAGCTTCCCACGTTGGACCACTAACATAATACCATAACAATGAACTCATGCATTTTTCTTCCATTAACTGTTAAAACCACTAAAATATATTAAATAAAGTTTTAATTTTGTAATAAAACTATTGTTTTGTTGAAGCCTAACAAACCTTGATCTGCAACCAATCAATTAATTCGGATTATACAATAACTTTTGCCTTTGTTTGAAGTCTTTTTTTATTATTATGAGCATCTTCTAATGACAATCGATACTCACTACAAAGTAAACATGTTATATATTAAGTAAGTAGAAAGTTAATTTATAATTTGTAAAAAAACACAAACATATAATAATCGTCTAGATCTGGTATATCCATTCTAAAAAGTATCCATCTTCGAATTTGTATGCGTTGTATGCCACTTAGCTTGATAGTTTTACCCTCAATAATGGAACGTTCGTATGTATCGTTACCATTCTCATCCAAGAATGGTGCTTGTTTAGAGCTATGATTTCCAGCATGTGGATCTGGCATATACTTCAATGCATACCTAACAGATTTTGAAACAAGATATACTTTGGCAATTGACCCTTCCACATATCGTTTATTGCTTGGTATGTTTTTACACTCCTTCATAGCTCTAAGAAAACATAGAATAATGCATGTTTTTATATTATCATTGAATAATAATTCAGATTATAATTATTATAAAGAATGCCCTACCTTTCAAATGGATACATCCATGTATAATTAACTGGTCCGCAAAGTAGTGCTTGATCAGCTAAATGCACCATTAGAAGTATACTTATATCAAAAAACTAAGCGGGAATATAATGGACCAACACACATAACGCCTCCGCAATCATATCTTTGGCAGCTTGGACATACTCTCGAATCAAAACCTTTGAACAAATAATATTGAAGTACAAGCATACTTGCAAAATTGCACGCCTCAAGTCACGAAACTTTGGAAATGCATGTTGAACCATGATAGGAAAAAAATGTTGGATAATAATATGATAGTCATATGACTTTCTAATATTCAAACTAGGTGGTTGAATGCTTACTAAGTTGCCTAATTTAGTTCCAAAGCATGATGGAAGTTTTACGTCTTTTAGAACTTGACAACATTGGATCTTGTAAGCTTTATCAAATGCAAATTTAGAGGATTGTTTGGTTCTATCGAATAACAAATTAATAAAATGCTCTACCACATTCTTCTTCGTATGCATCACATCTATTGTATGTCGCACTTCATGGCCACTCCAATACTCTAAGGAAAAAAGAATCGACTTTTTATACTATGCTGGTATTACACCATCGTCATTCTCATTTACAAGGTGTTCACCATGATCAAAATCATCTCCTATACACTTCTTTTTTCTATTCAATTTACCGGGAGTGTATTTGATATGAGCAATCTTTCTCTAAAAGAACCGATCCCGTCAGTCGTGTTGGAGGTTCCTAATACTCCATATCTTTATATCATCCATGTTTTGGTGCTCTATATGGATGACCATTCTTCAGAAATCTTCTGTACTTCGTATAAACAATCTTATTACCAACGTGTTCCGCCTCGGTCTCTGTAGCACAAATAGGGCATGCTTTATAACCATGAGTCACACAACCGGATAGATTCCCAAATGCAGGTAGATCATGAATTCCCCATAATAGCATTGCTTTCATTGTGAAATACTCTTTATTGTCCATGTCAAATGCAATCACTCCTATTGTCCAAAGTTGCTTCAACTCATCCACAAGGGGTTCTAAATATACATCAATATCTTGACTTGGTGCTTTAGGTCTAGGAATTAATAAACACAACATTTGAAATTCTGATTTCATGCACAATGAAGGAGGTAAGTTATAAGGAACCATATACACGGGCCAACAACTATAATTGTTAGACTGGATTGTATTAGGATTGTACCCATCGGTAGCAATTCCAAGCCAATCATTTCGAGCATTGTTAGCAAACTCTGGCCACTTATTCTTAAGCGATCTCCATTTAGCTGAGTCGATAGGATGATGAATGGAATGCCAATAAGTTGTTGCTTCACTATGCCATAACATTTTTCGAGCTATCCATGGTATAGTGTACAATCTAGTTAATCTAGGAATTAATGGAAAATATTTTAATACTTTTCTTGGTTGCTTTGTGACTTTTACAATTTCACCTTCATCTTTAACTTTAAATCTCAAAGTATGGCAACGAGGACATTCAATGGCATATCTATTCTCCTTCCAAAATAATATGCAATCATTTTTGCAAGCATGTATGCACTCTACATTCATTCCCAAATCCTTTAATATTTGTTTCATTGTGGGGTATTTATCCGGTAGTGTATTTTCATTTGGAAGCCACTTTTTCAATCTCTTCAACAACTCGGTCACACTATTTCCCGACCAATTGAATTCTTTTTTCAAATTATGTTGCTCTATAAGGACACCTAACATTATAAGACCGTCTTCACAAGAAGAATATAGTTTTTCATTTGCTTTTCTTTTGTACTCATAGTACTTTATTCCCTGATAACCATCACCGATACCGTGAATGCTATCGTACACACCATATGCATTGTCAATAAGGTTTCCAAGAGCACCTTCTACATGGCTTTCCACTTGAATTTGATGAGAGATGCAATCCTCATTGGCCGTAATGTTAGAAATCTTCTATTAGAAACTACAATCGTTTCATTTACTTTTAACGTTATGCAGTTTCTAATCTTAATGTGACCCTATTAATTAGGTCATAAATAGAACGTTTCATTTACCTTTAACGTTATGCAGTTTCTAATCTTAATGTGACCCGATTAATTAAGTCATAAATAGACCGTTCTATAATTAGAACATTAGGTCTGTGATTAATCTTAAGCGTTGAATTGGTATATGATGGACGTACCAGATTTAGAGTTAAATGTTATATAAAGGATTGGGTCCTCTCTCTCCCAGCCAACAGATGTATTCTTCTCCATCAAGAAACACATAAAGAAATAGGGTTAGAGAGAGAAACCGAATTCAGAGAAGAAGAGTAATTATTAGAAGTCAGAAGAAGAAGATGACAGCCATTACATCTTCCGCTGTTAATCAAGGTACGTCATCTTAAACAATAAATCATATTAAGTTTTGTTTGTGGAATATTCGGTATTGGTGATCCTTGGGCTATTACTTGAATTGTTCATCATTAATTATGAAAGATCGAACAGTAAAGAATTTCTGACATTTGGTATCAGAGCCACCAATCAATAATTGAATATTTCCTATGATTGCAATTGATATGTTCTATGTTTTACTCATGATGTTTAATCAAGTATGTGTTATAAGTCATTTATGGACATGAGATTTATGATTTTGTTAATCACTAAAGTGGTCAAAATCAGAATAATCATTTAGTGCATAAGTGACATAATGATTATTGATAGAAATTGCCAGTTATAATAATACCAATTAAAAACTGGCGTCACTAATGATAAAACCTGAGAACTTACCCAAAGGAAAGTCTTGTTTTATAATTAGTTGACATGATGAGGTTTAATAGATATCTTGATTAAATAAATATTGATCATCCAAAGATGTCAGTTCTATTTAATTGAATATATTTATTACTTACTTATGTTTTGGTATTTAATTATGTTAAGTATAAGATAGTATCTACCCAAAGGAGTGCTATATTATACTATTATGTACATATCTGAATCGCGTTAGCTATGAGCTTATAGTTATTTCAATTTTTTTTATTTAATTTGCAGTAGTTCCCATGAATACACATGCTTCATCTGTTACATTGTTCACTGGTGTTAATTTTTCTGAATGGAGAGAATAAGTCAATATCCATTTAGGTGTTCAGGATCTTGACTTGGCACTCCTTGAGGATAAACTTGTTGCTCTTACAACAACTAGTACTGAGACAGAAAAATCACACCATAAAGCATGGGAACGCAGTAACAGATTGAGCCTTATGTTTATTAAGATGACTGTTGCTAACAACATCAAGTCAACAATTCCGCAAACAGAAAGTGCTAAGGAATATATGTAGTTTGAGGAAGAGCGTTTTTGTTCAGTTGATAAGTCACTCGCTGGTACTCTTATGGCAGAACTTACGACCATGAAGTTTGATGGGTTGCGAACTATGCAAGAGCACATTATAGAGATGACTAATCTTGCAGCAAGGTTAAACTCCCTTGGACTTACAGTAGAGGATTCTTTTCTTGTCCAGTTTATCCTGAACTTGCTACCTTTTGAATATGGACCTTTTCAAATTAACTATAACACTATAAAGGATAAGTGTAATGTTAATGAATTGGCCAGTAGGCTTGTTCAGGAAGAAGGACGTTTGAAAAATCAAGTGAATCACTCAGTAAGTTTTGTGAGTAATAAAGCTGGTAAAGAAAAGAATGGAAAATCAAGTCATTTCAAGAAGAAAAAGGCACCTGCTAAGAATGGGCAGGATAAGGAAAAGAAGGAACTAAAGGATGTTCGATGTCATTTCTGTAAAAGGAAAGGACATTATCAAAATGACTGTCTGAAAAGGATAGCTTGGTTCGAAAAGAAAGGTAATCATCTACCTTTCGTATGTTTTGAATCAAATTTAGTTGAAGTTCCTATTAATACATGGTGGCTTGATACTGGTGCTACAACTCATGTCTCCAATAATATGCAGGGTTTTCTTATGATCCGAACCATAAATCCAAATGAAGATCGTTTTCTCTTTATGGAAAACGGAATGAAATCCACAATAGAAGGCATTGGGACTTATCGTCTAATTCTAGAAAGTGGATATGTATTAGATTTATATAGTACCCTTTATGTACCTTCATTATCTAGAAACCTTATTTCCGTAAGTAAGTTGGATATTTTTGGTTTTTGATGTACGTTTGGATCTGGTTGTTTTGATTTATATAAGAATACTGATAATGTTGGTTTTGGTATTCTAATTGATGGTTTATATAAATTGAAACTGAATGACACCTATGCAAATTCCTTACTGAATGTAATAAATAATGTTGGATGCAAACGTAGCATGTTGAATGAAAATTATGCTTTCTTATGGCATAAAAGACTAGGTCACATATCCAAAGAAAGAATGATGAGATTAGTAAGTAATGAAATTTTGTCAAATTTGAACTTTAGTGATATAGAATTATGTGTGGATTGTATTAAAGGTAAACAAACCAAACATAATAAGAAAGGAGCCACTAGAAGCAGCCAGCTTCTTGAAATAATACACACTGATATATGTGGACCTATGGACACTCCAGCCTTTAATGGAGAAAAGTATTTCATCACTTTTATTGATGATTTTTCCTGCTATGGTTATGTCTATTTGCTTCATGAAAAATCTCAATCTGTGAATGTCCTTGAGACGTTTGTAAAGGAAGTTGAGAGGCAATTAGATAAAAAGGTGAAAATCATAAGGTCTGATAGAGGTGGTGAATATTATGGCAAATATAATGAGTCAGGCCAGTGTCCAGGTCCATTTGCAAAATTCCTCGAAAGTCATGGCATATGTGCGCAATACACAATGCCAGGTACACCACAGCAAAATGGTGTAGTAGAAAGGCGCAATAGAATGTTAATAGATATGATTAGGAGTATGATGTCAGATTCTACACTACCTAAGAATTTGTAGTCGTATGCTCTCAAAACCGCTAATTATTTGTTGAATAGGGTTCCTAGTAAAGCTGTTCAAAAGACTCCTTTTGAATTATGGACTAACAGGAAACCTAGCTTAAGACACCTGCATGTTTGGGGTTGTCCAGCGGAAGCGAGAATTTATAATCCACATGAAAAGAAATTAGATTCTCGAACGATTGGTGGGTATTTTTTAGGTTACCCTGAAAAATCTAAAGGATATGTGTTTTACTGTCCTAATCATAGTCCAAGAATTGTAGAAACTGGTAATGCAAGATTCATTGAGATTGGTGAAGTCAGTGGGAGTACTAGAAGAGAAATAGTGGAAATAAAGGAAACAAGGGTAAATGTTACATTGCCTAGAATAGTTCCTCCATCTACTATTACTCCAAATGTTGTTCCAGCTGTTGGAGAACAGCATGATGATGAACAACATATAAATGAAGAAGTACTTCCTGAAGGAAATGACTTACATAATGCTGATATGCATGAACCACAACAAGTAGCATTAAGAAGATCTCAAAGAGATCGTATGTCAACTATTTCTAATGATTATATGGTTTATATGCAAGAATCAGATTATGATATAGGAATCAATAAGGACCCAGTTTCATTTTCACATGCTGTAGAAAGTAAAGAGTCAGAGGAATGGATTAATGCCATGAAAGAAGAACTAAAATCCATGCAACAGAATGAAGTTTGGGATCTCGTTGAGTTACCACTTGGCTGTAAAAGAGTCGTATGCAAATGGGTTTTTAAAACCAAATAGGACTCTAGTGGTAATATCGAACGGTATAAAGCTAGACTTGTTGCTAAGGGTTACACTCAAAAAGGTGGTGTTGATTACAAGGAGACATTTTCTCCTGTTTCGAAAAAGGACTCACTAAGAATAATAATGGCATTAGTAGCACATTATGATTTGGAATTGCATCAAATGGATGTGAAAACAGCCTTTCTGAATGGAGATCTTGATGAGGATATTTATATGGATCAACCTGAGGGTTTTTCTGTAAAAGGTAAAGAATAATTAGTGTGTAAACTTAAGAAGTCAATTTATGGGCTTAAACAAGCATCCCGACAATGGTATATTAAGTTCAATACCATTATTACATCTTTTGGTTTTAAGGAAAATACGGTTGATCACTGTTTATACCAAAAGATCAGTGGGAGCAAGTTTATTTATCTAGTCCTTTATGTTGATGACATCTTGCTAGCTACAAATAATTTAAGCATATTGCATGAGACTAAGGAATTTCTCTCAACGAACTTTGAAATGAAAGATATGGGAGAGGCATCCTATGTGATTGGAATAGAAATATTTCGTGATCGATCACAAGGAATATTGGGATTGTCTCAGAAAGGATATATCGAAAGGATTCTAGAGAGATTTGGAATGAATAAGTGTTCACTTGGGAAAGTTCCTGTACAGAAAGGTGATAAATTCAATCTCATGCAATGTCCTAAGAATGATGTTGAACGAAAGTAAATGGAATCAATTCCATATGCATCTGTAGTTGTTAGCCTAATGTATGCTCAAACCTGTACTAGACCGGATATCAGTTTTGCAGTCGGTATGTTAGGGAGGTATCAAAGTAATCCAGGAAGGGAACATTGGCAAGTTGCAAAGAAAGTGTTGAGGTACTTACAAGGCACGAAAGATTACATGCTCATGTATAGTAGATCCAATGAATTGGAGGTGATTGGATATAGCGATTCAGATTTTGCTGGATGCATCGATGCTAGAAAATCGACTTTTGGTTACCTGTTTATGTTTGCTCAAGGAGCCATATCATGGAAAAGTGCGAAACAAACTATCGTTGCTTCATCTACTATGGAGGCAGAATTTGTGGTATGTTATGAAGCCACAATTCATGCATTATGGTTGCGGAACTTTATTTCAGGACCTACGGTTGTCGACACCATTAGCAAGCCGCCGAAAATTTATTGTGATAACTCTGCAACAGTGTTTTTCTCAAAAAACGACTAGTACTCTAAAGGTGCCAAACATATGAAGCTGAAGTATCTTGTTGTGAAAGATGAGGTTCAGAAACAAAGAGTGTCAATCATGCACATCAGGACAGAACTTATGATTGCAGACCCTTTGACGAAAGGGTTACATCCAAGACAATTTAAGGAACATGTTCAAAGAATGGGTCTTGGTTGTATTAATAATAATTGATGTGTGACATTCTGAGCTCCTTTGTGTGTTTCTGATATACAATTATGTGTCTCTTGTTTTAATGTGGTAGTACGTACTTTATGTAATTTTAAACAAGAAAGAGTCTTATAAAGATATTATGTTTAATCATTATGATATAAGACATTATGTGGACCATTATGCTGTTTTATATAAATTATGAGTATAAAATGATGGATTGCTGGTATTGCAGTATATGGAAGGGAATGCATTGAATTAATAATGCACAACCGCCATAACTCTCAGCAATTTATCGTAGTATGATGTTCAACACTTGATATTATGAATAATCGGGTCAAGTGGGAGAATGTTAGAAATCTGCTATTAGAAACTGCAATCATTTCATTTACTTTTAAGGTTATGCAGTTTCTAATCTTAATGTGACCCTATTAATTAGGTCATAAATAGAACGTTTCATTTACCTTTAACGTTATGCAGTTTCTAATCTTAATGTGACCTGATTAATTAATTCATAAATAGACCGTTCTATAATTAGAACATTGGGTCTGTGATTAATCTTAAGCGTTGAATTGGTATATGATGGACGTACCAAATTTAGAGTTAAATGTTATATAAAGGATTGGGTCCTCTCTCTCCCAGCCAACAGATGTATTCTTCTCCATCAAGAAACACATAAATAAATAGGGTTAGAGAGAGAAACCGAATTCAGAGAATAAGAGTAATTATTAGAAGTCAGAAGAAGAAGATGACAGCCATTACATCTTTCGCTGTTAATCAAGGTACATCATCTTAAACAATAAATCATATTAAGTTCTGTTTATGAAATATTCGGTATTGGTGATCCTTGGGCTATTACTTGAATTGTTCATCATTAATTATGAAAGATCGAACAATAAAGAATTTCTGACACGTAACATTTGGTGTAGGATTGATTACTGCATCTGTGTCGTTCCTCTCACCATGAAAAAACCACTCATCATATGTTGGATCCATACCGTAAATGATTAAGTGTTTCTCGACTGTTTTGAAGGATACTTTTTTTTGAATTTCTACACTTTTTTCAAGGACAACTGCACATTTCAAAGTCAGGCGGTGTGTGATGCTTTGCGAAGTTTATAAAATGTCGAACCCCCTGTATGTACTCATCGGTGTTCCTACGTCGACATCTAATCCACTCTCTCGAAGTAGATAACGACATTAGCAAGAACTTTTATCTCTTCCTATCATTTTATATAAACACAAAAAATGAACATTGAATGCATATGGTAAGGTCCATATATTTGAGTATAACAAATAGATAACAATATGAGCAAGCCAAAATGTAAAACAAGCTGGGAAGATATTATACTACAAAAAGGCAGCCAAAAAGAAAAATACAAACAATTACTAACAGCCCAAAGTCCGAAGGTTTTAAAGGAAAAAAAATATTATGTATAAATATTAATATTCACAATGATGTTTTGTTGAACAATAATAAGGACTGGCAATTTTGGAAGAGTGATCCAGGATAGAAGATTGAAGTAGCTAAGTGCACTAAATTAATTTGTAAGTTAGTTTGATTTTTTTTGTTCTTTTCCAGAAGATGTGAACTACAGGCCTTACTGCGAGATGCTGGGTCAAAGTCATTACAAACTATAAGTTATATTAGTATTTATTTTGCCTGTTACAACGTCTTTACATATGAGTTCATAGTTATGTATAATTATATTTGTACTGCATTCAATATATGTTGAAACCCGACATCGGTAGCATAAATAAAGTTTCAAGTTATGTAGCATGTGTATATTACAGAGTAAGGCTTTGATATGATACATGATATAGGTGTCTTTGTTTTTGAAGCTATGCAATTTAGATGCAATATAGATGCAACAAGGGATAAGAAGTATCCATGCTGACAAGAAGCAGGAAATCTTCATGTTTGTGTTAACCACGACAAGTCCTTTTGTTGTTGTTATGTTGTTTATTTGAGTATACGAAGGCACCGTTTCCTTACAGTTATTTGTGTCCCTAGGTACACCAAAATCACGACACTTCAATTATTTCATTTGCAACAATGAAATATACAATCCCCAATTGTGTCATAAAACGGTAGTAAGATTATTCCTTTTTATCATGCAAAGTGCACTGTGTCATGCTACTCATAATAGAACATCACCCTTGAACTATCAACCATACCATAATTGAAAATGAAATAGCAACAAATGTGAATAAAAAATTTCTTATGACAATAAATGACAAAAGAAAATCAGTTATCAATTGGATGGTTGTTGGTGCATGTAACATTGTCACGATATGAAACTACATGTATGTATATCTCAGCAACCAAAATGTTCCTCAACTATTTTGTCCAGGCAATTCATGATGGTTACAAAAAAATTGCTGACACTGTTTCTTTATGCAATTTGACACCTAACTTTATAATTAACCACTAACCAGAAAACCATTTTCAAGACATTATAATTCACCAATTCATACTTGTACAAGTTTGCTCGCCCTTATTTCAATAATAGATGTATAAAGAAATCGATAAACAGGACATGATTCATGAGTTTAGTGCAGCAATAGTTGTTAAAAAGCAGAAATAATCACCTAAACAACCAGCAAGACCGGCAGTGTCCTTGATCTTTCACTGGGCTCACCATGCCATCCTCTCTCCAATCTTTCTGCAAGGTCAAATTCATCAAACATTAAAAGAGAGTAGAATAACAACTTAATCCTTTAACAAATTAACCACTAATTAGTCTCTTGTGAGGGTGTGAGTTTAACACTTCCATTCTGCAGAAAGCTGCACTAACTTTAAACATAAGTCATAAAGAAAGTAAGATTTTTAATTAAATTCACATATATGCATATGTCTACACACTCTATTTTTTACATTCAAAAGCCATTTGTATGTATACACACATGGTAGGAATACGAGATCAAATCCTTTGTCCACATGTTCCCTGCCTCCATGTGCCATAATGAAACCAACGATCATACTCTTTTCTGTTTTCTAAATTGCTACACTATCCCCAACTGTAAGCGATCTATTTAATATTTTTGATTAGTGCCAATGAAGTATGTCATTGTTGTTTACTAAGACCTCTTGTGCTGATGTAACAATTATGAGGTTTGAATCGAAGCTACAATCTAGTACTCAAAAGGGAAGAAAACGTAATGGTATACATGAACCTTTACTTATTAAGTTTGAGTTTATTTCCGTTTATTCATTGATATCTATAAATGCTCTTTTCGACTTTTTTACAATTAACTTAAACCAGGGCTAAGCTATATATCAACTGATCAATCATACAATACTCGTGACATAAACTAGTGTATTAAAGAAATTACCTATACATAGCTGTCTTAACACAGTAGGATGCATTATTCATATGCAACTAAAAAGATCAACATCAATAAAGATGCTATTTTTTCTTATTAGGACCAAGTTTCGTTTAAAAAAAACAAAAACTTAATACTGCATTACAGTTTATTCAAATTTATTTACAGGAAATTTTTCTCAAGGACAATTTTTAGGGCTTTTTTTACCGTAAGGACAGCCCGCTAATTATTTTCTCAAAAGGACAAATTACCGTATTTCCTTCCAGCCCACTTTCGCGCGCTTCTTCTTCTTCCTTTCGATCAAATTTTTTCAGTCGCGATCAAATCTCTTTCTCCCAATTATAATATCGATCAACTTCGTTCGTTTAATTCAAATTCGTCCTTCTGAAAATAAAATCGATCACCTTCGTTCGTTTATTTCAATTCCGTCCTTCTGAAAATAATATCGATCAACTTCGTTCGTTTTTTCAATTCCGTCCTTCTGAAAATTGTACTTCATCGATCGTTTTTTTTTCTTACGTGCGTTTGTTGATCTCGTTCTTTTCATATTTGTACCGTGATCTCGTTCTTTTTAGGTATGCTTATATTATTCTGTTTTTTGTTGTTTTTCTATTCGATTTAAAAAAATTTGTCTATGCGTTCTATTTGTTTTCATTTTTTTGGATGATATGCAGTGTTGTTCTTCTCATTGTTTGTTCGTTCGTCGATGGAAAATTGTGGAAGTAGCAGCAGGTTTTTTATTATTATACTCGTTTCTTTATGCAGTGTTGTATTCTAGTTAGCTTTTCATTTAATTTATCTTGCATTTTCTTGCATTAATGTTGGGATGATTGGAAAAGTATCGTTGCTTGAGTTGTATATAAAGTTGTGATATAGTGGAAAACTATTGTACTTTAGGTTCAGTTTCTGGGTATCATTTTTATTCTTTCTTAGTATCATTTTTTTTATTATCAGTAACTAGGTATCAGTTGTGTATACTGTAGGTATCAGTTTTTGTGAAATTGAATGAATAATGTTCTAAATTGAATGTATTTTTACTAACGTTTATTTTTTATTTTTTTTTGACAGTGGGGATAACAGTCTTCTTTGTCTGTTTGTGTTGAATAATAACACTTTTAGCACTCGATTGTCTATTGATTGCTCTTTGTATGATTTGAAGAATGAGATATGTCGATGTTGGTCTCAATTAACTCCTCTTTCTATTCAGATTTCTTATGTACTTGAGGACAAAGTTATTATGGTTGACACTGATTCTGATATTCAGAGTATAATTTGTTTTCAGTTATACAAGAAAAGTTCTTTCTTTGGTTTTACTGTTAAGGTTAAGGGTTCTGAATTGGAATATGTTGATGGTGCTTCTATTTCAAGTTCATCCGTTGTTCGTGCTTCTTCATCTTCTACTGTATCTGTCTGTTCAAATGTTGTTGTTAATGGTAAAAGTTATTTAAAAGATATGTTGAGGAGAGGGTCGACATTAAGCATTTCCAATTTTGTTGGTTTTTGTTTTGGAGGAGCTGAACAATTTAGAGAGTTTTTGATGGCATATCAAATTCAAAAGGGGTATGAATTAGTATTTTTAAAGAATTGTGCAACAAGAGTTACTGTGATTTGCTCATCATATAAGGATGGTTGTCTTTTCAAAGTCCATGGTTCCTGTGATTCTGGAGAATTGAAAAGGTTCTTTATGAGAAATTTGGTTTTTGATCATTCTTGTGGGGCTGGTCTTAGACATGTGAATAATCCACATATATCTAGTTCATTTGTTAAATCGATGATTATTGATGAGATCCGCGATTGTCCAAGTAAAAAGCCTAAGGATATTATAGTTGATTTTAAAAGAGAATACAATTTTCAGTTGTCTTATGGTTATGCTTATCATGGAAAACAACTTGCATTGATGGAGTTGCACGGTAATGATGCTTTGTCTTATAACGATTTGAGTTGGTATTTGGAAGCAGTGAAAAAATCTAATCCAGATAGTTATGTTGATATGGATGTTGATCCTTGTAGTAATGAATTTGAAAGGGTGGTTATTGGTTTTGGCGCTTGTTTACTTGGTTTCAAGTCTTGTCGTCCTATGATATTCTTAGATGCTACTCACTTGAAGGGACGTCCTGGTGTGTTGATGGGTGCTACTGCAAAAAATGGTGATCAAGGTATGTCTTTGTTTTCAGATTTGAGTTATTTGTATTGAGATCATAATACTTGGCATAATCATTAATATACATTTTTTTACCATAATTTGTATTCTGTTGGTATCAGTTTTAAGAAATGTAGTTTATAAGTAGCAAGTTTCTAGTATCAGAATTTTCATTGTATTGAATTGTAAGTTTGTATTTGGTATAATAATTTCATACTGCTAAACAGGAGATTAGTATCAGTTTTGGTATAATCTTAGTATCAGTTTCAAGTATGTTCATATATGGTATCATTTATAGTTATGTAGTATCGAAATTTCCTTTGTATCATAATATATGTCAATTTTTGTTTCTTTGTTGTTTTAGAATGAAGATTACTGTGCATAATGTTGTGGTTATTAATATTTTTTATAATGGTCATATCAGGTTTTAGGTATCAGTTTTGTTACTGTCAGTATCAGTTTTATGAATTGTTTTATATTTATGGTCGTAATTACTTTTAGTTTTTTTTTACTAATTATTTTTGCATTTGCAGGTTTCTTCCCTTTAGCTATGAGTGTAGTTTCTGTAGAAAATGTGGATAACTGGACATGGTTTTTGAACCATTTAAAACAAATGCTTCAAGAAGAGCGTACTTTAGTTTTTATGTCAGATCGCCACCAAGGTTTGCTTTCAGGTGTTCGTGATGTTTTTCCTTCAGATTATCACAGTTATTGCTATTTGCATATGGAACAAAATCTTCTTTCAGCAGTGAAAGCCAAAAATGCAAATGTTTCTATTGTTGATCTATTCAAAATGTGTTCTAGAGCTTCAAATCTATATGAATTTGAAGGAGCATATTCTAAGTTTTGTCAAATTGGTGGTGTTGCTGGTGTTAATTTTTTAAAGGATAAGCCATTTGATAAGTGGGTGGATTTATTTTTTCCAGGGAAACGTTATGGCGAATATAGTTCCAATGTTGCAGAAAGTTTTAACAGTTGGATTTTAAATGAACGAACATTGCCTATTACTTTGTGTTTAGATGGTATTCGTGTTAAGATTATGGAACAAATGGCTAGAAGAAGAGAAGAATGTCGTTTGTGGAGAACAAGTCTATGTCCTTCTATGGAGTTACGCTTAGATAAGTTGATTGAAGAAGGATTTGGATGGGATGTATATAAATCTTCTGATTTTGCTTATGAAGTGAAATCTCCAAACTCTCATTGTGTTGATTTGAAGGAGCGGGTTTGTAGTTGCAACCAATGGAAAATTACGGGATTCCCTTGTGCTCATGCTATAAAGTGTATGAACAAGTCTAAGTTGTCTGTATATGATTTTGTTGAGAAGTATTTCACTGTTGATGCTTATCGATGTTCTTATGCCAATGCTATAAATCCTATTCCAAATTATGATAGGCCTATTGTTGATGGTAGCATTCAAGATGTTATCAAGCCACCAAAGGAGAAACGTGGTGCTGGTAGACCATCAATCAAGCGCAAAGGAGGATTTTCATATTTTCAGAACAAGCAAAATAGATGTGGAGAGTGCAAGCAGTTTGGTCATAATAAACGGAATTGTCAAGCTTCAAAGAGGATTTGATTTTACATTTTGAATTTGTTTAGATTAATAAGTGGTTGTGTGACTTGTTTTGATTGTTTACTGTAATTGAACCTTGGTCAGTATAGCATATTATCAACTTGATTTTAATTTCAGCTATGTAGTATAAATGATAGTATCAGTTTTAGTATTAGTTATATATTTTTACAGTATCAGTTTTGGTGTTTATTTATTTATTTATTTCAAACATTTGTTTTGATATTTGTTGCATACTGTTAATTTCAGTTGTTTAGTATCATGTTACGCATTCTGTTGGTATAAATTATGGTATCATTTTTTCTTTGTGTGATATCAGTTTTGTTTAATTATGTATATTTTAGTTATTTATAATAAAGTAGATATTATAGTATATGGGATATGATAATCATTGTGTAATTGATTGAAGAAGATGATTGAATTGATATATGCTTTCTTTTGGGCGGAGATAATTTTTGTTTGATTGGATATAAGGACTTTAGTATCAGTTTTGGTTAGTTTTTAGTATCAGTTTCGTGTATTATAATACATTCTATAACAGACATTAGTACTAATTAATAATTATAATGATATCTTGTGTTAGCAAAAACTGACACTGGTGTTAATTGTTGTTTCATAAAGTATGTTGAGTGTCAGTTTGAGCAAAACTGATACTAGTAGTTATTAAAACCGATACCCAATTACTGTTTGCTATTGATATATGATATGAAATCTTATAATATTATTATACAACTGGTAGTTGAATCATAAAACTGATAATATTATGTAGGATCAATAGTTGCATGATAGAACATTCACTGTATAATCTTATTATAATCCAAACTTCAGGTTAAGAAATGAAAATCAATTACAGCAAATCATTCCACCAGATCATCATTGTTTTTACAAGTAAGATCAACATTGTTTTAAGAACAGAACATCATCAGAAATATGTTCATAGTTTGTACAACAAATTGTACTAATATAAAGCATTGATTGTACCAACATTAAAACAGAAATTAAATTCAACTACATATAACAAAATATCTAAAATGTACATCAGTTCATGTTAAAATATTAGCACTTTTTGCAAGTTGTTTGATTTGTTCATTTATCTTTCTTCTTCCAAACTTGACATGAATTTGGCTAAGCTCCAGCAGTGCTCTTTGTCAGTTAATATCTGATGTGCAATTCTTGCTCTTGATTTCAGCATTTGTTCAGGGGCTATTTTGAGTGGTATTTGACTTATGTTCATTGATATGATGAATATCATCACGTATATACCACAGTCAAGTCTGTTTAAAAGAATATTAGCAATATCAGTTTTGTCAGTTTAAGTGTCAGTAGGTATCATTTTGAACAACATAAACAACTTACGTGTCTGATCCTTGTTGTGCACATGGTATCTGATGCATTTCATTTGCCTTCACCTGCTTATCTTGTATGTTTTTCTTTTTCCAAAGTTCTTTCAGCATTTCTTCAATTTTATTTCTCTATTGAAGACAAAACAATACAAAGTTAGTTAATGTTCAATTTGTTTAATTAAATTATTTTGTTTCCTAACAAAAATATATCATACCAATATCATTGCCTGCTTTAGACTGGGGTTGTTTCTTTCATTAGAATTCCTTCTTGGACGTCTAGAATCTAGATGACTCCATTCCATTGTTGGGTATGTCAAAGTTACTACTGTCCAATGGAATTCACAATGCAATGGAAAATATATAGCATCTGTGTATTCATCATCCACAATTTGTTCAAGGAAAGGCAGCACTAAAGATTTTATAATTCCATGTATATTGAAAACTATAGCTTGCTGTTAAATAAAAAAAATAAGTTAGAATTCAATATATATTTAGCATTTATCATATTACTGTATATTACAGTTTTATTTACCGTCATTATTGTTGTGAATGCATAGTTGTGCTCTTTCAGCCCACATTTAGATAAATACCAGTCAATTATCTACATTAACAACAAGAAAATGTAATTTTTTGTTACTGGTGAAGCAATATTCAATGATAATTAGTATCTTTTGTTTACATAGTGGTAAAATATATTACAAATTACAAGAATAATTAAGCATGAAATATGATGAAACAACTTCTGGGTATCATTTTTGCCCTGACTTAGTATCATTTTTGTACATGCTGTTAAATCAATTGCTACTAGAAAACAAAAGTATGAATTTATATCAACTGCCACTAGGAATTAGTTTTGCACTATTTTGGTATTTATTTTGTCATACATGATAGTTAATACATAATTCAACTAATATACCACCACTTTGTAATAAATAGTAATTAGGTATCATTTTTGGCTATAAATAGGTATCAGTTTTGGTACAAATAGCAGTGGACATAGCTATTACACATTATTTTTTGTAATTATTTTTATTGGTAGCAGTATTATTAAACAAAAAAAAAGTGTGTACCGATCCATGTGTGGCATTTTCTTCAAGAAGTTCTTGTAGTACTTTTTTTGTTATTGTACATCCTCCTCTAATTGTGTCATTATCTGTCCATGCTATATCTCTGTTTTAAGAAAATAAGTTACATATCAATTATACAATGTTATTTTAACCAGCAAAATTAGTATATATGTTTGTATACTTACTCTTTTGATGATGTCATAGCAAAGAAAGTTTTGATTGTATTTTGTTGTTCTATATTCAAGTATGCCAAAGTTTTGCTGCAGTGTCCTAGTCCTACATTTGAAAGTGTTGGCTCTATTACTTGAATTGGCATTGGGATTGACTCTTCTGCACTTTCTTTTTCATCATTTTCTTCCAGTTTTTCATCATTTTCATTTGCTTCAGGTTTTTGTTTTTTTGCTGTTTTTTTCCTTCTCTGACCATATTCAAAGCTGAGGCTTTCTCTTTTTTTCCTTGCTCTTTCTTTTATTCTTTTCACATAAGAAGATGGCTTATGAACTATTTGTTTCCTTTTCCGACCAGAAGGTTTTGCTGGTTTGTTTTCTTTGTCCTTTTCTGTTATTCCCTCTTGCAACTGTTGTGTGATATTGAGATTGAAAGATGGAGGTGTTAGGTCTTGTACTACATCACTGTATTGTGCAACTTTGCTCTCTTTATTGGTATCTTCTTCCAATTTTTGAGCCTCTTTTATATCTTTTTTCATTGTTTTATCTTCATTTGTTTCCAACACTGTTTCATTTGTTTTGTTCAACACTGTTTCAGTTGTTTGATGAACTTGTTCTGTATTAGTGTCGGTAGTTGTGTCTTCAACTTCTTCTACATTTTTTCCAGTTGAGAATCTGTATTAACAATAAGAAGCTGTCAGTTTTTGTTATTGGTGAATGAATATAATATTATTAGTATCAATAATGTTAATAGTGGCGGTTTATGGGTATCATTTTTGCATAGATATCAGTTTTTCAAACACAAAGTAAGTATCAGTTTTTCATACATATAGGTATCAGTTTTGATTTATTTCATAGTGAAAATTGTTTGTAAATTAACCAACCATCAGTTATAATCAAACAACTGATGCATATAAATTGTGCATTATTTTGGTATTAGTTCTCTACTAAATGATGATGAACATAAATAGTTCAATTTACAATATTTATATACATAGGTATCAGTTTTTAATACATTTAGGTATCAGTTTACTTTAACTTATACTCATAATTATTTATAATATTTATAATATAAGCAAGCATTAATTTGAATCAAACAGTGTTATTTTCAATAGTAAAAAATCATGTACCTGTCCATTTGTGTTATTTTTGCTTGACACTCTGGATTTTCTTCTTCAATATTTTCCGCTGTGAATGTTTTTTCTTCATTTTGGGCTTCTATATTTAAACATTCATCTTCATTTATTTTATTTGCTGTATTAACTTTTTCCACATGAGGCTCAACATTTTTGTCTTCCTTCTCTTCTTCATTGCTTTCAGTTGTGGATTTCTTTTCTCTGTTTTCCATTTGTGTTTCTACATGTGCATGTTCCTTTAGAATGTTGTCAGGTTCATCTTCCATATGCTTACTCTCTAGTTCAACTGCTGAATTTTTCTTTTCACTTTCTTCTATTCTTGATTTGAGTTCTTTCAATTGTTCTTTCAATTTCAAATTTTCTTTTTCAACCTTTATCCTCAACTTCTTTTCTTTTTCTAATTGCTTCTTTGTCTTCTTACCTTCTTCTTCCAAATCTTTAATGTGCGTTTGCAAAACATTAAGGCTTACAAAATCTTCAAAAGATCGAGCACTTTGTTCTGCTTCTTCAATTTTTCTTTTTTTCCTTTGGTTTTCTTTTCTTTTTTCACTTGATTCTTCTATTATCGATCCTGTTTGGAGTAGCTTCTGTTCATGTGGAAGAATATTGCTTATTTCTTTCACCTGTGTAATTGAAATAGTAATTTATTTTAAAATTTAAAGCTACAAAATGAAACTGATACTAATCAGAAGTTAAAGTGATACTACAAAGAGACATATGTGATACTATGTAGAGACAAATAATTATTCTAAGTGTTGAAACTGATACTACAGAAAGAGAACATAAAATGTACACTGATAAATACTACTGTAAGTAAGAATTAACTTTAACTTACATTGCCAACTTTTATATCCTTCAACAATTGTTTCACAACAATGTCTTTAAGTTTTCTTACATCCCATCGTGCAAATCTGGGTAAATCTTCAGCAAGTTGCTTTCTTGGTTGAATAAGGTTCATTTTCTCACAGATGCAGTACTATAAAAATTTAAAGATATAATTAGATAAGAATGTTGAATATAACAATTTTTTTAAATTAATAATATTTTGCATAACACATCTTACCAATGGAAGCATTGAACATCCAGACATGTTTCTTGGCTTAGAGATAAACTTCTTGACAAATTTACTAAAATTTTTCTCTATTGTTTGTGGCCATGAGACACTTTGCATTGTTTCACTGTCAACCAAATAGGGTAGAATTCCCCATCTCAGCTTTTGTTGGTTGTTGGGAAAGAAAAATGTCAATAGTATTTGCATTACTATCAACAAAGGGAGATCTTCTTCATTTTCTTTTTTCCTTTTTGATATTTCTTGTTTTATTCTTCTTTCCACAACATTTCTTGTTATGTAAGTATTTGTGCCAAAGTTTCTAGTTGCAAAGTCTTTGCAGTCTGGTGGAATGGTTCTGCTCGTCAATTTTTTTGTCGGTTCTATGTTTATTCCTTTTAATGGCAGACCGAACAATAAGCTTATATCTTTGGCAGTTACCTTCATTTTGTCTTCTCCTAAGATGAAGGTATCAGTTTCCATACAGTAGCAGTTGTATAAAGCATCCAAGTTTTGTTGATGCTTTTTGCACTCTTTCATTGTTATTTTTTCTTCATAGATTACTTTGAAGAAGTTGTAAAATGGTGTCTTCTTTAAGATGTCAACTTGCTTTTTGGTCAATCCATTTTTTTCTTTGACCAGTTTTAATATCTTGAAGATAGCTTGTAAGCCACATCTATAAGCAGTTTCTGGCTTAACATGTTCCGATTTTGCTATCTGTTTTGTTGTTTGTTCTGATGTTGCATGCATGCTTTTATGACATGGATTGACAAAATCATCATCATCCTATTTCATGAAAATGTGTCATTAAGTTGTTAGTGAAACAAACAGCATTGAAACAAAACAATATATAACATGATATACCAGTTTCAGTTTCTTCAAACATGAGATAAAACATGGTATTTTTATTTAACTAAAATTTGCTATCATTTTTGCTAAATGTAGGTATCAATTTTTTAATAATTCTGGTTGAAATACTTCTAAAATTGGTACATAATAACTTCAAAAGAAACATACTGCATGTATAATTTTTAGCTTATATTTGTGTTATTTTTGTTCCAAATTACAATGACAGTAATTTGTATAATTAAAAGTACAAAGTTTACAACAGATAAAGTGAGTATCATATTTATAAGGTGTATGCATCAGTTTGGTTCTAACAAACAGTATACCAATTTTAAGATATGATGTCCATAAAAACAGACAGTAGGTATCAGTTTTTCATTCCATTGGTATCAATTTTATATTTGTGATAGTGGGTATTGTTTTATGTATATACCTATATCAGTTTTGTTATAAAGTATATAATATTTTCTAAAAAAATTATGAAGTTTTGTCTTCAGTTAAACAAACAATAGGTTCATTTTTTGAAATATAGGTATCAGTTTGTTATACAGTGGGTATCATTTTTTGAATTATAGGTATCACTTTATTGAAAAATTACAACATTGTCAAATGAACTAAAACATTTTATACAGTGGGTTCCATTTTGTAAGAATTTAGTTTCAGTTGTACTAGAAAAAAGATGGTTAAATAATTTGTAAACTAAAATGAGACAGCTACACACAATTAGACTATAGGTATCACTATTGCAGTATGTTGGTATCAGTTTTTATTTGTGTGCTTACTTTAATTTTCCTAAACACAAAGTATCACATTAATTCTAACAGATGTTTGGTATCATATTTTCAATATATTAGTATCACTTTTGTAACAAATAGCAACGAAATCTATTTTTAAACCAACTAATCTTTGATTTCTACCAAACAAACTATAACTATCACTTTTTGAACATGAAAATCTTTATTAGTAATATGGCTTGTACATTTACCGTGTTTGCTTGTTCGTCTTCAGATTCCTCAACAGCTATTTGCTTTGCCTTATTTGTTTCTACCTTTTCCTGTTATACATATTAACAATATTAAAATACATCTAAAGATTAAATAGTATCAGTTTTATAACTGAATGTTATTAATTGCCTTCTGAAGTTGCTGCTGAATTATTTTCTCATTTTTTTTCTTTGATCTTAATTCTCTTTTTTGCATTTGTTGTCCAGTTAATTTGTCACCAGCTGTTTTTCCCTGTATGGTTTCTTCATTCTTCTGTAAAATAAGTTCAATAGTATCATAATCAATGTACAATGGATTTGTTATGCTACATTTAATAATATCATTTACCTTTTCTTCTGTTCTGTTTTGTTCATGTTTCCTTTTTGTTCTTCTTTCCCTTTGTTGCTGTATACCTTCTTCCATTAGGCTTTTTGATAGTTTTAATTTTGTTGATTTCTGCTGCGTCTCAACTGCTAGGTTTTCAATTTCGTCTCGATTCTTAGATTTAGTTTCTTTGTTTCCAGATTCGAGCTGATGATCAAAACGAGACGCTAGGGTATTAGGTTTTTGTCGAATATCATATTGAGGGGATAAGGTATCAGAATCGTTCTCAAACTCTGCTTGTTCTTTATTTTCTGATGAATGCGATTGAGATGGAGGTAGCGATCTTGATGTGGTTTCGTTCGCCATTTTTTCTTAATTTTAATTTTGTACCGTGAAGATGAGTGTGGATTTCAAAATTGTACTGGAAGACGAATGAACGGAATGGAAATATGTTTTGAAGCGCGAATGGGCTCTGGGCCTGTCCTTTGGAAGAAATTTTGTTGTGCCGGTCCTTATGAATAAAATTTTTAAATAATTTGTCCTTTAAAAAAAATTCCCCATTTATTTATCCTGCGAACAAAATCTTAATACTGCACAAGTCATCTTCTCTCCACTTCCATTAACTTCTAGCTAATACAACATATTTTCTTATATTTTCTATTTTCTGTTGTTCTTTATGTCCGACATGATCAAAACTTTGATAGAAAAAAAGTATGTCATACTGAATATCAATTTACTTTAAGAAGTCATAACACACATTAATTTAAACATCTCATATTATTCAAGTACAAAATAGCAAATATCTCAATGGAAAAATTAATTTTAAATTTTTTTTCACTGTAAAAATCATAAGGTTTTACACACTTTTCAACAAAGTTTATAATATACAAAAAATTAATCAAGATTTACAAATAAATATTACTAGTGATATATTAGTACATACACCAATAAATAAAGAATAAAGATTAATTTAAATATTTTCACCTGCACTGCACAAAACGAGTTAGAGTTTTAGTCAAGGACGAGTGTGCATGTGTGTCTATATATGTATATGTATATATGTATCATACAATATGGATAATTTTATCATTGCTAAATGATAATTTAGATGTCTCATGACATTTGTGAAGAAATTACCTATAACATAAATTTCACCTTGCAGGCTAATATTGAATGCATAGCAGCGACAACACCTGTGAGCAAAATGGAAAAAAGATCGTTTATACAAGCCATTCTTATATTTTGACAAAGACAGTAGTGGGTAAGTACATTTACAACTGTTGCAACTTTACTTTGGCGATACATTCAATATCACATAAAATTAACAAGAGTGGACATGCACCTATATATACCCTCTTTTGTTCTATGTGTATAATACAACATTTAATAATCATACATAAGTTAATACATATATACATACATACACATGTATTATGATGGATTATGTGAAGAAATTACCTTTAACATAAACTTCACTTGCAGGCTAATATTGAATTCTTATAGCAGCGACAACACCTGTGAGCAAAACTCTATCAATTGAAGACAAATGTATTGAAACTACCATGACTAAAAATAGTAATGAAACAGTACTATATCAAATATAACTACGGAGTATCAGTTTCGCACTTCAGGCAATTGTTAAAATATGAGTTTTAAAATACCACCTCTTTACTTGTTGTATAGAATAGATGCAAATGATAAACATAAAATATCTAGCAATTAATGTTACATGTAGTTTCATAAAGTTAAAAGGATATATTATACTTTTCAAAATTAATTTTTTTTCCTCTGTCATCCATATCAATGTTGATTCATCTATGTACAAGATCCGGGGACACACTTATGGACATTATTCATTGCTTTTATTAATTAAATAAAACAAAGGCTTGCACCACTTTGGTTCTTAATATAACATGACTAAAAATGAATATCGATTCTCTTTTGTTAGCCGACAGAATAAGTAATCAAATCAAAGATGCTTGATCAAAAGCATTAGTATACCCATTAAAACACAATATGAACAAAATTGTTAAGGGTCAGTTGATACCTAAGAAATATAGGATGACCATATGCTTAAATGTTTTGAGAATACTGGTAACAATATATTAAACAGTAATAATAAATCTACATATTGTAGCAGTAAAACAAGTGCTCGGGTCCTAATTGAAACCAATGCAAGTTGTTCTTTTCCAAATCAAGTGCCTATCATAAATGCAAATGATAACTTAATATGGAAAGAAGTTCAATATGAATAGCGGCCAAATAAATGTAATAAATGGGATTGTTTTGGCCATTGAAAAAAAAAATATTGCTCTATGTTTAAAATATGGGTGTAAAAACAAAAACATATAGAGACAAATGATAGAAACACGATGCATATTAACAACATAAATGCAGAAGTAGTGCAATAATAGAAAGCAATGTTTAAAGTTTAACTTAACAATAGAATAATAATAAGGCAATGAAAGTCCAAAATAGTTTAGTCCAATTTAATACATATGTCTGACTATCCAAATAACAAGGCCAACTCCAAAACACATCATCTGCTCAAAATATCGATTAACTCAAAGTGGAAAAAAGCCTTGCAACTGAAATCAGATGAATTACTATGTTGTCAAAAGGTATAAGTAGATTGAGCTAAAATAAAGTCAACTACTACAAAACTATTTGATTTAAGAAATAACTACCTAAGATATTGACCGAGGCAGACAGCGAAACCCAGCTATTGATTGAGGCAGAGAACGACTCCCTGATATTGATTGAGGCGAATACTAAAACCCTGATATTGATCGAGGTGGAGAACGATTGCGAGCGGCGAAACCTAAGCTCGATGGAGAAAGAAACGAGAAAAGTAAAACAAGGAATGAAAGAACCATGATAGATGTTTTAAGTGCAAAAGTACGTAAATTAAAAATTTATCCTAATCACTTTAAATTTATTACGAAATCACCAAATGTAGTCACGGTAATAACCATTAGAAATGGTTGTAACGGAAATAACCGTAATAAATTGGTAATGGGTATAACTGTTAGAAATTTAAAGCGGAAAAGTGTTACAAAATGGACTGTTTGGTGTAGTGTAAGTTTGGTTTAAGGGTTTTAAATCAATTTGAGATGAAAAGGTTTTCAAGGAAAATTTAAGGAAAGATTACCCTAAGTAAAATGACTCAGATATTAGAATACCAGACGGGACTGGTATAGGGTCGCGACCTATACGTTAGCTATTAGCTCCAGCTAATTTAGCCCAAAATTTCAATGTGTAGGGTTTTGTCACAGTTAAGACTAAAATTATGATTACACACAAAAGAGAATATATATTTCTATAAATATAGGTTATTGGTGAGCCCGTAAAACCATTAGGATCAGGTGACCCTAGGAGATGTTAAGTTAGGGACAGACCGTCCAAAAGAGGAGTATTTAACAGATAGTTAGGGACAGACCATCCAGAAGAGGAGTAATTAACAGATAGTTAAAAACAGACCATCCTGAAGAGAAGTGTCTAACAGATGTTGGATTATTTTAATATATTGTCTGGTAGGCCCGAGTCAGCCAAAGGTTAGTTGTTAGCCAAACAAAACTATAGTGTTAGGACAGATAGTTCATTTGTTCCCTGATATGTATGTTTACATAATAATGCTTTACAGTTTTAACCAGTTTCTATTGCAGGAAAAGGTATGCAAAAGATATGTTTTAAAAGGATATTAGTGAGGGGAAACCCGTTCCACTAAGCGGCGTAGTCTCCCTTAATATCAAATAACCGAGATGTATAGTATTATTCACACCAGACTTTATGTCTAACTCGAAGTTTATGTTTTTCCCATTAAACTCTCAAGTGCTCAAAATTGATTTGAGTAGGCTAAGGGTTGAGATTTTACAGGTTTTAGTAGATTGACGAATAAATCTTCCGGAGACGAGCATGTGGCTAACGAATAGCTATTTATTAGTGGTTGTTTTGTTTTGTTTTATTCCACTATGTTATATTTAAGGCGGTTATGTCTGTATAGTACTCTGGTCAACAAGGGGGCATCATAATATGTCGCTCTTGGCGTATTTATGTAATAATTATATTTTATCTGAACCTGGGAAACGATTATGGGATTACGTAATTTGAATGTGAAACATGCATTTTGAAATATAATCAGTAAAATATTATTTTTAGAAATCTATGATTTTGTTTCATATTCAAGTGCTTCTGATATTATGGATACCATTAACATAGTCGTGTTTAGCCGCTGAGTTAATACTATGGATGACTGCAGCATCTGTAGCGCTTAGATTCAGACCACTAGATAGGGGATGTTACAACTTGGTATCAGAGCATAGGTTTATGAAAAAAACTTTAACTAAAAATGGTTTTTTAAAACATAATCCTAAGGAATTAGGGTAAGATTAGGGGTATGGGATAACTTTATAGTAACGTACTTGTATTTGCTATATATAAGTATACGCTATATCTTTAGTTTCATATCTCTCTTAGGCTATTCTTCTATATCTCACGAGGCTTGAATACAGATATGGATGCTAGAAGTGGACAAGTGAATCTTGGAGGAAGCACCACCATAAATGGAAATGCCAGACCGAATACCACGAGAAACCAAGGTCTGCCATAAGCAGAGAATGTTGGTGCTGGAGTCCCACAAATGGATATGGGAGCTATATATCAGTTTTTCGTGATTTGATGCAGGCGGGTGTGGCTGCTGGAATTATTGGAGGAAATGCTGGAGTAGGAGTTCAGGAAGCTCCGGTGGTCAACCATTATGCTATCTTGAGGAGAGATTATGCTAGGCTTGGAGGGAAACCCTTTATTTGAACTGAGGATGTTATAGAAGTAGAGAACTGGTTGTTGCATTGTGAGAGGATCTTTATAGACATAGGGCTCAATGATGAGCAGAAGTGGAGGCTTGCTTCGAGACAGCTTCAAGGAGCAGCTTTATTTTGTTGGAATAGTGTGGCGGCTGGAGTAAATGAAGAGGAGATGACATGGGCTGAGTTTAGAATAAGGTTTCAGGAGAGGTTCATGTTTGTGATGACGCAGTCTGCTTTGCTCAGGAAGTTTGCTGAGTTGGAGCAGAGGGGATGTCTTTTTTGGAGTATGCTAGAAGATTTGAGGAGTTGGCTAGGTATGCATATGCTACTGTGGATACTATGTTGAAGAGGAATGAGAAGTTCATAAGGGTGTTGAAGCCTGAGTTGGCGAGGGCTACATTACCTTATATCAGAGACCCTTGTGATGTGGTTGTAGAGATGGCTTTGGGACACAAGGAGATGCTTGCTTGTCTAGAGAAGAGTAAGGCGAAAGAGGTCCAGGTTGGGCAAGGCCAGAAGAGGAAGTTATTTCATTAGAAGGGTGCTCAGAAAGTTGGAGCAGCAAAGAAGGGAAAGTCTGAGGTTGTGTGCTTCAAGTGCGACAAGAAGGGGCATTTTGCGAATGAGGTAGTACTGGAAAGAGGAAGGAAGTGATTGGGAAGAAGAACATTAGATGTTTTAACTGCGATCAGATTGGCCACTATAAGAATCAATGCAAAGAGCCCGCTAAGGATGGAAGAGGCAAGGTATTTGCATTGGAGCCCGCTACATCAGGACCAAGGGCGCAAGAGAAAGGAAAGGCAGTGTTGGGAGGTACGCTTCAGATTCATGGTATCTCTGTTAGCATTCTGTTTGATATTGGTGCATCGCATTATTTTATATGTCATTGTTTGGTAGATAAGCTTGACCTAGAACCCACATATTTAGTTACTTCCTTAAGGATTGCAAATCCGATCGAAGGGTATGCGACACTTGGGATGAAGTGTGACCACTTAGAGTTTGATTTGCTAGGTTACACCTTTGTTTGCAATTTGCATCTGTTTGACTTTGTAGGATTCAGAATCATTTTGGGTATGGATTGGTTAAGTAAGTACGATGCCAGGATATTTTTCCATGATAGGAAAATATCGCTTAGGCAACCTGACTGTAGTGATCGGATAGTTTATACCATAGAAAGCCCTAATTGTGAAGTGAATGCTTTATTGGGAGTTATGGAGTTGGAAGATGTGTTGAATCGCGTTTTCGTGATTAGAGAATTCGCAAATGTTTTTGAGCCTGTAGTAGGATTACCACCGAAACGAGCTATTGAGTTTTGGATAGATTTGGTGCCTGGAGCAGAACCGGTGAGTAGACCGCCAAGTAGGATGACACCTGCAAAGATGAGGGAGCTGAAGGTGTAGTTGGTAGATTTGGAAAGCAAGAGTTTTATCAGACCTAGTAGTTCACCTTGAGGAGCAGCCGCAGTGTTTGCTAAGAAGGAGAACGGATCGCTGAGGTTACGTGTCGAATACTGTAAGTTGAATGAGAAGGCGATAAAGAATCAATATCCATTGCCTAGAATTGACGATTTGTTCGATCAGTTGCGTGGAGCCAAGGTATTTTCACAGTTGGATTTGGCAACAGGTTTTCATCAGCTTAGAGTAGTAGAGGATAGTATTCCTTTAACGGCGTTTAGGACAAGATATGGATCGTACGAATGGTTAGTGATGTCGTTCGGACTAACTAATGCGCCGACATTCTTTATGGATTTGATGAATTGAATTTTCTGGGAGTACTTGGATAGGTTCGTGTTGGTGTTCATAGATGATATTTTGATATACTTTAAGGATGAAAGGGAGTTGAGACGCTGAGGCAGAATCAGCTGAAGGCGAAGTTTTCGAAGTATCATTTCAGGAAGAAGGAAGTGAAGTTTCTTGGTCATGTGGTTTCAGAGAAGGGGTTGTCAGTCGATCCAGATAAGATCGAAGCTGTTAATAATTGGAAGAGACCAGAGACGGTGACTGAGATTAGAAGCTTTCTTGGATTGGCTGGATATTATCGGAGGTTCATTAAGGATTTTTCGCGGATAGCAGCACCGATGACCAAGCTAACGCGAAAGGATGTGAAGTATGTGTGGACCGATAAGTGTAAGGAAGCATTCCAGAGCTTGAAACACTTATTGACCCATGCACCTGTATTAGTTTTTCCAGATGGGAATCAAGATTTGGTAATTTATACAGATGCGTGTGGAACTGGATTAGGAGTTGTGTTGATGCAGAGAGGTAAAGTGATTGCCTATGCTTCTCGGCAGCTTAGACCGCATGAAGTTAGATATCCAATGCATGATTTGGAGTTGGCTATAGTGATTTTTTCTTTGAAGGTGTGGAGACATTACCTTTTGGGAGAGAGGTTTGAGCTTTATATGGATCATAAGTCGTTGAAGTATTTGTTCTCTCGGAAGGAGCTAAATATGAGACAGCAGAGGTGGTTATAGTTTTTAGTCACTTGTGACTTTGGTATTGAGTACACAATGGGAAAGGGCAACAAGGTTGCAGATGCACTTAGTAGGAAACATCAAAATGCAGTGTTGGCAATGATAGCAGAGTGGAAAGATTTGGAAGCATTGTCGACTTGCAGAGTGCGGTGGAGATCTGAGGCCGGATCTAGTGAAGGAACTGCTGTGTTATCTTGTTTAGAAGTTCGACCAGTAATAATTGAAAGGATTGCTTCTAAACAGGAGGAGGATCCAGTGTTGGCTGAATGGATCAAGAAGTTAAAGGAAGGAACGGAGAGCGATGACTTAAAGGATTTTATTCTTGACCAGAATGGGTGGTTAAGAAGGAAAGAAAGGTTGTGTGTTCTGAATATGGGAGACATTAGGAAGGAGGCTTTGGAGTAATGCCATCATTCAAAGTTCACTATTCATCTAGGAGGAACTAAGATGTATCCGGATATGAAGAGAAGTTTCTTCTAGGAAGATATGAAGAGGGATGTTGGCTTATGGGTGAAGCGGTGTATGAACTGTCAACAGGTAAAAGCCGAACATCAGAAGCCAAGTGGGTTCCTATAGCCATTGGATATTCTGATATGGAAATGGGATTCTATTTCTATGGATTTTATAGACGGGTTGCCAAGATCTAGTAGAGGAAATGAAAGTATATGGGTCAAAGTAGATAAACTGACCAAGAGTGCTCATTTCATCCCAGTTAAGTCAACTAGGACGACACCTGTTTTAGCAAAGTTATTTATGAAGAATATAGTTAGACTTCATGGAATTCCAGTAGTATAGTAAGTGATAAAGATTTCTTGTTCACTAGCGAGTTCTGGAAGAGTCTACAAGATATTTTAGGAACCAAGCTCAAGATGAGCACCGCTTACCATCCATAGACCGATGGGCAAATGGAAAGAGTTAACAAAGACTTGGAGGATTTGTTAAGAGCTTGTGTGTTAGATTTTGGAGGATCATGGGAAGACCATCTATACTCAGTCAAGTTTTCATATAACAACAGTTATCAGACTAGTGTAGGGATGGCACCATCTGAAGCTTTATATGGAAGGCCATGCAAATCACCAGTTTGTTGGTTAGAGATCGGGGATAGGTTAGTTCTTGGTCCAGATTTAGTTAGAGAAGCTGTAGAAAAGGTTGAGTTAATTCCAGCTATTATGAAGGAAGCTCGGTCTAGGCAGAAGAATTATGCAGATAGAAGAAGGAAAGACTTGGAGTTCTCCGTTGGAGATCATGTGTTTATTAAGGTGTCACCGATGAAGGGTGTGATTAGATTTGGGAAATCAAGGAAGTTGGCACTGAGATTCGTAAGACCATTTTTTATTGTAGAAAGGATCGGGAAACTCGCATATAGAGTAGAGTTACCGAGTAGTTTGGCAGGAGTTCACGATGTGTTTCAGGTTTCTCATCTAAGAAAGTGTGTTAGAGATCTGCAGTCTACTATAACACAAACTGTGTTAGATGACTTAGTAGTAGAATCAGACTTGACTATAGTTAGAAAACTGATTCGTATAGTTGTGAGAGATGAGAAGAGGCTAAGGAACAAGACAGTCAGATTAGTGAAAGTCCAGTGGAGCAACGATGAGAGAGACTGTACTTGGGAGACTGAGAGCAGGATTAGAGACGCTTATCCTGATTTGTGTGATGGTATGTTTTACCTTTATGTTTGATTTGTTGTGTACCTTATCGTAATTTCGAGGATGAAATTCTTTGTGGAGGAGAGATTGTAACACCCCATATTTTTAGTAACATTATTTAGGACATTTAATTAGTTAAATAAAATAATGTAGGTTGATTAATTGATTGAGATTTGTGATTAAATAAGGGGTAGTCGTGTCATGTGAACAATGAACTAAAGAATAAAAATGAAGTGTTAGGGTAAATAGATAAGGAACAATATAGGAAAAACATTATTCTTATACTCTAAACCCTTAGGCCATACAATTCACACGTTCATTCATACATTCACAAAGCCCAAGAGAAGATAAAGCTAGGATTTCAAGAGGAGGAATCTAATCTACTTGATCAAGATCAAATCTCAAATCCTTAATCTCAAAAGCTAAGGTGAATAATGACTACATCTCATTTTTCTATTTTTTTTTGGTTTTAAGATGAATCCAAAGTATTCTGCATGATTATGCCACGTTTTGAATGATTAATTATTTATATATTCTTATTGATGATTTATGCTTAATCGTATAGGTTTTATGATATGTTTTAAGGTGGAAAACCTATTTAATGACATCCAAATGCCTTGCGGTTTTAGATATAGATCAGAAATAAAATTTTAGAGGTGGGTTTCAATTTTCATTATTTTCTGAATTAATATGGATTTTATATTAATTTTCTAGTGTAGAAAATGATAATTTGGATTTAAATTATTTACGGCTAAATAACTAATATTTTGGATCTAAAATTTATATATGTTAGAAAACATATTAAAAATGATTTTCTAGTATTTTTGTAGAATTTTCCTAAGTGCTTTGATGAATGTATAAAATTATTTAAGGTATGGGACTTAAATGTTTTATATATTTATAAAAGAGAAGGGGTATTTTATAAATAAATTAAATTGTTTATTTTTGAAATATTGGTTGCGCTTTTAGAAAAGAAAATTAGCAACCAATAATATTTTGACAAACAAGGCAAGTTAGTTGAAGAGAAATTCTTTTTAAAGTAAAAAATAGTTTTTACATGCTTTTAGCATGTTTCGCTACTTTCGGCACAGGGGTTCTGACCAAGTACTGCCGCCTCCAAGCCATCGAAACCAATGCACATAGTACTAATAACTTGGTACATAGTGAATTGGACTAAGGCGGAAGGCACTAGGTCAAGACCAAAGGATCCGAAGGGGTCGAAGTGTGTCTTTTCTTTTAAATGAAAACGCGCCTGCTTTGCTTTCGAAGGGTATGCTTTTGACTTAGTTGGCTTTCGGCTTGGTTAAATGTTTTAAAGGGAAGGTTTCGATTGGGTTGTGCCTCTTATTTTAAGTAAATGCTTTCGTCAGGGTCGAAACCCCTTAGCTGCCTCTTTTCTAGCTTTCGACGCCAATGGTTTCAGAATGTATACTTTGCTTTTAAAACTTAGCCGCTTCTCCAATGCTTTCATAAGGTTGGTTTCGACACCATCACTTATTTACTTAGGAATTGCTTTCGAAAGAGTGCTTTCGACTTAAATGTTTTATGACCCTTTTGCTCTATTAAAGGTAGAACCCAAATGGTTTCTAAGGAGTTAATTTTTAATAGTTTCGAAAGGTGTTTCCATATGTTTTACTTGAACCCAAAGGCTTTCGAAAGGTTTGATGTTTTATTGCTTTCGGAAGGTTTTAAAGAATGATGTCGAAGGGGTGGTTACCCAATGGTTTCGAAAGGTTTGACAGTAAAGATTTTCCAATGTATTCGAAAGGTAATGTTTAAATGTTTAAAGATAGGATGTCCATGGTTTTATAGCTTTCGATGGAAAGGTTTTTCAATTGTTTTCGAAAGGTTTACACTAATGGTTTCGAAAGAAATGTTTTGGCCTTTCGGCCTAAGTGAAAGAAGGGTTTTACTTGGTTTCGAAAGGGGTACTTTTAATGGATTCGAAAGGGGTACTTTCAAAGTTTAAATGCTTTCATCAACAAAGATGTGAGTAAAGTATATATAGCATGGCAAGGTGATTTTGAGTAATGCATAGAGTATATATTTTCCTTGTTTAAGTTTGGTTTCATGGATTTAAATCAATTTGAGATGAAAAGGCTTTCAAGGAAAATTTATTGGATGATTACCCTAAGTAAAATGACTCGGATATTAGAATACCAAATGAGACTGGTATAGGGTCGCGCCCTATACATTAGCTATTAGCCCTAGCTAATGTAGTCCAAAATTCCAGTGTGTAGGTCTTTGTCACAGGTAAGACTAAAATTATGATTACACACAGAAGAGAATATATATTTGTATACAGATAGGTTATTGGTGAGCCCGCAAAACCATTAGGATCAGGTGACCCTAGGAGATGTCAAGTTAAGGATAGACCGTCTAGAAGAGGAGTATTTAACAGATAGTTAGGGACATGCCGTCCAGAAGAGGAGTATTTAACAAATAGTTAAGAATAGATCGTCCTGAAGAGGAGTGTCTAAAAGGTGTTGGATTATTTTGATATATTGTCTGGTAGGCCTGAGTCAGCCATTGGTTAGTAGTTAGCCAAAAAAACTATAGTGTTCGGACAGATGGTTCATTTGTTGCCTGATATGTATGTTTACATAATAATTCTTTACAGTTTTAACAAGTTTTGATTGCGGGATAAAGGTTTACAAAAGATATGTTTTAAAAGGATATTTGTAAGGGGGAACCCGTTCCGCTAAGCAGCGTGAACTCACTTAATATCAAACAACCGAGATGTACAGTATTATTCACACCAGACTTTATGTCTGAGTCGAAGTTTATGTTTTTCACATGGGTGCTCAAAATTTATTTGAGTAGGCTAAGGGTTGAGGTTTTACTGGTTTTAGTAGGTTGACGAATAAAGCTTCTAGAGATAAGCAGGTGGCTGATGGATAGCTATTTAGGAGTTCCTTTTTTTTGTTTTATTCCGCTGTGTTGTATTTAAGGCAGTTATGTCTATATAGTACTCTTGTCAACAAGGGGGCATCATCATATGTCGCTCTTGGCATATTTATGTAATAATTATATTTTATCTGAACCTGGGAAACAATTATGGGATTATATAATTTGAATGTGAAACATGTGTTTTGAAATATAATCAGTAAAATGTTGTTTTTGGAAATCTGTGATTTTGTTTCATATTCAAGTGCTTCTGATATTATGGATACCATTAACATAGCCGTATTTAATCGCTGGAAGTTAATACTATGGATGGCTGCAGCATCTGTAGCGCTTAGCTTTGGGCCTCTAGATAGGGGATGTTACAACTTGGTATCAAAGCATAGGTTTATATAAAAAAACTTTAACTAAAAATGATTTTTGAAAACATAATCCTAAGGAATTAGGGTAACATCGGGGGTATGGGATAACGCTACAGTAACGTACTTGTATTTGCTATATATAAGTATACGCTATACCTTTAGTTTCCTATCTCTCTTAGGCTATTCTTCTGTATCTCACGAGGCTTGAATACAGATATAGACGCTAAAAGTGAAAGAGTGAACCTTGGAGGAAGCACCACCACAAATGGAAATGCCATACCGAGTACCAGGAGAAACCAAGGTCGGGCACAAGCAGGGAATGTTGGTGCTGGAGTCCCACAAGTGGATATGGGAGCTACGTATCAGTTTTTCGTGATTTGATGCAGGCGGGTGTGGCTGCTAGAATTGTTGGAGGAAATGCTGGAGTAGGAGTTCAAGAAGCTCCGGTGGTCAACGATTATGCTATCTTGAGTAGAGATTATGCTAGTCTTGGAGGGAAACTCTTTATTGGAACCGAGGATGCTATAGAAGTGGAGAACTGGTTGCTGCATTGTGAGAGGATCTTTACAGACATGGGACTCAATGATGAGCAGAAGTGGAGGCTTGCTTTGAGACAGCTTCAAGGAGCAGCTTTATTTTGTTGGAATAGTGTGGCGGTTGGAGTAAATGAAGAGGAGATGACATGGGCTGAGTTTAGGAGAAGGTTTCAGGAGAGGTTCATGTCTGTGGTGGCGCAGTCTGCTTTGCTCAGGAAGTTTAATATGTTGGAGCAGAGGGAGATGTCTGTTTTGGAGTATGCTAGAAGATTTGAGGAGTTGGCTAGGTTTGTGTGTGGTACTGTGGATACTGTGTTAAAGAGGAATGAAAAGTTCATAAGGGGTTTGAAGCCTAAGTTGGCGAAGGCTACATTACCTCATATCAGAGACCCATGTGATGTGGTTGTAGAGATGGCTTTAAGACACGAGGAGATGCTTGCTTGTCTAGAGAAGAGTAAGGCGAAGAGGTATGTCTGTTAGCGTTCTATTTGATACGGGTGCATAGCATTCTTTTATATCTCGTTGTTTGGTAGATATGCTTAACCTAGAACCCACATATTTAGTTAGTTCCTTAAGGGTTGGAAGTCCGATAGGAGGGTATGCGACACTTGGGATGAAGTGTGACCACTTAGAGTTTGATTAGCTAGGTTACACCTTTGTTTGTAGTTTGCATGTGTTTGACTTCATAGGATTCATAATCATTTTGGGTATGGATTGGTTAAGTAAGTACGATGCTAGGATATTTTGCCATGATAGTAAACTATCGTTTAGGCACCCTGACTGTAGAGATTGGATAGTTTATACCGTAGAAAGCCCTAATTGTGAAGTGAATGCTTTATTGGGAGTTGTGGAGTTGGAAGATGAGCCGAATCATGTTTTCGTGTTAGAGAATTCACAGATGTTTTTGAGCCTGTAGTAGGATTGCCACCGAAATGAACCATTGAGTTTCGGATAGATTTGGTGCCTGGAGCAGAACCGGTGAGTAGACCGCCAAGTAGGATAACACCTACAGAGATGAGGGAGCTGAAGGTGCTGTTGGAAGATTTGGAAAGCAAGAGTTTTATCAGACCTAGTAGTTCACCTTGGGGAGCAGCCGCAGTGTTTACTAAGAAGCCGGATGGATCGTTGAGGTTATGTATCGATTATCGTATGTTGAATGAGAAGACGACAAAGAATCGATATACGTTGCCTAGAATTGACGATTTGTTCGATCAGTTGAGTGGAGCCAAGGTATTTTCTCAATTGGATTTGGCAATAGGTTTTCATCAGCTTAGAGTAGTAGAGGATAGTATTCCTTTGATGGCGTTTAGGACAAGATATAGATTGTATGAATGGTTAGTGATGCCGTTCGGACTAACTACTACGCCGCCATTCTTTTTGGATTTTATGAACCAAATTTTCCGAGAGTACTTGGATAGGTTCGTGTTGGTGTTCATAGATGATATTTTGATAAACTCTAAGGATGAAAGGGAGCATGAAGTTAATCTTAGAAATTTTTTTGAGACGCTGAGGCAGAATCAGCTGAAGGTGAAGTTTTCTAAGTGTCATTTCTAGAAGAAGGAAGTAAAGTTTCTTGGTCACGTGGTTTTAGAGAAGTGGCTGTCAGTCGATCCAGATAAGATCGAAGCTGTTAATAATTGGAAGAGACCAGAGATAGTGATTGAGTTAGTAGCTTTTTGGATTGACTAGATATTATCAGAGGTTCATTAAGGATTTTTTGCCGATAGTAGCGTCGAGGACCAAGCTAACGTGAAAGGATGTGAAGTTTGTATGGACGGATAAGTGTAAGGAAGAATTCTATAGCTTGAAACACTTATTGACCCATGCAACTGTAATATTTGTTCCGAAGAGGAATCGAGATTTGGTAATTTATACAGATGCGTGTGGAATTGGATTATTAGCTGTGTTGATGCAGAGAGGTAAATTGATTGCCTATGCTTCTCGATAGCTTAAATCGCATGAGGTTAGATATCCAATGCATGATTTGGAGTTGACTGCAGTGATTTTTTCTTTGAAGGTGTGGAGACATTACCTTTTGGGAGAGAGGTTTGAGCTTTATACGGATCATAAGTCGTTGAAGTGTTTGTTCTCTTAGAAGGAGCTGAATATGAGAAAGAAAAGGTGGTTATAGTTTTTAGCCACTTATGACTTTGGTATTGAGTACACAACAGGAAAGGGCAACAAAGTTGTAGATGTACTTAGTAGAAAACATTAGAATGTAGTGTTGGCAATGATAGCAGAGTGGAAATATTTGGAAGCATTATCAACTTACATAGTGCAGTAGAGATCTGAGGCCGGATCTAGTGAAGGAACTGCTGTGTTATCTTATTTAGAAGTTTGACCAGTAATGACTGAAAGGATTGTTCTAAACAGGAGGAGGATCCAGTGTTGGCTGAATGGATCAAGAAGTTAAAGGAATGGAGAACGATGACTTAAAGGATTTTAGTCTTGACCAGAATAGGTGGTTGAGAAGGAAAGGAAGGTTGTGTGTTCCGAATGTGGGAGACCTTAGGAAGGAGGCTTTGGAGGAATGCCATCGTTCAAAGTTCACTATTCATCCAGGAGGAACTAAGATGTATCAGGATATGAAGAGAAGTTTCTTCTGGGAAGGTATGAAGAGGGATGTTGGCTTATGGGTGAAGCAGTGTTTGAACTGTCAACAGGTAAAAGCCGAACATCAGAAGCCAAGTGGGTTGCTACAGCCATTGGATGTTCCGATATGGAAATGAGATTCTATTTCTATGGATTTCATAGGCGGGTTGCCAAGATCTAGTAGAGGAAATGAAAGTATATGGGTCAAAGTGGATAGACTAACCAAGAGTGCCTATTTCATCCCAGTTAAGTCAACTAGGACGACACCTGTTTTAGCAAAGTTATTTGTGAAGAATATAGTTAGACTTCATGGAATTCCTAGTAGTATAGTAAGTGATAGAGATTTCTTGTTCACTAGCGACTGGAAGAGTCTACAGGATATTTTAAGAACCAAGCTCAAGATGAGCACCGCTTACCATCCACAGATCGATGGGCAAACGGAAAGAGTTAACAAAGTCTTGGAGGATTTGTTAAGAGCTTATGTGTTAGATTTTGGAGGATCATGGGAAGACCATCTACACTCAGTCGAGTTTTCGTATAACATAGGAATGGCACCGTCTGAAGCTTTATATGGAAGGCCATGCAAATCACTGGTTTATTGGATAGAGACCGGGGATAGGTTAGTTCTTGGTCCAGATTTAGTTAGAGAAGCTGCAGAAAAGGTTGATTTAATTCGAGCAAGGATGAAGGAAGCTCAGTCTAGGCAGAAGAATTATGCAGATAGAAGAAGGAAAGACTTGGAGTTCTTCGTTGGAGATCATGTGTTTATTAAGGTATCACCGATGAAGGTTGTGATTAGATTCAGGAAATCAGGGAAGTTGGCACCGAGATTCGTAGAACCATTTCCTATTGTAGAAAGGATCGGGAAACTCGCATATAGGGTAGAGTTACTGAGCAGTTTGGCAGGAGTTCACGATGTGTTTCATGTTTCTCATCTAAGAAAGTGTGTCAGAGATCCGGAGTCTACTATAGTACCGACTGTGTTAGATGACTTAGTAGCAGAACCAGACTTGACTATAGTTAGAAAGCCGATTCATATAGTCGCGAGAGATGAGAAGAGGCTAAGGAACAAGACAGTCAGATTAGTAAAAGTCTAGTGGAGTGACGATTAGAGAGACTGTACTTGGGAGACTGAGAGCAGGATTAGAGACGCTTATCCCGATTTGTGTGATGGTATGTTTTACCATTGTGTTTGATTTGTTGTGTACCTTATCGTAATTTTGAGGATGAAATCTTTAAGAGGGGAGACTGTAACACCCCATATTTTTTGTAACATTATTTAGGATATTTAATTAGTTAAATTAAATAAATGATGTAAGTTGATTAATGGATTGAGATTTGTGACTAAATAAGGGGTAGTTGTGCCATGTCAACAATGAACTAAAGAATAAAAATGAAGTGTTAGGGTAAATAGATAAGGGGCAATATAGGAAGAAACATTATTCTTATACCCTAAACCCTTAGGCCATATAATTCGCACGTTCATTCATATATTCACAAACAAAAATATAAGTTAAGCTGGCCACCATTAGAAAGATCAAGAGAAGATAAAGCTAGGATTTTAAGAGGAGGAATCAAGTCAACTTAATCAAGATCAAATCTCAAATCCTTAATCCCAAAAGCTAAGGTGAATAGTGACTATAACTCATTTTTATAAAAAAAAATCGGTTTTAAGATGAATCCGAAGTATTTTGCATGATTATGCCATGTTTTTGAATGATTAATTGTTTATATATGCTTGTTGATGATTTGTGCTTAATCATATAGGTTTTATGATATGTCTTAATTTGAAAACCCTATTTAATGACATCCAAATGCCTTGCGATTTTAGCCATAGATCGAAAATGATATTTTAGAGGTGGGTTTCAATTTTCATAATTTTCTGAATTAATGTGGATTTTATATTAATTTTCTAGCGTAAAAAATGATTATTTGGGTTTTAAATTATTTATGGCTAACTAATTAATATTTTGGACCTAAAATTTATATATGTTAGAAAACATATTAAAAATGATTTTATGGAATTTTTGTAGAATTTTCCCAAGTGTTTTGATGAATATATAAAATTATTTAAGGTATGAGACTTAAATGTTTTATATATTTATAAAAGGAGAAGGGGTATTTTATAAATAAATTAAATTGTTTATTTTTGAAATATTGGCAGCACTTTTAGAAAAGAAAATTAGCAACCAATGATATTTTGACAAACAAGGCATGTTAGTTGAAAAGAAATTCTTTTTAAAGTAAAAATCAGTTTTTACATACTTTTAGCATGTTTCGCCACTTTTGGCACAGGGGTTCCAACCAAGTACTATCGCCTCCATCCCATCGAAACCAATGCACATAGTATCAATAAGTTAGTACATTGTGAATTGGACTAAGGCGGAAGGCACTAGGTCGAGACCAAAGGTTCCGAAGGGGTTAAAGCGTGTCTTTGCTTTTAAATGAAAACGCGCCTGCTTTGCTTTCAAAGGGTATGTTTTCGACTTAGTTGGCTTTCGGCTAGGTCAAATGTTTTAAAGGGAAGGTTTCGAATAGGTTGCACCTCTTATTTGAAGTAAATGCTTTCATCAGGGTCGAAACCCCTTAGCTGCCGCTTTTCTACCTTTCGATGCCAATGGTTTCGAAAGGTATACTTTGCTTTTAAACTTTAGCCGCTTCTCCAATGCTTTTGGAAGGTTGGTTTCGACACCATCACTTCTTTACTTAGGAATTTTTTTCCAAAGAATGCTTTCGACATAAATCTTTTATAACCCTTTTGCTCTGTTGAAGGTAGAACCCAAATGGTTTCGAAGGAGTTAACTTTTAATGGTTTTGAAAGGTGTTTCCATATGTTTTACTTAAACCCAAAGGCTTTCGAAAGGTTTGATGTTTTATTGCTTTCGAAAGGTTTTAAAGAATGATTTCGAAGGGGTGGTTCCCCAATGGTTTCGAAAGGTTTGAAATGAAAGGTTTTCCAATGTATTCGAAATGTAATGTTGAAATGTTTAAAGATAGGATGTCCAAGGTTTTATAGCTTTCGATGGAAAGGTTTTTCAAGTGTTTTCGAAAGGTTTATACTATTGGTTTCAAAAGAAATGTTTTGCCCTTTCGGCCTAGGTGAAAGAAGGGTTTTACTTGGTTTTGAAAGGAGTACTTTTAATGGATTCGAAAGGGGTACTTTCAAAGGTTTGAATGTGTTCATCAACAAAGATGTGAGTAAAGTATATATAGCATGGCAAGGTGATTTTGAGTAAAGCATAGTGTATATATTTTCCTTGTTTAAGTTTGGTTTAAGGGTTTTAAATCAATTTGAGATGAAAAGGTTTTCAAGAAAAATTTAAGGGAAGATTACCCTAAGTAAAATGACTCAGATATAAGAATACCAGATGGGACTGGTATAGGGTCGCGCCCTATACATTAGCTATTAACCCCAGCTAATTTAGTCCAAAATTCCAGTGTGTAGGTTTTTGTCACAGATAATACTAAAATTATGATAACACACAGAAGGGAACATATATTTGTATACAGATAGGTTATTGGTGAGCCCACAAAACCATTAGGATCAGATGACCCTGGGAGAAGTTACGTTAGGGATAGACCGTCCAGAAGAGGTGTATTTAACATATAGTTAAGGACAGACCATCCAGAAGAGGGGTATTTAACAGATAGTTAAGAACAGACCGTCCTGTTTATTAATAGTGACAATATTTTAAGCTGATCTTTTTCGCATAGGGTTTATGTGATATTTTAGACCTAAAATATTAAATTTAGGATAATTTTGGTTAATGGTAAGTATAGAATATTTTTCATATGGAGACTGGATAAGGTATTAATTGGGTGTTTATTAAAGAAAAGGTGACATCGATTAAAGATGTTACATTTGTTTTCTCTTTAGATCTGGATTTTTTTGATCTAGACCTAACTTATATAGTAATTCCATTATCTTAGCCACCTATCATTTATCTATTTTGAAGATATCTGTTGTTTATTATATAGATTTGTCAACTTAGCATATTTTCTACCAGGAGCCTTTACTTAGTGCTACGAAAGAGCTCGAAAGTTTGAGGGAGATCCGACCTATCTTGATGGATCGCTAGCTATCCATCAACTTAGCATATTTTTATACAAGAAGCCTTTACTTAGTGCTATGAAGGAGCTTGAAAAGTTTGAGGGCGAACTGACCTATCTTGATGGATCGCTAGTTATCCATAGGGGATGGATCGCTAGCTATCCATAGGGGATCGATCGCTAGCTATCCATCTAATTAGAATTTTGAGTGATCTTTGTTTGGTTCTCTTCCTATCTTCTATTTAAGTGCCTTGTCAAATATCAAGTCATTTGTAGTTTGTTTTGATCATCCGTCTTCATGAGTCATCTGGTCCAGAAGAATCATCCATAACTCGCACAAAACTTAACCAAATTAGATGATACTTTGCAGGTATACTCAAGAGGGTGTCAGGACCTACAAAAAAAATTTCTGGTGGTAGGGCCCACTCTACATGGGTCGTTAATGATCCATCTAGTTAGGTCGCTAGCGACCCATATAGCCTTATCCAATCAAGCTCGTTTTTGGTGAGTGCCTTCTTTTATGTCTTTTAAGCGTTCACACTAAATTTCAAGTCAGTCCGACTTCGTATGAGTTCCCTAGGTCCATTTTAAGTTAGCTGCTTTGGTCAAAAAGCGAGTAAACAGCTTGTATCAGACGAGTCTTTGCTTCTTGAACTACCTTACTTGGAATGCTATGAAACTTGGTAAGTATTCTTAGAAGAGGTAGTAGATCATGATGCAAGAGGCTTTAACAACTCGTAATGCTTTCTTTTGGATCGCTAGCGATCCATGAATGATGGATCTCCAGTGATCCATCTACTTAGTGGATTTTTGCTTGTTTCTCTTAAGTTCCATTAGCTTGTTCTTTTAGATGCCTTGTTCAAGTTTCAAGTCATTCTGGCTTAGCTTAATGCTCTAACTCCTGTTGAATTCTGTTGGGTTAAAAACCCAGTTAACATTTGCCTCCTAGAGTATGCTTTCGTTGGAAACAAAGCGTGCTCTAGAACAAGACAAGTTTCGGATTACTATTCTGTCAATTTCAGTGAATTGTAGGAGTCCATCTCAAGATGTTTTCAATTGACTGACTTCTGATAGCTGTTCATTTTTTGATTTCGATTTGAATTTCAAATCCTGGTATTGACGATGCAATCTTTGCTCTGTAGTTTACACAAGAGTTTAGGTCGGTAAGTGGGTGCACGACGTAGGTTTGGAGTCGACTTATATAGCTGTAACTCGACCGGTGGTGAAGCTAAGTTTTGTCTCGATTGATTATACGTCGTTCTGGAGCGAAGTCTTGCTCTTTGTCTTCAACCGTTTCTTTTCGAGGACTTGGTTAAGTTCCTGTCGCCATTTTGAATTTTAATGCGATGATTTATTCCAAAATCGGATATAGTGGATGATTCAATCGTATCGCTTCTCCCATTTTTGTACTCCAGTGATCTAGAAAAGAAAAGCTTCCCACGTCACTATGGACAGTGGCTCCGTTATCGATCGTTAATTGATAATGTGTAAGTGTGAAAAGATAATTTCAAAGGATGATATGCATCGTTTTTCAAATGTAAGCAGGCTATCTACACTAGATTGTTCGTTTGTAGTATTTGGGATACTGGACTCTTCTGATGTAGATAACACACTGCATTTGCCCCGTTCAATGCTCAGAACAGGACAGGTCAACATACGCCAACTTCCCTTGGATTCCGGGCATTGGTTATACGATGATATTATTTAAAGTAAGACTACCCGATAGGGTTGAATGCCAAGTTTTATTGTTGAAAATGACTTCCCAGTCATCCAATCTTTAGTCTTGCAGAGGGACTTCCACTCCTCCAAAAGCTGGGTCCTTCGTAACTTGGCTTCACTTATTATTCCTGTCATATAGGGATGACTGATTACAGTTAAATTACAAGTCATAGCTGCTCTTGTAAAGTTGTATTTGAAGTTCGATCAGGCAGAGTTTCAGCCTTCGGAAACTAGCGCATGACTTCTTCGATTGGGATTATCCTTCCTTTGGGTTTTTCGGAATTCAACCTGTACACCAGCCTCTTTCTTCAGGGACTATTGGTTTAATTGCTCTATTCTGACATTGCTTTTTCTCGCTGTTGCACCTCTTGTGTTCATGTGCAACATACTCGTTTACTATAATTCTCTACATGTAAGTAATACTTCTGCGGTCATTTTGACATATTCTATTTCATAGCTTTGTTCAGAACTATGAGGTAACTTGGTCTAGCTAGTTCTATAGTTAGTCCTTACTTATGCTCAATTAATTTCTTTCAACACAGTGTTGGTCTACCTGCCCTAGTCCATAGGGCTGATTTCTCCGAATACTAAGTCTACATGTTTTCGGGAGACTAGGTCTCCTGGGCAATTCATTCGATTACCCCGGTTTGATTAACATGATAGCTCCAATCTCCAGGAACTAGGGACTTTGCTGCTTGATACCAAGCTCTGATTTTTTCAATGATGTATGTTTCCTGACTGTAATTGAACTCCTTCAAGTAGACATCGTCACCCAATGTCATTTTGGGTACATGTGCTGGAAAGACACGTAGCCGTCAGCTTTTGCTAGAGTGAATTCTTCCAAGTCCTATGTTGAGACCTTAATCATGTATCATTTTCTATCTCCAGAAACTCGTGCACGAAAGACTCAACTCTATGGATTTTTCCTTGATGTTGTGAATCTTCAGATAGCATGAGATGCAAGAAGGTAGGGCTGAAGATTAAATCAAACTCTTGCTTCTGTTTTCAAAAGACGATGTATCGATAGTTTCATTCTGGGTTTCCTTTTATAATCACCAAAGTTTGGGTAATGGCATATTCCTGCAAGTTGGAACCAAATGATCTAGTTAGACCGTAAGTAGTTCATCAATCTTTCTCGTCGTTGCTAGACTGCGAGCGACGGTTGATTTCTGAACGTTAAATCCTTTATTTCCTTTTTGCGATTTTGTTGCTTGAATGCTGCGATACAGAACCGTTATCTAACCAACCTCAAAGTTATTTGTGTTTGGACTTTGCAACATTTCTTTCGATCAAGTATCTGTACATCTATCCCTGCTCGAGGGACTAGCTATTTCGAACGCCATGGGCGATTGTGAGAGATGGAGAGGTTTGGGACAAATGATTCGATTACCCCTGGTCTGGCTCTCAATCCTATTCTAGGATTGAGGAAGCAATGGTTTTAGTTCCAACCTTCCGTGATTGTCCTTACATGTCCTTAGTTGTGCATGTTTTGCTTGATTGCTATCGTCACGAAAGTTCATTCATATGCCAATTCCTGTCTTTGGGAATTGATAACTCTGCTGCTTTGTTCCAAGCAACATTTCCTCGAGGCTACCTATCTTTTGGCTGTATCTAAATTCTTTTTAAGTTGAATTCAGGAAATTCGGTTGTGCACCAGCTTTCATCCCTAGAAATTAGTGCACAAGCAATTCAATCCTAGGATTTCCCTTCGGTGCTGCTTTATTCCTGTGCAGTGGTGGATTCCTGCAATGAAAGGTTGAACCATCCGGCTAACCTATGAAAGGTTATGTCTTCCTGTTGTTGCCCATTTTCGGGCAGTGGTAGTTTTCTAAAGACAAGGGTAGAATCTCAATTAAGGACCAACTTCTATCTCCGAAAGCTAGTGCATTAATGGTTTACTACAATGTTTCTCATCGAACCTGTAGATTAAAGTTTTTTTGGCATTGCCAAGGCAACACCGGTACATAGTGAATAGCAAATTTCCCAGCATTGCTGGGGCAATGTCGGTACTCCAAAAATAGAGGGTTTCCCGGCATTGCCTAGGGAATACTGATACTTACGAAATAGAATGTTTCTTAACATTACTGGGGTAACAACGGTACTTAGGAAATAAGAAAAGGCCTTAGCGTTGCCGGAGCAACACCGACACTCAGGAGGTTGGAATCGATTTTCCCCGCCGATCCGACAATTGGCTATGCTTTTAATCCAAGTGGGTACTTGTTTCATCTTTGAAAACTTGCACTTCGATGATTGGATTGTAGAAGTCTTTTCTTAGCGTTGCCTGTCTTCTGGCAATGTTAAAGACATGTTGGTTAGGCTTGAATCATTCATCCGATCCTGTATAGTCGAGTAGATCCCTTTCAACCCAATGTGGTTGTTTTTATCAATGTTGCTTAACTTCGGGATAAGACTTGTTCTAGGAGGATGAGAGCCCCATGCATTTCTGTTTCCTAGCCTTGTTTATCATCATCAAGTGTTACCCTTGGAAATGCAGAGTTGTTGCTTAACCAGTTCCATGGTTATTCTTATTCACGAAGAACCGGATTTCCTCCAACCGGTTTTTGTTATGATCTGACTTTTATCTTCGGAAGCCTTCATTTCTAGGCAGAACCCTTCATTTTTAGGTGTCAAATTCTAGGTTCTCATACAAAATTAGAAATTATAAAGGGAGTCGTCACATTTCCCTAGGTATGACCGCGCTCGTTCCTATCCTAATCACGGATTGGTAGAGTTTGCTAGTGTTTGTTTTGAATCTTTGACACTTAACCTTGCTTGTTTTAGGCCATATGTGTTATGTTGGGCTGATAGCATTGTTGCGGATATCAACCTTATTCATTGGTTCCAATCTTTAGGAATCAATGGTTTAGCTGCTCGATTTCGAGCGTTCTCTCCTTACCGTTATTTGTCTACGAATAACAGGTAGTTTTCTGCAAGTTGGGATTTGAGACCTCAGTCGAGCACCTGCTTCTGTCTTTGGAAAATGGTGCATTGATGATTTGATTTTGGAAATGCCTTCTGTCGTCGTCTATCTCTGGATGACGGTAAGTTCCTCCTTTTATTGCAAGTTGGAGCGATTTTCTATCCTGACCAAGTGTTAATATGTTATGTGCCTCTCAGTCGATAGGGTTGATTATTCTGAACAATTGATGTGAGACTTGATGTTCTGGGTGATTCCCTAGATGCCCCCAGTAAAAGGTACGTTGCAGCTCCTATCTGTGGGAACTTGTGACTTGGGTGTCTTGAATTTAGATATGTTGTACATTAACTTTGGTCAAAGATCGAAATTCTTTGTCGACTTCTTGGTTTGTGAACTTCGTGGCACTACCGGACCAATGATTGTTCTTTCGGGTAGCGGGAGTTGATCCCTGTTAATCTTGCAATAGACAAGTTTCCTGGTGTAGTTAGACAACACTGGTACTTAGAAAATTTTAACGGTTTGCTGATGATGCCAGAGCAACATCAAGTAGTTCTTGCATGCTTATGAAATGCGCGACTTTTAAGAGTGTGTGACTTACGAAATGTGCGGCTTACAAAGTGCGCGGCTTTTGAGAGTGCATGGCTTACCAAATGCACGGCTTTGAGAGTGTGCGGCTTATGGAATGTGCGGCTTTTGAGAGTGTGCGGCTTACAAGATGTGTGGCTTTTTAGAGTGCAAGGCTTGCGAAATTCGCGGCTTATGGGATCGATACGACCCATCGATCCAAAACGGTTTGGAACTTTTTGATGTTCCAAATCTTCAGGTAACATGAGGAGTTCGTGTTTCGAGAGTGTGGTTCCACGGTGCAAGAAGTGATGCGCGGCGGAGTGCGCGGCTTACCGGATGCACACAATGGTTTGGGTCTTCCCGAAACAATAAATTCTTTTTTGACCAAATGATTTAATTAGTCTATAATTGTTATAAATTAGTTTAATTTATTAATATTTATGAAATATTAATTATAAAATTTGATTATGATTTGTTACAAAATATATTTATAATAGCTATAAATATATCAATCGATATACGATATCGATAAGCTTTTAAATTGGATTAAATTGCGTAATATGTCATATGGGCTTAAACGGGTTTAAGGCCCATCATAGAGCTTTTTTTGCAGCATCAAATACATGGTATGGTGGCTTAATTATGGTGTAAAGGGGCTTGATTTTGGATGGCTTAGATTGAGGGAGAATTGTTATGAGATGAGATCCACTCTTTTCTCTCTTCTATCCACTATTTAAGAATCCATACCCTAATTAGATGAGATCTTTGGTTCCCTCCTCTTTACCTCTTTGCTGGCCAAATTCTTACCTCAGCCTCTCGACCGATATAAACTCAAATCAAGTCAGATCCAAATGCTATTTGATAGCTAAAGATCAACGGTTCAAGGACTAGCAATCTACTGTGGAAAAGGTTTCTAAGAGGAGAGTTTATCTTTTCAAGGTATATTTCAAGGCTTTGGGATTAAGGTATGACATTATAGTTAATAATTATTAGTATAATGTTTTACCATATATGTATATGTATATCGCATTATTTGTTACGTGACAATTCTGATATGCAAGCAACATTATCACAAATTAGTTCAGTTATATGCCTGTATATATTTATGCTTAAATAAAAATAGTTTTTTTAATCATATATGTCAAGTCAGTGCGGGCATATAAAAATAATATAATTATTATATTATATTAAACTAATATATATTATTTAAATTATATATATAGCTTATAATTAGTTGCAACATTATATCATTGTTAGAAATAGTCATATAATTTTATTTATAATGTATTATAGTGATATTAATTTTCGATGGCAAAAATATTTTTTTATTATTTAAAATTATTTAAATCAATGTACTTCATTAATAAATTATATTAATTCAAAAATGTCATGAAAAATTATTTTTAAGTTTTATAAATATATATTAGCAATAGATAAGCTTTTGGTCAAAAAAAATTAAAAACTAAAAATTATTTTCCTATTTTTAAAGTTTAATTATTCAAAATGGTCATAAATTAATAAATTTATGCTAAAAAAATGTATAAAAATTCTTCAAGCCATAAAATACCAGTTAGGATTTTCAAAAATTTTAGAATTTGAAACTAAATTTTCAAAATTAATTTTAATGATCATTTAATTAAAAATGCATTTTCAAATTAAAAATAAAAAATAAATTTTTTTGTGCTATATGGATGACATAGAAATAAATAAGTAGTAATCTTGAATAATGTTATTAATTAATATATACACATATATCAATATATTATAAATATATATTTATGTATATATATATATAATTATTTTATTAGTATCCATATGTACACACATATTATTCACAGCTTATAAAATATGAATATATACTTTAATATTTAAAATAACTTATATATTTAAATCAATATATTATAATAATATATATATATACATATAATATTAATATTTTATTTATAAGATGATATATATATATACACAAATATTTTTTATATACTTCAAATATATTATACATATATATAAATATTTAAACTAACTTAACATATATATATATACACACAATTTTATATAAAATAATAGTTTATGTACATACATATATTTGGACAACATATACTTGCATATTGGATGAGCGCTAACGTGTCCATTGCAATGTAAATCCCAACATCTATACACAGGCATGTTATACCTTGCACGGGTTGATATGTTAAACATACACACACACAAACATATATATATATATAATTATATAGATTATATACAACTATATAATTTATATGTTTAAATAAAATAAAAGATTTTATTTAAATAATATTTAGAAAAGTTCTGAATAAATTAGACTTCATAGGCTCAATATAGATCCATTAAGAGAATTTTTTTGAAATTCACTCATAACTTTTGATACGGACTGGCCTGGTTTCAATAATGGTATCAGAGCCCTATAGCCTATGCGGTCTAATTAATCGTGTCACTACAACAAAACTATTTTTTTACAACGCCTGTTTTACAATGGACCATAAAAAACCGTTGTAATAGAAACCTTTTACAACGGTTTTCTTAAGCACGTTGTAATAGGTGCAACTTTTCATCATCCAGTGCACCTATTACAATGTTGTCAGCTTGCCCGTTGTAATATGATCCTATTACAACGATTTTCGGCCCGTTGTAATAGATAGCAGTTTTCAGCTCTATTACAATGGTTTTGCCCCGTTGTAATATAGTTTTATTATAACGGTTTTCGACCCGTTGTAATATAGTCCTATTATAACAGTTTTCGGTCCGTTTTACTACATATTAGTTTTCATCTCTATTTACCCATTGTATTAGATGTGTATTACAACTATTTTCATCTGTCCATTGTAATTAGGAATGGCAATGAGGCGGGTCTAGGGTCTAAACCCGGTAGACCCGCCCCTGTTTTGACCCGCTAAGACCCGCCCCATTGGGTCGTCGGGGCGGGTAGACCCATGACCCGCTCTTGGAAGCTCCGGGTTTAGGGTTGGGTTGGGGCTTGGATAACCCGCCCCAACCCAACCCACACTACTGATATATATCATAAAATCACTTTACTACTATAATGATGATTTGTTAATCCTTTTATACATAACTAGTTTTATCATGGATATTATAATGTTCATTCAACAAGTTGTGGGATTTTTATAATATTAAATTGTGCCACTGATAATTATGTATTAACATATGTGTACGTTTTGAACTATTATTCTACACCTCATTTTTATTATTTTTCATTATTATTGTAAACATATTGTAATTTATATTCAGTGTCATTTAGTGATAATGTCTCTTACAAATAAAATAAATAAATATATGTACATTAATACACAATTCTGAATGAATATATAAAGTCTCACTGGATCTTGGGGCGGAGCAGGTCTACCCTGACCAGAACGAGTTTCGGGTTCGGGGCAAAAATTTAGACCCGCACCGGGTCTACGGGGCGGGTCTAGGTCAGCGTTTGAAAAACCCGGGGTGGGTTTGGAGCATGAAAAACCCACCCCAACCCGCCCTATTGCCATCCCTAATTGTAATAGATGCCAATTTTCAACAACTCTTACTTGCTAATCGTTGTTACATTCGATTATTTTAGATGTCGTAGTATGATTTAATCAGTATTTCAATAGACTTAATGTTGCTTTCCCGTTATTAGTACGTAACTATATACAAAGATTTTCACTACAATAGTATTCCAATAGAAGTAATTTTTAATAATTACTATAAAATAATTTTTGTTATATAATTAATGATTAATATATATAATTAAGACTAGTATTCAATAACTAACAATTAATAAGCAATTGATATTTAGTAATTAAGAAGTAAAATTTATTATTTTATATTATTTTAATATTTTTTTAATATTTTTTTTTAATTCAAAAAGATTGAAAATGTTAAAAATATTTCAAAATTCAACAAATATAAATATTACGTTGCAGATTATTACTTCGATGTGTATTTAGAGTTTTTCCTTTGTAACTGCCTTTTGTAATATACACAGCTTTTTATTTACTTTAATAAATAATAAAAGTTTTGACTTAAATCTGGAACTTTTCCCTCCAATTTTAAAATGTTGGCTCTAATTCTACAAATTTTAGCTCTCACCCGCCCAAAATTACACAGCCTTGTCCAAAGATCAGTACCTTCCGTCTCCCAAAATCTAAAAATACCCTAAATTAAGAAAACCTCAATTCCTTCCCCCAATAACAGCCGTATTTACTCTCGATTCCGCTCAACCAAAGATCCATCGCCCACCTACTCTGCTGCAGTTCCGTGTCAGTTTCCTTTGATTACGACCAATTCTACTTGGCAGCAGATCCACGGTTAAAAACAGCCGCATCAGTTTGTTCTTTTTGCTCTTGCTTACCTGCTACAGTCGTCAAAAGCCATCGAGCATACTATGTTGTTGATTTATATCTTCTCCAACTCATCATACTCTGGGAAAGGTATTGTTTTGTCAGTTGACTTTGATTTGGAAACTCATCATACTCACAAGCATAATAAAATTTCCATTTCATTGGAATTTATCTGGTTGGAATTATATGCGTTAAACCTTTGGAAATGAAATGTTAGAACATATAATTTGTTGATTATTCCTAGATTAATCATTTTGCTATGAGTGCTTTATATTTTTTTCAAGTCCATTGAGAAAATTTTCAAAGGCAAACATGAAATTGAAACTTCTCATTTTCACTCTTTGCACAAACTATATTGTTGATTTTTTCGATTTGTTGAATGAAATATGATTCTTGTTGTACTTCTTTTGCACAAACTGTATTGGTTATTTGGCAAGTTAATTCAAAAGGAACAAAACAATGGAACTATCATCCAACAACTTATGTTCACATAGTCTGACATCGATATTGAGTTCATATTTGTCACTTGAATATTAGCAGAAGTAAGGGATTGTTTTTCTCTTGTTGCATACAATCCAAAATGCATCTAAAATTAATAGTTCAATATTGTTTTAAATAGTTATCATCGGTCTTTATCTAAAGAATGAGTTTTTTACTCATTGTTGCATGACCAAAATAGGGTCGCTACTACTTTCGTCCTATTCGGTTTCTAGTCAAATTCGGGGCAGTAGTCGGTTCAACTTTGCTTGTCGGTCAAACTATGAAGGTAAATCCATTTTCTTCTTCATCGTCATCTCACTATTATTTTCAGGTATTTTTAACCAAATCATTGCTTGTAATCAATGTACTTAATATTGAATCCAGACGAGTCGACAAAGCTCTATGAATTTGTTCTCATATTTGGAGCATTCCTTCTAATTTTAGCTCAAATTCCATCCTTCCATTCCTTAAGGCACATCAATCTTATTTCCCTACTCCTTTGTCTTACATATAGCGCGTGCCTAACCATTGGAGCTATTTATGCAGGTAAAACATATATAAACTTCTGCTAATTTCATGCACAATTTCCCTACCCTTTTTATGTTATTTATTCTGACTACAAATTTCATTTGTCGATTTACAGGACATTCTAGTCAAGCACCAGCTAAAGAATATACGATTTTAGGTGATCATCAAGATCATGTATTTGGAGCCTTCAATGCTATTGCAACCATAACAACTACATAAGGAAATGGAGTCATTCCTGAATTTAGGTTTATTTCACTTTAATATCTGCAAATATTTCGCTTAAACTTATAAGGAATAACATGCACAACTCCATAGCATATGCACTCTGTGTTAAATGTATATGCAAATATTTTCTAATGATTTGAAAAGTAATAAAAAATTTCATAAAAAAATCAGGCAATGGCAGCACCTCTAGTAACAGGAAATATGTTCAAAGGGCTGCTCCTATGCTGCATGGTAGCAGTAGCAACCTTCTTCAGCATATCCATATTGGGTTATTGAACTTTTGGCAATCAAGCCCATGGCTCCATTCTCGCAAACTTCATAGTGGATAACACCACTTTGGTACCCAAATGGTTCCTAATGAGTACCAACATCTTCACCTTTCTTCAATTTCATTTGTGTATATGTGTGTTTGTTTTGCAAGTGCAACGGGATTATAAGGCAATTAGTAAGGACCAATGGATGAGCTTTGCCCGATGTGCTAATGAGGTTTGTCTTATTTCCATTCTTTAGGCATTTGAACCAGTAATATGCTTATAGTCTACTCCAAGTGACTTTCTATTTTTCACATCTGGAACTTACTTTATTTCATGTTAATGGAAATTGGAAGTTATGTGTTTCACTATGAGTAAAAGTACCATATGTCCAATTTCTTGACACACTCTTATGTTTTAAAGCAAAATCATTTCAAGCTTTAGTTCACTTATAGAATTCTTTTGATCATATAAATCCTAATTCAGCTATTATTGCTTTAGAGCTTTTGGTTGGTGGTTATGTCTAGTATTTGGCCATCTGGTCTATGGATTTCATTCTAGTATGTTGTTGTCTTCTCAGAGTTGATGCCTGGTTTCTTTTCAGCACTTTTTTGCTCTCTTTGTTGATCGCTTCACAATAGAATTTCTACTGTTAGAATTGCTTATGGTGCATATTCCCGAACTAGAATGGTATTTCTTCAAGCTCTGCCTTCAAGTTTTCATGATGAAGTTCTTCAAGAAGATAAGCTTCGGTCGTATTACTTTTTTTCATTGTTGGATGTTTGATGAACTTGCTTTGTTTAGTTCCTTAACTATATTTCACATTCAAGCAGAATTAATCCCACTCTAACAGGCTCTGGCATGCTTTATTCGGGTTTATCTTTGTATTGACATAAGTAATGTGACATGGGTTCGTATTTTGCCTATTGATGATACCGTTGATGACATTTCTGGTGATTTATTTGATACTTTTTAAAGTTTTAGTTTTCTTCCTTTGTTTTTTATTAGATAGCTTTGGCGGTCTGTTAGTAATGTAGGTTACATATTTTGTTAACGAAGGTGAATGGGACATGTTGAATGAATAGATAACAGTCTTACAGGATAAGGTTTCTAGCAGCATTCATTGACATTGATTTAATAGTTTAGCATTTTTGAGTTTAACTAATTTGTATTGTGCAGTTACTGGAAGCATTAGATTGGAAGCTTATGCTTGAAAAATATACAGAAATAGTTCAGGTTTGAACATTACCTTTTTACTAAGTTTAAACTACCAACCTTTATTTTTATCACATGAAGCCCTTTTTCGATCTCTAGAACAAATTATATGATACTTATTTGAATGGTGTATAAAGTATTAACAACTTGGAGTGATGTTTCAGTTTGTTAAACAGGATCAAATGTAAATAACAAATGAAGAAAATGAATTCTTTCTTATGCAGGTAATAAAAGCTTTTGAGTTGCTTGGTTGTTGTTAGTCATGTCTATAAATAACAAATAACCTTGAAACTTACTACAAGATTTTGGTCCTGCATAAACTGATAAGTCAAATACCATTTGTATGAATTTCTCAGGCAATTTAAATCCAAGAGAAGTAGAATCACTTAGAAAGAATCTGGCGATCTGCCTAGATGCCAAAGGAAAACAAGAGACGTAATGGAGTAAACTGCTGGAACTAAATTTTCTCCATCCAACATTGTTCCTAGTTCCAAATTCTAATTTCATCGGTGTAAATTCTATCTTCAAATTGAAATGTTCACTTTAAGTTTACTGGTGTAACAAGTACAAATATTATTGAAATATTCAATTGTGTACATAATTAAATTACATGTTGTTATATATAATCGTTCATATATGTTTATATTGTGCGTATTGTTTGTATTCTGCTTCTTATAAATTAGTTTTGGCTTGAATGATAATGGTTTATAATTATATTAAGACTTTATAAATGACATGAATGTATAATTCATTTTGGCTTTTTAGCAATTGTGAGTACGAGCTGTATGCATGCTGTATCAATGGTTTAATTTGTTTTTTTTAATTTTGCATTTTTTTTAACAATAGGAAAAAACAGTTGTAAAAGATTTATATTACAACGGCCAGTGTCTGTTGTGGTTTGAGAATATTGCAACGGTTCTTGTCCGTTGTAAAAAACTATATTGCACCGGCTCTGGATCGTTGTGAAAATATTTACTACAATGGTTTTAAACCGTTGTATAATCCTTAGGATCTATTACAACATCACATAATAAGACATGCGCTGGCCCATTGCAACGGATGTTGCCCGTTGTAAAAGAGTATTTTGTTGTAGTGTGTTAGGGTTAACTAATTAAGCTCATAGCCTAGATAGTAAGGTGTCTAGAAAGGTAGTGTCTAGGATTGAGTTTGGGTAATCATGTACTCTACTTTACCTAGCTACTAAGTTGGCTCGAACAGATACGTGAGCCCAAAAGGTTGCCCTTAATAGAAGAGACCAATTGAATTGGGCCTTGGCTAATTTTCAAAATGTTTGAAAACTTAAAAATATAAGATTTTAGCTTCTAATTTAAATTTAATATATGTATATATATTATAAAAGTTATACTATAATAAAGTTTTCAAAATGTTTGAGAATAATTCAAATTAATTTCAAAAATTTTAAATTTGATAATAAGATTAATAAAATAAATTAATTGAGTTAATTAATTAATAAATATATGCTTGTATTATATAATAAGATATATGTTATGTTGTTTTAAATTATTTAAAACAACATAAGTAGAAATGTATGTATATGAATTGAATTTTGAAATTAATTTAGTTCAATTAAAATAGTTTAATTAAATAAATTAATCAAAAGATTAATGAATTAAATCATATATACATGTATATGAAATATGTGTTATACTATAAAAGTTATAGTATATGATAATCAATGAATATAAATGTTAAATTAACATGTAATTAATTAAATGTTAATTAATTAAATAAGATTTAATTAATATAATGTTATACACAAGACTATTATATAAGTAATATAAAATATAAAAGTTATATAATATGAATGTATAAACTAAAGGTAGAACATCAAAGAAACCCAAATAGACTTAAGGAATAAATACATACATAAATGTATGTATATCATGATTTCCAATGTGTCTGACACTTGAATCGTAAGAGTAATTCATAGGAATTATATTATTCTATAAGTCGATATCACTCAATTTACACACACACAGATATATATACATATATACATATATATATATATTGAAGATTATAAATCTTGAATATAATGTTATCATCTACCATTTATATATTAATAAATTACTTACATGCTCTTTAGTTGTTGTGCAAACTCAAGTTAGGGATGTTATATGTAGTATTATTAATATATTGAATATACGAGGTAAGATAACTATATGTATTTATTGAGCAAACTCAAGGTACATATACTATTGCTTAGGCCATCATGATATGGTAGGTACGAGTGAATAATTTTGTTTCGATTTATTGAGCAAATTCAAGGTCGAAGTGAAATTAGGACAAGGTACCAAGGGTTAAGTGTACCAAGGGTTTGGAGTTGTATATGATACAATCAATAAAGAGTTATCCGTTGTCCGTGGAGCTATGATTTTTGAGCAAACTCAAGGTCAAAATTCTAAGACGGACAAGTCCTAACACCTATTAGTGAAGTGGAAGGACTTCTATGTTTTGACTTATGGTTTGGCGAAACATAAATGACTAGTAGGGGCTTATTAGTAAAATGAAACATAAAGTTCAACCTTACTAATATTATAAAAACATCTAATATGATTTTTCCTAATAGATCTACCACTCAAACTTGTAGAAATGACAACTCCAAAACTGTTTTCTGAAGCCGACAAGCTTACCGGACCTAACTAGATCGACTAGCTAGATTAAAATAGTGTTGTCTTACAAGCGTCGTTGGACTGCTATTACATGCGAACCTAAAGAACAACCCACCGATAATGCAGACCTCGAACTACAACTTCATGTGAAAAATGGGTGTCGGACCTAGAGATTGCCTAAGGTTTCATGTTGTCCACATTAGACAAGCTGTTGCAAAGGCGATACGAAAATATGTTTGTCTATGAGATATTTGATAGTCTTTAGGCACTGTTTGGTGAACAGTCATGTTCCGCAAGGTATGAGCTTACGAAGAAGCTATTCAATACCAATGACCAAAAGGCAGAAAGTGGATGATTATGTACTAATGATGAAGGGCTATATTGACGGGCTTTTGTAGTTGGACGTATAAATAAGCAATGAATTAAAAGTAGTTTTGATCCTTGGTTCACTTATTACTCGGTATGAACCATTCATACTAAATTATAATAATAACCATTAGAATGTGAATCATATGGAGCTCTTTAATATGTTGCGGTCGGTCGAGTCACAATCTACCGATCAAGGGGTTGTACTTGCTGTTAAGGGTATTGCATCATCTTCGAAGAGTTTGAAGAAGTGGAAAAGAGAAGGTGAAAGAACAAGAAAAGTTAGAAGACCGATGACAAGGGTGAATGTCACCACTTCCACAAAAAAGGCCATTGGAAAATGAATTGTCCTGACTACTTGAAGTTTGTTAGGGAAAGGAAGCAGAATGGTTCTGCGGCTCCATCAGGTACATTTATGATTCAAAATTGTTTTGTAATCAATAAAATGTCATGGGTTTTTTTATACTGGATCCGATACTCATATATGTAATTTGTTACAGGGGCTTAGGAACTTGCATCGCATGGCAATAGGAGAGATTAGGCTCCAAGTTATTAATGGATCTATAATAGATGCAACAACGGCATGAGACTATCATTTTGGTTTGCCTAGTGGATTAGTATTAGTATTAAATAATTGCTATTTTGTAAAAGAAATTACTTATGAGATTATTTTTGTTTCTAGATTGTCTGAGACTGGATATATATTTTATTGTGAAAATGATGTTATGAACATTAGTTTAGATGGAAATAAAGTCTGCGATGGTATTCCTGAAAATGGAATTTACATGATTAATACTAATTATGGGTGTTCTGTGAATAATGCTTCTAACAATATAAATGATAGTTTTCTATGGCATTATAGACTAGGTCAAATTAGTGAGAATATACAAATTAAAAACCAAAGGTTTTCTACCACCAGTTGATTCTGAATCATTTGACACATGTGAGTCGTGTCTAAAAGATAAAATGAGCAAACACCCCTTCTGTGGGAGCAATGAATGAGTTGATGAACCCTTGAGGTTAGTACATAGTAATGTATGTGGCTCGATGTCTATAGCTACCAAAGATAATAGTTCTTACTTTGTTACCTTCACTGACGATTTCTCAAGATTAGGACATGTGTTTCTTATGAAGAATAAATCTGACATCTATAAGAAATTTGTTGAAGATAAAAATATAGTAGAAAATCAAACGGGCTGTAAGATTAAAATTCTTCGATCAGATTGAGGAGATTAGTAAGTTGGATAGGATTTCCAACAATACTTAAAAGATAATGGGATTATCTCTCAGGTTGCTCTACTCTATATTCCGCAACATAACGGTGTGTCGGAGCAAACGAATCGAACCCTATTAGATATGATTCGTTCTATGATGAGTAAAGCCGAGTTATCTCTATCCTATTGGGGATATGCGCTAGAAACCGAAGCGCATATGTTGAAGTTGTTGCCCACTAAACCTATTCCTAAAACACCATATAAGATATGGTATGGTAAGAAACCCCCACTCAAATATTTGAAGGTGTGGGGTTGTCCGACATACGTTAAGAATGTTGGTTCGAATAAACTAGAGGCAAGATCGGTAATGTGTAAATTTATAGAATATCCCAAAAACTCAACGGGATATGTATTCTACAATACCGAGAAAAAATGGTCATCGATAAGTTTTCTTTTTAGAAAAGGAATCTCTATCAAAGAAAATTAACAGCTAGGTTGTAGACTTGGATGAGTTCTAAGAAATTAACACTGAGGTTGAACCAGTGGGAGAACTAAGTTCATCTGTATATGAAAACACACAACCTATTAGAAGGTCCAGTAGGGAATCTCGCACACCAGAGAGGTACTATGGTTTTCTCGTGAATGACGAGAAGGAGGATGTGTTTTAAATGACGACACTCCTATTCCTTCCAACAAGCACTGCAGATCAAAGACTCTACACTATGGCTTGGAGCCAAAACAAATTCCATGTACGAAAACTAAGTTTGGACTTTTTCGGACATACCCGAAGGGATTAAACTCATCGGCTGCAAATGGATTTTTAAGAAAAAGCTAATGCAGATGGAGAAGTGGAGACTTATAAGGTTAGGCTAGTTGCGAAAGGATTTCGTCAAATTCAAGGTATTGATTATGACGAGACCTTTTTGCCCGTAGTCATGCTGAAGTCCAATTGGATTATGCTAGCCATCGCTCCATTCTATGATTACAAAATATGGAAAATGGATGTACAGACGAATTTTCTAAATGGTGATTTAGAATAAACCATTCTATATGTCACAGTTCGAGGGCAAGGCTTGCAAATTGTTAAAGTCCATTTATAGCCTTAAACAAGCTTCAAGGAGTTTGAACAAGTGTTTTGATAAAGTAATTAAAAGTTTGGTTTTTATTAGAACACAGAGAAAGCATGCATATACAGAAAGGAATGAGGCAACGATATTGTATTTTAGTACTTTACGTCGATAATCTATTATTGATTGGCAATGACACTTCGTTATTACAATTAGTGAAGGCTTGACTTTCCAAGAACTTCTCCATGAAGGATTTGGGAGAAGCAACCTATATACTTGGTATAAAGATCTATATAGATAGATCTAAGAGACTGTTGAGATCGTCTCAATCCCTATACATAGATGTCATACTGAAAAGGTTCAGTATTGAGAATTCCTAGCGTGGAAACGTTCCAACACAATCTGGAATCATCCTTTTTAAGAAGGACGCTTCTCATACTGATAAGGAGGAGCGTAAGAAAGGGATTCCCTATGCTTCAGCCATAGGATCCATAATGTACGCTATGCTATGTAATAGATTGGATGTGGCGTATGCATTAGGATGAGTAAGTCGATACTAGTCTAATCCTGGAGAAAAACATTAGACGGTCATGAAATGTATACTTAAGTATTTGAGAAATACTAAGGACTTATTCCTCATATACAGGAATGGAGACTCCTTATGAAAGGGTATATAAATTTGAGCTTTCAAAGCGATATAGTGGATAGTATATCAGTGTCTGGTTATGTCTTTATGCTTAATAGTGGAGTTGTTAGTTGGAATAGTTCCAAGCAAGAAACAGTTGTTGATTCTACAACGGAAGTCAAGTTTATCGCCCTCAATAAAGCAACAAAATAGGCAGTTTGGATGCGTAAGTTTTTGAGTAAGCTCAGAGTGATTCCCAATACCGAGAATCCTATGGTATTATTTTATGATAACAATGTGACGATGTAGATTACAAAGGAGCCAAGAGTACGCAAGAAGTCGTGGCACATTCTTCGAAAGTTTCACCTGATTAGAGAATTCATTGAAAAGAAAGAAGTCACGATTCAAAGGGTAGATACCAACGACAACATAACAGATCCATTTATTAAGGGTCTAGCTTGGTTAGCTCTCGAGAAGCTGATTGAAGGGATGAGACTGAGATTCCATAATTGGCCCTAAGTGCAAGTGAGAGATTGATAGAGTTAGGGGTATGCCCTAGGGGCAATTCTGTAATTTATTGTAAATTAATTGATTCTGTAATTAATTCTCGTTCATGATAAAGATATTTTTCTTTCTGTTATATATTTTTTACAATGTGTTATAAATAATTAAAAGCTTAACTAAAATATATTTAACAAAAAATCCATAATTGGTGTGTTTGTGAGAGAATTACAAATGGTTGTAATCAAGATACATTGAAATTGGATATCGATGTATCTGCTGAGACTAGAGTACGTAATAGTTTCCAAATATTGGGTGGTGGATTATTCATTACTGCTGGGGGCACCTAGAGGTTACATACTGATAGTTATTGGATAACTATGGAACGACTCACTCAATAGTTTTTTAATGGTTAATATAACTAAGGTCAAACAGAAAATATCAATGTGACTTATTTACATAGTTATCTCGACTTGAGAATAGTGTGGATCTTCAATATAAAAGCTCCGCTTTGATTATAATCAAATCAAGGCACGACGTCCATCGAGTGACTATGACTCGTCTAGTGGAAGTATTGGAAGTGAAGCACTATTCAAGAGAGGATTCATCTCCTTAGTTATATGGGGTTAGTATCTCAGCCAAATTAAGTTAACTCAAAGTCAAAATCTCTGGTCAGAGTCATACAGTTACTAATAATTTTTATTATTGAACCAAGGACTTTGTATTTGGACTATAGAGTTGAATATTGATGATACTGGAGTTTTGACCATTACCAAATTCCACAAGTCTAAAAGTGATATAGTTTTGACGAAGAAAATTGGTGTAAATAAAAGTCCCAACTGGATAACGCTTAACAAAGTGAAATTGGACTTTACCAAACCCAAATAAGCGATAAATTTGGTCAAAATGTCACACCACTTGCTAAGTGACGTGTGAACGTTAATATTCGAATAAGTTCGATATTAGTCACTGACAAAATTTACACTTAATGAGTCATACAACCAAAACGATAAATTCTCTTTTGACCGAACGATTTGATTAGTTTATAATTGTTATAAATTAATTAAATTAATAATTATTTATGAAATATTAATTATAAAATTTGATTATGATTTGAGAAATAAATATAACAAAATATATTTATAATAATTATAATATATCAATCGATATACGATATCGATAAGCGATTAAATTGGATTAAATTGTGTAATATTTTATTTAGGTTTAAATGGGTTTAAGGCCCATCATTGGGCTTGTTATTTCCGTAGCACATACATGGTATAGGCGACTTAACTATGGTGTAAGGGTGCTTGATTTGGATGGCTTAGACCGAGGGAGAATTAATATGAGATGAGATCCACTCTTTTCTCTCTTTTATCCACTATTTAAGCATCCCTAACCCTAATTAGATGAGATCCACTCTTTTCTCTCTTTTATCCACTATTTAAGCATCCCTAACCCTAATTAGATGAGATCTTTGGCTGCCTCCTCTTTACTTCTTTACTGGCCGAATTCATAGCCTAGTCTCTCCATCAATACAAACTCAAATCAAGTCAGATTCAAACGCTATTCGATGGCTAAAGGTCAACAGTTCAAGGATCAGCAATCTACTGAATCGGGAAAAGTTTCAAAGAGGAGAGTTTATCTTTTCAATTGTACTTCAAGGAGATGGGATTAATGTTTTATTAGTTAGGTCACGATTTTGATATGCAAGCACTGTTGTCACAAATTAGTTTGATTATATCCGTGTATATATTTATGCTTAAATATAAAAAGGTTTCTTTTTCAAATCATATATGTCAGGTCAGTGTAGCCATATAAAAATAATATAATTATTATATTTTATTAAATTAATATATATTATTTAAATTACAAATATATAGGTTATAATTAGTTGCAACATTATATCATTATTAAAATTAGTTGTATAATTTAATGTATAATGTATTATAGTGATATCAATTTTCGACAGCAAAAATAATTTTTTATAAATATTTTATTATTATTTAAATCAATTTACTTCATTAATACATTACATTAATTCGAAAATGCCATGAAAATTATTTTAAATTTTATAAACTATATTAGCACAAGATAAGACTTCGGCCAAAAAAATAAAAAAATTATTTTTCCTATTTTTAAAATTTGATTATTTAAAATGGTCGTAAATGAATAAATAATTAAAATAAATTTATGTGGAAAAATTCTTCAACGCATAACATATCAGTTAGGATTTTATAGAATTTTAAAATTTGAAATAAAAGTTTCAAAATTAATTTTATTAATATTTAATTAAAAACGCATTTTGAAATTAAAAATAAATAAAATATTTTTTTTGTGCTGTGCGCATGACTTGGAAGTAAAAAATTATCTTGAATAATGTTAATGCTATATATATACACACGCACTACAATATATATTTGTTTGTGTATAATTATTTTATTATTATATATATGTATACACATATTATTCACGGCTTATAAAATATAAATATCTATTTTAATATTCAAAATAACTTATATGTTAATTTAAATACATTATAATAATATTTATATACATAATATTAATATTTTATTTATAGGATGATATATATACAAATATTTATTTATATACTTTAAATATATTATGGATATATACATACATATACATATATATATACACACACACACACACACATACATATATATAATTATTGAAACTAACTGAACGCATATACATATACATACATACATATACATATACATATATATATATATACACAATAGTTGTTATAACTTTGGTGTCATACTTTTTTGTATCAGCGTAAACTACCAAAAACGCCCATCTACATATATTATCAAATCTTTATATCACTTAAAATATGATCTAATAATTAATTTTTTTATAAATTCACAACGTCCATCTACTAATATTATAAAATATTAATATAACTTAAAAATAGAATCTAACAAATAACTTTCATTTGAAAATTTTGTTATCTATTAATTAATAATATCTTTAATAATAGTTGTAATACCTTTGGTGTTACACTTTTTTGGTATCAAAATGCCCCTTTACATATTATCAAATCTTAATCACTTAAAAATAGGATATAGTATTATACTTCTTTTACAAATTCAAACGCCCCTAAAAGTAGGATCTAACAAGTAAACATGTTTTACAAATTCAAAACGCTTCTAAAAATAAAATCTAAAATTAAACTTACTTTACAAATTCAAAATACTTCTTTATAAATATACAGATCTTAATATCACTTGAAAATAAAAAATCATTTTCTTTTGACTGATTGACACATATACAATTTATAAGAAAAACAATTCAAACGCAAAGCTCGTGCCGTAACACTCGTGAATAAAAACTTAAACTAAAAAAAATAGATGTTGCAAATTAAAAATAAAAATTTAAACTAACTACGTATAATTTCACCGTAAAAATATGACTAGATATTTGTTCAAGTAATTTTCTCTTGAATGTGTTAAATATATACAATTTGTAGAAAAATAATCCACGCGCCGTCATCACGAGCAAAGCGCGTGCCCTGGCGCTCATATATACATTTATAATATTTATATAAAATAATAGTTTATATACATACATATATTTGGACAACATATACTTGCATATTAGATGAGCTAACGTGTCTGTTGCGATATAAATCACAATATCTATACACGGGCATGTTACACCTTGCACAGGTTGATATGTTATACATGTATATGTTAAATTCTGGCGACACTATATGTAGAATTGTAGAGGTCGGAAGTAGCTTCGTAATGGAGAAAACGGTTCGCAAATCGGAGTTCGAAGGTGGAAGTTATAAGGGAAAAATGAAGTGGGCTAAATTAACTCGGCTCAGACGCATGACCAAAAGGGTCAGACGTCTGAGTCTGTCAAATTTGCATCCAGAGACTTTAGTCAGACGTCTGACCAAATAGTCAGACGTCCGAGCTAAAAGTAAACTTTTTCCTGAGACCAAAGTCAGACGTCTGACAATTTTGGACAGACGTCTGAGGCGACTTCCGTCTGTTTTTCACGTGTGGACTTAGCGTAAAGATTTGTGATATCTACATAGGAAATTTTGGAACATTGCCTAGGGTTTCTATTCTCCTATATAAGCTAGCTTCAGGTTCTAGATCCGGGCGTGCAAGCAACTGCAAGAGATTAGCCTCCACTAATTAGGGTTTTTCAAAACCTAATTTTCTTCAACTCTCTTCTCCACAAATCAATTTCTAATTAGAATTTTGATCAATGTATTCAATCTCTTGTACTCTTCTCATCAATATTAATAAAAGCTCTCTCTTAAAGTGGATGTACACTAACACAACGTTAGTGGAACCACTATAAATCACTGTGTGATTTATTTTTCATTATTGTTTTGATTTCTGAATTGCTTGTTTCGGATTGTGATTGTTCTTGGATTGATTGAGATTGTAATTGAGTTATTGATTGGTTGTTTTTACACTTCTTACCACGATCCCGTCTTCCGCTGTGCTTGTGGGGTTTCATTTTGAGTGGTCTCCGGTTGGAATCCCGCCCCAACAGTATACACATGTGTGTATATGACACACAGATATATATATATATATATATATCATCATATAAATTTCATAAAACTATATAATTTATAAATTTAAATAAAATAAAAGATTTTATTTAAATAATATTTAGAAATGTTCTAAATGAATTAGACTTCATGGATCCAATATTGATCCAATAAGGAAAATTTGTTTGAAATTCACTCATAACTTCCGCTGCAGGCTAGCCCTGTTCCAATGATAAGTAGAATTCAGCTGCCATGTATTCAAGCTCTTCACCTTAAGCCTAGCACTTGTAGCATTGTTGAACACATGCACTCTCAGAACTCAAAAGTTAATCAAGTTATAATTAATACATGAATTTGTGAATACATTAAGTAGCATGAATTTATGAATAAACTAATTAATTCATGAATTGTAGTTTATTTGTAATAGTAAGAAGTTGATTAAGTTTTCAGTTTTGGTGTTTATCTCTAAATAATTAATACATTATTAACATATATTCTGTGTTTAAACTTCTTACTAATTTTAGATGAATGGATTTACATGATATGTTCTAGATGATTGTGGTACTAGTGATTCATGCACTTTGTTTTCATATTGATAATATTTAATTTTTGAAAAGAAATTAATATTTACTTAGATTATACATGATTTTGCCAAATCTTTTATTAACAGAACAATTGTAAACACAAAAATATAATACTATCGTATAGACAAGTTATAAAAGTTAATGGAAATATTATATTATTAATATATTGTATTTATATTAGTAAAAAATTTGATAATATTTGAATTGATAATATTATTGTATGAAAGATATTGTAAATTTTGTTTACGTGTAAGGACGATTCCATTGCACTTGAAGGTTTAGATGGCTCTTCACCATATAATACAATGATAGTTTTTTTTATGATGGACGTCGCACTTTTTTGCATATTCTACCAATGTTTTGACCATATCCATCTGATGATAGTATGGATATGATCAAAATATTGATAGAATCTGCAAAAAAAAGAGCGACGCCCATCACCAAAAAAAATATCATTGCATTAGATGGTGAAAAATAAAGACGTCTAAAGCCATAGCGGTAGTGACTGGACATGCGTAGTAGTGCTTTTATAACCGGTGATGGTGGATTTGGGAAGTGCTAAGGGGATGTTATTAACACTGGAATCGTTGACCATCAGTGGTGGTGGTTGTCGCCACCAATGGTGGCAGTATTGCCACCAGTACTTCCTCATCCACCATCACTCACATCCACCGGCACTTCGATCATAAAGTAAAAAATTTGAACTTTTAAAATGAAATTTAATCAGATTAGTTAGTTAAATTAAGTATACATTTAACCGAATATGATTTAATTAATACGATACATGTAATTTTTTTTTATTTTATAAATCCTCCACCCCGGAGGGAAGAGCTCCCGCCTAGAGAGTCCGACAACCCTAAGAAGGTTTTGCTAGCCCCAGCACAGATGTTTGTTGTTCCCAACCAGTTTGATTTAGGGTTTACGGGAATCCACCTCCGCACCTTGAGGGGAGTAGGGAAGACAGGTATCGAACTCACGACCTCGTTAACAGGAGGCAAGTGTCTCAACCACTAAATACATGTAAATATTGTATAAGTTAATATTATATATTAGTATACACGTTGACATTGTTATTTTCAGCACAAGTTAATGGATATTAGTTAATTACATTTATTTAAACAAATTATATTTAAATTATTTAATTAAGTTAATTGTATGGACTTAAAAGTGAACTATATGCGAAACTAAGGAGAACTTTGAAAATAATAATATGAATCAGAAAAGGTACTTCCTTGAATGTAAATCGATAGTAGAGAATTAAATAAAATATCTTAAATAATTGTAAAACTCATAAATTGTATTCGAAATTTTTTTAAAAAAATATCAAAAAAATATATATAAATAATTAATGAGAGGTGAGAAAAATCCTAAAAGCAATGAGAAAGTTAGAAAAATTTGCATTTGCAATGAACTCGAAAGAATTATTTGCATCGTTAAAAAGTGCACATTGATATTTTCAATTATGAGTAAATATCAGTTTGTTACTTTATTTAAGATTTTATGTAGGAACTAAGTTAAATATATCATTTTATGTAGTGCGTTTATTTGATTTTGTCACACGATAAACGTTAATACATCAAATTTTCTTCATTCTGCAAATAAGCCTAGTTAGCCTGAATATATTATTTTATGCATTTATTTGATGATGTCGCAAATAAGAATAATTAGCCTAGGTTGTTACTACTACTATGAGCATTACAGCACGCACTTCGCGCGTAATGATAACACGTGCTTCACGTGTAAATTTTGTTTCCTATTGAATACTGTTGGTTCAATACTGTTCTATTCAATGGCGCCTGACCGCTTCTTCCTCATCTACCTCTTCGTTCGCTGATTCACAGCCGCATCGCCTCTCTGCCCCTCCTCTCCTCTTCGCATCCTATGCCCGCTTCTTCTCGGCCCCCCCTCATTCGTTTCCCCTCTCTCCCTCTTCGACAAGGTCAGGTCGTGTATTCAAGACTATGTCGCCTACGACAGTGTGTCCACCTCACCTTCATTCGACTACTGATTTTCCTCCTCTGCAAGCTAGCTTTGAACGTCATCTGGGTGCGGTAGCTGCAGTGGGAGCGACTTCGCCTGGTGGTCAGCCCCTTCCTGATGTGAGGGGTGTCGATGTAAGTCTTCTCGGCTCTATGAATTGTGTTGTGGAGAAGTCTTTATCGAATGTTGAATTTGATGCTAGGGTAGGTGTTGGATTGCCTGAGTGTGCACTGGGGAGTGTATCGGCTGATAGTTTTGGTCAAGGCACTCTAGGTGCTTGTGAAAATGCCCCTATGAAATCTGCTCCTGTAGTCAGTGTTGATTGCTCTGGTGCTTCTATTCCAGCTGCCCCTATTGGATCCCCCTTCGTTGTGGAGCGCCCTGGTCCTTCTCCACCTTCGATGCCTATCTCCAAACCTTGGTCTTCTCTATTCTTGTCCTTGCCACGTAATGCGGGTGACTACGTCCCGATTGAATTTGATATGGTCGAGGAAAATGGTGTGATGATTCCTCCCCCTTCTGTGTTGCAAGCCGGTGTGGAATTTTGGTCTGATTATTTGGTCGGTTTCTTTCTGGAACCTAATCACCGTCTTACTAATGTGTCCTCGGTTCTTAGGAGGGCTTGGAAGTTACGAGGTAATTTGCATGTGAAGCTGATCGACTCCATGTATTATCTTAAGTTTTCCTCTACTGAGGATCGTCGGCTTGTTCTTGACGCTGAACCCTCTTTTTTTGATGGAAGGCCTTTTATTGTTACTCCTTGGACTCCGACTGTGGCGTGTTCTCGTGAACAAGTACTTTCTATCCCTGTTTGGGTATTTTTTCCGCAAATTCCCTCTGTTCTTCAACCTCTTATTGGTTTGAATTGGCTAGCCTGTAACGTTGGAAAATTGAAATGTTTTGACTCTAATACTGTGGCACGCGATAAGTTGATGTATGCTAAGGCTCTTATTGAGATATCCCCTCTTAAGCCTCTCCCTACATCTATTCCTGTTCAGCTTGCTGTCGACCATGTTGTGGAAGTCCGTGTTCGCTATGGTTGGGTTCCGGATATTTGTACTTCCTGTCACTCTTTTGGCCATCTGGCTATCGCCTGCTTGCATTCTGAAGCCGCCGTGGCCGCTCCGAAGATCCCTTTGCCTCGCCCCCCTCGCATGATTTGGGTCCCCAAGGTTTCATCCCCTGCCCCTCTGATTTCCCCTGCTCCTGCTGTTCCATTACCTGACCTGTGTCTACCGCCTCTGCCTTTAGATAAGCCTGACTCATCTCCTATTTCTGTGGCACCTAGTGTTACATCTGATATACCTTTAGCTGCTCCAGTCCCTGCCTCGCAGCTGTTGCTGTTGCTTGGGATGAGCCAGAGAGATGTTGGATTGATCCCATATCTGATATGAGATTTAACCCGGTAGATGAATCCTACTTCCGTTTTGTTTCCGAAGATCAACAGGACCTTAGATGCCTTCGCTACAAACCATCTGGTGATTCCTTAGTCCTCGATTTGGACGGTTTGTATGCGAGTTCGAATTCTGTCATGCTAGCTGATCCTTCCTGGGATCGTTCGTTTATCTACTCTTCTGATGCTATGGGTTATGATCCTTGTCTTGCTCTCCTATTCCGCCCCTTTGCTGGTCTTTGTGGGTCTGTGCCTTTGGTTTCTTCTCAAGTGTCTGGAGATGATGGTGATTCTTCCTCTACGAAGGAGTGCTAGTTATTATGCTATTTATAGTTACTGTGGCATAGCTGTCACGTACCTGTGCTGTATTTTCCGTTTTTCTTAGTAGTTAAGGTGCTTTTACCTTACTCCTGTACTTCAATTTTTATTACTTTCGTAATAAAAGTGGACGGTCCACTATAAAACCGGCTGGCCTTGCCAAAAATAAATAAATCATTTCCTATAAATGTGCGATACTAAGGTATAATTTAATATTTAATTAAGATATAATTGATTGATGCGGTCATAGCGTATGCAAAATTAGTTTTTTAACTAACGAAAAATTTCATTTTTAAATAAGGCACGAGCAATTTCAGACATAAAATCGATTTACTCGGTTTTAGTACACATAATTTTGCATTTTAATTAAAAGTATGAGCGGTTTAATTTAGTATTTAATTTGGATAATAACTAATTGACTCGGATTTAGTAGGCAAAAAGCTTTCATTTTAATTAAAGTATGAGCAGTTTTGGTTAAACGATAAGAGTGATTGACCAAGTAATAAAGTATAAAAAATTGAATTTCTCTTAAGGTAAGAATATATTTTGATATATTGAGATATAATTTTAATTCAAATGACATTTTTTAAAGTTTACGTTTATACAAAAAAAGTGTGATACCAAATGTATTACACCTATTATTAAAGATATTTAATCAATATATAATTGATTAACGTGGTCATGGTGTATGAAAAATTAGCATTTTAACAAAAGAAAATTTTCATTTTAAACAAGGTACGAGCTGTTTTAGGTATAAATTCGATTGACTCAGTTTTAGTACACATAACTTTGCATTTTAATTAAAGCATGAGCAGTCTAATTTAAAATTTAATTGGAATTTAATCGATTCAGATTGAGTGGACAAAAAAGTTGCATTTTAATTAAGACCTGAGCAGTTTTAGTTAAAGGATAAAAGTAATAAAATTTTGAATTTCTTTAAGGTAAGATTATATTTTGACGAGTGTTATGGCACGCGCTTCATGCGTGAATTATTTTTCTTATAAATTGTATATGTTTAAATTAGTCAAAAAAATGATTTTTTTATTTATTTTCAAATGATATTAAGATTTGTATATTTGTAAAGAAGTATTTTGAATTTGTAAAGGAAGTTTAATTGTTAGATCCTACTTTTAGGGGCGTTTTGAATTTGTAAAGCATGTTTAACTGTTAGATCCTACTTTTAGGGGCGTTTGAATTTATAAAAGAAATTTAATATATGATCCTATTTTTAAGTGATTAAGATTTAATAATATATAGAGGGGCGTTTTTGATAGTTTACGTTGATACCAAAAAAGTGTGACACCAAAGCTATTACAACTATTATTTTCCTTATAAAGTGCATATGTTTAAATCAGTCAAAAAAATATTTTATATTATTTTCAAATGATATTAAGATTTGTATATTTGTAAAGAAGTATTTTGAATTTGTAAAGAAAGTTTAATTGTTAGATCCTACTTTTAGAAGCATTTTGAATTTATAAAGCATGTTTAACTGTTAGATTCTATTTTTAGGGGCGTTTGAATTTATAAAAGAAGTTTAATATTAGATCATATTTTTAAGTGATTAAGATTTAACAATATATAGAGGGACGTTTTTGGTAGTTCACGTTGGTAAAAAAAAAAAAAGTGAGACACTAAAGGTATTACAACTATCATTAAAGATATATTGACATATAATTTTAATTTTAACGGTATCTTAAGAATTTTATATTTAAATTAAAAAAAAAGCCTTTTTTAACTAATAAAATCCTCAAACTTATCAAATAAAATATTCTTCATCGGATAAGATATTTTGACTCGGCGCACTGTAGATCCGATATTCAGTTTTCCATATTTCTAGAAAATAGCCTATTAATTATTTTATCCGAAAGGGAACTTCATCTTTGTCCTTTATCTCGCATTTTATTTATATTAAAATAATTTAAATTTTGATATTTAGTTCAATGGGTTCCATAGATAATTCAACAATGACTTATTCTCTTCCTCAGAATTCCTTTTTTCTTGGATTTGATAGCTCAACTCAGTAAGTATACTAATCTGTTTTTCGTGCTTTAATTGTTGTTGTTGTTGTTGTTTCTAGGTTTTGTTACACTGAATAAGATTGCATATGCATTGTATCAGCATATCAGAATTATATAAAATTAGGAATTTAGGTTTTATTTGATTGATCCAATTTGGTACGACTATGGAAATTTAGGTATTTAGGTTTTTTGTTTCATCAGAAGATATGCAGTAAATACTGAACTTTGAATTATGAGTATTTCACTTTTTTTTGTTAGAATATAGCTGAAAGGTACAGCAAATTTACTGTATGTACTTATAATGGAAAACATATGTGATGAACATTTTGAACTTTTTACAGTATGACATTGTTTTTAACTTGATTGTAGAATCGAACTTAGGATATTTGATTGCACAACCAAAAGTGTTACTACTGTTACCAGTGATCATTGACTAATATCATTGTTATCAGTGATTATTGACAATTCATAAACAATTCCATTATCATTGTGCTACGAGATATGTATTGTATCTACTTTTTCCCCCAAAATTTTATATAATAATTTGAATTTTTCGCTATCAAAACGTTTCATCTTACAACTACTATTGTTAACAGATCACTAAAGGCCACAGTCCTAGACGCAAACCTCACGATCGTCGCATCAGAGACCATACATTTTGACTCCCAACTCCCACACTACAAAACCAAAGATGGAGTCTACAGAGACTCCTCAGAAAATGGAAGAATAGTCTCTCCCACTCTAATGTGGATCGAAGCACTCGACACTCTCCTTTCAAAACTAAGCTCAAATGTCGACTTCAGCAAAGTTGTAGCCATATCTGGCAGTGGACAGCAGCATGGAAGCGTGTACTGGAAGAAGGGAAGTTCTGTAATTTTATCATCTTTAGATTCAAGCAAGACTTTGCTGTCTCAACTTGAGAATGCGTTCTCTACTAAAGAGTCACCTGTTTGGATGGATAGTAGCACTGGTTCTCAGTGTAGAGAGATGGAAAAAGCAGTGGGAGGTGCTTTGGAGATGTCTAAACTTACTGGATCCAGGGCTTATGAGAGGTTTACTGGACCTCAGATTAAGAAACTGTATGAGAGGAAGAAAGAGGTTTATGACGAGACTGAGAGAATCTCGCTTGTTAGTTCTTTTATGGCTAGTTTATTTGCTGGTAAGTATGTTAGTATTGATGAAACAGATGCAGCTGGAATGAATTTGATGGATATTAAGGACCGCGTGTGGTCTAAGGTCATTTTGGAGGTGAGTTAGTTCAGTTTGTTTAGAATAGTATAAGTTTTTTTTTTGTGTGTGTGTGTGTCTCTGTGTGTGTGTGACTATATGATAAGCATTAAGATTTTTGATAAGCAAAACTTCAATAAGCATAAAAAATTGCTTAATGCTTAATAGTTAGGCATTATAACAGTAATAGATTATTGCAAAACACTTGCAATAAGTGGTTAATGGTTTTATATAGCATAAAACACTTCATTAAGTGGAGAACAAACATATCCAGTAAATATTTTGTTATGAATAAATTGATTGAAATTTGGATGTCAATATCATTTCTTTTTGTAGGCTACTGCTCCAGGATTGGAAGAAAAACTTGGGAGACTGGCACCAGCTCACGCAGTTGCTGGTGCAATAGCTCCTTACTTTGTTGAAAGGTTGGTCACTATTTCTGTGTTTTTCTTTTCTTTTTTCTTTTTTCAATATCAATACATGATATGCTAAATTTGTAATTTTATCTCATGTGTAAATGTTTATTTACATTTTATGCCACATCTATAATCTATGGTAACGTTGTTTTTTCTTTTGCACGTATAATATTTATCCAATTTATATGGTATAAAGGCTTTAATCTTACTATGACCTTGAAAACTTACCTTTTTTAGAAGCCCCAAGAAAAAGGTTTGTTCTCGCATACTGAAGGATGTATGAATGTCTTTAACATAGATTTGAGTAAATCGAAGAGAATTATGCTACAATTACTATCCAAGAGAATTATGCCACAGTTGCTGATTCAAACTTTTTATCTCTTATTCTGTATTTCAATGTTTTATCAAGTGATATTTTGGATTAAGATTATTAAACTTTAACAGGTATAATTTCAATAGCAATTGTTTGGTTATTCAGTGGTCAGGAGACAATCCTAACAGCTTAGCAGGTAAAACATTTACGAGTCTATGTTTCATTCTTAATTGATTGTTAACATAAGAATGATTTAACATTTTAGTACTTGTGTATTTCTTAATTTTCGAGTTTTGGTCTGATGTCAACTGATTGAAAAGTCTTCATTCAAGCTTCAGCTAATGAAAACATTGCGTATATTTACTTTGCCTTAAGACAAAATTCACAGCACTGCATGAAATTCTAATTAGACATTATATTTTCAATATTGATGAAAAGGAAAATAAAAGCTCCTGTATGCAACCCTACAAATTTTGTTTCATCATGATGTGCATAAACATAAGTAACCATTGCTAAAAGTACGACAAATTTGAAATTACTATATTGATCAAAAGAAGAAGAAGAAAAGTCCTGGTTGCGCACTTTAATATTTAACTTCATGGAGCAAATTATTCGACAAGACTTAAATACCTGTAGGTTTGACTCTCAATTCTCCTGGAGATCTGGCAATTAGTTTGGGGACTAGTGATACCGTAAGTATACTTATTATTAATTATTTTTCTCAAAAGGTAAAAAAGGGAGAGAAAATGGTTTAAGTTTATCTTGCTGATTGTTTTTTGAAGGTATTTGGAATCACAAATGAGCTCAATCCAAGTCTAGAAGGCCATGTATTCCCTAATCCAGTTGACCCAAAATGCTATATGGTTATGCTATGTTACAAAAATGGCTCTCTAGCTAGAGAAGGTTCATTTTCATATTATTCCATTTCCATTTATTTTGAATTTCAACTATATATTTTTCTGTGAAAATTAAACTACTTCCCTTCTTGTAGATGTGCGTAATAGGTACGCTGAATCCTCATGGGATGTGTTCAACAAGTCCTTGAATGAAACTCCTGCTCTTAATGGTTTGTGTTTTTAGCCTTTACATGTCCTTATATTCAATATTATTTAATTTCAGTGGGAGTATAATGGTATATATTAGATGTTTTATGTATAAAATATCTGCACTTATATGCACTTACTCTCGTGTTATTTCAGGTGGAAAGTTGGGTTTTTACTACTTGGACCATGAAATCCTTCCTCCCTTACCAAGTTAGTTTAGAGTCTGTTTGTTTGTTTATTATTTTGGAAACCTAAACAAATGGCTATATTTCATCGATGAACCTCTCTCTTGGTTTATACTAAATTGGTTCAATTTCCAGATAAACTGAGACAAACTTATAAAACTTAAAATAATAGCATTAGTCCTGTAACAAATATATTTTTTCCCCTTGCTTCAGCTACTTTTCAAAACTTGTAACACTTGTTACAAATATAAGCCTGTCACGTTGACGTTGATTCAGCAATTTCTCTCAATGTAGTTTGAGATTGCGCCGAACTATATTTTTTGTTTTCTAAGAATTTATCATGGTGCATTTTGTTAATGCATCAATGTAAAAGAATTGAGCAAAAATAGTTTCACACAATTGCAAAGCAAGCAAGGAGAAAATCACTGAATCAACGACAACTTAGATTTGAATTTGTTATATGTTTTGAATAGTGGGTTAAATTGATATAAAAAAAAGTTAGTATGAATAAGCATTAACATATGAACCGATGTACGTGCAGTTGGGTTTCACCATTATGTGCTGGACAACTTCTCTGGCAATTCTCTAGATGAGGCAAAAGTGCGCGAGGTTAAGGAGTTTGATGCACCTTCTGAGGTTAGTATAAATTTAGTGCATAAAAGGTATATCATACTCATAAATAAAGTACATGAACAAATGAAATAAAGTGATTTTTTTTAAGGTACGTGCCATTATAGAAGGGCAGTTCCTTTCTATGAGAGGCCATGCTGAGAGATTTGGCATGCCTACTCCCCCTAAAAGAATCATTGCAACTGGCGGAGCTTCATCAAATGATTCGATTCTTGGATCTATAGCTAACATCTTTGGTTGTCCAGTGTACACTGTTGAAAGACCTGGTATGTGAATTTGATCGCTGCAGTAAAATATATGTGATCATAATCAATGTTCCTTCTTGGTTATAATTAGTCGTTTTATATTAAGTACTTTAATTAATTGTCTTGTTAAAATAATATATGATTTTCAATTCAAAATCAGAGTCTGGTTATCTTTTTATCAGTTCTTTTTGTCAATCACACCTCTCTTTTGTAGCACCCCTTTAATATCCTTATTTTAACCACTAACTTTTATTTAATTAGTAGTATGATGTGGCAATAGCGAGAAAAATAAGTGTAATAGACACACTTACTAGGATCCACAGCTCCACTTACTAGTATCCATAGCTCCCCTTATTTAGCACCATCACCTAGCCTCCAGTATCAATCTCATGTTTATATTTAAATAATCCACTTTTTTCTCTCTTTTGTCAAATGAATGGATTATTTAAATATAAATATGTGGCTGGTATAGAGGGAAAATCTATTTGAACACAGAAAGTGACACAAGAGATGTCACTGTCAAATCTTCCATAGAATCCAATTCCCAGTGAAATTCAATGGACAATATCTATTGTGTTTCCATTTTGTGTTTTATTATGTGATCCAATAGCCGGCAATATATGTATATGTATATGTGTGTGTATCTGTGTGTGTAGACACACACACACTCATTTCTGTTCCTCCGATTTGAACCACACATTTCGACTTAAATAACGCATTGCAAAAATTTCAGAAAATGGACACATGCAATGAGTTATTTTCATAAAATGCAGATTCTGCATCCTTGGGCGCTGCATTACGTGCAGCACACGGATGGCTGTGCAATAAAGTGGGTAATTTCGTACCGATGTCATCACTGTATGAAGGAAGATTGGAGAAAACTTCGTTGAACCCTAAGCTTACAAAAGCTGCTGGAGATGAGGAGCTTTTGTCCAAGTATGCTTTGCTGGTCAAAAAGAGAATGGAAATTGAGAAGGAACTTGTTCACAAATTTAGCCGCTAAGATATTTATAAGTGAATAATTTTTTTTAGCTGTTGATATATATGGCTTTTAGTTTGGAAAGTGGTACTGTAATAAAGTTGCATATTTCTTTTGCAGTTTCTGAAACAAAGTTTCGTTGCCTGTTTAGTATGGAGTTTGCAATGGATAAAGTGAAATATAGTTACTTGTTTCTTTTACGAGAGGGTTTTTATGTTTGAATTTTTTACTCAAAATCTTACTTTGAATTTAATTATGATTTTGACCATGCAATTGTTGTAACCTAATAAGTAACGATTTAATTTATGAATTTAAGTGTGAATTTTGGGAATTTACTTTTCCATATGTATGTTAAATTTTGTGACACTATATGATGGAGAATTGAAGGGGATGAATGTAGCTTCGTGTCGGAGAAAATGGTTCGCAAATCGGAGTCCGAAGGAAGAAGATAGGAGGGGAAGTGCTGTTTTTGTTGCTGTTTGAGGTCAGATGTCTGACTGAGAGGGTCAGACGTCTGACGAGGTTCAGACTGGTTCCCGAAACCTCCTGCAGACGTCTGGGCCTGTCTGGTTCTGTCATATTGAACTTGGCTCAGACGTCTGAGGCCAGAGGTAAGACGTCTGAGGCCAGAGGTCAGACGTCTGAGGCGATATAATCCTGTTTTTTCCTGGGTCGGTTTTTCTGAGCTGTTTTGTGATTTGTGAAGGGCAAAGTGGTCTTTCGTCAAGGTTTTCTCTATTAGTATATATACTCTCTTCAGGTCTGATAGAAGGGGTGAATCAAGCAATCTAATCTAGGTTTTAGTCCTCCATTAATTAGGGTTTTAGGCAAAACTCTATTTCTTCAATTCTAATCTCCACAAACATTGATTCTGAAAAGAATAAATCATTGTAATCTATCTCTTGTACTCTTCTCATTTGGTGATAATAAAAGATCTCTCTCAAAGTGGATGTACACTAACGCGACGTTAGTGGAACCACTATAAATCGGTGTGTGATTTACTGTTTCATTATTGCTTATTATTCTCTATTGCTTGTGGTGTTATTGTGATCGTGTTTGGATTTGGTTTTATTGAATTTTTCGAGTGTTTGGTTGTTTTGCACTATCTATCACGATCTAGCTTTTCCGCGTGCGTTTGGGAATTTTAGTTTGAGCGGTCTCGATTGAAATCCACCATAACATTTGGTATCAGAGCTTTGGAGTTGGTAGGTGGTTGTTGAAATGCCGGAAACGGATAACTCTGGAAATTCAATGGCTAGTTCAAGTGGTATAGCGCCGTATGTACGTGGGTCGTATGTGGCGTCGGGATCGCAGTTGGTTATCGACAAGTGGAATGACGATAATAATTTTGAAAAATGGCAATGGAAGATGAAAGCGGTTTTAAGGAGGAATCGGGTACATCGAGTGGTGTTTGATACACATTTGTTGCCGGCGGACATCTCGGATGTCGAGAGAGAGGAAATGGAAGAGTGGGCATTTACTACACTTCAACTTGCTATGGGAGAGAATGTGATCTCCGAAATTAGTGGTGAGACCACCGCTAAGGAAATTTGGGACAAGTTGGAAGAATTGTATATGAAGAAGTCTCTAACTAATCGTTTGATCTTGTTGCGAACGTTTTTCACCTATAAGATGAAAGAAGGAACTTCGCTAAAGGCACATTTGAATGCGTTTGATGATTTGCTTATGAAGATGAAGGCAGTAGATTTGAAGATTGAGGAAGAGCAAAAGGCGATGATATTGTTATGTTCGTTGCCGGACCGTTATACGGGTTTCTCAAATAGTTTGATCTATAGCCGGGATACATTGACGTTAGATGATGTCAAGACGGGTCTTCTTAGTGAGGAATTGAGAGATCAAATGAAGGAGTTGAGTGTTGGTGGTAGTAGTGCCGATAATGGTCAAGGTTTGTTTGTGGAGAAGGAAAGATATGTGAAGAAGGACAACCGGGGGCGTTCTAAATCAAGGAATCCCGGTTGGAGAGGAAAATCAAAGGAAAGGAAAGGCAAGTGCTATATTTGTAAGAAACACGGTCATTGGAGAAATGAATGTCCGGACAAGGAGAAGGGTAAAAGGGAAGTAGCATCTTCTTCTGTAGCGGTGGAGAGAGGTGTTGGTGAGGAAGACGTAGATGTGTTGACGGCTGTAGCATCGGATGTTTCCGGTAGTGAGTGGGTGCTCGACTCGGGGGCGTCGTATCATATGACGCATAATAGAAATTGTTTTTCTTCTCTTGTTGCTAAAGAGGGAAATTCAATTATTATGGGAAATGGTGCTATGTGTAGGTCTCAAGGCATTGGTTCCATGCAAATTCGAATGTTTGACGGAGTAGTTCGTACTCTCACTAATGTACGCTATGTTCCGGGACTTCGGAAGTCTCTTATCTCTTTGGGGCAATTGGATTCTCTTGGTTGTAAGATCACTATTGAGAGTGATTGCTTACGGGTTTCGAAAGGGGCACTTGTGGTCATGAAAGGTGCTAGGGCTCATGGTGTTTATTTGCTTCGTGGAGAGACCGTAGAAAGTGAAACTTGTGTAGGTGTTGATAGTTCTCATGGCTTGGATGCAACAAGGTTGTGGCATTTGAGGTTGGGTCATAGCTCGGAGAGGAGTTTGGAGATTCTTCGGAAGAGGGAGATGATCAATGGTGGGAGTTTCAACAAATTGGAGTTTTGCGTAGAGTGTGTCTTGGGAAAGCAAACAAAAGTATCATTCGGTGAAGGAAAACATGATTCAAGAAATGTTCTTGAGTATGTGCACACGGATGTATGGGTACCGGCACCGGTAGCTTCTTTGGGAGGAGCAAAGTATTATATTTCCTTTATAGATGATTTTTCTCGTAAATTTTGGGTGTATGTAATGAAGGCTAAGTCGGAGGCATTTGCAAAGTTCAAAGCATGGAAGACTCTTGTTGAGAATGAGAGTGGTAAGTCTTTGAAGGTTCTTAGGTCCGACAATGGCGGGGAGTATGTTTCCGGAGAATTCTTAGAGTTTTGCAAGCATCATGGGATACAGAGACATTTTACTACACCGGGAGATCCGCAATCAAATGGAGTTGCGGAGAGGATGAATCGTACTCTACTAGAGAAAGCTCGATGCTTGAGATTGACATCGGGTTTGTCTAAGGGATTTTGGGCCGAAGCTTTGTCAACCGCGGTACATATCATTAATCGAATTCCGTGCTCGGCTATTGATAACAAAATTCCGGAGGAAGTGTGGAAGGGAAAGAGTATTGACTTGAGCTATCTTCGTGTCTTTGGAAGTCCGGTTTATGTGCATGATCCGGGTAATGATAAGCTTGAACCTAGAGCTTTCAAGGGGATTTTGCTTGGCTATACGGATGGAGTGAAAGGCTATCGGATTTGGAATTCGGAAACGAAGAAGGTGACAAACTCTCGTCATGTTACTTTTGATGAGTCGACATTGTTCAAGGAGAATGAGAGCTCATCGGATATTCCGGTCTTAGTTCGTGATGAATCGAAGGAGAAGGAAATTATTCCACCATTTCGTCCCAGTGGTAGAGGAGGTAGAGTAGTAGAAGATGTTTGTGAAGAAAATGCGGTTGATGTTACATCACAAAGTCCACGTGGTGCCTCTAGTAGTGTTGGTGATGTACACAAGCCTGGAGAATTTTCGGTTCAATGTGGAGCCGAAAGGAGTTTGGGTGAAAATATTGCTACTCGGGTTGATCGTCGTCCCATAAGACCACCCGAAAGATATGGTGATTGGAACTATCTTAGCTTTTGTGATAAGTTGGACTATGCGCTTCATGTAGTCCAAGATGAGCCTTTGGACCTTGATGACGTCATGAATTCGAGTGATAGCTCGTAGTGGATTTGTGCCATGGAGGAAGAGATGCAATCATTGATGAAGAATCGAACTTGGAGTTTGGTTCCGCTTCCTAAAGGAAACCGTGCTATAGGGTGCAAATGGATTTACAAGGTGAAGGACGATGGAAGATACAAGGCTAGGCTAGTGGCTAAGGGGTTTGCACAAAGAAAGGGTATGGAGTATGATGAGATATTCGCACCGGTTGTGCGCCATACTTCCATACGGATATTACTTGCCATAGTTGCTATTCACGACTTGGAGTTGGAGCAACTTGATGTGAAGACCGCCTTCTTGCATGGTGACTTGGATGAAGACATTTACATGGAGCAACAGCAAGGTTTTGTTGTAAATGGTAAGTCAAATATGGTGTGCAAGTTGAAGAAATCACTATATGGGTTGAAGCAATCACCTAGACAATGGTACAAGAGATTTGATCATTTTATGCTTGAAAACGGTTTCAATAGAAGCATCAAGGATGCTTGTGTGTATTTCAAGAAGTTGGGAAATGATTGTTGGGTATATTTACTCTTGTATGTGGACGACATGCTCATTGCTTCGAAGGACAAGAATGAAATCAACAAGTTGAAATTGCAATTAAAGTCAGAATTCGAAATGAAGGATCTTGGAGAAGCAAAGAGGATATTGGGCATGGAAATAGAAAGAGATCGAAAGTGTTTTGAGTTGAGATTGACTCAAAAGGAGTACATTAAGAAAGTGCTTTGCCAGTTTAGCATGGAGAATGCAAAGGCGTCAAATACACCTTTACCTTTGCATGTGAAGCTTTCGAGTAAAGGGTCACCTATCTTGGAGAAAGACAAGGCTTATATGGCAAAGGTGCCATATGCAAGTGCGGTTGGAAGCTTGATGTACGCTATGGTGTGTACAAGGCCCGATATAGCAAATGCCGTCGGGGTGGTTAGTCGTTTTATGTCTAATCCGGGAAAATCGCATTCGGAAGCTTTGAAGCTTATATTGAGATACCTTAGGGGTACGTCATCTCATGGTCTTGTTTTTGGCGATAGTGGAAAAAGGAGTTGCAACTTAGTTGGTTATTGTGATTCGGACTACGCCGGTGATAGAGATAGGAGAAAGTCAACTTCCGGTTATGTCTTCACACTTGGTGGTACGGCCATAAGTTGGAGATCTAGATTGCAAACCGTAGTAGCTTTATCCACTACGGAGGCGGAGTTGATAGCCGCGGTAGAGGCGGCGAAGGAAGCACTCTATTTGAAGCGATTGTTGTGTGACTTGCGGATTGAACACGATAGCATTGATGTTCAATGTGATAGCCAAAGTGCTATTCACTTGGCGGAGAATTTGGCATTTAGCTCACCGACTAAGCATATAGAAGTGAGGGAGTCATTCTTGGTAGCCATGAATGAGTATAAGCAAGTATATCTTCGAAAGGTTCACACAAAGGAGAACGCGTCAGATACGTTCACTAAGGCATTGCCGGTTGGGAAGTTCGAGCATTGCTCGGACTTGATTCGCTTGGAGAAGTGCTAGGTGTCACGGGGTGGCATGGTTGAGAGAGATACTTGTGTAGATGAGGAAGAGTATTGGTATGAGATTGTCGTTCTATCTTCTTGGTGTAGTGCTAGTGTACACTCCTAGTGCTCTTGTCTTTGGTGAGACGGTGTTGGATGTTTTCAACATTTCATTGGTGGGTGGGGGCTTTGTGCCTGAACTCGTTGATGGAGTGCAATGGGGGGTGGCTGTGCCGGAACCCGTTGGGAAAACATTCATGTTTGGTTGAAGGTAGAAGTGTTGGTAGTTGGAGCTATCGGTTGTTGATGGTGTGGTACCATTGGTGTTGGAGATGGATATAGTGTCAAGGTGGAGTGTTAAATTTTGTGACACTATATGATGGAGAATTGAAGGGGATGAATGTAGCTTCGTGTTGGAGAAAACGGTTCGCAAATCGGAGTCCGAAGGAAGAAGATAGGAGGGGAAGTGCTGTGTTTGTTGCTGTTTGAGGTCAGATGTCTGGCTGAGAGGGCCAGACGTCTGACGAGGTTCAGGCTGGTTCTCGAAACCTCCTGCAGACGTCTGGTCCCTCTGGCTAGACGTCTGGGCCTGTCTGGTTCTGTCATATTGAACCTGGCTCAGACGTCTGAGGCCAGAGGTCAGACGTCTGAGGCGGTATAATCCTGTTTTTTCCTGGGCCGGGTTTTCTGAGCTGTTTTGTGATTTGTGAAGGGCAAAGTGGTCTTTCGCCAAGGTTTTCTCTATTAGTATATATACTCTCTTCAGGTCTGATGGAAGGGGTGGATCAAGCAATCTAATCTAGGTTTTAGTCCTCCATTAATTAGGGTTTTAGGCAAAACTCTATTTCTTCAATTCTAATCTCCACAAACATTGATTCTGAAAAGAATAGATCATTGTAATCAATCTCTTATACTCTTCTCATTTGGTGATAATAAAAGATCTCTCTCAAAGTGGATGTACACTAACGTGACGTTAGTGGAACCACTATAAATCGGTGTGTGATTTACTGTTTCATTATTGCTTATTATTCTCTATTGCTTGTGGTGTTATTGTGATCGTGTTTGGATTTGGTTTTATTGAATTCTTCGAGTGTTTGGTTGTTTTGCACTATCTATCACGATCTAGCTTTTCCGCGTGCGTTTGGGGATTTTAGTTTGAGCGGTCTCGATTGAAATCCACCATAACAATGTAGTTATGAATATGCATGTCAATGATACGAGTTTCGGTCCGAACTTGAACTGAACATGTCCTGTTAATACGTGTACGGGTTTTATTCAATCTACCCATGTCCGATCCTGTTACTATTAGGGTTGGGTACGGTTTTATCAAATCCGATCCGGTTTGGATTCGATTCGATTACTAGGTTTCTGTATGTCAAAACACGAGTGTTTTATTTATTTCAGATTTTGTTTGTTTGTATGTGGATCTTTTTTCTTATTTTTGTTGTGAACTTGGCTATCTCACCATTCAATTTGTATGTTAACATTGTTTGTGCATAAATTTTACAAAAACTGTAAGTTTAAAGTATGATTTTAACATAAATATTATGAGTATGATATACGTGTATTTCCCAACGAATTTGAAAAGCCCGGTTGGCTCGGATATTGGTTTTGAAATATCCTGCGGGTTCGGACCGGGCTTGAATTTTGATTATTGTAATCGGGCTTGATGTTGCTTTCTCTTCATTATTCATTCTCTTCATTTTTCATTGATGTTGCTTCCGTTGTCTAGATATAAGAACACACTAAATAGATTTAAAAAGTACAAAGAGGAAAAAAGAAGCAAGACACATTTGCAATACACATTTATAGTGATTTGATAAAATCTTCGATTTATGTACATTTAGTTGTTTTTATTGATTGATTTTTTCTAAAACTTTCTGTGAGTCAGCGGAATAGGGATACTAAGGCTAAATTAATACTAAAGGGGGATGAATAGTGTTTAATTGATTATATGAATATTTTTCAAATTCTTTAAGATTCTATTTGGAATGATGTAATTAACAATCACAGAATCAAAGTGCATATGAAAGCAAATGCAGTAAAAGTAAAAAAGGAAAGAACACATCAGGATTTTATATTGGTTCGGAGTTACCGTACATCCAGTCCCGCACAATTCCTTGTACGGATTTCTTTTCAACTAGTAAATGCATATACAATCTCGATTAAAAGGTTTTGAGACACACCCTCCAAAGTACACCTACTAGATTTACGGGCTACTAAGCACACCCAATTGATTTTATGAGCTACAATCACATCCACAAGTATAGTAGTATGATTTGATAGAGTTTTATAAACTCAAATCTTCGATATTGATTGCAATTGATCCTATAACTCTTGAATAACACTTTGATCTTGGTTTGAGTGAAAGAGATGAGAGAACTCAAAGAGTAGATGAAGGAGAATTGTAATGACCATAATCTTGACTGACATTATTTAGGATATTTAAGATATTGAGATTTGTATAACCATAAGGTAGCCGTGCCTTAATTAATGTATAAACAAAAGAGAATTAAAAGAAAGAAAGTCAGAGGAATATGGTAAGCGCAAAATAGGAATAGACTATGTCCTTATACCCTAAACCCTTCTTACCTTCATTCCTTATTCATTTTAAACGTTCGCAAACAAAACCAAAACACTTAAAAGCTTGGCCAACCACCATTAAGGGAAATCAAAAGGAAGATAAGCAAGGATTCACGTAGGAAGCTCAAGCAAATCAATCAAAGAGCAAATCTCAACCTTCTTAACCCCAAGCTAAGGTGAATAATGATCTTACATATCATTTTTGTTGATTTCAGTTTCTAGTTAGATCTGAATTAGTTTCGCAAATAAGGTGCCATGATATGATTGTTTAAATGGATATATATGCTTTTCGATGATTTATGTTGCTTCAAATAGATTTTATGATAATTTTAGATTTGAAAAACCTATTAAATGACATCCAAATGACTTGCGTTTTTGATATATGGTCGAAAACATTATTTATGAAGTGGGTTTCAAGTTTCATAATTTTCTAAGCTATGGTGGATTTATTATGAATTTTTATAGAAGAAAATAGCCAATATTGGGTTTAAATTAATTACGGGAATTATATATGGCTCTTGGGTCTGAAATTTAAATATGTTAGAAAACATATTAGAAGTAAATTAAGGTAATTTTTGGGGAATTTTTCTAAGTATTTTACCATGGATATAAAATAATTTAAGGCATGGGACTTAAATGTTTTATTAAAGAGAATGGCTTATTTATTAAATATTTTAATGTGATAATTTCTGAATTCGGCAGCACTTTTAGAAAAGAATTTTTGATAAAGAAATGACAACCAATTGTATTTTGACAAATAAGGCAAGTTAGTTGAAAAACAATTACTTTAAAAGGCTATAAAACAATTTACTTAAGTTTACTACTTCTCCACTTCCATCAGTAGTTTTCGACACCATACCTTCGTCCATGACCAAGTCGAAACCAATGCTCATGATATCAAACAATTGACACGTAGTGAATTGGAGAAAGGCAAAAGGTACAACGTTGAAACTAAGCTTTCGAAAGGGTTGCCGCCTTTTGTTTTAAAACAAGTTTTTGAAAGGATAGCTTTGAACATATCCGAAACCTAGCTACCACATTCTACCTTTCGACCTAGTTAAAGCCGCTTCTCAATGCTTTCGAAAGGGTTGGTTTCGAAACCATCATCTTTCTTTTACTTAGGATATATGCTTTCGAAAGCAATGCTTTAGCCACAGTTCTTTGCGGCCCTTAGTTTATTAAAAATTAAACCCAAATGTTTCAAAAGGAATGGTTTTAAATGGTTTCGAAGCTATGTTTTCACAAACTTTTACTTGAACTCAATACTTTCAAAAGGTATGTCTTGAATGAAGAATTACAATGTTTTCGAAAGATATATAATATGGGTTTCGAAGGGGAGATCCCCAATGTTTTCAAAAGGGTTATTTTGAGTCTTTGAATGGAAGGTTATCAATTCTTTCGAAAGACAAGTTTTATGGTTTCGAAAGAGAATGTCTAAGGTTAAAATAATGAGTTCGAAAGGTGAAGGAACTGGGCCAGCCCACGGTGGAAGAAATGGGTGAATTTCAAAAACTTTAGCCATTTTGAATCTTTAATGGGCCTATGAAGTCTAAATTCAATTGTAACTTTTCCAAGTTTCTTTTAAATAAAATCAATATTTTATTTAACTTCATAAATAAAGATTCACTTTAATTTAACGTGTATGTAAGTTAGAGTATATCAAATATACTCTTATATACAAATTTGTGTATAACGTTTACTTTTCAAATTTATTCAGAGAAGAAAATATTTCATTTCCTTTCTCTTAACTTATTCAATTAATGAGGGGGCATAAATTTATTCAGGGAAGGAAATATTTCATTTCCTTTCTCTTAACTTATTCAATTAATGAGGGGGCATAAATTTATTTAGAGAATGAAACTTTTCATTTTCTTTATCTTAAATTATTCAATTAATGAGGGATTATAAATTTAGTTAGAGAATGAAACCTTTTCAAATTTATTCAAAGAAGAAAATATTTTATTTCCTTTCTCTTAACTTATTCAATTAATGAGGGATCATAAATTTAGTTAGAGAAGGAAGCTTTTCATTTCCTTCTCTTAATTAAATTAAATAATTGATTAATAAAATAACATTAATGACTAATTTAAATATAACATGAATTGTATGTACATAATGAATTAGAAAATATGTTTTATTTGAAAGAATGAAACTTTTTCCATTCTTTAATTAAAACTTTCCTAATTAATTCCCTCGATTTTTTCTCTCTCTCCAATTCTTTCTTCACATGTATGTCATCAAATGACATAAAATTTCCACAAATCATGTCATCAAACGACATAAAATTTTCATAAATCATGACATAAAATTTTCATAAATCATTTAATGCTATTATCTTTAACTTACATCGATATTGTATATCAATGCGCACAAATATACCTTTTATAAATGCATTAAAATAATTACAAAAAAACTTCCAAACATCAAATAAATAATAATTAATATTCTAAAATATCAATTAATTTAATCAATTTACAACATTTTATAAATTAATTAAATCATGTGGTTTTTCAGAGAATTCATCATTACGGTTGTGCGACTCACAGGTGTAAGTTCAGTCAGCGATTAATATCGAACTATTCGAATATTAACGTTCACATGTCACTTAGCAGGTGGTGTGACATTTTGGCCAAATTTATCGCTTACAAATCTTTTGGTAAAATCCAATTTTACTTATTATAAGCGGTACTTAATAGTGACAATTATTTACACCAATTCTCTTCGTCAAAACTATTTCACTTTGGATTTATGGAATTTGGTAATGGTCAAAATTCCAATACCATCCACATTCAACTTTATAGTCCAAACACAAAGCCTTTGGTTCAATGATAACAATTATTATTAACCGAAATGCTCTGGCCAGAGACTTTGACTTTGAGTTGACTTCAGTTGACCGTGATACTAACCTTATATAACCGAGGAGACGAATCCTCTCTTGAATATCATTTCACTTTTAATGCTTCCACTCGATCCAACTATAATCGATGGATGGACGCCGTGCCACGATTTAATTATAATCAAAGCCGAGCTTCCACATTGAAGATCAATAGTATTCTCAAGTCGAGAGAACAGTGTAAATTAGTCACATCGACATTCTCTGCTTGACCTTAGTTATATTTACCAACAGAAATTTATCTAGTGAGTCATTCCATAGTTATCCAATAACTATCAGTACGTAACCCCTTGGTCCCCTAATAGTCATGAGTAATACACTGCCCAACATTTGGAGAGCGTTACGTGCTCTAGTCTCAATGGATATATCAATATCCAGTCTCGATGCATCTTGACTAGGAACATTTAAAATGGTATATTTGTTTCATTGTGATAAATTACTCACGGTTACAACATTTTGTAACTACTATCACAAAACATACCATATGTGGATTTTCTATTAAATATACTTTTAATTAAATTGATTGATTAATATAACCACATTATATCAAGTATATAATAGAAAGAAAATACCTTTATTTCGAACAAGGTCAACGAGTTAGATATATGTAAATAATTACATAATTGCCCCTAGGACATACCCCTAACTCTATCAATCTCAAACTTGCACGTGTGGTCAATTATGGAATCTAATTCCAACTTCTCCAATTGGTTTTCTTAAAACCAATTGGGTCAGTCCCTTTTGTGAACGGGTATGCTATTATGTTTTAATTATCTATTCTGTCAATCAACTCTCTCCGACGGTGATAAACTATTTTATCATATGAAACAATTTGAAGTATATCTCTCGACTTCTAGTGAGCTCTAAGTTCTGTTACGAACTATATTACGACATTGTTATCATATAACTATGTCATGAGATTTTCAACATTTGAAATCGGCTTAGTTATAAATTTGTGCACTTATATTTTTATATACATTGTTTTTATTGTGGCGCTATTCAAGGCAATGTACATAGTCTTTTTTCATTGAATCAACCACGGTATTTCATTTGGAACATTTCCAACTTAAAGATTTGTTATTGACATATTATACTCAATATTACTTGTGAAAGTTTGAGTCTGAACATTCATAAGGAATTTATTATTTCTGTAAACAATTCTCTAGTATTTCATAAATACATGAGAACACTTCAAACAACCATTTAGTGATATCAATTTGGATTTGATATTTACTTCATGTATCAAATACATAAAAAAAATCATGATATCATAGACAACATAATATGTATGATAATTCCTATTGCCAATGCAAAGGAGTCAATCTTACATGTTCCGTATTAAACATTTTAATAAGGTGTCCTTGCATATCGTTTGGGACATTACCGACATCTTTTATACTTACTATAAAAGACATAATTTATTAATCCAATGTTGAGTATTAAAACAACTAAGGTTTATTTTGACACAAGTACATCGTTAAAATCAACAACTTGTTGTTTACTTATAGTTTAGAAATATCAATGTACCTTTTAACGTTCTTTCTTATGAATACACGCTTCCTCTGCACTTTGATTAAAAATTAAACTATTTGATATTTCTATCAAAGTACTTATTCAATCTTGATGCTTATAAAATGATACTTTCATATCACTTCTTAAATCATATCCAAAGACCCACAAACTCAATATCGCTCCCACTGACTTGGAGACATTTTTGGTTAATATGTGTAAACAACTTACTCTAAACTGTTATTTAGAATTTTCCGTTTCAACACATATGTACCAAAACCCTAAGTCTTATCAAGTGATAATTTTGTGAGTAAATCCGAATTAACTTGAGCCTGTTGAATACCGAATCTATTATGCTAGTTTCAACAATTGAAATTTGCGAAATTATTCTTATCAACATTGCTCACTTAATTCCAACTAAATTAGTCTTTCTCATAAAAGTCACAATCTCGGCCGATGGATCACAACCCTTCGGTCACGACACCAAAATCTATATTTTGATAGCGTACTAGGAATTCTTTTGGATTTTCGCATCATATCATATAGAGTCAACACTCTTAATGTTTTAATTAAACAACCGAGGATTATATATTTTCGAAATTAATAAGAAACTCATATTTTCTGTTCGATGTGCGCGAATACTTATTAGACATTCTAATGCTATGTGTTCATTTAGGTTAGTTAATTTCATTTCATCTCATATAATCAGTTCTATCTATGGATCGTATCCAATTCCATTTAACTATCAATAATTCCTCAAAGAAATTCCTTCATAATGAAGTTGGTATATCTTGAAACAACAATTGTTTCTCAGTGTAAATAGAATAGGGATTCATAAACGCTTTATGAATTTCTTTATTTATAAAACTGATTTGGTTTTAGTTTACAAAACTTATGTTCAAAACATAAATATGTCATCCAATGGCAGTCTTCCAAAAACTCTTATGGGGAGACTCATACAAGATCCCTTACGAACAATTATTACATGCAATCTTTAGACTTGCACAACCTGCCAGCTCCTTGGCCTGGGATATGTTTGAGTTTCTTATAAACCCTTATCTTGTAAAATTTGTAAACTGTTATTCAGATGAAATAATATTAACCTTGTGTACTACCTTTATGTACATTACATTATAGAAAGAAACTAACTCAACTTCACTCACAATTAATCATACATTGTCCAGCAAAGTTTAATTACTCCATTTCGATGCATCATTATTTATCACATGGAGAAGTAATTTTGAGATTGAATCTTTATTCATTTTAGGTACACTCGGAACATTTTCCAATACTCACTCATTCGATCAAATCAAATCATTTTTATCGCATGTTATTTTATTTACTTCTGTTTTATATTCTATAAGTTTACCATAGACATACTACATGTGTATCAAATACACATGTCCATGTCGACTATAACTCATCGATGAATATGATGAAGTACATGGAACCGTTTTGGTATTTATAGAATTACGATTGCATACATCTATATGTATCAATGCAAAGAATTCATCAACTCTTATGATACTCCCAATAAATGGGTGCATAGCCCTTTGTTGTTTGAGATATAATTAACAAGTATCATATGATTCAAAATCATACAATTATATTATTTCTAGAGCCTGTTGAATAATTTTTATAGATTCCTTCATTTCACTGATTCGTACTAAATAACGAGCTAGTGAATCTCCTTCTTTTTGCGACTTAGTTTATAATTCCAAAATAACTGTAAATAGTATAGGATACTTTTGTATATGCCAATGCATCACTTTTGTTATATAAAAATAATACCACGTTATAGTTTTATTTCACAAAGAATATTCATACTATTCATATTGGAATATAGCTATGTCTATTTTTTTCAATCGATACCGAAAAATAATCATTATTTCATAAATAATGTACGGTAAGTTTTATGAAAACAATTTTCATACTATGATGCAATTAATAAGTGTTATATGGCATGCTCCCACTATTTCCACCATTACTATAATAGCGTACTAAATTCGGAGGTCCATCATTCACTAAATACATTTTGTTTATTTCATACACTGCAACTATTTACAGTGGAGAGTTTGTTGATCCAATATCTTAAGCTCAAAGAAACAAATCTCATAGAAAACAATTTTATATATGGAAATGCATTATAGAATAGAAATCTTATTTCTTATTCTAATATTAAGTATCAATTATTATTACAATTCACATTTTCAATGTTTCTCTATGAAGTAGAAGTGACTATTCATTCTCTTCATCCCAACTGTAACTTAAATTACATATATTCTTATACATTCATTTTCCTTTCAAATGGTCAAATTATTCAAAAGAAAACCTTACTACAATATCATAACAAACTCTTTAAAAAACCACATTCGATTATTCTTAACAGTTAAGGACATCAAATTTGTTTACGTAAACCGACCAAAATGACATTTCAACGATCGAGTTCTTAGATCTATCTTGCAATTTTTGGTCCTATGTTACATTAACACAATATGATCCCTTTTGTAATCAATCAGATTGAATACTCGATCTCGCACTAAGGATTATTTGGTTTTTCAGATGAACTAATTTCATCGAAATATTGTACATTACAAAATTTGACTGTTCACCATATGACATATATATGCAATTGTATATGGATCAAATATCCATAGTCTTGTATTGCTTTTAGAGTTCGAAACTCATAGAATGCAATACATGGTCTTGACCAAATAAATGCATAAGTGACCGAACCACTAATGTATTCGGTGGTTGTAAAATCAGGCACTTGCATGGATGTTGAAACGTTAACATGCAATAGGAATTTAATAGTGGGTATTATATTTCCATTTGTCGACTTTCAATTTAGTTCGATTGTATATGTTAATTGATAAACATTTTATCAATCATATTAAATGTACAAATTTATCATTGTAGATAATTATAACATTATTTAGCATATGTTCTTACAATATTAGAAAGGTTAAATGTTACCATTTCATTTTTCTAATAAGGCTCCTACTAGTCTTTTATATTTCTTCAAATCCTAAAATGAAACATATAAGTCTTTCAACTTTACTTGCGGGTGATAAGACTCGTCTATCTTGGTATTCTGACCTTGAGTTTTCTCAACAAATCATAGCCCCACAAACAATGGATAACTCCTTATCGGTTGTATCACATACAACTTCTGACCCATTTTTCTTTGTCCTGATCTCATTTCGACCTTGAGTTTGCTCAAAAAATCGAAAGAGATTATTCACTCATACCTACCATATCATGATGGCCTAAGTATTATATATGTACCTTGAGTTTGCTCAACAAATACATATAGTTATCTTACCTCATCTGTTCATTATTTAATAATACTACACATAACATCCCTAGCTTGAGTTTGCTCAACAACTAAGGAGTATGCAAGTAATTTATTAATATATATATGGTAGAAGACAACATTATATTGAAGATTCTTAATCTTAAATATATTATATTGAGTGATATTGACTTATGGAATAATGTATTTCCTATGAAATACCCTCGTGATTCAAGTGTCAGACGCATCAAAAATCACAGTATACGTACATTTACGTATGTATTTATTCCTCAAGTCTATTTGGGTTTCTTTAATGTTCCATCTTTAGTTTATACATTCATATCATATATGTTTTATTGTTATATAACTTTTATATTTCATATTACTTATATGATAGTCTTATGTATGATATTTTATTAATTAAATCTTATTTAATTAATTAACTCTTTAATTAATTTTAAATTAGTATTCCAATATAACTTTTATATTGGACATATCTACTATAGCCTTTATAGTAAGACACATATATCTTATATATGCATATTTTTAGTTAATTAACAGACCTTTAATTACTCTATTAATTAAATTATATTAATTTCGAAAATTTATCTTATATACATACATGTATGCTTATGTTATCTTAAACACTTTAAAATAACATAACATATATCAACATATATAATACATGCATATAAGTATTAATTAATTAACTCATTTAATTAATTTATGTTATCAATCTTGTTAATAATTTTAAATTTCGAAATTAATATTTACATAGTTCCAAATGTTTTGAACTTTTCATTACATTTTCAAACATTTTGAAAATTTATTTTATATTATAACCTTTTATAATAAACATGTTTTTATTTTAAATTTAACTTTTAAATTTAAAATCATGTCTTAATTTTAATAACTATTTTGAAAATTAGCCCAAGGCTCAATTCAAATTGGGCCTTTTCTATTAGGGGCAACCTTTGGGCTCACATCACCTTTTAGGCCAGGCAGGTAGGATATGGTACTAGATTATCCAATTCCAATCCTAGACATCACATTTCTAGACACCGTACTAAGTGCACAAGCTTAATTAGTTAGCCCTAACATGACTAATTTAGACTACATAGGCTATTGGGCTCCGATATCATTGAAGGAACTGGGCCAGCCCACAGCGGAAGAAATGGGTGAATTTCAAAATTTTTAGCCATTTTGAATCTTTAATGGGCCTATGAAGTCTAAATTCATTTGGAACTTTTCCAAGTTTCTTTTAAATAAAATCAATATTTTATTTAATTTCATAAATAAAGTTTCACTTTAATTTAATGTGTATGTAAGTTAGAGTATATCAAACATACTCTTATATACAAATTTGTGTGTAACGTTTACTTTTCAAATTTATTCAGAGAAGGAAATATTTCATTTCCTTTCTCTTATCTTATTCAATTAATGAGGGGGCATGAATTTATTTAGAGAAGGAAACTTTTCTTTTCCTTTCTCTTAAATTATTCAATTAATGAGGGATTATAAATTTAGTTAGAGAAGGAAACTTTTTCAAATTTATTCATAGAATGAAATATTTTATGTCCTTTCTCTTAACTTATTCAATTAATGGAGGATCATAAATTTAGTTAGAGAAGGAAGCTTTTCATTTCCTTCTCTTAATTAAATTAAATAATTGATTAATAAAATAACATTAATAACTAATCTAAATATAACATGAATTGTACGTACAGAATGAATTAGAGAATATGTTTTATTTGAAAGAATGAAACCTTTTCCATTCTTTAATTAAAACTTCCCTAATTAATTCCCTTGATTGTTTCTCTCTCTCTGTTTGCACAAAAAATGGACAAACACCTCAAAGTGGTATGATTTAATTGATTTTATATTGTTCTCAATGATTTGGGTGAATTAAGCAAATATATGAAAAGCAGGGACTAAACTGTAAAAGACACGCAGATTTATAGTGGTTCAGCCAGAATGTGCCTACGTCCACTTTATATATTATTTCTCCTTTCTAGTTCAGATTACAAGTACAAAGCTTTGATACCAATAAAAGAAAGTTGTTTGAAAGTTCTCTCCGTGCTTGAGCTCTCAAACTTGTCCCCCATTGTTGTACCCCTGCCCCTCTATTTATAGAGTGAGGCTGAGGGTAGGGGTCTTGGTTGTATACAGCTGCTGATGGGCCTGGGCTGACGCGATATGGCCTGGCAACTTTGATTCGGCAATGCCCTGGTTCGGTGGTAGATGGTTGGAGTTGGTTCGGTGGGTATGGTCCGACAGTGGCTTGGAGCATGGTGGACCGGTGGGGCTCACGTACTTTGGTCCGGCATGGGTGGGTAGGTTGGTTCGGGGTAGATTGGTTCGGTAGTGCTTAGGAGTGGGGTTGATTCGGTGCTGAGAGGATATGGTGGGTTGGTTCGGTGACAATTGGAGAAGCGCTGGTTCGGTAGCGCTAAGGAGTGGGGTCGATTCGGTGCTGAGTGGTCTTTACTCTAGTTCGGTAGGGCTGGAAGGGAGTCTGGTTCGGTGATGGAGGAGAGGTGACCTTGGTTCGGAGTGTGTGTTGGACCGGATGAAAACACACCCAACCAACACTTGCCCCCCAAAGTAGGGCATGTGCATGCATATGGCGTGCTTTGTTTTAGCTCGGGTGTTTTTATTTGGTTACATGCGCCGAACCGTCCGGTCCGGTCATCCTTCATCCGCCTTTATAAGTAGGGGAGTTAGGCCTTCGTTATTCTTCTACCAAGCTTGACAGCCGAATCAGATCCTCTCCTTCCGAAGCTTACCCCACTGCCGAATCACTTTAGCTTGCCGAATCAGGTAATTAGCCTCCTTTCGCCGAATGGCTTTGCGTTGTATCACCGAATGGACATGGGGACTTGGCTCACCGAATGAAACTCGTGTGTCCCAAGTACCGAATGACACTTTTACACTTGAATTGCCGAATGGAGATGGGTGTTCGGACCGCCGAATGAGGCTAAGCTGTATAAGTGCCGAATGTACCCGAATCTTGGGTTATCGAATGATATTCGGACCTTGAAATTCCTCATATTTCGAATTACAAGTGAGATTCCAAACTATATTGTTCGTATGTTTTAACGATGTCCTTGTTGCAGATAAATGTCTCACAAGGTGGAAACCCGATCAGAGAAGAAGAGATCTCAGGATAAAGAAGAGTCTTCCGCCGTGCCCCCAGCCCAGTCAGGATCAGGACGCTATGGGCCCACCCCCAGATCATTGGTAGATGGATACGGTCCTCAGGAACTTCTGAACTTGCCTCCTGATTGCTTCCCTAGCTCACTCAAGGGCGAGCAACTTGATGTTATATCTCGCTCTTTCGGGATCGACCGAGCGCGCATGCTATTGCCGGATGCGGGAGTGATGCTGTATGATCCTCCCGAAGGATATTTTGCCTACAACAGATACCATTGCATGTGCGGTGCCATCCCGCCTCTCAATGCCTGGGTAGTCATCTTTCTCACATATCTAAAGGTAGCTCCATTCCAGCTTCAGCCCAACTCCTATGCCATTCTGGTGAGTCTCTTCGTCATCTTCCGGAGGAGATATGGGCGTTCTCCTTCCAACCGGGAGATCCGGTATTTGTACAACTTGAGAGGCTATAAGAAGGGGTCTCCCTACATCAGCTTGGAATCGGCCGTATCCTTTAAGCCGGTCCTGGATCTATACTCCAAGTACAGCATGTTCAAGAAGGAATGGTTTTTTGTCAGGGATGGTTCCGTTTCTATTTGGCGCTTCACCTCCGGATGTAAGTCAAAGCTTTATTTTTAATTCCTGTTCTGGTTGCAATGCTCCTTATTATGTGTTTTTATTTTTTGCTAGCGACAGGTGGTTTTGCGGTCGTGGAGAATGATCGCCTGGTTCAGACGGCAGCAGAAATAGAAGCTATTACTGGAAGAGATAGGTCGGCTGCTTACCTGATCAGGAACGCTACACTTTTGGAGCATAACTTGATCCTTCCACAGCAGTCCGTGGTCAAGCAGAGGGACACGGCCGAAGAGAAGGCTGCCCAAGCTAAAGAAGGGACCGTATCGGAGAGCAGCAAAAGGAGGCCCTTTTCGAAACATCCGGTTGCCGGGGGGAAGAAGCTCAAAAAGTCTGACGGTCCCTCTCCCAGCACATGTCCAGATATCCCAGAGGAGGGAGACGTGGAAGAGGAGCAAGGCGGAGACGGAGGAGAAGACGCTGGAGGTGGCGACGGTGTCGGGGCTTTGTCTTCTGGGCAAGTAGGCGAGATGCAAGAGTGGACGGATGACGTTTTCCGCCAAGCCTTCGAAGGTTTGGAGGGAACGGAGAAGTCCAAGAAAGCTGATAAAGTTGGGACCGGCGTCGATTTATCTTCCGGGAGCGCCTCTACTGAAGCAACTTCAGCGGTTCAAGGTGAATTTCTCTTTACTCTTTTTAGTTCTTGAATGATAGCTCAATGCATGTTGGTGACACTTGGTTTTCATTCCAGGAGCGGGCAAAACGGCCAAGACCTCAGATCTTCGGCACAGGCTTGAACAATACAAACTCCTCAAAGCTTCCGCCAAGCCGAAGCCTTCTACTAGCCGTCCTGGAGACATAGTCGGTTATCGTCCTCTTCTTGGAGTTATTGAAGAAGATATACAGAAGAAGAAGAGGAGTCGATCTATATTTGAATCTCTTCCTGGTCCTCCGGCCCCACTCCAGCCTATTCATGATATTGAGGAGGAGGGCACCGAGTTTATACCTTCCCCCCATCCGCCCGAGAATCCAACCGTCATCCCGATAGATCATCCTAGCTTAGCTTGCAATCCTTTTGCGGGTCATCCGGACCTGGACCCGGCATCTCACGACATCTCCTTCGATGAGGTTACTGGTGAGCATCTCCTTCCTCGTAATCCTATGGTGCGGGTGCTTGACGAAGCTAAGTCTCTGGACCTTGATCTGCTTACTACTCGGGTCGTAACTCCGGGGGACGAGGCTAAGGAAAATATTGACCGGGTCGCTGAGGAGACCAGGAAATTGATGGGGCACCATGCTCGATTGGTCAAGGCTGGGGAATAGATAGGAAGTGCCAACATTCAGCTACGGTTGATGGTTTCCGACCAGGCTAAACAACTTGCCGACCAAGCCATCCAAATCTCCCATCATGAGGCCGCATCCAGACAACTGAGGAAGACTATTGAAGAGGCCAGTAGGGCGGAGCTGCAGAGGATGGAGGCTGTCTGTAAGGAGCGGATTGACACGACCATTGCCACGGTGGATGAGGTTCGGCAAGCGGACCTCGAGCGGGTAGAGGAACTATCGGGGTGACTCGAGGCCGCGGAGCTTGCTCAGGCCAAGTCGAAGGAGGAGATGGAGGCGATGAGGAGGTCCCTTCAGGCTGACTGTTTACGATATCGATCGGAGAGGGATGCTGTTGTTGCAAAGCTGCGGGCTTCTGAGGTCCGAATGAGGGAGTTTGAAGAGAACGAGGGGATGATGGAGGGGATGCTCCAGGATATGTACTTCCGTACTTGGAGGCAGGGTAACTTGTCCTGGATGGATGATTACCCCCGGGTTATGGCTAGGATCTATCTCAGGGCTCTAGAGGAGGCCAAGGCTGAGGCGGATAAGGAGGGCGGTGTGGCCTTCAGGATGGACGTGGTTACCGCCCAGTTTACCAAGGAGGAGAAGGTGGCGGTGAAGGAGGGCATGCGGTTGCTTGCAGCTGAGGAGGCAGGTGTGCAAGTAGAGGATGATGATCAAGATGATCAAGGAGCAGATGCTGGTAAGTCTTCCTTTTTAGTCTTTCCGTTAACTTGGTTGCTTATCACTAATGAATTCTTTCTCTGATCGGACAGGTGTGCAACATGACAAGGATAAGACTCCGACGCAGCCGGCTCCTTGATTAGACCTGGATATCTTTTTGTAGACTTGACATTGTTGTATGTGTTAGTCTCAAAACAGTAACGTAACTCTTAGGTTGTAATTATGCTACTTGTAATAAACAACACTATTCTTGACGTGTAATTCTTTAACTTAAGCTGATTCTGTCGTCTTTTGAATGTTTTTGCTATTTTGACGTGTTGTATGAGAAACATAGCTATGCATATTCTTGTAATTAAATTGTGTTTGACGTCAAGTTCTTGTTTAAAACATAATTTTATGACTTGCAATGCTAGTGTGAGGTGTGAATAAATTATAGTCACGTGTTTACACATGAAAGAAGGAAATACCGCCCTTTATATTTTGCTTGTAGATGGCAACTTTGAATGTCCCTTATGACCGAGTATGGAATGCGGTCTATTATCTTGCTGTGAGTATCCGCTTCCATTAGCGAATGTCTCTGGTTCTATGTCATGTACTTCAGGGATTGTTACAGAGGATAGGAGAAAAGTTTCTTAAATAAAATTGAAATATGTGAAATAGTAAAACTTCCAATCATGGAAGGCCTTCGATGTGCTTAAGTTCGTGGCAAACGGGCTTTGTAGTCACTTTCCCTAGCTGTGGGTCTTGGAGACATTTGTCACCCATCTTACGTCTCCGCGGGGAGTTAATTCTTTTTTACCACAGCCGTACTTAAGACACATCGGAGCCGAGATCGCGCACAGTAACTACCCGGGCCATTATGGCCCGTAATCGTGGGTATTATTCGATTTACTGTGGCCGGCTAGCGTAGGTGCCGATCGTCAACCGTGAACTGCCCCTGGCTGGCCACACCTTATGTTGGGGCTTATAGTCGGTTCACAGTTGCCGGCGAGCCGAACGCCGTAATGAGCTGCCTCGGCTATAGTCGGCCTTCTCGGTGGCTTATAATCGGCTCATTACAGTTGGATTTTAGGGTCGTCGCGAGCAATGAGTTAACCCGCAGCAGAGGGATGCCGGAGCAAAAGTGTCTCATTGGCGAGGGCATAGATTCACATAGTACCTGTTAGGTTTTGTTCAGGTGAAGTTGCGCTGTGGAGTGCTCTGAATGGAAATGCTGTATGCTCAGGATTTTATTCAACAGAAAAGGATGAAGTTAACAAGCAGCCAAGATACAAAGAAACAAGTTAAAGAAGAGACAAGGTTTTTTAAAGTGGTTCGGCACGAAAATGCCTACGTCCACTGATTCTCTTTGTTAATTCACTTCATATGGGCAGTACAAGTTAAGAAAAGTATCGACGGAGGTGTTGGATGTTCCATGCCCTCTGGAACACCTCTCCGTCCACTGTTGACAAAATATAAGCTCCATTGTGGAGATCTTTATGAATTACATATGGTCCATCCCAGATTGGATCTAGTGCTCCGGGGCGAGGGAAGATTCGCTTGAGGACAAGATCCCCTTCTTGTAAGGTACGATGCTTGACTTTGGAGTTGTATTGTGCTGCCACTTTTTGCTTGTGGGCTGCTGCTTTGAGGACTGCATCATTTCTTCTCTCCTCAATTAGATCCAAAGACATGTGAAGGAGTTCTTCGTTCTCTTCTGGGTTATAGTGGATCCTATGGTGGGAAGGCATGATGGTTTCAACTGGGAGCATAGCCTCCGATCCGTATGCCAAAGAGAAAGGAGTATGCACTGTTGATGTTCTGAAAGATGTGCGATAGGCCCACAGTGCCGTAGGGAGTTCATCCACCCAAGCGCCCTTTGACTTTTCGAGTTTCTTTTTGATTAGAGTTTTCAGAATTTTGTTGACGGCTTCGACTTGCCCGTTTGCCTGGGGATACGCTACAGATGAGAAGCTTTTGTGAATTCCGTGCTCTCGGCACCAGTTGGCGAATTCCTCGCTGTCAAACTGAAGTCCATTGTCTTATTTTGAATGGGACTCCGTACCTGCACAGAACATTTTTGATCAAGAAGTTAATAACTTTTGCTGACGATACTTTATTCAGAGGTTCTGCTTCCACCCATTTGGTGAAATAGTCGACTGCCACTATAGCATATTTGGCCCCGCCTCGGCCCATTGGTAGTTCGCCGATTAAGTCAATTCCCCATATTGCGAAGGGCCAAGGGCTGGTCATTTGAGTAATCTCAGTTGTTGGTAGCCGCGGAATCTTAGCAAACTTCTGGCATCTGTCATATTTTTTGACGAAATCTAAGGCGTCCTTGCTTAAGGTGGGCCAGAAATATCCATATCGGAGTATCTTTTTTGCTAAAGTTTGCCCTCCGGTGTGATCTCCGCAGCTTCCTTGATGAATGTTGGATAAGATTTCCTTAGCTTCCCTCCCAGCGACACACCTTAATAGGGGGTTAGAGAAGCCACGCCGATAGAAGGTGCCCTCTTGTATTGTGTAGCGGGAAGCTTTCCTCAAGATTTTCTTGACTTCATTACGCCCGTTGGGCAGTGTGCCACTTTGCAAGTAGTTTCGGATGGGAGTCATCCAAGTTGCCTCTTCGGTTGCAGCTATCAGATTTACTTGCTCAAAACTTGGGGTCAGTTGTGTTGAGATAGCTATCGCTCCGAAAATAGCACCGTCTCTCATGCTAGCTTGCTTCGCCAATTCGTCGGCCTCTTGGTTCTCTTCCCGAGGGATGTGTTTGACTAAATAGTGGTCCAATCGATTGAGAAGTAACTTGGTCTTCTTTAAATATGCTATGAGTCGTTCTTCTCGAGCCTGGAATTCTCCTAGTATTTGATTTACAATAAGTTGAGAATCGCTATGAAGACACAAAGAACTGGCTTCGATTTCTAAGGCAAGTTCTAATCCAGCTATCACTGCTTCATACTCTGCATCGTTGTTAGTGGCAGTGAATTCCAACCTTATAGCATAGTGCAGCTTACTTCCCCTGGGAGTGATTATTACCACACCTGCCCCCGAGCCTTGTTCGTTTGATGCACCATCCACAAAGAGGTTCCACTTGTTGTCTTCTGCTATCTCTGATAGCTCCTTACCTTCATTGGTAGTGAATTCGACAATGAAATTAGCCATGGCTTGCCCCTTGATGGCGGTGCGAGGATGGTAGGTAATATCATATTGACTTAGTTCAATGCACCATTTTAGTAGTCGTCCGGAAGTGTCAGGACGATGGAGTACCTGTCTCAGCGGTTGATCGGTCAGAACTCTGATGGAATGGGATTGAAAATAGTGTCGCAGTTTTCGTGATGCGATCAGTAGACAGTATGCTAGCTTTTCAAGTTTAGGATATCTGACTTCTGCCCCCGTAAACCTCTTACTTACAAAGTAGACTGGCCGCTACGTGCGGTTGTCTTCTCTTACCAAAGCAGCGCTTAGAGCGTGAGATGATACAGCAAGGTACAGGTATAACTCTTCGCCTTCGTTTGGAGTTGAGAGTATCGGCGGTTTCTGGAGGTGTTCAATTAGGTTAAGGAAAGCTGCTAAGCATTCGTCAGTCCATTCAAACTTTCCTTTGTCTTTCTTTAGAGCTTCGAAGAAGGGGACACACTTGTCCGTTGCTTTGGAGATGAATCGGCTTAGGGCGGCCACCTTCCCATTCAGGCTTTGCATTTCCTTTCGAGTGGAAGGTATTTTGATATCTTTTAGAGCTCGGACTTGTTCAGGGTTTGCTTCAATCCCTCTGGCATGGACGATGAATCCCAAAAACTTTCCAGATGACACTCCGAAAGAGCATTTCAGAGGATTAAGTTTCATTCTATATTGGCGAAGTACTCGAAACATCTCGTCCAGGTGGCTTACGTGATTGTCGGCTTTCCTTGACTTTACCAGCATGTCATCCACATACACTTCCATGGTTTGTCCTATTAGTCCTGCAAACATCTTGTTGACGAGGCGCTGGTAGGTGGCTCCTGCGTTTTTAAGTCCGAAAGGCATTACCTTATAGCAGTACAATCCCCGGTTAGTGATGAAACTAGTGTGGTCTTGATCGGGAGCATGCATGGGAATTTGGTTTTATCCTGAGTATGCATCCATAAAAGATAAGAGTTCATGTCCGGCTGTGCTGTCTACAAGTTGATCGATTCGGGGAAGTGGGAAACAATCTTTCGGGCAGGCGTCATTTAAGTTGGAGAAGTCAATGCATGTTCGCCACTTCCCATTAGCCTTCTTTACCAGTACCGGGTTGGCGATCCATTCTGGGTAGATGGCCTCTCGTATGCAGTCATTGGCAAGTAGGTTCTTTACTTCTTCGTCGAGGGCTGCTGATCGTTCTGCCCCCATACTTCTCTTTCTTTGTTTTACGGGTGCCTTGGTAGGATCAATGTTTAGTACGTGGCATGCTATGTCAGGAGAGATTCCGGTCATGTCAGCATGTGACCATGCGAATACATCCAAGTTGTGGCGGAGAAAGTCAATGAGTTGTTACTTCAATTCTGCTTTTAGTTGGGATCCGATTTTCAATAGTCTACTCGAGTCAAGTTTGTCTACAGATACGAATTCCATAGCCTCTGCAGGCTCGGCGGTGGCCTCCTCCTCTTTGTCCCTGGGGTCTAATTCATTGAAAGGGTCGCTGGTATATCGTAGAGGAGGGGCTTTCTTTAGTTGCTATGCTTCCAAACTTTTTGTGCAGAGGGCAACCTCTACACTTTTCCCTTTATCCTTCCTGTAGTTGTTGCGAAGTTCAGTCACATAGCAGTCTCGAGCCACGTCCTGGTCTCCTTCTACTTCCCCTACTCCATTGTCCGTTGGAAATTTCATCTTTAGGCACCATGGGGCTAGGACAATTTGGAAGTCAGACAAGGCTGGCCTTCCTAAGAAGGCGTTGTAGGCCGAGTGGTTTTCTATTAGCACAAATGTCTGTTTCCGTACAACGGAGCGGGGATGGCTTCCAATTTCAACAAAGAGATCCAGTTGCCCGAGGGGCATCTTCGCATCTCCGGTGAAACCGTGTAGTGGTTTATTGCAGGGAGATACATCCTTCATTGATAGTTTCATTTTGTCGAATGCATGTTTGAACAGGATATTTATTGAGCTTCCAGTGTCTACTAGAATTTGGAAAACTTCGGCGGGACCGAGCCGGGCAGAGATAACCATGGGATCCATGTGAGGGTACTGCCTTCCCTCTAGGTCACGCCTACTGAATGTGATGTCATCACCCTCTTTACGCTTCAGGTGGCGTTCTTCTACAACAGAGTTAACATAGGCTTCATTGTTTCTAAGCGACTTTCCATATCTTGCCATCTCTGCCCAGCTTCTGTCGGCGATGTGCGGTCCTCCCGAGATGGTATGGACTACTATCTTCTCTTGACTGGAGCCGCTAGTGTTGCGATTTCCTCTGCCGATTTCTGGTGAGGGTAGCCTTGGGTTCTCATTGGCAGGAGCTGGAGTCCTGTCCTGACTTTTTATATAGCGTTCCAGTTTCTTCCTTCTGATGTGTTCTTCAATCAAGTCCCGGAGATGATGGCACTCATTGGTATCATGCCCATGAGATTCGTGGAAGCGGCAGAACTTTCCAGACTTCTGCGCGTTATCTGGTTCCTTCTTGTATGGTGGGCGCTTATATCTCACTTCGCCTTGGGTGGCAAGGAAGATGTTTTCGACGGTTTCGTTCAAAGGAGTGTAAGTGTCGAATCTCGGTCCTGGCCGATATAGGCGCTTTTCTCCCTTCTTGCCTCCAGCATTGTCTCTGGAATCATTTCTTCGAACGTCCTTTGCCACAGCGGGCGCGTTGCTGTGAGTTGCCTTATTTTGTTGCCCTGACTGCCCCTCAGTGGCAGCATCTTCAAGCCCCATATATTTCCCGGCTTCATGGAAGAAATCGGGTAAAGTAGCTGGTTTTTCTTTTGTCAACCTTCTAGCAAATTTAGTTTCCGGGTGTACACCACTACAGAGGGCCATTAGGATAAGCTTCTCATCGGCATCTTGAACTGCGGCCGCTGCGGCATTGAATCGGGTTAGGTATTGCTGCAGTTTCTCTCCAGGTTTCTGTTTGATACTGGATAAGGAATAAGCGTCCTTGGGTTGTTCCATATGAATGCGGAACTGACTGATAAACTTTTCTTTCAACATTTCCCACGAGCTGATGGATCCCTGGGGTAAATGACAAAACCAGGAGGTAGCTAGATCTGCTAAGAATAGTGGAAAGCATTTGCACAGTACTCCCTCTGTTGCTCCACTCATGAGCATATGCTGTGTGTATCTTTGTAAGTGTAAAACGGGGTCAGAGGTTCCTTTGTAAGGTTCCATTGTTGGCATTTTCCACTCTCGGGGGGTGATGGCAATTTCGATATTGCGGGCGAAGGGGCTGGTTACCCTAGCACCTATCCCTCGATCTCTTTGATCCCATTGGACGCATTCTCTGAACAAGCGTGCCATCCTTTCATCAGAACTTGGAGCAGAAAGGAATGAGTTCGGTTCTGCTCTGTGGGACTGATTCCGTCCGAATGACCTGTAGGGATGGTACCGTCTATCATCCCTGATATTTTCCAATGGCTGTCTTTGGTCTTCTGGGAGCATGCTAGGATCAGCTACAGCTGGCCCTTGCCTCGATCTTCCCCTACTGGGTTCTGATCTAAGCACTTCCTCGGGTCCAACTTCGGGCTGGATTCTAGCTCGGCCCCGTTCACTGGCGTTTCCGTGGTTAGGCAGTATGACAGGCTCAGCCATAGTTGACCTCCGCCCAGTACCTCCCCCATTGGGTTCGGTTCTAAGCGTTTCCTCAGGCCTAACTTCGGGCTGTGCTCGGTCTCGGTTCCTACCATGGCCGCTTCTGTTGTTAGCTCCTTCGAAGAAGGAAGATCTTTGCTGTCTCCAAGACCCTCCGGACTGGGATTCTCCCCATGATTCAGTGTTGCGGTTGGATTCTTTAGCATCCCTTAAGCATGACATGAGATGGTCCACCAAAGCTTCCTGCTGGGATGTGAAGCGGTTAGTCACTTCTGCCACAACCCTGTCTAGATCTGCCCTAGTGATTGCTGCCGGTTGTTCTGCGGCAGGGGTAGTCGGATTTACCTGACCTTCATCTGGCACTGCCGCTGGAAGGGGACGATTCACCTGGTCTGTGACCACTGGGTCTGGAAGACTGCTAGTTGCGATGTTTTTCCCTTTGTTAACATCTTTCTTCTGCTTGGGAGGCATTCTTTCCAAGCAATGAACGATGCTGTTAGGAAGAATGTTAAGTGGAAGAAGCTGAAGCTTCGAGCTTCCCTCTCAGTGAAAGCACCAAAAATGTTTGCACAAAAAATGGACAAACACCTCAAAGTCGTATGATTTAATTGATTTTATATTGTTCTCAATGATTTGGGTGAATTAAGCAAATATATGAAAAGCAGGGACTAAACTCTAAAAGACACGCAGATTTATAGTGGTTCAGCCAGAATGTGCCTACGTCCACTTTATATATTATTTCTCCTTTCTAGTTCAGATTACAAGTACAAAGCTTTGATACCAGTAAAAGAAAGTTGTTTAAAAGTTCTCTCCGTGCTTGAGCTCTCAAACTTGTCCCCCATTGTTGTACCCCTGCCCCTCTATTTATAGAGTGAGGCTGGGGGTATGGGTCTTGGATGTATACAGCTGCTGATGGGCCTGGGCTGACGCGATCTGGCCTGGCAATTTTGATTCGGCAATGCCCTGGTTCGGTGGTAGATGGTTGGAGTTGGTTCGGTGGGTATGGTCCGGCAGGCTCCTGGTTCGGTAGTGGCTTGGAGCATGGTGGACTGGTGGGGCTCACGTACTTTGGTCCGGCATGGGTGGGTAGGTTGGTTCGGGGTAGATTGGTTCAGTAGTGCTTAGGAGTGGGGTTGATTTGGTGCTGAGAGGATATGGTGGGTTGGTTCGGTGACAGTTGGAGAAGTGCTGGTTCGGTAGCGCTAAGGAGTGGGGTCGATTCGGTGCTGAGTGGTCTTTACTCTGGTTCGGTAGGGCTGGAAGGGAGTCTGGTTCGGTGATGGAGGAGAGGTGACCTTGGTTCGGAGTGTGTGTTGGACCGGATGAAAACACACCCAACCAACACTCTCCAATCCTTTCTTCACACGTATGTCATCAAATGACATAAAACTTCCACAAATCATGTCATTAAATGATATAAAATTTCCGAAAATCATGTCATCAAATGACATAAAATTTTCATAAATCATTTCATGCAATTATATTTAAATTACAACAATATCGTATATTAATGCGAGCAAATATACCTTTTATAAATGCATAAAAATAATTACAAAAAAACTTCCAAACATCAAATAAATAATAATTAATATTTCTCAAATGTCAATTAATTTAATCAATTTGCAACATTTTATAAATTAATTAAATCATGTGGTTTTTTAGAGAATTCATCATTACGGTTGTGCGACTCATAGGTGTAAATTCAGTCAACGATTAATATCGAACTATTTGAATATTAACGTTTACACATCATTTAGCAGGTGGTGTGACATTTTGGCCAAATTTAGCGCTTACACATCTTTTGGTAAAATCCAATTTTACTTATTATAAGCAGTACTTAATAGTGACAATTATTTACACCAATTCTCTTCGTCAAAACTATATCACTTTGGATGTATGGAATTTGGTAATGGTCAAATTTTTAATATCATTCACATTCAACTTTATACTCCAAACACAAAGTCTTTGGTTCAATAATAACAATTATTATTAACCGAAATGTTTTGGCCAGAAACTTTGACTTTAAGTTGACTTCAGTTGACCATGATACTAACCTCATATAACTGAGGAGGCGAATCCTCTCTTGAATAGTGTTTCACTTCCAATGCTTCCACTCGACCCAACTATAGTCGTTCGTTGGATGTTGTGCCACGATTTAACTATAATCAAAGCGGAGCTTCCACATTGAAGATCAACAGTATTCTCAAGTCGAGAGAACTGTGTAAATTAGTCACATCGATATTCTCTGCTTGACCTTAGTTATATTAACCAACAGAAACTTATCTAGCGATTCATTCCATCGTTATCCAATAACTATCAGTATGTAACCCCTTGGTGCCCCCAACAGTCATGAGTAATATAGTGCCCAACATTTGGAGAGCGTTGTGTACTCTATTCTCAACATATACATCAATATCTAGTCTCGATGCATCTTGACTAGGAACATTTAAAATGGTATATTTGTTTCATTGTGATAAATTACTCATGGTTACAATATTTTGTAACTACTATCACAAAACATACCATTTGTGGGTTTTCTATTAAATATACTTTTAATTAAATTGATTAATTAATATATCCACATTATATCAAGTATATAATTGAAAGAAAATACCTTTATTTCAAACAAGATTGGTCAATGAGTTAGATATATGTAAATAATAACATAATTGCCCCTACGACATACCCCTAACTCTATCAAAAGTTCTATTTTCAAAGGTTTCGAAAGGTATGTTTTGGCCTTTCGGCATAGTGTTTCAAGGTATAGAAGTTAACTTATTTTGAAAGGGGTACTTTCAATGGATTCGAAAGGAATTGTTTAAAGTTTTTAAACAAAGGTTTTAAAGGATTTACCTTGATTTCATGGCCTAAAATCTTTTAAGTTAAAAAGGGTTTTTAACTTAATTTGGTGGGATAGATAATCCCATTGGTTAGATTTCATCGACATTGTTTTTTGTAAAATATGTATATCATGGCATAAGTATTTTGAGTAAAGCATAATATATGATTTCCTTATTTTATAAAGATATGATTTCAGAGGTAAATCATTTACAAATATTTTTACAAGGAAATGAAATTTTGAACAGGGTAGTTAACCCTAAGTTATGACTCAGATATTAGAAGACCAGATGGGACTGGTGTAGGGTCGCGCCCTATACTTTAGCTATTAGCCCCTAGCTAAAATAAGTCCAGAATTCTAGTGTAGGGCTTGTCACTAGTGGGAGTAAATTGAGGTTACACATAGAAGGGAATATACAGAGGAAAGATTCGTTATTAGTGAGCCCGTAAAACCATTAGCTTCAGTTGACCCTAGAAAAGAAGGTTAAGGGCAGTCAACCCAGTATTATGTCTAACAGAAGTTAGATTATTGAGTATGTCTGGTAGGCCTGAGTCATCCAATGGTTAATAGTTAGCCAAGTAAAACCATAGTGTGGATAGATAGTCCATTGATTTCCTGATTTTATGCATATATGTACTTGCTATTATTGTTATAACAGTTTGATTGTAGGATTCTGATTTGCAAAAGATATGCTTTTTAAAGGGATATTAGTGAGGAAAAATCCGTTTCGCTAAGCGGCATGGTCTCACTTAATATCAGTGAACCGAGATGTAATAATATTATTCACACCAAGCTTTATTCTGACCCGAAGATTATGTTTTCCCCATAAAATCTCGGGTGCTCAAAATTTAATTTGAGTAGATTGAGAGTTAAGGTTTTCAGGTTTAGTAGGTTGGACGAATAAGCTTTCGAAGACGTGCTGGAGGCAAAGTTAGCTATGTAGGAGCTACTTAGTTTTATTTCCGCTGTGATGTATTTATGATAGACATGTGTATTTAGTACTCTGATCATCCAAGGGGGCATCTTCATATGTCGCTCTTGGCATAATTTGTAATAATTATATTTGATTAAAACCTAAGAATCGTTTGGGATTATGTATCTGAATATGAAATATGGATTTGAAATGTAATTAAAAAAGCTATTTTAAATCCATGTTGATTTTATTTCATATTCATGTGCTTTTGATATTTTGGATACCATTAACATTACCGTATTTTGTCACCGAAAGTTAATACTATGGATGACTGCAGCATCTGTAGAGCTTAGCTTCGGGCTTCAAGATAGGGGATGTTACAACTTAGTATCAGAGCATAGGTTTATGTAAACTTAAAAGGAAATTTCAAATATAAAAATGATTTTGAAAACATAATCCTAAGGAATTAGAGAAAAGACCGAGGTATGGGATACCGCTATAGTAACGTACTTGTATTTGCTATATGTAAGTATAAGCTCTATCTTTATCTCCATCTTTCTTAGGCTGTTCTTTTGTAACTTACAAAAGATTGAATGCAAAATTTAAGGATGTAAAATATGGACGCTAGGAGTGGGGAGTAAACACTAGTGGAGGAAGCACCACAACGAATGGAAACGCTCGACCCAACAGGAGAAACTCGGGTCGATCGGCAAATGCTAATCCAAATCCAAATGCCAATATAGGTGCTGGAGTGCCGCAAGCTGATATGGAAGCTATGAATTTGTTCTTCGTTAATATGATGCAGGCTGGAGTTGCTGTAGGATTAGTTAGAGGAAATGTTGAAGAAGGAAATCAGGGAGCTCCGGTGGTCAATAACCATGCAGTCTTGAGTAGAGGCTATGCCGGCTTGGAGGAAAGCCGTTTATCGGGACTGAAGACGCAATTGAAGTGGAGAATTGGTTACTTCATTGCAAAAGGATCTTTGCTGATTTAGGGGTTAATGATGAACATAAGAGAAGACCTGCTTCTAGACAGTTACAAGGAGCAGCACTGTACTGGTGGAACAGTGTTACCGTGGGGGTCGACCATGACTTGGGCTGAATTTAGAAGGAGGTTTGAGGAAAGGTTCATGTTAGAGATTGCTAAGTCAACTCTGCTATGGAAGTTTATGGAGTTGGAGTAGGGAGACATGACAATACTTGAGTATGCAAACAGATTTGAAGAGCTATCGAGATATGGATATGCCACGGTTGATACAGTTATCAAAAGAAATGAGAAGTTCATCCACGGACTGAAACCTGAACTAGCTAAAGCGACTCAGGCACATATCAGGGATCCGTGTGATGTGGTTGTTGAGATGGCTTTGAGACAAGAGGAGATGCTTGGTTTTCATGATAGTAGCAAAGCAGGGGAAGCTCAAAGTGGGCAAAACCAGAAGAGAAAGTTTTTCCATAAGAAGGGCACTCAGAAGAGTGGAGCTGCCAAGAAAGGGAAGGCCTATTTGTTTGTTATAAGTGTGATAAGAAAGGACACTATGCTCATGAGTGCCGGATAGGAAAAGGGAAGAAAGCTGCTGACAAGAAAGGAGTAAGATGCTTTAATTATGATCAGATTGGACATTATAAGAACCAGTGCAAAAAACTAGCCAAGGATAGGAAATGCAAAATGTTTGCATTGGAGCCAGCTACCTCGAGACCAACATGAGAGGAAAATGGAAAAGCTATGTTGGAAGGTACGCTTTTGATTCATGGTATATCAGTTAGAGTTTTATTTGATACTGGTGCATCACATTCTTTTATATCTCATTGTTTGGTAGATAAGCTTAACCTAGAACCCTCATACCTAGTTACTTCCTTAAGGATTGCGAATCTGATAGGAGATTATGCGACTCTTGGAATGAGATGTGATTACCTAGGGTTTGAATTATCAGGTTATGTATTTGCTTGTAGTTTACATGTATTTGATTTCGTAGGGTTCAGAATTATTTTGGGTGTGGATTGGTTAATTAAGTATGATGCTTGGATATTTTGCCATGATAGGAAAATATCACTTAAACACCCTAGTTGTAGTGATTGGATTATATACTCCATAGAAGACCCTAATATTGAGGTAAATGCTTTGTTGGATGCTATGAAGGAAGAAAACGAGTTGAACCAAGTTTTTGTTGTTAGAGAATTCACAAATGTCTTTGAGCCCGTAGTAGGACTACCACCGAAACAAGCTATCGAGTTTCAAATAGATTTAGTACCGGGAGCAGAACCGGTGAGTAGGCTGCCAAGTAGAATGACGCCTACCGAGATGAATGAGTTAAAGGTGCGGTTTGTGGATTTAGAAGGTAAGAATTTTATCAGACCAAGCGGTTTGCCTTGGGGAGCAGCCACAGTGTTTGCAAAGAAACCGAACGAATCGTTAAGGTTATGTATCGATTATCATAAGTTGAATGAGAAGACGATAAAGAATCGATATCCGTTACCTAAGATTAACGATTTGTTTGACCAGTTGAGTAGAGCCAAAGTATTTCCCAGTTCGATTTGGCACCAGGATTCCATCAGCTCAAAGTAGCAGAGGATTGTATTCCTTTGACGGTGTTTAGAACTAGATATGGATCATACGAATTTTTAGTGATGTGTTCGGACTAACGCCAGCATTTTTTGTAGATTTAATGAAGAAGATCTTTCGGGAGCATCTAGACAGATTCATGCTAGTGTTCATAGATGACATTGTGATATACTCTAAAGATAAAAGAGAGCATGAAGTTCTTCTTAGAGTGGTGCTTGAGACGTTGAGGCAGCATCAATTGCAGGCAAAATTTTTGAAGTGTCATTTCTGGAAGAAAGAAGTGAAGTTTCTTGGTCATGTAGTCTCCGAGAAAGGGTTGTCAGTAGATCCAGCTAAGATCGAGGCAGTGGATAGTTGGAAGAGACCCGAGACAGTGACCGAGATAAAGTGTTTTCTTGGATTAGCTGGTTATCATCATAGATTCATTAAGGATTTATCATGGATAGCGGCACCGATGACTAAGTTAACGCGGAAAGATGTGAAGTTTGTCTGGACTGATAAGTGTGAAGAAGCATTCCAGAAACTGAAACACTTATTGAGTAATGCACCTGTGTTAGTTGTTCCAGAGGGGGATTAGGACTTAGTGGTGTACACGGATGCATGTGGAATAGGGTTAGGAGCTGTGTTAATGCAAAGAGGTAAAGTGATTGCCTATGCTTCTCAATAGCTTTGACCGCATGAGGTTAGATTTCCATTTCACGATTTGGAATTAGTTGTAGTAATTTTAGCATTGAAGTTGTGGAGGCATTACCTTTTGGGAGAGATATTCGAGTTGTATACGGATCATAAGTCATTGAGATATTTATTCTCTCAGAAGGAGTTGAATATGAGACAGCAGAGGTGGTTAGAGTTTTTTGCCGTTTATGACTTTGGTATTGAGTACACACCGGGAAAATGCAATAAGGTTGTAGATGCACTTAACAGAAAATATCAGAATGTTGTATTGGCAATGATAGCTGTGTGGAAAGATTTAGAAGCATTGACCACATGTAGAATACAGTGGAGATTTGAAGCTAGTTTTAGTAAGGAAGTTTCTTTGTTGTTATGTTTAGAAGTTCGATCGGTGATGATCGAAAGGATTGCTTCTAAGCAAGGGGAGGATCCATTATTAGCTAAATGGATCAGAAAGTTAAGGGATGGAACAAAGAGCGATGACTTGAAAGATTTCAGTCTTGACCATAATGGGAGGTTGAGGAAAAAAGAACGATTATGTGTTCCAAAGGTGGGAAACATTAGGAAGGAAGTTCTTAGAGAATGCCATCGCTCAAAGTTCACTATTCATCTGGGAGGAACTAAGATGTATCAGAACATGAAAAGAAGTTTCTTCTGGGATGGCATGAAGGGAGATGTAGGCTTATAGGTGAAGTAGTATTTGAACTGTTAACAAGTAAAAACCGAACATCAGAAACCAAATGGGTTACTTCAGCCATTAGATGTTCCAGTCTGGAAATGGGATTCTATCTTAATGGATTTTATAGACGGGTTGCCAAGGTCAAATCGAGGAAATGAAAGTATATGGGTTATAGTGGACAGATTGACCAAGAGTGCCCATTTCATTCCAGTTAAGTTAACCAGGACGACACCTGTTTTGGCTAAATTATTCATGAAGAATATAGTTAGACTGCATAGAATTTCTAGTAGTATAGTAAGTGATAGAGATTCCTTATTCACTAGCGAGTTCTGGAAGAGTCTACAAGAGACTTTGGGTACCAAGCTCAAGATGAATACCGCTTACCATCCACAAACAGATGGGCAAACGAAAAGAGTTAACAAAATCTTAAAGGATTTGTTAAGAGCTTGTGTGCTATATTTTGGGGGATCAAGGGAAGACCACCTACACTTAGTCAAGTTTTGTATAACAACTGTTATCAGACTAGTATAGGGATAGCACCATTTGAAACTTTATATGGAAGGCCATGCAAACCTCCCGTTTTTTGGGTAGAGACCGGGGATAGGTTAGTTCTTGGTCCAGATTTGGTTAGAGAAGCTGCAGAAAGGATTGAGTTAATTCGAGCTAGAATGAAGGAAGCTCGGCCTAGGTAGAAGAATTATGCTGATAAAAGACGAAAAGACTTAGAGTTCTCAGTTGGAGATCATGTTTTTGTCAAGGTGTAATCGACAAAAGGTGTAATCAGATTCAGAATATCAGGAAAATTGGCACCAAGATTTGTTAGACCATTTCCTATTGTAGAAAGGATCGGGAAGCTTGCATATAGAGTAGAGTTACCGAATAATTTGGTAGGAGTCCATAATGTCTTTCATGTTTCTCATTGTTATCCTGCCTTTTGGCAAGGCCGTGACACCAAAAAATTGACTAGAAATCAATGAAAGTCCACCTTGGAAATCTGTTACATCACAAGTTCACCATGGATATCGATGAAATTTGCCCGAGTCCGGATCGGGCTACAATTGATAAGACAGGTCGAGCAAAGCCGTGAGAACCAACGTTCCAAATTTCGAGACAATCCGAGTTCGTATGCTCAAGTTATCGCCGATATATAATGGAAGAGATATGCTATGGTTCGAATCGATCAGAGCCAAGCCCTAGGTTCGAATCTATCGTCCCTGCATTACTTCGAATCCACGAGAAGTATCATTGCTTCGACTCCATCAAAGCAGCCTCAACGTTCGAATCCATCCAAAGCCTCCCTTAATTCGAATCCATCAGAGTATTCCCACCTTCGAATCCATCAAGGAGAAACCCTTCGAATCCATGCAGTTGTAGGGACTTCGACTCCATCTGATAACTGTCTTCGAATCCACCCTGTTGAAGCAAATTCGAATCGATCAATGGTGGCATACCCTGATCGATTCGAACGAATGCTGGTCCAATCGATTCGAAGGAAGCGCGTCTTCGAATCGATTACCTCGAATCCACAAAGTCCACACGGCTAAAACCAATGATTAGACCCAGTAAACTCGGAGAAAAAGGGGGATTGACCCGAAGCACACGCACCACGTCACCATCTTCATGTGCAGAAGCATGGATTAGAACCATATCGATTCGAACGAATCCATAGGACGAAGAACACGATCTTGAATCGATCATAACTCGAGATCTACAAGTCCAAATGCTATGAAATTTTCACAAGAGTTTGCATATGCATAGAAGAATGTTCATGCCAAATTTCATCTCGATTGGACGATTTCTTAATTGATTCGAACCAAGGGTCGAATCGATCCCAAAGTGGGCCCGGATTTCCTGAGAGCGGGCATGTGGGCCTCATCACGTTCCAAAAACTGGTCTCCCCTCAATTTAGGTGAAATATCAGCCTTCTACACCTATAAATAGAGCCCCTGGTCATTCAAAAAAGAGGTCGGACAATTCTAAGAGCTAAAGAGCGCCCAGACTTTGCCAGATTTACTCAGAATCACCACTGCTTCCTTAGATTTAGATTATAATCATAAAATCAGTTGTATTACATCAGAAGAAATTGTAATCATCAAGTGAACATCAATAAAATCATCAACTTCAGAGTGGACGTAGGCAAGATCGCCGAACCACTATAAATCTCGTGCTTCTATTCATTTTTTCTGAATTGTGATACTCTGTTTCTTAGATTTGAGATTTGTATGTGAATATTGTTGATTTATATTCATACACTGGTGCTTTCACAACATTTGGGGTTTGTGACCAATTTTGGCGCAAACACTCATCTAAGGAAGTGTATTCAAGATCCAGAAACTACTACAATACCGACTGTGTTAGATGATTTAGTAGTGGAACCAGATATGATCATAGTTAGTAAACCAGTTCATATAGTCGCAAGGGATGAGAAGAGACTAAGGAACAAGATAGTCAGATTAGTCAAAGTCCAGTGGAATGATGATGAGAGAGATTGTACTTGGGAAACCGAGAGCAGGATTAAAGATACTTATCCTGACTGTTTCATGGTTTGTTTTACCTTTATGTTTGATTGTTATGGGTACCATATCGTAATTTCGAGGACAAAATTCTTTATGGAGGGGAGTCTGTAATGAACCTAATTTTGACTGACATTATTTAGGACATTTAGTTAGATAAATTAAATGAAATAATATAAATGGTTAAGGGATTAAGATTTTTAAAACCATAAGGTAGCCATGCCTTAATTAATGTATAAACAAAAGAGAAATAAAAAAAAGTAGGAGGAATATGATAAGGGCAAAATAGGAATAGACTATGTCCTCATATCCTAAACCCTTCTTACCTTCATTCCTTATTCATTTTAAACATTCGCGAACAAAACCAAAACACATAAAAGTTTGGCCGCCACCATTAAGGGAAATCAGAAGGAAGATAAGCAAGGATTCACGTAGAAAGCTTAAGCAAATCAATAAAAGAGCAAATCTCAACCTTCTTAACCCCAAGCTAAGGTGAATAATGATCTTACATCTCATTTTTGTTGATTTTGGTTTCTAGTTAGATCTGAATTAGTTTCGCAAATAATATGCCATGATATGATTGTTTAAATGGATATATATGCTTGTCGATGATTTATGTTGCTTCATATAGATTTTATTATAAGTATAGATTTGAAAAACCTATTAAATGACATCCAAATGACTTGCGTTTTTGATATATAGTAGAAAACATTATTTATGAAGTGGGTTTCAAGTTTCATAATTTTCTAAGCCATGGTGGATTTATTATGAATTTTTATAGAAGAAAATAGCCAATATTGGGTTTAAATTAATTACGGTAATTATATATGGCTCTTGGGTCTGAAATTTAAATATGTTAGAAAACATATTAGAAGTAAATTAAGGTAATTTTTGGAGAATTTTCCTAAGTATTTTACTATGGATAGAAAATTATTTAAGGTATGGGACTTAAATGTTTTATATGTTTTATTAAAGAGAAGGGCTTGTTTGTTAAATATTTTATTATGATAATTTCTGAATTCGGCAGCACATTTAGAAAAGAGTTTTTGATAAAGAAATGGTAACCAATTGTATTTTGACAAATAAGGCAAGTTAGTTGAAAAGCAATTACTTTAAAAGGCTATAAAACAGTTTTACTTAAATTTACTACTTCACCACTTTCATCAGTAGCTTTCGACACCATACCTTCACCCATGACCAAGTTAAAACCAATGCACATGGTATCAAACAATTGATACGCAGTGAATTGGAGAAAGGCGGAAGGTACAACATCAAAACCAAGCTCTCGAAAGGGTTGTCGCCTTTTGTTTTAAAACATGTTTTCGAAAGGATAGCTTTGAACATATTCAAAACCTAGATACTGCATTCTACCTTTTGACCTAGTTAAAGCCGCTTCTCAGTGCTTTCGAAAGGATTAGTTTTGAAACCATCCCATTTCTTTTACTTAGGATAAATGCTTTCGAAAGCAATGCTTTCGCCACAGTTCTTTGCGACCCTTAGTTATATTAAAAGTTGAACCCAAAGGTTTCAAAAGGAATGGTTTTAAATGGTTTCGATGCTATGTTTCCACAAACTTTTGCTTGAACTCAATACTTTCGAAAGGTATGTTTTGAGTGAAGAATTATAATGTTGTCGAAAGATATATAATATGGGTTTCGAAGGGGAGATCCCCAATGTTTTCGAAAGGGTTATTTTGAGTATTTGAATGGAGGGTTTTCAATGCTTTCAAAATACAAGTTAATGGTTTCGAAAGAGGATGTCTAAGGTTAAAATAATGAGTTCGAAAGGTTTATTTTCAAAGGTTTCGAAAGGTATGTTTTAGCCTATCGACCTAGTGTTTCAAGGTATATAAGTTAACTTATTTTGAAAGGGGTACTTTCAATGGATTCGAAAGTGATTGTTTAAAGTTTTTAAACAAAGGTTTCGAAGGGTTTACCTTGATTTCATGGCCTAAAATCTTTAAGTTAAAAAAGGTATTTAACTTACTTTGGGGGGATATATAATCCCATTGATTAGATTTCATCAACATTTTTTTATGTAAAGTATGTATATCATGGCATAAGTATTTTGAGTAAAGAAAAATATATGATTTCCTTATTTTATAAAGATATGATTTTAGAGGTAAATCATTTACAAAGATTGATTACAAGAAAATGAAATTTAAAACAGGGTAGTTAACCCTAAGTTATGACTCAGATATTAGAAGACCAGATGGGACTGGTGTAGGTTCACACCCTTTACTTTAGCTATTTACCCCTAGATAAAATAAGTCCAGAATTTCAGTGTGTAGGGCTTGTCACAGGTGGGAGTAAATTGTGGTTACACACAGAAGGGAATGTACAGAGGAAAGATAGGTTATTGGTGAGCCCAGTATTATGTCTAACAAAAGTTAGATTATTGAGTATGTCTGGTAGGACTGAGTCATCCAATGGCTAATAGTTAGCCAAGTAAAACCGTAGTGTGGATAGATAGTCCATTGATTTCCTGATTTGATGCATATATGTACTTGCTATTATTGTTATAACAGTTTGACACCAGGATTCTAATTTGCAAAAGATATGCTTTTTAAAGGGATATTAGTGAGGGAAAACCCGTTCCGCTAAGCGGCGTGGTCTCACTTAATATCAGTGAACCGAGATGTAATAATATTATTCACACCAGGCTTTATGTCCAACTCGAAGATTATGTTTTCCCCATAAACTCTCGGGTGCTCAAAATTTAATTTGAGTAGATTGAGAGTTAAGGTTTTCAGTTTTAGTAGGTTGGATGAATAAGCTTTTGAAGACGTGCAGGAGGCAAAGTTAGCTATGTAGGAGCTACTTAGTTTTATTTTCGTTGTGATGTATTTATGACAGACATATTTATTTAGTACTCTGATCATCCAAGTGGGCATCTTCATATGTCGCTCTTGGTGTAATTTGTAATAATTATATTTGATCAAAACCTGGGAATCGTTTGGGATTATGTATCTGAATATGAAATATGGATTTGAAATGTAATCAGAAAAGCTATTTTAAATTCGTGTTGATTTTATTTCATATTCACATGCTTATGATTTTATGGATACCATTAACATTACCGTATTTTGTCACTGAAAGTTAATACTATGGATGACTGTAGCATCTGTAGCGCTTAGCTTCGGGCCTCAAGATAGAGGATGTTACAAGAATCAAACTAGTGATGATTGAATTTGATTCTGGTTGAATTTCGGCAGAGTTTGGGTATATTTTGATTTAGAAAATGAGAGAGTGGTAAGAGGGGTTAAGAATAAGAAAGTAGATGTTAAAAATTTGTTTGGAATTCTAGTACAATAGTTATGTCCATTCATGAAGAGATACGACGAAAAGACACTTCCATTCAAATTTGAATTTTGAAATTACGACCACTATGTCAACATACATGGATAGAGTATGTCGACATACTCTTCACAAAATTGAAAAACTCTTTAAAAATATTATTTTGAAAATCTATTGCTTTGTAATATAATTGGATACTTTGTAGAATCATGTAAATATAGTTTATACATACTTTAATCAAAATATAATAAAACTTTATATAAGATTTAATAAGAATATTCAATGTAAGGTAAATAATCAATATAATTATAACTTATTAAAGTATAAACAAAAATACAATATATTTATAAACTTAAAAATAATAAAATAATATATTTATAAGTATAAGAGATTGAAAATCATTTTGAGAAATATTTTGAAAAGATTATTTTAAAAACAGGATATTTGAAAAATAATTTAAAACAAAACTAGAGAAGGAGAGAGAGACTAGGAAAATGCTATCAAGGTTTTAACATAAATTCTATGACTCTATAACTTATCTAAAATATCTTAAACTCTTCAATACCCATGAGTCTGAAATTATCATAATCTTGAATCTATTCCTGATATCATCATCTTAAATCTATTCTTGATACCGTATAGTCTTCTTAATCAATACCTGTCTAATATCCTGCATTATATACTATATACATCTTGTTAAAACATTAGTATCTATATTTTATATAATGTCCTATAGTTGTTATCATCAGAACCAAAACCTAAGGTACTAACAATCTCCCCCCCTTTGATGATGACAACTCTGTATATAAAAGATAATATAACTTTCCTTGGGTTACAAAACTCCCCCTTAATCAATGCCTAGATTTTATATATTTCTCTTCATTTGTCATCAACAAAAATAACCAATTAAAACTATAACACTACCTCTTACTCTAATTCTAACTCTAACTACCCCTAAATAAAATACTAATTGATATATATATATATACGAATTATATACAATGATGAGAATGATTGTATAAAAGAACAATAAGTGTTTTTTAAAATGAGATAATCATGAAATGATAAGAATGATATATAAGAAATAAGTGATAACACAAATCATTAAAAGTAACCAAACCAATCTGTATATTCATTCAATACCACACCATAATCTAATCACATCTTAAAATGAACATATAATTAAGTAAAACAAATGTTAGATTAAATTAAATATACACACTTAATGAAGACAAGTACTATTCTAAAGTGGTTTCTTAATGATTAAGGATTTGTGAATAGGACAATGAGAATAATGAAGTCAAAGTTCCCCTTTTGTTCGACAAGATTTCCATCTCGATCGAAACATACTTCTTTGACACATCAGACTTCTTTATCTTCCTCCATGTGTTCTTCCTCTTCCTCTTCTTCTTCTTCTTCTTTCTCTTCTTCCTTGTCATCGCTGTCTTGAATCATCTTCAATAACTATTGGATTCGTAGGGTTATCTGATAGATATTTTTGCAAATTGCGAAGAATTCTACTTTGTTTCTCTTGTTCTTTGGACATATGAAGTTGTACAAATTGTATTTCAGTCAACATCTTCAGAACATTCTTCATATCTCCTTCCAATTTAATAACTTTGGCCATAGTAGTGTTTTGGAAGGGGCATTGGATAGGAGAAGGGAATGAAAACAATGAATTCTCTTCTCTAAAATATTTTAGAATTAGAGAAGGCCATGGATCATTTTTTAAGAAGATTAAAACAGAGATAATACAGAAAAATGAAGAGAAAAGTCGAAATTTGGTTATTATATAACCTCCAATTTGAATTTTAGAGGGAAATTTAGAAAACAGAATTTACTGTTATATGTCGACATAGGGGGCAGGATATGTCAACTTACATGTTATAATTTTAATTATTTTGTTTTTCTTTATGTTTTGTAATTTTTACTTTATTATTTTTATATTTCCGACAAAGAATAAATTCCTATCTCTCTCTTAACTTAGTAAAAGATGTTTGATTTAACGGTTTTGTTAATATATCAGCTATTTGATTTTCAATGTTTATAAATTCAAGTGATATTATTTCTTAGTTTGCATTATCTCTTAGAAAATGATATCTTATATCAATATGTTTAGTTCTAGCATGATGAGTTGGATTTTTAGACCGATTGATCACACTTGTATTATCAAAGTATATCTGCGATTTAGTAAAATTTAAACCAAAATCTTTTAATGTTTGTTATGTATAGATAACTTGTGAACAAGCTAATGCTACTGAAATATATTCTGCTTCTGTCGTAGACAGAGATACAGAGTTTTTCTTCTTACTAAACCAGGAAATCAGAGAGTGTCCCAGAAAGTGACAAGTTCCACTTGTACTTTTTCGGTCTAATTTGCAACCAGCATAGTCAGCATCACTATATGAAATTAATCCAAAGGAGTCTTATTTTGGGTAAAAGAGTCCATAGTCTAATGTGTTGTTTACGTATCTCAAAATTCGTTTTACGGATTTCAAATGAGTTTCTTTAGGTTGAGATTGATATCTTGCACAGAGACAAATACTATGCATTATATCAGGTCTACTAGTAGTTATAGAGTAGTGATCCAATCATTCCTCTATATAATTTTTGATCTACATCTTCTAAATTTTCTTCTTTATTTAATTTTTAATTAGTTGCTATGGGAGTTGGTTTACCACCAGTATTTGACATATCAAATTTCTTAACTAAATCTTTAGCATATTTTTCTTAACTAATAAAAATTTCATTACTTAGTTGTTTTATTTGTAATTCTAAAAAATAATTTAATTCTCCCATATGACTCATTTCGAATTCCTTAGTCATTATTTCTGAGAATTTCTTATTTAGTTTATCATTTGTAGATCCAAAAATGATATCATCTACTTATATTTGTATTATCTGAATATCATTTTTATCTCTTTTTAATAAAAAGTGTACTATCTACTTTGCTTATTTCAAAATTTGATTTTAATAGATAGGATTTAGGTCTGTCATACGAAGCTCTTGGGGTCTGTTTCAGACCATACAAAGCCTTCTTTAATTTATAAACATAATTAGGTAGTTTTGCATCTTCAAAAAGTGGGGGTTGTTTTACATATACATCTTCTTTAATAAAACCATTTAAAAATGCACTTTTAACATCCATTTGATATAACTTAAAATTATTATGATTATCGAAAGCAAGTAAAATTTGTATAGCTTCTAATCTTGCTACGGGTGCAAAGGTTTCATCAAAATCTATTCCTTCTTCTTGAAATAATTTTTTGCAACTAATCAAGTTTTATTTCTCACAACCTCTCCTTGTTCATTCATTTTGTTTCTATATACCCATTTAGTTCCTATTATGGATTTATCCTCAGGTCTTGGGATCGATTCCCATACATCATTTCTTGTAAATTGATTCAATTCCTCTTACATAGCAAGAATCCATGAATCATCAGTTGGTGCTTGGTAGGTTCAATGGTTGAAATAAACGCAAAGTTACTCAATTTATTAAGTTGAGTTCTAGTTTTAATAACAGATTCAATATTTCTAAGTATATTTCTATAAGATGATCTTTAAAGTATCTTGTTCTTTTATTTGGATATGAATTTTCTAAATTATTATTATTTTCATTTTCGGTAATCTCACCGTTACTATTTTCGTTGGGTTATCAATATTTTCTTCTTCATCAATATTTGGATTATAAACTTTAAAATTTTCATCAAATGAGACATGTATTGTCTCTTCAATAGTATTAGTTCTAGTATTGAAAACTCTATAAGCTTTACTTCTATTTGAATATCCAATAAAGATTTCTTTATCTGATTTAGAACCAAATTTATCCAAATTATCTTTAATATTTAAAATAAAAAATTTACTACCAAAAATTCTAAAGTATGATACTTTAGGCTTTTTATTATAGAATAATTCATATGGTGTTTTCTTAGTTAATGGTCTTATTAAAATTCTATTTAATATATAACATGCAGTTGCTACTACTTTAGCCCAATTTATTTTAGGTAAATTACTATCATTTAGCATAGTTCTAGCGCACCCTTGAATCGTTCTATTTTTATGTTCTACCACTCCATTTTGTTATGGTGTTCTTGAAAATGAAAAATTATGAGTTATACCTTTCTTATTACAGTAATTCTCAAAATTTTCATTTTTGAATTCTCCACAGTGATCACTTCGAATAGTTTTAATTTTACTTGTCACTTGACTTTAAATTCGTTTAACAAAGATTTTAAACATTTCAAAAACATCACTTTTAAATTTTAAGAAAATCATCCAAATAAACCTAGAATAATCATCTACGATTACAAAAACATATCTACCGTGGTTTATAGATTGTATCTACGAGGGATCAAAAAGATCTAAGTGAAGAAGTTCAAAGGGTTGAGAGGTAGAAATCATATCTTTTGATTTAAAAGAACATTTTCTAAGTTTTTCTAATTGACATGCATCACATAAATTATTAACTTTAAAATACATTTTGGAAAGACCTCTAACTAGATCATTTTTAGCAATTTTAGATATTAGTTTGAAATTCAAATGACCAAATATTTTATGCCAAATCCAAGGATCACTTGATTCAGCCAAAAAACATAATAATAATTTGAGATTTTCATACTCAATATATAGATGTTTCGTTTCCTAATACCTTTAAAGATAATGCTTGACTCATTATCTGCAATAAGACATTTATCGTTTTCGAATTTAATTTTGAAACCCTTATCACACAATTGACTAATACTCAACAGATTATGCTTTAAATTCCAAACTAACAAAACATTAGAACTAGTAGGAGTTTTAGAATTGCCGACATTGCCGACGCCAATCACAAATCCTTTATAGTTGTCTCCAAAATTTACTGATCACCATCTTTGTAAACTATATCTTTCAAAATCTCTGGATTTCCAGTCATGTGTCTTGAGTATCTACTATCTAATATCCATTTGTCCTTTTTCATCTGTAGAGTTTGATCATCAGGTGTCTGTTTATCAAAAGCCATGTAACACATCTATTCCTGCAATTCATACCTTTTCAAAAGACCACATGAATTTTTATAACGAATAATTTATGAAACAACATTATGATGATTTTGCAAATTATCTTTTCGAAAATAGTGTTAAAAATATTATCAAAAATTGCCATTGAAACTTTTTCAAAAATCAAATTATGAATACTTTGAAAACCAATGCTCTGATACCAACTGTGAGTCAGCGGAATAAGGATCTTGGCTAAATTAACACTAGAGGGGGGAGGGTGAATAGTGTTTAATTGATTATATGAATATTTTTCAAATTTTTTAAGATTTTACTTGGAATGATGTAATTAAAAAACACAGAAACATTCACAGAATCAAAGTGCAGATAAAAATAAATGCATTAAAAGTGAAAAGGAAAGAACACACCAGGATTTTATACTGGTTTGGGGTTACCTTACACCTTGTCCTATACAATTCCTTATACAGATTTCTTTTCAACTAGTAAATGAAAATACAACCTCGATTTCAAGTCTACGAGAAACACCCTCCAGAATCCTGACCTCTAGGTAGAGTTGCTTGATTTTCAGGCTACAAGCACACCCACTAGATCTACCGACTACTAAACACACTCAATTGATTTTATAGGTTACAATCACACCTACAAGTATAGTAGTATGATTTGATAGTGTTTTACAGACTTGGATCTTCGTTCTTGATTACAATTGATCCTATAACTCTTGAATAACACTTTGATCTTAGTTTGAGTGAGAGAGATGAGAGAAATCAGAGAGTGTATGAAGGAGAACCAAACTAGTGATGATTGAATTTGATTCTGGTTGAATTTCGACCCGGGTATATTTTGACTTAGAAAATGAGAGAGTAGTAAGAGGAGAGAAAAATAAGAAAGTAGATGTTAAAAATTCATTTGGAAGTTTGGTATATATGGAAACAACGGTCATGTTCATTTGCGAAGAGATACAACAAAAAGACATTTCCATTCAAATTTGAATTTTGAATATACGGCTACTATGTCGACATACTCTATATGTCGACATACATAGATAGAGTATGTCGACATACTCTTCACAAAATTGAAAAACTCTTTAAAAATATTATTTTGAAAATCTGTAACTTTGTAAAATAATTTGATACTTTGTAGAATCATGTAAATATGGTTTATACATATTTTAATCAAAATATAACTTAATAAAACTTTATATAGGATTTAATAAGAGTATTCAATATAATGTAAATAATCAATATAATTATAACTTATTAAAATATAAAAAAGATTCAATATATATATATATATGTATATATATATAAACTTAAAAATAATATCTTTATAAGTATAAGAGATTGAAAATCATTTTGAGAAATATTTTGAAAAGATTATATTAAAACCAGGGTATTTGAAAAATAATTTAAAACAAAATAGAGAAGGAGAGAGAGATAGGAAAGTGCTATCAAGGTTTTAACATAAATTCTATGACTCTATATCTTATTTGGAATATCTTAAAATCTTGAACTCTTCAATACTCATGAGTCTTAAATTATCATAATCTTTAATCTACTCTTGATATCAGCATCTTGAATCTATTCTTAATACCGTATAGTCTTCTTAATCAATACTTGTCTAATATCCCGCACTATATACTATATATATCTTGATAAAACATTAGTGTCTATATTTTATATAATGTCCTCTAGTTGTTATCATCAAAACTAAAACTTAAGGTACTAACACTTTCAAATTACAGTGAAATTTTGAAATGTAAGATTTGGATCTTCGAATCGTTCAAGGAAAGAACTTTCAAATTACAATGAAATCTTAAAATATAAGAGTTAGATCTTCAAATTGTTCAGAGAAGAAGTCTCTTTCTAGTTAACGAAGGCTCTCTATTTGTGCCAAAATTGGTCACAAACACCCAATCGAGTTTGTGTAGAGAAATAAATGAAGAAAATCCAAAAAAAAAGAGGAAATAAGCAATTAAATAATAGAAAATAAGCAATAACAAGAACATAACGATTTATAGTGGTTCAGCGTTGAAAGCCTACGTCCACTTTGGAGAAATTGCTTTATTAATGACTTTGAATTCTAAGTACAATAGGGATCGGATCGAAATCCGTGAATACAGTGGAGTAGCTAGAAAACAACAAGGCATAAGATCCTATAATGAACTATGAAGCCTATATTATAGGGGAAGATGATTGTAACGACCCAGAATTTCAGTCATTCGAAATTGGAATATTTAATTGATTTTAAATATTCAAAAGTAAATTTTATAAGTTGAATAACTAATATTTCAAATATAATGATTTATTTGATAATTAAATTGTTAATTTAATATTTGAAATTATGGAAATAATTGAATGTTGAATTTAATATAAGTGAAAATGATTTATTAAGTTGATATAAAATCTATTTAAATTAGAATGAAGTCAGTAAACTTTTAATTTTGATTTAAAAGTGAATAAATAGAGATTGGAATTTATTTGATTTAATTAACGTGTAAAAATAGTCATTTTTGACACTGTCTCGGATTTCGATGAAACCAGTTTCATTGGATCCGTAATAGTGAATTATAGTATGCTGTCAAATTTCTTGTCGATTGGACTTACCGTTTGATCGTGCGAGTTCGAAACGCACAGAAATTAATTAAAGGAATTTTAATTAAAATAATTTGATTTATGAAACCTACCTTTTGTATATGATGGAATTAGCTCCCGATATATATTCCACTGTGTTCGGAATATGGGTAAAACATATAAAACGCCAGGTGGTACGTTTCGTTTGGAGTTCGGAATTTTCACGGATGAATAGTGTCGCGAAATCTTCTATAAATAGCCCTCACCTTTTCTCATTTGCAAACCCTAATTCTCAGCCCCCATTTCCCAAACCCATCATCCAACGGCCATTATTTCATGAGGAGCTAGGAGCAAAATTAGCCGAAATGTCCAACATAAAAGTTGTAGAGCTCGACTCCACGAACAAATCCATACAAGCCGATCGTCGAAAGGCAGGCCGAGGTGGTCGAAATCGTGGTTCGTTCAACTACAGCCAAAATGGGTTATCGGCTCGTTTCTCGCGCATAGGAGCGCACAGAGGGTGGTCAGCGAGGTGGCAGCGCGGCTGGGCGTTGGTTGGAGGCGAGCTGAGGTCGATCATGTGGAGGTGGCGCGATTTGAATGAACGGAAAAAAAGAAACATCACGTGTATGCACGCAGTCGCATGGAGGTGGGTCGATCGTAGGAGGAGGTGGCAGCGTACGGCGGCGCTGACGAGGTCAAAGCCGAGGGCGGTGGTCGATGTGCTGAGGCGTGCACGTTTTCAAAAAAAAAATCGAAGCCTGGAAGATGAACGCGCAGAAGGAAGCAGTGGAGAGAAACGAACAAAGATTTACAGAGAAGGTTTAAATTTTAATTAAGTTTATATTTAGTTAATTATATAATTAATTACTCGAATGTTCATTAATTCATATCTTGTTCGTACGAGGTCCGTTTTTGGCATGACAAGTTGCATTGTGTTCGTATCAGTGAGCACTACACTATGGAGTTGGATTGGATGAAAACGGAGCTAGTAGGATTTTTGAGTTAAATTGAATGCCCGTTCAATTTTAATTCAGTCCGAAGCACTTCGACGATTTCTGGCATTTTTGTGAGTTCCCTCATCTCTCTAGCTTGCTTATATTTTTATATAAGTGGGAAATATTTATTTATGATGATTGATGCTTGTTTGGATGATATATGATATTATATATATATATAAGTTGGTTTGGATATATTCCCGCCGATTGGAGCGGATGAGACCTTATTGTGTTCCCGTGTATGAGCGAATGACCGTTTGTATACGAATCCCGTCTCGAAGCAGTTGATTTTTATTTATATGATTATATGCTGTTGTGATGCAGGGGGATAGGTTGGAGGGATCCAACAGGATTCCTCACCATTGTTGATTTATTTTCATATATACGATGATATATGATGTTATGGATGCCATGATGATGTTTTGATGTGATTTGACTTATTTAGTGTTATGGTAGCACCAGGCCTTGTTTTTCGATATTTTGAAATATTGAAATGATGATTTTGATTTGAAAAGGTTTTCAAAGTAATTTTTGGAAGTATATATGTTTTAATGATTTTTATAATTAATAAAAAGAATGGATTTGTTTTCTTATAAAAGTGATAATTTTTGATGTTATAAAATATAGTTTTGAGAAATACTTTGATTTAGAAATTTTGTAATAAGTTTATATAAAAGATTTGTAGAAGTGAGATTTTATAAATAAGAAATATATTTATGGTTGAAATTTATATATGCTTAGAAAAGGGTTTATGGAGCTGTTTTATAAATGGATTTATAAATAAATTAGATTTTTAAAGAAATGGATTGTATAAATGGATTTTGATAATAGAAGGAGTTTTAAATTAAGAATGGATTTACAAATAGAATTTTATGAATAAAAGAATTTATAAAATAAAAGTTTTATAAAATAGAAAGGAGATTTATAAAATAGTTTTATAAATTTGAAAGTGGCTTATGTTGAGATTTGAATATAGATTTTATTTAAAGGAGTTTTGGAAGTGATGTTTTGATGAAGTTAAAGAATTAAAAGTAACGTATCTCTTGGAAGTAAATGTTTTAGGAAATGATGGTTTTAAATGGAGTTAATTGGTTTTGGAAATGATTTAAAATGAGATCAGTAACAAAAACATAGATTTCAACATTTATTGTTGTAATACACGTTTTTCGAGAAGTAAGGAAGGCTTGGACTATAATACTGTTGTTATAGTAAATGGTTTCTGAAAGGAAATGTTTTATATAGTATATGGGATTTATTTATCTATATATTTATTTATCGAATCCCTATACTAATGTTTTTGGGTTGTCGTAACGATGTTTTACGCAACATTTGTTTTGACCTAATAAAGCGTGTTTTGAAAAATATAAAGCTTTCCTAAAATGATTTGTAAATATGCTTATACTGTTAATATAAGTATATGAAAATATTTTCTAAGTGATGAGATGAAGTGATTTGTGAATATACTTATGTCGTTGATATAAGTATATGAAGATATATTCTAAGTGTTGGAAGTGAAGTGATTTGTGAATATGCTTATACTGTTGATATAAGTATATGGAAATGTTTTCCAATATAGTAAATTTTGAAATGGTTTTGCGGATGTATCTTTTTAAAGATAATTTGAAGTGAATATTTAGAAAGTGATTTAATTAATAAAAGATTAATTAAAAGGGCCTAGTGATTGCTTATGGTGTTAGATGTTGTTTGTTGCTTTGATAGTTAAATAACCGACTATCAAATAAATATTGGCCTATTTATCATTGTTGGTTTGGAGAGACCGGGGTCAGATTTATTCCAAGAACCACTTCGGACCAACGTATGTGCGTTCGAATGTGTAGGTTTCGAAGATATTGATATTTGGGATTTTCATAGTGAAGGACTGCTTCTTGATCATTTGGGGATAAACTCCCAATATACATATAGTAGCAGTAGTCTCTTCATTATGAAATATCCGATGCAAGGATTATTCGCTACTAATCATAGGGGTAATTCCCGACAGGATATGGTAGGAGAGTGCCTTCGGTTTGTCCTGTTCCTAGACAACTTGTATGGATGGATGTCTACCATTGCATTTTGAGATCGCATTGTTGACTTTTATAAATGTACATCTGTTTGGTGGCGGAGAAGGCAACTTCTCTTAGCTTAACATCCTTCTCTGAGACGTACAAGCTCGGGGTTGTATGTTTGTGAAAGTCAATAAGTGATCGAAGGAATGGAAGTGTGGCATTCAAAAGAGGAAAGTGATATGTGCTATGTGAAAGGTAAACGCGACCTTAAGCCTCACACCCGGAAATGATCGAAACATGGTAGATGCGGCAAGGCTATGTGGTTCACAACCATTAGGGTATGATCATCCCTCTCTAGATATATTTCTTCCCGCTATGACGTTCGGGATGTAAATTATTATGATGTATGCTATGAGGGCCCTCGGATAGGTCGGTAACGACCGAGGTGATGACATATTCGGTACTATCTAAGGAGAGGTAGGCCGGTCTTGCATTGGTAGAGGTACAGATGATTTGTTAACCTCGGTACATTCCTCTAGAGATGTACTACCGAAAGGTAGTTCCTTCACCTGGTCATTTGTATGGAATCCATTCTCCACTACGTACCTGCCATTTTGTTTGTAGAGCCTAGTATGCTGGAATTTAATAATCGTAACAATTTCGGCTATGATGAATTATTATTTGTATAATAGACATTATTATAATATAGCATGATTTGATATGAAAGATTTTGGTTATCGTAAGGTAAAAACCCGTCCGTATTTATGTGTGGGCATGTCTTACGAGAAACCTTGGTTTTGATAAAAGAATGTTTTTGTAACATTAAAATAAATTCAGTTGAGATGTGTTTTCTCACGCTGGTTTACCAGACTGATCCGGGCGTTCTTCCCTTTCAATGCTCGGGCCAAACTGAGTATATTTATAGATGTAGATTTGGATGCTTTGGAGCTTCAGCAGGAGAGCTGGAACTCTTCAGGTCGTATTCCACGTATATGTTTATTTTTCGTTGCTTTGTTATTAAAATTATCAGCAATTGTAAGAATAGATTATTATAACTGTCCAGACTGATGATTAGTGATTGATTGTTGTACTCTGATGGATGTATGTATATTATATTATAGTTTTTATTTTGTAAAGATCATTGATATGATATTATATGTTTTTCTGCTGCGACTGTGAGATTCTGTAATTGTTTTAGTTTTTTTTCTGTTTTATCTTCTTTCTTCTTCTTCTTTTCTCTCTCTTCTCTTCTTCTCTCTTCTTTCTTTCTCATTATTATTCGTATTTCTCTTTGGTTTGGGGCTAGGCATGTGTGGTTATTATCAGCTTTGAATGCGACGGATTTGCGGATCGTCACAATGATGGAATATTTCCTGAAAATTCGGCGGTAAAGTCTCCAGTTCTAGACGAAGTCACACGATTGATCGCCAGGCCCAAATCCCAAGGAATAAGGATCGGTCCCAATCCCTCTTAACGACCACGTGGCGAGTTGCGATCCCTATGGTGGGTCCCCCTTCATGTTAGCTTCATGTTCCCAAAGTTGTCTGCATAGTTGACTTCTGGATTTTGAGATATCGATCGTTTCCCGTTGAGTTGAACTGCTAAGCCGATACGATCTGATCCATTGTGTAGGGGGATGGATCGTACCCGATCCCTTGCCTAGGGGAGGAGTTACTCCATACTTAGAATGTTCTGCAGAGTCCATCTCTTGGTTTCGCTTTATCGCTGCTTCATACTATAATTTATGCTTGATCTATGGACCCCACAATCACCTCTATAGGCTACCGGCCTTGATGATAGCCGAGTCTAACTTGTCCAATTAGTCTGAATATAGCCGAACCAAAAGGCCGAGTAACATTTTCCCTCCAAAGTACGTCTTGTTTTGAACATGACGTGCTTTGAACCGAAGCAAGTTAGAGTCGTCGGGAAGAATTCCATCCAATTTTCTGAATAGTCGCTAACCTTCCGTTGAATTGTCTTTTTCGAAGAGTTGTATCTCTCTGTGTTTGCTGTGACGCCTGGTCGATATTCGTCAGTATAAAACTGGAGTGTAATCTCTCAGTTATTATCTGTGCCCGGTTCCATTGAGCTAGTAGGCCTTGGTTATCTGATCCAGTCTTTTCTCTAATAACTCCAGGTGAGAATCTAAGTTCTCTCAGTTTCAAGAAATCAAATTTTTATAATGCACACGTGCACATTCATGTACATGTTCCTGTCGTTGGCTCCCGGACGTGATCGCAAGCTCACGAGTAATCGTCAATTCCTTGTAGTTTAATTACAATTGGATTGCAATTCCTTGTTTTTTAATAATGAAATAGAGGTTCGGTGAAGAGAAATAGACCAATCCCCTTCTTCACTTACATTTTTCATTGATTCTTGCAGATGAATTGATCCCTTCTTTTATTTTGCAACCGATCGCGTCTTTTCATTCTTTGTTCGCATCCATATATAAAGCAATTTGTTCGCTTTCTTTCACACTTGCCCACCGATCCCTCTCTTAGTCACTCATTTAACTAAGCGAGCCAATCCCCTTTTTACTTCATTCATTTATCACCGACTCCTTTCTACCTTCTCATGTAGTGTGTAGGGGATCGGTGATTGGTATAGGGATCGGTGGCTGGTTTTAGTTGTTTTGGGTTGTACATAATAGTATGGTCAGTGTGCAATTTGGCTGTATTTGTTCTTGTGATTGTCCGTCATTCGATACCATACTATTTACTTCATCGTCTATTGATAGAAATTCTGAGCACATTAAATTTGTATGTGTGGTGTTGTTGCTTGATATTGGCATTATGTTGTGAGCTGAAAAATGGTTAAGTGGATTTGCCCAAGCAATGGGATTGGTTCTGATCCCTTGTATTAGTAGGACTTAAGCAATTTTGATTTGACATGAACATATTAGACCATTTAAACTTGAAATCGAACAACGGGACATGCCATATATGACTTGCATACTTGAACTGGCATTTGGCCTTGAATTAGATGTTTACCACTTCAGACTTGAATAGATTAGAATATTTGCACTTGTATGGATTATAACACACGCTCCGAATGAACTTGAATAAGAACGTCAGATTCTTATATGCCATTAGCCGATACCTGAATTTGAATGTAACTGTTTTGTGTAACCATCGACGTGAAATCCGGTTGAAATGGTCAGCGATAACGGTTACTCAGGTCGAACTCTTAAGTTCACCATAACTGTCATACAGTATTGAACTATATTGCACTACACAACACCGCACTAAATAGTACTTAGCACAGGGGACATCTGAATTGGGTTTGCAAAGTTACTCGATGAGAAGGGACTTCAAGTTCTACGACCCACTTGCCTCTAGCCTTTTTCAAACGCCTCTTCACGGACTTATGGGTGGTTCTGTATGCCCATAATGCTGATGGGAGTTCGTCGACCCACTTTCCTCTAGCCTTTTTCAAACGTCTCTTCAGAGTGGACTTTATGATTTTGTTAACAGCTTTGACTTGTCCATTAGCTTGAGGGCGAGCAACTGCAGCGAATCTTTTCTCAATATGATGCCGACGGCAGAAGTCTTTGAATTCGACACTGTCGACCAGGGTCCCACTATCAGTTATGATTGTTCGGGAAAGACCAAATGACAGATGATGTTTCATAGAACAAAGTTGATTATTATTTTCGTTGTGATCGTGGCTAAAGGTTTTGCTTTAGCCCATTTGGTGAAGTAATCAACTGCTATGATGGCGTACTTCGAACCACCTTTAGAAATCAGCAAGGAGCCGATGATGTTAATATCCCAAGTGGCAAATGGCCATGGACCGACCATTTGAGTAGTTTCCATTGTAGGGCTCTTGGAATTTTTTGCGAACATCTGGCACTTGTCGCATCGTCTAGCATAATCAACTTTTTCTCGATTGACAGTTGGCCAGTAATACCCGTAGCGGAGTATTTTCTTTGCTATGGTTTGCCCCTTGGTGTGATCGCCGCATTCTCCTTCATGGAGTTCTTTCAAGACTCGTTTGATTTTATCATGGGCGATACACCGAAGTAGGGAGATGGAGAAACCCTTTCTATACGTGACACCTTTTTAGATGATGTAGCATGAATCTTTACGGAGGATCTATCATTTTTAATTCCTCCGTCTGGAAAGGATCCCTTGTTGTAGATAATCTTTGATAGGAGTCATCCATGACTCCCTTTCCGGCTCCATCTCCAGAACCTAATCAATCTCCATCTAGTCGATGCTTGGAGCATTTAGTACTCCAACCGAGACCAAGCCCATTTGCTTTGTATCCCCAGAACTGGCAAGCTTGGCCAATGAGTCGGCTTTCTCATTTTGTTCTCTAAGGATGTGTGTAATGGTGTAATATGCGATAGTGGCTCTTGGACCCGGCTGAGATAAGGAGCAAGTACCTTTCCCCTAGCCTGATAATCTCCCCTGACTTGGCATACTACTTACCGAGAATTACAAAAGATTTGTAATGTTTTCACTCCCACTTCTTTGGCAAGTTTGAGCCTGACGATCAAGGCTTCATACTCAGCTTCGTTATTTGTTGCAGGGAAGTTGACTTTGAGTACGTAGCAGATCGATTATTTCTTAGGAGTTACTAACACGACTCTGGCACCACCAATCGTTGGATGCTCTATCCATGTACATTTTCCATCAGTTGGTCGGTTCTCCACTGCTCTCCAGATAGTCGTCTGGTGCAGTGAATTCAACTATAAAGTCTGCCAATGGCTGTCCCTGGATAGCTCTCCGAGGGAGATAAGTGATATCGGATTGGCTCAATTCGATGTTTCACTTGAGCAAACTTCCAGATGTCTTAGGTCGCTGTAGGACCTGTCGTAATGGCTGGTCGGTGTAGTCATTGATGGGGTAAGCCTGGAAGTAAGGGCAAAACTTTCATGATGCAATCAATGGGCAGTACACGAGCTTCTCCAGCTTTTGGTAGTTTCTCTCAGCACTTGTCAATCACTTGCTAACATAACATACTAGTCTCTAGATACGATTCTCTTCGCGTAATAGTGCGACACTTATGGCGTGTACCGACAGTGCTAAATAGATGTATAGGATGGGAGGTCCCTCTAAGTGGTATACTAGAGTTTGAAACACATCTATGCAATCCTGCGTTCATTCAAAGTTCCTCTTCCCTCTCCTGATCAAGTCGAAGAAAGGAATACACTTGTCGGTGGCCTTAGAAATAAATCGACCACCTTCCTATTTATGCTCTGTACCTACTTAATCGTCTTCGGTACTTGGATGTTTTGAATTACCTGAATCTTCTCAGGATTAGCTTCAATTCTGCGAGAGTTAACGACGAAATCTAGAAATTTACTTGACGCAACGCCGAAAGAGCATTTCAACGGATTGAGTTTCATTCGATATTTTCGAAGAACGCTGAATATCTCCATCAATTCATCGATGTGGTCGTTTGATCGCATGACTTCATGAGCATATCATCCATATGTATTCCATCGATCGTTCGATCTGGTCTTCAAACATCTGGTTGACTAGTCTTTGGAAAGTAGCTCCATCATTCTTTAGTCCAAAAGGCATCACAACATAAGAATATAGCCCTAGATAAGCAATGAAGCTGGTGTGCTCTTAATCGGGGATGTGCATCGGGATCTGGTTATATCCAGAGTACACATCCATAAATGAAAGTAACTCATGTCCAGTGGTCGAGTCTACAAGCCAGTCGATCCTTGGAAGTGGAAAGCTGTCCTTCGGGCATGCCTTGTTCAGATCTGAGTAGTTAACACATGTCTACCACTTCGAATTTTCTTTTCTCATGAGAACAGGATTGGATACCCATTTCGGGTAGAGGGCGTCATGGATAAACCCATTATTTTTGAGTTTATCTTCCTCCTCTTTAAGTGCAGCAGGCTCCAGAACCATGCCACATCACTTTTGTTTCACCGGGACATGCCTTGGGTCGATATTCAATGCATAGCTCACGATAGTCGATGAGATCCCATACATGTCAGAATGGGTCCAAGAGTACACTTCAAGGTTCTCTCAAAGAAAGCCAGCTAATTCTTTCGTCGTTGTTGCACCGAGCCGTGATCCAATTTTCAGGACCCGTGAAGGGTCGTCGTGGCTGACCGTAACGTCGATCGTTAGCTCAGCAAGTATAGCCTTGGATTCTTTGGGCTCCCCTTCTTCATCTCTCGAGTTTATATCTTTATAGAACTGACTGTGATGTATGTAGGCACAGAGAACGATAGTTGGATTTGAGGTCGATCCCTATGTTCGAGCATTTCTTTAATGCATAGTTAATGGCATGAAAGCTGGTTAGGACAGAATATGATGACGATTGCTTCGGTCAAACTTTTGGATCTCATCATGGGCTAATGTGTTCGATAGTGATGGGTTCTAGATGCTTCGAGCAATTATCTGCAATAGCTGAAGACTAGGCTTAGAAGCATGTCAAATCAAACGTTGAGTAGGGTTTAGTCTTGTGTTGCGGACAACTTCATAGCTTGCTCTTGCTTTGAGTTTGAATTTTCTTGTGTATTCGAGTAATGTGCTTTTCATTCAATGTACTTGCGATCTGTTGCTCGTCATTCAGGTTGGAATGATAGTCAGTTACCCATGAGCCTAGGCATCGATTCGATGATTCTATCTCTAAGCATCCTTTCGGTCGTAGCCTCGAGTCATTGTAAACACTAGGTATGAGTCATAATATTGACTGTCGTAGTCAGTTTTTGGACACACCTATACCCATGGTTTTGGGTTGATAAATGTATTGCATGGACGGTCGAGTCTCGTCCGAGTCGTGTTTATACTCCCACCTAAGCTTCGAAGACCTAAAGTTGATTGATGAATGGTCGGTTCACATTCATCTTGATTCTCACTCGTGCCCCCCCAAGTCAAGGGTAAATGTCAATAAGTGGATGGGCATGTCACATCTATTTTGGTTTTACACTTTCCCGTCGATTTGTGGGATCGAGTTAGTTGATGGAAGGATGAGTCACACCTATTCTTGATTGTATTCTGGCTTTTCCTTCCTGGGGGAAGACTTTAATGCCCCGTTGGATTACGGGTTTGAGCTGAGTACTAGACGTCAATCATGTCCACTTTTGATGTAGATGTTGCCATATTCTAGGCAAGGACCAAAGAATGGATGGTTAAGTCATATTCAATCCGTGATTGATGCTCCTCCTATCGAACCAAGGGTAAGGTTCAGTGTGCGGACGGTCAACTCACGTCCATTTCGAACCACTCTTCTAGTCGAATCATGGTTAGAGCTAGTGAATGAACAGTCATGTTGCATTCATTCGAAGCTAGATGGTCAATCACGTCTATTTTGATTTATGTTCTCCTATCGAAACATGGGATAGAATTAGCTCAGGAACGGTCGAGTCATTCTCATCTAGTTTCATACTCCTCCTGACAGATCAAAGGAGGGTGATTGGAGAATGAATGGTCAAGTCACACTCATTTGTGGTTTATTCTCCTATCCACACTCTGGTGACCGGAGTTATTCGATGGACGTTCGGGTTACATCCATTTGTGGTTGGTATGGATCGATGTTGTCGTTGATCCGACGGCATGATATAGAAAGTTTGGATCGATATTGCCCGTTGATCTGATGATATGATATAGTCGATTACCCATAAGTTCAGATGTTGTTCCGATTGGTTTTGTATTAAGGCCTCCCTGCGAACGTTGCTTTGTGTCCTAAAGAATACCAAACCAAAGCTATAGTGAACAGTCGTATTCAACTTTCAGTAGTTTGTATTCCTGTCCCCAGTCTCGGGTTAGCGGAGTTAGTTGGTGGATGGTCGAGTTCCATCTTTGATGAGTTTATACTTTTCCCGTCGAATTCAGGTCTGATTTGGTGAATGAGTGGTTGAATTGCATTCACTTGTTTGTCTATACTCTTATCCGCACTTCGGGGATCAGAGTTTGTCTATACTCTAGTCCACACTCTGGGAATTGGAGTTATTTCGAAAAACGGTCAAACCACATTTTCCTTAGTCATTTTTTCTGCCCCCAAGTCAGAAGCGAAAGTTAAAGAGGGTCGGTCGTATCACGTTTACTCTTACTTGGAGTTCTTCCCATCGAATCATGGGAAGGAGTTGATTAGTGGATGGTCGAGTCACATCCGTTCTATGTTTTATACTCAACATGTCGATTTATAGGGGAGATTTAATGGATGAACGATCGAACCACGTCCATTCCCTACCTATACTCTTACCCGCACTCCGAGGACCAGAGTTTGTTGATGGGCGGTCAGTCAAACTCATTTGGTGTTTATACTTCAGCTTGTGCTCTCGGAACTGGAGGTATTGATGGACGATCGAACCACATCCATTTTCTGATATAAGCTCCCTCTATCGAACCGAGAGCGAGAGTTAATGAGTGGATGGTCGAACCATGTCCGCTTGGTGAATTTTTACTCCAACTATCAAGGCAAAGATCGGAGTTGGAGAGTGAACTGTCGAGTCATGTTCATTTGCGGTTAAGGATTCTGCCCCTAATGTCGAGGACAAAGGTTGGTGAGTGGACGGTCGATTCATGTCCACTTGGTGATTAAGCGATGGATGGTCGAATCACATCCATGCTTGGGTTAGACAGTCAGGTCTCGTCCAATTTTCTTTGTACTCTTCCCGGCAAGTCGAGGTAGAGAGTTGTTGGGTGGACGGTTAAGTCGCACCTACCTCGAGCTGTAGTCAAGGGCAGAGGTTGATGAGTAGACAGTCAGTCATACCTACTTTTAGTCGAGCTCCCAAACTTCCCCGTGTTCAGGGCATGAGTCGATGTGTGGATGCTCACGTTACATCCACTTCTAGTTGAACCTCGGTCTCATTGAGTTTCGGGAGAGACATAAGTATTTTAGCGAACTTCAAGTAGAAGATAGGGAGTGGATGGTCGGGTCAAATCCACTCCAAGCCTTTCTTTGGTCTCCAAGTCAAGTGCGGAGGTTGATGAGTGGACGGTCAGTCGTATCCACTTTGTATCGAAGTTTGACCTTGTTGGGCTCTGAGTAAGGCATAGATGTACTATCATAATGGAAGCACTGAATAGGAAGTGGAGTGGACGAGCCACACCCACTTTCTGTCTTGGGTTCGTGCCCCAAGTCAGGGGCATATGGTAGTTGATGAACGGTTGAATCACGCTCATCTTGATGATACTCAAAGGTCTGATCATGGTCCGTGGAGGTTGGTTAATGCCTAGCTCTGGGTACTTGGTCACCTGCATCATTTGCAAGTAGTGCAATTCAAGTTGGTCATAGTTCAAAATAGAATTGAAATTGAAATAAATTTTACTGATAGGTGAAATAGCATCGTGTGCTCGCTACTCCAATTTGCCTCAGCCTTTCATAGCTGGAAGTCGACCATAGGTGGTCCAGTTGATAATCAAAGGTCGTTATTGGTAAGGGTCGGACATCTCCTGCCCACTATTCTATGGGGCTTGCACATATTGTTGAAGCTTTCCTTTTCAGATCAGCTCTCCGATCATATCTCAAAGGTGTCTGCAATTGTCAGTGTTATGACCGTATGTATCGTGAAATATACAATACTTCCCAGACTTCCTCTAGGTTTTAGTGGACTCTCTCAGGATGATTTCTTGTACTGCTCCGAGTCTTGAGTCACCAAGCAGGCGCTTTCAATTGAATCATTCAAAGGAGTATACGAGTCGAATTTTGGGATTCTGGGTTGTCTCCTAGATTCTGAGTCCTCGTCCTGGACATTGTCATTGCTGCCCTCGCATTGAATCTCTTTGGGCAACGAGCCTGCATTGTTCTTTTCCCTAGTCTGCTTTGCCTCCTCCTTGCTTAGGTTCTGGTTCGCTTTGTAACAGAATAATTCAAGGTCGTAGGAGGCTTTCCAGTTAACCAGTCGCCAAAGTGTGTTTTGGGGTTGAATCCTCTTATCAATGCCATCAATATGATATTCTTGTTGGAATTACTCGCTTCAGTGACAGTGGTGTTAAATCTCTACCAGAAGTCTTTGAGCAGCTTGCCTAGCATTTGGGATAAGTTGGATAATGACATCTCATCCTTGCGGCGAGTTGCATACATTCTGAATTTCTCGATGAACTTCTTAGCCCGTTGATTAAACGAGGAGATGGACCTGAGCGGTAATCGCGTAAATTGCATGATCACTGCTTCCTTGAGGAATATGGGAAAGCATCAACATTTGATTGTGTCTGTCGCTCTAGTGGAATCCATGTGTCCTTCATATTTCATGAAATGATTTTAGGGGTCTGTGTTTCCAGAATACGCCAGCATGGTTGGCATGTCGCATCTCCTTGGATATTCTGCACATTGAATGGCTTCAATGAATAGGCTTCAACTGGGGAAAATGCTCCAATCATCGTTAGTCCATTCCGTTTTCAAGTTACAGTTTTTTGTATCGCTTATTAATGATATATGCATGATTGTCTAATGTTTGGATGGTTGAAAATGCCGATCGAATGGCGAATAGGATAGTGTCATGGATTGATGATGATCCCCAAATTTTCCCAAACTGGCTAAGATCGATATGGAGTGATAAAGAATACCCCATAAGGTTGGAGTCTTACCCGAGAAAATCTGCTATTTGCTTGGAGTCAGAACATAGTTCGCTTGGAGCCGCAAAAATTTAAAGTGCTGGGTAGGTGACGAACGGTGCTTGGAGTCACCTTGGGGTTCGTTTGGAGAAAATATTGGTTTTACCCGTGTCTGACTTTGGATTGGAATTTCTAGAGTTTGCTTCAGGTTCGACTTTGGGTCACCTGGCCGAAAACCCGGGCCTGACTTGGGGAAATTTTAAAAGTGAGTTTTTCGATGACCGTTTTGACGATTTTTGTCGATTTTCGACAATGACCACTCGTTATTCGATGATGGGAGTTCCATGATGGGAAGTAATGACTTTTATGATGGATAGCTATACTTTGAGATCGAAGAATAGGTGGTGTAGGGCGGTGGTCATACAAGCCATTGTACCAAAGCTGCCAAGTCAGGCATTTAGAAGCTGGTCAGTTGAGAGCAGTCGCAATCTACCCTCAGAGCTTGACCCGATAACTGATTCCAGTTCATGTCATATCGCTTTGGTTCTCCAGCCTTTGGGAGTACCTTTTGAGTAGCAGTTCCTTGTCCATTCCTTGGCACTGTGCTGCAGCGAGGATTCAGATCGCTGCATGAACCGATCCCTTCCTTCTTCGGTTTATCGATCTGATCCCCTATTTGCCCCAATCTCCCTCAAAATCAAAGTCATTGCATACGATCGGTCATTTCCAAACAAGCAATTGATATTGGCTTAGGGATGAGTACCTTGGTTGACCGATCAGTATTAGCTTGGGGCCGGTAGTGGATAGACCGATCGATCATGACATGCCCGATCCCTTAGCAATCGGTTTGTTGATGCACAGGGATCGGTGGTGGCTTGTTTCTCACGTTAGTGGATGCGATCGGTGTGATATGCAGTTGAGAAGAAGTGGAGTGGTGGACATACGATCTGTTATGTAGGCATGGAGGGATCAGCTATTGAATGGGTGTAGGGATCGGTCATGTGGAAATGGAGTTGAACGATCAGTATACCACCGATCAATTCGTATAGGCGATCTCTTGTTGTGGGATTATTATGAGTGATCGATCATGGATGTTTTGGAATGTGAAAGTGATACAAGGCAGAGTTGCCTAGGGGAGGGATCGGGTATGATCCCTTCCCCTAGGGGGACTTAGTTGTTTTTTGGTATCGCGAACTTAAGTTTGAATTTCAACACTCGACCTCTTGGACTTGCGCACATGAACGATTCTGAAAAAGAACACTCGCATGCATATATAAATGGTCGCATGAGACCGTGGACTAAGGTTAATCCATCTAACAGTGTCTATCTGTTGAATTGAATAGTTTCCATGAAGGATTTTTTCCAAGTCTGAATAGAGTAGGAAACTTTGTGAAGATGAATTTGGATCTCTTCCTCATATTTTGCAATCCAACTGTATAATAGAGATCCATGAAGCCAAGACTCGCTTTCTCAATGTAAGCACTAAAATTTTTGTGCCTAAATTGGTCACAAACACCTAATAGAGTTTGTGTAGGGAAATAAATAAAGAAAATCCAATGAAAACAGAGAAAACAAACAATTAAATAAAAGAAAATAAGCAATAACAAGAATACAACATTTTATAGTGGTTCGGCGTTGATAGCCTACGTCCAATTTGGAGAGATTGCTTTATTAGTGACTTTGAATTCTGAGTATAATAGGGATCGGATCGGAATCCATGAATATAGTGGATTAGTTAGAAAACAACAACGTAAAAGATCCCCAAAATGAACTATGAAGCCTATATTTATAGGGAAAGACGACAGGATATCTTCCTAAAATTTTGACAGCAAAATCTCCAGATCTATATGAAGTCACACGAGTGATCGCTAGGCCCAAAAGAATAGGGATTGACCCTGATCCCTCTTAATAGCCACATGGCTAGCTGCGATCCTTTTGGTGGGTCCCACTTCATGCTAGCTTCATGTTCCTAAAGTTGTTTGCATAGTTGACTTCTGCATTATGAGATATCGATCGTTTCCCATTGAGTTGAACTGCTAAGCTGATACGATCCAATCCATTATATAGAAGGATGGATCGTACCCAATCCCTTGCCTAGGGGAGGAGTTATTCCATACTTAGAATGTTCTCAAAGTCCATCTCTTGGTTTTTCTTTATTGCTGCTTTATATTATCGTCTCTGCTTGATCTTTGGACCCCATGATCATCTCTCTGTACTGCTGGCCTTGATGATAGTCAGGTTTACCTTGTCCAATTAGTCTGGATATAGTCGAGCCAAAAGGCCGGGTAGCACTCTCCAGTTATAATGAATCCCCTGCTAGAATCGCCAAATCACTAGTTAAATCAATGAAATACGTAGATCTGAGTCTATAACACAAATAACGGACCAAATCGCAATTTTTTCAACCTATGATATTTGATTGCTACAAATCGGCATCAATCGGTATCGAGCGATGTCATGTCTTTATTTGTCTTGTTTCCTTGCATATCCAAGTCTTCTCGTCTTTTAGATGTTTGAATCATGGAAATCCATATCTCGGTATCAAAAAATATTGTTCACTGCCTATCGATGTCACGTTATATCTTTTCTTCAACTCCAAGCATAATGATAAAGTAGAGTGGCCTCCACCATAATATGATCGATTAGTACCGACCTATTCAACTTCTATACTTAGTGATGATTCTTGAGTCTTTGTCCTTGACATCTTTTGGGGTTCCTGATCCATTCTTTTATTATTTTGTAACCCAGTTCCTCTGATTTAAGTCAGTTTCAAAATTGTGCGAAATTTGTCGAAAACATTCAATAAGTTTGTGAGTTAGGGATATTTTGAAAACATTAGTTTTGATACTGACCAAATTGGGGTCAATTTCTCAATAATTTGCATTTACTTGACTTGGAGTAAAATCAATGCTGCTCTCTGTCAAATGGTTATGATTTGTTTAAAGTCAAAATGAACCTATACGATTGATTAATGGTGCAGCCCTGCTATGAAAAATTCACAGTAGTAGTAGAGTTTAATTTATGTACTGAAGTTAAATTTTGTAGTCAGGAAATGTATGAAACTACAGTTAGATTGCAAAATAGCAAATAAAATAATTACTAAAAAATATATCCAACATTCATCTTTTTGTTTTTACTGTTAAGATTTTATGAAGTAAGTTTCTTTGGATGTTAGTTTGGAATTAGCAATAGAATGCATATTTCTTTTACAGTTTTTAATTCCTTTTCTTTCTCAATGTTACTATTCATTCTCGTTATTTGTTTGTCGATTTTGGTTTATTTTTCAAGATTTGCTTTGTTTTTGTTGCAAAAATAACAATAATAATAATAATTTTACAAACAGCGTGTTCGAGAACAATTTGGATTAAAGGTTATACGTTAAAGATTGTTGCGTTAGTTTCAAGAAGAACTTAGGAACGATGCGTATGAAAACGAGAAAATTTACAAAGAAAGAACCAAAGTTTTTCATGACAAGTCAATCCTAAGAAATACGTTTTCGCCTAACCAGAAAGTTCTTTTATATGACTCAAGACTTCATTTATTCCCTGGGAAACTTAAATCGAGATGGACCGGACTATTTGTGGTACGAACTGTTTTTCCACATGGTTCCATAGAAATAGAAAACCCCAGGGATGGATCGATTTTCAAAGTCAACGGTCATCGTTTGAAACCTTTCTTAGAATTGCCCAGTAACCAAGAGGAGGAGTTCATGATTCTTCATGAGCTAAGCTACGTCTAGTAAGAATGTTAACCCTCTTTTGTAAATATGTACATATTTTCCCCGTTACACTCATTATATCATGCATTGACTATGGGGACACAGTCAAAATTAAGTGTGGGGGGGAGTTTCATTTTCATTTTTTTAAAGTATCATGGCATTTTTGAATTTTCATTTTCTTTTAGCTTCAAAAAAAAATCTCAAAATTTCTAAATCTCAAAAACATTTTCTTTTTAGCATTTTGATTTATTTTTGAAGAAACACTATCGGATAAGTATAAGTTTTGGTTAATAAATTGAAATTTTTGAAAATTTGTTTGTCTTAACAAAAATAAAAAATGAAGTTTGATTACAAATAACAATGGTTTAACTAGTATATAGGAAGGTTCATTTGTGTTAATTATGAAGTATGTTCTAATTGAAAATCTTTGTTTAAAAAAGTGGTAAATTTAAAGTAAAGGATATAACATTTTTATCTTCTAAGTTGAATGGTGCTAAGATGATTTTGCAAAACTCTCTCTTTCTAAAAAAAAGAAAAAAAAATAGAAAAAAAATACAAAACATATATATAAGTAAAAAAACATTTGTATATATGTTTATATTTTTAACACCTAGAGTCATGTGTTCACTCGCCATGCTCTATACCCTTCTCACGTAAGTCCGAAAGGCAGTGCACGATCGGTATATCTGGCCTCGGTTTATCTGAGTTAGGTGTATGTATATAAAAATTCTTTTTAATAATGCCTACAGTCGGTAAGTGTTCACACTTGTGTGTTCACTCGCCATGCTCTATATTCCCCTTACATTAGTCTACAAGGCAGTGCACGGGTAATATATCTGGCCTAAGTTTACCTGAGTTAGGCATATGTAAATATTGTTAATATCAATAAAATTTTCAAATAAGAGAGAGTAAGCAATTGAAATCCAAGCACCGTTTTAACTTGTTTGTTTTGACTTGTTATTGAATAAAAAATGAAAATACCACTTTGATAAACTTTGATAATAAACTAAGGATCTATTTCATAGTTACACTGTATTATCGACCGAAACAACGAGTTAAACTATAACCCATTTGTTTCGATAACTTCGTTTTTATTGGAAATTCTGACAAGTAAATGACTTAAATTTTCAAGATAATGACCAAAACTTATATTTAACTTATTAGTGTCGATTTCAAAATGAATCCTTCATTTGTAAATATTTTCAAAAACTTGCATTCATCCCATTGTAAATAAATCTCGCATTTTGTAAATATTTTCACGTTGCATTTGGATTTTGTGGGTAGTATCCGCTGAAAACCCTCACGAGACAACACTCGTCCTGCTTGGAACACCCAGAGATTTAATGGCTTATTGCATACGCTCAATGTAATCGTGCTCCCTATGAAAACGGATTTATCTTAGTTTTCCTTTATTCGAGGATGAATAAAAAGATAAGTGTGGGGGTATTTGATGTGCACGTAAATGTGCATATATTTACATCCATAGTTTATCTATTTTTAGTTAAATAAATATCATATTTGGGCATTTTAACATGTTTAAAACCAAAATTCAAATATTTTCAAATCATCATATATTCATCTTCATTCAGGGGTAAAATGGTCATTTTTGTGCATGTGTCAATTTGAGAATTTTTACTTGGAAATTTTTATGATTTTTATAGGAAATTTTGATGCATATGGAAGAGGGATTCATGAAGAAATATGCATGCACAAATGAATACAAAGGAAAGAAGAGGAAAATAATTCAAGACCATGATCATGGAGGACCCCACCCACTTACATAAATCTACAATTAGAAGCTAATGGACAACTAAGTGGAGGTTAAAGCTTCATGCATATTAAATGATGGATTAATTAGTGGCTAATGGTTACTTGGTGGCCACACTTCCTGAAGGGCAATTTGGGAAGCTCCCTAAAAATAGAATTAGGGTTTTATGCATGTTTAAATAGCCCTCTTATGTACATGTAATCATCTTCTACTCTTTGAAATTAGTTAGGAAATCAAAATGAAAGTTGTAAGCTTTATGTTGAATGAAATAAAAATGGCTTCCTAGCCTCTTTCTCTTCTCTTTTCTACTTGTTTTTCTTTACTTTTATGCTCATTTTTATTCTTATGCTCTCTTACATTTCATGCATAGTTTAGATTTACATTTATGCACTAGTTAATTCATTTCCTTCTAGTAGTTAATCTTCTTTTCATTGCTTATTCTCTACTTTATTTCATTTTCAATGTTGAAATCTCTATGTGTTGAAATGATAACACAAATGATAGGCGAAACCCCTACAATTTAGGGGTAATGAAGCTTTCTTTTATCATGTACATTTCAACATAAAATTTTCTATGTATGATCTCTTTTATGCTTTATGATAAAATGGATGTTTATGTTTGTTTGTGTTTTATGTTGAATTTTATAGCCTACTTTGTTCATAACAAATAGGCTATGCTTATCTCATTAATCACAAATTGCCTCTTCATCTAAATATGATCATGGTAATGAAGTGAAGTTTGAATCAAAATTTGATGATCTATGTTACTAATTAATAGTAAATAGTTTATGCTTAAACTAGATTTTGGTTTCATTTTCTATGTTATGTTTCATGAGATATGAAAAGTAGGACAAGAGTTGTATTATAGTTTGATGGTTTGATTTGTGTTAATTAATAACTCAAATAGGTCATACTTATGATAAATACATCACTAATCCTAATTAGATTAAAAAGAGATCATCATTTGATTTTATGTTGATTTATGTGAAAAATATAAGAAAGTGGATTTGCCTCTAAATTGAATTTTAATCACATAGTTTTTAATCTCAACATTCACTTAGCTTTCTAGTTTTCTAAACAATCTCCACTTTTGGTTTAATTTGATTGATTAGAAAATTTTAAAATCCAACAATTCCCTGCGGATCGACCCGTACTCGCCACATACTAACTTTTGTACGCCGTGCGCTTGCGGTTATTTTAATTCAAAATTTATCGACATTTTTCTAACTCAATAGAAAATTTGTCGTTAAACAATTTTGTAGCGCCGTTGCCTGGGAGTTGTTTTGATTTTAATTTTCTATTCATTGAATTATTTTCGTTTGATTTTTGTGTGTGTTTGTTTTGTGTGTGAGTGCATTTAAAAAAAAAATTGTGTGTTTGTTTGATTTGTGCGTGCATTTATTTGTGTAGTTGTTGTTCTAGTTTCCTTTTCCATTTTTCTTGCATTTACATTTCTATAAAAAAAACAGCATACACAATTTCACAACAAAATCAAAAATATTTTAATTCCTTTTTATTTACAATATTGCATTTCATTTTTTTTCTTTTCTTTACAATTTTTCCTTTTTCTTTGACAATCTACAGTTTTACATTTACAATTTTACATCACAAACTGTTCAAACTGCTACTGTGCACTCTACTCTCTACAACAACACTTCTCCTGTCAACAACAATCCCCTTCATTTTCTCCTTGCTATTGCACCATCATTCACAACATCAAACCCCCCTACACCTTGGCCATTCATATCACTCCCTACTTCTCTTTTAATGTTTTACAGTGCAATCATCAACCATCAGCCTTCTACCACAACCTCATCAAACTAATACTACTGCATCAACAAACATTGCTCCTTGACACTCACTATGGCAAAACATCCACACAACCAATATGCAGCCATATCACACAGTCAACCACCTGACATCTCCATAACATCTTTGACCATCAACAACATTCATCATCATACAACCACAAAATCAACTGCAACAATTCTTCCTGGTTCACCATTCTTCCACACTTCTGACTTCATCACACTCAATCCATTTACATCATCACAGCATAGCCTTCCTCCCTCCCTTCTGCATTCCTCCACCACAGCAGAACTTCACTTCATCATCACCTTCTCTTCCCATAACCAGTCAATCACCATCCCACATCTTCTCACTGACCACAGCAGTATCCATTCAACCATCTACCTGAAGTCACTTCACACATACACACAGACTTCTGCTTACTGCCCTGACTGTTCACCATCCAATCACCCCACAACTTATTGCATACAACATATACATTTCAGACCCATACCACCATCCCACTTCAACAGCATTACCACAACCACATGCGTGCGTTTAATCGGGTTATACCCTCCATATGAGGTACTTATTGTTTTTTATACATCTCGTTTTCTATTTTAAACTAAACTGCTTACATCATATATGTTTGTTCATTTAGTATGCATCTAGATTGGACCAGGCCAGACTTTCATCTGCTGTGCTGTGAGATATGGCGCTCGCACATACGCATAACTAGCATGAGATGTACATGCAACATACACATATGTTAGAAACACAGATAAATGAGTTGACTGCTAGACTTGATGTATACGAGCCTTATAGACCATCATATGCATGTGGTGTTGGTGATGAGGGAGGATGTGGTGATGTTGGAGATGGTGGTGATTATGGCAATGGTGATGATGATGACAACGATAATGACAATAAGGACGATGATGTGGATGATGACGACGGCGATGATGATTGAGGTAATGATGATGATGCTGCACCTTTGACTTGACTGTACATATTTTCTTACATTGTCTGATATTGAGTTATGTTGAGTTTTAGGTGCATTTATTAGACTGTACGTGTATGTCTCCATTTGTTGGCATTGTTTGTTGTATGTTTCATTGTATGGGCATTGCACGGTGTATTTTTGTATATGAATGTTCTATTATTAGCTTATGTTATTATATTGTTTCTATGTATGGTTGTTATTTGTTTATTTGTAGTCTACATCTTCATGTATATGTCATTTTCATTCTTTCATTTCCTTATATACTGTATTTTACTTTTTTTATTCAACATGAATTATAGCAAATTGAAGTACTTGATAAAAGTATCGATGGAAACAAGCATAATCGAGATATAGATATTACCAATGCTAAATAATTTAATTATCAAGACGACTAAATATTTCACGCAATTGATTGCGATACGAATTATTCACTCTTTCAAATTCTTTAATAAATTCAACCACTCTTCTGGAAAAATGTCCATTTATCCATTGTTGTAACCTGCAGATGTTGTGTCTATAGTAGTTGTACCAACCCCCAACGTTATTACCATATGATACAGTGGCTAGGCTTGCTAACCAACCATATAGACATCATTTGGCATATTTATTTGTATCCAATGGTTCTATATGTAAGACTGGACGTCGGTTGTGTCGCGGATCATTATAGCGCCATGGTAAGCCATAATCAGGGACATTATTAAGTCGCCTTCTTTCCTCTCGCTCCTCATTCTCTTGCCATCGAATGTCTTCGTAATGTTGGTTTTGCAAGTAGATATTGTATGCCTCAAGAGTTCCATTGGGCAATTAATTCTTACGTTGATGATTCTCATGATGTGTATGGTCATGTTGTCGATTCTAAAGTTGATAATTCTCACATTATCGAACTCTATAATGTTTTGACCATTGATAAAATAATTTTTTGGGGGAGAATTAGACATTGGAAGATGTAATATTTTGTGTGTTATAATAGCTTGTGTGTTGTTTTATAATTGTTTGAATGTAAAGATAAGGTCTATAAAGCATAGTTGATGATGACACATTATTCTTACCTATTTGATGCGACACAATATTCTTATTCGCTTCCACAAAGCAACGTTGATTTGAAACAATATTCTTCTCTGTTCCAATTAAGGAAAGTTAACGCGACACACTAAATAATCGAGTAACATATAGTAAATAAAACATTATTCGTAATTCATACTTCCTAATTATCGTTGGGACGGATGTTGGGGGAATGAAGCTATTGCCATAACAACATATTTTCTCTAATAAGGTCCGAAGCATAAACAACTTCCCTTCTAGAAAATTGTTCATGATCCATTCATGAAAATTACATCACATTTGTATCATCGCCATCCAATATTCCAATCAGACACTTTTACCATGATAATTCTAGCAGGAAAACCGCAAAGGCAGTGCACCATACTGTTGACTTTAGCTCTCTGCTATCGTTGATTTTGCCTATCTGGTTCTATTTAAATATTTTGATATCATCATTAACATAATGTCCATTTCATACTTATAGATGGTTGTTTTTGCAAAAATATACTTATCTATATGCCAAATCAAAGCGATATGACATAATATTCTTATCTTTACCCCAAATCAAAGCGATGCAACATAATATTCTTGTCTTTATCCAAAGCAAACTGATGCGACACAAAATTCCAATATTTACCCCAAAACCAAGTGATAAGACATAATATTCTTATCTTTTCCGTAAAACAACCGATGTGAAAAAATATTCAGGTCTTCATCTTAAAATAACAGATGTGACACAATATTCTTAACTATGGACAATAGGAAAAGGTAATCCTATATACACATATGGTTATTTTACTTATTCTGCACAACTAAAACTTATCCTATTATTAAAAAATCAAATAACTATCTACACCAACAATGTCTTCAAATATACTAAAAGTTATAATGTTATCGATAGCGATTCTGATGAAGAACCGCACGAACTAGCATATCAACAAGAAGAATGGGAACTATTGGAAATCTACTGTGAAACATATGGTTCTTCTGGAAAACACGGTGGCTCGGTCATGGGTCAGAAATTCATCAACCGTAACCAGTCAGCATTCCACAAAATATTGATGCAAGATTAATTTAATCGTGATCCAACTTATGGTCCTGAGATGTTTTCCGATGATACAGAATGAGTGGTGCATTATTTTAAAGGATTTTGGAAAGTATTCAACGAAATAATAATATTTCTATAAACAAAACCAATCAAAAACGCAGGGTTTAAGTGAGCGTCAAAAGGCGATCGTAGCTTTGAGGATGTTAGCTTAGGGTACACCCACCAATGCCATTAATGATGCTTACTGTATTAGAGAGAGTACTGCACTGGAAAACCTAGATAAATTCTACCAAGCCACTATAGGCAAATATTGGACTGAATACCTTCATTCTCCCAATAAAGCAGATGTAGCGAGGTCGCGTGAAATGCATGAAAGCAGAGGCTGGCCTAGACTGCTTGGAAGTTTGGATTGTATGCATTGAGAGTGGAAGAACTGTCCGAAAGCTTTTCATAGAGCATACAATGGTAAAGAATGAAACCAACTATTATTCTGGAAGTGGTCGCTTCCTATGATTTATGGATTTGGCATGCATTCTTTGGAATGCCAGGTGCTCATAACGACTTAAATGTCGTTGAACGATCGCATTTGTTCAAATGATTTTGCGCATGGTAAATAAACTCATGTATCATTTACACTTGGTTAGAACATATATGATCAATGATACATTTTAGATTTATCCTAAATGGAGCACAATTGTGAAGACTTTTCAAACCCATTAACGCCAAAACAACGAAAGTTTGTTTCAACGTAAGGGTGGAGGATAGACGTTGAAAGAGCTTTCGGAGTACTTCAAGCAAGATTTGCAATGATTAGTAATCCATACAAATTATGAAGGCAATCTGAAATTGCTACAATTTTGTTCTCTTGTATAATTCTTCATAACATGATCATTGAAGACGAAAGGGGCATGGACTATCCCACTTACGAGTACGATGAGGCAAAACAACCGCCTGGATTGTTCAGTGCTGACATGTTACGTACTGAAGGAGAGTACCAAATTCATGTGGATCATCAGCTTACTTATCGAGATGCAGCTCTTCATAATAGAATCCAAGAGGACCTAATGGATCGTATTTGGAATTCTTATGAGAATCGGTAGTTAACTTTCAAATCACCAAGTTTAATTATTTGTCTTTGCACATAGGATTTGTGTGATAACTTTGCTATTTCTAATCGTATTTGACTTTGTTTAAATAAAAGTATTATGTTAAATTATGAATTCATTAAACAAAACGATAAATCAGTTAACTTTCAAACATATATAATAGTGCACGGTATAAAACAACAATTAAAAATACAATTTGCTATTACTCAACTACATATGTCTAGCTTTAGATCTAATCCCAACCATGCGTTGTTTATATTCCAACCAATATTGCAATGAGAGTGGATCTATTCCTATTAGATCCTTTTCTATAACAATGGTCTCTTGATGTTGACACTCTACGAACCTCTCTTTTTCAATTAAGGTCGGTTCCTTAAGCACGTCTAACTTCTCCGCAATACACTTTTGACATTCAACATTTTCTCTCGTCTGTTTTTCATGCATTAAGGCTATTCGGGAGTCAATCTGGGCCTGGACAACAATTTTCTTCTTACCTGCTCCTGCCCCCATCAGTTTAGCATGTTCATCCAATTCGGCTTCTGCTTCATCAACTTTATTTTCCGGACCTAAATTAGAATCCATACCAGAAGAGTTTCCGGGACTAGAATTATAATCTGACCTCGACACTTTTTTCTTACCCTTCTGCTTTGTTTGGATATCTCTTAAGGACTTTGCATTATTGGAGCTCCAGTTTTGATGATTGGTAAGTAAGTCATAACAGTTTGCAAATTGTTAATTGTGAGATTTTTTGCGATTGTTCCCTTGGGAATAATTTCAAGAATTGATCATTTTCCATTCCCTTCTACAATCAATAATTAAAAATAATAAATATGATTTGAAGTTAATTACGAAGTAAATATTTTTGAGAAACATACCAGCTTAGCTTCTTCTCCTATTCCACTAGGATTTGCTTTTTTAATTTTGTAAATTTGAGACTCATAAAATTGAGTTTGTCGATTAATCTTTCCACATTGACCATGTCTTCTCAATATGTTTTTTATTGTACGCATTTATTACTTCCATCCAAAATGTTTCTCCGTTTTGGTCGTTTTCCTTCACCAAACCATTGAAAAAGTGACGGTATATTTCATAAATATCCTTGTCTTCTTCACTATTCCTTGTAGCAGAGGAGTGGAAGCTTAAAGGAAGAACACTATGAGGAAGAGCACTTTGATCGGGTTGTGAATCAAATTCCCAATTATCCATATTCAAAGCTTTACCGTACGATTAAAACAGACAAGACATACTTTATTTGTACAGCAATTTGAGAATATAGTTTAAGAGTTGAAGAATCATATATCTGGTATTGATAAAATGGTCTGAATTTATAAGATTCAATCTAAAATATGGTTATTTATAGCTATTGAAGTTGAAGCCAAATTCCAAAATATGGTCGTTTATAGCCATTGAAATGGAATCGAATTCTGAAATATGGTCGTTTATAGTCGTTGTCATACTTTGTTCGTTAGGAAAGTAGCCGTTTGGGTCATTTTCTTTGAATGGGGGGAGATTAAATGGAGAGCACATTTAATGTGCATCCAAAGTTCATGTGTCCAAAAAATGGGCGCTCAAGCTCATACGAACTCTAGGCGCCCATAAAATGGGTGGTTGACTTTGGGCGCCCATTAAATGGGCACCCAAGCCCAATTCAATATTCTGAATTCCAAACTGAAGATTACTCTGAATCTTCGGCCTTAATCGTACTATTGAATTCTGCAGACTAAATTATTTTGCCTGAATAGCGGCTATTGAAGATGCTCTTTGAGGTTAGGTAGTGGGTGTAAAGTAGTAGTTTAATTTTTATTTTATAATAAATAATTAATAATCAATGATTAATTCTAAATAATTGATGATTAATGACAATTTCAAATAATTATTAATTGATAATTAATAATGTAATAAATTCATTCAATTTCAATCACAAATTCAAACTTCAAATTAAATCACAAATTCATATTTCAATTGATTATTATTAATATTAATCATTAATTAATAAATTTAGTTAATAAATATCTCATGTTTAATATGCAATAACTAATGATTGAAATTCAAATTCAAATACAATTTCAAACACCCATGACCAATTCAAGCACAATAAATTCAGAAAATAAGAATTATATTTGATTTATCCTAGTTATATCTGGTATACTATTACGTCCTACCCAAGTGCCTATTAAGGTTTTCTAAAATAAGTTTCCTGGATGTTTAGTTCGGAATTAGCAATGGAATTCATGTTCCTTGTCATCTTCTATCTAAATGTTACAGTTCATTTTCATTATTTATTTATTGATTTTGTTTTATTTGTAAAGATTTGCTTAGTTGCAAAACAAATCAAGCAGTTCTACAAACAATTAAAGTTGTGTTCGAGAATAAATTGAAGTAAATGTTAGAAGTTGTGGCATTTGCGTACAAGAGTTTGATTAATGGTTAGAGGTTAGGTAGAATGTAAAAGTAGTTTAATTTTTATTTTATAATAACTGGTTAATGATTAATTTAAAATAATTAACAATTGACTTTTAATTATTAATAATTAAATTTATACTGCAAATTCAAATTCAAATTCAATTTTAACTTTAAATTCTACTACAAGTTCAAACATTTCAAATAAAACTACAAATTCATATTTCAAATTAATCATCATTAATCATTAATTGATAAATTTAATTAATGAATTTTAATATTTAATATTCAACACTTAACGGTAGAAATTAAGATACACACCTACAACAAATTCAAACATAAGAAATTCAAAAAATTCAAGAAATAAGAATTACATTTGACTTATTTATCCTAGTTACATCTGGCATAACTATTACATCTCGCCTAACCGCTACAATTTTGAAAGTTAAAATGCTTCGTGTTAAAATATTAGAGAAAACACCGAAATTGAATGATATATCAGCACCACAAGTTAGGGAATTGTCTCATACCGGGAAAAATAATATGTAGCATTACCATATATGCCAACTTGTGTTTTACATATTGAATATCTAAGGAAAAAATAAAGGCGGCAATAGGGACTGGAAGGCCCACACATGCACGTGTGCGTAGGGTGGGCGAATGGGCATTTGACTCGCTTTATCGGTGCACTTTGCACTCTTGCACTTGCACGTGGCACATGTTGGACTGGGCCAACCATGACAAATAGCCATAATAGGGCAATGATTCCTAATGTTGTTGCACTTTCACATGGTGAAAGGGCAGAAAAATTCAGTGGGATGGATTTCAAACGATGGCAACAAAAGATGTTATAACATCCCGTAAAATTAATGATAATTAATAAATCTCCAGAAATGAAATTTGAGCAAACATTGGAATTTGGTCATAAAACTTGCACCACTATGGTCATGACGATTTTCTGAGCAACCTTTATATTTGGAGTTTCGCGATCAGAGCTCAAACAAAAACGTTATTAGCGTTTGAAGTTTTCAAAGTGAAAATAATTAAAAACGAACAAAGGAAATGAATTATAATAAATGCGGGACCCCACGATCGATCTTCTTTATTGGGCCGGTTGACTGCTAACAAACGATTGGTTATAGAGAGGCGATCGATCGATCGGGGTATGACGGCTATGGTTTGAACCTTAGCCAACCGACCCGAATTTAATTATTTTAATCTAACGGTTATGATAGATTCGTGCGCCTAGAAATAAAGGCCCAATAACTCACTTCTCTTTTCATATTTTCCAATCCAAGCAGCGAAGCTCTACCATTTTCTCTTCTCCGCTACTTCTAAAATTTATAAAATATTATGTATAAATATATAATCAGAGAAAGGTATGAAATAAAAGAGAAGAAGAGAAGAGGTGAATCAATATTGCGGAAAAATGGAATTATTATTATTATAAATCTATTTTCCTCTAAATCCCAAATCTCTTTCCCGATCTGTAATTCTAATAGTATGTATACACCCTGTTATACATATTCTTTTGGATTAGACAAGAAAATGAGTCAAGTAAAAATTGGATTCAGATTTGGAAAGCTTAAAACATGAGTGGGAAATTATGTAATTTATTTATAACAGTGGAATTTATTTCGTGGGATTTTTATTTAATTATTATGCCTAAATAAAGATTTAAAGAATTGTAGGCTAGAATTAAATGCATAAAACATTTCTTACATGTTTTGCAATTGAGGAAAATTGAATAGGAACATTATTTAAACCCTGATCTGGAAATCAGTCCGCAAGTTATTAAAAGTTTGATATTGATATGGTGTAGAATTTATTCCAGATCTATAACTGGTTTGTAAAGATGTTAGTATAACTTAGATTTGCCTGAATTTTATTGGAATACGAATTTCTATGTTTTAATTTGTTGGAAATATTATCTGTGTAATCTCCATAGATTTGTCTAATTTCTTAAATACACGGAAAAAGTGCAGCGTTTAAGACAAGGAATATACACAAAAAGGGAAAGAAATGTGTAAAGTAAGGGTATTCTTTCCATAATCTACACCGTCTATTTCAATAAAAAGGAAATAAATAATTTCTTGTAATTTCAAACGAAGAAAATCTCTTATTCTAGGTTAATATATGAAAAATTATGGAAGGATAATTCTAATGAATTCAAATATGGAAAGGAATATTATTGTTGGGGACTAATGACAAGAAGAAAAATACATATACACATATAACCGCGCTTAAGATTCAAATATATATATATATATATATATCGTAATTTACGATTATATGCATATTATTATTAAAAGCATAATACCAAATGGATTTGGATTTATGGACATTAATTACAAAATTAACGAATAATAAATTTATAATTAATGAAAGTTAAGAAAGGAATTAAATAGGGACTGATTGGAGAGATTAATATGGCACTTATGAGGAAATTGAATAATAAGTGGATTTTTGAAATTGTTAATAGATTAAAGGAATCAAATGAGGATTGATTAAGATTGTTTAATTTTGACATTAATGACCGAAATACGGGATTAAAGTAATTAAATGAGGATTGATTAGAGATTGTCTAATTTAGACATTAATGACTAATTAATACAGGTAACAAACCTTCATTAAACATTAAAAAGGAAACCAAAGCCTAAGCGTATAAATTAGGAATAATAACATAGCTAATAAGTAAGTAATGATACTATTATTTATACGTAGAAAGCAATATAATTTCTGTAGTAGAAAATTATATAGCTTCAATTATATATTTAAGACAAATGTGAATTAGTGGGCTTAAACCAACACTTAGGCATTGGGTGATAGAATTGGTTTAGTGGGTTGGGATGCAAGCTCAGTAGCATTACCTAACATAAGTCTGCTCTTCACTTATAGGCTACCAGCAGTTATGTGCACTTACTACTGTTGTTGGACATCTCCAACCTTAGGATCCATAGGAAAGGGACATACATTGTGGATAGGTAAGGAAAAATATAGCGATGGTTGACCTATGATTTGAAGTATTAAATGGCCCAATATCATTTGGGGAATGAGGTCTGCTTCATATCCAATAAGAGGTAGTAAATAACTAAAATGGGTTATTTTCCTTGACTTACTTAAGTTATTCTAAATGGGATTTCTACTGTCGGAGGTCGACGGGCTATGTTAGTGTTGTTGTTGGACCGGTATAGAGTAGTAGGGCTGGCATATAGGCTTTGACCACCATCGGTCCTGCGTGGTCGTTAGCGTAAACTCAGGTTATGCCTTGACGGATCATCCTACTAATGTAGAATCCGTATAGGATACACAAAGACCTTAAGTTTTATTTAGTTTTTTGTTTGTTGTTTCTTTGACGTAGGCGCGCTAGTTAACCCTTATATGAGTCTTTGAATTGCATTAGTAGTACAACAATTAATTTATGTATTATATTATAAAGCTGTATATAGGAGTCATTGTTCTCTGTAGTTAGAACCGATAGACTAGCGTTGACGATGCAAAAGGCCGCTTCATGTTTTAAAAGTATTAACTGGCCGGGTTTTTTGGGTAGTGAAATGTTTAGATAAATATGAACATAGACATATATATATATATATATGTGTGTGTGTGTGCGCGCACGCGCTGTTGAAACCTGACTTCTTCGATTTTAATGCGACAACTATATATTTCAATCTATATATTATTATGTCAAATATTCTTGCAGGAATCATCAAAAGAAGCTATTATCATCAACAAGATTAAAGTTCTTTATAAAATCTATTTAGATATATTTGTACAATCTCTGATATGGTGATGAAACACTCACACACACAAATATACTTTTGAAAATCATGCTTTAAAATAAATATAAAAAGGTATTTTCAAAATTATATATTTTCTCAAGTTCAAAAATACTAAAATGGACAAAGGAACAGAACAGTACAGAAATAGACGTCTGTATATTAATTCAGACGTCTGACATCAATATCAGACGTCTAAATTAAGATAACAGACGTCTGAGCACTATGTTGTTAATGCCTCTATTTCTATATGAAATAGACGTCTGTCACTTAATAACAGACGTCTGTCATCCTAGATAGACGTCTGAATTAAAAGACAGACGTCTAAATTAACTGTTTTTGTTTCCTTTGATTTTTTGAAATTCAAAATTATTCAGACATCTGTCACTTTTATCTCAGACATCTGAACTTGACGAACTGAAGCATCTCTTCATAAAATATCAAAATCTGAAGAGTTGTTCTCTTCACCAAGAGTTGCACTTCTTCAAAGAGTTGCAACTATTGAATTAAAACTATTCAATACTATAAATAGAGATGAAAATCCACTATTTCAATAACTAATTCTTTCTATCTTTTCTGATCTTATATTGTTATAATATCAAGTGATTTTCAATTCTCTACTTCCTATCTTTGCACATTCAAATCATCATATCAAGAAGATTATAGGAAGGGTGCACTACATTGACTATATTCGTGTTATTCAAAGAACACACAAGTCAAGAAACAATTTACCAAATTGTATTTGAAGTCCTATTCGGTTGCTTAGGCGGAAAAGTCCTATTCGGTTGCTTAGGCGGAAAAGTCCTGTTCGGTTGCTCAGGCGGTGTAATACCTGTTCCTCCGGGTTAAGTGAGGGTTATTCGAGAAATTCCAGAAGGAGTCTGGGACTGGACGTAGAACGGGAAGTTCGAACCAGTATAAAAATCCCTGGTGTCATTTTTATTACTGCTATTTACTATTATTTATAATTCCGCACTTGCTAGACTAGTCTTACTGTATATTATCGATCCATATAGACTTTCATTTGGTATCAGAGCAAGGTTATCACATAACTATAACACAGTTATCTAATTTTTTTTTTAATATGGACAATAACACTAGCAACAGTTTTACTGAGGGACAAGCCACTACACGACCACCATTGTTTAACGGATTAAATTATAGTTATTGGTCAACTAGAATGAGAATTTTTATGCAAGCAAGTGGATTTGAAACTTGGAATATCATTCAAACTGAATATCATATTCCTACTACAGGATATGCTGCTTGGTCTAATACACAAAAACTAGATGCTACTGCAAACGCAAAAGCAATGAACATGTTATTTTGTGCATTAGACAAAAATGAATTTAATCGAGTTAGTATCTGTAAAACTGGATATGAAATTTGGAATACTCTTAAGGTTACACACGAAGGAACAAATAAAGTAAAACAAAGCAAGATCTCCATGCTTAAAAACCAATTTCAAAATTTTAGGATGAAACAAGGAGAAAGTATAAGTGAAATGTACTCTAGATTCCAGGATATTTATCACTCTCTTTTAGCTTTAGAAGTCACTTTTACTGAATCTGATGTTGTATCAAAAATCCTTAACTCTTTAACTGATGAATGGGAACGAAAAGTCTTAACTATCGAGGAAGCTAATGATATTTCAACCATAAAAACAGAAGAGTTAATAGGAAATCTAATGTCCTATGAAGTAAATCTGCAGGCAAGACGAGCACAAGCACAGGACAAGAAAACTATCGCTTTTCAAGCAGAAAAAGAAGACTCTGAATCAGAAGATGATATGGCATTTATAGCTAAGAATTTCAAAAAGTTTTTAAAATTCAAAAAGGGTAATAAATTTGGAAATAACAAGGGTTTTAATAAGCCATCAAGTACATCTCTTGAATGCTACGAATGTCACAAGAAGGGCCACATAAAGAAAGATTAACCTGATCGGAAGAAAGAAAATAATCTCAAAAAGGACAAATATAAAAAGAAACAAGCCTTCTCAGTTACATGGGATGATACAGAATCTTCTTCATCAGACAGTGAAAATGACAGTGATTCAGAACAAGCCAATGTTTGTTTTATGGCAACAAATGATGAAGTAAGTGATCTAACTTTTGACGATTTAATAGAAATAAACTCTGAATTGTTAGATAAACTTAGAATTCTAAAAAGTAAATATAAAGATGCTTTAGGAAAATTAAATAGAACTGAAATAGAAACTGACATGTTAAAAGATGAAAAGAAAATATTAGAGGAAGAGTTAGTAAAATCTCAAGAATCTTATGTTAATATAACATCTCAATTGACTGATTTAAACAGTGAAATAGAAAAACAGAAATATGAGAATGTTAAATTAGCAAAAGAAAATTATGATTTAAACTCTAATATTAAAACACTTGATATAGAAGTATCAAATCTTAAAACAAAACTGGAAAATATTTCTAAAAATGTTTCTAAATTTAACAGTGGAAGAGAGAGTCTCTCTAAAATAATTGAGAATTCTCAAACTTGTTCAAATAAAAAGGGATTAGGATATAAAAAACCAATACAAAAGCATTCTAAAAATAATGGGTCTTTATATTCTAATTTTAAGAAAAAGGAATCTATACCTGCTCAAAAATCTTCTTCAAAAATTTTTCATCCAAAATCAATTATGATTTGGGTTCCAAAAACTAATAATAATTTGATTAGGAAAAACTACATTAAATCTTTTATTATGTCTGTACATAAGAATGAGAATTTTATTTTTAAAGGGAACTCTAAACCCAACTGGGTTTGGCTTCCTAAGATTTAACCCTTTGGACCCTAACGGAGGAAGTGGGTACCAACAGAATTTAAATATTTTTTGCAGGTACCGATTAAGAAAAGAGGAAAATAGATTCTAGACAGTGGTTGCTCAAAACACATGACAAGCGACAAAAATATGTTAACAAACATTATCTACTCAGATGGAGGATCTGTCACTTTTGGAGATAACTCCAAAGGTTACATCATCGACAAAGGCGATATGAGCAATGACGGTACATCTAATTTACCTCTTATTACAATTGTTTTATTGTTAAAAATCTAAAACACAACTTACTAAGTATTAGTCAATTATGTGATAAAGGTTTTAACATAGTATTTTCTGAAAATAAATGCAATATTTTTTATCATAACAAAAATATTATTTTCGAAGGAGTAAGAGATCGTAATATTTATATTTTGAATATGAAAATAAATCATAACACAAATATGTGTTTAATAGCCAAAGAAAATGATCCTTGGCTATGTCATAAGAGATTTTGTCACATTAATTTCAAAAACTATTAATAAATTATCCAAAAATTGATTTAGTAAAAGGGTTGCCTAAAATAAATTTTAAGATAAATAGGATTTGTGATTTTGCCTACTAGGAATCAAAGTTTGATTAAACACTTGATTAAACACTAAAATTTATGGTCAAATACGTTTTTATTTAAAAAATTAACCACATTGATTTTTTTTTTAAAAACCAAAAATAACATGTGGTTTACATTAAATATACTTCCTATTCCTCTGGTTTCCCTAAAAACACTCTAAGATTATTCATGGCTTACATTTTCTAATTACTATCAACCATCCATTCTTTCATATATTATGGTAAAGTATCAAATATATATAGTCTTTCGACTTTTGGCTTTCAAAGACATCTTACATTTTCAATTCCTTTCAAATCTTAAACAATGGAATTCCTTCTTGCTATATTTCTTGTCATCATGGCTGGGTCACATTCCGGAGACTATTCAAATTCAGAGTATTCTCCACCAACTACATCTTCCTCTGAATTTGACACTCCTACTCCATCAAATGAACCCCGTCATAATAATGGAAAAGAACTTTCTGGACATACACCTAACCGGAAGAAAGCCAAGAAATGTCTTGACCTCTCACCACGAACTAAGGAGAAGATTTATAATATTCATCACGATCAACAAAATATTATCAATCTACAAAGGGATATGTACTATGAGCAACGGATTAACTCTAGAAAACTTAGCTTACTAGAGTCCATTGCAATAAAATTCTGTGGAAAAGATATCCCAAGAGATATTGTTGCTGAACCCATTTTATACTCTCAACCAACTTCATCGGGTTGGAATTCTTGGCAACAAAGTCCTCAACAAACACCTTTTTCCCCAAATTCATGGGATCGTCAACCTCAATGGTCTCCCATTAAACAGTCTGATGAACAAAATCAACACGAATCATCCAAAGGAAAGTCTCCGAAGTCACCAAAAACTCCAAAGACTTCTAAATAGATAATATATATATGTCTGTATGTTCGATTTGTTGATTTATACTTGTTTTATGTTCTTATCAATAGAAATAAATAAACTATTAATTTTTTTTTAAGCCTAAGCTAAATAAAATCTTTTATCAGACAAACAGACGTCTATATTTGTCAACAGACGTCTGTAGAAACAACTTTTTTTACTATTTTCAGCCACACAGACGTCTGAGTCATTTTTCACAGACGTCTAAATCTTTCTATACTTTTGCAGCCAACAATTAGCCGTCTGTTTAAAGATAACAGACGTCTGTTATTCATAATAGACGTCTAAACATAAAACTATCAGACGTCTGAATTTAGTACAAAATGTTTTTTACTCTCTGTTTCATTTTAAAACTTCTGAGCCGTCTGTCAATTATTTTTAGACGTCTGTCATACGTCTTAGACGTCTGTCATAAATTTTTAGACGTCTATTCTTCTAGTCTTTGTTTTTATTCTACAGAATCTCAGACGTCTGTTTAATTTTCAGACGTCCGAAACCCTGTTAAGAAGAAAATCTATATACGTTATTCCAAACGGTTTATTTTCTTCTTCTCGTCTCTCAAACTCGAAACCCTAACTTTTTCAATTTAATCATATGGCGCCCAAATCTAAGAAACAAAAAGGAGATTCATCTCAACAACCTTCTCACATTCTTCCTTCGGAAGATCAAATTGAAGCTTGGTTATACCACGAACCTCGAAGCATGGCTCGTTACAAGCATTTATGTTCTCTTCAATCATTTCATGGTATTTTTCATAATCTTGATCATTTTCCTTTCTACAAACTTAGGCTCTACACTGATAGATCTCAGATTACAAGCCTTATTGATTTCAAAGATAATCAAGTCAACATTTGCAGACTTAGTGTTCTATTATTTCTAGCAAATGTTAACAATCCAAAAATTAGACTTCATCGAGAAAAAGGAACGCTTTGGACAAGCGTTTTTGGAAACATTCTGCAAATAACTCCTTCTGACATTGGACGAATTTTAAAATGTAGCTCGGAAGGAGTCGACATAGATAACTTTAAGTTAGAAGGAGAGGAACTTAAACAAATCGAATATTATCTTTTTGAACCTGAAAAATCCACAGATAGATCAAATCATCTTCGTCCTCGACTATTGCTTAGAATGCTAATAAAAACAATTTTTCCCCGACAAGGAAGCCATGAGGTCATTTACGATGATGAAGATAAGGCACTTCAATCAATTCTATCCAATACTCAAATCAATTGGGCTCAATACTTTTATGATGCTTTTCGCACTTATCATGACTCCAAGAAACGCTCAATTATCTATGCTCCCTATATTACTCGAATTTTAACTGCCTTCTCTATTCAAAGTCCATCAATTGAATTTGAAAAAATCAAGGTATCCAACATTCGCTTCTTCAGTTTAATGGGATTACCAGAATCTCCTCCGACATTTCCAACATTTAATGATTATAAAGCGGAACAACTTGCATTACAAAAAGAAAAAGGAAAAGCAAAAGTAAGCAGTTCCGGACATAATGGAAATGAAGGCAATACTGAAAAAGAAAAGAATGATGAAGAAAGGGAAGATGAAGAAGAAGATGAAGATGAAGCTTTTGAGCAAGCTTTTATCCAAAGCCCAAATTCGGAAAATTTCGAGATAGAACTAATTTCTGGTACTTCTCGCTCGTATACTAAAAATGAAAAGCTCAAATCCGACATCATTATTTCTAAAAATCAAAAGAAAATTTCTCAACAAATAGCACAAGGCTTTTCTTCCATCAATTCTAGATTCGATTACTTTTATGCCAAAGCCGAAGAGAATGCACGAGAATTGAGAAATATCAAGACAATTCTTCGTCAATTATGGAAAAAGTCTCATGGATCCTCACCTTCTTCTTCTCCAACTTGGGGAGAATGGTGAATGAAGATGGTTCTCTTTTGGTTTCTCTTTTGGTTCAATCAATGTCTTCTCTCATAAATTTTTTTTTTTTTGGTTCAAACAATGGTGAATGATAAGATTGTATAATTTTATCTGTCTTTTTTTTTAAATCAACTATGTTAGGTAAACAAATGATGTAGTCTAAACATTGTTTTGTTAATATCTTGCTTGGTTTGTTTACATCTCTTAATTAGTGTGTTATTCACAGTTTTGTTACTTCTTTTTTATCCAAATCAACCCCAACAATTCTTTTTGTTAATGACAAAGGGGGAGAAATAATTATATTTCTGCTATATAATATGGTCATATTGACAGGGGGAGCAAAAGGTATGATTATACTAATCGATGAATTATATAGTTGTCATCATCAAAAAGGGGGAGAATGTTGAAACCTGACTTCTTCGATTTTAATGCGACAACTATATATTTCAATCTATATATTATTATGTCAAATATTCTTGCAGGAATCATCAAAAGAAGCTATTATCATCAACAAGATTAAAGTTCTTTATAAAATCTATTTAGATATATTTGTACAATCTCTGATATGGTGATGAAACACACACACACACAAATATACTTTTGAAAATCATGCTTTAAAATAAATATAAAAAGGTATTTTCAAAATTATATATTTTCTCAAGTTCAAAAATACTAAAATGGACAAAGGAACAGAACAGTACAGAAATAGACGTCTGTATATTAATTCAGACGTCTGACATCAATATCAGACGTCTAAATTAAGATAACAGACGTCTGAGCACTATGTTGTTAATGCCTCTATTTCTATATGAAATAGACGTCTGTCACTTAATAACAGACGTCTGTCATCCTAGACAGACGTCTGAATTAAAAGACAGACGTCTAAATTAACTGTTTTTGTTTCCTTTGATTTTTTGAAATTCAAAATTATTCAGACATCTGTCACTTTTATCTCAGACATCTGAACTTGACGAACTGAAGCATCTCTTCATAAAATATCAAAATCTGAAGATTTGTTCTCTTCACCAAGAGTTGCACTTCTTCAAAGAGTTGCAACTATTGAATTAAAACTATTCAATACTATAAATAGAGATGAAAATCCACTATTTCAATAACTAATTCTTTCTATCTTTTCTGATCTTATATTGTTATAATATCAAGTGATTTTCAATTCTCTACTTCCTATCTTTGCACATTCAAATCATCATATCAAGAAGATTATAGGAAGGGTGTACTACATTGACTATATTCGTGTTATTCAAAGAACACACAAGTCAAGAAACAATTTACCAAATTGTATTTGAAGTCCTATTCGGTTGCTTAGGCGGAAAAGTCCTATTCGGTTGCTTAGGCGGAAAAGTCCTGTTCGGTTGCTCAGGCGGTGTAATACCTGTTCCTCCGGGTTAAGTGAGGGTTATTCGAGAAATTCCAGAAGGAGTCTGGGACTGGACGTAGAACGAGAAGTTCGAACCAGTATAAAAATCCCTGGTGTCATTTTTATTACTGCTATTTACTATTATTTATAATTCCGCACTTGCTAGACTAGTCTTACTGTATATTATCGATCCATATAGACTTTCACGCGCGCTATAAGCATATATGAATATAATGATACTTTAAAGAAGGTTAGGTTAAGCATATTGTACATGCACATAAGATTTAACGGATTAGCCGTAAACAATAGACATAAAATTGAAATGGAAACCAATAGGCATAAATTAATGGTACTAGTAAAGTATGTAATTTTCCAATCACCGGAACATTGTTCTGAACCCCCTCCTCATAACAACCCATAGGTTAGGTTTATAAGGACATGCTACTAGAGCAAGACATAAACTGCAGATAGTGAAGTCTTTTTATTCATACTCGGTGCCGACAAGGCAATTAAATATCCAAGGAATAATATTCTGAGGTAGCATCCTTAGCCAATACGTATGTTATATTATATTTTTCAATTTCTCCATGAGTTTATGTTTATCGCAATCTGATACACTTGTAATTTTTACAAGTTACCAGAACCAATGATCCACACCCTAATGGACTTGGGTTTCGATATAGTTGGGATTCAAACCCTTTAAGCTTTGGGTTATTACATTTGGTATCATAGTTTAGGTTAGTTGATCATAGGAATTCAGATACCCTGAGAAAATGTATGTGTATTGTTTATATATTATACGCTTAACTCTATAAATTTCGATGATAAAAGTAGTTTTAAACTTATTCCGAAAGGATGGGTGAGGCGATTGTGAGTTAGAAAAGTAAATAGAGATAAATTTATACTCCTACCTCGATTGGCCCATAGGGCGGAGGCCGTTTCGTAAGGAATGGACCAAGAAGAGCATGATCATGACATATGGAAGAATCCCGAAGACTGGATGGTACTTGACTTCTTTGTTGGACGTATGTTCCCTTATGATTCTGGATTTTGATGGATTGCCGATTGAAGATGCACATTTATCCAAACAAATGGGAAGTAAGAAACTGTAACGACCCGTATTTTACATATCGAAGGATCGTAAAATATTTATATTCTACTCATATGAGGTCGTATGATTATATATTTTGAGACAGGACTCATAGGGACATTTTACACACCGATGATTTTTTATGGATTTCTATGTGGCCATTTTGACCTAAAAATCTTGTTTAGACTATAACTTTTGATAGGTCTCAAATTAGGGTCTTAAACTAGTTTCATTGCTTAGGATGATGGTTTTCATTGCGTAGAGAGGTCATAGTAGAAACTTATAGTTAGGAAGTTATGACTATTTTAAGTTTTAATAGCTACTGGCCAGGATTATTATGTAATCAATTAAGCCCATAAGTAGGCTCATTAGTCTGATTTGATATTACTATAAATAGAGGGCTGAAGAGCTAGATTGAACTTTTCCCTCTATCTGAAATCAGATCAAAACAACTCTAGATTCATCCAAAATCACCCAAATTACTTCCTAAATCAAACCAAGTTGATAATTAGTGAATAGATCATTGATTAGAAGATAGAGATCATTGATGTGGTTGATTTGATTGCTTTTGATCGCTGTCCATATTGGATCTACACTCAAATTGGTTGAATTGGTGAGTGGCTTATGCCTTCTCATTATCATATGCATGATCATATGCTAGAATTATAGGTTATGACTTGATTTTTGACTATAAAAACCCTTTTCTAACTTTAATCACATGTTGACATATGTTTATGACCTACACTAAGAAATTCTAATATGATTTATAGAAAGAGCCTTAAAATCCACCTTGTTCATATTCATATATTCATTGATTGTTTAAATTTGGATTAGAATTTGTTTGATTGCTATACTTCTATGAATTTCCTATTTGAATGGATGTATTTACATATTACTGTATGATTGTATGTTATGCTTTTTTTATGAAAGAGTGGTCCACTTATAAGGAGAGCACTTGAAATTTTATTTATTAAAAATAGCAGCAGTGTTCATAAAAGGTTATAAACAAGTACAAATGAGCAAGATCATCACTTTGATGATCAACAAAATGTGGATGGGAGAATTATATAGAACCAAAACAAATCATATACACTCATTTATAAGTAACTAAAGAAGTTGACAACATGAGCTTGCAAAGACATGGACATAGAGCTGAACCAGGTCGGCTAGTGCATGTTGACTGGATTGAGCAGATGAACCTGTGCGTGTTGCTAGCTGGATAGTTGTGATGACCCGCAATTCTGACCCGTTTAGAGCTGACAATAAATCACACATGTCCAATCCAAACCGAACAGAAAGACGGATAATCATGAGAAAGAAAGAAGAGAAGAGAAGAAGAAGAAGAAAAAAGGAAACTAAAACAATTACAGAATCTCACAATCGCAGCGGAAAACCATATAATATAATATCAATGATCTTTATAAAACAGAAACTGTAATATAAATACAACCATCAGAGTACAACAACCAATCACTAATCATTAGCCTAGAAAGTTATAATAACCTGTCCTCACAATTGCTGATAATTTAAACAAAAAAGCAGCAGAAAAATAAACATATACGTGAATACGACCAGAAGACCTCCAGCTCGTCTGCTGAACCTCCAAAGCATCCAAATCTATATCTGTAAATATACTCGGTCTGACCCAAGCATTTAAAGGGAAGAACGCCCAGATAAGTCTGATAAACCAGCGTGAGAAAACACATCTCAACTGAATTTATTTTAAAGTTATAAAAAACTTTCCTTTACTAAAACAAAGGTATCTCGTAAGACCACGCCCACACATAAACACAGACGAGCTTTTACCGTACGATAACCAAAACATTTCATATCAAATCCTGTTATATTATACTAGTGTCTAGTACAAATAATATCAATCATAGCCGAAATTGTTACATTATTAAATTCCAGCATACTAGCTACAAACACGGATTCTACAAAAAAAATGGTAGGCATGTAGTGGATAATGGATTTCCATACAAATGACCAGGTGAAGGGACTACCTTCCGGCAGTACATTTCTAGAGGAATGTACCGAGGCCCAATTGATGGTCCTCTATCAACACAAGACCGGCCTACCTCTAACTAGATAGTACCGAATATGTTATCACCCCGGTCGTTACCAACCGATCTGAGGGTCCTCATAGCATACATCCACAATAATTTAAAACCCGAACGTCATAGTGGGAATAAATATATCTAGAAAGGGATGATCATATCCTAATGGTTGTGAACCACATAGCCTTGCTGCATCTACCACGTTTCGGTCATTTCCGGGTGTGAGGCTTAAGGTCACGATTACCTTTCACATAGCACATCATCTTTCCTCTTTGAATCCCATATTGCCATTCCATCAATCACTATTGACTTTCCCAAACATACAACCTCTGAGCCCATACATCTCAGAGAAGGGTATTAAGCTAAGAGAAGTTCCCTGTCCACCACCAAACAGATGCACGTTAATAAAAGTCAACGATGTAATCTCAAAAATGCAATGTCAAACATCCATCCATACAAGTTTTTCAGGAACAGGACAAACCGAAGGCACTCTACTACCACATCTTGTCGGGAATTACCCCTAGGATTAGTAGCAATTAGTCCTTGCATTTGATATTTCATAACGGAGAGACTACTGCTACTATATGTATATTAGGAGTTTATCCCCAAACGATCAACAAGTAGTCCTTCATTACAAAAATTCCAAATATCAATGTCTTCCAGAACCAGCACATTCGAACGCATATACGTTAGTCCGAAGTGGTTCTTGGATAAATCCGACCTCGGTCTCTTCGAACCAACAACGATAAAGAGGCCAATATTTGATAGTCAGTTATTTAACTATCAAAGCAACAAACAATATCTAGCACCAAGCAATCACTAGACCCATTAAATAAATCTTTCATCAATTAAATCAATCTCCAAATACTCATTTCAAATTATCTTTAAAAAGATATATTCACAAAACTATTTCAAATCTTCCAATATTGAAAATCCTTTCCATATACTTATATTAACGGTATAAGTTTACTCCATAACACCACCATTTGGAGACACGCTAAATAGATTTCTATAACCGTACAACTTCAGAGTCCGTATGCCTCCGGACGGGTGTTGAGTATAGGAAGCAATGCTCCTACACCACCAAGCCTTTAGTACGATCATAAGAACCGATTCGTGCATTTCACGATGGAATGTCAAAATATATTTTATTGGGTCAAAACGAATGTTGCGTAAAACATCGTTACGACAACCCAAAAAAATTAGTATAGGGATTTGGTAAATTAATATTATAATATATATATATATATATATAAAAATCCCGTATACTATATAAAACATTTCCTTTCGGAAATCAATTACTATAACAATAGTGTTATAGTCCATGCCTTCCTTACTTCCGAAAACGTCTATTAAAACAATAAATATTGAAATTTATGTTTCCGATACTTATCACATTTAAAACATTTTCAAAACCATTTAAATTCCATTTAAAATTATCATTTCCCAAAAGATAAATTACTATTAAAACCATTACTTTCAAAATTCCTTTAAATAAAATCCATATTTATAAAACTATTTTTATAAATCTCCTTTCGATTTTATAAAACTTCTATTTATTAAAATTCATTTGTTTACAAAATTCTATTTATAAATCCATTCTTTTTATAAAACTAGTTCTACTATCAAAATCTACTTATAGATCCATTTCTTTTAAAATCAAATTTATTTATAAAATCCATTTATAAATCCATTTACAAAACAACTTCAAATCCATTTACCAAACCTTTATAAATTCCGATTTTAAATATATTTCTTTGTATATAAAATATTACTATTATAAATCCTTTTTATATAAACTTATTAAAAAATTCCAAATCAAAGTATTTCTCAAAACTCTACTTTTATAACATCAAAAATCATAACTATTATTTATTTGAAAACAAATTCATTCTTTTAATAATTAAAAATCATTAAAGCATATATATACTTTCAAAATCATTTCGAAATCCTTTTCAAATCAAAATCATCATTTTAGTATTTCAAAATACCAAAAAATATGGCGCAGTGTTACCATAGCCTCCAAATAAATCAAATCACATCATAGACATCAGCATGACATCTAGAACATCATATATCAGCATATATATGAAAATTAAATCAACAGTGGTGAGAATCTTGATGGATCCCTCCAACATATCCCCCTGCATCACAGACAGAATATAATTGTAAAAATATAAATCCATCGCTGGGAGGCAGGATTCGTATACAAAGGGTCATCCGCTATTACATTGGAACGTAATAGGGTCTAATTTGCTCCAATAGACGGGAATATAACCAAACCAGCTATTATATATAATATATCATCCAAACAAGCAACAATCATCATAAGTAAAATTATTTCCACTTATATAAAATATAAGCAGGTCAGAGAGGTGAGTTTACTCACAAAAATGCCAGAAATCGCCAAAGCGCTTCGGTTTGAATTAAAATTGAACGGTCGTTCAATTTAACTCAAAATTCCTACTAGCTCCGAATTGTCCAATCCAAATCCATTGCGTAGTGCTCGCTGAGACAAACGCAATGCAACTTGTCGTGCTTGAAACGGACCTTGTATGGATAAGTTATGAATTATCTAACATAACAAAATGATTAATTTTAATTAACTTAATAAATTAAGTTTAAACCTTAATCCATCTTCCCCTTTCCCTCCAGGTCGCATGAATTTTTTTTCGTCGTTCGAACATCGCGGGTGCATCCAGGAACAGCCGCCACCGCCGTACGCCGCGCCATCCCTCTCTGCGCCGCCTGCTCCAGCTCGCGTCCACCTGCACATCGCACCATCCGCCTGCGCTCGCGCCTACTATGAACACCGTCGACCACCGCGCCTGACTCACCCCCCCCCCCACCCGCCGCGCGCCTCGACTCCGCCTAGCCTCCAAGCGCCTACGCGCACGTACGCGCCAAAACTCTCCTCGCCTGAACCCAAAACTACAGCGCATCGTAGCCCCCTAGCCACCGCCTCAGCTTGTCGTTCGACGATCCGACCGTACACTAGCTTCGTATGGTTATGCTCTACATTTCTCTAGTTGAAGTCGAAGGCTAATTTGGCTCCTAGTGGCTCCGATCGTTGGATGGATTTACTTTAATGGCGGTTGAGAACAAAACTAGGGTTTGGTTTGCAAATGAATGAAAGTTGAGGGATATTTATAGAAAATTTCGCATGGCACTATTCATCCGTGAAAATTCCGAACTACAAACGAAGCGTGCTGCCTGCCGTTCTATACGTTATACCCCTATTTCGAACATAATGGAATATATATCAGAAGCCAATTCCATCATATACAGAAGTTAACTTTTCAAAATCAAATTATTTTAATTAAATTCCTTTAATTAATTTCTACGATTTTCGAACTCGCATGATCAAATGATACGTCCAATCGCCACGAAATCCGACAGCATACTATAATTCACTATTACGGATTCAATGAAACTAGTTTCATCAAAACCTGAGACAGTGCCAAAAATGACTATTTTTATACTTAATTAAAACAAGTAATTTACAATTTCTGTTTATTCACTTTTAATTCAAATTAAAAGTTTACCAACTTCATTCTAATTCAAACAGAATTTAAATCAACTTTAGAAATAATTTTCATTCATTTTAAATCTAAGATTCAATTATTTAACCAATTTCAAATATTAAATCTAACAATTTAATTATTAAATAAATCGCTATATTTGAAATATAAGTTATTTAACTTATAAAATTACTTTTCAATATTTAAAATCAATTAAATACTCCAAATTCGAATGACTAAAATTCTGGGTCGTTACATTCTCCCCTCCTTAAAAGAATTTCATCGTCGAAATTACCAGGTAAGAAAAATGTCACAAACCCCATTAACTTTTCAAAAACAATTAGTTGAAACTTCTTATAATTTTTTTTCCTAAGTATTCAAATTCATAATTAACTTTCCAAAACCAACTAATACGATCCATTCATTCATCCCAACTTATAACACAAAATCAAATTTTTAGTTATCAAAATGTTTTCCCAAAATTCTCAGAAATTTTCCAACGCCTTAAATTTACGAAAAATTTCGTCAGCGTCTCCATTGCGCGGTTCGATCGTAGTAATCACAATATATATATCAAATATACATCTCACCTTCGAGGATGAGGCATCCTGTAGGGAAAAAAATATAAAAGTACGATATGTAATCCGAGATATGTACCTTTTATTATATTAGCGAGCATATACAACGAATATAATGTGAAAGTGAGCTCCAAATGCGAAGCATACACCATCCGCACCTACTAAACACTCAATAACCAATGAGAACGTATATATATAAAGTAGTATCAATATATAACATACACTATACAATAACTATATGCAAATGTAGCAAATGCAACAAAAGCAACAAGAATCCATCAACCAATTAATATTCATCCAATTAATTCATAATCATATAAATTTGCATTTTCTAATGTCAAAATTTAATTTATTAAAGCCACGTACGATGTACATATATCATCCATACGCAAAACCATACCTGATCGCTCGCTCAATCACACAATTTCACTTCCGAACTAGTATCGTTCACACGACCACTCTAATGTGGACTCAGATCCGGTTCCTTGATTAGAAAACCCATCCTCCTTGCATAACCATATAATATGATAGAGAATATTAGAATCAATCAAAAATCCATATCCAGGGTTCGTCGTCAAGAAATCGAGTGAAAATCCCAACTCGGATCGGTGTAAATCACCTCCAAATCGTATATTCGAATCTGGATCAAATAGTTATGCGAATAAAATAATATACTTATAGCTTACGTATTTATTTCAATTGGTTTCTTATTATATCTCATCCTTTATTCCCGATTCTTTTTATTTACATTCGGTTCCTTTTACATTCATTTGATTCGTATTCAGTTTAAATCCAATTCAATTATCCATATTAATTTCACTTACATTCAATTCATTAATCATTCACTTATTTATCTTCACTTTAAATACAATTTATGTTTAACAACCTTTTCATCCCATATACAATTTATTTAGTTTATTTTATTTTAATACTAACAATATTTAATAACCATTCCATAAAATTATTTGCTTAAGTTTATAAACATTTTAATACAACGGTTCTTATTTTTCCTTTCACTTCAATACTTAAGTTCATATTCAATTTTATCAAACAACATTCTAAACCATATTTAATTCTTTTAAAAAAGTTAAATTGCATTTTATAACTTAGGTTCATTTTGATTTCATAAGCCAAATTCTAATTTCATTTAACTCGTTTCATCCCACTTTACTTAACTTTAAGTTAAATTTCATTTCAAAATTCAAATTCAGAATTAGATTACTTTTCTTCTTAACATTCTCATTCAACAAATTTTAAAAAAACATTAGCTTAACATTATTCAAATCCATAAGTTATACAAGCTTATTTACTTAAAATTTCATTTCACTATTTTACCTAATTTATTTCAAATTCAATTCACTTTCTTTTAACCTTCTTAAGATAAGCTTCATTTCATTTACTCAATTTATTTAAATTTACTTAAGTTAATTCTTTTATTTCATATCTCAAATTCAAATTTTACTTTTGTTTGCTTAACCAAAATGTTCAACCATTTGAAAATTTGGATTTACTTTACTGTTCAAATTCATAAGTTGTAAACTTATTTCTTATCTATACTATTTAAAATAGTAAGTTCAAAAACTTATTTTTTTCATATATTCATCAAATCAAAGCTTGGAATTTATTACAATCAAAACTTGTTTTATCAACACAAAACTTCAATAGAAAATTATTAAGGTAGAGATTTATCACTTAGAGACTCGAAAATGAAAACTGATGATGCTGCAGTCATCACCCGAATTTTTTCCCAGCAACTATAGTGAGTCTAGTGCTTTTTTATATTTCTTTTAAATATCCTTTTTTATAAATTATACTTATATATAATTTCACTTTGGTTATATAAAACCGTTTCTTATTTGTTTATCTTTGTTTATATTATAATAACAGCTTTTATTAGAACATAAACAACAAATGATAATAATAAAATATTACCATTCACTAATAACCAAACAATCCATATATAACTATAATAATTTCTGAAAAAATATTCTTTTATATATAAATATAATTTAGGTAAAATTATTTCATTTACCCACTTTAAAACAATATTGTGTCGGTTTGCCTTATTCAAGCATTTAGAATTCCCTATCGATAACATGGAGTCCTACATATCGACTAGAATTCATAAGCCACTTCAACAGATAAATTAACACAATATAAAACATCTTTATATCACTAACAAATATGCTCTCATGCACACACACACACACATATATATATATGTATATGTATATACACACACACACACTCAAACTCATTGTAGGGCATTACTAACCCTATCTATAATGAGTACCCATACCGAAGCTAGGTGTTTGCAAAATTCTAAGCTCTGGTACTAGCTGTGACGACCCGTAAATCCGACCCGTTTAGAGCTGACAATAAACCACATATGTCCAACCCAACCGAACGGAAAGATGGATAATCATGAGAAACTGTAATATCAATGATCTTTACAAAACAGAAACTGTAATATACATACAACCATCAGAGTACAACAATCAATCACTAATCATCAGCCTGGATAGTTATAATAACCTGTCCTCACAATTGCTGGTAATTTAAACAACAAAGCATCGGAAAAATAAACATATACGTGAATACGACTAGAAGACCTCCAACTCGTCTGCTGAAGCTCCAAAGCATCCAAATCTATATCTGTAAATATACTCAGTCTGACCCGAGCATTGAAAGGGAAGAACACCAGGATCAGTCTGGTAAACAAGCGTGAGAAAACACATCTCAACTGAATTTATTTTAAAGTTATAAAAAACTTTCCTTTACCTAAACAAAGGTATCTCGTAAGACCATGCCCACACATAAATATAGACGGGTTTTTACCTTATGATAACCAAAACATTTCATATCAAATCATATTATACCAGTATCTAGTATACAAATAATATCAATCATAGATAAAATTAATACATTATTAAATTCTAGCGTACTAGCCACAAATGCGGGTTCTACAAACAAAATGGCAAGCACATAGTGGATAATGGATTTCCATACAAATGACCAGGTGAAGGGACTACCTTCCAGTAGTACATCTCTAGAGGAATGTACCGAAGCCCAACTGATGGTCATCTACCAACATAAGACCGGCCTACCTCTAACTAGATAGCGCCGAATATGTCATCACCCCGGTCGTCACCGACCTATCCGAGGGCCCTCATAGCATACATCCACAATAATTTAAAACCCAAACGTCATAGCGGGAATAAATATATCTAGAAGCGGATGATCATATCCTAATGGTTGCGAACCACATAACCTTGCTGCATCTACCCTGTTTCGGTCATTTTCGGGTGTGAGGCTTAAGGTCACGATTACCTTTCACATAGCATATCATCTTTCCTCTTTGAACGCCACATTTCCATTCCATCAATCACTATTGACTTTCATAAACATACAACCTCTGAGCTCGTATGTCTCAGAGAAGGGTGTTAAGCTAAGAGAAGTTGCCTTCTCCGCCACCAAATAGATGTACGTTTATAAAAGTCAACAATGTAATCTCAAAAATGCAATATCAAACATTCATCCATATAAGTTGTCCAGGAACAGGACAAACCAAAGGCACTCTTCTACCACATCCTGTCGGGAATTACCCCTAGGATTAGTAACGATTAGTCCTTGCATTGGATATTTCATAACGAAGAGACTACTGCTACTATACGTATATTGGGAGTTTATCCCTGAACGATCAACAAGCAGTCCTTCATTAAGAAAATCCCAAATATCAATGTCCTCCAAAACTTGCACATTCGAATGCATATACGTTGGTCCGAAGTGGTTCTTGGATAAATCCGACCCCAGTCTCTTCGATCCAACAACGATAAAGAGGCCAATATTTGATAGTCGGTTATTTAACTTCAAAGCAACAAACAATATCTAGCACCAAGCAATCACTAGGCCTATTAAATAAATCTTTCATTATTTAAATCAATCTCCAAATATTCATTTCAAATTATCTTTAAAAAGATATAGTCACAAAACCATTTCAAATCTTCCTATATTGGAAAACATTTCCATATACTTATATCAACGGTATAAGTATATTCCATAACACTACCATTTAGAGACACGCCAAATAGATTTCTATAACCGTACAAGTCCAGAGTTCGTACGCCTCCGGATGGGTGTTAAGTATAGGAAGCAATGCTCCTACACTACCATGCCTTTAGTACGATCATAACAACCGATTCATGTATTTCACAATGGAATGTCAAAACATAATTTATTGGGTCAAAACGAATGTTGCATAAAACATCGTTACGATAACCCAAAAAAATTAGTATAGGGATTTGGTAAATTTATATATATATATATATATATATATCTCGTATACTATATAAAACATTTCCTTTCTGAAATCATTTACTATAACAACAGTGTTATAGTCCATGCCTTCCTTACTTCTAAAAACGTCTATTACAATAATAAATGTTGAAATTTATGTTTCCGATACTTATCACATTTAAAACATTTTCAAAACCATTTAAATTCCATTAAAATTATCATTTCCCAAAAGTTAAATTACTTTTAAAACCATTACTTTCAACATTCCTTTAAAAAATCCATATTTATAAAACTATTTTTATGAATCTCCTTTCGATTTTATAAAACTTCTATTTATTAAAATTCATTTGTTTACAAAATTCTATTTATAAATCCATTCTTTTTATAAAACTAGTTCTACTATCAAAATCTACTTATAGATCCATTTCTTTTAAAATCAAATTTATTTATAAACTCCATTTATAAATCCATTTACAAAACAACTTCAAATCCATTTACCAAACCTTTATAAATTCCGATTTTAAATCTATTTCTTTGTATATAAAATATTACTACAATAAATCCTTTTTATGTAAACTTATTCAAAAATCCCAAATCAAAGTATTTCTCAAAACTATACTTTTATAACATCAAAAATCATAACTTTTCTTTATTTGAAAACAAATTCATTCTTTTAATAATTAAAAATCATTAAAGCATATATATACTTTCAAAATTACTTCGAAATCCTTTTCAAATCAAAATCATCATTTTAGTTTTTCAAAGTACCAAAAAATATGGCGCAGTGCTACCATAGCCTCCAAATAAATCAAATCACATCATAGACATCAGCATGACATCCAGAACATCATATACCAGCATATATATGAAAAGTAAATCAACAGTGGTGAGGAACCTTGATGGATCCCTCCAACCTGTCCCCCTGTATCATAGACAACATATAATTATAAAAATATAAATCAATCGCTTGGAGGCGGAATTCGTATACAAAGGGTCATCCGCTCTTACACGGAGGGTCTCATCCGCTCCAATAGGCGGGAATATATCCAAACCAGCTAATATATAAAATATATCATCCAAATAAGCAACAATCATCATAAATAAAATTATTTCCACTTATTTAAAAATATAAGCAGGCCAGAGAGGTGAGTTTACTCACAAAAATGCCAGAAATCGCCAAAGCGCTCCGGTTAGAATTAAAATTGAATGGTCCTTCAATTTAACTCAAATTCCTACTAACTCTGAATTCGTCCAATCCAACTGCACAACATAGTGCTCGCTGATACGAACGCAACGCAACTTGTCGCGCTAGAAACGGACCTCGTACTAATAAGTTATGTTTATTTAACGTAACAAGATAATTAATTTTAATTAACTTAATAAATTAAGTTTAAACCTTAATCCATCTTCCCCTTTCCATCCAGGCCGCACGCATTTTTTTCGTCGCTCGAACATCGCCCGCGCATCCACGAACCTCCGCCACCACCGTACGCCGCACCACCCCCCACCGCGCCGCCTGCTCCAGCTCGCAACCACCTACGCCTCGCACCATCCGCTTGCGCGCACACCTGTCATGAACGTCATCGAACACCGCGCCTGACCCAGCCCCCCTACCGTGCCGCCTCAACTTCACCCAGCCTCAACGCACCTGGGCGCGTACACGCCAAATATCTCCTTGCCTGAACTCAAAACTGCAGCGCGTCGCACCCCCCTGGCCGCCACCTCGGCTCGTCGTTCGACGATCCAACCGTACACTAGCTTTGTATGGTTATGCTCTACATTTCTTTAGTTGAAGTCGAAGGCTAATTCGGATCCTAGAGGCTTCGATCGTTATCGGTCGTTGGATGGATTTACATTAATGGCGGCTGAGAACAAAACTAGGGTTTGGTTTGCAAATGAATGGAAGTTGAGGGCTATTTATAGAAAATTTCGCGTGGTACTATTCATCCGTGAAAATTCCGAACTCCAAACGAAGCGTGCCGTCTGGCGTTCTATATGTTATACCTCATATATCGGAAGCCAATTCTATCATATACAGAAGTTAACATTTCATAATCAAATTATTTTAATTAAATTATTTTAATTAATTTCTATGCGTTTCGAACTCGCACGATCAAACGATACATCCCATTACCACGAAATTCGACAGCATGGTATAATTCACTATTGCAGATCCAATGAAACTGGTTTCACCGAAATCCGAGACGGTGCCAAAAATGACTATTGTTACACGTTAATTAAAACAAGTAATTTCCAATTTCTGTTTATTCACTTTTCATTCAAATTAAAAGTTTACTAACTTCGTTCTAATTCAAATAGAATTTAAATCAACTTTAGAAATCATTTTTGTCCATTTTAAATCCAAGATTCAGTTATTTAAACAATTTCAAATATTAAATCTAACAATTTGATTATTATATAAATCGTTATATTTGAAATATAAGTTATTTAACTTATAAAATTACTTTTCAATATTTAAAATCAATTAAATATTCCAAATTCGAATGACTAAAATTCTGGGTCGTTATAATAGTGCATGATGGCAAGTATGCAGCTGCAATGTACTGGATGTATTATGCTGGATTGAGTAGTTTGCAAAGAGGTTGATAGAGGCTGGACAATGTATGTTGGAATAAACACTGGAATGAGCGTAGTGCATGTTGAGGATGAAAATGAAGTAGCCATGTATCATGGAACATGCTTGAGAACTGGTATTATTGTGGACTTGTTCGTGCATGATAGAAAATGTCTTCCGAGAGATCTGACTAATCAGTAATCGAATGAGGCTGGTGTAACATCCCCCATTTGAAGGCCTAAAACTAACGACTACGGATACTACAGTCGTACATAGTTATTAATTCTCGGTGGACAAATGTGGTAATGTTAGATACATTGATATAATAGAAACACATGGATATGAAAAAAAATTAAAACCATTAAACAAATTTATCATTTCATATCAATCATATTTCAAATTCATTACATAATCCCAAATTCAAGAATGACATTTAGAGAAAATATAATTATTACAAACTACCCCAAGAATGATATATGAAGATGCCCTCTTGGATGATTAGAGTCTAAACATAGGCAATTAAACAACTTTGCCTTTACATCAAAACACACCAGAATCAAATAGAAAAGAACTCCTATTAGCTAGTTTGCCTCTTGCACGTTTCCGGAAGCTTATTCGTCTAAAGGAGAACCTGAAAACCTCAACTCTCAATCTACTCAAAATAAATTGAGCACCTGAGAGTTTAAGGGGAAAACATAAACTTTGAATTAGACATAAAGCCTGGTATGAATAATAACCTACCATCTCGAACCATTTAGATATCTAGTGAGACCACACCACTTAGCGGAACGGGTTTTCCCCCACTAGTAACTTACCCCAAAATTTATAATAACCATATACTCTGCTCCTGCATCCACAATGGTTAAAAACATAGCAATTTAAAATATCATGATGCTATGCAAACAAGCAAAATATCCTGGATTTCCCATCCCCATTCTTTTGACTATCTGTCTCGGTTATAGTTTCTAGGGTCACTATTAACCTATTAGTTTTCATGGGTTGACTAATAACCTGTTCAAAGATTATAGACTATCTATCTGATTTCATAGTTTTCATGGGATCACTAAGAACCTATTGGCCTCTGCCAATAACTTCAGTATTTCATGGGTTCTCTCTGAACCTATTGGTATCACCAATAACTTCTCTGATATCACAGTTTCTTGGGTTGACTATAAACCTATTGACTTCTGTCAATAACTTTATCTGGATATAGTTTTCATGGGATCACTACGAACCTTTTGGTCCCCCTCCAATAACTTTCTCTAAACATAGTTTTCATGGGTTTACTATGAACCTGTCTAAACTGACAACTTATTGATCAGTCTTTGGGAATCCTATGTTATGGTCTACCTGACCTCCTAGATGCAACTCTACTTATTCAGGAGTTAACTCAATTTATATTCACTACTGGGTCAACCTAGCTGGTTATTTTGCCCTTACTCCCCAAAATACATTTATGGGTTTAATTATAAGGTGAATATGTTTATAGAAGAAGCCCACATAATAACTGATCATAACATACAAAACATGATTAATACCTTTAACTCCTTATTTTTATCAAGGAAAGCTTCTTCCAAAAACTCCAAAATTAAAAGCCATTTCTAAGCTCTTTTATAGTGCCATGGGTTTTCATTTAAAAATGAGATTGGGTTCTTTGATTTGAAAACTAAGGCTTTCGAAACCTTAGACCTTTACTTTCGAAACCATTAAAACATATCTTTCGAAAGCATTCAAATCTTCTTTTCAAAACACTTAAACATATTCCTTTCGAAACACTTTAAAATATCTCTTTCGAAAGCATCAAAATCTTCCTTTCGAAAGTATTAAAGCATATCTTTCCAACTTATAGAAGCATAGCTTCGAAACGATTTGAAAGTACCTCTTTCGAAACAATTGAGTTTAATCTTTTGGGTCAAAGTGATCATAAGCAAAAGTACCCATTTCGAAACCACTAAGCTTCAAATAAAAGAGTTTGGGAGAAACATATGTCTTCGAAACCATCCTTTCGAAAGCTTTAATCTTTTAAGTAACACAATTGGAAAGATAGCTTTGAAACAACTTTCAAAGCCATTGCCTTCGAAACCCTAAGTTTAAATGGCTACTGGAGCCCTTTCGAAAGCATTGGGAAGCGGCTTGTTATATTTATAAAAAAAGCTTTCCTTTCGAACTCATTGAAAATTTTCAACCTATTCGAAAGGTATGAAGACAGCAGTAAGGTTTCGACTTGGTTCAAAACTACCCTTTCAAAAGCTTCTCTTTAAAACATAATATACGACAACTCATTTGAAAGCTATCCTTTAAACAAAGAGGCCGCAACCCCTTCGAAAGCTATACAAAAGTAATTCAACCCTTTTGAAAGCATCCATTAAAAGCTAGGCAAGCGGCATCACTTTTGAAAGCAAAACAAAGACCTTCGAAAGCTATTTAAAATGGCCTCGACCCCTTCGAAAGCATGGTTTCGACTCTATACCATCCATCTTTCTCCAATCCACTACGTACCAAAGCATCGATACCATGTGTACTAGTTTCGACATGGTTATGATTGGAAGTATGGGGTCATAAGGTGGTAAACGAAAGTGGCGAAGCATAAAATATGTACAAAACTATTTTGTTGCATTTTTAAGTAAATGCTTTTCAACTAACTTTCCTATTTGTTAAAATATAATTGGTTTCCTAAACTTTACCAAAATCATTTTTTAAAAGACTGCCGAATTCATCCAGAATTAATTAAAAATATTTAACAAAGAAGCCCTTCCCTTTAGCAAAACAATTAAGACATTTAAGTCTTCCAACTTAATTAATTTAATTTCCATAGTAAACCACTTTGGAAAAATTCCCAAAAATCATCAAAATTCACTTTTAATATGTTATCTAACGTATAAAAATTTCAGACCCAAAATCCTTCATATAATAGCCGAAACAAATTTTAAACCCAATTATCTATTTCTTCCTTCAAAAATTCATAATAAATTATCCATAGCTTGCTTAATTACGAAAATTTAAATCCATCTCCAAAATAATATTTTAAATAACATATTAAATCCTCATGGCATTCGAAACCCAATATATATGATTTTAGCCTTAAAATCGAATAAAAGATTTATCAAACATACTTGTTTGAATCAAAGATATCATGTAATCCAAGCATATCATCATTAAAATCATCATGAAGGTTTTAAACTTAAAATCTGAAATCAAATGTTTATGAAAGCAAAATTGAGATGGTTTTGATTATTATTCACCTTGCTTTGGATAAGGAACTTGAGATTTGATCTTGCTTAATTCTCCTTGCTTGATTCCTTAGCTTTTAATTGATTTTTCTCCTCTTTTCCCTTAGGTTATGGTCGGCTTGAGCTCTTTGGTTTATGTTTTAGAATTATGAACTTCTGAAATTAAAATGAGAATAAGGGTTTAGGAGTTAAGGGTTATGGTGGACGGCTATTTCCCACAATGCCCTTGCCTTATTCTGTTGTTAGTTAACTTATAAAACCATTTCCATAAACTCATTCTTTTAATTTTATTTAATTAAACAGGCCTCTATTTAGTTTTCAAATCCCAATCCCCTTATCACTCTAATCTTTACATTATTCTATTTAATTTATCTAATTAAATCTCCTGAATAATGTTATTTAAAATTAGGGGTGTTACAGGCTCCCATCCTTAAAGAATTTCATCCTCGAAATTCAGTAAGGACTAAATACTAAGCATAGCTATCATCTATAACATCTTCTAACTACTATACTAGCCTACCTGACTAGAAACAGTCTATATAAAGCAAATATAGAACATACCCTTATAGCAAATCAGGATAAGTATCTCTAATCATGTCTTCTGTCTCCCAAGTACAGTCCTTCTCGTTGTCACTCCACTGAACTTTCACCAACTTGATTGTCTTGTTTCTTAACCTCTTCTCATCTCTCACTATAACTCGAGTTGGTTGTCTAACAAAAGTCAAATTCGGTTCTACTATCAAATCTTCCAACCCTTTCGAAGGAACAGTAGTCTTGGGATCATGCACATACTTACGAAGATGAGACACATGAAACAGATTATGGACACCTGCCATACTGCTCGGCAACTCTAATATGTACGCAAGCTTTCTAATCCTCTCTATAATTAGGAACGGACCAACATATCTCAGTGCCAGTTTCCCTGACTTTCCGAATCGTACCACACCCTTCATTGGTGATACTTTAATGAAGACTCTATCTCCAACTGAGAATTCTAGAACTTTACACCTTTTATCTGCATAACTCTTCTGTCAAGACTGAGCTTCCTTCATCCTTTCTTGGATCAACTCAATCTTCTCTGTCGCCTCTCTAACCAGATCTGGACCCAAGACTAATCCGTCTCTAGTCTCCAACCAACATGCTGGTGATTTGCATGGCCTTCCATACAAAGCTTCAAAAGGCGACATTCCTATACTAGTCTAATAACTGTTATTACAGGAAAACTCAACCAAATGTAGGTGATCACAAGATCCAACAAAGTCCAACACACAAGCTCTTAACAAACCCTTAAGTACCTTATTGACTCTCTTGGTCTGCCCATCCGTCTGAGGGTGATGTGCAGTACTCATCTTGAGCTTGGTACCCAAAGTCTTTTATAGACTCTTCCAGAACTCCCTAGTGAATAAGGAATGTCAATCACTTAGTATACTACTAGGAATTCCATGCAGCCTAACTATGTTCTTCATAAACAACTTAGCTAAAACAGGTGCCAGCCGTCCTGGTTGACTTAACTAGAATGAAATAGGCACTCTTAGCCAACCTGTCCACCATGACCATATACTTTCATTTCCTTTATTCGAACTTGGCAACCCGTCTATAAAATCCATGGACATCGAATCTCATTTCCAAACTAGTATCTCCAAAGGTTGAATCAATCCACTCGTCTTTTAATGTTCGGCTTTCACTTGTTGATAGTTCACACACTGCCTAACACACAAGCCAACATCCTTCTTCATACCTTTCCAGTAGAAGCTCCTCTTCATATCTTTATACATCTTGGTTCCTCCAGGATGAATCGTAAATTTGGATCGATGACATTCTCTCAGAACTTCTTTCTTTATGTCCTCAACATTCAAAACACACAACCGTCCTTTCTTTCTCAACCATCCCCTCTAGTTAAGACTAAAATCCTTTAGATCATTGATTTCCAACCCAACCTCAAGACTTCTAATCTTCTCGGCTAATAATGGGTCCTCTCTTTTCTTAGAAGCAATCTTTTCAATCAATACTGGTCGAACTTCCAAACAGGACACCATGGCGGTGCACTGACTAGAACTAGCAGTCGATCTTGACTGCACAGTACAAGTAGTTAAAGCTTCTAAATCTTTCCATTCTACCAACATGGCTAACACCACATTCTGATGTTTTCTGTTAAGAGCATCCGCCATTTTATTTCCTTTCACAGGTGTATATTCTATACCAAAATCAGCTGCTAAAAACTAGGGGTGGGTGCGGTCGGTTAACCGAACCGTTCGGTTAATTTGAACGGTTAACCAATGAAAAATAACGGTTCGGTTAACCGTTTCATCGGTTAAAAGCAGTTGCATATACTGACCGAACCGGTTAAATTTAACCGTGGTAAACCGGTCAAATTTACCGGTTCGGTTAACTTTTCGAACCAATCGGTTAACCATTCCATGGTTAACCGTTCAAGGCAAACGGTTAACCATTATATGGTTGACCGATGGTTAACTACATATATTGCAACACGATCATTTTACAGTACCGATTTAAATCATTTAATTCATGATATGCACCATAAACATTAACATAAACAACAATCACAACCAAGTCCCCATTTCACAATCCACTCTATAACAATCCACAGTTCATGGTTAATAGTACAATACTACAAGTCTATAATACTACATAGTACATATAATACAATTACTTCATTTTCTACTACAAAATGCAATGAAAATTAAAATGATAATTTGGAGATTGAATTTGAGCCTGAGATAGTGAGCTTCAGCCTTCAAATCAACTCCATGTCTCCATCCATATTCCACTGTAAATTAAAATGCAATACACACTGTTACTGTAATTCAGTGAAACTGCATATTGATTATTGAGTGTACACAAAGACTAAGACCTGTAAACAAAGTATATCATAAAAAAATTTCATTTGAAAGACCAAAATAATCTAAGACCTATAAATTATATATATTAAGACCCGTATATATGACTCATATAATAAGACCTGTAAATTATATACTACTGTTATATAGCATATATTAAGACTTGTAAATTATATACTACTGTTATATGTTAAGCTAATAGCCTGTTAAGCATTTACTAAGACCTATAAATATATCATAAGACTAAGCCCATACATACCTGTAAATTATCGAAAGACCAAAGACCTGTATATAGTAATATACCCCATAGATACATGGTTGTTAGCTTGTTACGCAGTTGTTAATATGATAGATAGCTGCAGTATAATATTATACTGTTGTCGCCACGATGGCATCTATATTTCATTTGTTTGTATACAATTGATTGTATCAAGGTCAAGCTATTATATTTGTAATTTTATTCCACTTAAACTGGTAACCTACCACTGCCTTCTAAGTTCTAATTATTGTATTCACATAAAAATTATTACATGAAGTGTGACCAAAAACATATTCAATTTTGATATTAGTTGCCGCCTGCCACCTTGATATGCATAGGAAAGGATATTATAATTTATAAAGGTGAAGGTCAATGGAAAATTGAATATTGGTATTGCTTGATTTATGGTACATTATATGATTTATGAAATATCCATGGAAAATAGCCATGTGTATATATCATATAAAATAGACTCTAAAATGTAAATAGTTAGGTGATTGTTTAATTAAATGACATACAAACTATCAACTAAGACTACATATTGTTACATAGAATGTTAATTCAACTAAGACTACATAACTATCATACATTATATGTGTGTATGTGTGTCATATATCATAGACTGTAAAATACTAAAATAGACTGTATATACATATATTATTTAAACTACATAGACTAAGACTATATATTGTGAATTAAAACGTAAATAGTTAGGTCATTGTTTAATTAAACTATAAATTGTACATTGTTACTGATAAATAGGCTATAAATAAGACTAAGACTTATGCCTGCCAGATTGTATATTGTAAGGGACATGTAATATAGGACAAACATAGAGACTTATGCCAGATTGTGTATTGTAAGGGATAGGTAATACATGGCATACAGACCAATGTAGATAATTTGAGCTTTGAATACAGACTAAGACTTATGCTTTTAGCAATATAGGACATTATTTAATTAAATTGTAAATTTTAGGTCATTGTTTAATTAAACTATAGATAGACATTAATTTACAAATACACTCATACCTGAACCCGAGCACGACAACAACAACGATAATTCTTGAATTATAGGTCATTCAGTCATTGTTCATATAACATCCACCTATCACCTGAAATCAAACAGCCAAACAATCCAGTTAGCAAATAAATAAAAATCAAACAATCAAACAACATTGGAGAAAACAACATATAAATTCGTGCATATATACTGATATATAAACAATGGTGAAAACAACATATAAACCACTATTTTCTTGCTTTTGAACTGATATATCTGATGTAACTGCATATAAACTGTGAATTCAAACTGTAATACTTCATAAAAGCAAATTCTATATGATATGTTGTATGCACAATATACTACAAGCAAATAAGCAGTATTAACAATATTTTAGATTGAGCATAGGTTTAACTAAACATTCTTTCAATCAATATACAATAGATCATTTGACAGAAGCTAAACAAACTGACTCACTAAGCATAATGAATTTACTTCATTTATTGTTTCTTTTTCAATAACCAAATTATAACTTTTTTATTAACTTTTTTTGTTTGAAAGCATAACAGAAGATGTGTTTCATTTATTCAATCTTATATTTAAGTTTCTTCATAGCACTAGATACATAACAATTTTGAAATCTGAAATACCATTTGAACTACTATACATTCACATATCATCTGAAATACCATTTGAACTGTGAATCTAGTTATTTAAAAATCTGGTTATAGTGTGTATGACTGTGCATTTAGAAATCTAGGACATGAGATTATATTATACAACAGTGACCACCCTTAAGAGTTAGGGTCACAACATCACGTTTGATAAATGGTCACTGCTATTTATAGTTTATGACTGTGTATTTATAGTTATCATGATGGACTATGTATTTATATTGTTCAAATCTTGTTTAATTTATAGTATTAAAATCATGATGGTCACTGCTATATGATGGTTTGCATATTCATAGTGTTAAAATCTAGTTATCATGATGAACTGAGCATTTACAGATTGAATTAATATATGACTGTGTATATTCAGTTTGAACGGTTAACCAGTGAAAATTAATGGTTAATCATGATGGAAGTGTGTCAAAATCATTTCTCCATTGCAATAGATTTAGAAAGATAAATTATAAATATATATTTCAATTCATATGAGATTATATTATACATGAAATTAAACTATAAACAGGCTTAAACAAGTACATACGATGATCAAGTATATTAAAACTATGGATGCACATACTATTTAATTTCTCATACCTGAAACAACAATAATTCTGAATTATAGGTCATTGTTGATATAACATCCACTTATCACCTGAAATCAAATAATCAAACAATCTAGTTAGTGAATAAATAAAAATCAAACAACATTGAATGTTACAATATCAGATATATCATTACTATATCCATGGATGTTCACAATAATGCCCATTTTCATTATATAACAACATTTAAAATAGTTTGTGCATTGCAGGGTTTTATTGTTCACACTTCACAGCTAACTATAACAACATTTAAACCCATTTTATTGGTCACTGCTACTTCATCCTATAACATAATCCTATAAATTATGCAGTTCAAACTTCAAACTATAATGCAGTTCAAACAGTAAATTAAACTATAGATTATAAATTAAAACTATAAATGGTCAGTGCTACTTCATCCTATAACACAATCCTATAAATTAATTCAAACTGTAAATTAGAACAAGTATATATGAGATTATATTATATAGCACTGACCATTACTGCTACAAATTAATCATGTAGTTCAAACTATAAATTAAACTATAAATTAGAATTGTAATGGTTACTGCTACTTCATCCTATAGCATAATCCCATAAATTAATTCAAATTGTAAATTAGAACAAGTATATATGAGATTATATTATATAGCAGTGACTATTACAGCTATGGATGAATAAGTATATATGCACATCATGCAGTTCAAGTTAACGATCTTCAAAATAGAGATATCTTGTAAATTAACTAAAACTGCAAATTCTATAACTGCGAATCCTATAACACAATTCAAAATATGAAATAAACTGTAATTAACCCTACTATATAATTCAAACTGTAAATTAATTCAAACTGTAAATCCTATAACACAATCCTATAACTGTAATATATGTTTTAATTTATAGTTTAATTTTGTAATAATTAAACGGATACTTAAACAGTTTAATAACAAATTTTAACTTATTAATCTAATTATTGAACAGATAATTAAATAAAATAGGTGAAAGTTAAAAAAACTCACATTCTTCCTCTTTCGTCTAGTATTCACCATATCCCAAACTCAAAGCCTCAAATGACAAATCGATGGGAATCGCAAGCTTGCAGCACAAATATTGATTTGGTGAAATCGATTGCGGATGTATTCGCTATGTATTGATCGAAATTGAAGTCGAAATCGATAGTGGATATGTATTAATCGAAATCGGTGTGAAATGTATTGATCGAAATCGAAGTTTAGCTTTTGATTTTGCGGATCTAAGGGTTTTTTAATTGAACGAGGAGGAATATGAAATGAAAGAAAGCAGCGACATGTTTTACTTTAGGGTTTTGAGCAGGAAACGTGGTGGGCCGGTTAGGGTATTGGAAATAATGCAAATCAGATGTGTTCGCTTCAAATCTTGTTCGGTTAATGGTTAACCGCGGGTAACAAGTGTGTTAACCGTTAACCGACCCGAATTTGATCGGTAAAGGTTGGTCGGTTAACCGAAAGTTCGGTTAACCAACATAACCGGTTAAAGCGGTTCGGTCGACATCGGTTAGGTCGGTTAAGTCGGTTAAATGCCCACCCCTACTAAAAACTCCAGCCACCTCTACTGTCTCATATTCAACTCCTTCTAAGAGAATAAATATCTTAAGGACTTATGATCTGTATATAGCTCAAATCTCTCCCCTAAGAGATAATGTCTCCATATCTTCAATGCAAATATCACCATAGCCAACTCCAAATCATAAGTAGTATATCTCACCTAATGCGGTCTAAGCTGTCGTGAAGCGTAGGTAATGACTTTAACCTTTTGCATCAACATGGCTCCTAATTTGGTTCTGAATGCATCGGTATACACCACTAACCCTTGGTTTCTGTCTGGAACCACTAACACAGGCGCGTTGGTCAAAAATTTCTTTAACTTAAGGAATGCTTCTTCACATTTGTCAAACCAAAAAAAGTTCACATCCTTCTTGGTTAACTTAGTCAAAGGCGCTGTTATCCGCGAGAAATCCTTAATGAATCTCCAGTAATAGCCAGTAAGTCCAAGAAAGCTTCTAATCTCAGCCACCGTCTCTGGTCTCTGGTCTCTTCTAGTTATTAACAACTTCGATCTTATCTGGATCGACTGACAAATACTTCTCTGAAACTACATGACCAAGAAACATAACCTCATTCTTCCAAAAATGACACTTGAAAAACTTTGCTTTCAGCTGATGCTGCCTCAGTGTCTCAAGCACTACTCTAAAATGATCTTCATGCTCTCTTTCATCCTTAGAGTACACTAAAATGCCGTCTATAAATACCAATACGAACCTATCTAAGTACTCTCGGAAAACTCAGTTCATCAAATCTACGAAGAAAGCCGGTGCATTCGTTAACCCAATTGGCATCACAAACCACTCATATGAACCATACCTAGTCTGAAACGCTGTCAATGGAATACTATCCTCTGCCACTCTTAACTGATGGAAACCTGTTGCCAAATCCAATTGGGAAAATATTCTGGCTCCATACAACTGATCAAATAGATCATCGATTCTCGGCAAAGGATACTTATTCTTGATCGTCTTCTCATTCAACTTGCGATAGTCGATGCATAGCCTCAACGACCCATCCGGTTTCTTCACGAACACCGCGGCCGCTCCCGAAGGCAAACTGCTTGGTCTAATAAAATTTCTCCCTTCTAGATCCACTAGCTGCACCTTCAATTCCTTCGTCTCGGTCGGTGTCATCCTGCTAGGGGGTCTACTTGTAGGTTCAGCTCCTGGCACAAGATCTATTCTAAACTCAACGACTCGTTTCGGTGGTAATCCTGTAACCGGTTCAGAAACATCTACAAATTCTCTTGCTACTCGAACCTGACTTAACTCTTCTTCTACTTTCATAGCACTCAACAGAGCACAAGCACTCCGGTCAGAATCCTTAGATGAGAATATAATTCGGTTATGATTATCAAGGTGTATCAACGATATTTCCTTATCTTGTAAAATGTCCTAGCCGCATGTCTGTCGAACCATTCCATACCCAAAATGATTTCGAAGTTTACGAAATAAAAAACATACAGACTGCATGCAAACTTATGACCTAACAAATCAAGTTCTAACTAGTCACATCTCATTCCCAGAGTAGCATAACCTCCTGTCGGATTCACAACCCTTAAGGAAGTAACAAGGTATGTGGGTTCTAAACATAACCTATCAACCAAACACTGAGATGTAAATGAATGCGATGCACCGATATCAAATAGTACCCTAATTGGTGTACTTTGAATCAAAAGCGTACCTTCCATCACAGTCTTTCCCTTCTCAGCAGCAGTTGGCCTAGCAGATGATGGTCCAACAGCAAAGACCTTTCCCTGTCCGCCCTGATTGGTTCTGGACACTGATTCTTATAATGACCAACCTGATCGCAGTTAGAGCACTTCACACCCTTCTTGTCTGCGGCCTTCTTCCCCTTGCCAGTTCAGCATTCATGAGCATAATGACCCTTCTTATCGCATTTAAAGCAAACCAGATTAGCCATTGCCTTTTTGGTAGCTTCTCCCTTCCGGGTTCCCTTCTTCTTGAAGAACTTCCTCTTCTTGCCAAGAGAACTCTGGGTTTCAACCTGCTTCTCCTTCCCATAAGTAGAAAGCATCTTCTCATTTCAGATTGCCATTTGCACAACAACGTTACAAGGATCACGAAGATGTGGAAAGGTTGCACTAGCAATCTCGAGCGTCAATCCCTGAATAAACTTCTCATTCCTCTTGATGATGGTGTCAATGGTAGCATATCCATATCTGGATAACTCATCAAAGTTCATGGCATAGTCAATCACCAACATCTCTCCTTGCACCAAATCCATGAACTTCCTCAACAATGCCGACTTGGAAACTTCAAACAAAAACCTCTCTTCGAATCTCCTTTGAAATTCCACCCAAGTCAATTCTTCCTCAGGAACTCCAGCAGTGACACTATTCCACCAATGAAGTGCTGCTCCCTTCAACTGCCTAGAAGCTAGTCTCCTCTTCTGTTCATCGTTTAATCCCAAGTTAGCGAAGATCCTTTCACAATGCAAAAGCCAGTTCTCCACTTCTATAGCATCCTCCGTTACCAAAAATGGCTTCCCACCAAGACTGGTATAATCCCTGCTCAACTTAGCATAATTGTTACCCATTGGAACCACGGGATTAGCTCCTCCAACATTCCCAACTACTCCAGCAGCCGCTCCAGCTTGCATCGGATTAACAAAGAACTGATACATCATCCCCATATCTACTGGCAGATTTCCAGCACCTACATTGGTATCTGCATTTTGATTAGCATTTTCCTGTCGACCCTGGTTTCTCCTATAGGGTCGAGCATTTCCATTTGTTGTGCTGCTTCCTCCATCGAGATTTCCTCTTCCGTTTCCTGCCTCCATATCTTCCTTTCTCGTATATCTGCATACGAGCCTTAGTAAGATATAGAAGAACGGTCTAAGAGAGAGGGAATACGTACTTATATATATATCAAGTACAAGTACTTATTATAGCGTTAACCCAAACCCCGATCTTATTTTCTGATTCATTGGAGTAAGTTTTGAAAAATCATTTTAAGTTTGAAATTTCTTTTAAGTTTTCATAAACATATGCTCTGATACCAACTTGTAACATCCCCACTTGGAGGCCCAAAACTAACGGATGCGGATGCTACAGTCGTACATAGTTATTAATTCTTGATGACCGAATGTGGTAATGTTAGATACATTGATATGACAGAAACACATGGATATGAAAAAAAATTAAAACCATTAAACAAATTTCTCCTTCCATTTCAATCATATTTTAAATTATTACATAATCCCAAATTCGAGAACCACGTTCAAATAAAATATAATTATTACAAACTATGCCAAGAGCGACATATGAAGATGCCCCTTGGATGACCAGAGTCTAAACATAGGCAATTAAACAACTTTGCCTTTACATCAAAACACAGCGGAATCAAATAGAAAAGAACTCCTATTAGCTAGCTTGCCTCTTGCACATCTTGGGAAGCTTATTTGTCTAAAGGAGAACGTAAAAACCTCAACTCTCAATCTACTCAAAATCAATTGAGCACCTGAAAGTTTAAGGGGAAAACATAAACTTTGAGTCATACATAAAGCCTAGTATGAATAGTAACCTACCATTTTGAACCATTTAGATATCTAATGAGACCACGCCGCTTAGCGGAACGGGTTTTCCCCTCACTAGTATCTTACCCAAAAATTTATAATAACCATATACCATTGTGACGACCGCCCATGACCCCTGCACCGAATCTAGGGATAGTGCGCTGTAAAGTGTGCCAGGCGACCATGGACGATTGTCAACGTAAGATTAAAACAACAGGATCTATCGTATTACTCACAGCGCATGGACAAAATACAATAGAACATATGTATAGTGAAGCTTTACAGAACAAAATGACATCTTATAAAACTCCATAATAGTTGAATACAAGCATTCATATAGTCAATACATCCAGCCTCACTACATATCTCTCAGAGAAAACAAAACAGCGGAATATCCAGTACATATAAGAAGATAATATGCAACCCTCTAGCTCGTCTTCGATATCAGCATCGTGAGAAGAGAACAGCACCTGTCACCTGCTACCTAGTCTGCCCGTCCCAAAATGGACGAATAGCCCAAGGCAATAAGAATTAAAACATAAAGCCTTGAGTCAGACAACAGTCTTAGTGAGCAGTAAATTAACTAACAACATACCAAAAGAGCATAAAGGAAAAGGAATAGGAATACAACCCTCCCACTCCAACCTCATTCTACAGTGATAGCCCCCAGACACACACTAAGCAGAAGCAAACATAGCAGAGCATACAATTTAAAGTAAAGCTACTATCACTCGAGTCAAGGGCGATGTTTTCCAAGTACCAAGGCCTAAATCAGATAAGCACCCAGAAAATACCGCTCTTGAGTCCGAATGACGATACAACCAAACATCCATGACTCTGGCTATCACTGTTATCATTGCTTCGATATCACCGTTAATTGAATGACCGGCACATTCTTTCAGCAGTCCGTCAAGGGCTAATGGAAACCCCGGTTCTAGACATAACTCCCGCACGTCGTCGCAGCCCGTGCCTAGGACTATCGAATCTGCCCAGAGTACTCGACCATCAACAGTTGGCCGTTGGGACTATCGAATCTGCCCAAACGTACTCTTGCTTAGAGCATGCTAGAACCTTCAACAACGATGCTATCCAAGCCTCCTAGTCATCCTCCTCGACGACTATTCTCATATCCATTCATTATCCTCAACTCGAATCATATCACCGAGTTATCAACATGCTTGGAATGATCCCGTCTGGATTAGACCAAGTCTTCATCATATGATTGCCTCGCTTCATTACATCCTCGCAAAGCCTCATCTCATCATCACATCATCGAATCTATGCATAAGAGCTTCATCATCCCGCTACATATGCCACGAGCAGCTTTTCCAATTCAAGAGCCTTTCCCTTAGCTTTTGAATCACCTTCGATCTAAATCTAATCATCAATCATCTAGTTCATAACAATCAATCAAATCAAACATCAATCCAAGCAATCAAGCATTCAAATATGATCTAGGTAGACAATTATAACAATAATGGCATTTTCGTAATTAAAGAGTTGAAAGTCCAATAAGCATGAAAACATGGATTATATCTCTATAAACTTGATGAATGAACTTGCATAGGTTAACATATGATAAAATGGATGTAACATCATCATGAACAATGGATCTATATGGATCTACACATAGGATGAAGAAAATGCATGGAAATCACTATTTTAACACCAAATCGAGCCAACAATCCGATATACTCCTTTGGATCCGTGTGAGAGATAATCACCACTCACCAAATCACCTAAACAACCTCAAATCAACACACTTCAGATCTGGACAGCGAAGGATGAAGCTAGATCTATCACAAATCCGCTTCAAATGAAGAAATCTCCCTTGAAAAGATGAAGATCTTCAATCTAAGCTCTTGAATCTTCAATCTTGATCTTCGATTTGGATGGATGGAAGCACTAGATTAGAGTGGAGAAAAGAAGTGAAGAAGTGTAGAAGTCGAGCTCTCAAAATGGCAGCACTTCGTCGCTTCAAAATCCGGATCCCAAAAAGTGAGAACAACCCCCCTATTTATAGCTGAAAACTGCCCTTAAGTCGTAACTCGGCTATCTCCTTAAGTCGGTGCCGACTTAACACCATGCCGACCTAGTGCCTTGCCGACCTAGTGCCTTGCCGACCTAAAAACTCATCTGCCTATGACTCGCAACAAAACAGCTGTCTCCTAAGTCGGTTACGACTTATGGCATGCGCCTACGACTTAACGACTTAACTGCCTCGCCGACCTATGACTTAACAATATGACCGACCCAACGAAGCAGACTCATCATACTGCCGCAAAACCCAAGTCCTAAGTCGGTTGACGACTCAACAACAAAGCGCAACTGCGACTTAACACATAGGCACGACTTAACTTAGGTCGTTGCCGACTTAAGTGCCTTGCCGACTTAAGACATACGAAGGAATACAACTACGACTTAACTCGTAACTGGGTTACGACTTAACACAAGAGACGTCCTGCCGACTCACAACTCAACACACGTTGCCGACTCAACTACCTACCGACTCAATTACCCTGCCGACCTAACACTTAACACCCAAACACTTAGGTCGCTCACAACATGTCCTTAGGTCGTTGCCGACCCAACTCTACTCCAGAATACTTAGGCTGCCTACTATTCTTCCTTAGGTCGCCCTAACCTCTTAAGTCGGTCAACCCCACTTCCTTAACTCGGCAACGACTCAACAAATAATTTGTCAGATATGCTAACTACTAAGTCGTCCAGGTCTTAAGTCGACCACTATCTTAACTCGTCAGCCGACTTAACACTTAACTCACCACTATCCTTAAGTCGGTTAATACTATAAGTCGGTCAACTTCTTAGATAGGCTACTCCCTTAAGTCGGTCACTCGACCTAAGCCACCCTATCTTCCTTAGGTCGTCGCCGACCTACCACTTAGTCATTAACCCGTCCAGACCTATTTCTTAACTCGTCCAAACTTCTTAAGTCGGCTACGACTTAAGACTTAAGAAAAATTCTGCTAAAACCTGAAATGACCTAACAACAATACAATCAAAGGTCAATCATTTTAGAATGTTTTGATCCGTAAAAATACGGGTCGTTACATTCTCTCCCCCTTAGGAATTTCGCCCCCGAAATTCCAAACAAACAAGGCAATCATAGCTATTCTGTACGCCTATCATCCATAACAATCAATAGACCATGCATCCAATTCTAGCTTAGCGTACAGAATTCTAAGACTTAGAACAAGTTACAATTTCGTTAGATGACACGACACCTTAGGGCCATACCTTGAAGAGTTCAGGATGAGCTGCCTTCATCCTCTCTTCCACCTCCCACGTACAGTCGTTATCATTGTCACTCCACTGTATCTTGAGCAACTTAACTATCTTCCTCCTAAGCTGTTTCGTGTCGGTTTCAACAACACGAAGCGGCTTACGAGGTCTTCTATCGACTGGATCAACTTCTAAGTCTTCACAGCTATCAGCAGAAACCACCGTACTCGAGTCGTGCACATACTTCCGTAGATATGATACATGAAAAACATTGTGCACACCCGACATTTTCTCCGGTAACTCCAATCTGTAGGCGAGCTTTCCAATTCGCTCGATGATCGGGAATGGTCCAACAAATCTCGGAGTCAATTTTCCTTTCTTCCCGAATCGGATAACATTCTTCAGTGGAGAAATCTTCACAAAAACCATCTCACCTACGTCGAACTCCAAATCCTTACGACGTTTATCAGCATAACTCTTCTGACGATCTTGGGCTGCCTTCATTCGTTGCCGAATGATCTCTATACAATCTGAAGTCTGACGAATCATCTCTGGCCCAAGTATCAACTTTTCCCCAGTTTCCAACCAACATGTCGGAGAGTTACACGGTCTTCCATACAATGCCTCATATGGTGCCATACCAATACTTGACTGGTAACTGTTGTTGTAGGAAAACTCCACCAAATGAAGGTGATCTTCCCATGATCCTCTGAAATCCAAAACACAAGCTCTGAGGAGATCTTCCAAAACTCGGTTGACTCTCTCAGTCTGACCATCTGTTTGGGGATGATAAGCTGTACTCAAACACAACTCGGTTCCCAAGACTTCCTGGAAGCTCTTCCAAAATCCACTAGTGAACAATGGATCTCGATCGCTCACTATACTCTTCGGAATACCATGGAATCGAACTATCCACTTAACATACAACTCAGCCAACTTTGATACAGTCCTAGTCAATCGAACTGGAATGAATCTTGCACTCTTGGTCAAACGATCCACAATGACCCAAATCCCTTCATTTCCCGTTCTGGTTCTAGGCAATCCATCGATAAAATCCATCGACACTTGTTCCCACTTCCATGTAGGAACTTCTAATGGCTGAAGCAATCCACTTGGCTTTTTCTGTTCGGCTTTTACCAACTGGAAATTCATACATTTGGAAATAAAATTTCCAACATCCTTCTTCATGCCTTCCCAGTAGTAGGTTCTCTTCATATCCCGATACATCTTGTTTCCACCTGGATGAATTGTCAACTTCGAGTGATGACTTTCCTTCAGAACTTCACTCCTCAATTCATCTATATCGGGAACAACTAGTCGTCCTTGCTTCCGAAGCCAACCCTCTCGATCGACCTCGAATCCTTTATCCTTTTCTGGATCCAACCCAGATTCCAATTCACGGATAATCTTGACAAGCTTACCATCTCGCTTTTGGCTCTCACCAATCCTTTCCACAAGAGTGGGTCTTATTGATAAGTTTGCCAATATCTCAGGTTCCAATTCGCATCTAGGGCTGAAGTCAAACTCAGCTAAATACTCGAGACTCTTCCATTCTGAAAACATGGCTCCCAATCCTGCATGTCTTCGACTTAACGCATCTGCCACTGCGTTACCTTTTCCCGGAGTATAAGCTATACCAAAATCATATGATGCCAAAAACTCTAGCCAACGTTGCTGCCGAAGATTCAAATCCTTTTGGGAGAAAAGATACTTCAACGACTTATGATCCGTAAACAACTCGAATCGAACTCCCAACAGATAATGCCTCCACATCTTCAGAGCAAATACAATCGCCGCTAATTCCAAATCATGAGTTGGGTAATTCCTTTCATGCGGCTTCAGTTGTCGACTGGCATACGCAACAACTTTATTCTCCTGCATCAGCACTGCTCCAAGTCCAGTACCACATGCGTCTGTATAAACCACCATCTCATCATTCCCACTAGGAATAGTCAAAACAGGAGCACTCGTCAATCTCTCTTTCAGGATTCCGAAAGCTTGCTCACACTTAGCATCCCAACTGAACACTTGGTTCTTCTTCGTCAATCCTGTTAACGGTGCAGCTATCTTGGAGAAGTCTTTGATAAACCGTCGATAATATCCTGCTAATCCAAGAAAACTTCTCACATCGGATGCATTCTTAGGTCTAACCCAATCCTGGATTGCTGCCACCTTAGCGGGATCAACCGCTATTCCATTTCCAGAGATCACATGGCCTAAGAACCTCACTTCACTCTTTCAGAAGTGACACTTCGAAAACTTAGCCTTCAGCCGATGTTTCCGTAAGATCTCCAAAACAATACGCAAGTGCGTCTTGTGCTCTTCTTCCGTTCTGGAATAAATCAGAATATCATCCACGAACACAAGTACGAACTTGTTCAACTGATCTCTGAACACTCTATTCATAAGATCCACAAAATATGCTGGCGCGTTAGTCAATCCAAACGGCATTACCAGCCACTCAAAGAAACCGGATGGTGTCCTAAAAGCAGTCTTCGGCACACTATCCTTAGCTACTCTCAACTGGTGAAATCCCGTTGCCAAATCCATCTGAGAAAACACCTTGGCTTCGTGAAGCTGATCAAACAAGTCATCTATTCTCGACAATGGATACTTGTTCTTCTTAGTCACCTTATTCAGCTCACGATAATCCACACACAATCTCAATGACCCATCTGCCTTGGTTGCAAACACAACTGGTGCACCCCACTCGGACACACTACGCCGAATGAATCCTTTCTGCAAAAGATCATCAACTTGCACCCTCAACTCCTGCTGTTCCCTAGGCGCCATCCTCCTAAGAGGCATCACAACAGGTCTGGCTCCTTCAACTAGATCTATACGAAACTCGATCTCTCTATGCGGCGGCAACCCTTTGACTTCGTCAAAGACATCCTCGAATCCATTTGCGATTGGCACTAAAGACAGTCCATCCCGTGGAACAACTAGCGAATACATGAAGCTCATGAAGACGCCTTCCTCATGCTTACATCGTATCACAATCTTTCGCCCTTCCACATTCTCGACTGCCACCTCTAGCCTCTCACAATCAACCTTAGCCGCATACTTCCTAAGCCAGTCCATACCCAAGATAATTCCAAACCCCGCAAAGTTCAGAACAAAACAATCACAAACAAAAGAGCAACCATGACTCGACACAACTAGACCACGGCATAACATACACAAACAAGACGAACCCCCAACTGGATTAGTCACAACCAATGGCCTATCAACAATATCCGGTGCCAAACCTAACCGGCCTACGAGTTCATTACAAACAAACGAATGCGACGCTCCAGTATCAAACAAAACTCTAACCGGAACACCACATAGGAAAAGAGTACCTTGAACAACCACACTCTTTCCCTTCTCTTCAGCAGTAGGAGCTTTTGAAGACGACGGAACAGCTCCTAAAGCATAGGCTTGCACAATCTGCCTGTCCTTCCTTGGTTCTGGACAATTCTTCCTGAAATGCCCCGGCTTGTCACAGTTGTGACACTTCATCGGTGCCTTCGGATTCTTACAATCCTTAGAGAAATGGCCCTTCTGCTGACAATTGTAGCAAGTCACCTCGCCTTTCGGCTTCTTCTGGCCATCCTTACCCTTCTGCTGCTGCTGCTTCCTCTTCTGGTTTCCACCCTGCTGTGGTTTAGATTCCCCCTTGGTCACAGCAACAACAGATCCTTCCTTAGGAAACAGACTCTCATGCCTAAGAGCTTTCTCCACAAGCTTCTCAAATGAATCGTCCAAATGATCCACCAACTGTCTCCCAAGATAACTATCCAAGCCGGTCACAAACTTCTCATTCTTCTGATAAGCAGATTCAATATACGACCGGGCATACTTGGACAAAGCTTCGAACTCAGAAACATACTCAAGAACTGATCTTCCACCTTGCTTGAGCTCCACAAACCTCTTGAACAGAACAGACTTCTGGGCTGTAGAAATGAACTTAGCTTCAAATCTGACTTGGAATTGCTCCCAAGTAATTTCTTCTTCCGGAGTAGTGATGGTAATAGAGTTCCACCAATCAGAGGCTCTCCCTTGAAGCTGCCTCGATGCCAACTTCCTCTTAGTTGCATCATCAATTCCCAAATCGCCAAAGATCCTTCTACAAGCATCTATCCACCTCTGGACCTCAATGGTAGATTCTGTTCCCAAGAAAACCTTCCCTCCAAGAGCAGTATAATCCTTGCACAACTTAGCAAAATCCACTGGTTTCGGAGCTTGGACTTGAACTCCAACATCAACTGCTGCCCCCGGAACTGGTATCCTTCTCATGATCGAAGTCATCATAGCTTCGAACATGGCTGCATAATCAGCAGTCTCTTCAGTAGCACGGCCTTCCCTAGCAGCTGGTCTCCCTCTTCGACTCATTCTCAATATCTATAAAAAGGAATGATTAGAACATCTAGAGAAACAACTGCATACAGGACTAACTTACTGCTAAACTACTATATTATATATAGTAATCATCCATCAAATTACAATTACGTCTCTCATACGTAGTTACGACAGCGAGCGTTGGGTAAAATCGATTAACCAATGCTCTGATACCAAATGTGACGACCGCCCATGACCCCTGCACCGAATCTAGGGATAGTGCGCTGTAAAGTGTGCCAGGCGACCATGGACGATTGTCAACGTAAGATTAAAACAACAGGATCTATCGTATTACTCACAGCGCATGGACAAAATACAATAGAACATATGTATAGTGAAGCTTTACAGAACAAAATGACATCTTATAAAACTCCATAATAGTTGAATACAAGCATTCATATAGTCAATACATCCAGCCTCACTACATATCTCTCAGAGAAAACAAAACAGCGGAATATCCAGTACATATAAGAAGATAATATGCAACCCTCTAGCTCGTCTTCGATATCAGCATCGTGAGAAGAGAACAGCACCTGTCACCTGCTACCTAGTCTGCCCGTCCCAAAATGGACGAACAGCCCAAGGCAATAAGAATTAAAACATAAAGCCTTGAGTCAGACAACAGTCTTAGTGAGCAGTAAATTAACTAACAACATACCAAAAGAGCATAAAGGAAAAGGAATAGGAATACAACCCTCCCACTCCAACCTCATTCTACAGTGATAGCCCCCAGACACACACTAAGCAGAAGCAAACATAGCAGAGCATACAATTTAAAGTAAAGCTACTATCACTCGAGTCAAGGGCGATGTTTTCCAAGTACCAAGGCCTAAATCAGATAAGCACCCAGAAAATACCGCTCTTGAGTCCGAATGACGATACAACCAAACATCCATGACTCTGGCTATCACTGTTATCATTGCTTCGATATCACCGTTAATTGAATGACCGGCACATTCTTTCAGCCATCCGTCAAGGGCTAATGGAAACCCCGGTTCTAGACATAACTCCCGCACGTCGTCGCAGCCCGTGCCTAGGACTATCGAATCTGCCCAGAGTACTCGACCATCAACAGTTGGCCGTTGGGACTATCGAATCTGCCCAAACGTACTCTTGCTTAGAGCATGCTAGAACCTTCAACAACGATGCTATCCAAGCCTCCTAGTCATCCTCCTCGACGACTATTCTCATATCCATTCATTATCCTCAACTCGAATCATATCACCGAGTTATCAACATGCTTGGAATGATCCCGTCTGGATTAGACCAAGTCTTCATCATATGATTGCCTCGCTTCATTACATCCTCGCAAAGCCTCATCTCATCATCACATCATCGAATCTATGCATAAGAGATTCATCATCCCGCTACATATGCCACGAGCAGCTTTTCCAATTCAAGAGCCTTTCCCTTAGCTTTTGAATCACCTTCGATCTAAATCTAATCATCAATCATCTAGTTCATAACAATCAATCAAATCAAACATCAATCCAAGCAATCAAGCATTCAAATATGATCTAGGTAGACAATTATAACAATAATGGCATTTTCGTAATTAAAGAGTTGAAAGTCCAATAAGCATGAAAACATGGATTATATCTCTATAAACTTGATGAATGAACTTGCATAGGTTAACATATGATAAAATGGATGTAACATCATCATGAACAATGGATCTATATGGATCTACACATAGGATGAAGAAAATGCATGGAAATCACTATTTTAACACCAAATCGAGCCAACAATCCGATATACTCCTTTGGATCCGTGTGAGAGATAATCACCACTCACCAAATCACCTAAACAACCTCAAATCAACACACTTCAGATCTGGACAGCGAAGGATGAAGCTAGATCTATCACAAATCCGCTTCAAATGAAGAAATCTCCCTTGAAAAGATGAAGATCTTCAATCTAAGCTCTTGAATATTCAATCTTGATCTTCGATTTGGATGGATGGAAGCACTAGATTAGAGTGGAGAAAAGAAGTGAAGAAGTGTAGAAGTCGAGCTCTCAAAATGGCAGCACTTCGTCGCTTCAAAATCCGGATCCCAAAAAGTGAGAACAACCCCCCCTATTTATAGCTGAAAACTGCCCTTAAGTCGTAACTCGGCTATCTCCTTAAGTCGGTGCCGACTTAACACCATGCCGACCTAGTGCCTTGCCGACCTAGTGCCTTGCCGACCTAAAAACTCATCTGCCTATGACTCGCAACAAAACAGCTGTCTCCTAAGTCGGTTACGACTTATGGCATGCGCCTACGACTTAACGACTTAACTGCCTCGCCGACCTATGACTTAACAATATGACCGACCCAACGAAGCAGACTCATCATACTGCCGCAAAACCCAAGTCCTAAGTCGGTTGACGACTCAACAACAAAGCGCAACTGCGACTTAACACATAGGCACGACTTAACTTAGGTCGTTGCCGACTTAAGTGCCTTGCCGACTTAAGACATACGAAGGAATACAACTACGACTTAACTCGTAACTGGGTTACGACTTAACACAAGAGACGTCCTGCCGACTCACAACTCAACACACGTTGCCGACTCAACTACCTACCGACTCAATTACCCTGCCGACCTAACACTTAACACCCAAACACTTAGGTCGCTCACAACATGTCCTTAGGTCGTTGCCGACCCAACTCTACTCCAGAATACTTAGGCTGCCTACTATTCTTCCTTAGGTCGCCCTAACCTCTTAAGTCGGTCAACCCCACTTCCTTAACTCGGCAACGACTCAACAAATAATTTGTCAGATATGCTAACTACTAAGTCGTCCAGGTCTTAAGTCGACCACTATCTTAACTCGTCAGCCGACTTAACACTTAACTCACCACTATCCTTAAGTCGGTTAATACTATAAGTCGGTCAACTTCTTAGATAGGCTACTCCCTTAAGTCGGTCACTCGACCTAAGCCACCCTATCTTCCTTAGGTCGTCGCCGACCTACCACTTAGTCATTAACCCGTCCAGACCTATTTCTTAACTCGTCCAAACTTCTTAAGTCGGCTACGACTTAAGACTTAAGAAAAATTCTGCTAAAACCTGAAATGACCTAACAACAATACAATCAAAGGTCAATCATTTTAGAATGTTTTGATCCGTAAAAATACGGGTCGTTACAACCATGCTCCTGCATCCACATTGGTTAAAAACATAGCAATTTAAAATATCATGATGATATGCAAACATGCAAAATATCCTGGATTTTCCATCCCCATTCATTTGACTATCTGCCTTAGTTATAGTTTCTAGGGTCACTATTAACCTATTAGTTCATGGGCTAACTAATAACCTGTTTAAAGCTTATGGACTATCTGTCCGGTTTCATAGTTTTCATGGGATCACTAAGAACCTATTGGCCCCTGCCAATAACTTCAGTATTTCATGGGTCCTCTCTGAACCTATTGGTATCACCAATAACTTCTCTTATATCATATTTCATGGGTTGACTATGAACCTATTGACTTCTGTCATAACTTTATCCGGATATAGTTTTTATGGGATCACTACGAACCTATTGGCCCCCGCCAATAATTTTCTCCAAACATAGTTTTCATGGGTTTACTATGAACCTGTCTAAACTAACAACTTCTTGTTCAGTCTTTGGGCATCCTATGTTCTGGTCTACCTGACCTCCTAGATGCAACTCTACTCATTCAGGAGTTATCTCAATTTATATTCACTACTGGATCCACCTAGTTGGTTATTCTGCCCTTACTCCCCAAAATACAGTTATGGGTTTAATTATAATGTGAATATGTTTATAGAAGAAGCACACATAATAACTGATCATAACATACAAACATGGTTAATACCTTTAAGCCCTTATTTTTTTCAAGGAAAGCTTCATCCAAAAAATCTAAAATTAAAAGCATTTCAAAGCTCTTTTATAGTGCCATGGGTTTTCTTTTAAAAATGAGATTGGGTTCTTTGTTTTGAAAACTAAGGCTTTCAAAAACTTAGACCTTTACTTTTGAAACCATTAAAACATATCTTTCGAAAGCATTCAAATCTTCTTCAAAACACTTAAACAAATGCCTTTCGAAACACTGTAAAATATCTCATTCGAAAGCATCAAAACCTTCCTTTCGAAAGTATTAAAGAATATCTTTCCAACTTATAGAAGCATAGCTTCGAAAACATTTGAAAGTACCTCTTTCGAAACCATTGAGTTTAATCTTTTGGGTCAAAGTGATCATAAGCAAAAGTACCCCTTTCAAAACCATTAACCTTCAAATAAAAGAATTTGGGGAAAACAGATGGCTTCAGAACCATCCTTTCAAAAGCTTTAATCTTTTAAGTAACATAATCAGAAGGATAGCTTCGAAACACCTTTCGAAGCCATTGCGTTTGAAATCCATAGTTTAAATGGCTACTGGAACCCTTTCGAAAGTATTGGAAAGCGACTTGTTATATTTATAAAACAAAGCTTGCCTTTCGAACTCATTGAAAACTTTCAACCTATTTGAAAGGTATGAAGACGACAGCAAGGTTTCGAATTGGTTCAAAACTACCCTTTCGAAAGCTTCTCTTCAAAACATAATATATGGCAACTCATTCGAAAGCTATCCTTTAAACAAAGAGTCGGCAAGCCCTTTGAAAGCTATACAAAAGTAATTCAAACCTTTCGAAAGCATGCATTAAAAGCTAGGCAAGCGGCATCACTTTTGAAAGCAAAACAAAGACATTCGAAAGCTATTTAAAATGGCCTCGACCCCTTCAAAAGCATGGTTTCGACTCTATACCTTCCGCCTTTCTGCATTCCATTATGTACCAAAGCATTGAACCATGTGTATTGGTTTTGACTTGGTTAGGGGCGGAAGTATGGGGTCGAAAGGTGGCAAAAGAAAGTGGCGAAGCAGTAAAATACTAAAATTGTACAAAACTGTTTTGTTGCCTTTTTAAGTAAATGCTTTTCAACTAACTTGCCTATTTGTAATAATATAATTGGTTGCCCTAAACTTTACCAAAATCTTTTTTAAAAGACTGCCGAATTCATCCAGAATTAATTAAAAATATTTAACAAAGAAGCCCTTCCCTTTAGCAAAACAATTAAGACATTTAAGTCCTCCAACTTAATTTATTTAATTTCCATAGTAAATCACTTAGGAAAAATCCCCAAAAATCATCGAAATTCACTTTTAATATGTTATCTAACATATAAAAATTTCAGACCCAAAATCCTTCATATAGTAGCCGAAATAAATTTTAAACCCAATTATTTATTTCTTCCTTCAAAAATTCATAATAAATTATCCATAGCTAGCATATTTATGAAAATTTAAACCCATCTCCAAAATAATGTTTTACATAACATATTAAATCTTCAAGGCATTCGAAACCCAATATATACGATTTTAGCCTTAAAATAAAATAAAACATTTATCAAACATACTTGTTTGAATCAAACATATCATGTAATCCAAGCATATCATCATTAAAATCATCATAAAGGTTTTAAACTTAAAACCCAAAATCAAATGTTTATGAATGCAAAAATGAGATGGTTTTGATTATTATTCACCTTGCTTTGGATAAGGAACTTGAGATTTGATCTTGCTTAATTCTCCTTGCTTGATTCCTTAGCTTTTAATTGATTTTTCTCCTTTTTTTCCTTAGGCTATGGCTGGCTTGAGCTCTTTGGTTTATGTTTTAGAATTATGAACTTCTGAAATGAAAATGGGAATAAGGGTTTAGGGGTTAAGGGTTATGGTGGACGGCTATTTCCTGTAATGCCCTTGCCTTATTCTCTTATTAGTTAACTTATAAAACCATTTCCATAAACTCATTCTTTAAATTTTAATTAATTGAGCATGGCCTCTGTTTATTTTCCAAATCCCAATCCCATTTTCATTATTCTATTTAATTTATCTAATTAAATCTCATGAATAATGTTATTTAAAATTAGGGGTGTTATATCTTGTCAAAAAGGAGTGATGCTATGGTGAATGATGAACTCTTGGCTGGTAGGAGATAAAAGAATCCATTACAAACAGGTCTGAATGGTGTATCGCTGAAGAGAATTTCACATGCACGAACAGGTCTAAATGGTGTTTCGCTGAAGAGACGCTCACATGCGCGAACATGTCTGAATGGCTTCGGTAGTTGGTTTGTTAGTGTTTTGGATTGAGTAGATTGTATGTTGTGCTTTGATATGGTTTGTTAGTGTTTTGGATGTTTAGGAAGTTAGGTTGGAGAATTTGGCAAATTGGAGGCAAAGATGATCAAAATTGGACGAAACTTGAAGGAGAGGCTCTAGAGCAAGGAATGAGCTCACAGAACAAATTGCAGATTCCAATTCACTAAGGAAATAATCCAGTACCGACTTATTTGGGTCAGTATCGAGTTATTTTTATTGGTCAAATGAGTCGGTGGTTGGCATGGTTGGATAGAACTTGGCTAGAGGAGCTTGTTCATGGCATTGTGTAGGAAATTGAAATTGTTTGAGTTTATACCGAGTTGTTTTCTAGAACTTGAAGTTAGATGCTATGAGTTGGAACCGACATATTTTAAGGAGTGGATCGAGGTAAGGAGCATTCAGGAATGGCGTACTAGAAGCAAGAATGGAGAGGAAGAAAACTTGGCCAATAATTGGCTAAGGAAATAAGTCGTTGTTGACCTATTTAGGTCGGTACCGAGTTATTTTGATAGATCCAGTGAAAGCGAGACTTCTGGGTAATGAAGTAAGGGTCTTGTAAATCGTGCTGGAGGTGTTGGCTCTTTCACATCAAGGTTGGATGGTGATGTAACAACATGACAAAAGCTATGTATCTTCGGTTTGTGACTCGTGGTGGGAGTAGGTACTGAAAATAGCGACTCGATAAAGGGGAGAGCCGTAGAATGGGGAACATGGTGGGTTCCTGGGTAATGGAAACTGGATTGAGCAGAAAGGATGGCTTAGATTAATAAAGGGACCTATATACCCTGGACCAGTTGCATGATATGAGAGTACAATGAAAACTAGGATTTCCATTAGTCCCTGGCATGGAGGCCATACGAGTAATCATATATTCATAGCATAGAGATGAATGATAGTGAGTATTGCTTAGTGGATGTTATGGTTGCTTTAGTTGATTTCTTTAGTGGGCTATCACTCAGGAATATCATTGGAAGTAGGTATTGGAGATAGGGATATTTGGACATCTACCATTCTATGCTGTATAGTACCTTTATCATATTGTAGAGTAACATATCATATCGTTATGTGCTAACTCTTTGGTTGTAGGGACATGTCAGGTATGATTCATAAACCTCTGTTCCTTACTACATTTACCTATATAGTATTTTGAGATTCATTTACCGCTCATACCAGACTGTTGTCTGACCCAAGGTTTTATGCTTTGCTTCTTATCGTCTTGGGTACTCTTAAATGAGTAAATTAGATAATAGGTCTAGGCGACGCAGTAGCTATTCGAAGGATGAGATGGATGGTGTTATCTCGTATTATATACATATATGGATTTCTACACTTTTTCACTAAGCAACACCGTAGAGCCCATGCCAGTGCTTGCATATTTCTATTTGTTGGGACGGTCTATTGAGTTAATCTTATTGTATACTCTATGACATTTGATGTATAGCTCTATGGATGTTATACTCTGATGATTAGGTCACATTGTTATTACTATCTCTTTTGTTGTATTTGTGATATTATATTTGAAAGTCTATATGAGTGGATCGTATAGATTATATGCAAGTATAAACAGCTAACTATATAATATAACTCTATAAACGATAGTAGCAAAGTAAATGAAAATAATCACACCGGTATTTTATACTGGTTCGGATCTCCCATCCTACGTCCAGTCCCGAAGCTCCTCTTCGGAATTTCCTTTCAACTAACCCTCGCTTAACCCGGAGGAACAGGTTTACAATAGCAAAGTTTCTTTGTCAAGAATGTGTTCTGTAACACGGATGTTGACTGTTGAGTACAAAAGTGCTTCCAATATATATCTATCTTCAGAATATCTGAATGAGGAGTTCTATATATATGGAAGGGTTGATTACAGGTATTTGATTGCTTATAGATCAGGAATAAATCAGAGTATAAGAGATAAGAGTGTAAGTAAGTCAGGTTGGTTCTTCTCTTGAATTCCTGATGCTATTTATAGTGATGAAGAGTTTTCTTGTATAGTTGCATCTGTTGTAATCTCCGTAAAGTCGCTTCTGATGGTGATGAAGAGTTACGACAAAGAGAAGTGGATGTATCTTTTCGAATGTGACAGTTGAGCTTTGAAAATGCACAGTCGAGTCTCGAATCAGACGTCTGTGAAGTAACATCAGACGTCTGGCCTTCATATCTGTTTTAAGCCTGGGTACTTTTCAGACGTCTGACGTTGGTAACCAGACGTCTGATTGCTTCTGAATTATGAACCAGAGGAATCATTCAGACGTCTGGATAGTGCTCTCAGACGTCTGAAAGTGTGCATGTTGCTTTATCTTATGCTTGTCCTATTTCTCTTCAATCTCTACTGATTTGACGTCTTTTGATTCTTCTCTTGAGTGTTGCTTTAGTCTCTTTGGTGACGTTACTCTATCGACTATCTGTAAATATAGATATATATGTACATTCAATTTCCATTGTATAGTTTTTATCATCGAAACCATAGAATTGATTTCCTAACAATCTCCCCATTTTTTATGATGACAACTATTCAATGTACTTATATATATATTTCAAATCTCCCCCTGAATATGTGCTTAGATTTGTTGATAAGATTATATATATATTTCTCCCCCTTTGACATTATCAAAAAGAATATATAATAGTTCCAGCCAAAAGGAAAATTTGCATTAATAATAAGGAGTTAAATTATCACTAAGAAGGAGATGTCAAAGCTTAGACAAGATCTTGAAGTGAACAAATTCCTAAACTTCGTCTGAGTTTTATGAAAGTTTGTTCGTTTAATGGTTTTGTAAATATGTCGGCTACTTGATTTTCGGTACTTACGTATTCTAAAGATATAGTTCCTTTTTCAACATGGTCTCGTAAGAAATGATGTCGTATATCTATATGTTTGGTTCGTGAGTGATTTACAGGATTTTTTGACAAATTTATAGCACTTGTGTTGTCACAATATATTGTAGAATTTTTGATGATTTTACCAAAATCCATTAGTGTTTGTTGCATGTATATTACTTGCGCACATGCTAGAGCTGCGGAAATGTATTCAGCTTCACAAGTAGATAAAGAGACACAATTTTGCTTTTTACTAAACCACGAAACTAAAGATTGTCCGATAAAATGACATGTTCCACTAGTACTCTTACGGTCTGTTCTACAGCCACCAAAATCCGCATCGCTATATGAGACAAGTTCAAAAGGTGATCCTTTAGGATAAAACAAACCATAATCTTTAGTTTTAGATAAATAACGTAAAATGCGCTTAACAGATCTTAGATGAGATTCTTTTGGTTTAGCTTGAAATCGAGCACAAAGACATACACTCATCATAATATCTGGTCGACTAGCTGTTAAATATAGTAAAGAACCAATCATACTTCGATATAACTTTTCATCAAAATCTTTTCCATTGTCATCTTTTTCTAAGTGAGTAGTAGTACTCATTGGTGTTGGTTTGCTTGAAGTTTTATCCATTTTAAATCGATGTAATAAATCATTACAATATTTTTCTTGGTGAATAAAAATTCCACTTTCTAATTGTTTTATTTGTAATCCTAAGAAGAAATTTAATTCTCCCATGTGTGACATTTCAAATTCATTCGTCATAATATTTGAAAAATCATTACATAACTTTTCGTTGGTTGAACCAAAGATGATATCATCAACATAAATTTGTACAACTAAAATATCGTCATTTTCTCTTTTAATGAATAAAGTTGTATCTATTTTTCCTATATGAAAACCAGATGTTATTAGGTGATTTTTAAGACGTTTGTACCATGCACGAGGTGCTTGTTTTAATCCATATAGTGCTTTATGTAATTTAAAAACATGACCGGGATAATTTTCATGAACAAACAGTGGTGGTTGTTCAACGTATACATTTTCTTTGATAAAACCATTCAAAAAGGCACTTTTGACATCCATTTGAAATAATTTAAAATTATTATGAGTTGCAAAAGAGAGTAAAGTACGAATGGCTTCTAATCTTGCTACCGGTGCAAAAGTTTCATCGTAATCTATGCCTTCTTCTTGATTGTAGCCCTGAGCCACTAGTCGTGCTTTATTTCTAACAATATTTCCATTTTCATCCGCCTTATTTTTAAATACCCATTTTGTTCCTATTACTGATTGGTCTTCAGGTCTTGGTACTAATTCCCATACGTTATTACGTTCAAATTGATGTAATTCTTCTTGCATAGCTATTATCCAAAAATTATCATTTGAGGCTTCTTTATAATTCTTTGGTTCAAAGTTTGATACAAATGCTATATGACTTATTTGATTGAGTTGATTTCTAGTAACTCTTGAATTAAGATCTCCAATAATATTATCTATTGGATGATTCTTAAGAATCCTAGGAGATGATAAAATAGTGTTATTTTGTATATTGGTTTCATTATTACTAGAATTTGTTGAGTTTGTTGGTGGAATAATTTCTTCTTCATCATTAGTCTGTTGTTTGAAAGGGTTTTCGTCAAACGAGACATGTAGACTCTCTTCTATATTATTATTCTTTTTATTAAAAATTCTATATGCCTTGCTACGATCTGAATACCCAACAAAGATACCTTCATCGGCTTTTGGATCAAATTTTCCTAATTTGTCTTTTGTATTTAATATAAAACATTTTGAGCCAAAAGTTTTAAAGTATGATACTTTAGGTTTTTTACCAAAAAATATTTCAAAACAAGTTTGTTTAGTCATTGGGCGAATAGTTACTCGATTCAATACATAACAGGATGTAGCAATAGCTTCGGCCCAAAAGTGTTTTGGTAATCCGCTACTATTTAATAATGTTTGTGCGCACTCTTGTAATGTACGATTTTTTCTTTCTACGACACCATTTTGTTGGGGTGTACGAGGAAAGGAAAAATTATGAGTTATTCCCTTTTTATTGCAAAAATTTGAAAAAAGATCGTTTTCGAATTCTCCTCCATGATCACTTCTAATATTTTTAATTTTCAAATTCATTTGAGTTTTAATCCGTTTTGCAAATATTTTAAACATACCGAAAGTATCGCTTTTATGTTTTAGAAATAAAGTCCATGTATATCTTGAGAAATCATCGACTATTACAAAAACATACTTGTTATGATTAATAGATCTCACTTGTGTTGGACCAAATAAATCTAAATGTAATAATTCTAATGGTTGTTTTGTAGAAATATTATTTTTAGATTTAAACGAGCTTTTCTTTAGTTTACCAATTTGACAATCATCGCATAAATTTTCTACTTTGTAACTCATTTTAGGTAACCCTCTTACTAACTCATATTTAGCTAACTTATTAATATTCTTAAAATTAATATGACAAAATCGTTTATGCCATAACCATGGATCATCATGTTTGGCAGTTAAGCATAAGCTTGAATCTTTATTAATATTCATGTTTAATATATAAATATTTTTGTTTCTAAAACCTTCAAAAATGAGTTGTTTGTTATTATCTAAAATGTTACATCTATCTTTTTCAAAATTTATTTGAAAACCTTTATCACATAATTGACTAATGCTTAACAAGTTGTGTTTTAGATTTTCTACTAGTAAAACATTTGTAATAACAGGAGAGTTAGATATACCAGAGTTGATGACTTCTCCAATGCCTATGACAAATCCCTTTGAATTGTCCCCAAATGTTACCGTTCCACCATCGATGTATGTTATATTTGATAACATTTTTGAATTTCCAGTCATATGTTTGGAGCAACCGCTATCTAGTATCCATTTCTCTTTATTTTTTATTTTGGGTACCTACAAGATACAAAATATTTTAATTGGTAACGACATATTTGATTAGGGTCCTAATTGTTAGAGGGAGGTAGCCATACCCAAGATGGTTTGGTACCTTTATAAATATAATTTTTATTATAAACTACATTTTCTAAGTAATTATTGATATGCTTTTGTCTAATCAATTTATTATTTGTTTTAGGAACCCAAATTTTCATATTTTTGGTATTCAATTTTTGTTTGGATAAACTTCTAGTTTTTATATAACTAATATTTTTAGCATTATTTTCTTTTTGTTTAGAGCATTTTTCAAATCCTATTCCATTTCTATTACCTGATGGTTTTGATGTTTTGATAAGATTTTCCAAATTTTGTTTTCCTTTGTTGAATTTTGACACATTATTGGTAATTTTATCTAATTTTTCTTTTAATTCTCTATTTTCTGTTTTCAATAATTCAATACCCTTTTTAAAATCAACATTTTCTTTTAGCAAATTTTCTTTTTCTAGATTAATGTTCTCACTTTCTATCACATTATCTCTTAATTTTTCTTGAGATATTTCAAGTTCTTCTTCTAAAATAGTTTTTTCATCTTTCAACATTCCTACTTCAAGTTCTAATCTATTTGTTTTTACTATATATATTCTTTGTTCAATTTTTTAATTTCTTTAAATTTATCATCTAATTCTATGCTAAGTTCAAGTAATTCTTCATAGCTAAGTTCCGGACATACCTCATCTTTTTGTGCCATAAAACACACATTAGCTTGTTCTCCGTCACTATCGCTATCACTTTCTAAAGATGAAGAATCGGAGTCATCCCATGTTACTTTAAAAGCTTTCTTCTTTTTGAGTTTTTCAAATTTGCTCTTCTTTTTATCATTGTTAAGTTTTGGGCAATCCTTTTTCATGTGTCTGTATTGATCACATTCATAACACTTAATTTGAGATAGATTTGTTAAGTTGGTCTTTCCTTCTTTTTGAAACTTGGTCATCTTTCTAAATTTCTTGAATCTATTATAGTTTTCGGCAATAAATACTATCTCATCTTCATCTAAATCTGAGTCATCATTCTTTATTGATGGAAATGCTATGTTCTTCGTCTTCGAATTTAATTCTTTACGTGCCTGCAGATTAGCTTCATAGGACATCAAATTTCCTATCAACTCTTCAACTTTGAGAGTGGAGAGATCATTAGCTTCTTCGATAGCTAATACCTTTCTTTCCCAATCAGGTGTTAAAGAATTGAGTATTCGAGAAACTAAATCAAAATCAGTAAACTTAACTCCTAATGCCATAAGATCATGTTGAATAGTTTGAAATCTAGAATACATGTCTACTATAGTTTCATTTTGTTTCATTTTAAATGATGAAAATTGATTTTGCAAAATTGAAATTTTAGTTTGTTTGACCTTTGTTGTACCTTCATGTGTAATTTGTAAGGTACGCCAAATATCAAATGCAGTGGTACATAACATGACACGTGAAAATTCATTTTTGTCAAGTGAGCAAAACAGAACATTCATAGCTTTAGCATTATTTGATGCTAAGGTCTTTTGTGCATCGGTCCATGTGTTCATAGCAGTAGTTGGAGCTTCATATTTATCTTGAGTGGCTGACCACATTTCTAAACCATTAGCTTCCATAAAAATTCTCATACGTGTAGACCAATATGAATAATTAGAGCCATTAAAAAGTGGGGGTCGTGCTGTGGATTGTCCTTCTTGAAAAATACTTGCCATATTCGAATGATTTAAAAAACGTGTTACTGTTCTTTTAAACGAACCTTGCTCTGATACCAATTGAAAGTCTATATGAGTGGATCGTATAGATTATATGCAAGTATAAACAGCTAACTATATAATATAACTCTATAAACGACAGTAGCAAAGTAAATGAAAATAATCACACCGGTATTTTATACTGGTTCGGACCTCCCGTCCTACGTCCAGTCCCGAAGCTCCTCTTTGGAATTTCCTTCCAACTAACCCTCGCTTAACCCGGAGGAACAGGTTTACAATAGCAAAGTTTCTTTGTCAAGAATGTGTTCTGTAACACGGATGTTGACTGTTGAGTACAAAAGTGCTTCCAATATATATCTATCTTCAGAATATCTGAATGAGGAGTTCTATATATATGGAAGGGTTGATTACAGGTATTTGATTGCTTATAGATCAGGAATAAATCAGAGTACAAGAGATAAGAGTGTAAGTAAGTCAGGTTGGTTCTTCTCTTGAATTCCTGATGCTATTTATAGTGATGAAGAGTTTTCTTGTATAGTTGCATCTGTTGTAATCTCCGTAAAGTCGCTTCTGATGGTGATGAAGACTTGCGACAAAGAGAAGTGGATGTGTCTTTTCGAATGTGGCAGTTGAGCTTTGAAAATGCACAGTCGGGTCTCGAATCAGACGTATGTGAAGTAACATCAGACGTCTGGCCTTCATATCTGTTTTAAGCCTAGGTACTTTTCAGACGTCTGACGTTGGTAACCAGACGTCTGATTGCTTCTGAATTATGAACCAGAGGAATCATTCAGACGTCTGGATAGTGCTCTCAGACGTCTGAAAGTGTGCATGTTGCTTTATCTTGTGCATGTCCTATTTCTCTTCAATCTCTACTGATTTGACGTCTTTTGATTCTTCTCTTGAGTGTTGCTTTAGTCTCTTTGGTGACGTTACTCTATCGACTATCTGTAAATATAGATATATATGTACATTCGATTTCCATTGTATAGTTGTTATCATCGAAACCATAGAATTGATTTCCTAACAATATTTTATACATATGCTGTGAGATATATGATAGGTTATATGCTGTTTTGTTATTATTCATCTTGATAATCATCTTATATCGTCTAGGCATGGCAGCAGTGCACTAATTGTATACTATTCGTGCTAGTGGTATAGGGAGGTCGTCACATTTGGTATCAGAGCTCTGGTTACATGATTAACCAGAGTTGATACCGTGATCCAGTAGAGATATGGAAGGTGTTATCGCCCTAGAATGGATTGAGAGTGTGTGTGTGAGTGTGTGTGTGTGTGAGGGAGTGCGTACTTGTTATGTACTTTAGTTTTCAAAACTATATAATAATACTATATAGAATAAGTCACATGCACATTAGCCCTAAACACATTTTTCTTTATGAAAGATTGATCGTTCTTGTTACAAATAAGTATGAGCCAACATACAAGGAATACTGCAAGATCTACTTCAGGAGTTGAAGAAGGAGCAGGAGCTGCTACGCCTGATTTTCAAGCTATGGTCAATGCTATAATAGCAACGCTGATAAGGAATGCTCATGGTATGGCTATTGGTGGAGGTGCTCCTAAGTAAGTGCCTAGGGTTGATTTCGCAAAGTTGAGCAAAGATTACTTTACATTGGGAGAAAAGCCAATTTGTGGAACGGAATCAGCCATAGAAGTGCATGATTGGATTGATACTTATAAGTGCATCTTTAGTGATATGGAAGTGGATGGCGTTATGAAGAAAAAGTTAGCTTCTAGACAACTTCAGGACGGGCCATGAATTGGTAGAACGTCGTAACTATTGCTACGCCTGAAGATCGGTTCAGTTGGGAACAATTTAAGACAAGGTTCGATGAGAAGTTCAAACCGGCTGCCCAAGTGTAGGCATTGTTTAGGAAGTTTTCTGATCTCGGGCAAGGAGAGATGTCAGTTTCTGAGTATGTAGCAGAGTTTGATGCTTTATCAAAGTATGGGAAGTCATTCATCGACACTCCATTAAGAAAGAATGAGAAGTTCATCATTGGTCTGGATGACTATCTGGGAGGGAAATTGGTTGACCACATTGATGAGCCATTTGAGAAGTGTGTGGGGAAAGCACTTTGTCATAAGAATCTGTATCCTACAGCTAGGACAGCTATGGTTGTTTCCACTGAGAAGGAAGAGCCAAACCACAACAAGGTAGTGGAGGGAAGAAGAAGTGGAATGGAAAGAGAAAGCAGTCTTGGGGGGGAAATGGACAGAAGAAGGGCAAGTGGAAACCTACTTGCTATGGGTGTAAGGAGAAGGGTCAATTGATCAAGACTGCAAAGTGAGTAATAAGAAGTGCTACAATTGTGACAAGCCTGGGCATTTGAAGAAGGAGAAGGATAAGCTGGTTGTGGAAGCATATGCTTTGGATGCAATCCCGACTTTGTCGAGTGCTCTCTCGGCGAAGGAGAAGGGAAAAAGAGTCGTTATTCAAGGTATGCTCTCTATTGGTGATGTTCTTATTCAAGTTTTGTTTGATACCGGGGCTTCACATTCATTTATATGTAATGACCTAGTAAACAAATTAAACTTGAGACCTGAAATAGTATACCTACTCTTGATCATGACAAACCCTGTTGGAGGCTCTACTAGCCTTTGCATGGTTTGTAGTGGTTTAGTCATATTGAGTCATGGATGCTCTTTTGTTGGTGATTGTTTTATCTTGAATTTTGTTGGGTTCGGGATTATCTTGAGAATGGACTGGTTAAAGAGATATGTAGCTATAGTAGATAATGAGAAGCTATTGGTGAAAATTAGAGATGTGGAAGGGCGAATGATAGTGATTAGCTGCCTACCAAAGGATGGGGTGATGGTTAGCTTTCTATATCGCTAGAGGTTACGTAGGAAGGGTTGTCATCTGTGTCGATCACTAGAGCATATCTGGATGTCTTTGAGGAAGTGATCGGATTGCCGCCGCATAAAGAGATTGAGTTTCGGATACACTTAGTGAAGGAAGCTAGACCCATAATTGTGCCTTTGAAGTATATGGTACCCAAAGAGCAGAAGGAATTAGAGATGCAAAGGAATGACCTATTAAGGAGAGGGTTTATTCTAAGAAGCATATCTGAGTGGGGTGCACCTGTAGTATTCGCGACTGAGGCGGATGGCTCTTTAAGGTTATGTGTTGACTATCGTGAGCTGAATAAAGTGATTAAGAAAAACAAGTATCCACTTCCACGTATTAACGACTTGTTTGATCAGCTCCACGGTGCAAAGGTGTTCTCTTAAATGAATTTGGCAATGGGATTTCACCAGTTGAGAGTAGCGAAGGAAAGTGTGCATATTACTGCATTTCATATGCCATCGGGTTTCTATGAGTGGTTGGTGATGCCATTTGAATTAACCAACGCTCCGACATACTTTGTGGATCTCATGAATCGGGTTTTCAAAGACCAGCTAAATAAATTCTTGCTTGTGTTCGTAGATGATATTCTGATCTATTCCAGAACTAAAGAGGAGCACAAGACACACTTGAAGATTGTGCTAGAGATACTGAGGAACCACAATTGAGAACGAAGTTTTCTAAGTGTCACTTCTAGAGAGAAGAAGTGAGATTCTTGGGTCATGTTGTTTTGGGACTGGGTATAGTAGTAGATCCTGCAAAGGTGGAAGCTTACCAAGATTGGAACCAGCCCAAGAATGCTACGTATGTAAGAAGTTTCCTAGAACCGGCGGGATATTATAGATGCTTCATTAAGGACTTCTCAAAGGTAGCGGCACCGTTGACCCATTTGACGAAGAAGAATCATGCTTTTGTATGGGATGCAAAATGTGAGCATGCATTTGTGATTCTAAAGGAGAGGTTGACATGTGCACTAGTATTGACCATTCCAAGTGGAAATGAGGAGTTGACAGTATTTACAAATGCATGTGGTACCGGATTAGGTGCGATATTGATATAGAAAGGACAGGTTGTTGCCTATGCTAGTCGACGGCTAAAACCTCACAAAAGGAATTATCAAACTCATGGTTTGGAATTGATGGCGATAGTTTTTGCTTTGAAAATATAGAGGCATTATCTATTAGAAGAAAGGTTTGAGTTGTTTATGGATTCTTGAAGTACCTTTTCCCTCAGAAGGATCTCAACCTTTGCCAGCAATGGTGGTTGGAGTTCTTGGCCTCTTATGATTTTGGTATTTCCTGTACACCAGGAAAAGAGAATGTAGTTACCGATGCATTGAGTAGGAGACATGCTAGTTTGGGAGCAATGTTCTTGGAATGGAAGCAGATTAAGTATATTACTGGTTACGATTTCAGACCTCATTGCGAGTTGGAACCGGAAATGTTAGCAAGTTTGTCAATCAACCGTACTCCAATTGAAAGGATCTGTACTAGTTAGAAGCAAGATGCTAGGCGGAGATCGTAGCAAGAATAAAAGGAGTAGAATCTGAAGACATGAAGCAATACGAACTCGACCAAGAAGGTTGGCTTCGTAAGGATGGAAGATTATTGTTCCCGATGTTAATGGATTAAGAGATGAAGTGTTACTAGAGTTTCATCATACCAAGTTGACTATTCATCCCGATGGTAATAAGATGTACTAAGATATGAAGCAAACTTATTACTGGGAAGGCATGAAGAGGGATAAGGGCATTTATCTCAAAGTGTATGAACTGTCAGTAGGTAAATACAGAGCAGAAAAAGCCTAGTGGATTGTTGCAACTGCTAGATATTCCTGAGTGGAAATGGGAGCAAGTATCGATGGATTTTATTGATGAACTGTCGAGGAATCGAGAAGGATACGATGGCAATTTTGGTCATAGTAGATCAATTGACCAAGAGTGCAAGATTTATACCTGTCAAGTCAAGTAGAACGGCATCCAAGCTGGCAGAGTTGTAAGTACAGTGGATAGTACAATTTCACGGTGTGCCAAAGAGCATTGTGAGCGACCGAGACCCGCTGTTCACCAGTAGATTTTAGAAGAACTTACAAGAGGCGTTAGGGACCGTGCTGCACCTTAGTACAGCTTATCACCCACGAACGGATGGGGGCAAATCAAAAGAGTAAATCGTATATTGGAAGATCTCTTGCTAGCATGCATTATGGATTTTGGAGGATCATGGGATGACCATCTACATCTGGTGGAGTTTGTATAAAACAATAATTATCAGTCGAGTATTGGTATGGCTCTTTATGAAGCACTGTATGGTCGACCATGTAACGGTCCTTCATGTTGGTGGGAAGTGGACGAGAAACTGATACTTGGACCCAATATGATAAGAGAGGCTTCAAAAATGATTGAGGTCATTCAACAATGAATGAAAGCTGCTCAAGATTGACAAAAAAGCTACATGGATAAGGGACAAAGGGATTTAAAGTTTTTTGTCAAAGATATGGTATTCGTGAAAGTTTCTCCTCCGAAGAGTATAGTTCAATTCGGTAGAAAGGGGAAGTTGGTACTGAGATTTGTAGGTCCTTTTCCGATAGTTGAGAGGATTGGGAAGCTAGCATATAGGGTCGACTTACCTCAGAAAATGGCGGGCGTGCACAACATTTTTCATGTCTCTTATCTATAGAAGTTTGTGCATGACTCGGGCATGATGATTACACCGGATCAGCTAGAAGATGTTGAGGTAGAACCAAAAGTTTCTAGATCTCGTAGACCGCTTCGTGTTGTTGGGTAAGATAAGAAATGGCTTAGAAGAAAATTGGTGAAGTTAGTGAAGGTACAATGGAGCGAAAGTGATGATGATTGTACATGAAATACCGAGGAGACCATGGGGACTACATGTCCGGAGCTCTTTGAATGGTATGATCCACCGTTTATTGTATCTACTTTCACCATTATATATTATATTTGATAGATTAGCATTCTGCATACTAAGATAAGTTCACACATACTATTGATTGCATGGTCGTTTGTTTGGGATGTTTGACGGGTGCTTATGATTGATAGGAATGCGGGATAACTGTGATTTCTTATACTTTGACTAGTTTAGGGATTTCGGGGACAAAATTCCTAAAGGTAAAACGAATGTAACGATCCGTATTTTACGTATTGGAGGATCCTAAAATATTTATATTTTATTCAAATGAGGTCATATGATTCTGTAATTTAAGAATATGCCTCTTAGGGACATTTTACACACCTATTACTTTTTTCGAATTTTTATGCGACAATTTTGACCTTGAAAATCTTATTTGGGATATAACTTTTGACAGGAGTCGAATTAGGATCTCAAACCAGTTCCATTGCTTCAGGATGATGGTTTTCCATTCTGCAGAGTGATCATAATAGAAAAATAGACTTACATGTAGGAAGTTATGGTTGTTTTTAGTTTTAATAGATGCTGGTCAGGATCAGTGTGTAATTAATTAAGCTCATAATCAGGCCAATTAGTCTAATTTGATATTACTATAAATAGAGGGTTGAAGAGCCAAATTAAAACTTTTCCCTCTCCCCTAAATCAGATCATAACCCCCATTAACCCTAGATTCATTCAAAATTATCTAAATTACTCTCTAAATACAACCAAATTGAAGATTAGTGAATAGATCATTGAATAGAAGGTAGAGGACATTGATTTGGTTGATTTGCATTGCTTTTGATTGCTGTCCATATTGGATCTACACTTAAATTGGTTGAATTTGATAATTTGTAAGTGGTTTATGCCTTCTCATTATCCTATGCATATTTATATGATAGGGTTATAGGTTTTAACATGATTATTGACTATAAAAATCCTTTTCAAACTTTAATTACATGTTGACATATGTTTATGACCTAAATTGAGAAAATCTAATATGATTTGTAGAAATGGCTTTAAAATCTACCTTGTTCATATTCATATGTTCATCGATTGTTTAGGTTTCGATTAGAATTTGTTTGATTGCTATAATTCTATGAATTGCTTATTTGAATGGATGTAATTGTATGTTATTCTATGATTATACAGTGTGCTTTGATTTGGTTTATTAGTGTTCTTGATGTTTAGGAAGATAGATTAGAGAATTTGGCAAATCGGAGGCAACAATAATCGAAATTGGACGAAACTTGGTGGAGAGGCTCTGGAGTAAGGGAGGAGCTCACAGAAAAAAATCGCAAGTTCCAATTCACTAAGGAAATAAGTTGATGCCAACTTATTTAGGTCAGTACCGAGTTATTTTTATTAGTAAAACGAGTTGGTGGTTGGCATGGTTTGATAGAGCTTGGCTAGAGGAGCTTGCTCATGGCTTGGTGTAGGAAATTGGCTAAGTGTTTGAGTTTATACCGAGTTGTTTTCTTGAACTTGAAGTTAGATGTTATGAGTTGGAACCGACTTGTTTTAAAGAACGAATCGGGGCCAGGAGCATCTAGGAATGGAGTACTAGAAGCAAGGAAGGAGAGGAAGAAAACTTAGCCAATAACTGGCTAAGAAAATAAGTCAGTGCCTACCTATTTAGGTCAGTACCAAGTTATTTTGGTAGGTCCGGTAAAAGTGAAACTTCTGGGGAATGAAGTAGGGGTCTTGAAGATCGTGCTGGAGGTGTTGGCTCATTTGCATCAGGATTGGATGGTGATGTAACAACATGATAAAAGCTATATATCTTTGGTTTGTGACTCGTGGTGGGAGTACATACCAGAGATAGCGGCTCAATAAAGAGGAGAGTCGTAGAATGGTGAACGTGGTGAGTTCCTGGATAATGGAAACTAGATTGAACAGAAAGGAGGGCTCGAATGTTTGTGCTAAGGAATCGTTGATACTCATAGTGTTTTTCTGTTGGACTCGAAGCAGGGGTATTGTATGTGGGGATGGTCATGGGTCAATAGAGGGACCTGTATACCCTAGACCAGTTGCTTTGGTTCTAGTTTCTAGCTTATTTCTACGAGACACGTATTGAGCTTTGGACTGCGTGATACGAGAGTACAACGAAAACAGGATTTCAATTAGTCCATGGCATGGGGGCCATACGAGTTATCATATATTCAGAGCACATGAATGAGTGATATTAAGTATTTCTTGATGGATGCCATGGTTTCTTTAGTTGCTTTCTTTAGTGGGCTATCACTCGAGGATATCATTGGAGTAGGTATTGGAGATAGGGATATTTGGACATCTACCATTCTATGTTGTATAATACTATTATGATATTGTAGAGTAGCATATCATATAGTTATGTGCTAACTCTTTGGTTGCAGGGACAGGTCAGGTACAATTCATGTACCTCTGTTCCTTACTATAGTTACATGTATAGTATTTTGAGATTCATTTACCGCTCACACTAGACTGTTATTTGACCCAAGGTTTTATGCTTTGCTTCTTATTATCTTGGGTACTCTTAAATGAGTAGAAATAACAGATCAAGGTGACGCGGTGCTATTCGGAGGATGAGCTGGGTGGAGCTATCTCGTATTATATATATATGGGTTTTTACGCTTTTCCGTTGAGCAACACTGTGGAACCCGTGGCATTGCTTGCTTCTTTCTATTTATTGAGATAGTTTATTGAGTTGATCCAGTTGTATACTCTATGACATTTTATGTATAACTCTATGGATATTATACTCTCATGATTAGTTTACATTGTTATTACTGTCTCTTTTGTTGTATATGTGATATATATTTTATCCATATGTTCTGAGATATACAACATTTTATATGATGTTTTTGTTATTATTCATCTTGATGATCGCTCTATATCGATCGGGCACGGCAGCAGCACACTACTTGTACCGGTGGTGTAGAGCGGTCGTCACAGAAACTATATGTTGCAAGCATCCAGAACTGAGGAATGAATAGGAAGTGGAGAAATTTCCCGCAAGAAGGTGTCCCCTAATTTCCATAAGAAGATAAGTGGATTTTTGATGGAGGTGAGTTAAAGATGTATGGAAAAGAGGGAGAGTCCAAAAGGAAGGACATCCATTTCTAAGTCCAATCCCATATGAAAGAATTTGATAAAAGGTTTTCAAGGATTCCTTGAAATGTTTTGAATGGGTTTTTCAAAGGATTTAGTAGGAAGTTGTTGTCTTGAAAAGCAAGGAAATTTGTAAATTCATAACTTGAGAATTTGTTGAGTTAAAAGTTTTTGATTTAAAGGATTTTGGTAAAAATGGTTTTTATTTTTGAAACTCCTAGTCTCAAATTGACCTAGTCAAAAAGCTTGGATATAAAGATGTATGATAAAGGGATATTTCATTTTTGGAATAAAACTGAAATAGACCGTAGATTAGGGTCGATGATTTTTCCTATTTTGTAAATTTGGAATTTCCAATTTTTAATTCTTTTTAAGGGTGGACACATGGAAATGGTACTTGATGCAAATGGGGTATAGAAGGGTAAGAACGCCTGAAAATCTAGATAGAAATAGCATTAGGAATATATATATATATATATATATATATATAGGATTAGTAATCTAGTTAGAAATAATATAGTACAAAAATAATAGGTTAGGAAGAACGGAAAAATTCCAGGAATATGTTGGAATTGCACATAGACTTTAAATAGATGGTTAGATAGACGTTGCAATTACTCGTATCTTTTAGAAGTCCCCAACTTGTGCTATAAAATCTCCGACAAAGGTGGAAGTAGAGATAGCATAAGTATAGAGGATGATAGGATAAAGATTATCCTTATCTACTCCACTTTTCATTATTAGAGTTATAAAAGATGTTTTTGAAAATTTTCATGGTTCCTTTTTGGAACTAAGTAATTTTTGAATTTGATGAAAAGGTTTCTAAGTTTATATTTTTAAAGATAAATGTTTTGGATTAAGTACTTCGTGATTATGAAGTTTTAATTTTATAAAGAATAGTGAGAACTAAACCAAGTTTTTAATACGAACTAGATAGGGATCACTACCTAGATAAGACGGGTTAAAGTTTTTAGGATATGAATAAAATAGCTACAAATGCTCGTAGGGTAGCAATAAGGAATCCCCGTCAAATTTAAGAAATATGGGTATGAACCTAGGAAAATTTTATTGGGAGAAGATAGTGGTATAATTGGAGAAGAAAATAATAAGATGGAAAAATATCTAAAGGATATAGGTTGACTTAAGGTTATTGAGGGTAAGATAGGCTGTAGAAGTTATTACACCAAGTAAATTTTCTAATGAGTTATTCCAATCGTGCGTAGCTTATATTGCTTACCCGCTGCAGTCTGGAAATGCAAAATTTATCCCATAATCGGATATAACAATTGAAGTAACAAACGGACCACATTTATTAGAAACCAAAAAAGAAAGCAAGAAAGGTGGGTGATACTGTGAGCTAAAGCGCTCAACAATTCTATAGTTGTGGAGGTGCAAAAAGTTATAGCGGGGATATAGCAAAAAAATAGTGGAGGTGCGAAAATCTTCATTATATATAGAATCAAATATCTAAAGTTAATTTATTCTCGTTCTCACACCATTTGTGTAGGAAAAAAGAAATATTTTTTAATCTTATATAACAAAACTGAAGAATATCATGATTTATACAGACTAGATTTGGTGACTACAATAGATTTCTAACTTATATTGAGCACTTATGCCTTAAAATTAGGTCTTTAACATAACTTTGCCGATTTAATTTAAAAGAAACCACTCAAATCAACCGTTGTATATTACTGTTGCTAAAGCGGGTGTTAAAAAGCCTTGATTTAGTGGGTGTAGCAGAAAATAGCGAAGCTTAAAGTGGATCTGTTGTTTAATAGCGTTAAATTGAAATAGCGTAGCGGTTAAAGAGCGCTATGCGCTATAGCGGTGATTTTGTGGGGCTTTAGCAGGGCTTTAATTGCACAAGGTTGATAGTTAAATGGCGTATTAGAAATGTCCATCTTAATTTAGTAAGGAGTGTTAGGGCCACAGCATCATTAACACCAGTTGATAATGAATGGCAACATCAAGCAAAAAATTTCTATTAGGGTTTTTAGGTTGTAATCGCTAGTTTTCTCCCTTCAAATTTGGAAAAAAGTACGATATGGTATGAGAAATGTTCTTGTTTTATCGCTGCATTGATTGAACGGATGGGATTAAACCGCTATATAAATATAAATATATTGGAAAACATGTAAACAAAGAAATCTCATAAGGACACTTAACTAGAGATTAAATTATAGGTAAGACTGGAAGTTTATAAAATAAATTAGGAAATTAAGCTAGCAACTAGAAAATTAAAAATACTTAGATCCCAAAACTTTAGAATTTTGGGAAAAAAAATTAGCAAACAAAGAACAGGTAAATGGTATTGCAGAATCACGGGTCACTATCCCTATGCGTTAAAAGCTAAAATTTATAAATACATTTGTAGAAAGTTCGTTGTTTTAAAGTAAAAATAGAAAGGTCCCTAAATCTAGGATTAACTATACAATGATATGGTCAATCATATGCATTAACCCAATAATTAAGCCTCAATTATGTTAAAATGCGACTTGATTTATTTTAAAGATAGAGCGATGGATGTTTTGAAAGAAATTTTTCGAAAGTTTTGGAAATTTTTGTTTAAATGCTTTTGGAAATTTGGTTTCGAAGTATTTGAAATTATGAAATGATGGTGGTATATTTAGAGGTGATATGAAATAATTTCAATAAGGGATTTAGAACTTTAATGATTGTTTGATGAATAGTTTTGGAAATGTCTTAGAAGTAATTTTAAAAGTAGTGGAATGTTTAAGAAAACAAAATGGTAGACAAATTTTGTATAAAGAAATTGCAAGTAATTTGGAAAAGTTGGTGTAAGTTTTGAAAAGTTGAGTTCAAATGTTTCGGAAACTTTTATTCAAATACTTTTGGGAATAAAATCTAAATAAATAAAATATGGTATTTGATTGCTTTTGGGAATTCGATTCTTTAAACTGTTTTACAAGTTGGAAATTCTTTTGGAAATTATGTTTAAAAGTTTTCTTTTGAAATGAGAAAATTTCTGATTTTTAAATGTCATATACTAGTGTAAGGAGCATCAATGTATTAGTAAGTATGAGTTTTACTGTCTAACAAGGGTGACAGTAGACAAAACATAGAAAATAATAAGGGAAAATGTTATTTTAGCTCTGGAATTTCTATTTTCATACATTATTGATAGTGAAACGAAAATTGCCCTTAGAATAATCATGCTTTAACATCCAGAAATAAATCTCTTTATAAAAATTGTACTTGGAAATATTGAAAAATATTGAGGGCGGAAGAGAACGTTCCAAGTTACAACGGAATAGGTATCCTAAAGAAGGGTGGAAACGTAAGATTTTCCATCTAAATTACTTTCCGCACATAGGAGTATAGATTCAGAAACATAATTTTCAAAATTTTTGGATGTTAGAAATTATGTGCTAGGTTTTGAATAGTAGGGATTGGATGCCAAATTAGTTAAACCATACTCCTACTCATGGGAGTATGGAAATGTTTATGTGAAAAAGGATTTTTGAAAACTTGCATACATAGGCATCATATTTTCAAAATGTTTTTAAAATGGAATGCATTCATATAGGAGGCGTCGATTTAGAATCATTTTGTATACATATTTTATATGTTGTGATACATCATGCACTTTACACATTTGACTTCAAAATTGATTGTACACTAATTGGTTTGTTAGTTTAGATTGGTTGCATGCTAGATAACATGATTCGACCCTTGAGAAATTTCGAGGACGAAATTCTTTTAAGGGGGAGAATATAACATCTGTGAAATTAATGATAGTTACTAAATAATTAACAAGGCTCCAAAAATTGAATTTGAGCAAACTTTGGAATTTGGTCACGAAATTTCACCATTGCGTTCGTGACGATTTTCTAAGCAACTTTCATATTTGAAGATTCGCGATCAAAATTCAAACGAAAAATTTATTAGCGTTATGATTGATTCGTGCGATCGACCGGTCTGGGTATGAGGGTTTGAATCTTGGCCAACGTTCTGAATTTAATTATTTTAATCTAGAGGTTATGATTGATTTGTGTACCTATAAATAAAGGTCTAACCCATCATTTCTCTTCTCATATTTTCCAATCCAAACAGCGAAGATCTACCATTTTCTCTTCTCCAGTACTTCTAAAAATTATAAAATACTATATATAGGGTAGGAAATTAAAGAGTATAAGAGAAGGAGAAAATCAATATTGCAAAAAAAGGTAAATTTTATTATTATAAATCTATTTTCCACTAAAATGCAAATCCCTTTCCAAATCTGTAATTCTAATAGTATGTATGCACCTTTTTATACATATTTCTTTTAAATTATAGAGGAAAAGGAGTCAAGTAAAGGATTGGATTCAAATTTGGAGATTTGGAAAGTTTAAAAGGTGAGTAGGAAATTATGTAATTTATTTATAACATTGAAATTTATTTCGTGGAATTTTATTTAATTATTATGCCTAAATAAAATCTAAAGAGTTGTAGGTTCGAATTAAACACATAAAACATTCCCTACATATTCTGCAATTGAGGAAAATTGAATCGGAACATTATTTATACCCAATCTGAAAACCAGTCCCCAAATTATTAAAAGTTTGATATTGGTAAGGTGTAGAGTTTATTTCAGATGTATAATTGGGTTGTAAAAATGTTAGTATAATTAAGATTTGCCCTAGTTTTATTGGAATATAAATTTCTATGTTTTAATTTGTTGGAAATATTATCTATGTAACCTCCATAGATTTGTACATAGAAAAAGTGCAGCGTTTGAATTGACAAGGAATATACACAAAAGGGAAAGAGATGTGTAAAGTATGGATATTCTTTCCATAGTTACAACGTCTATTTCAATAAAAAGGAAATAGATAATTATTGTAATTTCAAACGAAGCAAATCTCTTATTTTAAGTTAATATATGGAATGTTATAATAGAAAAACTTTTTGGAAAGATAATTCTAAAGGGTTAAAATACGAAAAGGAATATTCAATTTTTGGATTAATAACTAGAAACAAAAATAAAAATATATATACACGTATAACCACTCTTAACATTCAAAAATAAAAATTTATATCTAAATAGTGTAATTTATGATTATATATGTATTAGTTATTAAAAGCATGATACTTAACGGATTTGGATTTATGGACATTAATTAATCTAACGAGCAATAAATTTGTAATTAATGAAAGTTACAAAAGAATTAAATAGGGACTGATTATAGAGATTCATATGGCATTTATGAGGAAATTAAATGATAAGTGGATTTTGAAATTGGTAAATATATTAAAGGAATTAAATGAGGATTGATTACAGATTGTCTAATTTTGATACTAATGACCAATTAATACTATATTAAAAGAATTAAATGAGGATTTATTAGGGATTTTCTAATTTATACATTAATGACTAATTAATACGAGCAACTGACATTTATTAAACATTAAAAAGGAAGCCGAAGCCTAAGCATATAGATTAGAAATAATAACATAGCGAATAAGTAAGTAATAATACTATTAATTATACGTAGAAGGCAATATAATTTCTAGCTTCATTTATACATTTAAGACAAATGTGAATTAGTGGGAATAGCTCAATACTTAGGGTGACAGAATTGGTTTAGTTGGTTGGGATGCGAGGTCAGTAGAGTTACACAATAGAAGTATGTCTTTTACCTAAAGGCTACCGGCAGTTGTGTGCACTTACTAATGACGTGGGACATCTCCAACCATAGAACTCATGGAAAAGGATATACGTTGCAGATAGGTAAGGAAAAATATACTGAGGGTTCACCTAGGATTTGAAGTATTAAATGGCCCAATACCATTTGGAAAATGGGATCTGCATCATATCTAATAAGGTGTTAACGCTGAAAAGTGGACGCTAACACCCGGTGTGTGTAAAGAAAAAGTGAAAGCACCACCCGTTGGTACGGGAACAGAATATAAGCAGAAAATTAGTAGAAAGCAGTAAAAGACAGCAGTTTTATAGTGGTTCGGCTTAGGATCAAGCCTACGTCCACTTTAATTTCCTTTATTACTGATTTGATTACAATTTGATACAATGCACTTCAAATACAATTCACTTCGATTACAAAACACTTCAGACTAGTAGCACAAACTTCGATGTAACGAGGCTCTTTGATTCCATGTCAGATGGTCAAGATCTCTTTCGAAGCTTGTTGTAGTGTCTTCGGTGTTTGGAGTTCTTCAAGTGTCGGTTCAGTTAAGAAAGTAGCAGAGTATCGGTGCTTCAGAGAATGATTGGAAAAGTCCTTTTGAAGTTGGAGTAGGTGTTGTATTTATAGGGGAGATTCTGGACTGGGTCGTAGGTCGTGACCGACCTAGGATAGGTCGTAGGTCGTGGCTGACCTAATAGGCATGTCTCACGGCTTAACAGGGGCGTGCCTGTTCGTTCAGATACACTGGCAGTCATAGGTCGCCAACGATCTAGGAGTAAACGGCTTAAGTAGTTGCGGCATAGAGATTTGCCTTTGTCTGCTTATGTCGCGAGCGACCTATCATAGGTCGTTAACTTGCTATGTCGCTTAACTTACTAGGTCGCAAAGCCGTAGGTTCTCTTAGGTCGGTAGGCCGCTCCCTGTTAGGTCGTTGAGTGTTTAGGCCACTAATTCGCTTGAACCTCTAGGTAGTTAGGTCGCTACCTTCTTAAGTCATTGAGCCGCTCTGTCTTCATTTGACTACTAGGTCGCTTTATTCCTTAGGTCGTTAGGCAGTTAAGTCGCTAAGTCGTTCCTGTAGTTAGGTCGTTAGGCTCCTTAGGTCGCTTGGTCCTTTCTGTAGTTAGGTCGTTAGGCTCCTTAGGTCGCTTATCTCCTTGGGTCGCTGAATAGAGGAGTTAACATTTGCCCCTTGAAGTACACGCCTAGGTCGTAGGTCGTGCGCTTCAATCTAATCTTGTTATGTCGTGAGCGACCCATGGATTGGATAACCCGCGTGTCCATTCACCTCCTTATTTTTTGCCCCATATAAATCGTTAAGTCGCTTCCTCCTCTTCACCTAATTGCTTCAGCGATCACTTACGCCATTAACAATCTTCGGAGCTCTCAGAGACGAATTCATCCAATCCATCTTGTCATCGATTCAATTCCTACAATCCCTATCATCACATTGCGTAAGTAAATTCGTCCTCCATTCGATTCATGATTGCCATCAACTCATGAATCTGGACTCCCCATTTTCTAACTCTAATTCATTTTTGTGACGTGCTCCACCGTGAACCTTGTTTGTGATTGATCTTCGACTGTCATCGGTCATATTGCTGTTGTCGTCCGCGATAACATAGTAGTGCATCAGATTTTGTGGCCGACTTGAAGCAATTTGAATCGACTTTTTGGGTGATTCTTGATGATGAGAGGAGACGATAATGGATTACAGTATTTCGAGTCATCTGGTCTGCGAGTTTAGAGGTGATGATAAGGTCCTTTAGGGGTTATCGGGTTAATGGATCTCGAGTTAGCGGGTTGACGAGTTACTGAGTGGAGAGGAGGTCAACTGGTTAAAGGGAGCGAGGCATTAGCTTGGATGGGAGATAGCTCGAGTTTCCATTAAAAACGACCTAGCGAAACTGAGCGACCCATGAACCTTCGCGACCTATCTCACTTGACCGACCTAACTAGTTGTGGCATAGGCCTTAGGTCGCGGCCGAGCTAGGACTTGGAGAAATTCATATTATTTTGACCTGAAGTCTTACTCTCTTATAAGTATCACGACCTAAAGAACTAGCGACCTAGATTAACTCGCAGCATTACTTCTAGGTCGTGGACGAGCTAACACTTAGCTAAAAAATGCTTTGCCTGCCTTGAAGCATAACTTCAACTTGAATGCTCAACTTGAACTGCCTAAACCTTGAACTGTTTTGAACTTTGAACTGTTTGAACTTCTTTACAGATTATCTCCAATGTTAATAACCTGTTAAACACAATATTTGTAGAAAACTGGGACGAATATACTGCCATTGACTGCCCACATCGAATGACAGATTAGTCGATAAAGAATAACCAACTTAAATGAACTGTGTGAACGAAATGCTGTAAACCAACCAATTCAAGTGAAGTATTAAAGCAAAACTAAAATAGTTAACTAAAGCTGATTTATTTGCATTAACACTGCACTTGAGTTTTAAATTAACAAGTCCTGAAATCTTGTAATCGACCAATTGTCAACTAGTTTAATTCCAGTTATGTTTGCTTTCTATTTTTATTAGTTCTGCACAACACTTCACACTTTTTAGGAAACGTGCACCTTCATATTTGAATACCCAGTTGATTGTGTAGAATGACTTCTCAACAAGAAGAGGTAATAGTTCAAGCTGGAGAGGCCATTCCTATTCCTGCTCCGTTAACTAATCCTCCAGAAAGAATCTCAACTACACTAACATATAAAGTTTTCCGCCAACTGTGCACTCAGTTCGGCATTGCTGAAGCAGATGTCATACTTCCTAAGAAAAGCGACACTGCTGATATACCACCTTCTGGTTTCATCGCAGTTAATTGTCAAATGTGCATGAGTGGAGCTATCCCTCCTTTCAACGACTTTCTTCAGCAACTTCTTCTCCGACTAGCTATCTCCCCCTTCCAGCTACACCCCAATGGCTATGCCATTCTGATGGGGTTATGTGTGCTATTTAGGAGGACGCTGGATCGTCTTCCGAGTTTTGATGAAGTTTGTTACTTGTGCACATTTTCCAGGAATAAATACCATCCCTCCATCACGCTCGTGAGAAGTGCTAGGAACCGCAAACTGATCATTGGTCTTCCCGAGAGTGCTCACGGGTTTCTGAGTCAGTTTTTCTTCGTTCGCTGTCCTACGGGATTCTACGCTATCTGGAGAGTAGGAAGTAAGATCATTTATTTTTGTTCCTTATGTTTTCTAAACTTTTCGAAGCCCGAGTTGTCAAGTGTTAACTTCGCCCTTTACTTTTCAGCGCTTCCTCCTCCTTCTAGGGATCCGGGTCACAAACCAACTTTTGAGAGGCTCATGGCTGTGCCGGTTGAGGAGAGGAGCGTTCAATTTTTGTTGAAAGATGAGTTTTTACATCAGTTTGGACTTCTTCACTCCTCCCGATCTACTCAGATTCATGAAGTTTCTGAGTCTCAAGCAGAGATATCGGATGCCCCAGTTTCTGCAGAAGAAGTGTTCCACCCCTGCCGATGCTGTGGGTTCATCTGGCAAGTTTACACTCTCTCCGGTTATCGAAGAGGAGGAACTTCCTCAATGCCCCGAGAAAGCAGCCGATGAAGAAGCTAAACAAGAGAGTTCCGCCCGGCACGTTGGTGAAAAAGAGAGTTCCTCCCAGCACGATGGTGAAGACATTTTTGGTGAGCTAAGTAACCTAATGGTGACTTCACGCGAGCTTTTCAAAGATGATACAACGAAAGTCACATCTCCAGCAGCCGAAGTGACATCTGCCTTGCAACAAACCCCGTCAACCCACGAGTTAATGCTGGCTGCAAAAACCGACATTACTCCCAAGCCGAAGAGTGGTTTGTAGTTCGACGCGCATAGTCTACACGTCGCACTCACTTAGGAATTTTTAGCAGTTATTCGCACTTAATTTCCTTTTCCTGGAGATTTCTAAATTTCATTTCTTTTTCATTTTCAGATTCTCCGATGGGGCGAAGTGGCTCATATTATGAAAATTTCCAGTGCCATGGAAGCCGTAACACTTATGATTATAGGCGCTATCTCCCTGCCTATAAAGAAACCGATGAGGAAAGAGCCGCTAGAAAAGCTCGTGAAAGGCGGGACTATGAGGAGCGCCACAGGAGAGGAGATGAACGACATGATTCATCCCAGAGAGATGATGACTCTCATAAACGAAAAACTTATGATGATAAAGGGAAGAGTCACGTTGTCTGCGATCCAAGCAAACGGACCAAGCTTAGTGACGCGTCTGCAATTTCTGAAATGGTCGTTGCTCCTAACCCTCTTGACATCCCCTCCGGTTCTCCTGCTCTTGAGAAGACCGACATTCAGACAATTATCAACAGGCCTCAATATCAAGTAAAGGATGCTCCACCCACACTTCAAAACCAATTCCCAAATTGGTGTTTAAAGGGAGTACGTTTCGACTTAGACTTGGTACCGATTGATAAGCAAGCTATGTTAAGAAACCTTGATGCTGTCAAACTTGATATCGAGAGGATGTCTGGTTGGCAGAAACTTATCGACGAGCTTCAAAGAGTTAACCGTATGAATCTCGAAGCCATGTTGACTATGGAGAATGACAAGTCGGAGTGGGATAAAATTTGCAAGCAGCATGACGCCGAAATGAAGAGAATTGTCGATGATTACGGCAGACTTGAGGCCGAAGTTGAAAGACTAAAGAACGAGCTTGCCACCTCTTCCACTTCTTATACACAAAAGGAAGAGATGCTCCAGAAGCAAGTTCGAGATGCTCATGCTTCCCAGCGAGATGCTGGAGCCAAATATAAGGCACAAGAGAATGTTGTCGAGAGTTACCGTACCGATGTTGCTCGGTTGCAAGAAAAAACCAGCTCTCAGGATGTGGAAATTGAAATGTTAAAAGCTCGACTTCTTAAAGTTGAAAAAGAGCGTGATGAGGCAGTTGCCGGCCAAGTTGCAGCCGAAGAATCTCATGAGGCAACTAAAGCCAAAATCAGCTCCACTTTATTCGATTTTTACTTGCACAGCGTCCTGGGGCGCGGTAGCCTCTCATTTCTGGGACCGACATATGAAATTACTTTGGCCGAAGTGTGGGAAGCGATAATTGACATGTTCGGAGGTGTTGGCTATGCAGAGGCGGATCTTGAGGCGACTTATCTGGATGATGAAGCACGTACCGCCCTTGCCAGGGGAAAAGAGCAGCTTGCTAGGGAACGAGCCGAAGTAGCAGGAGGAGAGCGTTTAGAGAAAGCGACTGACCTCGCTCGTCCTCCGATTTCGGTCGACCCTGGTACCATCGGCTCTAGTTCTTATTCACCACCTCCTGTGAAAGCCGAAGTCAAAATCGCGACTACTGAGCCTCCCACCGTTCAAGTCGAGGAGAAGACCCAGGACAACATTGAAGCTGAAAAATTTGAAATCGATGTGATTAAGCCGACTTCTCCAAGTAACTTCAATGTTGATCCAAGTCGAGTGGATTACTTGCTCGCTTCACCTGAGCTTGACGAATTTATCACTGATTACTTAAGTCTCGATGAACCAATATCTTCTCTTTTTTCGGAGAATACTGATTTTAACTTCTTTTCTTCTGTAGCGGAAGTACCGAGAGCTGCGCAAACTTCTCCCCTTCCAGCTGTTCCTCCTCCATCCCTTCAAGTCACTCCTGCTTCTGAGCCGGGATCGCAGGAAGAACAAATAGGAGCCCTTCAAGGCTTGGACGATCCGCTTGCTTCGCAGAAGCAGAAGGTTGGGGAACTTGAAGAAGGCGAAAAGACCCCGGAGCAAACTTATGATGACGACACAAAGCTTTCTGAGTTTTTTACCCCGGGCAGTGAGTCTTCTTCAAAGAAGAAGGGGAGGTGCGCAATTTCAAAGAAGAAGAAGAAAAGCGCTTCTGCTGGTGAAGAACAAATGGAAGAAGATCCGGCCACACCTCCTTCACCTTCTTCCCCAACCCGTCATCGCCGGACTCAGAAATTAATCATCAAGCCGGGCAAGAGTTCTAAAGGCGGTAGGAAGAAGGAGTAATGTGCTGGACTTTAAGCTTATTGTTTTGCTTTTTGCTTTTTGCATGTATTGACCGGAGATTGTGCGGATACCGGCCTCCGCTTGTTGAAACCTGCATATGTACAAAAATTTCATAGTATGGAATAAAATGGTTCTTTTTACTTATACAATTTCTTGTTAGTATATGTGTGAACGCATTTATTCCTTGTTTTTGCACAAGTTTCTTTATTTACTTTATATGATATTGCAGTGAGCTCGTGGTATGATGTTTGAGCGTTGTTTTTATTAATATAGCTATATGCCCCTATACCACGGCTTACTGCAATATTCTGAAAAGACTTGTACTCTTATTTTAGAGAATAATTCTTCCGTTTTGAGGAAATATTATTCTGCTTTTAATAGAATACGCTTTGTATCGGAGAAGTTTTTCTTTCTCCTTCTTTTTAAAGAACACTTCTACTTTCGGGGATGATCACTTTTATTTGTTGAAAAGTGGATTCCCTTGCGCAGTGAAGTGAGCTTCTGAAGAATGTTTTGATCTGTTTTCCAGAAAGTTGTATTTCATTGTTGAATGGGTCCACGGGACTAGCGTTAGCTGTTTTACCGGATATTTGTTTTTACAAATAATCGTAAGTATTCAGCTACGGCCTGGAACCTTCTTTTTGAGAAGGTACCCCTTTAGTGGTTCCATCAACAAAGTTTTTGGATGTGCCTTGTTTAAAAGGCTTTACTTGTTTGGTGCTTCCGGAGAAGGCTTTGTGCCCCCGAAGAGGGCTTGTTTGATATGCCTTTGGGAAGGGCTTTTTTGTTGTGCCTCGAGAGAGGGCTCCTCCGAAGAGTTGTGCCTCCGAAGAGGGCTTGCGCCTCGTTAGAGGGCTTTGGTTTGGCACTTCAACTTGATGAAGTGTGCCTCTAAAGAGGGCTTGTGCCTCCGAAGTAGTTTTTGCCTACGAAGAGGTGCGTTTGGACTCTGAGGAGTAGCAGTTGGACCCCGAAGAGTAGCACGAGGTCTCTGAGGAGTAGCATGGACTTCGAAGAGTAGCACGTGAACTCGAAGGAGTAGCATTTGGACCCCGAAGAGTAGCAGTTGGACTCCGAAGAGTAGCACGAGGACTCTGAGGAGTAGCATGGACTCCGAAGAGTAGCACATGAACTCGGAGGAGTAGCATTTGGACTCCGAAGAGTAGCACGAGGACTCTGAGGAGTAGCATGGACTCCAAAGAGTAGCACGTGAACTCGGAGGAGTAGCATTTGGACTCCGAAGAGTAGCAGTTGGACTCCGAAGAGTAGCACGAGGACTCTGAGGAGTAGCATGGACTCCGAAGAGTAGCATGTGAACTCGGAGGAGTAGCATTTGGACTCCGAAGAGTAGCAGTTGGACTCCGAAGAGTAGCACGAGGACTCTGAGGAGTTGCATGGACTCCGAAGAGTAGCACATGAACTCGGAGGAGTAGCATTTGGACTCCGAAGAGTAGCAGTTGTACCCCGAAGAGTAGCACGAGGACTCTGAGGAGTAGCATGGACTTCGAAGAGTAGCACATGAACTCGGAGGAGTAGCATTTGGACTCTGAAGAGTAGCACGAGGACTCTGAGGAGTAGCATGGACTTCGAAGAGTAGCACGTGAACTCGGAGGAGTAGCATTTGGACTCCGAAGAGTAGCAGTTGGACTCCGAAGAGTAGTACGAGGACTCTGAGGAGTAGCATGGACTCCGAAGAGTAGCACATGAACTCGGAGGAGTAGCATTTGGACTTCGAAGAGTAGCAGTTGGACCCCGAAGAGTAGCACGAGGACTCCGAGGAGTAGCATGGACTCCGAAGAGTAGCACATGAACTCGGAGGAGTAGCATTTGGACTCCGAAGAGTAGCACGAGGACTCTGAGGAGTAGCATGGACTCCGAAGAGTAGCACGTGAACTCGGAGGAGTAGCATTTGGACTCCGAAGAGTAGCAGTTGGACTCCGAAGAGTAGCACGAGGACTCGGAGGAGTAGCATTGTTGCTTGTGTCCTTCTACCATCTGCTTCCTAGCGATTCCTCGTTATCACTTCAAGTGCATGTTCCATCCTTTTGCAAGTTGTTTGCTTTTTGCCAGAGAAGTGTACATTATTGTTGAGTGAATCCACGGGGCAGACGCCAGCTACTTTATCGGATGTTCGTTTGCACAAACGATCGCGATTGGGTTAGCAAGGGTCTGGAATCTTCTTGTCAAGAAGGTGTCCACTTTGGTGGAATCACTAACTGTGTGAATAGCACTTCTTTTGTAGGAGTTGGATTTTGGGACTTTTGTGGCTTGGCATTCATTTGTTGAGTGATTTGTAGGAATCGCTTGCCTTCGTGATGGGTTGAATAGGTAAGCTTTGCTTTGATAGCCTGCAATGTTAAATCGACATTTTAGCAATATTTTAAAGATACTTGCATATCGAAATGAGACAGGCATTTTATAGTATTAGAGAATACAAAATTTATAGTTCTTTATTATTGATTCACACTGATTTATCAGTGGTTTACAATACAAGAGTTATACATCCGACATCATTTTACAAATTTAAGCAATGCTGTTAAGTAAAAATTGGATGCAAGTGATTGTTGTTCCAGAATCTCGGGATTGAACTTCCATTTCCGCTGGAATCATTGTTTCTGATCCATATGCCACTCAGAATGGAGTGTGGTCAGACGCTTGGTGAGGTCCCCCTGTGACAACATTAATGACAAGCCTCTCAGATTCCTGCGCTGCAGCCTTGTCTTCTGAGCCGGACTAATGAGTAGGAAGTCGTTGCCCCTGAGTGGATGAGGTCGGGTCGACTCTGTTTTTCTTCACATACTGTTGCAGCTTATTCTGTTTCAGCAACTCTTCAATCACATTCTTTAATTGGCGACATTGGTTAGTGTCATGGCCAGGTTGATTGTGAAATCGATAGAATCTCCCATTATGCATTGCCCCTCTCCCCATCTCAGGTGGTTTGGGATACTTGAAAACATCCTTTGTTGCGAAGAAGATATTTTCCGGTATATCGGTTAAGGGAGTAAAATCTGGAGGATTAAAGCGGTGAGGTTTCTTCTCATTCCCTTGCTTCTTTTCTCCGTCATTTTCCCTTTTCTGGTTTCCAGATTCTCTCTTGCTAGAAGCAACACCGTTATCCTTGACTTCGGCCACAACTACTTTCGCTGGCGCAGAAAGGCTTTCTAGGCGCATGAATTCATCGGCCTTCTTATAGAATTTCTCAAGTGAGTTTGGCTCCTTCATTTTTAACCATCTTCTGAATTCACTTGATTTGTTGATGGCTCGCATCAGGTAAGTCAGGATCATACGGGGTTCTGCATTATCCACTTCGGCTAGGGCTATATTGAAACGGTTTAAGAAAGATCTGATAGATTCTCCGGGCACTTGTTCGAGGCTGGACAGTGACATTATATCCTTAGCTTTTGAAGCATACAACCTGAACTGATCCTTGAATTTTCGAGTTAAGTCAGAGAATTGATCTACGGACCGAACCGGTAGCTTTATGAACCAAAGTAGAGCCACTCCTTCCAAGTACACTGGAAAGTATCGGCATTTAATCTCATATGATGCCCTTGCACCGGTCATATGCCAATCGTACTTGTATAGAAACTGGTTTGGGTCACTTGTCCCCCTATAGGCCGGGATAATAGGAGGTACAAATTTCCATGGAAATTCTGCTTTTAGGATCCTTTCAGTAAACGGAGTCTTGCTTGGAGAAAATCCCCAGTCGTTCTCATTTTCTTCCCTCTACATGCTCTCTTTCATGATTCGGCGAACCATCCCTGATAGGTACTCCTCATTGTTCAGAGGCATCGCCGGGCAAACGTCAGGTCCCCTTTCGGAAGTTTGCCTAGGCAAATGTTCGCGAAAAGTTGGTTGTGGCCTTGAACCTTCAGCTTGGAAAGGTCGCACTTCAGCGGTGCCAGTTGCTCTTTGAGGAATACCCCTCTCTTGGGGATTATGAGCATCTTCGGCAAAGGTTGTTTCATTGTTTTCTGGTTGTCGATTTGCCCTGAGCAGAGCGTTTAATCTGTCCATCATCAAAGCATTTTGAGTTTCAATTTGTTGGTATAATCCCGACACTACGTCGTCTAATTCAGCCCTTGTGACTCCAACGGTGGGAGTTGCTTGGTCTGCTGTTGGGGAAGCGGAGGTCCCCTCATGAGCATTTCCGGATCTGGTAGATCTACTCTTTCTTCCAGGAGCCATGATTTCAGACAGACTTCTGGTCTTTAGAGAGATTCTTTCAACAAACTTTTGCGGAGCAATGGTGAGAATATTCCCGAGTTCAATTCTCAGTGAAAGCACCAAAATGTTACCGCTGAAAAGTGAACGCTAACACCCGGTGTGTGTAAAGAAAAAGTGAAAGCACCACCCGTTGGTACGGGAACAGAATATAAGCAGAAAATTAGTAGAAAGCAGTAAAAGACAGCAGTTTTATAGTGGTTCGGCTTAGGATCAAGCCTACGTCCACTTTAGTTTCCTTTATTACTGATTTGATTACAATTTGATACAATGCACTTCAAATACAATTCACTTCGATTACAAAACACTTTAGACTAGTAGCTCAAACTTCGATGTAACGAGGCTCTTTGATTCCATGTCAGATGGTCAAGATCTCTTTCGAAGCTTGTTGTAGCGTCTTCGGTGTTTGGAGTTCTTCAAGTGTCGGTTCAGTTAAGAAAGTAGCAGAGTATCGGTGCTTCAGAGAATGATTGGAAAAGTCCTTTTGAAGTTGGAGTAGGTGCTGTATTTATAGGGGAGATTCTGGACTGGGTCGTAGGTCGTGACCGACCTAGGATAGGTCGTAGGTCGTGGCTGACCTAACAGGCATGTCTCACGACTTAACAGGGGCATGCTTTTTCGTTCGGATACACTGGCAAGTCATAGGTCGCCAACGATCTAGGAGGAAACGGCTTAAGTAGTTGCGGAATAGAGATTTGCCTTTGTCTGCTTAGGTCGCGAGCGACCTATCATAGGTCGTTAACTTGCTATGTCGCTTAACTTACTAGGTCGCTAAGCCGTAGGTTCTCTTAGGTCGGTAGGTCGCTCCCTGTTAGGTTGTTGAGTGTTTAGGCCACTAAGTCGCTTGAACCTCTAGGTAGTTAGGTCGCTACCTTCTTAAGTCATTGAGACGCTCTGTCTTCATTTGACTACTAGGTCGCTTTATTCCTTAGGTCGTTAGGCAGTTAAGTCGCTAAGTCGTTCCTGTAGTTAGGTCGTTAGGCTCCTTAGGTCGCTTGGTCCTTTCTGTAGTTAGGTCATTAGGCTCCTTAGGTCGCTTATCTCCTTGGGTCGCTGAATAGAGGAGTTAACATAAGGCGTAGCAAGTAACTGGGGAATTTTTCTTGACTTATTAAGTTAGTCTAAATGGGATTTCGTCTGTGGGAGGTTGGTGGGCTATGTTAGTGTTGTTGTTGGACCAGTATTTAGTATCAGGGCTAACATATAGGCTTTGACTACCAGCGGTTCTACATGGTCGTTAATAAAGACTCGGATTATGCCCTGACGAATTTTGTTTCCTACTAGTGTAGAATCTGTATGAGATACGCAAAGGCCTCAAAGTTTTATTTAATTGTTTGTTTGTTGTTTGTTTGGCAGAGGTGGGCTAGTTAACCCTTAGATGAGTCTTTGAATTGCGTTAGTGGTACATTAATTAAATTATATATTATATAGCTGTATATATGAGTCATTGATGACGCAAAGGGCCCGCTTCATGTTTAAGAAGTATTAAGTGGTGTGTTTATGTTATAAGCATATATGAATATAATGATACCTTGGAGAAGAGTAGATTACGCATATCATATGTGCACATAAGATTTAACGTATTATCCATAAATAATAGACATAATATTTAAATCGAAATCAATCGGCATAAATTAATGGTATGGCTAAAGAATGTACTTTGCTAATCACCATAACATTGTTCTAACCTTGCCTCCTCATAACAATTTATAGGTTAGGTTTAGAAGGACAGGCTACTGGAGCAAGACGGGAACTGCAGATGGCAAAGTCATTTTATTCATGTTCGACACTGACAATGTAATTAAATATCCAATAAATAATATTCCAAGGTAGCAGCCTTAGTTAATACGTATGTTATATTATATTTTTCAGTTCCGTTGTGAGATTATATTTATCTCACTTTGATATACTTGTATTATTTATAGGTTACCAAAACCAATGATCCACAGACTAATGGACTTGGGTTTCGATTTAGTAGAAATTCGAACCCATTAAAGTGCGGGTTGTTATAAATATTATTCTACCTAACTATGTTGGGTCTGGCAAAGTTCTTTATTGAAGATGCTCATACTGTAGTGGAAGTGGAAACTAATAGAAACAAGATAGAAGCCCTTGATGTTGTGAAAGGGTTTAGACTTTATATGTAAAAATTACATACTCAATGGACTCGACAACAGCCTTTATAATGTTTACTATATTTTGAAGACTTCGAAGAAACTTTGGGTTTCTTTGGACAAAAAGTAAAAAACTAAAGATGCAAGAATAAAGAAGTTCATTATTGGGAAGTTATTTCAAAATGATAGATGCGAAAACCATGATCAATCAGATTCAAGAATTGTAAGTCATCGTCCATGAAATACACGATGAAGTAATGTCTTTAGGCGAGTCATTTCAAGTGGTTGCTGCAATCGAAAATCTACCCCCTTCTTGGAAAGACTTCAAAAACTTTCTGAAGCATAAGCGTAAAGAGATGACTATGGAAGATCTGGTTATCCATTTAAGAATTGAGGAAGATAATAGAAAGTCAGAGAAAAAGGCAACTCATACTGTAACAACAAGGGCTAATGTAGCCGAGACAGAAAAAACCAACAAAAGGAAGCATGAATAAACTCCTAACAGTAAGAAGCCAAAGAAATTTAAAGGCATTTCCCACAACTGTGGGAAGAAAGGACACAAAGCAAGTGAATATAGAGGTCCAAAGAATCCTAAGAAAATGAAAGATCTAGCAAATGTGACTGAATTTGACAGACTTTCGGATGGTGTTTCTGATATGAATTTAGTAGCAGTGATTTCAGAATGCAACCTAATTGGCAATTCCAAAGAATAGTTTGTAGACACCTTGCGACAAGACATATCTGTGCAAATAATTGGATGTTCACCAATTAGGAACCTATCACTCAAGATGAACAATTGTTCATGTGAAACTCCTCTACGTGAAAAGTTAAAGGCAAAGGAAATATTATTTTGAAATTGACATCTGGAAAAAGAACTTAAGTGAAATGATGTTCTTCTTAATCTATATATTCGAAAGAACTTGGTTTCAGGATCATTGCAGAGCAAGAATGGCTTCAAACTGGTTCTTGTGTTAGATAATTTTGTACTATCAAAGAATGGAGTGTATGTTGAAAAGGTTACATGAATGATGGTTAGTTTAAAATGAATGTAATGACTATTGTAGCTAAAGATGCTAATAATAAAGTTGATTCTTTTATTTATATTGTCAAATCATCTAATATATGGCATGCAAGACTAGGACATGTAAATTTTGATACACTTCGTAAATTAATAAGCTTAGATTTCATTCATAAATTTAAGATTGATTCCAGTTATATATGACAAATTTGTGTTGAAGCCAAATTGACAAGAATATCCTTCCATCATATGGAAAGGAATACATAACCTTTGGACTTGATACATATAGATGTATATGACCTAAACATCAGTCAAACCAAAGGAGAAAAAATGCACTTTGTTACCTTTATTTATGATTGCACAAGGTACTGTTTTGTGTACCTATTAAGAAGCAAAGATGAAGCATTTGAAATGTTGCAACACTACAAGGAAGAAGTGGAAAATTAACTAAACAAGAAAATTAAAGCCTCAAGGAGTGATAGAGGTGGATAATATGAATTTCCATTTGAGGAATTTTGCGTCCAATATGATATAGTACACCAAATTACAACACCATATTCCCCTGATCTAAAGGCATTGTTGAATGGAAAAATAGAACATTTAAAGAAATGATGAATGCTTTGCTAATCAATTCTGGATTTCTAGATAACTTTTGGAGTGAAGCTATACTCTCTACCAATTACATCGTTAACTAAATAACTCGTAAGAAAACATCAAAAACTCCTTGTGAACTTTGGAAAAATAGACCATCAGCCTACAAATACTTAAAAGTCCGAGGGTGTCTTGCTAAAATAAAAGTTCCTAAACCCAAGTAAGTTAAAATTGGACTTAAAATGGTGGATTGTATATTCACTGGATATGCACAAAATAGCAGAGCATAACATTTCTTGGTGTATAAATCTAAAATAGATGATATTCATGAAAACAACATAATTGAGAAAAGAGATGCAAGATTTTTTTTGAACATATATACCCTCTTAAAACCTCCCCGGAATCAAGTGTTCAGAAGAAACCAAGGGAAGAAGAAATTACTAAAAAACTTCAAGAGGATGAAATTCAACAAGAGGGCGATATTGAGCAAAGGGAGGGGAACCAAGAAGAACCAAAAGGTCAACTATATCAAAAACCTTTGGACTCCTATGCTTTTATAGCGGAAAATGAACCTCTCACATATAAAAAAGCAATGTCTTCTCTCGATGCTTCTTATTGGAAGGAAGCTGTAAATAATGAGATTGAATCCATTTTACAAAATCATACATTTGGAATTAGTCGATCTACTAAAAGGGTCTAAAGCACTAGGCTATAAGTGGATTTTTAAGAAAAATCCAAAATCTGATAGTTCAATAGGTAAATATAAAGGTTGACCTGTAGTTAAAGGATAATGACAAAAAGAAGACCTAGACTTCTTTGACAAATATTCACCGGTAACAAGAATAACATCGATTAGGATGCTACTTGCGATTGCATCGATACTAGATTTAGAAGTACATCAAATGGATGTGAAAACAACATTCTTGAATGGAAAATTAGAAGAAGAAATATATATATGCAACAACATGAAGGTATCTCAACTTCAGAAAATCAAAACAAGGTGTGCAGATTAGTAAAATCATTGTTCGGGCTTAAACAAGCATCGAAACAATGACATGAAAAATTTGATAACGCAATGTTATCAATGGGCTTCAAAATAAATGAATGTGATAAATGTGTTTATGTCTAGCATACAAACATCAAATATGCCATTGTCCGTCTTTATTTAGATGACTTATTAATACTAGGAAGTAATAAGGATATAATAAAATCTACTAAAGTCATGTTATCTTCCAGATTCAATATGAAATATCTGGGCATTGTTGATGAGATCCTAGGAGTTAAGGTCCTTAGGACACCACAAGGATATTTTTTGTGTCAACCGCATTATATTACACAAATACATGATAGATTCAAGCAACACAACATAACTATTGCTAAATCACCAGTAGGCCTAAATTAAAATTGGGTGAAGAATAGCGATGCAATATTTATTAGCTTGAATATTATCATATACCAAGTAGCATTATGTATGTCATGAATTGCACAAGACCAAATATAGCTTATGTTGTAAGTAAACATAGTAGGTATACGAGCAATACTGGAAAAAATCATAGGAAAGCAATGATTAGAGTACTAGGATACTTAAAGTACACAAAAAATTATGGGTTGCATTATACAAATTATCCATCAATAGTAAAAGGATACTGTGATGCAAATTGGATAACTGGATCAACTGATACAAAATCCACTAGTGGATATGTATTTACGCTAGAAAATGGTGGAGTTTCATGGAAATCTTCCAAACAAATCTGTATAGCTAGATCAACTATGAAATCTGAATTTATCGCCTTGGATAAAGCTGCAAAAGAAACAGATTGGCTGTGAAGTTTTTTAGAAATTATTTCAAATTGGGAAAAACCAGTACCCCCAATAAGTATACACTATGACCGTCAATTAGTTATAGGAAGAGCTAATAGAAAATTGTATAACGGTAAGTCTATAAATATCCATTGCAGACATAAGACTGTTAGACAACTTCTCTCTAATGTATCGTAAATGATTATGTAAAGTCAAAGGATAAAGTTACGGATCCTTTTAGAAAAGGCTTGCCTAGAGAGAAAAATTCAAACCTTATTAATGGGAATGGGCCTAAGGCCAATAGATTAAGACAAAAGTTTTCTTCAATGGAAAACCAACCTAGTTGAATGGAGATCCCAAGATCTAGGTTCAAAGGGAAATCTAAGTTCAGGACAAATTTCGTAGCACAGGGGAGGTCCACTCTCAACCATTCCTATGATAAGTCAGTGCACTATCCGTTGGAGTCCAGGATAAGCTCGGCTTTCAATGATGTCTATACTTGGTGGTTTAAGAACCAAGTGGGGTATACCGGATGCTCCTTATAGAATCACTTACGTGAGTGCGAAGGCACAGCATCAATGAGAAATGTAAGGTCGGATTCTCATAAGCACTTATGAGACCAAGTTGGTGTTCATGACAAAAACGAACACAAACAGAGAACCAAGATCGATATGAAAGGTTACTACGTGACATCTATCTTTGCAACTTACACAAACAGCTCTTAGTTCAAGGACATCTCAATCCACTGATTTGCTGATAAGATAAAAAAAAAAGGTAGTCGCTAAGAAATTTCAAGGCCATCATGCTACTTATACCAACACAGTAATTTTTCGAACGGTGTCAGAACGATGAAAGGAAACTGTTTGGAGGAAACTAATATCCATTCATGCGGGGGATTATTAGAGAAAACACCAAAATTGAATGAGATGTTAGCACCACAAGTCAGGGGATAGTCCCACATCAGGAAAAATATAACGTAGCATTACCATACATACTAACTTGTGTTTTACATACTGAATATCTAAGGAAAGAATAAAGGCAGGCATAGGGCCTGGAAGGCCCCCGCGTGTGGCATTGGCGAATGTGTGTTTGAGGCGCTTTGTCGGTGCACTTGGCACTTTGCACTCTTGCACGTGGCATAGGCTAAACTGGGCCTATAAAAACCTTCAAAATCATTGTTTTATTTTTTTTGTATTTTAAATTCAAACAGCGTTTTCCCAACGATCAAATCGTTTGGTTAAAAAAGTCGCAACCTTTCTAGGGTTTTGACTGTTGGACGCAATGGGGGCATTACCATATCTATGTACATGGTGGAAATGGCCTGAGTAAAACCAAGAAAAAAATTCTAAAATAAAAACTCGGTCCTTCTCCTTCATCCTCTCTCTCTCTCTATGACACACTCGGTTCTTGAGTTCGTCGATCTCTACAATTGCAAGCACGACATTGAAGAGAAGTCCATTTTATCTTGGAGAACATTTTATTTGATCTTCCTTCAGCATCATTGAGGGGGCAATATTGTTTCAAGGAAATACTGACTACAGACTCTGACATTCTATGATCCTCATTCTCTCAATTGTCACTACAATTACCGGTTAGTTTCTATTAAGTTATCTGAAAACTCATTCAATATAAAATGTTGACGTAACTTTTACATCTGACTTATCTGAGTTAAGTTGGATGTAACCTGCTGAATGCTTTTTCCAGAGAGATTTTCATGTCTCCAAAATCACCCTACCTCCGAAGTATACATAGCAAAATTATATTCAAAAACATTTGTGGAAGGTGAAATAACTATTTTTATTTTGGTAAAACTTATTTTTTTTCCTCAATAGATGGTTCTTCAGTAGACATAATTACAAAAAAACCCAATAGGAATACGTTCATAAGATAACCAAAGCTGTAGGATCAACCCTAAAGCAAGGGGAGCAAGACCATCGCTTAAGACAAACGGATTGAAGGGTACATCGATTTAAATTTTTATATGTTTGAAATATATTTTAAATGACTTTTTCAAAAGAATGCTTTCCTTCTCGATGGTTATTTTTGTCTGTACATTTCTTTTATTCTTTTCATTTTGTTTAGGACTAGTCAAAAAGTTGGGGTGGCATTGCCCAACTAATAAGAAAGAATACCCATATATAACAAATTTATATAAGTAGGTGATAGTGCAATAATACATTTAAATTTGTTCAAATGAATCAACAACTCCCTCTATATGTTGTCATTTGAAGAACTTCCATTTGTGTTAGCTATAATAATTGAAATGATACTTAAATGAAGAAATAAAGAAAAAAAATTAGTATTGAAACCGTACGTTTTATTACTGAATTATTGTGGATTATAGGTGCATCAGGCGGCAAAATATGCTACAATTTGGTTAGAGTCGTCCAACGCATCAAAGATGGGACTCAAAATTTTGGTCTATTTAATTGAACTATCCAAATTAGTCGGTTGTCAGACAACATGAGTAACTAATTAATAACAATTACCTCTTTCCAACCATACTTTATCTCCATTTTCAGAACAAATAACCAAAACACAGCAAAAATAGTGTCAACATGCACAAAATTCAAGTATAACTGGACCCATCAAATGAATTAAGTTGTGACCCAACCAATTTTATTCATTTATCAAAATGGTTAATAGGACTCAACCCTCTTCATATATGGATCGACCCGTTTAACTCACTTTAAAAACATAAAAAAATTGAAAATATAAAAAAAGGAAAAATATCCAATGTAATCTAAAAAATGTTCAAAACGCATGGTAAAAGCAACATACATAAAATTGCAATAACCACATATAAATTGCATAAACTGTACGTTAATGTTTTATTTAACCTAAAATCAACATGTATTATAAAAACAAATGTAAATATCATGAAAACAATACCAAACAAGGTAAATAACTCAAAAAATGCATTAAATAAGTTTTAGGTAGCAACGACAATTTTTTGGCTGATTTAGAGGGCAATAACAATGTAACAAAGGCTGAAATGCGATGTTATCAGTCCAATAAAGAGAGTTGACTAATCCCTGGTGAAGTTGATGATTCCAGCATGAGCAACGGTCAAGACATATATAGAAACATCAACCTAGAAGAAGCTCTAATGCAAGCTGAAAACTGCATAGAATTCACAAATGATTCAAGCAACAAGTCAAAGGAGACACCGGAAGATAAAAGTATAGGTTTAAGACAGAAAAACACTAGAAAAACCAAAAAAACTCTATTTGAAATTAAACTACACAATTAGAGGATGTGACTGAAAATCCAGCATGGAGTAGCTTAGTTCATCATATAAAAATAAAAGTAGAAGATCAAAGCAAACTAGATTGAATGGGGTTTGTTTATGCCCCAAAAAATAGAAGCAACTCTCCTTCATCTTAATTTATGGATGCAACTCACTAGGAATACAAGGGAATTAAACTCCCCTTCCAAGCTGTGTGAGTTAGTTCAAATTGTAAGACAAAGCAAAATCTCAATCATGGCAATATTTGAGAATAAATTATCAGCCACAAATATTAAGAAAGTAACTTATATGATCAACCCAAAGTGGAAACTCATTCATGATAATTATGGAGAACAGAAAAGTAGAATTATGGTGGTCTGGAGTACATCAATTTAGACAAACGATGTTATCAAACCGACCATTAGTGATGTTTGTCTGCTGCAGGCTTGCTAAATCAAATTGTGTGAAGCCAAAAAAAACAAAGATCATGTTTGTAACATGTCTTCTTAAATTTTCCAATGTTATTAACGTTATTCTTTTAACTGTCGCCTTTAGCCTCTCTATTTTTAATTTTTTTAAAGCATATTATCATTTCATGTTTAACAAAAATTAATGTAGAACCAGACTATTTTTTTAATTATGTAATTTAGTGGTCGGTTTCCACCGTTATGTGGTTGTACTAGTATACATATTGATCAAAACGTTACAAATATGCTTCACAATCAAGGTGGTTTAAAGATGTTATGCATTTTTATATATGCACGCAATCAAGAACATTTAGCAGCCGAGAAGAAAGCATTATTTACCAATATTATTGGAGTAGTTAATACAGTTCCTTTTGGACAAATTTTAACATGCATCCTTATGATTATAAAAAAACAGCCTTAGATCTCTCTCTATTTTCTTTTATAAATTACATCCCTATTTTTTGAAAAGTAAAAATTAGGGACACATCCTTATTTTTAAACTTTATTGCGCCCACATCTCTCTACAATTTGAAATACAAATTACGTTCCTGAAATTATTTAGCCTAGTCACCGCTGGATCTTCATAACTGGATATCATGCTTACATAAATATTTGCAATATTAAAAACGTGATATCTTTTAATAGATTTATTGGATTTCAATTTTGTTTTCACCATTAAATCACAAATTTTATTATCTTTCTATTAAGATCCATATATGATATGTTTTGACGATTTTTTTTAAAATATTTGCCCTCCAACAGAAGATGTCAGGTAAATATTTGCCCGAACTTCCCCAAAAAAACCATCAAAACATATGACATATGGATCTTATTAGAAAGATAATAAAATTTGTGATTTAGTGGTGGAAACGAAATTGAAATCGATATATCTACTAAAAGATATCACATTTTTAATATTACAATTTAATTTTAGATAATTACCTGTGCGAAAGAGCGTTAAATAGGATAAATAATTCAAGAGATGTAATTTGTATTTCAAAGTATGGAGTAACGTGGGCCTAATTTTATTTAAAAAGAGGGATGTGTGTCAAAAGTTCCCATTTGAGAAGGGGTAAACACGGGTATTTGGGTAATTTTACTAACCTTTCATGCCCTCTTATTGTCTTCGTTCATAACTCATAACCGTCGTAATACACGTCGAAGCGGCCGCTTTTAAATTTGAAAACGAGAGAAGTAAAAAGGAAACAAATTTTTTAAAAAAATATATAAAATAGTTTTTGAAAGAAAACGATGTAAAAAAAATAGGTTTAGAAAAGAGAGACGTGTCATTAATTTTTCCACTTCTTTTTAACACTCATACTCTTCGTTACAAATTACTTTTACTGCTCAAGTTGACTTTAACTAGTATAGAAAAAGTCGCGGTTACCTCGACGTAACTATAATTAAGAATTGTGAGGAAAGGCAGAAGAAATAATTGTTATCCCGCTTTTTGGCAAGGCCGTGATACCAAGGACTTGACTAGAGACTGAAGACAATCCGTTCTGAAGATCAGTTATCTGCAAGTTTGCGATGGATATAGGCAAACTTGGTCCAAGTCCGGATTTGGCCACAATCAACATGACATGATGAACAGAGCTATGCAAAGAAACATTCCAAATTTCAGGTCCATCGGACTTCGTATGCTCAAGTTATGTAACCATCAAGATCAATGAGAAACATGCCAATCTTGTATCCATCATCTCGTATTGATCAGCATCGATACAAAATGAACGTAACTGAAGCACTCGGCATCCACATTCGTATCCATATGGTTCAAGCTCATAATAATGGACTTCGTCACTTCCCAGATCGATCACACTTCACTTAGCCAGCAACTGCACTTTTCGTATCGATCACCTATTTGATCGATACGAAGAGCACAGCCTACGATCGATACGAAGGTGGAAGCAGGGCATCGATATGGAAAGGAAGCGATGGATGGATACAAACGAAGCAAGCCGCATATCTGAAGCTCCGAAAGAAGTAGTCAACCCAAAGGAAGCGGTCTCACCACTATCCACGAATCATGGATCTCCATAAAGTGCGCATGCCACGTCATCAATACGAAAGGATCGATACGGAGGTATCGATATAAGGGATTCAGCCACTCCATATTTGCAACCTTGATCGATCAATAACTCCACAACCACAACTCTAAATGCAATGATATTTTCACAGCAAGTTGCACAACACCTCAGGAACCTTCATGATCGATCACAACTTGATTGGAGCAATTTCTTATCGATACGAAGTGATGTTGGATCGATCAAGGATCGATCCCAAATGACCCTGGATCGATCGTGTGGGCCCATCTTGGCTTGAGAAAGAGTATTTCGAGATCTAAGGCAGATATTTCCAGCTCCACACCTATAAATAGCACCTCCATTGCAACTAAAAAAGGACTTTTATGCTGCTGCTTGAGTTGAACTCCATTGTAATTCAAGTGTTAGTTGTTGTACTGTTGTAACTCAGTTTCTAATCAGCAATAAATATCAAAACCTTCAAAGTGGACGTAGGCCATAGCGCCGAACCACTATAAATTCTTGTTTTCTTTCTGTTACTGCTTATTTTCTTGGTGTGATTGTTAGATTAGCCTCATTTTTCATTTTACTTCTTCATTCTAATCTCTTCAATTACATCCGATGAGTGTTGTGCCCATTTTTGGTACAAACACTTTGGTGCTTTCACCGAGAATGGAAGATTCTCAACTCTATTTGGATCCCTTTGCTACTACTGGATTGCATAAATCTCCAAAAGAGATCCAAATCTATTTTCCAGTGGTTCCTTCTATTCTATTCAGATTTTTCTAGATCTAAGAAGAACTACATTCAACATGGTGCATACTACCAGAACTGCTTCCAATGCCGCTAATCCAGTAGGAAGGGATAGGCAAAATCTCGCGCAGCTGACTACTACAGGCCAAACACCAGTTGGAGCTCCAGATCCATCCGGTCCAGTGACTGGAGAGGAATACCAGACCCTCATGCATGAGCTCACTCAAAGCCATCAAGAGCTCACTCAACAGATCCACGCCAACACGGAACTTATGAACCAGCGGAATGAAGAAAGGCGAGGGAAATCTAGACGGGAGCGTACCTCTTATTCCTTGTCTGAAAGCTCGACATCATCTGACTTCTATCATAGATCCACACGCCGCCGATTAGATGAGAACCATGCAGAAGCCTCCGGGCACCCACATGCTGCAAATCTTGGACAGACGGGGATAGGTCCTTCTATAGGGCATGAAGCTGCACCCTCCTCCCGAGGGGGGATGCTTCCTTACAACACTGCTCATGACAACGCAGTTGCTGCTATAGATCAGGGTGCTGGGATCCAGAACCAACCAGATCCAGCCCCTCGTCACCGCACTCACGCCCAAGATCCTCACTTCCATGAAGCTTGGGAGCCAAGGAGGCTTAAAACGGACCGTAGACAGCGACCGGACCATTCTCGTGACATGGAACCTGACCATGCCTTGGCCCCGAACCTCCAGATGCCTGATATTCCAACTATGATACGCCAGATGATTAGAGAAATTCAAGGCCTCACAAATGACGACTGGGGAATTTCTAGAAGTCACACCCCATTCACCGACGACATTTTACATGCGGAGCCACCCCGTCGATTCAGGATGCCGAACTTGCTAGTGTATGAAGGAAATTCGGATCCCAACCAACATATTCAGAAATATGAATGGCTCATGAATGCCGCTCGAGCTGACGATGCGGTTAAGTGTAGAAGCTTCCCTATCTCCTTCGGAGGCATTGCGACTATGTGGTTCACCCGTCTACCACCAAGATCTATTTCATGTTTTGACCGGTTAGCTGCTAAGTTTGTTAAGCAGTTCTGTATGCATGCTGCAAGACCGAAGGATGTTAATACCTTGTCCAGTGTTACTCAAGCTCTAGGAGAGACTCTTAGGCATTATATGGACAGGTTCCACGCTGCTTGTGTTGAAGTCAGAAATCCCAACGACAACTCTATTCTGATGGCTTTGACTAAAGGGATCGATCCTGATTCCGAGTTTGGTGATTGGTTGGCTGGGAAACCCCCCGCTTCGTTGGACCGCTTCTATGCAAAGGCAGCCCAGTTTTTGAAGAGAGAAGGTGCTAGATGGTCTAGGAAGCAGGACGTCGTGGGGCCCAGCGGTGAAGGCATCCAGAGTAATAATGCAATGAAGTAGACCGGGGAGAGCTCCGGTAAAAGTACAGTTAAATATTCAGAATAAACAAAGTCATCAGAAGGGTGATGGAGGTCAAGGAAAGAAGAGAGACCCTCATCGTGGGAGACCCAAAGCTCCTATGTTTGAACGATATACTCCCTTGAACATGTCGCTAGAAAATGTTTATCCTCAGACCTGTAATACAGGGCAGTATAAGAAGCCAGCTCTGAAACCGTCATCGAAGAAGCAGATTCAGACCGGGAAGTTTTGTAGATTCCATGACTGTTACGGCCATAACACTAATGAATGCCATCATTTGCAAGATATTATTGAAAGGTTGATTAGAGAGAGAAAGTTAGAGCAGTTTGTCCGGGCGCCGCAGGATGGTGGTGCGGGCCCATCTAACCCCAATCGAGATCAAGGCCAGGCTAGGCCCGAGGAACCCGCACGTACTAGCTGGAGGTTGGTAATTAATACTTTGAGTGGTGGTCCTCATCCAGCTGATCGGAGTTGGAAGGAAATGGAGTCATACGCTAGTTCGATTAGGCATGTGGACTTCGAGTGTTGTAGTAGTAATGATGAAGGGGCCCAGGCAAAACAACAGAGGATGATGACAGAAGACATCGTTTTAAGAAATCGTGATGCCGATAGAGTCGAGGCCCTCACGATTGATCCATTGGTCATTTATGCCCAGATAGGTCCTGCTTGGATGAAGAGGATCTTGGTTGATAGTGGAAGTTCTGTAAATATACTTTTCAAGCATGCTTACGATCAAATGCTGATGGAAGCGAAAGATCTGAAACCGTGTCAGTCACGTATTCAAGGTTTCAATGGGAGTGCAACTATACCAATTTGAACGGTGGATTCACCTGTTGAGTTAGGCGTTGGTGATCATCGAAGAGTTCGGATGTTATAGTTTGTGGTGTTGGATATACATTCCCCATATAATGCTTTTCTAGGCCGACCGGCCCTTGCGGAGTTTAGGGCGGCTATTTCCCCATGGTGTTTGACCCTAAAGTTCCCTACTGACAATGGGGTTAGGATTATACATGGCGATCAGGCGGCTGGACGTGCCTGTTATGTTGCAGAGCTGCGGGATGTGCAGTGAAAAGAGATAGCTAAGGGCGTTGAGGAATCTCTCTGCGTCCGTTTTTTGGAGAATTGACAATTAACGCCTGGTCCTAGGCTTGGGCGCCATGACCAGTTTCCTAAGGATCTTAATCCTAGAGACAATGATGATGAAGGGGAAGTCAAAGAACACCAGGCTTCCCCAGCGGAGTTGACGATTGATGTTCTGATCAACGATGATGATGATTCCAGAGTGGTAAAGGTCGGATCTCAGCTCGGCCCTCAGATGGGATAGGAACTGGTTGATTTTATTCGGGTAAACCTTGATGTATTTTCCTGGGTTCATTCAAACATGTGTGGGATCTCACCGAACATCGCGAGCCATGCATCAAATATCGACCCGCGGCACGTCCTGGTGAAACATAAAAGGCACGGTATGGATCCAGAGAGGTTAGCCGCCCTAAAGGAAAAAGTGGATATACTCAATGCTAATGGGTTTATTCATGATACTTTATACCCGGAATGGGTATCAAATCTAGTGCTTATCAGAAAATCAAATGGAAAATGGCAGACATGTGTGGACTACTCGGATCTGAACAAAGCCTGCCCCAAAGACAGCTTCTTGCTTCCCAGAATATATCAACTAGTGGATTCAACAGCCGGACATGATCTCTTGTCTTTCATGGACGCATACTCTGGCTACAATCAAATCCCGATGCAACTTCATGACCAGGAGCATACTAGCTTTATCACTGATCTGGGACTTTATTTCTACAAGATGATGCCGTTTGGACTCTAAAACGTTGGAGCAACTTATCAGGGGCTCGTGGACCGAATGTTTGCAAACAAAATCGGGATGACTATGGAGGTGTACGTGGATGATATGCTTGTGAAGTCGCGGCTATCCAACAACCACGTCAGTGATTTGGAGATGATGTTCAACATACTCCGACAGTACAGAATGAAGCTCAATCCATTGAAGTGTCATTTCGAAGTTGCATCTGGAAAGTTCCTTGGGTTTATTGTCAACGCAAGAGGAATTGAAGCCAATCCCAAAAAGATATGGGCAATTCGGAATCTCGAAACTCCCATAACCATCAAGCAGGTGCAAAGTCTTAATGGAAAGGTGGCAGCCTTGAGTAGATTCATTTCCAGAGCCACGGACAAGTGCATTCCCTTCTTCGATCTGATTAAAAATGGGAAACGAAATTTCGAGTGGACAGAGGAGTGTGAGGGCGCATTCCAAGCACTAGTGCAACATCTGACAACACCTCCCATCTTGTCAAGGCCGATTGATCATGAGAAGCTGTATGTCTATATGGCGGTATCATCAAATGCAATCAGTGCTGCGTTAGTTCGAGAAGAGGATCGGACCCAACGACCGGTCTATTATATCAGCAAAAGATTGACAGGGGCAGAAAGAAACTACCCAAAGGTAAGGAAGCTGGCTTATTGTCTTGTTGTAGCCTCGAGAAAGCTCCGCCCATATTTCCAGGCTCACCCGATCACTGTTTATACCGACCAACCGTTACGACAGATCCTGACACAACCAGAAACGTCTAGTAGGTTACTCAAGTGGAACATCGAGCTGAGTCAGTTTGATATCACTTATACCCCAAGACGAGCTATTCAAGGACAAGTTCTAGCGGACTTCATAGCTGAATTCATTGTACCGGAGGACTTGCCCAAAACCAGTGAATCTCCCAACTATATATGGAAGCTATACACCGATGGTGCATCAAACGACCGGTGCTCAGGTGCTGGAGTGGTGCTCAAAACCTCAGAAGGGCGATCCATATGCTATGCTTTGAAGTTTGACTTCCATGCAACTAACAACGAAGTTGAGTATGAAGCCTTGCTTGTTGGACTGAGGCTTGCCAAAGATTTGGGAGTCATTGCTGTGGGGATTTACTATGATTCACAACTGGTGGTGTGCCAGGTTCGAGGAGAGTATCAAGCCAGAGACCGAAGATTGGCCTCCTACCTTATGCGGGTCCAAGAAGTGTTAAATCAGTTTGACTATTATGCCATCCACTGTATACCCCAAGAGCAAAATCAGAAGGCCGATTCTTTATCAAAACTGGCCAGCACTAGCGAAGCACAGTAGATGGGACTCGTCCCCGTGGAGACACTTACTGCTCCAAGTATTGATCAGATGGAGAAAGACTGGGTTCATGAGGCAACACCCGAGAGGGAGTCGCGGATGACTCCAATCAGGAACCATCTTGAGCACAGAACATTACCCGAGCGCAGGAGTGAGAGAAGGCAGGTTCTCCGAAGGGCTTCACGGTTTGTCATCCAAGATGGAGTCTTGTACAGAAGGGGATTTTCTGTTCCTTTACTCCGGTGTATCACCCATGATAAAATCAAACGAGTGTTGCATGAAGTGCACGAAGGAGAATGTGGCGACCACACTGGGGGCAAGCCCTTGCAAAGAAGATACTCAGATACGGGTATTACTGGCCAACCGTAAACCGAGACGCATCGGATTATTCTAAGAGATGTGATAGGTGCCAAAAACATGCCAGAATTCTAAGAGCCTCGCCAACCGAGATTACTCAAATGGTCAGTCCATGGCCGTTTGCCACATGGGGTATTGATATAATAGGGTCCTTGCCTCTAGCCAAAGGTGGTGCAAAGTATGCCATCATTGCAGTTGACTACTTTACCAAATGGGCAGAAGTTGAGCCCCTTGCTATTATCACAATGAAGAAAGTAATCAACTTTGTTGTGCGCAACATCATCTGTCGCTTTGGCCTCCCACAGACGATTGTAACTAACAACGGGGCCCAATTCAATAGGTCCGAGTTTAAGAATTTCTGCCGACGATATCGCATCGTGAAAAAGTTCTCGGCAGTAGCTCACCCTCAAGTGAATGGACAAGTCAAAGCTGTCAAAAATGTCATCAATTCCATTTTGAAGAAACGATTGGAGAAGGCTGGAGGTAAGTGGGTCGATGAGCTCCCCATGGTCTTATGGGCATATCGAACTACCCACAAGGCCACGACCGGTCATACTCCATTTGCACTTTCTTACGGCTCTGAAGCCATTATTCCAGTTGAGCTAGAGGTACCCTCTCACTATGTGACTTATTATGATCCGAAGACGAATGCCATCCTACTTGTAGAATCTCTGGATTTATTGTATGAGAAGCATGAAGAGGCTGATTTAAGGATAGTCGCATATCGCAACCGAGTCGCCCGATTATACAATGCTAAGGGCCGACCTAGAACCTTTGAAATTGGAGATCTCGTGCTTAAGCGAATCTATCCGGTCCCTTCACATATGAAACCGACATGGGAAGGACCGTATGTCATCGAACGGAGGCTTGGAGACGGCACATTCAAGCTATCGATCGTTGATGGTATCACTCTACCAAGGGCATGGAAGAGCGAGAGTCTCCGTCTCTATTACATATAATTGGCTTTCATTCATTTAGTTTGCTTTCCTTTTGAAGTTTGTTTATGCAATTCGAGAATTTGTACTTGTAATAAGGCAACTGACTTTGCCATGATTTCCTATTTCAACAATAAAGTGTAGACTCCTCAAGCCAGATTAGTGATTCCTAAATGCATCATGCAACCTCCATGATGTACAAAGAGCTGAGTTCCATCTTGCGGTGGGACTCATTCAAATAGAGAGTGGTCGTGATCCGACTAGTCACTCGCTAAATGAAACCCCGAGCTCAAGGGAAAATAAAAATCAATTAAAAGAGAGTTGAAACATGACAATTCTCCAACAAACTTCAGCTCCCAGAGTGCAAGCTGAAGTGCAAACTCCAAAATCAGGACGTGAATCGACCGTCCAGCTCGAGGAGGATGGACCCGTCCATCCACGACCTCGCCTCCTTACTTGGCTCGAGGAGGATGGATCCATCCATCCACGACCTCGCTTCTTTCCAAGCTCGAAAAGGATGAATCCGTCCATCTACGACTTCCCTTACTGGATTAAGGAGGATGCGATCCGACCATCCACGACCTTAACCAACTCCTTATTCCCAGAGCGTGAATAAGATATCTAATCCTTAAACAGATGTGATCGATCGTCTGTCAACTGACTCTAGATTCCCGGAGTGTGAACTAGAGTATAAACATTAAACAGGTGTGATCAACCACCCACAAAATAACTTATGTCCCCAGAGTGTGGACGTAATCCTAAACAATAAGCAGGTGTGATCGACCGCCAGCATACAAATATAATCCCCCGAGTGTGGATGCAAATGCTAGCAAATGAGCAAGTGTGGTCTGGCCGCTCGAACTCATGTTACTTTAACTTGGTTCCGACTAAGTTAAATCAAAGTTAGTGAAGGTGGAGGATGACTGCCAACTAACTACTTCAACTATCCCCAGAACTGGGGACATAACTCAAGTACCATCCGCTGGCCAAAACACCGCAACGTTGAGACTCGACTCAACATTTGATTATGACCCGAGGTCATGACCTCAGGACTTAAAGATCGAACTCAAGTTCGACTCGGAGACTAAAGCTTCATGAGTACATTGAATAGGAAATGTGAATGATTAAGTACTTAAACAAATAAATGCAGAGTTATGCCAAAAACAAAAAAGGAATTTTATTCATACTATTCTTTAGAAAAGAAGTACAAAATCTGTCCAAAGAATTCCTATAAGCGGGGGGGCCAAGCCCGCATCTATACATGGCCTACAAAAAGCAAAAGAAAAGAAGCTTATTCTAACTATCTACAAAAGAGGAAGTCCAAATGAAAATCTACACCTTCGGTTTCCTGTCCTTTTTAGTTTTCTTTGCCGTAGACCCGCTCAAGCTACCATCTGGACCACTTTTGGAACCCTTGCCTCCCTGGCTCGCTTCAGTTGGCTTGTCTCCAGTCGAGGGAATCGATGCGGTCTCCCCTTGGGAGCCCATGGGGATCGAAGTATCCCCTATGTGTGAAGCTGGTGGAATAGTGGCACTTTCGATACCAGAAGAATAAGGCACGCTAGTCTCAATCACGGTGCCACTAGAGAAATCATGAGAATCGGGGTCGGGCCAGGACCGCCATACTTCCACCGGCTCTAAGATCCTGCACCATCTCGGCCTTAATTTTCCTCATTATTTGTTCCTCTTGGTCCATGCGCTTGCTCATTGGGATACTACCAGTCGGACCCGAGGAGCCCATAATAATAACATCTTCATCCACATTAAAGGGCATCTAAATGCTCAGATCACTTTGGCAGCTGAGAAGCACTTCCATTAGTTGGTCGTCAAACATACAGCCGCTATCATACATCTCCCCAGCCGAAGTAGTAATTGTCATAGTTGTGGCCTATGTTATTAACGCCTCCTGCTCATGATGAACTTCTTGAGTTGCAGGAGGGTTGGCCGATGCAGAATCTAAGGCTGAATAAAGATAAGAGAATATATTAGTAATATCCTCTGATAACATTCCTGCATTTTGAATAATAGGAGAAGTGTCTGGAGTACCTTCCTCGGACTAGCTCCCGGATTGAGCCGACATGCCTTCCGAGTTGCACTCGATGACTTGAGAAAGATGTGGCCTGTCGGGATCGTACCCCGGGACGACTGGGGGTCGGCAGAAGATGTGGGCGTAGGTTGAGATGCTGGGGGCACCTTAGAAGCAGCGTCATGGTGTTCACCCCCAGATCCTTCTCCGGACTCTGGGTATTTAGCAGCCAAGGCTTCTCTCTGGAGCAAGACAGTTGTGTCGTGAAGGACTTTGGGCTCGTCTCCAATCAACACTTGAGCTTCCAATTCAAACTCATCAATAGTTGCAACTTTGCGGATCGCCTTTTCATCTTTAACCAGGCGGTTCCAGGCTTTATACAATTGGAAGGGATAGTCCTCACCAAGCCAATTCAAGTTGCAATTCCTTAGGACGTTTGCATTGTAGGTGACCAGGAGGTCCTCGAATTCACTTTCCATCTTGGCCTCGATGGTTTTTACTTCCCTTTCGACCCTAGCATCGGCTTCTACGGCTATTTGATTTGTGGTGTCCCTCTCTTCTCTAAGCTTCACCACCTCCTTGCATGCTTCTTGGGAAACCTTATTAGCTTCATCTTTTTCTCTGATGGCCTCAGTTAGCTTTGCCTTTAATTCGGCAACTTCTTTTAGCGTGGCATCCCTTTCTTGAATAATTATGGTGTTGCGGTGCCCCATCTCTTACACCAAGTCCATATGAGTTTTTCTCATTTCTTCCATGGATTTCTTAGCTTCCTCGGCTCTTTGGCAGGTCTCCATCTCATCTTTTCTTAAGGACTCGAGTTCATTGGAGAGCACCTCTATTATTCTGTCCTTGTCGGAAAGATTGCCCTTCAATTTCTCAATCGCCTTGGCTCATTCGAAGGATACAACTGAGACCCGCTCTGCCGTCTTGACCCACTCACGGTATTGGTTGTATGCATCATGCACATAGTCTTGCACCAGTTTTTCTACGTTGTTTGGGATTTTCTTCAAGTTGGGGGGAAAGTGGAAACCATCGAAGCATATGTTTGGAAAATCTTTCTTCGGTTTATCAATATGGACGGCTCCTTCCCCCATTGGCTCTATAGCGAATTGTTCTACAACAGCGGGAGTAGCTATTTCACTTCTGCGGCGCTGCTCGCTAGTTTTTGGAGCGTTAAATGGCGCTGTTTGGTGCAAAGATTCAGAAGAGGGCCTGTTGGGGCCAGAAGGTTTAGAAGGCGCTTTCGGTGGCAAAGATAGCGACCTGGAACGGTGCTTGCTTTGGTGTGATTTTTATTTTTCCTTGTCGTAGCGCTCACGTTCCCGACTAGAATGGTAGCCACAGCCATAATCTCTCTCGCTCTCACGATGATGTGATTCAGAATGTGATCCAGATGATTGGCGCGAGGAGCGGAGTTTATCAAGCATAGAACCTTGTTTCACCATTGTATCTACAAAAAAGAAGAAGAAAATCAGTCACCATTAGATATTGAGAAGCGCATGATGGAATGTCGTGTAATGCCATGAAGTGCATATATGCATGTGCAAACCCCCCAACCGACCAGTTGTAGCAGCTTTGCTTATTGGAGTTGACTCCCCTATATCTATTGATGTTAGGCCTACGCCGGTTCTTGAAGGGGAGTGGAGCCCCTCTAACCCAAGATCAGGGGATGATGGTATGTCCATAGGAATGGGAATATCCGATAGCCCCTTTAGCAAGCTTTCTGTCTGTAGGGAAGAGGTCTCTGGACCTATAGAAGTAGTCACAAATTGAGTTGCTTCGGTAGTCTTTCGCTACTTGATTTTATAGACATGAGCTTTTCCTTTTCTCTTTGATCCGGACGACCGAGGGCCCTACGGAGGCACGACCGCAGGCTCATGACCAGCTTCTGTACCCTCATCATCGCGAGGTTCGATGATTGTTATGCCAGGCGTGGCCTGATCTCCCTCAACTGGGGGCATGATAGGAGCCCGTCTTTGCCTTGTCTTGCTGGAGATACTCTTGGAATTCTCGTGAGCCCTATGCTCTGTCCTTTCTCTAAAAGCCCGGTGGCAATCAAATTTTCATCGGTGAGAACTTCATCTATTTCTCTTAGCTCAGCAGGCACCGCCTGGAGTGTTCTCACTATCTCTTTATATTGCACTCCTTCGGGCCATGGAATAGAAGTTGTAGAAGAAACACAGCAATGTATTCAGCATCGATCTATATTATCCGGTTATGGTTAAATAATGAAACAAGTAACAAAACTTACGTCTGGCCAGTCATTGCCTAACAAATCCTGGAGGGCATCTCACATAAAACCACTCCGTTTTTAAGTAGCTCAACTTGCTCCATGTGTCTGCCACCACTCTGTAGTTCCTAATAGCCTCCAGGAAGGTGAATGATGTATTATCCGCCCGACTCTTCCCATTGAATAAATATCTGATCTTGTCGACGGTCGGGGGACGAAGGAGATGTTCCATAAATATTATGTGCAAGCTGTTGAGTAATGCGTATCCATTTGGATGAAGTTGAGAAGGCGCGATCCTCAGATAAAACAACACGTCCCTAATGAATTGGTTGAATAGGAGCATTGTTCCAGCCCAGCACATAAATCTGTTGCATGCGGTGAATCCCTCCGGGAGATAGTGTGCTATATCTTCCGGACTTGGTAGCCAGACTTCTTCAAAAGACAACCCATGCCTGAGGCAAATTCTACCTAGCACCTCTTATGTAATCTTGGAGTGGATAGAATCTACTGGATTCATTATCACCACTGCATCCGGCAACTCATCCGGAGCAGGATCCGCTATATCAACCGGGATGTCCGGCCTATCAATTCTGGAGAATAGAGGACTTTGAGCTTCTTGTTGTTCTGAGCTTCCAGGATCCATAGCTATTGAACTCAGTAAAAACCACTATTAGATGGTAAAAAATTCGTATCCCCCAGTGCAAAATGAGTGATCGTGTTGTGTAGTGAAGTGCTGCACAGTACTATAAATTTCTACAAGATTAATAGATGGTAAAGAGATGAGACTTCGAGATTCGAGCGGAGCGACCGTTATTGCTAACCATCTCAACCGTGCCATTCTGACTTCGAAGAATGATCTGTATTAAACCTTATTATTTTTAACAAGTCACAGTTCCATCGACGAGCTTTGATGGATAGGCATATATGCTTTCTACAGTAAAGTCCAAATATGCAAGGCTAAATGCTCGTCGGAGTCCAATGTTCAAACGTGCAAAAGATATGGCATTGTATCCATCATGTTCGAGTTCAGATCGTTCCCCTGAAGCAATCTTTCATGTCTATCACATGTCACTTGTTCATATCGATCAATGATTCAGATCGATACCCTCTTTGTATCGATCGAACATTCAGAGCGATAACTTGTTCGTATCGATCACTTCACCTATAGTCTTCATTCGTATCGATCAGTTCGTATCGATCAGCCATCTTCCTCGTCTCTTTTCTAGAGGCAAGCTTTCGTATCGATCTAAGAGACATAGTTTTTTCATCTCGGTTAAGGGGGCAGAACTTCCGCCTCGCTCGCTTGTGTAGATTGATCAATCGATCCACAATCAATGTTCGTATCCATCGATATGAATTCACTGCTCGCCTACCATCAACACGAACTCATGGTTTAAACCATATAAGCCTGAAGCCAATGGCTTCGAGCCCGGTTTTTCTCCTCCAACCATCTATCCCATGTATCTATCTCGTCTCCTTCTTCTCCAATTCCCCAATCATCATTGCCGACTCTCTCAACTTCACCTTAGTTACACTCCGACACCAATGACACTGGAGATGGCGATTACGGTGAACGAGGGGGGACGAAACTCGAGTCTCGTCATTATAGGCATGATTCTATTAATTATTTACTTAGGTTCGAAATATCTGGGTTAAGGATTAACGATTTGGGTTTGGAGACGAAAGTTTTGCAGTTTTTCTTTCTTTCCCTTTTTCTCTGCTTGGATACAAAATAGCAAGATAAAAAATATATGCTAAGTACAAAAAAGTATTTATACTCTCTTCGTATCCAACATAAAAAACGATTTGTATCCCGGTTTTTTTCACCTATTGAATCGGTCAAAAGCCTATCGATACGAAATGCACCACATACTTATGTTTGGATCATTCGTATCCATCGATACAAAATGCATCTGAATCCTTATATCTCGTATCCATCGATATGAATCCACTCTAATGCACCCTAGATCGATCCAGGAGAGGATCGATATGAAGAGAGGCATCAAAACAACATCGACCGTTGTTATAACTCGAATTTCATATCGACCCAGAAGAGGATTGATACGAAACTGGATCCAAAAGGAACCATCCATCGATGGCAATAACTTTTCACCAAGTTCCTTTTTCATTTAAAAAAACTTGACAACGACCCGTGAACATGCTAGTATGAACCAGAGTCAGGTCCAAATACATACATGTACTTACATGCTATACTAACATTTGATTCTTGAAGTTAACAGGAATTGAATGCTTACCTGGTGACAACTAGAACAATGTCAACGATTTGCGAACACTCGATCTTCAACTACAACAGAAACCGCGTAAACATTAGCAGTCTACAACTCAACATTTATACTACTGGAAATCGACTAGGAGTCATGTCTATTGAAAATTACATCTCTAGACAAAGGGACAACGACTATTCATCGAATCAGATAGAGTCTTTTCAGAGTAAAGATGGCAACTCTTCAAAGCACGTCATGTTCACACATGACCTACTTTGGGGGGCAAATGTTATCCCCTCTTTTGGCAAGGTCGTGATACCAAGGACTTGACTACAGACTGAAGACAATCCGCTCCAGAGATCAACTGTCTACAAGTTCGCGATGGATATAGGCAAACTTGGTCCGAGTCCGGATTGCGCCACAATCAACATGACATGATAAACAGAGCTATGCAAAGCAACATTCCAAATTTCAGGTCGATCGGAGTTCGTATGCTCAAGTTATGGAACCATCAAGATCCATGAGAAACATGCCAATCTCGTATCCATCATTTCGTATCGATCAGCATCGATACGAAATGAACATAACTCAAGCACTTGGCATCCATCATTCGTATCCATATGGTTCAAGCTCATAATGATGGACTTCGGCACTTCCCAGATCGATCACACTTCACTTAACCAGCAACTGCACTTTTCGTACCAATCACCTACTTGATCAATACGAAGAGCACAACCTACGATCGATACGAGGGTGGAAGTAGGGCATCGATACGGAAATGGAGCGGTGGATGGATACAAATGAAGCAAGCCACATATCTGAAGCTCCGAAAGAAGTAGTCAACCCAAAGGAAGCGGTCTCACCACTATCCACGAATCATGGATCTCCACAAAGCGTGCATGCCACGTCATCAATATGAAAGGATCGATACGGAGGTATCGATACGAGGGATTCAGCCACTATATATTTACAACCTTTATCGATCAATAACTCCACAACCACAACTCCAAATGCAATGAGATTTTCACAGCAAGTTGCACAACACCTCAGGAACCGTCATGATCGATCGCAGCTTGATTGGAGCAATTTCTGATCGATACGAAGTGATGTTGGATCGATCAAATGACCCTGGATCGATCTTGTGGGCCCACCTCGGCTTGAGAAAGAGTATTCCGAGATCTAAGGCAGATATTTCCAGCTTCACACCTATAAATAGCACCTCCATTGCAACTAAAAAAGGACTTTTATGCTGCTACTTGAGTTGAACTCCATTGTAATTCAAGTGTTAGCTATTGTACTGTTGTAACTAAGTTTCTAATCAACAATAAACATCAAAACCTTCAAAATGGACGTAGGCCATAGCGCCGAACCACTATAAATTCTTGTTTTCTTTCTGTTACTGCTTATTTCTTGGTGTGATTGTTAGATTAGCCTCATTTTTCATTTTACTTCTTCATTCTAATCTCTTAAATTACATCTAACGAGTGTTGTGCCCATTTTTGGTACAAACAATAATCTTAAGGAATTCACGCTGCCGTAAGCAAGTCATTTCAATATATCACTAACCATCACCTACCAATTGTTATATTTCATATTCAACACGTACTTGATCTATTTGTATCTACGGTTTAAAACTTGTTTCCAACTTTGTACGTGAACCATATGTACTAATATCCTATATTTATAACTACCGTTATGTAAATGTTTTCAACTTAACAAGTCATAAAGGACCCTTTTATGTTGTCCATTTTACATTGACTAACAAAATATGCTACCAATGACTGATGTAAATTTATATCAACATGGTTTATACTTCCCACTAAATCTACTACACACATAACATCTTCAAAAAACTCTTTCACACAAACTAAAGTACACAAAAGCGATGACAATCTGGAGGAGGCAAATATCAGTTGGTATTTTTAAGTCTTTTGAGAAACTGAAATCAAATAAAATTGAAACATAATCGAAAGAAGACATCAAAATAAGGCTAGATGATGGTTATGGTATACATCATAGAATAAATGCAAAAATATAGCATTTGAAGCAAAGATTATACCTTTAACTTCATGATGAAGAAGACCTTGAGAAACGATAAACGAGAAATCATACGACTGGTGATTGAATTGAAATCGCAAGAGATTTTGAATTGGAATCTTGCAAGAAAAGATTTTAAGCCGAAATCGCAGGACGAGATTATGAATTGAGAGAGAGAGTCGCCGTAATGTTTTTTAAGAAATGAAAAAGAAAAAGTAGAGATTTGGACGGATTGGGAATAAAAAGGGTTGTACTAGTAGTGGGTTGAATCGGTTTTGATTCATTGCTAAGAATAATAAAACTGGGTTAGACCCAATACTTTTTAAATTGGGTTAAAAGAGTTGGATTGAATTTTGACTGCTCTAAGAGAAACCATGTAAGGTGGATATCAGGCGGATGTTAGGCAGTGCTATATAATTCAGTGGTCAGGATTTATGCCGTATCGAGGTTAATTTCTGCATTCAATGTAAAACTGTCCTTCCACTTCTGTTCCCCTTTACCAGCTCAACAGTGCATCTAAAATGGTACAACCGTACAACGGCGGAAAAGCCGACCGTTTGATTACATAATTAAAAACAAAGATTGATTTTTCATTAATTTTAGTTAAATATCAAGTGATAATATGTTAAAAAAAATTAAACTTAAAGTGATTTAAAGAGATAGAGACAACAAATTAAATAACATTATAAAATTTAAAAAAAACATGTTGAAGACATGTTACTTGTTTAATTCGCTTTTAAAAGTTTAGAGTAGACAAACCTGCCTGACGTTAGTTTAAAAATTAAATGAAAATATGGTGGAAAAAATTAAGAATTAGAGATATTTAATAAAATATTCGTGGAAAAAACAAATTAAATAGCGAGATATTTAAAAAAAAAACATTTTAAAAACATATTTCTAGCTTTTGTTGATTTCATATATTATTTTTTTGCAAGCCTAGACAAACCTCCTAAACGTTTAGTTCGGTAATTTAGTTATATGAGGTATTATATAATATAAATCAAACAACGGACGTAGCACCAAAAGAACCATGTCCATAATCAAAGGATCCCATTTATGCTACATATCCAATTTATTTCACGAATAATAAACGTAACAGTACATGATTTGAGAATTACTAAAAACTTGCTGAAATGATCTGGTTAATAAAAGAGATCAAAATACATATATATCGGAACTTATTTTTCTCATGGCACATACCCAAAGCTCAAAACCTCGTTCACAACAAGAGATCCATCTTATGGTAGACATCCAAATGTAACATTCTATAATTTAAATATATAAACAAGTCATGTACTAGTAGAAAATAAGGAGCATTTGAATTGCCAGCTGGAAGGAAAAATAATTCATGATGCTTGTTTCATCTACGCGCTTAGACAACACGCTTAGACGGTTCATATGTACACATGAATCCTTAAATTAAATCACAAACGTCCCTCCATTTAAAAAAACCAAAAAAATAGACTTAGAGGTGGAGTTGAAAAAATAGTTAGCTCTAAGACAACAATTTTGTTTTTTTAGTTTGAAGGACATTTTATAGTGTAAACAGAAAATTATAGTTAAAACTATCATTCTGTGATTTACATCGAAGTTTATGCAGTGAACTACGTCGATATTAGACTTCATATGCTCATTCTTTGAATTGTTTTGAACTTCAGCTTTTAACATGTGCGATAATAAAACTACTATGGATACACTTGCACAAATATACATGCACAAGTTAAACGTGAAAGAAAGGCAATTTAATGTCTGTTTTTAACAGAAAAAGTCTGTTTTTAAAGATAAAAAACTATATGTGCAAATTCCTCAAACTAGATATACAACTTCAGCAACTGTTTAGATCATTTTGAAAGAAACACAACTAAACTACATAACCTAGATACTCAAAATAATCATATTAAATTCTATAACCAGTAAAACAATATAATGCAAAGTTGTTTTATATACTATATAAGTAAGAGTAAGCATCTCCATTTGTTCAACCAACCAAGATTGTACTATACGATTGACTGAGTAAACCAAACAAACCATCATAGAAAAAGACAGATTTAAGTATTTAATCACTAAACTAACCATGATTGGGCTCCACAAAAGAAAGTTTTCACCATATCACTGAGCAGAACTTTACAACGGTTTCCTCTAAATAAATGGTAAAGTTGTAGAATTTGAAAAATGAAAAGTATACTTATTAAACATTACAAGCTAAATAATACCCATATATTTCACTTTTTCTAAATAATACAACTTTAGCACTAAAAGGAGAAAGAGCAACCTTTTAGTAAAATACTTTATTCATAATATCGCTATATATACACACTATTAGAAAGTTTCCCTTAAAAACATTAAAAACACCATAGGTAATGATGGTACTAATTACATCATGATTGGCACTTAATACCGGCTCTCAGCACCAGGGCCGGCCCAAAATATTTGTTGCCCAAGCCCATATACACATTTTTTCAAAGAAAGTTAAAAAGTAAAATCAAATTCATGCCTGTAGCCTGTTTTGAACCCAGGTCAGTAGCAGTCACTTCAATAACCATACCACTAAACCAAATATTGGCTGAACATTACTTAAGTTTACAATTTATATAAAAGCAAGTGTTAAATTTTTTTAATTTGTTGCCCCCAGTCCAGTGGGCTGCCCTTTGGGCCGGGCCTGCTCAGCACCACACTCAATTGGAAGCATGATATTTCTATTAGAATTTCAATATAATTTAGAATAGATTAATCATTAAACTCTGTATAGGTAAACCTTATTGATTTAATTGAAAAGAAATAGAGGAAAGTAAACGGGTTAGCGGAAGACATATCTGAATTCATAGTTGCTGTTGGAAAAGTAAATTTAGTTTGGTTTTCCATATTGACACAAACCCTACATCTTATATTAGATCTGAATTCATAGTTGACGCTTTCATAAACTGATTAAGAGAAATAGATAGATCTAAAAGGTAAAAGTTGAATCCGATCTTTCAAATTGACATAAACCCTATATTTGAATTATTTTCATACAAGAGATTAGGAGAATAACTGGAGCTTATATAATTTGGTACCATAACCTCTTAGTTATTATAATGTTGGCATTTTCTAATTTGGTCCTTCAACAAAATAGAATAGTCTTAGTGTCTACACGTTAATTCCATGACAATTATACATGTAAGTCTTTTAACTTTAATTCATAATTTAATCATTTTAATTAAGCTTTACGCTAAAATAGCACGACATATTTATTTTACTATATAGTCCATGTATTTAAATTTTTCCAACAATTTCACCTAAAACAGATTCTCCTACGTGAGGCACTCAATCTAGACTAAATTAACAGCAGTCTAGAATCCAATTATCCTTGTATCACTAAGCATGCTGTGACGCTAAATCCTTCAATATTTGAAAGCTAACATATTGGTAATGAAAAATGCATCCTTATTTGATAAATGCTCATCGTGCTTTCTGTATGAATCTAAAAACTAAAAGTGGAATATAATGTACATTTTGGTTACCCGAAATATTATAATTCAGCATCAGGAGCCACCATTGAGAGGGAATCCACGGTTGAAGTGCGGTCGTCGGTTAGGAGTGGGTTGTAGAATCAATAATAAGGTTTTGTATATTTGGGAATCTTTTAAGATAAATTAGGGTTTTTAATAGAGAAGATGATCAAGATAATGATAGTGATTTGTAATCGGAGATTCATGGACTGGAATAATTGAAAACGAGTGGAGAGAGGAAACTGATAAATTTGAAGTTAAGCGGTAACGTTAATTTAATGCAATGAATATGTATCGTAACATTAAATAAAGATAAGGTCTCCCAGATTATTTTATTTTGCAAGCCATCGTATAACAGACATTTTTGATTGATATCATAAAGTGGCAAACGGTAACATTAATTTAATGCGCAACATTGGGTCCTTTAAACACACAACTAGATTCACATAACATAATTCACTTAACAATCAAATCAAGTTTTGATAAGCAAACATCACGCAACCACCACAGGACAGATTCAAGCACAAACCAAAACAACAAACATCCAATGCAAAACACAAAATATCATGCGACATGATGATCATCAAACAAAAACATACCCAGCCCTGCTCTCAATACTCCTCGCCCTCATCGCCCTCATCCCCTTCCGCACTCTCCGCCCCAACCTCTTCATAATCCTTCTCGAGAGCAGCCAAATCCTCCCTGGCCTCACTGAACTCCCCTTCCTCCATGCCTTCCCCAACGTACCAATGCACAAACGCCCTCTTCGCGTACATCAGGTCAAACTTGTGATCAATCCTCCCGAACACCTCCGCCACGCTGGTGCTGTTGGATATCATGCAGACGGCCCTCTGCACCTTGGCCAGGTCCCCACCAGGCACCACTGTCGGGGGCTGGTAGTTGATCCCACACTTGAAGCCCGTCGGGCACCAGTCCACGAACTGGATCGTGCGCTTCGTTTTTATCGTCGCCACTGCCGCGTTCACGTCTTTAGGGACTACATCGCCCCTGTACATGAGGCAGCAGGCCATGTACTTGCCATGGCGTGGGTCGCACTTGGCCATCATGGAGGAAGGCTCGAAGGCTGAGTTGGTGATTTCAGCCACGGAGAGCTGCTCGTGGTAGGCCTTCTCGGCAGAGATGACGGGAGCGTACGAGGAGAGCATGAAGTGGATTCGAGGGTATGGGACTAGGTTGGTTTGGAACTCTGTTACGTCCACATTTAATGCACCATCAAACCTCAGTGATGCGGTCAGTGAAGAAATGACCTGCATTTTAAAAATAGAAATCAATAAATTGCAACCAACAAAAAAGCCAACCCTTGGCCATTTACTGAAGATACAATACAAGTTCATCATGATCTTAATCATCATATGTTACTGACAACATAGACATCGTTCAAAACATGTTTTAAAAACCTCTATTTTTAGTTTCATTCAAACCGCAAATATTTTGCGGTTAAAAAATTGCAAATATCGTTGAACATAATTGAAGGCGTGATTTAGTAAATGTTTTTTCAAGTAGTGTGTTCATGTATTAAGTTAAAAAAATAAGAGGCGTTCCAGATTTACACTGTCTAAAATTTATTATCAACAATATTTGCAAATGAGAAGTATAGGCCAAACCAGTCAAAACTTCTCTAGTGGCTTGCAAATCAAAAGTATAGGCCAAACCAGTCAAACCTTCGTTGATAAATAATGTTAAAACGTAGCCTAGTACGTACACTCCGGATCATCTGCTTCAAAGCAAAAGGTGCCTTTCTAGTTTCTAGTAGTCTAAATACAGCTAAAACGTGAAGATCAAGAATTAGATCATACTAAATCGCTTGTTACTAAGCCAGATATCAAACTTCTCTAAAGGAGTGTAAAATAAGGTGAACACACAACTGTATCGCAAGCTATTGCTGAAGTATGATTAAGGTGAAATTAACACCCTCTTGGTTGATGCACACTCTATTCTAATACCATCTAATACTAAAAAGCATGAAGGTTTGGTATGGACATAATATCATCTAATACTAATAACATGAAGTTATGAATATAATCACTCGCGTATTGCCTTGTATGAAACGTCTTAAGATGCAGAATCTAGCATATAATGATCAGGAATTAAACCATTCTAATTCATTTATATTACTAGTATGAATATCGAATTTCATATTTTAAAGAGAACCTGGTACATACCTGAGACACAAGACGATTCAGGTTAGTGTAAGTTGGGCGTTCAATGTCAAGGGACCTCCTGCAAATATCATAGATGGCTTCGTTGTCGAGAAGGACAGCAACATCTGTGTGTTCCAGAAGGGAGTGGGTGGAGAGAACACTGTTGTATGGCTCGACGACTGAAGTTGAGACTTGAGGAGATGGGTATACGGTGAAACCAAGCTTGGACTTCTTTCCATAGTCAACAGAGAGCCTCTCGAGAAGTAGAGAGCCCAGGCCAGAACCAGTGCCTCCACCTACTGCATTGAATACGAGAAAGCCTTGAAGTCCTGTGCAATTGTCAGCAAGCTTTCGGATTCGGTCGAGGCAGAGGTCGACAATCTCTTTGCCAACTGCAATATGAGATAGATCGATTAAATATTTTCAAAGTTGGAACATGGATAAAATGGTCGGTTGAGGATCAATCGTGGTTCATATTCATTGTTATATTTATATTGGCCTCAGAATTGCAGAATAACAACATGGTTTTTGAACCAATCAGTCCTGAAAGATGGTGTTTTTATATAAGTTTTCTTCATAGGCCACTTCCCGTACCAAATTTCATAAGTTATCAGGTGTTCCACTTGAAACATCACATTAAGCAATATTCTGTTTTTAAGTCAAGATCCATCTCCAGTGTTTGATCAGTTTATAATTTGTCTAAAAAATGAAGAACTACAATGTGGTTTTTGAACGAATCAGTCCTAAAATGGTTTTCCTAGTAACTGTTCATCATAAGCAGTTAGGTTATACATTTTTATTTACAACAAAGACTGCCATTTAAATCAAAAATGCTAAGTCAAATATCTTAAAGATTATTTAAAGAAATATCTGATAAAATAAAATATGCTTAACTAACTTCCATACAACCTCGCTTATAGTACACACTTGTTGTAATGAATTCTGAATATCGGTAAGCAAAAAGGAATTTAACATACTGGTATAGTGGCCACGGGCAAAGTTGTTAGCAGCATCCTCCTTGCCACTAATGAGCTGTTCAGGGTGAAATAGCTGGCGGTAAGTTCCAGTTCTGACTTCATCAATGACAGTGGGCTCAAGATCAACAAATATAGCACGGGGCACATGCTTCCCAGCACCAGTCTCACTGAAGAAGGTGTTGAAAGCATCATCGCCTCCGCCTACAGTCTTGTCACTTGGCATTTGGCCATCGGGCTGACAAAAAGATAATTTCCAATAATCATTCAACTGTACTATTAAAACAACTATTGAAATGGACGTAAAATTTTCAGCCGTACTTCAACATGATGATAGTGATAATTTAAAACTATCAGACAGAATTGGAAACACTACGGTATTTTTTTTAATCAGAATCACGAATTCAATGCATATCATAATATACAGGATGATTTTATTACAACATATTTTATAAATTTAGCTCTATTGGTAGAAAAATCAATGGCATCCTAGCATTTACATTCCTGGTTGTGTTCATGTCCTGATTTGATTCTTAAACATTCATATGTGGAAAAATCAATACATAAACCACAGATTTCAAATAATATTAAAAAAATTAAAACATCTGATGGTTCTTTCAATGAAAAGTTATAACAAATTATAATAAGCCAAATTAAACATGTGAACAATACAGATCTACAACATGTTTCACTCTAAAATACTGTTTTTACTTTAACTGAAGAGCAATGCAATAGCAATATGAAATTGGAACCAGGCGTCAAATCCAAATTACAGATCTAACATGCAGACAGCTTGCTGTCATAACTAAACCTATAGATTCGCTGACCTAAACAATTTTCCACTTAAGCGTTCACAAAATCAAAATCATCAACATCGACTAACATAGATCTACAGATCTGATACACATTGCACCCATATGAAATAAATCATAACGAAATAAACACAGATTCAACAACAAACTCTGAAAAGAAAATACCTGAATCCCATGCTCGAGGCAGTAAAGCTCCCAGCAGGCGTTTCCGACCTGAATACCAGCCTGTCCGATGTGGATCGAGATGCATTCCCTCATTTTGGCTTGTAGGATATTAAAAAATAAGAAATAAGAGAAAGAGATGTATATAGATCTCGAAAGGGAGAGAGTCGAGCGTTTGTGAAGACGCCTGCCTATAGATCTGCGCTGCCTCTTAAAAGAGTATATATAGAGAGAAACAGAGTAATCTAGGGTTTGTGGTGAGAATTTTTACCGGAAGTTAAAAGATGGTAGTAGGTCCCGCCTATTACGGTCAAAACAGTAACGTGCGTCAAAATTTCGAATTTCGAATTGATAGTACCGTTGTGATTAAGGTCAACGTTGGAAGTTAACGGTCCGTTTGTATGCATGTGGGGCCGGCGGGTAAAGCTAACTAGAATTGTTGCGGGTTTGCTCAACGTTCATTAAAGGGTCACGTTTTGGGCTTATGTCGGTTGTGGACAATGTTAATAATGTTTGTATATATAATAATCACATTTAAAATTTCTCTTTAATGCAAATATAAAATATGATCATTTTTTGCATACGTGTCGTTCTATTATTCATAGACAATTAAAGTAATTTATATAATTTATTAATAATTATTTAGATCTAATACTTCACATTGTGATTTGCAATGTTCAAAACTAGACATTGCACTTCACAATGTCATCTTAAAATTATAAATTATATTAGCATTAGAGAATGTATTTTAAATGAAATTTTTTAATTGCTGAAATGACTTGACATTACATCAAAATTAATGCTGGGTTGAAGATGCTCTTAGCGCACCTTCAACATATTCAGGGTATAATATTTAGGTCGTGAATATTATGCTCTGAATATAAAGATGGGAGCCCAACAACAGGACGCCAATTTAATAGGTGCCCTGTTGTAGGCGCTGATTAAATAAGCGTCCAAGCATGGGACGCATATTAAATAGGTGGTCGAGGCTGGGCGCTTATAAAAGCCGCGTCTAGCCCCTTCTATCCCATTATTTACTTTTTTTTTTTACTTTTTATTCAAAAAATTATCGAAATGTCGTCTTGCGTTACCAAAATTGCTAAACGTACCATTCGACAGTATACAAAGGAGCTTACTGGTCCACATCACATTGCTCCTACTTCTGATAAAACGATTGACGACTTACGAATTCTGCCCAATCTACCTAAGGGATACACGCATTGCATGTATCCGCCCTAGTAGATATGCTGCAGGTCATTCCTTTTGCTTTTTTACAGATTTGACCACCTTAGTCATTTGATCGTTCACTCATACCTACCCTAGTTGAGAGGTGGTGGCCTACGACACACTTTTCATTTTTCAGATTTTGAGTTATGCATTACCCCCGTCGATTTTTATATATTGACTGGGATTGAGATAGGAGGCACTAATATGATGCCATTCCTTTTGCTCATTTGTATGAGAGCCCTGAGCTTTTCATCTTATATCTACCACAGTTTGACGGTGGTCATGTTTCTTTTGGCGTCGTTCCCTTGACATATCTACAAGAGCATATTACAGCTCATATGGGCACTGATGCTATGAATGACGCTGTATTTAGAGAGTTTCTCAAATATTTATTTGGTTCGACCTTCTTTTCGAACCAAAAGAGTAGCATTACATTAGGTTATCTTTCAGCGATAGCCAATCTAGATCAGCTTCATACTGTAGACCGGGATCCTCTATACTTGGATGTTTGTACACCGCTCTTGATTCTTATGCTCTCGGGAAGGTTAGGCAGATGTTTAGATTCTGGTATATTTTATCGTGTTGGTACTATGAGTACACGACAAACATGCATCCCCGCATTGTTATTACAGCTAGCCATGATGTAGAAACATATTTTCCACGCATGAGCTGATGAGAGCGTGTTCAGCTGGTTTCTCATGCGTCTATGGGGATTAGGCACGACTTAATGGACGCTCATACTCAGATTCATTTAAGGTGCAAGGCTAATATTTTACGGGCACCATGGGCTTTATATTGGATCGCCATGACACAAACGGTCCAGTTGTATAATGGGCATCCTCTTTTTATTGCGTATCTGTAACGACCCAGAATTTTTGATAATTAAAATTCGAATATTTAATTGATTTTAAATATTAATAAGTGGAATTAAGAGGTCGAATGATTTATTTTTCGAATATTGGATTTACCTGGGTAATTAAATCGATAAATTAATAATTGAAATTCCAGAGATAATTGAAAAATCGAGTTTAAAATGATTTGGGAAATTTTATTTAATCATACTGGAGTTATAGAAAGGTTATAGAACTTTCAGAATCGAATTTGGAGTTAATTTGTGAAAATCGAATATTTTAATATTTAATTATCGACTGTAAAAATAGCCAATTTTCGAACAGTCTCAGAATTGAACGAAACCAGTTCCATTTGATCCGTAATAGTTAGTTATTATCGGATTTCAATTTTCGTATCCATCGGAGTTGTCGTTTGACAGTGGCAGCTCGAAACGCGTCGATATCGTTTTAATTTTAAATCGTCGAGTTAAAATAGTCATTTTTCAAAAGGTCTCGGATTTCGACGAAACCAATTTCATCGGATCCGTAATGTGAAATTATTGCATGGTTTCAAATTTCATAATTTTTGGATTTACCATTTGTCCGGTACAAATTAAAACGCCTCGAAATCGATTTAAATCGGTTTAATTTAATTTGATCGTTTATTGTCATATCTCACACATACGATCGAATTAGCTTCCGAAACCTGTTCCATTGCGTTCGGAACGTGGGGTAAACCTTAGAAACGTCAGCCGGCACGTTCGATTCGGAGTTCGGAAAATTTCGATGAATAGTAAATTGGGCAATTTTCTATAAAAGCACCTCTATTCTCTCATTTGCAAACAAGAAGAACAACCCTAGGGTTTTGAAGTCTCAGCCGCCACCCTTGTTATCAACGACCAGAAATCATCAAATTTCATTCCTTAATCTCTCTTGATCCATAAACATTTAGCAAAACATTCCAACTAACGAATTATAGAGATTTGCGAGGGCTTGAATTCTATACGGCGATGATGGGTTATCATCATCATTTGCAGGCACGAGATGGCCGCGTTCGTGGCTTGTTCGCATGCGTTTTTCCTGGCACCAGCTCGACCGAGCTTGCCGTCATCACAGCTGGGGGTTGAGCTCGCGTAGGCGCGTTGATGAGTGGCTTCTGATCGACGTTGAGGTGATAGAGGGTGGCTCGGCAATTCGTGATTGTAGGCGGCTGTTTGGGTTTTGATAACCTGGGTATCACGCGATTGGGAGGAGATGGAGCAAGCACGGTCCAGATTCTAGGGCAAGAGAGCGAACGGCCAGATTTGATTAGGTTTAAAATTTAAAATAAAAGTGTAAATTAATTATCTTTTAATTCGTGTAAACTTCTAAATGCCGTAACTTTGTCATACATTATCAGAAAATTACGAAACCAGTTGCGTTGTCTTCGTTTTGTCGAGCTCTTCGCAATGAAACTGGATTGGAAGCGATCGGGGTCAATGAAAATTTTGAGTGAAATTAAACGCGTGTTTAATTTCATTCGAAATAAACGTTGAAATCAGAATTAAAATCACGGTGAGATTTTCTCACTCAAAAATTGAATGTGGAATTTTTGCAGTTATTGATGATTGCTATTGGATATGATATTAGATATAGTAGGATATATCTATTATATATATAGCAATATATACATATTGGCATATGTATATATTGGATTGATGATTTCTCGCATCGTATAGCGGATGAGACCCTATTGTGCCGTTAGTAAGCGGATTATTTTTATAAAACCCATATACCGCGATAATTCCGTACTGGAGCGGAATTGGTATTGTGCTAACATCTTTGGATGCAGGGAAACAGGTTGGAGGGATCCAACTGGATTCCTCAACTGTATTTACTTATTTACAGATATTGATATATATTCTGTTATCATATTGATATATGATATTGACTGTTGTGATGGACTGATTGGTGTTGTTGCATCATCGATTCAGTTTTGAAATGTAAAAATAACGACTTTTAATTTAAAAGGGTTTTTAAAGTGATTTTTGAAAATATACGTTTTATGGAATTTTTGAATCGATTTATAAACGTAAAATTTTAAAGTTATAAAAGTTAAAATTTTTAGTGAAATATAACCGAAGTGTCGTTTTGAAATAAAAGTCGATTTATTTATAAAATGGTTTAAATAGAGATTTTTGAATTTATTATGAAAGCTCTATATATAAGATTTATAAAATTTGATTTTTATAAATCAAAGTGATGAAATTTTAAAGGAGTTTTAAAGACGTTTTAAAAGATGTTAAAATGGGTTTTATAAAGGATAGAATAAACGATTTGTGAAGTCCTAAAAGAACGATTTTGTAAATAAACGAATTGGATAATAAAAGGGATTTATAAGTTGAAGTAGTTATAAAATAATAAATGGAATTTATAAACGTTGTTTATAAATCCGAAATCACTTGATTTGATAAGTGAATTTTTGAAGTTAATTAAAGAAATTATATTCACGATTTTAGATCATGGATAATCTTTTAATAAATGTGTAGAAACATTGATTTGGGTAAATAAAGTATATTCACGATTTTGGACAGTGAATATATTATTAAATAAAATGGATATGTTTTGGAGAAGTGATATTATGAAATGAAGTAATTGTTTTAAAAGATGTTTTAAAACGTGTGAATTATCGAAATCATAGATTTCAACATTTATTGTTGAAATAGACGTTTTCGAAAAATAAGGAAATGATGGACTATAACACTGTTGTTATAGTAAATGATTTCCGAAAGGAAATTTTTTTATGTAGTATTGGGATTTATATATCTATCTTAATTTTCGAATCCCTATACTAGTGATTTTGAGTCGTCGTAACGATGTTTTACGTAACATTCGTTTTGACTCGAATAAATGTGTTTAAAGAGAATGATTTCCTTAAAGAATGAATATATACTTAATAGTGATTTAAGTATATTGAATAATTTCAAATGTTGAAAATAAATAGATTTGCGAAATACTTATTTTTGAATAAGTATGGAAATACTTTTCCAAAATGAAATGAAACATTTTTGAGATTTTATCTTCTTAAAGATAAAATGAAATTGAATATTTGAAATCGATTTGAGAATCGTATATCTGTAGATATTTGAGAATATAAATTCACTATGGAATTTATAAAAGGGAAGTTGTTTAAAAATAAACATTGATTTATTTTTAAGTGTGGAAATTTTATATCTAGTAAAGATATTTTTGAAGATAAATAATTTGGGAAAATTATTTGGAATCTGATGATGTAGCGCATCTTTATTGATAGTTAAATAACCGACTATCGATAATTACCTTTAGATAGGTATTTGTGGTGAATTGGATGAATTTGAATGCCACACTTATTTTTGAATAAGCGCTCACTATTCGGGTTAGCCGGGAAAGGACCATAGGGTCGTATAACCCATTCCGAATATGTGATACGTCGTTATGAATTGCATTCGAAGACCGGTGTTGAAGACCGGATATTTTTGAAAACGGAAGGATTACCGTCGAGTTACTCTACATCGGCTGATCTCCGGTTTAGAGGTTTTATCACCCTTAGTGACGGGAAGTCCTGACGTGATTGAAAATTATCCGGATTTGCAAGGGCTTCGTGAGAAGTGCCTTCGGTTCTGTTCGATCCCGGAACAGACTTGTATGGATTGTGTGTCTGACGTTACAATTTGAGATATAAAGCTGATTTCTTTCAAATACATTTCTGTTGGTGGCGGAGAATTTATTCTTTTAGCTTAACACCCTTCTCTGAGACGTACGAGCTCAGAGGTTATGTAGTTGAAATTTATCAGCGATATATCCCAATTTGGTAACGTGGCATACTGAGTGTTGCTGTGAAATGATCGGTGTTTGATCATTTGTGATATGATCATTTGTTTGATCTTATATCTTTGTGATCATAGGTTGATCATTTTGTTTGACCCGAAGCAGGGCTTTGTAGAAAGCGTAGCTTTGTGGACGAGACTTCGTCGAGCCTCACACCCCGGAAATGGTCGAAACAGGAAGGATGCGGCAAGGTTCTAGGGAGTAGCGCCCCTTAGTGTATGTCATTCCTTCTGGATAAAGGTGGTATCATGGTATGGAGCCCAGATACTTAACCTCTGTGGTTGCTGCAAAATTTATTTCTTTGTGGTTGTTGCGAATCGGGGATCCTCGGGAAGATCGGTGACGATCGGGGGATGGCATACGCGTGTCAGTAGTTACCTATTTTTGCAGAGCTAACCCGGCCTTGTGTTGGCAGAGATCCGGTTAGGTTCTCGGGTCGTCTATTCCAGGGACGTACCCATCGTGGATAGGAAGTTCCTTAGCCTGACCATTTGTTGGAAATCCAAAGAAACAATACGAGCCTTTACGATTTCAATTGTATAACCTGTCTCCTCAGGAGGCAGCTATAGCAGGCATAATATAATGGTACCTATGCTGGCTAAGATTTATATTCTACTTTTGAAATGTTTTCTACACTATGCAATAATAATAATATAAAAAAGAATTGATTTTTGCGTAGTAAGCATCTTTGACTATCATAAGAAGAAATCTCCTCCAAGTCTGCGTTTGCATTGTGTGTGTGGCGGGAGGTCTTATGGTAGTTTCATTTTCCAAAAGCATTGCGAATTGACATTAAAATTATTTTGTTGTTTATTTTAAAGAATAACTGTTTTACGATCTCACACCAGTCACCATGACTGACTTGGAGTTTATTGTTTCCCTTCTAAACTCTGGGTGCCCACCAATTTCCACACGAGCAGCCTAGAGTTATGTTATCAGGATATTCTGGATATTCTGGAGCTTTGGAGATAAGCTGGAGGACGAGACGTAGTATTTGTATCTAATAATATTTATTCCGCTGTGTATTCTGTATGAGGACAAGTTTATATAACTGTCCATTGTTGTATATTGACTCTGATTGATGTATGTATAAACTGATATAGTTCTTTGTTTTAAAAGACTATTGATTATCTATTATATGTTATTCCGCTGCGATGTGTAAGATTCTGATATTGTTTTCTGTTCTGTTGTTCTTCCGTGTTGTTGTTCTTCTCTATTCTCTCTTTCTTCTCTTTCTCTTCTATCTTTTCTTCCTCCTCTTCTTTTAAATATTAAAGTTCGCGTTTCCGCCATCCGATTGTTCGGCAGTTGCTACAGTGGACGTAGCAGTGTCGGGTTTTCGGAAGACGGATTTGCGGGTCTTTACAGTATCGCTCATGTTTACTGAGGATTGTTTTACAGCCACCAGCGTTTCTTTCTATTTGGTATTTGGGGAAGAGATGCTGGTATCAGACAACTGGGGAGCTACATTCCCTGGAGATTCATTATCTTGTGATGACATGTTCGACAGATGTTGCACCATTGGATCGCAGTATATATAGGGATTGAGATAGACTAGATGGGTAGATGCTTCGACATTCTTCCTAGCCAATAGGGATTTTGATAGATACTGGGTTAGAGTTGCTCCTCGACGGTACATGTTACCTGACTACGCTCGAGGAGTGAACTCCGATCATATAGGTCCACATATAGCCACTGGTAGAGTTCAGGCATCTCCATTTTCTTTGATCCCACTCGATCCCAGTACACTCAGCAGCCCGTGGACTTTGGTCTTGACGCCTATTTTAAAGCATATGATATCAACAGTACTCTTATCGAGCAGCCGATCGTTTATCCATTGGATCATGATATTTATGATATCCCTTCTGCCAGACTTTACCCGCCTTTTGAGGTAATTCAATGTATTAATAATTCATTGTACAGTAATAGTTAAGCAGACATATACTGATATATTATCTGTAATTACAGTATGCAGGTAGGTTAGACGAGCATAGACGATATATTGCCGCTATTCAGCATATGACACCCGTTCACATTTTGATGCTCGGTTAGAAGGCTTAGCAGGCGATGTAAACACGGATTGATGTTTTATAGGCTCAGCTGGCTGCATTCCAATTTGATCATGGCAATCCTGCTAATTTTGATGACACAACGGACGACGACGATGACTTTGACGACGACGACGAGGTTGATGGTGCTGTAGACTTAGGACGACCGATGATTGTATTGTTACACTTATGTGATCGTTGTTTAACTATACTGTTACATTTATGTTACCGTTGTTTGACTTTACCGTTATACTTATGTACTTTACTGTTCTATCATCCTGTCACATTATATAGTTTTATTAACATTGCACAGCTTTATTCACATTTCAATATACTTACCGCAGACAAATTGGTGCAGTATCCTTTCACATTCGAACTTTGTAGCCACGTTGCATAGCTTTATTCACATTTCAACATACTTACTGAAGACAAAGTCGCTCAGTGTCCTGCCACATTCGAACACTGTAGCCACATTGTATGGCATTATTCATATTTCAGCATACTTATTGAAGACAAAGTGGTACAGTGTTCTATCACATTCGAACATTGTAGCCACGTTGCACAACTGTATTCACATTCAGCATACTTATCGAAGACTGGTACAGTGTTTGCCACATTCGAACACCATAGCCACGTTACACAGCTTTTATTAACATTTTAGCATACTTACTGCTATATATTCCATTACTTGGCAAACCACTCTGCAATCGTCTTATTCCATTAAGCATACAAAAAATGGTGGATTATAACCATACTTCCATGACCTCATCTTACTCATATGAAGGTCTGACAAGTTATGACACTCCGCCAAATAAATCTTCCATCCAGCTACCAACCGAGTGGTATGTTGAAATGGAGGAAAGACATAATGAAGATGTAAGAGAGCATGAGAGAGAGAGAGTTGCAAGAGCACAGGCTTATGGAGAATGGAAGAAGGCAAAGAGCGAAGCGACGTAGCCACAATGAAAGAATGCATAGAAGGCATGAAACACGCCACTAAGTACCTCATAGGGATCAAGAGGTTGGCTTTGGACAAATATACTGTAACCGTGGAGTTTCTATTATGTATTCTGTCATAAGATACAGATCTGACATCAGTCGACGCCACTATAGATGCCGCAATTTTCAGGATGGTTGTGGACTTTGGCAATGGCTTGATGATCCTTTATGTAACATCGTCCATTCTTAGGTCCAAAACTAACTGCTATGAATGCTGCAGTCATCCATGGTTATTAAGTCTCGACGATAAAATGCGGCTATGTTAATGATATCAATAATCAAAAGCAAATGAATATGAAAATTTTCAAACACACATTTCATTTCACAAAGGATATTTCATATTCAATACATAATCCCATTCGTAATCCCATGTTCAGAGAAATTATAATTATTACAAAATACTCCAAGAGCGACACATGAAGTTGCCCCTTGATTGATCAGAGTTATATACTTGGCAATTATACAACTTTGCATTACATTAAAATAGACAAACTTAAACAACACAGCGGATTAGAATAAAACTCATATATAGCTTGATTGCTTCCTACACGTCTTTAGAAGCTTAATCGTCCTATTATGAAACCTGGAAAACTCTTACTCTCAATCTACTCAAATTAAATTTGAGCACCCGAGAGTATAAGGGGGAAAACATAAACTTTGAGTCAAACAAAAAAACATGGTGTGAATAATAACCTACCATCTCGACCCAATAGATATCTAGTGAGACCACACCACTGAGCATAACAGATTTTCCCCTCACTAGTATCTTAACCAAAATACATTAACTATATAATGTGCTCATGCATCCGCAATGGTTAAAACATAATAATTTTTGATGATATCTACCCTGGATTACATATCCCAATTTATTTGACTATCTATCCAAATTTATAGTTTTTCTAGGGTCACTATGAACCTATTAGTTTTCATGGACTGGCTAATAACTTCTCTCAAATCTTAGGGATAATCTATCCAACTTCATAGTTTTTGTGGGATCAATAAGAACCTATTGGTTTCTACCAATACTTTCCAATTATAATTTTCGTGCGCTTACTATGAACCTACTGGATTCTCCAATAACATCTCTCAAATCATAGTTTTCATGGGATCACTATGAACTTATGATTTCTATCAATCACATCATCCGAACATAGTTTTTATGGGATCACTAGGAACCTATTGGACCCTTCCAATAACTTTTCTCATGTCATGATTTTTATAGGATGGCTATGGACCTATTGGATCCTTCTAATAACCTATCTGAATCAATAATCTTTTGATCATTTCTAGGCATCCAATACTTCTAATCTACATGATCTCCAAGATGCAATTATATTCACTCAGGAGTTAATTCTATTTATACTCACTACTGGGTCAACCTAACTGGTTATTCTACCGCATAGCAACCCATAATGCAGTTATGGGTCATAAATGATATGAATATGATAATATCAGCATGCATAATAACTAATCAAATAAACACAAGAACATATAACATCCATCATGCAATATGTTTAATTAATAACCTCTTTATGTCTCATAATTACTTAATCTTAAGAAATATCTTCTTTGGAAATTTCAACTCAAAGCTTGGGCTATTTCATAGTTAAAATCCTTGAAATTTCAACCTCTCTATGATTAATCCCTTTTTAAATCATATTCAAAACAAGGAAACACTTAGCTCTTTAGATAGTTTAAAATAGATTAACATTGACGGCCTTGATGATGTCGGCATAAGAGTTTAAGGCTCTCCGCCATTATTAAAATAGAGTTTAACTCACATGGCATTAATCCATATCGACATTAATGTGGTTCAAAGACAAAAACTTAAAATCTTTTATAAGTTATATGGCTCATTGCCAAAGATATAAGGTCATCAACCCTCATAAACATAGGCTTCTTTGCTCTTCTTAGAAACAGTTTTAATTAACTTCGAAAATAGCCTCTTCAGTATTAAAAGATAAAGTGCCATGTCGAGGCCAAGAGACATCAACACACATAAGGTCACCGACCTTAATGCATATCGACCCCCAAGACCCTCGGCGATGTTATAAATTTTAATACTTAAGTTACTTCAGCTACTATGCCGCTTCTTATATAGAGTCGAAGTCGAAGTCAATCAAGGTGGCATTATTGCCTAGTTTGGGAAAACAACGAAGTGGTAAGATGCGGCATTGTTTAAAACCATGGTGAAGACAAGCGACGTCATCAACGTTGACGTTAAACTTTTAAATATTTAAATGAATCACAAAGACACCATGCCGTTAATCATTTATTGCCACTGTTGTCCACTTCGATGCCGAAGGAATCACTCCATAGATACTTAAGTAGCTATCATATGCTTCCTCCTTTATTGATGTTGACATTCAATGATGCGACCTCATTGTTAGAATCGACGACTTATGATAGCATATCATTGTTGTAATTCTTATGAAAATTATTTTATTACTGCTTTGGGCTAAAACTTTTCACTAAATCTTATTTCTTGTCCAATTTCTATTAGATAAGACAAATTCTTTTACAAATCCTTTTCAGAAAATCTGCTGCACACAGTTTTCATTTCCAAACCATACTTCGAAAGAATTAATTAATAACTTCAATTAATTAATAATTTATATGCTTGACTAGCATATTAAATTCATAATAATTCGAAATCACTTGGGAAAAATCCCAAAATTCACAAAAATTCTAAAATATGATATTCTTTATCATATGAAAACTTCAGGGCCAAAAACCATATTTAATTATTTTAAATAATAAAAACCCAAAATTAAACTATTTCCTCCTTATGAAATTCATAAAATATTCTCTTTAATTTGAAAAATTATGAAATTAAAATCCCATTTTCAAAATAATGTTTTACTTAACATAACCAAAAATCAAATCGTTTGGGGATAAAAAATTTAGTTTTACCCTTAAAACCTATAGAAGTAATTTCATACAATTTCCATAAATCATTATTTTACCCAAACAATGATATAATCAACATGGTACAACAAATCATCGTAAATGAATCAACCTAAACAAGATTCGAAACCAAATAGATATAAAAATGAGATGGTCTATCATTATTCACCTAGATTTGATAATGAAAATTGAGACTTGAGTGAGTAGATTTGATTCTCCTTAGCTTTAACTTGGTTTTTAAGTTTTCTTCCTCTTTTCTTCTTGCTTATGGTTGGTCTTGATTTTTCTCTTTGATTGTTTTAGTTTGATGAAAACGTGAAAGATATGGGAGGTAAGGGTTTAAGGGATGAAAGATTTATCTATCCATATTTTACCCCTTCCATGTATTCTCTTATGTTTAAAATTATTGAAATAACCTAATCAATTTATTTAGTTAAGGCCCGACCTTAATATTTGTCAACCCTTAATTTCCTTATCACACTACACACTGCATTGTTCTATTTAATTTATCTAATTAAATCTCTTGAATAATGTTAATCAAAATTAGGAGTGCTACACTTTACCACATCGAGCAGTTGTGTATGCTACTGAACTTGAAGAACAAAATAAAACGCTCCAAGAGGACACTTGGTTCAATTCAATTATCAAGTCGAAGACATTTTTTTAATCAGTCTGTGTGTTTGTTTTAAATTCATTTCTTATCTTGTTTGTATCATTTCAATTATCAGGTTCTCTCGATTGTATCAGTCTATTTCAATGTTGGTTGCCTTGTTTGTATCGTTTTGATTATCAGGTTGTCTTGTTTGAATCAATCTATTTCAATGTTGGTTGTTTTGTTTGTATCGTTATAATTAAGTATTTGTTAGTTTCTTATCTTAAGTACTTAGCAGATATTGAAAGTACATACAACTTACTTAATATAAATAACTTAACTACCTTAATTGAATTCAAAAGTACAGAGAACTTACTGAAAGTACATAGAACTTAATAAAAATAAATAGCTAACCCAAACATCATTCAAATTGTCGAATATAGCTAACCTAAAGATCAAATGCAGCATGTCGAACAAAATTAGTTCGATACTCCCACAAATATCTTGAATCAAACGTAGATCGTGTTAACTGAAATAGGTCTTCTTCCTTCGCTATATTTATAATGCTTCTGTATCTTCAACAAGCTCTAATAAATGTGACGTAAGTACTTCAAGTTTCCAGAATCCTTCGAATTAACCTATAATCAGGATGATTATTAAATGCTTCATTTAGAGTGATCCAAAAATCTTGATTCAACTCCCCTTCCATGCTGTGCAGTTAAAGGGCTCGGCGGATTCAATGCGGCGGAGGTGCAAAAAGTCATAGCGGAGATACAACGAGGATATAGCGGGATATAGCGAATGACTCTAAAATAGCATATAAAACACGTACTTAATGTTTTTACAAATATATAAACTGTAATGAAATGAAAAATTAACATTCAATTGAATTATAATTAATGCATAAATAATTTTAAATAAAAACATGTGCAAATATATTGTAAATAAACGTAGAACTATTATATAACATAATTGAATTTAATAGAATATTAGAGTATTTTCATTTCTGAAAATATATTAAAAATTTAATTAAATAAATTAATTTCATAATTTTTATAATGTATAAATTGTCAATTTTTAATTCATTTCTTTTAAAGAAGATATATCGGAAATAGTGGGAATAACGGGATATAGCGGAAATAGCGGGGCTTAAAGTGGAAAGGCTATATTTGGGGCTATATGGAAAAATCATAGCGGTAGAAATCCGCTATGAGATATAGCAGGGTAATAGCGGGGCATTAACTGCACAGCTTCCATGTGTCTTATATCGGCTTCTATGTACGCTTTGATTGGTGCCAAATAATCTTATGGAGTCCAACTTTCATTTGCCACTGAATTAGTTGTAAACTTTCACCTAAATAGACAGTTCATAATCTGTCACACGAATCAAGTGTGATCTGAACCATGAACTTATGGACAAACAAAAATAAGTGTATTTGTTTCTTCACAACGTATACAATTTTCGCTTAAATAGATAGTTCATAATCTACGTCATATGAATTAATGTTGTCTGCCACTTGTTAAAGCTGAGATGACCACACTCTGAATTAATGTTGTCTGCCACTTGTTAAAGTTGAGATGACCATACTTTTAGTTAAGGATGTCTGCCACTTGTTAAAGTTAAGATGACCACACTCTGAATTAATGATTTATGCCACTTGTTAAAGTGAGATGACCACACTCTGAATTAATGTTGTTCACTCATTATTTTATAAAATAATGTTGGACACTCATTCCTTGTTGCTATGCACATATCATTTCGCTTATATATCAAGACTTCAATCCATTCCAGATATCACATTATAGTCTTATTTCTTTCTCTCGTAGCGTAAAATTGAATACTAAAAAGAATTCTTCATCTTTCCTTAAATGTGTTATGGCGCTCAATAGTGATTCTGAGGAGGAAGTATCCTACGAGAAGAAGCTGAGGAAATGCAAGAGATAGTTTACCTATGCCATGAAGCTTATGGTTCCGCTTCCATAAAATATGGCGGATCAGTCATCGGTCGGAAACACGAAACCGTTATCAATTTGCCTTCCATAAAGCCCTCATGCAAGACTACTTCAATCCAAATTGCACTTATGGACTAGATATGTTTAGGAGAAGATACAGAATGAGAAGAGATTTACTTTTAAGAATTTTAGCAGGTGTTATCCTACCTTTTGGCAAGGCCGTGATACCGTATATTTGGCTAAAACGGGTGGTTACCGACCTTGAGAATCAATGATATACAAGACTATGGACGATGGTCGAGCAGAATCAGACCAGGTCCCGATCAAGGTGCAATCAATATGAAGTGACAAAGAAGGCCCCGTGAGGCTACCTTTCGAATTTCAAGTCAATCGGAGTTCGTATGCTCGAGTTATGGACAATGAATAATTTATATGGATCGATCTAAAACGACCCATAAAATGGCGCAAATCAACGATGATCGATCGATATCTCAAAATTTACAAAGCCAATTCACTTGAAACTTTCAAAGCCTCGGTATATTGAAGAGTGGAGCCCATAAAAACGATCGTACATATATACCTTGAGAAATGAAGATAGCCGGTTGTTGTTGGCCGATCGTTATTTGCCAATCCTTCATAATGATCGGTGAACATTCCAATTGTAGCAAAGGTTGATCCATATCTCGTAATCTACAGCTCATATTGACTTTATATTTTGGGACAAGTTTAAGACGCATGTGGGACCCTCCTATAATGATCACATTTAAATTAAAGACGAAAATAACGATTGACTAAACTTTGACCGATCGTTCCAAAATATCGAGTTAGAACCACTGATCGTTATAGTGGGCCCCTACGAATCTAGAGACTCTTCTTGTAAAATTACAGCCCAATCCATGCACCTCTTCTCCTATAAATACAGCGACCATTCTCCATAAAGGGGATCCTGCTTTCTCTGCCGAGGCTCTGCCATTTTTATTCTTCACTTTTATGCTAATGGTCCCAACTGATCCAAACATTCTTGTAATCATAATCAAGTGGAAGATCAATAAAAATATAAAGTGAACGTAGACCGAGATTGCCGAACCATTATAAAAATCTGTATATTCATTTACTTTTTTGGCTATGTTTCAATTTTATTCTTCATTTAATCTCTACTAGATTCTATTGGGAGTTGATGCCCATTTTGGCGTCAACAACAGGTATTCAAAACAACAATAGATATTTTACTCAAAAATCAAATGTTGCAAAAACACTAGGTCTTAGCGGTGAACAAAAAATGTCTGTCGTATTGAGGATGTTAGCTTATGGCACCCCATAGATGCATTGGACGATGCATATCGGATTGCGGAGAGTACCACAGTAGAAACTCTTGAAAAATTCTACCAATCTGTGATGAACATTTTTAGCACTGAGTAACTTAGATCTTCGTATGAGGATGATGTGATGCGGATTAGAGAAATGCACGAGAGCAGAGGATGGCTCGACATGTTAGGAAGTCTCGACTCTATGCATTGGGAATGGAAGAACTGCCCCCAAAGCATACCATAAAGCTTACAATGGATAAAAAAAGACCAACTATTATTTTGGAAGTCGTTGCTTCGTACGATTTATGATATGACATGCTTTCTTTGGAATGTTTGGATCTAACAACGGCTTAAATGTTATTGAGAGGTCACACTTATTTAATGATCTGACACTTGACTGAGTAACTCCAGTGACATTTACTCTTGGGAAAAACACTTATGACCAAGGATATTATCTTGGCGATGAGATTTATCCAAAATGGAGCACCATTGTGAAAATGTGTCCAGATCCGATAACAGCAAAGCAAACAAAGTTTGCTACGATTCAAGAGGAACAAATAAAAGATGTAGAAAGATCTTTTGGTATTCTTCAATCCAGATTTGCAATGATTAGTAATCCTTGTCGATTATGGTCTCAAGAAAAAATGTCCACAATCATGTTTGCATGTATTATTATGCATAATATGATTATTGAAGACGAAAGAGATATGGATGAAGAACATCGTCACTACAAGTATGATGGTGTAGCGCAAATGCCAGAAATATTCCGAGATGACATTCTTATAACCAAAGAAATTTTCAACATTCACGTGGTCAACTTTCATTCTGAGACACATAACTTCGCAATCGGCCATAAAATATCTTATGAATCATATTTTGAATTACTTTGGAGATAATTAGTTCAGTTTTACATCTAATTAGTTATGTGTGTATGCACTTGTGCTATATCGTATTTTAGTCAAGTTATCAACATGTATTGCATTTCCTTCAAAATGTTATTTAGCTTGGTTATAGACTTTGTATGAATGGAAACAAAAATATTAGAACATTAATTAATAACAAAATACAACAGTTTATATAAACTCTAAGTACACTGAAAACAAATTATACAATGCTAAGATTAAAACAAACTACTTTGAGGGAACCTGGATATAAGTATTTGTCTTTTGCGCTCCATTCAATATTGCGTTTTAATTTCATCCATTCCCATCAAATCTTTATCCATAATCATTTGGTCTTGATTTTCCCATTCAATATCCAACTTTTGTTGCTCAATATATGCAAACTTATGCATTACATCAATCTTCTCCTGTGCTTGTTTGCTTCTATCTTGATGTCTTTTTTCATGAATTTCATGAGCGGCGTTTACTTTAGTGTTCAAAGCGACATCAACTTTATTCTTTCACTTTGCTACTTTGATGCTGATTGGTCCATAACCTTCATCAGGTCTTTAGGTAAGCACATCCACCTTGTTTTCTCCATTAAATGAGGTTTCTCTGCAAGATGAATCTCCCGGACTAGACGAATATGATGATTTTGATGCTTTGTTCATTCCCTTTATCATTGTTTGAACGTCTCAAAGGCTCTTTGCATTATCAGAGTTTCACTTCGGTGTGCTCGTCAGCAACTCATAGCAATTCGAGAATTGATAATAGTGTGGTTTTTTAGCACCATTTTCCCTTGCAAAAAGCTTTATGAATTCCTCATTCGCCATTCTTTTCTATTAATCGAAAAAGAATTAAATTAATAATAAGATAAAATACCGACAAACTAATAAAATCAAGAAACATACCCAATGCTTTTCCCCACCCATTCTGATAGGGTTCGCTTTGTTTATTTTATAAATTTTCAATTTATATAATCGAGTTGTGGTTGATTTTTTCGAATCAACCTTGCATCGCTAATAAAGATCGTATGTTTTCAGGATGCTTAAGACTAAAGATATTCTTTATTTTCTTCCAAAACTTGTCGCCACTTTGGTCAGTATTCCTAATTGAGTCTTTGGTATAATGATAGTAGATATTGCATAAGTCGAAGTCTTCGTCGCTTCGCTATGAGTTGGATGAATGCTGGCTTAGAGAAGTACTGTGTTGTTGCTCATTGTCGTCTGTGAAGAATACTTTTGAGAATGGGAAGGATGCATAAAATTTCCAAATGGTGAAGATGTTACGAAGATCGGTTTTGATTTGAAGATAACCTGGATTAGAGAAGGAAGTAGCGTAGAGTTTTGGGTGAATATGAAGAGTGAAAGTAGTGTATTTATGGAGTTAGAGAGGGAGAAAGTAGCCGTTGTAGGGGGAGCCATTGGGCTTTGACCATCGGACCCTGGGTGCCTATTAAATAAGTGTCGTTCACTGGACGCCTATTTAATAGGTACCTATAGTCAATTTAGCATTCTGAATTGACCGCTGAATACTCAACTAAATATTGCCCTTAATCGAAACCATTGGAGTGAGATAATTTGCAAAGCCTGAATATTATGCCTTAATATACAATCGTTGGAGATGCTCTTACCGCCACCAAATGCTTACCTCAGAAATGTCACTACCGAAAAACATATTTAGTGACTCATTCGAGAGTTTCCAGTTAGTTAATAATAACTAGATCAAACAAGGAATCTTAGAGTTACGATATTACAAAATTCTCTCAACTTGAGGATACTATTGAGCTTTAATATGTATACTTCACTTTGATTATAGTTAAATCATAATATGGTCACCATCGAGCGACTATAGCTGGGTATGAGTTGAAATATTGGAAGTGAAGTAATATTCAATAGAGATTTCATCTGGTAAGTTGTATGAGGTTAGTATCACGATTAAATGTAGTCAAATCAAAATCAAAATTTATGTCCAAGGTAATACGATTAATAAGAAATATTATTATTGAATCTAGGACTTTGTTTATGGACTAAGCGAATTGAATGGATGATGCTAGAATTTTGACCAAAACCAAATTTCATGGGTCCTAACATGATATAGTTTTGATGAAGAGAATTAGTGTAAATAATCGTTACGGAAAGAAATCGCTTAAGTAAAACTTGATTTTATCGATAAAGATGGATAAGTTTTAAATTCGACCAAACTTTCACACCATTAGCTAAGGTAATGTGTGAACTTGATATTCAAATTGTTCAATATTAATCGCTAACAAAATTTACACCTACGAGTCGCACAACCGTATGTTAGAACCTCTGTTATTGGATTTTAATGACAACAACTATACAATTATGCCAAAGAACCTCTATGCTAACTTGCAGGTACATTTGTATCAAAAAGAGACAAACAAATAAGTTCAACATGAAGATACACAGTACAAAAGAGGATAAAAATATATATATACGGAGATACAAGAAGAGATATACACGATAGAGACAAAACGAAGGCGACAAACAAAGTATTATTAGTCATAGAGTGTCATTTCTAGAGTTTACAGATGTTAAAATCTTCTCAAAGTGGTATACACACATATTCAAAAAAAATTATAAAAGCAATGAAAGTTTATTTTAAAAAAAATAGTAATAATAATAATAATATATGAAGCAAGACTCGAACTTGGGTCATTGGTGAAATCATATTTTAATAAAAATCAAGCTTTCAAAAATACATGGAGCAAGACTCGAACCCAAGTCACTAGTTTAGAAAGCAAGTGCTCTAACCAACTGAGCTAAGACAATTTTTATTCATCAACAAAATTCAGCCGACTAAACAAGGTCATTCAGCCGATTGAATTCTATGCATGTGCATAGTTTATTTTGAATATTCAATCGCCTGCCCTGGCATATTCAGCTAGATGAATTGGGTCATCTTTGCACTGTTTTCTTACTGATTCGATTTTTAATCGATTCAGCTGGCTAAATTTTTTCACTCAGTCGGCTGAATCTTCATACGACTATATTTTGAAGAGACACTTTATTTCAGCAAAGATAAACAACTCTTGATTGAAGAGTTGCTTCCATATTCTTTCATGGCGATCTTTCACAAACAATTGCAACTCTTAAACATTATATATAGCCATGAAATCAATTGTTTTAATCACCAATTCTGATTCTAATTCTTATTCTTATTGTCTAAATTATCTTGCCAATTGCATTCAATATTTCGCTCTAATCACTTGTACATTCAAGCAAACTTCATTAGTGATTTAATAAACTTTCTATCTTCAAAAACTACATGATATACCACAAAGGAGAATATTATAGGAAGGGTGTTCGTTATTGACTTATCAATGCTATTCAAGAGCATACTCAATTAGAAACAAGTTTACTATTTGTATTGGAAGTCCTGTTCGGTTTCTCGGGTGGTTAAAGTCATGTTCGGTTGCTCAGGCGGTTGAAGTCTTATTCTGTTGCTTAGGCGGTTGAAGCCCTAATCGGTTGCTAAGGCAGTGTAATACATGTTCCTCCGGGTTAAGTGAAGGTTTATAGTTAAATTCCATAAGGAGTCTGGGACTGAATGTAGAATGGGAAGTTCGAACTAGTGTAAAAATCTCTGGTGTCTTTTACTTTATTATTTACTTTTACATTTATATTCCATACTAGTAGATAGATAATATTCCATATTATACGATCCTTGGTCACTTTCACTTGGTATTAGAGCCTGGAATTCTATCGATCGTCACAACATCATAGAATTATGGCTAGAAAAAGATCCAATCGAAATACAACAAGAAAAATTCCTGTCAAAGCCACCAATGAGGACTACAAAAAGGTACTTTCTGATTTACAAATTTCAGTAAAAGATAATAATGAATTAGTTAGTATAAGCGATAAGATCTCAAAGCTTAATTTTATTAGTTTAGAAAAGATGTAATCCATCGAACTTGAAAATGAGAAATTGAAAAATGAGAAATTAAATTTAGGAAATCGACTTGGAGTTTTAAAAAATAATTTTATAATTCTTAAAGATTTTTTGGATGAACAAAACACCTTATTTGAAAAAGAGAGAAAAAATTTCAAAATTTTTTTTGATTTGAAAAGACAAAATGATTTATTACAACCCTCTTTAGATAATTCAAAATCTCAAAATTTACTTCTCCAAAATGAGAACTGTACGTTAAAAAATGAGAAGATTGATATTTTGAAAAATAGTAATATTTCTTTTGAAAATAACAATTGTGACTTTAAAACTAAATTTGAAAAACGTAAAATGAATTTGTGAAATTTAATAAAGGTCAAAATGATTTAAACATGATTTTATCTAGTTCCAGACTTTTACATGATAAAAGTGGTTTAGGATATAATAAAACTGATCATAGAACTAGGAGTAGATACGCTTTCATGTATAGTAAAAATGTTAGTGCTAATACTAGATTTCAAGTAAAGTCTAAATCTAATTTTTATGGAAATTCAAGTACTGCTATGACCAATAACGTTTATAATATTTCTAGAATTACAAAATCACTGACGGGAAATATGAATAAATATTATCCAAGTATTTGGGTTCTTGTTAATTGGAAAAACAGAGAAAAATACATTGATGAGTATTTTGATACAGTAGTTAATAATGAAAATTTTATTTTCAAAGGTTCCACCAAACCCTCTTGGGTATGGTTACCTTCGACCTAACCCCTTGGACCCTAACATAGTAAGTGAGTAGCAAAAATGATTATTATTTATTGTAGGTACTTGAAGAAACAAAAGGAAAAGGATAAATTTTGGAATTTTAAAGGATGTTTCATACATTTAATAGAATTACGTGTTTACAATGAAATATGGACTTCAGCAAATACGGTAAAATCTAATTTATTTTCTCCATAATTAATATTAGGTTTAACTTGCTAATTACAAGATATTTTATAAAATTTACCATATTCCCTCTTTCTTTTTGATAAAGACAAAGGGGGAGAAATTCATATGCATATTAATAGAGGGATATATTATACTTAGGGGGAGATGTTATAGTTGGGGGAGCTTTAAACATATTAATATTATTTTATATATAATGGATATTTTTAAAATTGTAGTTGTCATCATTAAAAAGGGGGAGAACGTTAGAACCTCTGTTATTGGATTTAATGACAACAACTATACAATTATGCCAAAGAACCTCTAAGCTAACTTGTAGGTACATGTGTATCAAAAAGAGACAAACAAATAAGTTCAACATGAATATACACAGTACAAAAGAGGATAAAAATATATATGCGGAGATACAAGAAGAGGTATACACGATAGAGACAAGACGAAGGTGACAAATGAAGTATTATTAGTCATAGAGTGTCATGTCTAGAGTTTACAGATGTTAAAATCTTCTCAAAGTGGTATACAAACATATACAAACACATTCGAACTTATTTATAAAAGCAATTAAAGTTTATCTTTTTAATAATAATAATAATAATAATAATATATGAAGCAAGACTTAAACTTGGGTCATTAGTGAAATCATATTTTAATAAAAATCAAGTTTTCAAAAATATATGGAGCAAGACTCGAACCCAGGTCACTAGTTTAGAAAGCAAGTGCTCTAACCAACTGAGCTAAGGCAAATTTGTTCATCAACAAAATTCAGCCGACTGAACAAGGTCATTCAGCTGATTGAATTCTGTTCATGTGCATAGTTTATTTTGAATATTCAATCGGCTACCTTGGCATATTCAACCAACTGCCTTGGCATATTCAGCTGGCTGAATTGGGTTATTTTTGCACTTTTTTCTTGTCGATTCGATTTTCAGTCGATTTAGCTAGCTGAATTTTTTCACTCAGTTGGCTGAATCTTCATAACGGCTATATTTTGAAGAGACGCTTCATTTCAGAAAAGAGAAACAGCTCTTGATTGAAGACTTGCTTCCATATTCTTTCATGGCGATCTTTCACGAACAATTACAACTCTTAAACACTATATATAGTCATGAAATCAATTGTTTTAATCACAAATTTTGATTCTAATTCTAATTCTTATTGTCTAAACTATCTTGTCATTTGCATTCAATATTTCACTCTAATCACTTGTACATTCAAGCAAACTTCATTAGTGATTTAATAAACTTCCTATCTTCAAAAACTACACGATATACCACAAAGGAGAAGGTTATATGAACGGTGTACGTTATTGACTTATCAGTGTTATTCAAGAGCATACTCAATCAGAAAAATGTTTACTATTTGTATTAGAAATCCTATTCGGTTGCTCAGGCGATTGAAGTCCTGTTCGGTTGCTCAGGTGATTGAAGTCATGTTCTGTTGCTTAGGCGGTTGAAGTCCTGTTCAGTTCCTCAGGCGGTGTAATACATGTTCCTCCGGGTCAAGTTAGGGTTTATAGTTAAATTCTAGAAGGAGTCTGGGACTGGACGTAGAACGGGAAGTTCGAACCAGTATAAAAATTTCTGGTGTCTTTTACTTTATTATTTACTTTTACATTTATATTCCGCACTAGTAGATAACTTAGATAATATTCCATTTTATACGATCCTTAGTCACTTTCACCGTATTGGTGAATTATCTGAAATACCACATTTAATCGATTTATTGTTATAAATTAATCAAATTAATTAATATTTATGAGATATTATTTATTATAACATACCAAGTGTTGTTAATAATTTTTTAGATTTCATTAGTAATTAATTGGGATTGTATATACGTACGTATCAATATATGATATCGATACACATTTAAATAGAATTTAAATGACGTTATTTACTAAGTAGGTTGGATTTTGTACTGGCCTACTTAGCCCAATATGATGGCCGACCTAGAGAGAAAAAGAGAGAGGGAGTGGTGGTTTAATTCTAGATACAAATCTAGAATTGGCAAATGAAGAAGTAGATGATAGAGTTAGGGGTATGTTCTTATGGCAATTCTGTAATTTATTGTAAAATTTTAAAATCTTGTTTGAAATAAAATGTGTTTTTCTTTCTGTTATATGCTTGTTATAATGTGTTATAATTAATGAATTATTTGATTTAAGTATATTTAACGAAAAATCCATAAATGATGTGTTTGTGATAGTAATTAATGTTGTTGTAATCATGAGTATTTTGTTATAATATAATATTAAACGTATCGTTTTAAACATTCCTAGTCAAAATGTATCGAGAGTGAATATCGATGCATTCATTGAGACTAGATAATGCTCTCCAAATGTTGGGTAGTGTATTACTCATGACTGATGGGATACTTGGAAGTTACTTAGTGATAGTTATTAGATAACTATGGAATGACTCACTAGATAATATTTTGTTGGTTAATATAACTAAGGTCAAATAGAAAATACCGACATGATAATATTACAAATGGCTCTTGACTTGAGAATACTTTTGATCTTCAATGTGAAAGCTCTGCTTTGATTATAGTTAAATCATGACATGGCGCCCATCAAAAAACTATAGTTGGGTCAGGTGGAAGCATTGGAAGTGAAACACTATTCAATAGAGGACTTGATTCTTTAGTTATATAAGGTTAGTACACAGTCGATTGAAGTCAGCCCAAAGTCAAAATCTCTGCCATAGTAGTTCGGTTAATAATAATTGTTATTATTGAACTAATGATTTTGTATTTGGAATAAAGTTAATATCGACGATATTGGAATTTTAACCATTACCAAATTTCATAAGTCCTAATGTGATATAGTTTCGAAAAAGAGAATTTGTGCAAATAATTATCACTACTTGGTAGCAATTAGATAAAGTAAAATTGGACTTTACCAAAGCTATGTAAGCATGGCCATAATGTTCACATCACCTGCTAAGTGAAGTGTCAACATTAACAATTTGATATTAATCGCTAACCTATCTAGGAGTCACATAACCAAAGTGTTGAATACTCCTACTACCACATAATTTAATTAATTATAATTATTATAAATTAATTAATGCTTATGAAATGCTAATTATAAAATTTTATTTAATTTGTGTTGATCAATACTAAATAGTGCGTATATAATGTTATAGACATGCATATCGATATCGATGTGCGTTTGAATTGGATTTAAAAACATATTTTTCGATCGATCTTGAAGCAGTTACGAGGCCCAAATAAGGGCTGTTATGGCCGGTCATAGGAGGGTGAAAAGAGGCTTGAATTTGATTCAAAATGAGATGAAATGGTAAGAGAAAAAGGTGGATCTGGATCCTTCTTTTACTCCTTAGTATCTTTCTACATATTTATCTCCAGCCTCGCTTTGTTTCTACTTTTCTTTTTGCTCCACCTAAGACCAGGTTAGGACGACCCCTACTCCAGCCCTCTTCTTCATAATCAAGCTTCCAAATACACAAATTAAATACAAAATAGAGATCAGTGGTTGTTGCTTTCAGTTTGGTAGCTCTCTCTGAAGGATTGGATACTGATTCAAGTTTTACAATATGTACATATCTATCATGTATATATAATTTATACAAATATTTATTTAATAAAATTTGTGCATGTTTTAAATTGTTTTTGGAAAAATATATATTTAAATGATTTCCGTGAAGAAATAAATCATAAAAAAAAATTCTAAACTACAAAATTTGTAAATAATTATTGTTATTTTAACCAAATGTATGTGTGAATGTATGTGTTTATATATATATAATAATTTTTATCGTGGTTTTCTTTCGTTTTTTTATTATCAATAACACTGGTAGGGGACCAATCAACCCCGCTTGTCTTTCAAAAAAAAAATATTTATTACATCAAAGTATATATATGTATATATATATATATCTTATTATATATATAGAACTCTTAAAATAAATTTAATATTCATACATATATACATACATATATATATGTGTGTGTGTGTGTGGGTGTGTGATTATATATATATTCAAGAAAAAATAGGTTTTGAAATATACATAATATATATATATATATATATATCTTATTATTACGAGTAGTTTGGCACGTGCGATGCACGTGCGCATGAGGAACTGGTATTCCGAAACGCTGGTTGTGAAAGCAAACCGTAAGTGGTAAGTATAGTTGTCGTAATCGTTTTCTCTCCTCTTTGTTCCGGGCTGGAGATCGGCATCAACAATAAGTTGATGGCGGAGTTAAAAACGTTGTATAAGAGATTTTTTATGTTAACTAAAGCTGGTTGTAGTAATAAAGTTGGAAATTTTTTACGTACATATATATATAAAATTAACCTAGTGCTGTAATTTATAGAAGCTATAGTTGAGTATATGAGAAGAAAACAATAAAATGGGGAATGAGATTTTAACTTCAATTTTTTTGTATATGTGGTCACATAAAAAATCCCTTATTTAAGAAGAGTAATACAACATTTGTGAAGAGCATATGTGTATTCATGGCGAAGAATAATATTTAGTGTAAAAGTACTGCATGTGAAGTCTGAAAAACGAAGTTTAGTTAACTAAGTTCATGATTACGTGTTAATAACACATCCTTATATACAACATTTCTATTATGTATACCCTTTCTATTTCGAATGTTTCCATTTTTCACCAAAACTTTTGTTGTTTTTCGTGAAATTCCTCTTGATAAAGCAACATATAGTTGACCATGGCTGAAAACATGTTCGAGAAGATAAATACCAACTTGGGGGATGGTTTGTCCTTGTGATTTATTAATCGTTAAGGAAGAAGCTAATTTAACAGGAAATTGTTAATGTATTAGGTTGAAAGGCATGTTAGTAATCTGGTTTCATTACATAATCCAATTCTTGGATCAATATTCCCAAGCAACATGATTGGTGCTCCTACTTTCAGTGTTAATTTATGGGGTGGTAGACCACCTAGAGAAAGTGAGTTCAAGAATTCGGATTGATATAGATTATGTGTATCTTCTTCGACTTTGTCATATTAGCAATAAATGCACTCGCTACCTGGAAACATTTGTATAACTTTGTTATTAGTTCCGTCTACTGTTTCGTTTTTAGGGGCTAATATTGCTCTATCCATTATATAATTATTATCACCTAATCTGTTATTGAGTTTAGCGAAGACTTCATTAATCAGAGCATAAATTGAAGAAGTCAACTCCAAGAGGTGATGGTGAAAGAGAGAGTAGAAGAGAGGCGGAAAAAAGGAAAAAAGAAAGGAGAAGAAAGAGGGATAAAGCATCCAGTCACTCAAGCAAAAGCAATTCAGATGGAGAAGAGGATGTGTAGACAAAGCGAGAAGAAGGAATTTGATAAGGAGTGAATTAGGAAGGCAGAAAGCTTTGGTTGAGAGTTTTAAAGCTCAAGTGTTAGAAGCAAATAATAAGGTTGCTTCGGGTAAGCCTAGGTACTTTGATAGGGTGAAAGGAAACTTTTTCACGAATGCTAGAAAATTAAATGGCACGACTTCCTTTTTTGGTAGAAATACAAAACCTTGTAATAATACATCAAAAATTAACAGTGTAATGCTGGAGTTGTAAATCATGCACAAAAGTCTGGGCGTGGTAAAATTGATGCTCGTTATGCTGGCAATGTTACTAAAAAATCTGTTCCAAGTAAAGATAACCGCTCCGTGAGTATTTATCTGTTTTGTAATTGTATTCTTATGAACTTCAAAATAAATTAGGTTTTGAGCACTTTAGCAACCAAAATTGCTTTTACATTTTCTAAAAGGCCTATTGCTTATAAAGAGTCAAAAAGATGAAAATTCAATTTGGCAAAATATTTATGTAAAGTTAAAAAAATACTATAAACTAACATTAGCTAAATCTACTTTTAGAAGTTGATATATAGAAAACAAAAAACAAATACTAATTGCTTCCAATTAAATATATTATAACTGATTGAAAGTGATTTGTATTCACTTATCGATTTGAATTTTTGTTTTTTTGCCTTTAAAAGGAGTAAAAATAATTTAATATAAGCTATCCAAAGTATCCCTTTTAAATCGTTTTATCATCTTTCTTATAGATAGTAACAAATGCACCAAAGAGGTCATGGCATCAGTTATTCAGATCTTATATTTCTCCTAACCCAGATTCAACTTACTAATGAAAAAATGAATGCTAAAGCCAAAGGTGATCATCCTATTTGTTACCTTGACAATCAACAAAAGTTTGGAAATATGACATCTAGTTCATCTATTATTGACTCTATGTTACCTAGTGAGAAAGAACCAACGCATAACACAGTAGAAGAAGATGAGCTATTTGAAGATCCATGTTATGTTCCAGATCCTTTATACCAACTGGACACTTTTCCATTAGATTTGGGCACTGGATTTATTGAAAATAGTAAAGTTAAAGCTCCTCGCATTCATAAAATGGTTGATGTGAGTAAGCCTTCACTAATTGAATCCCCTTTATCTCGATGAAGAGTTTTCGAAGAAAGACATATGTCGTGCACTCCAAAGCCAATGAAGAGTTTTCCGGAGTCAAGTCAAGCAATAGACGCGAAAGATTCTGGAACTTGGCATATGTGGAGCTCACCATTGGCTAGAGATGGAACTGATTTAGTAGGTTGTTTTCCTTCTCCAGTTCAAAAAAATTGTATAAGTGAAAATATAATATACCCTAAACTTCCGTGCATTGTTACTCCACAAAAAGCTTCAAGTCCTATTCTCTGTTGGGTAAGTAAGTGCACTGCATGAGATAAGATAAGCCAAACCTTTTACATTTGAATGAAACATGAAAATTAAACCATATCAATAGCAATTAGGCTAATCAAGCGTTTGCCAAAAAGATTCATCAAAGGTAACGAAAGCAATTTACTACATGAAATCTTTGTTGGATCCCTCAAATTTTTTGTTTTGGTTTTAAACAAAGTTTGAGCTTTCATCAAATATATCAAGTGTGCGATGTTCATCTCAATTCTTTGACCTCTACAACTTGATAAGCAAAAGAATGCAGGGTTTATATTTAAATTTTGAAAGCACATATAATCGCACATATAATCGAACTATGCATTAATCAGTTTAACCAAAATTATCTGCAAAGTAGGATGAAATATATTCATTAATACCTGCCAAATATAGCTGGAAGCAATGGTACAACAACTGTAATGAATTCATTGTATATTACTTTTTTTCTAACACATATAAAAGACATTTACATTATTTATTATCTATTCGTGAACTATTTGGCCAAGTGGGCCTAACCCACCTTATCTTGAATAACACCACCAGTTTGTGACTTGGCTGCTTTAGCCACAGCCTATAGTGGCTAAGTGTGGAAGTATTATACATTGTTCATGTGGATAGGCTTAAATAAAAAAGGATTATAAACAGAACTACACCATAGATATTTCACAATATTTAATAATTACTCAAAATTTAAATCATGTAATAGTGTAACAGAACTATGAAAATATGTATTTAAATTTGGATTTGTAAAAGTTATATTAGTGTTCAATTTTATTTTATTAGCGTTCAATTTTATCTTATTTATAAAAAAGAAGGGAAAGTAGTATGATAATAAACCCATATTTGGTATTTAATGTCTTGATAGAAGCTCACGCATACTAAATAGTAGGTCAGATCTTAATATGTTCATTCAAATTGAAAAATTTTAGCTAGTAAAAACCATGATATAACTTATTGCAACAAACTGTATAAATTGATAATGGATTTTCAATGTCATACAATCACTAAAAGCAGAATTGGCCTACATATTTTTTTCCACTGAGACTTGTGTTCCCAAATACAATCGTTTTCTAAGATTAAAAAAGTATAACCACTAACATTCTCTGGATGGCAACCATTTCTCCCATTTCTGTTTTTCCCCTTCTCCCATTTCTCTTAAATATCTTGTTAATTCAAATTTTTTTTATTAAGATTACAGTTGTAGATAGAAGATAGATGGCATGAGCTTAACAGTTATGTTACAGTTTCAGGCTCATAAATAAGAGATTGTTAAACAATAATATCATAGCGTTTGACTTCTTTATTAAAAAAGGAAAAGGGAAAGTTGCATACTAAGAATTTTGTACTATAGTGACTGTTAAAGGTCTTCAAAAAAAAGTTCCAAGAGATGCATATTATATACAAAGAAAAATGCATAAAATTGAGACAACATCACAATGCATATAATATGTAGCATGTGTTAAGAGTTAACATTCATCAAGTTAACGTTCATCATGACCACAATCTATATAAACATATGACAATAGATAACACCTTTATTGAAGAAATTGTTATCTATACTAACCTCTTTCTTCCCTAAAATCTAACTGCAAACATATCTGTCATGTTGGTCTCGGAATCAGATCTGAGACAGAACAAAAAATTCACAATCAATTTTAAAAAAGAAAATTTACAAACTAATTATAAAACAGAATCAGTTGAGTTATTACACTGTCTTTGCTCTCTTCCAAATATTGATGTAGATCCCAACAATGATGTTAATATAAGAAATAGTGCTGAAAACCAACATACATCGGAAAACCCAGATTACAGAAATTAATCATGACGATTAAATCAAAGAAAAATCAATTGAGAAATTACTGCCCTTGAATGCATGAGTTGATAACTGGATTTGTGAAGGAAGCTATGGAATATAGAGAAATTACTTTTAGTTTTAAACATTTTATGGGCCAACGGCAAAGGCTGTGTTGATCATGGAGGTTTTATTGCTATGAACCACCTGAGGAGAATTCTAAAAGAGAACATGGGGTAGTGAAGCGGTTCAAATTTGGATTGGGTGTAATAATTTAACGGTTTTATATGCATCATTAACTGTGCTGATGTGTTGCACTAATAGTCGTATGATACCTACATGAATATTCAGTCTCCTCCACTCTTTTTCTTCCCATCTTCTGGCTGTTAAGCCTGAGCTATAATAATCAAATATAAGTTAGAGTATGAATAAACAAACCTGAACAGAAGAACTTCTTCCATCACCAAAATTCCAGAACCCAATTTCCAATCATAAACGTTTAAAGAAGTGCATCATCTGATCCCCAAGAGAAAAAACCTGTTCTGCAAGAAAAGTCATCAATAAGTTGTGTTTTAGTAATTGGAAGAAACATAAAAGGGATACATAGATTTGGTTAAAAATTGGACAAAAATCGAATTAATTGATCGCCGCAGTGCTCTTGTTTGTGGATCGTCTCCTTCTGTAGAGCCATCCGAATCACTATATTGCGTGCGGAAATAACATTGATGAAATAGAGTTTTAAAATAAACAAATTAAGAATAAAGAATAGAAATTTCAGTTGAATTAGAAAATCGATACCGTGATTGAAGATGCCCTAGTGCGCCATCGTCTTCGCCGTAGTGCTCTTGTCCATGGATCGTCTAATGAAATTGTTGAACCTCTCGAGGTGGATGTCGTAATAATTCATTGTTATTGTCAACTGGGGAAGGAGAAGTAAAGTGGTTTCCAACCGAGAAGAAAGGGAAAAAAATGGGGAAACGTGGGAAGATTTGTTGCTAAAACGTGGATGAGATGGTATTTGAAATACAAAAGTACCCGTAAAGTTTTTTTTCATTTTCCACTTGTAGTGTGGGTAATTTGAGTATTACAAAAAAGGCTTCACTTTGACCAAGGTTTTGCTTTATAATATAAGATATATATATATATTTAAAATTAATATATTAATTTAATTTGAATTAGTTAGATATTTACTATGCATATCTAGATCTAAAATTTAGTATTTATAATAAATTTACAATCACTTCATATTATAATATTAACTATATATATATATTACAAATATAATTTTTAAAAATATATGTGTATATATGTTTGAATTCAAATTATGGATTTTTATCTATTAGAAAACTATCGAATCATATCGTAATAAAATACCGCAAGCGCACAACGTATAATTGTTGTACGTATGCGAGCACGGGTCGACCCACAGGGAAAACAAAAATTTCACAATCACTTAATCAAACTATCCAAAATATTTTAAAAATGTGTTTAACTAAAAATTGTAGAAAAAACTAGAATAAAAGTGGAATAAAAGTAATGAGATTAAACAGCAATTTAGAGATAAATTCACTCGCATTTTCATATGAATCAGCACGAAATAAATTTAAGATCTCTCTTTTTTACACAAGTAGAATTAGTTAATGTATTTATTAAGTATTGTATATTTATGATATTAACCAACACAACTTAAACCATCATACTTTAATACATCATCTAAATCCACTTATCAAATCTCATGAAAATGATTATGAAGCTAGAAGTAAAATATATTTTAAGTATGATCTTTTACTATTTTTGATCTAGTAACATAGAACATGAAAATTTTGATTCTACTTTTAAATTCATTATCAAAATTAATTAGTTAGATGAAGACATAACTTGTGTTTATATTTGATTAAGTATAATATATTTGTGATTAACAACATTGGCTATAAAATTCATTTATAAACATCAAACTTCCATCAACATCTAAATTTATATTAAGCACAAAAATAAGAGATCATAAACGACATCATTATGTTTAATGAGTGCTATGGCACGCGCTTCACGCATGATGATAGCACACACTTCACGAGTAAATTGATTTTTTTGTACAAATTATATGTGTTTAACATATTTAAGAGAAATAATTTTCTTAAATATGTAGCTGTGTTTTTGCATTGGAATCATGTGTAATCAGTTTGAATTTTACTTCTACATTGGAATCTTTAATTTTTTTTGTTAGGTTGAATTTTTGTTTCTGTTATCAATTAATAAAGAGTGAAAACATATAAGAAATTTAATTGTTAGATCATATATTTAAGTGACACTAAGTTTGGTAATATATGTAAGAAAGCGTATTGAATTTGTAAAAAGTATAGTTGCAAGATCATATTTTTAAGTGATAGTAACATTTGGTAATATTTATAAAGATTCCCCAGTATATTAATTGGGCATTAACTAGTAGCTACTTTCCAGGGACCATTTATGGAAATTTACGCTGATATCAAAAATAGAAAGAGAAAACCGATAAGATAATAAACTTTAATTATATTATTTTTTCAAAATTTTTGAATGATATATCACTTACCACTTCAGGAGTAAATTTATCATCCCAACCATAATCATCTTTTGAGGGGGATTTTTTATTGTCATTTGTTGGGTTCTGAAAATGTACATTATCTTTCGTTGAAGATGTTTTTGAAGATATATCATTTTTTTGAGTCGACCTTTGCTTACCGAAGTGTTTAAAATCCATTGGTTGGCTGATAAATTGTGTTGTATGTTGAAGTTAATTTTTTAATGTATAGATTAAAGTAATAATAACATATACTTTTGAACATTTTTTATAAGAAGCATAATCTTTATGCATATTTAAAAAAAATAACATGAAAAATGAATAAATTTTCACCAATCAATTGATTTTATATCCGTAAATAACATGTAATCATGATATTATTTTGAGAATACATAGAGCAATGCACTTAGAAAAACAATACAAATAAATTCTAAAAAGTGCAAATTACCTTTTGAATATAAAAAAGAAGTGTAGAAGTTGCAGTCGCAAAAAATAATTTCCTGTAGAATAAGATTGAAATATATTTAAAAATAAAAACTAACATGAAAAAAGGATTAATTTCTTCGATTAGTTGATTTTATGTCCGTAAATAACATGTAATCATGATATTATTTTGAGAATACACAGAACAATGCACTTAAATAAACAATACAAAAAAATTCTAAAAAGTGCAAATTATCTTTTTAATATAAAACAGAAGTGTAGAAGTTGTAGTCATAAAAATGATTTGTTTTCCTGTAGAATAAGACTACTATAGTGTAAAGCACAGTCATAGTGGTATAATTACACTAACCTGAAGTTGTGATATCAGAGATTAACGATGGCGATCAACTCAATGAAGCATGTCCAAAAAGAAATAGTGGTGGTGAGAGATCTGAATGAAGATGGAGAGGAAAGTGGAAAAGGAATAGGTGTGGAAAGAGATGTGAATAGGATGGATAGAGTGAGTGGCACTTATAGGAGCTTGTAGATATTTTTAGAATCATATATTTGTGTTATGAAATTTGAATATTTCTATGTTGGACCGATTAAGGGTTATGGATATGCATGCCATGGCTATTATAACTCAATCGCGGTATCTTAACTCATTCATTGATTTAGAAATTTTTGGATCAGGGTGGCAGAAAAAATTACAGTCTAGAGAAATCTTAACTGACTGATATGATTAAATATTATGTAACGTTATACGTGGTATATGCTACCTAGTGATATCTAATGGTCATAAATACTATAATAAGTTTTTTTATTGAAAAAGTTAATAGAGCGATATCATTGCTATGCATATAACACGTCATATTTTCAGTTTATAAACAGAATCACATAATGTTATATGATTGCTACTCATAATTGTATAATGTTATATGGTTGCAGCCCTTAATTTTGCCATGTGTTTATTCTCATAATTGTATAATGTTATATCAACCACTTGCTTGATGGTGCAATAAATTGATATAATAACGTCATTGTTGAATTAATGCAAATTAATGCTTATTAATTCCACTTTCCAACATTTTATTCCACTTTACTAAAATCTATTTTTGCACCCATTAAGTTTCTCATATATATAGTTTTGATATATGTATCATTTATTCACGGTTTAATGTATAACCTTGAAATTCATAAATCTTCAGATATGGTATACAATAAATGTAACAACCCGGGAGTTTGTAATTTTAATCATCGTCAAAATGACGATTTAATTGAGTTGTTAGTTGCTGTTTGGAGTTTTAAAACCCGGTTTAAAATTCCTTTCAAAAATCTGTTGAAATGGAGGCGGGCTTTACAATTTTCTTAGCCCATAGTTTTGCCTATTGCCGTAATATTATCTAAGGATATACTCGATCCCCTCTCCATTTTCATTCGTAACCCTAAACCTAGAAATCGAACGAAGAAAAATGGCGGCTTCTTCATTCATCCCTCCCCCTCCATTCCCATTCGTTCGATACCCTTAGCCCAGAAACAAACGAAGAGAAATCGAAATGGTGATTAGGGCTTCGGCGATTTTTTTTGATTCTCTGGCGATTCCGTCTCGATCTTCTTCAATGCTTGCTCGTCTGAATTAGGGCTTTGCCCTTGTTCGTTTTGCTGGCGAATTGAAGCTTCTGCTTCGTCTTCTTTTGTGGCGACTTTGGAATTATCCTTATTGCTTGCTCCACCGATCGCTCGTGCTCTTCACTTCGAAGAAGGTGAGTGATCTATTTCACTCACATCTAATTCAAGTTTTTAGTGATTTCTAGCTTGTTCAAAATTTGTGATTTTGTTGCCTGATTAACTGATTTTCATGGCTTTGAAATTGCTGATTTCTGGTTGACTTCGGTCACTTTGATTTGTTAAATCGCTTTGCTGTGATGATGATTCCCTGGTTCACATGTTTTGAATTTCTGGCAATTGAGTTTTGTATTAACTTCGGCATTGGTTAGACTTTGGCCATGGTGATTTGTGATGATATTTTGTTTTCTACTTCGATTTGGGTTTTGAGATCACTAGACTTTGATTGTAACAATATTTGACTTTGGCGTTGACTTGTTTTATACTTTCACTGTATGTAAATGCTTGTGGATTACCGTACTTCATGTTGCCCAGTCTAGTTGAAGTCTTCATGTAACTACACTTTTGTCATTGTGCATTTATGTGCTATGACATGTCTGCTCGAGTTGCACCGGATTGAGTCATGCTGAAGTGGTATTGCTTTGAAATGGTTTGAGTTTATATACAGTTAGTCTATCCTCTGTTATTGGTGCAAGCTTTATCCTCATTGATGCATTCCATTTTTCTTGAGTATTGTCATGTCTCCACTGATATTCGAGTTCATATCCACTGTTGTCGTCTAATGCAGTTCGAATTATGATGAGTTGCATCCCTCGAGCACTTGTCTGGTTCAGTCTCGTACCACTGGTGCATTGCCTTTGTGGTCTTCATATTCATGTGTTCTTTGATTTGTACATTGAGTTGTACATTGTACTGTCACTTTGCTGGAATGACTTTGACATTGTTTTGATGCTCTGGTCTTCAGTGTCATGGTTACTGTGCTGTTTGTATCAGTTCTCGGCCAGGTTTGAGTTTTGCAGTTTTGCATTGGAGTAGAGACCATTTGATAGTTGTAGCTGCACTGTGCATTCGAGTGCTTGCTGTGTTGCCATATTAATCCCCTTGACCTCTCATTGGTTTAGTGTGTGCACTTGCTTGGCCATTGTTGAGTTCCAGGCTTTTACTGTTCTGTTTTGTGTTGAGTTCCAATTGAAACCTGGAACTGCTATATTTGACTAAGAATTCTTGTTCCCCTGACTAGTTTGCATTCATGTGTGCATCACTTATTTTCCTCCTTATTGTTCGGACTTTGTATATGTGATGCATTTGTCATTGATACTGCTGTTCAATTTTCTTCAAGTAACTTGACCATTTGTATACATATATCGTCTGTTTCCCGGTTGCACTTTGATCATTTGAATTTACACTGCTTCATGTTGTCGCTTGATCTGTTTCACTATGGTTCCATGCCTTGTAGTTGCATTCCATTTGTGTTTGCTGTCACATTGGGCTTGTAGTTGATGTAGCTCTCTGTCTTTGATCTTCACTTGGTTACAACTGGTCATTTCTATTTGGGTTGATGACATTTGCAGTTGCACTTGAGCATCTGGACTTGAGTTCTCTGTTGTATTTCTTGAAGTCTCCATTGCATACTAGTGGTCTTTTGTAGCATTGAGTTGCACTGTACTTGTCCTGTCCACTGTTTCATTTAGTTGTTGTTGCACACTACTGGTCTTCATTTGCATTTCTCTGGTCTTTGTAGTTGTAGCATTGGTTTTGTACATTTTCTCGAGTCTGATTTTGGTGCTTTGTTTATTTGAGTCATTTGAGGCATTGGATCTGCACACATATGCTTTGATGCTATTGATTTGTTGAAGCTTTACATTTGAGTTGAGTCATGACAACCATGGCTTGACCTTTGCATTTTGTTTGTTGTTTGGTGCTTACCTTTGATTCATTTGCCATGTGTAGTTTGTTATGTACCATCACTTGTGTACATAATTCGTATTCTCTTAATTGAAGCTTTATGCTGCTGGACTGCCTTTATTCTCGAATCTGATTCATTGCATTGATGCTTTGTATCCATTTGGTCATTTTGCTTCATTGGTGATCTTATTTTCTAATGAGGCTGATCTGCGTCTTTTTCTGTTGAGTGTTGTAGTGCCATATCCTTGGTGCTCTCACCTTCAGTTTGCTATTTCACTGTGCCTTGCTTTGTGACATGTTGAACTTGTTTCACTTGTTTCCTCTGATCTTGTTTAGTATTGTTTTGAGTTGTTCTGTATTGGCAAGGCAGTACACGTTAGCGTGTACTGCAGCCGATCAGCATGGTTGTTTTTAAATTGACATTTCAATTGTTTAAATTGCTTTGGATTGCTGATTTGTTGTTCAACACTGTTTAGTGTTATAGCTGCCATTATCCGGTCCTTTTATCGAGGAGTCGGATATACGAGATTTCTGTGACTGTCGTCTATTTGATATTTGATTATTATTGCTTCCATGCACTAATAACTGAGTTTGAATTATACTGACCCGTGTATTATTTTCTTTTGAATTTAATACTCGGATCAGACCCGAGTTATTTCAGGTTGTAGATTTCCTGTTTTGAGTTGCTGTTTGAGCTATGAAGACTTTTCACACCTTTTGAAGTAGTTTTCGTCGTTTTGTAGAAGTCGTGTCATTGTATAGGATGATATGTATTCATGTATATTAGTTGATAATGTACTTGTATATATAACTTCCAAAGTCGACAGTTGTAGTTGTATCATATGTATTGTGTCAACTATATTGTAACTGACATCAGTTATATATAAATATGAGACTTTTGTTTTATCTGTGTTCCGCATTTATATTATCTGTGTTATCATTTTATCTAATGTCCTAAACTATTATGAACTATCGTAGTTTGTTTTATACTGATAATTGAGTATGTCGATGGGAGTAAATAAATAAGATGAAAAAGGAAAAGTATATACCACTCCTATCGAGGTAACCAATATTAGTGTAAGGCCAACTACGGATGGTCGCTCCTATCCAGCCTTATTCTTCGTAATAATAGACAGTATTTCTTTTAATACTCTTTGTTATTATGAGCATAGAGGTGGGGCGTTACAGTTGGTATCAGAGCTTGGGGTTTATGGACATAATATAAAGCATAACTTAGATGGAACATATGTTACAACTATTGGTCGATGTTTTATTTGTGCTTTGAGTCAAAACTAAAGTTTTGAAATCTGGGTGAAATTTTTAAATATCTTTATTTAAAAATAAAAGTGAAATTGTGCTTTGATGATTTGATTGATTTGTGTTCTGTTTATCAGAGTGCGCAGCGGAAACAATGAAACTGTCTTCGCCGAGTACAACTGATAATCATTTTGATTTAAAAATCAAAATATGAAATTGAAATAAATTTCATTTGTTGTTTACATAGCTGTATTTATTTTGTTTCTTTGAGTATTTCGAATCCGAATTGAGGATTCGAAACGATTGTAGTTATGTGATTTTTGTTAAGATCTTTGCTGGTTTTCTTTTATGCTAATCATATATTGATTAGATTTAGCTGTTTTGAATTATCTTCATTGAAGATACATTCGAATGATTTCTTTGTTTATTTTGTAGTACGTGCAAATTTGAGTTGCACGTTACTGCATTAATTTCACGTTGAACCGATGCTTGGTTATGAAACGTATTTTGTTGCCGTTATTTTTATAACGGGATTTTTACACCAGTGCTATATTTTTGAAGCACGATGTTTGTTGACAATTTTAATGAATGAAAATTCGCTGTTGTTACATTTGATGTAAATTATTTTGATGAGATTTTGATGTTTTAAAATTACTATCGCTTTGACTTCAGTAATAGTCAAATTTTTAAAAGTGGATTTTCAAGCGGGTATTCCGCAATGCTGATTTTGAGATACGTTTTACGATGTTTTGAGAAGTGCAATTTTCTTTTCGAAATTGCTACTGATGTTGTTGCTTTAATCATGTGGTTGGAAAATCGTTTTAAAATGATTTTTTTTATAATTTTTTAACAGTTTGCATTTTTAAAAGAATGAGGAAGCGACTTAAACGATTCAACAAAATCGAGGATTATGACCCCTTTCTTTTACTGATTCGCTTAACTCCGGACTTGTTCAGTTGAGTGTGTGAATTGTTATTTTTATAAAATAAATAAAATTGTTTTCAGAAATTTTACAGTTTGCGCTTTCAAAAGAATGAGGAAGCGATTTAAACGTTTCAGCAAAATCGAGGACTATGACCCCTTTCTTTTACTAATTCGCTTAAGTCCGGACTTGTCTGTTTGAGAATGTAAAGTGTATTTTTACAAAATACACAATTTTGCACTTTCAAGGAAACGATGAAGAGAATCAAACGATTTAGTAAAACACGTGGTATAGGACATGTGCGTTTGCTATTTCGGTTAATTTCGGACTCGTTAATTGAAATATTTGATGATTTCGTGTGCTTTCGAGCCACTTTGTTGGACCTTCAGGTCATTTGTTGGACCTTCGGGTCAAATACCAGTACTAGACCTTCGGGTCATTTGTTGGACCTTCGGGTCATTTGTTGGGCGCCAAAATTATGTTGAGTACTTGGTAGGCTTCGGCCATTTGTTGATGCACGTGCGGCGAATTAAAAACTCGCCATCTGATGGGATCGATCCAAGCTTTTATGTTGATTTTCTTGTCTTCTTAATTGATTTCTAGATATTTGTTGTTTCCAATTATCTGCAGGTAATTGGATATTTGTTGATATGAGTTCTGATTATCATTTTGATAATCAGATATTTGTTGCTTCTAATTATCGCTTGTGATAATTAGATATTTGTTGATATGAGTTCTGATTATCGTTTTGATAATCAGATATTTGTTGCTTCTAATTATCGCTTGTGATAATTAGATATTTGTTGATATGAGTTCTGATTATCGTTTTGATAATCAGATATTTGTTGCTTCTAATTATCGCTTGTGATAATTAGATATTTGTTGATATGAGTTCTGATTATCGTTTTTGATAATCAGATATTTGTTGCTTCTAATTATCGCTTGTGATAATTAGATATTTGTTGATATGAGTTCTGATTATCGCTTTTGATAATTAAATATTTGCTGATTTGAGATTTAATTATTGCTTTTGATAATTAAATATTTGCTGATTTGAGATTCTGATTATCGCTTTTGATAATCGAATATTGTTGATTTGAAATTTGATTATCGTTTTTGATAATCGAATATTTGTTGATTTGAAATTTGATTATCGTTTTTGATAATCGAATATTTGTTGATTTGAAATTTGATTATCGCTTTTGATAATCGAATACTGTTGATTTGAAATTTGATTATCGTTTTTGATAATCGAATATTTGTTGATTTGATTATCGATTTTGATAATCGAATATTTGTTGATTTGAAATTTGATTATCGTTTTTGATAATCGAATATTTGTTGATTTGAAATTTGATTATCGTTTTTGATAATCGAATATTTGTTGATTTGATTATCGTTTTTGATAATCGAATATTTATTAATTTGAGATTTGATTATCGTTTTTGATAATCGAATAATTGTTGATTTGAAATTGGATTACCGTTCGTGGTAATTAAATATTTGTTGATTTGTTTTCTGACTATCGTTTGGATAATTGGACGTTTGCTGATTTTATTGAATCGCTGCTTTCTATCTATTTCTGGTAATAGTTAGAGTTTGTTGATCATGGAATTTGTGTTTTCTAGTTAATTGTTGGATAACTAGATATTTACAGTTGCGATTTGTGATTGCGTTTCATAATTGTCTGTGTTGATAATTAGATTTTGTTGTTTTCTAATTATCGTATTGATAATTAAATATTGCTATTTGTGATTTCTGTATTATAATTATCTATTGGTAATTGAATATTGCTGATGTTTGCATTTATTCCGTTTGCTGTCTTCTGATTATCCTTTGATAATTGGACTTTGTTGAGAATTTGTGAATCTCTTTTATGAAGATAAAAGATTTCCGTGGCATTTGAATTCGCGACTTTTATTTTTCTAGCTTAACCAGTTTATGTTAGAAGAATAATAGTTGTTGATGACCTTCATTATGAAAATTGCGGGGACGCAATTTTTATAAGGAGGGGAGTCTGTAACAACCCGGGAGTTTGTAATTTTAATCATCGTCAAAATGATGATTTAATTGAGTTGTTAGTTGCTGTTTGGAGTTTTAAAACCCGGTTTAAAATTCCTTTCAAAAATCTGTTGAAATGGAGGTGGGCTTTACAATTTTCTTAGCCCATAGTTTTGCCTATTGCCGTAATATTATCTAAGGATATACTCGATCCCCTCTCCATTTTCATTCGTAACCCTAAACCTAGAAAACGAACGAAGAAAAATGGCGGCTTCTTCATTCATCCCTCCCCCTCCATTCCCATTCGTTCGATACCCTTAGCCCAGAAACAAACGAAGAGAAATCGAAATGGTGATTAGGGCTTCAGCGATTTTTTTGATTCTCTGGCGATTCCGGCTCGATCTTCTTCAATGCTTGCTCGTCTGAATTAGGGCTCTGCCCTTGTTCGTTTTGCTGGCGAATTGAAGCTTCAGCTTCGTCTTCTTTTGTGGCGACTCTGGAATTATCCTTGTTGCTTGCTCCACCGATCGCTCGTGCTCTTCACTTCGAAGAAGGTGAGTGATCTATTTCACTCACATCTAATTCAAGTTTTTAGTGATTTCTAGCTTGTTCAAAATTTGTGATTTTGTTGCCTGATTAACTGATTTTCATGGCTTTGAAATTGCTGATTTCTGGTTGACTTCGGTCACTTTGATTTGTTAAATCGCTTTGTTGTGATGATGATTCCCTGGTTCACATGTTTCGAATTTCTGGCAATTGAGTTTTGTGTTAACTTCGGCATTGGTTTAACTTCGGCCATGGTGATTTGTGATGATATTTTGTTTTCTACTTCGATTTGGGTTTTGAGATCACTAGACTTTGATTGTAACAATATTTGACTTTGGCGTTGACTTGTTTTATACTTTCACCGTATGTAAATGCTTGTGGATTACCGTACTTCATGTTGCCCAGTCTAGTTGAAGTCTTCATGTAACTACACTTTTGTCATTGTGCATTTATGTGCTATGACATGTCTGCTCGAGTTGCACCGGATTGAGTCATGCTGAAGTGGTATTGCTTTGAAATGGTTTGAGTTTATATACAGTTAGTCTATCCTCTGTTATTGGTGCAAGCTTTATCCTCATTGATGCATTCCATTTTTCTTGAGTATTGTCATGTCTCCACTGATATTCGAGTTCATATCCACTGTTGTCGTCTAATGCAGTTCGAATTATGATGAGTTGCATCCCTCGAGCACTTGTCTGGTTCAGTCTCGTACCACTGGTGCATTGCCTTTGTGGTCTTCATATTCATGTGTTCTTTGATTTGTACATTGAGTTGTACATTGTACTGTCACTTTGCTGGAATGACTTTGACATTGTTTTGATGCTCTGGTCTTCAGTGTCATGGTTACTGTGCTGTTTGTATCAGTTCTCGGCCAGGTTTGAGTTTTGCAGTTTTGCATTGGAGTAGAGACCATTTGATAGTTGTAGCTGCACTGTGCATTCGAGTGCTTGCTGTGTTGCCATATTAATCCCCTTGACCTCTCATTGGTTTAGTGTGTGCACTTGCTTGGCCATTGTTGAGTTCCAGGCTTTTACTGTTCTGTTTTGTGTTGAGTTCCAATTGAAACCTGGAACTACTATATTTGACTAAGAATTCTTGTTCCCCTGACTAGTTTGCATTCATGTGTGCATCACTTATTTGCCTCCTTATTGTTCGGACTTTGTATATGTGATGCATTTGTCATTGATACTGCTGTTCAATTTTCTTCAAGTAACTTGACCATTTGTATACATATATCGTATGTTTCCCGGTTGCACTTTGATCATTTGAATTTACACTGCTTCATGTTGTCGCTTGATCTGTTTCACTATGGTTCCATGCCCTGTAGTTGCATTCCATTTGTGTTTGCTGTCACATTGGACTTGTAGTTGATGTAGCTCTCTGTCTTTGATCTTCACTTGGTTACAACTGGTCATTTCTATTTGGGTTGATGACATTTGCAGTTACACTTGAGCATCTGGACTTGAGTTCTCTGTTGTATTTCTTGAAGTCTCCATTGCATACTAGTGGTCTTTTGTAGCATTGAGTTGCACTGTACTTGTCCTGTCCACTGTTTCATTTAGTTGTTGTTGCACACTACTGGTCTTCATTTGCATTTCTCTGGTCTTTGTAGTTGTAGCATTGGTTTTGTACATTTTCTCGAGTCTAATTTTGGTGCTTTGTTTATTTGAGTCATTTGAGGCATTGGATCTGCATACATATGCTTTGATGCTGTTGATTTGTTGAAGCTTTACATTTGAGCTGAGTCATGACAACCATGGCTTGACCTTTGCATTTTGTTTGTTGTTTGGTGCTTACCTCTGATTCATTTGCCATGTGTAGTTTGTTATGTACCATCACTTGTGTACATAATTCGTATTCTCTTAATTGAAGCTTTATGCTGCTGGACTGCCTTTATTCTCGAATCTGATTCATTGCATTGATGCTTTGTATCCATTTGGTCATTTTGCTTCATTGGTGATCTTATTTTCTAATGAGGCTGATCTGCGTCTTTTTCTGTTGAGTGTTGTAGTGCCATATCCTTGATGCTCTCACCTTCAGTTTGCTATTTCACTGTGCCTTGCTTTGTGACACGTTGAACTTGTTTCACTTGTTTCCTCTGATCTTGTTTAGTATTGTTTTGAGTTGTTCTGTATTGGCGAGGCAGTACACGTTAGCGTGTACTGCAGCCGATCAGCATGGTTGTTTTTAAATTGACATTTCAATTGTTTAAATTGCTTTGGATTGCCGATTTGTTGTTCAACACTGTTTAGTGTTATAGCTGCCGTTATCCGGTCCTTTTATCGAGGAGTCGGATATACGAGATTTCTGTGACTGTCGTCTATTTGATGTTTGATTATTATTGCTTCAATGCACTAATAACTGAGTTTGAATTATACTGACCCGTGTATTATTTTCTTTTGAATTTAATACTCGGATCAAACCCGAGTTATTTTAGGTTGTAGATTTCCTGTTTTGAGTTGCTGTTTGAGCTATGAAGACTTTTCACACCTTTTGAAGTAGTTTCCGTCGTTTTGTAGAAGTCGTGTCATTGTATAGGATGATATGTATTCATGTATATTAGTTGATAATGTACTTGTATATATAACTTCCAAAGTCGACAGTTGTAGTTGTATCATATGTATTGTGTCAACTATATTGTAACTGACATCAGTTATATATAAATATGAGACTTTTGTTTTATTTGTGTTCCGCATTTATATTATCTGTGTTATCATTATATCTAATGTCCTAAACTATTATGAACCATCGTGGTTTGTTTTATACTGATAATTGAGTATGTCGATGGGAGTAAATAAATAAGATGAAAAAGGAAAAGTATATACCACTCCTATCGAGGTAACCAATATTAGTGTAAGGCCAACTACGGATGGTCGCTCCTATCCAGCATTATTCTTCGTAATAATAGACAATATTTCTTTTAATACTCTTTGTTATTATGAGCATAGAGGTGGAGCGTTACAGTTGGTATCAGAGCTTGGGGTTTATGGACATAATATAAAGCATAACTTAGACGGAACATATGTTACAACTATTGGTCGATGTTTTATTTGTGCTTTGAGTCAAAACTAAAGTTTTGAAATCTGGGTGAAATTTTTAAATATCTTTATTCAAAAATAAAAGTGAAACTGTGCTTTGATGATTTGATTGATTTGTGTTTTGTTTATCAGAGTGCGCAGCGGAAACAATGAAACTGTCTTCGCTGAGTACAACTGATAATCTTTTTGATTTAAAAATCAAAATATGAAATTGAAATAAATTTCATTTGTTGTTTACATAGCTGTATTTATTTTGTTTCTTTGAGTATTTCGAATCCGAATTGAGGATTCGAAACGATTGTAGTTATGTGATTTTTGTTAAGATCTTTGCTGGTTTTCTTTTATGCTAATCATATATTGATTAGATTTAGCTGTTTTGAATTATCTTCATTGAAGATACATTCGAATGATTTCTTTGTTTATTTTGTAGTACGTGCAAATTTGAGTTGCACGTTACTGCATTAATTTCACGTTGAACCGATGCTTGGTTATGAAACGTATTTTGTTGCCGTTATTTTTATAACGGGATTTTTACACCAGTGCTATATTTTTGAAGCACGATGTTTGTTGACAATTTTAATGAATGAAAATTCGCTGTTGTTACATTTGATGTAAATTATTTTGATGAGATTTTGATGTTTTAAAATTACTATCACTTTGACTTCAGTAATAGTCAAATTTTTAAAAGTGGATTTTCAAGCGGGTATTCCGCAATGCTGATTTTGAGATTCGTTTTACGATGTTTTGAGAAGTGCAATTTTCTTTTCGAAATTGCTACTGATGTTGTTGCTTTAATCATGTGGTTGGAAAATCGTTTTAAAATGATTTTTTTTTATAAATTTTTAACAGTTTGCATTTTCAAAAGAATGAGGAAGCGACTTAAACGATTCAGCAAAATCGAGGATTATGACCCCTTTCTTTTACTGATTCTCTTAACTCCGGACTTGTTCAGTTGAGAGTGTGAATTGTTATTTTTATAAAATAAATAAAATTGTTTTCAGAAATTTTACAGTTTGCGCTTTCAAAAGAATGAGGAAGCGATTTAAACGTTTCAGCAAAATCTAGGACTATGACCCCTTTCTTTTACTGATTCGCTTAAGTCCGGACTTGTCTATTTGAGAATGTAAAGTGTATTTTTACAAAATACACAATTTTGCACTTTCAAGGAAACGATGAAGAGAATCAAACGATTTAGTAAAACACGTGGTATAGGACATGTGCGTTTGCTATTTCGGTTAATTTCGGACTCGTTAATTGAAATATTTGATGATTTCGTGTGCTTTCGAGCCACTTTGTTGGACCTTCGGGTCATTTGTTGGACCTTCGGGTCAAATACCAGTACTAGACCTTCGGGTCATTTGTTGGACCTTTGAGTCATTTGTTGGGCACCAAAATTATGTTGAGTACTTGGTAGGCTTCGGCCAATTGTTGATGCACGTGCGGCGAATTAAAAACTCGCCATCTGATGGGATCGATCCAAGCTTTTATGTTGATTTTCTAGTCTTCTTAATTGATTTCTAGATATTTGTTGTTTCCAATTATCTGCAGGTAATTGGATATTTGTTGATATGAGTTCTGATTATCGTTTTGATAATCAGATATTTGTTGCTTCTAATTATCGCTTGTGATAATTAGATATTTGTTGATATGAGTTCTGATTATCGTTTTGATAATCAGATATTTGTTGCTTCTAATTATCGCTTGTGATAATTAGATATTTGTTGATATGAGTTCTGATTATCGTTTTGATAATCAGATATTTGTTGCTTCTAATTATCGCTTGTGATAATTAGATATTTGTTGATATGAGTTCTGATTATCGTTTTTGATAATCAGATATTTGTTGCTTCTAATTATCGCTTGTGATAATTAGATATTTGTTGATATGAGTTCTGATTATCGCTTTTGATAATTAAATATTTGCTGATTTGAGATTTAATTATTGCTTTTGATAATTAAATATTTGCTGATTTGAGATTCTGATTATCGCTTTTGATAATCGAATATTGTTGATTTGAAATTTGATTATCGTTTTTGATAATCGAATATTTGTTGATTTGAAATTTGATTATCGTTTTTGATAATCGAATATTTGTTGATTTGAAATTTGATTATCGCTTTTGATAATCGAATACTGTTGATTTGAAATTTGATTATCGTTTTTGATAATCGAATATTTGTTGATTTGATTATCGATTTTGATAATCGAATATTTGTTGATTTGAAATTTGATTATCGTTTTTGATAATCGAATATTTGTTGATTTGAAATTTGATTATCGTTTTTGATAATCGAATATTTGTTGATTTGATTATCGTTTTTGATAATCGAATATTTATTAATTTGAGATTTGATTATCGTTTTTGATAATCGGATAATTGTTGATTTGAAATTGGATTACCGTTCGTGGTAATTAAATATTTGTTGATTTGTTTTCTGACTATCGTTTGGATAATTGGACGTTTGCTGATTTTATTGAATCGCTACTTTCTATCTATTTCTGGTAATAGTTAGAGTTTGTTGATCATGGAATTTGTGTTTTCTAGTTAATTGTTGGATAACTAGATATTTACAGTTGCGATTTGTGATTGCATTTCATAATTGTCTGTGTTGATAATTAGATTTTGTTGTTTTCTAATTATCGTATTGATAATTAAATATTGCTATTTGTGATTTCTGTATTATAATTATCTATTGGTAATTGAATATTGCTGATGTTTGCATTTATTCCGTTTGCTGTCTTCTGATTATCCTTTGATAATTGGACTTTGTTGAGAATTTGTGAATCTCTTTTATGAAGATAAAAGATTTCCATGGCATTTGAATTCGCGACTTTTATTTTTCTAGCTTAACCAGTTTATGTTAGAAGAATAATAGTTGTTGATGACTTTCATTATGAAAATTGCGGGGACGCAATTTTTATAAGGAGGGGAGTCTGTAACAACCCGGGAGTTTGTAATTTTAATCATCGTCAAAATGATGATTTAATTGAGTTGTTAGTTGCTGTTTGGAGTTTTAAAACCCAGTTTAAAATTCCTTTCAAAAATCTGTTGAAATGGAGGTGGGCTTTACAATTTTCTTAGCCCATAGTTTTGCCTATTGCCGTAATATTATCTAAGGATATACTCGATCCCCTCTCCATTTTCATTCGTAACCCTAAACCTAGAAAACGAACGAAGAAAAATGGCGGCTTCTTCATTCATCCCTCCCCCTCCATTCCCATTCGTTCGATACCCTTAGCCCAGAAACAAACGAAGAGAAATCGAAATGGTGATTAGGGCTTCGGCAATTTTTTTGATTCTCTGGCGATTCCGGCTCGATCTTCTTCAATGCTTGCTCGTCTGAATTAGGGCTTTGCCCTTGTTCGTTTTGCTGGCGAATTGAAGCTTCAGCTTCGTCTTCTTTTGTGGCGACTCTGGAATTATCCTTGTTACTTGCTCCACCGATCGCTCGTGCTCTTCACTTCGAAGAAGGTGAGTGATCTATTTCACTCACATCTAATTCAAGTTTTTAGTGATTTCTAGCTTGTTCAAAATTTGTGATTTTGTTGCCTGATTAACTGATTTTCATGGCTTTGAAATTGCTGATTTCTGGTTGACTTCGGTCACTTTGATTTGTTAAATCGCTTTGTTGTGATGATGATTCCCTGGTTCACATGTTTCGAATTTCTGGCAATTGAGTTTTGTGTTAACTTCGGCATTGGTTTAACTTCGGCCATGGTGATTTGTGATGATATTTTGTTTTCTACTTCGATTTGGGTTTTGAGATCACTAGACTTTGATTGTAACAATATTTGACTTTGGCGTTGACTTGTTTTATACTTTCACTGTATGTAAATGCTTGTGGATTACCGTACTTCATGTTGCCCAGTCTAGTTGAAGTCTTCATGTAACTACACTTTTGTCATTGTGCATTTATGTGCTATGACATGTCTGCTCGAGTTGCACCGGATTGAGTCATGCTGAAGTGGTATTGCTTTGAAATGGTTTGAGTTTATATACAGTTAGTCTATCCTCTGTTATTGGTGCAAGCTTTATCCTCATTGATGCATTCCATTTTTCTTGAGTATTGTCATGTCTCCACTGATATTCGAGTTCATATCCACTGTTGTCGTCTAATGCAGTTCGAATTATGATGAGTTGCATCCCTCGAGCACTTGTCTGGTTCAGTCTCGTACCACTGGTGCATTGCCTTTGTGGTCTTCATACTCATGTGTTCTTTGATTTGTACATTGAGTTGTACATTGTACTGTCACTTTGCTGGAATGACTTTGACATTGTTTTGATGCTCTGGTCTTCAGTGTCATGGTTACTGTGCTGTTTGTATCAGTTCTCGGCCAGGTTTGAGTTTTGCAGTTTTGCATTGGAGTAGAGACCATTTGATAGTTGTAGCTGCACTGTGCATTCGAGTGCTTGCTGTGTTGCCATATTAATCCCCTTGACCTCTCATTGGTTTAGTGTGTGCACTTGCTTGGCCATTGTTGATTTCCAGGCTTTTACTGTTCTGTTTTGTGTTGAGTTCCAATTGAAACCTGGAACTACTATATTTGACTAAGAATTCTTGTTCCCCTGACTAGTTTGCATTCATGTGTGCATCACTTATTTGCCTCCTTATTGTTCGGACTTTGTATATGTGATGCATTTGTCATTGATACTGCTGTTCAATTTTCTTCAAGTAACTTGACCATTTGTATACATATATCGTATGTTTCCCGGTTGCACTTTGATCATTTGAATTTACACTGCTTCATGTTGTCGCTTGATCTGTTTCACTATGGTTCCATGCCTTGTAGTTGCATTCCATTTGTGTTTGCTGTCACATTGGGCTTGTAGTTGATGTAGCTCTCTGTCTTTTATCTTCACTTGGTTACAACTGGTCATTTCTATTTGGGTTGATGACATTTGCAGTTGCACTTGAGCATCTGGACTTGAGTTCTCTGTTGTATTTCTTGAAGTCTCCATTGCATACTAGTGGTCTTTTGTAGCATTGAGTTGCACTGTACTTGTCCTGTCCACTGTTTCATTTAGTTGTTGTTGCACACTACTGGTCTTCATTTGCATTTCTCTGGTCTTTGTAGTTGTAGCATTGGTTTTGTACATTTTCTCGAGTCTGATTTTGGTGCTTTGTTTATTTGAGTCATTTGAGGCATTGGATCTGCACACATATGCTTTGATGCTGTTGATTTGTTGAAGCTTTACATTTGAGTTGAGTCATGACAACCATGGCTTGACCTTTGAATTTTGTTTGTTGTTTGGTGCTTACCTCTGATTCATTTGCCATTTGTAGTTTGTTATGTACCATCACTTGTGTACATAATTCGTATTCTCTTAATTGAAGCTTTATGCTGCTGGACTGCCTTTATTCTCGAATCTGATTCATTGCATTGATGCTTTGTATCCATTTGGTCATTTTGCTTCATTGGTGATCTTATTTTCTAATGAGGCTGATCTGCGTCTTTTTCTGTTGAGTGTTGTAGTGCCATATCCTTGGTGCTCTCACCTTCAGTTTTCTATTTCACTGTGCCTTGCTTTGTGACATGTTGAACTTGTTTCACTTGTTTCCTCTGATCTTGTTTAGTATTGTTTTGAGTTGTTCTGTATTGGCGAGGCAGTACACGTTAGCGTGTACTGCAGCCGATCAGCATGGTTGTTTTTAAATTGACATTTCAATTGTTTAAATTGCTTTGGATTGCCGATTTGTTGTTCAACACTGTTTAGTGTTATAGCTGCCGTTATCCGGTCCTTTTATCGAGGAGTCGGATATACGAGATTTCTGTAACTGTCGTCTATTTGATGTTTGATTATTATTGCTTCCATGCACTAATAACTGAGTTTGAATTATACTGACCCGTGTATTATTTTCTTTTGAATTTAATACTCGGATCAGACCCGAGTTATTTCAGGTTGTAGATTTCCTGTTTTGAGTTGCTGTTTGAGCTATGAAGACTTTTCACACCTTTTGAAGTAGTTTCCGTCATTTTGTAGAAGTCGTGTCATTGTATAGGATGATATGTATTCATGTATATTAGTTGATAATGTACTTGTATATATAACTTCCAAAGTCAACAGTTGTAGTTGTATCATATGTATTGTGTCAACTATATTGTAACTGACATCAGTTATATATAAATATGAGACTTTTGTTTTATCTGTGTTCCGCATTTATATTATCTGTGTTATCATTATATCTAATGTCCTAAACTATTATGAACCATCGTGGTTTGTTTTATACTGATAATTGAGTATGTCGATGGGAGTAAATAAATAAGATGAAAAAGGAAAAGTATATACCACTCCTATCGAGGTAACCAATATTAGTGTAAGGCCAACTACGAATGGTCGCTCCTATCCAGCCTTATTCTTCGTAATAATAGACAATATTTCTTTTAATACTCTTTGTTATTATGAGCATAGAGGTGGGGCGTTACAGTTGGTATCAGAGCTTGGGGTTTATGGACATAATATAAAGCATAACTTAGATGGAACATATGTTACAACTATTGGTCGATGTTTTATTTGTGCTTTGAGTCAAAACTAAAGTTTTGAAATCTGGGTGAAAATTTTAAATATCTTTATTTAAAAATAAAAGTGAAATTGTGCTTTGATGATTTGATTGATTTGTGTTTTGTTTATCAGAGTGCGCAGCGGAAACAATGAAACTGTCTTCGCTGAGTACAACTGATAATCTTTTTGATTTAAAAATCAAAATATGAAATTGAAATAAATTTCATTTGTTGTTTACATAGCTGTATTTATTTTGTTTCTTTGAGTATTTCAAATCCGAATTGAGGATTCGAAACGATTGTAGTTATGTGATTTTTGTTAAGATCTTTGCTGGTTTTCTTTTATGCTAATCATATATTGATTAGATTTAGCTGTTTTGAATTATCTTCATTGAAGATACATTCGAATGATTTCTTTGTTTATTTTGTAGTACGTGCAAATTTGAGTTGCACCTTACTGCATTAATTTCACGTTGAACCGATGCTTGGTTATGAAACGTATTTTGTTGTCGTTATTTTTATAACGGGATTTTTACACCAGTGCTATATTTTTGAAGCATGATGTTTGTTGACAATTTTAATGAATGAAAATTCGCTGTTGTTACATTTGATGTAAATTATTTTGATGAGATTTTGATGTTTTAAAATTACTATCGCTTTGACTTCAGTAACAGTCAAATTTTTAAAAGTGGATTTTCAAGCGGGTATTCCGCAATGCTGATTTTGAGATTCGTTTTACGATGTTTTGAGAAGTGCAATTTTCTTTTCGAAATTGCTACTGATGTTGTTGCTTTAATCATGTGGTTGGAAAATCGTTTTAAAATGATTTTTTTTTATAAATTTTTAACAGTTTGCATTTTCAAAAGAATGAGGAAGCGACTTAAACGATTCAGCAAAATCGAGGATTATGACCCCTTTCTTTTACTGATTCGCTTAACTCCGGACTTGTTCAGTTGAGAGTGTGAATTGTTATTTTTATAAAATAAATAAAATTGTTTTTAGAAATTTTACAGTTTGCGCTTTCAAAAGAATGAGGAAGCGATTTAAACGTTTCAGCAAAATCTAGGACTATGACCCCTTTCTTTTACTGATTCGCTTAAGTCCGGACTTGTCTGTTTGAGAATGTAAAGTGTATTTTTACAAAATACACAATTTTGCACTTTCAAGGAAACGATGAAGAGAATCAAACGATTTAGTAAAACACGTGGTATGGGACATGTGCGTTTGCTATTTCGGTTAATTTCGGACTCGATAATTGAAATATTTGATGATTTCGTGTGCTTTCGAGCAACTTTGTTGGACCTTCGGGTCATTTGTTGGACCTTCGGGTCAAATACCAGTACTAGACCTTCGGGTCATTTGTTGGACCTTCGGGTCATTTGTTGGGCACCAAAATTATGCTGAGTACTTGGTAGGCTTCGGCCATTTGTTGATGCACGTGCGGCGAATTAAAAACTCGCCATCTGATGGGATCGATCCAAGCTTTTATGTTGATTTTATAGTCTTCTTAATTGATTTCTAGATATTTGTTGTTTCCAATTATCTGCAGGTAATTGGATATTTGTTGATATGAGTTCTGATTATCGTTTTGATAATCAGATATTTGTTGCTTCTAATTATCGCTTGTGATAATTAGATATTTGTTGATATGAGTTCTGATTATCGTTTTGATAATCAGATATTTGTTGCTTCTAATTATCACTTGTGATAATTAGATATTTGTTGATATGAGTTCTGATTATCGTTTTGATAATCAGATATTTGTTGCTTCTAATTATCGCTTGTGATAATTAGATATTTGTTGATATGAGTTCTGATTATCGTTTTTGATAATCAGATATTTGTTGCTTCTAATTATCGCTTGTGATAATTAGATATTTGTTGATATGAGTTCTGATTATCACTTTTGATAATTAAATATTTGCTGATTTGAGATTTAATTATCGCTTTTGATAATTAAATATTTGCTGATTTGAGATTCTGATTATCGCTTTTGATAATCGAATATTGTTGATTTGAAATTTGATTATCGTTTTTGATAATCGAATATTTGTTGATTTGAAATTTGATTATCGTTTTTGATAATCGAATATTTATTGATTTGAAATTTGATTATCGCTTTTGATAATCGAATATTGTTGATTTGAAATTTAATTATCGTTTTTGATAATCGAATATTTGTTGATTTGATTATCGTTTTTGATAATCGAATATTTGTTGATTTGATTATCGATTTTGATAATCGAATATTTGTTGATTTGAAATTTGATTATCGTTTTTGATAATCAAATATTTGTTGATTTGAAATTTGATTATCGTTTTTGATAATCGAATATTTGTTGATTTGATTATCGTTTTTGATAATCGAATATTTATTAATTTGAGATTTGATTATCGTTTTTGATAATCGAATAATTGTTGATTTGAAATTGGATTACCGTTCGTGGTAATTAAATATTTGTTGATTTGTTTTCTGACTATCGTTTGGATAATTGGACGTTTGCTGATTTTATTGAATCGCTGCTTTCTATCTATTTCTGGTAATAGTTAGAGTTTGTTGATCATGGAATTTGTGTTTTCTAGTTAATTATTGGATAACTAGATATTTACAGTTGCGATTTGTGATTGCGTTTCATAATTGTCTGTGTTGATAATTAGATTTTGTTGTTTTCTAATTATCGTATTGATAATTAAATATTGCTATTTGTGATTTCTGTATTATAATTATCTATTGGTAATTGAATATTGCTGATGTTTGCATTTATTCCGTTTGCTGTCTTCTGATTATCCTTTGATAATTGGACTTTGTTGAGAATTTGTGAATCTCTTTTATGAAGATAAAAGATTTCCGTGGCATTTGAATTCGCGACTTTTATTTTTCTAGCTTAACCAGTTTATGTTAGAAGAATAATAGTTGTTGATGACCTTCATTATGAAAATTGCGGGGACGCAATTTTTATAAGGAGGGGAGTCTGTAACAACCCGGGAGTTTGTAATTTTAATCATCGTCAAAATGATGATTTAATTGAGTTGTTAGTTGCTGTTTGGAGTTTTAAAACCCGGTTTAAAATTCCTTTCAAAAATCTGTTGAAATGGAGGTGGGCTTTACAATTTTCTTAGCCCATAGTTTTGCCTATTGCCGTAATATTATCTAAGGATATACTCGATCCCCTCTCCATTTTCATTCGTAACCCTAAACCTAGAAAACGAACGAAGAAAAATGGCGGCTTCTTCATTCATCCCTCCCCCTCCATTCCCATTCGTTCGATACCCTTAGCCCAGAAACAAACGAAGAGAAATCAAAATGGTGATTAGGGCTTCGGCGATTTTTTTGATTCTCTGGCGATTCCGGCTCGATCTTCTTCAATGCTTGCTCGTCTGAATTAGGGCTTTGCCCTTGTTCGTTTTGCTGGCGAATTGAAGCTTCAGCTTCGTCTTCTTTTGTGGCGACTCTGGAATTATCCTTGTTGCTTGCTCCACCGATCGCTCGTGCTCTTCACTTCGAAGAAGGTGAGTGATCTATTTCACTCACATCTAATTCAAGTTTTTAGTGATTTCTAGCTTGTTCAAAATTTGTGATTTTGTTGCCTGATTAACTGATTTTCATGGCTTTGAAATTGCTGATTTCTGGTTGACTTCGGTCACTTTGATTTGTTAAATCGCTTTGCTGTGATGATGATTCCCTGGTTCACATGTTTCGAATTTCTGGCAATTGAGTTTTGTGTTAACTTCGGCATTGGTTTAACTTCGGCCATGGTGATTTGTGATGATATTTTGTTTTCTACTTCGATTTGGGTTTTGAGATCACTAGACTTTGATTGTAACAATATTTGACTTTGGCGTTGACTTGTTTTATACTTTCACTGTATGTAAATGCTTGTGGATTACCGTACTTCATGTTGCCCAGTCTAGTTGAAGTCTTCATGTAACTACACTTTTGTCATTGTGCATTTATGTGCTATGACATGTCTGCTCGAGTTGCACCGGATTGAGTCATGCTGAAGTGGTATTGCTTTGAAATGGTTTGAGTTTATATACAGTTAGTCTATCCTTTGTTATTGGTGCAAGCTTTATCCTCATTGATGCATTCCATTTTTCTTGAGTATTGTCATGTCTCCACTGATATTCGAGTTCATATCCACTGTTGTCGTCTAATGCAGTTCGAATTATGATGAGTTGCATCCCTCGAGCACTTGTCTGGTTCAGTCTCGTACCACTGGTGCATTGCCTTTGTGGTCTTCATATTCATGTGTTCTTTGATTTGTACATTGAGTTGTACATTGTACTGTCACTTTGCTGGAATGACTTTGACATTGTTTTGATGCTATGGTCTTCAGTGTCATGGTTACTGTGCTGTTTGTATCAGTTCTCGGCCAGGTTTGAGTTTTGCAGTTTTGCATTGGAGTAGAGACCATTTGATAGTTGTAGCTGCACTGTGCATTCGAGTGCTTGCTGTGTTGCCATATTAATCCCCTTGACCTCTCATTGGTTTAGTGTGTGCACTTGCTTGGCCATTGTTGAGTTCCAGGCTTTTACTGTTCTGTTTTATGTTGAGTTCCAATTGAAACCTGGAACTGCTATATTTGACTAAGAATTCTTGTTCCCCTGACTAATTTGCATTCATGTGTGTATCACTTATTTGCCTCCTTATTGTTTGGACTTTGTATATGTGATGCATTTGTCATTGATACTACTGTTCAATTTTCTTCCAGTAACTTGACCATTTGTATACATATATCGTATGTTTCCCGGTTGCACTTTGATCATTTGAATTTACACTGCTTCATGTTGTCGCTTGATCTGTTTCACTATGGTTCCATGCCTTGTAGTTGCATTCCATTTGTGTTTGCTGTCACATTGGGCTTGTAGTTGATGTAGCTCTCTGTCTTTGATCTTCACTTGGTTACAACTGGTCATTTCTATTTGGGTTGATGACATTTGCAGTTGCACTTGAGCATCTGGACTTGAGAGTTCTCTGTTGTATTTCTTGAAGTCTCCATTGCATACTAGTGGTCTTTTGTAGCATTGAGTTGCACTGTACTTGTCCTGTCCACTGTTTCATTTAGTTGTTGTTGCACACTACTGGTCTTTATTTGCATTTCTCTGGTCTTTGTAGTTGTAGCATTGGTTTTGTACATTTTCTCGAGTCTGATTTTGGTGCTTTGTTTATTTGAGTCATTTGAGGCATTGGATCTGCATACATATGCTTTTATGCTGTTGATTTGTTGAAGCTTTACATTTGAGTTGAGTCATGACAACCATGGCTTGACCTTTGCATTTTGTTTGTTGTTTGGTGCTTACCTCTGATTCATTTGCCATGTGTAGTTTTTATGTACCATCACTTGTGTACATAATTCGTATTCTCTTAATTGAAGCTTTATGCTGCTGGACTGCCTTTATTCTCAAATCTGATACATTGAATTGATGCTTTGTATCCATTTGCATTTGGTCATTTTGCTTCATTGGTGATCTTATTTTCTAATGAGGATGATCTGCGTCTTTTTCTGTTGAGTGTTGTAGTGCCATATCCTTGGTGCTCTCACCTTCAGTTTGCTATTTCACTGTGCCTTACTTTGTGACATGTTGAACTTGTTTCACTTGTTTCCTCTGATCTTGTTTAGTATTGTTTTGAGTTGTTCTGTATTGGCGAGGCAGTACACGTTAGCGTGTACTGCAACCGATCAGTATGGTTGTTTTTAAATTGACATTTCAATTGTTTAAATTGCTTTGGATTGCTGATTTGTTGTTCAACACTGTTTAGTGTTATAGCTGCCGTTATCCGGTCCTTTTATCGAGGAGTCGGATATACGAGATTTCTGTAACTGTCGTCTATTTGATGTTTGATTATTATTGCTTCCATGCACTAATAACTGAGTTTGAATTAGACTGACCCGTGTATTATTTTCTTTTGAATTTAATACTCGGGTCAGACCCGAGTTATTTCAGGTTGTAGATTTCCTGTTTTGAGTTGCTGTTTGAGCTATGAAGACTTTTCATACCTTTTGAAGTAGCTTCCGTCGTTTTGTAGAAGTCGTGTCATTGTATAGGATGATATGTATTCATGTATATTAGTTGATAATGTACTTGTATATATAACTTCCAGAGTCGACAGTTGTAGTTGTATCATATGTATTGTGTCAACTATATTGTAACTGACATCAGTTATATATAAATATGAGACTTTTGTTTTATCTATGTTCCGCATTTATATTATCTGTGTTATCATTATATCTAATGTCCTAAACTATTATGAACCATCGTAGTTTGTTTTATACTGATAATTGAGTATGTCGATGGGAGTAAATAAATAAGATGAAAAAGGAAAAGTATATACCACTCCTATCGAGGTAACCAATATTAGTGTAAGGCCAACTACGGATGGCCGCTCCTATCCAGCCTTATTCTTCGTAATAATAGACAGTATTTCTTTTAATACTCTTTGTTATTATGAGCATAGAGGTGGGGCGTTACAATAAATCAATATATACATTCATTTGTTTAAATTAATTAATCAAAATCAACTAATTTAATCGTTTTCAACATTGTAAAATCATTTTCGTTTTGATATTTGTATCATTTATTCACATTTTAAGTCATAACCTTGAAATTCATAAATATCTATATATGGTATACAATAAATCAAGATATATTCATTTGTTTAAATTAATCATACATTAACGTATATTTTTTCCATGTTCCATATAAAGGGCAATTTTGGAAGTTCGCGGTCGGACCAAAAGTTTGTGCTTCCAAGCCAACTATTAATAAAGATTTACATGATTCGTGAGAACTTCATTACCCTTAAATTGAAGGTATTTAGCCTCTCATTTTTGAATTCATATCAAAATAAATGGATTCAATATAAACAAAAAGAAAGCAAATGTTAATCAAAAGGAAAGAGAGCTGACTAATTGCACAAAAAGTAAATCTACATGAATTTGCAATAAGGAAATCTACTCTACTTGCATGAAATAAAAAGAGAATGAAATAAAATAGCATAAAAAAGTGCATGAAATAAAAGTGCATAAAATAAAAGATAAGGCTAAGAAGCCATTAAAGAGAAGAGAAATTTTATTTATGTTTTATGGCTATAACTACATATCCACTTTTCATGAACCATAAGAGGGAATTTATGCAAGTTCTAAAACCCTACTATCTTTTAGGTGCTACAAAACGGCTAATGGCATTGTGTGGCCTCAAAGTCATCATTAATGATTAATTAATCCTCACTAACATGTGTTTTTGCTTTTAGTTGTGGTTCATTTGCAAGTGGGTAAGTGGGCTTCTCTATGAAGTGTTAATTCTTTCTTTTGGCTTCCAAAATGTGTGCATGCATAAATCCATGAAGCCTCTTCCAATTTGCACTTAATTTCCTACAAAATCAAATTAAATGTGCAAATAAATTTTCTCAAAATTAATGCATACACAAAATTATCGTTTTTCCCAAATGTAGATGAGTGAATGTTGATTTGAAAACACTTTTATAATTTGGTTAAAACATGTAAAAATACCTTAATATGTCCTTTGTTTTAATAGAAGAAGATTAAGTATAATAGTAAAAATACACATTTTTACGTGTACATCAAATACCCCCACACTTATCTTTTTATTCGTCCTCGAATAATGTAAAACTAAGATAAATCCACTTTCATAGGAAACACGATTGCATTGAGCGTAATAAGTCGTTGAACGTCTAGGTGTCCCTAGTAAGACGAGTGTTGTCTCTGAGCATTTTCAATGGATACTACCTACAAAATCCAAATGCGATATGCAAAGTTCCTAATGCAAAAGATATGAATGCAAGTTTTATTTACAAAATGAAGAATTTACTTTTAAGTTAACATGAGATAGTAATATACAAGTTTCAGACATCATCAAGAAATTTTAGTCCTTTACTAATCAAAACTTCTAATAAAAGTTAAGTTATCATTATGTTCGGACTCTAGCTTGGCTAGTTGTTTTGGTTGATAACATAGTGCAACTATGAAATAAATTATTTAATTAATTCTCAGAGTTTGCAAAGTGGTATCTTCATTTCATTTTGTATAACAAGCCAAATCTGTAAAGTCAAGATAATGCTTGGGTTTCATTGGTTATCGCTTTCTATTTGTAAATTTTTTTGTTAATATCAACATTGTTATTATTTATATACACCTAACCCAGAATACTAAGGCCAGATATGCCGTTCATGCACTGTCTTGTGGGCTTATGTAAGACGAGTACAAAACGTGGCCAGTGTCCACACCTAGGTGCGTACACTTGACTCTAAGTGTTTATTATTATTATATATATTATATATATATACCTAACTTAGAATACTGAGGCTAGATATATCATTTATGCACTGCCTTGGGGGCTTATGTGAAAAGAGTATAGAGCATGGCAAGAGTACACACTTATGTGTGGACACTTGACTCTAGGTGTTGTTGTTATTATTTTCTTTTTTGTTTCCTCTTTTTCTCTCTCTTTTTTTCTCTCTTTTTTTCTCTCTTTTTTTCTCTTTTTTAGGAGAGAGAGTTATGTGAAATAACCTTAGCACCACTTAACTTTAAAGATTAAAAATACCAACGCATGTACTTTAAATTAACACTTTTTTAAACGAAGACTGCAATTTAGAATATATTTCATAACCATCACCTATAGATCACCCTATATATTAGTTACACCAAACTTGCTCGTAATTTAAACTTTTCTTTTTATTATTCGTTGAGGCAAATAATTTCCCAAAAATTTCAATTTAATGATCAAAACTATATGCTTACTCTATTATGCCTATTTAAAAGTAAAGTAATATGCAATTTTTTGTTTTTGTAATTATTTTGGAAAGAAAAGGGAAAGAAAATGCAAAAATCAAACCATATAAAAATAAAAAAAACATGAGACTCCCTCCTACAGACTTGATTTTGACTATGTCCCCACAGTCAATGCATGATATAATAAGTGTAAAGGAGAAAAATATGTACATATTTATAAGAGAGTGTTAAAATTCCTTACTAAACATAGTGTGGCTCATGAAGAATCATGAGCTCCGCCTCTTGGTCACTTGCCAATTCTAGACGAGGCTTTAAACTATGATCGTTAACCTTGAAAATCGGTCTATCCCTAGGGTTTTCAATTTTTATGGCACCGTGTGGAAAAAACGTACATGGGCGTATATGGTCCTATCCATTTCGATTTTAACTTAGCAGGGAATAAATGAAGTTGAGAGTCATACAAAAGAGCTTTCTGATTTGATGAAAATGTTTTTCTTAGGATTGACTCGTCATGAATTTTTTTGTTTTTTCCTTGTAAATTTTTGCATATTTATACACGTTGTTTCTAATCTCCTCTAATTCATTGAGTTGTAATTTTCTATTTCGCCGGCCTTTTCAAGATCAAATTTTATGTTATTTATTGCCCGTAACGCTTTATATTCAAGTTACCATATACTAGTCGAAAAGGGAACATCCCAAGATTAGTTTTAAAAGCAGTTCTTTAAGCCCAAAGTGCATCTGCCAATTTTTAAGACCAATCTTTCCAATTTTTGTTAACACTTTTCTCCAAAATTTATTTGATTTTTCGATTTGAAACTTCAACGTGGCCACAAGTTTGAGGATGATAAAGAGTGGATAACTTGTGAGTTATCGAGTATTTCTTCATTAAAGCTTTGAAAATTTGATTACAAAAATAAGTTCCGCTGTCACTAATTATTGTGTGAGGTTTGCCAAACCTAGAAAAGATGTTTTCTTTTACGTATTTCACAACAACCTTATGGGCATTTGTGTAATATCCTCCATTTGGAGGCCCAAAACTAACCGCTACGGATGCTGCAGTCATCCACATTTATTAATTCTCGGTGACCGAATGCGGTAATGTTAGATACATTGATATACCAGAAACACATGAATATGAAAAAAAATAAACTCAATTTGAAACAAATTTCTCATTTCATTTCAAATTCATTACATAATCCCATATGTAAGCCATATTCAGGGAAAGTATAGTTTATTACAAAATACGCTAAAAGCGATATATAAAGATGTCCCATTGGTTGATCAGAGTCTAAATATAGGCACTAAACAACTTTGCCATTGCATCCAATAACATAACAGAATCAAACAGAAAGAACTCCTAATAGCTAGCTTGCCTCCTGCACGTCTCTAAAAGCTTATTCGTCTAAAGGAGAACCTGAAAACCTTAACTCTCAAACTACTCAAAATCAATTGAGCATCCTAGAATTTAAAGGGAAAATATAAACTTCAAGTTGGACAAAAAGTCTGGTGTGAATAATAACCTATCATCTCGAACCATATAGATATCTAGTGAGACCATGCTGCTTAGCGGAACGAGTATTCCTCTCACTAGTATCTTAACCCAATTTATAATAACCATATACTATGCACCTGCATCCACAATGGTTAAGACATAACATAATAAAATGTATCATGATGATATGCAGACATGCAATATGCTCTGGATTTTCCATTCCCATTCACCGACCATCTATCTCAAGTTATAGTTTCTAGGGTCACTATTAACCTATTAGTTTTCATGGGTTGACTAATAATCTATTTCAAGCTTATGGACTATCTGTCCTATTTCATAGTTTTCATGGGATCACTAAGAGCTTATTGGTATCTACCAACAGCATTATCCAACCATAATATTCATGGGCTTACTATGAAACTATTGGATTCTTCAATAACATCTCTCATGTCATAGTTTTCATGGACTGACTATGAACCTATTGATCTCTATCAAAAACTTGTTCCGAACAGTTTTCATGGGATCACTAAGAACCTATTAGCCCCCGCTAATAACAATTTCCATACATAGTTTTCATGGGCTTACTAAGAACCTGTCTAGACCAATGATCTTTAATCAGCTTCATCCTATATTCTGGTCCATCTGACCTCCTAGATGCAATTCTACTCACATAAGAGTTAATTCAATGTATATTCACTACTGGGTCAACCTAGCCGGTTATTCTGCCCTTAACACCCCAAAATGCAGTTATGAGTTAATTATAAAGTGATTATAGAAGCATACATGGTAAATGAACAAAACATAATAATATAAACATCTATAATTTAATTCCTTGTAATCATTTTCTACTAAAACATAGTTAATACCCTTAACCCTCTATCCTTGGCAAGGAAAATTTCCTCTAAGATTTCAAATTTTAAATGCCATTTCAAATCTGTTTTTCATTGCCATGGGTTAACCTTTAAAAATGAGATTGGGTTTTCTTATTTGAAAGTTAAAGCTTTCGACTAGATCCTTCAAATCATCGTGATATCATGAGTTACGCTCCATCACTCTCCCTTTCGAAAGCATTACTTAAATCTTAGTCCTTCTCTTTAGAAAACATTAAAAATATACCTTTCGAAAGCATGGAAACCTTCCTTTCAAAACACCAAAAAACATACCTTACAAATACTTAAAACATACCTTTTGAAGGCATTTAGTTCAAGTAAGAGTTTGTGCAAACATAGCTTCGAAACCTTTTAAAAGTATTCCTTTCGAAACTATTGGGTTTAACATTTAGTTTAATTATAAGTGTTATCCAGGTTTTTAACCCAGTAGTAACCAACAGGAAACAGAACAACCTCGTGTTATCAGAATGGTTCAGAACTTAACCAGAAAAGCTAAGACAAGGAATTAAGAGAGCCTAACTATATTATCGGAGCAACGATGACAAAAGACTATGGAAACATCTCCAATTCCAAACTCCAAAAAAATTCTAAGTGCATGGATCATCAGCGACCAATGCCTCCCCTCGAATCTTCAAATGAACTAACTAAGGATGCAATGAAAAGAGGCCAAGGCATTGGCTCGCAAACGAGCTAATTCTATGGGTCGCCAGCGACCCATAGACCATAGGTCGCCAACTACCCATGGTTTTTGCCTTGGTTTGCAAGCCAAATCCCCCCTGGGTCATTCCCTACCTACCTGTGAGCAGTGGATGAAGAGGCCTGGCCCAGAAGTTCTCCATTCTCTATAAATACCAACCTACCTGCAACATAAATGGGATCTTCTCCGGACTGGTTGCTGAAGCTCTGTTGGAAACATTCTTCACTCTCTGCCCCCCTCACAATAATTTTCAGCGGATTTCACTGTGATTCTCCAGTGAATTCCAATTTTGGGGATTCAATCTAGCTAAGATAATCAAAGCCTTGTAATCAAACATCTCTTGTAATAGCAATCAGTCTATAATAAAACTATAAAGTGGACGTAGGCTTCTTTAACATTCGAACCACTATAAAAATTCTCCACCTTCTCTCTTTTACTATTCTTTTCTTATATCTGTTATCTGTGATATTGCTCTGTCAGGATAAGGCTGGTGCTTTCAAACTTAAACTAGGGTGTTGATCCATTTTTTGGATTAACATTTTGGTGCTCTCATTGAGAACTCCAACTCAGGATCTAGATCTAGCTATCTACTTTGGATCCCTTAGGTCCAAAAGTTAGATCCTTAATCTTTGCTTGAAGAATCCACTGTTTGGAACCAATGGCCCTTGGAAGAAGAAGAACTGCCTCTGGAAGGTCCATAGGAGCAGTGGTAGCTGAAGAAGATGTTAGTCCCCAACAAACTGAAGTTAATGGCACCAACTTAGGGAATCAGGTGCTAGCCTCCTCCAGCCAGCATGAAGTTGTTACCAGGGACAAGTTAAATAAAATGGTTGATGAGATCAATCAAAAGATGGAAAGTAGCCAAAAGGCTCTAATGGATAAGCTTAACACTCTCCTGACCGTACAATCAAATCCCGCTTCTAGAACTATCACTAAACCCGCGGCTGCCATGGAGCAAGAAAATTCCTCCGTCTCTGGTCTACACAGAAGAAACAGAAAGCAGCCACAAAATAGGGTGACAACAGGACTAAACGTCGACGGAAATGCAAGCACTCCATTCGCCACAAGGGAACCTATTTTGAATTTAAGTCAAGGGGCAAAGACCGCTATAGAAGACATAGCTATGGATCTTTCCGACTCAGAGGACGGAGAGCAAGATGAAAAATTGGAAGAAAATGCCAATGTATTTGATAATGCAAGGAATATCCAAACTGCTCCAGTTAGACCGACCGTAAGCCAACAGGACCCTGCAGGAGTGACTCTCCCGAAGAAAGGAGAGCCTAGGCCTCAGCCCACTCACCAAAACCGTTTGCAAAGTCAAACACTTGGCAAAGTTACCGATCGCCGTCCTCAGGACTACCGGACATCAGAGGCATACATAGCGGACATGGTTAAATGATTAATGGAGGAGAGTAAAGATAGAAGAGATGATGAATGGGTATCTGCCCCCAGTCGAATTCCCTTCACCGATGAAATCTTGAATGAGAGATATCCAAAAAAATTCATAATGCCAACCATTCCATCCTATGACGGGACCAAGGACCCGAAACCTCACTTGTACAAATACAGTTGGTATATACATGGAGCAAATGCCTCTGAAGATATTCGATCCAGATGCTTCCCTATCTTTCTCGAAGGGGTAGCGCCAATGTGGTTCACTAGGCTTCCACCAAGATCCATCTCTACTTTTGACCAACTAGCGACAAGGTTCCTTGATCAGTTCAGACTCCATACTGCATAGCCAGAAGATGTCATGTCCTTATCCGGGTTGTTCCAAGGGCGTAACGAATCACTGAAATCTTTCATAAACAAGTTTAACACCACGATGACGGAAGTAAGCAACCCCAATGAAGACATGGTTTTTATGTCATTAGTTCGTGTCATTCACCCGCAAACTGAATTCGGAAAGTGGATTAAAATGAAGCAACCTACCACCAGGAAAGAAGTAAGTACTTAAGGTTGGAGGAAGCGCAGGAATTGGAAGGGAAGACTACTAGTGTGCAACCGGCAAACGCCGTGCAAAACGATGTAGTAATGTATCAAAATGCACACACTTCTCGGACCGCTAAAGGGAACACCAGGAAAGATGGAAATTCAAAGAGAAAAGGTCAGAACTCCAATAAGAAGAATGGAATGGCAGCAACAAAAAGCTCAAAGGGTTTAGGCCAGAAGGCTACACTCCCCTAAGCGACACACCGAAAAACATTTTTCTCACAATTCATGGAACCGAGGAATGCAAAAGGCCAACCAGAAAGGAGGCGAATGAGCAGCAGAAGCGCTCATGGAAATTCTACCGCTTCCATGAGACGCATGGCCATAATACGGACAAATGCCACCACCTAAAGAGTCTCATCTAGAAACTGATCCAAAATAACAACTCCAACGGTACATAAGACAACCGCAAAACCCCGATCAATCTGCAACTCCTCAACACCCAAGAGAATGAAGGAATCAAGCGGGAACCAGGGAGAAGGGTCAAAATGAACTGACCAGAGGCTCATGATCGGAACAATATTCGGGGGACCTCATCCCGCACAAAGAAGTTGAGGAGAAATGGAGCGGTATGCAAGTTCGTTGAAGCATGCTCCGAAGGAATCATGTTTGGCTGTGGAAGACGAAACACCAGTTAAGATGCAAAGGGTCTTGAACGACGATCTTTCGAGGAACTGCTATGACACATGGAAGCTCCCCCAATCTAATCAAAGCCAGTGGATGGAGAAGACCTATTCGTTTATTTATCAGTTTCCCCGCATGCGTTGAGCGCCGCTCTCGTGCGGGAAGAAGCGAGAATTCAGCGGCCCGTGTATTACATTAGCAAACGATTCACCGGGGCTGAGAAGAATTACCCAAAACTAGAGAAGCTAGCGTATTGCCTTTTGATCGCGTCCCAGAAATTATGACCATACTTCCAGGCTCATCCAATTAAAGTATTGACTGACCAACCCTGAAGCAAGTTTTATACCAGCCAGAAACTTCCAAATGTCTACTCAAGTGGAATGTAGAGCTAAGTCAATATGACATTGCATATCACCTCAGGAAAGCCATCAATGAGCAGGCGTTGGCGGACTTCATTGCTGAATTTACTATAAGGGATGACGAAGAAGAAGTCCAATTAGAAGTAAGTACCCAATGGAAACTCTTCGTTGACGGCGCATCTAAAAATTTCTGTTCGGGAGCAGGGGTAGTGCTTGAAACCCCCAAGGGGCGAGTCATTAGCTATGCTTTGCGCATGGAATTCCTAGCAACAAATAAAGAATACGAAGCATCGATCACTGGACTAAAGGTGGCGAAGGAACTCAAGATAAAATCAATTCATATATACAACGACTCTCAACTGGTCGTTTGGCAATTGAAAGGGGAGTACCAAGCGTGTGGAAAAAATCTTGCCCCATACCTGTCCAAAGTATAAAAACTGCTAAGCAACATTGAGCACTACACTATAACTCACATCCCACGGGAGCAAAACACCAAGGCAGATTATCTGGCTAAGCTGGCAAGTTCCGGAGAAGCTCAGTCGTTAGGGTTGGTCCCGGTTGAAACTCTAACCAACCCAAGCATAGACGAAATGGACATAGACTGGATTCTCGAGACCACCGTCGAACCAAATACATGGATGACGCCAATAAAGGACTATCTACTTGTAGAAACCCTTCCAACTGACCGAAATCAACGAAAGAAGCTCCTCCGGAAGGCGCCACGGTTCATGATACATGATGGGATACTCTACCGAAGGGGATTCGTGACCCCTCTTCTTAGGTGTGCGACCGATAATGAAGCACGAAGAATCCTAAAGGAGGTACATGAAGGCGAATGTGGAAACCACACTGGGGGTAGACTTTTGCGAAGAAAGTCCTTCGGTACGGGTATTTCTGGCCAATGATAAATCGCAACACTGCACATCATGCCAGGAGATGCGATCGCTGCCAAAGGTTCAGAAAAATTAAGAGAACTCCCTCAACGGAGTTAACACAGATGGTCGGTCCATGGTCGTTCGCAATATGGGGGATCAACTTGATTGGCGTCTTGCCAATAGCAAAAGGAGAGGCCAAATATGCTATAGTTTCCTTAGATTATTTCACAAAGTGGGCCGAAGTGGGCCGAAGTGGAACCGCTAGCCACTATAACCACAAATAAAGCTATTAACTTTCTTACTAAAAACATCATTTGCAGGTTCGGTGTGCCGCAAAAAATCATCACTGACAATGGAATGCAGTTCGAAAGTGCCGAGTTCAAGACTTCTATAAGCGCTTCCAAATTGAAAAGAGCTTTTCTGCAGTGGCTCATCCGCAGGCAAATGGGCAGGTGGAAGCGATAAACAAGATCATCAAGTTCACTATAAAAAAGCGACTGACAAAAACCAAAGGACACCGGTGTTGATGAACTTCCTCTCGCACTATGGACTTACAGAACTACCCACAAAGCGGCAACCGGCCACACTCCGTTCGCCCTAGCATATGGTTTAGAAGCAATGATTCCTGTTGAATTAGAACTCCCCTTGCACCAAAGGCAGAATTTCAACCAGAAACAAAACGAGCAGCTCCTACTCGAATTGTTGGATATGGTTGATGAAAAAAGAGAAGAAGCAGAATTGAGAACTGCCATCCACCAAAAAAGGGTCACACGGTACTTCAACTCCAAAGTTCACAATCAAACCTTCGAAGTGGGAGATCTTGTGCTTAAGCGAGTTTATCCTATTCCGGGGGCCTTCGGACCAAACTGGGAGGGACCATATATCATTAATCAAAAGTTAAGGGACGGAACTTTCAAGCTAGCAACCGTCGACGAAACTCAAGTTCCTAGGGCATAGAATAGCGAAACGCTTCACCGTTACTTTGTCTAAAAGCTATCTTATGTATTCTTTATTTTCCAGAAATAAGCCATCCCGAGATACTAGGGGCATTATATATAGGCAAAAATTGCCCTGCTTTCCTAATAAAGTTTGCTTCTTTAACTAACGAAACCGTGTTCATAATGATTACCCGCTGGGTCGACGAAAGCAAATCGACTCAAACCGTTAGATCGGCGGAACCCGACCTTGGCCTTCCAAAAACCGATGTTGCTTCGGTAACATCGAGAAGGATAAAATCAACACTCCTCGCGTTGCCCGAAGATAGGCAACACCGAGTAAAAACAAAAGCCATGCACCTCATAAGCCGCGCACTAAAATAATAACTCCTTACATTGCCCGAAGATAGGAAACACCGAGGAAAAACAAAAGCCACGCACCTCATAAGCCGCGCGCTAAAATAATAACTTCTCACGTTGCCTGAAGATAGGCAACACCGAGGAAAAACAAAAGCCGCACACCTTATAAGCCGCGCCCTAAAATAATAACTCCTCACGTTTCCCGAAGATAGGCAACACCGGGGAAAAACGAAAGCCGCGCACCCTGTAAGCCGCGCACTAAAATAATAACTCTTCACGTTGCCAGAAGATAGGCAACACTGAGGAAAAAGAAAAGCTGTGCACTCCTTAAGCCGCACACTAAATTCCAAAACATTAACTACTCACACTACCCGAAGATAGGTAGCATTTGGGGAACACTAATAAAACACGCACTTCACGTGGCTCGAAGATAGGCAACACCGAGGAGCACCAGAAACCGTGCATCTCATAACTAACACCGACTACTCCTATAATCAGGAATAATGAGCACAACTCCAACAAAATTAGAGTGCTACAAACTAACTGAAAAGTCTCAATTACAAACACTTAAGGGTTGAAACTACCCTCAATTAACCCATACACTGTGCGCCTCCGAGATACGTGTGTATTGCATACTTGTTGAAATATCACAAGAAGCTTGGAGTGCATGCTAAAGTTGAAAAACTTCCAAAAAAGGAGAATCGAGTCGTAACTTAGCCAAATTTTCAATAAAGAATATGTAAACCCTAAGTTACCGATTATCTGAAAATTATTCGAAGTAAATAGCCCTGTGAACTGGGGGGCATACACCTGTACTTGGATAGAAACACATGAAAACAATAAGTTCACAGGTTATGTCACTCCAAACAAAAAAGATCTATAAATTTCTAAACAAATTTTCTAAGTTCCAGTAATTTCTAAAGGTTCTATTAAATTCCAAAGTGTTGTTAATCTCTAAGTTCCATTACTTCAAACAAGCACAAGTATACATAACACATATGAACAGACAGATAAGAGTACATCAAAGTATCAATATATTGCTTATAATTTTCTGTACATAGGGTCAAAACATGGAGGTCGTACGCACACAACACTGGCCAACAATAAGAAAATGCAGACTCCACAGTAAAGATGCAAAGTGCAGACTCTACACTTGAACGGAATGACTTAAAAAAGAAACGAAAATAAGTCAATCTTCATGCAAGCTGTTGACCAAAAACGAGTCGGTCTTCGTATAAGCCGCTTAACGCTTCTTTCCACTGCTCCCCTTTTTGCCCTTGATCGGTAGCTTCTACTTCTTCTCGGGAGTGGTGTCTCTGCCGGTAATGTCGATGAACAGCTCAGGGCAATGTCCTCATCTTCCTCCGGAGCCTTCTCGGAAACTTCTTCCTTCGTCTTTCGCCTTCGTGATTTGCTGGAGCTTTTAGAGGCTTTGATCGCTTCGATATTTTCCCTCTTGATAGTGACCATCTCGTGTTGAGTTCTCTACGGTTGCTCCGTCTGAATCTCCTGCTCCTTGGCCTCTGCTACTGTAATGTCGCCTTCTAAAGACATGAAAGGGTCGTCCAGACCATGAAGCGCGGCTATCTTTGCAGCCTCCGACCCCGGCTGCGAGCTAGATGTTGACGTGGAAGCCGGAATAGGAACAGAAACAACCATGGAAGATGTGGAGATGGTGGCAGGTCCGGGCACCGAAGAAGCTGGCACGTCAACGGGGAAGGTAGATGGACCTATAAGATCAAAAAAGAAAGCATTAAATTCTTCTTGCTCTTGCGGCGTAAGTTGGAAACTCCCGAATTTGGAGGAGGCGAGAACATTACCTGCACTAGAGGAACGGTCAAGAATAACAACCTCAAATTCACCGCCATCGCCCTCTTTTGATGGCTTCACTACTTGAGGAAAAGGTTCGAGTCCTAAACTCACTGGAGGGTCGTGAGGCTACTCTGATGATTCGCCCGCGCCAAAGATAAAAGGCTTGGTGAGTGCTTCAGCAGCGGTTGCCAAGGCAACATCAGTGGCCTCCTGCTCTCTTTCAACTTGAAGAATTTCCCGGCCCTCGAGCAACGCTTTCTTCGATTCTTCATTCAGATAAGCGTCTTCCAACTCTTACTCATTGTAGACATCGCCGCTATCAGAAAAGCAGGACAAGGTTTCTTCCCATACCAGAGCAAGAGTGCGCGGGAATTTCGGGCCCAGATAACTAAGACTTCCTTGATGCAATAAGGAGTTAACATAAAAATTTAGGAAGGTTGCATCAAGCTTCTCCATCTTTCTTTTAAAGGCATTCTGGAGCTCCAAATAATCTGCTCTCACAGCAGCTTTCTCGACCTCAGCGGCAGACTTATCGGCACTAAGCTGTGCGACCCGAGCCTGTAACTTAGCAATGATCTCGGCCTGGTCAGAAATGGTTTTGTTGTGCCCTTCAACGATGAGGTCATGATCGGCAATGGTTTTTCGTTGAGCCTCAATCGTTGCGCTGCACGCAGTCACTTCTTGTTTTAATTTTTCCTCCTCTGCATGAGCCTTTTTTATTTCGTCTCCGTGGACGATCTCTTTTCGGGTGTGGGCTTCTTTCACCTCTTTCGGCAAGTCAGCATTCCTCTTGCTCTCTTACAGCGCTACCGCTTTCTCTTCCTCCAGCTGCTTAATCTTGGGATTACGATCGGCCAATGCCCTCTCAAAGTCGTCCTTCTTCGATTTGAAGGAGAGGATCTCTTGATAATTATTGCGATTCATATCCGCCAATTGTTTACAAAGCTTCTCCCATCCTTCAGCCTGTTCTAAGTCACTCTGAATGGCCTGGAGGTGCGGCATGTACGAACCTTTACGAACTAGTCGCAAATTGCGATCGAACTTAACCCCTTTTAAGAACCAACCAGGAAGAGCTGCCTCAAGTTTAGGGTGGCCTGAAGGAAGAGAATAGGCAAGTCTCAGTTGTGGGCGAGAAGCACCGGGGGCAGCAGTAACTATGGAAGATGAAGAAATGTGAGTCGAAAGTGGAAGCAGGGCAGAAGTAATAGGAATTTCTTGGCCCATAGAAAAATGTTTTGGAGCGAGCTCTGAAGAATGAGGACGGTTTTCAAACTTTAACTTTTTTGATGGCTCATCCCTTTCCTCAAGAGATCTCCTCTTCTCGTACCCACCTTTATACGGTCGGCTTCGGTCCCATTCTTCCTGACGGTGGGTTTCAACTTCGAGTTCTTTCCTCCTCCTATATTCCTCCTCCGTTTCTCAGGATTGATAACGGCTGGAGGTGCGCTTGGAGTACCGCTGTGAGTCAGTAAACTCTTCAAAGTCATCATAGAAACCTCGTCCTCTCATCATATCTGGCATAAAACATACATAAAAAGTTTTTAAAACTTAAGATAAACACTATGAATATGGAGAAATGAATGAAGATGAAGGTAATCCTAGCATGACGTGTATTGTGTTTCTAAGGCGAGCCTAAAATGTCATTACGAATGGGATGGATGGCTGTCGTAGGTGGAATCGGGCTAACTTCGGCTGTTGTGGGCGGAACGGGCTAACTTCTGGCGCGATATCACCCGAGCTGGGAGGCGCCATAACAAATTTAAAATCATCTTTCATGAGCTCATCAAAGTCAACATAAACATCGCTGAAATCCCCGAACTCCACTTCGATGTCTTCACTTAAAGAGTCTCAATGCCTTCTGGACTCTGGAACTTTGCCTTTAACATTTATATCAGGGAGAGGTGAGTTTGGAAGAATGAGACTCATACCTGGAGTTTCATCACAAGACTCTGAGTCCCCACCGTTGGATTCAAACAAGAAGTAATCACTGGTAGTGGACTCATCACTACTACTTTCAAACTCTCCCTCTTCCTTTCCCGAATCCAACGCGGCCTTGCCTTCTCTTTGTTTGAACTCCTCTTCTACTTCCTCCGGATTGGAGGCATTCTACCTAGGCCACTTAATCCAGTCGCAACAGCCTCTTCCCCCTCATGGGCTTTGTCGGTGGATCCTTCGGACGGGCTTTCTCTCTCTTGAGAGGCGCTTTCTTCGAAATTGTGGGAGGAGGAAATAGATCTCATATGAACCCTGGATCGAGCAGGAGAGGGAATTTAAACTTGAATGGAAGATCTACTTGGAGCCAGTAGTCCATATTGACGCTAGTTTTCATTAGTCGGTAATACTTTAATGCTTCTCTCCTCGGCATCGATTGCCTTTAAAGTCCCATAAAGTTCATTGAGTGCCGCGTCACTGTTCGGCCTTGGAATAACTGCAAGAGACATATGGTTGGTTAGAAACTCCATGGAAATGCATCAAAAGCTTGATGAATAAAAAGAAGCTTACCCCTTGTCTTCCACCGACGATTGAACCCCTCGGGGCATCTAACAAAGAAATATTTCATCTTGAATTGCGATAAGTTGCTTTGTAAGCGCTGGATGATTTTCCAGTTTCTCTGGGCTTTGATTATAATCAAGGAGGGACAATCATCTCTCCCCTTGAACACCATAAAGTAACGTAACTCGTCAAAGCTTGGAGCACGGTTGAACGCCTGCATGAAAAGAATATGTAAGCAAGTAAGAATGGCGTAGCCATTTGGATGAAGCTGAAATGGGGGCAATACCTAAGTTTGAGAGAGTCTCATGCAGAAAGTCATTGAAGGGAGGCACGGCTCCGTTCAAACACATGTATCTATGGCAAGTGGTGTACCCCAGAGGAGGAATATGAGTGAATTCGTCCTTCTCTGGCAGACAAACATCCTCTTCGGGAATTCCGTGGTGCGCACAGATGTTAAGAAGGACCTTAGCAGAAACAACCGATGAAGCTCTCTCAGGTGGATTAAGCAAAACTCTAAAGTTGGGAGGCGTCCAATCCACGATTGGCCTAATTGGCCATATTGAGCTTGCGAAGTGGATGAAGACTCGGTTTCCAAGAGCGCCGGGCTTCCCCCAATTGACTTACGACGCGTGGATGGTGGCTTCATTCTAAATAACAGAACTCGCGTCCGAAAATGGTTAGGTAAATCTATCCAAACTAATATCTTCCCCTGCCACACTTGAATTCCAAAGAAACATTAACTTGTAATCGCCACGTCAGATTTCAAGTGCGGACTGGGGCAAGTGAAGTGTGCTATCTATATGGGATAAACTCGGTGCTCGATACACTGCAAAAGCCCTATCCCATGTAGATAGTTCACTCACAGTGGAAGAAGAAAAGAACTTTCCGTGTCACTTCATTTTCTACTTTTGTTTCTACTTCCTATACACTTACCCATTATCGATCCATGATCGATAACGGATTCGTTATCCGAAGCAACATGGAAAACTCTTCTCACTACAAGAATGCCGAGCGTGCAACAAGCAAGAAGGATAACTCCAAATGCTATGAAAGAATCATGATCGATTGATGATGTGACGTACAGTAACAACTGCGAAACCAGACACAAGTCAATTCTGGTCTAATGGACGAAGATAGAAAAACATGTCAAGCACTGGGCCGAAGCCCGAATGTCGTTTCGGGAAACAACTCGAGACTCGATTTACTATCTTCCTCCATTAAACCACAATCAACTCAAACTTCTCACAATCAACATTGCAAATGGAAACTCATCATCAAGTTATTACACAAACACGGTAATTAGCAAACCAATTAAGCGAACGCACCTTTGATTGAATTCTAAGACACAGGAGGGATCAAAGGCTAAATTCAAGGAACTACGAATGGATCGGTGGCGAGTTAGATGGATCAGTGGCGACTAAAGATGGTAGCTAGATGGAATTCTGAACTAGGGTTTGGAATTTCGAGCTGGAATCACGATGGAAGGAATCACTGGAATCACGATGGAATGAATCACCAGAGATTGATGGATTAAGGCGCAGAAGGGCTATTGAATCACTTGGAATTGAGTCGCTTGAAGGATAGATCGCGTGAAGAGGTTTGCTGGCTCAGGTTGAATGAAGGATAGGTCGGCCTAAGCCATGTATATAGGCGAGCAAAAGAGCAAATCAAATTTTTTTACTAAGTAGTTGGGTGGCGCGCGATCCACCAAGGATCGCTGGCGACCCACCTTTACAAAGTGCAAATTTCCCTAAGCAGTCAGGTCGCTAGCGACCTATCCCACATGGATAGCTAGCGACCCATGGAATTAAAAAAAAGAACTACTCCTATTCTTATTGAACTCGATCTCCTACACCTATTCATCATTTCGAGGCATGCCGGGAAATTATGGGAAGAAATTTGATCCGTTGTGACAAGTTATAGCAGCCAGAAATAAAGCTAGACGACTAACAGCATGACCTACCACATATTCGTAAGTTCTAATGCAATCACTTGGAAATCGATGAACATATATTGAGAGCGATAACTTCCAGAGCACGCCTTGTTTACAACAAAGACGTAATCTTGGAGGGGGGAAAATGTTATCTGGGTTTTTAATCTAGTGGGAACCAATAGGAAACAGAACAACCTCGTGTTATCATAATGGTTCAGAACTTAACCAAAAAAGCTAAGACAAGGAATTAACAAGAGCCAAGCTATATTACCGGAGCAATGACGACAAAAGACTATGGAAACATCTCCAATTCCAAACTCCAAAAAAATTCTAAGTGCATGGATCGTCAATGACCCATGCCTCCCCTCGAATCTTCAAATGAACTAACTAAGGATGCAATGAAAAGAGGCCAAGGCATTGGTTCACAAACAAGCCAAGACCATGGGTCACCAGCGACCCTTGGTTTTGCCTCGGTTTGCGAGCGAAATCCTACCTGGGTCGTTCCCTACCTACCCGCGAGCAGTGGATGAAGAGGCCTGGCCCAAAAGTCCTCTGTTCTCTATAAATACCAACCTACCCGCAACATAAATAGGATCTTCTCCGGACTGGTTGCTGAAGCTCTGCTGGAAACATTCTTCACTCTCTGCCTCCCTCACAACAATCTCCAATGAATTTCACTGTGATTCTCCAGTGAATTCCAATTCTGGGGATTCAATCTAGCTAAAGATAATCAAAGCCTTGTAATCAAACATCTCTTGTAACAGTAATCAGTCTATAATAAAATTATAAAGTGGACGTAGGCTTCAATAATAGCCGAACCACTATAAAAATTCTCTATCTTCTCTCTTTTACTGTTCTTTTCTTATATCTATGATCCGTGATATTGCTTTGTCAGGACAAGGCTAGTGCTTTCAAACTTAAACCAGGGTGTTGATCCATAACAATAAGGTCAAAGAGAACAGAAGCAAAAGTAGGGCCCGTTTGGTTTCATTTTGTATTTTGATTTTTGTGTTTTCAACTTGTACTAAGAAATAGCAAGAAATAAGAAGAGAAGACTTATAATTCTTAGCCGTTGGGGCGACCAACGGACAACAAAAGAGTTTGATTGTTCTCTGTGCTTTTATTATCTCTCGAAACACGAAAAACAAAATAAACTTGTTTTCTATTTTATATATTAATTTCATTTTTCAAAATTGTTTGTTTTTCAACTATGCATACAATGGACACGTTTTCGTATAGATGAAAACACAAAACTAAAAACGACAAGCCAAACGGGGCCTAAACCTTTCAAAAGCATTGATCTCACATAAGAGAATTTGTGGAAGAGGATAGCTTTGAAACCAACCTTTCAAAACCATTGCCTCCGAAACTGTTATTAAAGGTGGTTAAAACAACCCTTTCAAAAGCATTGAGGAAGCGACTTTATAATTTAAAAGGACGAAAGCTTCCCTTTCAAACACTATAAAGAAAAGCGGCCTCTGACTGATTCGAAAGGTATGAATGCGGCAGCTAGGTATCAAATGAGTTCAAAATGCGGCAACTCTTTTGAAAGCTTCTCTTAAAACAAAGGAAAGTTGGATTGATTCGAAAGCTTATAAAAATGGCTTCAACTCCTTCGAAAGCATGCCGTCGACACAGTCCCTTCCATCTTTCTCCAATACACTACGTATCAATGACTTGATACCTGTGCATTGGTTTCGAATGGGTGTGAAAGGTCATTAGTGGAAGTATGGTGATGGAAGCAAGCAAATGGAAGTGGCGAAGTTGTAATTCGAAACAAACTGAATTTTTGCCTTCTAAAGTAATTCCTTTTTACCTAACTTGCCTAATTTGTCAAAATATGATTGGTTACCAATTGTCTATCAAAAATCTTTTCTAAAAAGGCTGCTATATTCAACAATTAACAATTGAAAACGTTTTAGCAAATAAGCCCTTCTCCTTAACAAAACAAATTAAACACTTAAGTTCCCTAACTTAAGTAATATAAAATCATAGTAAAACACTTAGGAAAAATCTCCAAAAAAAATATAATTATTCACTTTTAATATGTTTTCAAACATATATAAATTTCTGACCCGAAAACATTACTTAATTGCATTAAATAATTTAAACCCAAAATTATCTATTTCTTACATTAAAAATTCATAATAAATTATCCATAACTTGGAATATTATGAGAATTTAAACCCATCTCCAAAATAATGTTTTACATAACATATTCAAACATCATGGCATTAAGAAACCAATTTACATGATTTTAACCTTAAAATTGAATTATATTATCCCATAAAATCCTTGTTTAAATTATAACATGGCATATAAGCATATCATCATTCATCCATCCAAACGGTTTTAATCTAAAACCCGAATTAAAACGTTCAAGAAGACTAATATGAGATAGTTTAGATCATTATTCACCTTGTTTGCATAAGGAACTTGAGATTTGTTCTTTACTTCAATCTTCCTAGCTTGAATCTTAGTCTTTAATTGATTTTTGAGCTCCTCTTCTCCAAAGATTATGGCCGACCTTGTTTTCTTTTGTTTATGTTTTTGTTTTTGTAAGAATGTAATGAGAATGAAAAGGTTGCAAGGGTTTTAGGGATTATGGGTTCGACTATTCCCATATTACCCTTGCCCTATTCTCTAGGGTTTACAAATTCATGAATGTACAAGAATGAAGTGAATGAAATTGGATCCCCATAACCAGACCTATAGGGTCTTATTTATAAGTGCGGGTTGACACCTTTCAAATCAGTTCTTTTGACCTGGTAGAAAGCCGGCCTTGGAGACCTTTCATTGCTGTTAACATTAGGGCATCCTTCTACTTTGCTTTTAAAGGGAACTTGAGTGCTTTCAAGCCGGTCGAAAGTTATACATGTGCTCTCCGCTTTGTTGTCAATGCACTGTTGCAAGTAGGAATAGACATGGGCTTTCGACTCTATCGATAGGTGAATCTCTAGGGCTTCGAAGGAGTTGAAACATAGAAGGTTTAAATGTGGAAGGTAGCTTTCGAAGGCATAATTGTTGATGGATGCGAAACCCTACCTTCTGGTGTATATAAATGTCGTATTGAACTTAAATGAGCTTGCTTTATAATCGTGAATGGTCTCGACCGGTTCAAAAGGCTGATTTTGCTTTCGAAGGGGTAGCTTTGTCCAAGTGTTCTTCCGTGGGATATGAGTGAAGGCGAAACCCAGTGTTTCAAAAGGTTTGGTGTGTATGTGAAGGCTTGCAATCTGTTGGCTTTGAAAGGTGTTCATTAACACATTCGAAACGTTATCATGCATGCATAAGCTAATGTTTCGAAAGGAAATAATAGAAGTGAAAGGGTGCCGTTGTAACCTTTCGTCCTCTTCAAAAGCTCATAGAACATTCAACTTTTGCTTATGCATCCCATCGACTCCTTCGAAAGGTGTTGCTTTCACTATCATTCCCTGTGAATTCCTCTTTTATATTTTCCATGGTTTCGACAAGGTTGAAGAGAATACTGATGGTAACACTTGCCCCCCTTAGCGAAGGGATGCTTTTGACTTTCCAAGTCAATTATTTCGAAACCCATAAAATTTTCCGCCTTTTGATATTCCCGGATAGATCTTGGCCGTTCCTTTAAATTTGGTCGGAGGGCTTTCCCTGCATTTGCTACCTTTATAAATTGCACTTTCTTCTCCTCTTTTTCGTTTACCTACCATTAAAAGCTTATAGTAAGAATAAATTTTTTTAACTTCTTTTTAAATTCCTATTTTCATTCAACACAAGTTCGAATTCATGGTATGTGTCTGTTGTTTTATCCTTAAAACTGATTTACCACGCTTGATTTCAATTTCAAATTCTTTAGGTTTGAACTTGTATTTCAATTCTAATTTTGTAAAGATGATTCGAGTTTTTCGTTTATATGAAATTATCCTTAGATTCATTTATATGTTCATTCCATTTGATTTCATGGTATCAATTTTGAGTTGGAATCCAAATTTATCAGATTTGGGAACTATTTGTTATTGCTACGTATGAACCCAAGCTCAAACTCTATTACACCCAATTCAAACTTTTTTTATGCTTTGAGCTTGAATTTGGGGATTTTGTTGTTGTTGAGTGTAAATTCTTGCTCGACTCAATTTAATCATTGGCCTCTTGAAGTATTGGATTGAAAATTGGATTAGGAAAGAAATTTTTTCCAATAGCTTCACAGTGAAAATTAAGTTGTATGAATCACAACTTGATATTGTAACTTGACTTTTCAACCCTTTCGGAAGAGGTTAAGGTGGCTAACTTTGTTCTGCTTCCTTAATCCTCTTTCAAAGGGGTCGAAAGGAAGTTTAATACCTACCTTTTAGTTGACCCTTTCGAAGGGGTTGATGTGGTCAACATGAAATGGACTTCTTCGACATCAGAAATATATTTCATTGTATTCTGATACCTTTTGAAGAAGTCGTCTCAATGGGTTTAATTTGATGATTATGTAATATATACTTTCAAAAGCCCCATTTTATTTTAAAGGATTCGAAACCTAACGAATATAAAAGTGGATTTAACCTGTCATTGGATTCATGCTCAACGTAATTTACTCTAGAAGGTTTTGAAAGTTAGAAATTTACACCTCTTATCATAAATTGGATTGTGAATAGTATATTTTGTTTAAGTTGGAAACCGAATCTATCCTTTCGACTTGATCGAAACCTCCTATGTTGAAATAAGTTTAGTTGTTTATATGCTTTCGAAACCATACCTCCCTTTCGACTTACTCGAAACTACTTGTAGTTAACAAGAGTATAATTATCGTTTTTATAAACATTATCGAAACGTTCCAAAGCCTTTCCATTTGTATTAAAATCACTTGAATCCAAGTCTCTCGACTTAATGGGAATGTAGTGTTTCGGCAACATTCATATTCTTCGAGTAAAACAAAATTCATGGTTTTCAACATTGTCGAAAGTTTTATTTGTCTTGATTGTGGAATGTTGTTAGCGTGTGTGTGTGTGTGTGTATTCAAACTAGTAGTGTAGGGTTAGCTATTCCTTTTAATAGTAAAATTTTCCTTGGGTTTTCAACATCGTCGAAGGGTGTTTGTAGGTGTTTCCATTCCATCCATCCCTTCGACATCATCAGAAGCTCAATGAATTTCATGACCCAAATTGACTTTAACACTCTTTCAAAGAAATGGAATTATATATTTTGGTTGATATTTGAATTATTGCAATAGGTTTTTGACATCTTTGAATGGTGTTAATAATGAAACAAATTATAACTTTTACTGAAATGATTTCACCTAACAGAATCATGGGTGTGAAAAAGATCTCCAAGAAACCTAAAAAGACATAGCTCCAGAGGTAAAATCTTCACCAAAGAAGGTTGAAGCTATCTTCAAACATTCTCTAATATCTTCTCAGGATGAATTCGATGCCATTCTAAATGACTTTGGAATCACTAGAGTAGAAGCCATTTTCCCTGGCGATGGCGATTCTATTCAAAATCCTCCTGAAGGATACTTTGCTTATACTGCCATTCACATTTGGCATGGTGGCTTCCTTTCTTTCCCAAATTTCTTGTCTAAGTTCTTGAACCATCTTGGCATTGCACCCACCCAAATATCAACTAATGTCTACACATATCTTCTCCCTTTGGAACTTATGGCTCTAGAATCATGAATTCCTTCACTAAACGTTGAAGTTCTCAATTATTTAATTCGCCTGGTCAAACTCAGCAATCTGAATAACTAGATTTTCAGAGCTAATCCCCCTAAAAAACTAATTTTAGAGGAGGTGAATAAATTTAGAGACTGAGAGACGCGGTTCTTTTTCATCAAATGTTTTCCAAACATCAGTGGAGTCTTCTCTTCTCCCCGTAAGTTGATCATAGTTTTTATCTTTATTCAATTACTTTCTTTTACTGATCTATGTTTTTTGATTAGGTCCTGCTCCTAAAGAACTTAATGACAAGGATAAAAGAGTCATAAAGCTGTTGACCACTACTTCAAGTAGCATTGGGAACAGACTCACACTACCGACGCTTACCAATCTTCAAAAACATTCTTTTCTCCCTGCTGGTCAGAGAGTTCTTGGACAACCCCCTCTTGTCCAACATACTTCTAGAAGCAAATCTTTCTTGTCTTTGGGTGATCCCAAGAATTTCTCACCTATTTCTCCAATCTGCTCGGATCATCCTGGATAGTTTAAGTGTAGTACTTACAATTTATTGTTGTGTCACTCCATTGATTACTTTATTAACTTATACTCTTTTGGATTTTTAGTAACTGCTCCTTCGGTTGAATTGACCATAAAATATCCAATTACCCCAACTTTTGAATCCAGCACATCAGCTTTGACCCTGACCATCGCCGGTCGAGGATGGTTGCCAAAAGAAAGCTAAGCAAGAAGACTGCTGGGGGTCCTTCTCTCATCAAAGCTAAAACCTCTGATGCCCAGTCTTTTCTTCCCTCTAAAGAGAGTGGTCCTACTGATGTAAGCAAAGCCCCAGAAGGTTTTATTATTGATATTACTACTTATCCACCTAGAGCAGTTCCTTCTAAGGATGATTTAATGTCCCGTATCATTGTGTATGACTCCCCTAGCATTATTGAAAAAATGCAAAAGGATTTAGGCGCTCCAACTCCTCCTCGGGAGTTGAATCCTTCTAAATCCACATCACCGTTGACCCCAGTGATTTTGAAGCAATGGTACAATCCATCATGACTTCTTCGTCTTTTCCATCCATTCAACCACCTTCCTCAATACCGAACCCAGCAAGACATTGTCGATCTTTAATAGAGCAACAACTTCTAGTATGTTTTGTATTATTTAACTTTCATATTACTATCTCTTACCGAATTTTGACCCATGTTGTACTTTTTCTTTCAGATTTCTAAAAGCTGTTATTCTCTTCAAGAAAGCGCTTCGAAATCTTCTGTTGAGACGTCCAAGCTTCGAGAGGAAGTTTCAACTTTGAACAGCCAAATTACCTACCTTTCTGCTGCCATAGATAATGTAGTAAAGAAGCTAGAAAGGTTGGAAGCCTCTCTTTCTCAAGCATAATTTTCTATCTCTAAAGAGAGGAAAGCAAAACAACTCTTAGCCGACGAATGTTCTGCTCTAAAAATGGCTTTAAAAGAGTCCAAGGAAGACAAGGCTCGGATGGTTGCTAAGCAATCTCCTCTCAAGAAGAAGTTGGGGAAGTAGAAGAATTCTTTGAAAATGGCCTTTAATACTATCTCTGAAGCTAAGAAAAAGGTGTCATAATTTTCGAGCACCTCCCTCAATGACATCATTGTAAATTCTTACAAGGATGCTCTTATGCTTGCTTATACCGACAACATTGAAAAGTGTCCAGACTTGAGCTTTCCTTCACTCGATTCTGCTCTAGTCAACAGATTCACAAATAAAGTCAAAGAAATGGAGCAAGGAGTTGAAGTCCCTGAGAGGGAAGAGATTGATGCCGCCAAACTCTTATCTTTTGAAGTCCCTTCTATAGAAGTAGATTTTGATTCCGATGAAGAAGATGATGATGATGAAGCCACCGTAGAGGAAGGCGGTAATGATGATGATAATAATGATGATCATGATGATGATGATGATGATGATGATGATGACAGAGATAGAGGTCGAGATTTAGGTGGCAACAGAGATAGTCATGCCGGTGCTCAGGAAAAGGATGGCAATGATCTCCCTGGGGCTTCAGAAAAAGTCAACCCCGATACCAGTGATCGTGATACAAGCGCAACTGAACTTCCTGGCCTTTTGATCTTCACGAAGAAGCTACCAACATTAATGTCAAAGAACAAAGAGAGAAAAAACATGTCCTGCAAACTTCCATTTCTTTTTTCAAGTATGGGATTCTTTGTCCAAATGGCTTTCACTTCCAAGATAATAATAGTTGACATCTTTTATTTTAGATAAAGAAGAAATCTATCCAACTCTATAATACAAAGCTTGAAAGAAAAAAAAGCAAAAATAAATAACTTATATAGAGAGTTAGATAAACAATTAAAAGAACACAATGCACTCTTTGACAAGTATCATAAGCTTAATAAAAGTGCCGCGGTGTTAGCGTCTTTCAAAGACCAGGAAGCCATCCCCCGATTGTAAAAGGCATGCCTTCGATATGATAGAATTTTGGAAGAGAATTGGGAACTAGTAACACTCTTCTGGATGTTGTATGAAGAAAGGGACATCCTAGTAGACTTCATATACAAAGCCTATTGCAGACATCCGACTGTAGATTTTTGATACTTGGGTGATTTTTGTGGGGGTCTACTTAGGCATTTACATAGGAGATATTTGGATGAATTTGGATCTGATCCACATCTAGGGGCTTGCTAGAATTTATCGCAGGTCAAATCAATCCCTCATGAGTTGGCTCCAAAAAACTCAAATATTATAAAGATAAAATTATTTTTGAGTTATTCAAAAAGTCAATTTTGTTTGAACTGGATGAACATTTGTAATTATGTAATAACATTGATTTGTAAATTTTCTATACTAGTTTCCTTTTATACTTAGTCATGTTTTGTAACGTTATCACAGAATAAGTGTCTCTCAGGCAGCCTTATTTCTAGGAATTATTTAAGAAAATATGTCAAATTAAGAAGGGATTCTCAAAATTGGCTAGATATTGCTTTCTTAGAGACCTGCAGAGACTTTATAGGGAACATCCCCACCCGTGTTTCGATTTTTTTAGTGAAGAAAAAGAAAAGCTTCTAGGAAAATTCAAACATATTACACTAAATTAATATGTGGTCGCGATAGTCCTCCTACCAGGGAATAAGACTATAACAAATATCCTCTAGTTATTACCCTGGAAGGATTTAATGCCCCTTTTGGTTCAACAGTCAGTCTTTTAGCTAATTCCTTGGACAAAGTCAAAAATGTTGTTTCTCAACTTTAAGAGTAATAAAAAAGTGTTTGATTAAAATAATGGAATTGTACGTTTTTTTTAATTTCTTCTTGAGTTGAAATATCTATTGTTGTACTAAAAGAGATCGGTTATTTGAGTCTTGACTTTATTTCCTTGTTTTTATAGGAATCACAGTTAGCTCTTGTGCCACTCTCATCGGATTCCTTATCTTGCTTTATTAACATCGGAGATAGATTGATTGAAGATGTTGCAAAGAGGCGTTCACTTAAGGATCCTTTGTCAATTCGTTTTCAAGGCAATGTGGATGCAATGGAATGGCATATGAGATATTTGCTTCAAAAGACGATTATTAGAAACCTTAACGATCGAATTGCCAATCTTGAAGCGGACACCAAGAATAAGGATGAAACAATTTCCATGTTAAAGCGGCAAATTAAATCGAATCCTTTCGATTAATTTTGATCATAAGATGTCTGTGATTTTCTAGCAGATAAGCGATTTGGAGATTAAGTTAAAAGATAGTCAAGTTCTATGCAAATCATTGGAATTCATCATGGGAGACGACATTCCGAATATCGATTTATCAACTTCTCCAAGCACCTCATCTGTTGTAAAGTCAACAAGATCTTCATCTCTCGCAATTCAAAATTTTCCTACTACAACTAACCCTCCTCCCGGTTTAGATGAAAAGTAGTAGGAGAATGGTGCAGGAGGGTCAAATTCAAAATGATGAGATATTTTAATGACCAGCAGAGGGTGAGATATTCGCAATGCACCAATGAATACGCAGCCAAGATTCAAAGACTAGAACGTGAAAAGTATCTTCTTCAAAGGCACGTTGCTAATTTAGAGAGACAGAATAAAACTCTTAAAGGTGCTAATATGGCTTTCAATCGTGTTTTAAAAGCTCGTATTGATTCCATCGATGTTGCTGATGAAATATGGAAAAAGGAAAATAAGCTTAAAGAGATTCTTTATATAGCAATTTGGCATATCGTTGATCCTTTAATTGCTGAAAATCTAAATAAAGCTATTTAGGATTTGTAAAGCATACACTTATGTTATACACCTGTAAATAATTTTGTAAATTATGTAAATTATGTAAATATCACCTGGTTTGTAGTCCTTTCTTACAATGTTGTTTCTGAATCTGCTTTCTGATAACTTGGACTATGGCTTTTGTACTTGCTGGCCCATTTAGTCTTTCTTATTAATATCTCATTTTCTTGAAAAGTACGAAGTAAACAATATTCTTTATCGTTAACTTGAAATCTATTTATAGTATTTTATCTACATTATCAGTGGAGGTTAACAAATCATTATGTAAACATATAATAATAAGTGAGAAGTAATTTCATAATTGGATACGAATAAATGTCTTGAAACCCATCTTTGGTAATGACGAGAGAGAGCCAGGAATTTAACTTTAACTATATTGATGGAATACTAAAAATCTAATCATAGAGAACTAGGAATCCAATTCTGGGTTCAATTATAGAAGTTTAGAAATTCCTCTTCTGGAAATAATTAATAGAAAACCAATAACAATCATTTAATAAATGTCCAAAAATCATCATCTAAAAGTTTGTAGTAGAAGTCCAGTGACCCCGATTCGAGCATTTGTAAGATAGATCTCGAGTTTAATCGAAGACTAGAAATTCATAGAAATCCGAATATCAATTTCCTTGGAACCAAGATTCGAGCACTAACGAATGAAATTCTAAAGTTAAAAGACCTGAAATCCAGATTCGGGTATTAATGGATGATAGCCAAAAATACATAATAATAGTCTCCATAATAGAAGTCTAGAGCCCAGATTCGGGCATTAATGAGTGAAGTCCAAAACTTATTGTGATAGCCCCGAAACCTAGATTCGGGTATGATGAAGATAAGAGATTAATAGTAAAAGACTCGAAACCCAGATTCGGGTTTTAATAAGTGAAGTCTAGAAGTCAATTAGCAAGAGACTCGAAACCCAGATTCGGGTATTAGGAAGTCCAGAAATCCTCTTTTAGAAGTCATTCAAATGCCCTAGACTCTTCTTTGAGCTTTCTGCTTTGCACCACTCTTTAGGTTTTTATTCTCTTGACATGTGCCACCATTTAGGCCTTGTATGTTGTTTTTGTTTGATTTGCCGCATTTCGGGCTCGGACGTCTTAGTCCGTTGTTTGATATGCCGCTTTTCGAGTTCGAACGTCTTAGTCTGTTGTTTGATATGCCGCTTTTCGGGCTCGGGCATCTTGGTCCGTTGTTGTCTGGTGCGCTTGGTTAGCTTATCCACAAGCAAGACCCAAGGACTTATCCAGCCTCCCTCCAGGAGGTGCTCCAACCAGGCCTTATAGGCGGGACTGAAGGCTTATTCGGTGCCTTGGCCAGGCCATAGCATGGAGGGACCAAGGGCTTACGCCGTCCTCCCTCCAGGAGGTACCTTGACCTAGCCATAGCATGGAGCGATCAAGGGCTTGTCGATGCTTTAACATGGCCATAGCGTGGCACGATCAAGGGCTTGTCGATGCTTTAACCCGGTCATAGCATCTGGCAGATAAAGGCTTACTCTAACCTCCCTCCAGGAGGTGCCTTGACCTGGCCATAGCGTGGCTCGGATAAAAGGCTTACTCTAACCTCCCTCCAAGAGGTGCCTTGACCTAGCCATAGCATGGCACGATCAAGGGTTTGTCGATGCTTTAACCTGGCCATAGCGTGGTGCGGTTAAATGCTTACTCTAACCTCCCTCCAGGAGGCGCTTTGACCTGGCCAACTCGGCACGGATAAAGGCTTTGACCGTTTAAGGTAATATCCAAGTGCAAGGAGAATTCTACTCCCGACCATGTAGATATTTCTTGGAAAAGTAGTACTTTATTGAATTCAACTATGGTCTCTTTAGAAATTCATTGATTTTACCTTATCTGAAGAAGCTGATCGCCATTCCTTCAAGCGCTCTACATTGATTTGTCTCATGCCCATTCATCATGTGATAGTGGCAATAGGATCCTCCCCAATTCCTTTCATATTTAGGTTTTTCTTCTGTAATGGCCAATAGTTGGGTTCTTCCTTGGTTAACAAATAAACATTCTCAATTAATGTAGTCAGATTGCATTCCTTGGGAAATCTTGACTTGAAACTTGTCTTCTTAGGATGGTTTCTATATCTTTTATTACTTGGTTCTAAAGCTTCACCCTCAATGACCAATTTCCTTTTCAAAACCTTTTGGAGCTCACATGTAGGTAATGTCCCACTTGTTGCTTGGTGCCATTTTTGTGCAAAGGTGTTATAATCAGCCATCATCTCCTCTTCAAAGATTGTGCCTTTGGTATAGAGTTGAATTATTTTCTCCATTTGGTCAAACAAGTTATCACTTTTATCTTTTGCCCCCCCTAAGGTAAAGATAGGTGTGGGTCCAATATGAAAAGGGTTAAACTCCATTTGTCTGGATCATGAGATTCGGCTCTCTTTTCCTTTATGATCCTTAAGGCTTCCAATCTCAACATTTGCTCTTCATGTAGTTTAGAATCATTAATTATTCTTGGGGAGATTCCAATTAAATGTGGCACTGAGGATCCTTGTTCGTATCTTTTGACTTTGCTAAACATGGTGATGTAAAGTCTAAAGTATGTAAGCTTGGAATAAAGTTGGGTTAGAGAAAAGTAAAGTTGGAAGTTCAACAAAGGCGGAGGTTCAAGCCCTCCTTTTAGCACCAAAAATGTTAACAAGAAGACTTGTCAACACCCCAAAGCAGAGTTTAAAGTGTAAGTGTCTCCTTTGAAACCACCTTTTGAATATATTGAAATAGTTAGAACCCTTTTATTCCCTTAAGACCACCTTTCGAATAAGTTGTGGCGGTTGAAATTTCTTCTTATATAACCTTTGACATGGTCAAAACACCTAATTCTCTTTTATAATACCTTTCAAATTGGTTAAGTTGGTTTAGTTATCCTTTCGAAACTACTCTTTCGAAGTAGTTGAGGTGACTCAAGGGTTGGTTCTAATGATCCAAGGATATGAGTTGAATTAAAAAGAGTTTCGACTAGTTAGAAAGCTAACCTTTTAATAACTCGAGGTAAGTTCCTAAGGATCTATGGACATTAATTGAGCTAAAAAGATTTCGACTTCCTCGAAAGGTGATCTTTCGATCAGGTTGACATAAGCAGATCATAGACAAAATCTCATAGAAACATTAAATTAGCTAACATATCCAAAATGCCATAAACTGGCTTTGATTATCATTTTCCTTTATTGCTAGTAGCTTAAGTAATACAAAACAGTCAAATCCCCAATCCAATTTGAGAATTAGGGTTTACAAATTCATGAATATATAAGAATCAAGTGAATGAAATCGGATCCCCATAACCAGACCTCTAGGGTCTTATTTATAGGTGTGGGTTGACACCTTTCGAATCAGTCCTTTCGACCTGGTCAAAAGGCAGCCTTGGAGGCCTTTCATTGTTGTTAACATTAAGGCATCCTTTTGCTTTGCTTTTAAAGGGAACTTGAGTACTTTTGAGCTGGCCGAAAGGTGTAGACGCACTCTCTACTTTGTTGTCGATGTGCTGTTGCAAGTAGGAATAGACATGGGCCTTTGACTCTATCGATAGGTGAATCTCCAGGGCTTCGAAGGAGTTGAAACGTAGAAGGTTTAAATGCAAAAGGTAGCTTTCGAAGGCATACTTGTTGATGGATGCGGAACCCTACCTTTTGGTGTATATGAATGTCGTATTGAACTTAAACGAGCTTTACTTTATAATTATGAATGATCTCGACCGGTTCGAAAGGCTAATTTTTCTTTTGAAGGGGTAGCTTTGTCCAAGTGTTCTTCTATGAGATATGAATGAAGGCGAAACCCAGTGTTTCAAAAGGTTTGGCGCGTATGTGAACGCTTGCAATCTGTTGGCTTCAAAATGTGTTCATTAACTCATTCGAAATGATATCATACATGCGGAAGCTACTGTTTTGAAAGAAAACAATAGAAGTGAAAGTGTGTCTTTGTAATCTTTTGACCTCTTCGAAAGCTCATAGAACATTCAACTTTTGCTTATGCATCCCTTTACTCCTTCGAAAGGTGTTGCTTTCACTATCATTCCCTGTGATTTCCTCTTTTATATTCTCCATGGTTTCGACAAGGTTGAAGTCAATATTGATGGTAACCATTATAGTGTTAAAGCCCTTATTTTGATATTATATAAATAATGTAGAATTATTTAATATATAAATGTTTTACTGTTTTATTAGTTCAAGAATATAAATTGATGGAATAAAAGTTTTACTTAAAATTAGTAATTTATTCAAAAGAAAATTTAATATTTGGTTTAAATTAATTATTTAAAAGATTATAAAATTATGAAAAGTATGAAATATTTTTTGATTAATATTTTATTTATTGTAAAGTGCATTTTACTAATAATATGATTAATTAATGAATTATTAAAGTGTACTATATATATTTGAATATTTGACTTAATGTTTAAAGAACGATTTGCTGGAACTTTATTATTACTTCATCTCTGAATTAAATTGGTATCTTTTGTATGATTTCTATATATTTTTGAATTCTCATTCGATATCATGAATGATTCACCGTTGATATTAATTTGATTTGTGATTTTGATATGATACAATGATGATACCCCTCTTTATGATCTCGTGATATTTAATTATGTGTGACTAGGAATCTAAATAAATGGAGTTATAATACCGTTTAGGGTGGGGCATTCAGTAATGTTTCTCTGGTTATTCTTTGGAGTCATTATATAGAATATTATGGAGATTGAATGTAATTTATGAGCATTAAATAAATGATTGAGCATCACGTGCTGGTATGGAACGCCGATGTGATACTTACTCGGTTATTCATTGTGTGTAGATGTCAATCAAGTGATAGGAACCGGGATATTGGAATTTTACTTACGTGAGGTGATGCACGGTGTAAAGAAAGTTGATGGATGTTGAGTTATGGGGGTGCTCATATACATACATACATACATACATACATATATATATATATATCTATAATCTACATGTCTATCATGAAGTGCTCTAGGATATGATTAGGAGTTAGCAAAAACTAGATGGCTAGTGTCCACCCTGGCAACCTGATCATGGGGTCGCGCCCTAGATCTATAACACCTTTATTATATTTTTTAGATGCGCATCATGGGATTTTGTTGAAGGGCGGTGCAACCCAAGCTCCTTCTTGTCACCTAGGCCAATATTCTGTTACCATAAAGGCATGATCCGGGTCACGACTAAGAGTCCACATGTCTACGAGCACATTAGGTGGATATATTCACAGTACATAGGTGGTAACTAAAGACTGTAGGAGCAGATCCGGGAGGAGTAGCCCTGGGCTCCTGGAGCAGGCAGTGTAGCTGTCAGTCTCCCTTCTATTTTCACATGAATTAGTAGATAAGTACATATTATTTGTACAGCTTGCCAAAGTATTAAAGTGGATCCGAGTGAATAACCTAGTGCTCTTAGAGATGGCGGATAACCATGTTGTGGTTTGACTGGGTAGAGTAACCCAAACATTATGAGATTATTAGGTAGTGTAACCCATACATTATGATTTGATTCCCATCACTGTTTATTTCTATATGAAGAGATGAGATTAAACCTATGATGTGTTAAATATCCATAGTATAGTGGATTCTCATATCTTTTATTATATATGATTCCTTGGTAGATGACCTATATTTCTATATTTTAAATTGATGTTGGTATTTTATTATTGAGGTTGAGAGATATACATTTGGGTAATGCCATGTGCTTGCTTGATTATTCTTGGTGATATGTAATATATTGATGATTGTTGAATGTTTATGATGATTTCTAGACATGGACGATCCACCCACTTAATATTATTTCCTTGATTTATTTTTTGACTTGATTTATATGGGTGATGGCATTTTTCCTCTTCATAGTTTGTAATTGACGATATAATTTTGAATTATTCTGATGGTGTTATCATATTATTATTATATCCAGTATATATTAAGTTCCATACGTACATTAACCTATTTAATTTTGATATAGTCTGACCCGTGTGTTACTTATATAATACTTAGGTTAGTTCGAGACATTTTAGGTTCAGAGACGATGAGACTGGCTTGTGTTTTGGGCATAAAGGAGGCTAGTATTCATTATAGTAGTCATAAACTTGTATTGTATTATTTCATGTATGTATATTCATGTGATGTATAGTAGAGATACTTTGTGTATTTAGTATTATATATTATTGCTGCAATTCTAACTCTATGTTCTCTGTTATATATTTCATATTATATATTGTTCTATCCTTGGAGCACACGTATTTATTGCTTTGTGTTGATACTATATACATATAAGTGAGATATTTATTCAATGTTTAAATATGTACCAGAGTTAATCTAAGGAAATATTAACGTGTGCACCCTATATGGCCTCATTCTTTGTATATCTGACAGTATTACCTAGTAATACTCTTGGATAGTATAGGTATGGAGTTAGGATGTTTAAAAGGAATATGAGAAAGAAGGACTATTTGGAGAGAGAAAAATATGGTAGTTTGAATGAGAATATATTTTGTACTTTTAAATTGGCATTGGAAATATATTCCATATAAGATATATATTTTATTTTGAAAGACTTGACTCCATGATATTTTCCCTTTTGGATGATATTTGCTAATCTATATTGATTTCATATAATGAAAACATTGATTTCCACTTATAAATTTGGAAATATCCGACTTCAGATCCAAATAAAATATTATAATTGTTCTTCATTTTATATTGCTTTTGAATGCATCCTTGAATTGAATTCTATATAAAATTTGGATGGTTATGGCTCAAAAATACAAAGCAATCTTGTTATCATGTAAACATACAACAATAAACACATGTTTATTGGTATCAAACATAAACTCATTGAAATATTTCATAATATCTTTCATTTGATAATAACACATATTAATTTTTTATAGATAATGTGCAATTGTGTTTGATATGTGATACATGTACTGTGATATGATGGGTGACAATTGATTAAAAACAAAATTATGCTTTGATGATATTTTAAATATAACATACTCTATATAAAGTAAGTAAATATAAATATATTTGTCATCATCAAACAAGATATATACTCTACAGAATAATCATCTGGAAATCTCGGTGCAATACAATACCTGGCTTAGAGGTTGATCCATCAAAACCCTTACCAGAAGAGCCTAAAAGTAAGGTCTTGACTTTCTTGAGAATATTAACAGACAATACGCTAACTTCTCTAGATTTGTGTATTGTTTCTCGACTCTGGTGTACCACTTGTTGATATAACAGATCAGCCTTTGGATTTTACACTCCTCACGCAACAAGGCTGCACTCAATGCATGAGTTGGTACTGCTAGATAAAAACAAAGATTTTGCCCCTTCCAAAAACTTTGATAATATCAGTGATTTCCGAAGATGTTCCAATAGATCGTGAAGAAGTCTTCACATTCTCTTATCCATTGGAACTTTCTCATTTTCTTCTTGAGGGAATTATAGAATGGTGTAAACTTATCCATCACCTTTGAGATATAAAGCAATGACTTTACTATTCAAGTTTTACATTTCCTTCCTTGTCTATGGGGTTATAATTTGCTTTAACGCTTTTGCCACATTCGGGTTGGCTTCAATGCCCTAGAGATCACAATGAACTCCAAAATTTGCTTGATGCGACTCCAAAGGAACACTTTAATGGATTTAATCTCATTCCATACTTTTAGGGTACATCAAACATTTCATAAAGTTCGCTTATGTAATCCATTGATTTTTGAGACTTCACATGCATATCATCCACATTGACCTCTATCGTCAGTACAATATGTTCCTTAAACTTCTTATTGATCAAACGCTAGTAAGTAGCTCCAACGTTCATCAAACTTATCAACATAACTTTGTAGCAATATAATTCTAAGCCAGTGATAAAGCTCATATGCTTTACATACATTGTATTTTTATTATAGTTGGAGTACGCATCCATAAGTGATAGTAGTTCATGTCTTGCAGTTCCATCCACTAATGATTGATCTGCGACAATAAGAAGTAGTTCTATAGGAATGTTTTGTTCAAGTCTGAGTTGTTTATACATGTCCACCATTTCCCATTCACCATATTGACCATTATTGGGATACCCATTCCGAGTATAATGCATCGTGGAAAATCCATTTTCCTTTAGCTTATCAACTTCTTCCTTCAACGTAGCAGATCACTTTAGTTTCATGCTACGCCATTTTTGTTTCACTAGTAGAAAGATTAGTTTCAGATTCCGTACATGAATCATTACTTCAGGTTAAATGCTGCACATATCAGAATGTATCCAAGCAAAAATTCCTATGTTCTCCCAAGCAAACCACATAAATTCCTTCCTTGTCTTTAAGCTGAGCCGAGATCCAATTTTGATGACCTTTGATGAATCATCATCATCCACTCGAATCTCAACCATTAGCTCTACCAGTTTCGCATTCACCTCTTCCGACTCTTTCATGGGTCCATAGCTTTGTTGTAGTTGCTAGTGGACCCAAGCTGAGGCTCAGTTGGTAATTGCTACACATCCATGCTCTTGATGTAGAGAGACTTACTTGCATCCTTTCCTTCCTCCCTTTATTGTGCCTCTCTGAGCTCTATGATGCAGCACTCTCCACATGTGTTTGGTCTCCTTTGAATTCCCTTACCCTGTTATTCATAAGGAATTACATCATCAAACACCATGGAGGGAATGCAATCCTAATGTCTATTAGGGCTGGTCAGCACAAGACTACATTATAAGCAGAAAATGCGTCCACCACGATGAAGTTATGATCCTGTATTTCCTAATGAGGACTATCTCCAAATTGAGCAGCCAACCTGATGCATCCATTTGAAGTGGTTGCCTTTTTGCTAAATCCTTGAATTCAGGACTTACATGGCAGTAGACCCTTTTCGTTGAGTTGTATGCTATCTATTGTCTACTTAAAAAGGATGTTCATTGAGCTTCACTATCTATTAGCACTCGACGAACTATTGCTAGGCCAATCAAGGGCATTATCACCATCGAGATAAGTCTGCCTTGACACCATATGCATCCTTATTGCAGAAGATTATTTCATCATCTATCCTTCATTTTTGTTTAGTGGGAGCATCATCCTCAACTTCATAACACATTTCCTACGGTTGATTCCTTAGAGAACTCTCGTACCTCTTCATCTCCTTCCTACTTTTCTCCATGGGTTGTAGAACCTCCAAAAATCGTATTAATCACCAAACCCCTGTTTTATGATCTTGGTCCTTGTCCACTGTGCGTAGCTGCACTTTCTTAAGGTGGCTTTCTCTACAGGTGGCTGTTCCTATGTCCACTCTCGTATGGGTTTTCGACATATCGTGGGAGGCTTTTTTCCTAATCAGTCCCTTAATTACATCTAGGGGATATCATAACTCATCCGTGTTGTCTTCACGAGTCTCATGGAAATGACGAAACTTTCCGCTTCTCCCCTTTAGTAGCCTCCCTAAGGGTAGGTTTCTTATATTATTCGTAACCTTGCATCGTAGGTTATATGTTCTCCACAGAATTGGTCAAGTTCGTATAATTCCCATCTCGGTCGAACGTAAAACATGTTCAGGTCCTGATTCTTTCCATCGGTATTATTTGTGTTCTCTCACTTGTTACCATTCCCAGCATAGTCGATTCCATTGCCACCATCCCGCTTGATAGAGACATTACACAGAACGAGGTTGCTCAGTCCATCCCGACTGTCAATGCCTAAGTGATCCTTAAGTTCTACCTCTTTCAAGCACAAAAATAGATTCTCTTTTCGGTAGAAATCCTTTAAGGTAGACGGCTTCTTCATCTTCACCCGTCTACCAAAGTCTGTCTAACCATTAACAGCACTCATTAGAATCATCAGTACTATATCACCTCTTTTGTTCTTTACCTCCATCACAGTGGCATTGAACCTTTTCTAAAATCTCTTCAACGTCTCTTTGGACCTCTGATGCAAATTTGCTAAGAACATTGCATCCTTTAGTTGTACCAAATGTACTCTAAACTTCTTCTTAAACTTTTCTACCAATTCATCATATGATGATATAGATCTAGGCTTAAGCCGACAAAACCATATTGTGGAAAGTCTCTCTAAAAAGAGGGGAAAACACCTACACTTCACTACATAATTAGCACCGACACCATCCATATGCAGCGGACCTTCTTAGCATCGTTGGCATGAATTTTTTTTTCTGATACCTAGTAGCTTTGAACTCTACAGTAAATGGGTTTCAACAATAGCAGATCCCAATCCATCATCCTATTTTTGCCGATTCTGCTAAAAAATCTCCTTATAGTCTCAGTAGTCAACTCGTCATTGCCTACACTTCACCTTGGGTAGTGACCATCATATGCATGATATTATATTCAGGTTGGAAAATTCTCTTATCTAGCACGATAGGGTCTAGGTCTCCCTATCTCCGGGGAGTCCATTTGCTCAGCTCTTCATTGATGACGACGTGAACTGTGACCTCTTTTAGAATATGTAGCTACATTTGCTTCAGCAACAATATCATGAGGACCAACTTCTTGTCCATCATCATCTGCATCAACTTCTTATAACTCAACCTTATAACCACACAGATTCAACTATTGTTCAGATCAAACAGTATTAATCCTTCCTTATCGATCGATAATAGTGGATGGTCAAGTTAGAGCAGTTGCTTTAGCTATTACACTTTGTCTTTTTGACGCTTCAACGCCCCTTCGTACATTTTCTCCCATCTCTATAGCTTTGATCCGACGAACATCCTTCATCCAAATCATATGAGGAAGAATTCTTTCTATCCTTACAATGCCCATGGGATCCTTCATGCTGCAAGGGCTGCATCAACAGAGCGAACAACCTTTCATTTCCTCTATGATGAACATATGACTCTACTTCATCTTCTTATCTATGTCATCCATCATGTGATCAAATTCTTTTTTTGTAATAACTTCTAGTTGATTCAAAGTTTCTACTTAATTGACATCACCACCTTCATGTTAAGATCCTTATGGCTCTACACCAATCATTCTAGATTTACTAAGCACCTTTCTAGGAGCCATTCCTCTCAAATCTAATTGGAGATGTACTTCAAATCCTAGTAGCTAGCAATCACAGGTTGGCCCTGATCTTCTATTTCTAAGTGAAGGCATCGAAAAATGTTTACACATATGTAACACCCTGAAAATTTATGTGAAAATCTAATAAAATAATTAAATTGAATATAATAAGAGAAAAAATGGAATTTTTACAAACGTTCGAATTCGGCTTCGAAACTTACATCGTTGCGTTCGTAGAGATTTTCTTGACAATTTTCCTATATAACATTTTGAAATTGGAGCTAGTATGAAGAAGTTACAAATTTTTAAATTTTGGAAACAAAATTAATTAAATAAGGAAATAAGGAAATTTAAATATCCTAAAATAAATATCTCCACAGGTCGACATGCATATAGGGAGTGGTTGACCACTAGTGGTCGAGCGCCCCCATGCAAAACGATCGCCCAGTTGAAGCTTTAGATCAAAAAATTTAAGCGGCCAAAGGCTCGGATTAAAATATTGTAATGCCCCACCGCAAGACCCATACTAACCAAGGATATTATAGATTAATATTATCTTCTAATGTAGAGAATATAGCTAGTTAGGAGCGACCATCCATGAATTTTTCTTTAAGCGAGCATCAATATGTCGATTAGTATGCTATAATTTTTTCTTTAACAAATGGATGGAACATATGTGATCCATGCTTAAAACAAAACTACGGTGGCTAAGATAATAATCCAGAACAATATATAATAAATATAAATCACAGAGTAACAGATCATAGAATATACACAATGCAATATAAATAGATACAAGTTGACATTATAACGAATAGGTACATAAAGTCGACTACAAAACAATGGTCATCACGAACCACAGAATATACATGTACAACATCCCATAGGTATAAATATGTACAATAAATGAGTCTAAACTCGATATAAGATACAACATTATACGTATATGTACACATATACAAGCTGAAAGTAGAATGAACGATAACTAGACAACCAGAGTGAAACCCTCTCTTAAGTTATCAACCTAGAGCACCTGAAATATCTCGAGCGGACCTGAGTATTATGAAATAATAAATGGGTCAGTCTAGACTATAATGAATGGGTGAAGCAAGATAAATAACAGATGTAATGATATAAGTCTCAAATATGAACACAAAGCCAGGAATCGGCTAACAACAAGAATGCTTCAATAAACTCCAAGTGTATAATCACCAAATATCAAAACCCAAAATAGCTTCTAAAAGAAAAATTCCCAAAATCATTTGGTTATAACACAAATAGCATCGAATCTAGAAATCATAACAAAAATCCAGAAAATCACATAAAAGGGAAAGGCGCCAAAACTCCAAGATGTGAATAAATTCACCTACATGCATGTAACCCCAAGATAGACATATAAGTCTATAAACATCAAGATAGGTATGAGACCTATAAATATCAAGATAGGGACAAGTATTATAAACATCAAGAAAGGAACAAGTCCTATAAACATCAAGATAGGTACGAGTCCTATAAACATCAAGGTGGGAACGAGACCTACAAACTCCGAAGGTGAGTCATAAAATCGTCAATAAGTGTTATATACATCCGAATAGTAAACAAATAACAACCATGTGTCCCATACCACACTGGTTTATTTAAACAATCACTATAAGTTAGTAAACTCCGCTCGTGTGTATAAATGACTCAATCAAACAAGTCCGAGAATTAACCGAAAAAATAAATGCAAGCGTTTCATACTACTCATTTTATTAATCCGTTTAAATCAATTTCTTATTCGATTGATGTCATAAAATTTTATAAAATAATTTACTTTGAAATCCCTCTCGAAAATATTGTTTTATAAACTAGAATATATACGTATATATATAATGGAAAACCCTTACTAACATATATATATATATAAGTACTAGTTTAAACCATTGCTCCAAATCAACTTTGAAGCCATTATTATTATAAATAATTGTATTTTATATACATATATAAATATTCAAAATATCTTTTACAGAAAATATATTCATAGTTAAAAATGGTTTGAGAAAACGGTTTGGATTAAAAATCATTCTTTTTGAAAACTCTAATTGAAAACATCGATGGAAATTGTGTGTTGAGTCATGGACTCATAGAGCAATTCTATGGTATAACAAACTCCAAGATGAATTCACAAATTCACAAATTTGAACCCAGAAATAACATTGAAATCGTTATAGAAAACAATACCAAAATTAAGCAAATAGGTTCAAGCGATCACACGGGCGAACGGAAGAGCAAATGGGCACAAACGGAGCCCGAAACGGCGTGATCTGTGTCTTATCCCAAGTCATAACCGGTCCACCGGTCATGGTGACCGGTGCATCAATTGATGTGCCTGGGCCGAGTCTCAACAGATGCAACGGTGCTCCGGTTGCCTCTTTGTGGTGTTTTCTTCTCTGAATTGAACCTAGACATCTACTAAACTGAATTAGCGAACATGTTAGAATCAAAACAACTACAATGGAATGAAATTCATGATCATATGAAGTGGGGTTTTATCAAATATAAAATCAAGTTTCATATGATAAGAAAATCAACACAAATTTGGGATCAATTCAACATCAAATTCATCCACAACAATAAAAGCGATAAACATTCATCTATAGGCTAGAAGTGTGAGATTAACTCACATAATTAATCTTCATTTGATGATTAGAACCCGGATTCACCTAGGATTGATCCGCTTGATAACAACTTTGGATCAATTTCATAATTTGCAGGAGAAAAGAGTTACAACTCTAAGAAAAACTAAGATTAATACATGAATTAAACAAGCTAGAAGATGGAGGATATTACCTTCTTTTGATTTCTATAATTATTAGCCAAAAGCCCCTTGAATTGTTCTTGATTTGGGGGAAATTGGTTCTAGGGTTTAAGCACAAGGAGGATTTTTATTTTCATATTTTTAGAGTATGGCTGAAAATGAGAAAGTGATGAAGGAAACGAGGGTATATGGATTATTATTCACCTTCCACATGGGCCTAATGGGTATCCTATAACCCATTAAGAAATGATTGCTAACTGCTATTGTTTTCTCTCATAAAATGCTATTTAATACTCAACTATGTTTATGGAAGCTTAGATTTATTTTCGTCAAAATTTTAACAAAGCTCCAACATACCAAAAATTCTCATTTTTATTAATATTGAGATATTTTGTAAAATTAAATATAAATTTTAAAATTAAAAGTTATTCTCATTATTTTTAATAAAATAAACTATTTGCTGTAAATCTCATTTTAAACAATAAATCTCAATATTAACATTTAATTAAATTTACAACATTTGTTGTAATAATTTGAAATGGAAAATATGTATCATAAATCTCTACTAAAATTAATAAGTGAATAAACCTTAGAAAAATTCATATTCTAAATTACAAAAATTATTCCATATTACTTAAATTCTCATTTTCCCCAAGGTTATTTTTATATTATCAAATATAAGAAGTTAAATTACAAAATTTCTTTAAATTTAATAATTTTACCCAAACTTATTTATTTCCATGTAGAAAGGCATTTTAATTTGGAAATTATAACAAATAAAATTTTCTAAATTCATCTTAAAATAAATTAAGGTAATTTTATACATTATTTTAGATTTAATTTTAGGTAATCTCAACTAGGGTTGTTATAGACTCCTCTCTTACAAAAATTGCATCCCCGCAATTTCGTTAAGGGCAAAGTCTATAGAAAATGACAAAGAACGTATTTTCTCAAAGGAAATTGAGCTATGAATGAGAAGTAACTCGACACAAGAGACACATCACACACGAACTAAGTAAATTACACATGATGCGTTCACTCGATGGACTCTCTAGTTCCACAAGAATAGTCCTTAAGCTCATCGGGCCATTGGACTTAGATAAGTGAAACAACTATATTTCGCAGGTATTCAACCTCCGAGGCAACAATATAAATAGAGCCTTGCTCAAAAGTTAGGTTTTGAGAGATCTCAAGTGCAACAAGGAGGCTATGCTCAAGAACAGAATCAAAATTCCTAAAGTGTTCCCCATGCTAAAACACATAAAGGACACTACAAATGCCAGCGAACTAGACAGGTATGAAAGCTCGGTAAGAAACAAGGCTACTACAGTCGATGGTTGGGTAGGGTCCCAATATCAGAGAGTTAATATCCCAAAATGACTGAAATATCAGTCATCTAACAAGAAAGAAACACGAATAAAGGTTCCATTTCCAACAGAGGTTCCCAAGATCTTACCAGATGATTTATAAATAGAGTCGGGACTTAAGATCAATTTCTTTCCAGACTTAAGCTAACAAGAGAGTGGTCGATATAATTTCCCAGAAAAATTTTTGAAAGGAGGCATACCCATATCAGATTAGAAATTATCAGCAATGGAAAAGTCCAATCAAGGTAGATATGATCCTCTTGGCTCCTACCCGAGTTACGGTACAACATTAGGTAGATTTCTAAGATTTTACCTACATTTAGATCATTAAGAGTTCTCTATTTAATTTTTTCCATTAAATATACTTGTGCTTATTATTTATTGAGATAAACTTAAGTAATTGATTTGAATTTTCAAAATTTCTATAATCTTTAACTCATTAAAGGATTAAAATTTTACAGTTCCCAACCCCAGCTATCAATAAAAGTTATGTTCAAAATAGGTTCTTGATTGTAAATTTTGAAATATGTTTTTAAACTTAGTTTTCAAATCTTAATTTATCAAAAGCATTTTCTCTATTCAAAATACTTATTAATCCTAACATTATAAAATATTGCTTAACTAATCATTGGATTAGTTGTGGATTAACTCTAGGATTTTTCCCTTGATATAACTTCTTGATTCATAATGAAATTTTAACTTATCACAAAACCCGTTTGCAGATTATATTCTTTCAAAGTTTAGGAAAATCAAGTCCAACCCGATCACAAGGACATGTACAAAAATATGGGAGTATACTTCTTAAGGATCTAGCTGCCCCAGCCAAACACCAAAAGAGAGTAAATTCTAAAATGTTAAATAATATCACCCTTAGTAATCACATGAATTTAACCAAAACATCCCATAACATATGGTGATATTCAAGTATTTACTAAAAGCTAGTAAATCTTACTTATTTCGGATATCATTGAAAAATCTGGATTATATTCTCTTAAGGATCTATCAGCCTCATGCCAAACACCAAAAGAGAATATAAACTTAAAGTGTTAAGTACTATTCCAAAGGCAATTACAAGGATTTAACCCAACCGCCCATACTGCCCAGTGAATTCAAGTATTCACTAATGGGTTAGTATATTCCACTCAAACATTTTATTCAATGCGTTATACCATATTCGAGAAGCGTTACTTGAGAGCATTTAAACCAATCAATAACACTAAGTCGATCATTCGTATTCCCCATATATAGAACTAAGGTTTTCAAAATATTTATTTCAAAAAGTTTTCTCCAAATCCAAAATGTCATACAAATTCGCCAAAATAGTATTTAAATAGCCAAAGGCTGAGTTTAAAAAAATCCAATAAGAATTTATAGTTTTAATGCAAATAACTTAATTTTTCTATATAAGAAATGGTTTCTAAAATACTTTATTTACTTTCAAACTTCTTATTGAATAAAACTTCTAATTTTTTTAATTAGAAAAGTTCAAATTATCTAACTCGTTCTAAAGCATTCGTGTAATTTAATTTCATTTCCAAAAGTGGGTTTCACAATTAAGTCCCCTATAGGTCTATTAATGTTACTTATTATATAGTAAATAAACCAAAGGAATTCATTGATAAGATTTATCATTTCAAATGGTTGATTTTATCCTTTTCCAAAATGTTGAATGGGTTTTATATTATTTCAACAATGTTTATATTGGGTAAAACCCAACATATAAATATAATCTTATTCTTACCCTTGGGTTTTTTATTTACAATTTCTCATCTTTTGAAATTTCAAAACATTTTACAAATTTTGATTATTCTAATTTGAATTCTTAGGCAATACTTAATTTAATATGGAATATATATATATATATGTTCAATGTATATATATCTCATAGATTATTATTAAATCTCTCGCCCCTTTTTAGGAAAATACCGAATTTCCTTTAATATTTCAATATATAGTTAGAAACGTATCTCAAAATTTTATATTTTTCAACATAAGCTTAATTCTAAACTTACAAAATTTGCTTCTAATTGTTTCAAGTAAAAGAACCGTGCTTCTATTTAGCTTTTGAAGATCTGGCTATTTAAAGATTAGCACATGTGTGTTTTTACTTAGATTGTAAAGGTTCCTTTATAGCTTAGCAGAAGCTTTATATCAAATTCAATTTTCTAGGACAAATCTTAAAACAATATCCAAATGTTCTAAATAACACATAATGTGACCTCTCCATTTATTCTGAACAAATAGCGTTAACCATTGGCTGTAGTGTTGATAAAAATTGACATCGCCTTGCCATTGTTCTTGTCGGACTCCATGATTAAGCATTGAAGCCCATTGTTAAATTATTATTCATATAATTTATCTTGATTACTATTTCTATTCTTTTTATAATATAGAAATAACTTTATATTTCCAAAACTTTAATATATAGTTATATGCATACCTTCATATGCATCTTCCAAATATCATTTTACTTTAATCCACAGTAGTTTCAAAATGTTTTTATTCCTTCTTAAATTAACATATTTCTAAAAATATGATTGTCCAAAACACTTATTTTGGTAGAAGTGTATGTCCAATTATCTCGTTTGAATGTTTAAGAGTTCCTATCGAGTACGTTGACCGGATGTCCGACCGAAATCCTTAAAGCACCCAAAGGACAATTTGACATTCATAAATATATATTTCAAAAATCCTCTTTTAAAATGAAGAATGCTTAAATCTTTATATATTTTAGTTAATATATATAACAACAACCTTATAATCATCACCATTAAAAATCATATTAAAACTTATAGGATGGTGTCTTCTAATTAGGTGATGATTTCATTAAAACAATTCTTAATCAAATGTAATTCCAAAAGATTAATATTTATAACTACAAGACTTGATCCTTATTATTTTATACCCAAGAAATTCAATTTCTCTTGCGGCGATTTCTAATACGAAGATACCGCAAGATTTAATTATTAATCTTCAAATATAATTTGAAATTATCAAAGAATGACACTAGGTTTAATTTAGATTATCACTAAGAACCTATGCAAACAAACAACCAATAAAAATCAATCACAAATCTATTAGATAACGTGCCTAGTGAAAACAATCTACTTGACTCCGTTGCATGATTCTAATCTAAAAAAATTGATATCATGCTTCATGAGTTGCTAGACAGACTATGCACTATGGCTCAGCTAGGCTCCCAGGATTGCCCTATACTAGAATGAGTAACTCAACCGCCAGCCAACTTCATTTCCGAAATGGATAAGATTGGATCAATGATTACTTTAGAAATCACATGATTCGATAATAGGAGTATTAAAGAGTGGATACGAAGGAAACGTTTCTAGAATCCAAAATGACACTTCTTATTCTAAAAGGGGATGATCCCTACTATCTACACCAAGAACTCCAAATAGACACTAAGGCTCATCTAGGCCAAGATTTATATTCGTAATATCACATTTTGTTCTGAACTCAGCTTTGATACCAAGATGTGACACCTCACCCCAAGACTTACACTAACTAAGGATGTTACAGAGTAATATTGTTTACTAGTGTAGAGAATAGGGGTGGTTAGGAGTGACCATCCATGAATTTTTCTTTAAGCGAGCATTGATACATCGATTAATATACTATAATTTTTTTTCACAAGTCGATTCGACGTATGCGATCCAGGCTTAAAACAAAACTATGATGGCTAAGATAATAATCCAAAATAATATATAATAAATACAAGTCATAAAATCATAGATCATAGAATATAAACAATGGAATATAAATAGAAACAAGCTGACCATAACGAATAGGTACAAAAAGTTGACTACAAAACTATGGTCATCATGAACCACATAATATACAAGTACAATATCCCACAGGTACAAATGTGTATAATAAATGACGCTAAACTCGATATAAGATACAACACTATACGAATATGTACACATATACAAGCTAAAAGTAGAATGAATGATAACTAGATAGGTTGAGTGAAATCCTCTCTAGAACTATCAACCTGGAGCACCTAAAATATTTTGGGCTAATCCGTATTATGAAATAATAAATGGGTCAGTCTATACTATAATGAATGGGTGAAGCAAGATAAACAATGGATGTAATGATATAAGTCTCAAATATGAACAACAAGATAGGAATTGGCTAACAACTAGATGCTTCAATAAACTCCAGCTGTATATTCACCAAATATTAAAACCCAAAATAGCTTCCAAAAGCAAAATTGCTAAAATCATTCGATGAATCACACAAATAACATTGAATCTAGAAATCATAACAGAAATCCAAAAAAATCACATAAAAGGGAATGGCGCCAAAACTCTAAGGTTGGTGAATAATTCACCTACATGCATGTAACTCCAAAATAGACATATAAATCTATAAACATCAAGATGGGTATGAGTCCAATAAACATTAGGATAGGAACAAGTCATATAAACATCAAGATAGGAACAAGTCCCATAAACATCAAGATAGGAACATTTCCTATAAACTCCGAAGGCGAGTCGTAAACTCGTCGATAAGTGTTATATACCTCCGAATAGTAACCAAATAAATAACAACCGTATGTCCTATACCACATTGGTTTATATAAACATTTACTATAAGTTAGTAAACTCTACTCATGTGCATAAATGGTTCAATCGATAAAGTTCGAGAATTAATCCGAAAAATAAACAGATCATTTCATACCACTCGTTCTATTAATCCGTTTAAACCAATTTCTCATTCGATCGATGTCGTGCAATTTATAATCTAATTTACTTTAAAATCCCTCTCGAGAATAATGTTTTATAAACTAGAAGATATATATATATATATATATGCATGTGTGTACATATATGTGTGTGTATATTGGAAAATCCTTGCTAATATATATATATATATATATATAAGTACAATTTTAAACCATTATTCAAAATCAACTTTAAAGCCATTATTATTATAAATAAATGTATTTTATATACATATATAAATATTCAAATATCTTTTATAGAAAATATATTCATACTTAAAAATGATTTGAGAAAACGGTTTGGATTGAAAATCATACTTTTTGAAAACTCTAATTGAAAACGTGCGATGAAAATTGTGTGTTGTGTCATGGACCCATAGAGCAATTATATGGTATAATAAAATCCAAGATGAATTCATAAATTCATAGAACAAAATCCAGAAATAGCATTGAAACCGGCAAAAAAAAAACAATACCAAAATCAAGCAAATATGTTCAAGCAATCATACGAGCGAACGGAGGAGCAAATGAGTGCAAATGGAGCCCGAAACGGTGTAACCTTTGTCTTGGCCCAGGTCATGACCTGTCCATCGGTCATGGTAATTGGTGCACGGGTTGGCACGCCCAAGCTAATTCCTATGCGACATCGGTGGTGCATAGTTGCCCGTTTGTGGTGTTTTCTTCTCTGAATTAAACATGGAAATCTACCATAATGAATTAGCTAACATGTGAGCACCAAAACAACTACAATGGAATGAAATTCATGATCATATGAAGTAGGTTTTTATCAAACAGAAAATCAAGTTTAATATGATAAGAAAATCAACGCAAAATTGAGATCAATTCAACATCAAATTCATCCATAACAACAACAACGATAAGCATTTATCTATAGGCTACAAGTGTGAGATTAACTCACATAATTAAGCTTTATTTGATGATTAGAACTAAGATTCACCTAGGATTGATCCTCTTCATAACAACCTAGGCTCAATTTTAGAATTTGCAAGAGAAAGGAATTATAACCCTAAGCAAAATTAAGATTAATACACGAATTAAACATACTAGAAGATGTAGGAGACTACCTTCTTTTGATTTCTACAATTATTAGCCAAAAGCCCCTTGATTTGTTTTTGATTTGGGGGAAACTGGTTCTAGGGTTTAGGAATAAGGAGGATTTTTATTTTTAGATTTTTAGAGTATGGCTGAAAATGAGAAAGTGATGAAGGAAACATGGGTATATGGATTATTATTCACCCTCCACATGGGCCTAATGGGTATCCTATGACCGAATAAGAAATGTTTACTAATTTCTCTTTTTTCTCTCATAAACCACTAATTAATACTCAATTATGTTTATGGAAGCCTATATTAATTTTCCTCAAATTCTATTAAAGCTTTAATGTACAAAAAATTCCCATTTGTATTAATATTGAGATATTTTATAAAATTAAATATAACATTTGAAATTAAAAGCAACTCTCATTATTATTAATAAAATAAACAATTATTGTAAAATCTCCTTTTAAACAATAAATATCAATATGAACATTTATTTAGTTCATAACTTTTTTATAATAATTTGAAATTGGAAAATATCTATCATAAATCTCTATTAAAATAAATAAGTGAATAAATCTTAGAAAAATTCCTATTGTAGATTACAAAAATTATTTCCATATATTTTATAAATTCTCATTTTGCCTAAAGTTCTTCTTATGTTATCAAATATTGAAGCTAAATTACACAATTTCTAAAATTTAATAAATTTTAAACTTATTTATTTCCATCTAGAAAGCCATTTTAATTCAGAAATTATAACAAATAAAATTTCCTAAATTTGTCTTCAAATAAATTAAGATAATTTTAATCATATTTTAAATTTAATTTCGAGTAATCTCGAACCAGGGTTGTTACAAATATTTTTACTTAGTGACAAAGTAAATAATTAGCGTACAGGATGAAACCAAAGATTCTCAAGGGGTGATCAACAGTCACTGCTAATCTAAAACCACTATAAATACACAGCTAATGTTAACCCTAATTCATCAGAAATTTAGTCTATGCACCCAAACTTTGTCAATTCTTTTCTCCTCATCTTATAAAATTCTTCAAAACAAAATAAATATAAGAGTAGTGAGAATCAAGCAAACAACTAATGAAAGTGTGAAAGATTTCCAGATGGAATTCAAAGAAAAGCTTGGATCTGAGGTTAGTGAGTATATTTTTAATAAGATGATTATATGTAGTTAATTTTAATATTCCCAATCTGATCTAGTTTGTTAAAAACTAAATTGGAGAATCATATTGTTTAAATCTGAAATTGAATTATAAATTAAGTGTGTGTAAACTTGCTAGAACAGAAATTGATCTAGGTTAATCCCTTTTCTAATCAAGTAGAATTCCTATAATCTATTAATATAACATGATAATACAGATGTCAAATCATAGATTAAACTGATTACTGTAAATTGAAATCGATTAGGAGTTTGGACAAATACCACTTTGATTTCACAAAAATTGCTAAACATTAAACTATAAGTTTACTATTAAAATTAGAGAACAAACAAAATTAAATAGTTATTGATCAAAATTGAACAAAATAAACAGACTTACATAAAATTTTCACCGCGACCGGTTGATCGCACTTAATGGAGTAGTCGACGGCAAGCAATCGACTGCTCCAGGAGCAGGCGATCGACCGGTTGACGTTTCCAGAACATAGTTTGAACCTCGGCCTAAGGTCTTAGTTATTATTAAAAGTATTTATTTTAAATAAAGATATTTAGTGTATATATATATATAGTGTGTGTGTGTGTTTTGTGTATGGAGGTTAGGGGTAGGGAAGCTAGTTCCCTATGAGCTGACACTAGGACGTTATGGTACTGGTAAATGCTATTTATCCAGTAGGGGTCGATATTCGACTAGGGGAGGATTCTATCGCAAACAACACTCACACGAGGTTCTATCGTAGATGTGCAGCACTGACTGATGTCCGATGAAGTGTGTGGGCCGGACACAATGGGAGTACCTTGGTATTCACGAATGATGCGACATGATGCCATGTATTGGATCCCGACGTATGAAATAAGAGGCTATGATATGATTAAGAGGAGGATGTAGATGTAGACGATGAGACAGTTCGAAAAATCGGCATTACGATCTCCTCCTCAATGCGTAGCTAGTGTACATGTGGTCGTAGTTATGGGAAATTTAGTCCTATGTGGAAATTGTAGGGAAACATATGGGAATTAGTTACGCGTAGTCGTAATGTGAGAGACATAGTCCTATAGAGGAAATTATAGGATAACCCTATGTTGGAGAAGCTCCATTAGCTATTAGTTGATCATTAGTTGTTTGAGGTTCGATTAGTTGTTCGGTCTTTGTACGAGCCTGCGCAAGCCATTAGTGTAGGTGTGTATTAATTTAAAACCCTTTAAAAAGAAATCTAGTAAGTCATGAACACTTGTAGATCACTCTAGGTCACATAGAGTATTATTAAAGTCAACTACATATAGTTCCACATATTAATGATGTACTCATTCACCACACTTGTGTCTAACCCACCCCATTATCCTTTTTCCCCAACCTTAGGATAACAGGACAATAGTTGATTTGGTATAAAGCATGAAGAAAGGAGCTAAGCATTGGAGTTCCACTAATTTTTTTGTTCCTCTAGTAGTTATTTATTGTATTAAGTGTATATCAAACTTATCTTGTACCTTAGAGATAGTATATACAAATTAAGTATTTTGAAGATTGTTTTTCCTGAAATGTCTTTTTTACAGTATTTATATTTTTATGCCTTCCACCGCGTGATTTGAAAGTGCAGATTGCATTAGATTTTATCCATATGTTCTTAGTCTCTGTAATGTCTAAAAATCCAATAGCTCGTATTTCTTAGCACCAATGCAAGTTCGAAATTCACCATAGGCTTTGGATCGGTGTGTGGGAAGGTGTGGGTTGTCACATTTCGTACCAGAGCGAGGCTTGAAATTCCCTAGGGATTAGGGGCATATGGGAGAATGTACTTGAATTAAATTTCGAAAAGAAAAGGTTTTCCAAATGTTTTTCAAAAAAAATTCAAATTTTTTTTGCAAAACGTTTCCAAAATTATATATATGTATATATATGTATAAATAAAAAGCTTTTCAAATGTTTCACATATATAAAAGCACAAGAAGAAAGAATGCTATCACTTATTTTTGCCAATATTATCCATGGAAATGTTGAAAATAATTCATAATTGCATATAGCGAGAATGAGAAATTTTGATTAGAATGGCTTAGAGTAGGCAACTTTGATTTCGAGCGTGAACACCCCATATGGTTTCATCTGTATCTGTAAGCAAGGAGACAATATGAGCCTAATCCGACCAAGGGAGTGTGTTTGTAAATTTTCTAATATGAATATTCACTAATATACAACACCCTATACATTTTGACTCATGAGGTAGTTGTTGGCTTATTCCTTATGTAAGCCAACAACTGTGGGTTATTAAGATTAGAACAGTTGGTTGAAATATAAACCCTTCATGATTATTATGATTTACCTCATAATGAAATGCTAGTAGAGGTTTTCTATACCAACTAGCATTAGCAAGTAAATTATGGATTTAAGGGCGCGTAAAGAAAATTAGTACCATGGGGACCATGTAATTAAAGTGGACTGTGATTAGGCCAAAAAGGGAACATGGAAGGAAAACTTCACAAACTTAAAGCAAATTTCCCCTAGTTAAAGTGGAAATCATATTCTTATATTGGTAGTAGTTGGAAAGACTCATTTTTACTTATATGTATAGCTAGAGCATTTCTATATTGGAGTTGGACATTGTATTGGAAGATAAACTTGAGTTAACCATCTTGGAAAGAAGGACGAAAACTGTATGCACTTAGAGCATTGTCAAGTATGATTGGTCTTATGTAAATTAGGTTGCTTTTGGCTACTCTTATTTAAGCAATAAACCAGTGAAAATATTTTTTGAAAGTTAGAAACAGTAGATATCTGATATTTTAAAAATAAAAATAAGTTGGTTTATGATTTTCTATAAAATGATCAAACAAACTATAAGTAATTTGTTTAAAAAGTAAAATTAAAATAATTTGACCAAAAGTAAATTTTCAATAAACTTCTTTGAAGATTTTGTTTTTAGGCACATTGCTACACTTACCCTTGAAGCATACTTTGCTTTTAAAACAAAACTTTTGAAAAAAAAAATATCTAGTAAGTTAAAACATAATGTTTTCTTTAAAAATACACTTTAGTGAGAATTTTCTATTTAGAAAGGAATTTTTTATAAAGATATGCTTTTTATGTACGTTTTGCTAAGTTAAGCTAAACCGTTTTTGATAATTTAAACTTAAAGAAAAATGTCATGATCTTTGGAAAAAGGGAATATTTGTTAAAAATGAATGAAGAGTTTTATAGTTTTAAAAAATTTATTAGTTTTGTGAAAATGGTGTTAATATGAAAGATTTTAATTTGGAAGGTAAAGTTATGACTATCACTTAAACTTAAAAAGGAAAGAATTAAATTGGAATTAGATAAAGACAATTACACAGCCTACAAGGTCTAAGTTGATTATGAAGTTTAGAAGCACTGTGATATTTAGGGGCAGAGGTAGGAAGTAGTATGGAGATATAACAACCTTTTAAATCAACGGTCGAATTAAAAGGATAAAGTTCTAGATCAAACTTCCTATAATGGTGAATATTGAACACCACAATGGGTCTTTCTATCCAAGTATGGTTTAAATTGTAGAATCCTTGCGCAGGGAAGTTTGGAAAGTAAAATTTAGGTAAACATATTTTAGGATAAGGAAAGAGTGAGCCAAGTTGTTTTAATTGTATCAAAGAATGTTGTGGATGCAAGAAGTTTTTCAGTTTGAAGTGTTAAAGGGAAAGTACGGTCTACTTCAATCCTTATAGGAAGTGTTAAGTAAAAATGGACATTTCCTTGATTATATTAGACAATCTAAATGGAACGATAAGTGTAGGCACAGCGCTGTATGAGCAAGGTTGGTACCATATAGGTGACAATAAAATACCCGTAGGCAACGAGCGGTCCAGGTATTGTGTTATTCCCCTGAAGGCTACGGGCGGACCAGGTGGATGTGTGGGGGAAATTATATATTTTATATATTATTGGATTTATATCGTTGTAGATGTGTTCCATGTATGGTTGAATGTAAATCTTGGAATTGTAGGATTAAATATTGCATATACTTGAATATGGAAAATAAGGAAGAAGTGGTCCCTAAATTTTTGAGATAATTCATTAAGGAAATTGCATGGTAATTTTAGGTTTGTTGGGTAATTGATATAGGTTAGTAAACAAATTGGAAGTTGTTATAAATTGGAGTGGGATTTAAGTATTATTTTAATTCATTGGAATGAAGTGTGTAGCAATGTAAATTTCTATAAATGATCCATTTTAGTACAAAAGTGTATCGTTTGAAAGAACAAGAAATATATCAAAAAGAAAGAAATGTACAAAATATGGATGTTTACCATATTTTGTACCATGTATTTTAATAATAACTGAAAAGATAATTCCTTTTAATTCCATGCATAACACAAATCGTCTTTTAAATAATTTATGGAAAGTTATAAAATTCATGATTCCTTTTGGGGAAGATGTAATTCCAACACATTAAAATGCAAAAATCCCTAAGTATAAACCAAAGTGTTGGTCGTTATGTCCATTGGATTAAAATGGCAAGGCTCCTTTCCATTTGAATCGTCTTGACTATAGACTAGTTGGAATAAAATGGTAAGTAGTTACAATTGGTAAAATAGGTCTCATAAATAGGATGGCAGGTAAAAATTTTGAAGTTCAAACTACAAAAGATATTTTAGATAAAGTTGAAATCAAGATTGTGTAAGGGATGGTTAATTCAAGATTTTGTCTTTTTAAGGAAAGATATTGCTATTCACATGCATTGAGAATGCAAAGGCGATTTTTATAGAAAACAAGACTTGAAAATTTTCAAAATGATTTGAAGGAAAGAACAATAGGTTTCTTTTTAATCATCCCTTGGATTGGAAAAAGGTTATTTAAGGAAATTCATGGAGGACCAATTTTGGATACATATTTTGCATTGCATAACAGTTGCAAGTGAACGTTGTATCGCTTAGGCGATTACCGTTAGTGCTAAAATGAATTTTAGGTTACAATTTCATATAAATTTAGGATTTCACTTAGGTTTAGAATTTTATTTTAGCTTTGAGTAGGAAAATATACCAAGCTTACCTTAATAGCAAAATTGATATTTACTTGTAGAACTTAGGATAAATCCGTGTAAGCTATAAACATGATACCAAGGTACCACGATTGCTAAAGGGTTGAAGAAACCAATCATAAACAAAATGAGATGGTTTAAGTCAAATTGAAGTGGAAAAAAGTTATGTTATTTTCAACAATTGAAGAAATCACTAGATTTGGATACCTTGGGTGAAATGAAGAAACAACAAAAAAGAAAAGAAAAAGAAAGATAGCTAAGTAGAAAATACTAGGGAAGGGGACACCATCCACTTTCAGGATGTCTTACCTTAGTGTTTAGAAGATGAACAATCGGGTATGCTACTGGATGATTTAAGACAGTGTGTATATGCATCGAGGATTGCAAAGGCCTATAGTTCCATTGGATCATACTTATGCTCGAGATTACCTAGTATGGTGCATGTCGACATCATGTTATTTGGGTTAGTAGGAAGGATTGTAGAGAGTTGCCTATCCACATACATTTGGGTTTGGGTTGAAATTACAAGCCAGTAGTAAGGATGATAAGTGCAGTCGGAAGAACAATCCAGTTAGAAGCATTTAGAAGTGGATGTGATCCATAGAATGATAAGGACTACACAAGTTAGGAAAAAAGCATATACTGACAGGACATACACGGAGTTGAAGTTCGCAGTGATCACATGGACTGCGTGAGCATCTTACCGCTTAGATACGCTATTGGGTTAGTAGTTTGAAAAAGTTAGCATCGAGAATTGTAGGGCCTTTTTTTATTTTGGATAGAGTATGAAGTTAGTCTATGGAGTGGAGCATCCTAGAGGGTTGGGGGAGTTTACAATGTTTTCATGTGTCACACCAGCAAAAGTGTTTATATGATGCAGCTACCGCGGTCGAGCCGTGTCAGTTAAGAGTAGTCAGAGAGGATAGGTGGGTCACTTGTTTGCCATGCACCTACCCACATTATTGGGCATGGGAAAAAACGAATCCGCAATATAATAATTAAACTGGTTAGAGTTCAGTAAGGAGATGACGCAGTTGAGAGTACATGGGAGCATAAGGAGAAGATCAGAGCTACCCATCTAGAACTTTTCTTCTCTGGTACATTTCCATTTTAGTTACATAAGTATAAATTATTTGTGTTTAGGTTCTAGATTAGTATACCCCATAGGTAAAGACCATTGGACGCTAGAAATGGATGAGAATGTGTCATTAGGACATGTTTTGGATGATGGTTGCTAATGGATGTGTTCTTTTATTTTTCTTACCTACATCGGCGTACACATTCTGATTAGTACACACCATCACTTGTTTTATTTTACTGAGTTATATGCATATGGTTGCTGCATATGGATTGACTGGATGTGCATACATATAGAATATGCAATTATATTTACATAGGATGTTGCATACATCTTGGATACTTGGCATAAGCATTTGCATATCAGGAGGTCGACTAGATCAGGAGACCGCTTACTCTTTGCATTATTATAGGTTCATGTGCATTTCACTTTTGCATGAACATACGGCATTAGAAATTTAACTAAGAACAATGATTGTCAGTAGATGATGGATGAATAGATGGTTGTAGTTATTGATTGTTGCACGTACTTACATTTTTATGGCCTTGGAGATCTTGAGGACGAAATCCTTTTAGGGGGAGAAGAATGTAACACCTCGAAAATTTAAGTGAAAATTTAATATAATAAAAGAAAAAATGGAATTTGTACTAATGTCTGAATTTGGCTAAGAATTTATATCGTTCCGTTCGTAGTGATTTTCCAAATAACTTTCATATACAACATTTTAAAATCAGAGCTAGTATGATGAAGTTACAAACGTTTTAAATTTTGGAAACAAAATTAATTAATTAAGAAAATAAAGAAATTAAAATATCCTAAAATAAATAGCTCTACCGGTCGACACCCATATGGGGACAGGTCGACCACAAGTGGTAGAGCGCCCCCATGCATAGTTCGACCAGTTGTGAAGTCCCTAGGGCATAACCCTGGAACGTCTGCAAAGGCCTTGAATTTTCGTGTCTATTTATAAAAGTAATATATTAGTTACAATAATAACACAAATTTATAGAATACATCCAAGCCCGTGGTAGCAATGCCACCTCCACATAAGCTGTCCTAAAGTTTCTTATTGTCCGTTTCGTCGTTGATCAATGAGCCGAGGGTTTGCATGAGACCTTCCTCTTAGAACCACGTTCCAGGGTTGTTTGTGGTGCATAGCCAACCCTACCAATCGCTCTGGTACTAAATTTTAAATGGGAACTTACTAGCTTTGGGAAAAGTAGTGATGGTTCGAGTATCTGTGGACTAACATTGAACCGTTTCTCTATGGTAATTTTGCTAATGGGCCTTTTAAGATGTTTTTTTCTTTCGTATTTGTAAATGGCATGTAGGTGTGGAGTTAAAGTTTTTGAATCACGTAGGTTATAAAATTAGATTATCTTGTCCTGAGACTAACTCATATCCTCGGAAATGGTACATTGGCCGAAAGGATGTTATATGAAGCCAGAGGTAATTGAAAAGGGTTTAGGTTATAATATTGTAAGAGATCAACAAAGAAAGGTGATAAAGGTAGGGAAATTCCATTTGATAAGTACTCCACAACCCAAACAAAGCATCCCTCCGGTGGGGTGAACCATGTATCATTCAGTCTCCGAGCTAAGGCTTCGACTCTGTTTATGCGATGATCCACTAAGATTCGGTCTAATTCATCCTTGTAGGATTGAATTAAAACTAGAAGGGGTGAATAGGGTTTATAATAAATTCATACAGTAAAATAGTAGCACTAAATAATAATAGAGTAGATATAGAAATAAAAGCAACACACAAATGTATTCAGCTTCGACAATACTAGCCTACTGTCACCCCTAAGATTTCTACAAAAATTAAATAATCGACCACTTACAAACACCCTATAAATTTGCGACTATCGCTTATCTGATTGTTCTAACCTTAGACCTAGAAACCCTACCTCAACTCTATCTCCATTTTGAGAATTTCTCAAACTACACACTGCAGCTCATCCTAGTTAAATAGAGTTTTAAAATTAAAAAGTAAATACAATGTTAAAAATTAGAAACCCTAATATATAATATATAAATTTAAAGTAAAACAAATTCGGCCCAAAACGTCTTCAAATTAATTAGCCCATTTATCTCCTGTCTTCTAAATCCAATCCCGTTTTTCTTCTTTATTCTTCTTTTTAGGGTTTCTAATTTGGAAGCTACCACTTTGTAATTGAATTTTGAATCGCTTCGCTACTCCTCTGTCGATTGCGTTCTTCAATTGGTTGGCGATTGAAGGCTGCGATTGCTTCCACTGTCGAGCTCCATTTCTTTTTGATTATTTGGTACAAATCTTATTCTTTGATTATATTTGGATTTTTTTCCTGCTCGACTTGACTAAAAGTTGCCGATGATGAATGGTTTTTATAGAGTGAGATTCGAAGAAAAAAAATCTTTTTTGATTTTATATATTTCAAAATTTTTGACTTTGAATATTTCAATTCATGAATTGCTTTTAATCTTGGTAGTTGATTTCCTCTGATCGATTCTTAGGTCTTCGGTTTTGAAATCATTGACCTGATATATTACTTCTTTGGCCTAAAAATCTTGACATACTCAACTTCGAATTTTTGTAGTTATTTTTCTTTATGTTTTCTCCGTGCTTTCTGACTTGTCCAATATCTTAACTTCGTCTTTGAATTCTTCCTTGTGTATTTGCTTGTGTGCGTGATTTATGATATTGCATCTGCGTCATTCATCTCCTCAATGTTGCGCTATGTGTGTTAGGGGTGAGCCTTTATTGGTTAAAACTAAATAAACCAACCGAACCAATAAAATTTGATTGGTTTAGTTCAGGTTTGTTCGTTAATTGGTTGGTTTTGGTTTCTATTTTTATATTTCTTTGGTTTATTGGTCGAGTTTGGTTTTTAATAATTGAAAACCAAACCAACCAATTAAACCAAATTTAAAAGTTAATTTATTTTAAAATGATAAATTTCTAAAGGAGAAACTATTATTTACAATATTTTCATAACAATATTATTTTTCTTTAAATTCATATTTAAATTTTAAAAAGTGAGTTTTTTTTCGAATTGTTTGCATCATATGGACTCGGTTAATTATTTTAATCTTATATTATATCAACATCCAGAAGATCTAATTCATTTTGAGATAAATCGAATAGACAAACCAAACCAAACCAAGTATTATCGGTTTGGTTGGTTTCGGCTTTATAAAATATTGGTTTGGTTTGGTTTGGTTCGGTTTATGTTTTTTAAATGGTTGTTTTGGTTTTAACATTTTTGATCGTTTTCAAACTGAACCAACCATTTGCTCACCCCTAATGCGTGTTGTTGCACCTGATTTTGTATTTTCTTGTGATCCTCGGAGTTTGGTCTTGCCGTGTCTTATGTATATGCATTGCTGTTGTGCACCATCTTGCATCTTCACATATATTTGCATTTTCCATGACTTTGGGTATCCATTTGACTTGAAGTGCTCCTATTTTCCATATGTATATAAATACATATGTATATATGTATGTATGTGTGAGTTGATGCAACTTCTCCTTGTTCGTGCTTTGAACTCTGGTCTTGCTTATATATTTTGATGTTTCTAACTATATGTGCACTTGTGCTTTTAATATGCCTTGTGCATTTGCCAGAACTTGTTAGCGTGCTGCATATTGCTTTGTGTACTAGTGTTTGGCCTATGCGTTGTACTTGAATTCAATTTGTATATGGTCCGGTTTGTTAGTCCGCGTACTAGCTTGAGGAAGCATGTGTGCTTACTTGTTAGTTCAACCTGATTATGCACTATGTTGAGCTGCTTGTGTGTGTGAATGACCTTATTAATTTACTTTGTTGGTACTACAACAACTTTCCTTTATATGTTTGCATGATTTTCTATGCATTTCCTAGCCTGGCTTGTTTTTATCTTGTGGCTTGGTTATACTGGTCTATGCATGCCTATGTTGAGCCTGAAGTACAAATTCGAGCTTGACCATGTAGTTTTGATATGTGGGATTCTACTTGTTAATGTGTATATGTTGCATCTTATTTTTGTTACATTTGACTTTGACTTATCATGCACTTTTGATATGCATTCCTTTACTGCCTTGTGTTGAGCCTGAACCATTTGGCTTGACTTCGTGCGCATACTTATATGTGCCTTGTACTTGATTTTAAAATTTTGTTCCACACGAACATGTTGTACTGGTCCTTGTATATAATTGTTGTATCGGTCCATGTTCATTATTTTTTATGCCTATTTAAAATATGAAAAGAACAAAACCAATAAACTGAGGCGGTGTCAAATTTAAATATATTTATATTTTTACACTTTCAATTTATTCCATTTTCCTTTTTACTGCATTGTTATTTGACTGGGAATGCAGATTTATGTCTGGACAAGGGCTAGAGTTAGAAGATAAAAATTGTATTCGAGTAGAAATTGTATATGAATAATGTATTTGAAAAATGTAACTAGAGAATATTGTATTCAAAAAATAAATTTTGCTGTGTGAGAATAGAAATTGTTGTATATGGATAGTGTATGAAAATTTTAGGAACTCTTATTGTAATTGTGTGTACTATTAAAATATTTGTTGAAGTAAAATTTTTATTTGTTTATTTCTTACTGTAATGTTGTAATAGTACTGCAACAAATATATATATACACATATATTTGTGTGTGTGTGTGTGTTTATTATCGTAAAAAAAATCATAAACTACTTTATTCTATGATCTTATCATGTCAAGGTCGAATAATCCCTTATATTCTAATAAGGACTATAAGTTTAAAAGTTTTGGCAAACTATAGAAAGATAAAAATCTCGCAACATTTAAATAAAAATGAATGACCGTGATCAATGTTAAGCAAATATAAGTACAAATCCCCACAGTATAAGCACTAATCCATTGAAAATTTGAAGGAGACCTATTTAAGTTTAGTAAGAGAGCTAACCAAAACCAATTAAAATAAAACACCAACATTACGCGTACATATTAAGATTCAATCGAAATAAAACTACAAATCCATGTAAAATTAAGAGAAATTGGTCTGGAATCAATAAGGTTAATTTGAACAAAGTAACTAGAGACTACCGAGCCAAATTCGATGCTTATACAATGACGAATCGTCTTAAATGCACAAGTTTAGTATTAAGATTAAAACTCAATAATTTACTATTTATTCTAGAAGTAAACGTGAGAAATATGATTTTTTTTCTTAGGAAATGTTTTTTTGGAAATAGGTACTTTATTAACAAACAGAGAGAGTTCATATACTTCCATAATATGCCTCATTAAAACCTTGCAACCCCCCAACCTAAATGGGTACCTTGCCAGAAAAAAGAGTACATATTATTTCCGTATATTAACATTACAACAGAAGCAAAATGTGCCAGAAAACCCAGTTGTCAAACAAATGGAGGAGTAAAAACAAAATGAGGATGCACTCAAAACCATCCGTACGAGCAAACATGGGCCGGCAAATAAACAAAGATATAAAACCAAAGAAAAATAAACAAAATTAAGTTTTGCACGTGGCAGAAAAACAAAATATGAAACACGAAACACCACAAAACACTGGACTTCAATCAAAACGCGGAGAGAATCTTCTGGAGGAAGCCACACTTCATTTACTTTACCCATTAATCTCAAATCTATTAACTCCTTACAACTTACACAATAATGGCCGATCCATCAGACTCAAAAATCAAGAGATAATACCAGAAATCAGAGGTCGATTGAGTAGTGCAGTGAAGCTGAGTTCAGGGTGGTCGAAGGTCCGAGCATGGAGTGCTTGTAATCCCAAAATTTAGTAAGATAAGTTCTGAATCCCTACTAATCTTCTTCGAAATCATTCTAGATTGAATTAAATCTTTGCAATCTTGAACTATCATCATGATTCTCAATTGAAATGGCATTTTTACACTTTTAAAAACACGTGCATTTCTCTCGCACCAAATATGCCAAACCATGGTCAAGAAAGCAGTATTTATAAGATGATTAACAGTTGAGTAGTTCTTCAGTTGTTGACAAAGTATTTCCAGAATTTGCAAAAAGTCAGTTGAATTTCCAATGTTGATATTTAGCTTTTGCATTATACCTTCTAAAATTTGTCTTGAGTAGTTATAGTTAAAAAACAAATGTTCCCTATCTTCGAAATGATTTAAGTAGAAAGCACAATATCAATCAATATTATTGTTCCATCTAAAAATTCTATCCTTAGTGTTCAATCTGTTTAGCTTTGCTAACAAAGTGCAAGTGGACATTTTAGGGGCACAATAATGATCCCAAATTACCCTAGTCCAGTTGAATTCTTCATGTTTGAATCTAATGTGGTTCCAGGCTGAACTCAAACTAAACTAACCATTACTATTTGGCAACATGAACCAGTAATCATGATGCATTTGATTATGAATTTCTATGTTATGCATAGTGGACTGCATTTGAATAGGAACACATTCAAGATTGTTTTTCCACTTATTGTTTGAAGTCAGAGTAGAAACCCTTCTGTTACCTCTACCTGCCACTAACAAAGTATTCCACCCTAATTTATCAATCAAAGAGTATCCATTAAGCCATGGATCAGACCATAAATTTGTGCTAGCATCTTTAACAATTTTTCTATCTATAACACCTTTACACTATTGTCTAGCTCTAAGCATTAATTTCCAAGTATATGATGCATTATTGTTCATTTCAGCAGTCTAAAAATTAATTTTGCTGCAATATTTACTGTGCATCCATTTAGACCATAAAGAATATCCATTTATGAAATTCCAGACTAATTTGATGGAAACTTCTTTAGCAATATCATCTAACTTTCGAATACCAAGTCCACCTTCACTTTTAGTTTTACAAGCATCCTCCCAAGACAACTTATGTGCTTTAGATTTCCAAATAAAATTAGCACACAGGGAATTAATTCTCTATATTACAACCATGGGTATTTGGGAAAGTTGCATCCAGAATTGAATCATAGGTTAAATGACAGTTTTAATTAACTCAATTCCGCCATTGATATTGAGTAATTTGTTGTGCCAATGACTGAATATTTTGTTTATTTTGTCAATTAGACTGCCACGATCCCTTGTTTTAAGAATGTTATTAGATAAATGGATCCCTAGGTATGTTACCGAAAGATTGTCTATACTGATATTCAGAATTTGGGCTATCTGCTGTTTATTAGTAGAACCTTTACTAAAGAAAAGCATAGATTTATTTTCATTTAGGCCCAGCCCAGTTAAAGACTTCAGAACCTGAAAAGTGTGCAGAATGCATTCTGCATTCTTGATGGTAGATTTGGCCAAAATTAAAATGTCATTTGCATACAGTAAATGTCTAATTATAGGATCAATTTTGTAAACTGGAGTGAGATTACCTTTCATGTACTCTACATCAAGACTAATAGTGAGAAACTCCATGGCCATAGCAAATAAATATGGTGAGAGTGGGTCTCCTTATCGTAAACCCCTAGAGCTTTCGATAAAACCAAAAGGAGATCCATCTATAAGCACCGAAAATGAAGGAGTAGATATACACTCATAAATGAGGTTAGCAAACATCAGAGGAAAACCCATGGACATCAGCATATGATGAATAAATTCTCTATTGATTTTATCATAGGATTTATGTAGATCAATTTTCAGGCAGAAATTGTTAGAATTGTTTCTATTAAACCATCTCACCATTACATATGCAAGTAATGATTTTTCAATGATTAATCGTCTAGGAATGAAAGCATTCTGATTATACGAAATAAGGTCATTCATATAAGGTTTTAGTCGACCGCAAAGAAGGTTGGATAAAATCTTATAGATGACATTGCAAAGGGATATGGGTCTAAAATCAGTCATCTCAACCGCATCTGGTTTCTTTGGAATCAGGTATATAAACGTATGATTGATCTCTCTAATTATTTTGCCCGATTGGAGAATACCATTTATAGCATTGCATATATCATTTTTAAGAACCTCCCAATGAACTTTGTAGAATTTTGAATTGATTCTGTCAGAGCCTGGGGTGCTATTATCATTAATTTGAAATATGGCTGACTTGATTTCTTATAACTGAAATGGCTTACTTAAGCTGATTCGTGCATTTTCAGTTAGAATTCTTTTACAAGTTACGTTTGGAAATTGACTATAAGCACGAGAACTTGAAAACAAATTTGAGAAGTATTTAACTGCTTCCGTAGAAATTTTTTCTGATGTTGATGCCCATGTTCCATCTGAATTAAGAGTGAAATTACTTCTTGGACTAGAATTTTGAAAATTTATTCTGCTGTAATAGAATTTTGTTGGCCTGTCACCCCTAACCAGCCAGTTTAGCTTCATTTTTTGCTCATTTTCAATGGCTATTTTCTCCATGATATAATGAATCTGATCATTTTTAGAAGAGTATTGTTCAATAAGGCTGTCGTTTAATGGATTTTGCACCAGTTGTTTATATATTTCGTTTTCCCCTACTTTTATCTGATTTAACACTGTCTTCATGCTGCATTTAGTGCCTAACCAATTCTTCAAGGCAGATTTCGCAGATTTCAGTCTGCATAGGAGTATACAAAGGTGGTTGCTATGGAATTCCTACGACAAAGCATTTTGAAGGGACGAGAAGTATCCAGATTGGAGGTGCCATGAATTATTATATCTGAAAGGTATATTATTCTTCTTCTCTTTCTTTATCATGAGATTAACATAGGGGAATGATCACTAAGAGAGTGATTACCAAAGTTAATACCAAAATGATGAAATAAATCCATCCATAAATGGTTTACGAAAACATGATAAATTTTACTATGAATAGAGAAATTTTGCCCCCCTTCCAAGTAAAATAATTTCCACTAAAATCGGGTTCAATAAGTTTAGAAATAGTGATGCAGTCTATAAAATCCTTATCTCCCATCGAGTTACAAAGCTCGTTATTAATTCTATCTTCAAAAGAGAAGATAGAGTTAAAATCCCCTGCCACTATCCATGGTAGATTAAATAGTTTAGATTGTTCAGAGAGATAATTCCACAACTCGACACGTCTATATTCATCATCAAAGGCATAGACTGTCGTGCATAGGATGCTGACACCGCTTGCATTGTGAAGAATGCAAGTTATAAATTGATCATTGCAGTGAAGAATAATATTAGACCATTGGGAAGAGTCCCATAGTATTAAAATCCTACTTTTTTGATCAATTAAATGCACATGCTTCCATTTGTTATGTACTTTAAGCATGAAATTGTCCATATTACCTTAAGAGAGTTTATTTTCAAGAATTCCTAAAAAAGAAAATCTGTTAGAATTAACCAAATGCAAAATTTCCATCTTTTTAGACGAGGCATTCATGCCTCGTATGTTCCAAAAGAGGAACTCCATCTATACGTTATTATCTGAAATGCTACTATCAGTCGGAGAAGTAGCAGACCCTACTGCCTTTGATTTTTTGGATTTTTTATTTTTTTCCTTTCAGCTGCGACACTAACATGTTCCATGCAGAGTTTTCAATAACATTTGTAGATGGGGTGGCTGTAAATTCGAACGGAGTTTCATCCGGTCTAACTTTTCGGGTAGGCTTTGCTCTGAAGGCATTATGAGATTATGAATGTAGGGGTTCTTTTGCATTGTCAGAGGTTGGAACTGCTTCCGAGTCTGTCAGCCCAGGAGTTTCATTAATTTGTATTGCAAAGTTATGAGAAACCTCTACAATTTCCTCATCCGTGCAATTGTTAATTATTTGTGTATTCATATTAGGCTCTGTAACATGTAACGTACCCAATTTTGGCTTTGTATTAATGGTCGATGACTGAGAAGTCGACTGGACATTATTTTTGTCATTGTTAACTTCTTCTATTGTTGAATTGAGCTTACCATTAAACTGATTGTCTGAATATATATCTTCTGACATTATATTTTCTAAGTGCATCTGCTTTACTAGGATATTAGGCGAGTGCTTTAGACCGTTGTCATTTAGAATATTAACATCAATATTCATTTCATTATTGTCATTAGCCTGAGTCTACGATGGAATTTTCGGTCTCCAAACCTTGTTAAATTGACATTGGGCCTCCAAGTGCCCAAAACTGAAGCAATTTGCGCAAGTGGATGGTTTCCATTCGTAAGTCACCTCTTGCCAAATGAATTCATCCGTCTCCGAAAGAATAGGAATCCTATTAGGGAATTCAAAGGTATTTTTGTTTTCTATTAAAACTAAAGCATACACAATCTTAACAATACCTTCTGTGACTTTGTCCAACTTGATAGGAGATCCTGGTACCGAAGCAATACGATTAATCCCCTCTTCCGTCCAATAATCTAGAGGAAGATTCGGAAACGAACCCAAATCGGAATCGAGTGGAGCAGTTCTTTGTTTAGTTTCATCCCAAGAGACCATGTTTTCATCATCATAAGCTTTTTATTGTAATAGTATGGTCCTTCTTCTAATATTCTATCACAATCCTTCTTATTGTTAAATTTAATAACATAGAAACCACTCCTTAGAATAAATAGAAAATTCCTCAATAGGTTTCCATATTCTAGTAATGTAATCTCTGAAATAAGGGTAATATGGTTTTGGGCCAACCACATAGATTACTAGGGCATTACCCACCGTTTCCTTGCATCCTGAACAACCTCCGCGGACATTTTAGCACATTGCATTGATTTAAATTCGCGAGGCTGATAAAATTTAAGCGGGATAGAGATCGGAATATGATTACTTTTGACAACTTCATTCCACGCGCGTCTCTTCGTGGTGGAAAAATTCCATTTGTTAGTAGCAGCTCTGTTCTCAGTTTGCATAGGGCGACTTAGGCTAGGACTTGATTGGTCGACATTATGATTCGAATCATTATGGGGGGATCACACGGTTTTGTTATGCAAATGGTTGGAGGAATAGTTGTTTGAATTAGACTTCGTCATATTCTTGATTTGTCTTTTCCACTTTTTTGATTTTACTGGCGTGAAGCCATTGTCGGTCAAATGATTGGGGGTCAAGATTGCCCTGGAGGTAATCTAGGCGGGTGATCTAATGATGGAGGCGGTGGATCTGGAGGAGAGGAGGTCAATTGGTTAGCAACATTGGGAAAGTAATTAGGATAATCATTAGGAAGCATGCAACAATTAACAAGTCGCATTTTCAATAGCCACTGGATTGGTTAACATTAGGAAATGTTGTAACGACAAGCTATAGATAGTAAAGTGAATGAAGAAGAAGAACCGATTGACTATTATACATTTATAACAATAAATAAAATAATAATAAAGGATAATCATAATCGCATTTTCAATAGCCGTTGGAATATAAAAGTATTATTTTTTCAAAAGCTACAAAACTAGAATTAGTACAGTTTTGGCGTAGAAAAAGACGAGCCACTCAGAAGATGCCACACATCTATAGTATTAATTGTGTGGAAAAGACATATTTATTCCTTTATAGGCACAACTTTTGACCAAAAAGCCGAAATCATACTTTCAACCACTCTGTACATAAGCAAAGTGAATTTTCAGGAGTGTGTTATACCATATTTTGTTAAAGTAATTTCAACTATATATCTAAGGCCGAAGGGTCAATGGGTAGAACATTTCCGAAATAAAATCAACAAAACCGAAAGAGTGGCCTACCTAATAACCCCAAACCCTAGGATAGTCATAATTAATTTATAAAATCTACACCCGAAAGTGTAAAGCCCGAAGGGTTATGTATCAAAGGGAGTAATGTAATAAGAAGAGCCTAAAATATATTTCTATTATTTTCAACTCTTGTTATTCTTCAAAGGACTAAACTCAGAAGCCCAAGCCGAAAGGTCAATATAAAATAATATTATGATTGGTTGTCTACGAGTACATGCTATCAAATAGGACCCGAAGACCGAAGGATACAATATTTTGGAGGACGAAATCTTTAGGAGACAAGAGCAACCTAAAAGAATGTACAACAATACTATAATACTATCAAATCACAATCATCCATGTGTACGTTCTAGAGATAACCAAAGGAAAGACATTCACAAAGTACATATCAACAACCCGTAGGAGATACTGAAAGCAATCTAAATCTATGCTAAATGTCGGAAATTTAATTTCTAAGCTCAATTATGCAAGTCATGTCATTAATCTGCACGCTCTGCCAATTGCTATAAATAGATATTGATCCTAATGTATACACGAGAGAATAATTCAAATACTAAATGAAAATTTATTTTACTTTCCTATATTAGTGCTTTTTGTAAAATCCCATTAATGGCGGATTTTACCAGCTCACTACTGCAAAAGCCTTCCGGCTTAAGTATAGACTCTAAAGAAGGAAAACATAAACTAGACACATGGCTTATAATTGAACCACTATAAATCCATGTATCTTTATTTACCGTTTTACTGCTTCCGACATCTGGCTTAATTAATAATACACTCCTGGAATTTACTCATTAGACTCAACTTAACCTCTGCGACTACTTATAGCCTTCGGTAACTAATTTACTAAGGTCCTTAAACTTATTCGAAAGATTGAAGTTGAGCCTTCAATCCTTGGATGTTAGTTATTACGAAAAGTTAAACCAACATTTCACCAAAAATATTTTTAACAAAATATTTTCACAAAAGTATTTTCCACAAATTGCTTTCCAAAAGAATGTTTCCAACCAAAAACATTTTTTTTTAAAATTACTTTATATCAAGGGCCACTATCTCAAGCGGTTAGAGATATGACACTTTGGACAAATGTTCTAGAGGTCATGGGTTCGAGCTCATAAGACATTATAATTAATGAATGATTTGCCTGAGTAAGTATCACTCTTGCTATCAATAAAAAGTACTTTATATCAAAATATTTTCTGAGTATTTCAAGCTAAACATTCATTCGCCATATGCTTCAATAAGATATTTCAAAACTAATTAACTTTCTTATAGAACTACATTCAAATTAAAAAAAATCTTATTTCTCATGTTAAATGTTTTAGTTTTACCTCATATTAACTTATCAGTAAATCACTTTAAATCCAAAAATATACATATTTTCCATTTAATTCAAATATATATTTTCCCTCTAATAAAATACCTTCATGATCAACAGTGTATATTCTCATCTATTTCATATAGTTTTCCAGCAAAATAAATTTTATTAAACACTTTATAAAATTTAACTATAATTCGTGATTAAGCTTTAAGTTTCCATTACAGATCTTAACGTTATGCGTGTGTTACCCGGGTTACAACTCGTATCCTATATGTTTATCCTACCCTATTCTTATAACTTATATTTCTCGTACATAGATCATCATAAACAAGCATTATTTTACGGTTGGGTAATAATAATGGTTATACATACATTTCATATACATATATATACATACGAAGTATGCAACAATCAACAAGTCGCTCTCTCGTTCTATTTTTAACCCAACTTATGGTGTAAATTACTCTACTGTAGAATGGTTAAACCCATCCGAGGCTCAGATAATCCCTAAACGTGCTTTGAGATTTGACTTTAAGGACTTTTGTTTGTCAAAAAACACGCATGAATCATATGATAATTAATTACATGATGTATTTTGAACAACTCGCAATGATTCTTTGAAAATAATTGGATTAAGCTGTGACCACTGATTACTTATGCCATATTTCGTTATTTGATTAACGACTTCAATTCATTAAAAAAAATTTCCTTTTCCAATTTATGTGAAACATCTCAAAAGGCACGAAATACAAAATCTATAGCTAAGTAATTATTTCTTTGTTAATGCTCCTTTTATAACAACATGTTTTAATTCACTTTCATCTGTGATTCTTATTTTGAAGTGACTAATATATGATAATTGATTATTTCTGCCATTTTATTAATTAGCAACCACTTGAAAGCAATAATTTTTCATTAGTAACAGTGTCTTCTATGGCTAACCCTGTTGTGGCCACTGTCGGTACATTCCAGACCGGTTTTACGGTCAGTCTCTCGACTTCTCAACCAACCCTCATTTTCAAGTCGTGTAGGGGTAAAAGTCAAAGCTTCGCAAATGATCAGAATGCGAAGACCCCTATTACGCTCACAAATGTTAATATAATCGATCCAGAATGCTATTTGCATCACTAAAAATACCATTTATTCAAATTTGATATAAACAACACTTAAAAGATAATTTAAAACGGACCGCTTCTTTTATACCATTTTACAGTTCTTTTTATTCAGTTTTGGTTTAATTGGAACTAGGGACCAATGAAGGTTTTCTATGTTTTCTTCCAAGAATGTGTTGATAAAATAGATTTTTAGTTTTGTCGCAAAACTTAAAATTGGATTTCTTTAAATGCCAACTTTACAAGGAGAAATTACCTACTAAAAGATTCTCCTTTCCGACACAATTAATGCATCCAAATATTATCCGACCAATTATGCATCGGTTCCCCCTTGCATTCTTGACTAAAATTATAGCAAATATGACATCTAGGTACTATCAGTAGCAAATATATCACTTTCCTATATTGAATTGCCCTCGTTCCTATTCGGTTCTTCTAATCCGTTCAGCTTAATTAGGCGATCAATTAAATTAATTATTTTCAAAATAAAAGTGGTGATCACGTGGGGACACATATATTTGATTTTGGCTAAGATTTATTGAGAAAAATTAAATACCATTAGGGCTAGAATGGGGAAAATACCTAAATTCCTCCTTTTGCACTGTTTCGCATATTTTACCCAACTTTGACCCGGGTAAACTAGCAAAGTCCATAGACATTTGCTTCTAATTTCTTCTACGCACTATCTGGCAGGCTTTCAGGTGCATTTCTTGTACCTCTGATCTTCTGCTGTTTGCGCTGTTTTTTACGCTTTCACTTCTATACTTTTGTTAATATGTAATTAGTGTTCAAAATTCGAAAATTATGATTTCGATGGTTCCTTTTATACGTACTATTAAGAAAAGAGAAAAGCATCTTAATGTATTTGTAATGTATTTGCTATGGAGATATAGCGCAGATATGTTATTTTATCATTCCAATAAAACTTCTGCTCTAGAGTTGTAGATTTTCATATTAAATGCATGGAAATCAAATAGTATTTTAATGCTTGTTTCGTATGCAGAACACAAAGATCAAAAGACAAGGCAAGAGATAACATGATGAATTCTGGAGACAACGGAGATTCCAGTGGAAGAAACAGCAATAATAAAAGAATCCTTAGTGACCATAAGAGTATAGGAGAACCAGAAACTAAAAGTAGGCCAGGAAATGATAATTTAGATGGCTACCAAGATAATTCAGCAGGCAGAAGGGAAAAACATAATAGACATACGCCTCATCAAATTCATGAACTTGAAAAGTAAGCACCATCCGCCAATGATTCTATTGAATGGATCGAGTCATTTTATCAAATATATGTGATTTTTGTTGTTATAGGATGTTCAAGGAGTGCCCCCATCCTGATGAGAAACAAAGGCTACAGTTGAGTCGTCGCCTTAAACTTGACGCTCACCAAGTTAAGTTCTGGTTTCAGAACCATCGTTTTCATACGAAGGTACACTTTTCATGTTTGCATCTACTAAATCGATCTATATTAATGCATGTATTCATTTTTGTTGGATATTTATACAGAGGCGAATAGAACGACATGAACACTCTATGCTGGAAGAGGAGAAGGAAAAGTTAAGAAAAGAAAACTTACTGGTAAAAGAAGCACTGAGCAACCCCACATGCAACAACTGTGGTGGGCCGGCCAAGTTAGGAGAAGTAAATTCTGAACAACAACAACTGGTAACTAAAAATGCTTGTCTAAAGGCTGATCTGGAACGGATGCGTGTCCTAGTTGGGAAGTTCCTGGGCCACCCATTATCAAACATGAACTCCTCGTTCAACTTGGGCCTGGGAGGTGGACTTAGCCATGGCTTTGCTAACCAAACGGCACGGCCCAGTACAGATGTGTCCAGCTTAGGGAATAACCAGCTGGTGGTGGCTTCTAGCAATAACAATGGAAATGTTGGTGTAGATGGGAGTGGTCAGAGATCGAAGATGTTTGAACTTGCCTCGGCAGCTATGGATGAGTTGATGAAAATGGGGCAAATAGAAGAGCCTTTGTGGGTGAATAATGGTGTGAATGGGAGGTATATGCTGAATTTTGAGGAGTATGAGAGGATGTTTCAAAGGAACGTAGGAGCGAAACCGGATGGATGTGTAAAGGAGGCGAGTAGGGCATCTGGAGTTGTGGTTGTTAATAGTAAAGCCCTTGTTGCAATACTCATGGATGATGTATGTGGCATCTTAAGTTTACTTACCACCAATATCTGGGTTTTTTTTTAATTATTAATTTTTTGATAGAATATATATAAAAGATAAAATCTGTATAGATTATGCAATCTTAGAACTAAAATCCACTTAAAAGTCAACATATAAACTTACTACGAAACATTACACTTACTTCAGTGTATATACATACTGAAAGTTTAAATATGATTACTCATGAATAAATGATGATACAGAAACGCTGGGCGGATATGTTCCCATGTTTGATTGCCAGTACCACCACCACTGATGTCAAATATGGTGGCATGGGTGGAACAAGAGATGGCGCTCTTCAACTCGTAAGCATAATAAACTTAGATTCATTCTGAAATTTATTTTAAGCTAATTCATGAGATGCTCAACTGTTATTTCTGACATACCTGCATCACGTATATCAGATGGAAGCAAGACTTCAAGTTCCGTCACCATTTGTTCCAACCCGGGAAATCAAATTTCTTCGCTTTTGCAAGCGTCATCCAAATGGATTATGGGGAGTTGTTGATGTTTCTATTAGTGGCATTCGTGAATTTGCTACTGCAACAACTGGGAATATAAGCTGCTACAGATTGCCTTCAGGCTGCATTGTGCAGGATATGTCTAATGGCTCCTCTCAAGTAATTTACATAATTTCATTCTCATCTTGTTATCACACTTTACTGAATGTTATGATTCTAAAGTTAAGTAATAGAACATGTACTACTTTTAAATTTAATGGGTGTGTTAAATTAAAATGCATGCCCTGATGATCTTGCTGATGCAAGAGTTTAACAAAAATTTGACAAGAATAGTTTGGTTATATTCCTTGGAATTGGTATTGTTATTATATTAATGATCATGAGTTAACTGCTTATTTCATCACATTCTATACCCTAGCATTCTGTCTTCTTTTGGCACAGTAGTGTAATTGTGATTTGGGTTGGATAAACATGTGACAACAAGTATATTTTTCTGCAATATGTGAAATAACTGAAGTGGGGATATTTGAATTTGTTGTCCAAACTCCAAAGTTAAGTTTTGTTCTTCTAGAAAATGAGATATGATAAACAAACCATGTCAGCTTGCACATTCGTTGGACAAAACATAACTGTAAACTGAATATAATGCAGGTAACATGGGTGGAACATACAGAATACGACGAAAGCAGGGTGCACGCTCCTTATTGTTCTCTTTTCAAATCAGGCTTATGCTTCAGCGCACAATGCTGGCTCGCGAATCTCCAACGTCAATGCGAATACCTGGCCTTTCTCGCTCCTTCCATCCCTGATAATTATAATCAGACTGGTCAGTCATCTCTCTATAGTTTAATATTTTATACAATCTAAGTACATCATATGTATGTTGTATATGCTAAATAGGCTTTGCAGGGATGACGACAAATGAAAGAAGGAGCATTCTAAAACTAGGCCAAAGAATGACAAAGAACTTCTGTGCCAGCATCTGTGCATCATCATCACTGCATCAATGGAGCGAAGTAATCTCAGATGGAAACATCTGGATCATATCTCGTCAGAGCATGAACGATCCTGGTGAGCCAAAGGGCGTTGTGCTGAACGTAGCAACCTCAGTTTCCTTACCACTGTCCTCTACGAGGATCTTCGACTTTCTAAGAGATGCGAGTACGAGAAGCGTGTGGGACATTCTGGCCAATGGCAGGCCCATGCAAGAGATGACTCCCATCATCAAAGGGCAGAATCCTGGCAACGTCGTCTCCCTCCTCCGATCTGATGTAAATCACTCTACTCTACACTCTTATCTTGTATAATTTACTCATTGTATTTACGTACTAATTAATGCTGCTGCGTTTATACTTTTATAATGTGTTTTAGAATGAAAGCAACATGATGATACTTCAAGAAACATGCACTGATGTGTCTGGTTCACTGATAGTGTACGCTCCTGTTGACATCCCAGCCATGCATCTCGTGATGAACGGTGGAGATTCTTCTTGCGTGGTAATTTTGCCTTCTGGTTTCTCCATTGCACCTGATGGCGATAATTCGAAGCCTGGTTCACTGCTAACTGTGGCTCTCCAGATTCTGGTCAAATCTCGTACCAATGCAAAACTCGGTGTGCAGTCAGTGCAAACTATTAACAATCTTATCACCGACACCGTCCAGAGTATAAAAGTTGCTCTTAAATTGGAGGATTATTGAAAGGGCATTGCATCCTCAATACTGTTACAATGCAGCATATATCTGAAGAATCTGATTATACCAATACCGGAGAATACAATAAATATCCATAGAATTTAGTCGGTCTGTTTCATTTGAGGGAACTGCAGATTTTAGCTGAGTACATGACAATAGCTGCTTTTGCTTATACAAAGCTTAAATATATTATGTTCCTCAACCATGCTACAAACTTAAAAAAGGGAATCAAATCCTCTATTCCCAAATCCCCCATTTTCGGTGCGTCCAGTTGATTTTTTACTGTTATCCATAATGGGTTGCTAACGACATCTTATTTTCCTCTTCTTAATACATTGTTGAAAAATACTATAAAATTTTACACTATATTATTCCTAAAACCGGACTTTTTAAGGAAACACCAAAAACATAATTTTCGATTCTTTTTTGCACGGCGAACAAACGCCGACCAACAACATTTTCCATGACGATCAACCGTCGAACCATAATAGCTCGATTGTTGATGGCCGTAGAAAACGGTGTTGGTCAGCGGTTGTTCACCGTGCAAAACGACTTTACACGGTGGTTGATTGTCGCATGAAATGATTTTGGTATTAGAAAGCACACAAATTTTATTGTTTTTATTATTATTTTCTATGGTATTAGAAAGAGGGAAAACTTAGATGCCCTTAGCAACCCGCTATATATAAATCGTCCACCTTTAGTTTGCTACAACAAAGTGGTCTCAGATATGCAAAATAGTAAATACTTTTTTAGTACATATTTTGTTTATTTGTAACATAACATTCCACATTCTATTATGCTTCATTTCCTCTCTGAACTGCCTTATTTAATTGTGTATAAATCCTTGGATGGTTATTTTTTTCATTTTCAAAAGGACAATTTTTTAAACAGTGCTTGACAAAATAACATATTGTAGAAATAGGCATCATAGAAAACTAATTGCAAAACTAGGTCTCGTTTTATTTTCTTCAGTGTTTTATACTTGCGCAATCCAAATATGCGCAAGTGTTAAAAAAAAATTCAAAAATTATATTTGCGCATTCCATAAATGCTCAAGCACAAATTTTTTTTTTAAATAACACTTGCGCAATCCAAATTTGCGCATGTATAATTTTTTTTAGCAAAAATACACTTGCGCAATCCATAAATACTCAAGCACAAATTTTTCTTTTTAAAATAACACTTGCGCAATCCAAATTTGCGCATGTATAATTATTCTTTAGCAAAAATACACTTGCGCAATCCATATTTGCGCAAAATGAGGCCTATTTTTGTAATAAGTTTCGATTCAGGTCTAAAATTGAAATATGTTTTTTGGTTGGGCACTGTTTAAAAAATTGTCCTTTTCAAAATATTTTGGTTGTTAATGTCAGTCAAATTTAATCCAAAACCTCAAAATGGATAATTCAAAATTATATCATTTCCCGAAAGTGGACATCCTATGTTCAGAGGGGTTTTCAATTTTAATTTCTACAATAACTCCAATTTACAGAAAAAAATTAAATTTTTGTTCTATATTTCACTTTACAAAGTCATCGACCATAAAATTCATACAAATAATGTAACTTAATTTTTTATAGAAATGTTTTTACTAAAGCCTTTATTAGTTCTAAAACATATAGAACGTCTCCACATCACCCTTAGAGGAAAAGAAATTCACCTGTTTTTTGGCAATTGAAATATCCCTCTTGTGGAACCTTGGCGCAACGGTTAGGTCACCCACATGGTGATCTGAATGCCCAGGTTTGAGTCTGGAAACAGTTTCTTCGCAATGCGAGGGAAATGCTGGATATATTATCGACCTTTTCAGAGCGCGCTATCGTACGGGAGCCTCGTGCACTGTGTTTCATTTTTTTTGTTTTTGAAATATCCCTCTTCACTTATTTAATGAATTATAACTCCCTCCAACTTTTAATAATAGAAACCGGATCATTGCCACTAATTCACATATTCAAACATTTAATATAAATAGTGTGGACCCGTGATATGCATTGTAGTTCATAATAATTCATCTATCCATATATTAGGATATATTGGCAAATTTTAAAAGATGAAGTAGCAGTAGTTCAAGAATTTATTAACCATTGCTCTAAAAACAATATCACTTGTGCAATTTTAGAACTTGATTTAGTAAAAGCTTTTGACTCAGTTGATTAATATTTTCTTAATGATTTATTATTGGCTAGGGTTTAAGTATTAGATAGGTTGGTTGGATTATGTCATTACTTAAAACTGGAAATTCAAGTATTATATTAATGATATATTAGAAAATAAAATTCAATCAAAACATCGACTTAAGCAAGGAGACCCATTGTCACCTCTTTTGTTTAATTTAGCTATGGATGTTTTTACTAAAATTATTAAACTAGCCACTAGAAATGCAATTCTATATAATATTGTTAATGAAATTACGAATGATGGTATTTCCATTCTTCAGTTTGTGGATGATATCATGCTCTTTACATCTCATTTACCAAGATATATTTTAGCACTTAAGTTTATATTACATAGTTTCGAGTTACTCTCAAGTCTAAAAATAAATTTTGATAAGAGTTCCGTGTTAGTTTTGAATAATATAAATATAATAGAAATCAAGTTGCTTGTACACTAAATTATAAAATTATGAAATTTCCCATAGAATGTCTAGGTTTCTGATAAGACCAACTAAACTCAAACATGGTGATTGGTTATTAATAATAGATAGAATTAACAATAGACTAAGTAAATGGAATAGTAGATTTTTATCAAGGGCAGCTAGGACAATCCTTATTAACTCCTTTTTTATCAGCATTACCCATATACTTGATGTTCTTTTATCGTTTTCAAGGATGGGAAATTGATATGGCAGATAAAATTAGGAGAGATTTATGGAGTGGTGATAATTCTAATAATAGCTTAAAACGTTTAGTTAATTGGAAAATAGTATGTAAATCTAAAGACGAGGGAGGGTTAGTATTATAAATTTACATAATTTAAACACGTCCTTATTAGTTAAACGGATAAGGAAATTTACTGATAATAATGAGAATCTAATTTGGAAAGAATTAATATCTAATCAATGGTATATGGTACATATAATATACAATATATTCCTGCTAATAACATAAATAATATTTCTCATTTTTGGAAATCTATAATAAAAATTATGATATTTATAAATTAGGAATCAATAATGTACTACATTTGGGGAATAGTACCTCTTTTTGGCATGATAGTTGGATATCAGTAATCCTCTGTAGAATAGAATTTAATAAACTTTATGGAATTTTTAATTTTAAGAATGTGTTGGTCTCAGAAATATATAGACCAAATTTTAATTTTCCATGAGAATTTATTTTTAATCATAATTTAGATGGAAATATATTATCTAAGTTTGCATTACTTTGCACTAAATTAGAATTTATAGCATTGATAATAGAAATGACATTAAAACTTTGTGTTGGGATAATAATAAAATTTATACAATGCACTCCTTTTATAAATTTCTTAATTTTTCAGGTACAAAGTTGAATATAGTTAGGTATATTTGGAAAGGTATTAAACCACCCAAAACTAAAATACATATATGGTTACTTATACATGAAAAATTAGATAATATAGAACTAATAAAAAATAAAAATATAGTTTTTGATAATAAATGTTTTTTCTGTAATATGGGAATAGAAAATATAGCGCATTTATATTTTGAAAGTCATGTTACTAAGTATATTCTTACAAATTTCCTTAATACGTTTTACTTTAATATAACTAATAATTAAATTAATTGTGAATTATTTTGGAATGTCTTACGTTTTAATATGATGGATTTCATAGATTAGTAATAGATACTATTTTTACTATAATATGTTGGTATATATGGTATGAAACGAAACAAAGTGTTTTTAATAATATAAATACTCCAACAGATAATTTAATATACATAATCGCGTTATTTTGTTTTAAGTGGATTTCAAAACCTAGTTATAATAAAGATAATATCAGTTTCAATGATACCTTAATAAAGTTAAATCTCGTATTAATATAGTTAAGAAAAAGTGAATATTAGGCTCAGGTCCCTAATAAGTTTCAAAATACACAAAAACCCCAGTAAAAAAAAGTATGTAAATTAGGTCCATAGAATTAAGTTATTAAGTAATTGCATATAGTTATGCAACTATTCACTGAATAATTGCAGACATTTATACAATTATATCCAAAAGTTACATAAATTTATGCAATTTTTTCGGTGAATAATTGCGGAAATTTTCGCAATTTTTTTGGTGAATAATTGCAGAAATTTCCGCAATTTTTTGGTGAATAATTGCAGAAATTTCCGCAATATTTTAAAAAAATTGCGGAAATTTTTGCAATTTTTCAGCGAATAATTGTGGAAATGTCTGCAATTTTTTGATATAATTGCATAAATATCTGTAATTATTCACTAAATAATTGCATAAGTGTATGCCATTATTCGGTAACTTAATTCTAGGGATCTAATTTACAAACTTTTTTTTACTGGGGTTTTCGTATATTTTGAAACTTATCAGGGACCTATGCCAAACTGTCCCTAAGAAAAATGTAGTATTCAGAAATAGAAATAACAATAGCTCTTTAAATACATTTTTAATTGACATGTATGCCAATGGGTCCAATGCTATTGTATATTTAGGTAATTAACTAGATTTTATAACATTATAATATTGAACAAAGCATCCGTCTTAATATCTATAATGTTTAGAAATCATAATTTTACTTCCTAGTGTTTAGTTGATCGTATTCATAAACATATTTGTCCATAAGTTAGTTTGAGGTATACGTAGGTCATATCCAGATTACTATTTCATGTAATTGGATTTATGTTGTAGCTTGTACTGCTCCTCATCTAGCTTATTCATTATATTCCTTGTTATAATTTTATTGCATATATATATATGTGTGTGTGTTGCTCTTACATTTTTATATAGTCATTTTTGCAGCTTTAGATATGCTTGTGATCAGGATGGATTCAACTAACTCGACGATATGATCACTTGTTAGTTTTAGTGGATTATTGTGTTTTTGCTTTTATTATGGACCATAATTGTTTAAGATTGGGTTTTCTTTATTATTATTATTGTTTATATTGTATGGGGCGGGTATCGCTACTTGTTAGGCATGCCGATGGTTACATTTTTTTAGTGTAGATTAAAATTACATGAGTGCTTTCCTCTTCTAGTAGAGGATCACTCATTTCTCTCAAAATAAACTAACTTTTCTTTAAAGATGTCCACAAAAGGTAAAACAAACGCATGCTTATACATTTATCCTTTTCCCTAAAATGCATTACAAAAATTTATTATTCGAATATTCATTTAGTTCACATAAAATGTTTCTCTTTCCAACTTGATTATATTATATACCTATGTTTGAGAATAAAACAAAGATCAACTTTACCTCTATTTGAATATACAAAATAATTTAAGGCTTTTGGTATTATGTACTTAAAAATGTATAACTCCCTATGAAATAAATGTAGGAACCCCTATCGAATCAAAATGTAAAAGGAAAATTTAATATAAATTGTGTTGTTGATAAAAAGAATTGAAATATTATGTTAATTCTCCGATTGATTAGCATTAAAGATAGTTAATGTAATTATTCCTTTCATGAAATTAAATTACAATTTATTTTTCTGAATTCAAATTGATCAATATTAATATTAATTAATTTCTTTCATTTATTGCATGGTTATATTATTTGACATTATCCTTCCTATTTAAAAATACTTCACTTCTGCACATTATAAATAACTATATCTCCGACATATAATTATTCATAAACATTTCCAAACTATGAAAAATAACATAAAAAACATCGAGAAAAAAACATGGATAACGACCTCATTATTGTGTAAGATTACCAAGATGATAGCCATGAATGTGTATTGTATTAACCTTTCATAGTACTATAAATAGTGTTTTTCTTCCAACTTGATTTCATTGTATATTTGCATTTGAAGATGAAATAAAAATAATTTTATCTCTATTTGATTAGGAAGCTATTAAAAAGAGAAAAATTATGTATAATAGGAGTGAATGATATAGAGAAAATTATATGAAAAAATTATAGTGAGAGAATATAACTATTTTATTGTATAAAATTATTGTCTCTACTTATAAAATAGCTTTCTTGCTTTCCTACACTTCTAATTTTAAAGTAAAATATTCCTTCTCTCATTTTATGCCACTAAAGATTTATCCATCGTAAGATTTTTAGTTAATCCATTTGTGTTTTCAATCTTAACAGAGATGACTATTGAGCTAATGGAAATATAGATGAAGAGCGAGATGAGTCCTCCACCATGATCTTTAATCTTTAACTATTAATTTAAATTATTGAGTTTTAGGTATGTGATAGATTAACGATTTTGGTGAGATATAAAATTAGGTTAAAGAAAAGAAAGGGAAAATTATTATAAAAAAGTTTATTATTTATGGTTTATTTTTATAAGGGAACAACGAATTACTTAATTCTCTCCTTTGGTGAATTTTTTTACAACAAAATACCTTTTTTCTTATTCCTCTATCCAAAGCACTTCTCCCTTTGACAACCTTTTGATTATGTAGAACAACTTAAGGTTTATGGTATCTATGTATACATATGCAAATAACTCCCTGCAAAGTAAATGAAGGAACTCAAGTTCATAATCTTACTATAAAAAAAATATGAAAAAAGAATTTGATATCAAACGCGAGAAAGAAAAAATAGTCCAAATTTACATGCAATAGATTTTACAGGATAATGAAAGATTCTATAATGTCCATGCATTGATAAATCCAATAAACTCCTATAAAATAAATTAAGGAGTCAATTCAAAACCAAAGAATAATAGAAATATGGACACAAAAATTTAGGGGAAAACAACAAACTCAACCTCGAATTAAGAAAAAATACGTGAATTAAAATAAATATCTAACCTATAAATCAAGCTCCTTTATATAGTAAATCAAAGGTTTTTGGTGGCTTTTAGATAATTTATTCATATGTATCCTAACACTAAAATAGATAGAAAAAAATAGCTCATAACATGAATAAAAAATTATGGTTAATACAAAGTTGAAGAACCATTAATGGATTTAGTCAAAACATAATCATGTTAGTAAAAAAATATGAGAATAATAAATAAAATACTTGGAAAAAGTCTCATAAATCATTTAAAAAAAAATCTCTAGTTCATTTCAGGTTGAATATATATATATATATATGTATATATATATGTACGTACGTATATGTAGATATGAAGGTGAACAACGAAAGAGAAACAAATTTGTGAGATGTTAGGGAAGAAAATGAAGATGGAAATAAAAGGGAAATGAATTGAAACAAATATCAAATGGAAAGAGAAATTTAGGCACAAAATTCAAATTGAAGATTTGATATCATAAATTGAAGACAAAAACGAAAAATTTCAACTTCAAATTAAGAGAAAATGTGTGTAATAAAATAAAAATCAAACCTTTAATTTGAGCTTTTTGTCAAGTAAGTCAAAACCTTTTTTGCAGCTGTTGGATAATTTTTCTATATGAACCCTAACACTAAAAGCAATATATAGAAAAACTACCAAGCATATTGTGCAAATTTTAATCAGGTTGCCCTAATTCCAAAACTATTACGGTATACTTGGGCACGGAAGTAATAAAAGGATCTAGCTTGTCGATTAAATATCGACCGCTAATTCAATGAAAAATAATCATCAAAAAAAGAAAATAGAGGAGTAGTAAACACAAAGATTTAAAATGGTTTGGCCAAATTCTTACATCCACAGACCTAACAACTATTCTTTATTTTACTGAAGAAAGAGAATACAAGAGAGAGATTATAAAATTATAGCTAACAAAGTGCAGAGAGTAACCTATAATTACAAATTAAATAATCAATTTCTCCAAAGACTTGTTTGCGCTCAAAACCCCTCATTTGATTTGACTGCAGAAATTAGGGTTTACTGAAGAAAAGAATAATGGTGGATGCTCTCTCACGCACAAATACGAAGATGAACTTAATTCATTTAAATTATGGTTTACTGACCAATTAATTGATTTACTAAATTATTAGTATCCTTCCAACATACATTATCCTTCTATAGCTTTCCTTTTATTCTTTCCACATTTAACCTAATTGATTGATAAGGTCAATTAGGTAAATTATTTTCTTCTTTGGAAAATATTTGATGCTGGAAAATTCCAACATGTGGGCCACATATGTAAAATAAAATATGTTGTGTAATTTTGGTGTAAAGCCTAATTAAATTGGTCAAATTATGAATTAAAGTTCAAAAGCTTACAGGTATAATTGTCATGGTATTAATGTGTCGATACTGGGGCAATTCTAATTATGGAAGGGTCACATTAGAAAATTCCAACATTACAAACAAGCGGTTATGGTCCTCAAATTACATATGCTCTAGTTATTCTCCTAATTTCTTCTATGGATACAATTCAGATCTAGGTTTACGTCAGTTTGGAAGATCAGGTCCAACTCTCATCTTTTAGATCTATCTCTTTGTCTTAGTCAGTTTATGAAAGCAGCAACTATGGATTCAGATCTAATATAAGATCTAATGCTTGTGTCAATATGGAAAACCAACCAAAATTTACTTTTACAATCAGCAACTATGAATTTAGGTATGGCTTTCGCTAATTTGTTTACTTCCCTCTGATTTCTTCTCGATCAAATCAATATGGATCAACTACTCAGTTATAGGGTTTCATGATTATTCAATTGTAAAGTATATTAAAATCCTAATAAGTGGTATCAGAGCCATCCACCATCGATTTCATTGGGAAGATTTTTTATGCATTTTTTTATAGGTTTTGAATTGAACTTTTTTTAGAAGTCTTGTAATTTTTCATTCAAGTCTTAGATCTGTTTAATCTGCATATCAAGGATTTTATGTTGACGATATTGGATTTGATTTATATTTTTTTTAATATTTTGAATTGAAAGGCTGGTTTGTGAAACTATTTCGATGTAGAAAAATAGATCTAAATAATTTGCACGTCATTTTGAAATAAGTTAGAATTTTGAACTCATTAATTTGTGGGAAATAATCAAATTCCTCTAAATTTCAGTAGCAACTCATGTTGGTTAAAGCATTCACATGTTTATTCTTATATATTTTGTTAATAAGTTGTGAATTTTAAGTATGGAATACTTTGGATCTGATAGGTATAGTCTTTTTTTAATGTTTATAAATTGTATGGATAAATAAATATAACATAGAACCACTTATGCAAGTAATATAAATTCGGTTATATGAATATTTTACCTTAACAACTTTTGATTAAATAATCTGGATATATAAGGTATTTTGGTTATTTCAGAAAATTAAAATAAAGCATGCTCCTTTAAAGTATTTATTTTATTATTGAAATAAATTTTAACATGACACTAATTTACATTTTGGACCACATAACGGTCAATAGTATTTATATTTATCATAAATGCATTAAATGTGGTTGTTATGTTAATAAATTAATTAACTTATTATCATAAATGCACTAAATGCATTAGATGCAATAAATTTAATGCTCCAATATGTTTGTATTTGGAATAAGAAAAAACATATGGTTTATTATTTGATGCATTTATGTTTGATAGTTACATATATTTTATATGTTTGATCGAAACTCGTTGAAAACATGTTTCACTTTTATGCTTTGGTTATCATAGAATAAAAGGAGCAGCAGTTTTCATATTTTGCCAAAATGCATGGTTACTAACCTTAATTAAATATTCAAATAATAAACTAAAGATAGAGTGATACAATAGCATTCTGTTAGCTATATTAAGATAGAGTGATACAATAGCATTCTGTTAGCTATATTATGGTTCAAATATACATCATAGCTACTACATTCATTCATGTTATTTAGTACGATATTTACTATGTCAGTTATGTATAGTTTTATGTGGCATTTAATTCCGATGTTCATCCATGACATTTGTATGTGATTTATTTATGATGTCCTGTATTCATATTTATTTAGAAAATGTCATGAAATAACCACATACATAAAGTAAAAGATTATAACAACTATGATTAAAACATGTTGTGATATAGTTATAATTTTGGGGTTTTCAAGTGTCATATAGACCTAAGACATTTTCAGGAGTGTTTTATATTACCCGAAATATATTGTACATACATCAAGAAATGAATTCAAGTATTTTTTGGTGTCTCTTTGCAAACTAATTGTAAATATCCCACATTTCAAGGGGGTAATTGAAATAACATATCACCAAAGTGAACTCTTTTATTTCAATTGTTCATGAAAATGTTTGATATTTGTGTGTATTTATTCATGTAGATATTAGTAAGCCCAAAGGAAGACTTATATTTTTCCAAATTATCTACACATATTTGATGATAGAAATGTGACAGTTATAATGTTTTACAATTGAATAATTGATCGGCACAAAGGAAGATTGTTATTTGACTTGAATTTATTATCAGTGTTTGATCATTACAACAAGAGTACCAATTATAGTTAATATTACTGTCCAAAGACTTGATATTAATGTGTGCTAGGTATCTTGAGAAGAGATTTACCAATCATTTGAATTTACTATGGTTGACATTTGGATATGAGCATATACGGTCGATCTTTATTTTTGTTCCATTTTCAAGTAATTTGACTTAATTGTTTGCCAATTTTAATAATGTTCTCATCTAGTTTGGGACTAACTCTAAGGATTAACAAGATAACATATTGTTTTTCCCTTGACTTCATGGATCTACCTATTACAATTAGGAGGAACATAACCACCCCTATTATAGTTGAATATTCATATAATGTTATGAAGAACATTGAGAGGTAGGACAATTCAAATTGCAAGGTTCAAATGATCATAAGGTATAATATTTTAAAAGGGTTTCAAGGGTGTGAATCCGTATGGATAATCAATTTTAAGAGGTTCTTTACAAAATGAAAAGCATTTTGATAAAAAATGATTTTGGGAAATAAGCACACTTTATATCGCCTGATTCCAAAAAATAAATGTAACGGAAACATAAATGAGTACTATATGGAAAAATGTTGCTTTAAAAGTTGATGCACTCAAGTTATTTTTTTAGGTACCATCTTTATTTATAGTATAACCATTTTAAGATTATTATTAATTATTATTTTTAAGAATAAAATGACCTCTTATTGAGCTCATTTACCATTGTGGTAACAAGAAATGTATAAATAAGGATAAATAAATAAATGTATGTAAGATTGAAAGTACTCATTTAACGGACATTGTAAATAAATGTATAAATAAGGATAAAGAAGTTGCTAAGGATCTAGAAGAAAAGAAATAACATATAAATATATTTATAGTTATTTCTTTAATGGTATATACAGATAGATAAAGTAAAGTATACTAGATATTTTTAAATTATTATTGAGATTTTAGTTATATTGTTTGGATTTATTTGATATTTATCTTATGCTGTTATTTAGACAGATTTCGGTTTTCTATTTCTGTTATGAATAAATTTGGTTATTACAGTTCATTTAGAAATAATTAGATTGATTTATGAATAAATTCAAACATTGTTTGAATTAAAGCTCTTAATTTTAAAAATATAGGTTATATCTACTTATGTTGAACACCTTTTATAATGCAGTCTCAAATTTTGATTTGGTGATTAATATGATTATTTGTTTCGGCTTACTAAATAATTCTAGATTAAGGCACTAAAGATAGAAATTATTTTATTGTTATCCTAAGCGACTTAAAAGCGATAGTTTTATGAACCCCTGAAGGAAAAGTTTTAAGACAGGAAATGCAACAGATTTTGGGAATGTTGAGTTTGGGGAGAGAAATATAGCATGGATCATTGTCTTAAAAGGGAATCATTATCTTTGATTCAACTATAGTTGTTTCTTTAAATAATGTATATGATTTGTTTCATTTCATTAACAACAAGTAAATTAGGAGTCATAATAAGACAATGTTAAACAAAATTTCTTCAAGTTAAGGTTACTGTTTCAAGAAAACAAATTCAATAATCTCAAAGTGCAAGATTACTAAGAAAATCCACTTGAAAAGAAAGAAATACTATTTCAGATGGTTATGTAGTATTTCTTCATAAAGATAAATATTGGATTGATGAAGATGATTCCTTGGACTTACATCAATCCATACAAGATATGAATATATAATGTAAATCTATAAGGACAACAAAGTTTGAGATCTTTTCATCACCTTAAGGCAACAAGATCATTGGTTTTGAAAAGTTATTCAAAACAAAAAGGGACCAAGTGGGTAATGTAGAAAAGTATAAGGCTCATTATAGAAAAGACTATACTCAAAAGGAAAACAATGTTTTATTTTTAAAGAGACTTTCTCTTCGGTTTTACTGAAAGATCTTTAGAATTATTTTGAGTTGTAGATTAAGATTTTAAGGAATATCAGAAGGATAGTAAAGTCATGTTTTTCAATGGAGACATTGATGAAACAACTTAAGAAAACCACTAATGGATTACTCTTTTGTGTTAGGGATTCAAATACACCATTATTATTTATGGGGTGATATTTGGATTATCACAAAAAGGCTAGGCAGTTAAGGCAAAGTATAATCATGTTAAAAATACTATGAGGCCAATGTATATATTTTTTCGAAGAAACTCTCTAATTTGGATTTGGTAAGTGAATTTTTATATAAAAATGGGGATGGAAGAGGAAAAAATTGTGAAAGGAGGCAGAATAGAGTGTAGATGAAAAATTACGAGGAATACGAGTTTTTCTTGTATTGAAGCGGTTGAGAAGAGAATAAGAAGGTAAGTTGGATTATATAAGAACAGTAAATTCAGAAAATGGGGAGATGAATAGATGTGGTTCCAAATGGGCATATTTAATTTTAGAGGGCTGAGGGAAATTTTTTCCCTTAAATTGGTTAGGGAAGAGTATTTTATATGAGAGTGAATGAGAGAAAGAATACACAAAGCCAAGCATTATCTTCTAAAAATAGATAGATTAGATAAAATAGATAATAATTTATTTTTTAATATAAAATAAAGGAATGAGAAGTGGAAAAGATACGTAGCAGTGAGAGTGCTCAGAGAGGAACTCGATTTTAATGTATAATATAGATAATTTAAGTCGCATAACTAAGTCATAAATAACTTGTAACCAGACAATTTGTCTGTTATGCACAGTTTTGAAGAGAATTGATGTTCATTCATGGACAATTTTGAAAAGAATTAATGCTCATTTAGGACAACATCCACTGGAAGAGATAAATAAAAAGACAATTTTGGTTTCCCCTTAATTTTGTAGATTTGTAAAGAAGAATAAAAACCTATTTATTTTTCATGTAGTCTCCCACTTGGTCCAGATTAGCTATACATAAGTCTCTCAAAATAAACATAATTTAGTGCATAATATGTGGAAAACTTAAATGCAATAGTAAAGTAATATAATAATGCGAGTTATGAGGATTCCATGCTAATTAAGGAATAAGGTTCCTTCCACTACCACATCATCAAAGTGTCATTATATTATAACTCATAACATTGTATATTTCTTTAATGGTTCAAAATGTTCTTTTAAAATAAAGAGGTATTGTTACTGACACCCCACTTTTGGATATGAGGATGCCATTTTTTTAAAATAAGTTATTTACTATGAGTGGTACTAATCAAACTAGTCATCTCATAAAATTACAATCAAATTGACATATTGCCCTTTCTTGCATTTATCCTAATTTTTATTTAATGATCATTAACCTTTTCAAAATCATTAATCAAATAATAGAAAATTCAAACTTACCTTCATATGGGATTGCAAATGAGAAAGATACAAGGTTGGTTTTTTTACCTCAAGAAAGCATTCAACACAGTAAATTTAAACCTTGCTTTGTATCACAATTAAACAAACACGCAATAAATTGTATTAAGAAATTATCCTTTTGTCACCTTCGTAGAAAAGTTTGGATCTAAATGTGAAGATTGAGATGAATTTATTATTCTCGCTATTATTTTCTTTTTCAAAAAAAGAAAGGAGAAGGAGAGAGTAAATGAAAGTGTTTAGGATTTGTTTAACTAAGGACAAAAAATGTAAAAATATATGTTTGATTAATAGGATATGTACTCCTAGCAATTTAATTTTGTAGGGAGAGGTCATAAAATTTGCCTTTACATATCCAAAACTGAAGTGTCGATATCAATACTCAAACAAAGAACTTAAAAAGTTTCCCTTATGAAGTACTATTCATGTCATATATAGGTCATAATAATATGTATGCACACTTTAAGGAAAAAAATTTGGTAGAAATCAAAAACACTTTTATTGAACTCATAATTCTAGCATCATAAGATTAAGCTTATAACGAATAAATCAAATTAATTATAAGACCAATCTTTTGGAATGTTTCATAAAGGTCTTCAGAGATAATCCTTTGATAAGCATGTCTCCTATATTATCATTAGTACTACTGCCATTAATTGATATATTTGTTTCTAAACTTATTCTTTCACTTGTAGGTATTTTATCTCAATATGCTTGGTGCTTTTAGAATACCTATCATTTTTCGAATAGAAGACTATTGCGACAATATCACAATAAATTTTCAAGGGCATTAAAACTGGCCACATGGCTTTATGCTTTAGAAAAAAAAATCTGCAACTGCAATTCATGATTTGCAGCATCCTCAAAGCAAGCTATGTATTTAGCCTCTATTGTTGATGGTGCAGTTACAGTTTGCTTCTTACTTTTCCTTGATACGACTCCCGCGATAAGGAGGAGACATAATCTGATGTGCTATTTCTACTGTCAAGATGCCCTTCAAAATCTGAGTCTGAATATCTTGTTTCCTTGCAGGCACCTAAGAACCTTATATGCAATTTTCCAATAAACCTCCCCTGGATTACTTTGATATCTACCTAACATCCTAGTGGTAAAACTGTTGTTTGGTCTGGTGCAAAACTTTGTGTACAACAAACCGCCCATTAACGAAGCATAAGGTTTACTTGTTATGTATTCCATTTCCAATTAAATTCTTGGGTATTGATCCAAAGATAATCTACCTCCCTTTTGAAGTGAAACAAAAAACGAATTACAGCTTTCCATCAAAAAACTTTCTAAAATTTTGTCAATAAAAGCCTTTTGAGATAGACCTAAAATTCCTTGCAATTTATCTCACATTATTTCTATCTTGATCACAAGGGATGCCTTACCCGTATCTCCATCTTAAATTTTCTAGAAAGAAATCCCTTGGTATCATGTAATAATCCAAAGTCACCATTGGCAATGAGTAAGTTGTCCACATAGAGTACCAAAAATACAAACTTAGACCCACTGACCTTAAGGTATATACATCGATTAATAGTGTTTTTCTTAAATCCAAATGTGGAAATAGTTTCAAGAAACTTGATATATCATCGTCGAGAAGCTTGTTTTAAACCATATGTATAGTGGCTAATTTAACATACAAACCCTGTTTTCCTTTCCTTTCTTGACAAAACATTGTGGTTGTGTCATATAGACATTTTCCTATAAACTCCCACGAGCGCAAACCCATGCTATGGACATGACATTGAATATAAAGCTTTGATAATACAGTAGTATATTATTGGTAAAACCATATTATTTGTAAATCATGTTCAAACCAGAGTAATGTAAAAAAATTGTATGTAACTGTTAAATGTCGAACAATAAATGTCATGCACAATATAGGTTTCGATTCAATAGATGCAATAGAAAACTAATCTAATGTACTACCCAAAGAACATAGTCTATACATCAGAAAGGGGTACATAGCAGACAAGCACAATTGTCCACGTGGTTAAGTGATTCGACTTTGGTGCAAGAGGTCACAAGTTCGAAACTTGCGTAGCGTGATTCGAACATATATTGATATGTGAGTTGTGTTACGTTGTCCTAGTGACAAGTTGTATCTAAGTACCATTTCAAAAAAAGGGGTACACAGCAAGGTTATACATATGGAGCACTTGTACTCTTAAGCTATCATGTGTTGACAGATCAACGGGCCCAAGTGGTACGGTATAAATGTTGGAGCTATCTTAAAAAAATAATTGTTGCATGGAATGGTTCATGATGGTTCATGTGCAAAAAAAATTGATGCACAGTCCAACGTGCTTCCAAAATAAGGAGGATATGACAAGCATCATTGTTCCAGTGGTTAAGTGATTCGGCTTTGGTGCGAGAAGTCACAAGTTCGAAACTTGTGTAGCGTGATTCGAAAATATATTGATATGTGATTTTTGTTATGTTGTCTCAGTGACATGTTGTATCTAAGTACCATTTCAAAAAAAGGAGGATATATGGTAGTGCGTTTCTTTAGCACCAAAATAATAAATTGTATTGTTGGTCATCAAACTCATTTGAAAGCATAGTAGCTAGCTGGACAATAGAAAATAAAATAGATGAAGTAATATTCCAATCAAGGAAATACTAACTTGTGATAAATATATCAACGTCAAATACAAATTACATCAAATGAAATATGTTTTGTTTTAAAGACGAATGAAAGGGTGTTATCTAAATCTTATCAAATACATGAATACCAAACCGTGCTGAACAAAGACGTCAAGCGAGGCTAAATTATGTCCATAAAAGCAAATGTTTATAGCATTACAACATATAAAATGAAGGATTGTTTGGTTTGATACACATAAAAAATGAAGAAGAAAAATTAGTGTATGGATAAAAGTGCAACATCACCGACCGAGCAGCATATGCTGGTAGAGTTTGTCATCCTTCTATGTCTCTGTGGCTAAACCCAAATGGATTGAATGTTCATCTGTTTACCATAATGATAAGTTTGCTATTAGAGAACAGTGACAATGTTACACAATTTGATAACGACCGCAAGCTCCATATTAATTAGCATATGGAAAGCAGATCAGTGTGCAAAAGATGACCCTTGTTGAGAAAGTAAGTCAAGTAGATTTTTAAAAATCAAAATTGAGTAAAAATAAGCATACGGATTGCAACTATATTTATCTATTGTTACCATCGAATATTTGTTTCTATAAATATAGAAATATTTTTTGAATGACACTTAACATGATCATTTAATTCAACTCATTTCTTAGTAAACTTTTTTAAAATTTCAATCAATATTCTTTTCCCTTACTTTTTTATATAGAAAAAAATTATATACTGAATGCATTAAATTTATTTTCCAACCTTTCATACTACCGAAAATGATATGAACACAAAAACATAATCCTCTAAATCTTTAATATATACTCACTCATTATATCAAAGTCATTGGATGATTGAAATGAACTTATGGTAGTTTAAACTAACTTCACTGAAACATAGGACCATCGCTTAGTGATTAGAATGTTCAAAGTAGATTGAAGATCAAAATTAATGTATTAGTTAAAAAATTCAAAGTTAATCGGATAACTTAGATACTAACACATAGTTTCACCTTTTTTTTGAAACATACATTATTTTGATTCTTATCATGCATTTAAGTTCACAATTCCAAATAATGAGTATAATTAGTGCTTGAAATATAAATAGTTTAAGTTATAATGATTAGCACAACAAAGATTCATTGTTTTCAGGGTGTAACATATACTACACAACCAAACATAAATTCACTCATGAAGTGCCATACAATAATATTTTAATCTAATTCTTACTATAACTTACCATGATAACTATAACTTAACAGTATTTTAAATCCGTTGTAGCAAATGGAAAAGAGAAAAGTAAAATTGCTTTATAATAACGATAGAATGTAAGAGACTTTGATGAACTGATAAGGTAAAACTACATAAACTGCCCAATATGCTACATAAGTGGAAAAACCTATGTAACCAACTTTTTTAACCTTGTAGTAGTCGATTACTTCCAATCAACATACATTAATGGTTTATAAACAAAGTATAAATTACAAAAAAATTTACAACATATATTCGATTATAAAACAAAGTAGAAAAATTATTATTACAATTTTAGTTGTATAATCGTGTGCTTTGCTATTCGAATATAGTTACTTGTTCTTTAGCAATCCAAGAAAAAAAAAAAATGTCTAGTTTAGATGAAAGATAACAACAGTACATTTAAGTTTTTACTTGTTATATCTTTGCTCAATATCTTAGGAAGCCATAGGGCAACATACCATAGCAACCAGTTAATATAAGAAGTAAGAAATTCAAAGTAGGATACATCTTCCACATATTCTTCATAATAAAATCATCTTAGTGGGAACAAAAAATAAATTCCAAGATCATGACCGGTAGTTAAACGATAAAAAAAGGTAGAAAACAATGAAAACAAATAGGCAGAATAAGTTGCAGTAAATAGTAAAATACGGTTGTCAAATTTATAGCCCGGTACAATAAAAAAGCAGGGAAAAGTTATATTTATTTAAGAAAACATAGATTTAATTTGAAAATAGTTAATTAGAATACGGTTACTTTCAAAAAAATTGCTTTTTCAATTTTGGGAAGAAATGAAGTAATAAGATAGTTGCAGATCATACAATTCATTTAGAGAAGTTCTAAGAAATTAATATAAGTATTTCCAAATGAAATGGTGAAACTTTTTGTCTTCTTATGTCAATGTTACTTGCAACAACTAAATTTTTTGGTATAGTTTGAAGTAAACATAGGATATTATGAATTAATGCATCTAATTTTTTTATTTCCTTTATCTTTACTACATTTACTAGGAAGACAAAAATAACACACCATAACGGTAGTGATTGTATTTGCTTTATTTAATTAAAGCAAGGAATTCAATTCCAAGAACACGATTGGTGAAGTAGCGTAAGGTTTAGTGAAACAACGAAATTGAATGGACATAAAAAGCATGGTAAATACAAAAATATTGCCTTTGATATGGGAATACAAATCAAAGTTTATGTTGCAAATAAAGAAAATAGGTGATTGCTTTTAAATTACAAATGATGGCTATGATTGCATTTGGCAATACACTATCGCTAAGGACAACAGATCTAAAAACAAACAATTGAATAGATGGGGCAAACAACCAAAGGTTTTGAACGACCATAACAAAGATATAACATACTGTTTTGTTAGGAGAACAAAGAAACCGAGCACAAAAAAATCAAACACAAAATTCATAAATTTAGTTGTGTAGAACACAATATACTTGATTAGTTCACTGTTAAAATAAATTATATTGTTAGGGTAACAAAAAAGCATGAATAAAAATTTCGCAATAACACATAAGACTACAAAAGTAATAAAATTGTAAATGAGGATAGATAGTAAGGGTTTTACTGCTATAAATGTGTGGACAATCCTTTTTTGCCCATATTTTCAACAAACAACTTATGCATAATGGCCACACCATTTTAACTGACATGAAATACTTCTTCAATATTCAAAAATAAATATTTTACATTAGACAATCAAATTGATGATATTGGAAAAATCACAAAGATAGAAGAAAAAATTTATTTAAAAAATACTTAAGATGTCATTATTGGAGAACAAAAAAACCGAGCATAAAAAAATCAAACACAGAATTCATAAATTTGATTGTGTAGAACACAATATACCTAATTAGTTTACTGTTAGAAGAAATTGTATTGTTAGGATAACAAAAAGCATGAATAAAAATTTCATAATAACAGATAAGGCTACAAAGATAATAAAATTGTAAATGAGGATAGATAGTAAGGGCTCTATTGCTATAAATGTATGGACAATCCTTTTATGTGCATATTTTCAGTAAACAACTTATGCATAATGGTCACGCCATTTTAACTAACATGAAATACTTCTTCAATATTCAAAACTAAATATTTTACATTAAACAATCAAATTGATGATATTGGCACAATCATAAATATAGAAGAAACAAAGTATTTAAAACATACTTAAGATGTCATTATTGTGCTTCTTTTTTTGAAATGGTACTTAGATACAACATGTCACTGGGACAACAAACCACAAATCATGTGTCAACAAATTTCGAATCACACCACGCAAGTTTCGAACTTGTGACCTTTTTGCACCAAAGTCGAATCACTTAACCTCTGGGACAATGGTGCTTTTTGGATTTACTGTTACGGTTATGATACTCATAATTAGATACTTATCTTTTTAGATAACATGAAACACTTTTACAATCACAAAAGAAATTGTAAATAAAATCTCGGATTCAACTACCCTCATCAAAATTGAACAAATAAATATTGACAAAGTTGGAAAAATGTTTGAAATGACAACATAGAGTGGTTTAAAATTGATAATATTGACACAATCACGGACATAAAAGAAACAAAATATTTAAAACACACCTAAAATATCATTACTGTGAATTTTTGTTTTACGTTTATGATTATGATACACATAGTTAGGTATATATCTTTTTAGGTAACATGAAACACTTTTACAATAATAGAAGAAATTGTAAATAAAATTCAAGAGACAACCATGCATCATCAAACATGAACATAAAATATTGAAAATGTTGGAAAAAGGTTTAAAAATGAGAATATACGGTAGTTTAATTATAGACCCGATCTGAAGTAGATAAGATCATGGCAAATCTGGAAACTTTATACAAAATTAGGATTAAAATTATAATATAACAGTCTAAAAATGAAAACTTACTTATTGATCTGGTGAAAAGGACCAAAGCATGGGGATCGAATGCAAAAACGTTCCTAAGAAAACAACTTCATAAATGAAAAAAGTCAACAACTTTTAACTACTTTGAAAATGATGAAATGAAAGTAATCAACAAACAATGTGGAAAAGATGAAAATAAAGTTACCAAATAAAGAACATCTAGATTCATCTTCGTCGATGATAGTTTCCTACAAAATCTAGATTCCAGATCCAATGGTTCTAATTCAACGGTTTCTCACAAAATAAAAGGTGTTTCCTTAAATGATTTGAAAGAAATATAGTTTATGAAAATCAAGAGAGAAAATAGAAATTAGAAATGTTTACAAAATTGAAAACCATATTAGAGGATTGAAGTAAACAAAAATGGAGATAGGTTTTAAGAAGATGAATTTACAAATTAATGGGAAGGGAGGACTAAGTTACAGAAAAAGAAAGGGGAACTATCAAAAATAATTTTTCTTAATTATTAATAAATTAAAATCAAAAGAACGCTAAAGGACAAAACAATGAATAGAAATCAATACAATGAATACATGAATTATGATTGGAATAGAGTTGGAGGGGGTATTTGCAAATTATTTACTCAAATCGGTGGTAGATAAGTATTTGACTTCAGATTGAACGAGGAATAAGAATACGAAAAAAAATTATTCTCTTTTATATATAATAGAATAGATTTGGAAAAGCCTTGTTGACATCCATTTGGTGAAACCCTAGGTCATAATGAATCATCAATGCAATAATGATCCTTAATGAATCTTTCTTATAAACTGAAGAAAAAAAATCTCATTATAGTCAATGTCTTCTTGTAACAACCCGCATATCTATCGATTTTATATTTAAATATTTTATCGTTAGTCGGATGTTAGTCCGAAAAGCTACTTTTTGCATACGGTCAAATTAGGACTCGAGACCACTCCCATTGAGTTCAAAATGACGTTTGCGATCTTTTTGAGTGTAAACTTCGATATGTTTGGAGATAGTGAAATTTTCGACACTTTTTCCCGCCTTTGACTTTGGTTTGGACTGCACCCCTTTAGTTCAGCCCAACCCTCTTTCTCATTTGTTCAAACACTTCAAGCTTTGTCAAAAATGGTGGTGGGAAAGAGAAATTAAAACTCCCAACTCAAATTCTATTGCAAATCCGAGATTCAACATCAAATTCAAGTAGAAGATTGTGGATTCAAGCTTTGGATTGCTTCTCCTTGCTTTCAATCTTCATCTTCATCAATTTCGTGGAAAAGGTGAGATTTTTGATCTCACATCTTGCCTATGATTGTCATTGGACTGTTGGGAATGATTCCCTATCACTCTAGCATCAACATTTGCATTTGGTTTGGATTGGATTGGCGAAAAACTCCAAAATTTAGTGATTTTGGTGAAAAACTGCTACTAGGTCGTTCTGGCCATTTTTAGCTCGTTCGGAGTTAGGTCGTTCTGGCCCTTAAGTCGTAGGTCGTTGCCGACCTATAATCTCCAGGCAAAATGATAAGTCGTCCACGAGTTAACATCTTAGGTCGTCCCCGAGTTAGGACTTAGGTCGCTTGCGTGCTTAGGTCGTTCTGGCTTAGGTCGCAGGGAAATAAGTCGTAGGTCGAAACAGCTTTAAGTCTTAGGTCGTTGCCGACCTAAAATTCCAAGGCAAACCACTAAGTCGCTCGAATTTTGTTAAGTCTTAGGTCGTTGCCGACCTAAAATCCCCAGGCAAACTTTAGGTCGCTCGCACTGGCTTATCTCGTAGGTCGTCTCCGACCTAAGCTTCTTTTCCATAAGTCGTTCGCGAGTCAAGTGTTAGGTCGTCTCCGACCTAACGCCCTCGTCACCTTAGGTCGTAGCTCGTAAGTCGCTCGACCCATGCTAAGTCTTTAAGTCGTTCGAGTTAGGTCGGCCAGTATATCTCGTAGGTCGTTCGAGTTAGGTCGTTGGACCATTTACCTTAGGTCGCTTGACCTTAAGTCGTAGGTCGTCTCCGACCTATGCCCCACTAAGCCGCATCCCACTTAGGTCGCAGGACCCTGTAAGTCGTAGGTCGCAGGACCCTGTAAGTCGTAGGTCGCAGGACTCTGTAAGTCGTAGGTCGTCGCCGACCTTACACTTGGTCTTTTTAGTTCGCGATTTCCTTAGGTCGTATGACCTATTTTTCCTTAGGTCGAACCCCGTATTACTCTGCGTAGGCAATCTCTTCTGAAAAACATTTATCAGAATTTCTACTTTGATGGTTTTGGGATTGACTTCTTTGGACTTTACTCACGTCTTCGAACGTGAATTGATTTGTTTCTACAATCGTTTTATGACTTGTCACTTTAAAGATATATGAAGGTTTCAATACTAATAGTAAATATCAAAACTCTTTCATCAAAGCGATTTCAACACTATTTTAAATATCAAAAGTTCGTTTTCTCAAATCGATTTTCAATCTACTAGTATATACAAGCCTTTACTTCACTCGAATGAGAAATCGACTTAAACGACTTAGTAAAACGAGTGGTATGAAACGCTTGCGTTCACTTCGTCGATTAGCTCTTGGACTTGTTCGATTGAACCCTTTTTGTGACAATTTCCTAGTGAAGATCTACAGTTTGTTCGTAAATATTGGAGTTAAGCAAGTGGTTATGGGACATGAAGCTAAACTCATATATTTACTAGCTTAGTGTAATCGACACTTCTTTATGATCGATGATGATCATTTTTGGTTTAGACTAGCAATGTGCGATGTCTCTTCGTCCGTGTGTCGGACTTGCCTTCGGGCCATCCGTGTGTTCGGAAAAAATTAAATGGATAACTTCCATGAGATAGCTTCTCGTCCGTGTGTTCGGACTTCCCCCCTTTTAGCGATTTCTGGATTTCGTGTGTTGATTTCTGGGATTTGTTCTGGATTTCGTGTGTTGATTTCTGGATTTAGTGCTTCACCAACTTTTGTGGTTTTCACTGATATGATATCAGTTTTTGTGTATTGGTGAATTTGTGTGTCATTACCTTTTTATGTGTTTGGATCTTTGAGAAGATTCTTGTGACATTGATTAATCCCTTGTTGATTATCATTTACATACTTATAGTAGTATGCCATCATGGTTATTATATGTTTATGCCATACCCCTTATCCTATATCATGTCATCTGATATTTATAGTTAGACTGATCCGTTTATTATTTTCTTATAAATAATACTCGGGTCAGACCGAGATGTTACAGGTGCTTCTGCTTGACTTCTCTTCTGGATTACTCTGACTTTTGGCCAACTACATAGATTAGTAGTTTTTGGTTGTACACCTTTGAGATATAGACTCTATGTTATGTACTTATTCTTTTGTATAGCACGTGATGCTATTCTTTTGTATTATAGTGGATCTTTCTGACCACTACTCTGATGTACACTTTCATGTGTTATATATTTATTCATATCTTCTTCCGCCTTTGTGATATGGATGTCTGCGACTGATTTATGTTATGACTATTTCTATGTTTGTTTCCGAAGATTATATATAGCCACCGTGTGATAGCTTTGTGTTTGTATCGGTATGTCGGATTTCCTCCTTAAAAGATATGCATTCTATTCTATCTGACGTATCGGTGCTCGCACAAAGAAGTTACATGGATGGTCGCTCCTCCACAGCCTTATTCTCCGTGCTAATTGACAGCACTACATCGTAGTGTTCTTGGTTAGCGTGGGTATAGAGGTGGGGCGTCACACTTCTCTTTCATTAAAACCTTTTGAAACAAGTCTGGCCTTATGTCATTTGATTTTACCATACAAGTTATGTTTGGTCTTATAGATCTACTTACATCCCACTTGCTTTTACTCTTCTAGTAAATTTCCCAAATCCCTTGTAAGTACTTAGATTATATTTCTTCATTTATAGCATTGATCCATTTATTAAAATTTTAACTATTAATAGACTTTCATAGAAACTAGATCATTAATATCCCCATTGTTAAATTCAGCCTCTTGTAAGTAAGTCACGTAATAATTTCAAATTGTCTATTTCCTTCTCCTATAAGACCCCCTTAATAGCATTTGTTATGGTACTTTAATAGGCATATTGTATAAAGTCTCTTCATATGATGGTTTGGGTTATATATTATTCGCAATTTGTTCCTCCTCATTGATTGGGTCAATGACATTTAATTTTAGGTACTAAAGGTATAGTATTGGGTGCAATATATATGAAGTTCAGAAAAATGGTCCATTATAAACTTGGGATGCGGGATTTCCTTCCACTATTTCACGAATGATTACTTCACTTTGATTTTCACACTTACCGAGTTCAACATTTTCAATGAGTTTAGCATTTCCAGTTTCTATAATTCTCATTATAGGATTTGGACAATAGAATATATAACCCTTTTACTTTCTAGGATATCCAATAAAATAACAAGTTATTGTTCTTGAATCCAATTTCTTTTCATGAGAGTTATATAACTCTCGCTTCTGCAAGACATCCCTATACAGGTAAAGATTTAAATTAGGTTTCTAGTTCTACCATATTACAAAGGTGGGAGGGGAGGGGTTTGAAACTACTTTACTATGAAACATATTTCTAATGTATACTGCGATTAAAAACACGTGCGTCCAAAGTGTGTATGTCCATAAAAATATAGGTAAATTGGTCTTACTTATTATACTTTTAGTATTTTCTATTAGAGTACAATACAAAGCTCGGTCACAACATTTTGCAAAGGTGACTTTTACATTGTTATTAAGCGCAAATCCCTAAACTTTCTATGAGTTTAAAAAATGGTTCCTAGCATTGCCCGACTCATCGTATCTACTATAAAAACTGTCATCTCTATCTCTATCAGATCTGATAATTTTCACTTTCTTCCAAAGTTGTCTCTCAAACTCAATTATAGTTTTCAACAACTTTCACTGATTGATATTTTTCATGTAATAAATACAACTTGCAATATCATAGGAAGTCACCGATAAAAGTGATAAAATATTTTTTCTTAGCAATAGATTGAATTTCAATAGGTCCATACATATATGTATGCATTTTTTCAAGTAACCGGGTGCTTCTTATGCCTCCTTTCTTTGCATGCTTAATTTGTATCCCTTTATTACAGTTTATGCATGTATCAAGATCATCCTAATCCATTATGGAGAGTTCCATCTTTAATGATTCTTTCAATTCTTACATGTGCCCTACTCTTTTATGCCACAAGTAAGCTGATTTATCATTTTCCATGTATGTTTCGATCCAGAAATATTATGCAAGCTTACTAATTTGCACTAAAATTCTTTTCAATTTTAAGCTCAAATAGATTACTATTCAGAAACCCTGAGCCAACTCTAATAGGATTATTTAATAAAACAAAACTATTGTTCTTAAAAACAAATCATAACCATCTGAAACTAACAAAGACTAAATTCCTAGAAATCAAGGGTACAAAAAAGGTGCCTTTCAAATCTAATGAAAAACCAAAATCTAGAGTTAAGTGAAATGTAACAATGGCTTCAATTTTAACCCTTACTCGGTTTTCATATAAAGATTGTGATATCCCGGGTTTTTGGGCAATATAAATTTAATAATCAGTATTGATAATTTAATTGATTTGATAATTTTCTTTATAATTTAAATTTAAATTGGTTAATTTAATATTTTAAAGGTTAATAAATTATAATCTGGAAATTGATAAGATTTGTTTGTCAAAGCTAATAAAATTTTATTCTATTTATAATATATATATTTGATATATATTGTGAATGGAAATATCTTTTGTTTTAAATAAAAGATGAATTTTCAAACTATAATATATATGTATGTATATGTTATAATTTGGATTGTTATGAATTTAATTTAATCTATTAATAATATATATAGTATGAATATATTGTGATTTAAGCTTTGTTTTAAATTTAATATCTTTCAAAAGTTAAAGATTAATTCATTTGTTTTCAAAATATAAGATAATTGTTTGTTTTAAATATGATAGTTTAAATAAAGTTTTATTTTGTATTCTTTAAAGTGTTTAAATTTAAAAGGTTATAAAAATACATGTATAAGAATTTGTTTGTATTATAATTGGTTTTATAATATTTTCTCTAAAGTAATTTATATACATATATACTAAGATAAGTGTTTATTAATTAGTAAATTAAGTATAAAAGCTTTATATTAACATTTAAATTAAATAAAAATTTATTTAAAATACTTAGGACATGTGTTAATATCTTAACATATGGTAATAACATGTGGAAGCCTTGTATAATCCAATTTGACAAGTTGGACATTTGTCTAATGTATAAAAAATACAAGTGGCAAGGTTATATTTTCTCTAAAAATTAGTTAATATAATGTGGTATAGAGAAACCTGGTTTTCATTTCTCAGTTAAAAATATTTTCTTTCTTCCTCTAAAACTAAAAACAAATCAAAACAAAAATCTGAAAACAAATCCTCAAAATCAAACCCTGTAAAACTCTCAAGCAAATTAAAAGCCTGTAACAAGTTTTCAAGCATGCAAAGTTCTTCACAACAACAACTTCAACCTGCTTTCCAAATGAAGTTCAACTGTAATTTCAACATGCAAATGGTTCTAATTCAACAATCAAGTTAAAGATTCAACTATTTACAAACATGCAAAGGAGGATCAAAAGATTTTCACAAATCAAAATTTAAAAGCCTGGAAAACACTGCTCTGCTTTGTTCTCTGTTAATTTTAAGGTGAGTAAACTTTTCTTAAAAACAGTTTAAATTTGTATCTATAATGCATGTGTTGATCTGTGAATTTTTGATGTAGTGATAAAAACTTGTTGTTGATGCTATATCCCTGGTATGAATATGAATATGCGTGAATATATATATATATATATGAAATAGATGTGTATTCCTGTCTTTGTATAAATAAGTTTCTGTTAGTAACAGAATAGCCAAAACTCAAGAAAATTCGTATCTCAGATTATAAATAGATTTAGGTAATGATTTCTAAATGAAGTTGATCATATCAGTATAATACAAATTCTAAAAATATTTTCAAGTGTATTTATGAAGTGGACATTCTAAAATTTTAAAATTACAGTGAAAAACATTTTTATCAGAAAATTCAAGTGTTATAATTTCTAGCCTCATTTATATGATTGAATTCGTACCTGAAATCTATGAATTTTGATAAAAATATTGAGATTTTTAAAGTCAAAATTTATGGGAATTTATGAGTTGATCAATATTGTTAGTTTTGGCATTTGCTGGCGATCGGCCATGAACTGGATGGCGGGGTTCAAGTTAGTGATGGCTGGAGGATAGGTGATTATCAGAAAAATGCTCGTATGAATTTTAGTTCACTGTGGAGTTCAGACCGAGTTGATTTAGGGTTTAACATTGTTTTGGGTCGCGATTGGAAATGGGATGACTGGGAATTTTGGAGTGAATCGAGTTGCGTAGGATTTAGGGCATAGTAGCGTGGAGGTATTGGGGTGTCGTGGCCGGAATTTCGTGAAGAACGATGGTCGACATCGTGAGATTGATGAATTTTCAGGCGAGGTGCTGTTCAATGGTGGTTTCAGTTTGATCGAGATTAACTCGATTTCGATTCGAATGGGTTATGAACGATCTGGATTTGCGTAGAGGTTTGCGAGGTTGTAGGTGATGGTCGAATGTCACCACGATGGTCTCCGGGGGTCGGAGTTGGTGGTGTACGTGCACCACGTGCACGTTTGTGCTATCGGTTTCGTTTGCATTGGGGAAGAAGGAAGAGACTCGGGACGCTCTCGTGTTGTTCGCGTGGAAGACTCGAAGCAGAGACGAGTGTGGGTTTACTCGCGAGTGACTCGGGGTTTTAGTGTGGTTTACTCGGGTGTTTTAATTTAAGTAACCTGGTTTTTGAAATTTTAAAAAGCAATTCATATCTGGGTTTTAAATTTAAAGCATAAACAAGTTTTTAAGTATTTGGTAAATTTGGAAATGATTTACAAATGCTTTATCTCCAAATAAGGTTGTTATTATTATGATTTTGTAAATCAAGTTTAATAATTTGTTTTGAATATTAAGATTTAAGTAATTCAAATAATTTATTTATGAGAATAATAAGGTTAAATTAGTATTGATATAAATTTAAGAATACTTAATTTAAATATGGTTTGTTAATAAGTAAAGTTTAATTAAGAATAATGTTTCCATAATTAATTTAGGATTTTTAAATATAGAATGTTAATTAATTTAATTGTTTAATTAATTTTAAATAATTAGTTAATTATTTATTTAATTTTAAATAATCACTTAATTATGGATTAATTAAGAGTAATTACTTAATAAAGTAATTATTGGTTAATTATTGAATGAAATTACTTATGGAAGTAATTAATAGGAAAATTACTCATGGGGTAATTAGTTAAAGTGATAAAAGGGTAATCACTTGATGTTATTAATCTAAGGAATTGATTAATATAATTGTTGAGATTAATTAATTATGGAATAGTTAATTAATTAATGAATTAAGGATTATTTAGTAATGGAATTACTTATTTGTTAAGTAATTAATTAAGAAAGTAATCAAGATTATTAATGGAAGTAATTAGAAGATAATTACTTATGTAAGTAATTAAAAGTTAAATTACTTAATTATTTTAGTTAAGTAATTAAAGTAATTAATTAATTAAGGAATGTGATTAATTTGAGGATAATTACTAAGGGTAATTAATTAAAAAAGTAATTAATTAATAAAGTAAATAAATTAAGGATTATTTGTTAATATAATTGATTAATAATTACTTAATGAAGTAATTAAAGATTAATTAATTAGATTAATTAATCAAGATTAATATAAATAAATTAAGATAAGTAATTACAAATTGTTAATTACTGTTTATGATTAATTAAGACTAAATAATGAAGTGGTTGATTAAAATTAATTAATTAAAAGGTTAATTAATTAGTAAGGATTATTTAATTAATGAATTAATCAAGGTTGATTAATAAAAGTAATTAATTTAAGTATAATTAATTAATTGTAGTTAATTGAGGATTAATATAATTAATTATAGTTAATTAATTTATGAAGGTTCATTAATTATTGTAATTAATGATAGTAATTAAAAGTTAATTACTGTATATGGTTAAGGATAATTACTTGATGTAATTAAAGATAATTAATCAAAGGAGATTAATTAAGGAAGATCATTTAGATGTTTAATTAATTAATTTGTAATTAATTAATGATAGTGAGCAGGATTAAGATAATCCAAGTAATTAAAGGATAGTAATTAATTTAATTAAAGGTTAATTAAATTGATTAGAGTAAATCAATTCTGTTTAGATAATTGATTAATACTGGATGTTTGATATTGGGTGATTGGTTGATATTGGATGATTTGTATGTCTCTGATATATATATGATATATGCTGCTTTGTGAGATGAACGTTGATATGAATTATCTATTGTGATAATGTTATTTATCTATCTGTTTATATCATTCAGAATATAAGTTTAAATGTTTAAACCTTTAAACAACTTGGCCTTAAAAGATACGTTTTGGATTTCGATGAGACCGGGATCGGGTTTCCGTATACCGGTATTCCAGGTCTGGAGACCCGAATACCACATCGATCCAAATTAACGATAGGTCGTGAATCTCAAGTGAAGATGAAGATTCAGAGTGCAAGGGTTATTGTCGTTAACTCTGAGGGTGATTCCAAAACGAGTGTAACGAGATAATGCCTTCGGTTTCGTTCGAACCCGGAACGAACTTGTATGGATTGAATGCTTTCAGCACATCGTCAGGCGGACGATGAGCATTCTAAGTGATATGTTCTGATTAAAGGTAATCGTAACCTCAAGCCTCATCAACCGGGAATGGCTAAAACAGGGGAGGTGCAGCAAGGCTTCGTGGGTAGCACCCACTGAGAGCAAGATAGATCCCTGTCTAGAGGTCCCTTTTCTTTTCATTCGGCTTAGTGTGTGGTTGGTCGCGCCAACTACGGGGTTATCTTGTTCGGGATTATCCAGTAAGGGATGGTTCCGGCTTTGTGTTGCAGGGGAGCGGGCGTACTCCTCGGTACGGTGATCTAGGCCACGTACTGTGACGGGCGGTACCCCAGTAGCCCTGCCATTGTATGGAATCCAACTTCCAATAAGTGCCATCGGATTTGATTGTATAACCCACTTTGTGGCTAGTATGCTGGAATTTAATAATGTAACAATTTCAGCTATTTCATATTTATTTGAAAACCCTAGACCCTAATTATAATATAACTGGATTTCCTATCAAATGTTTTGGTTATCGTAAGGTAAAAACTTTTCCGTGTTTATGTGCGGAAAGTCTTACGAGATACCTTTTATTTCAAAGGTTTTTCAAAGTTAAACAAATTTTAACCGTTTACTCACACCAGACCCATGTCTGACCCAAGTGTTTATTTTCTGTTTTATTAAACTCTTGGGTACTCAATATTGTATTGAGTAGTCGAGGGATTCAGGTTAGCTTTGAAGAATTCTGGAGGAGATTTGGAGCAGGAGGTTTCACCGTGTAGATATATGATGATTCCGCTGTGTATATGTTGTGTCTGTATCTGTGATACTTGAGTTGTATGAATTAGACAGATGTTTATAACTGTCTAATATGTGTTGTATAAGTTGTGTAACTCCGATGTATATGATACTATGTAATATTCTATATGATATATTATATTTCATTCGTTTCCGCTGTGAGATTCTTTTGTGTTGTTGTTTCTTCTTTTCTATCCTTTCTTCTTCTATCCCTTTCTTTCTTCATGATGATACGACTTTCTGTGGAGAAAAAGTCGGGTCGTTACAGTTGGTATCAGAGCAGTAGGTTGAGTGAATACCTATGCTCTGAAGTGGTGTCTATCTTGAGAGCGCGTAATTGTTAGTTATATAAAAATGGTTTTATATTGTGTTAATTGATCGGTTGAGTGGTATATGGATTCTGGTCAATACGAGTAGCTATCGTTATTGATAGGGATCTCTAAACACTTGAACCAGGCCAACGGACACAATATTGTTTTAAAGAGGTAGATGAAATAATTTTACCCAGAAATAATTTCTATATAAAAAAAAATATATCATTTTAAATATATATATTTATGTATTTCTACCTATTTATTGGGTTACCTGTTCGGGTTTTCCAATATAAGTTATAAAGGTAGATAAGGTGGTAGTGTGTGTAACACAATTACCAATAGTTGGAGTTTGAATGTTTGAGGTTGGAAGTATATATCGAGACTGTAAACCCAATATCGTCTCGAGTAAGTTGGCAGTATGGAGTAAGGATGTCTCGGATCTCTGAAGAAAATCCTTTTCAAGATTCGGAGTCCATTATTGGAATGTAAGATTGGTTGAGCTCGGGTGAGCAGGTTTTCTAGAGTTGAATCTATCAGTTGTGCAGAAGTAAGTGATGGTAGCTTGGCGACTTCAGGAAGGAGCAGTTGTGTGATAAGACGCAGTATCTATGGATGTTCCCGAAGGAGATTTTCTTTTGGAACAAGATTAAGAAGGTATTGGAGGAACAGTTGATGTCTACCGCAGGAAAGACTCGACTGTATAGGAATTCTCTGATATCAAGTAAGAGAGTTTTGTCTATTTTGAAGTATGGGACTAAGGTCGATTAGTTGTTCTTCGGACATGGTCTCATTGTTCCCTTAAGAAGAGTAAGTTATTGGCGATTGGTTTGGAGCCCGAGTTTCTTTTGGATGTCTGCCATCTCGGAGATTCGTTGAGAGGTTTGTTGATGGTTTTAGTTTTGAGAAGCCTTTGGATTAGAAGTTCTTGGTTAGCTGTGATAGCAGTGCAGCTCGGAGTGTTCGGTGTGCTGTCGAGATAGAGTTTGGAAGCAGCAGTGTGGTTCGTTTCTTCGATGGTTCCGGAATCTTTGTGGTTCTTCTATCAGCAGTCCGAGTAGATGGTGAAGTTTTTCTTGAAGGGTTAACCTTGTTTGGAAAAGCTTAAGGCTGTTTTAATTGGTAAAGAGAGAACAGTATCTTTGGAATCCGAACTAGGTAGGATCGCAAAAGTGACTTGCGATTAGTTTGAGAGTTCATCTTGAGTAATCTTTTGTATGGAGTTGAGGTATCTCAAGAGAAAGTAAAAGTTATCGAAGAGGTCAAAGGTTGCCCGTAGGTAAAGATTTAGTTTATATCGATTTGTTCCTAGAGAAGGATTGGTGAAGCATCTTAGAATTTTATGAAGTATCTGTGTTTTCTCTTCTGTTTCTAATTTTGAGTTTCCTCTAGCTAAGGATAGCTGAAGACAGTACCATTGACCGAGGACTCGTCCATTCTTTGAGTAGTTGGCTATGTCTTTAAGATAACCAATGTTCCCGCTTGTTTGTGGATCTAGTTTGTGCTCGAGTTCATCGACATTCTCATCTATTTCAAAATCAGAGTTGTGCAGCGGAAGCAAAGGTAGTAGCCGTGCAAGAAAGGAAGTAACCTCAGATTTCTACAAGAAGTTTATGTGAATTTCTAAGTGTGTATAGAATTTTCTGGAATCTGGAAGAAGGAAGTTCAGTCTTCTATTTCTTGTGGAGTAGAGTTTGTGGATTTCAGTAGATTTTGGAATATCATCTTGTTGATAGGATCTGGAAATCATTTTGTTCTTGGTCCAGTTGTTTCAAGAAGCATCAGCAAAGGTTAAGTTGATCAGGAAGAGATGAGGTAGCTCGGGATCGTCTGGTGAGCTATGCAGATATGAGTCAGAGTTTGGGATTCGGAGTTGGAAATTGGAAGCTGTTTAAATTTTCCTCGATTATAAGAGCTATAAGATTTGGTAAGTCTGGAAGCTAGCTCCGAAATATTTTGGATTTTCTTGTGTTCTTGAGAGGAGTAATTCTTTGTCTACAGGGTTGAATGGCCAGTTTGGATAACTGGAATCCATTCTATTTCACGTATCTCTGAGGGAGTACGTGTATGATCTATTACTGATTGTAGAATCTGCAGTTCAGATGGATTTGGGAGTTGTGCTGGATTTGAGTGTGATCTGATATTCTATTCAGATTGGTGGATCTAGAGATGAGAAGAGCTCTGGATTATAGTGGTGTTGTTTTAGCTTCTGTAGAGCGAGTCTCCCTGTAATTTATACTTGGGAAACTCTAGATAGTATTATAAAGATCTATCCTGATTTGTATCAGAATAGTTAGTTAGGTTTGTTTGTTTGTTTGATTGATTGCTATGGTTGTTAGAAACTGGATGATAGGTATGTGGTTGCTGTTTTAAAAATCTTTGCTGGATTATTAAATTAACTTTGTTTTAAATTTCGAGGACGAAATTATTTTAAGGGGGGAGGAATGTGATATCCCGGGTTTTTGGGCAATATAAATTTAATAATCAGTATTGATAATTTAATTGATTTGATAATTTTCTTTATAATTTAAATTTAAATTGGTTAATTTAATATTTTAAAGGTTAATAAATTATAATCTGGAAATTGATAAGATTTGTTTGTCAAAGCTAATAAAATTTTATTCTATTTATAATATATATATTTGATATATATTGTGAATGGAAATATCTTTTGTTTTAAATAAAAGATGAATTTTCAAACTATAATATATATGTATGTATATGTTATAATTTGGATTGTTATGAATTTAATTTAATCTATTAATAATATATATAGTATGAATATATTGTGATTTAAGCTTTGTTTTAAATTTAATATCTTTCAAAAGTTAAAGATTAATTCATTTGTTTTCAAAATATAAGATAATTGTTTGTTTTAAATATGATAGTTTAAATAAAGTTTTATTTTGTATTCTTTAAAGTGTTTAAATTTAAAAGGTTATAAAAATACATGTATAAGAATTTGTTTGTATTATAATTGGTTTTATAATATTTTCTCTAAAGTAATTTATATACATATATACTAAGATAAGTGTTTATTGTGATGTCCCGACTTTCTATGCCCAGAAAGTCGCATCATTATGAAGAAAGAAAGGGGTAGAAAATAGAAAAGAAAAGAAGAAAGAAAGAAACAACAACAACGATCTCACAGCGGAACGAATAAATTATATTAATAACATAAACTATTACATAGTATACAACAATTTACAGAGTTACACAGCATATACATCACTTACTAGACAGTTATAAACATCTGTCTAGACATTACAACTCAAATACAAGACAAGACACTATCACAGATATCAACACAGCGGAATACTATATCTACGAACGCCGAAGCCTCCTGCTCCATTGCTCCTCCAGAATATTTGTCAAAGCTAAACCTGAATCCCTTGGCTACTCGTAAAAATTTGAGTACCCAAGAGTTTATAAAACAGAAATAAACACTTGGGTCAGACATGGGTCTGGTGTGAGTAACAGGTTAAACTTGCTTAACTTCAAAATCTTTTGAAAGAAAAGGTATCACGTAAGACTCCCCACAATTAAACATGGGTAAGTTTTTACCTTACGCTAACCAAAACATTTGATAGGAAATCTGATTTTATTATAATAGGGTCTAGGGTTTTCAAGTAAAATATAGAAATAGCTGAAATGCTTACATCTCACATTCCAACATAGTTGGGCACAACTAATACGTACGGCACTTATTGGAGTTTGGATTCCATACAATGGCAGGGCTACTGGGGTACCGCCCGTCACAGTACGTGGCCTAGATCACCGTACCGAGGATCACTCCCAATCCCCTGCAACACAAAGCCGGAACCATCCCTTACTGGATAATTCCGAACAAGATAATCCCGTAGTTGGCGCGACCAACCACACACTAAGCCGAATAAAAGAAAAGGGACCTCTAGACAGGGATCTATCTTGCTCTCAGTGGGTGCTACCCACGAAACCTTGCTGCACCTCCCCTGTTTTAGCCATTCCCGGTTGATGAGGCTTGAGGTTACGATTACCTTTAATCAGAACATATCACTTAGAATGCTCATCGTCCGCCTGACGATGTGCTGAAAGCATTCAATCCATACAAGTTCGTTCCGGGTTCGAACGAAACCGAAGGCATTATCTCGTTACACTCGTTTTGGAATCACCCTCAGAGTTAACGACAATAACCCTTGCACTCTAAATCTTCATCTTCACTTGAGATTCACGACCTATCGTTAATTTGGATCGATGTGGTATTCGGGTCTCCAGACTTGGAATTCCGGTATACGGAAACCCGATCCCGGTCTCATCGAAATCCAAAACGTATCTTTTAAGGCCAAGTTGTTTAAAGGTTTAAACAATTCAATTCTTATCTATATACACAAAGATAGATAATTCACAATAGATAATCCATATTATCATCACAAACAGATAATTCACATTATCATTTCAATTCAACCAAAACATCCATATCACATATCAGTATATATCTCATCAGAGATATCAACCAATGCAAAGCATTCAATATTTTTCATCCATCCATAAGTAATGATTTATACCATCTCTAATTAATTTAAAGTGAATTAAACTAATTACTTCATTCTATAAATCCTGCTTACTTAATTATTAATTAAACCAATTAATTAATCATTACTCTAAATATCCATCTTAATTAATCATTCCTGATTAATTATACTTTAATTACTTTAAGTAATTAATCCCTAATTAATTTCACAAATTAATTATCTTAAACCATTTCAGTAATTAATCTTAAATTACTTCATTAATTAATTAACCATACTTAATTACATTAATCCTTAATTAATTACAATTAATTAATTACTTTAATCACTTATTATTTATTAATTAATCTTAATTAATCAATTCTTAATTACATCATTAATTATATTAATTAATGATCCTTAATTATTCTTAATTAATTATCTTATTTAAATTAATAATTAATTAGTCACATTTATTAATCACCTTTGATTAATCTCATTTAGTAATTAACTACTCTTAATTACTACACTTCATAAATTAATTACTCCTTAATTAATTATCCTTTAATTAATCCCCTGATTAATTATACAAAGTAATTAAATTAAAATTACTTTTATTATTAAAATCTTCTTTAGTTAATTACATCCACTAATTAACTTTAATTACTTTCCTAAGTAATTACACTTCACTAATTACATTTAAGTAATTACTTATCAATCACCAAGTGATTATCTTAATTTAATTAATAAATTAAACTTATCAAATTTATCTAATTAATTACCTTAAGTAATTAATTACTTTAATTACTTTCATTAAGTAATTATACTTAACCAATTTCATATAAATTAATTAATCTAATTGATTATCAAAATTAATCATATTAATTAATTATCTAATAATCCTCAATTAATAATCCCTCATTAATTATTAACCATTCTTTAATTACTTTCTTTAAGTAATTAATCTTTAATAAACTATTTATTAATTACCACTTAATAAATTCTTAATTACAAATTAATTAATTTCTAATTACTAAATTAATTTCCAAATTAATCTTTAATCACTTGATTAATTAATTCTTAATCATTTATTAATAATCCTTATTTATTTAATTAAATGATCCTTAATCCCAAATTAATTAACCCCTAATTAATTAACTTATAATTTCTAATTATTTAATTAAACACCAAATCATTAATTAAATAAATTATTAAATTATTCTTTAATTACTTTATTAATTTAATAAATCCTAAACCATTAAACCTTTATTAATTTCTAAATTAAAGTATTAATCCTTTATAACAATTTTAATTATTATTAACAAAAGACTTTAAAACATTTTTACTTTCAAATCTTTCTTTTAATTTATTTTAAATTAAAGATAATAAATTACAAATTTAACTTTAACCAAATTTAAATCAAATTTACAAAATCTTCTTAAAACCAAATGTTAAAGAAACACTTAACATTTATAAAAGAAATTTATAAGATTTTAAACCCACTCATTTAAAATTCAAATCTTCTTTAAACATTTTAAATTTGCTTAAACATTATAATTTAATAAACTCATTTATTTTAACTAGGATACAAATTTAAATTGAATCCATACTTTAAACTTTTATTAAAACTTTTATTTTAAATCCTGCTTTAAAATTTTAAACTAAATTTAAATTTAAAACACTGTCAGGTTTAAAACCTGTAAACAAAAATCTACCCGAGCCTTAACTAAATTGCTCCGAGTCGAAACCCTCTCTGCTTCGAGTCTCCCACGCTAAAACTTCGAGCCAAACCCAGACTTCATCTTCCTAAACTTCAAATACGAAAACCATTGCCGATATCTCGTGTGCACGTGCACAGGCGACTCAATCGCCTCCGACCACCCATGCCATCGCCGACATATCAACCACGGCCATCTCACACGATCACGAACACCAGAAACTCGAATAACCATAACAATCGAAATCGAGCAATCTCAATCACAAAACTGGGAACAACGAACTCCTCCAAAACCCCAAACTTGTCAACGGCCAGATCTTCCCCCTCCGATCATCGTTTCAGTTGAAACCTTGGTCACAACCTCGTCATGGTCCCAGCCACGCTTTCCCAAAGCCACAAAGCACTCGAACAACCATAAAGTCAGAAATGATCGAATTCAAAACCTGATCAGAACTAGGTTTAGAAATTTAAATCCTAAATTATTACTTCTTCGATGCTTTAATTCAAGTTCTAAAATTTTTTCTTGCATCCTCGATCATTCCACCTTCACTACTGAAAAATTCAACATTTCAAACCAAAGAGATCAACAGTATTACCCAAAAATCCATTTTTAGTTAAATACAGAACTGCACCCTTATTTCTAAACTATAAATTATGATTCCAATACTAAAAATCATGTTATAGTTTATGTTTTCAATTCATGTACCTGAATTTATAAATTACAAGGTTTAAATTTTCACTTTTATATAACATATACTGTTGTTTTGGTTACAGAGACATTCAGACCTTAAATCTGACTTAACTAAAATTTTTAAACCTTAGTATATGATAAATCAAACCATTCTTATTTATAAATTAAGTCCTAATAAAAACTAAATCAAGTGGTAAGGATTTTCAAATAGAATTCTGAGTCTGGGTAAACAAACAAGAACAGAGTTCATGTTCATACATGCATACAATACATCCATATATACAAACAGAATAAAAATGCACTTGTATATTCATACATCAATACATATATATGTCACAGTGATTTAACATGCAACCATATTTTATTTTAAGTTTAAAAGTTACTCACCTTTTTACTGTTGAAAAGAGAAACTGGAAGCTCTGGAAAATTGAAATGCTTGCTTTAAAAACTTGAAACCATGAATTCTGGAATTTGTTAGCTTTGAAAACATGCATGCACTTGGAAATGATGACAGGTCTTTTGAAGAACAATGATCACAGATCTTTGAAAGAGCATTGCAGATTGGTTTTGAAAGTGGCTCAGGCATTTGAACCTTTGAAATGATTTTCAGTTTTGAGGAAATTGATTTCAGATTTTGGTTTTATGTTAGAGAAGATGTTTTCAGGTTGTTTCTGGTTGAAGAAATGAATTTGCAGGTTTGAGGAGATTTCAGATTACAGGGTTTTGAACTGGAAATGATTTTTAGGTTGTATTTGCTTTGATTCTTGGTTTGAGATGATTTCATTTTGGGTTTGAGAAAATTTCAGTTTTGTTTGGAGATGATTTCGGTTGTACATTTCCTGGTTTGGTTTTTCTTTGTTTTGAAGATTAGATTAGAAAAGGAAAGGAAATGGAGATGAAAGTTTATATAGTTAATTTAGTTTTTATTAAAAATTAAATAAAATTGAACAAATGGTTGACACTTGTCTTATACATTGTTTAATGATCTTACACATGTATTTTACTTGTCTAAAATTTTAACACTTGTAATTATATATTTTTATTTTATTTTTAATTGATTTTAAAGCATTTTGAATTAAATTCCCTAATTAATAAATACATACCTTATTTAATAAATACTTTCCTATATTATACATAAATGAAACCTTTAAAGAAAAATAAAACTCATTTATATCCTAATAAAATCATATATGATATATTTAAATTCATGTTTAAGTGTAAATATAAAACTTTAATATTTATTTACTATTAAATAAGCACTTCCTAAATTTATATACAAAATCTCTTTAAGGAAACAAAATAAAACAAAAGTCTTATTTTAAATAAAAGTCTTGTTCATATATTTATACCCAATTATATTAAAATAATTATCCTTTAAAGATTCCATTTTAAATCCAGATTCAAATTCAAATTTTACTTTTAAAATCCAATTTAAAAGTCAACTCAACATTTATATTTTTAAATAAACATTTTATTAAGTTTGAAATGATTATTTCATTTAAAAACAACTCAAAACAATATATATATATATTTAAACAATACTTATTAATTTTAGAAATGATAAATCTATTTAAAATCAAATTTATAATCACAACTTAAATAATTATTCTTATTAAAATCAATCTATACCATAATTAAAACATCATATTATTATTATTTGGTTATTTATATTTGAAATAACAATATTATCAATTTAAAAAAAATTTAAATTAAGAGATTATCACATTTTAAACTTCTCGAAATTCCGGGATATCACATTCCTTCCCCCTTAAAAGAATTTCGTCCTCGAAATTTAAAACAAAAGATAATCCAAAAGTTTTATTTTATTTCAATCCATTTTAAAACAATTCAAGTATACTTATTAGCCATATACTATCAAACAAACAACCATTCATCCAAACAAATAATTTTATCCAAACAAACAATTCATACAAACAACAATTCTAGCTATCCGAACATAGCTTCGGATAAACTACCTAATATTATCCCGAGTTTCCCCGATACAGATACTGGGTTACTCGCTCTATTAAATCCAAACTGGTAATTCAATACCGAAACCAAAAACACAAATCCTCACAAAACTCAGAAAAATCCAATATACACAGCTATCTTCCTAGTCTTACCCAAACTCAATTGCTTCCTTTACCTAAGAAATAACAACGAAGTCTCCAACCTCGAATTCCAAATTCCTCCGTCTCTTATCTACAAAATCCTTCAGACGATCCTGTGCTGACTACAACTCCTTCCTGATCAACTCAACCTTCGCTGATGCTTCTTGAAACAAACAGGACTTAAGATAACTCAATAGAATGATCTCTCAAAATCTACCCATAATCCAAAACACAAATCTACTCACAACATCAGAAGACCGAACTAACTTCTCCTATCTGGAAAAGACAAACAGATGTACTCGCCAAACTACTTCCGCTGCACCATTCTGATCTGGAGTAGAATGAAAATACTGATGAAGAACACAAGCACAAACTGGACAACACATCCCAGAAAATCTCAGATAACTCAAGAGAATACTCAACAATCGCAAGTCACTTTTGCGATCAACTCAGCCAAATGAAAAGAAACTGTTCTCTCTTTACCAATTAGAACAGCTTACGCTTATTTATCCAATCCATTGAAGAAATGGATCCACTTTGCTGCTTCTGAACTCCACTTCAGAAAAAAAATGCTCAGTCAGAAAATTTCCTGCCAACACAAAGAATACTCCCGAGCTGCACTGCTGCCACCGATGCCAAAGACTTCCTTTTCCAAAGCTCTTCGAGAAACTCGAACCCAAACCAAATAGAACACCATGCTGAACTCAACCACAACACCTAAGCAGACACACTTCATTAACTTGTTCCAAAGAAAACATCTTCGGGAACATCCATAGTCACTGCATCTCATCACACAGCTACTTCTTCCAGAAGATACCAAGATACTATCACTCGCTTCTGCCCAACTGACAGATCCAACTCTACTCATCCAACTACAAAGATAAACTCCGAACCTTAACAGGTTTCCTTCAGAGATTGTGAAATCCTTACACAACTGTAAAGTTCACTCGAGACGGTATTAGGTTTACAGTCTCGACAAATACACTTCCAACCTCAAACATTCAAACTCCAACTATTGGTAATTGTGTTACACACACTACCACCTTATCTACCTTTATAACTTATATTGGAAAACCCGAACAGGTAACCCAATAAATAGGTAGAAATACATAAATATATATATTTAAAATGATATATTTTTTTTTATATAGAAATTATTTCTGGGTAAAATTATTTCATCTACCTCTTTAAAACAATATTGTGTCCGTTGGCCTGGTTCAAGTGTTTAGAGATCCCTATCAATAACGTTAGCTACTCGTATTGACCAGAATCCATATACCACTCAACCGATCAATTAACACAATATAAAACCATTTTATATAACTAACAAATACGTGCTCTCGTATATATATATATACTCAGACTCAAACAGGTTGCTATAGATCCTGTCTCTAATGAACAATCCTTCCGAACCTAGGTATTCACTCAACCTAGTCTTCTGATATTCACTTAACCAAAAGCTTAGGCATTCGCTCAACCTATGCTCTGATACCAAGTGTGATGTCCCGACTTTCTATGCCCAGAAAGTCGCATCATTATGAAGAAAGAAAGGGGTAGAAAATAGAAAAGAAAAGAAGAAAGAAAGAAACAACAACAACGATCTCACAGCGGAACGAATAAATTATATTAATAACATAAACTATTACATAGTATACAACAATTTACAGAGTTACACAGCATATACATCACTTACTAGACAGTTATAAACATCTGTCTAGACATTACAACTCAAATACAAGACAAGACACTATCACAGATATCAACACAGCGGAATACTATATCTACGAACGCCGAAGCCTCCTGCTCCATTGCTCCTCCAGAATATTTGTCAAAGCTAAACCTGAATCCCTTGGCTACTCGTAAAAATTTGAGTACCCAAGAGTTTATAAAACAGAAATAAACACTTGGGTCAGACATGGGTCTGGTGTGAGTAACAGGTTAAACTTGCTTAACTTCAAAATCTTTTGAAAGAAAAGGTATCACGTAAGACTCCCCACAATTAAACATGGGTAAGTTTTTACCTTACGCTAACCAAAACATTTGATAGGAAATCTGATTTTATTATAATAGGGTCTAGGGTTTTCAAGTAAAATATAGAAATAGCTGAAATGCTTACATCTCACATTCCAACATAGTTGGGCACAACTAATACGTACGGCACTTATTGGAGTTTGGATTCCATACAATGGCAGGGCTACTGGGGTACCGCCCGTCACAGTACGTGGCCTAGATCACCGTACCGAGGATCACTCCCAATCCCCTGCAACACAAAGCCGGAACCATCCCTTACTGGATAATTCCGAACAAGATAATCCCGTAGTTGGCGCGACCAACCACACACTAAGCCGAATAAAAGAAAAGGGACCTCTAGACAGGGATCTATCTTGCTCTCAGTGGGTGCTACCCACGAAACCTTGCTGCACCTCCCCTGTTTTAGCCATTCCCGGTTGATGAGGCTTGAGGTTACGATTACCTTTAATCAGAACATATCACTTAGAATGCTCATCGTCCGCCTGACGATGTGCTGAAAGCATTCAATCCATACAAGTTCGTTCCGGGTTCGAACGAAACCGAAGGCATTATCTCGTTACACTCGTTTTGGAATCACCCTCAGAGTTAACGACAATAACCCTTGCACTCTAAATCTTCATCTTCACTTGAGATTCACGACCTATCATTAATTTGGATCGATGTGGTATTCGGGTCTCCAGACCTGGAATTCCGGTATACGGAAACCCGATCCCGGTCTCATCGAAATCCAAAACGTATCTTTTAAGGCCAAGTTGTTTAAAGGTTTAAACAATTCAATTCTTATCTATATACACAAAGATAGATAATTCACAATAGATAATCCATATTATCATCACAAACAGATAATTCACATTATCATTTCAATTCAACCAAAACATCCATATCACATATCAGTATATATCTCATCAGAGATATCAACCAATGCAAAGCATTCAATATTTTTCATCCATCCATAAGTAATGATTTATACCATCTCTAATTAATTTAAAGTGAATTAAACTAATTACTTCATTCTATAAATCCTGCTTACTTAATTATTAATTAAACCAATTAATTAATCATTACTCTAAATATCCATCTTAATTAATCATTCCTGATTAATTATACTTTAATTACTTTAAGTAATTAATCCCTAATTAATTTCACAAATTAATTATCTTAAACCATTTCAGTAATTAATCTTAAATTACTTCATTAATTAATTAACCATACTTAATTACATTAATCCTTAATTAATTACAATTAATTAATTACTTTAATCACTTATTATTTATTAATTAATCTTAATTAATCAATTCTTAATTACATCATTAATTATATTAATTAATGATCCTTAATTATTCTTAATTAATTATCTTATTTAAATTAATAATTAATTAGTCACATTTATTAATCACCTTTGATTAATCTCATTTAGTAATTAACTACTCTTAATTACTACACTTCATAAATTAATTACTCCTTAATTAATTATCCTTTAATTAATCCCCTGATTAATTATACAAAGTAATTAAACTAAAATTACTTTTATTATTAAAATCTTCTTTAGTTAATTACATCCACTAATTAACTTTAATTACTTTCCTAAGTAATTACACTTCACTAATTACATTTAAGTAATTACTTATCAATCACCAAGTGATTATCTTAATTTAATTAATAAATTAAACTTATCAAATTTATCTAATTAATTACCTTAAGTAATTAATTACTTTAATTACTTTCATTAAGTAATTATACTTAACCAATTTCATATAAATTAATTAATCTAATTGATTATCAAAATTAATCATATTAATTAATTATCTAATAATCCTCAATTAATAATCCCTCATTAATTATTAACCATTCTTTAATTACTTTCTTTAAGTAATTAATCTTTAATAAACTATTTATTAATTACCACTTAATAAATTCTTAATTACAAATTAATTAATTTCTAATTACTAAATTAATTTCCAAATTAATCTTTAATCACTTGATTAATTAATTCTTAATCATTTATTAATAATCCTTATTTATTTAATTAAATGATCCTTAATCCCAAATTAATTAACCCCTAATTAATTAACTTATAATTTCTAATTATTTAATTAAACACCAAATCATTAATTAAATAAATTATTAAATTATTCTTTAATTACTTTATTAATTTAATAAATCCTAAACCATTAAACCTTTATTAATTTCTAAATTAAAGTATTAATCCTTTATAACAATTTTAATTATTATTAACAAAAGACTTTAAAACATTTTTACTTTCAAATCTTTCTTTTAATTTATTTTAAATTAAAGATAATAAATTACAAATTTAACTTTAACCAAATTTAAATCAAATTTACAAAATCTTCTTAAAACCAAATGTTAAAGAAACACTTAACATTTATAAAAGAAATTTATAAGATTTTAAACCCACTCATTTAAAATTCAAATCTTCTTTAAACATTTTAAATTTGCTTAAACATTATAATTTAATAAACTCATTTATTTTAACTAGGATACAAATTTAAATTGAATCCATACTTTAAACTTTTATTAAAACTTTTATTTTAAATCCTGCTTTAAAATTTTAAACTAAATTTAAATTTAAAACACTGTCAGGTTTAAAACCTGTAAACAAAAATCTACCCGAGCCTTAACTAAATTGCTCCGAGTCGAAACCCTCTCTGCTTCGAGTCTCCCACGCTAAAACTTCGAGCCAAACCCAGACTTCATCTTCCTAAACTTCAAATACGAAAACCATTGCCGATATCTCGTGTGCACGTGCACAGGCGACTCGATCGCCTCCGACCACCCATGCCATCGCCGACATATCAACCACGGCCATCTCACACGATCACGAACACCAGAAACTCGAATAACCATAACAATCGAAATCGAGCAATCTCAATCACAAAACTGGGAACAGCGAACTCCTCCAAAACCCCAAACCTGTCAACGGCCAGATCTTCCCCCTCCGATCATCGTTTCAGTTGAAACCTTGGTCACAACCTCGTCATGGTCCCAGCCACGCTTTCCCAAAGCCACAAAGCACTCGAACAACCATAAAGTCAGAAATGATCGAATTCAAAACCTGATCAGAACTAGGTTTAGAAATTTAAATCCTAAATTATTACTTCTTCGATGCTTTAATTCAAGTTCTAAAAATTTTTCTTGCATCCTCGATCATTCCACCTTCACTACTGAAAAATTCAACATTTCAAACCAAAGAGATCAACAGTATTACCCAAAAATCCATTTTTAGTTAAATACAGAACTGCACCCTTATTTCTAAACTATAAATTATGATTCCAATACTAAAAATCATGTTATAGTTTATGTTTTCAATTCATGTACCTGAATTTATAAATTACAAGGTTTAAATTTTCACTTTTATATAACATATACTGTTGTTTTGGTTACAGAGACATTCAGACCTTAAATCTGACTTAACTAAAATTTTTAAACCTTAGTATATGATAAATCAAACCATTCTTATTTATAAATTAAGTCCTAATAAAAACTAAATCAAGTGGTAAGGATTTTCAAATAGAATTCTGAGTCTGGGTAAACAAACAAGAACAGAGTTCATGTTCATACATGCATACAATACATCCATATATACAAACAGAATAAAAATGCACTTGTATATTCATACATCAATACATATATATGTCACAGTGATTTAACATGCAACCATATTTTATTTTAAGTTTAAAAGTTACTCACCTTTTTACTGTTGAAAAGAGAAACTGGAATCTCTGGAAAATTGAAATGCTTGCTTTAAAAACTTGAAACCATGAATTCTGGAATTTGTTAGCTTTGAAAACATGCATGCACTTGGAAATGATGACAGGTCTTTTGAAGAACAATGATCACAGATCTTTGAAAGAGCATTGCAGATTGGTTTTGAAAGTGGCTCAGGCATTTGAACCTTTGAAATGATTTTCAGTTTTGAGGAAATTGATTTCAGATTTTGGTTTTATGTTAGAGAAGATGTTTTCAGGTTGTTTCTGGTTGAAGAAATGAATTTGCAGGTTTGAGGAGATTTCAGATTACAGGGTTTTGAACTGGAAATGATTTTTAGGTTGTATTTGCTTTGATTCTTGGTTTGAGATGATTTCATTTTGGGTTTGAGAAAATTTCAGTTTTGTTTGGAGATGATTTCGGTTGTACATTTCCTGGTTTGGTTTTTCTTTGTTTTGAAGATTAGATTAGAAAAGGAAAGGAAATGGAGATGAAAGTTTATATAGTTAATTTAGTTTTTATTAAAAATTAAATAAAATTGAACAAATGGTTGACACTTGTCTTATACATTGTTTAATGATCTTACACATGTATTTTACTTGTCTAAAATTTTAACACTTGTAATTATATATTTTTATTTTATTTTTAATTGATTTTAAAGCATTTTGAATTAAATTCCCTAATTAATAAATACATACCTTATTTAATAAATACTTTCCTATATTATACATAAATGAAACCTTTAAAGAAAAATAAAATAAAACTCATTTATATCCTAATAAAATCATATATGATATATTTAAATTCATGTTTAAGTGTAAATATAAAACTTTAATATTTATTTACTATTAAATAAGCACTTCCTAAATTTATATACAAAATCTCTTTAAGGAAACAAAATAAAACAAAAGTCTTATTTTAAATAAAAGTCTTGTTCATATATTTATACCCAATTATATTAAAATAATTATCCTTTAAAGATTCCATTTTAAATCCAGATTCAAATTCAAATTTTACTTTTAAAATCCAATTTAAAAGTCAACTCAACATTTATATTTTTAAATAAACATTTTATTAAGTTTGAAATGATTATTTCATTTAAAAACAACTCAAAACAATATATATATATATTTAAACAATACTTATTAATTTTAGAAATGATAAATCTATTTAAAATCAAATTTATAATCACAACTTAAATAATTATTCTTATTAAAATCAATCTATACCATAATTAAAACATCATATTATTATTATTTGGTTATTTATATTTGAAATAACAATATTATCAATTTAAAAAAAATTTAAATTAAGAGATTATCACATTTTAAACTTCTCGAAATTCCGGGATATCACATTTATTAATTAGTAAATTAAGTATAAAAGCTTTATATTAACATTTAAATTAAATAAAAATTTATTTAAAATACTTAGGACATGTGTTAATATCTTAACATATGGTAATAACATGTGGAAGCCTTGTATAATCCAATTTGACAAGTTGGACATTTGTCTAATGTATAAAAAATACAAGTGGCAAGGTTATATTTTCTCTAAAAATTAGTTAATATAATGTGGTATAGAGAAACCTGGTTTTCATTTCTCAGTTAAAAATATTTTCTTTCTTCCTCTATGTAACGACCCGTATTTTTACGGATCAAAACATTCTAAAATGATTGACCTTTGGTTGTATGGTTGTTAAGTCATTTCTGGTTTTGGCAGAATTTTGCTTAAGTCCTAAGTCGTAGCCGACTTAGGAGTTTGGACGAGTTAAGCAACAAGTCTGGGTCGAGTTGCCGACTCAAGGAACTCACCGAGTTAAGGGAGTGTGGTTGACCGACTTAAGGTAGTGACCGACCTAGGAGATAAGTCGTGACCGGCTTAAGAGGTTCAGGCGACCTAAGGAAGAGTTGTAAGCGACCTAAGTATTCTGGGGTAGAGTTAGGTCGGCAACGACCTAAGGAAACTATTGTGAGCGACCTAAGAGTTTCGGTGAGCTAAGTGTTAGGTCGGCAGGGCGAGTTAGCGACCTAATGGTTACCGGGTTAGCAACTTAGTATCTTGGAGCGACCTATAGGTTAGCGACCTAAGAAGGGTAGCGTGTTAGCGACCTAAGGATTAGGCGACTTAAGGAGTTAGAACATAACCCAGTTAGGTCGCGTGAGTAGTTTGTTGTATAAGTTGTTAGGTCGTAGGAAATAGCTTAAGTATTAGGTCGCGTGTATTCTAAGTCGTAGGTCGCGCGAGTGTTAGGTCGCTGGGCTTTGGCTTAGTAGTTAGGTCGAAGTCCAGTTGTTTGCGACTTATGTTAGGTCGCGTGTTGTTTTAGGTCGTCATGCGTTAGGTCGCTGAGGAGTTAAGTCGTAGCATCTGTTGGTCGCAAGGTTTTGTCTAAGTGTTAGGTCGTGATCTGTGTTAGGTCGTAAGTCGTATACAAGTGGAAGCGCATTTGCTTTAGGTCGCCAAGGGTTAGGTCGGAGGCTCTGTTAAGTCGTGGGGGTTTTTAGGTCGTAGGTCGGCATAGTGTTAAGTCGGCAGCGACTTAAGGAGATAGCCGAGTTACGACTTAAGGGCAGTTTTCAGCTATAAATAGGAGGGGTTGTTCTCACTTTTTGGGATCCGGATTTTGAAGCGACGAAGTGCTGCCATTTTGAGAGCTCGACTTCTACACTTCTTCACTTCTTTTCTCCACTCTAATCTAGTGCTTCCATCCATCCAAATCGAAGATCAAGATTGAAGATTCAAGAGCTTAGATTGAAGATCTTCATCTTTTCAAGAGAGATTTCTTCGTTTGAAGTGAGATCTTGTCGGATCTAGCTTAGATCTTCGCTGTCCAGATCTGAAGTTGTTATCTTTTGGATTGTTTAGGTGATTTGGTGAGTGGTGATTATCTCTCACACGGATCCAAAGGAGTATATCGGATTGTTGGCTCGATTTGGTGTTAAAATAGAGATTTCCATGCATTTTCTTCATCCTATGTATAGATCCATATAGATCCATTGTTCATGATGTTGTTACATCCATTTTATCATATGTTAACCTATGCAAGTTCATTCATCAAGTTTGTAGAAATATAATCCATGTTTTCATGCTTATTGGACTTTCAACTCTTTAATTACGAAAATGCCATTATTGTTATAATTGTCTACTTAGATCATATTTGAATGCTTGATTGCTTGGATTGATGTTTGATTTGATTGGTTGTTATGAACTAGATGATTGATGATTAGATTTAGACCGAAGACGATTCAAAAGCTAAGGGAAAGGCTCTTGAATTGGGAAAGCTGCTCGTGGCATATGTAGCGGGATGATGAAGCTCTTATGCATAGATTTGATGATGTGATGATGAGATGAGGCTTTGCGAGGATGTAATGAAGCGAGGCAATCATGTGATGAAGACTTGGTCTAATCCAGACGGGATCATTCCAAGCATGTTGATAACTCGGTGATATGATTCGAGTTGAGGATAATGAATGGATATGAGAATAGTCGTCGAGGAGGATGACTAGGAGGCTTGGATAGCATCGTTGTTGAAGGTTCTAGCATGCTCTAAGCAAGAGTACGTTTGGGCAGATTCGATAGTCCCAACGGCCAACTGTTGATGGTCGAGTACTCTGGGCAGATTCGATAGTCCTAGGCACGGGCTGCGACGACGTGCGGGAGTTATGTCTAGAACCGGGGTTTTCATTAGCCCTTGACGGACGGCTGAAAGAATGTGCCGGTCATTCAATTAACGGTGATATCGAAGAAATGATAACAGTGATAGCCAGAGTCATGGATGTTTGGTTGTATCGTCATTCGGACTCAAGAGCGGTATTTTCTGGGTGCTTATCTGATTTAGGCCTTGGTACTTGGAAAACATCGCCCTTGACTCGAGTGATAGTAGTTTTACTTTAAATTGTGTGCTCTGCTATGTTTGCTTCTGCTAGTGTGTGTCTGGGGGCTATCACTGTAGAATGAGGTTGGAGTGGGAGGGTTGTATTCCTATTCCTTTTCCTTTATGCTCTTTTGGTATGTTGTTAGTTAATTTACTGCTCACTAAGACTGTTGTCTGACTCAAGGCTTTATGTTTTAATTCTTATTGCCTTGGGCTGTTCGTCCATTTTGGGACGGGCAGACTAGGTAGCAGGTGACAGGTGCTGTTCTCTTCTCACGATGCTGATATCGAAGACGAGCTGGAGGGTTGCATATTATCTTCTTATTATATGTACTGGATATTCCGCTGTTTTGTATTCTCTGAGAGATTTGTAGTGAGGCTGGATGTATTGACTATGTGGATGCTTGTATTCAACTATTATGGAGTTTTATATGATGTCATTTTGTTCTGTAAAGCTTCACTATACTTATGTTCTATTGTATTTTGTCCATGCGCTGTGAGTAATACGATAGATTCTTTTGTTTTAGATCTTACCTTGACAATCGTCCATGGTCGCCTGGCACACTTTACAGCGCTCTATCTCTAGATTCGGTGCAGGGGTCATGGGCGGTCGTCACATTTGGTATCAGAGCATTGGTTAATCGATTTTACCCAACGCTCGCTGAAGTAACTACGTATGAGAGACGTAATTGTATTTTGATGGATGAATACTATATAATATAGTAGCTTAGTAGAGTTGAGTTCTTTATGCAGTTGTTTCTCTAGATGTTCTGATCATTCCTTTTTATAGATATTGAGAATGAGTCGAAGAGGGAGACCAGCTGCTAGGGAAGGCCGTGCTACTGAAGAGACTGCTGATTATGCAGCCATGTTCGAAGCTATGATGACTTCGATCATGAGAAGGATACCAGTTCCGGGGGCAGCAGTTGATGTTGGAGTTCAAGTCCAAACTCCGAAACCAGTGGATTTTGCTAAGCTGTGCAAGGATTATACTGCTCTTGGAGGAAGGGTTTTCTTGGGAACAGAATCAACTATTGAGGTCCAGAGATGGATCGATGCTTGTAGAAGGATCTTTGGTGATTTGGGAATTGATGATGCAACTAAGAGGAAGTTGGCATCGAGGCAGCTTCAAGGGAGAGCCTCTGATTGGTGGAACTCTATTACCATCACTACTCCGGAAGAAGAGATTACTTGGGAGCAATTCCAAGTCAGATTTGAAGCTAAGTTCATTTCTACAGCTCAGAAGTCTGTTCTGTTCAAGAAGTTTGTAGAGCTCAAGCAGGGTGGAAGATCTGTTCTTGAGTATGTTTCTGAGTTTGAAGCTTTGTCTAAGTATGCCCGGTCATATATTGAATCTGCTTATCAGAAGAATGAGAAGTTTGTGACCGGCTTGGATAGTTATCTTGGGAGACAGTTGGTGGATCATTTGGACGATTCATTTGAGAAGCTGGTGGAGAAAGCTCTTAGGCATGAGAGTCTGTTTCCTAAGGAAGGACCTGTTGTTGCTGTTACCAAGGGAGAGTCTAAACCACAGCAGGGTGGAAACCAGAAGAGGAAGCAGCAGCAGCAGAAGGGTAAGGATGGCCAGAAGAAGCCGAAAGGCGAGGTGACTTGCTACAACTGTCAGCAGAAGGGCCATTTCTCGAAGGATTGTAAGAATCCTAAGGTGCCGATGAAGTGTCACAACTGTGACAAGCCGGGGCATTTCAGGAAGAATTGTCCAGAACCGAGGAAGGATAGGCAGATTGTGCAAGCCTATGCTTTAGGAGCTGTTCCGTCGTCTTCGAAAGCTCCTACTGCTGAAGATAAGGGAAAGAGTGTGGTTGTTCAAGGTACTCTTTTCCTATGTGGTGTTCCAGTTAGGGTTCTGTTTGATACTGGAGCGTCGCATTCATTTGTTTGTAATGAACTAGTAGGCCGGTTAGATTTGAAGCCGGATATTGTTGATAGGCCATTGGTTGTGACTAATCCAGTTGGGGGTTCGTCTTGTTTGTGTATGCTATGCCGTGGTCTAGTTGTGTCGAGTCATGGTTGCTCTTTTGTTTGTGATTGTTTTGTTCTGAACTTTGCGGGGTTCGGAATTATTTTGGGTATGGACTGGCTTAGGAAGTATGCGGCTAAGGTTGATTGTGAGAGGCTGGAGGTGACAGTCGAGAATGTGGAAGGGCGAAAGATTGTGATACGATGTAAGCATGAGGAAGGCGTCTTCATGAGCTTCATGTATTCGCTAGTTGTTCCACGGGATGGACTGTCTTTAGTGCCAATCGCAAATGGATTTGAGGATGTCTTTGACGAAGTCAAAGGGTTGCCGCCGCATAGAGAGATCGAGTTTCGTATAGATCTAGTTGAAGGAGCCAGACCTGTTGTGATGCCTCTTAGGCGGATGGCGCCTAGGGAACAACAAGAGTTGAGGGTGCAAGTTGATGACCTTTTACAGAAAGGATTCATTCGGCGTAGTGTGTCCGAATGGGGTGCACCAGTTGTGTTCGCAACCAAGGCGGATGGGTCGTTAAGACTGTGCGTCGATTATCGTGAGCTGAATAAGGTGACTAAGAAGAACAAGTATCCATTGCCAAGAATAGATGACTTGTTTGATCAGCTTCACGAAGCTAAGGTGTTTTCTCAGATGGATTTGGCAACGGGATTTCACCAGTTGAGAGTAGCTAAGGATAGTGTGCCGAAGACTGCTTTTAGGACACCATCCGGTTTCTTTGAGTGGCTGGTAATGCCGTTTGGATTGACTAACGCGCCAGCATATTTTGTGGATCTTATGAATAGAGTGTTCAGAGATCAGTTGAACAAGTTTGTACTTGTGTTCGTGGATGACATCCTGATTTATTCCAGAACGGAGGAAGAGCACAAGACGCACTTGCGTATTGTTTTGGAGATCTTACGGAAACATCAGCTGAAGGCTAAGTTTTCGAAGTGTCACTTCTGGAAGAGTGAAGTGAGGTTCTTAGGCCATGTGATTTCTGGAAGTGGAATAGCGGTTGATCCCGCTAAGGTGGCAGCGATCCAGGATTGGGTTAGACCTAAGAATGCATCTGATGTGAGAAGTTTTCTTGGATTAGCAGGATATTATCGACGGTTTATCAAAGACTTCTCCAAGATAGCTGCACCGTTAACAGGATTGACGAAGAAGAACCAAGTGTTCAGTTGGGATGCTAAGTGTGAGCAAGCTTTCGGAATCCTGAAAGAGAGACTGACGAGTGCTCCTGTTTTGACTATTCCAAGTGGGAATGATGAGATGGTGGTTTACACCGACGCATGTGGTACTGGACTTGGAGCAGTGCTGATGCAGAGGGATAAGGTTGTTGCGTATGCAAGTCGACAACTGAAGCCGCATGAAAAGAATTACCCTACTCATGATTTGGAGTTAGCGGCGATTGTATTTGCTCTGAAGATGTGGAGACATTATCTGTTGGGAGTTCGATTCGAGTTGTTCACGGATCACAAGTCGTTGAAGTATCTTTTCTCCCAAAAGGATTTGAATCTTCGGCAGCAACGTTGGCTAGAGTTTTTGGCATCATATGATTTTGGTATAGCTTATACTCCGGGAAAAGGTAACGCAGTGGCAGATGCTTTAAGTCGAAGACATGCAGGATTGGGAGCCATGTTTTCTGAATGGAAGAATCTCGAGTATTTAGCTGGATTTGACTTCAGGCCTAGATGTGAATTGGAACCTGAGATGTTGGCAAACTTATCAATAAGACCAATTCTTGTGGAAAGGATTGGCGAGAGTCAAAGGCGAGATGATAAGCTTGTCAAGATTATCCGTGATTTGGAATCTGGATTGGAACCAGAAAAGGATAAAGGATTCGAGGTCGATCGAGAGGGTTGGCTTCGAAAGCAAGGACGACTAGTTGTTCCCGATATAGATGAATTGAGGAGTGAAGTTCTGAAGGAAAGTCATCACTCGAAGCTGACAATTCATCCAGGTGGAAACAAGATGTATCGGGATATGAAGAGAACCTACTATTGGGAAGGTATGAAGAAGGATGTTGGAAATTTTATTTCCAAGTGTATGAACTGCCAATTGGTAAAGGCTGAACAGAAGATGCCAAGTGGATTGCTTCAGCCATTAGAAGTTCCTACATGGAAGTGGGAGCAGATATCGATGGACTTTATTGATGGACTGCCTAGAACCAGAACGGGAAATGAAGGGATTTGGGTCATTGTGGATCGTTTGACCAAGAGTGCAAGATTCATTCCTGTTCGATCGACTAGGACTGCATCGAAGTTGGCAGAGTTATATGTTAAGTGGATAGTTCGATTCCATGGTATTCCGAAGAGTATAGTGAGCGATCGAGACCCATTGTTCACTAGTGGATTTTGGAAGAGCTTCCAGGAAGTCTTGGGAACCGAGTTGTGTTTGAGTACAGCTTATCATCCCCAAACAGATGGTCAGACCGAGAGAGTCAACCGAGTTTTGGAAGATCTTCTAAGAGCATGTGTTTTGGACTTTGGAGGATCATGGGAAGATCACCTGCATTTGGTGGAGTTTGCGTACAACAACAGTTACCAGTCAAGCATTGGTATGGCACCGTATGAGGCATTGTATGGAAGACCGTGTAATTCTCCAACATGTTGGTTGGAAACTGGAGAAAAGCTGATGCTTGGGCCAGAGATGATTCGTCAGACTTCAGATTGTATAGAGATCATTCGGCAACGAATGAAGGCAGCCCAAGATCGTCAGAAGAGTTATGCCGATAAGCGTCGTAAGGATTTGGAATTCGACGTAGGAGATATGGTTTTTGTGAAGATTTCTCCACTGAAGAATGTTATTCGATTCGGGAAGAAAGGAAAATTGACTCCGAGATTTGTTGGACCATTCCCGATCATCGAGCGAATTGGAAAGCTCGCCTACAGATTGGAGTTACCAGAGAAAATGTCGAGTGTGCACAATGTTTTTCACATATCGTATCTACGGAAGTATGTGCACGACTCGAGTACGGTGGTTTCTGCTGATAGCTGTGAAGACTTCGAAGTTGATCCAGACGATAGAAGACCTCATAAACCGCTCCGTGTTGTTGAAACTGACACGAAACAGCTTAGGAGGAAGGTAGTTAAGTTGCTCAAGATACAATGGAGTGACGATGATAACGACTGTACGTGGGAGGTGGAAGAGAGGATGAAGGCAGCTCATCCTGAACTCTTCAAGGTATGGCCCTAAGGTGTCGTGTCATCTAACGAAATTGTAACTTGTTCTAAGTCTTAGAATTCTGTACGCTAAGCTAGAATTGGATGCATGGTTTATTGATTGTTATGGATGATAGGCGTACAGAATAGCTTTGATTGCCTTGTTTGTTTGGAATTTCGGGGGCGAAATTCCTAAGGGGGAGAGAATGTAACGACCCGTATTTTTACGGATCAAAACATTCTAAAATGATTGACCTTTGGTTGTATGGTTGTTAAGTCATTTCTGGTTTTGGCAGAATTTTGCTTAAGTCCTAAGTCGTAGCCGACTTAGGAGTTTGGACGAGTTAAGCAACAAGTCTGGGTCGAGTTGCCGACTCAAGGAACTCACCGAGTTAAGGGAGTGTGGTTGACCGACTTAAGGTAGTGACCGACCTAGGAGATAAGTCGTGACCGGCTTAAGAGGTTCAGGCGACCTAAGGAAGAGTTGTAAGCGACCTAAGTATTCTGGGGTAGAGTTAGGTCGGCAACGACCTAAGGAAACTATTGTGAGCGACCTAAGAGTTTCGGTGAGCTAAGTGTTAGGTCGGCAGGGCGAGTTAGCGACCTAATGGTTACCGGGTTAGCAACTTAGTATCTTGGAGCGACCTATAGGTTAGCGACCTAAGAAGGGTAGCGTGTTAGCGACCTAAGGATTAGGCGACTTAAGGAGTTAGAACATAACCCAGTTAGGTCGCGTGAGTAGTTTGTTGTATAAGTTGTTAGGTCGTAGGAAATAGCTTAAGTATTAGGTCGCGTGTATTCTAAGTCGTAGGTCGCGCGAGTGTTAGGTCGCTGGGCTTTGGCTTAGTAGTTAGGTCGAAGTCCAGTTGTTTGCGACTTATGTTAGGTCGCGTGTTGTTTTAGGTCGTCATGCGTTAGGTCGCTGAGGAGTTAAGTCGTAGCATCTGTTGGTCGCAAGGTTTTGTCTAAGTGTTAGGTCGTGATCTGTGTTAGGTCGTAAGTCGTATACAAGTGGAAGCGCATTTGCTTTAGGTCGCCAAGGGTTAGGTCGGAGGCTCTGTTAAGTCGTGGGGGTTTTTAGGTCGTAGGTCGGCATAGTGTTAAGTCGGCAGCGACTTAAGGAGATAGCCGAGTTACGACTTAAGGGCAGTTTTCAGCTATAAATAGGAGGGGTTGTTCTCACTTTTTGGGATCCGGATTTTGAAGCGACGAAGTGCTGCCATTTTGAGAGCTCGACTTCTACACTTCTTCACTTCTTTTCTCCACTCTAATCTAGTGCTTCCATCCATCCAAATCGAAGATCAAGATTGAAGATTCAAGAGCTTAGATTGAAGATCTTCATCTTTTCAAGAGAGATTTCTTCGTTTGAAGTGAGATCTTGTCGGATCTAGCTTAGTTCTTCGCTGTCCAGATCTGAAGTTGTTATCTTTTGGATTGTTTAGGTGATTTGGTGAGTGGTGATTATCTCTCACACGGATCCAAAGGAGTATATCGGATTGTTGGCTCGATTTGGTGTTAAAATAGAGATTTCCATGCATTTTCTTCATCCTATGTATAGATCCATATAGATCCATTGTTCATGATGTTGTTACATCCATTTTATCATATGTTAACCTATGCAAGTTCATTCATCAAGTTTGTAGAAATATAATCCATGTTTTCATGCTTATTGGACTTTCAACTCTTTAATTACGAAAATGCCATTATTGTTATAATTGTCTACTTAGATCATATTTGAATGCTTGATTGCTTGGATTGATGTTTGATTTGATTGGTTGTTATGAACTAGATGATTGATGATTAGATTTAGACCGAAGACGATTCAAAAGCTAAGGGAAAGGCTCTTGAATTGGGAAAGCTGCTCGTGGCATATGTAGCGGGATGATGAAGCTCTTATGCATAGATTTGATGATGTGATGATGAGATGAGGATTTGCGAGGATGTAATGAAGCGAGGCAATCATGTGATGAAGACTTGGTCTAATCCAGACGGGATCATTCCAAGCATGTTGATAACTCGGTGATATGATTCGAGTTGAGGATAATGAATGGATATGAGAATAGTCGTCGAGGAGGATGACTAGGAGGCTTGGATAGCATCGTTGTTGAAGGTTCTAGCATGCTCTAAGCAAGAGTACGTTTGGGCAAATTCGATAGTCCCAACGGCCAACTGTTGATGGTCGAGTACTCTGGGCAGATTCTATAGTCCTAGGCACGGGCTGCGACGACGTGCGGGAGTTATGTCTAGAACCGGGGTTTTCATTAGCCCTTGACGGACGGCTGAAAGAATGTGCCGGTCATTCAATTAACGGTGATATCGAAGAAATGATAACAGTGATAGCCAGAGTCATGGATGTTTGGTTGTATCGTCATTCGGACTCAAGAGCGGTATTTTCTGGGTGCTTATCTGATTTAGGCCTTGGTACTTGGAAAACATCGCCCTTGACTCGAGTGATAGTAGTTTTACTTTAAATTGTGTGCTCTGCTATGTTTGCTTCTGCTAGTGTGTGTCTGGGGGCTATCACTGTAGAATGAGGTTGGAGTGGGAGGGTTGTATTCCTATTCCTTTTCCTTTATGCTCTTTTGGTATGTTGTTAGTTAATTTACTGCTCACTAAGACTGTTGTCTGACTCAAGGCTTTATGTTTTAATTCTTATTGCCTTGGGCTGTTCGTCCATTTTGGGACGGGCAGACTAGGTAGCAGGTGACAGGTGCTGTTCTCTTCTCACGATGCTGATATCGAAGACGAGCTGGAGGGTTGCATATTATCTTCTTATTATATGTACTGGATATTCCGCTGTTTTGTATTCTCTGAGAGATTTGTAGTGAGGCTGGATGTATTGACTATGTGGATGCTTGTATTCAACTATTATGGAGTTTTATATGATGTCATTTTGTTCTGTAAAGCTTCACTATACTTATGTTCTATTGTATTTTGTCCATGCGCTGTGAGTAATACGATAGATTCTTTTGTTTTAGATCTTACCTTGACAATCGTCCATGGTCGCCTGGCACACTTTACAGCGCTCTATCTCTAGATTCGGTGCAGGGGTCATGGGCGGTCGTCACACTCTAAAACTAAAAACAAATCAAAACAGAAATCTGAAAACAAATCCTCAAAATCAAACCCTGTAAAACTCTCAAGCAAATTAAAAGCCTGTAACAAGTTTTCAAGCATGCAAAGTTCTTCACAACAACAACTTCAACCTGCTTTCCAAATGAAGTTCAACTGTAATTTCAACATGCAAATGGTTCTAATTCAACAATCAAGTTAAAGATTCAACTATTTACAAACATGCAAAGGAGGATCAAAAGATTTTCACAAATCAAAATTTAAAAGCCTGGAAAACACTGCTCTGCTTTGTTCTCTGTTAATTTTAAGGTGAGTAAACTTTTCTTAAAAACAGTTTAAATTTGTATCTATAATGCATGTGTTGATCTGTGAATTTTTGATGTAGTGATAAAAACTTGTTGTTGATGCTATATCCCTGGTATGAATATGAATATGCGTGAATATATATATATGAAATAGATGTGTATTCCTGTCTTTGTATAAATAAGTTTCTGTTAGTAACAGAATAGCCAAAACTCAAGAAAATTCGTATCTCAGATTATAAATAGATTTAGGTAATGATTTCTAAATGAAGTTGATCATATCAGTATAATACAAATTCTAAAAATATTTTCAAGTGTATTTATGAAGTGGACATTCTAAAATTTTAAAATTACAGTGAAAAACATTTTTATCAGAAAATTCAAGTGTTATAATTTCTAGCCTCATTTATATGATTGAATTCGTACCTGAAATCTATGAATTTTGATAACAATATTGAGATTTTTAAAGTCAAAATTTATGGGAATTTATGAGTTGATCAATATTGTTAGTTTTGGCATTTGCTGGCGATCGGCCATGAACTGGATGGCGGGGTTCAAGTTAGTGATGGCTGGAGGATAGGTGATTATCAGAAAAATGCTCGTATGAATTTTAGTTCACTGTGGAGTTCAGACCGAGTTGATTTAGGGTTTAACATTGTTTTGGGTCGCGACTGGAAATGGGATGACTGGGAATTTTGGAGTGAATCGAGTTGCGTAGGATTTAGGGCATAGTAGCGTGGAGGTATTGGGGTGTCGTGGCCGGAATTTCGTGAAGAACGATGGTCGACATCGTGAGATTGATGAAATTTCAGGCGAGGTGCTGTTCAATGGTGGTTTCAGTTTGATCGAGATTAACTCGATTTCGATTCGAATGGGTTATGAACGATCTGGATTTGCGTAGAGGTTTGCGAGGTTGTAGGTGATGGTCGAATGTCACCACGATGGTCTCCGGGGGTCGGAGTTGGTGGTGTACGTGCACCACGTGCACGTTTGTGCTATCGGTTTCGTTTGCATTGGGGAAGAAGGAAGAGACTCGGGACGCTCTCGTGTTGTTCGCGTGGAAGACTCGAAGCAGAGACGAGTGTGGGTTTACTCGCGAGTGACTCGGGGTTTTAGTGTGGTTTACTCAGGTGTTTTAATTTAAGTAACCTGATTTTTGAAATTTTAAAAAGCAATTCATATCTGGGTTTTAAATTTAAAGCATAAACAAGTTTTTAAGTATTTGGTAAATTTGGAAATGATTTACAAATGCTTTATCTCCAAATAAGGTTGTTATTATTATGATTTTGTAAATAAAGTTTAATAATTTGTTTTGAATATTAAGATTTAAGTAATTCAAATAATTTATTTATGAGAATAATAAGGTTAAATTAGTATTGATATAAATTTAAGAATACTTAATTTAAATATGGTTTGTTAATAAGTAAAGTTTAATTAAGAATAATGTTTCCATAATTAATTTAGGATTTTTAAATATAGAATGTTAATTAATTTAATTGTTTAATTAATTTTAAATAATTAGTTAATTATTTATTTAATTTTAAATAATCACTTAATTATGGATTAATTAAGAGTAATTACTTAATAAAGTAATTATTGGTTAATTATTGAATGAAATTACTTATGGAAGTAATTAATAGGAAAATTACTCATGGGGTAATTAGTTAAAGTGATAAAAGGGTAATCACTTGATGTTATTAATCTAAGGAATTGATTAATATAATTGTTGAGATTAATTAATTATGGAATAGTTAATTAATTAATGAATTAAGGATTATTTAGTAATGGAATTACTTATTTGTTAAGTAATTAATTAAGAAAGTAATCAAGATTATTAATGGAAGTAATTAGAAGATAATTACTTATGTAAGTAATTAAAAGTTAAATTACTTAATTATTTTAGTTAAGTAATTAAAGTAATTAATTAATTAAGGAATGTGATTAATTTGAGGATAATTACTAAGGGTAATTAATTAAAAAAGTAATTAATTAATAAAGTAAATAAATTAAGGATTATTTATTAATATAATTGATTAATAATTACTTAATGAAGTAATTAAAGATTAATTAATTAGATTAATTAATCAAGATTAATATAAATAAATTAAGATAAGTAATTACAAATTGTTAATTACTGTTTATGATTAATTAAGACTAAATAATGAAGTGGTTGATTAAAATTAATTAATTAATTAAAAGGTTAATTAATTAGTAAGGATTATTTAATTAATGAATTAATCAAGGTTGATTAATAAAAGTAATTAATTTAAGTATAATTAATTAATTGTAGTTAATTGAGGATTAATATAATTAATTATAGTTAATTAATTTATGAAGGTTCATTAATTATTGTAATTAATGATAGTAATTAAAAGTTAATTACTGTATATGGTTAAGGATAATTACTTGATGTAATTAAAGATAATTAATCAAAGGAGATTAATTAAGGAAGATCATTTAGATGTTTAATTAATTAATTTGTAATTAATTAATGATAGTGAGCAGGATTAAGATAATCCAAGTAATTAAAGGATAGTAATTAATTTAATTAAAGGTTAATTAAATTGATTAGAGTAAATCAATTCTGTTTAGATAATTGATTAATACTGGATGTTTGATATTGGGTGATTGGTTGATATTGGATGATTTGTATGTCTCTGATATATATATGATATATGCTGCTTTGTGAGATGAATGTTGATATGAATTATCTATTGTGATAATGTTATTTATCTATCTGTTTATATCATTCAGAATATAAGTTTAAATGTTTAAACCTTTAAACAACTTGGCCTTAAAAGATACGTTTTGGATTTCGATGAGACCGGGATCGGGTTTCCGTATACCGGTATTCCAGGTCTGGAGACCCGAATACCACATCGATCCAAATTAACGATAGGTCGTGAATCTCAAGTGAAGATGAAGATTCAGAGTGCAAGGGTTATTGTCGTTAACTCTGAGGGTGATTCCAAAACGAGTGTAACGAGATAATGCCTTCGGTTTCGTTCGAACCCGGAACGAACTTGTATGGATTGAATGCTTTCAGCACATCGTCAGGCGGACGATGAGCATGCTAAGTGATATGTTCTGATTAAAGGTAATCGTAACCTCAAGCCTCATCAACCGGGAATGGCTAAAACAGGGGAGGTGCAGCAAGGCTTCGTGGGTAGCACCCACTGAGAGCAAGATAGATCCCTGTCTAGAGGTCCCTTTTCTTTTCATTCGGCTTAGTGTGTGGTTGGTCGCGCCAACTACGGGGTTATCTTGTTCGGGATTATCCAGTAAGGGATGGTTCCGGCTTTGTGTTGCAGGGGAGCGGGCGTACTCCTCGGTACGGTGATCTAGGCCACGTACTATGACGGGCGGTACCCCAGTAGCCCTGCCATTGTATGGAATCCAACTTCCAATAAGTGCCATCGGATTTGATTGTATAACCCACTTTGTGGCTAGTATGCTGGAATTTAATAATGTAACAATTTCAGCTATTTCATATTTATTTGAAAACCCTAGACCCTAATTATAATATAACTGGATTTCCTATCAAATGTTTTGGTTATCGTAAGGTAAAAACTTTTCCGTGTTTATGTGCGGAAAGTCTTACGAGATACCTTTTCTTTCAAAGGTTTTTCAAAGTTAAACAAATTTTAACCGTTTACTCACACCAGACCCATGTCTGACCCAAGTGTTTATTTTCTGTTTTATTAAACTCTTGGGTACTCAATATTGTATTGAGTAGTCGAGGGATTCAGGTTAGCTTTGACGAATTCTGGAGGAGATTTGGAGCAGGAGGTTTCACCGTGTAGATATATGATGATTCCGCTGTGTATATGTTGTGTCTGTATCTGTGATACTTGAGTTGTATGAATTAGACAGATGTTTATAACTGTCTAATATGTGTTGTATAAGTTGTGTAACTCCGATGTATATGATACTATGTAATATTCTATATGATATATTATATTTCATTCGTTTCCGCTGTGAGATTCTTTTGTGTTGTTGTTTCTTCTTTTCTATCCTTTCTTCTTCTATCCCTTTCTTTCTTCATGATGATACGACTTTCCGTGGAGAAAAAGTCGGGTCGTTACAAAGATAGTCTTCATTTTGGTTTAGTTGTGGGTTATAAGAAAACCCCACATATAATTTGAAACAAGACACATAGAACAACAGCCATTCCAAAGCATGAGAGGGAATATTAATAAGCTTTGATTTGAAACATACAAAAGCCAAAGTGTTACCTTTCTTTTTGAACCAAACCTTGCATATAGGACAAACGTTTTAAAAGTTCAATTTCCTTTTACAAAAGCGACACGTGTCTTTTCCCTTATGCTTACCATATAGCCCGGAAGATGACAATGATTCACAATTTTAAGAGGGTGTCAAACACTTGCTTACATCCTTAGCTCATTTCCTTTTGAAACCAGCTTCTTTCATCGCTAAGTTGACCACTTGATTTTTCTGAAGTGGCTAGCTTAACGCTTAACTCATTCCTCCTCCCCAATTAACATGCTTGCCAACCCATTCATATTTCACTTTTCATTTATAGTTATAGTTGATTTGAACAACATTGTATTCAGAGGGAAGTGAGTTAAGGGCGAATCGGATGAGAAAAGACTCATCCAACGATATGCCCAAATCTCCCAATTTTAGCAGCCTAGCTAGACATTTTAATTATATGAGCACTCATAGATAAATGAACTTCAAAGCATATAGTGGTCAATTCAGCCATTAGCTTGCTAGTTGATGATTTATCATGCTTAATGAATATGTCATTTATCTTATGCAAAAATTCTTTTGCCTTGCCCGTTTGGGATAGTGCGGCCTTAATGCTTGGTGAAACACACCTTTTCATAAAGCTTAGTGACAATTTGTTAGATTTGACCCATGCATCATGAATGCTCTTTTCCGCATTGGAACTCTCCTCAGTTGGTTTAGTCAGCTCATCTGATACCCTCGGCAAATCATGATCAAGAATTCCAAGACTGAATCATAACATGTTTGCTCCATTATGATAGGTTAGTTCGTTTGAATTTTGTAATGATAACATGATTGAAAAGTCTTAGGGGTACATGATACTGCAATTTTAACATGTTCACAATTTAAATTTCACACAACTAAGAGATATGCAAGGATTAAATATTGATCAATCGACAACTTTAAAGTGGCTTTTATCCCAGATATAATCATTTAACAAATATTAACTGTATTTGTTTTGTTCCTAACATATTTATATATTTTCCTTAGATTTGTCACCTGTTCAACTGAAGTCATTCTTCATTTGATTCGAAATTAACTATATTTTCCTTTCACTCAATCATATAATGAGCAACGGAGCCATCAAATATGACCGTGAGTTTTCAATCCTATACAATCGTAGTTGTATTTGCCATTGATTCAACATAGCACTCAACAATCATAAAATCCTAAATGTTCGTGAAATGTCTAAAAATAACTTAAAGTATGGATCAATCGATAAAATATAAACTGTATTTATTTTTTGATATATATAATTAAACCGCAATTGTATTTGTCTTTGATTTAATGATCATTAGTTTTAAGACTAGAAAATGCCATGCAAATGGCTAGCGTGGACTTGAGATGTTACCCGAAAATTTAATTTGTTCAAAATCAAACCAAACTATCATCATTTATAGTAATAGTACTCTTCTATTCAAAAAGTTTTTTCCCTTAATTAGAAAATAATTTTATTTTTATTATATGTCCAATAAACTAATCCCGAGAATTTTGCTCCAAGAAGTATTTCACTTTAAGTAGAACAGAAACATTATTATACATAGTAAAAGTTTGTGTGAATTCAAATATCGAGATGGATCAAAAAAACAATATAATTTTGATGTGTCTTTATAGTCCTTACACCCATCGACCCAATTTATTTTTACTGGTTTTACAGTTTCCTAATCAACATAATTCACCGAAAACAATTTGTTTAGGCACAACACACCATTTACATGCAAAATAAAATTTCCATGGAAGTTATTAAACTCAGAGTGGTGCATCTCCACACCAAAAATCATTATATTTTTATATCATTAAGTGGGATAAACGAGATAGATTCTAATTTGGTCGTGAATAACTTATACATTTCATTAATTTTTCTTTAATATTTTAGGAATTTATCGACTTTTAGGGTTCTACAAGTTCATGTAACCCTAAAACTATTACGGGTTACAAAAAATGTATCATGTTTATTAGGGTCAAGTTAAGGCTTGTTTATACTGTACCATCTATAAAGCAGCATGACCACCCGATTATGTATAAAACACACCCTAATTCGATCCTTGAACATCAATAATTCTTTAAAGATGTACAAATTATATAATAAATGTTTAAAGCATTGCTAATTTAACATAAAGATAGTAACAAGGCTCTGATACCACATGTAAAATTATGCCTCTTAATAGTGATATAATTCAATCTACATAATAGAATTAAGTGGAATATTTATGATCTTATACCTCGAATGAAATAACATAAGTTATATATTTTACCTTAAGCCATAAATAATGTTGATGCTTCTACTAACATGATGTGTAGAACCAATCTGGAATGATATGCATAATCCTCTTGAATAGCCTCAAAACACCAAACTTATTGTTATTTTTATTCTTTTTTCTAATATTGGGTACTTAGGCGGTAGTACATAGTTGTATTACAAGTCATAGGCAATATATAGCATATTACAAGTCAGTTTATATCCCATGGTTTCTATGCAACATTCGAACCTATGACCTCATGGACCAAGTCAAAGTGCATAACCGTTGGGACAGTGGTTCTGGACTGATTATCTATGATTATCTTATGTTTCACTTTCTATCCATGTTTTCTTTCAAAAGAATTCTTCAAATGGTGTGATACACATCCATTATACATGGAGAAAGTGGACTAGTGTCCAACCAAAAGTCCTAGAATTTATCCATTATTAACCATAATTTAAGGAGCAAAACTAGCTCATAAATTACTTCCAATGTTATCCACAAAAATCTTTTCCAAGTTAAAAGTATGAAAGAAGGAGCTATAGTGCGGGATTCAGAAGCTTCCGTGAGCATTGAGATTGCTTCCACAAGTATCAATGAGAGTTCCATAAGAATCAAAGAGGGTTCTGTAAGAGTTAAGGGAGCTTCCGAAAGTGTTGAAGTGGCACCTTTGAAGATATGAAGAAGAAGTGAGGCTTTCGACATGGTTAAAAAGGCCTCCCAAGCATTAGAGAAGATGCTTTCGTCATGGTCGATGGCGCTTCCTACCGTCTCCTTCCGCGGATGTCATTCTTTTGCCTTCATGGTTGATAGGGCTTTCGCATCAGTTGATTTAGGGAATGCCTTCGCCAGGGTTTAGAAGACACTTCCTCAATCACAAAGGGCATGCTTCTGCAAAGAGTCATTCCTTTCACATGTATCGACTTTATACCTGCTGCAATAATAGTTCTCTCCGTCATAATTGACCCATCCGTAGGGGTCATCCCTTTTGCTGGAGTCGTTCCTTCAGCTCTTCCCTTCCGTATCTCTTCAAAGCGCCTCCTTTCGCATCTTTTTATGGCTGATCCTTCTGCTACTATCTCTTTCCAAAGCTCTTCCTTCCATCATTCATGACCTTTCGAAGATGTCACTCCTTCCGAAGGTATCGGAGGGACTTAGGTGCACAGCTACACAAAGTACTACTTTGGTCATCAGCCCCGTAAGCATTGCTCCCCCAACATAGTCCTGCAAAAGTTCTTCCCCTCAAATTCATTTGAAGGACTTCCTTCCCCAACTATTCCTCTCGAGACACATCATGACCCTTCCATAACCCAGCAGAATAGCTGTAACGACCCTGAATTTTGAACAATTTAAATTGAAAATATTTAATTAATTTTAAATATTTGAACGATGATTTGACTTGAATTTCAAATTATCAGAATGAATTGGCGATTAAATTTTTGAATTTACTATTGAAAGTTGAATAAAATTTGAATCTTCAATTTTAAGCCAGTTAAAAATAATTTAAAGGCTTGGAAAATTCATATTGATAATACTGAAGGTAATAGAAGCTTCAGAATTGAATTTGAAAGCGATTTGTTCCGTTTTGAAATATTATCGTTTAAGTTGAATTTAAAAATAGCCTTCCGAGGCACAGTCTGAAAATTTGACGAAACCAGTTTCATTGGGTCCGTAATATTGAATTATTACCGGATTTCAATTTTCGTATTTATCGGAATTGTTTTATGAACATACGGCGTATAAACGCGTATAAAATTTAATTGAATTCAATTTGCATTTCTGTAACAACTGGGGTTTTGCCCGAATTATAATCATCAGTAAACGATCTATGTTGACAGATAATTTGCTGTTTATTGTTGGAAATTTTATAACGATAAAATCTTCGTCAATTGACAATGTAAAATGGTTGTTAAATTTTATTTAAACTGTAAATCGATTGGAATTCTCTTATTGAATTTTATTTGTACGAAATGAATAAATACACCTAGTAAAATTTTAACAACAAGTTTAAACAAAATAAATTAAAGAAATTATCTAGACAAAACAAATTAGATTTTTAAAAGAAAAAAATTACCATACCTTTAGTACAAAATATAATGTTCAGCCCATACCCTATACCCATACCACCCACGATCCTTCCCCCTTATCTCTGTTAAAAACACGTCGCACCCCCCCTTCTCTTCAGTAAAACGAAAAGAAACGAAACAATCGAAAGCAAATAAGAAATGGCGACGAGAGGAAACTAGGGTTTCGGCGATCTTCGATTTTTACGGCTTCAACTCACGAGGGATTCAAGCTAAGGACTTCAGCTTCGTTCGCGTTCTCCAGCATCGTCTCCAAATAGCTAAGGCTTCGCCGATCAACTTTCGTTCGACTTCCGTTTCTCGCTCGCGTCCAATTCGTGGCAAAAGGTGAGTGAATTGTTTCGCTCACATCTAATTCTATCGCACTGTTTTGTGTCTTGGGTTTTGTTGAGTTCGACTCCGTTCGAATTTATTTGATGGCTAGGGGTTTCGACGTTTGCCATTTTAAATCGATTGCTATTGTATTGAATGTTTTGTGGTTCCTTCGACGTAGAATGATTTCGCGATTATTGTGGTTTCGATTTTTGGTGTTCGATTTCTGTTTCCAGTTTACAGAGTTAAGATTTAATCAAAAAATCAAATTTTCTTTTTAATAAATCACTGTTAGGATTTGAATTTCGAACAAAAATAGTTTAACCTAAACCATGATCAAGTTCTACAAATACATCCAAGTATATTAGCTGAAAATATGTTTGCTTTTGAAAAAAAATAATAATACATCAACTTGCTTTTGGAAAATATGCGTGCTTTTGTTGGTTTGATGTTTTAAAACCTTTGATTTATTACTGATTTCAAACATCAACTCAGATTTAAACCAAAGAAATTTACCTGCCTGACCTGCTGTTGCTGTTGTATGCTAATAATATCACTTGCTTTGCTTACTTTGTTGAAACTGAAACTTGGCTTAATTGCCTCTGGTTTTCGAGTTGATTCCCAGGCTTGAAATGTTTGAAGATGATCTTTATTTTTAAGATTCGATGTTTGAAAAATTTATGTTTGAATCTGCTAGATCCATGTTTTTGAGAATACTGTGAGTAACTTATTTTTCTTAAAATGTTTAAAGTATAAAACTGTCACTTATGTATAGGTATCTCTGTGAATAAGTTTGTTTATATACACGTATGGATCCTATGAGTTGAGTTTCACTTGTGTTGTAGGCTGCACCATTTGCCATAGCTGGTATTTGTTTCTCTGTTGGTTTTGTTTGACTGTTTCATCCACACTGTCGACTCCATTTCATGTGGGATGTTGGCATCTTGTACATGCTTCATGTATGAAATGTTGCATCTTTGATTTTGTATTCAAACTCGGCCATACTGGTTTCATATGTTGTTTCACCACTGAGCCTTATGTTCTTCATACCATATGTACATGCTTCCTTGTATCTTGGTTGGTCTGTTCATTGGCTTTGTTGCATACCCATTCCATGTTTGTACTGTGTACATGCTTCACTATTGTGTTTGCATTATCGTATCTCACCGTGTTCATGTGTATTGATACTCTAGTCTTGATTCACTGTTGCTCTCTTGTAGCTGTTGTCTGCATTTGTTTATGATGAGTTCTTGATATTGTTCGAATTGACTTTGGCATGTCACTGATACCTTTTTATAACTGCTGTACATTTTAGTCATTCACTAGACAGTTGGTTCCTGTCTGCATTGCATACAAGCAATTGCATTTGTTGTAGATAAGTTGAAGCTTGGTCCGATGAACTTGAACATGTTGGACTTTGCACTTTGGTGCTGCAGTTTCATGTTGTTGCATTTAGCTTTGAATTTCCCTCTAGTCTCTGATAATCATGTTGCCATGCTTATGATAGTTCATTCATGTAGTAACCTGGCTTACCTGCATTGCTCATATCCTTACCTTGTACTGTCCAATTGAGTTCACATGTATTTGAGCTCTGGTTATGTTCATGATCAGTTTGTAGTTGCTGTTCACATATGCACATGCTATGCTCCACTGCAGTATGTACGTTGCATTCATAGTCTTGCCTGTGCATCACCATATATATCTGTTGCATATCTCACATGTTTGACCCTTGCATATGCTCTTTGACACACGTTAGAATTGTCTGTGTCATTGCTCAGTGCATTAGTTTACACTGTGTATTGGTTTGGACTTGCAAATTGAGTCGTAGACTTCATGTTGCCTTGACTTTGGTTGATACCATTTGATTTTGATGTTGTTGGTCTTTGGCGTATTACATCACCATAGTGGCGAGGCAGTGCACGTTAGTGTGCACTGCAGCCACCCAGAATCGACAGTTTTGAATTGATTTTTCTTTTGCTTCTGATGCATTGATCTTTTATACCGTATTGGCGAGGCCGTACACGCGTGCGTGTACGGCAGCCAATCGAGTTTGATGATTTTAAAGTGACAATTTCAATTGTTTTAAATTGATTTAGTCGATATGATAAATTGTTTATTTATCTCTGTTGATGATTTAAATCTGCTGATTTATTGTTAACACTGTTAAGTGTTATATTTTCGTTATCCGATTTCTTTGTTAAAAGAGTCGGATAGACGGGAATTATTGTGACTGTCGTCTATTTAAATTATTACTGCTTATATGCACTAATAACTGGTTTGAATTAGACTGACCTGTGTATTATTTTCTTTTGAATATAATACTCGGGTCAGACCAAGTATTTTTACAGCTTGAAGATTTTCGAGCAGCGAAGTTAGAGAGAGTAAAGAATCACTTAAGTTTTCAGAAGAAAATTGTATTTTAAGATATTCCGCTGTATCATTATCAAATTGTATAAAACTCTGATGTACATAAAAAGATTTATAGTAATGAAATAGATTCATTTGTTTAAATTCATTGTTATTATTCTGTGTTTCTGTGGCTGATTCTGTTTAAACCTTATAAACTAAATAACAATTCGCCTTTTTGAACGTTTCGAGTTGGTTTAACTACCGATTGGAGGTGGTCAAAAGGGGGAATGTTACAGAGTGGTATCTATCTAAATTTCGAATCCCTATACTAGTGATTTTGAGTTGTCGTAACGATGTTTTACGTAACATTCGTTTTGACTCAAATGAATATGTGAAAGAGAATGATTTCCTTAAAGATGAAATATATACTTAATTTTGATTTAAGTATATTGAATATTTTCAAATGTTGAAAATAAATGGATTTGTGAATTACTTATTTTTAAATAAGTATGGAAATGTTTTTCCAAAGATGAAATGTTGTGAATATATTCCGTAAGGGATAAATGATTTGAAATTCATTTTTGAAGTCGAAGTTGAAAAGTTAAATGAGGATTTGAACAATTTGTTCAATTTGAAATTTTTCAAAAGATTGAATCGTTAAGTTAAAATTGAGTTTAACTTCGACATCAAAGACAATATAAGTTGAGCTTTGAATTTTAGATGATGATTTGGATTGTATGTCTAACATTGTGAATTGATGACATAGCAATTGATCTCTATTAAATATATATCCGTTGGTGGCGGAGAATTTATTCTCTTAGCTTAACACCCTTCTCTGAGACGTACGAGCTCAGAGGTTATATATCGATAGACATCAATTCTGTGTTGAGAATTGACGATGTAAGCGTGAAATCCAAATTGAATGTGAAAGTCGATAATGAATGGAATTATGAATATGAATTAGGTTTGAGATAACCTTAAATTTCCAAATCGACGTAGAGGAAAATTTTGAAATCCTCTATTTTGTTATGAATATGAGATATGTAAGTTTTTAGAACTTATATATATGAATGCGGTGAATTTGAAACCGTTAGTTTAGAAAGACATTGTTATGGAAATCTTATGTATGTTTACATAGATGTTATATGTACGAAATGTGAAATGAAAGTACTACATATATGATATTATGTTTTCTAAACTGAGGATGTGGAAAAGTACCTTCCATTTATTATTAGAGAAGGTATTGGAACTCGTGAAGAGTGTCCATTTGAAATTCGTAGCTACGTAGAATTTCCATTTAGTCAGAGTGACTATTTGAATCGGAAATCCCTCACGATGGATCATCGTGATGAGATTAGATTGATTGATGATTAGCGTAATTTGAGGGGCGAGATGCCCACAGTTACGAGCGATTCCACTGGGATAGTGGCGCAACCGCCGGGTAAACTGCAATCTAATGCCAGGCGAAATTTGAGGGGCGTGATGCCTACAGACACGAGCGATTCTACTGGGATAGTAGCGTAACCGCCGTGTGTACTGCAATCTATGGCGACAACCATGGCGAAATTTAAGAGATGTGAAATCTACAGCCACAAGCGACTCTACTGGGATAGTAGCGTAACCGCCGGGCGGAACTGTAATCCATGGGGGAACGTGCTTTCCATATCCATTTTTTAAAATAATTTTTAAAAGTATTTTCACTGGGAATTGAAGCAAGTATGTTTAGTACTTGGAGATTTTTAGACCTGCGCCTGGCCAGCGTATGCCTAATGTCTGTGAGAACGAAGATGGACTTGTTAAATTTCGAGTTAGCAAGTATTTTCAAACTGTAAATAACGAATCAATGATTTGAAATTAAAATTTCAAAATTCCTACCTAATAAACTAAGGAAGAGGATCTTTGTAATGTTTTGAAAGTCCACAGATTTGGAAGAGATATATATTATATAAATCTCTAATGTGAAGAATTTTAAGTTTGAATCTGAGTTTTAAATAAAAAAAATGTTAGTAAAAGACTTTTGGGTTTTGATTTTTGAAAATCATTGAATAAAAGAGAAGATAAACAAAACTAGTGAGATTAAACAAATGAAATGAATCCTATATTCATTTATTTGTAATAAGTTTTAAGCTTAGAAATTTTTTACTAGAGTATAAATATCGATGAAATTTTAACAACTTTTCCTTTTCGTGGACGAAAAGTTTTTAAGGAGGGGAGTTTGTAACGACCTTGAATTTTGAACAATTTAAATTGAAAATATTTAATTAATTTTAAATATTTGAACGATGATTTGACTTGAATTTCAAATTATCAGAATGAATTGGCGATTAAATTTTTGAATTTAATCTATTGAAAGTTGAATAAAATTTGAATCTTCAATTTTAAGCCGGTTAAAAATAATTTAAAGGCTTGGAAAATTCATATTGATAATACTGAAGGTAATAGAAGCTTCAGAATTGAATTTGAAAGCGATTTGTTCCGTTTTGAAATATTATCGTTTAAGTTGAATTTAAAAATAGCCTTCCGAGGCACAGTCTCGGAATTTGACGAAACCACTTTCATTGGGTCCATAATATTGAATTATTACCAGATTTCAATTTTCGTATTTATCAGAATTGTTTTATGAACATACGGCGTATAAACGCGTATAAAATTTAATTGAATTCAATTTGCATTTCTGTAACAACTGGGGTTTTGCCCGAATTATAATCATCAGTAAACGATCTATGTTGACAGATAATTTGCTGTTTATTGTTGGAAATTTTATAACGATAAAATCTTCGTCAATTGGCAATGTAAAATGGTTGTTAAATTTTATTTAAACTGTAAATCGATTGGAATTCTCTTATTGAATTTTATTTGTACGAAATGAATAAATACACCTAGTAAAATTTTAACAACAAGTTTAAACAAAATAAATTAAAGAAATTATCTAGACAAAACAAATTAGATTTTTAAAAGAAAAAAATTACCATACCTTTAGTACAAAATATAATGTTCAGCCCATACCCTATACCCATACCACCCACGATCCTTCCCCCTTATCTCTGTTAAAAACACGTCGCACCCCCCCTTCTCTTCAGTAAAACGAAAAGAAACGAAACAATCGAAAGCAAATAAGAAATGGCGACAAGAGGAAACTAGGGTTTCGGCGATCTTCGATTTTTACGGCTTCAACTCGCGAGGGATTCAAGCTAAGGACTTCAGCTTCGTTCGCGTTCTCCAGCATCGTCTCCAAATAGCTAAGGCTTCGCCGATCAACTTTCGTTCGACTTCCGTTTCTCGCTCGCGTCCAATTCGTGGCAAAAGGTGAGTGAATTGTTTCGCTCACATCTAATTCTATCGCACTGTTTTGTGTCTTGGGTTTTGTTGAGTTCGACTCCGTTCGAATTTATTTGATGGCTAGGGGTTTCGACGTTTGCCATTTTAAATCGATTGCTATTGTATCGAATGTTTTGTGGTTCCTTCGACGTAGAATGATTTCGCGATTATTGTGGTTTCGATTTTTGGTGTTCGATTTCTGTTTCCAGTTTACAGAGTTAAGATTTAATCAAAAAATAAAATTTTCTTTTTAATAAATCACTGTTAGGATTTGAATTTCGAACAAAAATAGTTTAACCTAAACCATGATCAAGTTCTACAAATACATCCAAGTATATTAGCTGAAAATATGTTTGCTTTTGAAAAAAATAATAATACATCAACTTGCTTTTGGAAAATATGCGTGCTTTTGTTGGTTTGATGTTTTAATACCTTTGATTTATTACTGATTTCAAACATCAACTCAGATTTAAACCAAAGAAATTTACCTGCCTAACCTGCTGTTGCTGTTGTATGCTAATAATATCACTTGCTTTGCTTACTTTGTTGAAACTGAAACTTGGCTTAATTGCCTCTGGTTTTCGAGTTGATTCCCAGGCTTGAAATGTTTGAAGATGATCTTTATTTTTAAGATTCGATGTTTGAAAAATTTATGTTTAAATCTGCTAGATCCATGTTTTTGAGAATACTGTGAGTAACTTATTTTTCTTAAAATGTTTAAAGTATAAAACTGTCACTTATGTATAGGTATCTCTGTGAATAAGTTTGTTTATATACACGTATGGATCCTATGAGTTGAGTTTCACTTGTGTTGTAGGCTGCACCATTTGCCATAGCTGGTATTTGTTTCTCTGTTGGTTTTGTTTGACTGTTTCATCCACACTGTCGACTCCATTTCATGTGGGATGTTGGCATCTTGTACATGCTTCATGTATGAAATGTTGCATCTTTGATTTTGTATTCAAACTCGGCCATACTGGTTTCATATGTTGTTTCACCACTGAGCCTTATGTTCTTCATACCATATGTACATGCTTCCTTGTATCTTGGTTGGTCTGTTCATTGGCTTTGTTGCATACCCATTCCATGTTTGTACTGTGTACATGCTTCACTATTGTGTTTGCATTGTCGTATCTCACCGTGTTCATGTGTATTGATACTCTAGTCTTGATTCACTGTTGCTCTCTTGTAGCTGTTGTCTGCATTTGTTTATGATGAGTTCTTGATATTGTTCGAATTGACTTTGGCATGTCACTGATACCTTTTTATAACTGCTGTACATTTTAGTCATTCACTAGACAGTTGGTTCCTGTCTGCATTGCATACAAGCAATTGCATTTGTTGTAGATAAGTTGAAGCTTGGTCCGATGAACTTGAACATGTTGGACTTTGCACTTTGGTGCTGCAGTTTCATGTTGTTGCATTTAGCTTTGAATTTCCCTCTAGTCTCTGATAATCATGTTGCCATGCTTATGATAGTTCATTCATGTAGTAACCTGGCTTACCTGCATTGCTCATATCCTTACCTTGTACTGTCCAATTGAGTTCACATGTATTTGAGCTCCGGTTATGTTCATGATCAGTTTGTAGTTGCTGTTCACATATGCACATGCTATGCTCCACTGCAGTATGTACGTTGCATTCATAGTCTTGCATGTGCATCACCATATATATCTGTTGCATATCTCACATGTTTGACCCTTGCATATGCTCTTTGACACACGTTAGAATTGTCTGTGTCATTTCTCAGTGCATTAGTTTACACTGTGTATTGCTTTGGACTTGCAAATTGAGTCGTAGACTTCATGTTGCCTTGACTTTGGTTGATACCATTTGATTTTGATGTTGTTGGTCTTTGGCGTATTACATCACCATAGTGGCGAGGCAGTGCACGTTAGTGTGCACTGCAGCCACCCAGAATCGACAGTTTTGAATTGATTTTTCTTTTGCTTCTGATGCATTGATCTTTTATACCGTATTGGCGAGGCCGTACACGCGTGCGTGTACGGCAGCCAATCGAGTTTGATGATTTTAAAGTGACAATTTCAATTGTTTTAAATTGATTTAGTCGATATGATAAATTGTTTATTTATCTCTGTTGATGATTTAAATCTGCTGATTTATTGTTAACACTGTTAAGTGTTATATTTTCGTTATCCGATTTCTTTGTTAAAAGAGTCGGATAGATGGGAATTATTGTGACTGTCGTCTATTTAAATTATTACTGCTTATATGCACTAATAACTGGTTTGAATTAGACTGACCTGTGTATTATTTTCTTTTGAATATAATACTCGGGTCAGACCGAGTATTTTTACAGCTTGAAGATTTTCGAGCAGCGAAGTTAGAGAGAGTAAAGAATCACTTTAGTTTTCAGAAGAAAATTGTATTTTAAGATATTCCGCTGTATCATTATCAAATTGTATAAAACTCTGATGTACATAAAAAGATTTATAGTAATGAAATAGATTCATTTGTTTAAATTCATTGTTATTATTCTGTGTTTCTGTGGCTGATTCTGTTTAAACCTTATAAACTAAATAACAATTCGCCTTTTTGAACGTTTCGAGTTGGTTTAACTACCGACTGGAGGTGGTCAAATGGGGGAATGTTACAATAGCTTTCGATAGTGATGAATGTAACAACCCACTTTTCTGTACATTCTAAGCTGATAAATAACCGCACATGTCAACTCAAAATTTAACAAAAGGCGGATTGTTAAGGGAGAAGAAAAAGAAAGATAGAAGAAAATAGAAACAGCAACACAGAATCTCACAATCGCAGCGGAACAATATTTTATAGATAATAACATGTCTTTATACAAAAAGATTCATTACTGTTAATATACATATCATCATCAGAGTATAACAATCAATAATCAACAACTGGACAGTTATTATAACTTGTCCTCACCAGAGCTGACTATACAGCCTGACGCACATAGCGGAATATAATCAAGTACGTGGAATACGTCTCTGTCATCCAGCTCGTCTCCTGAGCTCCATAGCATCCTAACATGAATCTGTAATACTCGGTCTGACCCTAGCATTATAATAAAATAACACCCGAGTCAGTTTTGAAAACCAGCGTGAGAAAACAACTCAATTGAATTTAATTATATTTCAAAAATCCTTTGAAAAACAAAGGTATCTTGTAAGACCACGTCACACATAAACACAACGGGTTTTTACCTTACGATAACCAAAACATTTTTATAGAAAATCCAGTGAATTATAATAGTGTCTAAGTAAAAATAATTATTAAAATAGCCGAAATTGTTACATTAATTAAATTTCAGCATACTAGGCTCTACAATCAAAACCGTAAAGGCTCGTAGTGGATATTGGATTCCATACAAATACTGGGCAACCGGGGTACTACCCGTCACAGTACACCTCTAGAAAGATGTACCGAGGACCTCGCCGGGGTCCCTTGCCAACACAAGACCGGCCTACCCCTATGGATAGTACCAAATATGTTATCACCCCGGGTGCTCCTACCCTTATCGAGAGCTCTCTTTTCCATGCACAACCATATCCATAAATTATAATATATATATCCGAGGGTATCTAGAAAGGTGATAACATACCCTACTTAGGAGCGAACCACTTAGCCCTGCTGCATCTCCCCTGTTTTAGTCATTTCCGGTTGATGAGGCTTGAGGCACCGTTTTACCTTTAGAATAGCATTCATACTTGGAATGCTAACACTGCCTTCCAAGCAACAATGCAATGACAACATTCATCCATACAAGCTGTCCTGGGTCTGGACAAACCGAATCTCCTTCAATATCACCATCTCCATTATCTTTGAGATATCAGAATTCGTAACGCACAAATCAGATCGAAGTGGTTTTCGGATAATTAAATCTGATCCCGGTCTTTTCGAAACTATTAACGAGCTTGGCCAGATTTGATAGTCGGTTATTTAACTATCAAATAACACACATAAGCAATCACTAGGTGTAACGACCCTGGATTTTATATATATTTAAATTTATAATTAATTGGATTTTTGAATAAAATTTGTAAAATTAATTGATTAATTAATTCGAGTTTCCCCAAATTTAAATAAATTCAGTATAAATCATTTAAACTTTAAGAATTGTATATATGTGAATATATATGTGTTTGAACATATATGAGTCAATTTGAAGTTATACATATAAATAATAATAAATGTAAGTTAAACAAATAAAATAGAAATTATTTATATTATAAAGTGAATATAAACAAATGAATAATAGGCTAGAAATAAACATATATAACAAGTCAAAGTAAAGAATGCAAGACATCTCTGGTACAAATATATAAATCCAAGTATGCAAAGAAACAAATCAAGACAAATATCTTTAGCACACAAACAAGAATTAAAGCCTGGAAATAGAAACAAATAAAAAAACAAGCCTAGTAATAAATGCAGCCCCCAAATTTGTTATCTCAGCCGAGACAGGAGATACAAAATCAAGTATAGGCAAATTAAAATAAGTATAGATTTGAACAAAGGCATTTAATGTCAATATCTTTCCCCACCATAACAAAAATCCTCTCAGCCGAAATCAAAGAAAAAAAAATGAATTTGTACAATGCTAAATAGTATAAGTGTTGATTGTACAAAACATTAAATGCAAGCATGGCCAAACTAGTAATCAAAGAAAAAACTGCTGTACATTTCATTCTTATACACCAAGCCTCTTCATCTCAGTTTTATTCATTCGAGCTGAGAAAATAAAAAAAACAAACATCATTTTGAAAACTAAAAGATGATCAACAATTTCAAACTTCAACATCTCACAACAATACAAAGCAACAAAACCAGAGATCAAAGAAGTTTTTGGCTTTCAATTTCAAAAGCCTGTTCCAACATGAAGTGCTCTGTTTCTTTCTTCTTGTCCAGGTGAGCAACCTTTTGTTTTAACCTTGGATTTGTTTATATGACTTGATGTTGTGATTGGTATTATAGTAAAGTGAGTAAACATCAACTTAAAGGCTTTAAGTTAACTGTAAAAATGATTCTTATTTCATGGCATTGTATATGTTTATCTCTGAATATAGTTTGGTAAATATATATAGATATACAAGTTGCTCTGCATATTATTCTTCTCTGTTATGGGTTACAGGGTAGATTTTCATTCAAACTCCAGTAGTTATCATCTGAGTTATAGTAAAAGCTTCAGTTTTAAAATCAAAACAAGATAATGGAACTAGGTTATTCAAAGCAGATTTAAAACCCAAAGTTGTAAGAAATCATCACTGAAGTTTGTTTACAGGAAATCAAAGGAAAATGTGATGAACCCAAGTATTGTAAAAAGCTAATTCAAGTTAATAGCCTATATTCTTACTGCAAATCATGATTTTTAAAACTAAAACGAAGATTTTTAGTTGGGTATATACAGAGCAGTCCGAGCATGAACACAAATCATTTTATTTCGAATTTCTGGTGATCAATCAAATTAGAAATGCCGAAGATTTGTTTATAGCAAGCTTGAACATCAGATACTTCGAGAAAATTATCAAAGAAATTTTTCATTGCGTAAGATTTGAATACGAGATGGATGTAGGGTTTGGGTTTCAAGTTTAGTCACGTCTGTAAAGTGATGAATGCGACTCCTACGCGTGATCGACCGTCATGAGGGTCTGGTGGAAGGTTGCTGGGTGGGTTGACGTGGTATGGTCGGAGTCACGGCATCGCTGGTGGTCGAGGCGGCGAGTTCGAGGTCGTTTCCAGGTATTGGGTTGATGTGGTCTCGCTGTTTCCAGGTTTCAACAATTTGGCTCGATTTCGAATTCGAGACGATGGTCGAGTTATGATGATCGGAGATTTATTAGTGGATGGACTTCGACGTGATCAATGAAGGGGTGGCGACTGGAATTGGTCGTGGGCGATGTGCACGTGCACGACGTTAGGTTGTGCCAGGTGATGTTTTTGATTTGGGTTTTGTTTCCTCGGGGAAGACTCGTGTAATTCGAGTAGTATACTCGAAGCATGTAACGGAGGGACTCGAAGCAGGTATTGTCAAAGCTCGAGTCAAAGATTTGTTCCAGGTTTTAACCAAAACCTGCTTCTGTTTGAATTTTTAAAATGAAAGTTTCAAATGATAAAAACAAAAGTAAAATGGGTTTGAAGTTAAAAGATAAAAATTTGAATTCAAGTTTAGTTTAAAGCTTAGTTTGGAAACAAAAATTTCTAAATTTAAATTGTTAAAGTATTTTTATAAACTGTTTAAAAAAAAATCTGAAAATGAGACTTAAATAGGATTTTAAATTTAAGTTTAAATGTTAGATCTGAATTCAAAATTTGAAATTGAATCTTAGGTTTGAAAAGAAAATAAAAGTTATAAATTTAAATGTCATAATTAGGTATGAATGATAAAGTATTTTATAAATGGTTTTAAATAGTAATTAATTTTGGTAATGCGATTAATTTAAGTTAATTAATTAATTCAGTTTAATTAACTTAAGAAAATCATTTGATAATTGATAAGTGTAATTACTTAGTGTAATTAAGGGAGATAATTACTTAGGGAAGTAATAAATGAAAATTACTGGGAGGCAATTAGTGAATATGATTTATAAACGAAGTAAATTGGGTAATTACTTTTGTTATTAATCAAGGATGATTAATAATTGTGTTTAATTAAATAAATTTAAATAAAGTAATTTAATTCAAATATAATTGGAGATCATAAATTGATAAAATAAATGATGAAATTTATAATGGACTAATTAAGGAAATAATTAATTAATGAAGATGGATGCTGGAATCGAATTGAATGTTTGAATTGATTGATATCCCTGATTGTGATGCTTTGTGATACATCCTGATTTATGTTGTGATCTGTAATTTACTTATCTGTGATGTATATATTGTTATATGAATATGCAAGCCTTTTGACCCGTAAACGACACTTGAATTTCGATGCGACAGGGAGTCGGATTCCAGTTGGTTATCCGAAACCCACATCGAATTGTAATGATGAATCTTTGTGACTGATAAATTTATTTTATCTATGAATCTGTGAATGAAGATAAGCGTTATCGATTATAACGCTCATCGATATATCTGTGATGATTGATGTTGCACTATTGTGTTGAACCCCTAGACCACACTGTTACACACACAAATATGGATTTCACGTGGAAATCGGTTGAGTCACAGATAATTTGAAATTGATATTTTTGAAATTGAAATTTTAATTTTAATTTCAATTGATTTTGAAATTAGAAATTTGGGTTTAAAATGAAAAGCTTTTGAAATGGAATTTCAAAGATAAAAGTTATTTTGAATAACTTAATCGAGTTTTGAAAATTTAAATAATTTGATTTAAATTTGAATTCAGGTTTGAAATTGAATCCTATGATTTGAAACTAGGGATTAAAGATGATATAAATGTGTTTATATGAATTTAAATCATTTTAAAAGTAAAATTTTGGGAATTTGGATTTAACCCAAAGATTTTAACTCGCATGAATGAATCAGATTTCCAAAATGAAAATTGTTTGTTTTCAAATAATAAAAGCTTTCAGATAAGAAATGAAATTCCAGTTAAATTAAAGAAATTTCAAGTTTGAATTGAAAATTGTTTTTCCAAGTTATGAATGAAATTGTTTTGAAAGCTATGAATTTAATCTGTTATTTTTAACAGATTTAAAATGATGGTTTATTTAAACCATTCAAAATGAAATTGTTTTGCAAGCTATAAGTTAAATCTTTGATTTAAAGATTTAACGAGTTAAATTGAAATGGAAATTGATTTGGAAAATCTGTGAATCTTTTGTTTAAAGGATTAAAGTGTGGAAATTGTTTAAATCGTTGAAGGTTGTTAAAATGAATCTTTTTGTTTAAAGATTTGAAAATGGTGATTTGTTGAACCATTTGAAAAGAAAGATTTTGGGTAATAAGTTGTGACTTAATTGAAATCCCATATCCATATGTTTTTAAATATTGCGCTCACTATTCGGTTTAGCCGGGAGAGGACCTTTGTGTCACATAACCCATTCCGAATAAGTGATTCGACGTTATGGATAGCATTTGAAGACCGGTGTTGAAGACCGGATATTTTTCGAAAATGAAAGGACAACCTGTCGAATGTCTCTGCACTGAGTCGCGCCGGTATAGAGATTTATATCACTCTTTTTGTGACGGGAAGTCCGGACGTGATTGAAAGTTATCCGGATTTGCAAGGGCTTCGTGAGAAGTGCCTTCGGTTCTGTTCGAACCCGGAACAGACTTATATGGATACATGTCTGACATTACACTTTGAGATATAAAGCCGATTTCTTTCAAATACATTTCTGTTTGGTGGCGGAGAATTTATTCTCTTAGCTTAACACCCTTCTCTGAGACGTACGAGCTCAGAGGTTATGTAGTTGAAATTTATCAGCGATGTATCCCAATTTGGTAATGTGGCATGCTGAGTGTTGCTGTGTGATGATCAGTGTTTGATCATTTGTGATATGATCATTTGTTTGATCTTATATCTTTGTGATCATAGGTTGATCATCTGTTGACCCAAAGCGTGGCTTTTTGAAAAAGCGTAGCTTTGTGGACGAGACTTCGTCGAGCCTCACAACCCGGTAATGGTCGAAACAGGAATTGTGCGGCAAGGTTTTCAGGGGTAGCTCCCCTAGGGTATGACCATTCCTTTTGGAAAAGGGTAGTATCATGGTATGGAGCCCAGATACTTACTCATGTGGACACACTTTATTTATGACGTGTGATGTTGGATTAGAGGTACCTCGGTTAAAGGTCCCAAAGGACCGGGGGTGGCATATCTGAGGTTTCTTTTATCCCTTGGGAAAAGGGGTTGCCGGCCTTGTTTGGAAGAGAACAGTTGGTTCTCGGAACGTCCCGGCAGAGGCGTTTCTTTCGTGGAATAGGAAGTTCCTTAGCCTGACCATTTGTTGGAAATCCAAACAAAACAATACGAGCCCTGTACGGTTTTAGTTGTATTACCTGCCATGGAATGTGGTGGTAACCTGCTATTGAACATGGTAGCTATAGTAGGCATAAGTGCGAAATGTCTATGCTGGCTAAGATTTATATTCTACTTTCGAAATTTTTTCTACACTATGCACTAATAATAATATCAAAAATGATTTGATTTTGCGTAGTAAGCATCTTTGACTATCATAAGAAGAAATCTCCTCCAATTCTGCGTTTGCATTGTGTGTGTGGCGGGAGGTCTTATGATAGTTTCATTTTCCAAAAGCATTACGAATTGACTTTAAAATTCTCTGCTATTTGTTTTTAAAGATAAACTGTTTTTGTTGCTCACACCAGTCCCATGACTGATCCGGAGTTTATTGTTCCTTTCCTAAACTCTGGGTGCTAATAATTTTCTACACGAGCAGTCTAGAGTTAGGGTTTTCAGATATTCAGGTTTAGTAGATTTTCTGGAGTTGGTTCAGTCTTTGGATCAGACTGCACTTGCTTATCTTCGTGCCTCGTTATTGGGAGTTCGACCTATTTCTGGATCGTGCTTTGGAGATGGAGATTATCCGCTGCTGATGTTATCGTTTTCTTTTCCGCTGCTATTTGTTGTATCATATCTCTGATGTATATTGATATTCATTGTATCATTCTGTTGTATCAGATATTGTATATCAATGTATTATTCATTTCTTCCGCTGTGTTATTTACTTAATGTTGTTATAAGCTCCGGCGACTCAGATTTGAACGGTCGAATCTACGGCATTCGAGTACGATGTAAAGTATGGATGTTGATTTTCGAACGCGAAAATCCGGGACGTTACACTAGGTCTTATTTTATAAATTTTCCAAAACATTCATTCAAAATATCTTTACAAAGATATATATTTAAATCTCTTCCAGTATATTCAATAATTGAAAATAATTCAAATTCTTATATCCATAACAGGAGATTTAAATCCATATCAACACTTAGAATATTTCTTTCAATCCCATTTATAATTCAACCTTTTGAAAAATATTTCAAAAAAATCTCGTAGTTAAATATTTCAAACCTCCCTGTTTAATGCTTAGAAATATTTATAAGTATATTTTCCTAAAATCACTTTATTTCCAATACTTAAGAAATATTCCCTTTTATTTCATACTTCTAAAAATCCTTATAATCCACTTGAAAATTTCCTTAACCCATTTACAACGGATTCGATAAGTTTTTGGAGTTCATTTATTTAATCCCCTTTAAAATATCCAAAATCAATTATACTCATCTATAATCTCAACTGCCCATTTCTAACTTCCTTTTTATGAATTTTAATTCATTTCAGAAGTTTCTATATTTAAATACTTTGGAAATTTCCTTAAGTTCCCAAAATTTTACTATAAGATTTCTCTTATAAAAATCATCTCGTTTAAATAAACTCCGTTTTCAAATCTCGAGAGGATTTATAAATAAATTCAATCATTTCAAAACTATATATATATATAATAAGTATTTTTAAATAATAATTCATTTTAAAACATATTTAACTAATTATTTAAAATATTAAAACACTTTAAATAACATCGATAATTTGTTTCCAATTCATTTTTAAATAAACTAATTGATTTACAAGGGTGATTTAAAAAAAATTAGAATTTATTTCAACAAATATTAAATACTTGAATAACTAACTTTTCAGAAAATTTTAATTTAATTAATAGTTTTTAAGCTACATAGTATAATAAATAAAAATTCAATTAAAAGCAATTTTAATTCCTCGACAAGAATCTATTTAAAAATCAAATATTGACAATTTCAATTTATAAATCCCTCTCGATTCATATCACATCGACTACGTTTAGAGTTTCATAACCATTTCCATATTTCAAAGTAGAATCCAGTAATTTTTCCAAAACCCGATTCCCTTATCTCGATATAAATTCACACTGTAATTTATATTCCAATTTATCAACTGATATCATTTTCCCTTATTTATAAACATTGTTTATAAATTTACAAACTTCCCTGAGATTCACTTGTTTATAAAATTAATCTCTTTTATAAATTTCATTTTATGTACCCATTTCTTATAAATCCCATTCATTTTACAAATCTACTTTTAAATATCAATTTCAAATTCTTTTCCAAATTTCAAAAATATCATTTTAAAAGTCCATCATTAAAAATCCTTTGTATAATTTATTTCAAAATTTCTATTTTAAACATTTATGAATAGATAAGTACAAATCCCAATATCAAATCGGTTATTTTATCCAAATCAGTTTTCTTTAAAATAATCCAAATTCGATATAGATATTTTTATACCCAAAATCTCCTTTTAATTCTTTCAAATTCAAAAATAATATTTATGGTATGTAAAATACCAAAATTCATGCCAGTGCTACTATAGCATCCAATAACTCAAATCACAACAATAATCTATAACAAATTATTCACACACATCATATATCACTATATATGAAAAATAAATAATATATTTGAGGAATCCAATTAGATCCCTCCAACCTTTTTCCCTGCATCCACGGATGTTAAATAACATAAAATACCAATCCAACTTCGAGGGGGATATCGCGGTAATATAGGGTCATCCGCTATTATGCAGGCGCATAGGGTCTCATCTGCTCCAATCCACGGGAAATATATCTAACTACTAATATATATAATATAACATTCAACTGTTAATAATATATCAATTCAACCAAGCACCTAATAATTAATTTTAATTACTATAAATTAAACCAAGAAATCCAAGATGAGTGAGATTTACTCACCTTGATTCATATTTGCAATCCGTTCCAATTTTATATTTAATCCCAAACCACTACTGACTCTAAACGACTCCAAATCAAATCATATTGCTTAGATTCACAGCTACGAACCAAACTCGACTTGTTTTCATGATTTTTGGACCTCATATGAAATTTTTATTAGATTTTATTAGCGGTCTCAATTTAAATTCTTAATTAAATAACCAATTATAAAATTTAAATTCAGTTATAGTAAAATACCCCTTTCCCTCAATATCGTTCTCGTTCCCCTCTTCGTACTCAGAAGACCAGAACCCCCAACTTCAGCCCTTCTCATCACGATCTGGAAATTGCCTTCCCCTTCCTACTCCAACAATCGACGAAGCAACCTTCCCGAGCAAACATGGAGAAAGAAAAACCACCCGACCCAAATGCGAGCAAGTTTCCTCCCCCATCAAATGCTAGTCCCTACGACCTTCCACGCCCCCACTATCAGCGCTCGTCGAACCCTAAATGTTAGTAGAACCCATACCGCATCGCAACCGAATCCCCATGACGCGAAATGCCATAGGTCATCGATCGAAACCCACTTGAGCATCAATCGCCGCCGATTGAAACCCTTTGCCATCGCAACCACGCTTTTCTGGTCGAACGTCTGGTCACACCTCCCTTCAACCCCATCACGATCGAGCCCTAGCCTTTTGCCGTGACTTCCCTTGCCGTCCCAAGCGATTACAGTTGAATTCGATTGTTTTTTTAAGTTGAACGAGATTTTGTTCTTTTTTTAATTCCATTCGAACTGGAGTGAAGAGGAAGGAATCACGTGTTAAAAACTGAAGGGGGTGGATTTGGGTACGGTGGAACAGGTTATAGGTTCGCTAAAAGGTAATAGGGTTTGACTTTCTTTACAATTTTATATTATTAAATTTTCCAAAATATCTCGTTCCCGTAACTCGAAATCTTGAACCCCTATCGAGACGTGCCACCTGGCATTCCTAATGTTATACCATTATTACGGACATAATGGAACAAGTTTCGAGGCCTAATTCAATCATATGGAGAAGATAACTTTTTTAATCAACTATTTAAATTAAATTATTTCCAGGCGCTTTTAGATCATGCGACCAAACGACAAATCCAAATGTTACGAAATTTGAAATTAGATAATAATACACTATTATGGATTCAATGGAACTAGTTTCGTCAAATTCTGAGACTGTGCCCTGGATTGCTATTTTAACGCGTCGATTTTAAAAATTGTCGAAATCACTCGAAATTTCGGATTTAAGAACTTATTAACTCAATTCTAATTCAAATAGAATTTATATTAACATTACAAATCGTTTCAATTCATATGCAACTAAATTTTCAATTATTTACCATTTCTGTATTTCGATAAATAGTTATATTTTAAAATTAAACCCATTTTATAAATTTCAACCAAATCTTCATATTCAGAAATTAATATCGATTACAGATCCAATATTTAAAATCATTTAAATATTCAAAATTAAATGACAGAAAAATCCGGGTCGTTACATTCCTCCCCCCTTAAAAGAATTTCATCCCCGAAATTGCTAAGGTAGGACGAATGATCCAAACCCATTAACTTATCAAAAACCACTTGTTAAAACTATACATTTCACCTTTCTAATCCATTAGACTTACATTCACTATTTATTTTCCAAACATTTATCAAAACCCTTTGTTTCTTAGTTAAATTCAAAAATCAAATTTTAGTTAACAAAATTTTTCTAACACCCTAAATTTCCGAATTTTTTTGGCAAAGTCTCCCTTGTACGGAGAGCCTTTTGTAATATGACAAGAGTGATAAAAATATGTACATTGACCCACACGGTCGAAAATCACAATATATATCAATATTTATTCATTGTGGTATTTAATCCAAAAACGTACCTTTATTTATCGTTTTAAGCATTATTAAGCAAGCGAGTTTACTTCATATGCAATTTCGCAACCCAAATCTAGCCCAATAGTCTCTCTATACTTGTACTTACTCAATTTAAACACGTAAGTACCAAAAATATGAAATTTAACAACATTTCAATCTTTTAACTAGCGCAAACACATAGATTTCACAACTAAACAAGTTATAGTATGAATTTATCAATAATCACAAGGCTCCAACATTCGATTATTTATTTCCATCGATTTATATATCATTTCATTCAATTCGAATGATTTACAACCAAATTTGCTTGCATTCACTTCATAAACACACACGTTATATTTATATCCATTTTATTTAGCTCGGAATCATTCCATGCTAATTTATTAAATAACCATTTCATAGATTTACTTGAGAATCATTTCATAAAATTAATATATTAGGATTTTATTATAACCTTTTTTTACCACACCTATATTCATTTCCACTTCAAAACTTAATTTCATACCCGAATTCATTTAAATAATATTCCAAAGCCATATTCAATTTATTTCCACTTAAATTGAATTTATTGTAGAATACTAGTATATGATTTTTGTTTGATGATAATAAACATATATATATATATATATATTCGTTAAATGTATTTGTTATTGTACTATTCTATTTTTCACATAATTAAATAAATATTTGTTGGATAAAATAAATTACATAGAATTCAAATTCAAACAAGTATTTTATTCAAACAAATATTTTATTACAAATTAAAATAGTACAAATTTGAGCTCTCACTACATATATACATTTTCAATTACATCATAAATTTCAATTTACAATTTTGACCTCACTACATATTCACTTATCACTCGTATTTTTATCTTCAACTTTGTTACAGCTTGAATCCAGCATCTAAGCTATCTGCAAAATAAACATTGACGCAGTAAAATTAAAAAAGAAAATATTTTGCAGTGCAAATTAAAGGGTGTGTTTTGAAAATGTCATTTTCCTCAGTTATTTGGGTTGTTCGTCATTTATTTCTTTTGAATTCATCTACATGAACAACTTGTAACATGCACAGTGTATCACTGTACATGTCACAAGGCCATGCATACCGATATACACTTGCATGTTAGAACTGCAGGGACAGGTGAGCACAAGGTCAAACCCGAGCCATAAGTTGGATTCAACTCAAGTGAAAATAACTCTCGATCAAAACAAAGTCACAAAGTTTCAAATGAACCATATATATATGCATATATGTATGCATATATGTGTATACACATATCATGGTCACAACAAATCAGACATTGTTTCAGAAGAAATGTACAAAAGAAAGTATGAATCAAAAGCAATGCAAAACTCCAAAGACCAGTGTGTACAACAAGACCCCAATAACCAAGTGCAAGGATAACACATAAAACATGTCAAAATGGTCACATGTACAAAGGATAATGCACGACCAGTCCTATACACATGCATACAACATGAAAACCAGCTCGACTCAAGTGCAACCATGCACAAAAAATGACCACAGTTCAAATGAAATGCAAAGAGACCAAACCATACCACTTGAATAACAAAGTGAACAAGACTCAATCAAGTATACAGCAAAATAACAACTCCAAACAAGAACAATTAGACTTAGAGTGAACCAATACCAGACTCATGCAACCAGGTCCACCAGACTTCAAAACCAGACCAGGCAAAAGCACAAGGGCTGCAATGAGACCAGACTTCCAGTGGACTCAAACGACTCAAAGTATGGTTCATATATGTATATAGAGTCTAGTTTAGTGCTTTGTTAAAATCTTTCCTCAAGAAACATCATTCACATTCAAATAAACTTGCATGCATATTTTAATCAAAATCAAGTTTTCAAAAAATGTATGGAGCGGGGCTCGAACCCGGGTCACTAGTTTAGAAGGCAAGTGTTCTAACCAAATGAGCTATGGTGATTTTTGATTATCAATAGAATTCAGTCGACTGACCAAGATCAACCAGTCGACTGAATATCTATAAACAGCCTATTAAACTTGTGCATTGCTTTTCTTTTTTGAATTTTTGAATAATAGGTCGACTGATCCAAATCGACCAGTCGACTGACCTGAACCCAACTGTCATATTTTGAAAAGACATTTCCATTCTACGAAAGGTTGCGATCCTTCTTTGAACGGGAATGGTTGCTTCTTTTGGTCAGAACTCTTCACCAATGGCAGCAACCCTCTGTCTACTATAAATAGTTGTTTCCAAACACTTCATACTCACCGAATTTCAATTTTCTTTCTAATCATACTCTCTACTATCTCTGCATACTACAAAGCAATCACAACTTACATATATTGCTTGAATCTCTTAATCAATTAACTTATTCTTCGATTCAAAGCAATATTCTCCTTTCTAAATCTTTACACACACATATATACTTGAGGAAATGATTATAGGAAGGTTGTACTATCAAAGACAAATCAGTGTTATCAAGAACACACAGTTTCACAGCAATTATTGAAACTGTTGAAGTCCTGTTCGGTTGTTCAGGCGAGTAAAGTCCTCTTTCGGTTGTTAAAGGCGGAAAAATCCTGATCGGTTGCTCAAGTTTTGTATACCTATTCCTCTGGGTTAAGTGAGGGGTTATTGTGAGAAATTCCAGAGGGATGTCTGGGACTGGACGTAGAACGGGAAGCTCGAACCAGTATAAAAACTCCTGGTGTGCTTATTCTTATTTACTTTACTATTATTATCTGTTTCCGCATTTAGATTATAATACATTCCATATTACACGATCCTAAGTGATAACTAGCCACACAGTAGTCACTTTCATTTGGTATCAGAGCAAGGCATCTTATAACCGTTACACGGTTATTTGATAATATTTTTGCTAATATGGAAAACAATACCAGAACAAGCACTGTCACTAACACTAGTTTTATTGAAGGTCAATCCACTGCACGACCACCACTTTTCAATGGCATGAATTATAATTACTGGTCAACTAGAATGAGAATATATATGCAAGCTAATGGTTTTGAAACTTGGAATATAACCCAAAAAGAGTATACCATGCCAACAAAAGATTTTTCAACTTGGACTACTGCACAAAAAATTGATGCTACTTCAAATGCTAAAGCTATGAATGTGTTATTTTGTGCTTTAGATAGAAATGAGTTTAACCGTGTTAGCATGTGCACAACTGCTTATGAAAAATGGAGAACACTTAAAGTTACTCACGAAGGAACTAACAAGGTTAAACAAAGCAAAATATCCATGCTCAAGAGTCAATTTCAAAATTTTAAAATGAAAGAAAATGAGTCCATTAATGATATTCCAGATTCCAAGATATTTATCATTCATTATTAGGACTAGGAGAATTTTTTTCTAATTTTGATATAGTATCAAAAATCCTAAACTCCTTAACGGATGAATGGGAAAGAAAGGTTCTAGCTATTGAAGAAGCAAACGATCTTTCTACTATGAAACCAGAAGAGTTAATAGGAAATCTAATGTCATATGAAGTAAATTTGCAGGAAAAGAAAGTTCAAGCACAGGATAAGAAGAATCTAGCATTTCAAGCAGAACAAGATGACTCTGATTCAGATGAAGAGGATATGGCATTTATTGCTAAGAATTTCAAAAAGTTTTTGAAATTCAAAAAGAATAACAAGATCAAGAGTTACAAAAATAACTCTAGTAACAATAATAGCAATAAACCATCATCTTCTGTCATGGAATGTTATGAATGTCATAAGAAGGGTCATATGAAGAAAGATTGTCCAGATAAACAGAAAAATAAATTCAAGAAGAACAAATTCAAGAAAAAAGCATTTTCTATAACATGAAATGATTCAGATTCTTCATCATCTGAAAGCGACAGTGATAATGACACAGAGCAAGCAAATGTATGCTTCATGGCTACAAATGATGATGTAAGTGAACTAAGTTTTGATGATTTGGTTGAACTTAATTCAGAACTAGTGAACTTTGCAAAACAAACAAAAAGGCAAAATAAGGAGTTTCAAGGAAAACTGAATAGATCTGAATTAGAAATTAGTATGCTAAGAGATGAAAAGAAAATTCTGGAAGAAGAACTTGAAAAATCTCAAGAATCTAATTCTAATTTATCATCTCAACTTTCTATGATAACTCAGGAATTAGAATTTCAGAAAAATAAAAATGATGATTTATCAGTTGAAATTAATGATTTGAAATCTAACACTAAAGTATTAGAGTTAGAAAAATCTAGTCTCAAAACTAAGTTAGAAGATATAAATAAAAATATTTCTAACTTCAATAAAGGACGAGAGAATCTTTCTAAAATAATAGAAAATTCTCAGGCTACCTCAAATAAAATGGGATTAGGATATAAGAAAATTGAAAATCCAAAGAAATCTGGAAAGTTTAAAAATAAGTTTAAAAACAGTGATATTTCTTTTGAAAATAATAATTGTGACTTTAAAGCTAAATTTGATAAATTTAACACTAAAGTCACAAAATTTAATAAAGGTCAAAACAATTTAAACATGATTTTATCTAGTTCTAGACCTTTACATGATAATAGTGGTTTAGGATATGATAAAACTAATCGTAGAAATAGCACTAGATACGCTTTCATGTATAGTAAAAATGTTAGTGCTAGTACTAAATTTCGAGTAAAGTCTAAATCCAATTTTAATAGAAATTCAAATACTACTATGACCAATAATGTTTATAACTTCTCTAGAAGTACAAAATCATTGACGGGAAATACGAATAAAAATTATCTAAGTATTTGGGTTCCTGTTAATTGGAAAAATAGAGAAAAATACATTGATGATTATTTTGATATGGTAGTTAATAATGAAAATTATATTATTAAAGGTTCAACCACACCCAAATGGGTATGGTTTCCTAAAAATTAGGAAATTATAAGAACCTTGGGTATCGCATGCTTTAAAATGTAAATTTTTTTTGGATACCTTATATTATAAGTAGTAGTTATTTTGTTTTATATTGTTTTATGTTAACACTTATGTGGAATATAATTTATGTCATCATATAAACTCTACTTTTTGTCAATGACAAAGGGGGAGTAAGATATTGCACTAACACTATTTGCAGGAATAAACGATGCAAGCATAGATTAAGGGGGAGAAAAGATTAATTATTTACAGGAATATATAGCATAGATTCAGGGGGAGAAATCTATAGCACAATTACAGGAATATATTCAGGGAGAGATAACTCAACAAAGCTTGTCGAAGATTCGTCCGTAGCAAATGAAGTTGTCATCATCAAAAAGGGGGAGAATGTTGGATCATAGGTTTTGATTGCTGACAAGACACAACAATTCACGAATCTACGACTACGACAACATCTGGACTCAACGACTCAAAGTATGGTTCATATATGTATATAGAGTCTAGTTTAGTGCTTTGTTAAAATCTTTCCACAAGAAACATCATTCACATTCAAATAAACTTGCATGCATATTTTAATCAAAATCAAGTTTTCAAAAAATGCATGGAGCGGGGCTCGAACCCGGGTCACTACTTTAGAAGGCAAGTGCTCTAACCAAATGAGCTATGGTGATTTTTGATTATCAACAGAATTCAGTCGACTGACCAAGATCGACCAGTCGACTGAATATCTATAAACAGCCTATTAAACTTGTGCATTGCTTTTCTTTTTTGAATTTTTGAATAATCAGTCGACTGATCCAAATCGACCAGTCGACTGACCTGAACCCAACTGTCATATTTTGAAAAGACATTTCCATTCTACGAAAGGTTGCGATCCTTCTCTGAACGGGAATGGTTGTTTCTTTTGGTCAGAACTCTTCACCAATGGCAGCAACCCTCTGTCTACCATAAATAGATGTTTCCAAACACTTCATACTCACCGAATTTCAATTTTCTTTATGATCATACTCTCTACTATCTCTGCATACTACAAAGCAATCACAACTTACATATATTGCTTGAATCTCTTAATCAATTAACTTATTCTTCGATTCAAAGCAACGTTCTACTTTCTAAATCTTTACACACACATATATACTTGAGGAAAAGATTATAGGAAGGTTGTACTATCAAAGACAAATCAGTGTTATCAAGAACACAAAGTGTCAAAGCAATTTTATTGAAACTGTTGAAGTCCTGTTCGGTTGTTTAGGCGAGTAAAGTCCTCTTTCGGTTGTTAGAGGCGGAAAAATCCTGGTCGTTTGCTAAGGTGTTGTATACCTATTCCTCCGGGTTAAGTGAGGGGTTATTGTGAGAAATTCCAGAGGGAAGTTGGGACTGGACGTAGAACGGGAAGTTCGAACCAGTATAAAAACTCCTGGTGTGCTTATTCTTATTTACTTTACTATTATTATCTGTTTCCGCATTTAGATTATAATACATTCCATATAACACGATCCTAAGTGATAACTAGCCACGCAGTAGTCACTTTCAAAATGCAACAATAAAGTTCATATGCAAAGTCAAGGCATGAAGTAAAATGCTCACACATGAAGGATCATAATTAAACCAGACTGCAAATGTGAATCCAATATGAAAAGTTCAAAGTATCAACCAGACTCAACACAATAACAAGACATAAGCACCACACAAGGATGTAATATGGACTGACTCAAGTGGAACCACCAGTATGACAGTAAACTCAAACCAGTCAAGATGCAAATGCAACAACAATGGGACATCGAGGCAATCAAGTGCATAAGCACACAAAACACACAACGCACATATATACATGTGTGAATACACATGTATACATATATGCAGTGCACCAGACATACTCCAATGGAACAAAGCCAGTGAAATCAAGTCAGAGATCACAACACACATTCAATCACAAATCAATGCAACAGGACCAAAACCAGAACAAGGTAACCTTTGCAGTTCGAATAAAAATTGCCAGCAAAGCAAAGAGAAGCAATTTACATGAAGCCAAGTCAAAGTCAAAAAACTGCCAGCAACGAATGGAACAAACAAGTCACAGAGGGTCACACGATGAACTGGTCAAAGAAGAAAATCACAAAAATTATCTCAAAAATTTTAAATGCCAAAGTCAAAAGAGAAGAGAACGGAGCTAAATTCAAATTCATGAAGTATACGTATGAGATAAACAAGTCAGAATATATCTCAAGCATTCAAGCAAAAATGAATGGCCGAACAAAACTATTTGAAGAATTCAAATTAAATATACGAATGAAAATTAAGGGTTTCAATCCTTATATAACCACATTACATCATCGGTAGTAAATGCATTCGAGTTCAAGCAATTACCAAAAGCAATAAATCATAAAACCCGAGTCAAGTCGAGAATAATCAATTTCGATAAAAGGTAGTTCACATACCAGTATAAAGCATTGTTCAATCTCGATGAAATTGGAGCAGCCATAGGCGAACGAAGCAACAATCGATTGACAAGGCAATTCAAAGCAAACATATACTTCAATTGAAGCAAAAATTTCAAGCGGCGCTTCAATCTTTAAAAAAACCCTAATTCCTCTTTGAAGAGAAACAAAGAAAGAACAGACACGAGGAGGCCAGGAATAAGAAAGGAGACATCTTCTTTTATTAATAATTGGGCCGGTCCTATTTTTTATTTAAACTTTAATTTTATTATTAGGGTTTTGTATTGTTTTTGTTTTTCTTTTAACTTGTGTAACTTTCTAGTCATGTGACAAGGTTACGAACTACGGTGGTGTAGTTCGAGAATTCGCAACTCAGTGGCTGAGCTGTGGCAGGGTTTTGAGCATAGAGTTAGGTTAGTCATTAGCGGGTGCTGCAAGTTTACGTGTGTAAGCGTCTGACTACTTAATTTCTAGTAGAAACCTTGGGGGCATCACGTAGGTAGGGTTTTGCCGAAGATGGGTAAATTTGTGTGTGATCTCTTCTGCATTGTTTTCTGCTATTGATTTTTATTTTCACATTAATTTTTATTATTATTAGTATCACCCTATTCACCTCCTCTAGGGTGAAAACGATCCTACATTTATTTATAACATAAATCAACACCTTTTCAATCCATTACTATTTTATTCGACAACATTTCAAAAGATATTTAATTCGCTTATATTTAAGTCGAATTTCATTTATAAATCAAGTCTCACATTAAATTTCAATTTCAATCCATAATCTATTTTACTTAACAAAGTTAATTTCCATTCCTATATCCAATTAACTTATTAATCTATCTAATTAGTTAACCTCCAATTTATAATTCAATATCTGATTTTTATTTCAAAAATTACTTTATTTAATTTACTTGAGTCCAATTTCATATTATAATTCAAGTTTGGATTTTATTCCAAATATTTAACTATTTCATTTTGGTTTTATCATTTTATTTCTCAATTTAATAAGTTTTACCACTTATTAGTCACAATTTTATAAATTCGATATTCGAGTTTATTCCATTCAAATTTATAACCTATAGTTATATAACCACTTTAATATTCAAAATTATATTAACTTCTATTGGTAACATTTCCAATCCAATTCAACTTTATTTAACTTATCTCAAGTTAAATTTCAATCATTTTAACTTACTCAAGTTAAAATTTAATTCCAAAATTCAAATCCCACACTTTTCTTTCTTATTAAAACCATTCTCGATTTATAAGTTCGAAACTTATATCCTGATGCTTTCCCAACATTTAAATTAAAATTCCAGAATTCAACACCCGGTTTTTATTTCAAATCATTTTGAAATTATAATATATATATACATGTATATCAAATTCCACTTTTTAAATTTAAACCAAACCTGGTTTTTATCCAAAACAAATTTCCTTCAGAATTTTCAAAACCATCTTTGTTTCCAACAAAAATCCTCATATCAAATTACTACGGTAGCAATCCGTCACTTAGAAACTCGAAAATAAATACTGATGATGCTGCGCAGTCATCACCAGGATTGTTTCCCAACGACTATAGTGAATTCAGTGCTTTATCACCTTCAAATCCAATTTTAAAAAAATTTCCAAAAATAATGCTATTTTATTTTCACAACACTTCGGAAAATATTTTCCAAACTTCCGAGATTTCAAAATTCCTAAATACTTAGTTCAAATCCATTTTAAACATTTCCCCAAATTTTCGGGATTTCAAATTTCCAAATTCTGGTTTGAATCCATTTTTATTTATAATTCATTTGCACAAATCATTCTTATACAATCTCTATTTGGTTATATATAACCATTCAAAATTTATAATCTGGTTTGGATTGTAATAATAACATCTAAACACATCAATATACTATAATAATTCTAAAAAATTATTCTTTTTATATTAAAATATAATTTGGGTAAAATTATTTCATTTACCCCATTTCAAAACAATACTGTGTCGAATTGCTCTGTTCAAGTGTTTAGAAACCCTTATCGATACAGTTGTACGGACTGTGCTGACCAGAATTCATAAGCCACTCAATAAATCAACCAACAAAATATTAAACATTTTATATCACTAACAAATACGCGCTCATATCTATTAATACACTCAAACTCATTCTAGGGTGCTACTGACCCTATCTCTATTGAGTTACCCCATCAAAGCCAAGGTTCTCGCTTAACCTTCAGCTCTGATACCATGTTGTAACAACCCACTTTTTTTACATTCTAAGCTGACAAATAACCGCACATGTCAACTCAAAATTTAACAAAAAGGCGGATTGTTAGGGGAAAAGAAAAAGAAAGGTAGAAGAAAATAGAAACAACAACACATAATCTCACAATCGCAGCGGAACAATATATAATAGATAATAACATGTCTTTATACAAAAAGATCCATTACTGTTAATATACATATCATCACCAGAGTATAACAATCAACAATTAACAACTGGACAGTTATTACAACTTTTCCGCACCAGAGCTGACTATACAGCCTGACACACACAATGTAATATAATCAAGTACGTGGAATAAGTCTCTGTCATCCAGCTCATCTGCTGAGTTCCATAGCAACCTAACCTGATCTGTAATACTCGGTCTGACCCGAGCATTATAATAAAATAACACCTGAGCCAGTCTGGAAAACCAGCGTGAAAAAACACACTCAATTGAATTTAATTATATTTCAAAAATCCTTTGAAAACAAAGGTATCTCGTAAGACCACGTCACACCTAAACACGATGGGTTTTTACCTAACGATAACCAAAACATTTTTATAGAAAATCGAGTGACATTATAATAGTGTCTAAGTACAAATACTTATTAAAATAGCCGAAATTGTTACATTAATTAAATTCCAGCATACTAGGCTCTACAATCAAAACTATAAAGGCTCGTAGAGGATATTGGATTCCTCACAATGGCTGGGCTACCGGGGAACCGCCCGTCACAGTACACCTCTAGAAAGATGTACCGAAGACCTCGTCGGGATCCCCTGCCAATACAAGACCGGCCTACCCCTAACCTGGATAGTACCGAATATGTTATCACCCCGGGTGCACCCACCCTTATCGAGAGCTCTCTTTTCCATGCACAACCATATCCATAATTTATAATATATATATCCGAGGGTACCCAAAAAGGTGATAACATACCCTACTTGGGTGCGACCTACTTAGCCCTGTTGCATCCCCCTATTTTAGTCATTCCCGCTTGATGAGGCTTGAGACTACGTTTTACCTTTAGAATAGCATTCATACTTGGAATGCTAACACTGCCTTCCAGGCAACGATGCAATGATAGCTTTCATCCATGCAAGTTGTCCTGGGTCTGGACAAACCGAATCTCCTTCAATATCACCATCTCCATTAGCTTTGAGATATCACAACTCGTAATGCCCAAATCAGATCAAAGTGGTTTTCGGATAATTAAGTCTGATCCTAGTCTATTCAAAACGATTTACGAATTTGGCCAGATTTGATAGTCGGTTATTTAACTATCAAGTAACACGCTTAAGCAATCACTAGGCCTCATTTTATAAATTTTCCAAAACATTCATTCAAAATATCTTTACAAAGATATATATTTAAATCTCTTCCAGTATATTCAATAATTAAAAACAATTCAAATTCTTATATCCAAAACAGGAGATTTAAATCCATATCAACACTTAGAATATTTCTTTCAATCACATTTATAATTCAACCTTTTGAGAAATATTTCTAAAATAATCTCGTAGTTAAATATTCCAAACCTCCCGGTTTAATGCTTAAAAATATTTATAAGTATATTTTCCTAAAATCACTTTATTTCCAATACTTAGGAAATATTCCCTTTTATTTCATACTTCTAAAAATCCTTATAATCCACTTGAAAATTTCCTTAACCCATTTACAACGGATTCGATAAGTTTTTGGAGTTCATTTATTTAATCCCCTTTAAAATTTCCAAAATCGATTATACTCATCTATAATCTCAACTGCCCATTTATAACTTCCTTTTTATGAATTTTAATTCATTTCAAAAGTTTCTATATTTAAATAATTTAGAAATTTCCTTAAGTTCCCAAAATTTTACTATAAGATTTCTCTTATAAAAATCATCTCCGTTAAATAAACTCCATTTACAAATCTCGAGAGGATTTATAAATAAATTCAATCATTTCAAAACTATGTATATATAATAAGTATTTTTAAATAATAATTCATTTTAAAACATATTCAAGTAATTATTTAAAATATTAAAACACTTTAAATAAAATTGATAATTTGTTTCCAATTCATTTTTAAATAAACTAATTGATTTACAAGGCTGATTTAAAAAAATAGAATTTATTTCAATAAATATTAAATACTTGAATAACTAACATTTCGAAATATTTTAATCTAAATAATAGTTTTTAAGCTATATAGTATAATAAATAAAAATCCCATTTAAAACAATTTTAATTTCTCGATAAGAATCTATTTAAAAATCCAATATTGCCAATTTCAATTTATAAATCTCTCTCGATTCATATCACATCGACTACGTTTCCAGTTTCATTACCATTTCCATATTTCAAAGTAGAATCCACTAATTTTTCCAAAACGCGATTCCCATATCTCGATATAAATTCAAACTATAATTTATATTCCAATTTGTCAACTGATATCATTTTATTTTATGAACCCATTTCTTATAAATCCCATTCATTTTACAAATCTATTTTTAAATATCGATTTCAACTTCTTTTCCAAATTTCGGAAATATCATTTTAAAAGTCCATCATTAAAAATCTTTTGTATAATTTATTTTAAAATTTCTATTTTAAATGTTTATGAATAGATAAGTACAAATCCCAATATCAAATCATTTATTTTATCCGAATCAATTTTTTTTAAAATAATCTAAATTTCGATATAAATATTTTTATATCCAAAATCTCCTTTTAATTCTTTTAAGTTCAAAAATAATATTTATGGTATTTAAAATTCCAAAATTCAGGCCAGTGCTACTATAGCATCCAATAATTCAAATCGCAACAATAATCTATAACAGATTATTCACACACATCATATATCACTATATATGAAAAATAAACAATATATTTGAGGAATCCAGTTGGATCCCTCCAACCTGTTTCCCTGCATCCACAGATGTTAAATAGCATAAAATACCAATCCAACTTCAAGAGGGATATCACGGTAATATTGGGTCATCCACTATTATGCTGGCGCATAGGGTCTCATCCGCTCCAATCAGCGGGAAATATATCTAACTACTAATATATATACTAATATATATAATATAATATTCAATTGTTAATAATATATCAATTCAACCAAGCATCTAATAATTAATTTTAATTACTATAAATTAAATCAAGAAATCCAAGATGAGTGAGATTTACTCACCTTGATTCATACTTGCAATCTGTTTCAATTTTATATTTAATCCCAAACCACTGCTGACTCTAAACGACTCCAAATCAAATCCTATTGCTTAGATTCACAACTACGAACCAAACTCGACTTGTTTTCATGATTTTTGGACCTCATATGAAATTTTTATTAGATTTTATTAGCTGTCTCAATTTAAATTCTTAATTAAATAACCAATTATAAAATTTAAATTCAATTATAGTAAAATACCTCTTTCCCTCAGTATCATTCTCGTTCCCCACTTCGTACTCAGAAGACCAGAACCCTCCAACTTCAACCCTTCTCATCGCGATCTAGAAATTGCCATCCCCTTCCTACTCCAACAATCGACGAAGCAACCTTCCCGAGCAAACCTGGTGAAAAAATGAGCACCCGACCCAAACCCGAGCGAGTGTCCTCCCTTATCATATGACAGTCCCTGCGACCTTCCACGCGCCCATTATCAGCGCTCGCTGAACTCTAAATGCTAGTCAAACGCACACCGCATCATAACCGAATCCCCATGACGCGAAATGCCACAAGTCATCGATCAAAACCCAATCGAGCATCATCGCCGCTGATTGAAACACTTTGCCATCACTGCCATGCTCCTCTAGTCAAACGTATGTTCACGCCTTCCTTCAACCCCATCGCGATCGAGCCCTAACCCTTTGCCATGACTTCCCTTGCCGTCCTAAGCGATTATAGTCGAATTCGATTTCGATTTTTTTTTAAGTCGAACGAGATTTCATTCTTTTTTTAATTCCATTTCAAGCTAGAGTGAAGAGGAAGGAATCACGTGTTAAAAACTGAAGGGGCTGCTTTGGGTATGGTGGAGCAGGTTATAGGGTGGCTAAAAGGTAATAGGGTTTGACTTTCTTTACAATTTTATATTATTAAATTTTCCAAAATATCTCATTCCCGTAACTCGAAATCTTGAACCCCTATCAAGACGTGCTGCCTGGCATTCCTAATATTATACCCCTATTCCGAATGCAATGGAACAAGTTTTGAGAGCCAATTTGATCGTATGGAGAAGATAGCTTTTTAAATCGACTATTTAAATTAAATTCAATTAAATTATTTCTAGGCGTTTTCAGATCACGCGACCAAACGGTAAAGCCAAATGTTATGAAATTTGAAATTCGATGATAATACACTATTACGAATCTAATGGTACTAGTTTCATTAAATTTCGAGACTGTGCCCCGGATCGCTATTTTAACGCGTCGATTAAATCGAATATTTTAAAAATAGTCGAAATCACTTGAAATTTCAGTTTTAAAAACTTATTAACTTAATTCTAATTCAAATAGAATTTATATTAACATTACAAATCATTTCAATTCATATTCAACTTAATTTTCAATTATTTACCATTTCTGTATTTCGACATATCGTTATATTTGAAAATTAAATCCATTTTATAAATTCCAACCAAATCTTCATATTCAGAAATCAATTTTGATTCCAAATCCAATATTTAAAATCATTTAAATATTCAAAATTAAATGACAGAAAAATCCGGGTTGTTACAATGAAAGCCTCCAAAAGTGCATATATGTGACGCCCCACCTCTATACTCACACTAGCCAAGGACACTATGGGGTAATGCCATCGACTAGCACGAAGAATAAGGCTGTTGAGGAGCGACCATCTGTGTAATTGCTTTGTGCGAGTACCGATATGTCAGATAATATGACTTGCATTTCATTTCAAGAGGAAATCCGACATATCAAATACAAACTGAAAGCTACTACATAGTGGCTATGTGGGCTTCGGAAACAAATATAGAAATAAGCATAACACAATCAGTCAAAGATATTCATATCACAAAGGCGGAAACATATATGAATATAACACATAAAAGTGTACATCAAAATAGTGGTCATACAAGATCCACTACATCACAAAAGAATAGGTACAAGTGCTAGACAAAAGAATATGTATACATCAAGGAGTCTCTATCTCGAATGTATAAAAACAAAAACTACTAAGCTAAAGTAGTTAGCCAAAAGTCAGAAGCTAGTCCCTGCTAAGAAGTCAAGTGGAAGCACCTGAAACACCTCGGTCCGACCCGAGTATTATTTAAGAAGAAAAATAATAAACGGATCAGTCTAGCTATAAATATCATATAAGATGAGAAAGGATAAGAGATACCACAAAAACATATGAGAACAATAATGCAATACTATGACAAGTATACATTCGGTAATAATAAAAATCATACAATACCTTAAATCATCTCAAATATCCAAAAAGAATATCACATTCTTAACTTATTCACCAAACCTCAAATATTGACAAAACATATCAATGGCAATCGCAAAAATCGGTGAAACACAAATTCCAGAAATCAATAATTAGAAATCCAGAAAAACACAAAGAAGGGGGGGCTAACATAAACGGGATGCTATCAAATGGGTCGGTAACCCATAAAATGAGCTGAACATCGACGCACCTTAAAAGATACGTCCCATGCACAGTTGAACATCGACGCACCTAAAAAGATACACCTCGTGCATAAACGAACATCGACGCACCTAAAAAGATACGCCCCATGCACAGTCGAATATCGATGCACCTAAAAAGATACGCCCCATGCATAAATGAACATCGACGCACCTAAAAAGATACGCCCCATGCATAAAAGAACATCGACGCACCTAAAAAGATACGCCCCATGCATAAACGAACATCGACACACCTAAAAAGATGCGCCCTATGCACCGACTTATCGAGCCGATTGCTCCATGAACAGTCAAAAGAACATGGGTCGTTAGCCCATAAAATGAGACGAAGCTCCACAAAATGGGGTATTGTCCCCATGCGACAAAGAGACATCGTATATCGCTAGTCTAAACCATAAAATGATCATCATTGATCAATAAGAAATGTGAATTACACTAAGCTAGTAAATAAATGAGTTTAGCTTCATGTCGAAAATTGTCACGAGAGTTCAATCGAACAAGTCCAAGAATTAACCGACGAAGTAAACGCAAGAGTTTCATACCACTTGTTTTGCTAAGCCATTTAAATAGATTTCTCATACGAATGAGGTAAAGGTTTGTATATACTAATAGATTGGAAAATAGTTTTAAAAGCGAGCTTTATATTTAAAATAGTGTCGAAATCGTTTTAATGAAAGAGTTTTAGTATTTACTACTAGTATAGAAACCTTTGTATTTTAAAGGAACAAATCACAAAAATGATTGTAAAAACAATCAATCACCAAAAATTCACATACGACAATGTGAATTAAATCCATAAAAATCCATAAATGAAGTCATCAAAGTCGATAATAAGCGATAACAACTAACCGGATCAACAAAAATCGATAAAAATGGGAAATCCAATCAAAAATAGGCAAAATTGGCAGTTTCAGACGTCTGGGGGTTCATCCAGACGTCTGGATTTAGGTTCTGGAAATATTCCAGAAACCTAACAGACGTCTGAAATCTAACTAGACGTCTGAAAACTAACCAGATGTCTGGTAAGTTTGGACCAGACGTCTGGTCCAAGTCTCTGCCATTTTTTTTTTCTTTTCTACCGTATATATATTTTTTCATCTACTGCCCTAACCAGACGTCTGGACCTTCCAACCAGACGCCTGGTTGCCTTTTCTGGGCAACAATTTGCCTAGGCCAATGATGGCCAAAATGATTCGGAAGCGATCGGACGAGCGACGGAGGCTAGGGATTTATGCCAAGCGATAACCCAGCCCTATAGGCTTTTCGATACACCCCAAATAACACGTCCAATATCCAAGATAGGATCTTTAAAGATTTTGACTTCAAAACACCAAAATTTGGAAAATTCACTAAATCATTTCAAATCAAAAGCAAATGAACGTGAATAGATGTTAGGAATTCATACCTAATAACAATGAAAACTATAGACATAGATGTGAGTTCAAAAACTCACTTTTAAACCCAAAAACAAAGAATGAGAAGCTCAAAAACAAAGGAAAGATCAACTACTCTTCAACTTCAACTCTAGAAGCTCCAATCTAAGATTATAAGCAAATATTTCCTAAGTTGGGTTATAGGAAATTTCTGAAATTGGAGAGAGATTGAGATGGAGAAGGAGAAGAGGATGCTTACTTAAGCTTCTCTTTGATTTTGGAGCTTGGATCTTGAATTTCCTAAGAATCTAGTGCTTAGGAATTTTGATTTCCCTTTCTTTCCCCCATTTTCTCTTAGCTTGAGAGTGTTAGGAAAATAGAATGAATGAATTAAGAGGAGTGGAGTGTGAGTTAGGGTATTAGATGAGTTGGTGGGCTGAAACCCAAAGCCCAATAGAAAAATAGCAAAATTCAACTCAACTCCAAACATATCGATGTTTATACTCAAAAAGGTCGCAAATGCCATTTTGGACTCAATGGAAATGGTCTCGATTCCGGATTTGACCGTTTACAAAAAGACGTACCTTTCGATGGTGATGGAAGGATGGATGCGAAGGCTCAAACTTGCATTTATAGGACCCTAAGGGTACCATTTGAAGATCCAATTCCATTCCCTCCGCACTAATACTATTCTAATAGTTGTAAGCACTGATTTTTAAATTGAATTAGGAATTTCACTTTATTGTACACTTAAGTCTTTGTATTAATAAAAGCTATCAATTAAACAAATATATAGCAATCTCTAATACACAGGTTCGGATTTACTACTTGCATATGGCTTTGTTTATGGAGTATTTATATTTAAGCCTTACGAAGGAGTTCTTTCAAAGCCATAGGATCTATTCAAAACACTCAATACCTTTCGACGCCATTGGATCATAACCATTGGCTATAGTACCCAGTTCTTTAAAGATGTACAAATTATATAATAATTGTTTAACACCCTATGAATTTAATATAAAGATAGCAACAAGGCTCTGATACCACATGTGAAATTATGCCTCTTAATAGTGATATAATTCAATCTACATAATATAATTAATGGAATTTTTATTATCTTATACATCTAATGAAATCACATAAGTTGTTTGTTTTACCTTGAGCCATGGATAATGTTGATGCTACTGCTAACATGACGTGTAGAACCAATCTGGAATGATCTGCATAATCTCTTTGAATAGCCTCAAAACAACAACCTTTACAGTTATTTTTATTCTTACTTTTGGAAATTGGATACTTAACTGGTAATACAAAGTTGTATTCCAAGTCGAAGGCAGTATATAGCATATTATAAGTCAATTTATGTCATGTGGTTGTTATGCAACATTCGAAAATGTGACCTCATGGACCAAGTCAAAGTGCATAATCGTTGGGACAGTGGTTCTAGAGTGATTATCTATGATTATATCATGTTTCACTTTCTGTCCTTGTTTGCTCTCAAAAGCATTCTTTAGATGGTGCGATGCACGTCCATTATATAAGGAGAAAGTGGACTATGTCTCTAGTCAAAAGTCCTAGAATTTATCTGTTATTAACCATAATTTAAGGAGCAAGACTAGCTTATAAATTACTTCCAATGTTATCCATAAAAATCTTCTCCAGGTTAAAAGTATGAAAAAAGGAGCTATAATGCGGGATTTGGAAGCTTCCATAAGCATTGAGATGGCTTCCACAAGTATCAAAGTGGGTTCCGTGAGCATCAAGGAGGGTTCTATAAGCATCAAAGAAGCTTTCTTAAGAGTTAAGGGAGCTTTCGAAAGTGTTGAAGTGGCACCTTTGAAGACATCAAGAAGAAGTGAGGCTTTCGATAGGGTTGAAAAGGCCTCCCAAGCATTAAAGAAGATGATTCCATCATGGTCGATGGTGCTTCCTTCCATCTCCTTCTGCGGATAACGTTCTTTTGCCTTCCACAATGGTTGATCCCTTGTAAGATTTTTAGTTAATCCATTTCTGTTTTCAATCTTAACTGAGATGACTATTGAGCTAATGGAAATATAGATGGAGAGCGAGATGAGTCCTCCTCCATGATCTTCAATTTTTAACTATTAATTTAAATTATTGAGTTTTGATATGTGATAGAATAACGATTTTGGTGAGATATAAAATTAGGTGAAAGAAAAGAAAGCAAAAATTATTATAAAAAAGTTTGGTATTTATGGTTTATTTTTATAAGGAAAGAACGAATTACTTAATTCTTTCCTTTGGTTAATTTTTTTACAACAAAATACCTTTTTTCTACTTCTTCTATCCAAAGCACTTCTCCGTTTGACAACCCTTTGATTATGTAGAACAACTTAAGGTTTATGGTGTCTATGTATACATATGCAAATAGCTCCCTGCAAAGTAAATGAAGGAACTCAAGTCCATATTCTTACTAATTAAAAAATATGGAAAAAGAATTTGATATTAAACGTGAGAAAGAAAAAATAGTTCAAATTTACCTGTAATAGATCTTACGAGATAACAAAAGATTCTACAATGTCAGTGCATTAATAAATCCAATAAACTCCTATAAAATAAATTAAGGAATCAAATCAAAATCAGGGAAGGATAGAAATATGGATACAAAATTTTAGGGGAAAACAACAAACTCAACCTTGAATTAAGAGAAAATACATGCAATAAAATAAAGATCTAACCTATAAATCGAGTTTCTTGATCCAATAAACCAAAGTTTTTTGGGGGCTTTTAGATAATTTATTCATATGTATCCTAACACTAAAATCAATAGGTAGAAAAACAAATACTTCATGACATGAACAAAAATTTAAGGTTAATACAAAGTTGGAGAACCATTGATGGATTTAGTCAAAACATAATCATGTTAATCAAAAGTTATGAGAAAAATAAATAAAATACTTGGAAAAAGTCTCATAAATCATTTGAAAAAAAATCTCTTGTTCATTTCAGGTTGAGAATATATATATATATATGTGTGTGTGTGTGTGTGTGTATGAAAGTGAAGAATGAAAGAGAAATAAATTTAGTTAGAGAAGAAAGTGAAGATGAAAATAAAAGGGAAACGAATTGTAATTGAAACAAGTTTCAAAGGAAAGGAGAAATTTGGACACAAAATTCAAATTAAAGATTTGATACCACAAATTTAAAACAAAAACAAAAAAATTCAACTCTGAATTAAGAAAAGATGTGTGTAATAAAATAAAGATCAAACCTTTAACTTGAGCTTGTTTATGAAGTAAGTCAAAACCCTTTATGCAGCTGTTGGATAATTTTTCTATAAGAATCCTAACACTAAAAGCAATTTATAGAAAAACTACCAAGCATGTTGTGCAAATTTTAATAAGGATGCCCTAATTCCAAAACTACTACGGAATACTTAGGTGCATGAGTAATAAAAGGATCTAGCTTGTCGATTAAATATCAACGGCTAATTCAATGAAAAACAATCATCAAACAAAGTAGAGGAGTAGAGAACAAAAAGATTTAACATGGTTCGACCAAATTCCTATATCCACTGATCCAACGACTCTTCTTTATTTTATTGAAGAAAGAGAATACAAGAGAAAGATTATAAAATTATAGCTAATAAAGTGGAGAGACTAACATATAATTACAAATTGAATAATCAATTTCTCCAAAGACTTATTTCCATTCAAAACCCCTTATTTGATTTGACTGCAGAAATTAGGGTTTACCGAAGAAAAGAATAATGGTGGATGCTCTCTCACACACAAATATGACGATGAACTTCCTTCATTTGAATTAGGGTTTACTGACTAATTAATTGATTCACAAACAATTAGTATCCTTCCAACATACATTATCCTTCTATAACTTTCCTTTTATTCTTTCCACATTTAACCTAATTGATTGATAAGATCAATTAGCAAATTTTTTTCTTCTTTGGCAAATATTTGATGTTGGAAAATTTCAACTTGTAGGCCACATATGTAAAATAAAATATGTTTTGTTATTTTAGTGTAAAGCCTAATTAAAGTGATCAAATTCTTTGTATTTTCCTTATATGGAAATGTTCCTCCTAACCTAACCTAGTTATTTTTATCCTTCTGTTCTCTATTTCTTAATTCCTTAATTTAATTAAGTTTCATTTCCATTTATTCACCCTTCTAGAAAGAATTTAAAAAAAGGAACTTCCAAATTTATGAAATAGAAGAAAAATCATCAAGTCCACCTACACTCTATTTTAAATTAATTTTAAAAGAAGAAAAAAAATCCCTTTCTGTAAAAACCAAAATTTTCCGATTCAACCAATTTTAAACTAGAATTTCAAAAATGAAAAATCATTTTTACCTAAAACCCTTTTAATAGGAAACTTTTGACACTATAAAATTTTAAATTATGAATTTCCAAATTTCCCTATTTTTTCAAAACAACTTCCCAATAAATTCTTTGAAAACCTTATTCAAAACATTACGCAGAATTTTCCAGAAACTTTTTACCAAATTCTTTCCCATGAGGTTCGATTTGAAAATTGACTTTAATTATACTTTCTATTGAAGCTTCCTCTTTTCTTGCTCAATGTTCATAAAAAAATCCAATTATCTCCTAGTGATGATTAATGTATACCTTCTTATGGAACTTGCTCCACTCCTTCACACCTTACTTCATTCCTTACTTCTGATTGTCTACAATACATGGATTTTTATCTCCCATCTCCTTATATGTGTTGGGCTAGGCCCACTAACCTATGCCTATATAATTAAGGCTATATAATTTACCATAATGGCAATTATACTGATTTAATATTTAATTACCACCTAACATGCTTATTTATTATTTCTATAAATGTCAATCATCCATAATAAATGATTATTATTTTAATGGATAATTTCTAAAGATATTTATTCATTCATTCAAAATTTACCCATTACGCATTCCTTATCTCTCAATAATTCCCAAATAATCTCTTTAATTTGTCCATATATATCCTTAATAAAGTCTTGTAACTCCTATTTATTGCACATTTATCGCCTTATTAACTTTGGAGTTACAGTCTTTTCCATCTACATTTCCTAAAGTAGTATTATATGTTGAGTAAAGAACTACCGAATTTATTTGTGTACATTTAAAATAAGTATATATATTTATACATACTAGGATTTTCAAAAAAAATTCAAAAATAATAAGTACGTCTCTCATATGTATACCTTTCCTTGTTTTTCGGGTAACCTAAGCTCTAATATCAAATTTAACAACTCAATCTGAAACAGACCTAAATTTCGACATAGAAAAGGCGTGTTGAAACTTAAACCGATTCCAAAGCCGGCTGTTGGTTGATATAAAGAACATTATAGAGCTAATTTTCTACACATTCAAAATTTATGGTGGAAAGATAAAATAAAATAACAGAAATAGTACCTATTTCATTTAAAATTCAAATGTCATAAAAACCAATAATAACTGTTACATATCCATGGTACACCATTTTTCACATACAATAATTTTCAATGGGTATATATGAAAATAACACGAATAAATAAATAGATAGACTTCGACAAGATTACTTCATGCCTTCGCCTTTCACATCATCATCTTTTCTAACATGTGTTGTAATGAGGAGGTAGTTAAAACAACATAAGTCCGGTGAATAAAAATCTCGAGCATTACTATATTAGTACTTGGGCAATATAATTTAAATAGGAACATATCTTTCATATTCTACCTACATCATCCTTTCAAATAGAAGCCCAAAGGCTTTCTCAAATGTAAATAAAAAGGCTTTCCAAATACAAGCCCATAGCCAACATGCTAACAATCCAATAACCCATATCTATCGTCCATAACGTCATATCAATATAAGCGAAATACTCAAGTCACTTAATACCTTTCAATGGGAATTAGGTAGACTTAGACCATTTAATACCTTATTTAAGGTAGGTCCAAGTCATTTACTATCTATCCCAAGGCGGACTCCTCACTAGTAATTATATAGCTGACATTGCACAGAATCTTTTCAACCACTTAATACTTTCTATTCAAGCGGACCCTTTCCTAAGATATCTTCTACCGTGCCTAACTCATAATCCTAACCATTTACTACTTCCTACATAGAGAAGAGGAGGGACCTCATACAACCAATTGATATCTTCAATCTCTGAAGCAGATTCTTTGTATTATGAACCGTATCCCATGGTGATGTCTGACATTAGTTCGACTATTTGTAGGTATTGATAGCTAGATTAGCTAGGCAAATTTGCCATATAGGATTTGGGAGTAACCTCGCGTCATTGTAGTTACTTATTATAGGAGATCTCTCACATCATCCCAAAGTGACACAATTGGTAACCAGATTAGCTGGGCATACTTCCATATGCTTTTGACTGACCTCGCATCCCTATAAATTAGTAATAATCTATATCACACTTTACATATATTATACATATCTCACCTTTCCCTAATTAAGCCGTTATCAGAAATCTTTCTTATTTCGCCTTTGTCATTAATTACCTTCCTAAGAGGATTTAATAAAATTAATAACCTACTTAACTACTTCATTGTATGTTAATTATGCTATAATATATATATATATATATATATATATGTATATGCGTGTATGTATGCGCGTGTCTATATGCTCCTAGCCGTTTTGAAGCATGTAGAATTTACGCCCTAAATTAGTGTGCAAATGTCACTCTTTCAATAATTATACAAGTCCAATTCCATATTGTCAACAATGCCAAAATTCCAATATTTATATCCAAAATTCCAATCAATAGACTTGCATACCATTAAAATTTAAACTCAACTTATTACATCAAAATAATTGAATATATTGATTATAGAAACTTACAATTTCAAATTACGCTCTATTCAACTCCTTTTTCACGTAAAAATAAATTAGAGAATTTCTATTTAATTCATGCAAATTAGCGGTGCAAACTATGAATAAAATTTGTACCTTACACACTATTCCCAAATCGTACCGTTTAATCAAATTTAGAGAAAAAGAATAAGAAGTGGAATAGAAGGAAAAATTATCAAAACTGCAAATATACCATTTCCCATTATTTTGATATAAACAATTGAGATTTCAACCTAGGATTGAGATTTCGCATTGGAGGAGCTTTGGGGGTTTATAATATGATGTTTTCACAAAGCGAAATTCCCCAAGGCATATTCAAAGCCAAATTATACTAATCAAGTACTAAAATAGAATAGCTAAGATTTCCACTCACTATAGGTCCTTAGTTCTTCTTTTTCGATTTGTCACGCTTTCAATAATCTCTTTTAGATTTCCCTTTTTAGATATATACAATGAGATTTGTGTATATATATTTATATTAGATTTAGAAATTAAGGGATTGGAGGAGAAGAGAATTAGAAAATAAAGTAATAAACTTCTAGAATTTGTTACCTGAAACCCTAAAAAACATTTTTCTAAATCTGAAGAGAGAGAATGTCAGAGCTTCGCTAGACTCCCAAAATAATTTATAAATAAAAGTAAGGGGACCAGGCTTCTATTTATAGTGGTTAAAATGTACCAGAAATGTCAGATTTAAGTCACTTTAAAATAATATAATCTGGCAAGTTAAAAATGCGCAAACCTTTACCGTCATTCACCTTTATCGGTCAACTGCTGCTACCCCCCGATCGACCGCTAGTGGTTGACCGGTCCTTGGTGAGCGGTCGATCAGTTCTTTTATGTTAGGACCATTTATTGATTGTCGTTATATATTTATTTTATTCCTTTATTGATAATTACTGTAACTTTAATTTTAACGATTACTTAGCCCACCAAGTCTAATTAGGTTAACTTTCAAATTTCAAATTTAAAAACTTCAAATGTCCATAACTTCAAATATTCATAACTTTTTTGGTTGAGCTCTGTTTTCAACATATTGTATATGGAAATTGATCATAAGTTTTCCATGAACACAATGACATAACTTTTGTAGTCAAACTCTAACTTATGCAAAATTTCCATTTTAACCTAATCTAATTTAAATTAATTTATCCAATTTATTTATTTGTGGTAGATTTTATGAGGTGTTACAATAACAACTCCAGCTGTCCATAGTTGTCCCATTCTCATGAAGAATCCTTCCATCATCTATTCTTAGCGGGCTATCATTCGGTTCTGCATTTCTATCATCATTGTTTCCATCTAACCACTAGTTATGTAGATGTAATGGGAGTTAGATCCTGAGGACACCTCTTGGCTGCCCTAATGTCTTCATTGGTTTTCTCCAGAAGTTCTCTAGGCGATGTAATAAGAGTTAGAAAATTTTGAGAAATTTTGGATAATTTAAAATTTGAATTGAAATCTAAATTTGAATTGTGAAGTAAAATAAAGTTGCTTGAAACTATGAAAATGTTTGGAAAATTAATAAGGATGATAGTATGGTTATGATAAGAAGATTGGTTTGAGAATTTGATAAAACTGTTTGGTTTTGGGAAAATGATAAACGGGTTGAGGATCATTCTTCTTAACTTGTAATTTCGGGACGAAATTCTTTTAAGGGGGGAAGAATGTGACGACCCTGAATTTTTGACATTGGGAATCAGAATATTTAATTGATTTTAAATATCTGGAAATTAGTTTAATTTGAAATTCACATATCAGAATGAATTTGGCAATTTAATTATTGAATTTAATTTATTGCAGTTGGGTAAAAATATTGAATCTTTAATTTTTAAGCTGATTAAAAATGATTCAAGGCTTAGAAAATCAATATTGATAATATTGAAGATAATAAAAGCTTCAGAATTGAATTTGAAACTATTTTGTTCAGTTTTGAATTTTTATCGTTTAAATCGATATTTAAAAAATAGCTTTCCGAGGCACAGTCTCGGAATTCGACGAAACTAGTTCCATTGGATCCGTAATATTGTATTATTATCAGATTTCAATTTTCGTACTGATTGGAGTTGTTGTGTGATCGTACGATAGATAAACGCACTGAAATTTATATCGAAATTTAATATAATAACTGGTCCAAAAAGCTATCTTCTCCATACGATCGAATTTGGACTCAGAACCTTTTCCATTGCGTTCGGAATGGGGGTTTAACATTATAAACGCCTAGCGGCACACATCGAAAAGATGTCAAAATTTTGAGTTGCGATTTCGAGACGTTTAAATTTAAATAATATTATATATTGCTGACTGGTCAAACATCTTCACACCAGAACTTTCTCGCTTCTCTTAGAATCACTATAGCTAGATTTTTTTCAACACGCTTCCTTTGCCTTCTCGAACACACTTCCTCATTCTTTCAAAATCGAGATGCTTCATTCTCGTTCGAAAATAAAAATCAAAACAAAAGAAAAACAATGGCCGAATGAAATTTCTACCCTTCCATTCCTCTTCTTCATTCAAAAAACTCGTTCCTTTCCTTTCTTTCTCAAATCAAGCCAAGCTCTTCTTTCAAAAATCGAATCGAAAAATAAAGTATCGCGATCGAAACCCATCGCGATTTCTCGTAGGCACGACAACATCGAGGGAGGCGAGGTGTTCGCGACTTCATCAAAGGGCTTCGACCCTCACGAGCTTACGTTCGTATGCGATGAAGGATGGCATGTAGGCATTTTTGTCAGCAATGGAGGCATTCGCTGGGTCAAAGGTAGCAGGCGACTCGCGAAGATTTGGGGCAACGGTGAGTTTGGGTGATGGCGAGCGTGGCAACTAGAGACGAAATCGCGACATAGATTTTATACTCGGGGGTTCAATCGCAATATGCTCTGGTTCGTATGCGTGAGACAGTGGAAGATAGAGGCGATGACATTGTTGTGTAAGTAATCATCGATCTGAATTTCGCATACCGATTTTGGTTTTGATTTTAGTTTAACCTGCCAAGTATAAGAATATATATATTTATTTGAGGAATTTGGATAAATATATATATATATTTTACAGTAATAAATTTTTTTTATGTTATTTACAGAAAAAAAATTCGTACAGTAAGATATCAAACACAATTCTGTTTTAAGACTTAATATATATATACATACATATAGGTTGAAAGAAAATTTATTTTATTTAATGTAGGCATATACAGTAAAACAGAAATGTGTAAATAGGTAAGATTTTGAAAGTATACAGTAGAAATAGAATTTGTCTGGTTAGAAAAGGGAAATGTAAATGAAGTTATATGCTATTATTGTAATCAGGATTAAATTGGAATTGAAAAGAAAGTTGTATACATATATGCACATTTAACTACTTAATTTTGAGAAAGACGGTTGTGTAGTGATAAACTACACAGCCGGTTAATAATAATAGTAGAATAATAGGAAATAAGGTCCGGTTGACAAGCCCAACCGATGGCCAAAAAAATAGGTTAAGCTAGTTAACATAATAATGTACATAAGAGTTAATGGGTTACAGGATGGGACACTATCACCGTAATCGATGATTCAACATACAAAATGGGGTCAGACAGAATCGCTTAGGAGCTGCTACCGTGGGTTGGCGCTGGTGCTGGCCATTGATTCCGCAGAGTCAGTAGGAGCAGACCTCAGTCTAAATCTGAAGGGGGCCGAGTTGGTACCTGTCCAGTAATTGAAAAGTTATGAGATTCGACTACAGATGGCCGTGGTTGAAGATCTAGGTTTGTTGAAGACATATGCATTTCGTTCTTTCCAGATGCACCAACAGTAAATGGTGATAAAGATGTCGAGATTGTGATTTCCGAGGTCTTGCTGCCAGTATTCGAAAAATGAAATGAGCTCCGGAATGTAACCCAATAGATGCGCGCTGGTTGGTGCCCAAATTGCGAAAGAGAAATCACAGTCTAAGAAAAGGTGGGTAATTGTTTCGACTTGAGAGGAGCAAAGTACGCAGAGAGGATCAGTGGGGATGTTTAAGCGAATAAGTCTGTCTTTGGTGTTGATGTGGTTACGAATGAGGCACCATTGGAAGAAGAGGAATCTTGGGTGTGAGTGGCAATTCCAAATCCTGCTGTAGGGGAAAAGACGGCCAGGGTGGATGAGGAAAGAGTAGCAAGATGATACGGAGAAGCCTTTGGATGGATTGAGTGCCCAGGTGAAGCGGTCTGGTGAGTGGGATAGGCGAAGGGATTGTAGGATTTTCGAAGCTACGAGAAGCTCATTGAAAGTTTCGATGGAAAAAAGGGAGGGGGATGAAGGCTACTGGGGCCCAGGTGACACAGGGTATAGGTGGTGGCAAGTTGTAGATTTGAGGAGGAGAAGAGGTTAGGTAGTGTTTTGGCTAGGGGGGAAGAGGCCACCCACATGTCATGCCAGAATAGGCAGTTGTTGCCATTGCCTATTAAGACTTGAAAAAGGGATTTGACTCGGGGGATGGTGTGGAGGACATTGGACCAGAATGGAGAAGGTCTGCAACTGGGGGGGGAGGTGTAGGGCTAGGGCTAGGTCTGCAACTGGAGGACATTTAACTTACTTAATTAAGTAATTTATGAAAGGAAAATTAGTAGTTTAAAATAAAATCATTGGTTAATTAAAATTATAAAATGGGAAATAAATTGTTCAATTAGTTCAAGTATTAATGAATCATAAATGTTTGTACAAGGTTTAAAGTCGTGAGGAAAACAAGACAAGATTGAAGTGGATTGCAAACATAATCAAAGGTGAGATCTTCTCACTCAAATTGAATAATTGAAAACTGCAGTTATTGATTGATTGTTGAATTGTGATAGTTAGATTAAAATTGTTAATTTTGTGCTTGAATGATAAAGTATTATCAGTTGTATTGTTTTAGACCCTATGCGCCGCATAATAGCGGATAATATTATATTTAAACCCATATACCGCGATATTCCACCTCGAAGTGGAATTGGTATTATATATGTATTTGGAGTTGATTTCCCGCATTATATAGCGGATGAGACCCTATGCGCCGCATAATAGCGGATGATATTTTATAAAACCCATATACCGCGATATTCCACCTCGAAGTGGAATGGGTATTTAATTATTGTGCTAACATCTGTGGATGCAGGGAAACAAGTTGGAGGGATCCAACTGGATTCCTCAAATTGTATGAATTTGTTTCATATGTTGTATGAATTTGTTTCATATGTTGTGTGATGAATTATTGATAATCTGTGAATGATTATATTGACGATTGAATTTGTTGAAGGCTATAATTTAGCCGAATGTATTTTTGGTATCGTTGGATACCAGAAATAAATAAAATTGGATTTTAAATAGTTTGGGAGAAAAAGGGATTTATTTTAAAAAGGAAATAAATTTTTTTAGAAATCAATTTGATAATTAATTTGGTATTTGAAAATAAATCTTTGGGAAATTCAGACAAGAATGAATCCACAACTCCAAGATAAGCAACTCCGATGAATGAACTAGCTCCAGATAATCTACTAAACCTGAATATCTGAGAAACCCAAATCTAGACTGCTCGTGTGGAAAATTATGAGCACCCAGAGTTTAGGAAGGGAACAATAAACTACGGATCAGTCATGGGACTGGTGTGAGCAACAAAAACAGTTTATCTTCAAACAAACACAAAAGGTTTTAAACATTGAAATCCGCAATGCTTTTAGAAAATGAAACTACCATAAGACCTCCCGCCACACACACAATGCAAACGCAGAATTGGAGGAGATTTCTTCTTATGATAGTCAAAGATGCTTACTACGCAAAATCAATTGGATATTATTATTAGTGCATAGTGCAGAAAACATTTCGAAAGTATAATATTAATCTTAGCCAGCATAGACATTTCGAACTATGCCTACTATAGCTACCATCTAAACAGTGGGGCGCCACCATAAGTAGATGGCAGGTTCTACAACTAAAACCGTACAAATTCCGTATTGGAGAAATGGATTTCCAACAAATGGTCAGGCTAAGGAACTTCCTTCCGCCGCATGGGATCGCCTCTGGCGGGACGTCCCGAGAGACAAACTGCTCTTTGCCAAACAAGGTCGGGTTACCCCTGTAACAGGTAACTCACGAATATGCCACCCCCCGGTCCTTTGGGACCTTTATCCGAGCTCGGTATCCAACATCACACATCATAAAGAAAGTGTATCCACATGAGTAAGTATCTGGGCTCCATACCATGATACCACCCCTTTCCAGAAGGAAATGACATACCCTAAAGGGCGCGACCCTCATAACCTTGCCGCAACATTCCTGTTTCGACCATTTCCGGGTAGTGAGGTCCTGACGAAGTCTCGTCCACAAAGCTACACTTTTTCAAAAAGCCATGCTTTGGGTCAACAGATGATCAACCTATGATCACAAAGATAAATGATCAAATAAATGATCATATCACAAATGATCAAACACTGATCATCACACAGCTACACTTAGCATGCCACATTACCAAATTGGGAATATATCGCTGATAACTTTCAACTACATAACCTCTGAGCTCGTACGTCTCAGAGAAGGGTGTTAAGCTAAGAGAATAAATTCTCCGCCACCAACAGAAATGTATTTGAAAGAAATCTGCTTTATATCTCAAAGTGTAATGTCAGACATACAATCCATACAAGTCTGTTCCGGGATCGAACAGAACCGAAGGCACTTCTCACGAAGCCCTTGCAATTCCGGATAATTTCCAATCACGTCCGGACTTCCCGTCACTAAGGGTGATAAAACCTCTATATCGGGGATCAGCCGATGCAGAGTAACTCGACGGTAATCCTTCCGTTTTCAAAAATATCCAGTCTTCAACACCGGTCTTCAAATGCTATCCATATACGATGTATCACATATTCGGAATGGGTTATACGACCCAAAGGTCCTCTCCCGGCTAAACCGAATAGTGAGCGTAATATTCGAAAATCATATGGATATGGGATTTCAATTAAGTCACAACTTATTACCCAAAATCTTTCTTTTCAAATGGTTTATCAAATCACCATTTTCAAATCTTTAAACAAAAAGATTCATTTTAAACAACCTTCAACGGTTTAAACAGTTTCCACACTTTAATCTTTTAAACAAAAGATTCATTCACAGATTTTCCAAATTAATTTCCATTTCAATTTGATTAACTCGTTAAATCTCTAAATCAAAGATTTAACTTATAGCTTTCAAAACAATCCCATTTCAAATGATTTAAACCAATCATTATTTTAAATCTGTTAAAGATAACAGATTCAAATCATAGCTTTTCAAAACAATTCATTCATAACTTGGAAAACCATTTTCAATTCAATATTGAAATTCCTTTAACTAAATTAGAATTTCATTGCTTATCTGAAAGCTTTTATTCTTTTAAAACAAACAGTTTCATTTCAGAAAATCTGATTTATTCATACGAGTTAAGGTTCTTGGGTTAAATTCAAATTCTCAAACCAATATTTTAAAATGGTTCAAATTCATAGAAAACACATTTATAATATCTTTAATCCCTAGTTCCAAATCATAGGATTCAATTCCCAACTTAAATTCAAATTTAAATCAAATTATTTAAATTTTCAAAACTCGATTAAGTTATTCAAAATAACTTTTATCTTTGAAATTCTATTTCAAAAGCTTTTCACTTTAAACCCGAATTTCAAATTCCAAAATCAATTGAAATTAAAATTTCAATTTCAAAAACATCAATTTTAAACTATCTGTGACTTAACCGATTTCCACGTGAAATCCATATTTGTGTGTGTAATAGTGTGGTCCAGGGTTTAACACACAATAGTGCAACTCAATGAATCATCACATATCAGAATACAGAAATATAATTCCATAAGCGGTATAAGAACAACGCTTATCGTTCATTCACAGATCATAGATATATAAAGGTCACAGATAAGTAAATTACAGATCACAACATAAATCAGGGTATATCACAAAGCATCATATATCAGGGATATCAAACAAATCAAATCATCTAGTATAAACCAAGCATCCATAAGTAAGGTTAGTAAATTGTCTGATAAATTTGAATCAGATTAATTTCTTATGAATTACTTATCCTGGTTAATTAGCATTAATAAATTACAAATCATCTTGATAAATTATTCTTTAATCATTTATTAATTAACCATTAATAATAAATCAATTAACCTTTAATTAAAATTCATCAACCTTTAATTATTAAATAATTAACCTTTAATTATTTAATTCACCATTTTATTAATTGTCCTTGATTAATTACATTAATTAATCCTTTGATTATTTGATTAATCGACTTACTTAATCAATTTAATCATTTATTTAATTTCTTTTAGTTAAGAAGTTATCTTTGAGTAATTAATTACCTTTAATTACTTATTTTAATTATCCTTAACCATTCACAGTAATTAAACATTAATAACTTTTAATTAATATTCATAAATCTCTAATCAGTTGTTAATCGATCAAAATCATTAGTTAATTAAATTAATTAACTGTCCTTAATTAATTCATGTAATAATTATCCTTTTGACTATTTTACTTAACTGACTAACCTTTAATTAATTATTCTCAAATTAATTACCTTAATTAATTAATCGCATAGGTTTACTAATCACATTTATTAATTAATCACATAAATTAATTAATCAACCTTTATCAAGTTCAAAGTTATTTTAAAATAACGGTTATACATATTAAACCACTTTAAACTTAATTACTTTAATATAATTCATTTTAAAACCTTTGAACTCAATTACTTAAATTTTTTAAGCTTTTAAATCACATTACATTTTTACTTGCAATTTCAAGTTTTAAAACAATCATTTAACTTTCCATTCAAAATTTAACTTTTAACTAAAAGAATTTTATCAAAATCAAATTTAAACATCCGTTTTGAAATAAATTACTTTTAACAGCTATTTAATTTAAACTTGAATTCATACTTAACTTTTAATTTAACATAGTTTAACTTTGTCATAATTTAAAGTTAAGCTTCAGAAGATTGAACAGGTTCTGGAATATGCAACAAAGCATCTACTCGAGCCTCCCCAGCTGCATCGAGTCTCATCCCAAAAACTTCGAGCAAACCATAATTTAACCCGAGTAAAACTCGAGTTCAAAAACCCCACAACGACTTCGAGTTAGATCCTGCCCTGCTTCGAGTTGAAACTTAGATTTCCCGAGACCAATACGAGGCAACCAAAATCCTGTAACCTCCCCAAAACCCAACAGCACAGCCCATCAGAAAATAGTGCACCGTGCACATGCACATCGTCAATCATCACCTCCGGTCGTCATCGCTATATCGAGCAAGTCGAAATCCATCCCTGTACCAAACTCCGATCGTCGAAACTCCGTCATGTCGCTGAGATCGAATTTCGAATGAAAATTCGAAACCTGGAAAACTCGAAAGCACCTCACCTCGAGACCTGACAACATGCTGTTCGCACCGCCTCGACCACCAGAAATGCTCCAACACCGGCTACGAACGCGTCTCCCTCTGGGCCACCATCCCTCAAAATCCCACGCAACTCGATCGGTCCTAGATGGTGAAATCACCTTGTCTACAGACACGCAAACAATCTCGGCTACAACCCTAGTTTAAGCTCGACTCGCCAATTCATACAATAGAAAAATCCTTCGACAATTTTCCTGTAACCGTCGATACCCAGACTAACTTCGTGCAAAGTTTCAGCATTCAAAAGTTATTTGATTTCTGGAAATTGGCAAAAATCCAATTTTGGTTCAACTAAAAGCTACTCCTTATACCCATCACTAAAAATTATAATGTTTGTTTTGAAAATCATAACTTTCAACACGTATTCAACTTGTAATCTTAAAACAGTGAATTAAGATGATTGATTTTTCCATGTTTAAGGTATCTCTACTGTTATTATTATTATTATTATTTTATCCTGCATATTTTGTTTCTTTGAAACTATTTTAAAATTTAGTTTATACCCAAACTCACACATTCATTGTTAAGAACAAAGTCTAACAACTATCAACTGATTTGATATTTTGTTTTGATCAAGATGGGTGCTCTGAAACAAGAAGTCAGAGGTGGTTTCAACATACAGGCATTCGCACTTCCAGTAAACTTTACACAGAGGAGATATACATGTGTATATGCATCACGAAGTAATCCCAGATCTCAACTTAACAAACAACAACTAATATACTCAGTTTAATTTAAAGTTGTTTACTCACCTTTATGTTGAAGACAGAGACCAGCTCTGTTGTTTTTATAGATGATGTTTGCTTCCATTTTTTTCTTTCCAGGCTTTTGCAAATCCCAACTTTGATTCTCTGGTTGAATTTGCTTTAAGAACTTGAATTTGTTTTAGTTTCAAGGTGGTGATTACTTCAGATTTTATTCAGTTTTAAAATGAACGAAATGAAAATGATGGAGGCTGATATATATAAAAGAGGAGTTGTACAGGGTATATAATTTATTGTACAAAAAAATAACAGGGATATTTTCTTCTTTTGCTTGCTGATACTTCCCTTTGGTGGCTGAAAGGAATTTGTATACAATCGTATAGATTTTGTTGGCTGCCAAGAATAAGAGCATTTAATGTTGTTTGTACTTGATGTTTCATCCTATACTTATCTATATTTCCTTATACTTGCCTAAGTCTTGTTTAACAAGCTTTGCATTTCGGTTGAGAGATTTGTTTTGGTGTGCTTCTTTTACAAACTTCATTTGCTTTGCCTTCAAAAACTTTAATGCTGTGATGCTTTTAAATTTCCAGATTGCACTTGAAAACAGGGCTTTGATTTTGATCTTCTTTTGTTTTATAAACATATTATAAAAGTTGTTCTAGTTATGTTATAAATTTTCGACTTATGTGATTATACTTATGTTTTAACCATACTATTATATTTGTATATATATTTATAAGTAATTTGGAATGATAATTTCTATTTAAAAATATCAATTCATTTGTAAAGACATTCTATTATTATTTAACTCTATATTTATTTTTAAAACCATTTACTTACACTTTAAATTCAAGTCAAAATATATATCTATATATTTACAATATTTTAAATTTAAAATGATTTATTCAGAATATACTTGAATCCGGGGAAACTCGCTCCATTTTATCAATTTAATTTTACAATTTTTATTCAAAAATTCAATAAATTATCGATTTAAATGAATTTAAATCTGGGGTCGTTACAAACTTCCCCCCTTAAAAGAATTTCGTCCTCGAAATTACCAAGGAGACAAAAAGACAGATGGAGAATATTTCATCAACTCAAACTGAACATTTATTCTGCATTTGGCTTACCAAATCAGAATATCAATAATACACACAAGAACGAATCTGTTTAACAATTCAGAAGATACTCGGGTTATCCAGATCTACGAAGTATGGAGTGGCATCGGTCAGTTCGAAGTGATAACTAACCATTCGTAGAATATACTGGGACCCAAAGAATAGACAGATATATGGATACGATTTCAAAGCTTTTAGTTCAAAACTAAGGTATACCTATCAACCATAGCAATCAAAGCAACCAATACATCCAAACAAACAATTTTTTTTTGTCCATCCGGAGTTTATGTCCTATATTAATATATCGAATTTTTCTTTCTGGATCTACCAGAAATCATGGAAGAATTGAGAAAAGGTGCTGAACAAAAGAGATTGATAGAGAAAAGATTGTTTCCTTGTTGTTACAGAGTATTGACCATTTATAGTCGTATTCTCCTATCCCCTATCTCATCCTCTTCTTGCACTCATACTTACTATCAGTGAATAGCAAGAGAATTTATTGAGGTATTCAGACAGATATCTTAGAGATTACTCATTCTAGAGTTTACTTCACTCTATCTCTAATGAGCTACTTAATGTGTTATACTCCTGAGCTAAAGTTCAACCTTAGCTCTGATACCACATGTAACGTATCGGGTTTTGCCCGCTCGAAAATCAACATCCGTACTTCACATTGTACTAGAATGCCGCAGATTCGACCGTTCAAATCCGATTCGCCGGAGCTATAACACAATTAAGTAAATAACACAGCGGAAGAAAAGAATAATACATTGATATACAATATCTGATACAGCAAAGTGATACAATGAATATCAATATACATCAGAGATATGATACAAGAAATAGCAGCGGAAAAGAAAAGATAACAACAGCAGCGGAACAATATCAATAGAAGTGATAACTCCAAAATGATCTTCAGACAAGAATGAATCCACAACTCCAAGATAAGCAACTCCGATGAATGAACTAGCTCCAGATAATCTACTAAACCTGAATATCTGAGAAACCCAACTCTAGACTGCTCGTGTGGAAAATTATGAGCACCCAGAGTTTAGGAAGGGAACAATAAACTCCGGATCAGTCATGGGACTGGTGTGAGCAACAAAAACAGTTTATCTTTAAACAAACACAAAAGGTTTTAAACATTGAAATCCGCAATGCTTTTAGAAAATGAAACTACCATAAGACCTCCCGCCACACACACAATGCAAACGCAGAATTGGAGGAGATTTCTTCTTATGATAGTCAAAGATGCTTACTACGCAAAATCAATTGGATATTATTATTAGTGCATAGTGCAGAAAACATTTCGAAAGTATAATATTAATCTTAGCCAGTATAGACATTTCGAACTATGCCTACTATAGCTACCATCTAAACAGTGGGGCGCCACCATAAGTAGATGGCAGGTTCTACAACTAAAACCGTACAAATTCCGTATTGGAGAAATGGATTTCCAACAAATGGTCAGGCTAAGGAACTTCCTTCCGCCGCATGGGATCGCCTCTGGCGGGACGTCCCGAGAGACAAACTGCTCTCTGCCAAACAAGGTCGGGTTACCCCTGTAACAGGTAACTCACGAATATGCCACCCCCCGGTCCTTTGGGACCTTTATCCGAGCTCGGTATCCAACATCACACATCATAAAGAAAGTGTATCCACATGAGTAAGTATCTGGGCTCCATACCATGATACCACCCCTTTCCAGAAGGAAATGACATACCCTAAAGGGCGCGACCCTCATAACCTTGCCGCAACATTCCTGTTTCGACCATTTCCGGGTAGTGAGGTCCTGACGAAGTCTCGTCCACAAAGCTACACTTTTTCAAAAAGCCATGCTTTGGGTCAACAGATGATCAACCTATGATCACAAAGATAAATGATCAAATAAATGATCATATCACAAATGATCAAACACTGATCATCACACAACTACACTTAGCATGCCACATTACCAAATTGGGAATATATCGCTGATAACTTTCAACTACATAACCTCTGAGCTCGTACGTCTCAGAGAAGGGTGTTAAGCTAAGAGAATAAATTCTCCGCCACCAACAGAAATGTATTTGAAAGAAATCTGCTTTATATCTCAAAGTGTAATGTCAGACATACAATCCATACAAGTCTGTTCCGGGATCGAACAGAACCGAAGGCACTTCTCACGAAGCCCTTGCAATTCCGGATAATTTCCAATCACGTCCGGACTTCCCGTCACTAAGGGTGATAAAACCTCTATATCGGGGATCAGCCGATGCAGAGTAACTCGACGGTAATCCTTCCGTTTTCAAAAATATCCGGTCTTCAACACCGGTCTTCAAATGCTGCTATCCATATACGATGTATCACATATTCGGAATGGGTTATACGACCCAAAGGTCCTCTCCCGGCTAAACCGAATAGTGAGCGTAATATTCGAAAATCATATGGATATGGGATTTCAATTAAGTCACAACTTATTACCCAAAATCTTTCTTTTCAAATGGTTTATCAAATCACCATTTTCAAATCTTTAAACAAAAAGATTCATTTTAAACAACCTTCAACGGTTTAAACTGTTTCCACACTTTAATCTTTTAAACAAAATATTCATTCACAGATTTTCCAAATTAATTTCCATTTCAATTTGATTAACTCGTTAAATCTCTAAATCAAAGATTTAACTTATAGCTTTCAAAACAATCCCATTTCAAATGATTTAAACCAATCATTATTTTAAATCTGTTAAAGATAAAAGATTCAAATCATAGCTTTTCAAAACAATTCATTCATAACTTGGAAAACCATTTTCAATTCAATATTGAAATTCCTTTAACTAAATTAGAATTTCATTGCTTATCTGAAAGCTTTTATTCTTTTAAAACAAACAGTTTCATTTCAGAAAATCTGATTTATTCATACGAGTTAAGGTTCTTGGGTTAAATTCAAATTCTCAAACCAATATTTTAAAATGGTTCAAATTCATAGAAAACACATTTATAATATCTTTAATCCCTAGTTCCAAATCATAGGATTCAATTCCCAACTTAAATTCAAATTTAAATCAAATTATTTAAATTTTCAAAACTCGATTAAGTTATTCAAAATAACTTTTATCTTTGAAATTCTATTTCAAAAGCTTTTCACTTTAAACCCGAATTTCAAATTCCAAAATCAATTGAAATTAAAATTTCAATTTCAAAAACATCAATTTTAAACTATCTGTGACTTAACCGATTTCCACGTGAAATCCATATTTGTGTGTGTAACAGTGTGGTCCAGGGTTTAACACACAATAGTGCAACTCAATGAATCATCACATATCAGAATACAGAAATATAATTCCATAAGCGGTATAAGAACAACGCTTATCGTTCATTCACAGATCATAGATATATAAAGGTCACAGATAAGTAAATTACAGATCACAACATAAATCAGGGTATATCACAAAGCATCATATATCAGGGATATCAAACAAATCAAATCATCTAGTATAAACCAAGCATCCATAAGTAAGGTTAGTAAATTGTCTGATAAATTTGAATCAGATTAATTTCTTATGAATTACTTATCCTGGTTAATTAGCATTAATAAATTACAAATCATCTTGATAAATTATTCTTTAATCATTTATTAATTAACCATTAATAATAAATCAATTAACCTTTAATTAAAATTCATCAACCTTTAATTATTAAATAATTAACCTTTAATTATTTAATTCACCATTTTATTAATTGTCCTTGATTAATTACATTAATTAATCCTTTGATTATTTGATTAATCGACTTACTTAATCAATTTAATCATTTATTTAATTTCTTTTAGTTAAGAAGTTATCTTTGAGTAATTAATTACCTTTAATTACTTATTTTAATTATCCTTAACCATTCACAGTAATTAAACATTAATAACTTTTAATTAATATTCATAAATCTCTAATCAGTTGTTAATCGATCAAAATCATTAGTTAATTAAATTAATTAACTGTCCTTAATTAATTCATGTAATAATTATCCTTTTGACTATTTTACTTAACTGACTAACCTTTAATTAATTATTCTCAAATTAATTACCTTAATTAATTAATCGCATAGGTTTACTAATCACATTTATTAATTAATCACATAAATTAATTAATCAACCTTTATCAAGTTCAAAGTTTATTTTAAAATAACGGTTATACATATTAAACACTTTAAACTTAATTACTTTAATATAATTCATTTTAAAACCTTTGAACTCAATTACTTAAATTTTTCAAGCTTTTAAATCACATTACATTTTTACTTGCAATTTCAAGTTTTAAAACAATCATTTAACTTTCCATTCAAAATTTAACTTTTAACTAAAAGAATTTTATCAAAATCAAATTTAAACATCCGTTTTGAAATAAATTACTTTTAACAGCTATTTAATTTAAACTTGAATTCATACTTAACTTTTAATTTAACATAGTTTAACTTTGTCATAATTTAAAGTTAAGCTTCAGAAGATTGAACAGGTTCTGGAATATGCAACAAAGCATCTACTCGAGCCTCCCCAGCTGCATCGAGTCTCATCCCAAAAACTTCGAGCAAACCATAATTTAACCCGAGTAAAACTCGAGTTCAAAAACCCCACAACGACTTCGAGTTAGATCCTGCCCTGCTTCGAGTTGAAACTTAGATTTCCCGAGACCAATACGAGGCAACCAAAATCCTGTAACCTCCCCAAAACCCAACAGCACAGCCCATCAGAAAATAGTGCACCGTGCACATGCACATCGTCAATCATCACCTCCGGTCGTCATCGCTATATCGAGCAAGTCGAAATCCATCCCTGTACCAAACTCCGATCGTCGAAACTCCGTCATGTCGCTGAGGTCGAATTTCGAATGAAAATTCGAAACCTGGAAAACTCGAAAGCACCTCACCTCGAGACCTGACAACATGCTGTTCGCACCGCCTCGACCACCAGAAATGCTCCAACACTGGCTACGAACGCGTCTCCCTCTGGGCCACCATCCCTCAAAATCCCACGCAACTCGATCGGTCCTAGATGGTGAAATCACCTTGTCTACAGACACGCAAACAATCTCGGCTACAACCCTAGTTTAAGCTCGACTCGCCAATTCATACAATAGAAAAATCCTTCGACAATTTTCCTGTAACCGTCGATACCCAGACTAACTTCGTGCAAAGTTTCAGCATTCAAAAGTTATTTGATTTCTGGAAATTGGCAAAAATCCAATTTTGGTTCAACTAAAAGCTACTCCTTATACCCATCACTAAAAATTATAATGTTTGTTTTAAAAATCATAACTTTCAACACGTATTCAACTTGTAATCTTAAAACAGTGAATTAAGATGATTGATTTTTCCATGTTTAAGGTATCTCTACTGTTATTATTATTATTATTTTATCCTGCATATTTTGTTTCTTTGAAACTATTTTAAAATTTAGTTTATACCCAAACTCACACATTCATTGTTAAGAACAAAGTCTAACAACTATCAACTGATTTGATATTTTGTTTTGATCAAGATGGGTGCTCTGAAACAAGAAGTCAGAGGTGGTTTCAACATACAGGCATTCGCACTTCCAGTAAACTTTACACAGAGGAGATATACATGTGTATATGCATCACGAAGTAATCCCAGATCTCAACTTAACAAACAGCAACTAATATACTCAGTTTAATTTAAAGTTGTTTACTCATCTTTATGTTGAAGACAGAGACCAGCTCTGTTGTTTTTATAGATGATGTTTGCTTCCATTTTTTTCTTTCCAGGCTTTTGCAAATCCCAACTTTGATTCTCTGGTTGAATTTGCTTTAAGAACTTGAATTTGTTTTAGTTTCAAGGTGGTGATTACTTCAGATTTTATTCAGTTTTAAAATGAACGAAATGAAAATGATGGAGGCTGATATATATAAAAGAGGAGTTGTACAAGGTATATAATTTATTGTACAAAAAAATAACAGGGATATTTTCTTCTTTTGCTTGCTGATACTTCCCTTTGGTGGCTGAAAGGAATTTGTATACAATCGTACAGATTTTGTTGGCTGCCAAGAATAAGAGCATTTAATGTTGTTTGTACTTGATGTTTCATCCTATACTTATCTATATTTCCTTATACTTGCCTAAGTCTTGTTTAACAAGCTTTGCATTTCGGCTGAGAGATTTGTTTTTGTGTGCTTCTTTTACAAACTTCATTTGCTTTGCCTTCAAAAACTTTAATGCTGTGATGCTTTTAAATTTCCAGATTGCACTTGAAAACAGGGCTTTGATTTTGATCTTCTTTTGTTTTATAAACATATTATAAAAGTTGTTCTAGTTATGTTATAAATTTTCGACTTATGTGATTATACTTATGTTTTAACCATACTATTATATTTGTATATATATTTATAAGTAATTTGGAATGACAATTTCTATTTAAAAATATCAATTCATTTGTAAAGACATTCTATTATTATTTAACTCTATATTTATTTTTAAAACCATTTACTTACACTTTAAATTCAAGTCAAAATATATATCTATATATTTACAATATTTTAAATTTAAAATGATTTATTCAGAATATACTTGAATCCGGGGAAACTCGCTCCATTTTATCAATTTAATTTTACAATTTTTATTCAAAAATTCAATAAATTATCGATTTAAATGAATTTATATCTGGGGTCGTTACAGAAATCAATATGAAAATTTGATTGGTGTTTTGAATGAAAATGATTTGGCAATTGGAAATAAATTTAGAAATGGATTTGCAAATGATTTGGTATTTGGGATTAAACTTAGAAATCAATTTGTAATTGATTTGGTGCTTGAAAAGAAATTAGAAATCAATTTGGAATTTGATTTGGTGTTTGAAAGTGAATATTTGGAAATTTAAATTCACAATGGAATTTATAAAGAAAAAGGGAAATAAATAATATCAAGAATTTTATTCCGCGAGTGGAAATGTGATTTGAAATTGGTTTTCAAAGTGATGAAGTGTGGAGAATATATATATCTTGCAAAGATATTTTGAAATTTAATGATTTGGAAAAATTATTTAGATTGGATGTTTTTTGTGAATATTGTTTGATAGTAAAATATCCAACTATTAGTATAAACAATTTGGGGAAATTATTAAGGCTTGTTGTTTGTTGTGAATGTTGTTTGATAGTTAAATAACCGACTATCAATGTTGGCCTTTGAAATAGCACTTGAATTTGTTTTAAAACAAGCACTCATTATTCGGGTTAGCCGGGAGAGGTCTTTGTGTCATATAACCCATTCCGAATAATGATACGACGTTATGGATTGCAATTGAAGACCGAATTTGCAAGGGCTTCTTCCTTTATTGGACGAAGTGTCTTCGATTCTGTTCGAACCCGGAACAGACTTGTATGGTCGTATGTCTGACATTACACTTTGAGATATAAAGCAGATTTCTTTCAAATACATTTCTGTTTGGTGGCGGAGATTTATTCTCTTAGCTTAACACCCTTCTCTGAGACGTACAAGCTTGGAGGTTATGTAGTTGAAGGTTATCTGTGATATACTCCCAATTTGGTAATGTGGCATGCTAAGTGCTGCTGTGTGTTGTTGATCATTTGTTGATCAAAGCATGGCTTTCGTGTAAAGCGTAGCTTTGTGGACGAGACCTCATCGGACCTCACACCCCGGAAATGGTCGAAACAGGAAAGATGTGGCAAGGTTATGAGGGTCACACCCTTTAGGGTATGTCATTTCCTTCTGGAAAAAGGTGGTATCATGGTATGGAGCCCAGATACTTTACCTGTGTGGTTGCTTCAATCTCATTTACTATGTGGTTGTTGCTTTGTGATCGAGGGCCCTCAGATAAAGGTCGCAAACGACCGGGGGGTGGCATACTCGAGTAGTAGTTACCTAAGTACAGAGGTAACCCAGCCTTGTGTTGGCAGAGAGCTGGTTAAGTTCTCGGGACGTCCCTCCATAGGCGTACCCATGTGGCATAAGAAGTTCCTTAGCCCGACCAATTGTTGGAAAATCCAAAGAAACAATACGAACCTTGTACGGTTTTAGTTGTATAACCTGCTATGGAATGTGGCGGTAACCTGCTATTGAACATAGTAGCTATAGTAGGCATACAATAATGGTTGTATGCTGGCTAAGATTAATATTATACTTTCGAAATGTTTTCCACGCTAGGCACTAATGATAATATTAAAAAGATTTTGCATATCAAGCATGTTTGACTATCATAAGGAGAAATCTCCTCCAATTCTGCGTTTGCATTGTATGTGTGGCGGGAGGCCTTATGGTAGTTTCATTTTCCAAAAGCATTGCAAATTTCTTTTATTTTCTTTGTGAAAATAACTATTTTTAATATCTCACACCAGTCCCATGACAGACCTGGAGTTTATTGTTCCCTTTCTAAACTCTGGGTGCCCATAATTTTCCACACGGGCAGCCTAGAGTCAGGATATCAGGTCATTCTAGAATTCAGAAGTTGCTGTGGAGATCTGGAGGCGAGCTGGATGGCAAGACGTATCACTGATACTAGTATTATTCCGCTGTGTATTCTGTTATGAGGACAAGTTTATATAACTGTCCAGTGTTGTGTGTTGTTGTTGTAAACTCTGACGATGTATTGTATAAACTGATATAGTTCTGTGTTATAAAGATTATTCATTCATCTATTATATATTGTTCCGCTGCGAATGTGAGATTCTGTTGTTGTTTCTGTTTCTTCTTTCTTTCTTTCTTCTTCTACCTCTTCTTTAACCCTAACAATTCGGTTTTCCGGCATTCGATAGTTCGGCAGTTGATACAGTGGTTGTATTGATGTCGACTTTCGAGCGTCGAAAGATCGAATCGTTACATGTGGTGTGAATTATTAGCAAATTTACGAAAGTTTTGGGGATCGGTATCGATCCCAGTTCGTGGATCGATATCGATCCATGCCTTCACATCGATCTTCGATTTTGATCTTGTGAGTGAAGTGAGTTGATGTTTTGAAGCTTCTTGGAAATTTTCATGACTTCACTTGTTGATCTTATTTGATATTCGAGTTTGGCAGTTATCGCTATAGATTGCTGCTTGATTATTTCTCTGTTTGGTCATTCCAACTTGTTCAAATATTTATTGGTCACAAAGCTAGATAATAGTATTGTTATTAATGATTGTTGAATTGAATGTATATATGAATGCTGAAATTTAGTACTTTATTTTAAACAAGAATATGATTTAATAAAATAAAATTAATATTTATATAGTAGCTGAAGTATTTTAGTAGTTTATTCATGTTATTTTGTCCGTTGAGTGCTTTAAGAATTCTTGTCGATCCAATTGACAACATTAACAATATAGTTTCTAAACAGTAGGATAAGACTTTTCGATACAATAGTTTGTTTGGAAACAATATAATGTTTTGAAAAAAATACCATGTCTTGAACAAATATATACATGCATACAATGTTTGAAAAGAGAACAATGCTGTATATAATATTATAAACGATATTTTGGAAAGAGTAATATTTTGGGAATTTATAATGGTATTTTGATAGCACAAAGGTAAATATTTGAGAAGTGGAAATGATAATAATTATATTAGGTGGTGATAAATATATAGAGCTTAGTGACTTAAGAAATTTAATGTGATTTGAATAAATGACATAAGTATATATTATAATAAAAAGAATATATATATATATATATATATATATATATATATATATATCGAGGTATCGAATGCAAATATATGATTTCCTAAATAAAAAGTAATTTAAAAATAAATATATTAGTCAAATATTTTGAATAAAGAATTGTTCTTTAAAGAAAAAAAATAGCGTGTCTTAAAAAATTTCATTTTTGAATTAAAATTATTTGTAGTATGGCAGTTTTGAAAATTTATTTAAATGAAGTTAAGTATGTGAAGAAATTTTATATTTTTTTATATGCGAATAAGAGCATGAAACCACTTTTAGTATTAAAATCACAATTTAATTTTAAAACATAGGATTTTCAAGATATTTAATTATTTTCGAAAAGAAGGTTGAAATGAAAATCACTTTGAAATAGTATGTTTAACCAAATTTTGTAGTTAAAAAATGAGAAAATTTGATTTCAACTGAAAAAAAATTGGAAAAAAATGGTGAAGCTTTAGAAGTATCATAGTAAAATAATCATAACTTTTGATTGTCTAATCAGATTCTATTGGTTTTTCTTTCATTGCAGATATATTTTAACAAGTAACAATTTTCATGTTGATCACCTTTTGAAAATGTGAAGTTTAATAAGGCTAAAATGCTTTGAACATGGATTAAAAACTCAGCCCTAGTCTTGAAATTTCCAAGCTTAAATACTGTAGCATTTTGATCATAACTTTAAGCCCTTTTATCCATTTTTGATGATCATATAATCATTTTGAAGCTAAGATAAAATGGAAAAATTTTCATTTTAGAACTTTTATAAAAAAATTCATTTGATATGTCAAAATTGGATTTTTAAAAGGTGAATCTGCATTTTGATAATTGTTTCTAAAATTTCATTGTTTGTAAAAACAACCATAATTTTTGATGCATTCAATATTTTTGTGATTTGAATGAAGTTTTGAAAATCTAATCGATTATACAATAACTTTTCTTTTGGAAATTTTGAATAATTTTGGGTTTATGACACTCAAATTTTAGACGCATATTGAATAAAAATGTGACTTTGTTATTTTGTTTTATGAGTACCATATTAGTTTACATTATAAGACTTGATCTTATATGTTTCTATGGGTCAAGTACAGGTACATAAAGATTATTTGGATTAAATTTGGCTCATACCTACGTATAAGTTAGGAGAACTCGCTTAATAAAGCAAAATAAAGTATGTTTTATGCATTTGATGATGGATATTGTGATATTATATTGTTTTCCTATGTTCCAGGATGCTCCATTTGGGATGTATATATTTATTGTGATATGTTGTGTTTTGATTTTCGGAAAGCTCTCCGTACAAAAGAGAATCTGTCGAAATTTTTCAAAAAATCAATATTTAGAAAATTTTCATAAAGTTTTTATCACATGTGGAAATAGAAAGTCATTGAATTGAATCTATTTAAACTATAGCATACGATAATTGAAATTGGAGAAAGAGCCATGTAGAGGATTAAGCAGTTAAGTTTGATAGAATATTATAGATACAAAGAAAATCAGGGTATGAGTTGTTTGACGTCTTCCTTTAAGAAATTTTAAGGACGCAATTTTTATAAGGGGAATCTTTAACAACAATGATCTATGCCATATAAATAAATAAATTTAATTGAAATAAAATTGTTCAAATTCAACATTTGATAGTTGATATTTTAAAAATAAAATTTTCGTTGGTTAGACTAATAAATTCATTGCGGATATTTAAATGTTTTAAATTGGATGTAAAATATTTTTAAAAAGTGTAAATAATTTTTATATGAGTTATAGTTGAAAAATAAATTTATTTTATAATAATCCAATGAATTATTACATAAAATTAAACAAGCATTGTGCTAAACGAAATTGTTCGATTATTAATATATATTTTGTAAAAGGAAATGTAGATCATTTGAAGTGGTTTGAAATAAATTTACAAGTTAATAAAAATATTATTTAAGTGCAAAGAAAAGAAAAGAGCAAATAATTAGGCAAAGTGAATTAATTAAAACCAACCCAATATGCAAGCCCAAGCCTATTTTAATTAATTCTTTACAGCCTTTCCTTTTTATTTGAGATGAGGCTCGAACCCACTCCCCCCTCCCAATTTATCCGAGCAAGCCTTATACCCTAGAATGAATTCGCGACTTCAAAAGAAGAAAAAACACAAAAGCCGCAAGGACTTCGTCTTCGGCGTCATCGGGGAATAGGTCGCACGTTGATGGTCTTCATGTAACATTCTAGAATTTTATCATCTACATTTTAAATATTTAATAAATTTTAAATATTTAAATAATTGTTTATTAAAAGAATATAAATAATTTGAATTCAAATATAATGATTTATTAAATATTTGAATTGTGACCTATTAAATTGATTTAATAGTCTTATTTAACTCCTTTTAACTAAAAAGCAATAATGGTGAACTCATTCTATGAATTTATTTACAATAATAAATAATTTGAATAATAAAAAAGAAAATCAATTGTTAATAAAATGACTAGATTTTTATTGTAGTATTTTTTAATTAAATTTAAATCATTTTTCCATAATTTTTAATTTAAAAAATATTCAAATTTGTCGTTTGACAATTTTTCGGCAAACGATGATATTTTATGATTTTGCAGAATATAATAATCTATGTATTTTATTGTTGATTTGTGGTCGTTCGCGGTTCGAACGCGAATGGAATATTGCGTAGTGGAGTACTGTAAATATTTCTTTTTGTAACTTTTTAAAATCATATCAAATTCAAAAATTTTAACTTGAATTAATGGTAACTTGATTTTGATTTGAGTTGTTGCTTGAAAATATTAGTTAGCTTATGAAGGAAGTAATGTGATTGTTTTTAGGGTATAAGATACTTCAATACTTATAATTTTCTTCATTTTCACTCTTCCCCATTCTCTACTTTTCATTTCTTTCCCTCCTTTATTTCTCTTTTCACTTTTACAGTAAACAAAAACAAGTTTTCCCACTTTAAAATTCTAAACCAATTTATATACTTCACTAAAAATCACAAAACAAAGATCTTTGAACTAGTATGAGCTAGATCTACATGTTGGCGTGTTCTATGAAGTTGCGGCATTGTTTTTGGGTTGTTCGTCCATCCTTGTTTGGCCTTGGATGAGCTAGGGTTAGCTTTTTGGTGTGATTCATCCCTCGATTTGCTAATTATAGTTTGGATTTGAGCTTGCGATGTTGTTTAGCATCTGTAACAACCTACAGTTCTGTACATTTTAAATTGAGAATAAACCACACATGTCCAACTCAATTTGAACGAAAAGGTGGATAGCTATGTGGAAAAGAAAATAAAGATAGGAACAAAGTAGAAAATAGAATCTCACATGAATGGAATAACATATATTATCCTTAACACATAATCTTTACAGTGGAAAACTTTAAATATATTTATCAGAGTTTAACTTAACATCAACATGGACAGTTATAAATCTCTGTCCTTACAAATGTGGAATGTAATAGTACAGTAGTGTGGTGGAAATGGATAACAATCTTCAGAAGAATCTTCTAGCTCCATGCTCTAAGCTCTTTCAAGATGTTCCAAACTAAACCTGACTACTAGGCTGCTAAAAAAATAGGGCATCTAGAGTTAGGGAAAAAGTGTAAACTCCGGGTCAATAATGGGATTGGTATGAGAAACCGAAAATACGAGTATTTGCAACACAAAAGGTATCTCATAAGACCACGTCGTACATAAACACGGAATGAGTTTTTACCTTATGATAACCAAAACATTTCTATGTGAAATCTAGTGATATTACTTTTAATGACATTCTTTCAAAACTCTTTTCAAGTAAATATACATAATCTTAGCCAAAATTGTTACATTACTAAATTCCAGCATAATAGGTTTACAACTAAAACTAAAGGCACCTATTATAGATTTGGATTTCCAAGTGAATAGCATGGTAAGGGACTACCTCTCGTACAATACATCTCTAGAGGGATACATTGAGGATCGACGTCTTCGAAACCACTTCGAATTAAGACCGGCCTACCCTCAGACCCATCAGGTGGTGAATATAACCATATATGATATCACCCCGGCAGTTGCCCACCTCTCCGAGACATCTCATAGCATACACCACATAATTTAAACCCGACGTTATAGTGGGTAGAAACAAATAAATCTTGAAAGGTGGTATCATACCCTAATGGTAGCAAACCACTTAGCCCTAAAGCAACCCTTATTTCACAATTCTCTGAGTGTGAGGCTCGAGGTGACGTTTACCTTTCTTAGAACATGTTCACTGAAAATGCCACATTGGCATTTCCAACAACACACTATTTGATTTCAACAAAAGTACAACCTCTGAGCTCGTACATCTCAGAGAAGGGTGTTAAGTATAATAGGGGTTACCTCCTACACCACCGAACAAATGTACATTCAATGCCAGACATTCATCCATACAAGTTGTCCAGGAACAGGACAAACCAAAGGCACTCTCCTACCATATCTTGTTGGGAATTACTCCTAGAATTAGTAGCCAGTAGTCCTTGCATATGAAGATCCCAGAACAATGGGACCACTGCTATTTATTTATCTTGGGAGCTAATCCGAAGTTATCAACAAGCGGTCCTTTCATTATGAAGAACCCCGCCTTCAACTTCATTGTTTTAACGTGTCTTCACTTTTGAACTCGTAAATTGGTTCGAAGTGGTTTTCGGATAAGAATCACTCAAATTCGACCCTGTTTCCTTCAAACCAATCATCGATCAAAAAGATGTTTAAGTAAATAGGTGCTTATCATTTGATTAATTACTTTTCTCTTTATCAAAAATATTTTCTAGAGATATATATTTTTTACAACCATTTCTCTTTAGTATATATGGGACCATTAAACCTCTCTTATCAAATATTTGTTTAATTAGAAACTTTCTAAATATTGGAATAATTCCAAATCATTTAATCCTTTAATTAGGAAAATATATCCAAGTCTTTTTTTTAAATCTTAACAACGATTTCTTATTTCCAATATATATCATTTTAATCATGCCAAAAACAATTTTATTTAAGACATCGTTTACTGTAACCCAAAAATAATTAATTATAAGTATATGAATTAAATTAATTCCAAATCATTTATTAAATTCTTGACAAAAGATTTCTTATTTCAAATACATAACTTTTTAATATGTTGAAACCATGTTATCTAAGATGGTAGGTCCAAGTTAGTTAGTATTCGAGTAAAACAGATCGATATAAATTATATTAATTTTACTTGACATCAATTCCATATTCAACCTTCACTATCCATCGAATAATGGTGAAATCACCTTTTAAATTCGCACAAATAGTATAGGTTCCCTCCTTGGAATTTAATACCAAGTACAAGAAGATTATCTCTATACAATTCAATTTGTATTAAATTTAGAAAAAAGTTAACCTTTTATACTTGCTTCATTTGCGCCTTTTCGACCTTATCCATTCCTCACCCAAAAAAAAAGCCTGTTGAGCCACGACACTGGTTGATCCTAAACATCCCTTTAATTTAAGCACCTCACATCCAGATCTCACGAATAGAAAAACTCAGTCTACTCATTGGCTTTTAGAGCCAATATTAAATCATTTTCTCATAACGACTTTTCTTTAAATCATTTATTTAAACTCTTTTAAATAAATTATAAAACAACCAAATTATCTTCAAAATACTTAATTATTTATTTGAAACATTTATAAAAAAATTGTTAAAGAATACTTAAGGTTAAAGCCATATTTTAAAAGTTATTAAAAGTGTTGTAAAAAGTGTTGCGAAGAGTGTTTTTAAGCTTATTTGATCAAAACAATTTTTCTATCATTTAGAAACCCATTTTTATACGTCAAATCTCTTTTAGAACATTTTAAAATATTCATAGAATTTACTCCATATTTTTAAAGAATTAAAAATTTTAAAGATGGTTTTCAAACTGCCAAAATGCGACTATTTTGAAAACTTGTTTTGCTTATATTTCAAAATCTACTAAAAAAATCTCGATAATTTTTTTGTTTGAAAACTATGATTATAAGAGTTCAAAAAATTCTTATTACAAAGAATTTCGACTCTGAATCCATTGTATAAATGGATTTAACTTTTTATGGCGCGTACTCGCGAACTTCCGTTACGCGACGCGCCTATTTTGGACTCAATTTTCATAACTTCTAAAGCTTCACCAAACTGGATTTTTGTCTTTATAAAACATTTATATATCATTTTAAAGAGGTTTTAAAGTCTCATATATACCATTTCATTTAATAAAGGAAAGCGATTTCCTTTGTGATATTTGACATGTATTAAACGTGAATTGTTTACACATCAAAATAAACATCCAAACTTGATGATCAAAGCATAGTAAATATCTATAGCAAATATATCACATCATATATATATAGTTTCTCACCAATATTGGATATCAAACTTTGGAAAATTCGCCATAGCTTCGCTACAATGGAATCAAAACTTATGAAATTGAGCCCGGGATCTTTGGAAAGCCACGACTTATGAAAGCAAGTGGAGATGGGCTTGGCCTTGGCAATAGGAGGTGGTGGCCGTGAGTTTGGAAGGTGGAAAGGAGGTTTTTCACTTGATTTTGGTGGTGGGTTGCTAATGTATACACATCTGTATATATTTTAGTTTATTTTGGAATATTTTTCCATAGCATTGCTACGATTTTTTTCTATGAACTAGTAGCCATTAAAGAGCTTCAAGAATAGGAAGTAGAAGATAATTGTGTGTAAAATTATGAAGAGAATGGTGGGAATTTATAGGAAAAGAGTGGATTGAAAATATCATGATATTTCCACATAAATACATCACCATTTTATCACCACCAACTTCCCTCCTACCTCATCTATTTCGGCCATGTACCCCCCATGTGTTTGTGCCCATGTGCTTCTACTTAGTGTGTAAGGATTTGACTTTGTATTTACTTAAGGGTTAAGTTTTAGGAAAATATCTTAGATATTTTCTAATATATATATATATATATATATGAATATATATAATGTATATTTATATGTATATATGTGTTCATGTATATGTTATGGTGTGCATTTGTCTGTTATATATGTGCGCAAAACATATAAATAAAGTTGCAACAACTTTGAACAACTTCCATTCATTAAACCATTGAAAATCGAGAAGCTGATTCCGGGTCACATTTTCATTTATTAATTAAATTATATATAAATGTACAAAAATTTTGAAACTAATTTCTTATCATTTTCAATTAATTAAAATGATCATATTGGATTTATTAAACAATATAAATTAATATTAAATAATTGTTTACAAAAAGTGCTATTATATGAATAAAGCGATAAGAATTTTTTTATATTTTCAAATCAAGTGTATATTTTTATAAAATTATTATAAATGATTTACTGCATAACTTTTTTGGAAGGGGATTTACTTCATAACTAATTAAAATGAATTATTATAATTTTAAGAAAATTATTTGAATAATTATAATAATGTTAAATTATCAAAATCTCAATTTAAATTCACCAATCAATTATTAAATATGATGACATTATTGATAATGTCATAAAGACTTTTTATTTTCAAAAATTAAATAAATTGTTTTATTTCATTTCATATTTTTATTCAATTGAATAAATAGGTGTATGTATCCAGCTCCATGCGTGACTTCTGATAATTATAGACCTGTTTATCGATAAAACGGTTTTCGATCATTTTATCGATATTTTTAAAAAGTTTATAATTTTTGTAAATATTTATTCAAAAAAATATTACCTTCATTATTTATTATTCAAGACATGGTAGTCTATGTTAAAATCCTTACATTTGAATATTTCAAAAATAAATATAATTTATTAAAGTGATAAATTTGCGGGTTGTTATAGACTACCATCCTTAAAAGAATTTCATCCTCAAAATTACAATGCAAAACCCAAAGGTTTTTGCCTAAAATATTTAGTTTTAAACTTACACTTGTACGATATATATATATATATATATATCATGCGTACGTAATATCTGATTTGATCTACTATTCGAATATACAACTTTACTTCCAAACTAGTATCGATCCTTCGACCCTCTATTGTGGACTCCGATCAGACTCTCCGATCAGAACTTTGTTTTTCCTTGATAGCTCTCAATTATGATAGAAAACTTAGGTATCCAACCACAAACCGTTACAAATGTTTGCCATCAAGAAATCGAGTGATAATCCTTTTTCGGACCGTTTTAAATACCTCAAAGTTCTATACTCGAATCTTAGGTCAAACAGTTATGCGAATAAAATGATCCATGTATAACTTAAGTATTTATTCCAATTGGTTTTCTTAACTATACCAAATCCCAATCAATTTTATATCACTATCAATTTATGAACCATTTCATAAAACTATTTCTTAAGTTTATAAACACTTGTAGAACACAACTTTGGTTTAATCAACACTTTTAAGTTTCATAACGATTCACTTCATACTAAATCCTGTATTGAATTACTTCTTACAACACTACCCAAGTGTATAAATAGTTCACGACTTAAGTCTGTATCTGTATAATCTCCATTACATCCTAAGAGTATATGTACAAATCCCAAATTTCAAATTGGTTTTACTTACATCAGGGTCTTTGACAAATTTAAAACTTGTTGTAATTTACTATCATTTCAAATTCATATGTTATAAAACTTATCTCTTATATTTTATTCAAAAATACTTCCAAATAATACTGTTATTATTTTCTTAATTTTGAAGAATAATTTTCAAAATCACCGGGATCTAAATTCTCAGCTTTTAAATTCTTTTTATTTATAAATTATACTTATATAATTTCATTTTTTCAAAACATTTCACAATTGTTTATCTTTTATATTTTCAAAATTTCTTAGTTCTGAATTAGGTGTGATTAATAAATTTCTGACTGTCCAAAATCGCCGAAAATTCTATTTTATTTTATCAATTAGTGATATAAATTATCTTTGGTTTAACACTTTTATAACGATATTTATAATTACTAATCAATTTATCAATTGATGATTCACATTATCTATTAACTTAAAAGATTTTATAGATCGAGTAACTCCAAATTGATACTAAGGAACTGGGTAATACCAATAGTATCATATATCCCCTTAACCAGAAGGGTAATAATTAAGAGAAGTGTTTAGCATCCAAACATATCTCCTACCCAATTTTAGTTACTTTCGAGCCACTCGAATAGTCATCACGAGATTCTTCTTCTCAATTCCTTTATTTATAAAAATTGATTTATTCATTCATTTCTTAGGATCATGTTATTTTTACATTTTTAGGCTCATAAATTTATTTAAGTATATTTCTTAACTTTAAACAAATATTATTACCAAACACCATATAGTCAAATTGTGAAACTTAATTCACTAGGTCTTCGTGTTTTATTATTATTCCCTTAATTATAAATAATTATACATTTTCGGAAGCTATTTCTTTATATATAAAATATCATCTTAGGTAAAATTATTTCTTTTACCTAAGTTTTCCGAAACAAAATTATTTTTTTAGCATTAACAAATACGCACTCATATATAATACTCTCAACTCATTCTACGGTCTAACTTATCCTATCTCTAACGAGCTACTTATTCTAGGATATTACTAACCCCTCTATGAGACACACCCTAACCAGGCTCAGGTGTTCACTCAACCTAAACCCTGATACCAACTGTAATGACCCACAATTCCATACATTTTAAGTTGATAATAGACCACACATGTCCGACTCAATTTGAACGAAAAGGTGGATAGTTATGGGGAAAAGAAAATAAAGATAAGAACGTAGTAGAAAGTAGAATCTCATACGAATGGAATAACATATATTATTTCAACATATAATCTTTACAGCAGAAAATTTTAAATACATTTATCATAGTTTAACTTAACATCGACATGGATAGCTATAAATCTGTCCTTACAAATGCGGAATACAATAATACATTAGTGTTGTGGACATGTGTAACGACCCTTATTTTTAATTATTTAAAAATATTAAATTTAATATAATTATTGAATAAAAATTATTAGAATAAAAATTCAATGATTTGTTAATGTAATTTATTGGATATAAACTTAGATAAAATTTTAAAATAACAAAATTCATTAAGATAAAAGATGATAACTTATATTAGAAGTAATTAAATGATATTGAATTGTAAGTAATTGATAAAAAAAATTGAAATAATCAATGTTAAATTAATAAAGAATCAAATGAATGTTTATTAAAAGTAAAAGCATAAGTTTATTTATATGAAATTGTATTTTTGATAAGTATAAATTTCAGAAATAAGAAAATATTTAGTTAGTAAGAAATGTATGACTTTTACTATATATAATTGCAAAGATGTTTGAATTAGTGTAAAATGGAAGCGGTTGTTTTATTATTTGAATTTGTTTAAAAAATTAATTTTGAGATAATTGGAATTAAACTTATTGAAATATTTTAGATTAAAAAGAGAAGAAAACTGAATTATAGTAATGTAAGAAATATACATTTTGTGTTAGAATAGAATAGGTGTTTCAATCGAAATAAACAAAGGTGATAAAATAAAATGAACTAATTATTTGGAAATTGGAAATCCATTTTGTTTTGAATTTGATTTGAAACCGTTAATATATTAAATTGAAAATGTTATTTATGAATTGTAAATATTCAATTGAATTAAATGGTGAAATAATAATAAAATTTATTGTTAATGAAACGATTTGATTGTCTTGCCGTATTTTTGAAACAGAAATATTTTATTTGTCTGTAACTGTAAATTTGGAAATAGTTGAATATAATATAATTTAATTTTTATCGAACGACCAAAAAGTTAACTTTTGTATATGATAGAAGTAGGTCCCGCGGCTAGTTCCATTGAGTTCCGAGTATTGGTAATTTGGTTAGGAATGCTAGGGAGCATGTCTCATCTGGGGTCCGTGAGTTTAAGAAGATCAGTGAATGAATAAAATCTATATAAGATCACCGTCTCCTTTCATTTTCATATTCTGTAATAAACATAATCCTCATCCAACGATCATCGTTGATCGATGCCGCTAGAGGTCGATTCAAGCGATGGTCCCAACATAAAAGTTAGTTGTTTCGGAGAGATGTAGAAGTTGGCATGTAACATCCTGTATCTGGAGGCCAAAAGCTAAGCACTACGGATGTTCCAGTCATCCATAATATCAACATCTGGTGACGAAATGCGGTAATGTTAATGGTATCCATAATACCAGAAGCACTTGAATATGAATAAAATCACAGATTAAAAAAAACAATAATTTCAGTGATTACATTCCAAATAAAATCATATCTAAGTCACAAAACCCCCAAACGTATTCCTAGGCAATGATCAAATATAATTTACAACAATACGCCAACAGGTACCTATGAAGATGCCCCCATGGATGATCAAAGAAATATAGACATAACTGTCTTAATACATAGAGGAAATAAACAAAAAGAATAGAATTCCTAATATAGCTATCCGTCAGCCACCTGCTCGTCTTCAGAAGTTTTATTTGCCAAAACCTGCTGAAACCGGAAAACCTAAACCCTCAGCCTACTCAAATCAATTTTGAGCACCCGAGAGTTTAAGGGAAAATAAAAACTACGAGTCAGACATAAAGCCTGGTATGATTAATTCTGTTACATCTTTGTTTACTGATGTTTAGTGAGACCATACCGCTTAGCGGAATGGGTTTCCCCTCACTAATATCTCTTTTCAAAACATATATTTTGCAAATCCTTTCCTACAACCAAACTGGTTAATCAACTGATTATAATAATAATATAGCAAGATCCATTATGCTAAAAACAGGAAATAAATGGACTAACTGTCCGAAATCTGGGCTAACTCTCCTAAAACCGATTATACCAAAATAGCAGTATCCTTTATTGTAAATAATGGACTATCTGTCCATAAAAAAGTAAAAAGGTGGACTAACTGTCCTTAAGAAGTAGCAATGTCCGTTATGCTAACAAATGAACTAATTGTTCATAACTGGGCTAACTACCCGTATCTGGACTAACCGTCCTCTGGGCTGACTGCCCTAAAAATGGACTAACAGTCCGAATTTAAATGAGCTATGGTTTCGACCATGTTCGAAACCATTTGGATCGAAAGGTAGAAAGTGCTAGCTATGGTTTCGACCATGCCGAAAGCAATCGTTTAAAACAAGAAAACAATCCAATCCAGACCTTTCCTTTTAAACCATTTGACTTAGTCGAAAGCATTTAGGTCGAAAGCAACTTAATCGAAAGCAAGCAGGCGTATTTTCCTTAAAACCAAAACAAAGTCTCACCCCTTTCGGAACCCCTTGGTTTCGACCATATACCTTTCGCCCTCTTCCAATTCACCACGTACCAGTTGCCTGATACCATATGCATTGGTTTTGACCATGTCGGAAGGGGAGGAATAGAGGGGGAACCTAGGTGCCGAAGGAGAGGAAACAGTTAAAAACCTGTTTATTTGTACTTTAAAGTTGTCCTTTTGTATATAACCTGCCTTGTTTGTCTAAATCTGATTGGTTGCCAGGTTTTTCTTTTCAAAACTGCTTCCATCTTTCCATTTTTGTAAATTTAAACAATTTAGTAAAAACTCCTTCACCTCTATAATTATATAAGACATTTAAATCCCGTACCCTAAATAATTTTATATAACTATTAATACACCTTGGAAAATTCTAGAAAAATTCCAGAAAATCATTTATATATGTTTTCCAACATATAAAATTTTCGGACCCAAATAATAAATTATTTTCCCGTATATAATTTTATAATCCAAAATACCATTTTCATCCTTAGAAAATTCATAATAAATCCATGAAAATTCAGGAAAATCTGAAAATGGAAACCCATCTCTAAAATATCATTTTAGATCTTCATAAACATTCGCAAGGCAATTGGATGTCATTTAATAGGGTTTTCATCTCAAAACATGTCATAAGATCTATATGAACATACATAAATCATCAACATGTATTTATAATCATTTTATCATTCAAAAACATGGCAAACATGGACCAAGAATTAACTTATCCCCAGTCTCTAACCAACATATGGGAGATTTGTATGGCCTTCCACACAAAGCTTCAAACGGTGCCATCTCAATACTAGTCTGATAACTGTTGTTATACGAAAACTCGATTAGATGCAAGTGGTCCTCCCATGATCCCCCAAAATATTGAACACAAGCTCTTAACAAATCTTCTAAGATCTTATTAACTCTTTCCGTTTTCCCATCTTTCTGCGGATGGTAAGTGGTACTCATCTTGAGCTTGGTTCCTAAAACTTTCTACAGACTCTTCCAGAACTCGCTAGTGAACAAGGAATCTCTGTCACTAACTATACTATTAGGAACTCCATGCAGTCTAACCACATTCTTCATGAACAACTTCGCTAATAAAGGTGCCGTCTTAGTTGACCTAACTGGAATGAAATGGACACTCTTGGTCAATCTGTCCACTATGACCCATATACTTTCATTACCTCTGTTCGACCTTGGCAACCTGTCAATGAAGTCCATGAAAATAGAATCCTACTTCCACATTGGAATATCTAACGGCTGAAGCAAACCACTTGGCTTTTGGTGTTCGGCCTTTGCCTACTAGCAATTCAAGCACCGCCTTACACATAAACCAATATCCCACTTCATACCTTCCTAGAAGAAACTCCTCATCATATCCTGATACATCTTGCTACCTCCAGGATATACAGTGAACTTTGAATGATGGCATTCCTCTAAGAATTCCTTATGTTTCTTACACTCGGAACACATAATCTTCCTTTCTTTCTCAACCACCCATTCTGGTCAAGACCGAAGTTTTTCAAGTCATCACACTTGGTTCCTTCTTTTAGCTTTCTGATCCGATTAGCTAACATTGGATACTCCATCTTCTTAGATAATACAACCATATTTTCACTAGATCCAGCCTCGGGTCTCCACTGCACTCTGCAATATGCTAATGCTTCTAAATCTTTCCACTCAGCAATCGTTGCTAGCACTGCATTCTGATGCTTCCTACTAAGTGCATCTACAACCTTGTTGCCTTTCCCTAGTGCATACTCAATCCCAAAATCATAAGCGGCTATAAACTCTAACCATCTCTGCTGTCTCATTTTCAGCTCCTTCTGAGAGAACAAATACTTCAGCGACTTATGATCTGTATATACCTCAAACCTTTCTCCCAAAAGGTAATTTCTCCTCACCTTCAAAGAAAAAATCACTTCAGCCAATTCCAACTCATGCGTTGGATATATGACCTCATGTGGCCTAAGCTCTCTAGAAGCATAGGCAATCACTTTACTTCTTTGCATTAGCACAGCTCCTAATCATGTTCCACATGCATCGGTGTAAACTACCAAATCCCAATTCCCCTCTATAACAACCAACACAGGTGCAAGGGTCAATAAGTGTTTCAAACTCTGTAATGCTTCCTCACACTTATCGGTCCATATAAACTTCACATCCTTCCTCATTAGCTTTGTCATCGGTGCCGCTATCCATGAGAAATCATTAATGAATCTCCGATAATGACCAGCCAACCCAAGGAAACTCATTGTCTCGGGTCTCTTCCAACTATTCACTGCCTCGATCTTAGTCGGATCCACTGACAACCCTTCCTCTGAGACTACATGACCAAGAAACTTCATTTCCTTCTTCCAGAAGTGACACTTCGAAAACTTTTCTTTCAGCTGATGTTGCCTCAGCGTCTTAAGCAACACTCTAATATGAACCTCATGCTCTCTTTCATCCTTAGAGTAAATCAAGATATCATCTATGAAAACCAACACGAATCTATCCAAGTGCTCTCGGAAAATCCGGTTCATCAAATCCATAAAGAAAGTTGGCGCATTCATCAGTCCGAATGGCATAACTAATCATTCGTACGACCCATATCTGCTCCTAAACGCCGTTAAAGGTGTACTATCCTCTGCTACCCTGAGCCGATGGAAACCTGTTGCCAAATCCAACTGAGAAAATACCTTTTCTCCATTTAACTGGTCGAACAAATCGTCAATCCTGGGCAATGGATATTGATTCTTTATCGTCCTCTCATTCAACTTACGATAATCGATACATAGCCTCAACGATCCATCCGGCTTCTTAGCAAACACCGCTGCTGCACCCCAAGACGAGCTACTCGGCCTGATAAAACTCTTGCCCTCTAAATCCACCAACTGCACCTTCAACTCCCTCATCTCTGAAGGGGTCATCCTGCTCGGCGGCCTACTCACTGGTTCTGCTCCCGGAACAAATCTATCCAAAACTCAATGGCTTGTTTCGGTGGCAAACCAACTACATGCTCAAACACATCTGCAAATACTCCAACCACAAAAACTCGGCTCAACTCATCATATGAATCCAAAGCACCCAACAAAGCAAACACAACACCGCTAGAACCTTCCACGGTAAAAGCAATCCGGTCGCTACAATCAGGGTGTATAAGAGATATCTTCCTATCTTGGCAAAATATCCTAGCATCGTACTCACTTAACCAATCCATCCCAAGGATAATCCCGAACCCTAAAAATCAAACACATGCAAACTGCACACAAAAGTATGACCTAACAGGTCAAATTCAAACTGGTCACACCTCAACCCTAGAGTTGCATACCCTCCTATTGGATTCGCAACCCGTAAGGAAGTAACTAAATATGTGGGTTCAAGGTTACGCTTATCTATCAAACATCTAGACATCAAAGAATGCGATGGACCAGTATCAAATAAAACGCTAACAGACATACCATGAATCTGAAGCGTTCCTCCAAGAACCGCCTTTTCCTTCTCCTCGGCTGTTGGTTTAGAAGCAGCAGGCTCCAATGCGTACACCTTGCCCTTACCATCTCTAATGGGCTCCTTGAACTGATTCTTGTAATGGCATATCTGGTCATAGTTGAAGCACCTGACATTCTTTCCCTTAGCCACATCCTTTGCCTTCCCAGCACGACTCTCATTAGCAAAGTGCCCCTTCTTGTCGCGCATATAGTAGACAATCTTAGACTTCCCTTTCTTGGCCGCTCCACCCTTCTGAGTACCTTTCTTGGGAAAGAACTTCCTCTTCTGGCCCAGCCCAACCTGGACCTCCTAAGCCTTGCTCTTCTCTAGAGACTCAAGGACTTCCTCCTGCCTCATGGCCATCTCCACAACAATATCAGAAGGATTTCTAAGGTGAGACAAAGTAGCACTAGCAAATTATAGCTTCAATCCCCTAATAAAATTCTCATTCCGCTTCAACACTGTATCCCTATGAGACATACCCATACTGGGTTAACTCTTCAAACTATCTAGTATTCTCTACAACAAGCATCTCACCCTGCACCAACTTAGTAAACTGCCTAATCAAAGTTGTCTGTGCCATAACAGACATGAACCTGTCTTGGAATCTCCTCTTGAAATCCTCCCAGGTTATTGTCTCCTCATCCATTGTCACAGTCATGTTTTCCCACCTGAACAATGCGGCTCCTTGAAGCTGTCTAGATGTCAACCTCCTCTTTTACTCATCATTGAGCCCCAGATCTGCAAAAATCCTTTCGTAGTGCAACAGCCGGTTCTCTACCTCACTAGCATCCTCCGTTCCCACAAACGGCTTCCCTCCAAGCTTCACAAAATCACCACTCATCTTAGCAAAATGGTTAACTACTGGAACTTCCGAAACCCTTGCTCCTGCAGCATTTCCTCCTAACACTCCGACTGCAACTCCTGCTTGCATCATATTCCTGAAAAACTGATACATGGCTTCCATTCCTACCCATGGGACCTCTGCACCTACATTCTCAACTGGTGCCTTACCTTGTCCTCTCCCCGCATTAGGTCCGGCATTCCTTTCGGTGCTTCCCCTCCCTGGGTTAACTCTGTTTCTTCTACCATCCATATCTGTATTCAAACCTCATGAGATATAGAAAGATAACATAAGCAAAGATATGGGAATAGAGATAAAGTGCATACTTATATATAGCAAATACAAGTACATTACTATAGCTTTATCCCAACCCCAATCTTACTCTAATTCCATTGGATTTTTTTTCTTAAAACCATTTTTAGTTAAAAAATTTCATAAACCTATGCTTTGATACCAAGTTGTAACATCTCGTATTCGGAGGCCAAAAGCTAAGCGCTACGGATGCTGCAGTCATCCATAGTATTAACTTCTAGTGATGAAATACGGTAATGCTAATGGTATCCATAATACCAGAAGCACTTGAATATTAACAAAATCACAGATTTCAAAAAAAAATTCAGTAATTACATTTCAAATAAAATCATATCCAAGTTACAAAATCCCCAAATGTATTCCTAGGCAATGATCAAATATAATTTACAAAAATACGCCAAGAGCGACTATGAAGATGCCCCCTTGGATGATCAAAGCAATATAGACATAGTTGTCTTAATCCACATTTGAAAAAAACAAAAAGAAGAGCACGCGAGAGTTTAAGGGGAAACAAAAACTTTGAGTCAGACATAAATCCTGGTATGAATAATCATGTTACATCTCTATTTACTGATATTTAGTGAGACCATGCCGCTTAGCGGAACGGGTTTCCCCTCACTAATATCTCTTTTCAAAACATATATTCTGCAAATCCTTTCGTACAACCAAACTGGTTAATCAACTGATAATAATAATACTATAGCAAGATCCATTATGCTAAAAACAGAAAATAAATGGACTAACGGTCCGAAATCTGGACTAACTGCCCTCTGCTGGACTAACTATCCTAAAACTGATTATACCAAAGTGGCAATATCCTTTATGCTAAATAATGGTCTATTTGTCTATAAAACAAGTAAAAAGGTGGACTAACTATCCTTTAGAAGTAGCAAAGTCCATTATGCTAACAAATGAACTAACTGCTCATAACTAGGCTAACTGCCTGTATCGGGACTAACTGACCTCTGGGTTGACTGCCCTCAAAATGGACAACTGTCCAAATTTAAATGATCTAACTACCCGAATTTTGTTTGGTTTAACTACCCTTTAAATTTTCCTTGAAACATTTTCAAAATGATTTAGCCCGTCAAATCATACATATAAAAGGAAAAAAAATCTATTTAGCTTTACTCTCAGCTATTTTTGCTATGTTATATATACTTTCCTCAAAATATTGTTGAGGATATTCAATAAGGATTACCTATCCTTTAAAATAAGTTAAAGTCCATTATAACTTGAAATCACTTAGGCTATTCTGCCTATTATATTCGAAACCTTTGTTTAAACATTTAAACAACCCTTTCGAAACAATTGAAGATAACTCCTTCGAAACCATTGAAAAACACTTTCGAAACCATTGAACATTGCTCTTTGAAAATATTGGAATGAACTTTCTTTTCTTTTCTCCGAAAGCTTCAAAATATCAAAATCCTCCTTTTATAAACTTTTAAATATTGCCTTTCAAAACCATAGGAAAAACTTTCCTTTTCATCTTTGTTAAAACCCTTGGGAACTACCCCTTTCGAAACCATTCATAAAACCTTTCGAAAGCATCAAAACCAAACTCTTTCGAAAGCACTTTGGGTTAAATTAAAAACATGTGGATACCTTTCGAAACCGTTCGAAGTTAAGTACTTCGAAACCATTTAAAACGTTTCGACCAAAATATTTGGATTATGCCTTCAAGTAGAGCAAAAGGATCATTAAAACATTAGAGTCAAAAGCATCTGTTTCGAAACCCTTTAAAAGTAACTCTTTCAAAATCATTTCATAAACAATGAAGTGATGGTGTCGAACCATCCCTTCGGAAGCAACGGAGAGGTGGCAAATTTTAGAAAACAAAAGGTCCCCTTCGAAACCATCTGGATCGAAAGGTAGGAAGCGACAGCTATGGTTTCGACCATGTTGAAAGCAATCATTTAAAACAAGAAAACAACCCAATCAAAACCTTTCCTTTTAAACCATTTGACTTAGTTGAAAGCAAATTAATCGAAAGCAAGCAGGCGTATTTTCTTTAAAAATAAAACAAAGCCCCACCTCTTTCGGAACCCCTTGGTTTCGACCCTATACCTTTCGCTCTTTTCCAATTCACTACGTACCAGTTGCCTGATATTATGTGCGTTGGTTTCGACCATGTCGAAAGGGAAGGAACAGAGGCGGAACCTAGGTGCCGAAGGAGACGAAACAGTTAAAAACCTGCTTATTTGTACTTTAAAGTTGTCCTTTTGTGCCTAACCTGCCTTGTTTGTCTAAATCTAATTGGTTGCCTGGTTTTTCTTTTCAAAAGTGCTGCCATCTTTCCATTTTTGGAAATTTAAACAATTTAGAAAAAGCCCCTTCTCCTCTATAATTATATAAAACATTTAAGTCCAATACCTTAACTAATTTATATAGCTACTAAAACTCCTTGGAAAAATTTGGAAAAATACCAGAAAATCACTTTATATATGTTTTCCAACTTATCAAATTTTCGGACCCAAATAATAAATTATTTTCCCCTAAATAATTTTATAATCCAAATACCATTTTCTTCCTTAGAAAATTCATAATAAATCCATGAAAATTCAGGAAAATCTAAAAATTGAAACCCATCTCTAAAATATCATTTTAGATCTTTATAAAAATTCGCATGGCAATTGGATGTCATTTAATAGGGTTTTCATCTCAAAGCATGTCATAAAATCTATATGAACATACATAAATCATCAACATTTATATATAATCATTCTACCATTCAAAAACATGGGAAACCATTGAAAATATTCGGATTTAACCATAAAACCGAAACCAATCAAAATTAGAGATGTAAACATTATTCACCTTTGCTTTAGAGATTAAAGGAGCTTGAGATTTGAATGGATTTGATTTGAATTTGCTTTTCCTTTATCTCTTCTTAGTTTCCTCTTCCCTTTTCCTTGTTAATGGCGGCTGGCCGCCTTTTACAAAAAAATTTGAGATGAAATGAACCTACACATTATACATGGCCTAGGTTTGGAGATATAGGAATGGCCTCTTTCCCATATTAGCCATCCTCTAATTCATTTTAAACCGTTCTTTAATTTGTTTATTTTAAATGGCACGACTACCTTAATTAAAATCAAATCTCAATCCCTAATCATAGATTATTTTATTTAGTTTAACTAACTGAATATCCTAAATAATTTTACCATAAATCTGGGGTGTTACAGACTCCGCTCCTTAAAGAATTTCGTCTTCGAAATTTCAATAAGGCACATAATAAATCAAACAAGGGGGTACAACATACCATCAAACAAGTCAGGATAAGTATCTCTAATCCTGCTCTCAACATCTCAACTACAATCTCTGTCATCGTCACTCCATGGACTTTGACTAATCTGACTGTCTTGGTTCTAAGCCTCTTCTCATCTCTCGCAATAATGCGAACTGGCTTTCTTACTAAAGTTAAGTCCAACTCTACCACTAAATCATCTAGCACTGTTAGTGCAATAGCAGTCACCGGGTCGCTAACACACGTTCTGAGATGAGAAACATGAAAAACATCGTGGACACCCGCCAAACCGCTCTGTAACTCAAGTCTATACCCGATCCTCTCAAGAATAGGAAAAGGTTCGATGAACCTAGGAGATAACTTCCTCAATTTCCCAAATCTAAGCACACCATTCATCGGTGACACTTTGACAAAACTGGTCCCCATCTAAGAACTCAAAATCTTTCCGTCTCTTATCTACATAAATCTTCTGCTTAGACTGAGCCTCCTTCATCCTAGCCCGAATGAGCTCAATCTTTTCTACAGCCTCTCTAACCAGATCTGGACCAAGAATCAACCTATCCCCAGTCTCTAACCAATATATGGGAGATTTGCATGGCCTTCCATACAAAGCTTCAAACGATGCCATCCCAATACTAGTCTGATAACTGTTACTATACGAAAACTCGACTAGATGTAGGTGGTCCTCCCATGATCCCCTGAAATCCAAAACACAAGCTCATAACCAAACTTCTAAGATCTTGTTAACTTTTTCCATTTTTCCATCTGTCTGTAGATGGTAAGCGGTACTCATCTTGAGCTTGGTTCCTAAACCTTTCTGCAGACTCTTCCAAAACTCGCTAGTAAACAAGGAATATCTGTCACTAACTATACTATTATGAACTCCATGCAATTTAACCACATTCTTCATGAACAACCTCGCTAAAACTTGTGTCGTCCTGGTTGACCTAACTGGAATGAAATGGACACTCTTGATCAATCTGTCCACTATGACCCATATACTTTCATTACCTCTATTCGACCTTGGCAACCCGTCTATGAAGACCATGAAAATAGAATCCCACTTCCACACTGGAATATCTAACGGCTGAAGCAAACCACTTGGCTTTTGGTGTTCGGCCTTTCCCTACTAGCAATTCAAGCACCGCCTTACACATAAACCAATATCCCGCTTCATACCTTCCTAGAAGAAACTCCTCATCATATCTTGATACATCTTGCTACCTTCGGGATATACAGTGAACTTTGAATGATGGCATTCCTCTAAGACTTCCTTCCTTATGTTTCTTACACTCGGAACACATAATCTTCCTTTCTTTCTCAACCACCCATTCTAGTCAAGACTGAAGCTTCAAGTCATCGCTCTTGGTTTCTTCTTTTAGCTTTCTGATCCTATCAACTAACACTGGATCCTTCATCTTCTTAGAAGCAATATGTTCGATCAACACTGGTCGAACTTCCAAAAAAAAAATAATACAATCGTATTTCCACTAGATCCAGCCTCGGGTCTCCACTGCACTCTGCAATATGCTAATGCTTCTAAATCTTTCCACTCAACAATCATTGCTAATACTGCATTCTGATGCTTCCCTCTAAGTGCATCTGCAACCTTGTTTCCTTTCCCTGGTGGGTTCTCAATCCCAAAATCATAAGCGGCTATAAACTCTAACCATCTCTGTTGTCTCATGTTCAGCTCCTTCTAAGAGAAAAAATACTTCAGCGACTTATGATCTATATAAAGCTCAAACCTTTCTCCCAAAAGGTAATGTCTCCACACCTTCAAAGCAAAAATCACTGCAGCCAATTCCAATTTAGGCGTAGAAGTCCAGTGACCCCGATTCGAGCATTTGTAAGATAGATCTCGAGTTTAATCGAAGACTAGAAATTCATAGAAATATGAATATCAATTTCCTTGGAACCAATATTCAGGCACTAACGAATGAAATTCTAAAGTTAAAAGACCTGAAATCCAGATTCGGATATTAATGGATGATAGCCAGAAATACATAATAATAGTCTCCATAATAGAAGTCTAGAGCCCAGATTCGGGCATTAATGAGTGAAGTCCAAAACTTATTGTGATAGCCCCGAAACCTAGATTCGGGTATGATGAAGATCAGAGATTAATAGTAAAAGACACGAAACCCAGATTCGGGTTTTAATAAGTGAAGTCTAGAAGTCAATTAGCAAGAGATTCGAAACCCAGATTCGGGTATTAGGAAGTCCAGAAATCCTCTTTTAGAAGTCATTCAAATACCCTAGACTCTTCTTTGAGCTTTCTGCTTTGTGCCACTCTTTAGGTTTTTATTCTCTTGACATGTGCCGCCATTTAGGCCTTGTATGTTGTTTTTGTTTGATTTGCCGCTTTTCGAGCTCGGATGTCTTAGTCCGTTGTTTGATATGTCACTTTTCGGGTTCGAACGTCTTAGTCCGTTTTTTGATATGCCACTTTTCGGGCTCGAGCGTCTTGGTCCATTGTTGTCTGGTGTGCTTGGTTAGCTTATCCACAAGCAAGACACAAGGACTTATCCAGCCTCCCTCCAGGAGGCGCTCCAACCAGGCCTTATAGGTGGGACTGAAGGCTTGTTCGGTGCCTTGGCCAGGCCATAGCGTGGAGGGACCAAGGGGTTACTCCATCCTCAATCCAGGAGGTGCCTTGACCTAGCCATATAGCATGGCATGATCAAGGGATTGTCGATGCTTTAACATGGCCATAGCATGGCGCGATCAAGGGCTTGTCGATGCTTTAACCTGGTCATAGCGTCGGGCAGATAAAGGCTTACTCTAACCTCCCTCCAGGAGGCGCCTTGACCTAGCCATAGCGTGGCTCGGATAAAAGGCTTACTCTAACCTCCCTCCAGGAGGTGCCTTGACCTAGCCATAGAGTGGCACGATCAAGGGTTTGTCGATGCTTTAACCTGGCCATAGCGTGGCGCGGTTAAAGGCTTACTCTAACCTCCCTCCAAGAGGCGCTTTGACCTGGCCAACTCGGCACGGATAAAGGCTTTGACCGTTTAAGGTAATTTCCAAGTGCAAGGAGAATTCTACTCCCGACCATGTAGATTTTTCTTAGAAAAGTAGTACTTTATTGAATTCAACTATGGTCTCTTTATAAATTCATTAATTTTACCTTATCTGAAGAAGCTGATCGCCATTCCTTCAAGTGCTCTACATTGATTTGTCTCATGCCCATTCATCATGTGATAGTGGCAATAGGATCCTCCCCGATTCCTTTCATATATAGGTTTTTTCTTCTATAATGGCCAATAGTTGAGTTCTTCCTTGGTTAACAAATAAACATTCTCAATTAATGTAGTCAAATTGCATTCCTTGGGAAATCTTGACTTGAAACTTGTCTTCTTAGGATGGTTTCTATATCTTTTATTACTTGGTTCTGAAGCTTCACCCTCAATGACCAATTTCCTTTTCAAAACCTTTTGGAGCTCAGATGTGACATCCCGGGATTTCTGGCAATATTATTTTAACAAATATTTAATTTAAGTAAATAAAATGCAACTTATTATTTTAAAAATAAATATATATATACATGTAATCATACACAATAATATGTATAAAAGTGGAAATAAATATTTAATATAAAAATGGGAATAAAAATATATAAGATAAATTATATAGTTATGTGTAAATATAAAGTATACAAATTGGATGGTAGACTTGAAACAAATAAACAAAGAAGGAATATACTCAACTATGAATCAAGTAAGGAATGAATAAGGCAAAGCTTTGTATATGGAAGGCTTGCAAATGAGGATAACAATATATATTCAAGTACATACAGATAAGTATCAATTTGTAAACCTGGAAGTAAACCAAGAACTAAAATTCATAGCTCAAATCTAATAACATGTAAGTATAGATGCATTCATATTTCAAAACAATAAGTTTTAAAAGAAAGAAAAATATAAATTAGTTCATATCAAAACAGAATAAAGAAATTGAGTTAACCAGATAACACCACCCTAAGCATGCTGTTATCTTGTATTTATAAGTATGCATCTTGCTACTTTATGTTCGTTTTGAAATCGTACAAAAGGAATAAGATAAATCATGTTGTACATAATATAAAAAAAATGATATGTAAGCTTATGATACAAGACAACCTGTATATGTAGCATACTCACAATAAAATGAATACAAGTGTACACAATATACAATCAAAAGAAGAGATACTAGCTTCAGGTACAAGCCTCATCAATGCAAGCCACAACAAATCCTTTCAGCCGAAGTAAAGAAAGAAAAATATGAATTTGTACAAGCCTAATTAATGACTGGCCAAAATGTTATCACTTCAGCCACCAACGCAAGAAAAAAATCTCTGGCTAAATGTTTATAAAATAGTTTCAGTACATAAAAATCTTGTACAGCAAATACCTACCCCTGTAAATCCTGTTCTCTATATATGTACATCTTTCTAGTCCCCGTTCGTCCAAAGAAACTATGCAAACCAGAAGAAAAAAAAGAGAGAGTAAGCATCACCATTCACAAACTTAAACAACAATTCAACAAATCAAGCAGGAAGATTTAAAGGAAAATCAAGTTAGCAGCACCCAGAATTGTTCTCTGTTCAAATTTTTACAAGTGAGTAAACACATCATTTTAAAACATAAATCTGTGCATCTGATCCTTGAAGAATATTGTGTTTGCATGTGTATTTTTGAGTGTAACTCTGTATATCTACATGAGTTGTTCTGTGTAAATATATTTTACCTGTCCTTCTCTGGTTTTAGTTACAGAGTTAATAGTTAATCAAAATTCAAAACATCTTCATCCAACCATTTATAGGCCTACAGTTTAAAACAAAATAAGTTTGTTTGAACTTAAATTATGGTCTAAAAATTGTATTAAGCATGTAGGTGAAATATTACAACTGTATATTTAGTTTTATAGAGCAAAATTTAAATTTATGTTAAATTCGAGAGTTACGAATTGTTAATTCAATTATATAACTTGAATCCACTCTTTAAAATAGGATTTTTAAAATGAAAATGGTAATTTTTAGTTGAGAGCACTAAGAGCAGTTCATAGATGAACCGAAAATGGGTTTTAATTAATTCCCAGCGATCAAAGAAATGTTGGATGTTGGGATTTCGATCGAAGTTAGCTTGGCAATCGATGATCTCGGGAAAAATGTTAAATAAATTTTCTATTGTGGGAAGTGATGGATCGAGGCAAGAATAGGGTTTAACTCGTGATTTTGAACATGGTAGAAGACGAAGTGATTTCGCCTCCTCTGTGTGATCGAGTGGCACGGTATGCAAAGGGGAAGTAGCGTGGAAGCTAGGGTTGTCATGGCCGGCGTTTCGAGACTCCTGGGTGGTTGTCGTCGCCAGAACGTGGAAATTTGTTACCGGAGCTTTAAGGTCTGGAAGCTCGAATTGGTAAATTTTTATTTTCGAGTTCGTTCAGGGGTTTGGATGGCTCGATCGATGGAGTGATCGAGAGTCGATGTGTGGGTGGTCATCTCAGGCGTCGGAGGTGTGTCGGCGGCGTGTGCAAGTGCACGGTGAGTCGCGTGCACGATCGATGGTCTGGGTTTGGTTCTTGAAGGGATGCACGAGTAAACGAAGTTGTTGCTTGGGTTTTAGTTTGAGTTTGAAAGTGAGTTACTGATGCTTAAATTTTATACTTAAGTTTCAAAACTTAAACTTGCTGGAAAAAAAATAAAGGAGAGGAAGATGGACACGAGAGAATGAGAAAGTGGACTCAGGAATATGGGTGAGGAATTGGAAGTGTTACTCGAGTAAAGTAAGGGGAAGTCTCGGGTGTTTTTTGTTCTTCTAACTGAAGTAGTGCATTATAAAAATGAAGTTAAGTGAAAATGTTTAACAGATTTTAGATACTGTAAACTTAACAAAGGTTTAACAGTAAGTTAAGATTTTAATTCAAGTTCTAAATATATCTTAATTAATGCTTAATGATGATTTAACTCTTATTGTTTTAATTGAGCAATTAATTTAAGTTAAGTATTAAATAAATAAATAAATAATTATTTACATTAAGATTTGTAGTTAATATAAACTTGATTTTCAAAGTTAAGGAAGATTTCTTTTAAATGTTTGTTAAGATGATTAATTATTCAAAGAATTATGTTTAGAAAGTAATTAAGAATAATTAAATTATAAGGGTAATTAGAGTTTGGATTAATTAATGATTAATTGGTAAATAAATTGTAATTAACTACTTAAGTTAATTAATGAATGATTAGTAGTTAAGTAATTAAGTAATTTAATTAACTAATGACTAATGATTGATTAATTGGTAACTAAGGAATACTTAATTGGTAATTAAGTTGTGTAAATCAATAATTAAGGTTTATTAATTTATGGTTAAAAAAAAATCTGCAATTAAGATTTATTAATTGGGTTTAAGGGAAACTAAGGGATAGATTACCCGATTGAAATTAATTATTTAAAGGTAATCTCTTGGTGAATTATTTAAATATAAATACTTGATAAGATTTAGTGAAGTAATTCATAATTTCAGGATGTAAAAGGAACTACTTAATGAGAGGTAATTAAAGGGTAATTACCTAGTAGAAGTAATTAAGCATAGATTACTGGATTGAATTAATTCAAAAAGGATTAATAATTAAGTAAGAAGTTAATTACTTGGGTAAGAAATACAGAGGGATAATTACTGTTTATGAGTAATTGGGGTTGATTTATGAATGAAATTAATTAAGGATAATCGTTCATGAAATTTGGTTAAGGATGATTATTTAATGGAAGTAATTAGATAATGACGATAATCTTAATGTAATTAAAGATGAATGATTATGGGATGGTAAATCAGTTGGGTTGTAATTAATTAATAAGTAGGACTTAAAGTAATTGATTTAATTCAATTATAGTCAATTAGATTTATTCGAGATGGTGTGATTGAATATCTTGCTTATGAATGATAAGTGATTGTTTAAATGCTTTGAATGAAATGATTTAAGTAAATTGGACCATTTAGTCTAAGTTTGGTACTTAGAAATGTATGTGTGAAATAAGTGATGTTTATAGCAACTTTTGTAGTTGTAAATTGATATAAGTACCCCGGGTTTATACAAGTTGTAGACTTTTGTATACTATGTTAGATGGGTTTACTCACGCTGGTTTCCAGCCTGACCCGGGTGTTACTTTGATGTAATGCTTGGGTCAGACCGAGTATTACAGATTTTCAGGTAAGGACGTTCTAGAGCTCAGGTGGCGAGCTGGATGGCCGGAACGTATGGAGTATTGCGCTGTGTATATAAGACTGTGTAGTCTGTATAGATTGTAGTCTGGAACAAGTTGTATAACTGTCCAGTTCATGTATAAATGGTTGTAACTCTGATGTATTAAACTGGAAATTTACTGATATGATATCCTTTTGTAAACTGCCATTATTTGATATTATATTTTATCCGCTGCGAATGTGAGGATCAGTGTTATGTTTTATGTTTCTTCTTCTATCTCTTTCTTCTTTTTCATAACTATCTGGAATTTTCGGGATCGAAAATTCCGGGTCGTTACAGTTGGTATCAGAGCTTTGGTTTAAGCGAAAACCTTGGCTCTGGTGGGTATACTCATAAGGATAGGGTTAATAGTACCCTAGAATGAGTTGAGTGTGTATATATATATGAGAGCGTACTTGTTATTTTCATATATAAAGATTTTAAATGATTTTATAAGAATATATTTTGATATATAAAATAATATTTCTTACTAATAAATGTTAAAGTAATTGGTTGTTAAAAATTATTGGAATTAAATAAAATAATGAGAATTAAGTGGTAATAATAATACAACCAAATTGAAATTGAATGAAGATAAATCTGAAATGGATCCAAATTGAAATTAAAATCCTGAATTTGTAGAAATGATTTCAAAATAAAGATAATAATAAATTGGTTTCCAGATATGATAATCTTGGTTGTTATCATAAATGGTTGTTGTGTTTAATAATGGAATGTTGTTAATGAGTAAGCAAGATGAAATGTTTTAGAGAAGTAAAACATTTAGGCAAGTATGACTTGTAAATTAAAGTTGGTTTTAAATGGTGAAGTTTTAAATCTAAGTCCAGAGAACTTGAAATTGTTTTAAAAGAAATTGTTCTGAATTAAAACCAAAGGTGGTTTAAAAATGTAAAGTATAACTTGGTGTGTAAAGAAAATGTACATATGAGGAATGTACATAATACCAATGATGATTTGAAATAAACTCTAAATGTTGAGTTTTAAATTTGGGAAATGAGATGTGATGTCCAAGGTGATAAGTTTTTGAACTTATAAGATTATTAATGTGAAGTTTAAAATTGAAGTGGGAATTCAAATTTGAGTAAGTTTGACGAGATTAAATTGAATTTAACTTTGGGAAAGTTAAATAAGTTAACAAACAACCTGAATTGGAAATTTCAAGATGAAATTGAGATTTAACTTGGAAAGTTAAATGGTTAATTTGAATTGGGAGATCATGTGATCTCAAGATGGGTTTGAGATCTGATGGATGTTTTAAAACAAATTGGATGATATCATCCTATTGTTATTAATAATCTTTAGATTGTGAATTGGATTTGTTTAAATGAATGAAGAAATGGATTGTGGTGATATATCCATTATTTAGCTAAAGGGGAAATTAAATTTGGAATTAAGGAGATGAAACCACTTTGAATTTAAGGTTTAAATGTTTAAAAAGAATTGCAAATTTAAATTGTTAAGCATTGGTTTCAAAATTTGAAATTGGGAAATAAATTGAATTTTTAAGGTAAAATTGTTTTGAACTCTTATTTGAACTTTGAAATAAGTTAAGTAAAGATAACTTAAAATGGAATTTTGAGAATTGGACTCAGAATTAAATTGTTTAAAGATTTGGATTATTAATTTAAAACAAAGGTTAATTTGATTGATGGGATTAAATCAACATTTGAAATAATAACTCGAATTTGTATAATTCAAGATGGTTTAAAGTGAAATGAAATTGGAAGTTAATTGGAAATTGGCAATTGATTGGAAATGGAGATTGGGAAGTTGTACAGTTTGACTCTGGACTATTTTCAAAATAAATTGTTTTAGTATAAATCTATTTTTCTAAACTATTTACTACACAACTTTTCTTTTTAAAACCTAAAACTATCTTAAACTTGTTTTACAATTACTTTTGGAACTATTTAACTATTTTACAACTGTTTTATAAACTAATTACTATTTTTCTACTATTTTATAACTGATTACTGTTTTTCAACTATTTACAATTACTTAACTATTTTGCAGCTATTTTACAAACTAATAATTATTTTTCAACTACTTATCTATTTTTCAAAATTTTCAAGCTATTTTCTAAATATAAACTGGTCGAAGTTCAAACTGTTATTGATTAAATATCCAACTGAGATAAGAAGTGAAGTGATAATCCGAGTGGGGATTAAAGCAAATGTGAATAAGTGAATGAAAATTTAAGTGAGGATGAATAGAAAGGAAATTGATTTAACTGATAATCAATGAAGATAAATACGTAGGATGTACGTATATTATTCTATTCACATAGTGATTTGATCCAGATTCGAGCATAGAATTTCGAGATAGTATTATCGATCCGAGTTGGGATTTTTCGCTCGATTTTCGAAGGCGAACCTGGATATGGATTTTTGATTGGTTCTCGATTTTCTCTATCATTGTTGTGACCTATGCAAGGAGAATGACGGTTTCTGATCAAGGAACCAAATCTGAGTCTGCACTAGGAAGTTGGGTGGACGATACTAGTTCGGAAGTGAAATTGTGTGATCGAGTGAGCGATCAGATTGATATTGCGTACGGATGATATGTGGACATCATACGAGTTTGATTGAAACTGTTATTGAATTGGAGATAAGGACTGTAATATGATTTTTGAAATGGAAGTAAATTTTGAGAAATATACAATAAATAAAAGTGAAATGGAATATCTTTATGATTAAAATTTACTTTATCAAAGTAAATAATTTGGTAAGTGACTTTATAAAGTAATCAAATTTGAATATTTGATTGGGAATAAACAAAGTTACGTATCTTTGTTATATATGATAAAACTCCCCTTATTGAATCCATTGCTAGAAGAAAAAGGTTTTTGGAAGTTTTGAAGTATACAAAGGAAACTTATACAAGTATAAAGTGATTTAAAAATTTTCCAAGAAAATTATATATATGAATATATATATAAAAGATTTTATGAAAATGGTTTTGAGAAAAAGGTTTTGAGAACCTTTGGATTTGGAAAAGGCTTTTGATTTTTGGATAAAATCAATATTGGGATTTGGAAAAGCCTAATTTGAGAATTATCGATTTTGGGAATCGATTTTGTGTAAAGGAGCTTATATGGAATTCATACTAGGTGTATGATTTGGAAAATACTATATGTGTATAGTATAAAGTGTTTTGAGATTGGCTTTGGGGAAAAAGGCGCTCCCTTAAAATGAACTTCTCAGGAGTGCCACAGGGTGGTACTGCCTTGAGCCTCAAAGGGGGAGGTTCTAAAGTTGATCTTGTGAGGAGTCCGGACAAAACTAGTTCCTGAGGATTATTTGTGTAGCGAAAGTCGAGGGACTGGTGCCCACAGAGGCATTTGGGTTATGCTGTGACGACAATATAACTCGATGTCACTGCGATCTACTGCAGACCATAGCGAAAGTCGCGTGAGCCGCTGAGAGCCAACAGTCTATGTTTGATTTTATATCGGTAGACTACGACACTATGGTAACATAGCGAAAGTCTTGTGTGCCGCTGAGAGCCAACAGTCTGCGTTTGATTTTATATCGGCAGACTGAGACCTATGTGGGAGTGGAGAAGTTTCATTTTGACAGCGAAAATCGTGTGTGCCGCTGAGAGCCAACAGTTACATGGACTTTTGCTGCGACGGCAACGTAACCCAGGATGTAACTGTGACCATGGATGGGGGTGATGATTTCCAGAGCATTCTCACCAAGATATTTTCTCTATTTTCGAAACTGTTTTCTATATTTTCAATAAAATTATTTTCCAAACTATTTTCACTGGGGGTTGAAAATGAGTTTACCGAGTACTTATATATTTTCAGTCCTACGCCTGATCAACGTATGACCGAATTTCTACGAGAACAAGGATGGACTTGTTGAAACATCGGGTTATAAAAGTATTTTTATAAAAACTACTTTGAAATAATATTATATATGGATATTTAAAAGTGTTTTAAAGGTGATTAAGAATATTTATCTGGTTTTAAGAATTTTAATAATTCTGGTTGTGTTCTATTTTCGAGGACGAAAAGATTCAAAGGGGGGAGGGATGTGACATCCCAGGATTTCTGGCAATATTATTTTAACAAATATTTAATTTAAGTAAATAAAATGCAACTTATTATTTTAAAAATAAATATATATACATGTAATCATACACAATAATATGTATAAAAGTGGAAATAAATATTTAATATAAAAATGGGAATAAAAATATATAAGATAAATTATATAGTTATGTGTAAATATAAAGTATACAAATTGGATGGTAGACTTGAAACAAATAAACAAAGAAGGAATATACTCAACTATGAATCAAGTAAGGAATGAATAAGGCAAAGCTTTGTATATGGAAGGCTTGCAAATGAGGATAACAATATATATTCAAGTACATACAGATAAGTATCAATTTGTAAACCTGGAAGTAAACCAAGAACTAAAATGCATAGCTCAAATCTAATAACATGTAAGTATAGATGCATTCATATTTCAAAACAATAAGTTTTAAAAGAAAGAAAAATATAAATCAGTTCATATCAAAACAGAATAAAGAAATTGAGTTAACCAGATAACACCTCCCTAAGCATGCTGTTATCTTGTATTTATAAGTATGCATCTTGCTACTTTATGTTCGTTTTGAAATCGTACAAAAGGAATAAGATAAATCATGTTGTACATAATATAAAAAAAATGATATGTAAGCTTATGATACAAGACAACCTGTATATGTAGCATACTCACAATAAAATGAATACAAGTGTACACAATATACAATCAAAAGAAGAGATACTAGCTTCAGGTACAAGCCTCATCAATGCAAGCCACAACAAATCCTTTCAGCCGAAGTAAAGAAAGAAAAATATGAATTTGTACAAGCCTAATTAATGATTGGCCAAAATGTTATCACTTCAGCCACCAACGCAAGAAAAAAATCTCTGGCTAAATGTTTATAAAATAGTTTCAGTACATAAAAATCTTGTACAACAAATACCTACCCCTGTAAATCCTGTTCTCTATATATGTACATCTTTCTAGTCCCCGTTCGTCCAAAGAAACTATGCAAACCAGAAGAAAAAAAAGAGAGAGTAAGCATCACCATTCACAAACTTAAACAACAATTCAACAAATCAAGCAGGAAGATTTAAAGGAAAATCAAGTTAGCAGCACCCAGAATTGTTCTCTGTTCAAATTTTTACAAGTGAGTAAACACATCATTTTAAAACATAAATCTGTGCATCTGATCCTTGAAGAATATTGTGTTTGCATGTGTATTTTTGAGTGTAACTCTGTATATCTACATGAGTTGTTCTGTGTAAATATATTTTACCTGTCCTTCTCTGGTTTTAGTTACAGAGTTAATAGTTAATCAAAATTCAAAACATCTTCATCCAACCATTTATAGGCCTACAGTTTAAAACAAAATAAGTTTGTTTGAACTTAAATTATGGTCTAAAAATTGTATTAAGCATGTAGGTGAAATATTACAACTGTATATTTAGTTTTATAGAGCAAAATTTAAATTTATGTTAAATTCGAGAGTTACGAATTGTTAATTCAATTATATAACTTGAATCCACTCTTTAAAATAGGATTTTTAAAACGAAAATGGTAATTTTTAGTTGAGAGCACTAAGAGCAGTTCATAGATGAACCGAAAATGGGTTTTAATTAATTCCCAGCGATCAAAGAAATGTTGGATGTTGGGATTTCGATCGAAGTTAGCTTGGCAATCGATGATCTCGGGAAAAATGTTAAATAATTTTTCTATTGTGGGAAGTGATGGATCGAGGCAAGAATAGGGTTTAACTCGTGATTTTGAACATGGTAGAAGACGAAGTGATTTCGCCTCCTCTGTGTGATCGAGTGGCACGGTATGCAAAGGGGAAGTAGCGTGGAAGCTAGGGTTGTCATGGCCGGCGTTTCGAGACTCCTGGGTGGTTGTCGTCGCCAGAACGTGGAAATTTGTTACCGGAGCTTTAAGGTCTGGAAGCTCGAATTGGTAAATTTTTATTTTCGAGTTCGTTCAGGGGTTTGGATGGCTCGATCGATGGAGTGATCGAGAGTCGATGTGTGGGTGGTCATCTCAGGCGTCGGAGGTGTGTCGGCGGCGTGTGCAAGTGCACGGTGAGTCGCGTGCACGATCGATGGTCTGGGTTTGGTTCTTGAAGGGATGCACGAGTAAACGAAGTTGTTGCTTGGGTTTTAGTTTGAGTTTGAAAGTGAGTTACTGATGCTTAAATTTTATACTTAAGTTTCAAAACTTAAACTTGCTGGAAAAAAAATAAAGGAGAGGAAGATGGACACGAGAGAATGAGAAAGTGGACTCAGGAATATGGGTGAGGAATTGGAAGTGTTACTCGAGTAAAGTAAGGGGAAGTCTCGGGTTTTTTTTGTTCTTCTAACTGAAGTAGTGCATTATAAAAATGAAGTTAAGTGAAAATGTTTAACAGATTTTAGATACTGTAAACTTAACAAAGGTTTAACAGTAAGTTAAGATTTTAATTCAAGTTCTAAATATATCTTAATTAATGCTTAATGATGATTTAACTCTTATTGTTTTAATTGAGCAATTAATTTAAGTTAAGTATTAAATAAATAAATAAATAATTATTTACATTAAGATTTGTAGTTAATATAAACTTGATTTTCAAAGTTAAGGAAGATTTCTTTTAAATGTTTGTTAAGATGATTAATTATTCAAAGAATTATGTTTAGAAAGTAATTAAGAATAATTAAATTATAAGGGTAATTAGAGTTTGGATTAATTAATGATTAATTGGTAAATAAATTGTAATTAACTACTTAAGTTAATTAATGAATGATTAGTAGTTAAGTAATTAAGTAATTTAATTAACTAATGACTAATGATTGATTAATTGGTAACTAAGGAATACTTAATTGGTAATTAAGTTGTGTAAATCAATAATTAAGGTTTATTAATTTATGGTTAAAAAAAATCTGCAATTAAGATTTATTAATTGGGTTTAAGGGAAACTAAGGGATAGATTACCCGATTGAAATTAATTATTTAAAGGTAATCTCTTGGTGAATTATTTAAATATAAATACTTGATAAGATTTAGTGAAGTAATTCATAATTTCAGGATGTAAAAGGAACTACTTAATGAGAGGTAATTAAAGGGTAATTACCTAGTAGAAGTAATTAAGCATAGATTACTGGATTGAATTAATTCAAAAAGGATTAATAATTAAGTAAGAAGTTAATTACTTGGGTAAGAAATACAGAGGGATAATTACTGTTTATGAGTAATTGGGGTTGATTTATGAATGAAATTAATTAAGGATAATCGTTCATGAAATTTGGTTAAGGATGATTATTTAATGGAAGTAATTAGATAATGACGATAATCTTAATGTAATTAAAGATGAATGATTATGGGATGGTAAATCAGTTGGGTTGTAATTAATTAATAAGTAGGACTTAAAGTAATTGATTTAATTCAATTATAGTCAATTAGATTTATTCGAGATGGTGTGATTGAATATCTTGCTTATGAATGATAAGTGATTGTTTAAATGCTTTGAATGAAATGATTTAAGTAAATTGGACCATTTAGTCTAAGTTTGGTACTTAGAAATGTATGTGTGAAATAAGTGATGTTTATAGCAACTTGTGTAGTTGTAAATTGATATAAGTACCCCGGGTTTATACAAGTTGTAGACTTTTGTATACTATGTTAGATGGGTTTACTCACGCTGGTTTCCAGCCTGACCCGGGTGTTACTTTGATGTAATGCTCGGGTCAGACCGAGTATTACAGATTTTCAGGTAAGGACGTTCTAGAGCTCAGGTGGCGAGCTGGATGGCCGGAACGTATGGAGTATTGCGCTGTGTATATAAGACTGTGTAGTCTGTATAGATTGTAGTCTGGAACAAGTTGTATAACTGTCCAGTTCATGTATAAATGGTTGTAACTCTGATGTATTAAACTGGAAATTTACTGATATGATATCCTTTTGTAAACTGCCATTATTTGATATTATATTTTATCCGCTGCGAATGTGAGGATCAGTGTTATGTTTTATGTTTCTTCTTCTATCTCTTTCTTCTTTTTCATAACTATCTGGAATTTTCGGGATCGAAAATTCCGGGTCGTTACATCAGATGTAGGTAATGTCCCACTTGTTGCTTGGTGCCATTTTTGTGCAAAGGTGTTATAATCAGCCATCATATCCTCTTCAAAGATTGTGCCTTTGGTATAGAGTAGAATTATTTTCTCCATTTGGTCAAACAAGTTATCACTCTTATATTTTGTTCCCCCTAAGGTAAAGATAGGTATGGGTCCAATATGAAAAGGGTTTAAACTCCATTTGTCTGGATCATGAGATTCGGCTCTCTTTTCCTTTATGATCCTTAAGGCTTCCAATCTCAACATTTACTCTTCATGTAGTTTAGAATCATTAGTTGTTCTTGGGGAGATTCCAATTAAATGTGGCTCTGAGGATCCTTGTTCGTATCTTTTGACTTTGCTAAACATGGTGATCTAAAGTCTAAAGTAGGTAAGCTTGGAATAAAGTTGGGTTAGAGGAAAGTAAAGTTGGAAGTTCAACAAAGGCGGAGGTTCAAGCCCTCCTTCTAGCGCCAAAAATGTTAACAAGAAGACTTGTCAACACCCCAAAGCAAAGTTTAAAGTGTAAGTGTCTCCTTTGAAACCACCTTTTGAATATATTGAAATAGTTAGAACCCTTTTATTCCCTTAAGACCACCTTTCGAATAAGTTGTGGCGGTTGAAATTTCTTCTTATATAACCTTTTGACATGGTCAAACGCCTAATTCTCTTTTATAATACCTTTCAAATTGGTTAAGTTGGTTTAGTTATCCTTTCGAAACTACTCTTTCGAAGTAGTTGAGGTGACTCGAGGGTTGGTTCTAATGATCCAAGGATATGATTTGAATTAAAAAGAGTTTCGACTAGTTAGAAAGCTAACCTTTCAATAACTCGAGGTAAGTTCCTAAGGATCTATGGACATTAATTGAGCTAAAAAGGTTTCGACTTCCTCGAAAGATGATCTTTCGATCAAGTTGACATAAGCAGATCATAGACAGAATCTCATAGAAACATTAAATTAGCTAACATATACAAAATGCCATAAACTGGATTTGATTATCATTTTCCTTTATTGCTATTAGCTTAAGTAATACAAAATATTCAAATCCCCAATCCAATTTGAGAATTAGGGTTTACAAATTCATAAATATATAAGAATGAAGTGAATGAAATCGGATCCCCATAACTAGACCCCTAGGGTCTTATTTATAGGTACGGGTTGACACCTTTCGAATCAGTTCGAATTAGTCCTTTCGACCTGGTCGAAAGGCGGCCTTAGAGGCCTTTCATTGTTGTTAACATTAAGGCATCCTTTTGCTTTGCTTTTAAAGGGAACTTGAGTACTTTTGAGCCGGCCGAAAGGTGTAGACGCGCTCTCCACTTTGTTGTCGATGTGCTGTTGCAAGTAGGAATAGACATGGGCCTTTGACTCTATCGATAGGTGAATCTCCAGGGATTCGAAGGAGTTGAAACGTAGAAGGTTTAAATGCGAAAGGTAGCTTTCGAAGGCATACTTGTTGATGGATGCGGAACCCTACCTTTTGGTGTATATGAATGTCGTATTGAACTTAAACGAGCTTTACTTTATAATTATGAATGGTCTCGACCGGTTCGAAAGGCTAATTTTTCTTTTGAAGGGGTAGCTTTGTCCAAGTGTTCTTCTATGGGATATGAATGAAGGCGAAACCCAGTGGTTTAAGAGGTTTGGCGCGTATGTGAACGCTTGCAATCTGTTGGCTTCAAAATGTGTTCATTAACTCATTCGAAATGATATCATACATGCGGAAGCTACTGTTTTGAAAGAAAACAATAGAAGCGAAAGGGTGTCTTTGTATATTTTGACCTCTTCGAAAGCTCATAGAACATTCAACTTTTGCTTATGCATCCCTTTACTCCTTCGAAAGGTGTTGCTTTCAATATCATTCCCTATGAATTCCTCTTTTATATTCTCCATGGTTTTGACAAGGTTGAAGTGAATATTGATGGTAACCATTATAGTGTTAAAGCCCTTATTTTGATATTATATAAATAATGTAGAATTATTTAATAATAACTGTTTTACTATTTTATTAGTTCAAGAATATAAATTGATGGAATAAAAGATTTACTTAAAATTAGTAATTTATTGAAAAGAAAATTTAATATTTGGTTTTAATTAATTATTTAAAAGATTATAAAATTATGAAAAGTATGAAATATTTTTTGATTAATATTTTATTTATTGTAAAATGCATTTTACTAATAATATGATTAATTATGAATTATTAAAGTGTACTATATATATTTGAATATTTGACTTAATGTTTAAAGAAAGATTTACTTGAACTTTATTATTACTTCATCTCTGAATTAAATTGGTATCTTTTGTATGATTTCTATATATTTTTGAATTCTCATTTTCTTATACTGATTTCGATATCATGAATGATTCACCGTTGATATTAATTTGATTTGTGATTTTGATAAGATACAATGATGACACCCTCTTTATGATCTCATGATATTTAATTATGTGTGACAAGAAATCTAAATAAATGGAGTTATAATAATGTTTAGGGTGGGGCATTCAGTAATGTTTCTTCGGTATTCTTTGGAGTCATTATATAGAATATTATGGAGATTGAATGTAGTTTATGAGCATTAAATAAATGATTGAGCATCACGTGGTGGTATGGAATGCCGATGTGATACTTACTCGGTTATTCATTGTGTGTAGATGTCAATCAAGTGATAGGAACTGGGATATTGGAATTTTACTTATGTGAGGTGATGCTCGGTGTAAAGCAAGTTGATGGATGTTGAGTTATGGGGGTGTACTCACATACATACATACATACATACATACATACATACATACATACATACATACATATATATATAATCTACATGTCTATCATGAAGTGCTCTGGGATATGATTAGGAGTTAGCAGGAACAAGATGGCTAGTGTCCACCCTAGAAACCTGATCATGGTGTCGCGCCCTAGATCTATAACATCTTTATTATATTTTTTAGATACGCATCATGGGATTTTGTTGAAGGGCGGTGCAACCCAAGCTCCTTCTTGTCACCTAGGATAATAGTCTGTTACCATAAAGGCATGAACTGGGTCACAACTAAGAGTCCACATGTCTACGAGCACATTAGGTGGATATATTCACAATACATAGGTGGTAACTAAAGACTGTAGGAGCAGATTCCAGTGGAGTAGCCCTGGGCTCCTGGAGCAGGCAGTGTAGTTGTCAGTCTCCCTTCTATTTTCACACGAATTAGTAGATAAGTACATATTATTTATACAGCTTGCCAAAGTATTAAAGTGGATCCGAGTGAATAACCCAGTGCTCTTAGAGATGGCGGATAACCATGTTGTGGTTTGACTGGGTAAGTAACCCAAACATTATGAGATTATTAGGTAGTGTAACCCATACATTATGATTTGATTCCCATCACTGTTTATTTCTATATGAAGAGATGAGATTAAACCTAGGATGTGTTAAATATCCATAGTATAGTGGATTCTCATATCTTTTTTTATATATGATTCCTTGGTAGATGACCTATATTTCTATATTTTAAATTGATGTTGATATTTTATTATTGAGGTTGAGAGATATACATTGGGTAATGCCATGTGCTTGCTTGATTATTCTTGGTGATATGTAATATATTGATGATTGTTGAATGTTTATGATGATTTCTAGACATGGACGATCCACCCACTTAATATTATTTCCTTGATTTATTATTTGACTTGATTTATATGGGTGATGACATTTTTCCTCTTCATAGTTTGTAATTGACGATATAATTTTGAATTATTCTGATGGTGTTATCATATTATTATTATATCCAGTATATATTAAGTTCCATATGTACATTAACCTATTTGATTTAGATATAGTCTGACCCGTGTGTTACTTATATAATAATTAGGTTAGTTCGAGACATTTTAGGTTCAAAGACGATGAGACTGGCTTGTGTTTTGGGTATAAAGGAGGCTAGTATTCATTATAGTAGCCATAAACTTGTATTGTATTGTTTCATGTATGTATATTCATGTGATGTATAGTAGACATACTTTGTGTATTTAGTATTGTATATTATTGCTGCAATTCTAACTCTATGTTCTCTGTTATATATTTCATATTATATATTGTTCTATCCTACGAGCACATGTATTTATTGCTTTGTGTTGATACTATGTACATATAAGTGAGATATTTATTCAATGTTTAAATATGTACCAGAGTTAATCTAAGGAAATATTAATGTGTGTGCCCTATATGGCCTCATTCTTTGTACTATCTGACAGTATTACCTAGTAATACTCTTGGATAGTATAGGTATGGAGTTAGGGTGTTTAAAAGGAATATGAGTAAAGAAGGACTATTTGGAGAGAGAAAAATATGGTAGTTTGAATGAGAATATATTTTGTACTTTTAAATTGGCATTGGAAATATATTCCATATAAGATATATATTTTATTTTGAAAGACTTGACTCCATGATATTTTCCCTTTTGGATGATATTTGCAAATCTATATTGATTTCATATAATGAAAACATTGATTTCCACTTATAAATTTGGAAATATCCGACTTGAGATCCAAATAAAATATTATAATTGTTCTTCATTTTATATTGCTTTTGAATGCATCTTTGACATCGAATTCTATATAAAATTTGGATGGTTATGGCTCAAAAATACAAAGCAATCTTGTTATCATGTAAACACACAACAATAAACACATGTTTACTGGTATCAAACATAAACTCATTGAAATATTTCACAATATCTTTCATTTGATAATAACACATATTAAATTTTACAGATAATGTGCAATTGTGTTTGATATGTGATACATGTAATGTGAGATGATGGGTGACAATTGATTAAAAACAAAATTATGCTTTGATGATATTTTAACTATAACATACTCTATATAAAGTAAGCAAATATAAATATATTTGTCATCATCAAACAAGATATATACTCTACAGAATAATCATCTAGAAATCTCGGTGTAATACAATACCTGACTTAGAGGTTGATCCATCAAAACCCTTACCAGAAGAGCCTAAAAGTAAGGTCTTGACTTTCTTGAGAATATTAATAGACAATAGGCTAACTTCTCTAGATTTGGATATTGTTCCTCGACTCTGGTGTACCACTTGTTAATATAACAGATCAGCCTTTGGATTTTACACTCCTCACGCAACAAGGCTGCACTCAATGCATGAGTTGGTACTGCTAGATAAAAATAAAGATCTGCCCCTTCCAAAAACTTTGATAATATCAGTGGTTTCCGAAGATGTTCCAATAGATCTTGAAGAAGTCTTCACATTCTCTTATCCATTGGAACTTTCTCATTTTCTTCTTGAGGGAATTATAGAATGGTGTAAACTTATCCATCACCTTTGAGATATAAAGCAATGACTTTACTATTCAAGTTTTACATTTCCTTCCTTGTCTATGGGGTTATAACTTGCTTTAACGCTTTGGCCACATTCGGGTTAGCTTCAATGCCCTAGAGATCACAATGAACTCCAAAATTTGCTTGATGCGACTCCAAAGGAACACTTTAATGGATTTAATCTCATTCCGTACTTTTAGGGTACATAAAACATCTTATAAAGTTAGCCTATGTAATCCATTGATTTTTGAGACTTCACATGCATATCATCCACATTAACCTCTATCGTTAGTACAATATGTTCCTTAAACTTCTTAATGACCAAACGCTAGTAAGTAGCTCCAACGTTCATCAAACTTATCAACATAACTTTGTAGCAATATAATTCTAAGCCAGTGATAAAGCTCATATGCTTTTGATGGGGGACATACATTGTATTTTGATTATAGCCGGAGTACGCATCCATAAGTGATAGTAGTTCATGTCCTGCAGTTCCATCCACTAATGATTGATCTACGGCAATAAGAAGTAGTTTTATAGGAATGTTTTTTTCAAGTCTGAGTTGTTTATACATGTCCACCATTTCCCATTCACCATTTTAACCATTATTGGGATACCCATTCCGAGTATAATGCATCGTGGAAAATACATTTGCCTTTAGCTTATCAACTTCTTCCTTCAACGTAGCAGATCACTTTAGTTTCATGCTACGCCGTTTCTGTTTCACTAGTAGAAAGATTAGTTTCAGATTCCGTGCATGAATCATTACTTCAGGTTAAATGCTGCACATATCAGAATGTATCCAAGCAAAAATTCCTATGTTCTCCCAAGCAAACCACATAAATTCCTTCCTTGTCTTTAAGCTGAGCCGAGATCCAATTTTGGTGACCTTTGATGAATCATCATCATCCACTCGAATCTCAACCATCAGCTCTACCGATTTCGCATTCACCTCTTCCGACTCTTTCATGGGTCCATAGCTTTTTTGTAGTTGCTAGTGGACCCAAGCTGAGGCTCAGTTGCTAATTTCTACACATCCATGCTCTTGATGTAGAGAGACTTTCTTGCATCCATTCCTTCCTCCCTTTATTGTGCCTCTCTGAGCTCTATGATGTAACACTCTCCACATGTGCTTTGGTCTCCTTTGAATTCCCTTACCCCATTATTCATAAGGAATTACATCATCAAACACCATAGAGGGAATGCAATCCTAATGTTTGTTAGGGCTGGTCAGCACAAGAATACATTATAAGCAGAAAATGCGTCCACCACAATGAAGTTATGATCCCGTATTTCCTAACGAGGACTATCTCCAAATTGAGCAGCCAGCCTGATGCATCCATTTGAAGTGGTTAGCTTTTTGCTAAATCCTTAAATTCGAGACTTACATGGTAGTAGACTCTTTTCGTTGAGTTGTATGCTATATATTGTCTACTTAAAAAGGATGTTCATTGAGCTTCCACTATCTATTAGCACTCGACTAACTATTGCTAGGCCAATCACGGGCATTATAACCATCGAGATAAGTCTGCCTTGACACCATATGCATCCTTATTGCAAAAGATTATTTCATCATCTATCCTTCATTTTTGTTTAGTGGGAGCACCACCCTCAACTTCATAACACATTTCCTATGGTTGGTTCCTTAGAGAACTCTCGTACCTCTTCATCTCCTTCCTACTTTTCTCTATGGGTTCTAGAACCTCCAAAAATCGTATTAATCACCAAACCCCTGTTTTATGGTCTTGGTCCTTCTCCACTGTGCGTAGCTGCACCGTCTTAAGGTGGCTTTCTCTACAGGTGGTTGTTCCTATGTCCTCTCTCGTATGGGTTTTCGACATATCGTGGGAGGCTTTTTTCCTAATCAGTCCCTCAATTACATCTAGAGGATGTCATAACTCATTCGTGTTGTGTTCATGAGTCTCATGGAAATGACGAAACTTTCCACTTCTCCCCTTTAGTAGCCTCCCTAAGGGTAGGTTTCTTATATTATTCGTAACCTTGCATCGCAGTTTATATGTTCTCCACAGAATTGGTCAAGTTCGTATAATTCCCATCTCGGTCGAACGTAAAACATGTTCAGGTCCTGATTCTTTCCACCGGTATTATTTGTGTTCTCCCGCTTGTTACCATTCCCAACATAGTCGATTACATTGCCACCGTCCCGCTTGATAGAGACATTACACAGAACGAGGTTGCTCGGTCCATCCTGACCATCGATGCCTAAGTGGTCCTTAAGTTCTACCTCTTTCAAGCACAAAAATAGATTCTCTTTTCGGTAGAAATCCTTTAAGGTAGATGGCTTCTTCATCTTCACCCATCTACCATAGTCTGTCTAACCATTAACAGCACTCACTAGAATCATCAATACTATATCATCTCTTTTGTTCTTTACTTCCATCACAGTGGCATTGAACCTTTTCTAAAATCTCTTCAACGTCTCTTTGGACCTCTGATGCAAATTTGCTAAGAACATTGCTTCCTTTAGTTGTACCAAATGTACTCTAAACTGCTTCTTAAACTTTTCTACCAATTCATCATATGATGATATAGATCTAGGCTTAAGCCGACAAAACCATATTATGGAAAGTCTCTCTAAAAAGAGGGGAAAACACCTACACTTCACTACATAATTAGCACTGACACCATCCATATGCAGCGGATCTTCTTAGCATCGTTGGCATAAAAAACTTTTTCTAATACCTAGTAGCTTTGAACTCTATAGTAAATGGGTTTCAACAATAGCAGATCTTAATCCATCATCCTATTTTTGCCGGTTCTGCTAAAAAATCTCCTTATGGTCTCAGTAGTCAACTCGTCGTTGCCTACACTTCACCTTGGGTAGCGACCATCATGTGCATGACATTATATTCAGGTTGGAAAATTCTCTTATCGAGAACGATGTGGCCTAGGGTCTCCTTATCTCTGGGGAGTCCATTTGCTCAGCTCTTCAGTGATGACGACGTGAACTGTGACCTCTTTTAGAATATGTAGCTACAATTTCTTCAGCAACAATATCACGAGGACCAACTTCTTGTCCATCATCATCTGCATCAACTTCTTATAACTCAACCTTATAACCACACAGATTCAACTATTGTTCAGATCAAACAGTATTGATCCTTGCTTATCGATCGATAACAGTGGATGGCCAAGTTAGAGCAGTTGCTTTAGCTATAACAGTGGACGGACATCCTTCATCCAAATCATATGAGGAAGAATTCTTTCTATCTTTACAATGCCCATGGGATCCTACATGCTGCAAAGGCTGCATCAACAGAGCAAACAACCTTTTCATTTCCTCTATGATGAACATCTGACTCTACTTCATCTTCTTATCTATGTCATCCATCATGTGATCAAATTCTTTCTTTGTAATAACTTCTACGTGATTCAAATTTTCTACTTAATTGACATCACCACCTTCATGTTAAGATCCTTATGGCTCTATACCAATCATTCTAGACTTACTAAGCACCTTTCTAGGAGCCATTCCTCTCAAATCTAATTGGAGATGTACTTCAAATCCTAGTAGCTAGCAATTACAGGTTGGCCCTGATCTTCTATTTCTAAGTGAAGGCATTGAAAAATGTTTACATATATGTAACACCCTGAAAATTTATGTGAAAATTTAATAAAAGAATTAAATTGAATATAATAAGATCAAAAATGGAATTTTTACAAACGTCCGAATTTGGCTTCGAAACTTACATCGTTGCGTTCGTGGAGATTTTCTTGACAAATTTCCTATATAACATTTTGAAATTGGAGCTAGTATGAAGAAGTTACAAAGTTTTAAATTTTGGAAACAAAATTAATTAAATAAGGAAATTTAAATATCCTAAAATAAATATCTCCACAGGTCGACATGCATATAGGGAGTGGTGACCACTAGTGGTCGAGCGCCCCTATGCAAAACGATCGCCCAGTTGAAGCTTTAGATCAAAAATTTTAAGCGGCCAAAGGCTCGGATTAAAATATTGTGATGCCCCACCGCAAGACCCATACTAACCAAGGATATTATAGAGTAATATTATCTTCTAATGCAGAGAATAGGGCTAGTTAGGAGCAACCATCCATGAATTTTTCTTTAAGCGAGCATCAATATGTCGATTAATATGCTATAATTTTTTCTTTAACAAATGGATTGAACATATGCGATCCATGCTTAAAACAAAACTACGGTGGCTAAGATAATAATCCAGAATAATATATAATAAATACAAATCACAGAGTAATAGATCATAGAATATACACAATGCAATATAAATAGATACAAGTTGATATTATAACGAATAGGTACATAAAGTCGACTACAAAACAATGGTCATCACGAACCACAGAATATACAAGTACAACATCCCATTGGTATAAATATGTACAATAAATAAGTCTAAACTCAATATAAGACACAACATTATACGAATATGTACACATATACAAGGTGAAAGTAGAATGAACGATAACTAGACAACCGGAGTGAAACCCTCTCTTAAGCTATCAACCTAGAGCACCTGAAATATCTCGGGCGGACCTGAGTATTATGAAATAATAAATGGGTCAGTCCAGACTATAATGAATGGGTGAAGCAAGATAAATAATGGATGTAATGATATAATTCTCAAATATGAACACAAAGCCAGGAATCGGCTAACAACAAGAATGCTTCAATAAACTCCAAGTGTATAATTACCAAATATCAAAACCCAAAATAGCTTCTAAAAGAAAAATTCCCAAAATCATTCGGTTATAACACAAATAGCATCGAATCTAGAAATCATAACAAAAATCCAGAAAATCACATAAAAGGGAAAGGCGCCAAAACTCCAAGATGTGAATAAATTCACCTACATGCATGTAACTCCAAGATAGACATATAAGTCTATAAACATCAAGATAGGTATGAGACCTATAAATATCAAGATAGGGACAAGTATTATAAACATTAAGAAAGGAACAAGTCCTATAAACATAAAGATAGGTACGAGTCCTATAAACATCAAGGTAGGAACGAGACCTACAAACTCCGAAGGCGAGTCATAAACTCGTCAATATGTGTTATATACATCCGAATAGTAAAAAAATAACAACCATGTGTCCCATACCACACTGGTTTATTTAAACATTCACTATAAGTTAGTAAACTCCGCTCATGTGTATAAATGAATCAATCGAACAAGTCCGAGAATTAACCGGAAAAATAAATGCAAGCGTTTCATACTACTCATTTTATTAATCCATTTAAATCGATTTCTCATTCGACATAAAATATTATAAAATAATTTACTTTGAAATCCCTCTCGAAAATATTGTTTTATAAACTAGAATATATACATATATATATAATGGAGAACCCTTACTAACATATATATATATATATATATAAGTACAAGTTTAAACCATTGCTCCAAATCAACTTTGAACCCATTACTATTATAAATAATTGTATTTTATATACATATATAAATATTCCAAATATCTTTTACAGAAAATATATTCATGGTTAAAATGATTTGAGAAAACGGTTTGGATTAAAAATCATTCTTTTTGAAAACTCTAATTGAAAACATCGATGGAAATTGTGTGTTGAGTCATGGACCCAAAGAGCAATTCTATGGTATAACAAACTCCAAGATGAATTCACAAATTCACAAATTCGAACCCAGAAATAGCATTGAAATCGGTATAGAAAAATTACCAAAATTAAGCAAATAGGTTCAAGCGATCACACGGGCGAATGGAAGAGCAAATGGGCACAAACGGAGCCCGAAATGGCGTGATCCGTGTCTTAGCCCAAGTCATAACCGGTCCACCGGTCATGGTGACCGGTGCATCAGTTAATGTGCCTGGGCCGAGTCTCAATAGACGCCAGCGGTGCTTTGGTTGCCTCTTTGTGGTGTTTTCTTCTTTGAATTGAACCTGGACATCTACTAAACTGAATTAGCGAACATGTTAGCATCAAAACAACTACAATGGAATGAAATTCATGATCATATGAAGTGGGGTTTTATCAAATATAAAATCAAGTTTCATATGATAAGAAAATCAACACAAATTTGGGACCAATTCAACATCAAATTCATCCACAACAATAAAAGCGATAAACATTCATCTATAGGCTAGAAGTGTGAGATTAACTCACATAATTAATCTTCATTTGATGATTAGAACCCGGATTCACCTAGGATTGATCCGCTTGATAACAACTTTGGATCAATTTCATAATTTGCAAGAGAAAAGAATTATAACTCTATGAAAAACTGAGATTAATAGACGAATTAAACAGACTAGAAGATGGAGGATATCACCTTCTTTTGATTTCTATAATTATTAGCCAAAAGACCCTTGAATTGCTCTTGATTTGGGGGTAAACTGGTTCTAGGGTTTAGGCACAAGGAGGATTTTTATTTTCGTATTTTTAGAGTACGGCTGAAAATGAGAAAGTGATGAAGGAAACGAGAGTATATGGATTATTATTCACCTTCCACATGGGCCTAATGGTTATCCTATAACCCATTAAGAAATGATTGCTAACTACTATTGTTTTCTCTCATAAAATGCTATTTAATACTCAACTATGTTTATGGAAGCTTAGATTTATTTTCCTTAAAATTTTAACAAAGCTCCAACATACCAAAAATTCTCATTTCTATTAATATTGAGATATTTTGTAAAATTAAATATAAATTTTGAAATTAAAAGTTATTCTCATTATTTTTAAGAAAATAAACTATTAGTTGTAAATCTCATTTTATACAATAAATCTCAATATTAACATTTAATTAAATTTACAACATTTGTTGTAATAATTTGAAATGGAAAATATGTATCATAAATCTCTACTAAAATTAATAAGTGAATAAACCTTAGAAAAATTCATATTCTAAATTACAAAAATTATTCCATATTACTTAAATTCTCATTTTCCCCAAGGTTATTTTTATATTATCAAATATAAGAAGTTAAATTACACAATTTCTTTAAATTTAATAATTTTACCCAAACTTATTTATTTCCATATAGAAAGCCATTTTAATTTGGAAATTATAACAAATAAAATTTCCTAAATTCATCTTATAATAAATTAAGGTAATTTTATACCTTATTTTAGATTTAATTTTAGGTAATCTTAACTAGGGTTGTTATAGACTCCTCTCTTACAAAAATTGCATCCCCGCAATTTCATTAAGGGCAAAGTCTATATAAAATGATAAAGAATATATTTTCTCAAAGGAAATTGAGCTATGAATGAGAGGTAACTCGACACAAGAGACACATCACACATGAACTAAGTAAAATACACATGATGCGTTCACTCGATGGACTATGTAGTTCAACAAGAAAAGTCCTTAGGCTCATCGGGCCATTGGACTTAGATAGGTGAAACAACTATAGTTCGCAGGTACTCAACCTTCGAGGCAACAATATGAATAGAGCCTTGCTCAAAAGTTAGGTATTGAGAGATCTCAAGTGCAACAAGGAGGCTATGCTCAAGAACAAAATCAAAATTCCTAAAGTGTTCCCCAGGCTAAAACACATAAAGGACACTACAAATGCCAGCGAACTAGATAGGTATGAAAGCTCAGTAAGAAACAAGGCTACTACAGTCGATGGTTGGGTAGGGTCCTAATATCAGAGAGTTAATATCCCAAATTGACTGAAATATCAGTCATCCAACAAGAAAGAAACACGAATAAAGATTCGATTTCCAACAGAGGTTCCCAAGATCTTACCAGATGATTTATAAATAGAGTCGGGACTTAAGATCAATTTCTTTCCAGACTTAAGCTAACAAGAGAGTGGTCGATATAATTTCCCAGACAAATTTTTGAAAGAAGGCATACCCATATCATATTAGAAATTATCAGCAATGGAAAAGTCCAATCAAGGTAGATATGATCCCCTTGGCTCCTACCCGAGTTACGGTACAACATTAGGTAGATTTCTAAGATTTTACCTACATTTAGATCATTAAGAGTTCTCTATTTAATTTTTTCCATTAAATATAATTTTGCTTATTATTTATTGAGATAAACTTAAGTAATTGATTTGAATTTTCAAAATTTCTATAATCTTTAACTCATTAAAGGATTAAAATATTACAGTTTCCAACCCCAGCTATCAATAAAAGTTATGTTCAAAATAGGTTCTTGATTGTAAATTTCGAAATATGTTTTTAAACTTAGTTTTCAAATCTTAATTTATCAAAAGCATTTTCTCTATTCAAAATACTTATTAATCCTAACATTATAAAATATTGCTTAATTAATCCTATTCAAAAGTTGTGGATTAACTCTAGGATTTTTCCCTTGATATAACTTCTTGATTCATAATGAAATTTTAACTTATCACAAAACCCGTTTGCAGATTATATTCTTTCAAAGTTTAGGAAAATCAAGTCCAACCCGATCACAAGGACATGTACAAAAATACGGGAGTATGCTTCTTAAGGATCTAGGGGCCCCAGCCAAACACCAAAAGAGAGTAAATTCTAAAGTGTTAAATAATATCACTATTAGTAATCACAGGAATTTAACCAAAACATCCCATAACGTATGGTGAAATTCAAGTATTTACTAAAAGCTTGTAAATCTCACTTATTTCGGATATCATTGAAAAATCTGGATTATATTCTCTTAAGGATCTATCAGCCTCATGCCAAACACCAAAAGAGAATATAAACTTAAAGGGTTAAGTACTATTCCAAAGGCAATTACAAGGATTTAACCCAACCGTCTATACTGCCCAGTGAATTCAAGTATTCACTAATGGGTTAGTAAACTCCACTCAAACATTTTATTAAATGCGTTATACCATATTCGAGAAGCGTTACTTGAGAGCATTTAAACCAATCAATAACACTAAGTCGATCATTCGTATTCCCCATATATAGAACTAAGGTTTTCAAAATATTTATTTCAAAAAGTTTTCTCCAAATCCAAAATGTCACATAAATTCACCAAACTAGTATTTAAATAGCCAAAGGCTGAGTTTAAAAAATCCAATAAGAATTTATAGTTTTAATGCAAATAACTTAATTTTTCTATATAAGAAATGGTTTCTCAGATACTTTATTTACTTTCAAACTCCTTATTGAATAAAACTTATCTAACTAGTTCTAAAGCATTCGTGTAATTTAATTACATTTCCAAAAGTGGGTTTCACAATTAAGTCCCCTATAGGTCTATTAATATTACTTATTATATAGTAAATAAACCAAAGGAATTCATTGATAAGATTTATCATTTCAAATGGTTGATTTTATTCTTTTCCAAAATTTTGGATGGGTTTTATATTATTTCAATAATGTTTATATTGGTTAAAACCCAACATATAAATATAGTCTTATTCTTACCCTTGGGTTTTTCATTTACAATTTCTCATCTTTTGAAATTCCAAAACATTTTACAAATTTTGATTACTCTAATTTGAATTCTTAGGCAATACTTAATTTAATATGGAATCAATATATATGTGTGTGTGTATATATATATATATTTATGTTCAGTGTATATATATCTCATAGATTATTATTAAATCTCTCACCCCTTTTTAGGAAAATATCAAATTTCCTTTAATATTTCAATATATAGTTAGAAACGTATCTCAAATTTTTATATTTTTCAACATAAGCTTAATTCTAAACTTTCAAAATTTGCTTCTAATTGTTTCAAGTAAAAGAACCGTGCTTCTATTTAGCTTTTGATGATCTGGCTATTTAAAGATTAGCACATGTGTGTTTTTACTTAGATTGTAAAGGTTCCTTTATAGCTTAGCAAAAGCTTTATATCAAATTCAATTTTCTAGAACAAATCTTAAAACAATATCCAAATGTTGTAAATAACACATAATGTGACCTCTCCATTTATTTTGAACAAATAGCGTTAACCATTGGCTGCAGTGTTGATAAAAATTGACATCGCCTTGCCATTGTTCTTATCGGACACCATGATTAAGCATTGAAGCCCATTGTTAAATTATTATTCATATAATTTATCTTGATTAATATTTCTATTCTTTTTATAATATAGAAATAACTTTATATTTCCAAAACTTTAATATATAGTTATATGCATACCTTCGTATGCATCTTCCAAATATCATTTTACTTTAATCCACATTAGTTTCAAAATGTTTTTATTCCTTCTTAAATTAACATATTTCTAAAAATATGATTGTCCAAAACACTTATTTTGGTAGAAGTGTATGTCCAATTATCTCGTTTGAATGTTTAAGAGTCCCTATCGAGTACGTTGACCGGACGTCCGACTGAAATTCTTAAAGCACCCAAAGGACAATTTGACATTCATAAATATATATTTCAAAAATCCTCTTTTAAAATGAAGAATACTTACATCTTTATATATTTTAGTTAATATATATAACAACAACCTTATAATCATCACCATTAAAAATCATATGGAAACTTATAGGATGGTGTCTTCTAATTAGGCGATGATTTCATTAAAACAATTCTAAATCAAATGTATCTCCAAAATATTAATATTTATAACTACAAGACTTGATCCTTATTATTTTATACCCAAGAAATTCAATTTCTTTTGCAGTGATTTCTAATACGAAGATACCGCAAGATTTAGTTATTAATCTTCAAATAGAATTTGAAATTATCAAAGAATGACACTAAGTTTAATTTAGATTATCACTAAGAACCTATGCAAACAAATAACCAATAAAAATCAATCACAAATCTATTAGATAACGTGCCTAGTGAAAACAATCTACTTGACTACGTTGCGTGATTCTAATCTCAAACAAAATTGATATCATGCTTCATGAGTTGCTAGACAGACTATGCACTATGGCTCAGTTGGGCTCCCAGGATTGCCCTATACTAGAATGAGCAACTCAACCGCCAGCCAACCTCATTTCCGAAATGGATAAGATTGGATCAATGATTGCTTTAGAAATCACATGATTCGATAATAGGAATATCAAAGAGTGGATACGAAGGAAACGTTTCTAGGATCCAAAAGGACACTTCCTATTCTAAAAGGGGATGATCCCTACTATCTACACCAAGAACTCCAAATAAACGCTAAGGCTCATCTAGGCCAAGATTTATATTCGTAATATCACATTTTGTTCTGAACTCAGCTCTGATACCAAGATGTGACACCTCACCCCAAGACCCACACTAACTAAAGATGTTACAGAGTAATATTGTCCATTAGTGCCGAAAATAGAGGTGGTTAGGAGTGACCATCCATGAATTTTTCTTTAAGCGAGCATCGATACATCGATTAATATACTTTTTTTTTCACAATTCGATTCGACGTATGCGATCTAGGATTAAAACAAAACTATGATGGCTAAGATAATAATCCAAAATAATATATAATAAATACAAGTCATAGAATCATAGATCATAGAATATAAACAGTGGAATATAAATAGAAACAAGCTGACCATAACGAATAGGTACAAAAAGTTGACTACAAAACTATGGTCATCATGAACTATAGAATATACAAGTACAATATCCCATAGGTACAAATGTGTACAATAAATGACTCTAAACCCGATATAAGATACAAGACTATACGAATATGTACACATATACAAGCTAAAAGTAGAATGAATGATAACTAGAGAGGTTGAGTGAAATCCTCTCTAGAACTATCAACCTGGAGCACCTAAAATATTTTGGGCTAATCCATATTATGAAATAATAAATGGGTCAGTCTATACTATAATGAATGGGTGAAGCAAGATAAACAATGGATGTAATGATATAAGTCTCAAATATGAACAACAAGACAGGAATTGGCTAACAACTAGATGCTTCAATAAACTCCAGGTGTATAATCACCAAATATCAAAACCCAAAATAGCTTCCAAAAGCTAAATTGCTAAAATCATTCGATGAATCACACAAATAGCATTGAATCTAGAAATCATAATAGAAATCCAAAAAATCACATAAAAGGGAATGGCGCCAAAACTCTAAGATTGGTGAATAATTCACCTACATGCATGTAACTCCAAAATAGACATATAATTCTATAAACATCAAGATGGGTACGAGTCCTATAAACATTAGGATAGGAACAAGTCTTATAAACATCAAGATAGGAAAAAGTCCCATAAACATCAAGATAGGAACAATTCCTATAAACTCCGAAGGCGAGTCATAAACTCGTCGATAAGTGTTATATACCTCCGAATAGTAACCGAATAAATAACAACCGTATGTCCTATACCACATTGGTTTATATAAACATTTACTATAAGTTAGTAAACTCTACTCATGTGCATAAATGGTTCAATCGATAAAGTTCGAGAATTAATCCGAAAAATAAACAGATCGTTTCATACCACTCGTTCTATTAATCCATTTAAATTAATTTCTCATTCGATCAATGTCGTGCAATTTATAACATAATTTACTTTGAAATCCCTCTCGAAAATAATGTTTTATAAACTAGAAGATATATATGTATGTGTGTACATATATGTGTGTGTATATTGGAAAATCCTTGCTAATATATATATAAGTACAATTTTAAACCATTATTCCAAATCAACTTTAAAGCCATTATTATTATTATAAATAAATGTATTTTATATACATATATAAATATTCAAATATCTTTTACAGAAAATATATTCATACTTAAAAATGATTTAAGAAAACGGTTTGGATTGAAAATCATTCTTTTTGAAAACTCTAATTGAAAACGTGCGATGAAAATTGTGTGTTGTGTCATGGACCCATAGAGCAATTCTATGGTATAATAAAATCCAAGATGAATTCATAAATTCATAGAACAAAATCCAGAAATAGCATTGAAACCGGCAAAAAAAACAATACCAAAATCAAGCAAATATGTTCAAGCAATCATACGAGCGAACGGAGGAGCAAACGAGCGCAAATGGAGCCCGAAACGGTGTAACCTTTGTCTCGGCCCATGTCATGACCTATCCATCGGTCATGGTAATTGGTGCACGGGTTGGCATGCCCAAGCTAAGTCCTATGCGACATCGGTGGTGCACAATTGCCCGTTTGTGGTGTTTTCTTCTCTAAATTAAACATGGACATCTACCATAATGAGTTAGCTAACATGTGAGCGCCAAAACAACTACAATGGAATGAAATTCATGATCATATGAAGTAGGTTTTTACAAACAGAAAATTAAGTTTAATATGATAAGAAAATCAACACAAAATTGAGATCAATTCAACATCAAATTCATCCATAACAACAACAATGTTAAGCATTTATCTATAGGCTACAAGTGTGAGATTAACTCACATAATTAAGCTTGATTTGATGATTAGAACCAAGATGCACCTAGGATTGATCCTCTTCATAACAACCTAGGCTCAATTTTAGAATTTGCAAGAGAAAGGAATTATAACCCTAAGAAAAATTGAGATTAATACACGAATTAAACATACTAGAAGATGTAGGAGATTACCTTCTTTTGAGTTCTACAATTATTAGCCAAAATCCCCTTGATTTGCTTTTGATTTGGGGGAAATTGGTTTTAAGGTTTAGGAATAAGGAGGATTTTTATTTTTAGATTTTTAGAGTATGGCTGAAAATGAGAAAGTGATGAAGGAAACATGGGTATGTGGATTATTATTTACCCTCCACATGGGCCTAATGGGTATCCTATGACCGAATAATAAATGTTTACTAATTTCTGTTTTTTCTCTCATAAAACACTAATTAATACTCAATTAAGTTTATGTAAGCCTATATTAATTTTTCTCAAATTCTATTAAAGCTTTAATGTACAAAAAATTCCCATTTGTATTAATATTGAGATATTTTATAAAATTAAATATAACATTTGAAATTAAAAGCAACTCTCATTATTTTTAATAAAATAAACTATTAATTGTAAAATCTCATTTTAAACAATAAATATCAATATGAACATTTAATTAAGTTCATAACTTTTTTATAATAATTTGAAATTGGAAAATATCTATCATAAATCTCTATTAAAATAAATAAGTGAATAAATCTTAGAAAAATTCCTATTGTAGATTACAAAAATTATTTCCATATATTTTATAAATTCTCATTTTCCCTAAGGTTCTTCTTATGTTATCAAATATTGAAGCTAAATTACACAATTTCTAAAATTTAATAAATTTTCCTAAACTTATTTATTTCCATCTAGAAAGCCATTTTAATTTAGAAATTATAACAAATAAAATTTCCTAAATTTGTCTTCAAATAAATTAAGATAATTTTAAATCATATTTTAAATTTAATTTCGAATAATCTCAAACCAGGGTTGTTACCAATATTTTTACTTAGTGATAAAGTAAATAATTAGCATACAGGATGAAGCCAAAGATTCTCAAGGGTTGATCAATGGTCACTGCTAATCTAAAACCTCTATAAATACACAACTAATGTTAACCCTAATTCATCAAAAATTTAGTCTATGCACCCAAACTTTGTCAATTCTTTTCTCCTCATCTTATAAAATTCTTCAAAACAAAATAAATATAAGAGTAGTGAGAATCAACCAAACAACTAATGAAAGTGTGAAAGATTTCCAGACGGAATTCAAAGAAAAGCTTGGATCTGAGGTTAGTAAGTATATTTTTAATAAGATTATTATATGTAATTATTTTAATATTCCAAATCTGATCTAGTTTGTTAAAAACTAAATTGGAGAATCATATTGTTTAAATCTGAAATTGAATTATAAATTAAGTGTGTGTAAACTTACTAGAACAGAAATTGATCTAGGTTAAACCCTTTTCTAATCAAGTAGAATTCCTATAATCTATTAATATAACATGATAATACGGATGTCAAATCATAGATTAAACTGATTACTGTAAATTGAAATTGATTAGGAGTTTGGACAAATACCACTTTGATTTCACAGAAATTGCTAAACATAAAACTGTAGGTTTACTATTAAAATTAGAGAACAAACAAAATTAAATAGTTATTGATCAAAATTGAACAAAATAAACAGATTAACATAAAATTTTCACCACGACCGGTTGATCGCACTTACTGGAGTAGTCGACAGTAAGCGATCAACTGCTCCAGAGACAGGCGATCGATCGGTTGACGTTTCCAGAACATAGTTTGAACCTCGGCCTAAGGTCTTAGTTATTATTAAAAGTATTTATTTTAAATAAAGATATTTAGTGTATATATATAGTGTATATGTGTGTGTTTTGTGTATGGAGGTTAGGGGTAGGGAAGCTAGTTCCCTATGAGCTGACACTAGGACGTTATGGGACTGGTAAATGCTATTTATCCAATAGGGGTCGATATTCGACTAAGGGAGGATTCTATCGCAAACGACACTCACACGAGGTTCTATAGTAGATGTGTGGCACTGACTGATGTCTGATGAAGTGTGTGGGCCGGACACAATGGGAGTACCTTGGTATTCACGAATGATGCGACATGATGCCATGTATTGGATCCCGACGTATGCAATAAGAGGCTATGATATGATCAAGAGGAGGATGTAGATGTAGACGATGAGACAGTTTGAAAAATCGGCATTGCGAGCTCCCTCTCAATGTGTAGCTAGTGTACATGTGGTCGTAGTTATGGGAAATTTAGTCCTATGTGGAAATTGTAGGGAAACATATGGGAATTAGTTACGCGTAGTCGTAATGTGAGAGACATAGTCCTATAGAGGAAATTGTAGGATAACCCTATGTTGGAGAAGCTCCAGTAGCTATTAGTTGATTATTAGTTGTTTGAGGTTCGATTAGTTGTTCGGTCTTCGTATGTGCCTGCGCAAGCCATTAGTGTAGGCGTGTATAAATTTAAAACCCTTTAAAAAGAAATCTAGTAATTCATGAACACTTTTAGATCACTCTAGGTCACATAGAGTACTATTAAAGTTAACTACATATAGTTACCACATATTAATGATGTACTAATTCACCAGACTTGTGTCTAACCCACCCCATTTTCCTTTTTTCCCCACCTTAGGATAAAGGGACAATAATTGGTTTGGTATAAAGCATGGAGAAAGGAGCTAAGCATTGGAGTTCCACTAATTTTTTTGTTCCTCTCGTAGTTATTTATTGTATTAAGTGTATATCAAACTTATCTTATACCTTAGAGACAATACATATGAATTAAGTATTTTGAAGATTGTTTTTCCTGAAATGTCTTTTTTACAATATTTATATTTTTATGCCTTCGACTGTATGATCTGAAACTGCAGAATGCATTAGTTTTATCCATATATTCTTAGTCTCTGTAATGTCTAAAAATCCAATAGCTCATATTTCTTAGCACCGACGCAAGTCCGAAATTCACCATAAGCTTTGGATCGGTGTGTGGGAAGGTGTGGGTTGTCACATTTTGTATTGGAGCGAGGTTTGAAATTCCCTAGGGATTAGGGGCATATGGGAGAATGTACTTAAATTAAATTTCGAAAAGAAAAGGTTTTCCAAATATTTTTCAAAACAAAATTCGAAAAAGTTTTGCAAAAAGTTTTTGGTAATGGGTTTCCAAAAATTATATATATGTATAAATAAAAAGCTTTTCAAATGTTTCATATATATATAAAAGCACAAGAAGAAAGAATTCTATCACTTATTTTTGCCAATATTATCCATCGAAATGTTGAAAATAATTCATAATTGCAGATAGCGAGAATGAGAAATTTTGATTAGAATGGCTTAGAGTAGGCAACTTAGATTTCGAGCGTGAACACCCCATATGGTTTCATCTATATCTGTAAGCGAGGAGACAAGATGAGCCTAATCCGACCAAGGGAGTGTGTTTATAAATTTTCTAATATGAATATTCACTAATATACAACACCCTATACATTTTGACTCATGAGGTAGTTGCTGGCTTATTCCTTATGTAAGCCAACAACTGTGGGTTATTAATATTAAAACAGTTGGTTGAAATATAAACCCTTCACGATTATTATGATTTACCTCATAATGAAATGCTGGTAGAGGTTTTCTATACCAACTAGCATTAGCAAGTAAATTATGGATTTAAGGGCGCGTAAAGAAATTTAGTACCACGGGGACCATGTAATTAAAGTGGACTGTGATTAAGCCAAAAAGGGAACATGGAAGGAAGACTTCACAAACTTAAAGCAAATTTCCCCTAGTTAAAGTGGAAATCATATTCTTATATTGGTAGTAGTTGGAAAGACTCCTTTTTACTTATATGTATAGCTAGAGCATTTCTATATTGGAGTTGGACATTGTATTGGAAGATAAACTTGAGTTAACCATCTTGGAAAGAAGGACGAAAACTGTATGCACTTAGAGCATTGTCAAGTATGATTGGGCTTATGTAAATTAGGTTGCTTTTGGCTACTCCGATTTAAGTAATAAACTAGTGAAAATATTTTTCGAAAGTTAAAAACAGTAGATGTCTGATATTTTAAAAATAAAAATAAGTTGGTTTATGATTTTCTATAAAATGATCAGACAAACTATAAATAATTTGACCAAAAGAAAATTTCCAATAAACTTCTTTGAAAATTTTGTTTTTAGGCACATTGCTACACTTACCCTTGAAGCATACTTTGCTTTTAAAACAAAACTTTTGAAAAAAATATATCTAGTAAGTTAAAACATCATGTTTTCTTTAAAAATACACTTTAGTGATAATTTTCTATTTAGAAAGGAATTTTTTTATAAAGATATGCTTTTTATGTATGTTTTGCTAAGTTAAGCTAAACTATTTTTGATAATTTAAACTTAAAGAAAAATGTCATGATCTTTGTAAAAAGGGAATATTTGTTAAAAATGAATGAAGAGTTTTATAGTTTTAAAAAAATTATTAGTTTTGTGAAAATGGTGTTAATATGAAAGATTTTTTTTTGGAAGGTAAAGTTATGACTATCACTTAAACTTAAAAAGGAAAGAATTAAATTGGAATTAGATAAAAAGAATTACACAGCCTACAAGGTCTAAGTTGATTATGAAGTTTGGAAGCGCTGTGATATTTAGGGGCAGAGGTAGGAAGTAGTATGGAGATATAACAACCTTTTAAATCAACGGTCGAAAAGGATAAAGTTCTAGATCAAACTTCCTATAATAGTGAAGATTGAACACCACTATGGGTTTTTCTATCCAAATATGGTTTAAATTGTAGAATCCTTGCGCAGGGAAGTTTGGAAAGTAAATTTAGGTAAACATATTTCAGGATAAGGAAAGAGTGAGCCAAGATGTTTTAATTGTATCAAAGAATGTTGTGGATGCAAGAAGTTTTTCGGTTTGAAGTGTTAAAGGGCAAGTACGGTCTACTTCAATCCTTATAGGAAGTGTTAAGTAAAAATGGACATTTCCTTGATTATATTAGACAATCTAAATGGAATGTTAAGTGTAGGCTCAGCATTGTATGAGCAAGGCTGGTACCATATATGTGACAATAAAATACCCATAGGCAACGAGCGGTCCAAGTATTGTGTTATTCCCTTGAAGGCTACGGGCGGACCAGGTGGATGTGTGGGGGAAATTATATATTTTTATATATTATTGGATTTATATCGTTGTAGATGTGTTCTATGTATGGTTGAATGTAAATATTGGAATTGTAGGATTAAATATTGCATATACTTGAATATGGAAAATAAGGGAGAAGTGGTCCTTAAATTTTTGAGATATTTCATTAAGGAAATTGCATGCTAATTTTAGGTTTGTTGGGTAATTGATATAGGTTAGTAAACAAATTGGAAGTTGTTATAAATTGGAGTGGGATTTAAGTATTATTTTAATTCATTGGAATGAAGTGTGTAGCAATGTAAATTTCTATAAATTATCCATTTTAGTACAAAAGTGTATCGTTTGAAATAACAAGAAATATATTAAAAAGAAAGAAATGTACAAAATATGGATGTTTACCATATTTTGTACCATCTATTTTAATAATAACTGAAAAGATAATTCCTTTTAATTCCAAACATAACACAAATCCTCTTTTAAATAATTTATGGAAAATTATAAAGTTCACGATTCCTTTTGGGGAAGTTGTAATTCCAACACATTAAAATGCAAAAATCCCTAAGTATAAACCAAAGTGTTTGTCGTTATGTCCATTGGATTAAAATGGCAAGGCTCCATTCCATTTGAATTGTCTTGACTATAGATTAGTTGGAATAAAATGGTAAGTAGTTACAATTGGTAAAATAGGTCTCATAAATAGGATGGCATTAGGGAATGGTAAAAAATTTAAAGTTCAAACTACAAAAGATATTTTAGATAAAGTTGAAATAAAGATTGTGTAAGGGATGGTTAATTCAAGATTTTGTCTTTTATTAAGGAAAGATATTGCTATTCACATGCATTGAGATTGCAAAGGCGATTTTTATAGAAAACAAGACTTGAAAATTTTCAAAATGATTTGGAGGAAAGAACAATAGGTTTCTTTTCAATCATCCCTTGGATTGGAAAAAGGTTATTTAAGGAAATTCATGGAGGACCAATTTTGGATACATATTTTGCATTGCATAACAGTTGCAAGTGAACGTTGTATCGCTTAGGCGATTACCGTTAGTGCTAAAATGAATTTTAGGTTACAATTTCATATAAATTTAGGATTTCACTTAGGTTTAAAATTTTATTTTAGCTTTGAGTAGGAAAATATACCAAGCTTACCTTAATAGAAAAATTGATATTTACTTGTGGAACTTAGGATAAATCCGTGTAAGCTATAAACATGATACCAAGGTACCACAATTGCTGAAGGGTTGAAGAAACCAATCATAAGCAAAATGAGATGGTTTAAGTCGAATTGAAGTGGAAAAAAAGTTATATTATTTTCAACAATTGAAGAAATCACTAGATTTGGATACCTTGGGTGAAATGAAGAAACAACAAAAAAGAAAAGAAATAGATAGCTAAGTAGAAAATACTAGGGAAGGGGACACCATCCAATTTCAGGATGTCTTACCTTAGTGTCTAGAAGATGAAGAATCGGGTATGCTACTAGTTGATTTAAGACAATGTGTATATGCATTGAGGATTGAAAATGCCTATCGTTCCATTGGATCATACTTATGCTCGAGATTACCTAGTATGGTGCATGTCGGCATCATGTTATTTGGGTTAGTAGGAAGAATTGTAGAGAGTTGCCTATCCACATACATTTGGGTTGAAATTGCAAGCCAGTAGTAAGGATGATAAGTGCAGTCGGAAGAACAATACAGTTAGAAGCATTTAGAAGTGGATGTGATCCATAGAAGGATAAGGACAACACAAGGTAGGAAAAAAAGCATATACTGACAGGACATACACGGAGTTGAAGTTCGCAATGATGACATGGGCTGCGTAAGCATCTTACCGCTTAGATACGCTATTGGGTTAGTAGTTTGAAAAAGTTAGCATCGAGAATTGTAGGGCCTAATTTGATTTTGGATAGAGTATGAAGTTAGTCTATGGAGTGGAGCTTCCTAGAGGGTTGGGGGAGTTTACAATGTTTTCATGTGTCACACCAGCAAAAGTGTTTATATGATGCAGCTACCACGGTCGAGCCGTGTCAGTTAAGAGTAGTCAGAGATGATAGGTGGGTCACTTGTTTGCCATGCACCTACCCACATTATTGGGCATGGGACAAAACGAATCAGCAATATAATAATTAAACTGGTTAGAGTTCAGTAAGGAGATGACCCAGTTGAGAGTACATGGGAGCATAAGGAGAAGATCAGAGGTACCCATCTAGAACTTTTCTTCTCTAGTACGTTTCCATTTTAGTTACATAAGTATAAATTACTTGTGTTTAGGTTCTAGATTAGTATACCCCATAGGTAGAGACCATTGGACGCTATAAATGGATGAGAATGTGTCATTAGGACATGTTTTGGATGATGGTTGCTAATGGATGTGTTCTTTTATTTTTCTTACCTACATCGGCGTACACATTCTGATTAGTACACACCATCACTTGTTTTATTTTACTGAGTTATATGAATATGGTTGATGCATATGGATTGACTGGGTGTGCATACATATAGAATTTGCAATTATATTTACATAGGATGTTGCATACATCTTGGATACTTCGCATAAGCATTTGCATATCAAGAGGTCGAGTAGATCAGGAGACCGCTTACTCTTTGCATTATTATAGGTTCATGTGCATTTCACTTTTGCATGTACATATTGCATTAGAAATTTAACTAAGAAAAATGATTGTCAGTAGATGATGGATGAATAGATGGTTGTAGTTATTGATTGTTGCACGTACTTACATTTTTATGGCCTTGGATATCTTGAGGACGAAATCCTTTTATGGGGAGAATAATGTAACACCTCGAAAATTTAAGTAAAAATTTAATAAAATAATTAAATTAAATATAATAAAAGCAAAAATGGAATTTGTACTAACGTCCGAATTTGGCTAAGAAACTTGTATCGTTCCGTTCGTAGTGATTTTCCAAACAAATTTCATATATAACATTTTAAAATCAGAGCTAGTATGATGAAGTTACAAACGTTTTAAATTTTGGAAACAAAATTAATTAAATAAGAAAATAAAGAAACTAAAATATCCTAAAATAAATAGCTCTACCGGTCGACACCCATATGGGGACAGGTCGACCACTAGTGGTAGAGCGCCCCCATGCATAACGGTTGACCAGTTGTGAAGTCCCTAGGGCATAACCCTAGAACGTCTGCAAAGGCCTTGACTTTTCATGTCTATTTATAAAAGTAATATATTAGTTACAATAATAACACAAATTTATAGAATACATCCAAGCCCGTGGTAGCAATGCCACCTCCACACAAGCTGTCGTAAAGTTTCTTATTGTCCGTTTCGTCGTTGACCGACGAGCCAAGGGTTTGCATGAGACCTTCCTCTTAGAACCACGTTCCAGGGTTGTTTGTGGTGCATAGCCAACCCTACCAATCGCTCTGGTACTAAAGTTTAAATGGGAACTTACTAGCTTTGGGAAAAGTAGTGATGGTTCGAGTATTTGTGGACTAACATTGAACCGTTTCTCTATGGTAATTTTGCTAATGGGTCTTTTAAGATGTTTGTTTCTTTCGGATTTGTAAATGGCATGTAGGTGTGGAGTTATAGTTTTTGAATAATGTAGGTTATAAAATTAGTTTATCTTGTCCTGAGACTATAACTCATATACTCGGAAATGGTACATTGGCCAAAAGGATGTTATATGAAGCCAGAGGTAATTGAAAAGGGTTTAGGTTATAATATTGTAAGAGGTCAACAAAGAAAGGTGATAAAGGTAGGGAAACTCCATTTGATAAGTACTCCACAACCCAAACAAAGCATACCTTCGTTGGGGTGAACCATGTATCATTCAGTCTCCGAGCTAAGGCTTCGACTCTGTTTATGCGGTGATCCACTAAGATTCGGTCTAATTCATCCTTGTAGGATTGAATTAAAACTAGAAGGGGTGAATAGTGTTTATAATAAATTCATAGAGTAAAATAGTAGCACTAGATAATAATAGAGTAGATATAGAAATAAAAGCAACACACAAATGTATTTAGCTTCGACAATACTAGCCTACTGTCACCCCTAAGATTTCTACAAAAATTAAATAATCGACCACTTACAAACACCCTATAAATTTGCGACTATCGCTTACCTGATTGTTCTAACCTTAGACCTAGAAACCCTACCTCAACTCTATCTCTAGTTTGAGAATTTCTCGAACTACACACTGCAGCTCAGCCTAGTTAAATAGAGTTTTAAAATTAAAAAGTAAATACAATGTTAAAAATTAGAAACCCTAATATATAATATATAAATTTAAAGTAAAACAAATTCGGCCAAAACGTCTTCAAATTAATTAGCCCATTTATCTCCTGTCTTCTGAAGCCAATCCCATTTTTTTTCTTTATTATTCCTTTTAGGGTTTCTAATTTGGAAGCTACCACTTTGTAATTGAATTTTGAATCGCTTCGCTACTCCTATGTTGATTGCGTTCTTCAATTGGTTGGCGATTGAAGGCTGTGATTGCTTCCATTGTCGAGCTCCATTTCTTTTTGATTATTTGGTACAAATCTTGTTCTCTGATTATATTTGGGTTTTTTTCCTGCTCGACTAGACTAAAAGTTGCCGATGATGAATGGTTTTTATAGAGTGAGATTCGAAGAAAAACTCTTTTTTGATTTCATATATTTCAAAAAAATTTACTTTAAATATTTCAATTCATGAATTACTTTTAATCTTGGTAGTTGATTTCCTTTGATCGATTCTTAGGTCTTCGGTTTTGAGATCATTGACCTGATATATTACATCTTTAGCCAAAAAATCTTGACATACTCAACTTCGAATTTGTGTAGTTATTTTTCTTTATGTTTTCTCCGTGCTTTTTACTTGTCCAATATCTTACTTCGTCTTTGAATTCTTCCTTGTGTATTTGCTTGTGTGCGTGATTTATGATATTGCATCTGCGTCATTCATCTCCTCTATGTTGCGCAGTGTGTGTTAGGGGTGAGCCTTTATTGGTTAAAACTAAATAAACCAACTGAACCAATAAAATTTGATTGGTTTAGTTCAGTTTTGTTTGTTAATTGGTTGGTTTTGGTTTCTATTTTTATATTTCCTTGGTTTATTGGTCGAGTTTGGTTTTTAATAATTGAAAACCAAACCAACCAATTAAACCAAATATAAAAGTTAATTTATTTTAAAATGATAATTTCTAATGGAGATACTATTATTTACAATATTTTCATAACAATATTATTTTTCTTTCAATTCATATTTAAATTTTAAAAAGTGAGTTTGTTTTTCAAATTGTTTGCATCATATGAACTCAGTTAATTATTTTAATCTTATATTATATCAACATCCAGAAGATATAATTCAATTTGAGATAATTCGAATAGACAAACCAAACCAAACCAAGTATTATCGGTTTGGTTGGTTTCGGCTTTATAAAATATTGGTTTTGTTTGGTTCGATTTATGTTTTTTAAATGGTTGTTTTGGTTTTAACATTTTTGATCATTTTCAAACTGAACCAACCATTTGCTCACCCCTAATGTGTGTTGTTGCACCTGATTTTGTATTTGCTTGTGATCCTCGGAGTTTGGTCATGCCGTGCCTTGTGTACATGCATTGCTGTTGTGCACCATCTTGCATCTTCACATATATTTGCATTTTCCATGACTTTGGGTATCTGTTTGACTTGAAGTGCTACTATTTTCCATATGTATATAAATACATACGTATATATGTATGTATGTGTGAGTTGATGCAACTTCTCCTTGTTCGTGCTTTGAACTCTGGTCTTGCTTCTATATTTTGATGTTTCTAACTATATGTGCACTTGTGCTTTTAATCTGCCTTGTGCATTTGCCAGAACTTGTTGGCATGCTACATATTGCTTTGTGTACTACTATTTGGCTTATGCGTTGTACTTGAATTCAATTTGTATATGGTCCGGTTTGTTAGTCTGCGTATTAGCTTGAGGAAGCCTGTGTGCTTACTTGTTAGTTCAACCTGATTATGCACTATGTTGAGCTGCTTGTGTGTGTGAATGACCTTATTAATTTACTTTGTTGGTGCTACAACAACTTTCCTTTATATGTTTGCATGATTTTCTATGCATTTTCCTAGCTGGGCTTTTTTAATCTTATGGCTTGGTTATACTGGTCTGTGCATGCCTATGTTGAGCCTGAAGTACAAATTCGAGCTTGACCATGTAGTTTTGATACGTGGGATTCTACTTGTTAATGTGTATGTTGCATCTTATTTTTGTTACATCTGACTTTGACTTATCATGCACTTTTGATATGCATTACTTTATTGCCTTGTGTTGAGCCTGAACCATTTGGGCTTGACTTCGTGTGCATACTTATATGTGCCTTGTACTTGATTTTAAAATTTTGTTCCACATGAACATGTTGTACTGGTCCTTGTATATAATTGTTGTATCAGTCCATGTTCATTATTTTTATGCCAATTTAAAATATGAAAAGAACAAAACCAATTAACTGAAGCAGTGTCAAATTTAAATATATTTATATTTTTGCACTTTCAATTTATTCCATTTTCCTTTTTACTGCATTGTTATTTGACTGGGAATGCAGATTTATGTCTGGACAAGGGAGAGAGTTAGAAGATAAAAATTGTATTCGAGTATAAATTGTATATGAATAATGTATTTGAAAAATGTAACTAGAGAATATTGTATTCGAAAAATAAATTTTGTTGTGTGAGAATAGAAATCGTTGTATATGGATAGTGTATGAAAATTTTAGGAACTCTTATTGTAATTGTGTGTACTATTAAAACATTTGTTGAAATTAAATTATTATTTGTTTATTTCTTACTGTAATGTTGTAATAGTACTGCAACAAATATATATATATATATATATACACACATATATTTGTGTGTGTGTGTTTATTATCGTAAAAAAAAATCATAAACTACTCTATTCTATGATCTTATCGTGTCAAGGTCGAATAATCCCTTATAGTCTAATAAGGACTGTAAGTTTAAAAGTTTTGGCAAACTATACAAAAATAAAAATCTCGTAACATTTAAATAAAAATGAATGACCGTGATCAATGTTAAGCAAATATAAGTACAAATCCCCACAATATAAGCACTGATCCATCATGATTGAAAATTTGAAAGAGACCCATTTAAGTTTAGTAAGTGAACTAACCGAAACCAATTAAAATAAAACACCAACACTTACGCGTACCTATTAAGATTCAATCGAAATAAAACTACAAATCCATGTAAAATTAAGAGAAATTGGTCTGGAATCAATAAGGTTAATTTGAACAAAGTAACTAGAGACTACCAAGCCCAATTCGATGCTTATACAACGACGAATCGTATTAGATGTACAAGTTTAGTATTAAGATTAAAACTCAATAATTTACTATTTATTCTAGAAGTAAACATGAGAAATATGATTTTTTTTCTTAGGAAATGTTTTTTTGGAAACAGGTACTTTATTAACAAACAGAGAGAGTTCATATACTTCCATAATATGCCTCATTAAAACCTTGCAACCCCCCAAACTTAAATGGGTACCTTGTCGGAAAAAAAGAATACATGTTATTTCCATATATTAACATTACAACAGAAGAAAAATGTGCCAGAAAACCCAGTTGTCAAACAAATGGAGGAGTAAAAACAAAATAAGGATGCACTCAAAACCATCCATACTAGTAAACGTGGGCCGGCAAACACACAAAGATATAAAACCAAAGAAAAATAAATAAAATTAAGTTTCGCACATGGCAGAAAAACAAAATATGAAACACGAAACACCACAAAACACCGGACTTCAATCAAAACGCGGAGAGAATCTTCTGGAGGAAGCCACACTTCATTTACTTTACCCATTAATCTCAAATCTATTAACTCCTTACAACTTACTCAATAATGGCCGACCCATCAGACTCAAAAATCAAGAGATAATAACAGAAATCAGAGGTCGATTGAGTAGTGCAGTGAAGCTGAGTTCAGGGTGGTCGAAGGTCCGAGCATGGAGTGCTTGTAATCCCAAAATTTAGTAAGATAAGTTCTGAATCCCTACTAATCTTCTTCGAAATCATTCTAGATTGAATTAAATCTTGCAATCTTGAACAATCATCATGATTCCCAATTGAAATGGCATTTTTACACTTTTAAAAACACGTGCATTTCTCTTGCACCAAATATGCCAAACCATGGTCAAGAAAATCGTATTTATAAGATGATTAACAGTTGAGTAGTTCTTCTGTTGTTGACAAAGTATTTCCAAAATTTGCAAAAAGTCAGTTGAATTTCCGATGTTGATATTTAGCTTTTGCATTATACCTTCTAAAATTTGTCTTGAGTAGTTACGGTTAAAAAACAAATGTTCCCTATCTTCGAAATGTTTTAAGCAGAAAGCACAATATCAATCAATATTATTGTTCCATCTAAAAATTCTATCCTTAGTGTTCAATCTGTTTAGCTTTGCTAACAAAGTGCAAGTGGACATTTTAGGGGCACAATAATGATCCCAAATTACCCTAGTCCGGTTGAATTCTTCATGTTTAAATCTAATGTGGTTCCAGGTTGAACTCAAACTAAACTGACCATTACTGTTTGGCAACCAGAACCAGTAATCATGATGCATTTGATTATGAATTTCTATGTTATGCACAGTGGACTGCATTTGAATAGGAACACATTCAAGATTGTTTTTCCACTTATTGTTTGAAGTCAGAGTAGAAACCCTTCTATTACCTCTACCTGCCACTAACAAAGTATTCCACCCTAATTTACCAATCAAAGAGTATCCATTAAGCCATGGATCAGACCATAAATTTGTGCTAGCACCGTTAACAATTTTTCTATCTATAACACCTTTACACTATTGTCTAGCTCTAAGCATTAATTTCCAAGTATATGATGCATTGTTGTTCATTTCAGCAGTCCAAAAATTAATTTTGCTGCAATATTTACTGGGCATCCATTTAGACCATAAAGAATCTCCATTTATGAAATTCCAGACTAATTTGATGGAAACTTCTTTAGCAATATCATCTAACTTTCGAATACCAAGTCCACCTTCACTTTTAGTTTTACAAACATCCTCCCAAGACAACTTATGTGCTTTAGATTTCCAAATAAAATTAGCACACAGGGAATTAATTCTCTATATTACAACCATGGGTATTTGGGAAAGTTACATCCAGAATTGAATCATAGGTTAAATGACAGCTTTAATTAATTCAATTCCACCGCTGATATTGGGTAATTTGTTGTGCCAATGACTGAATTTTTTGTTTATTTTGTCAATTAGACTGCCAAAATCCCTTGTTTTAAGAATGTTACTAGATAAATGGATCCCTAGGTATGTTACTGGAAGATTGCCTATACTGATATTCAGAATTTGGGCTATCTGCTACTTATTAGTAGAACCTTTACTAAAGAAAAGCAGAGATTTATTTTCATTTAGGCCCAGCCCAGTTAAAGACTTCAGAACTTGAAAAGTGTGCAGAATGCATTCTGCATTCTTGATGGTAGATTTGGCCAAAATTAAAATGTCATATGCATACAGTAAATGTGTAATTATAGGATCAACTTTGTAAACTGGAGTGAGATTACCTTTCAAGTACTCTACATCAAGACTAATAGTGAGAAACTCCATGGCCATAGCAAATAAATATGGTGAGAGTGGGTCTCCTTATCGTAAACCCCTAGAGCTTTCGATAAAACCAAAAGGAGATCCATCTATAAGCACCGAAAATGAAGGAGTAGATATACACTCATAAATGAGGTTAGCAAACATCAAAGGAAAACCCATGAACATCAGCATATGATGAATAAATTCTCTATTGATTTTATCATAGGCTTTATGTAGATCAATTTTCAGGCAGAAATTGTTAGAATTGTTTCTATTAAATCATCTCACCATTACATATGCAAGTAATGAATTTTCATGATTAATCATCCAGGAATGAAAGCATTCTGATTATACGAAATAAGGTCATTCATATAAGGTTTTAGTCAACTGCAAAGAAGGTTGGCTAAAATCTTATATATGACATTGCAAAGGGATATGAGTCTAAAATCAGTCATCTCAACTGCATCTGGTTTCTTTGGAATCAGGTATATAAACGTATGATTGATCTCTCTAATTATTTTGCCCGATTGGAGAATACCATTCATAGCATTGCATACATCATTTTTGAGAACCTCCCAATGAACTTTGTAGAATTTTGAATTGATTCCGTCAGGGCCTGGGGTGCTATTATCATTAATTTGAAATATGGCCGACTTGATTTCTTATAACTGAAATGGCTTACTTAAGCTGATTCGTGCATTTTCAATTAGAATTCTTTTACAAGTTATGTTTGGAAATTGACTATTACCTTGAGAACTTGAAAACAAATTTGAGAAGTATTTAACTGCTTCCGTAGCAATTTTTTCTGATGCTGATGCCCATGTTCCATCTGAATTAAGAGTGTAATTACTTCTTGGACTAGAATTTTGAAAATTTATTCTGCTGTAATAGAATTTTGTTGGCCTGTCACCCCTAACCAGCCAGTTTAGCTTCATTTTTTGCTCATTTTCAATAGCTATTTTCTCCATGATATAATGAATCTGATCATTTTTAGAAGAGTATTGTTCAATAAGGCTGTCGTTTAATGGATTTTGCACCAGTTGTTTATATATTTTGTTTTCCTCTACTTTTATCTGATTTAACACTATCTTCATGCTGCATTTAGTGCCTAACCAATTCTTCAAGGTAGATTTCGTAGATTTCAGTCTGCATAGGAGTATACGAAGGTGGTTGCTATGGAATTCCTACGACAAAGCATTTTGAAGGGACGAGAAGTATCCAGATTGGAGGTGCCATGAATTATTATATCTGAAAGGTATATTATTCTTCTTCTCTTTCTTTATCATGAGATTAACTTAGGGGAATGATCACTAAGAGAGTGATTGCCAAAGTTAATACCAAAATGATGAAATAAATCCATTCATAAATGGTTTACGAAAACATGATCAATTTTACTGTGAATAGAGAAATTTTGCCCCCCCTCCAAGTAAAATAATTTCCACTAAAATCAGGTTCAATAAGTTTAGAAATAGTGATGCAGTCTATAAAATCCTTATCTCCCATCGAGTTACAAAGCCAGTTATTAATTCTATCTTCAGAAGAGAAGATAGAGTTAAAATCCCCTGCCACTATCCATGGTAGATTAACAGTTTAGATTGTTCAGAGAGATAATTCCACAACTCGACACGTCTATATTCATCATCAAAGGCATAGACTGTCGTGCATAGGATGCTGACACCGCTTGCATTGTGAAGAATGCAAGTTATAAATTGATCATTGCAGTGAAGAATAATATTAGACCCTTGGTAAGAGTCCCATAGTATTAAAATCCTACTTTTTTGATAAATTAAATGTGCATGCTTCCATTTATTATGTACTTTAAGCATGAAATTGTCCATATTACCTTTAGAGAGTTTATTTTCAAGAATTCCTAAAAAAGAAAATCTGTTAGAATTAACCAAATGCAAAATTTCCATCTTTTTAGACGAGGCATTCATGCCTCGTATGTTCCAAAAGAGGAACTCCATCTATACGTTATTATCTGAAATGCTACTATCAGTCGGGGAAGTAGCAGACCCTAATGCCTTTGATTTTTTGGATTTTTTATTTTTTTTCTTTCAGTTGCGACACTAACATGTTCCATGTAGGGTTTTCAATAACATCTGTAGATGGGGTGACTGTAAATTCGAACGGAGCTTCATCCGGTCTAACTTTTCGGGTAGGCTTTGCTCTGAAGGCATTATGAGATTATGAATGTAGGGGTTCTTTTGCATTGTCAGAGGTTGGAACTGCTACCGAGTCTGTCAGCCCAGGAGTTTCATTAATTTGTATTGCAGAGTTATGAGAAACCTCTACAATTTCCTCATCTGTGCAATTGTTAATTATTTGTGTATTCATATCAGGCTCTGTAATATGTAATGTACCCAATTTTGGCTTTGTATTAATGGTCGATGACTGAGAAGTCGACTGGACATTATTTTTGTCATTGTTAACTTCTTCTGTTGTTGAATTGAGCTTACCATTAAACTGATTATCTGATTTTATATCTTTTGACATTATATTTTCTGAGTGCATCTGCTCTACTAGGATATTAGGCGAGTGCTTTTGACCGTTGTCATTTAGAATATTAACATCAATATACATTTCATTATTGTCATTAGCCCGAGTCTGTGACAAAATTATCGGTCTCCAAATCTTGTTAAATTGACATTGGGCCTCCAAGTTCCCAAAACTGAAGCAATTTGCACAAGTGGACGGTTTCCATTCGTAAGTCACCTCTTGCCAAATGAATTCATCCGTCTCCGAAAGAATAGGAATCTATTAGGGAATTCAAAGGTATTTTTGTTTTCTATTAAAACTAAAGCATACGCAATCTTAATAATACCTTCTGTGACTTTGTCCAACTTGATAGGAGATCCTAGTACCGAAGCAATACGACTAATCTCCTCTTCCGTCCAATAATCTAGAGGAAGATTCGGAAAAAAAACCCAAATCGAAATCGAGTGGAGCAGTTCTTTGTTTAGTTTCATCCCAAGAGACCATCTTTTCATCATCATAAGCTTTTTATTATAATAGTATGGTCCTCCTTCTAATATTCTATCACAATCCTGCTTATTGTTAAATTTAATAACATAGAAACCATTCTCCTTAAATAAATAGAAAATTCCTCAGCAGGTTTCCATATTCTAGTAATGCAATCTCTGAAATAAGGTTAATATGGTTTTGGGCCAACCACATAGATTACTATGGCATTACCCACTCTTTCCTTGCGTCCTGAACAACCTCCGCGGACATTTTAACACATTGCATTGATTTAAATTCGTGAGGCTGATAAAATTTGAGCGGGATAGAGATCGGAATATTATTACTTTTGACAACTTCATTCCACGCGCGTCTCTTCATGGTGGAAAAATTCCATTTGTTAGTAGCAGCTCCGTTCTCAGTTTGCATAGGGCGACTTAGGCTAGGACTTGATTGGTTGACATTATGATTCGAATCATTATGGGGGGGAATCGCACGTATTTGTTATGCAAATGGTTGGAGGAATAGTTGTTTGAATTAGACTTCGGCATAACCTTGATTTGTCTTTTCCACTTTATTGATTTTACTGGCGTGAAGCCATTGTCGGTCAAATAATTGGGGGTCAAGTTTGCCCTGGAGGGAATCCAGGCGGGTGATCTACTGATGGAGGCGGTGGATCTGGAGGAGGGGAGGTCAATTGGTTAGCAACATTAGGAAAGTAATTATGATAATCATTAGGAAGCATGCAACATTCAACAAGTCGCATTTTCAATAGCCACTGGATTGGTCAACATTAGGAAATGTTGTAATGGCAAGCTATAGATAGTAAAGTGAATGAAGAAGAACCGATTGACTATTATACATATGTAACAATAAATAAAATAATAATAAAGGATAATCATAATCGCATTTTCAATAGCCGTTGGAATATAAAAGTATTATTTTTTCAAAAGCTACAAAACTAGAATTAATACAGTTTTGGCATAGAAAAAGAGGAGCCACTCAGAAGATGCCACACATCTATAGTATTAATTGTGTGGAAAAGACATATTTATTCCTTTATAGGCACAACCTTTGACCAAAAAGCTGAAATCATACTTTCAACCACTCTGTACATAAGCAAAGTGAATTTTTAGGAGTGTGTTATACCATATTTTGTCAAAGGAATTTCAACTATATATCTAAGGCCGAAGGGTCAATGGGTAGAACATTTCCAAAATAAAATCAACAAAACCGAAAGAGTGGCCTACCTAATAACCCCAAACCCTAGGATAGTCATAATTAATTTATAAAACCTACACCCGAAAGTGTAAAGCCTGAAAGGTTATGTATCAAAGGGAGTAATGTAATAAGAAGAGCCTAAAATATATTTCTATTATTGTCAACTCTTGTTATTCTTCAAAGGACTAAACTCAGAAGCCCAAGCCGAAAGGTCAATATAAAATAATATTATGATTGGTTGTCTATGAGTACATGCTATCAAATTGGACCCGAAGACCAAAGGATACAATATTTTGGAGGACGAAATCTTTAGGAGACAAGAGCAACCTAAAAGAATGTACAACAATACTATAATACTATCAAATCAAACATCCATGTGTACGTTCCATAGATAACCAAAGGAGAGGCATTCATAAAGTACATATCAACAACCCATAGGAAATACTGAAAGCAAGCTAAATCTATGCTAAATGTCGGCAATTTAATTTCTAAGCTCAATTATGCAAGTCATGTCATTAATCTGCACGCTCTACCAATTGCTATAAATAGATATTGATCCTAATGTATACATGAGAGAATAATTCAAATACTAAATGAAAATTTATTTTACTTTCCTATATTAGTGCCTTTTGTAAAATCCCATTAATGGCGGATTGTACCAGCTCACTACTGCAAAAGCCTTCCAGCTTAAGTATAGACTCTAAAGAAGGAAAGCATAAACTAGACACAGGGCTTAGAATTGAACCACTATAAATCCGTGTATCTTTATTTACCATTTTACCGCTTTCGACATCCGGCTTAATTAACAATACACTCCTAGAATTTACTCATTAGACTCAACTTAACCTCCACGACTACTTATAGCCTTCGGTAACTAATTTACTAAGGTCCTTAAACTTATTCGAAAGATTGAAGTTGAGCCTTCAATCCTTAGATGTTATTTATTACGAAAAGTTAAACCAACATTTCACCAAAAATATTTTTAACAAAATATTTTCACAAAAGTATTTTCCACAAATTGCTTTCCAAAAGAATGTTTCCAACCAAAAACAATTTTTTTTTAAAAATTACTTTATATCAAGGGCCACTATCTCAAGCGGTTAGAGATATGACGCTTTGGACAAATGTTCTAGAGGTCATGAGTTCGAGCTCATAAGACATTATAATTAATGAACGATTTGCCTGAGTAAGTATCACTCTTGTTATCAATAAAAGTACTTTATATCAAAATATTTTTTGAGTATTTCAAGCTAAACATTCATTCGCCATATGCTTCAATAAGATATTTCAAAACTAATTAACTTTCTTATAGAACTACCTTCAAATTAAAAAAATCTTATTTCTCATGTTAAATGTTTTAGTTTTACCTCATATTAAAATATTAGTAAATCAATTTAAATCCAAAAATATACATATTTTCCATTTAATTCAAATATATATTTTCCCTTTAATAAAATACCTTCATGATCAACAATGTATATTCTCATCTATTTCATATAGTTTTCCAGCAAAATAAATTTTATTAAACACTTTACAAAATTTAACTATAATTCGTGATTAAGCTTTAAGTTTCCATTACAGATCTTAACGTTATGCGTGTGTTACCCGGGTTACAACTCGTATCCTCTATGTTTATCCTACCCTCTTCTTATAACGCATATTTCTCGTACATAGGTCATCATAAACAAGCATTATTTTGGGGTTGGGTAATAATGATGGTTATACATACATTTCATATACATATACATACGAAGCTTGCAATAATCAAGTCGCTCTCTCATTCTACTTTTAACCTAACTTATGGTGTAAATTACTCTACTCTAGATGGGTTAAACCCATTCGAGGCTCACGTAATCCCTAAACATGCTTTGAGATTTGACTTTAAGAACTTTTGTTCGTCAAAAAACACGCGTGGATCATATGATAATTAATTACATAATGTATTTTGGACAACTCGCAATGATTCTTTGAAAATAATTGGATTAAGCTGTGACCATTGATTACTTATGTCATATTTCATTACTTGATTAATGAATTCAATTCATTAAGTTTGTTTTCTTTGTCCAATTTATGTGAAACATCTCAAAAAGCATCATTAAAAATACCATTTATTCGAATTTGATATAAACATCACATAAAAGATAATTTAAAACGTACAGCTTCTTTTATACCATTTTTACAGTTCTTTTTATTCAATTTTGGTTTAATTGGGACTATTGACCAATGAAGGTTTTCTATGTTTTATTCCAAGTTGGTATTAATAAAATAGATTTCTAGTTTTGTCGCAAAACTTAAAATTGGATTTCTTTAAATGCCAACTTTACTAGGAGAAATTACCTACTAAAAGATTCTCCTTTCCGACACAATTAATGCATCCAAATATTATCCGACCAATTATGCATCGGTTCCCCCTTGCATTCTTGACTAAAAATATAGCAAATATGACATCTAGGTTTTATCAACTGTAAATAGATCACTTCCTATATTGAGTTGCCCTCGTTCCTATATTATGCACCTCATTTTGAATGATTGAAAGCATCAATTTAAATGTTAGTCCAAATTAGGTAATTAATTCAAATGATTGTACATCTCAATCATATTACCATTCTACACCACCGTGCACCACTTCTTGTTGACTTTTATCATTCCACTAAGTGGTTACACGGGTGGATTGTAATAAAAGGTAAGTCTGAATAAGGAATATATCCTTTAAGTTTGAGTGATGGGACTCATCGCCAAAATTTGCTATCCTGCCAAACTATCACGTTGGGTCGTAAGTGGTCGTAAATTTGAAAGATAAGTCTATCCTTATACATTCTTCTAAGGGGACTTAATCGTCGATGTTACGTCCAAAATTCCAAGAACGAATTGATAAACGAAAGAGCTTTCATGTTTTGATAGAGCCTTTGTGTGTTAATCGAAGCCATCATGTGTCAAATGGAGCCTTCGTGTGCTAATTGAAGTCATCGTGTGTTGATAGAGCTATCGAGTGCTGAAAGAGCTTTCGTGTATTGATTAGAGCCTTCGTGTGTTAATCGAATTATAAACAGTTTGGTAAACATCCACTTGTAATCTTACTTTCTCTATACGAGAGAGTTACTCTCTTAAAGAGTCCTTTTTGTGCCTATGTGTGGAATTTTTGACGACAACGTCTTTTGAAGCACCTCTTTAGCATCACTATCATTTTTGTTTGCACGAATTAAAATGATATAGAACTTTGTAAATGTTTAATCCATATTATGAATATCATCTCTACAATATATGAGATCGTTTTGAAATTTCTAATATCATCAAAATAATAATCCAATATTAACCATTAAAACATTTATTTTATCCCATTGGTTTGAAACATCAAGTTTATCATGTTATGTATATTCAAATGGACTCAAAGTTTATGGAAATGCTCTTGAGTATGATATGAACATATTCACGAAATTCCATAGTATTTAAAATCATGTAACTCTAATATGATAGGGGTGCTAAATGGATACTGAAAATAGGAGTGTCATTGAACCTTCCTATACACACATATACACATACACGCGCGCACACAAATATAGATATATATACATACACACACATATTTATATACATACATACATATGTACTTAAAAATACACATACATACATAAATTTGATTTAAGCTAAGAGTTATTGAGAAAAATTAAATATCATTAGGGCTAGAATGGGCAAAATACCTGAATTCCTCCTCTTGCACTGTTTCGCATATTTTACCCAACTTTGACCCGGGTAAACCAGCAAAGTCCATAGATATTTGCTTCTAATTTCTTTCGCGCACTATCTGGCAGGCTTTCAGGTGCATTTCTTATACCTCTGATCTTCTGCTGTTTGCGCTGTTTTTTACGCTTTTACTTCTATACTTTTGTTAATATGTAATTAGTGTTCAAAATTCGAAAATTATGATTTCGATGGTTCCTTTTATACGTACTATTAAGAAAAGAGAAAAGCATCTTAATGTATTTGTAATGTATTTGCTATGGAAATATAGCGCAGATATGTTATTTTATCATTCCAATAAAACTTCTGCTCTAGAGTTGTAGATTTTCATATTAAATGTATGGAAATCAAATAGTATTTTAATGCTTGTTTCGTATGCAGAACACAAAGATCAAAAGACAAGGTAAGAGATAACATGATGAATTCTGGAGACAACGGAGATTCCAGTGGAAGAAACAACAATAATAAAAGAATCCTTAGTAACCATAAGAGTATAGGAGAACCAGAAACTAAAAGTAGGCCAGGAAATGATAATTTAGATGGCTACCAAGATAATTCAGCAGGCGGAAGGGAAAAACATAATAGACATACGCCTCATCAAATTCATGAACTTGAACAGTAAGCACCATCCGCCAATGATTCTATTGAATGGATCGAGTCATTTTATCAAATATATGTGATTTTTGTTGTTATAGGATGTTCAAGGAGTGCCCTCATCCTGATGAGAAACAAAGGCTATAGTTGAGTCATTGCCTTAAACTTGACGCTCACCAAGTTAAGTTCTGGTTTCAGAACCATCGTTTTCATACGAAGGTACACTTTTCATGTTTGCATCTACTAAATCGATCTATATTAATGCATGTATTCATTTTTGTTGGATATTTATACAGAGGCGAATAGAACGACATGAACACTCTATGTTGCAAGAGGAGAAGGAAAAGTTAAGAAAAGAAAACTTACTGGTAAAAGAAGCACTGAGCAACCCCACATGCAACAACTGTGGTGGGTCGGCCAAGTTAGGAGAAGTAAATTCTGAACAACAACAACTGGTAACTAAAAATGCTTGTCTAAAGGCTGATCTGGAACGGATGCGTGTCCTAGTTGGGAAGTTCCTGGGCCACCCATTATTAAACATGAACTCCTCGTTCAACTTGGGCCTGGGAGGTGGACTTAGCCATGGCTTTGCTAACCAAACGGCACGGCCCAGTACAGATGTGTCCAGCTTAGGGAATAACCAGCTGGTGGTGGCTTCAAGCAATAACAATGGAAATGTTGGTGTAGATGGGAGTGGTCAGAGATCGAAGATGTTTGAACTTGCCTCGGCAGCTATGGATGAGTTGATGAAAATGGGGCAAATAGAAGAGCTTTTGTGGGTGAATAATGGTGCGAATGGGAGGTATATGCTGAATTTTGAGGAGTATGAGAGGATGTTTCAAAGGAACGTAGGAGCGAAACCGGAGGGATGTGTAAAGGAGGCGAGTAGGGCATCTGGAGTTGTGGTTGTTAATAGTAAAGCCCTTGTTGCAATACTCATGGATGATGTATGTGGCATCTTAAGTTTACTTACCACCAATATCTGGGTTTTTTTTAATTATAAATTTTTTGATAGAATATAAAAGATAAAATCTGTATAGATTATGCAATCTTGGAACTAAAATCCACTTAAAAGTCAACATATAAACTTACTACGAAACATTACACTTACTTCAGTGTATATACATACTGAAAGTTTTGACTATGATTACTCGTGAATAAATGATGATACAGAAATGCTGGGCGGATATGTTCCCATGTTTGATTGCCAGTACCACCACCACTGATGTCAAATATGGTGGCATGGGAGGAACAAGAGATGACGCTCTTCAACTCGTAAGCATAATAAACTTAGATTCATTTTGAAATTTATTTTAAGCTAATTCATGAAATGCTCAACTGTTATTTCTGACATACCTGCATCACGTATATCAAATGGAAGCAAGACTTCAAGTTCCGTCACCATTTGTTCCAACCCGGGAAATCAAATTTCTTCGCTTTTGCAAGCGTCATCCAAATGGATTCTGGGGAGTTGTTGATGTTTCTATTAGTGGCATTCGTGAATTTGCTACGGCAACAACTGGGAATATAAGCTGCTACAGATTGCCTTCAGGCTGCATTGTGCAGGATGTCTAATGGCTCCTCTCAAGTAATTTACATAATTTCATTCTCATCTTGTTATCACACTTTACTGAATGTTATCTAAAGTTAAGTAATAGATGTATAGGTACTACTTTTAAATTTAATGGGTGTGTTAAATTAAAATGCATGCCCTGATGATCTTGCTGATGCAAGAGTTTAACAAAAATTTGACAAGAATAGTTTGGTTATATTCCTTGGAATTGGTATTGTTATTATATTAATGATCATGAGTTAACTGCTTATTTCATCACATTCTATACCCTAGCATTCTGTCTTCTTTTGGCACAGTAGTGTAATTGTGATTTGGGTTGGATAAACATGTGACAACAAGTATATTTTTCTGCAATATGTGAAATAACTGAAGTGGGGATATTTGAATTTGTTGTCCAAACTCCAAAGTTAAGTTTTGTTCTTCTAGAAAATGAGATATGATAAACAAACTATGTCAGCCTGCACATACGTTGGACAAACATAACTGTAAACTGAATATAATGCAGGTAACATGGGTGGAACATGTGGAACATACAGAATACGACGAAAGCAGGGTGCACGCTCCTTATCGTTCTCTTTTCAAATCAGGCTTATGCTTCAGCGCACAATGCTGGCTCGCGAATCTCCAACGTCAATGCGAATACCTGGCCTTTCTCGCTCCTTCCATCCCTGATAATTATAATCAGACTGGTCAGTCATCTCTCTATAGTTTAATATATTATACAATCTAAGTACATCATATGTATGTTGTATATGCTAAATAGGCTTTGCAGGGATGACGACAAATGGAAGAAGGAGCATTCTAAAACTAGGCCAAAGAATGACAAAGAACTTCTGTGCCAGCATCTGTGCATCATCATCACTGCATCAATGGAGCGAAGTAATCTCAGATGGAAACATCCGGATCATATCTTGTCAGAGCATGAATGATCCTAGTAAGCCAAAGGGCGTTGTGCTAAACGTAGCAACCTCAGTTTCCTTACCACTGTCCTCTACGAGGATCTTCGACTTTCTAAGAGATGCGAATACGAGAAGCGTGTGGGACATTCTGGCCAATGGCAGGCCCATGCAAGAGATGACTCCCATCATCAAAGGGCAGAATCCTGGCAACGTCGTCTCCCTCCTCCGATCTGATGTAAATCACTCTACTCTACACTCTTATCTTGTATAATTTACTCATTGTATTTACATACTAATTAATGCTGCTGTGTTTATACTTTTATAATGTGTTTTAGAATGAAAGCAACATGATGATACTTCAAGAAACATGCACTGATGCGTCTGGTTCACTGATAGTGTACGCTCTTGTTGACATCCCAGCCATGCATCTCGTGATGAACGGTGGAGATTCTTCTTGCGTGGTAATTTTGCCTTCTGGTTTCTCCATTGCACCTGATGGCGATAATTCGAAGCCTGGTTCACTGCTAACTGTGGCTCTCCAGATTCTGGTCAAATCTCGTACCAATGCAAAACTCGGTGTGTAGTCAGTGCAAACTATTAACAACCTTATCACCGACACCGTCCAGAGTATAAAAGTTGCTCTTAAATTGGAGGATTATTGAAAGGGCATTGCATCCTCAATACTGTTACAATGCAGCATATATATCTGAAGAATCTGATTATACCAATACCGGAGAATACAATAAATTTCCATAGAATTTAGTCGGTCTGTTTCATTTGAGGGAACTGCAGATTTTAGCTGAGTACATGACAATAGCTGCTTTTGCTTATACAAAGCTTAAATATATTATGTTCCTCAACCATGCAACAAACTTAAAAAAGGGAATCAAATCCTCTATTCCCAAATCCCCCATTTTTGGTGCGTCCAGTTGATTTTTAACTGTTATCCATAATGGGTTGCTAACGACATCTTATTTTCCTCTTCTTAATACATTGTTGAAAAATACTATAAAATTTTACACTATATTATTCCTAAAATCGGACATTTTAAGGGAACACCAAAAACATAATTTTCGATCCTTTTTTGCACGGCGAACAAATGCCGACCAACAACATTTTCCATGACGATCAACCGTCGAACCACAATAGCTCAATTGTTGATGGCCGTAGAAAACGGTGTTGGTCAGTGGTTGTTCACCGTGCAAAACGACTTTACATGGTGGTTGATTGTCACATGAAATGATTTTGGTATTAGAAAGCACACAAATTTTATTGTTTTTATTATTATTTTCTATGGTATTAGAAAGAGGGAAAACTTAGATGCCCTTAGCAACCCGCTATATATAAATCGTCCACCTTTAGTTTGCTACAACAAAGTGGTCTCAGATATGCAAAATAGTAAATACTTTTTTAGTACATATTTTGTTTATTTGTAACATAACATTCCACATTCTATTATGCTTCATTTCCTCTCTGAACTGCCTTATTTAATTGTGTATAAATCCTTGTATGGTTATTTTTTTCATTTTCAAAATATTTTGGTTGTTAATGTCAGTGAAATTTAATCCAAAACCTCAAAATGGATAATTCAAAATTATATCATTTCCCGAAAGTGGACATCCTATGTTCAAAGGGGTTTTCAATTTTAATTTCTACAATAACTCCAATTTACAGAAAAAAATTTAAATTTTTGTTCTATATTTCACTTTACAAAGTCATCGACCAAAAAATTCATACAAATAATGTAACTTAATTATTTATAGAAATGTTTTTACTAAAGCCTTTATTAGTTCTAAAACATATAGAACGTCTCCGCATCACCCTTAGAGGAAAAGAAATTCACCTATTTTTTGGCAATTGAAATATCCATCTTGTGGAACCTTGGCGCAACGGTTAGGTCACCCACATGGTGATCTGAATGCCCAGGTTTGAGTCTGGAAACAGTTTCTTCGCAATGCGAGGGAAATGCTGCATATATTATCGACCTTCTCAGAACGCGCTATCGTACGGGAGCCTCGTGCACTGTGTTTCATTTTTTTTGTTTTTTGAAATATCCCTCTTCACTTATTTAATGAATTATAACTCCCTCCAACTTTTAATAATAGAAACCGGATCATTGCCACTAATTCGCATATTCAAACATTTAATATAAATAGTGTGGACCCGTGATATGCATTGTAGTTCATAATAATTCATCTATTCATATATTAGGATATATTGGCAAATTTTAAAAGTTGAAATCGCCATTTTGACCGAAATCTTTGCAATAGACGATGATATAGTTCTCAATGCACACTATTAACCGAACCTCTGATTTTAATGTTTACCAAAAACATACAATGTGGTTTGTTCATAAAAGCATGTACATAATATGCAAATAAATACATGGTAAAAATGGAAGGAGAATAACATAAGAAACCAACAAGAACAAAAATATATTAGTATAAGATAAATCTAAATTGGTTAGCTATAGTAAAATAACCAAATTCGTAAGCGAACATGAACACATCCTTTTATACGATCTATATGAAGTTTTTTAAAAGGAAGATCGCCATGGTCCATTCATTTTTTAATGTAACAGATACAAAATTGCAAGATGTATATAAATTATTAACTGTAAACATACTTAGATATTAATATTAAATTATGCCTCCTGAAAGTGACATAATTCAATATATGAAGTAGAATTAAATGGCATTTTCATGATCTTGTATATCTAATGAAATCACATAGGTTGTATGTTTTATCTTGAACCACAGATTATATTGATGATGATGCTAATATGATGTGTAGAACGAACCTGGAATGATCTCCAGAAACCTCCCGAAATAGTCTCAAACCCTTTATTGTTTTTTTTAACACTTGAAAAATGGAGAAAAATGACCTTCTTGTGTACCAATTTCTACCCTCGTTTGCACTCAAAAAGCTTACTTCATGGTATAAATGGGTTATAAACGGGTCGTAAATAGATTTTAAATGGGTCAAAATTCGGGTTCACGGGTCAGATTGGGTTATAATTGGGTCGGGTCAACCCGTATAAGTATAAACGGGTCAAATTCAGGTTCACGAGTTAACCTGAAACCGACCCATTTATAAATGGGTCAAATTCGGGTTAACTTGAAAATGACCCGCCCACTTAAACGAGTCGGGTTAACCTGCTAATTTCTATATAATCTTCGGATCGTGTTTCGGATCGTGCTGGAAATTGACAGCCCTAACTTTTTTTTTTGAAAACCCAGGAGAACCCGGCGAACCGGTAAACTCCTGAGGAGGGTATAGTAAAGCCGTCCGCTCCCAACTTCATATGGTGTAATGTACATCCACGATATAGGGAGAAAGTGGCCCAAGTGTCCGGACAAAATTCTAGAATTTTGTCTATTATAAACCACTAGTGCGAACTCATGCTATGCACACGGGGTTAAACAAATAATTTATTTATAAGTGGAGACAAATTATGAGTTTGATTCCTCCATCCCCTTATTCTCTTTGCCTCCTATGCCACATGAAATTTTAGTCATCCATCATAACAAACTAATGAATTAGTGGGACTCAGAATATTCGATAAATGAATGATGACACAAAATGAGTGGCTAAGATCTATATGGCATATGAGGACAACCAAGAAGGGGACAGAGGATTTGGGATGAGCAAATATCAATAGAGAATAATGGATTTATACAAAAAATGATGGCAACTACTAATTATTTCATACTTCGTAACTGTTATATTGCTAAGCATACATATTAATTTAAGAGAAGAATAAGTTCAACATGAGTTTATTTTATATAGAATATAAATTCAAATATATACACATTCAATATGATAACACTGTTCCATAACTGGAACAAATAAATCATGCTCATAGAAAAATAGTGATTCAAATTTTGTTTAAAAAAAATTCCAACATTTGCATCAATACACTTTTTGAAGCTATACTAGAAAAATATTTCAATAGCTTGGAGAATTATATTTTCTAATAAATATAGCATAATATGAAGCAAGAAACATATGAAAAGTATAAACATTATATAGTTTAATTTTATTTCTTCTTGCTACTCAGGCAAGTCATATAATATATAAACTTTTGAATGAGAGTCATATAAACCACAGCAATAAGTAATGGATGTAATGATGTCATTGGGAATTGATCTTCACTTCTTCATTACCTCTGATGCAAAGACTGAATGGACTATTACTTGAGGAAATTGTATTCTAATTTCCAAAACAACAAATAACGTTTTCTTTTATTTCAAATATTCATACCAACATAATAACCGAAGCAATAAAAAATTTATCATATTCAGAACATTAGAATATATCATCCTGAGAAAAATTACTTGTGGATATATGTCAAAAATACTTTAAATGTCACCACATTAGAGATAACTATAAAACCAACTAACATAAGAAACATAGCTAATGAAATGAAGTATTGAAACATCGTGTAATTATAACTCGGTATGAATTCTTGTAATATTTGTGCTTGTGCATCCAACATCGACACAATATAATATTTATAACCCAATATATTTGTTATGCCTATAGGACCAAAATTATAATTATGTTTTCAAATATATAAAATATACAGTGTTTCCTTTCAAGCATAAGAAATAAGTTAAAAATATGATGTTGCTTTTAAACCATATGAAAATAATATCCTTATACTATTTAGCAAGTTTGTTGGAGAAAATTATCTACAAATATATTTCCTTGTTTTCTTTATATCTTTTGCTAATATTGTTAAAATAAGATAAGTGAATATGTAATGAGTTCCTATGTTAAATACTTCTTTGTGATAAATATATTTAGCACTTTACATTATATGTTTCCTCGTAGGTTTGAAATGTTGTTGATAAAAGAAAATAATGAAAAGGAACTAGTTGATTACATATTAATTCTTTAATTGATTAACATTAAAGTGGGTCGGTATGTAATTAATTGGCTCATTAAATTGAATTATAGTTTAATTCTCCAAATACTTTGAATTTAAATTGATTAAAATTTAAAATACTTAATTCCATTTATTTCTTGCATGATAATAATATTTGAAATAATCCTTCATATATAAAAATAGTTCAGTTATACACAATACAAACTATATCTTTAGTTTATAGTTACCTATTTATAAACATTTCTAAATGGCAAATAAAATTAAAACAACATTAAATCTAAGATAATTACCTCATTGTTCCGTGAAATCAAGCTTGGGTGATAACTATGAATGCATGTTTCTTATGAACATTTCATGGTCAGTTAAACTACACAACCAAATAATACTAAAATTCAAGATTGATTAAAAAGGATAGCGTCAGACTATAAAAAAATCAGTGGAGGTTGGAAAATACTACATAATGCACTTTAAAATAAATAATAAGTTTGGAAAAATACTTATTAAACTAACTTTAATTTAATATATGACTTAATTAATATGTTTAATAAATTTTATAATGGTTCATTACAATTGGATAGGTTTAATTTTGTAAATATAATAATATTACACAAGAAAGTGGGGGAAGATGAGCTAAAAGATTTCTGACTTATTTCATTATTAAATTGTTCTTTCAAAATCATTTCTAAGATTTTAGCTAATAGGTTAAATACTAAAGCAGAAGAATTAATTGATATTACCTAAATTGTGTTTATCAAAAGTAGAAATATTACAGATGAAGTAGCAGTAGTTCAAGAATTTATTAACCATTGCTGTAAAAACAATATCACTTGTTCAATTTTAGAACTTGATTTAGTAAAAGCTTTTGACTCAGTTGATTAATATTTTCTTAATGATTTTTATTGGCTAGGGTTTAAGTATTAGATAGGTTGGTTGGATTATGTCATTACTTAAAACTAGAAATTCAAGTATTATATTAATGATATATTAGAAAATAAAATTCAATCAAAACATCGACTTAAGCAAGGAGACCCACTGTCACCTCTTTTGTTTAATTTAGCTATGGCTGTTTTTACTAAAATTGTTAAACTAGCCACTAGAAATGCAATTCAATATAATATCGTTAATGAAATTACGAACGATGGTATTTCCATTCTTCAGTTTGTGGATGATACCATGCTCTTTACATCTCATTTACCAAGATATATTATAGCACTTAAGTTTATATTTCATAGTTTCGAGTTACTCTCAAGTCTAAAAATAAATTTTGATAAGAGTTTCGTGTTAGTTTTGATGATATAAATATAATAGAAATCAAGTTGCTTGTACACTAAATTATGAAATTTCCCATAGAATGTCTAGGTTTCTAATAAGACCAACTAAACTCAAACATGGGGATTGGTTATTAATAATAGATAGAATTAACAATAGACTAAGTAAATGGAATAGTAGATTTTTATCAAGGGCAGCTAGGATAGTTCTTATTAACTTCTTTTTTTATCAACATTACCCATATACTTGATGTCCTTTTATCGTTTTCAAGGATGGGCAATTGATAAGGTAGATAAAATTAGGAGAGATTTATGGAGTGGTGATAATTCTAATAATAGCTTAAAACGTTTAGTTAATTGGAAAATAGTATGTAAATCTAAAGACGAGGGAGGGTTAGTGTTATAAATTTACATAATTTAAACACGTCCTTATTAGGTAAACGGATAAGGAAATTTACTGATAATAATGAGAATCTAATTTGGAAAGAATTAATATCTAATCAATGGTATAATGGTACATATAATATACAATATATTACTGCTAATAACATAAATAATATTTCTCATTTTTGGAAATCTATAATAAAAAATTATGATATTTATAAATTAGGAATCAATAATATACTACATTTGGGGAATAGTACCTCTTTTTGACATGATAGTTGGATATTAGTAATCCTCTTTAGAATAGAATTTAATAAACTTTATGGAATTTTTAATTTTAAGAATGTGTTGATCTCAGAAATATATAGACCAAATTTAAATTTTTCATGAGAATTTATTTTTAATCGTAATTTAGATGGAAATATATTATCTAAGTTTGCATTACTTTGCGCTATATTAGATTTTATAGCATTGATAATAGAAATGACATTAAAACTTGGTGTTGGGATAATAATAAAATTTATACAATGCACTCTTTTTATAAATTTCTTAATTTTTCAGGTACAAAGTTGAATATAGTTGGGTATATTTGGAAAGGTATTAAACCACCCAAAATTAAAATACATATATGGTTACGTATACATGAACTAATAAAAAATAAAAATATAGTTTTTGATAATAAATGTTTTTTCTGTAATATGGAACTAGAAAATATAGCGCATTTATATTTTGAAAGTCATGTTACTAAGTATATTCTTACAAATTGCTTTAATACTTTTTACTTTAATATAACTAATAATTAAATTAATTATGAACTATTTTGGAATGGTCTTACGTTTTAATATGATGGATTCAATAGATTAGTAATAGATACTATTTTTACAATAATATGTTGGTATATATGGTATGAAACGAAACAATGTGTTTTTAATAATATAAATACTCCAACAGATAATTTAATATACATAATTGCATTATTTTGTTTTAAGTGGATTTCAAAACCTAGTTATAATAAAGATAATATTAGTTTCAATGATACCTTAATAAAGTTAAATCTCGTATTAATATAGTTAAGAAAAATGTAGTATTCAGAAATAGAAATAACAATAGCTCTTTAAATACCTTTTTAATTGACATGTATGCCAATGGGTCCAATGCTATTGTATATTTAGGTAATTAACTAGATTTTATGACATTATAATATTGAATAAAGCATCCATCTTAATATCTATAATGTTTAGAAATCGTAATTTTACTTCCTAGTGTTTAATTGATCGTATTCATAAACATATTTGTCCATAAGTTAGTTTGAGGTATACGTATGTCATATCTAGATTACTATTTCATGTAACTGGATTTATATTGTAGCTTGTACTGCTCCTCATCTAGCTTATTCATTATATTCCTTGTTATAATTTTATTGCATATATATTTGTGTGTGTGTGTGTGTTGCTCTTATATTTTTTATATAGTCATTTTTGAAGCTTTAGATATGCTTGTGATCAGGATGGATTCAACTAACTCGACGATATGATCACTTGTTAGTTTTAGTGGATTATTGTGTTTTTGTTTTTATTATGGACCTTAGTTGTTTAAGATTGGGTTTTCTTTATTATTATTGTTGTTTATATCACTACGCCATAAATGGCCTACTGCAACACAAAAAAAATGTTGGCTCAGGCCCGAAAAATGTTGCCATAGGTCTATGGCAACACTTTTAGGGTGATGCAATTTTTGCCGTTGCCTTAGACCTCAAAGGCAACATTTTGACTATCTAAGGCAACATAAGTAATATTGTTGCAATAGAACCCTATTTGGGTCTATGGCAACACCCATAGGTATCTGTAGCAACATTCCAAAATGTTGCTATAGATATGAACTTTTTGAATTTGTGGGGCCCACAATGTAGAGCATATTTGATTTTTTAATAAAAATAAATATTTATTTAATAAAATGCTATTACACAGAATTTGATATTTAAACAGTAATTTATTTAAATAAATATTTTATTTCAACATTTGAAATTGTACAAATTCCTGACTCCACTATTTTACAATACAATGATATATAACACTGATATTCACATATACAGATATTCCTCACTACATCACTCAGTTCACTCATTACATATGCAATTTCAATTTATACATACACCGACACTGACAAATATATGCCGAGCCGAAGGCGAGCCGAGTGCCGAGCCGAAGGCGAGCCGAGAAGCGGGTCCGGGCGCAGCGCCGGCGGGGGTCCGGGGCACATTAGCTTTCTTTGAAATGACGTAAAATGATGCACAAATGAAGACTGAGCTTAATTCCTATCCTCCATCTCCTCGCCTAAATCTGCTTGAATCCCCTACGGCCAAACACCAAAACTCTACTGCAAACTCTTCAATTTCCAATCACCACATTAGCTTCTCTCCGTAACCAATACACAACAGCACTCTACCATTGTCAAACTCCAAACTCCGTCTACATCTCTCTGCCAACATTCAGGCATCACACTGCCAACTAAAACTCCTCTGCATCACCAACTTCCACCATCACTTCCATAACTTACCAAACCAACCAACCAACCTTCAACCAATACAACTACATCCAGATTCAATGGTGAACCAACCAACCAGATTATGAACTTGCGATGGACTTACGATGGAGGCACAGGGCATCCAGAAGCAGTACATACCCAGCCAGATTCTGAAACATTAACAAGTGTTAAAGGAGCATTTGCACAAACATATGGGGGGCATACTATCTTATTGAAATTACCAGTACCAAGTGAAGCAACCGCAACCACATCATCGTTCCTAGCAGGCTGCTCCTTTTTGACGTCTAGCATCAACCAGATTTTACAACATCTCTAAGTGATACGGGGCAACAATTTCATTTCCACAGAGACTAATTCAAAGTTGCAGTCACGATTCAAATCTAAAGTCATCTCTAACTCGACTATAAGATCGTATCACAAGTTCAACCAACGTAGCAACTCGAGGCTTTCGATAAGGCTGTGTTTCGATCGAGAATCTTCATTACCAGATTTTCAAACAGCGAAGAATTTCAAACTCATGGTGGTGTTTTGAATCTCCAAGCGAGCATTTGCAGGTAGCATATTAGCTAGGCGAATTTGCAACAGCCCTAGCGTGATTGCGATATCTTCAAGCGGCGGCAGATCTAGGCGGCAGAGCAATTTCTTTTGACCTGTTTTATTTTTGAATGGTGATTAATTGGTGAAGACATGAGCTGTTCCATTTGGGAGGAAATTTATTTTGACTGGTCAATGAAGCGTTAAAAAGGTAAAAGGGAAATTTCTTTCAAAGCTCCTCATAATTCAGATTTACGCCTTTGGGCTCGGTTATGGGAGGAGGCGAGTGGGAGGAGGCGAGTGGGAGGAGGCGACTGGGAGGAGGCGAATGGGAGGAGGCGACTGGGAGGAGGCGACTGGGAGGAGGCGAATGGGAGGAGGCGAATGGGAGCGACTGGGAGGAGGCGAATTGGAGGAGACGAATTGAAATGAAAACCAAAAGGGGATCTGAACTAGTTTAGGCGGGAAAACGAAATTTTGGGCCAAATTGCAGTGGTGATCCATTTTAACAACCAGATTAAATGTAGATCGTTGGATCGTATTCACGCGGATTGCTAATTTTATTAATTTTTTAATCTGAATACATCTATTGCAACACTATATAAAAATGTTGCATCGTGTTACACTTGTTTAGCTAGAGCAACACATTTTTATGGCTAAGGTAACACCAAAAATGCAACGTTGCAGTAGGGCCAAAATTTTATAGCTGTCGCAACATTTTAGCTGGCAACACCTTGCAAAAGTGTTGCAGAAGGTCATTTATGGCGTAGTGTATTGTATGGGGCGGGTATCACTGCTTGTTAGGCATGCTGACGGTTACATTTTTTTAGTGTAGATTAAAATTACATGAGTGCTTTCCTCTTCGAGTAGAGGATCACTCATTTCTCTCAAAATAAACTAAATTTTCTTTAAAGATGTCCACCAAAGGTAAAACAAAAGCATGCTTATACATTTATCCTTTTTCCCTAAAATGAATTACAAAAAATTATTATTCGAATATTCATTTACTTCACATAAATTGTTTCTCTTCCAACTTGATTATATTATATACCTATGTTTGAGAATAAAATAAATATCAACTTTACCTCTATCTGAATATACAAAATAATTTAAGGCCTTAAAAATGTATAACTCCCTATGAAATAAATGTAGGAACCCCTATCGAATCAAAATGTAAAAGGAAAATTTAATATAAAATGTGTTGTTGATAAAAAGAATTGAAATATTATGTTAATTCTCCGATTGATTAGCATTAAAGATAGTTAATGTAATTATTCCTTTCATGAAATTAAATTACAATTTATTTTTCTGAATTCAAATTGATCAATATTAATATTAATTAATTCCTTTCATTTATTGCATGGTTATATTATTTGGCATTATCCTTCCTATTTAAAAATACTTCACTTATGCACATTATAAATAACTATATCTCCAACATATAATTGTTCATAAACATTTCCAAACTATGAAAAATAACATAAAAAACATCGAGAAAAAAACATGGAAAACGACCTCATTATTGTCTAAGGTTACCCAGTTAATAGCCATGAATGTGTATTGTATTAACATTTCCTAGTACTATAAATAGTGTTTTTCTTCCAACTTGATTTCATTGTATATTTGCATTTGAGAATGAAATAAAAATAACTTTAGCTCTATTTGATTAGGAAGCTATTAAAAAGAGAAGAATTATGTATAATAGGAGTGAATGATATAGAGAAAATTATATGAAAAAATTATAGTGAGAGAATATAACTATTTTATTGTAGAAAATTATTGTCTCTACTTATAAAATAGCTTTCTTGCTTTCCTACACTTCTAATTTTAAAGTAAAATATTCCTTCTCTCATTTTATGCCACTAAAGATTTATCCATCGTAAGATTTTTAGTTAATCCATTTGTGTTTTCAATCTTAACTGAGATGACTATTGAACTAATGGAAATATAGATGAAGAGCGAGATGAGTCCTCCACCATGATCTTTAATTTTTAACTATTAGTTTAAATTATTGAGTTTTAGGTATGTGATAGAATAACGAATTTGGTGAGATATAAAATTAGGTTAAAGAAAAGAAAGGGAAAATTATTATAGAAAGGTTTATTATTTATGGTTTATTTTTATAAGGGAAGAACGAATTACTTAATTCTCTCCTTTGGTGAATTTTTTACAAAAAAATACCTTTTTTCTTGTTCCTCTATCCAAAGCACTTCTCCCTTTGACAACCTTTTGATTACATAGAACAACTTAAGGTTTATGGTATCTATGTGTACATATGCAAATAACTCCCTGCAAAGTAAATGAAGGAACTCGAGTTCATAATCTTACTAATAAAAAAATATGAAAAAAGAATTTGATATCAAACGTGAGAAAGAAAAAATAGTCCAAATTTACATTTACAGGATAACGAATGATTCTACAATGTCCATGAATTGATAAATCCAATAAACTCCTATAAAATAAATTAAGGAGTCAATTCAAAACCAAAGAATAATAGAAATATGGACACAAAAATTTAGGGGAAAACAACAAACTCAACCTCGAATTAAGAAAAAATACGTGCATTAAAATAAAGATCTAACCTATAAATCGAGCTCCTTTATATAGTAAATCAATGTTTTTTGGTGGCTTTTAGATAATTTATTCATATGTATCCTAACACTAAAATAGATAGAAAAAAATAGCTCATAACATGAATAAAAAATTATGGTTAATACAAAGTTGAAGAACCATTAATGGATTTAGTCAAAACATAATCATGTTAATAAAAAAATATGAGAATAATAAATAAAATACTTGGAAAAAGTCTCATAAATCATTTAAAAAAAATCTCTAGTTCATTTCAGGTTGAATATATATATGTATGTATGTATGTATGCATATGCAGATATGAAGGTGAAGAACGAAAGAGAAACAAATTTGTGAGTGTTAGGGAAGAAAATGAAGATGGAAATAAAAGGGAAACGAATTGTAATTGAAACAAATATCAAATGGAAAGAGAAATTTAGGCACAAAATTCAAATTGAAGATTTGATATCTTAAATTGAAGACAAAAACAAAAAATTTCAACTTCAAATTAAGAGAAAATGTGTGTAATAAAATAAAAATCAAACCTTTAATTTGAGATTTTTTGTCAAGTAAGTCAAAACCTTTTTTGCAGCTGTTGGATAATTTTTCTATAAGAACCCTAACACTAAAAGAAATATATGGAAAAACTACCAAGCATATTGTGCAAATTTTAATCAGGTTGCCCTAATTCCAAAACTATTACGGTATACTTAGGCGCAGAAGTAATAAAAGGATCTAGCTTGCCGATTAAATATCAACCGCTAATTCAATGAAAAATAATCATCAAACAAAGAAAAATAGAGGAGTAGAAAACACAAAGATTTAAAATGGATCGACCAAATTCTTACATCCACAGACCTAACAACTATTCTTTATTTTACTGAAGAAAGAGAATACAAGAGAGAGATTATAAAATTATAGCTAACAAAGTGCAGAGAGTAACCTATAATTACAAATTGAATAATCAATTTCTCCAAAGACATGTTTGCGCTCAAAACTCCTCATTTGATTTGACTGTAGAAATTAGGGTTTACTGAAGAAAAGAATAATGGTGGATGCTCTCTCACGCACAAATATGAAGATGAACTTAATTAATTTAAATTAGGGTTTACTGACCAATTAATTGATTTACTAAATTATTAGTATCCTTCCAACATACATTATCCTTTTATTCTTTCCACATTTAACCTAATTGATTGATAAGGTCAATTAGGTAAATTGTTTTCTTCTTTAGAAAATATTTGATGTTGGAAAATTCCAACATGTGGGCCACATATGTAAAATAAAATACGTTGTGTTATTTTGGTGTAAAGCCTAATTAAATTGATCAAATTATGAATTAAAGTTCAAAGGCTTACATGTATAATTGTCATGGTATTAATGTGTCGATACTAGGGCAATTCTAATTGTTGAAGGGCCAAATTAGAAAATTCCAACATTACAAACAAGCGGTTATGATCCTCAAATTACATATGCTCTAGTTATTCTCCTAATTTCTTCTATGGATATAATTCAGATCTAGGTATACGTCAGTTTGGAAGATCAAATCCAACTCTTATCTTTTAGATCTATCTCTTTCTCTTAGTTAGTTTATGAAAGCAGCAACTATGGATTCAGATCTAATATAAGATCTAAGGCTTGTGTCAATATGGAAAACCAACCAAAATTTACTTTTACAATCAGCAACTATGAATTTAGGTATGGCTTTCGCTAATTTGTTTACTTTCCTCTGATTTCTTCTCGATCAAATCAATATGGATCAACTACTCAGTTATAGGGTTTCATGATTAATCAATCGTAAAGTATATTGAAATCCTAACAAGTGGTATCAGAGCCATCCATCATCGATTTCATTGGGAAATTTTTTTATGCATTTTTTATAGGTTTTGAATTGAACTTTTTTTAGAAGTCCTGTAATTTTTCATTCAAGTCTTAGATCTGTTTGATCTGCATATCAAGGATTTTATGTTGACGGTATTGGATTTGATTTATATATTTTTTTTAATATTTTGAATTGAAAGGCTGGTTTGTGAAACTATTTCGATGTAGAAAAATAGATCTAAATAATTTGCATATCATTTTGAAATAAGTTAGAATTTTGAACTCATTAATTTGTGGTAAATAATCAAATTCCTCTAAATTTCAGTAACAACTCATGTTGCTTAAAGCATTCACATGTTTATTCTTGTATATTTTGTTAATAAGTTGTGAATTTTAAGTATGGAATACTTTGGATATGATAGCTACAGTCTTTTTTTTTAATGTTTATACATTATATGGATAAATAAATATAACATAGAACCACTTATGAAAGTAGTATAAATTCGGTTATATGAATATTTTACCTTAACAACTTTTGATTAAATAATCTGGATATATAAGGTATTTTGGTTATTTCAAAAAATTAAAATAAAGCATGCTCCTTTAAAGTGTTTATTTTATTATTGAAATAAATTTTAACATGACACTAATTTACATTTTGGACCACATAACGGTCAATTGTATTTATTTTTATCATAAATGCATTAAATGTGGTTGTTATGTTAATAAATTAATTAACTTATTATCATAAATGCACTAAATGCATCAGCTGTAATAAATTTAATGCTCCAATATGTTTGTATTTGGAATAAGAAAAAGCATATGGCTTATTATTTGATGCATTTATGTTTGATAGTTACAGATATTTTATATGTTTGGTCGAAACTCGCTGAAAACATGTTTCACTTTTATGCTTTGGTTATCATAGAATAAAAGGAGCAGTAGTTTTCATATTTTGCCAAAATGCATGGTTACTAACCTTAACTAAGTATTCAAATAATAAACTAAAGATAGAGTGATAAAATAGCATTTTGTTAGCTATATTAAGATAGAGTGATACAATAGCATTCTGTTAGCTATATTATGGTTCAAATATACATCATAGCTACTAAATTCATTCATGTTATTTAGTACGATATTTACTATGTCAGTTATGTATAGTTTTATATGCCATTTAATTCCGACGTTCATCCATGACATTTGTATGTGATTTATTTATGATGCCCTGTATTCATATTTATTTAGAAAATGTCATGAAATAACCACATACATAAAGTAAAAGATTATAACGGCTATGATTAAAACATGTTGTGCTATAGTTATAATTTTAGGTTTTTCAAGTGGCATATAGACCTAAGAGATTTTCAGGAGTGTTTTATATTACTCGAAATATATTGTACATACACCAAGAAATGAATTCAAGTATATTTTTGGTGTCTCTTTGCAAACCAATTGTAAATATCCCACATTCCAAGGGGGGTAATTGAAATAACATATCCCCAAAGTGACCTCTTTTATTTCAATTGTTCATGAAAATGTTTGATATTTGTGTGTATTTATTCATGTAGATATTAGTAAGCCGAAAGGAAGACTTATATTTTTCCAAACTATCTACACATATTTGATGATAGAAATGCGACAGTTATAATGTTTTACAATTGAATAATTGATCGGCACAAAGGAAGATTGTTATTTGACTTGAATTTATTATCAGTGTTTGATCATTACAACAACAGTACCAATTATAGTTAATATTACTGTCCAAAACTTGATATTAATGTGTGCTAGGTACCTTGAGAAGAGATTTACCAATCATTTGAAATTACTATGGTTGACATTTGGATATGAGCATATATAGTCGATCTTTATTTTTGTTCCATTTTCAAGTAATTTGACTTAGTTGTTTGCCAATTTTAATAATGTTCTCAAATAGTTTGGGACTAACTCTAAGGATTAACAAGATAACATATTGTTTTTTCCCTTGACTTCATGGATCTACCTATTACAATTAGGAGGAACACAACCACCCCTATTATAGTTGAATATTCTTATAATGTTATGAAGAACATTGAGAGGTGGGACGATTCAAATTGCAAGGGTCAAATGATCATAAGGTATAATATTTCAAAAGGGTTTCAAGGGTGCGAATCCGTAGGGATAATCAATTTTAAGGGGTTCTTTACAAAATGAAAAGCATTTTGATAAAAATGATTTTGGGAAACAAGCACACTTTATATCGCCTGAGTCCAAAAAATAAATGTAATAGGAACATAAACGAGTACTATATGGAAAAATGTTGCTTCAAAAGTTGATGCACTAAGTTATTTTTTTTAGGTACCATCTTTATTTACAGTATAACCATTTTAAGATTATTATTAATTAATATTTCTCCTATTGAGCTCATTTACCATTGTGGTAAGAAGAAATGTATAAATAAGGATAAATAAATAAATGTATGTAAGATTGAAAGTACTCATTTAACGGACATTGTCAATAAATGTATAAATAAGGATATAGAAGTCGCTAAGGATCTAGAAGAAAAGAAATAACATATATATATATTTAAATTTATTTCTTTAATGGAATATACAGACAGATAAAGTAAAGTATACTAGATATTTTTAAATTATTATTGAGATTTTAGTTTTATTGTTTGGATTTATTTGATATTTATCTTATGCTGTTATTTAGACAGATTTTAGTTTTCTATTTCTGTTATGAATAAATTAGGTTATTACAGTTCATTTAGGAATAATAAGATTGATTTATGAATAAATTCAAACATTATTTAAATTAAAGCTCTTAATTTTTAAAATATAGGCTATATCTACTTATGTTGAACACCTTTTATAATGCAGTCCCAAATTTTGATTTGGTGATTAATATGATTATTTGTTTTGACTTACTAAATAATTCTAGATTGAGGCACTAAAGATAGAAATTATTTTATTGTTATCCTAAGCGACTTAAAAGCAATAATTTTATTAACCCCTGAAGGAAAAGTTTTAAGACATGAAATGCAACAGTTTTTGAGAATGTTGAGTTTGGGGAGAGAAATATAGCATGGATCATTGTCTTCAAAGGGAATCATTATCTTTGATTCAACTACAGTTGTTTCTTCAGATAATGTATATGATTTGTTTCATTTCATTAACAACAAGTAAATTAGGAGTCATAATAAGACAATGTTAAACAAAATTTCTTCAAGTTAAGGTTACTGTTTCAAGAAAACAAATTCAATAATCTCAAAGTGCAAGATTACTAAGAAAATCCACTTGAAAAGAAAGAAATACTATTTCAGATGGTTATGTAGTATTTCTCCATAAAGATAAATATTGTATTGATGAAGATGATTCCTTGGACTTACATCAATCCATATAAGATATGAATATATAATGTAAATCTATAAGGATAACAAAGTTTGAGATCTTTTCATCACCTTAAGGCAACAAGGTCATTGGTTATGAATAATTATTCAAAACAAAAAGGGATCAAGTGGGTAATGTGGAAAAGTATAAGGCTCATTATAGAAAAGATTATACTCAAAAGGAAAACAATGTTTTATTTCTAAAGAGACTTTCTTTTTGGTTTTACTGAAAGATCTTTAGAATTATTTTGAATTGTAGATTAAGATTTTAAGCAATATCTGAAGGATATTAAAGTCATGTTTTTCAATGGAGACATTGAAAAAACAACTTAAGAATACCACTAATGGATTACTCTTTTGTGTTAGGGATTCAAATACACCATTATTATTTATGGGGTGATATTTGGATTATCACAAAAAGGCTAGGCAGTTAAGGCAAAGCATAATCATGTTAAAAATACTATGAGACCAATGTATATTTTTTTTGGAGAAACGCTCTAATTTGGATTGGTTAGTGAATTTTTATATAAAAATGGGGATGGAAGAGGAAAAAATTGTGAAAGGAGGCAAAATAGAGTGTAGATGAAAAATTACGAGGAATACGATTTTTTTTCTTATATTGAAGCGATTGAGATAAGAATAAGAAGGTAAGTTGGATTATATAAGAACAGTAAATTCAGAAAATGGGGAGATGAAAAGAATTCAGGAAATTGGGAGATGAATAGATGTGGTTCTAAATGGGCATATTTAATTTTAAAGGGCCAAGGGAAATTTTTTGTAACATCCTGAAATTTTCAACCATTCGCATCCATACATGTCGGATTTGAATTGCTCAAAATATCAGATTGTTAATTTAAATTTGGCAAAACTCAGCATATACAGTAAATAAATAATCACAAAATCACAGACACAGAGTAATATAACAATAATGCAGCGGAAACAAAAGAATAGTAGTTCATGAAGCTACTATATATATAACAGAGTTAAACAAGATACAACAGAAGTCTCGAATACAATAGTCAAATACAAGATCAGAATACATCACTGGAATCAACTGAATATCAGAAAGCTGGATAGATAGCTGGATCTCCAAGCGAAGCTCCAACTCCAAAGGTGAGTCTCGAATACTGGTACACTCAGTCTGACCCGAGCGTAAAGCAAAACACAAAACACTCGAGTCAGGATTAACATTCTTATATCAATAAATCCAACTCAAGTGAAATAACAACTGAAAATACAAGTAACTCAAAGGATGTTTGGGATAACCATCCTCTAAGGATCCGTTAAACTATTTATATATAGTAGTGTACGCTAAGTAGATAATTCCTATCAGTAATATAAAGTATCAAAATAGCGTTAAGGCGTTACCATTATCCCCCTTAACACATTTTATATAAGTGTTATAGTCTATACAGCACTGTAAACTCCACCGTAAACTAGTGGGCTATCAGGGAGTACTCCATAGGTATAACACGAAACAAATCGTAGTGGTCGCGCATAAGGATACAAGTATGACAAGGCACATGAGGCAATACCCAAGGTAGTGAAACTACCATTTGCCTGATCCGGACTGGTGAGAACGCATCGCCACAAGAATCGCAACACCGCGAAACAACACTCCCAATTCAAGGGTGCGCACAAATCAAAAACAAGTAATGAGTAGTTTACGAAGAAGTGTGTCTGCTAGAGGTAGCTAACCTCACTGGCCCGGCACGGCTCTTGTTTATGTCATTTCCAATTTGACACAAGTGTCAAGGCTATCCATTATCGTTCTCTTTCTTCAAATCCAGCAACGTCATCATTCCAACCACTTCATTCTGGATCACACTCCGCGTATAATAGTTATTAAATTGGTTTTCGGTTTAAACAGAGAGTATGTCCCTAACCGATCCCAGACTCTTCAATAACTACGTAATTATTACACTGATTGGTCATTTAATAAACTTTCAAAATAGTTTATATTTCAAAACCAAAATATCATTGCCATTTCAAACCATATCAATACGATATCACTTCTATTTCAAAACCAAATACAATATCATTTCCATTTCAAAACCAAATACGATATCATTTCCATTTCAAAACCAAATACGATATCATTTCCATTTCCAATATATCCATCTCAAATATATCCATTTACAAAATCTTAGTGCTTCAAAGTTATAACACTTTCTAAATCAAACACTTTGGAAATCATAATACTTTGGAAATCAAAATTTAGAAATCATAATGCTTTGGAATCATGACACTTCCCACTTAACCGTTTAAATATAAATAATAGTATATATAATAAAATAGTTTATAATATAAATAGTTTATATAAAAATAGTTATAATTTAAAATAGTTTATATTAAAATAATTTATATTAAATTGTTTATATGAAATAAATTTATAAAGTAACATATATAAATAGTTTTAAATATAATTTAAAAATACTTTATATAATAAAATAGCTTCCTCAAATTTCACAAATCAATTCCAAATCAACACCAATCCCAAAATTCAAATTTAATCAAATCTTAAATCATCAATTTCAATTCAGTTTCTCAATAACCCCTTTCAAATTATGTCGATTTCAAAACAGATTTGAACCACAAAATAAACCATTTTAATTTTAATATATTTCAAAGCTTTAAGTATTCAACAAATCCCAAAACTAAATTTGAAAATTTCATATATATATATATATATATATCAAATTCAATTTTCTATTATTTAGTTTTGAAATATTTACTTAATAAATCCAATATCATTTAAATAAAACTTCAAATTTCAAATCACTAAATATTTCCTTCAATTATATTTTAAACTTGAAATATTCATTTTAAATCATCTTAAACCAAAATCAAGTTATAAAATCGTATCTCTTAAAAACCCAAATTCCATAAGTTCCAAATCGATTAAATTAAATAAATTCTTAACTAATTTACAATTACAAATCAAATTTCAAATCTATCTTCTCAACCTTAATTAAATAAAATCACTATAAACTCAATATTAAAATATAATTCAAATAAATACTTAACCATATTATATTTTAATAAAATCAAACTTTATTATTATACTTATTTTATATTAAGCCAAATTATACATAGCTTAAAATCAAGAATTCAACTATATATAAAATAACATTTATATCATATCAAAATAAATATTTATAAAACCATACATTTCTTTCTAAAAAAATACCATAGAAATCATTTTCAAATATTTATATATAGACCAACGGCGTTTGTATATAATTTTCTATCCTATGGTCAAGTGATACGAATATTTATCATTTCAATCTGCAATTTAAATATATACGGGTATATATATATATATCATTTCAACCCGCAATCTCAAATTCAATTCAATGAAAATTGCTTGGGTTTATCATTTCAACCCATAACGATTTTCTCCTATTCTAAAGTCCGTTCGGGTATGTATCATTTCAACCCGTAGTGAATCCTATACTAATAGGGAACTTGCAGAGTGATAACAGATATGATAATAATATAACAGACATATATCATCAATATAAATAACAGATAATGGTGTTAGATGTCACAGGTGAACTGATACAAGTAATAGCATATATATAACAGTGTAAATAACTAACAGCAGCAAATTTCAATTGTCGTTTCAATTGAAATCAAATTTAATAAATAAAAGAACATTAATCGTGAGTGATTGCTCAACTTTCGAGGCTAGAGGCTAGAGAAGATAGACAACACAACAAGCTACGAATTCCAAAGCAGAGCAAGATTGGAACAATTCGATGAAGAAAACAAGCACGACGGATAAATATGATAAATAAGAATTGACGAAATCAAATCAGAACTGGATCGATGATGATAATATCGAAACAAATATATATTATATTATTATTTTTCTTAAACCAATATTCAATTTAAATATATATATTATATTCCAAATCATAATGCATATCCAAATCACTTAATATATTAAATTTTTAGAAATCTAAAAGAAACCAAAATATCTATTATAAAATATATACCTTAAAAAGATCAAAATTACAATTACATGTCCTGACCAATATCTATACAGACTAAATTTTGAAATATAAAACCATAATCAACCGACTTACTAAAATCATATATATATATATATACTATAAACAACTTCATAAAAAATTTCATACAATATATATATATATATACGACAGACCTAAAAAATATACATACATATATATATATATATATATATATATCTATGTAGCCAAATTTTATATTCTATAATATATGTGCAGACACTTGTTTATCTAACATAAATATATTAGTGCATAGAAACGTGTACTATATATATAATATATATACATCTAGGTGTACAACTGATATAAACTAGGTGTTAAAAAATCCAATAGTATATACACATATAAACGAACAGCTGTATGCAACTAGTATAGACTTATAACATAGGCTAGCTGTAAACCAACATTTCGAAATCTCCTATTTATACTTTATAAACTTACTGTAACTACAAATTGCCCACAATAGTTTATATAATATGTTAAAATACTGCAAAATAGGTCATCAAATTTTCATATAACTTTCATACACAAACTATATATAATATATAACCTAAACCCAACAGCATATAACATATACATATATATAAGGCTTATATTTTACACATATATATATATCAACTTACACCTAAGCAGACAGTATACCAAAATCTCAAATAAACTGACTCTTATATATATTTTACAATATTTGTTATAAACAACACAACTTACATACATAGGATCTGAAAACCCCCATATATATATATATAGACTACAAAACTTTTCGTATAAAATATATATATTAAAAACGTACATATAATCAGCATTAATAATATATACTATCTGTCGCCTCATCATATAACTTGTATATATACTTTTATCATGTCAGAAACAAAGTCGATACATATATATTCAAAATTAACAAAATAAAACTATACTGCAATAGTGTATATAACCAAGCACGTATACAATATAAAATCTAAATATACATAATATATAATGAATATATATATATATATATATTCAAACCCCTTTAAACAAAGTATATATAACATATAAACTATATAAACACTTTCTTTCGGCTGAAACCACTTAACATACTAAGAAATATATATATGACAATAACACACCCAGTTTCAAAACATTTCATAGTTTACAAAGCTTACTTTATAAAACCTTTGCTGGTCCGAAGAGAAAGGTTGCAGGTCCTAGGGAGGAAGGTGAGATGGCGGTGGACGTGGGTTGTGGTGGAGGCCGGAGGAGGAAGGGTTAGTGGTGGAGTCGGATAGGCGGACCAGGCTGCCACTGGGAGATGGAGGGAGAGGTTGCTATGCAGTGGTGGGGGGCGACGGGGTAGTGATGCTATGGCACGCGGGTTTAAGGGGGATGGGCACGATCGTTGCTGCACGTGGAGGGAGAGAGGACGAAAGCTTCGGGCTTGATGATGTTTGCTTCGGGGATGAGAAGGTAAGATGCCAGAAAACAAATGAGATTAACTTTTGATAAAAAAAAAATAATACCTTGAAGAAGACAGAAGGAACCAAAAGAAAAGGAAATGCCAGCTAATAATAGATTGAACGATAGGAATATTAATAGTCAGTATTGAATTCTCTAGGAAATATAAAAAGACCGTTGGCTGTTGGTTTTGAACAGGTGAGTAAATGAATGGTCAAAAGAAACGAAAAGTCATACCGATATAGTTAACCGTTACACAGGTTCCACCGCATATCGGATTTCAAAACATAATATTGAATATACCGCAGAGATCAGCACGACGAGACGATCAAAACGGTATACAGAAACCAGTGGTACGGTTATCCGATCAAAAGTCGATAATCGGTACCGATAAACGCTGCTATTCCGTACGGAAAAATCCAAACGGAGCTAGAAACGTCCAAAATTAGCAAAACGAATTACGTAGTCTTATTCAGAGTGTTCTAAATAAATTTTATCATGTTGACATATTTAGGTTTCGAAACACTTTTATTATCATCAATTTTAACTGATATAATTTGGAATAAAATTACACAAGAAAATAAACTTCCATATTATTTGATGAAAATTTACCAATTGCTATGTTAAAATGGACGCATTCCAAATATCAAATTTAAATTTCAAAAATTTACCGTTTAAAATTTCAATTAAATATATAATTAAAACAAATAAAATTATTTAAAATTTACAGGTCGTTACATTCTCCCCCATAAAAACTTTTCATCCCCGAAAAGGAATGAGGTAGGAGAATAGAAACAACCAGAAAGAGAAATATATTGAAAAACAAAATAAACAATTAATTTAAACCATATAAATTTCGATTTAAATTAATTAATATTTAACAATTTGGTTAGATCCATTTATATTAAATAAATAAATAGTCGTTCAATTTAAATTTGTTAGTTTAAGTTGTTATATAAATTTCAATTAATATTCAATAATTGATTTTGTTGATTCAAGTTATTTCATTAAATGGATCTAATTTCAATTTAATTTGTGACGACCTGTAACTTTTGGATATTTGAAATTGGAATATTTAATTGATTTTAAATATTCAAAAGTAAACTTTTAACTTGAATTTCAAATATCACTATTTATTGGGTAATTTAATTATTAAATTAAATGGTTTGGAGTTGGGTAAAATGTTGAAACTGGAGTTTTAAGCCTGTTAAAAATAGTTTGAAGGCTTGCAAAATTCATATTAATAATACTGAAGGTGATAGAACTTTTAAATTTGAGTTTAAAAGTGTTTTATTCAGTTTTGAAAATACAACGTTTAAATCGATATTTAAAAATAGCCTTCCGAGGCATAGTCTCGGAATTCAACGAAACTAGTTACATTGGATTCGTAATATTGTATTATTATCGGATTTCAAATTTCGGAGCGTTTGGAGTTATCGTGTGATCGTACGATAGATAAACGCGCTGAAATTTATATCGAAAATTAAATATTATAACTGGGTCCAAAAAGCTATCTTCTCCATACGATCAAATTAGAACTCGAAACCTTTTCCATTGTGTTCAAAATAGGGCTTTAACATTATAAACGCCTGGCGGCACGCCTCGATAGGAGGTCAAGATTTTGAGTTACGGTTATCGAGTTAATTTGGATTTGAATTTGAATTAATATATATTTTTTTTTATCCTGGTCAAACATCAGTTGAAATTCTTTCACATCAGTTGTATTTCTATCCACTTCGTGTTACTGTAGCAGAAACGTTCAAGCACGCAACCATCTCTTCTTGTCTCCCTCCTTTCCTCCTTTACAAATCCACGCGACTGTATAAAATTGAACAAGCAGAAAAAAAATGTCGACTCCCACTTCTCTCAGGAAAAAAATAAAAAAATAAATCGAATCCTTCCCTCTTCCTCTCGCTCTTTTAAGAATTGAGGTTTCCCTCTTCCTATTTCCATTCGATTCTAAAAACCCAATATTTCATGTTTCCCATCCCTTTGAATTCGCGAATCTTTCCCTCAATTCGCAGATGCGACTCGAAGGAAGAAGCCGAGAACAGTTTCACATGCTCGTCTCAAGCTGCATGGAATCTCGGTCACGATGCTAAGGTTTGGGAAGCGAAGTGTTGAGTCAAAGGCGCGGCGACGAGGGCGATGAACGCGAGGCGAGGCGGTAGGGGTCGTAAGGTTGGGTTTCGTGATGGTGTTCGATCTTGTGGTCGCGACAGTGATGGGGAGTTCGTCGAAGCTGGAAGTATGGGGTTTGTTCGCGAGGGATTGTCTCGTGGGGAGGTGGTGCTCGGTGGTAGTGAGGGGTCAGGCGAAATCGCATGAAGCTTGGGAGCATAGCTCGTGATCTTGGTCCTGTTCGAATTAAGGTAGCTCTTATTAAAAAAAAAGATTTTAATTTAATATTAAGTAAGTTTAAATTTTTTATTTAAATGGTTGGTTACTATTGCATTTAACATAGAAAGATAAAAAAAACAGTAAAGTTTAAAACAGATTTTTTTTAGTAGCCAGAGAGAATCACGGTGAGGTGATATATGCAGATTTTTATATACATATTTACAAAAAGTAAGTTACTGTTGTATTTATGAAAAAAGGATATATAAGAGTTTATATATAAAAAGTTACATTTTAAACCCTATATAGATTATTTTGTATGCAGTTTGGGAATGGAAATAAAATAAATATGCATATTCACATTTTAAATCTACTACTATATTTTTAAATAATATATATGAGTAGTTAACTTGTTAATAAACTTATTTAATTATTTTAATTACTAAGAGATTTTTAAAAAGGAAAATCTGTTTAAATTTAATTATTTGTTTAAAATAAAATCATTAGCTAGAAATTAAAATTTATTAGCATAAATTAAATTTCTTAAATGGGAATTAATTGTTTGATTAGTTCAAAATATTAATAAAATCATATAATTGTTTGTACAAGGTCAAAACCGTGAAATTGAGTTAAGATTGAAGTGGATTGCAAAACAAAATCAAAGGTGAGTTAATCTCACTCATTTGGATTATCGATAATTTAAATAGTTTAAATTTAAATTATTGGATGGATTGCTTGAATTGATGATTTATTATCGATCTGGATGTGATATTATATATATAGTAGTATATATATTGGAGTGATTGATTTCCCGCATTATATAGCGGATGAGACCCTATGCGCCGCATAATAGCGGATGATATTATATAAACCCATATACCACGATATTCCACCTCGAAGTGGAATTGGTATTTTATATTGTGCTAACATCTGTGGATGCAGGGAAACAGGTTGGAGGGATCCAACTAGATTCCTCAAAATTATTTAGATTGTTTAATATTCTGTGTTATGAATATTTGATTTTTTGTGATGGATTATATGGACAATTGAGATTGAATGCTATGGTTTGCTTGAATATATTTCGATACTCTGAGCTATCAAAATATATAGAATTGGATTTTTGAAAAGAAAATAAAAGAGTAAATTTTCAAGTAAAATAATTATAGAGAATTTGAATAAATTTAAGAATGGATTGGAAAATAATATAAGTGATTTTAAAATCCTAATAAATAAATTCCGAGTATGGGAAAAGAGGATTTTGAGCAAACAGAGAAATAATGGAAATTTAAAACTTAAGTGATATTGTAACGACCCCAAATTTTCTATATATTTAAATTAATAATTAATTGTATTTTTGAATTAAAATTATAAATAAATAATTGAGTTATAAATAAGTAATAAATAAGATATAAAATACAGAATAAATATATAAGATAAATTATATAAAAATGAAATAAAATTGATACATAAATAAATTTAAAACAACATATAAAGAAAAAAATAGAATCTCACTAATATTACAAAGCTATAAGACAAGCAAAAACAAAAGAAAAGGAAAATTAAATACATTTAAGAAAGTAAACAAATGTATATGAGAATAGCTTGCAACCAACAAGAAATAGGAGTAAAACAAATGGAACAAATGTGAACTGGAAAAGCAAAACAAAAGTAAAAGATAACAAGTGAAAAATATATGCAAACTATCATCATAACGAAAACAATATAAAGTAATATACTTAAAACCTGGAAAACAAGTAAGCTAGGCTAGGCTGGAAATAATAAGAAAACATAAAGGACTCTAGCAACATCATCTCAGTACAAACTAAGTACAAAGCGAATTGACTTGATGTAAACGGGAAAAAAATATGAGAAACACATATGCAAATAAGGTAAGTGTAAGCAAAAGAAGATAGGTATATAACCATATCAGTACATACGAAATATATAAAATAGGATAAGTAGAAACATAAAGTACCAAGCATTTAATGTCAATATCTTTCCCCACCATAACAAAAATCCTCTCAGCCGAAATCAAAGAGAAAAAAAAATGAATTTGTACAAACTCATAAATGCAAGTATCGGCCACCATACTGAGAAAAAGAAATCTCTGATTCAAATATACAAACTAGTCCACACTTTCTCTTTTATATATCATCTTCATTTCAGTTTTGTTCAAAACAAAACTTAGCATTCCAGGAAAAAGATAATAAGCATCATTATCTACAAACTCAAAATCAAATCTAGAAGATCAAGAACCTGGAAACAATGAGCAGTGCAAAGCCTGTTTTCAAAATGATACTCTGTTCTTCCCTTTCAATGGTGAGCAAACTCTTAAACCCTTTTTTTTATTTGGTTTGCATGTGATCAGTATTGAATGTTTGTTGTGAAATGTAAGTAACAGTTAGTAATTTAAGCTTAAGTATATATATCTTGAAAGTGTTCTGTATATATCTACATATGCTAGTATTTCTTCTTCTCTGTATAGTTACAGGGTATGAAACAACAAAGAAAATTCGATTTCTTCTTTTCTAACCAATATTAGGCTTTGGTTTTAGAACAAGTTTGTCGTATTTAAGAATGAACTATAAACTAAAAATGGTTTCATGAAGTACAAATGGATATAGAATGGAAAAAATAAAGCTTTTACAGTGGAACTTTAAAAATCTGGAAATTTCGAACCTTGCAAAATATTGATACGAGTATACAACTCAAATCCTTACTGAAGACTATGATTTTTAAGATGGGATTAGTGATTTTTAGTGTGGGATTTTAAGGGCAGTTTGTAGGTGAACCGAAGTTGCATTTTCCCCATTTTCGAATCATTAAATCAATTATAAATGTTAAAAATCGTGTTGAAGCTAGTGTGAACATCATTGATCTTAGGAAAATTATCAAATAATTTTTCAATTGGGTATCTTGTTGTATTGAAGCAACTCTAGGGTTCGAATTTGCTTTTGAGACGCTGATATTAGTGAAGCCGCCGCGATCTCTCTAGTAGATCGAGTGGTACGAAACTCGGGGAAGTGAAGCGTCAATGGCTAGGGAACGCGTGGTCGAAGTCGCGTGACTTCTGGTGGCCGGAGGTGGCCACGCGGAGCGAAATTTGGTGAACAGGGTGATTCCTGGAGGCTGCTGGATGGTTCAATTTTCAAATTCGTCGTCGACTTATGAACTGGGTGGTCGGAGTGGTAGAGGAGGTCACTGGTGACTGGGTGCTGCAATCGGCGATGATCGGAAGCCAGTTGGGTGAACATGCACGTGCACGGCGACGTTGGGTGTGTCAGTAGATCGTGTGCGTGGTCGACTCGAAGATGAACTCGAGTATTTGAGAGGAAAACTCGAGTTAGAGCTCGGGTTGTTTTCGAATACGTAGGCGAGCATTTGTTGCAACAGTTTTAGATTTTAAAACAAAAATCAAAGTTAAAAGAAAAGAGGAGAAGAAGAAAGGGCTGTTTGCTCGGGTATTTAAAGTATTTGGCTCGAAGTAATAAGGGGGTGGCTCGGGTCGAAGTTTGTTCAAAGTTTAAACCTGTAACCATTTTAACAGTTTTAAAATTTCTGTTCTAAATTTAAATCAAAGTTTAATTAATAAATTCAAGTTTGTCTGAAACTTAGTTGTGAATAGGTCAAGTTTTAGAAGGTTTAAATTAAAGGTTTTGAAATAAAAATATTTCTAAAAGTTAATTAAGAATAAATAATTATGTAATTAACTTAAGGTTAATCTATTTAATTTATTAATTAAGAATAATTAAAGTGTTTGATAAGTTAATTTATATCAAATGATTTGTAATTTATAAATCAGAATTCGATAATTAATTCATAAGTAATTAATTTACTTGGAAATAAATTGAATTAATCAGGATTAAACGATTAATTGATTCTGCTTATAAATAACTATTGAATATTTGACCTTACTTATGAATGTTTGAATTCTATTGAATGTGAATTGTTTGATATCCTTGATATATGATCATTTGTGATATACCCTAATTTATGTTGTGCTGAGCTGTGATTTCTGTTCTGTGATATATTGTTATGTGAATATGAATCCCTTAACCCGTAAAACGGCATTTGAATTTCGATGCGACAGGGAGTCGGATTCCAGTTGGTTATCCGAAACCCACATCGAATTGTAATAGTGAATCTTTGTGACCGATAAATTTATTTTATCTATGAATCTGTGAATGAAGATAAGCGTTATCGATTATACCGCTTATCGATATATCTGTGATGATTGATGTTGTGCACTATTGTGTGAAACCCCTGGACCACACTTATACACACACAAATATGGATTTCACGTGGAAATCGGTTAAATCACAGATGATTTAAATTTAATTTTTTTTGAAATTGAAATTTTAATTTCAATTGATTTTGAAATTTGAAATTTGGGTTTAAAGTGAAAAGCTTTTGAAATGGAATTTCAAAGATAAAAGTTATTTTGAATAACTTAATCGAGTTTTAAAATTTAAATAATTTGATTTAAATTTGAATTCAAGTTTGAAATTGAATTCTATGATTTGAAACTAGGGATTAAAGATGCTGTACAAGTTATATATGGGTTAAACCATTTTAAAGATATTGATTTGGAAATTTGAATTTTTATTCAAGGGTTTTAACTCGTGTAAATATAACTGGATTTTTCTGAAATGAAACTATTTGTTTTTCAAATAGTAAAAGCTTTCACAAAAGTAATGAACTTCCAATTTGTGTTGAAAGAATTTCAAGTTTGAAATAGAATTGAAATGTTTTGAAATTTATGAAATGAGTCTTTGATTCAAAGACCGAACGAGTTAATCCAACTTGAAATGGAATTGTTTTAAAAGCTATAAGTTAAATCTTGACTTAAAGATTTAACGAGTTAATCCAAGTGAAATGGAAATTGTTTTGAAATCCATGAATGAATCTTTGGGGACGGGGTGAACTTTGTGAATTTGATCTTTTTGTTTAAAAGATTAAAAGTGTGGAAATTGTTTAAACCATTGAAGGTTTTTGAATTGAATCTTTTTGTTTAAAAGATTGGAAATGGTAATTTGTTTTACCATTCGAATGAAAAGTTTTGGGCTTTAAGCTGTGATTTAACTGAGACCCCAGTATCCATATGATTTTTAATATTGCGCTCGTTATTCGGTTTAGCCGGGAGAGGACCTTTGTGTCGTATAACCCATTCCGAATAATGATACGACGATATGGATAGCATTTGAAGACCGGTGGTGAAGACCGGATATTTTTGAAAACGGAAGGATTACCGTCGAGTTACTCTGCATCGGCTGATCCCCGATATAGAGGTTTTATCACCCTTAGTGACGGGAAGTCCGAACGTGATTGGAAATTATCCGGATTTGCAAGGGCTTCGTGAAAAGTGCCTTCGGTTCTGTTCGAACCCGGAACAGACTTGTATGGATGTGTGTCTGACATTACACTTTGAGATGTAAAGCTGGTTTCTATCAAATACATTTCTGTTGGTGGCGGAGAATTTATTCTCTTAGCTTAACACCCTTCTCTGAGACGTACGAGCTCAGAGGTTATGTAGTTGATGGTTACTAGTGATACATTCCCAATTTGGTAATGTGGCATACGAAGTGCTGCTGATCATTTGTTGATCAAAGCGTGGCTTTGTGAAAAAAGCGTGGCTTTGTGAAAAAGCGTGGCTTTGTGAAAAAGCGTTGCTTTGTGGACGAGACTTCGTCGAGCCTCACAACCCGGTAATGGTCAAAACAGGAATGTTGCGACAAAGGTTTGTAGGGGTAGCGCCCCTAGGGTATGTCATTTCCTTCTGGATAAAGGGTGGTATCATGGTATGGAGCCCAGATACTTAACTCGTGTGGACACGGTAATTTATTACTGTATGATGTTGCTTTGTTGGTTTTCGGGATCCCGAGATAAAGGTCGGTAACGACCGGGGGATGACATGACTCGTGTGTTAGTTACCTAGTTACAGCTGTACAGCGTGAGGTAGCGTCGGCCTTTTGTTTGCGGAGATCCGGTTAGGATCCGAGGCGTCTTTCCAGAGGCGTTTCTATTTCGGTAAGGAAGTTCCTTAGCCTGATCATTTGTTGGAAATCCAAAGAAACAATACGAACCCTGTACGGTTTTAGTTGTATAACCTGCCATGGAATGTGACGGTAACCTGTTATTGAACATGGTAGCTATAGTAGGCATACAACAATAGTTGTATGTTGGCTAAGATTAATATTATATTTTCGAAATGTTTTTCTACACTATGCACTAGTAATAATATCAAAAGAGTTTTGATTTTGCGTAGTAAGCATGTTTGACTATCATAAGGAGAAATCTCCTCCAATTCTGCGATTGCATTGTGGGTGTGGTGGGAGGCCTTATGATAGTTTCATTTTCCAAAAACATTGCGAATTTCAATGTTTAAAAGCCTTTGTTGCTTGTTTTAAAGATAAACTGTTTTTGTTGCTCACACCAGTCCCATGACTGATCCGGAGTTTATTGTTCCCTTCCTAAACTCTGGGTGCCCACTATTTTCCACACGGGCAGTCTAGAGTTGGGTTTTCTCAGATATTCAGGTTGAGTAGATTTTCTGGAGCTAGTTCAGTTCTTGGAGTTCATGGACTGACGTTGCTTATCTTGGAGCATTCTATTAGAGACATTCTATCCGCTGCTGGTGTTATCTATTTTCTTTCCGCTGCTATTTCTTGTATCATATCTCTGATGTATATTGATATTCATTGTATCACTCTGTTGTATCAGATATTATATATCAATGTATTATTCTTTTCTTCCGCTGTGTTATTTACTTAATGTTGTTATAGCTCCAGCGAATCGGATTTGAACGGTCGAATCTGCGGCATTCTAGTACAATGTGAAGTACGGATGTTGATTTTCGAACGCGAAAAATCCGAGACGTTACATGTGGTATCAGAGCTAAGGTTGAACTTTAGCTCAGGAGTATAACACATTAAGTAGCTCATTAGAGATAGAGTGAAGTAAACTCTAGAATGAGTATTCCTCAGATATCCGTTCGTATGCCTCAGTAAATTCTCTTACTATCCACTGATAGTGAGTATGAGTGCAAGAAGAGGATGAGATAGGGGACAGGGGAATACGACTATAAATGGTCGATACCCTGTAACAACAAGGAAACTATCTTTTCTCTATCAATCTCTTTTGTTCGTCATTTTTTCTCAATTCTTCGATAGTTCCTGGTAGATTCAGGAAGGAGATTCGATATATTAATATGGGATATAAACTCCAACTGAACCAAAATTGTTTGTTTGGATGAATTGATTGCTTTGTTTGCTATGGTTGATAGGTATAATTTGGTTTCTAAACTGAAAGCTTTGAAATTTTATCCATATATCTATCTATTTCTTTGGGTCCCGATATGTTCTACGAATGGTTAGTTATCCCTTTGAACTAACCGATGTCATTGTATATTTCGTAGATCTGGATAACCCGAGTATATTGTGAAGTGTTAAAACAGATTCGTTCTTGTATCTGTTATTGATATTCTGATTTGGTAAGCCAAATGCAGAATAAGTATTCAGTTTGATTTAATGAAATATTCTTCATCTATCTTTGTGTCTCCTTGGTAATTTCGAGGACGAAATTCTTTTAAGGGGGGAAGTCTGTAACGACCCCAAATTTTCTATATATTTAAATTAATAATTAATTGTATTTTTGAATTAAAATTATAAATAAATAATTGAGTTATAAATAAGTAATAAATAAGATATAAAATACAGAATAAATATATAAGATAAATTATATAAAAATGAAATAAAATTGATACATAAATAAATTTAAAACAACATATAAAGAAAAAAATAGAATCTCACTAATATTACAAAGCTATAAGACAAGCAAAAACAAAAGAAAAGGAAAATTAAATACATTTAAGAAAGTAAACAAATGTATATGAGAATAGCTTGCAACCAACAAGAAATAGGAGTAAAACAAATGGAACAAATGTGAACTGGAAAAGCAAAACAAAAGTAAAAGATAACAAGTGAAAAATATATGCAAACTATCATCATAACGAAAACAATATAAAGTAATATACTTAAAACCTGGAAAACAAGTAAGCTAGGCTAGGCTGGAAATAATAAGAAAACATAAAGGACTCTAGCAACATCATCTAAGTACAAACTAAGTACAAAGCGAATTGACTTGCTGTAAACGGGAAAAAAATATGAGAAACACATATGCAAATAAGGTAAGTGTAAGCAAAAGAAGATAGGTATATAACCATATCAGTACATACGAAATATATAAAATAGGATAAGTAGAAACATAAAGTACCAAGCATTTAATGTCAATATCTTTCCCTACCATAACAAAAATCCTCTCAGCCGAAATCAAAGAGAAAAAAAAATGAATTTGTACAAACTCATAAATGCAAGTATCGGCCACCATACTGAGAAAAAGAAATCTCTGATTCAAATATACAAACTAGTCCACACTTTCTCTTTTATATATCATCTTCATTTCAGTTTTGTTCAAAACAAAACTTAGCATTCCAGGAAAAAGATAATAAGCATCATTATCTACAAACTCAAAATCAAATCTAGAAGATCAAGAACCTGGAAACAATGAGCAGTGCAAAGCCTGTTTTTAAAATGATACTCTGTTCTTCCCTTTCAATGGTGAGCAAACTCTTAAACCCTTTTTTTTATTTGGTTTGCATGTGATCAGTATTGAATGTTTGTTGTGAAATGTAAGTAACAGTTAGTAATTTAAGCTTAAGTATATATATCTTGAAAGTGTTCTGTATATATCTACATATGCTAGTATTTCTTCTTCTCTGTATAGTTACAGGGTATGAAACAACAAAGAAAATTCGATTTCTTCTTTTCTAACCAATATTAGGCTTTGGTTTTAGAACAAGTTTGTCGTATTTAAGAATGAACTATAAACTAAAAATGGTTTCATGAAGTACAAATGGATATAGAATGGAAAAAATAAAGCTTTTACAGTGGAACTTTAAAAATCTGGAAATTTCGAACCTTGCAAAATATTGATACGAGTATACAACTCAAATCCTTACTGAAGACTATGATTTTTAAGATGGGATTAGTGATTTTTAGTGTGGGATTTTAAGGGCAGTTTGTAGGTGAACCGAAGTTGCATTTTCCCCATTTTCGAATCATTAAATCAATTATAAATGTTAAAAATCGTGTTGAAGCTAGTGTGAACATCATTGATCTTAGGAAAATTATCAAATAATTTTTCAATTGGGTATCTTGTTGTATTGAAGCAACTCTAGGGTTCGAATTTGCTTTTGAGACGCTGATATTAGTGAAGCCGCCGCGATCTCTCTAGTAGATCGAGTGGTACGAAACTCGGGGAAGTGAAGCGTCAATGGCCAGGGAACGCGTGGTCGAAGTCGCGTGACTTCTGGTGGCCGGAGGTGGCCACGCGGAGCGAAATTTGGTGAACAGGGTGATTCCTGGAGGCTGCTGGATGGTTCAATTTTCAAATTCGTCGTCGACTTATGAACTGGGTGGTCGGAGTGGTAGAGGAGGTCACTGGTGACTGGGTGCTGCAATCGGCGATGATCGGAAGCCAGTTGGGTGAACGTGCACGTGCACGGCGACGTTGGGTGTGTCAGTAGATCGTGTGCGTGGTCGACTCGAAGATGAACTCGAGTATTTGAGAGGAAAACTCGAGTTAGAGCTCGGGTTGTTTTCGAATACGTAGGCGAGCATTTGTTGCAACAGTTTTAGATTTTAAAACAAAAATCAAAGTTAAAAGAAAAGAGGAGAAGAAGAAAGGGCTGTTTGCTCGGGTATTTAAAGTATTTGGCTCGAAGTAATAAGGGGGTGGCTCGGGTCGAAGTTTGTTCAAAGTTTAAACCTGTAACCATTTTAACAGTTTTAAAATTTCTGTTCTAAATTTAAATCAAAGTTTAATTAATAAATTCAAGTTTGTCTGAAACTTAGTTGTGAATAGGTCAAGTTTTAGAAGGTTTAAATTAAAGGTTTTGAAATAAAAATATTTCTAAAAGTTAATTAAGAATAAATAATTATGTAATTAACTTAAGGTTAATCTATTTAATTTATTAATTAAGAATAATTAAAGTGTTTGATAAGTTAATTTATATCAAATGATTTGTAATTTATAAATCAGAATTCGATAATTAATTCATAAGTAATTAATTTACTTGGAAATAAATTGAATTAATCAGGATTAAACGATTAATTGATTCTGCTTATAAATAACTATTGAATATTTGACCTTACTTATGAATGTTTGAATTCTATTGAATGTGAATTGTTTGATATCCTTGATATATGATCATTTGTGATATACCCTAATTTATGTTGTGCTGAGCTGTGATTTCTGTTCTGTGATATATTGTTATGTGAATATGAATCCCTTAACCCGTAAAACGGCATTTGAATTTCGATGCGACAGGGAGTCGGATTCCAGTTGGTTATCCGAAACCCACATCGAATTGTAATAGTGAATCTTTGTGACCGATAAATTTATTTTATCTATGAATCTGTGAATGAAGATAAGCGTTATCGATTATACCGCTTATCGATATATCTGTGATGATTGATGTTGTGCACTATTGTGTGAAACCCCTGGACCACACTTATACACACACAAATATGGATTTCACGTGGAAATCGGTTAAATCACAGATGATTTAAATTTAATTTTTTTTGAAATTGAAATTTTAATTTCAATTGATTTTGAAATTTGAAATTTGGGTTTAAAGTGAAAAGCTTTTGAAATGGAATTTCAAAGATAAAAGTTATTTTGAATAACTTAATCGAGTTTTAAAATTTAAATAATTTGATTTAAATTTGAATTCAAGTTTGAAATTGAATTCTATGATTTGAAACTAGGGATTAAAGATGATGTACAAGTTATATATGGGTTAAACCATTTTAAAGATATTGATTTGGAAATTTGAATTTTTATTCAAGGGTTTTAACTCGTGTAAATATAACTGGATTTTTCTGAAATGAAACTATTTGTTTTTCAAATAGTAAAAGCTTTCACAAAAGTAATGAACTTCCAATTTGTGTTGAAAGAATTTCAAGTTTGAAATAGAATTGAAATGTTTTGAAATTTATGAAATGAGTCTTTGATTCAAAGACCGAACGAGTTAATCCAACTTGAAATGGAATTGTTTTAAAAGCTATAAGTTAAATCTTGACTTAAAGATTTAACGAGTTAATCCAAGTGAAATGGAAATTGTTTTGAAATCCATGAATGAATCTTTGGGGACGGGGTGAACTTTGTGAATTTGATCTTTTTGTTTAAAAGATTAAAAGTGTGGAAATTGTTTAAACCATTGAAGGTTTTTGAATTGAATCTTTTTGTTTAAAAGATTGGAAATGGTAATTTGTTTTACCATTCGAATGAAAAGTTTTGGGCTTTAAGCTGTGATTTAACTGAGACCCAGTATCCATATGATTTTTAATATTGCGCTCGTTATTCGGTTTAGCCGGGAGAGGACCTTTGTGTCGTATAACCCATTCCGAATAATGATACGACGATATGGATAGCATTTGAAGACCGGTGGTGAAGACCGGATATTTTTGAAAACGGAAGGATTACCGTCGAGTTACTCTGCATCGGCTGATCCCCGATATAGAGGTTTTATCACCCTTAGTGACGGGAAGTCCGGACGTGATTGGAAATTATCCGGATTTGCAAGGGCTTCGTGAGAAGTGCCTTCGGTTCTGTTCGAACCCGGAACAGACTTGTATGGATGTGTGTCTGACATTACACTTTGAGATGTAAAGCTGGTTTCTATCAAATACATTTCTGTTGGTGGCGGAGAATTTATTCTCTTAGCTTAACACCCTTCTCTGAGACGTACGAGCTCAGAGGTTATGTAGTTGATGGTTACTAGTGATACATTCCCAATTTGGTAATGTGGCATACGAAGTGCTGCTGATCATTTGTTGATCAAAGCGTGGCTTTGTGAAAAAAGCGTGGCTTTGTGAAAAAGCGTGGCTTTGTGAAAAAGCGTTGCTTTGTGGACGAGACTTCGTCGAGCCTCACAACCCGGTAATGGTCAAAACAGGAATGTTGCGACAAAGGTTTGTAGGGGTAGCGCCCCTAGGGTATGTCATTTCCTTCTGGATAAAGGGTGGTATCATGGTATGGAGCCCAGATACTTAACTCGTGTGGACACGGTAATTTATTACTGTATGATGTTGCTTTGTTGGTTTTCGGGATCCCGGGATAAAGGTCGGTAACGACCGGGGGATGACATGACTCGTGTGTTAGTTACCTAGTTACAGCTGTACAGCGTGAGGTAGCGTCAGTGTGTTAGTTACCTAGTTACAGCTGTACAGCGTGAGGTAGCGTCGGCCTTTTGTTTGCGGAGATCCGGTTAGGATCCGAGGCGTCTTTCCAGAGGCGTTTCTATTTCGGTAAGGAAGTTCCTTAGCCTGATCATTTGTTGGAAATCCAAAGAAACAATACGAACCCTGTACGGTTTTAGTTGTATAACCTGCCATGGAATGTGACGGTAACCTGTTATTGAACATGGTAGCTATAGTAGGCATACAACAATAGTTGTATGTTGGCTAAGATTAATATTATATTTTCGAAATGTTTTTCTACACTATGCACTAGTAATAATATCAAAAGAGTTTTGATTTTGCGTAGTAAGCATGTTTGACTATCATAAGGAGAAATCTCCTCCAATTCTGCGATTGCATTGTGGGTGTAACGACCCGGAATTTTCGAACCCGAAAATGCCAGATAGTTAGAAGAAAAAGAAAAGAGATAGAAGAAGAATAGAAAACAAAACTCAGATTCTCACATTCGCAGCGGATCAAAATACAATATCAAATAATAATATCGGTTATACAAAGAAAACTGTATTTGTTAATTTTCATCAATACATCAGAGTTACAACATATACACAAATAGACTAGACGGTTATCCACTTGTCCCAGACTACTATCAATAAGCTCTTAAATACATAGCGGAATACACTCCATACGTTCCTGCCATCCAGCTCGCCTCCTGAGTTCCAAAACGTTCTTACCTGGAAATCTGTAATACTCGGTCTGACCCGAGCATTACATCAAAGTAACATCCGAGTCAGGCTGGAAACCAGCGTGAGTAAACTTCTATAACTAGAAATACTAAATTATAAAACATATTTGAAATCCTGGGGTAACTCATATCTTACTACGAGTTTTAATCTTCTATAGTCAAACACTTATTTCACACATTAATGTCTAAGTACCGTTAGTTAGATAAATGGATAAGTTCACTTAATTTATTCCATTCCAGCCTATCTAATTCTAAAATCAAATATATAAAGAATTATAGTAGATTTTAAATCGAAGTGGTTTCGGGTATTTAGTGATACCCGACCCCGGTCTCTTCGAATCCAATGTCATTATTAATCCAGGTTATTTAAGTGAAAACAATTTAATTCATATTTAGAGTACATATTCACATAGCAATTCCATTACAGATAGATAATCCATATTATCATAGTTCAGTCTCAACATCATTTCACATAGCATCACGAATCATATATCAAAGATATCAATTAATTCGAGGCATTCAATATCATTCAATCATCCATAAGCAAGATAAATTAGTCACACCATTTCTAATTAATTTAAATGAATTACATTAATTACTTTAATCACTTATAATCCTGCTTAACATTAATTACTTACAAACCTATTAATTAATCATCTTTAATGATCCATCTAAATTAATTATCCATAATTAATTTCATTAAGTAATTATCCTATTGGTTAATTATCCTCAATTGATTAATCCTTAACTACATACATTAAGTAATTATCATTTAAGTAATTACCTACATTAGTCAGTCTCTAATTACCAATTAATTAATCTCTAATAAATTAATTTATAAACCTTAAAATTTAATTAATTAATCCTTAATCACTAATTAATTAATTTCTCTTAAATTATTTCATTAATTTAATTAATCATTAATTAATCCATACTTTAACTAATTCACTAAGTAATTAATCCTCAATTACTTCCACTAATTAATTATTCCTAAATCAATTGACCATTAATTACTTTGATTAATTGACTCCTCATTAATTAAGTAATAACTATCCTACATGATTAATTGATTAAAGATTATTACAGTGATAAGCACTCACTTAATTTCATCATTTATTTATTAGAAATACTTAGGTTTTATTTCGATAAATTAACTTAATATTGAATTTTTCCCAAATCAAGCAAATACAATTTTGAAATCGCCTGACTTATTTTGTTTTGAAGTACTGTTCATACCTTACTCTTGAATACTTGTTTATCAATTCATTAAAACTTGTATTTATCAAAGGCTTTTAAAAAAAAAAACTAGTTTATTTACTTCGGTTACAACCCGAGCCCCAAACCAAATATACTCGACCTATCCCCGGACTAAACCGATCTTTCCCCGACCTTCCTTTCTTCTCCTCTCTCTTACTAACTACAACAACACTCAAAACTGACACACGAGCACACGTACACGTGCACACTCGATCGTCGCCACTCCAACCAGCGTCGCTACCACCAGCAAGTCATCGTCACCCTTCTCCTTCGTTCCGACCACCCAGAACTTACGACAACTCTTCGAATCGAAATCGAACAGAAATGCCATCGCCTGAACGAAAACCCGACACCTTCTCTCCCCTCGTACCACCGTCATAGATCACTAGAACACTCGCCGCTAGGCCTGGAGCTGCACCAGACCCTCTCCTTCCTTTTCCCCCTCCACCGAATCACTCCGGCGCCACCACGTCACTACACTGGCCATGGAAACAACCTCGACCAAACCAAAGCCTAAAACCCTACTTTCCGATCGACCCGCTTCCACAATCACCTAGAATTTCCAACGCCATTTTCCTCGAATTCCCCCTCGACCAATGCTCCTTCCAGCCAAACATCTTGTTCTGAAATTTCCTCCATCGCCGGCAATTGTCAAAATTCCCAACTCCGATCAACTAAGGATTCCTCTACATCCCTCGTTTTAAAAATCATAAAATCTAAATCAAAATTCATTACTTTCGAAAACGAAATAGTTTATGTAATTAAAACTTCAAAATTTAAAAATCAAATTTTAAATTTGAATTTAATTTTACTGTCATTTCTTACTTCCCAGTAATCCTACTGGTTTATCATACTTGATAATATTTTCATAAATAATGTTTCATCTTTCAAACAACTTATTCTTAGACATCATAACCCAGAAGTGCTTAGTTGAAGAGAATTTGAATTAAAATGCTATTTGGGTCTGTTAAAATCAGACAGAGACTTGCACATGAATACTCACAGCAATCCCAACCTATATACCCAGGCAATACATCTTTCCAATTTATGCAAGCAAAAATTAAGACATTTTTGACTATCTAATCCTACATGCATTCAGTTATAAAAATAAATTTAGACTTTTAGATGGTAGATTTACTCACTGTAATAATGTTTTGCTCAGACATTTCAACATAAAACTGATTAAAGACAAAACACTTAACTTTTGAATGTTATTTACATCCAACAGTTAAAGAATAGAGCACAAAACTTGAATTTCAGGCATGCACACAGAGATAACCACAAACAAATATACATAAAATTGTTTAATTCCAACATGCAAACCATTATTTCCTATTTAAACTTAAGTTTTCTGCATGTAACAGGGATTTAACAGATTAAAAGTTTTTTTAAAACAGATATGATTACTCACTTGTTTTTAGGAACAGAGAAAGTCTGTTTTGATTTTGATTTGTTTGATCTGGAAATTGATGATTGAACTGAAACTTTGAATCTGATCTGGAATTGAGTTTGCATTTGCTTGTTTGAAGTTTTAATCCTTGTTTTGCTTATCAAGTTTGCACTAGTTGTTTTGATTTAATTTGCTTTCCAAGTTGAGAAGAAATTGAAATCTGGTTTCAGGGTACAGGATTTTTCTTTGATTTGTTTTGAGAAAAAATAGAACAGAGAAAGAATGAAGGAAAGAATTGAAAATGTTTAATATAAGCTATTAAATACTTTTTTTAGTAAATATTTTTAGAAATAAAAGGGAAATGGAACACTTGTTTTAATTTACTAACACTTGTCATTTACATAATTTAATCTCATTACACATGTTACTATCATAATCTAATCTATTAACACTTGTTATTACATACTTTTAATTATTTTTAAATCCAATTATTTTAAGATATTTATCTTTTGAATTTCAAATTCAAATCCAAATTCAATTTAAAATCAGCTCATTTAAATATATATTTAAACAACACATATTTAATTTGTTTGAAAATAATATTTTTTCTATTTAAAATCTTCTTATGTCTATATATATACACATTCATTATTATTTGTTTTAAAAGGTTAATTTGTAAAATTTTAAGTAATTATATTAGAAGATTATCAAATATTTATCCCAATATCAAAAATCCAATTTTTATTATATTTTCAAATTCACTTACATAACCAGATATCTTTTATTATCAGAATTTTATCTGTTTAATTGAATAAACCAGTTAATTATCCAATTACTGGATGTCCAAAAATCCGGGTTATCACATTCCTCCCCCCTTAGAATCTTTTCGTCCTCGAAAAGGAACAAAACTAGAAATTTCAATACTTATTATCAGTTAATATTATCTTTTGATCATTTTTAAAACACTCTAAAATCTATATAGTATTACAAAAATAGTTTTTATAAAAATACTTTTATAACTCAATGTCTCAACAAGTCCATCCTTGTTCTCACAGAAATTCGGTCATACGTTGATCAGACGTAAGACTGAAAATCTATAAGGACTTAGCAAACCCGTTTCAACACCTAGTGAAAATACTTGGAAAATAATTTATTGAAAATATAGAAAACATTTTTGAAATCAAGGAAATATCTTTGGTGAGAATGCTCTGGAAATCATCACCCCCATCCATGGTCACAGTTACATCACGGGTTACGTTGCCATCGCAGCAAAAGTCCATGTAACTGATAACAGCATGGAACCCACAACAGATCGCAGTTACATTCCAGGGTTACGTTGCCGTCGCAGCAAAAGTCCATGTAACTATTGGCTCTCAGCGGCACACACGATTTCGCTGTCAAAATGAAACTCCTCCACATAGGTCGCAGTCTACCGATATAAAATCAAACGCAGACTGTTGGCTCTCAGCGGCTCAAACGACTTTCGCTATGTTACCATAGTGTCACAGTCTACCGATATAAAATCAAACGTAGACAGTTGGCTCTCAGCGGCACACATGACTTCCGCTATGGTCTGCAGTAGATCGCAGTGACATCGAGTTAAATTGTTGTCACAGCATAACTCAAATGCCTCTGTGGGCACCAGCCCCTCGACTTTCGCTACACAAATAATCCTCAGGAACTAGTTTTGTCCGGACTCCTCACAGGATCAACTTTAGAATCCCCCCTTGGGGTTCAAGGCAGTACCACCCAGTGGCACTCCTGAGAAGTTCATTTTAAGGGAGCGCCTTTTTCCCCAGAGCTATTCTCAAAACACTTTATACTATACACTTATAGTATCTTCAAATCATATCCTTTATGATTTATATCAAAATCTCCTTTACACAAAATCGATTTCCAAAATCGATAATTCTCAAACTAGGCTTTCCAAATTCCCAAAATTGATTTTCCCAAAAATCAAAAGCCTTTCCAAAATTACATAGGTTCCCAAAACCTTTTCCAAAATCCTCATAAGATCCTTTATATATATATATATATATATATATAATTTTGAAAATCTTTGGATCATTTCAAACTTGTATAAAACCTCTTTTATACTTCAAATATTTTCAAAACCCTTTTCTTTTAGCAATAGATTCAACAAGGGAAGATTTATTTTATATAACAAAGATATATAACTTTGTTTTATTCCAAATCAAATATTCAAATTTGATAAATATTTTATACAGTTATTTACCATATCACTTTTTATAAAATGAGTTTTAATCACAGAAATATTCAACTCACATTTTATTTCATCATTTATTTCTCAAAATATACCCTTCTATTTCAAAACCATTTTACAGTTTTATCTATAAATTTTCAATATCAATTTTATTCAAATCCGTACGATGTACACATATCATCCGTACACAATATCAATCTGATCACTCAATCGATCACACAATTTCACTTCCGAACTAGTATCGTCCACCCGACTTCCTAGTGCGGACTCAGATCTGGTTTCTTGATCAGAAACCGTCATTCTCCTTGCATAGTCACAACTATGATAGAGAATATCCAGAACCAATCAACAACCCATATCCAGGTTCGCCGTCGAAAATCGAGCGAAAAATTCCCAACTTGGATCGATAATATTATCTCGAAATTCTGTGTTCGAATCTGGATCAAATCACTATGCGAATAGAATGATATACGTATATCTTACGTATTTATCTTTATTGGTTATTAGCCAAATCAATTTACTTTTCTATTCACATTTCCTTTAATTCCATTCACTTATTCTCAATTTCTTCCATTTCCAATTGAGTTATTACTTCAATTACAAACAGTTTGAACTCTGACCTTTTTAAATTTAAAAATAGCTTGAAAAAAATTTTAAATAGATAAGTAGTTGAAAAATAGTTATTAGTTTGTAAAATAGCTGTAAAATAGTTAAGTAGGTATAAAATAGTTAGATAATTGCAAAATAGTTTTTTTTTTTTTAAATAGTGATTAGATATAAGTAACTGAGAAATAGTAATTAGTTTATAAGACAGTTTTAAAATAGTTAAATAGTTCCAAAATAATTGCAAAATAAGTATAAGATAGTTTTAGGTTTAAAAAGAAAGATTGTATAGTAAATAGTTTGGAAAATATATTTGTATTAAAACAATTTATTTTGAAAATTATCCAGAGTCAAACCGTTTAATTTCCCAATCTCCATTTCCAATTAATTTCTCATCAATTTAAATTTTCACTTCCATTTAAATTGACTCACTACTTCAATTTCCATTGAAATTGATTTAATCCCAATTCAAGTTGAATTAATCTTAATTCCTTCCCAAATTCAAATCAAATTCCATTTGATTTTTAAATTTATTCAACTTTAATCACAATTCCAAATTATTTCAAATCAATTTGGATTAATTTTAAATTGAACCAGCTTCTATTTCAAATCATTTCAATTCTAATTTATCATTTGAATTTTCTTTTAAACTTATACATCTTCAATCACAATTCTAATTAATTCAAATCAAATTCAATTTGAACTACTTCTATTCAAATTTCAACTTAAAACCATCTCGAATTATATAAATTCGAGTTAAATATTTTAAATGTTGATTTAATCCTTTAAATTAAATTAACCTTTACTTTTTAAATCAAATCAACCTTAATTTTTAATTTAACAACTTAAATCTTTAAACCATTTAATCCTGAATTCAAATTTCAAAATTCCATTTTTAAAATTATCTTTACTTAACTTATTACAAAGTTCAAATAAGAATTTAAAAACAATTTAATCTTCAGATTCAAATTTATTATCATTTTAATTTCTAGATCTCAAACCCATTTTGAGATCACTCATAACTCCCATTTAAATCCATTTAACTACCCATGTTAAATTTAAATTTCATCTTGAAATTTCCAATTCAAGTTATTCATTCAAACTTATTTAACTTCCTCCAAGTTAAATTAAATTTACTTAATCCGGTCAACTTTACACAATTTGAATTCCTATTCAAATTTTAAACTTTATATTAATAAACTTCCCACTTATAAGTTCAAAAACTTATCACTTTGGGTTTCATATCACATTCCAAGGAAAAACTCAACACTTAGAGTTTATTTCAAATCATTTTTAATATTATGTATATCCCACGTATATACATATTTATTTCCTTTACACACCAAGTTATACCTTAAATTTTTAAACCACCTTTGGTTTTTAATTCAAATCAATTTTTTTTTTAAAACAATTTCAAGTTTTCTGGATTTAGATTTAAAATTTCACAATTTTTAAATTATCTTCAATTCCAATTTATAAATTATACTCACTTAAATGTTTACTTCCCTAAACATCTCATTTTGCTAAATCATTAACAACATTCATTGTTAAACACAATTACCATTTATGATAATAACCAAGATTATCATATCTTGAACCAATTTATTATTATCTTTATTCTGATAATACTTCTACAAATTCAAGATCTAATTTCAGTTTGAATCCATTTCAAACTTATCTTTATTCAATTTTAATTCCAATGATTAACAACCGATTACCTTAATATTTATTAGGAAGAAATATTGCTTTATATATCAAAATATAATCTTATATAAAAGTCATTTATTTTTTTTTTAAAACCATTTAAAATCTTTATATAAGAAAATAACAAGTACGCTCTCATATATATATATATATACACTCAACTCATCTTAGGGTACTATTGACCCTATCCTTAATGAGTAATCCCAACAGAGCCAAGGTTCTCACTTAACTTTAGCTCTGATACCAACTGTAACGACCCGGAATTTTCGAACCCGAAAATGCCAGATAGTTAGAAGAAAAAGAAAGGAGATAGAAGAAGAATAGAAAACAAAACTCAGATTCTCACATTCGCAGCGGATCAAAATACAATATCAAATAATAATATCGGTTATACAAAGAAAACTGTATTTGTTAATTTTCATCAATACATCAGAGTTACAACATATACACAAATAGACTAGACGGTTATCCACTTGTCCCAGACTACTATCAATAAGCTCTTAAATACATAGCGGAATACACTCCATACGTTCCTGCCATCCAGCTCGCCTCCTGAGTTCCAAAACGTTCTTACCTGGAAATCTGTAATACTCGGTCTGACCCGAGCATTACATCAAAGTAACATCCGAGTCAGGCTGGAAACCAGCGTGAGTAAACTTCTATAACTAGAAATACTAAATTATAAAACATATTTGAAATCCTGGGGTAACTCATATCTTACTACGAGTTTTAATCTTCTATAGTCAAACACTTATTTCACACATTAATGTCTAAGTACCGTTAGTTAGATAAATGGATAAGTTCACTTAATTTATTCCATTCCAGCCTATCTAATTCTAAAATCAAATATATAAAGAATTATAGTAGATTTTAAATCGAAGTGGTTTCGGATATTTAGTGATACCCGACCCCGGTCTCTTCGAATCCAATGTCATTATTAATCCAGGTTATTTAAGTGAAAACAATTTAATTCATATTTAGAGTACATATTCACATAGCAATTCCATTACAGATAGATAATCCATATTATCATAGTTCAGTCTCAACATCATTTCACATAGCATCACGAATCATATATCAAAGATATCAATTAATTCGAGGCATTCAATATCATTCAATCATCCATAAGCAAGATAAATTAGTCACACCATTTCTAATTAATTTAAATGAATTACATTAATTACTTTAATCACTTATAATCCTGCTTAACATTAATTACTTACAAACCTATTAATTAATCATCTTTAATGATCCATCTAAATTAATTATCCATAATTAATTTCATTAAGTAATTATCCTATTGGTTAATTATCCTCAATTGATTAATCCTTAACTACATACATTAAGTAATTATCATTTAAGTAATTACCTACATTAGTCAGTCTCTAATTACCAATTAATTAATCTCTAATAAATTAATTTATAAACCTTAAAATTTAATTAATTAATCCTTAATCACTAATTAATTAATTTCTCTTAAATTATTTCATTAATTTAATTAATCATTAATTAATCCATACTTTAACTAATTCACTAAGTAATTAATCCTCAATTACTTCCACTAATTAATTATTCCTAAATCAATTGACCATTAATTACTTTGATTAATTGACTCCTCATTAATTAAGTAATAACTATCCTACATGATTAATTGATTAAAGATTATTACAGTGATAAGCACTCACTTAATTTCATCATTTATTTATTAGAAATACTTAGGTTTTATTTCGATAAATTAACTTAATATTGAATTTTTCCCAAATCAAGCAAATACAATTTTGAAATCGCCTGACTTATTTTGTTTTGAAGTACTGTTCATACCTTACTCTTGAATACTTGTTTATCAATTCATTAAAACTTGTATTTATCAAAGGCTTTTAAAAAAAAAACTAGTTTATTTACTTCGGTTACAACCCGAGCCCCAAACCAAATATACTCGACCTATCCCCGGACTAAACCGATCTTTCCCCGACCTTCCTTTCTTCTCCTCTCTCTTACTAACTACAGCAACACTCAAAACTGACACACGAGCACACGTACACGTGCACACTCGATCGTCTCCACTCCAACCAGCGTCGCTACCACCAGCAAGTCATCGTCACCCTTCTCCTTCGTTCCGACCACCCAGAACTTACGACAACTCTTCGAATCGAAATCGAACAGAAATGCCATCGCCTGAACGAAAACCCGACACCTTCTCTCCCCTCGTACCACCGTCACAGATCACTGGAACACTCGCCGCTAGGCCTGGAGCTGCACCAGACCCTCTCCTTCCTTTTCCCCCTCCACCGAATCACTCCGGCGCCACCACGTCACTACACTGGCCATGGAAACAACCTCGACCAAACCAAAGCCTAAAACCCTACTTTCCGATCGACCCGCTTCCACAATCACCTAGAATTTCCAACGCCATTTTCCTCGAATTCCCCCTCGACCAATGCTCCTTCCAGCCAAACATCTTGTTCTGAAATTTCCTCCATCGCCGGCAATTGTCAAAATTCCCAACTCCGATCAACTAAGGATTCCTCTACATCCCTCGTTTTAAAAATCATAAAATCTAAATCAAAATTCATTACTTTCGAAAACGAAACAGTTTATGTAATTAAAACTTCAAAATTTAAAAATCAAATTTTAAATTTGAATTTAATTTTACTGTCATTTCTTACTTCCCAGTAATCCTACTGGTTTATCATACTTGATAATATTTTCATAAATAATGTTTCATCTTTCAAACAACTTATTCTTAGACATCATAACCCAGAAGTGCTTAGTTGAAGAGAATTTGAATTAAAATGCTATTTGGGTCTGTTAAAATCAGACAGAGACGTGCACATGAATACTCACAGCAATCCCAACCTATATACCCAGGCAATACATCTTTCCAATTTATGCAAGCAAAAATTAAGACATTTTTGACTATCTAATCCTACATGCATTCAGTTATAAAAATAAATTTAGACTTTTAGATGGTAGATTTACTCACTGTAATAATGTTTTGCTCAGACATTTCAACATAAAACTGATTAAAGACAAAACACTTAACTTTTGAATGTTATTTACATCCAACAGTTAAAGAATAGAGCACAAAACTTGAATTTCAGGCATGCACACAGAGATAACCACAAACAAATATACATAAAATTGTTTAATTCCAACATGCAAACCATTATTTCCTATTTAAACTTAAGTTTTCTGCATGTAACAGGGATTTAACAGATTAAAAGTTTTTTTAAAACAGATATGATTACTCACTTGTTTTTAGGAACAGAGAAAGTCTGTTTTGATTTTGATTTGTTTGATCTGGAAATTGATGATTGAACTGAAACTTTGAATCTGATCTGGAATTGAGTTTGCATTTGCTTGTTTGAAGTTTTAATCCTTGTTTTGCTTATCAAGTTTGCACTAGTTGTTTTGATTTAATTTGCTTTCCAAGTTGAGAAGAAATTGAAATCTGGTTTCAGGGTACAGGATTTTTCTTTGATTTGTTTTGAGAAAAAATAGAACAGAGAAAGAATGAAGGAAAGAATTGAAAATGTTTAATATAAGCTATTAAATACTTTTTTTAGTAAATATTTTTAGAAATAAAAGGGAAATGGAACACTTGTTTTAATTTACTAACACTTGTCATTTACATAATTTAATCTCATTACACATGTTACTATCATAATCTAATCTATTAACACTTGTTATTACATACTTTTAATTATTTTTAAATCCAATTATTTTAAGATATTTATCTTTTGAATTTCAAATTCAAATCCAAATTCAATTTAAAATCAGCTCATTTAAATATATATATTTAAACAACACATATTTAATTTGTTTGAAAATAATATTTTTTCTATTTAAAATCTTCTTATGTCTATATATATACACATTCATTATTATTTGTTTTAAAAGGTTAATTTGTAAAATTTTAAGTAATTATATTAGAAGATTATCAAATATTTATCCCAATATCAAAAATCCAATTTTTATTATATTTTCAAATTCACTTACATAACCAGATATCTTTTATTATCAGAATTTTATCTGTTTAATTGAATAAACCAGTTAATTATCCAATTACTGGATGTCCAAAAATCCGGGTTATCACAGTGGGTGTGGTGGGAAGCCTTATGATAGTTTCATTTTCCAAAAACATTGCGGATTTCAATGTTTAAAAGCCTTTGTTGCTTGTTTTAAAGATAAACTATTTTTGTTGCTCACACCAGTCCCATGACTGATCCGGAGTTTATTGTTCCCTTCCTAAACTCTGGGTGCCCACTATTTTCCACACGGGCAGTCTAGAGTTGGGTTTTCTCAGATATTCAGGTTGAGTAGATTATCTGGAGCTAGTTCAGTTCTTGGAGTTCATGGACTGACGTTGCTTATCTTGGAGCATTCTATTAGAGACATTCTATCTGCTGTTGGTGTTATCTATTTTCTTTCCGCTGCTATTTCTTGTATCATATCTCTGATGTATATTGATATTCATTGTATCACTCTGTTGTATCAGATATTATATATCAATGTATTATTCTTTTCTTCCGCTGTGTTATTTACTTAATGTTGTTATAGCTCCGGCGAATCGGATTTGAACGGTCGAATCTGCGGCATTCTAGTACAATGTGAAGTACGGATGTTGATTTTCGAACGCGAAAAATCCGAGACGTTACAGATATTATATCAAGAAATAAAGAATTAATTTTTAAATTCAAGGTTTGAATTTATTTAAAAGGATAAAGAAGGAATTTGGGAAATCTGAAATTGGTATTTTCAGTTAAAATATTTTAAACATAATGAAGAAGTAAAATCTGGAGTTAACGGATTTTGGAATAAAATTTAGTAAGTAAAGGAATTTATTTCAAAATGGTGTAATTTGGAAATCAATTTGAAAATTGATTAAGTGTTTGAAACCTGGATTTTAAAAGGAAGTTGAGACTATGAAACTTATAAACTGGGTTTATAAAGTGAAGTAATATATCAGTGGATATTTGGAAGGATAAATTTGTTAAGTCACAGATTCTATGAAGTTTTGATTTCTGACAAAGAAATAAAGGCGATCGACAAAAAGAAGACATCATGGCTATAAAGAGGCACAAAAGAGCTACATATGGTACTCTAGATTATAGGTTGATTATTTAATGTTGTAATAGTGATAAACTTGTTAAAATCTATCCTCAAATAATCATGCACCTCAATATAATCAATATATATACGTTTGAATGGCATTGCACATTCATTGTGCAATTTGACAGGGACCGGTCGACCGGTAGGTTTTTGGGCGGTCGACCGTTTCTGTGTAAATTGCACAAAGAACGTGCACACATGCATATAACGTCTATATATTTGAAATCCTGTCTACCGGCCATTTTTGACCTGTCGACCGTTTTCAAACAGAGAGCAACCTTTCGTATAGACACTTCCTTTTCTTCAACGGTTGCTTCTCTTTCTCTTCACCAATGATCATGACCTTTGTTTGTATCTTCTCACAAAGGGTTACTACTGTTTATTTCTTATATAAACATCATGAAATCATTATTCCAAATAACCAATTCTATTATTCTAATCTCTATTCTATTGATCTCTGTCTTGATCTCTCAAACATTTCAATTGCTTATTGAATCATTGAAATTATTTCATATCTTTTGATTCAATAAGTAATATACTTCCTTCAATCTTCACAAACATCATTCACATACTTTGAGGATAAGATTATAGGAAGGGTGTACTACAAGTGACAAATCAGTGTTATCAAGAGCACAAGTTGTCAACGGCAATTGTATTTGTTTTTGTTGAAGTCCTCGGTGTTGTAAGAGGCACGAAATCCCGTTCGGCTGTTCGGGTGTTGTAAACCTGTTCCTCCGGGTGAAGCGAGGTAGTTGGTTGTGAAAATCCAGATAGGAGTCTGGGACTGGACGTAGGACGGGAGGTCCGAACCAGTATAAAAATCTCTGGTGTGATTTTTACAGTTTAGTGCATTTACTATTCTATATCTGTGAATTGCTATATAGTTAGTTTATTGAATATTTACTTGTATAGCAATTGTAAATAACATTCCGCATATATTGTATCGGAGCACGGTCATCATATAACCGTAACACCGTTATTTGATATATTCTTGTAATATGGCAAATAACGCAAGCACTAGCACTAACACTTACACGAAAGGTCAATCAACACAAAGACCTCCATTCTTTAATGGTCTCAACTATAGCTATTGGGCAACACGTATGTCATTTTTTATGCAATCAAATAGCTATGATGCTTGGAATGCTACTCAAAAAGAAATAGTAAATCCAACAACTGAATATTCAGAATGGACAACGGCTGAGAAAACGGCAGCAGCCGTAAATGCAAAGGCAATAAATATGTTGTTCTGTGCATTAGACCAAAATGAATATAACCGTGTTAGTATCTGCACTACTGCATATCAAATTTGGCAAACGTTGAAAACCACTCATGAAGGTACTAACAAAGTTAAACAAGCCAAAATAGCCATGCTTAAGAGTCAGTTTCAAAACTTTAAAATGAAACCGAATGAGACAATCAATGATATGTATTCAAGGTTTCAAACTATTCATCATGCACTTATCGGATTAGGACAAAAATATTCAGATTTTGATGTTGTTTCAACAGTCCTACATTCTCTGACTAGTGAATGGGAAGGAAAAGTATTAGCAATTGAAGAAGCTAATGACCTTTCCATCATGAAGCCAGATGAATTGATAGGAAATTTAATGTCCTATGAAGCAAATTTGCAGGCTAGAAAAGAACAGAAAGAAGAAAAGAAAAATGTAGCATTTCATGCTGAGAAAGATGAAAATGAATCAGATTCTGAAGATGAAGATTTGGCGTTCATTGCAAAAGGATTCAAAAAATTACTAAAATATCGAAAAGCCAGTCATTACAACAAAAGGAAACCTGGATCAAACAAATCATCTTCATCAACTATAGAATGTTTCAACTGTCACAAAAAGGGGCACATGCAGAACGATTGTCCAGAACAGAAGAAGAAGTCAGAAAATGATAAATTCAAACATAAGAAGGACAAGTCAAAGAAACGAGCCTTCTCAGTAACATGGGATGATTCAGACTCATCCTCATCTGAAAGTGAAAGTGATCAGGAGAATGAACAAGCTAATGTTTGTTTTATGGCAAAAGAAGATGAGGTACAAATTCCTACATTTGATGAATTACTTGATATTAATTCTGAATTGATAGTCAAATATAAAGACATAAAATGTCAATTAAAAGTAGCCAAAGTAGATTTGAGTAGAGCAGAGTTTGAACGAGATATGTTAAAAGACGAGAAGAAAATATTAGAAGAAGAACTTGAAAAACTTCAAGAATCATCATCTAATGTTGACTCTCAATTATCTCTTTTGAGTCAAGAAATTGAAACTCAAAAAGAGAAAAATGATGCTCTCACTACTGAAAATCATGAGCTTAAGGCAAAAGTCAAAAATCTGGACCTAGAAAAGGCGAGCTTACAAACTAAGTTAGATGACATAACTCAAAATGTTTCTAATTTTAACAAAGGTCGAGAAAATTTGACAAAAATCATTGAAAGTTCACAATCTGTTTCAAATAAACAAGGTTTGGGATATAGGAAACAAGAAACCAAGAAACATCTTGGTAATGAAAGGAAAAAGAAAGTACAAAAGACTGGAGCTAAGAAAAATCTTAGTTTATTATATTCAAAACCAAAGCCAGTTGTGAAATTTCAAAAGAAAAGTACAAAGACTATCAAAATATGGGTTCCTAAAACAAATAACAATTTGATTAGGAACAAATATATTCAGAATTTCATGAATACTGTGCATTATAATTCTAATTATGTATATAAAGGGGATACCGGACCCGTATGGGTTTGGATTCCTAAGATCTAACTCTTAGGACCCTATAAAAAGTGGGTACCATGGTCTTAATTATATTTTTTGCAGGTACCACTTAAGAAAAGAGGAAAATGGATATTCTGGTTGATACATTCCTATATTATTCCATTATCTATTACTCTATTTTGTCGATGACAAAGGGGGAGAAAGAGCTAACAATTATTTGCAGGAATATATATATATAAAGAATACAGACAAAATCTCAGGGAGATCACATATTCAGGGGGAGATTTAGAACTTCAGATATATGTTGTCATCAATCAAAAAGGGGGAGAATGTTGAGTCACAGATTCTATGAAGTTTTGATTTCTGACAAAGAAATAAAGGCGATCGATAAAAAGAAGACATCATGGCTATAAAGAGGCACAAAAGAGCTACATATGGTACTCTAGATTATAGGTTGATTATTTAATGTTGTAATAGTGATAAACTTGTTAAAATCTATCCTCAAATAATCATGCACCTCAATATAATCAATATATATACGTTTGAATGGCATTGCACATTCATTGTGCAATTTGACAGGGACCGGTCGACCGGTAGGTTTTTGGGCGGTCGACCGTTTCTGTGTAAATTGCACAAAGAACGTGCACACATGCATATAACGTCTATATATTTGAAATCCTGTCTACCGGCCATTTTTGACCTGTCGACCGTTTTCAAACAGAGAGCAACCTTTCGTATAGACACTTCCTTTTCTTCAACGGTTGCTTCTCTTTCTCTTCACCAATGATCATGACCTTTGTTTGTATCTTCTCACAAAGGGTTACAACTGTTTATTTCTTATATAAACATCATGAAATCATTATTCCAAATAACCAATTCTATTATTCTAATCTCTATTCTATTGATCTCTGTCTTGATCTCTCAAACATTTCAATTGCTTATTGAATCATTGAAATTATTTCATATCTTTTGATTCAATAAGTAATATACTTCCTTCAATCTTCACAAACATCATTCACATACTTTGAGGATAAGATTATAGGAAGGGTGTACTACAAGTGACAAATCAGTGTTATCAAGAGCACAAGTTGTCAACGGCAATTGTATTTGTTTTTGTTGAAGTCCTCGGTGTTGTAAGAGGCACGAAATCCTGTTCGGGTGTTGTAAACCTGTTCCTCCGGGTGAAGCGAGGTAGTTGGTTGTGAAAATCCAGATAGGAGTCTGGGACTGGACGTAGGACGGGAGGTCCGAACCAGTATAAAAATCCCTGGTGTGATTTTTACAGTTTACTGCATTTACTATTCTATATCTGTGAATTGCTATATAGTTAGTTTATTGAATATTTACTTGTATAGCAATTGTAAATAACATTCCGCATATATTGTTAGTCCATATTACACGATCCACAATTAGTGTGCACAAGCGCACACACTTTCAAAATTCACGGTGGGAATTTATTAAAGAAATGGGTAAATTTGTTTAAAAATAAATAGTGATTTATTTTTAAAGATGTGAAAGAGAAGTGTATTTCCCTGGATAGCCAAGTACGTTTCCAAAGCAAACTTTTAAGTATGAGTTAAAGGTTTTAAAGTTGTTTTTAAAGTATGTTTTAGAAATTTATTATTTTTAAATGTTTAAAGTTTAAAAGTAAGTATTTCTCAAATTTAATTTAGCAGTAATTATTTAAAGGTAACTTGGTATTATATTTTAAATGGATAAAAATGTAGTTTTATATTTTATAAAGTAGTTTATTTTAAATATTCTTAAAGTATATATTTTTAAATAAAGTATTAAAGTAGTTTTAATTTAAATGTTTTAAAGTGTATTTTATAATAAAGTGTTTTTAAATTATTTTAAAAATCTAAAGTAATTGTACTTGGTGTTTTCAGTGGAAATAAGTATTTGGGAATTTATTCCATGAGAAGAGTGTGGTTTGAAAACTGTTTTCAAAAGGGTTGAAAATGGAAATATATCTTGCAAAGATATTTGTGAGGTAAATAAATAATTTGGAAAATTATTTATTGTTTGATGGATGTTTGTGAATGATAATTGATAGTTAAATCATCGACTATAAATATTGGCCAATACGCTGATCGTTTCGAAGAGACTGGGATCGAGATTTATCTCTCGAAAACCACTTCGATCCGGTTTGTACGTTTTCGTGGAAAACGAGTTCGGAGTCGAAGACGGAGCAGTGAAGTGCAAGGGCTAGTCGCTACTAATCCTGAGGGTGATTCCAAAATGGATGTAGTAGGAGTAGTGCCTTCGTTTCCGTTCGAACCCTGGACGGACTTGTATGGATGAATGCTTTCGGAACATCGTCCAGTGGACGATGGGCATTCTAACTGAAACGTTCTAAAAAGGTAACACTTAGCCTCAAGCTTCATCAATTGGGAATGACTGAAAATCAGGGATTATGCAGCAAGGCTATTTGGGTAGCGCCCATTAGGGTGAGGTCATCCCTGTCTAGATGTCCCTTTTCATTTCGGATGTGTGGCGGTTGCTGATCCCAACCGCAGGGTGATCTTACCCGGAATTATCCAGTAAGGGGTAGTTCCGGTCTTGTGTTGCAGGGAATCGGGAGTGGTCCTCGGTACGCTGATCTAGACCAGGTACTGTGACAGGTGGTACCCCAGTGCCTAGTCATTAGTTGGAAATCCATTCTCCCTATGTGCCTTTACGATTTTGTTTGTATACCTATTAGCTGGAATTTAATAGATGTAACAATTTCGGCTATTTGAATAAGTATTTGTATATAGACACTATTATAATATCAGAGGATTTTGATAAAAAGTGTTTTGGCTATCGTAAGGTAAAAACCCGACATGTTTATTTGTGGCGTGGTCTTACGAGATGCTTTTGATTTCAAAGGGTTTGGAAAACTTTAATAATCCAATTGAGTGTGTTTTCTCACGCTGGTTTTCCAGACTGACTCGGGTGTTATTTTATTATAATGCTCGGGTCAGACCGAGTATTATAGATTACAGGATAAGATGCTGTGGAGCTCAGGAGACGAGCTGGATGGCAAGACGTATCACTCGTACTTGATGTATATTCCGCTGTGTATTCAGTTTTGTGAGGACAGGTTATGATAACTGTCCAGTTGTGTGTTATGAATTGTGTTATACTCTGATGATGTAATGTATAAACAGATATAATTCTTTTGTTTTAAAGATTAGTCATATATTTATTATATATTGTTCCGCTGCGATTGTGAGGTTCTGATGTTGTTTTCTATTTTCTTCTTCTACCTCTTTCTTCTTTAACCCTAATGATCTGGTATTTCCGGCATTTGGATATTCGGCATTCGATACAGTGGGCGTATTGATGTCGATTTTCGAGGTCGAAAATCTCCTGGTTGTTACAGTGGTATCAGAGCTGAAGGTTAAGCGAGAACCTTGGCTCTGGTGGGAATTACTTATTAGAAATAGAGTCCGTAGTACCCTAGGAATGAGTTTGAGATTAATAATAGATATGAACGCGTATTTGTTAGTGAATATAAATGGTTTTATATTGTGTTGATTGATTTATTGAGTGGTTTATGAACTCTGGTCGGAACAGTCCATACAACTGTACCGATAGGGGTTTCTAAACACTTGAATAGAACAATTTGACATAGTATTGTTTCAAAATAGGGTAAATGAAATAATTTTACCCAAATTATTTTTGTATATAAAGGAAATAATTTTTCGTAAACTATTATAGTTATATATATGATTGCTTGATTGTTAGGAATGATAATATTAAATTATTATCATTGTTATGTAAAATCTGAATAAGAAATCGAAATCATAACTAAAAGTTAAGGAAATAAATTCAGGTAATAAAATGAAATTTGTAAATGTGAATTATAAATGTGATTTATAATTTGAAATAGAATTCCAGAGGAATATTTGAAAATAAATTGAGATGAAAATTACAGAGTGATGTTTGAATATGAAGTGGATGGATTTGGAATTTGAAATTTTGGGAAAAGTTTAAATTCCTTTGAGTTTGAAAATATTTCCAAAGGTTTTGGAAAATAATAGCGGTATTATTTGAGAAATATTCTTGGATTGGACTTGAAATCTGGAGAGATTTGAAATTAAAAATATTTGAAAATTGTTTTAAAGAGATAAAAGCATTGAACTCTTTCGGTCGCTGGAAAATAACATGGTGATGACTTCAGCATCATCGATGTTCATTTTCGAGTTTCCAAGAGAGAAATTGCTGCCTGGAGATTTTTAAATTGGAATTGTTTGCAAAAGTTGGGTTTGATTTTAGAAATGCAAAGGATTTTGGATATAATTGATTTCAAAGGTGATTTTGAAATGTTTCTTAAACTCTGGAAGATAATTTAAAATGCTTTTGGAATTTAAATAAGTTGGAAACTTGAGGAAGTTTAAAATTTAAATGGAAATTGTAGAATTTTGGCCCAAGAAACTAAAGAAGCAAAAGTTTAGAAATAAACTTTTATTTGAGATTTAAAATAAATTAGTAAATGTAACTAATTTAAAATAAGTGTGGAAACGAAATAAATTAGAGGAGTAAGCCAAATATAAAAATTTATTTGGTATTTTGGAAAGTGAAATAGGAATCTAAACTTGGATTATAAATTAGTTTGAACTCAAGTAAAATAATGAAGTGATTTTGAAGATAGAAATCAAATATTGAATTGGAAGTGGGAGTAAACTAATTTGGAATAAATTGAAGTAAATTAACTTAAGTTAAGAATAATTAGAAGCTCGACTTCGAGTAAGAATGGAAGACTATTAAATAAAATCTTGGGTTGAATTAATTTGGGAATGGTTATTAGTATACCAGCATGGAATGTGTCGAGCTAAATAAAATGGTTGTGAATGAATTAAATGGAAGGAATTAAATACAAGTTGAGTTGGAATCAATTTAAATGGTTATAAGCTTAAGTAATTATTTATTCACATGAATATAGTCGTATTGCGTAGAAATAAATTGTCGTTTGACGAAAACGAGATTAAATAAATTCAATGAATTGATAGAAGTGAAATAAAATTGATTTTGAAATCAATTGAATTGAATATGAGCTTGTTTGGATTAAAAATGAATTAAATGTAAGAAATTGAATTGTAAACCCTTAAAACTGAATGAAATGGCATATGAATTGATTGAAAGCAATTGAATTAGTTTTGCAATCATATAAATTGCTTATGGAAAGTGTTTGGTGTATGTTGCCTATGAAATGCATGTGTTTAGCTATTGAAAGTAAGTGAAATGTTAATAAATTTCATATATACTTAGTACTTACATGTTTTAAGTTAAGTAAGTACAGGTTCAAGGAAGCTGTTTGGCTAGATAGGGTCGTCCAAAGTGAAAAAAAATAAGCCGCTTGCTTAAAAATGCTAAATAAAGGTACGCCTACGCAATAAAAAGATAGGAAATATGAATTGTTGTTTGTTTTTGTTTTTCCGACCGTGTGGGTCGATGTATATATATTTATATCTCTTATCAAATTGCAAAAGCTCCTTCGTACAAAGGAGACTTTGCCAAAAAAAATTCGAAAATTTTGGGAGTTAGAAAATTTTTAAAATTTTCACTAACGACAAATGATTTAAAATTGGTAAGCAAATAGAATTGAAACTGAATATTGAAATCTGATTTAAAATTGTGTAAGTAAAGTAAGGTGGATAAAATTCAATATTCAGAGTTTGAAGACAAATTGAATTCAAGTAGAATTGAAAATGAAAATTTGAATGAAAATTTGGGAAAAAGTATTCAGATTTGAAAATAACTAATAAATTAAAGCAAATTGATTTATATGGAATTGGAACTCAATTGGAGTATACACTTCAGTAGTGAAGTAGTAAAAATAATATAAGAAATATTTATATTGAACTTAAGAAATGAAAAATGAAATTCTTAAGTAAATTGGTATTGGGAATATACTAAGTAATTTTGGGATGGAGAAATATACTAAGTGAATAATTGAATGAAGATTAAAACTGAAAGTTGTGAAATGGGATAATTGTGGATAAGTGAATAAAAATCAAAATGAATGTGAATAAAGAGAGAATTGATATAAATAATGATCAATTGGAATTAATACGTAGGATGTACGTATATTATTTTATTCGCATAGTAATTTGATCTGGATTCGAGCATAGAATTTCGTGGTAATTACACCGATCCGAGTTAGGATTTTTCACTCGATTTTCGACGGCGAACCCTGGATATGGAATTTTGATTGATTCTGGAAATTCTCTATCATAGTTTGTGGCTATGCAAGGAGAATGATGGTTTCTGATCAAGAAACCAGATCTGAGTCCGCACTAGGAAGTTGGGTGGATGATACTAGTTCGGAAGTGAAGTTGTGTGATCGAGCGAGCGATCAGATTTAGTATTGCGTAAGGATGATATATGTGCATCGTACGGGCTTAATAAAGTAGATATTGAATATTTTGAAAGGAAGTGAATAAAATGAATTTGGATTCTGTGATTGGATATTATTGCTTAGTAGGATACAAGTAATTAAAGGCAAAAGGAAAATTGATTTTTAATTTCAGAAGATAAATTTAAATGGCCCAACAAAAAGGTATGTATTTAAATTTCTATATGAAATTTGATGATTTTCTTGTCTAGCCACCTGGCATTTTGTTTTCTTTTGAAATCCGGGGGCCCGTAGAGGCATTTTGTAGTTGTACCGAGCTAGCCGCGCAAAGGAGACGCTGGCAAAAATTTTCGGGAATTTAGGGAGTTAGAGAAATTTTGAGAAAATTTTGATGATTCAAAGTTTGGTTTTAAATTTAAAATTGAATTGTTCAGTAAGTGATATTGTTTGGAACTTATGGATAAGTTTGAAAAGTTAGAAATAGGGTTAGTGTATCTTTGATAAAAAGATTTGTTTTGGCAAGTTGTTAAAAACTATTTGGGTTGAGGAAATATTTAATGGGTCATGGATCATTCTTCTTAACTAGTAATTTCGGGGACGAAATTCTTTTAAGGGGGGAGGAATGTGACTACCCGTAATTTTAGGATATTTGGAATTGGAATATTTAATTGATTTTAAATATTCAAAAGTAAACTTTTAACTTGAATTTCAAATATCACTATTTATTGGGTAATTTAATTATTAAATTAAATGATTGGAGTTGGGTAAAATGTTGAATCTGGAGTTTTAAGCCTGTTAAAAATAGTTTGAAGGCTTGCAAAATTCATATTAATAATACTGAAGGTGATAGAACTTTTAAATTTGAGTTTAAAAGTGTTTTATTCAGTTTTGAAAATATATCGTTTAAATCGATATTTAAAAATAGCCTTCCGAGGAACAGTCTCGGAATTCGACGAAACTAGTTCCATTGGATCCGTAATATTGTATTATTATCGGATTTCAAATTTCAGAGCGTTTGGAGTTATCGTGTGATCGTACGATAGATAAACGCGCTGAAATTTATATCGAAAATTAAATATTATAACTGGGTCCAAAAAGCAATCTTCTTCATACGATCAAATTAGAACTCGAAACCTTTTCCATTATGTTCGAAATAGGGGTTTAACATTATAAACGCCTGGCGACACGCCTCGATAGGAGGTCAAGATTTTGAGTTACGGTTATCGAGTCAATTTGGATTTGAATTTGAATTAATATATATATTTTTATCCTAGTCAAACATTAGTTGAAATTCTTTCACATCAGTTGTTTCTATCCACTTCGTGTTACTGTAGCAGAAACGTTCAAGCACGCAACTATCTCTTCTTGTCTCCCTCCTTTCCTCCTTTACAAATCCATGCGACTGTACAAAATTGAACAAGCAGAAGAAAAAAAATGTCGACTCCCACTTCTCTCAGGAAAAACTAAAAAAATAAATCGAATCCTTCCCTCTTCCTCTTGTTCTTTTAAGAATTGAGTTTTCCCTCTTCCTATTTCCATTCGATTCTAAAATCCAAAATTTCATGTTTCCCATCCCTTTGTATTCACGAATCTTTCCCTCAATTCGGGGATGCGACTCGAAGGAAGAAGGCGAGAACAGTTTCGCGTGCTCGTCTCGAGCTGCGTGGAATCTCGGTCGCGACGCTAGGGTTTAGGGAGCGAAGTGATGAGTCAAAGGCGCAGCGACGAGGGCGACGAACGCGAGGCGAGGTGGTGGGGGTCGTAAGGTTGGGTTTCGTGATGGCATTCGATCTTGTGGTCGCAACAGTGATGGGGAGTTCGTCGAAGCTGGAAGTATGGGGTTTGGTCGAGAGGGGTGGTCTCGTGGGGAGGTGGTGCTCGGCGGCAGTGAGGGGTCAGGCGAAATCGCATGAAGCTTGGTAGCATAGCTCGTGATCTTGGTCCTGTTCGAATTAAGGTAGCGCTTTTTTAAAAAAAAAGATTTTAATTTAATATTAAGTAAGTTTAAATTTTTTATTTAAATGGTTGGTTATAATTGCATTTAACAGAGAAAGATAAAAAATACAGTAAAGTTTAAAACAGATTTTTTTAGTAGCCAGAGAGAATCACAGTGAGGTGATATATGCAGATTTTTATATACATATTTACAGAAAGTAAGTTACTGTTGTATTTATGAAAAAAGGATATATAAGAGTTTATATATAAAAAGTTACATTTTAAACCCTATATAGATTATTTTGTATGCAGTTTGGGAATGGAAATAAAATAAATATGCATATTCACATTTTAAATCTACTACTATATTTTTAAATAATATATATGAGTAGTTAACTTGTTAATAAACTTATTTAATTATTTTAATTACCAAGAGATTTTTAAAAAGGAAAATCTGTTTAAATTTAATTATTTGTTTAAAATAAAATCATTAGCTAGAAATTAAAATTTATTAGCCTAAATTAAATTTCTTAAATGGGAATTAATTGTTCGATTAGTTCAAAATATTAATAAAATCATATAATTGTTTGTACAAGGTCAAAACCGTGAAATCGAGTCAAGATTGAAGTGGATTGCAAAACAAAATCAAAGGTGAGTTAATCTCACTCATTTGGATTACCGATAATTTAAATAGTTTAAATTTAAATTATTGGATGGATTGCTTGAATTGATGATTTATTATCTATCTGGATGTGATATTATATATATAGTAGTATATATATTGGAGTGATTGATTTCCCGCATTATATAGCGGATGAGACCCTATGCGCCGCATAATAGCGGATGATATTATATAAACCCATATACCGCGATATTCCACCTCGAAGTGGATTTGGTATTTTATATTGTGCTAACATCTGTGGATGCAGGGAAACAGGTTGGAGGGATCCAACGGATTCCTCAAAATTATTTAGATTGTTTAATATTATGTGTTATGAATATTTGATTTTCTGTGATGGATTATATGGACAATTGAGATTGAATGCTATGGTTTGCTTGAATATATTTCAATACTCTAAGTTATCAAAATATATAGAATTGGATTTTTGAAAAGAAAATAAAAGAGTAAATTTTCAAGTAAAATAATTATAGAGAATTTAAATAAATTTAAGAATGAATTGGAAAAGAATATAAGTGATTTTAAAATCCTAATAAATAAATTCCGAGTATGGGAAAAGAAGATTTTGACCAAACAGAGAAATAATGGAAATTTAAAACTTAAGTGATATTATATCAAGAAATAAAGAATTTATTTTTAAATTTAATGTAATGACCCAGAATTTTTGACATTGGAAATCAGAATATTTAATTGATTTTAAATATCTAGAAGTTGGTTTAATTTGAAATTCAAATATCGGAATGAATTTGGCAATTCAATTATTGAATTTAATTATTGAAACTGGGTAAAATATTGTATCTTCAGTTTTTAACTTGTTAAAAATATTTTCAAGGCTTAAAAAATTTATATTGATAATACTGAAGGTAATGGAACTTTCAGAATTGAATTTGACAGTAATTTGTTCAGTTTTGAATTTCATCGGTTAAATCGATATTTAAAAATAGACTTCTGAGGCACAGTCTCAGAATTCGACGAAACCAGTTCCATTGGATCCGTAATATTGTGTTATTATCGGATTTCAATTTTTGTAATGTTTGGATTGATCGTTTGGCCGTACGGTAAGCAAACGCGCTGAAAATTTTATCGAAATTTAATTTAATAACTGGGTTCAAAAATCTATCTTCTCCATACGAACGAATTTGGACTCGAAACCTTTTCCATTGTGTTCGGAATAGGCGTATAACATTATAAACGCCTAGCGGCGCGCTTTGATAGGAAATCAAAATTTTTGACTTCGTTTTCGAGTCGATTCGAATTTGAATTTAAATTTATAATATATATTTGTCTCCAGTTAAAAATATATCAACATCAGCCGTTCTTCCCTCAAATAACTAATCACCAATTCCTACACGCAACCATCTTCACGTGTTTCCTCTTTATCTTTCAAAGGCACAACATTTCCTTTCAGTCAGACGCAGAAACAAATCAATATTAATGGCCGAAGCCCTTTCGTTTAAAAGAAAATCGAAATCATCTTCTCAAACGGATTCGAATTCGTTCAATTTATAATAAAAACAAAAGAAAAGAAGGGGAGAGAATAATCGAAATCGATTAGAGAAATCGAAATCAATTTCGATTCAAATCAAGGGTAGCTGAGCCGCCCTTCCTATTATCGCAAGCTCGTTCGAGTTTTGTAGGGATCTGGAAGTTCGATTGCATTAGGATGGGAATGATGGGCGTTCGCATGAGCAGCGATGGTTTCGACTACGACATTCAATTTCGGGGTCTGGTGGTGTGTTCGAGAGCAGTTGGCTTTGGGAGTGTCGAAGACTGGTGGTGGTTGGTTGTAGGTGCGGCGGCTACAAGCAGTGACGAACGGCGAATAGAAGCCGTGGGCTAGGGTTCTGTTCAATCTCGATTCGACAGTAAGGTATATATACATAATTTTAGAAAATTACAGTTGTTTAAAATTGCATTAAAACAAGATGATATAAATACAAATATATATATATATATATGGATTTCAGGAATGTTGAAGTTATATATATACTAGATTGCTATAAAAATATATAAATATATAAATTGTATTATATGTAGTTTTTCAATATATATATATATGTGCATGAAAAAAAAAATTTGCAGTAAAGGAAAATTTTATTTTTACAGTGAAGAAAAATGTACACATGTTTAAATATATAGGTAAACTGAAAATATTATATATATAGGTAAGGATTTGGTGAAAAATGGTTTAACTAACTTATTTAATTATCTTAATTACTAAAAAGATTTTTTAAGTGAAAATTTATTAGTTTAAATTTAAACCACTAGTTAAAAATAAAATCTTTAGTTAAGCAATTTATTTAAAAGAGATAAATTCTTCGATTTGTTTGAATATTAATAAAACCCTATAATTTTATACAAGGTCTAATACAATGAAGAAACAGTCTGGAATGGAAATGGGATTACAAATAAAAGCCAAGGTGAGATCTTCTAACTCAAATTAAAATTTGAATTTCAGTTATTGATTGATTGATTGTTTGGATGTGGTAGTATATATAGTAGTATATATATTTGGTGATTGATTTCCCGCATTATATAGTGGATGAGACCCTATGCGCCGTATAATAGCAGATGATATTTTATAAATCCCATATACCGCGATATTCCACCTCGAAGTGGAATGGGTATTTAATTGTTGTGCTAACATCTGTGGATGCAGGGAAACAGGTTGGAGGGATCCAACAGGATTTCTCAAATTGTATGAATTTGTTTCATATATTGTATGAATTTGTTTCATATGCTGTGTGATGATTTATTGATAATCTGTAAATGATTATATTGATGATTGAATTTGTGGAAGGCTATAATTTAGCCGAATGTATTTTTGGTATCGTTGGATACCAGAAATAAATAAAATTGGATTTTTGAAATTAAAGTTGGAAATTTTAAGTAAATTTCTTTTGAAAGAATCGAGTGAATTTAAAAGAAGGAATTTAAAAGCATAAAGTTGATTTTCGAAAACTTATCGAATTATTTCCAAAATATTGGAAAAAATATTAATAAATGAGTTTTGAATAATATTGTTTAAAAGTTGAAGAATTTATTGAAAATGGAATTTTAAATAATTTGGAAAGAGTAAAGGGGTTTATTTAAAAAGTGATAAATTTGTTTGAAATCCAATTGATAATTGATTTGTTATTGGAAAATAAATCTTTGGGAAATTAATAAGATAATTGATTTGGTGTTTGAATGAAAATTCATTTTGTGCTGAAATAAACTTAGGAATCAATTTGTAATTGATTTAAATGTTGAAATAAACTTGGGAATCAATTTGTAATTGATTTAGATGTTGAAATAAATTTGGAAATCAATTTGGAATTTGATTTGGTGTTGAAATGTAAATTTGAAATCAATTTGGAATCTGATTTGGGTTTGATATGAAATTGAGAAATCAATTGGGAATTTGACTTGGTGTTTGAAAGTGAATATTTGGAAATTTAAATTCACAATGGAATTTATAAAGGAAAAGGGAAATAAGTAATATCGGGAATTTTATTCCGCGAGGGAAAAGTGATTTGAAATTTGTTTTCAAAGTGATGAAGTGTGGAAATGTGATTTTAAATTGGTTTTCAAAATGTTGAAGTGTGGAAAATATATATCTTGCAAAGATATTTTGAAGTTTAATAATTTGGGAAAATTATTTAGATTGGGTGATTATTGTGAATATTGTTTGATAGTAAAATATCCAACTATCAGTATAAACAATATGGGGAAATTATTGAGGCTTGTTGTTTGTTGTGAATGTTGTTGATAGTTACATAACCGACTATCAATATTTGCCTTTGAAATGGCACTTGAATTTGTTTTTAAAACAAGCGCTCATTATTCGATTTAGCCGGGAGAGGACTTTGTGTCATATAACCCATTCCGAATAGTGATACGACGTAAATGGATAGCAATTGAAGACCGGTGTTGAAGACCGGGTGTTTGTGGAAACGATAGGATAACCTATCGATTGTCTCTACACTGAGTTGCTCCAGTATAGAGACCTCCATATGTGATGGGGAGTCCGATCGGGATTGTGGATACCCGGATTGCAAGGTCTTCTTTGGAAGTGCCTTCGGTTCTGTTCGAACCCGGAACAGACTTGTATGGATGTATGTCTGACACTACACTTTGAGATATAAAGCTGATTTCTTTCAAATACATTTATGTTGGTGGTGGAGAATTTATTCTCTTAGCTTAACACCCTTCTCTGAGACGTATGAGCTCAGAGGTTATGTAGTTGAAGGTTATCATTGATATACTCCCAATTTGGTAGTGTGGCATGCTAAGTGTTGTTGTGCATTGGTGATCATTCGTTGATCATTTGTGATCAAAGCATAGCTTTCGTGTAAAGCGTAGCTTTGTGGACGAGACCTCATCGGACTTCACACCTCGGAAATGGTCAAAACAGGAAAATGCGACAAGGTTATGAGGGTCGCGCCCTTTAGGGTATGTCATTTCCTTCTGGAAAAAGTTGGTATCATGGTATGGAGCCCAGATGCTATACCTGTGTGGTGGCATCAATCTTATTTACTATGTGATTGTTGCTTTGTGATTGAGGGCCCTCGGATAAAGGTCGCAAACGACCGGGGGGTGGCATACTCGTGTGTGGAGTTATCAAGTTACAGCTTCATTGCACCCTGAAGCGTGTGGTAACTCAGCCTTGTGTTGGCAGAGAGCCAGGTTGGTTCTCGGGACGTCCCTCCAGAGGAGTACCCATGTGGCAGTAGGAAGTTCCTTAGCCTGACCATTTGTTGGAAAATCCAAAGAAACGATACGAACCTTTTACGGTTTTAGTTGTATAACCCGCTATGGAATGTGGCGGTAACCTACTATTGAACATAGTAGCTATAGTAGGCATACAATAATGGTTGTATGTTGGCTAAGATTAATATTATACCTTCGAAATGTTTTCCACACTAGGCACTAATGATAATATTAAAAAGATTTTGCGTATCAAGCATGTTTGACTATCATAAGGAGAAATCTCCTCCAATTCTGCGTTTGCATTGTGTGTGTGGCGGGAGGCCTTATGGTAGTTTCATTTTCCAAAAGCATTGCGGAATTTCTTTTATTTTCTTTGTGAAAATAACTATTTTTAAGATCTCACACCAGTCCCATGACTGACCTGGAGTTTATTGTTCCCTTTCTAAACTCTAGGTGCCCATAATTTTCCACACGGGCAGCCTAGAGTCAGGTTATCAGGTCATTCTGGAATTCAGAAGTTTCTGTGGAGATCTGGAGGCGAGCTGGATGGCGAGACGTATCACTTATACTAGTATTATTCCGCTGTGTATTCTGTATGTGGACAAGTTTATATAACTGTCCAGTGATGTTGTTGTTGTTGTAAACTCTGATGATATGATGTAATGTATAAACTGATATAGTCCTTTGTTTAAGATTATCCATTCATCTATTATATATTGTTCCGCTGCGAATGTGAGATTCTGTTGTTGTTTCTGTTTCTGTTTCTTTTTCTTTCTGTCTTCTTCTACCTCTTCTTTTTAACCCTAATGATTCGGTTTTTCGGCATTCGATTGCGCGGCATTTGATACAGTGGATGTATTGATGTCGACTTTCGAGCATCGAAAGATCGTATCGTTACAAGTGGTATCAGAGCAATTGGTTAAGCAATAACCCTGGCTCTGTTGGGTGTTACTCATTAGAGATAGAGTCAGTAGTACTCTAGAATGAGTGTGAGTGTAATAATAGATATGAGCACGTATTTGTTAGTGAATACAAAATTTATTTTGTATTGTGTTGACTTATCGGTTGATTGTTTATAGATTTCGGTCGGTGCAGTCTGGCCAACTGTAATCGATAGGGGTTTCTAAACTCTTAAATAAGATAAACTGACACAGTATTGTTTTAAATAGGGTAAATGAAATAATTTTACCCAAAACTATTTTTGTATAGAAAAGAAATCATTTTCCCTAAATTATTATAGTATATGGATGCTTGGTTGTTAGGAAGAGATAATATTAAAATATTATCATTGTTATATGGAAATTTGATAATAGAAATAATGGTATAACCAAAGATTTGGAGATAAATTCATTTAACAAATGAAATTTATAATATGAATTGAAAGTATAAGGAAATGAATTCATATACGAATGGGATTTGTAAATGTAAATTGTAAATGAGATTTATAATTTGAAATAGAATTCCAAAAAAATATTTTGAAATAAAATCCATTAATGGAATGAAATTGGTAATGTGAATTTATAAATGAGTTTTATGAATTAAAATAAAGGGCCAGAGTAATTTTTGGCAATATAGATTAAAGGGTTTGGATTGAAAATTCCAAAGATTGAATTCCTTTAATTTGAAAATGGTTTTGGAAATTCAAAAGATAATTTGAATTGATTTCAAAGAAAAAAAAGGGTTTTGAAAAGATGGAAAAACTCTGGAATCTTATTTAAAATATTTATAGAATATAATTGAGTTGGGAAACTTACTTTGATTTGTGATTAATAAAGTAAAGTGAAAATTTTGTCAAGTTGGACCAAATGAAGTGAAGTATTGAAATAAAAATTGGATTCAATATTTATGAAATGAAAGGTAAATTGAATTCATATGGAATTTGAAATCCATTTTAAATATAAGTGGTTATTAACCAAAATGATGAAATTCTTAAGTAGAATTTGGGGTTGAGAAAATATTCTAAATTAATGAAGATTAAACTGGAAATTGTGAATAAGGGAATGAACGAATGAATAAAATTGGAATTGAAACTGAATATTGAAATCCAGCTTAAATTGTGTAGAATAAAATGAAGTTGTAGAATTAGTTCGAAGCGGACTAATGATAATAAAGGTTGGAAATAAAAATGGTTTGAATTTGCATATAAATTTAAGTAAGTAGAAAAAAATAAATTGAAATTTCCTTGTTACTGATAAAGTAAATTCAGGATGAATTGAATATGGAAATTTGAAATTTAAAAAGGATAAGTGAATATACTAATTGAATTAAATTAGTAGATGGAATGGATTTGATTAAATGAAAAATCAAATCAAAGATTTAAATTGGAAATTGTTTACAAGGAAACTATAACTTGAGTTTTGAGTTGAAATAACTTAAGCGATATTTGGATAAATGCTCGACTTAAGTAAAATTGTGAAATGGTTGTTGTCGAATTTTATTGAATGGTTTTCAATGGAATTTGTTTGATTAATGAAATGCAAATTGAATTGAACGGAATCAATTGGAAATGAAATGGAATTAAAATAAATTGAGTTGGAATCAATTTAAATTAGTTATAAACTAGAATGAATATTCTATTAAGTGAATATCATCGAAATTTGCATAGAAACGATTGTCGTTTGACACAAACGAGATTGTATCAAAATCTATGAGTTAATAAAAGCAAATGAAATTGATTTTGGAATCAATTGAAAGGGATATGAGTTAGATTCATTTAAAAATGAATTGAATATAAGGAATTGAATTGTAAACCATTGAATTGAATGTAAATTAGATGAAAGCGATTAAATTTGTATTGAAACCATATAAATTTCTTATGGGAATTATTTTGAGTGCATTGCTTATGAAAACTAATAGTTTACTATTGAAAATAAGTGAAATGTAAATGAATTTCCTATATATGTCATTTACGTGTTTAAATTGAGTAAGTACAGGTTTTTGGAAGTCGTTTGGCTGCATTTGGTCGCACAAATAGCTAAACAAATAAGCCGCTTTGCTTAAAATGCTAATAAAGGTACGCCTACGCAATACAAAAATAGGAAATATGAACTGTTTTTGTTTTTCCAACTGAGTGGGTCGATGTATATATATTTATATCTCTTGTCAAATTGCAAAAGCTCCTCCGTACAAGGGAGACTCCGTCAAAATTTTCTGAAAATTTTGGGAGTTAGAAAAAATTTGGTATTTCTGAAAATTTCAGTAACGACAAATGATTTAAAATTTGTAAGCAAATAGAATTGAAAACTGAAGTATTGGAAATTCATTTTGAATCGAATTCAAGTAAAATTTGAAATGAAAATCTGAATGAAAATTTGGAAATAAAAGTATTGAGATTTGAAATGAATTAATAATTGAAGCAAATTGATTTTATATGAAATTGGAATCCAATTTGAATAAAAGTAAATTAAAACCAAGTGGTATAGTGAAAGTGATAATATAAAGTTATACAAAGTGCCTATATTGAACTTAAGAAATGAATGGAGAAAATTCTTAAGTAAAATGGGTAGTGGGAATCCAATAAATAAATTTGGGCATTGTTGCTAAGTAAAGTATACAGGGCTTATAAAGGCTATAGGAAAATGGAATTGGATTTTGATTTCGAAGGTAAATTTGAATTTGTTCGACAATAAGGTATGTATTTAAAATTTCAGTATGAAATTTGATGAGTTTCTGATTTTGCCACTTGGCATTTTGTTTTCTATTGGAATTTGGCAGTCCGTAGGGACATTTTGTAGTTGTACCGAGCTAGCCGCGCAAAGGAGACGCTGACGAAATTTTTCGAAAATTTAGAAAGTTAGAAAATTTTTAAGAAATTTTGGATAATTTAAAATTTGAATTTAAATTTAAATTTGAATTGTGAAGTAAAATAAAGTTGTTTGAAAACTATGAAAGTGTTTGGAAAGTTAGTTGAAGTGATAATAGATCTTTAATAAAAGATTATTTTGGTGAGGTGATAAAACTATTTGGATTTGAGAAAATAGTTAACGGGTATTGGAGCATCTTCTTAACTTGTAATTTCGGGACGAAATTCTTTTAAGGGGGAAGAATGTAACAACCCTGAATTTTTGGCATTGGAAATCAGAATATTTAATTGATTTTAAACATCTGGAAGTTGGTTTAATTTGTAATTCAAATATCGGAATGAATTTGGCAATACAATTATTGAATTTAATTATTGAAACTGGGTAAAATATTGTATCTTCAGTTTTGAACTTGTTAAAAATATTTTCAAGGCTTAGAAAATTTATATTGATAATACTGAAGGTAATGGAGCTTTCAGAATTGAATTTGACAGTAATTTGTTCAGTTTTGAATTTCATCGGTTAAATCGATATTTAAAAATAGACTTCCGAGGCACAGTCTCGGAATTCGACGAAACTAGTTCCATTGGATCCGTAATATTGTATTATTATCGGATTTCAATTTTTGTAATGTTTGGAGTGATCGTTTGGCCATACGGTAAGCAAACGCGTTGAAAATTTTATCGAAATTTAATTTAATAACTGGGTTCAAAAATCTATCTTCTCCATACGATCGAATTTGGAATCGAAACCTTTTCCATTGTATTCCGAATAGGCGTATAATATTATAAACGCCTAGCGGCGCGCCTTGATAGGAAGTCGAAATTTTTGACTTCGTTTTCGAGTCGATTCGAATTTGAATTTAAATTTATAATATATATTTGCCTCCAGTTAAAAATATATCAACATCAGCCGTTCTTCCCTCAAATTACTGATCACCAATTCCTACACGCAACCATCTTCACGTGTTTCCTCTTTATCTTTCAAAGGCACGACATTTCCTTTCAGTCAGACGCAGAAACAAATCAATATTAATGGCCAAAGCCCTTTCGTTTAAAAGAAAATCGAAATCATCTTCTCAAACGAATTCGAATTCGTTCAATTATAATAAAAAAGAAAGAAAAGAAGGGGAGAAAATAATCGAAATCGATTAGAGAAATCGAAATCAATTTCGATTCAAATCAAGGGTAGCTGAGCCGCCCTTCCTATTATCACAAGCTCGTTCGAGTTTTGTTGGGATCTGGAAGTTCGATTGCATTAGGATGGGAACGATGGTCGTTCGTGTGAGCAGCGATGGTTTCGACTGCAACGTTCAATTTCGGGGTCTGGTGGTGTGTTCGAGAGCAGTTGGCTTTGGGAGTGTCGAAGACTGGTGGTCGTTGGTTGTAGGTGCGGCGGCTACAAGCAGTGACGAACGACGAATAGAGGCCGTGGGCTAAGGTTCTATTCAATCTCGATTCGACAGTAAGGTATATATACATAATTTTAGAAAATTACAGTTGTTTAAAATTGCATTAAAACAAGATGATATAAATACAAATATATATATAGGGATTTCAGGAATGTTGAAGTTATATATATACTAGATTTCTATAAAAATATATCAATTGTATTATATGTAGTTTTTCAATTTGTATATATATATATATATCTGTGTGTGTGTGTGTGTGCATGAAAAATAAAATTTGCAGTAAAGGAAAATTTTATTTTTACAATGAAGAAAAATGTACACATGTTTAAATATATAGGTAAATAGAAAATATTATATATATTTGTAAGGATTTGGTGAAAAATGGTTTAACTAACTTATTTAATTATCTTAATTACTAAAAATATTTTTTAAGGGAAAATTTATTAGTTTAAATTTAAACCACTAGTTAAAAATAAAATCTTTTGTTAAGCAATTTATTTAAAAGAGATAAATTCTTCGATTTGTTCGAATATTAATAAAACCCTATAATTTTATACAAGGTCTAATACAATGAAGAAACAGTCTGGAATGGAAATGGGATTGCAAATAAAAGCAAAGGTGAGATCTTCTCACTCAAATTAAATTTTGAATTTCAGTTATTGATTGATTGATTGTTTGGATGTGGTAGTATATATAGTAGTATATATATTTGGTGATTGATTTCCCGCATTATATAGCGGATGAGACCCTATGCACCGCATAATAGCGGATGATATTTTATAAATCCCATATACCGCAATATTCCACCTCGAAGTGGAATGGGTATTTAATTGTTGTGCTAACGTCTGTGGATGCAGGGAAACAGGTTGGAGGGATCTAACTGGATTCCTCAAATTGTATGAATTTTTTTCATATATTGTATGAATTTGTTTCATATGATGTGTGATGATTTATTGATAATCTGTAAATGATTATATTGATGATTGAATTTGTGGAAGGCTATAATTTAACCGAATGTATTTTTGGTATCGTTGGATACAGAAATAAATAAAATTGGATTTTTGAAATTAAAGTTGGAAATTTTAAGTAAATTTCTTTTGAAAGAATCGAGTGAATTTAAAAGAAGGAATTTAAAAGCATAAAGTTGATTTTCAAAAACTTATCAAATTATTTCCAAAATATTGGAAAAAATATTAATAAATGAGTTTTGAATAATATTGTTTAAAAGTTGAAGAATTTATTGAAAATGGAATTTTAAATAATTTGGAAAGAATCAAGGGGTTTATTTAAAAAGTGATAAATTTGTTTGAAATCCAATTGATAATTGATTTGTTATTGGAAAATAAATCTTTGGGAAATTAATAAGATAATTGATTTGGTGTTTGAATGAAAATTCATTTTGTGCTGAAATAAACTTAGGAATTAATTTGTAATTGATTTAAATGTTGAAATAAACTTGGGAATCAATTTGTAATTGATTTAGATGTTGAAATAAATTTGGAAATCAATTTGGAATTTGATTTGGTGTTCAAATGTAAATTTGAAATCAATTTGGAATTTGATTTGGGTTTGATATGAAATTGAGAAATCAATTTGGTATTTGACTTGGTGTTTGAAAGTGAATATTTGGAAATTTAAATTCACAATGGAATTTATAAAGGAAAAGGGAAATAAGTAATATCGAGAATTTTATTCCGTGAGGGAAAAGTGATTTGAAATTTGTTTTCAAAGTGATGAAGTGTGGAAATGTGATTTGAAATTGGTTTTCAAAATGTTGAAGTGTGGAAAATATATATCTTGCAAAGATATTTTGAAGTTTAATAACTTGGGAAAATTAATTAGATTGGGTGATTATTGTGAATATTGTTTGATAGTAAAATATCCAACTATCAGTATAAACAATATGGGGAAATTATTGAGGCTTGTTGTTTGTTGTGAATGTTGTTGATAGTTACATAACCGACTATCAATATTTGCCTTTGAAATGGCACTTGAATTTGTTTTTAAAACAAGCGCTCATTATTCGATTTAGTCGGGAGAGGACTTTGTGTCATATAACCCATTCCGAATAGTGATACGACGTAAATGGATAGCAATTGAAGACCGGTGTTGAAGACCGGGTGTTTGCGAAAACAATAGGATAACCTATCGATTGTCTCTGCCTTGAGTTGCTCTGGTATAGAGACCTCCATATGTGATGGGGAGTCCGATCGGGATTGTGGATACCCGGATTGCAAGGGCTTCTTTGGAAGTGCCTTCGGTTCTGTTCGAACCCGAAACAGACTTGTATGGATGTATGTCTGACACTACACTTTGAGATATAAAGCTGATTTCTTTCAAATACATTTCTGTTGGTGGCGAAGAATTTATTCTCTTAGCTTAACACCCTTCTTTGAGACGTATGAGCTCAGAGGTTATATAGTTGAAGGTTATCAGTGATATACTCCCAATTTGGTAGTGTGGCATGCTAAGTGTTGCTGTGTGTTGGTGATCATTCGTTGATCATTTGTGATAAAAGCATGGCTTTCGTGTAAAGCGTAGCTTTGTGGACGAGACCTCAACGGACCTCACACCCCGGAAATGGTCAAAACAGGAAAATGCGGCAAGGTTATGAGGGTCGCGCCCTTTAGGGTATGTCATTTCCTTCTGGAAAAAGGTGGTATCATGGTATGGAGCCCAGATGCTATACCTGTGTGGTGGCATCAATCTTATTTACTGTGTGATTGTTGCTTTGTGATCGAGGGCCCTCGGATAAAGGTCGCAAACGACCGGGGGGTGGCATACTCGTGTGTGGAGTTATCAAGTTACAGCTTCATTGCACCCCGAAGAATGTGGTAACTCAGCCTTGTGTTGGCAGAGAGCCAGGTTGGTTCTCGGGACGTCCCTTCAGAGGAGTACCCATGTGGCAGTAGGAAGTTTGTAACAACCCCGGTTTGGAGATTACCATAAATATTAAATTATAATGATGATTATAATTTAATATTGGGATTAATTAAATTAATAGGAAGAAAATGTTGTTTATTTTAATAAACAATGAATTTGGATTAATTTGAGCTATTGAAAATAAATAAATATGGAGAATAAGAAGAAATAATTATTCCTTGTTGAATAATTGATGAACTTAAGCAGAATAAAGTTTTTACTTCATTTCATGAATTTTTAAATGTATTGATTTGGATACATTCAATTAAATTTAATAATTTGCCCAATATTGTGTTATTTGCCAATATTGCCCTTTTATTAATTAAAACTCAAGAGAATTGATTATTAAAATAATTAATCATAGTAATTATGATTAAAAATGATAAGAAAATATTTATTTGGTGTTAATCATGTAATTACATTTATTGGAGTATAAAATATATTTATGTTTAACCAATTGTGACAGTTTACAATTTATTTTGCAAAAATATGAAAATTGGTTAAATAAGAATAATATTAATAAAAATAATAATAAAATTTTTAAAATTGTGTTTTTATCTTTTTATTTGGAATCTAGAAGTTGTAATGGTTCTAACGCACCTAAGTTTGTAAAAATCGGATTTAATATGTATAAGATATGGAGATTTAAAGAAATTACATAAATAAACTTCACAAACAAACATTAATCTAAGTCCTAATGGGAATTAGTTTGTACCCATTTAGCCCAATAGAAACTTCTGAAAATAGTACGTACAGTTTCCTCTTCGTTCATTTTCATCTTCTTCCTGAAAAATAATTAAGAAGCTCAAAAATTAGAAACAATGGCTGCCTTCTCAAACCTTAACCATAATTAACAAATTCTTTGCTGAATCAATAGAATTTCTGGTCTAATTCAACAAGAAGGTAATCTCCATCTTTCTCTATCTTGAATTTGAGGAGAAATCCATTTTTTTGTTTACTGTAATTCTTGTTTTGTAATTTTTCTTCATTGCATGCCTCTTTTCCTAGTTTCTGCAGGTGCTAGAGATCCTCTTCCTTGCTAAAGACCTCATCTTTGCTCCAATCTTTTCTTCATAATCTCCTCTTTTCGCTGCCAAAGGTAAGTTCAAAACTTACAGCAACTAAATTGGCTTATGCTTGGAAAATTTGGCTCTATATGTTCAAGTTTTATCTTTGTTCTTAATTGTTGATGTCTGGAATACCTCATCTTTGAATGCTTATATCTCTCTCATCTGAAGTCGGATTGTAACGACCCGTATTTTACGGATCGAAAAGTTTGTCAAAATCTGAGATTTTCAGCATTTTCTAGTTGTTTCAGATTTTGGTTGAAATTGCCTAAGTCCTAGGTCGTACGCGACCTAAATGTTGTTGGCGACTTAGGAGATAAGTCGTGAGCGACTTAGAGAAGATCTGCGACCTAAGGGGATAGGCAAGTTAAGGGATAAGTCTGGGTCGAGTTGCCGACTTAAGGTAGTGACCGACCTAAGTGATGAGTCGTGACCGACTTAAGAGGGTTAGGCGACCTAAGGAAGAGTAGTAGGCGACCTAAGTATTCCGGGGTAGAGTTAGGTCGGCAACGACCTAAGGAAATGTTGGGAGCGACCTAAGTGTTTGGGTGAGTTAAGTGGTAGGTCGGCAGTTCGAGTTAGCGACCTAAGAGATAGGAGGTAGCGACCTAGTAGAATTAACGACTTAGGGGATAAACAGTTTGCGACCTATAGGGGTTAGCGACCTATGGAATTGACCGACCTAAGTGAGCGTAGTTAGGTCGTTAGTTCTGTGTTGAGTTAGGTCGTAGGCGACCTATGATGGTTAGGTCGCGTGTGTGTTAAGTCGCGAGTTTGCTAAGTCGTAAGTCGCGTGAGTTGTTAGGTCGCTAGGATAGTTTAAGTGTTAGGTCGCGTGGATCTAACTGTTAGGTCGTATGTTGTTTTAGGTCGACATGTGTTAGGTCGCGTAGAAGCCTAAGTTGTTAGGTCGTAACCCAACTGAGTCGTAGGAAGTTAAGTCGTTAGGTTGTTAGGTCGCTGGGTTTCCTAAGTGTTAGGTCATACCTGTTGCTAAGTCATAGGTCGAAGGAAAGCGCATTGCTTTAGGTCGTCAAGTGTTGGGTCGCTGAGGAGTTAAGTCGTGCATCTGTTAGGTCGGAGAGGCTTAGGTCGGAAGGGTTAGGTCGGAGAGGCTTAGGTCGTAAGTCGGCAGCGACTTAAGGAGATAGCCAGATTTCGACTTAAGGAATTTTCTGCTATAAATAGGAGGGGTTGTTCTCACTTTTTGGGATCCGGATTTTTGAAGCGACGAAGTGCTGCCATTTTGAGGGCTCGACTTCTACACTTCTTCACTTCTTTTCTCCACTCTAATCTAGTGCTTCCATCCATCCAAATCGAAGATCAAGATTGAAGATTCAAGAGCTTAAATTGGAGATCTTCATCTTTTCAAGAGAGAGTTCTTCGTTTGAAGCGGATTCGTGATAGATCAAGCTTCATCCTTTGCTGTCCAGATCTGAAGTGTGTTGATTTGGGTTTGTTTAGGTGATTTGGTGAGTGGTGATTATCTCTCACACGGATCCAAAGGAGTATATGGGATTGTTGGCTCGATTTGGTGTTAAAATAGAGATTTCCATGCATTTTCTTCATCCTATGTGTAGATCCATATAGATCCATTGTTCATGATGATGTTACATCCATTTTATCATATGTTAACCTATGCAAGTTCATTCATCAAGTTTGTAGAGATATAATCCATGTTTTCATGCTTATTGGACTTTCAACTCTTTAATTACGAAAATGCCATTATTGTTATAATTGTCTACTTAGATCATTTTTGAATGCTTGATTGCTTGGATTGATGTTTGATTTGATTGATTGTTATGAACTAGATGATTGATGATTAGATTTAGATCGAAGGTGATTCAGAAGCTAAGGGAAAGGCTCTTGAATTGGGAAAGCTGCTCGTGGCATATGTAGCGGGATGATGAAGCTCTTATGCATAGATTTGATGATGTGATGATGAGATGAGGCTTTGCGAGGATGTAATGAAGCGAGGCAATCATGTGATGAAGACTTGGTCTAATCCAGACGGGATCATTCCAAGCATGTTGATAACTCGGTGATATGATTCGAGTTGAGGATAATGAATGGATATGAGAATAGTCGTCGAGGAGGATGACTAGGAGGCTTGGATAGCATCGTTGTTGAAGGTTCTAGCATGCTCTAAGCAAGAGTACGTTTGGGAAGATTCGATAGTCCCAACGGCCAACTGTTGATGGTCGAGTACTCTGGGCAGATTCGATAGTCCTAGGCACGGGCTGCGACGACGTGCGGGAGTTATGTCTAGAACCGGGGTTTCCATTAGCCCTTGACGGACGGCTGAAAGAATGTGTCGGTCATTCAATTAACGGTGATATCGAAGCAATGATAACAGTGATAGCCAGAGTCATGGATGTTTGGTTGTATCGTCATTCGAACTCAAGAGCGGTATTTTCTGGGTGCTTATCTGATTTAGGCCTTGGTACTTGGAAAACATCGCCCTTGACTCGAGTGATATTAGCTTTACTTTAAATTGTATGCTCTGCTATGTTTGCTTCTGCTTAGTGTGTGTCTGGAGGCTATCACTGTAGAATGAGGTTGGAGTGGGAGGGTTGTATTCCTATTCCTTTTCCTTTATGCTCTTTTGGTATGTTGTTAGTTAATTTACCGCTCACTAAGACTGTTGTCTGACTCAAGGCTTTATGTTTTAATTCTTATTGCCTTGGGTTGTTCGTCCATTTTGGGACGGGCAGACTAGGTAGCAGGTGACAGGTGTTGTTCTCTTCTCACGATGCTGATATCGAAGACGAGCTGGAGGGTTGCATATTATCTTCTTATTATATGTACTGGATATTCCGCTGTTATGTTTTCTCTGAGAGATATGTAGTGAGGCTTGATGTATTGACTATGTGGATGCTTGTATTCAACTATTATGGAGTTTTATATGATGTCATTTTGTTCTATAAAGCTTCACTATACATATGTTCTATTGTATTTTGTCCATGCGCTGTGAGTAATACGATAGATTTTGTTGTTTTAAATCTTACCTTGACAATCGTCCATGGTCGCCTGGCGCACTTTACAGCGCTCTATCTCTAGATTCGGTGCAGGGGTCATGGGCGGTCGTCACATTTGGTATCAGAGCATTGGTTAATCGATTTTACCCAACGCTCGCCGTCGTAACTACGTATGAGAGACGTAATTGTATTTTGATGGATGATTACTATATATAATATAGTAGCTTAGTAGAGTTTGAGTCCTTTATGCAGTTGTTTCTCTAAGGTGTTCTGATCATTACTTTTTATAGATATTGAGAATGAGTCGAAGGGGGAGACCAGCTGCTAGGGAAGGCCGTGCTACTGAAGAGACTGCTGACTATGCAGCCATGTTCGAAGCTATGATGACTTCGGTCATGAGAAGGATACCAGTTCCGGGGGCAGCAGTTGATGTTGGAGTTCAAGTCCAAACTCCGAAACCAGTGGATTTTGCTAAGTTGTGCAAGGACTATGCTGCTCTTGGAGGGAAGGTTTTCTTAGGAACAGAATCAACTATTGAGGTCCAGAGATGGATAGATGCTTGTAGAAGGATCTTTGGTGATTTGGGAATTGATGATGCAACTAAGAGGAAGTTGGCATCAAGGCAGCTTCAAGGGAGAGCTTCTGATTGGTGGAACTCTATTACCATCAATACCGCGGAGGAAGAGATTACTTGGGAGCAATTCCAAGCTAGATTTGAAGCTAAGTTCATTTCTACAGCTCAGAAGTCTGTTCTGTTCAAGAAGTTTGTGGAGCTCAAGCAAGGAGGAAGATCTGTTCTTGAGTATGTTTCTGAGTTCGAAGCTTTGTCCAAGTATGCCCGGTCATATATTGAATCTGCTTATCAGAAGAATGAGAAGTTTGTGACCGGCTTGGATAGTTATCTTGGGAGGCAGTTGGTGGATCATTTGGACGATTCATTTGAGAAGCTTGTGGAGAAAGCTCTCAGGCATGAGAGTCTGTTTCCTAAGGATGGATCTGTTGTTGCTGTGACCAGGGAAGAGTCTAAACCCCAGCAGGGTGGAAACAAGAAGAGGAAGCAGCAGCAGCAGAAGGGTAAGGATGGTCAGAAGAAGCCGAAAGGCGAGGTGACTTGCTACAACTGTCAGCAGAAGGGCCATTTCTCGAAGGATTGTAAGAATCCTAAGGTGCCGATGAAGTGTCACAACTGTGACAAGCCGGGACATTTCAGGAAGAATTGTCCAGAACCAAGGAAGGACAGGCAGATTGTGCAAGCCTATGCTTTAGGAGCCGTTCCGTCGTCTTCGAAAGCTCCCACTGCTGAAGAGAAAGGAAAGAGTGTGGTTGTTCAAGGTACTCTTTTCCTATGTGGTGTTCCAGTTAGAGTTTTATTTGATACTGGAGCGTCGCATTCGTTTGTTTGTAGTGAACTCGTAGGCCGGTTAGGTTTGGAACCGGATATTATTGATAGGCCATTGGTTGTGACTAATCCAGTTGGGGGTTCGTCTTGTTTGTGTATGTTATGCCGTGGTCTAGTTGTATCGAGTCATGGTTGCTCTTTTGTTTGTGATTGTTTTGTTCTGAACTTTGCGGGGTTCGGAATTATTTTGGGTATGGACTGGCTTAGGAAGTATGCGGCTAAGGTTGATTGCGAAAGGTTGGAAGTGACAGTCGAGAATGTGGAGGGGCGAAAGATTGTGATACGATGTAAGCATGAAGAAGGCGTCTTCATGAGCTTCATGTATTCGCTAGTTGTTCCACGGGATGGACTGTCATCAGTGCCGATCGCTAATGGATTCGAGGATGTCTTTGACGAAGTCAAAGGGTTGCCGCCGCATAGAGAGATCGAGTTTCGTATAGATCTAGTTGAAGGAGCCAGACCTGTTGTGATGCCTCTTAGGCGGATGGCGCCTAGGGAACAGCAGGAGTTGAGGGTGCAAGTTGATGATCTTTTGCAGAAAGGATTCATTCGGCGTAGTGTGTCCGAGTGGGGTGCACCAGTTGTATTTGCAACCAAGGCAGATGGGTCGTTGAGATTGTGTGTGGATTATCGTGAGCTGAATAAGGTGACTAAGAAGAACAAGTATCCATTGCCGAGAATAGATGACTTGTTTGATCAGCTTCACGAAGCAAAGGTGTTTTCTCAGATGGATTTGGCAACGGGATTTCACCAGTTGAGAGTAGCTAAGGATAGTGTGCCGAAGACTGCTTTTAGGACACCATCCGGTTTCTTTGAGTGGCTGGTAATGCCGTTTGGATTGACTAACGCGCCAGCATATTTTGTGGATCTTATGAATAGAGTGTTCAGAGATCAGTTGAACAAGTTCGTACTTGTGTTCGTGGATGATATTCTGATTTATTCCAGAACGGAAGAAGAGCACAAGATGCACTTGTGTATTGTTTTGGAAATCTTGCGGAAACATCAGCTGAAGGCTAAGTTTTCGAAGTGTCACTTCTGGAAGAGTGAAGTGAGGTTCTTAGGCCATGTGATTTCTGGAAATGGAATAGCGGTTGATCCCGCTAAGGTGGCAGCAATCCAGGATTGGGTTAGACCTAAGAATGCATCAGATGTGAGAAGTTTTCTTGGATTAGCAGGATATTATCGACGGTTTATCAAAGACTTCTCCAAGGTAGCTGCACCGTTAACAGGATTGACTTGTGTTCGTGGATGATATTCTGATTTATTCCAGAACGGAAGAAGAGCACAAGACGCACTTGTGTATTGTTTTGGAAATCTTGCGGAAACATCAGCTGAAGGCTAAGTTTTCGAAGTGTCACTTCTGGAAGAGTGAAGTGAGGTTCTTAGGCCATGTGATTTCTGGAAATGGAATAGCGGTTGATCCCGCTAAGGTGGCAGCAATCCAGGATTGGGTTAGACCTAAGAATGCATCAGATGTGAGAAGTTTTCTTGGATTAGCAGGATATTATCGACGGTTTATCAAAGACTTCTCCAAGGTAGCTGCACCGTTAACAGGATTGACGAAAAAGAACCAAGTGTTCAGTTGGGATGCTAAGTGTGAGCAAGCTTTCGGAATCCTGAAAGAGCGATTGACGAGTGCTCCTGTTTTGACTATTCCAAGTGGGAATGATGAGATGGTGGTTTACACCGACGCATGTGGTACTGGACTTGGAGTAGTGCTGATGCAGAGGGATAAAGTTGTTGCGTATGCCAGTCGACAACTGAAGCCGCATGAAAAGAATTACCCAACTCATGATTTGGAGTTAGCGGCGATTGTATTTGCTCTGAAGATGTGGAGACATTATCTGTTGGGAGTTCGATTCGAGTTGTTTACGGATCACAAGTCGTTGAAGTATCTTTTCTCCCAAAAGGATTTGAATCTTCGGCAGCAACGTTGGCTAGAGTTTTTAGCATCATATGATTTTGGTATAGCTTATACTCCGGGAAAAGGTAACGCAGTGGCAGATGCGTTAAGTCGAAGACATGCAGGATTGGGAGCCATGTTTTCAGAATGGAAGAGTCTCGAATATTTAGCTGGATTTGACTTCAGGCCTAGATGTGAATTGGAACCTGAGATGTTGGCAAACTTATCGATAAGACCTTCTCTTGTGGAAAGGATTGGCGAGAGCCAAAAGCGAGATGATAAGCTTGTCAAGATTATCCGTGAATTGGAATCTGGGTTGGATCCAGAAAAGGATAAAGGATTCGAGGTCGATCGAGATGGTTGGCTTCGGAAGCAAGGACGACTAGTTGTTCCCGATATAGATGAATTGAGGAGTGAGGTTCTGAAGGAAAGTCATCACTCGAAGTTGACAATTCATCCAGGTGGAAATAAGATGTATCGGGATATGAAGAGAACCTACTATTGGGAAGGTATGAAGAAGGATGTTGGAAATTTTATTTCCAAATGTATGAACTGCCAGTTGGTAAAAGCCGAACAGAAGAAGCCAAGCGGATTGCTTCAACCATTAGAAGTTCCTACATGGAAGTGGGAACAAGTGTCGATGGATTTTATCGATGGATTGCCTAGAACCAGAACGGGAAATGAAGGGATTTGGGTCATTGTGGATCGCCTGACTAAGAGTGCACGATTCATTCCTGTTCGATCGACTAGGACTGCATCAAAGTTGGCTGAGTTGTATGTTAAGTGGATAGTTCGATTTCATGGTATTCCGAAGAGTATAGTGAGCGATCGAGACCCATTGTTCACTAGTGGATTTTGGAAGAGCTTCCAGGAAGTCTTGGGAACCGAGTTGTGTTTGAGTACAGCTTATCATCCCCAAACAGATGGTCAGACCGAGAGAGTCAACCGAGTTTTGGAAGATCTTCTAAGAGCATGTGTTTTGGACTTCGGAGGATCATGGGAAGATCACCTTCATTTGGTGGAGTTTGCGTACAACAACAGTTACCAGTCAAGCATTGGTATGGCACCGTATGAGGCATTGTATGGAAGACCGTGTAACTCTCCAACATGTTGGTTGGAAACTGGAGAAAAGCTGATGCTTGGGCCAGAGATGATTCGTCAGACTTCAGATTGTATAGAAATCATTCGGCAACGAATGAAGGCAGCCCAAGACCGTCAGAGAAGTTATGCCGATAAGCGTCGTAAGGATTTAGAATTCGACATTGGAGATATGGTTTTTGTGAAGATTTCTCCACTGAAGAATGTTATTCGATTCGGGAAGAAAGGAAAATTGACTCCGAGATTTGTTGGACCATTCCCGATCATCGAGCGAATTGGAAAGCTCGCCTATAGGTTGGAGTTACCTGAGAAGATGTCGGGTGTGCACAATGTTTTTCACGTATCATATCTACGGAAGTATGTGCACGACTTGAATACAGTGGTTTCTGCTGAGAGCTGTGAAGATTTCGAAGTTGATCCAGTCGATAGAAGACCTCGTAAGCCGCTTCGTGTTGTTGAAACCGACACGAAACAGCTTAGGAGAAAGGTAGTTAAGTTGCTCAAGATACAATGGAGTGAAGATGATAACGACTGTACGTGGGAGGTGGAAGAGAGGATGAAGGCAGCTCATCCTGAACTCTTCAAGGTATGGCCCTAAGGTGTTGTCTCATCTCGCGATATTGTAACTTGTTCTAAGTCTTAGAATTCTGTACGCTAAGCTAGAATTGGATGCATGGTTTGTTGATTGCTATGGATGGTAGGCGTACAGGATAGTTTTTGATTGCTTGGAATTTCGGGGGCGAAATTCCTAAGGGGGAGAGAATGTAACGACCCGTATTTTACGGATCGAAAAGTTTGTCAAAATCTGAGATTTTCAGCATTTTCTAGTTGTTTCAGATTTTGGTTGAAATTGCCTAAGTCCTAGGTCGTACGCGACCTAAATGTTGTTGGCGACTTAGGAGATAAGTCGTGAGCGACTTAGAGAAGATCTGCGACCTAAGGGGATAGGCAAGTTAAGGGATAAGTCTGGGTCGAGTTGCCGACTTAAGGTAGTGACCGACCTAAGTGATGAGTCGTGACCGACTTAAGAGGGTTAGGCGACCTAAGGAAGAGTAGTAGGCGACCTAAGTATTCCGGGGTAGAGTTAGGTCGGCAACGACCTAAGGAAATGTTGGGAGCGACCTAAGTGTTTGGGTGAGTTAAGTGGTAGGTCGGCAGTTCGAGTTAGCGACCTAAGAGATAGGAGGTAGCGACCTAGTAGAATTAACGACTTAGGGGATAAACAGTTTGCGACCTATAGGGGTTAGCGACCTATGGAATTGACCGACCTAAGTGAGCGTAGTTAGGTCGTTAGTTCTGTGTTGAGTTAGGTCGTAGGCGACCTATGATGGTTAGGTCGCGTGTGTGTTAAGTCGCGAGTTTGCTAAGTCGTAAGTCGCGTGAGTTGTTAGGTCGCTAGGATAGTTTAAGTGTTAGGTCGTGTGGATCTAACTGTTAGGTCGTATGTTGTTTTAGGTCGACATGTGTTAGGTCGCGTAGAAGCCTAAGTTGTTAGGTCGTAACCCAACTGAGTCGTAGGAAGTTAAGTCGTTAGGTTGTTAGGTCGCTGGGTTTCCTAAGTGTTAGGTCATACCTGTTGCTAAGTCGTAGGTCGAAGGAAAGCGCATTGCTTTAGGTCGTCAAGTGTTGGGTCGCTGAGGAGTTAAGTCGTGCATCTGTTAGGTCGGAGAGGCTTAGGTCGGAAGGGTTAGGTCGGAGAGGCTTAGGTCGTAAGTCGGCAGCGACTTAAGGAGATAGCCAGATTTCGACTTAAGGAATTTTCTGCTATAAATAGGAGGGGTTGTTCTCACTTTTTGGGATCCGGATTTTTGAAGCGACGAAGTGCTGCCATTTTGAGGGCTCGACTTCTACACTTCTTCACTTCTTTTCTCCACTCTAATCTAGTGCTTCCATCCATCCAAATCGAAGATCAAGATTGAAGATTCAAGAGCTTAAATTGGAGATCTTCATCTTTTCAAGAGAGAGTTCTTCGTTTGAAGCGGATTTGTGATAGATCAAGCTTCATCCTTTGCTGTCCAGATCTGAAGTGTGTTGATTTGGGTTTGTTTAGGTGATTTGGTGAGTGGTGATTATCTCTCACACGGATCCAAAGGAGTATATGGGATTGTTGGCTCGATTTGGTGTTAAAATAGAGATTTCCATGCATTTTCTTCATCCTATGTGTAGATCCATATAGATCCATTGTTCATGATGATGTTACATCCATTTTATCATATGTTAACCTATGCAAGTTCATTCATCAAGTTTGTAGAGATATAATCCATGTTTTCATGCTTATTGGACTTTCAACTCTTTAATTACGAAAATGCCATTATTGTTATAATTGTCTACTTAGATCATTTTTGAATGCTTGATTGCTTGGATTGATGTTTGATTTGATTGATTGTTATGAACTAGATGATTGATGATTAGATTTAGATTGAAGGTGATTCAGAAGCTAAGGGAAAGGCTCTTGAATTGGGAAAGCTGCTCGTGGCATATGTAGCGGGATGATGAAGCTCTTATGCATAGATTTGATGATGTGATGATGAGATGAGGCTTTGCGAGGATGTAATGAAGCGAGGCAATCATGTGATGAAGACTTGGTCTAATCCAGACGGGATCATTCCAAGCATGTTGATAACTCGGTGATATGATTCGAGTTGAGGATAATGAATGGATATGAGAATAGTCGTCGAGGAGGATGACTAGGAGGCTTGGATAGCATCGTTGTTGAAGGTTCTAGCATGCTCTAAGCAAGAGTACGTTTGGGCAGATTCGATAGTCCCAACGGCCAACTGTTGATGGTCGAGTACTCTGGGTAGATTCGATAGTCCTAGGCACGGGCTGCGACGACGTGCGGGAGTTATGTCTTGAACCGGGGTTTCCATTAGCCCTTGACGGACGGCTGAAAGAATGTGCCGGTCATTCAATTAACGGTGATATCGAAGCAATGATAACAGTGATAGCCAGAGTCATGGATGTTTGGTTGTATCGTCATTCGAACTCAAGAGCGGTATTTTCTGGGTGCTTATCTGATTTAGGCCTTGGTACTTGGAAAACATCGCCCTTGACTCGAGTGATATTAGCTTTACTTTAAATTGTATGCTCTGCTATGTTTGCTTCTGCTTAGTGTGTGTCTGGAGGCTATCACTGTAGAATGAGGTTGGAGTGGGAGGGTTGTATTCCTATTCCTTTTCCTTTATGCTCTTTTGGTATGTTGTTAGTTAATTTACCGCTCACTAAGACTGTTGTCTGACTCAAGGCTTTATGTTTTAATTCTTATTGCCTTGGGCTGTTCGTCCATTTTGGGACGGGCAGACTAGGTAGCAGGTGACAGGTGCTGTTCTCTTCTCACGATGCTGATATCGAAGACGAGCTGGAGGGTTGCATATTATCTTCTTATTATATGTACTGGATATTCCGCTGTTATGTTTTCTCTGAGAGATATGTAGTGAGGCTTGATGTATTGACTATGTGGATGCTTGTATTCAACTATTATGGAGTTTTATATGATGTCATTTTGTTCTATAAAGCTTCACTATACATATGTTCTATTGTATTTTGTCCATGCGCTGTGAGTAATACGATAGATTTTGTTGTTTTAAATCTTACCTTGACAATCGTCCATGGTCGCCTGGCGCACTTTACAGCGCTCTATCTCTAGATTCGGTGCAGGGGTCATGGGCGGTCGTCACACGGATCAAGGTGATTTTTGTTTCATTTTGAAGCTTATTGTGTCTAGTTTGTTCGTGCCAGATTTTATCAAATTTCGAGTCGGTTTGGACCTCTGTATTTGCTGTGAAAGTTGCAAAACCGAGAGCGTTTTTGCACAGAAAATATATTTGGCTGAATAGTGTTTTTGGCATAACTTTTGTGTTTCAAATCAGAATTCGATAATTTTGAATGTTTCGGAAAGCTTATTTCATTGGCTACAAATTTTGTTTGTTGAGTTTTCTGCAATTTTGTGGTTAACTATGTCAAAATTGAACTTTTCTACTGTTAACCCGAGAGCAAATCAAATCTGCTCTGTTGTTGAGGCAGAAACGAAATCTGCCATAACTTTTTCGTTTCTAAACGGAATTTGATAATTTTGGATGTTTCTGAAAGCTTATTTCAGTGGATACAACTTTAGTTTTATGTATTTTCTGTGATTTTGATGTTTGCTATGCTAAAACTGCAAATGTTTCTTACTGTCCTGTGTTTTGTTGCATGGACTAGTGTTGATTTTAAACTATTGAAAATGGTTTCCATTTATGAACATGTATACGCAATTTGTATCTCGGTAATATGATGTTAAACATTTTATTTTAAACATTTTTCATGAATGTTCGGACGTATGAGAAAGTATATTAAACGATTTAGTAAAAACTACGAGGTATGGGACTCGTGCGTATTTGCTTCATCGGTTAAATACGGACTTGTACGATCGAAATGATTTTGAGGAATCATTTGATTTCCTCCAAGATTATTAACCACTATGTGGTACCTTGAGATTTATTTAGAGCATTTGTCCCGTATTAGCAATTAGCTAATATGTGGCAGTAGTCCGAGAACTCCTGATTGGAGTATATTGATTATGGACTATCAAGATTGTAGTGCTCCCGCCGATGAAATGAGGCTAAACCAATTATGGTTGATTATGATTTTATAATTTTGATTAGGTTTTCACTTGTCGATGAAATGAGACAAGTTTGAATTTATTTTTGGTTTATCGTAGCGGAATTGCTACGACTTGATTATTTACATTCGCCGATGAAACGAGGCATTGTGATTATATTGATTTATGATTTTTCCTAATGTGGAAACAACGAGTGATTAGTAAACCATTAGGTGATAACTCATGGTATGGGACATGGGTTATACCCTTATGGGTTCCTAGTCTCGATGTTGATACACATTCAAGATTGGACTAGTACTATGAGACCACGAGTTTATTGGGGAATCAAGTTTTGAAATTATACCCCAAATCATGAATTTACTATTACTCGGGTCTTTGACGTCACTAATTGGGATTGATTAAATTATAGGCTACGTAGTCGTCAAGACTGTCAAGATTCATCTAGATGACATGATCCCGGTCATCACAATTGTTGGTACCAAAGTATAGTACTAGTGGAGATTCAAAAGCACGTGCAAAATTATCTTTTGAAGCTTTATGATTTATTGGGATTTGATGATGTCACATACCGAAATTTTCGACTTTCGAAAATTCGACATCGATACTCACTTTATCGACTGCCGAGCAATCGAGTGCCGGAAACTCCAATAGTGAGGGTTTTTAAATAGAAGAAAAAGGTAGAAGAAGAAGAAAAGAGGAAGAAGAATGAAGAACAATAAAACAACATCAGAACAGAAAACAATATCAGAATCTTACACATCGCAGCGGAACAATATATAATAGATAATCATTAGTCTTTTAAAACAAAGAACTATATCAGTTTATACATACATCAATCAGAGTCAATATACAACTCAATACAACAATGGACAGTTATGTAAACTTGTCCTCATACAGAATACACAGCGGAATAAATACTATCAGATACAAATACTACGTCTCGTCATCCAGCTTATCTCCAAAGCTCCAGAATATCCAGAATATCCTGATAACCTAACTCTAGACTGCCCGTGTGGAAATTGGTGGGCACCCAGAGTTTAGAAGGGAACAATAAACTCCGAGTCAGTCATGGTGACTGGTGTGAGATCGTAAAACGGTTATTTTTCACAAAGAAAATAAAACAAATTCGCAATGCTTTTGGAAAATGAAACTACCATAAGACCTCCCGCCATACACACAATGCAAACGCAGAATTGGAGGAGATTTCTTCTTATGATAGTCAAAGATGCTTACTACGCAAAATCAAATCATTTTTGATATTATTATTAGTGCATAGTGTAGAAAACATTTCGAAAGTATAATATTAATCTTAGCCAACATACGACCAGTATCGTATGCCTACTATAGCTACCATCTAAACAGTGGTGACCACCGTACGTAAATGGCAGGTTCTACAACTAATACCGTACAAGGTTCGTATTGGAGTTTGGATTTCCAACAAATGGTCAGGCTAAGGAACTTCCTATCCATGATGGGTACGTCGCTAGAATAGACGACCCGAGAAATAACCTAACATTACGGTTAGATCTCTGCCAACACAAGGCCGGGTTACCTCTGCAAAAATAGGTAACTACTGACACGCGTATGTCATCCCCCGATCATAACCGATCTTCCCGAGGATCCCCGATTTCCAACAAACCACATAGTAAAAATGCAGCAACCACATAGGTTAAGTATCTGGGCTCCATACCATGATACCACCTCTATCCAGAAGGAATGACATACACTAAGGGGCGCTACTCCCTAGAACCTTGCCGCATCCTTCCTGTTTTGACCATTTCCGGGGTGTGAGGCTCGACGAAGTCTCGTCCACAAAGCTACGCTTTCTACAAAGCCATGCTTCGGGTCAACAAATGATCAACCTATGATCACAAAGATATAAGATCAAACAAATGATCATATCGCAAATGATCAAACACTGATCATTTAACAGCAACACTCAGTATGCCACGTTACCAAATTGGGAGTATATCGCTGATAAATTTCAACTACATAACCTCTGAGCTCGTACGTCTCAGAGAAGGGTGTTAAGCTAAGAGAATAAATTCTCCGCCACCAACAGAAATGTATTTGAAAGAAATCAGCTCAATATCTCAATTTGTAACGTCAGACATACAATCCATACAAGTCTGTTCCGGGATCGAACAGAACCGAAGGCACTTCTCACGAAGCCCTTGCATATCCGGAAAATTTTCTAATCACGTCCGGACTTCCCGTCACTAAGGGTGATAAAACCTCTAAATCGGAGATCAGCCGATGTAGAGTAACTCGACGGTAATCCTTCCGTTTTCAAAAATATCCGGTCTTCAACACCGGTCTTCGAATGCAATTCATAACGACGTATCACATATTCGGAATGGGTTATACGACCCCATGGTCCTTTCCCGGTTAACCCGAATAGTGAGCGCTTATTCAAAAATAAGTGTGGCATTCAAATTCATCCAATTCACAACAAATACCATTCAAGGTAATTATTGATAGTCGGTTATTTAACTATCAATAAAGATGCGCAACATCATCAGATTCCAAATAATTTTCCAAATTATTCCATCTTCAAAAATATCTTTACCAGATATAAAATTTCCACACTTAATCATTTGAAAACAATTTCAAATCAATTTCCACATTTCATTTTATCTTTGAAGATAAAATCTCAAAACAGTTCATTTCATATTGGAAAAGCATTTCCATACTTATTTAAAAATAAGTAATTCACAAATCATTTATTTTCAACATTTGAAAATATTCGATATACTTAAATCAATATTAAGTATACATTTCATTCTTTAAGGAAATCATTAATTTTAACATCTATTTGAGTCAAAACGAATGTTGCGTAAAACATCGTTACGACGACTCGAAATCACTAGTATAGGGATTCGGATTTTAAGATAGATATATATAAATCCCAATACTACATAAAACATTTTCTTTCGAAAATCATTTACTATAACAACAGTGTTATAGTCCATCATTTCCTTATTTCTCGAAAACGTCTATTTCAACAATGAATGTTGAAATCTATGTATTCGATACTTAACACGTTTTAAAACATCTTTTAAAACAATTAACTTCATTTTATAATATCGCTTTCCCAAAACCATATCCATTCTACTTAAAAATATATTCACTGTCCAAAATTGTGAATATACTTCACTAACCAAATTTCAATCTTTTCTACACATTTATTCCAAGAATTATCCACTATCCAAAATCGTGGATAAAATTTCCTTAATAACCTTCTATATTAAATTCATCAAATTTGATTTATTTTCAAATTTCATAAAACAACGTTTATAAATTCATCTTCATAATTCATAACAACTTTGATTCAATAAATCTCTTTTATTAACAAATTCGATCAATATTCCATTTAAAGGCAAAAATCCAATTTATAAGTTAATTTCTTATAAATCTCCTATTCGACAGTTTCATCCATTTTATAAATTCACAATTTATAAATCTATAAATTTCATTTACTTATGAATTCCATAAATATTTCATTTTTAACACTTATAAAAACTCGTTTTATAATTCCAATATTTGATTTATAAATATCAATTTTTATAAATCTTTTTATACAAATCGTTTATAGTTATTCAAAATTCCCAACTTAAACCATTTTATAAATAAATCGACTTTTATTTCAAAACGACACTTTGGTTATATTTCACTAAAAATTATAAATATTATAACTTTAAAATTTTAACGTTTATAAATAAATTCAAAAATTCCATAAACGTATATTTTCAAAAATCACTTTAAAAACCCTTTTAAAGTAAAAGTCGTTATTTTTACATTTCAAAACTGAATCCGATGATGCAACAGCACCAATTAATCAATCACAACAACAAACATCATATATCAATATGATAACAGAATATACATCAATATCTGTAAATAAATAAATACTGTTGAGGAATCCAGTTGGATCCCTCCAACCTGTTTCCCTACATCCACAGATGTTAGCACAATACCAATTCCACTTCGAGGTGGAATATCGCGGTATATGGGTTTTATAAAAATATCCGCTTACTAACGGCGCAATAGGGTCTCATCCGCTATACGAGGCGGGAAATCATCAATCCAATATATACATATGCCAATATGTATATATTGCTACATATATATAGATATATCCTACTATATCTAATATCACATCCAAATAGCAATCATATCAATCAATAAATAACTGCAATGCAAAATTTGTTTTGAGTGAGAAAAATCTCACCTTAGCATTAAATTTGCCATCCATTTCTTTTTCGGCTCGATTTTCTCGATTTTTAACCTTGTATAAACAATTATACAAATCTATTAACATTCGAATTAAATCGAACTATCAATTTTCCGCTATGATAGTTTTAATTAACAACTTCTCCTTTAATTAAATTTATCTAACTTCAATTTAAAATTTTAAAACTAAGTTCTCTTTCTTTAAATTATTTTTAGTAGCTAATATGAATTTTAAATAAGTTACTTAAACAAAAGGAATTACCTTAGTCAATTGTTTTCTAACAACTATCTGTAAATATAAAAATTATTTAAAATGCAGGTGAATATATATCTTTCTTCAAATCGGTGTATATATATTAGAGAATTTACAGGTATATAAAATGAAAGGGAATACCTCACAGACAATCGCAATTGCCATTACTCAGACGAACTCGCGACCCTAGCTGAGCATATGACTGGCCAAGCATCTCGTGCTCGAGCTCGAGTTCAACGCCGCCTTCGAAAACCAGGCTACGCCCTACCCAGTTCACAACCACACTTCGCCTTGCTCTTGAGTCGCCACGTCGAGCCCTCCACATGCGCACACCCAGTCGCGAACTCTAGCTCCGCCTCCTCAGCTCGAGATCGCCTTTGAGTAATCGCCAGTCACTGCCTCCCCACGGCCCTCGCCATCGCCGAAGTTGCCACGTTCAGTTCGCTCGAGAACGAGCTCCTCCCCTGCTTGCGAACGAAACGCCCTCATTGCTTCGAGTGCTCCCCTCGCCAATTCGAACGCGACTCCACCTCCTATCGAGAAAAATCGCGACCTGCCCAGTCGAACTCGAGACGAGTGATTCGATTTTTTTTTTCTTCGATTCCGAGATCTGGAAAGGTACATGGCCATATTTTTTTTTCTTTTGAACTCTGTTCTGATTTCGAACGAGGGAAGAAAGAATCGAGTTTTATATAACGAACCCTTTGAATTTCAAAAGGGAAAAGAGGAATTTTGGTTCGGCCATTATTGATTTTTGAACGAGAACATTTTCTTCTGAAACGTTTTAACGGAGGAGGCAGAGAAAGGTTGTGTGCAATTTAAAAAGAAAAGAGGGGACAAGAGAACGATGATTAAGTAGAGTAGGTCGACTTGCTCAGAAGTAGGGTGGCTGATGTGAATATATATTTTAATCAGCTAATATATATATATATATAAATTTCGGTATAATTTTCGACGCGTTTACTTATCGTATGCTCACACAACCACTCCAATTACTACGAAATTTGAAATTCGGTAATAATTCAATATTACGGACCCAATGGAACTGGTTTCGTCGAATTCCGAGACTGCGCCTCGGACGGCTATTTTTAAATATCGGTTCAAACAATTAATTTCAAAACTGAGCAAAACAGTTTAAAATTTAAATTCTGAAAGTTCAATTATCTTCGGTGTTATCAATATAAATTTTAAAAGTTTTTGAAATATTTTTCTTCAACTTAAAGTCAATGATTCAAATTTTTATTCAACATTCAACAGATTAAATTTTATAATTTAATCGCCAATTTCAAAGTTATATTGGGGATTCAAATTAAATTACCGTTCAAATATTTAAAATAAATTAAATATTCTCAATTTAATTTGTTCAAAATTCAGGGTCGTTACAGACTTCCCTCCTTAAAAGAATTTCGTCCTCGAAATTACAAGTTAGGAAAAATGGTCCTTAACTCGTCTACTGTTTTTCAACATCTAATAGTTTTATCAATTTATCAAAACAAATCTTTCTATTAAAGATTCGTTATCATTCAACTCATTTTCCAACTTCAATTATAAGTTTCAAACAACATTGTTTAACTTCTCAATTCAAATTCGAGTTTAAATTCAAATTTTAACTTTCAAAATTTCTCAAAAATTTTCTAACACTCGAGATTTTCGAAAAATTTCACCAGCATCTCCTTTGCGCGGCTAATACGGCACGACTACAAAACGTCCCTACGGACTCTCAGATTTCAAAAAGAAAAAGAAAAAGCCAAGCGGCTAGACAAGAAATCAGCAAATCTCATATTCAAATTTAAATACATACCTTTTTCGAGCAATTCAAATTATCTTCGAAATCAAAATTCCAATTCCTTTTATAACACCTGTATGTCCTACTAGCCATAATATCTAGTTACACATTCAAACCATTTTGCAAATTCTATTACAAAATTTTCAATATAAACTACTTATACATTTTTACTTCACTATTGAAGTTACATATCTATTTTCATTCAATTTTACATTTCAAATTCATTTGAATTCAATTCACAATTTTAATTCTATTGGAATTCAATTTTGTCTTCAACATTCAGTTTCAATTCCAGTTTTATCTTCATTCAATCATCAACTTAGAATAATTTCAATATCAAATTTTACTTAAAAATTTCACACTTCTTTTCTTAGGTTCAATAAATATTCCATATACACATTATATTTATTTTCAATTCACCACTTCGGTTAAATCTACTTACATTTAAACTGGATTTCAAATTCCATATGAATTTTAATTTCTCTTTCGATTCACATTTATAATTATTCAATTCAATTCGATTGCTTACAACTTCAAAATGAATCTCAACTTCCAATTTCAGTTTCATTTAATTGATTCACCTGTACTTACATTCATTTAACTCCATCTTTTAAGTTAGATTTATTCTATCAAAATTCAATTTGTATAGGTTATCAACTTACAATATTTCATAAATATTTTTATATATAGTATTCCAAAGTCTTTTTCAACCTTTTCAAAATCATTTTTGAAAACAATTCAAATTTATCTTTTGAATTCCAAAAACCAAACCCAAATTTTCAAACAACTTTCATTTAAAACAATTTGGCAGCAATTCCTCTTTTGGAAACCCGAAAATGAACACCAATGATGCCGCGGTCATCATCGAAGTTATTTTCCAGCGACCGAAAAGAGTTTAGAGCTTTCATCCCTTCAGAACATTTTTCAAAACCTTTGAAATTCATTTCCAACTCCAAAAAGAATTTAAACTTTCTAAATCTCCAAAATTTTCAAATTCTTTTCAAAACATTTCCAAATACTTCTCGGGAATTCCATTTCCAATTATAAGTCACATTTATAATTTATATTCTTAAATTTCATTTGTATATGAATTTATTTCTTAACTTTGGAGTTACGATTTCAATTTCTTATCCAATTTCATATAATAACGAGAACATTTCAATATTATCACTTTCCTAACAACCATGCAACCACATACTGTAATAATTTACAGAAAAGCATTCCTTTTATATACAAAAATAGTTTTGGGCAAAATTATTTCATTCACCCTATTTAAAACAATACTGTGTTGGTTTATCTTGTTTAAGAGTTTAGAAACCCCTATCGATTACAGTTAGCTAGACTGCACCGACCAGAATCCATAAACAATCAACCGATAAGTCAACACAATACAAAACAATTTTATATTCACTAACAAATACGCATTCGTATCTATTATTACACTCAAACTCATTCTAGAGTACTACTGACTCTATCTCTAATGAGTAACACCCAACAGAGCAGGGTTGTCGCTTAACCATATGCTCTGATACCACTTTGTCACATACCGAAATTTTCGACTTTCGAAAATTCGACATCGATACTCACTTTATCGACTGCCGAGCAATCGAGTGCCGGAAACTCCAATAGTGAGGGTTTTTAAATAGAAGAAAAAGGTAGAAGAAGAAGAAAAGAGGAAGAAGAATGAAGAACAATAAAACAACATCAGAACAGAAAACAATATCAGAATCTTACACATCGCAGCGGAACAATATATAATAGATAATCATTAGTCTTTTAAAACAAAGAACTATATCAGTTTATACATACATCAATCAGAGTCAATATACAACTCAATACAACAATGGACAGTTATGTAAACTTGTCCTCATACAGAATACACAGCGGAATAAATACTATCAGATACAAATACTACGTCTCGTCATCCAGCTTATCTCCAAAGCTCCAGAATATCCAGAATATCCTGATAACCTAACTCTAGACTGTCCGTGTGGAAATTGGTGGGCACCCAGAGTTTAGAAGGGAACAATAAACTCCGAGTCAGTCATGGTGACTGGTGTGAGATCGTAAAACAGTTATTTTTCATAAAGAAAATAAAACAAATTCGCAATGCTTTTGGAAAATGAAACTACCATAAGACCTCCCGCCACACACACAATGCAAACGCAGAATTGGAGGAGATTTCTTCTTATGATAGTCAAAGATGCTTACTACGCAAAATCAAATCATTTTTGATATTATTATTAGTGCATAGTGTAGAAAACATTTCGAAAGTATAATATTAATCTTAGCCAACATACGACCAGTATCGTATGCCTACTATAGCTACCATCTAAACAATGGTGACCACCGTACGTAAATGGCAGGTTCTACAACTAATACCGTACAAGGTTCGTATTGGAGTTTGGATTTCCAACAAATGGTCAGGCTAAGGAACTTCCTATCCACGATGGGTACGTCCCTGGAATAGACGACCCGAGAAATAACCTAACATTACGGTTAGATCTCTGCCAACACAAGGCCGGGTTACCTCTGCAAAAATAGGTAACTACTGACACGCGTATGTCATCCCCCGATCATAACCGATCTTCCCGAGGATCCCCGATTTCCAACAAACCACATAGTAAAAATGCAGCAACCACATAGGTTAAGTATCTGGGCTCCATACCATGATACCACCTCTATCCAGAAGGAATGACATACACTAAGGGGCGCTACTCCCTAGAACCTTGCCGCATCCTTCCTGTTTTGACCATTTCCGGGGTGTGAGGCTCGACGAAGTCTCGTCCACAAAGCTACGCTTTCTACAAAGCCATGCTTCGGGTCAACAAATGATCAACCTATGATCACAAAGATATAAGATCAAACAAATGATCATATCGCAAATGATCAAACACTGATCATTTCACAGCAACACTCAGTATGCCACGTTACCAAATTGGGAGTATATCGCTGATAAATTTCAACTACATAACCTCTGAGCTCGTACGTCTCAGAGAAGGGTGTTAAGCTAAGAGAATAAATTCTCCGCCACCAACAGAAATGTATTTGAAAGAAATCAGCTCAATATCTTAATTTGTAACGTCAGACATACAATCCATACAAGTCTGTTCCAGGATCGAACAGAACCGAAGGCACTTCTCACGAAGCCCTTGCATATCCGGATAATTTTCTAATCACGTCCGGACTTCCCGTCACTAAGGGTGATAAAACCTCTAAATCGGAGATCAGCCGATGTAGAGTAACTCGACGGTAATCCTTCCGTTTTCAAAAATATCCGGTCTTCAACACCGGTCTTCGAATGCAATTCATAACGACGTATCACATATTCGGAATGGGTTATACGACCCTATGGTCCTTTCCCGGTTAACCCGAATAGTGAGCGCTTATTCAAAAATAAGTGTGGCATTCAAATTCATCCAATTCACAACAAATACCATTCAAGGTAATTATTGATAGTCGGTTATTTAACTATCAATAAAGATGCGCAACATCATCAGATTCCAAATAATTTTCCAAATTATTTCATCTTCAAAAATATCTTTACCAGATATAAAATTTCCACACTTAATCATTTGAAAACAATTTCAAATCAATTTCCACATTTCATTTTATCTTTGAAGATAAAATCTCAAAACAGTTCATTTCATATTGGAAAAGCATTTCCATACTTATTTAAAAATAAGTAATTCACAAATCATTTGTTTTCAACATTTGAAAATATTCGATATACTTAAATCAATATTAAGTATACATTTCATTCTTTAAGGAAATCATTAATTTTAACATCTATTTGAGTCAAAACGAATGTTGCGTAAAACATCGTTACGACGACTCGAAATCACTAGTATAGGGATTCGGATTTTAAGATAGATATATATAAATCCCAATACTACATAAAACATTTTCTTTCGAAAATCATTTACTATAACAACAGTGTTATAGTCCATCATTTCCTTATTTCTCGAAAACGTCTATTTCAACAATGAATGTTGAAATCTATGTATTCGATACTTAACATGTTTTAAAACATCTTTTAAAACAATTAACTTCATTTTATAATATCGCTTTCCCAAAACCATATCCATTCTACTTAAAAATATATTCACTGTCCAAAATCGTGAATATACTTCACTAACCAAATTTCAATCTTTTCTACACATTTATTCCAAGAATTATCCACTATCCAAAATCGTGGATAAAATTCCCTTAATAACCTTCTATATTAAATTCATCAAATTTGATTTATTTTTGAATTTCATAAAACAACGTTTATAAATTCATCTTCATAATTCATAACAACTTTGATTCAATAAATCTCTTTTATTAACAAATTCGATCAATATTCCATTTAAAGGCAAAAATCCAATTTATAAGTTAATTTCTTATAAATCTCCTATTCGACAGTTTCATCCATTTTATAACTTCACAATTTATAAATCTATAAATTTCATTTACTTATGAATTCCATAAATATTTCATTTTTAACACTTATAAAAACTCGTTTTATAATTCCAATATTTGATTTATAAATATCAATTTTTATAAATCTTTTTATACAAATCGTTTATAGTTATTCAAAAATCCCAACTTAAACCATTTTATAAATAAATCGAGTTTTATTTCAAAATGACACTTTGGTTATATTTCACTAAAAAGTATGACTTTTATAACTTTAAAATTTTAACGTTTATAAATCAATTCAAAAATTCCATAAAACGTATATTTTCAAAAATCACTTTAAAAACCCTTTTAAAGTAAAAGTCGTTATTTTTACATTTCAAAACTGAATCCGATGATGCAACAGCACCAATTAATCAATCACAACAACAAACATCATATATCAATATGATAAAAGAATATACATCAATATCTGTAAATAAATAAATACTGTTGAGGAATCCAGTTGGATCCCTCCAACCTGTTTCCCTGCATCCATAGATGTTAGCACAATACCAATTCCACTTCGAGGTGGAATATCGCGGTATATGGGTTTTATAAAAATATCCGCTTACTAACGGCGCAATAGGGTCTCATCCGCTATACGAGGCGGGAAATCATCAATCCAATATATACATATGCCAATATGTATATATTGCTACATATATATAGATATATCCTACTATATCTAATATCACATCCAAATAGCAATCATATCAATCAATAAATAACTGCAATGCAAAATTTGTTTTGAGTGAGAAAAATCTCACCTTAGCATTAAATTTGCCATCCATTTCTTTTTCGGCTCGATTTTCTCGATTTTTAACCTTGTATAAACAATTATACAAATCTATTAACATTCGAATTAAATCGAACTATCAATTTTCCGCTATGATAGTTTTAATTAACAACTTCTCCTTTAATTAAATTTATCTAACTTCAATTTAAAATTTTAAAACTAAGTTCTCTTTCTTTAAATTATTTTTAGTAGCTAATATGAATTTTAAATAAGTTACTTAAACAAAAGGAATTACCTTAGTCAATTATTTTCAAACAACTATCTGTAAATATAAAAATTATTTAAAATGCAGGTGAATATATATCTTTCTTCAAATCGGTGTATATATATTAGAGAATTTACAGGTATATAAAATGAAAGGGAATACCTCACAGACAATCGCAATTGCCATTACTCAGACGAACTCGCGACCCTAGCTGAGCATATGACTGGCCAAGCATCTCGTGCTTGAGCTCGAGTTCAACGCCGCCTTCGAAAACCAGGCTACGCCCTACCCAGTTCACAACCACACTTCGCCTTGCTCTTGAGTCGCCACGTCGAGCCCTCCACACGCGCACACCCAGTCGCAAACTCTAGCTCCGCCTCCTCAGCTCGAGATCGCCTTTGAGTAATCGCCAGTCACTGCCTCCCCACGGCCCTCGCCATCGCCGAAGTTGCCACGTTCAGTTCGCTCGAGAATGAGCTCCTCCCCTGCTTGCGAACGAAATGCCCTCATTGCTTCGAGTGCTCCCCTCGCCAATTCGAACGCGACTCCACCTCCTATCGAGAAAAATCGCGACCTGCCCAGTCGAACTCGAGACGAGTGATTCGATTTTTTTTTTCTTCGATTCCGAGATCTGGAAAGGTACGTGGCCATATTTTTTTTTCTTTTGAACTCTGTTCTGATTTCGAACGAGGGAAGAAAGAATCGAGTTTTATATAACGAACCCTTTGAATTTCAAAAGGGAAAAGAGGAATTTTGGTTCGGCCATTATTGATTTTTGAACGAGAACATTTTCTTCTGAAACGTTTTAACGGAGGAGGCAGAGAAAGGTTGCGTGCAATTTAAAAAGAAAAGAGGGGACAAGAGAACGATGATTAAGCAGAGTAGGTCGACTTGCTCAGAAGTAGGGTGGCTGATGTGAATATATATTTTAATCAGCTAATATATATATATATATATATATATATAAATTTCGGTATAATTTTCGACGCGTTTACTTATCGTATGCTCACACAACCACTCCAATTACTACGAAATTTGAAATCCGGTAATAATTCAATATTACGGACCCAATGGAACTAGTTTCGTCGAATTCCGAGTCTACGCCTCGGACGGCTATTTTTAAATATCGGTTCAAACAATTAATTTCAAAACTGAGCAAAACAGTTTAAAATTTAAATTCGGAAAGTTCAATTATCTTCGGTGTTATCAAAATAAATTTTAAAAGTTTTTGAAATATTTTTCTTCAACTTAAAGTCGATGATTCAAATTTTTATTCAACATTCAACAGATTAAATTTTATAATTTACTCGCCAATTTCAAAGTTATATTGGGGATTCAAATTAAATTACCGTTCAAATATTTAAAATAAATTAAATATTCTCAATTTAATTTGTTCAAAATTCAGGGTCGTTACAGATGATTTCTATAGCCTTATATATGAATAAGGCGATATTATTTTGTGGTCCATGATTTTTTGGATTGTTTCATGACTTGTTGGAGATTTATGAGTTTTCATGATTTCATGGATGTTTATTAATAATTTACTTAACTTAATCACCTTTCTCCTTACGCATGACATTAGAATATTAGCTTGGCATCTCCCTTGATTATCACTGAACCTTTCATTTATTCTGTTGGGTACCACAGAATGAATGCTTCCCTTTACTTATTATCCTACAGTTCCTTATCTACTGATGAGTTTAGTTGCCTGACCCGTGTGTTTTTCACTCGGGTCAGACCGAGTTGCAGGTTAGCTCGGATTTCTTTTGCCTTCAGTTCAGCTTGATACTTTTTGGTGGGACACATATATGTATATTTTGGCTAGCTAGTCTTCGTCTTTTGGGACTACTCCTTTATGATCACTTGTATATTTTTGGGATGTATATTTTTGACACTTAGCTACCTAGTAGTTACTCTTGTATGATGTATTATATGGATATGTATGGTGACAGTTATGTAGGTATATGACTGATCTGGGTTTGCTTTTCTGTGACTTTGATTATTCCGCATATTATATTACATGAAATGTTATATAGCCACCGTAGTGTGCAATAGTTATGCGCTAGACGTGTCAACCACACATGAGGTAATGGAAAAAAAAATTTGACACATACTTGACATGTTTAGTTCATAGATATTGTATGCTATGTTGGTCGCTCCTATCCAGCCTTATTCTCTGCGTTAGTAGACAGAATTACTTATTAATTCGCTTTACTAACGTGGGTCTCGGGGTGGGGCGTTACAGCTTGGTATCAGAGCATCGTTTCAGAAAAATAATGTAATATACAAAGAACAGCACACGAGATACCATACATTTAGTATTATACATCTACATGTATCATCTCATAAATCACAACCCGTTTCACCTTTACTTATATTTGTCTTATCCATGATTCAAGTGTGTCCCTTTTTGATTCCTTTGGGGTAAATAGAATGGAATACATCTAGGGATGTATATTTTATTCTGTAGTATTCCTTAATTTTCGCATTCGAATTTCTTGTGAATACATATATTTATCCTGTGAATAATCCTAGCTTATCTTTTCTTTTAGCTATGTCTGGACGTGGTAGAGGACGTTCTTCAGCGGCGGGACCGTCCAGTGGTTCCCGTCCCGAAGGCGTGTACATGTCTACCGACCAGATTCTAGAGCTTGTGCGGAGCATTCAGCCTCCCACTTCTGGTTCTTCTTCTACTCCACAGAAGTCTGCCTTCGCACGTATGTGCAGTGACTTTACTCATCTCGGTGGCAAGCCCTTCAAAGGCACCGAGTCTGTTATTGAGGTCGAGGCTTGGCTTAGTTCTTGTGAGCGTATCTTTACCCGTATGGAGATTTCTAGCCGCCATCGGGTTCTTGTAGCATCTAGTATCTTGCAAGAACGAGCCCTTCATTGGTATGATCTTCTGATTTCTGAGGTTGATGAGTCCTCACTTGAGTGGGATCAGTTCCGTGAGCGGTTCGAGCTCAAGTTTATCCCTGATTCTGAGAAAGCTACTCTAGCTCGACGTTTCCTTGAGCTTAAGCAAGGAAAGCTATCTGTTTCCGAATATGTTGCCTCTTTCGAAAGTCTTTCAAAGTATGGTCTTGAGCACATTTCCACTCCTTACAGGAAGAATCTTATGTTTGTTTCCGGGCTCAAGAAGTATTTGAAGAAGGCCCTTATGCTTCGCCTTGAGCTTTCTTTCGAGAAGCTTGTTGATACGGCCCTTCGTCTTGAAGTAGTCGAGAAGGAAAAAGATAGTGATGATGATACGAGTGTTTGGGCCAACCCGAACAAGAAGAAGTTCTTTGGCAAGCCTAAGTCTTTTCCTTCTAAGAAGAAGAAGAAGTACAGTGGTTCCTCTTCTCAGTCTCAGCCAGCTCTTTCAGTTAAATCATTTGCTTGTTTCAATTGTGGCTCCCCTAATCATCATGTCAGAGAATGTCCCAAACCCAAAAGGTGCCTCTATTGCAAGAAAGAGGGACATTTAGTTGCTTCTTGCCCCAAGAAGGGGAAAGGACCTCGTCAGGGACAGCTTAATGTAGCATCTGCTTCTGGTGATTCTTCTTAGCCTAAAGGTACATCCTCGTCTATTTTGGAAGGCTCTATTTTATTTCATGATCATTATATTAGAGTGCTCTTCGATACGGGTGCGTCCCACTCATTCGTATCGAAGGAACTCGTTGATGATTTACAGTTGGATGTGTCTTGCTTGCTTACTTCATTGCGGATTGCTAATCCTATTGGAGGATCCGCTACTTTTAGCTTATATTGTGATGATGTTGAGATTTTGATATGCGGTTATTCCTTCCATGCGAAACTGCATGTGATTCCTTTCCTTGGTTTTGATAAGATTCTCGTTATGGACTGGCTAGTTCGATACGATGCCAGGATTCTTTGCATGGAGCGAGTTCTTTATCTTCGACATCCTGATTGTCCCGATCAGCTATCTCTCTCGCTTCGTGATTCTGATTGTGACTCTATGGCTTCCCTATTTGCTCTCGGTTCTCATGACATTGATGGTGATATATCTCTTATTCCAGTTGTTTGCGACTTTGCTGATTTATTTGAGCCTGTTTATGGTTTGCCTCCTAAGCGATCTATCGAGTTTCGTATTGATCTTATTCCAGGTGCTCAGCCTGTTAGTCGTCCTCCTACGAGGATGTCTGCACGGGAAAATGAGGAACTCAAAAAGCAACTCCTTGAGCTTGAAGTTAAGCATTTCATTCGTTCTAGTTCTTCTCCGTGGGGTGCTGTAGTTGTATTCGTGAAGAAGTCCGATGGGACTCTTAGGCTTTGCATGGACTATCGCAAGCTTAACGAATTAACCATCAAGAATCGTTATCCCTTGCCTCGAATTGATGACATGTTCGATCAATTAAGTGGTGCTAAGGTCTTTTCACAATTAGACCTTGCCACTGGTTTTCATCAGCTCCGAGTGGCGGAAGATAGTATTCCTCTCACCGCATTACGCACTCGCTATGGTTCTTATGAGTGGCTCGCCATGCCGTTCGGGTTGACGAACGCACCTGCCTACTTTGTCGATCTTATGAATCGAGTATTCCGGGAATATCTCGATAAGTTCGTACTTGTTTTCATTGATGATATTCTAGTATATTCAAAGTCCGAAGAGGACCATGCTCGACATCTTAGAATTGTCTTGAGTACTCTCCGCAAACATCAACTTAAAGCAAAACTTTCTAAGTGTCACTTCTGGGAAAAGCAAGTGAAGTTCTTAGGCCATGTTGTATCTTCAGAAGGTATTTCCATTGATCCTTCTAAGGTCGAGGCTATTCAGAGTTGGAAGAGGCCTGAGAATGTTCATGAGATTCGTTCTTTTCTGGGTTTAGCGGGTTATTACCGCCGCTTTATCAAAGACTTTTCCCGTATTGTGCTTCCATTGACTAGCCTTACGAGAAAAGGCGTTCGATTTATCTGGTCCGATAAGTGTGAGGCTTCTTTTCAGCGATTGAAAGAGCTTTTGACTAATGCACCTGTTCTTGTGGTTCCTCATGGGAACCAAGATCTTATCGTTTATACTGATGCCAGCCTTAGTGGTCTTGGCGCAGTTCTGATGCAGAAAGATCGGGTAGTTGCTTATGCTTCGAGACAGTTACGTCCGAACGAGATTCGGTATACTACCCACGACCTTGAGCTTGCTGCCATTGTCTTCGCTTTGAAGATTTGGCGTCATTATCTTTTGGGAGAGCACTTCATCCTTTACACCGACCTTAAGTATCTCTTTTCACAGAAGGATTTGAATATGAGGCAACAGCGATGGTTAGAGTTTCTCGCCTCATATGATTTTGATATTGAGTATACCCCTGGTAAGGGTAATCGAGTTGCAGATGCGCTTAGTCGCAAGCATTCGGCTGTGGTTTCTATGATGTTAGCCGAATGGGATGTTCTATTGACCCTATCTTCTTGTGTTATTCGTGATCGAGCTCCATCGTCTGATTCTCCAGTTTTATTGTTTAGTCTGGACGCTCGTCCATCTCTTTTAGATCGTATTTCAGAGGCTCGGAGGCATGATGATAGTTGTATACGTCTCATTCAGTCTTGCTCATCTGAGTCCCATGATGAGGAGTTGCGGGATTATTCGATTGATTCTTACGGTTGCCTTTGGTTGAGGAACCGTATTGTTGTGCCTTCTGATTCAGCAATTAGGCGTGACATACTTGACGATTGTCATCGCTCTAAGTATACCATTCATCCGGGTAGTAGTAAGATGTATGCGGATATGCGTCGTCTTTACTATTGGGAGGGCATGAAGCGTGATGTTGCGAGTTATGTGAGCAAGTGCCCAACCTGTCAGCTTGTTAAGGCCGAGCATCAGCGACCATCTGGTCTTCTTCAGCCTCTTGAAGTTCCACTGTGGAAGTGGGACCAAGTTTCGATGGATTTCGTCGACGGCCTACCTCGTTCGGGGTCGGGTCATTCTAGTATCTGGGTTATTGTTGATCGTCTTACGAAGTCTGCTCATTTTATTCCTATTAAATCTAATAGGAATGCCCCTCTCTTGGCAAAGCTTTACATAAAGGAAATTGTATGGATACATGGTGTTCCTTCTTCGATTGTTTGTGACCGTGATCCATTATTTACTAGTCATTTTTGGGCGAGTTTTCAGCAAGCTTTGGGTACAAAGCTTAATCTTTCGACTGCTTATCATCCTCAGTCTGACGGTCAGACGGAGAGAGTGAATCGTATTCTTGAGGATCTCCTTCGAGCTTGTATTCTTGATTTTGGTGGTTCTTGGGAGGACCATATTCCATTGGTAGAATTCTCTTACAATAACAGCTTTCAATCTAGTATTGGCATGGCGCCGTTTGAGGCTCTTTAGGCAGACCGTGCCGTTCTCCATTTTGTTGGTTAGAATCTGGCGAGAAGCTTATTCTTAGACCGGATTCGATTCGTGATTCTTCGAAGAAGATTTTTCTTATAAGACAGAGAATGAAAGAGGCTCAGAGCCGTCAGAAATCCTACGCGGACAACCGTAGGAGGCCTCTTGAATTCACTGTTGGTGATCATGTCTTTATCCGTGTTTCTCCGATGAAGGGAGTGATGCGCTTTAGCTCTACGGGGAAATTGGCTCCTCGCTTTATAGGACCATTTCCGATTATTGAGCGCATCGGTCCAGTTGCTTATCGTTTGTCACTTCCGTCTCACTTATCCGGTATTCATGACGTCTTCCATGTTTCTCAGTTGAGGAAGTGTCTTCGAGATTCGGACTCTATCATTGATCCATCCGAGCAGCTTGAGCTTGAGATCTCACCGAGCTTATCTACCTTTCAGCAGCCTATTCGAGTACTTGGTACGGAGGTAAAGCGCCTTCGAAACAAGAGTGTGCCCCTTGTCAAGATTCAATGGTCAGAAAAACCCAATGATTGCACTTGGGAAACCGAAGAATCTATCGAGCGTTCTTTTCCGGGTTTTCTTTCTTCTTTTGGTAATGGTGAGAATTTATTATCTCGAGCTATTTCTTGTTTCTTCCGTTTGAATCTTTGAATTGTTATACATTTTTCCCTTAGAAATTGCGTGGACACAATTTTGTTAAGGGGAGAGGTCTGTAACAACCCCGGTTTGGAGATTACCATAAATATTAAATTATAATGATGATTATAATTTAATATTGGGATTAATTAAATTAATAGGAAGAAAATGTTGTTTATTTTAATAAACAATGAATTTGGATTAATTTGAGCTATTGAAAATAAATAAATATGGAGAATAAGAAGAAATAATTATTCCTTGTTGAATAATTGATGAACTTAAGCAGAATAAAGTTTTTACTTCATTTCATGAATTTTTAAATGTATTGATTTGGATACATTCAATTAAATTTAATAATTTGCCCAATATTGTGTTATTTGCCAATATTGCCCTTTTATTAATTAAAACTCAAGAGAATTGATTATTAAAATAATTAATCATAGTAATTATGATTAAAAATGATAAGAAAATATTTATTTGGTGTTAATCATGTAATTACATTTATTGGAGTATAAAATATATTTATGTTTAACCAATTGTGACAGTTTACAATTTATTTTGCAAAAATATGAAAATTGGTTAAATAAGAATAATATTAATAAAAATAATAATAAAATTGTTAAAATTGTGTTTTTATCTTTTTATTTGGAATCTAGAAGTTGTAATGGTTCTAACGCACCTAAGTTTGTAAAAATCGGATTTAATATGTATAAGATATGGAGATTTAAAGAAATTACATAAATAAACTTCACAAACAAACATTAATCTAAGTCCTAATGGGAATTAGTTTGTACCCATTTAGCCCAATAGAAACTTCTGAAAATAGTACGTACAGTTTCCTCTTCGTTCATTTTCATCTTCTTCCTGAAAATAATTAAGAAGCTCAAAAATTAGAAACAATGGCTGCCTTCTCAAACCTTAACCATAATTAACAAATTCTTTGCTGAATCAATAGAATTTCTGGTCTAATTCAACAAGAAGGTAATCTCCATCTTTCTCTATCTTGAATTTGAGGAGAAATCCATTTTTTTGTTTACTGTAATTCTTGTTTTGTAATTTTTCTTCATTGCATGCCTCTTTTCCTAGTTTCTGCAGGTGCTAGAGCTCCTCTTCCTTGCTAAAGACCTCATCTTTGCTCCAATCTTTGCTTCATAATCTCCTCTTTTCGCTGCCAAAGGTAAGTTCAAAACTTACAGCAACTAAATTGGCTTATGCTTGGAAAATTTGGCTCTATATGTTCAAGTTTTATCTTTGTTCTTAATTGTTGATGTCTGGAATACCTCATCTTTGAATGCTTATATCTCTCTCATCTGAAGTCGGATCAAGGTGATTTTTGTTTCATTTTGAATCTTATTGTGTCTAGTTTGTTCGTGCCAGATTTTATCAAATTTCGAGTCCGTTTGGACCTCTGTATTTGCTGTGAAAGTTGCAAAACCGAGAGCGTTTTTGCACAGAAAATATATTTGGCTGAATAGTGTTTTTGGCATAACTTTTGTGTTTCAAATCGGAATTCGATGATTTTGAATGATTCGGAAAGCTTATTTCATTGGCTACAACTTTTGTTTGTTGAGTTTTCTGCAATTTTGTGGTTAACTATGTCAAAATTGAACTTTTCTACTGTTAACCCGAGAGCAAATCAAATCTGCTCTGTTGTTGAGGCAGAAACGAAATCTGCCATAACTTTTTCGTTTCTCAACGGAATTTGATAATTTTGGATGTTTCGGAAAGCTTATTTCAGTGGATACAACTTTTGTTTTATGTGTTTTCTGTGATTTTGATGTTTGCTATGCTAAAACTGCAAATGTTTCTTACTGTCCTGTGTTTTGTTGCATGGACTAGTGTTGATTTTAAACTATTGAAAATGGTTTGCATTTATGAACATGTATACGCAATTTGTATCTCGGTAATATGATGTTAAACATTTTATTTTAAACATTTTTCATGAATGTTCGGACGTATGAGAAAATATATTAAACGATTTAGTAAAAACCACGAGGTATGGGACTCGTGCGTATTTGCTTCATCGGTTAAATACGGACTTGTACGATCGAAATGATTTTGAGGAATCATTTGATTTCCTCCAAGATTATTAACCACTATGTGGTACCTTGAGATTTATTTAGAGCATTTGTCCCGTATTAGCAAGATTAGCTAATATGTGGCAGTAGTCCGAGAACTCCTGATTGGAGTATATTGATTATGGACTATCAAGATTGTAGTGCTCCTGCCGATGAAATGAGGCAAAACCAATTATGGTTGATTATGATTTTATAATTTTGATTAGGTTTTCACTTGTCGATGAAATGAGACAAGTTTGAATTTATTTTTGGTTTATCGTAGCGGAATTGCTACGACTTGATTATTTACATTCGCCGATGAAACGAGGCATTGTGATTATATTGATTTATGATTTTTCCTTATGTGGAAACAACGAGTGATTAGTAAACCATTAGGTGATAACTCATGGTATAGGACATGGGTTATACCCTTATGGGTTCCTAGTCTCGATGTTGATACACATTCAAGATTGGACTAGTACTATGAGACCACGAGTTTATTGGAGAATCAAGTTTTGAAATTATACCCCAAATCATGAATTTACTATTACTCGGGTCTTTGACGTCACCGATTGGGATTGATTAAATTATAGGCTACGTAGTCGTCAAGACTGTCAAGATTCATCTAGATGACATAATCCCGGTCATCACGATTGTTGGTACCAAAGTATAGTACTAGTGGAGATTCAAAAGCACGTGCAAAATTATCTTTTGAAGCTTTATGATTTATTGGGATTTGATGATTTCTATAGCCTTATATATGAATAAGGCGATATTATTTTGTGGTCCATGATTATTTGGATTGTTTCATGACTTGTTGGAGATTTATGAGTTTTCATGATTTCATGGATGTTTATTAATAATTTACTTAACTTAATCACATTTCTCCTTACGCATGACATTAGAATATTAGCTTGGCATCTCCCTTGATTATCACTGAACCTTTCATTTATTCTGTTGGGTACCACAGAATGAATGCTTCCCTTTACTTATTATCATACAGTTCCTTATTTACTGATGAGTTTAGTTGCCTGACCCGCGTGTTTTTCACTCGGGTCAGACCGAGTTGCAGGTTAGCTCGGATTTCTTTTGCCTTCAGTTCAGCTTGATACTTTTTGGTGGGACACATATATGTATATTTTGGCTAGCTAGTCTTCGTCTTTTGGGACTACTCCTTTATGATCACTTGTATATTTTTGGGATGTATATTTTTGACACTTAGCTACCTAGTAGTTACTCTTGTATGATGTATTATATGGATATGTATGGTGACAGTTATGTATGTATATGACTGATCTGGGTTTGCTTTTCTGTGACTTTGATTATTCCGCATATTATATTACATTATTTCTGAAATGTTATATAGCCACCGTAGTGTGCAATAGTTATGCGCTAGACGTGTCAACCACACATGAGGTAATGGAAAAAAAAAATTGACACATACTTGACATGTTTAGTTCATAGATATTGTATGCTATGTTGGTCGCTCCTATCCAGCCTTATTCTCTGCGTTAGTAGACAGAATTACTTATTAATTCCCTTTACTAACGTGGGTCTCGGGGTGGGGCGTTACAGCTTGGTATCAGAGCATCGTTTCAGAAAAATAATGTAATATACAAAGAACAGCACACGAGATACCATACATTTAGTATTATACATCTACATGTATCATCCCATAAATCACGACCCGTTTCACCTTTACTTATATTTGTCTTACCCATGATTCAAGTGTGTCCCTTTTTGATTCCTTTGGGGTAAATAGAATGGAATACATCTAGGGATGTATATTTTATTCTGTAGTATTCCTTAATTTTCGCATTCGAATTTCTTGTGAATACATATATTTATCCTGTGAATAACCCTAGCTTATCTTTTCTTTTAGCTATGTCTGGACGTGGTAGAGGACGTTCTTCAGCGGCGGGACCGTCCAGTGGTTCCCGTCCCGAAGGCGGGTACATGTCTACCGACCAGATTCTAGAGCTTGTGCGGAGCATTCAGCCTCCCACTTCTGGTTCTTCTTCTACTCCACAGAAGTCTGCCTTCGCACGTATGTGCAGTGACTTTACTCATCTCGGTGGCAAGCCCTTCAAAGGCACCGAGTCTGTTATTGAGGTCGAGGCTTGGCTCAGTTCTTGTGAGCGTATCTTTACCCGTATGGAGATTTCTAGCCGCCATCGGGTTCTTGTAGCATCTAGTATGTTGCAAGAACGAGCCCTTCATTGGTATGATCTCCTGATTTCTGAGGTTGATGAGTCCTCACTTGAGTGGGATCAGTTCCGTGAGCGGTTCGAGCTCAAGTTTATCCCTGATTCTGAGAAAGCTACTCTAGCTCGACGTTTCCTTGAGCTTAAGCAAGGAAAGCTATCTGTTTCCGAATATGTTCCCTCTTTCGAAAGTCTTTCAAAGTATGGTCTTGAGCACATTTCCACTCCTTACAAGAAGAATCTTATGTTTGTTTCCGGGCTCAAGAAGTATTTGAAGAAGGCCCTTATGCTTCGCCTTGAGCTTTCTTTCGAGAAGCTTGTTGATACGGCCCTTCGTCTTGAAGTAGTCGAGAAGGAAAAAGATAGTGATGATGATACGAGTGTTCGGGCCAACCCGAACAAGAAGAAGTTCTTTGGCAAGCCTAAGTCTTTTCCTTCTAAGAAGAAGAAGAAGTATAGTGGTTCCTCTTCTCAGTCTCAGCCAGCTCTTTCAGTTAAATCATTTGCTTGTTTCAATTGTGGCTCCCCTGATCATCATGTCAGAGAATGTCCCAAACCCAAAAGGTGCCTCTATTGCAAGAAAGAGGGACATTTAGTTGCTTCTTGCCCCAAGAAGGGGAAAGGACCTCGTCAGGGACAGCTTAATGTAGCATCTGCTTCGGGTGATTCTTCTCAGCCTAAAGGTACATCCTCGTCTATTTTGGAAGGCTCTATTTTATTTCATGATCATTATATTAGAGTGCTCTTCGATACGGGTGCGTCCCACTCATTCGTATAGAAGGAACTCGTTGATGATTTACAGTTGGATGTGTCTTGCTTGCTTACTTCATTGCGGATTGCTAATCCTATTGGAGGATCCGCTACTTTTAGCTTATATTGTGATGATGTTGAGATTTTGATATGCGGTTATTCCTTCCATGCGAAACTGCATGTGATTCCTTTCCTTGGTTTTGATATGATTCTCGGTATGGACTGGCTAGTTCGATACGATGCCAGGATTCTTTGCATGGAGCGAGTTCTTTATCTTCGACATCCTGATTGTCCAGATCAGCTATCTCTCTCGCTTTGTGATTCTGATTGTGACTCTATGGCTTCCCTATTTGCTCTCGGTTCTCATGACATTGATGGTGATATATCTCTTATTCCAGTTGTTTGCGACTTTGCTGATTTATTTGAGCCTGTTTCTGGTTTGCCTCCTAAGCGATCTATCGAGTTTCGTATTGATCTTATTCCAGGTGCTCAGCCTGTTAGTCGTCCTCCTACGAGGATGTCTGCACGGGAAAATGAGGAACTCAAAAAGCAACTCCTTGAGCTTGAAGCTAAGCATTTCATTCGTTCTAGTTCTTCTCCGTGGGGTGCTGCAGTTGTATTCGTGAAGAAGTCCGATGGGACTCTTAGGCTTTGCGTGGACTATCGCAAGCTTAACGAATTAACCATCAAGAATCGTTATCCCTTGCCTCGAATTGATGACATGTTCGATCAATTAAGTGGTGCTAAGGTCTTTTCACAATTAGACCTTGCCACTGGTTTTCATCAGCTCCGAGTGGCGGAAGATAGTATTCCTCTCACCGCATTCCGCACTCGCTATGGTTCTTATGAGTGGCTCGTCATGCCGTTCGGGTTGACGAACGCACCTGCCTACTTTGTCGATCTTATGAATCGAGTATTCCGGGAATATCTCGATAAGTTCGTACTTGTTTTCATTGATGATATTCTAGTATATTCAAAGTCCGAAGAGGACCATGCTCGACATCTTAGAATTGTCTTGAGTACTCTCCGCAAACATCAACTTAAAGCAAAACTTTCTAAGTGTCACTTCTGGGAAAAGCAAGTGAAGTTCTTAGGCCATGTTGTATCTTCAAAAGGTATTTCCGTTGATCCTTCTAAGGTCGAGGCTATTCAGAGTTGGAAGAGGCCTGAGAATGTTCATGAGATTCGTTCTTTTCTGGGTTTAGCGGGTTATTACCGCCGCTTTATCAAAGACTTTTCCCGTATTGTGCTTCCATTGACTAGCCTTACGAGAAAAGGCGTTCGATTTATCTGGTTCGATAAGTGTGAGGCTTCTTTTCAGCGATTGAAAGAGCTTCTGACTAATGCTCCTGTTCTTGTGGTTCCTCATGGGAACCAAGATCTTATCGTTTATACCGATGCCAGCCTTAGTGGTCTTGGCGCAGTTCTAATGCAGAAAGATCGGGTAGTTGCTTATGCTTCGAGACAGTTACGTCCGAACGAGATTCGGTATACTACCCACGACCTTGAGCTTGCTGCCATTGTCTTCGCTTTGAAGATTTGGCGTCATTATCTTTTGGGAGAGCACTTCATCCTTTACACCGACCACAAATCTCTTAAGTATCTCTTTTCACAGAAGGATTTGAATATGAGGCAACAACGATGGTTAGAGTTTCTCGCCTCATATGATTTTGATATTGAGTATACCCCTGGTAAGGGTAATCGAGTTGCAAATGCGCTTAGTCGCAAGCATTCGGCTGTGGTTTCTATGATGTTAGCCGAATGGGATGTTCTATTGACCCTATCTTCTTGTGTTATTCGTGATCGAGCTCCATCGTCTGATTCTCCAGTTTTATTGTTTAGTCTGGACGCTCGTCCATCTCTTTTAGATCGTATTTCAGAGGCTCGGAGGCATGATGATAGTTGTATATGTCTCATTCAGTCTTGCTCATCTGAGTCCCGTGATGAGGAGTTGCGGGATTATTCGATTGATTCTTACGGTTGCCTTCGGTTGAGGAACCGTATTGTTGTGCCTTCTGATTCAGCACTTAGGCGTGACATACTTGACGATTGTCATCGCTCTAAGTGTACCATTCATCCGGGTAGTAGTAAGATGTATGCAGATATGCGTCGTCTTTACTATTGGGAGGGCATGAAGCGTGATGTTGCGAGTTATGTGAGCAAGTGCCCAACCTGTCAGCTTGTTAAGGCCGAGCATCAGCGACCATCTGGTCTTCTTCAGCCTCTTGAAGTTCCACTGTGGAAGTGGGACCAAGTTTCGATGGATTTTGTCGACGGCCTACCTCGTTCGGGGTCGGGTCATTCTAGTATCTGGGTCATTATTGATCGTCTTACGAAGTCTGCTCATTTTATTCCTATTAAATCTAATAGGAATGCCCCTCTCTTGGCAAAGCTTTACATAAAGGAAATTGTACGGATACATGGTGTTCCTTCTTCGATTGTTTGTGATCGTGATCCATTATTTACTAGTCATTTTTGGGCGAGTTTTCAGCAAGCTTTGGGTGCAAAGCTTAATCTTTCGACTGCTTATCATCCTCAGTCTGACGGTCAGACGGAGAGAGTGAATCGTATTCTTGAGGATCTCCTTCGAGCTTGTATTCTTGATTTTGGTGGTTCTTGGGAGGACCACATTCCATTGGTAGAATTCTCTTACAATAACAGCTTTCAATCTAGTATTGGCATGGCGCCGTTTGAGGCTCTTTATGGCAGACCGTGCCGTTCTCCATTTTGTTGGTTAGAATCTGGCGAGAAGCTTATTCTTAGACCGGATTCGATTCGTGATTCTTCGGAGAAGATTTTTCTTATAAGACAGAGAATGAAAGAGGCTCAGAGCCGTCAGAAATCCTACGCGGACAACCGTAGGAGGCCTCTTGAATTCACTATTGATGATCATGTCTTTATCCGTGTTTCTCCGATGAAGGGAGTGATGCGCTTTAGCTCTACGGGGAAATTGGCTCCTCGCTTTATAGGACCATTTCCGATTATTGAGCGCATCGGTCCAGTTGCTTATCGTTTGTCATTTCCGTCTCACTTATCCGATATTCATGACGTCTTCCATGTTTCTCAGTTGAGGAAGTGTCTTCGAGATTCGGACTCTATCATTGATCCATCCGAGTAGCTTGAGCTTGAGATCTCACCGAGCTTATCTACCTTTCAGCAGCCTATTCGAGTACTTGGTATGGAGGTGAAGCGCCTTCGAAACAAGAGTGTGCCCCTTGTCAAGATTCAATGGTCAGAAAATCCCAATGATTGCACTTGGGAAACCGAAGAATCTATCGAGCGTTCTTTTCCGGGTTTTCTTTCTTCTTTTGGTAATGGTGAGAATTTATTATCTCGAGCTATTTCTTGTTTCTTCCGTTTGAATCTTTGAATTGTTATACATTTTTCCCTTAGAAATTGCGTGGACACAATTTTGTTAAGGGGAGAGGTCTGTAACAACCCCGGTTTGGAGATTACCATAAATATTAAATTATAATGATGATTATAATTTAATATTAGGATTAATTAAATTAATAGGAAGAAAATGTTGTTTATTTTAATAAACAATGAATTTGGATTAATTTGAGCTATTGAAAATAAAAAAATATGGAGAATAAGAAGAAATAATTATTCCTTGTTGAATAATTGATGAACTTAAGCAGAATAAAGTTTTTACTTCATTTCATGAATTTTTGAATGTATTGATTTGGATACATTCAATTAAATTTAATAATTTGCCCAATATTGTGTTATTTGCCAATATTGCCCTTTTATTAATTAAAACTCAAGAGAATTGATTATTAAAATAATTAATCATAGTAATTATGATTAAAAATGATAAGTATTTATTTGGTGTTAATCATATAATTACATTTATTGGAGTATAAAATATATTTATGTTTAACCAATTGTGACAGTTTACAATTTATTTTGCAAAAATATGAAAATTGGTTAAATAAGAATAATATTAATAAAAATAATAATAAAATTGTTAAAATTGTGTTTTTATCTTTTTATTTGGAATCTAGAAGTTGTAATGGTTCTAACGCACCTAAGTTTGTAAAAATCGGATTTAATATGTATAAGATATGGAGATTTAAAGAAATTACATAAATAAACTTCACAAACAAACATTAATCTAAGTCCTAATGGGAATTAGTTTGTACCCATTTAGCCCAATAGAAACTTTTGAAAATAGTACGTACAGTTTCCTCTTCGTTCATTTTCATCTTCTTCCTGAAAATAATTAAGAAGCTCAAAAATTAGAAACAATGGCTGCCTTCTCAAACCTTAACCATAATTAACAAATTCTTTGCTGAATCAATAGAATTTCTAGTCAAATTCAACAAGAAGGTAATCTCCATCTTTCTCTATCTTGGATTTGAGGAGAAATCCATTTTTTTGTTTATTGTAATTCTTGTTTTGTAATTTTTCTTCATTGCATGCCTCTTTTCCTAGTTTCTGCAGGTGCTAGAGCTCCTCTTCCTTGCTAAAGACCTCATCTTTGCTCCAATCTTTGCTTCATAATCTCCTCTTTTCGCTGCCAAAGGTAAGTTCAAAACTTACAGCAACTAAATTGGCTTATGCTTGGAAAATTTGGCTCTATATGTTCAAGTTTTATCTTTGTTCTTAATTGTTGATGTCTGGAATACCTCATCTTTGAATGCTTATATCTCTCTCATCCGAAGTCGGATCGAGGTGATTTTTGTTTCATTTTGAATCTTATTGTGTCTAGTTTGTTCGTGCCAGATTTTATCAAGTTTCAAGTCCGTTTGGACCTCTGTATTTGCTGTGAAAGTTGCAAAACCGAGAGCGTTTTTGCACAGAAAATATATTTGGCTGAATAGTCTTTTTGGCATAACTTTTGTGTTTCAAATCGGAATTCGATAATTTTGAATGTTTCAGAAAGCATATTTCATTGGCTACAACTTTTGTTTGTTGAGTTTTCTGCAATTTTGTGGTTAACCATGTCAAAATTGAACTTTTCTACTGTTAACCCGAGAGCAAATCAAATCTGCTCTATTGTTGAGGCAGAAACGAAATCTGCCATAACTTTTTCGTTTCTAAACGGAATTTGATAATTTTGAATGTTTCGGAAAGCTTATTTCAGTGGCTACAACTTTTGTTTTATGTGTTTTCTGTGATTTTGATGTTTTCTATGCTAAACTGCAAATGTTTCTTACTGTCCTGTGTTTTGTTGCATGGACTAGTGTTGATTTTAAACTATTGAAAATGGTTTGCATTTATGAACATGTATACGCAATTTGTATCTCGGTAATTTGATTTTAAACATTTTATTTTAAACATTTTTCATGAATGTTCAGACGTATGAGAAAGTATATTAAACGATTTAGTAAAAACCACGAGGTATGAGACTCGTGCGTATTTGCTTCATCGGTTAAATACGGACTTGTACGATCGAAATGATTTTGAGGAATCATTTGATTTCCTCCAAGATTATTAACCACTATGTGGTACCTTGAGATTTATTTAGAGCATTTGTCCCGTATTAGCAAGATTAGCTAATATGTGGCAGTAGTCCGAGAACTCCTGATTGGAGTATATTGATTATGGACTATCAAGATTGTAGTGCTCCCGCCGATGAAATGAGGCAAAACCAATTATGGTTGATTATGATTTTATAATTTTGATTAGGTTTTCACTTGTCGATGAAATGAGACAAGTTTGAATTTATTTTTGGTTTATCGTAGCGGAATTGCTACGACTTGATTATTTACATTCGCCGATGAAACGAGGCATTGTGATTATATTGATTTATGATTTTTCCTAATGTGGAAACAACGAGTGATTAGTAAACCATTAGGTGATAACTCATGGTATGGGACATGGGTTATACCCTTATGGGTTCCTAGTCTCGATGTTGATACACATTCAAGATTGGACTAGTACTATGAGACCACGAGTTTATTGGGGAATCAAGTTTTGAAATTATACCCCAAATCATGAATTTACTATTACTCGGGTCTTTGACGTCACCGATTGGGATTGATTAAATTATAGGCTACGTAGTCGTCAAGACTGTCAAGATTCATCTAGATGACATGATCCCGATCATCACGATTGTTGGTACCAAAGTATAGTACTAGTGGAGATTCAAAAGCACGTGCAAAATTATCTTTTGAAGCTTTATGATTTATTGGGATTTGATGATTTCTATAGCCTTATATATGAATAAGGCGATATTATTTTGTGGTCCATGATTATTTGGATTGTTTCATGACTTGTTGGAGATTTATGAGTTTTCATGATTTCATGGATGTTTATTAATAAGTTACTTAACTTAATCACATTTCTCCTTACGCATGACATTAGAATATTAGCTTGGCATCTCCCTTGATTATCACTGAACCTTTCATTTATTCTGTTGGGTACCACAGAATGAATGCTTCCCTTTACTTATTATCCTACAGTTCCTTATCTACTGATGAGTTTAGTTGCCTAACCCGCGTGTTTTTCACTCGGGTCAGACCGAGTTGCAGGTTAGCTCAGATTTCTTTTGCCTTCAGTTCAGCTTGATACTTTTTGGTGGGACACATACATGTATATTTTGGCTAGCTAGTCTTCGTCTTTTGGGACTACTCCTTTATGATCACTTGTATATTTTTGGGATGTATATTTTTGACACTTAGCTACCTAGTAGTTACTCTTGTATGATGTATTATATGGATATGTATGGTGACGGTTATGTATGTATATGACTGATCTGGGTTTGCTTTTCTGTGACTTTGATTATTCCGCATATTATATTACATTATTTCTGAAATGTTATATAGCCACCGTAGTGTGCAATAGTTATGCACTAGACGTGTCAACCACACATGAGCTAATGGAAAAAAAAATTTGACACATACTTGACATGTTTAGTTAATAGATATTGTATGCTATGTTGGTCGCTCCTATCCAGCCTTATTCTCTGCGTTAGTAGACAGAATTACTTGTTAATTCCCTTTACTAACGTGGGTCTTAGGGTGGGGCGTTACAAAGTTCCTTAGCCTGACCATTTGTTGGAAAATCCAAAGAAACGATACGAACCTTTTACGGTTTTAGTTGTATAACCCGCTATGGAATGTGGCGGTAACCTGCTATTGAACATAGTAGCTATAGTAGGCATACAATAATGGTTGTACGGGTGTTAAGATTAATATTATACTTTCGAAATGTTTTCTACACTAGGCCCTAATGATAAATTAAAAAGATTTTGCGTATCTAGCATGTTTGACTATCATAAGGAGAAATATCCTCCAATTCTGCGTTTGCATTGTGTGTGTGGCGGGAGGGCTTATGGTAGTTTCATTTTCCAAAAGCATTGCGGAATTTCTTTTATTTTCTTTGTGAAAATTACTGTTTTTAAGATCTCACACCAGTCTCATGACTGACCTGGAGTTTATTGTTCCCTTTCTAAACTCTGGGTGCCCATAATTTTCCACACGGGCAGCCTAGAGTCAGGTTATCAGGTCATTCTGGAATTCAGAAGTTGCTGTGGAGATCTGGAGGCGAGCTGGATGGCGAGACGTATCACTTATACTAGTATTATTCCGTTGTGTATTCTGTATGTGGACAAGTTTATATAATTGTCCAGTGATGTTGTTGTTGTTGTAAACTTTGATGATATGATGTAATGTATAAACTGATATAGTCCTTTGTTTTAAGATTATCCATTCATCTATTATATATTGTTCCGCTGCGAATGTGAGATTCTGTTGTTGTTTCTGTTTCTTTTTCTTTCTGTCTTCTTCTACCTCTTCTTTTTAACCGTAATGATTCGGTTTTCTGGCATTCGATTGCGTGGCATTTTATACAGTGGACGTATTGATGTCGACTTTCGAGCGTCGAAAGATTGTATCGTTACATTCAAGGTTTGAATTTATTTAAAAGGATAAAGAAGGAATTTGGGAAATCTGAAATTGGTATTTTTAGTTAAAAGATTTTAATCATAATGAAGAAGTAAAATCTGGAGTTAACGGATTTTGGAATAAAATTTAGTAAGTAAAGGAATTTATTTCAAAATGGAGTAATTTGGAAATCAATTTGAAAATTGATTAAGTGTTTGAAACCGGGATTTTAAAAGGAAGTTGAGACTATGAAACTTATAAACTGGGTTTATAAAGTGAAGTAATATATCAGTGGATATTTGGAAGGATAAATTCATGGTGGGAATTTATTAAAGAAATGGGTAAATTTGTTTAAAAATAAATAGTGATTTATTTTTAAAGATGTGAAAGAGAAGTGTATTTCCCTGGATAGCCAAGTATGTTTCCATAGCAAACTTTTAAGTATGAGTTAAAGGTTTTAAAGTTGTTTTTAAAGTATGTTTTAGAAATTTATTATTTTTAAATGTTTAAAGTTTAAAAGTAAGTATTTCTCAAATTTAATTTAGCAGTAATTATTTAAAGGTAACTTGGTATTGTATTTTAAAAGGATAAAAATGTAGTTTTATATTTTATAAAGTAGTTTATTTTAAATATTCTTAAAGTATATATTTTTAAATAAATTATTAAAGTAGTTTTAATTTAAATTTTTTAAAGTGTATTTTATAATAAAGTGTTTTTAAATTATTTTAAAAATCTAAAGTAATTGTACTTGGTGTTTTCAGTGGAAATAAGTATTTGGGAATTTATTCCATGAGAAGAGTGTGGTTTGAAAACTGTTTTCAAAAGGGTTGAAAATGGAAATATATCTTGCGAATATATTTGTGAGGTAAATAAATAATTTGGAAAATTATTTATTGTTTGATGGATGTTTGTGAATGTTAATTGATAGTTAAATCACCGACTATCAATATTGGCCAATGCGCTGATCGTTTCGAAGAGACCGGGATCGGGATTTATCTCTCGAAAACCACTTCGATCCGGTTTGTACGTTTTCGTGGAAAATGGGTTCGGAGTCGAAGACGGAGCAGTGAAGTGCAAGGGCTAGTCGCTACTAATCCTGAGGGTGATTCCAAAATGGATGTAGTAGGAGTAGTGCCTTCGGTTCCGTTCGAACCCGGGACGGACTTGTATGGATGAATGCTTTCGGAACATCGTCAGGTGGACGATGGGCATTCTAAGTGAAATGTTCTAAAAAGGTAACGCTTAGCCTCAAGCCTCATCAACCGGGAATGACTGAAAATCAGGGATTATGCAGCAAGGCTATGTGGGTAGCGCCCATTAGGGTGAGGTCATCCCTGTCTAGATGTCCCTTTTCATTTCGGCTGTGTGGCGGTTGCTGATCCCAACCGTGGGGTGATCTTACCCGGAATTATCCAGTAAGGGGTAGTTCTGGTCTTGTGTTGCAGGGGATCGGGCGTGGTCCTCGATACGCTGATCTAGACCAAGTACTGTGACAGGTGGTACCCCAGTGCCTAGTCATTAGTTGGAAATCCATTCTCCCTACGTGCCTTTACGGTTTTGTTTGTATACTTATTAGCTGGAATTTAATAGATGTAACAATTTTGGCTATTTGAATAAGTATTTGTATATAGACACTATTATAATATCAGAGGATTTTGATAAAAAGTTTTTTGGCTATCGTAAGGAAAAAACCCGACATGTTTATTTGTGGCATGGTCTTACAAGATGCTTTTGATTTCAAAGGGTTTGGAAAACTTTAATAATCCAATTGAGTTTGTTTTCTCACGCTGGTTTTCCAGACTGACTCGGGTGTTATTTGATTATAATTCTCGGGTCAGACCGAGTATTATAGATTACATGATAAGATGTTGTAGAGCTCAGGAGATGAGCTGGATGGCGAGACGTATCACTCGTACTTGATGTATATTCCGCTGTGTATTCAGTTTTGTGAGGACAGGTTTTGATAACTGTCCAGTTGTGTGTTATGAATTGTGTTATACTCTGATGATGTAATGTATAAATAGATATAATTCTTTTGTTTTAAAGATTAGTCATATATTTATTATATATTGTTCCGCTGTGATTGTGAGGTTCTGATGTTGTTTTCTATTTTCTTCTTCTACCTCTTTCTTCTTTAACCCTAATGACCTGGTATGTCCAGCATTTGGATATTCGGCATTCGATACAGTGGGCGTATTAATGTCGATTTTCGAGGTCGAAAATCTCCTAGTTGTTACATAATTCCTTCAAAACAAATTTATTTATCTCATCTATTATTCAATTAGCTTATTATTCTATTTATTTCTATTAATATCTTTATAATAAAAAAATTAGTGTATAACATTTATTATAACACTCAAATATTTTCTCATAAAGTCATTTTATATTGTATATTATCCAATTACATTTTCAACTTCTGAATAATTTAGGTAAGTTATATTGGAATGTAATTGAGTATTATACAAGTAAAATTTTCTCATTCAACTTATTTCAAGTTTAATTATTTATTCAAAATTTTGGCTTTATTTTGTAATTATAATCATCCTTTAACAAAATTTAAGAATTAAAATTTCCAGTTTCAATTCAAACCATTTAGAGATAAATATGTATATTATATGTCACGACCAAATTTCAGCGTTCGAAAATCGACACCCGTACTTCACTTGTACTCATATGCCGCAGATTCAATCGTTGAAATTCGACTCGTGCCGGAGCTAAAGTTCAACCTTAGCTCTGATACCAAATGGAACGATCTTGACTCGGCCTTCGAAAATCGGCACCCGTACTTCACTTGTACTCGAATGCCGCAGATTCAAACGCCGAATCTGGCTCACCAGAGCTTATAACACATTAAGTATAACAACACAGCGGAAGAAAGAAATGAATGATATCATATACATCACAAATGATACAATATCCAGAATATGATATACAACAACGATATCTATATGATACAAGAATATCAGAGACAAATAACAATGTTACAGCGAAAACAACAGAAGTGATAACTCCAAACGATCTTTAAAAGAGAATGAGTCCAACAACTCCAACATCAAGCTCGAACCACCATCATGAGGTCGTGCACGTGTACATCTGAACCGAACGTCGTCGACCAACTCTGCGACCACCGGCATATCATCTTCGACCCACCTAACTTCCCTGACCTCCTAGATTGACGAGATCACTGGAGTATCAAAATCAAACTACTCGAGACACTGGAACCAAATCACCATCGTCGAAAAACTCCTCGTCCCATCGATCTAGTACACCAGAGAGCACGCAATTTTAGTCGGAGCTTCGACAAACTCCAGCGCACCGTTCCCCATTAGTGCGATCGGCCCAAACACCATGACGAAGTCGCAATCTCCCCAAGAACTCCAATAGCCAAAAGTGACTGTCGAACCCTAGATCGACGTCAATCCATCACCACGATCATCTAAAAACACTTCCACTATTTTTCCTCACATCTACATCCTCCCAGCAGTCTTCGACTTCAATCACGAGAGCTAAAAACCCACCGATCACCGTAATTTCGTTCAAACCCATTTCATATTCAACCTACTAATTCTCGAAATCTACCAAATTAAAAATCGTGATTTTTCTTTTAAAAATCATTATTTTCAAGAACAAATCACATAATATAATTGATTCAAGAAATTAAGATACTTGGGTTTTTGTATTTATTTGAGTTTCACTGTAAATTCTTGTTCCAGTTCAAAATTTACTTTCTGATTTTCTTAAAAATATTATTAAGAACTAGCTTAAGATTTAACAAACACATTTTGTTTGAATCCTGAGGTCTGAAGGGAATTAGAAGTGAAGATTTAAATTTTTGAAAATAGGTTTAGAACCCTGTTAACCTAGAACAGAGACATTTGCTTTGTGTACAGACATGCACTAGTATATCCATCTATACAGAAGTTCATATTCACACAAGCATACCCAATCACAGATCATCATATGCAAACCATAAGATATTCGTATAGATTCAAGTGTTTGATCACCTGATATTAGATTGAACAGAGAACAATTCTGTGTTGAAGGCTGTAGTTTGATTTTCCTGGATCCTCTTTTCTGTTTTGTTTTTGTTTAGTTGAATGGATTTGAGTAAAAAAAATCACTACACCAAAACAGGGATTTTGCAACATTTTATATTTGTTAATTTCTAACACTTATAAGTGTTACAGCCTAGTGACAATAAAAAAGTGTTAGGATACCTGAAAAAGTGTTGGGAAATATAAATAATATTTTTTATAGACTTCCCAACACATCAATTATAATTTACAACACTTATAAATGTTAGAACAGTTGGTAAATCTATAAATAACTCACTAAAAATTGGTTCCTTTTGTAATCTTGTACATGCAGCGTTTTTCTAACGCTTTCCCTCCCATCTCCACTATCGGCTGCCTAATTTTTAATCTAATTAGAGTTCCCGCGTTCCATTCCCATTCGCGCGTTCCATTCCCATTCGCGCAACCCTCTCGTTCTTCTCGCGTCAATTCTTCTCGCAACTCTCTTGTGATTTCAAACCTTGAATCAGGTATTTTCTTTTAGTTATGATTGTTCGATTTATATTTGTTCGATGGCAAATTGTTCTGGTCAAACCCAAATTGTTCGATTCCATTTTGTTCTGGTCAAACCCAAATTGTTCAACAATGTTTATCAGTTTATGACATCGGTTGACATGTTGATGTTCAATGAATTTTATGCCTTCCTTTTTCTTTTGTTTCACCTGCACTTGCACTTCTGGTTGCTTTTATTGTATGCTGTTTGTTTGCTAGCTTTGGGTTTGTAGCAGGTAAGGTTGTCGAAGTGGGTTTATGATGATGTTGTAAATGTTTTGTCCAAAAGTCCTTTTACTTGCTGAGATCTTAGAATGGATTAACAAATACAGAAGCTTGAAGTGAGATAACTAAATAGAAGATAATAAATTATATTATATTATATTATAATATGTGTACCTTTCTGCGTTTTATAGTTTGCAAAACCTACCAGTTTTACCTAATTCAATGAACAAAATAGTATGTATATTGGTGCATCTATGAAATGGTTTACTAAAATGAAGAATAGTGGGTACGACTTTTTTAAATTGATTTCATTTCAATTCTACCATCTTTTTCCTCGATCAAAATGATGGATAGTATTAGAAAATATTGCTAAATTTATGGTAATGTATAGTAAACATGTGAAAATATATATTTAATTATTTACATCATCTATTCATTTACGTCTAATTACATAGAGACATAATTGATAGCCACCTGTAGGAGATAACATAGGTGTTTGGATATGGACCATTCGGTTTCAGGTATTTTTCATAGCTCATCTCAGATAGTTTTTTTTCATGGTTCAAAAAACACCTGTGGGATGGCCTATTAGTTTTGAATCAAAATTAAACCGTATGCAAGTGGAACTTTGTAACCACTCTCTTTACATATGTTGTTTTAGTGTGTGGGTGTCCTTGCGTGAGTGAGTTATGACCTTGCATTTGAGAACTACTGCATGGTGGTCCGGATTTAATTACTGAAAATCATAGTGATGGAAATTTTGTTACATCTTTATTTTACTCATGCAGTACACTACAGCACAAGCTTTCAAAGAAACAAAAACCAAATGATACAGGCTCCAGAGCTTACCAAAGAGAAAGTTTAATGTGTCTCTTGCTCTGTTCATGTTCAACTGTGTCGGTTTTAGTGTTTCTTCCACTATACTGAACCCTTAATAGATATGGCTACAATTATAAAATATACATAGCTCTGTTCATGCTCAACTGTGCCGGTTTTAGTGTTTCTTCCACTATACTGAACCCTTAATAGATATGGCTACAATTATAAAATATACATAGCTCTGTTCATGTATCATGCTCAATCTGGTCACACTGACATATCATAACACAACAAAATCTAAGCTTAGCACTAACGTAATATTATATCATAAAACATATATTATTTTTCTTTGCAAATCTATATGGCACTAACGTAATATTATATATTATTTTAGTTATGACAGAACAAACGTCAAGAGGGTGGATTAAAAATCCACGTAGAAATGAGGATGAATATAAGCAAGGTGTTCAGAATTTCATCAACTTTGTAAAGCAACACTCACCACAAGATATCCAGTTATGTGTGTGTCCCTGTAAGAAGTGTAAAAACTCCAAAAAAATCTCAATAGAAACAGTTGAGAAACACTTGATAGTTTTTGGTATGCTTTCGACATATGATGTGTGTGTAACGGACCGCATTTTTGACCGTTCAAGTCGACAAAACGTACACACATGCCGACTCAAACAATCCAAAATACAGATAGTTATTGGGGTTAAATAAGAAAAGAAAGGAAAGAACAGAAATAAGCACAGAATCTCACAGCGGAAGGGACGAGATATAATAATAAAATAACAGTTCATGAAGCTGTTAAATAAATAAATTTGATTATTATTATACATCATAAATCAGAGTTACATACATATCAGAGATAATACAACAATGCAGCGGAAAATTAATACAGTAGTAGAATACAAATGATGTAATGCCAAACTCCGTCTTCGTCCTCCGGAATAGATCTTCAACCTTATCTGAAATGCTCAGGCTGACCCGAGCGTAATGAAAAGACAAAACACTCGAGTCAGGACTAAAATATCTCATGTAAGTTAAATCGAATAAGTAAATATGAGTGTGACGGCGTCGGAGATGTTTAGGGGTTTTAGACACCTCCTATCCAGTGTTTAACGTGCGTGCATTAACTTAAGAGATGTTCGGGATTTCCATCTCCTAAGGATCCGTTAAACTATCTACTATATAATAGAATACGCTATATACAATAATGTCTATCATAAAGTAAAATATCAAACTAGCGTTAAGCCATGGCCCATTCCACCTTTAACACATTTTATTCCCAAGAGCATATACAAGACCGTAGTTTCCCCAAAACCGGAAGTCACCAGAGGGCAATCCATATACTAAAGGTACAAACCAAAACGTAGTGGTCGCGAATAGGATAATCAGTATGACAAGGTACATGAGGCGATACCAACTAGGATACTAGTAGTTGCGTGATCCGGACTGATGTTGGGCATAGCAGCTATTACCCCAACACCGCGAAACAACACTCCCAAAATCGAGGGGTGCACCCAAATCGAATCACAAAAGCAATAGACATGGTAACGAAGAAGTGTGTCCGCTAGAGGTGGCGAACCTCAATGGCCCGGCGCGGCTCCTATTTTAGTCATGTCACGGGTCATCCAATATCGTTCTCTTTCTTCAGTCAACGCGTTCATCAAACCATCCACTTCATTCTGGATCAACACTCCGCGTATAATAGTTATTAAAGTGGTTTTCGGTATCGACAGAGAGTATGTCCATATCCGATCTTGGACTCTTCAATAACTACGTAATTATTACACCGATGGCTCTTTTACATTTTCAAAAACAATTCATAATTGATTGTAACGACCCAGAATTTTGACCAAATTAAATTGAGAATATTTAATTAATTTTAAATATTTGAACGATGATTTAATTTGAATCCCCGATATAACTTTGAGACTGACGATTAAATTTTATAATTTAATCGATCGAATGCTGAATAAAAATTTGTATCTTCAATTTTAAGCTGAAGAAAAATATTTCGAAAGATTTTAAAATTTGTATTGACAACACTGAAGATAATAAAAGCTTCAGAATTTAAATTTAAACTGTTTTGTTCGGTTTTGAAATTTAATTGTTCGAATCGATGTTTAAAAAATAGCCGTCCGAGGCACAGTCTCGGAATTCGACAAAACTAGTTCCATTGGGTCCGGAATATTGAATTATGGCCAGATTTCAAATTTTGTATTGATCAGAGTTATTACGTGAGCACACGACACAAAAACGCGTTGAAATGAAATAAAATTCAATTTGAAATTTAAATAAAAAATTTAGTCAACACACACACACGTATCCCCTTATCTCGCGCCTAGATTTTCGCCTGCAATCACGATACAAAAATCGTGCACCCCATCACGAAATCATCTTCTTTCGTTTCAATACTCCTCTCTTCCTCATTCCTCAGTTAAAAATCCCAAACGAGAAAAAAAAATAAAAATAAATGGCCGCTTCCCTTATGCTCGAAATCGCGATCGAACAGAGGGCACGCGCGCGATGGGTCGGCGTCGCGATGGCGGTCACGAGGCTAGACGACATTTGGATCTCGCGATAGTTTTTGGGCACGGCGAGTTTCGCGAGCTCGAGTCGCGATGGATGCTCGAATCTGGGAGGCGTACGCGAGGCTAGGGCGAGCGCGTGGGAGGCATTGCGATGGCGTGCTCGATTGGGTCGCGACTCGTGACAGAGGCGAGTTTGTGGTTCGCGAATGAATCTCGACTGGGAGCACGACATGCGAAGTCGAGAGGATCTGGAAGCTTGGCGGTGGGACTCGGCAACTAGAGGAGGCACTGACGATTTCGACAGTTCGATCTGGGAGGGGATGGTCGAAGTTTGGGCCATCGACGATGGTAATTAGGGGAGTCAGAGCGAATCAAAAAAATCTGGGTTCACGAATTCTTCCAGTGAGGTATAAAATTGTTTTTTTGATTTTAATTTAGTTAATCTATATATAGGAATTATTAAGAAGAATAATAAATATTTTGTGAAAAGAAATTAACTGTTCGAATTTGAAACCTATGTTAATATACACATGTTCATATGCATATATATGAATTTAATTGTTTTTAGATTTTGAGTTATGGATGGAAAAAAAAAGAAAATTTAGTTGAACGAATTTATTTAAAAATGGATTTTAACTTAAAGATATTAATTTAAAAGTAAAATCTTAGTTGGATATATTTATCTAAAGGAAATCAGTTCGAATTTTAAATTTCATACAGTTTTAGAAAAAATTTGATTAGTTCACTGAGAATGCTAAATAATATAGTTATTGTAAATATTTCTCTTTCAAATTTAAAATTATATGGAATTAAAATGTTGAAGAGTTTATATTAAAAATAATGGGTTCGAATGTTAAATTTAACTTGTATAATATTTTGGAAGTTAATTTGGAATTTTAAAAATGTTAAGTAGTTATTTATAAATCAAAACTAATATAATTTATTTAGTGGAATATTTATTTAAAGGAAGAATAGTTTTGATTTAAATTTTTGTTAGATAAATTTATTAAAAGAAAAACTAGGTTGAAATAAAATTTTACTAAATGGAAACGGATGGTTCGATTTATTTCAAATATTAATCGATTGTATAAAATTATTTATACAAGGTCAAAATTTGGAGAAATGGTCAAATTGGAAAATGGATGGCAAAATAAAAGCTAAGGTGAGATTTTCTCACTCGAAGGAAAAAAATTTAATATTGCAGTTATTTATTGACTGATTGATTGCTATTGAATGTGCTATTAGATATGATAGGATATATCTATATATATAGCAGTATATACATATTGGCATATGTATATATTGGATTGATTGATTTCCCGCCTCGTATAGCGGATGAGACCCTATTGCGCCGTTAGTAAGCGGATTTATAAAAACCTATATACCACGATAATTCCGTACTGGAGCGGAATTGGTATTGTGCTAACATCTTTGGATGCAGGGAAACAGGTTGGAGGGATCCAACTGGACCCCTCACATTGATTGAATTTATTTATACTGTGGTATGAATCTGTGAATGATTATATTAATCATATTGATATCTGGAAATTGTTTGAAAGCTAAAATTTAGCTGAATGAATGTTTTGACATCATTGGATTCCAAAGATAAACGAAATTGAATTTTTGAAATTCAAGTAGAAAATTTCTAAGTGAATCAATTTTTGAAATTGAAGAAATTTTGAAGAAAGGAATTTTTAAAGTATAATCGTATTGAATAAATTCCAGAATAAAGTGAAAATGCTAAATAAATGGATTTCGTAAAATAGTGATTATAATTTGAAGAATTTAATTTAAAATTTGGATTTTTAAATAGATTGAAAGAAACAATTGAAATTTGTTTTCTTTAAAAAGAATTTATTTAAAAAAGAGATAAGTTGGAAATCCAATTAGGAATTTAATTGGTAAATTGAAATAATTTGGGAAATCAATGTAAAATGATCTCAATTTGAAGAATCCCTTTAAAAACAGGATATTGAATAATTTGAAAAGAATAAGAATTTATTTTAGTAGTGAAAATAAATTTAGAAATCAATTTGTAATTGATTTGGAGTTAAAGTAGAATTAGAAATTAATTTGAAATCCGATTTTTGATTCAAAAGTGAATATTTGGAAAAAATGAATCCAATTGAAATAAGGGAATGTGAATTTAAAATGGAAATGATGTTAAAATGATTTATAAAGGGATCAACTTTACAATTGTAAAGTTTTAAAAGAACAATTTTTGAAAACAAATGAATTATAAGTATTAACTTATAAGATGGACCGTTAGTATGAAAATTGAGTTATGAATTGAACTAGTTAATAAAGAAGATTTATAAAGCGTAGTTTTTTATAAATGTAAATAGAATTTATAAACGTGTTTATAAATTCGAAATAGATTGAATTTGATAAATTAAATATGGAAGATTATTAAAGAAGATATATTCACGATTTTGGACAGTGAATATATTATTGAATAAAAATGGATTCATTTTTGAAGAAGTGATATTTTAAAAATGAAGTTAAATTGTTTTTAACGATGTTTTAAAAATGTGTTAAATATCGAAAACATAGATTTCAACATTTATTGTTGAAATAGACGTTTTCGAGGAAGAAGAAATGATGGACTATAACACTGTTGTTATAGTAAATGATTTCCGAAAGGAAATGTTGTTTTATGTAGTATTGGGATTTACATATCTATCTAATTTCGAATCCCTATACTAGTGATTTTGAGTCGTCGTAACGATGTTTTACGTAACATTCGTTTTGACTCAAATAAATGTGTTTTAAGAATGATTTCCTTAAAGAATGAATATATACTTAACTTTGATTTAAGTATATCGAATATTTTCTAAGTGTTGAAAATAAATAGATTTGTGAAATACTTATTTTTAAATAAGTATGGAAATGCTTTTCCAATATGAAATGAACTGTTTTGAGATTTTATCTTCAAAGATAAATTGAAATGTGGAAATTGATTTGAAATTGTTTTCAAATAGTTAAGTGGGGAAATTTTATATCTAGTAAAGGTATTTTTGAAGATGAAATAATTTGGAAAATTATTTGGAATCTGATGATGTTGCGCATCTTTATTGATAGTTAAATAACCGACTATCAATAATTACCTATAGATAGGTATTTGCTGTGAATTGGATGAATTTGAATGCCACACTTATTTTTGAATAATCGCTCACTATTCGGGTTAGCCGGGAAAGGACCATGGGGTCGTATAACCCATTCCGAATATGTGATACGTCGTTATGAATTGCATTCGAAGACCGGTGTTGAAGACCGGATATTTTTGAAAACGGAAGGATTACCGTCGAGTTACTCTACATCGACTGATCTTCGATTTAGAGGTTTTATCACCCTTAGTGACGGGAAGTCCGGACGTGATTAGAAAAGTATCCGGAAATGCAAGGACTTCGTGAGAAGTGCCTTCGGTTCTGTTCGATCCCGGAACAGACTTGTATGGATTGTGTGTCTGACGTTGCAATTTGAGATATAAAGCTGATTTCTTTCAAATACATTTCTGTTGGTGGCGGAGAATTTATTCTCTTAGCTTAACACCCTTCTCTGAGACGTACGAGCTCAGAGGTTATGTAGTTGAAATTTATCAGCGATATATCCCAATTTGGTAACGTGGCATACTGAGTGTTGCTGTGAAATGATCAGTGTTTGATCATTTGTGATATGATCATTTGTTTGATCTTATATCTTTGTGATCATAGGTTGATCATTTTGTTTGACCCGAAGCAGGGCTTTTTGAGAAAGCGTAGCTTTGTGGACGAGACTTCGTCGAGCCTCACACCCCGGAAATGGTCGAAACAGGAAGGATGCAGCAAGGTTCTAGGGAGTAGCGCCCCTTAGTGTATGTCATTCCTTCTGGATAAAGGTGGTATCATGGTATGGAGCCCAGATACTTAACCTCTGTGGTTACTGCATTACTATTATCTATGTGGTTTGTTGCGAATCGGGGATCCTCGGGAAGATCGGTGACGATCGGGGGATGGCATACGCGTGTCAGTAGTTACCTATTTTTGCAGAGGTAACCCGGCCTTGTGTTGGCAGAGATCTAACCGTAATGTTAGGTTATTTCTCGGGTCGTCTATTCCAGGGACGTACCCATCGTGGATAGGAAGTTCCTTAGCCTGACCATTTGTTGGAAATCCAAACTCCAATACGAACTTTGTACGGTATTAGTTGTAGAACCTGCCATTTACGTACGGTGGTCACCACTGTTTAGATGGTAGCTATAGTAGGCATACGATACTGGTCGTATGTTGGCTAAGATTAATATTATACTTTCGAAATGATTTCTACACTATGCACTAATAATAATATCCAAAATGATTTGATTTTGCGTAGTAAGCATCTTTGACTATCATAAGAAGAAATCTCCTCCAATTCTGCGTTTGCATTGTGTGTGTGGTGGGAGGTCTTATGGTAGTTTCATTTTCCAAAAGCATTGCGAATTGACTTTAAAATTCTCTGCTGTTTATTTTTAAAGAATAACTGTTTTACGATCTCACACCAGTCACCATGACTGACTCGGAGTTTATTGTTCCCTTCTAAACTCTGGGTGCCCACAAATTTCCACACGGGCAGCCTAGAGTTATGTTATCAGGATATTCTGGATATTCTGGAGCTTTGGAGATAAGCTGGATGACGAGACGTAGTATTTGTATCTGATAGTATTTATTCCGCTGTGTATTCTGTATGAGGACAAGTATAAAACTGTCCATTGTTGTATATGACTCTGATTGATGTATGTATAAAATGATATAGTTCTTTGTTTAAAGATTATTCATTTACCTATTATATATTGTTCCGCTGCGATGTGTAAGATTCTGATATTGTTTTCTGTTTCTGCTCTTGTTCTGTTGTTGTTGTTCTTTCTTTCTCTTCTATCTTTTCTTCTACTTTTTCTTCTTTTTAAAACCCTCACTATTGGAGTTTCCGGCACTCGATTGCTCGACAGTCGATAAAGTGAGTATCGATGTTGAATTTTCGAAAGTCGAAAATTTCGGGATGTGACAAAGTGGTATCAGAGCATATGGTTAAGCGACAACCCTGCTCTGTTGGGTGTTACTCATTAGAGATAGAGTCAGTAGTACTCTAGAATGAGTTTGAGTGTAATAATAGATATGAGCGCGTATTTGTTATTTGAATATAAAAGTTGTTTTGTATTGTGATGATTGGTTTATTGAGTGGTATATGAACCTTCGTCGGCACAGTCTTGCAAAACTGTATCGAAGGGGTTTCTAAACGCTCGAATAGAACAGTTCGGCACAATATTGTTTTAAAATGGGGTAAATGAGATAATTTTGCCCAAAACTATTTTTGTATATAAAAGAATTGATTTTCTGTAAATTATTACAGTATATGGTTGCATGGTTGCTAGAAATGATAACATTAAACTATTATCATTGAAATTAAATGAGAAATTGGAATTGTAACTCCAAAGTTAAAATAAATTCATATACCAATGAAATTGAGAATGTAAATTATAAATGTGAATTGTAATTTAAAACGGGATTCCAGAGAAGTTTTGGAAATGTTTTGAAAAGAATTTGAAAATTTTGGAGATTTGAAAAGTTTAATTCCTTTTTGATTTGAAAATGGATTTCAAAGGTTTTGAAAAGTATTTTAGAGAGATGAAAGCTCTAAACTCTTTTCGGTCGCTGGAAAATAATACTGATGATGATGGCCACATCATTAGAATTCATTTTCGGGTTTCCAAAAGAGGAATTGCTGCCAAATTGTTTTAAATAGAAGTGTTTGGAAAATTTGGATTTTGTTTTGGAAATTAAAAGGATAATTTGAATTGTTTTTAAATGGTTTTGAAAAAGTTGAAACGACTCTGGAATTGAATATTGAATTATGGAAGTAAATTGTGAATATAGATTGTAAATGAATTTATAATTTGAAATAGAATTCCAAGAAGATAATTGTAATTAAAATTCATTAATGAAATGAAATTGTAAATGAGAATGTATAAATGATTTTATCAATTGGAATTGTAAATTGAAATATGGATGGAATCCGAATAAGCTACCTTGATAATTAATAAATTCATGAAATGGAAGTTGAATCAATTAAATTAAAACTTGAATTGTGAACTAAATAAAGGGGATGGTTCGAATTTAAAGATAAATTCAAGTAAGTATAAATAAATTTTCAATGAATGGAATTCACAATTGTACGTGAATAAGATTAAAACTAAATGTTAAAGTTGTTTTGAATTTGGTAGTAAACGAAATTGAATCTGAATGTTGAAACCGAATTTGAATAAAGAGAATTGGATTTGTGATGAATTAGTAACTGAAACTAATTTAAAATGATGCAGTTATGAATGAAAGATAATTGATAAAATCCAATATTCAGAAGTTAAATAGAATCCAAATAAGATTGGGATTGTGAATTGAATTCAAAAGAAATTTGAAATGCAAAATTGAATGAAAATGGATATAACTTCAATAGTGAAGTAAAATTGTATAAGCAATTTATATTGAAAATTTTGTAATAGAATTTGCAAAATAGGTTGAATGCTGTTACTAGATATAATGGCTAGTAGATATACAGGTGTAAAGGAATTGGATTTTAATTTAGAAGAGAATTTGGATTGCTCGGAAAAGGTAAGTATTTGAATTTTAATATGAGTTTTTGATGATTTCTGGTCTAGCCGCTTGGCTTTTTCTTTTTCTTTTTGAAATCTGAGAGTCCGTAGGGACGTTTTGTAGTCGTGCCGTATTAGCCGCGCAAAGGAGACGCTGGCGAAATTTTTCGAAAATTTAGGGCGTTAGAAAATTTTTGAGAAAATTTTGGAAGTTTAAATTTGAATTTGAATTTAATTTGAATTTTGAAGGAAAACAATGATGTTTGAAAACTATGAAAGGTTTAGAAAGTTAGTTGAATTGATAACGAATCTTTAGTAGGAAGATTTGTTTTGATAAATTGATAAAACTATTGAATGTGAAAGATAGTAGACGAGTAAGGACCTTTTTTCCTAACTTGTAATTTCGAGGACGAAATTCTTTTAAGGAGGGAAGTTTGTAACGACCCAGAATTTTGACCAAATTAAATTGAGAATATTTAATTAATTTTAAATATTTGAACGATGATTTAATTTGAATCCCCGATATAACTTTGAGACTGACGATTAAATTTTATAATTTAATCGATCGAATGCTGAATAAAAATTTGTATCTTCAATTTTAAGCTGAAGAAAAATATTTCGAAAGATTTTAAAATTTGTATTGACAACACTGAAGATAATAAAAGCTTCAGAATTTAAATTTAAACTGTTTTGTTCGGTTTTGAAATTTAATTGTTCGAATCGATGTTTAAAAAATAGCCGTCCGAGGCACAGTCTCGGAATTCGACGAAACTAGTTCCATTGGGTCCGGAATATTGAATTATGGCCAGATTTCAAATTTTGTATTGATCAGAGTTATTACGTGAGCACACGACACAAAAACGCGTTGAAATGAAATAAAATTCAATTTGAAATTTAAATAAAAAATTTAGTCAACACACACACACGTATCCCCTTATCTCGTGCCTAGATTTTCGCCTGCAATCACGATACAAAAATCGTGCACCCCATCACGAAATCATCTTCTTTCGTTTCAATACTCCTCTCTTCCTCATTCCTCAGTTAAAAATCCCAAACGAGAAAAAAAAATAAAAATAAATGGCCGCTTCCCTTATGCTCGAAATCGCGATCGAACAGAGGGCACGCGCGCGATGGGTCGGCGTCGCGATGGCGGTCACGAGGCTAGACGACATTTGGATCTCGCGATAGTTTTTGGGCACGGCGAGTTTCGCGAGCTCGAGTCGCGATGGATGCTCGAATCTGGGAGGCGTACGCGAGGCTAGGGCGAGCGCGTGGGAGGCATTGCGATGGCGTGCTCGATTGGGTTGCGACTCGTGACAGAGGCGAGTTTGTGGTTCGCGAATGAATCTCGACTGGGAGCACGACATGCGAAGTCGAGAGGATCTGGAAGCTTGGCGGTGGGACTCGGCAACTAGAGGAGGCACTGACGATTTCGACAGTTCGATCTGGGAGGGGATGGTCGAAGTTTGGGCCATCGACGATGGTAATTAGGGGAGTCAGAGCGAATCAAAAATATCTGGGTTCACGAATTCTTCCAGTGAGGTATAAAATTGTTTTTTTGATTTTAATTTAGTTAATCTATATATAGGAATTATTAAGAAGAATAATAAATATTTTGTGAAAAGAAATTAACTGTTCGAATTTGAAACCTATGTTAATATACACATGTTCATATGCATATATATGAATTTAATTGTTTTTAGATTTTGAGTTGTGGATGGAAAAAAAAAGAAAATTTAGTTGAACGAATTTATTTAAAAATGGATTTTAACTTAAAGATATTAATTTAAAAGTAAAATCTTAGTTGGATATATTTATCTAAAGGAAATCAGTTCGAATTTTAAATTTCATACAGTTTTAGAAAAAATTTGATTAGTTCACTGAGAATGCTAAATAATATAGTTATTGTAAATATTTCTCTTTCAAATTTAAAATTATATGGAATTAAAATGTTGAAGAGTTTATATTAAAAATAATGGGTTCGAATGTTAAATTTAACTTGTATAATATTTTGGAAGTTAATTTGGAATTTTAAAAATGTTAAGTAGTTATTTATAAATCAAAACTAATATAATTTATTTAGTGGAATATTTATTTAAAGGAAGAATAGTTTTGATTTAAATTTTTGTTAGATAAATTTATTAAAAGAAAAACTAGGTTGAAATAAAATTTTACTAAATGGAAACGGATGGTTCGATTTATTTCAAATATTAATCGATTGTATAAAATTATTTATACAAGGTCAAAATTTGGAGAAATGGTCAAATTGGAAAATGGATGGCAAAATAAAAGCTAAGGTGAGATTTTCTCACTCGAAGGAAAAAAATTTAATATTGCAGTTATTTATTGACTGATTGATTGCTATTGAATGTGCTATTAGATATGATAGGATATATCTATATATATAGCAGTATATACATATTGGCATATGTATATATTGGATTGATTGATTTCCCGCCTCGTATAGCGGATGAGACCCTATTGCGCCGTTAGTAAGCGGATTTATAAAAACCTATATACCGCGATAATTCCGTACTGGAGCGGAATTGGTATTGTGCTAACATCTTTGGATGCAGGGAAACAGGTTGGAGGGATCCAACTGGACCCCTCACATTGATTGAATTTATTTATACTGTGGTATGAATCTGTGAATGATTATATTAATCATATTGATATCTGGAAATTGTTTGAAAGCTAAAATTTAGCTGAATGAATGTTTTGACATCATTGGATTCCAAAGATAAACGAAATTGAATTTTTGAAATTCAAGTAGAAAATTTCTAAGTGAATCAATTTTTGAAATTGAAGAAATTTTGAAGAAAGGAATTTTTAAAGTATAATCGTATTGAATAAATTCCAGAATAAAGTGAAAATGCTAAATAAATGGATTTCGTAAAATAGTGATTATAATTTGAAGAATTTAATTTAAAATTTGGATTTTTAAATAGATTGAAAGAAACAATTGAAATTTGTTTTCTTTAAAAAGAATTTATTTAAAAAAGAGATAAGTTGGAAATCCAATTAGGAATTTAATTGGTAAATTGAAATAATTTGGGAAATCAATGTAAAATGATCTCAATTTGAAGAATCCCTTTAAAAACAGGATATTGAATAATTTGAAAAGAATAAGAATTTATTTTAGTAGTGAAAATAAATTTAGAAATCAATTTGTAATTGATTTGGAGTTAAAGTAGAATTAGAAATTAATTTGAAATCCGATTTTTGATTCAAAAGTGAATATTTGGAAAAAATGAATCCAATTGAAATAAGGGAATGTGAATTTAAAATGGAAATGATGTTAAAATGATTTATAAAGGGATCAACTTTACAATTGTAAAGTTTTAAAAGAACAATTTTTGAAAACAAATGAATTATAAGTATTAACTTATAAGATGGACCGTTAGTATGAAAATTGAGTTATGAATTGAACTAGTTAATAAAGAAGATTTATAAAGCGTAGTTTTTTATAAATGTAAATAGAATTTATAAACGTGTTTATAAATTCGAAATAGATTGAATTTGATAAATTAAATATGGAAGATTATTAAAGAAGATATATTCACGATTTTGGACAGTGAATATATTATTGAATAAAAATGGATTCATTTTTGAAGAAGTGATATTTTAAAAATGAAGTTAAATTGTTTTTAACGATGTTTTAAAAATGTGTTAAATATCGAAAACATAGATTTCAACATTTATTGTTGAAATAGACGTTTTCGAGGAAGAAGAAATGATGGACTATAACACTGTTGTTATAGTAAATGATTTCCGAAAGGAAATGTTGTTTTTATGTAGTATTGGGATTTACATATCTATCTAATTTCGAATCCCTATACTAGTGATTTTGAGTCGTCGTAACGATGTTTTACGTAACATTCGTTTTGACTCAAATAAATGTGTTTTAAGAATGATTTCCTTAAAGAATGAATATATACTTAACTTTGATTTAAGTATATCGAATATTTTCTAAGTGTTGAAAATAAATAGATTTGTGAAATACTTATTTTTAAATAAGTATGGAAATGCTTTTCCAATATGAAATGAACTGTTTTGAGATTTTATCTTCAAAGATAAATTGAAATGTGGAAATTGATTTGAAATTGTTTTCAAATAGTTAAGTGGGGAAATTTTATATCTAGTAAAGGTATTTTTGAAGATGAAATAATTTGGAAAATTATTTGGAATCTGATGATGTTGCGCATCTTTATTGATAGTTAAATAACCGACTATCAATAATTACCTATAGATAGGTATTTGCTGTGAATTGGATGAATTTGAATGCCACACTTATTTTTGAATAATCGCTCACTATTCGGGTTAGCCGGGAAAGGACCATGGGGTCGTATAACCCATTCCGAATATGTGATACGTCGTTATGAATTGCATTCGAAGACCGGTGTTGAAGACCGGATATTTTTGAAAACGGAAGGATTACCGTCGAGTTACTCTACATCGACTGATCTTCGATTTAGAGTTTTTATCACCCTTAGTGACGGGAAGTCCGGACGTGATTAGAAAAGTATCCGGAAATGCAAGGACTTCGTGAGAAGTGCCTTCGGTTCTGTTCGATCCCGGAACAGACTTGTATGGATTGTGTGTCTGACGTTGCAATTTGAGATATAAAGCTGATTTCTTTCAAATACATTTCTGTTGGTGGCGGAGAATTTATTCTCTTAGCTTAACACCCTTCTCTGAGACGTACGAGCTCAGAGGTTATGTAGTTGAAATTTATCAGCGATATATCCCAATTTGGTAACGTGGCATACTGAGTGTTGCTGTGAAATGATCAATGTTTGATCATTTGTGATATGATCATTTGTTTGATCTTATATCTTTGTGATCATAGGTTGATCATTTTGTTTGACCCAAAGCAGGGCTTTTTGAGAAAGCGTAGCTTTGTGGACGAGACTTCGTCGAGCCTCACACCCCGGAAATGGTCGAAACAGGAAGGATGCAGCAAGGTTCTAGGGAGTAGCGCCCCTTAGTGTATGTCATTCCTTCTGGATAAAGGTGGTATCATGGTATGGAGCCCAGATACTTAACCTCTGTGGTTACTGCATTACTATTATCTATGTGGTTTGTTGCGAATCGGGGATCCTCGGGAAGATCGGTGACGATCGGGGGATGGCATACGCGTGTCAGTAGTTACCTATTTTTGCAGAGGTAACCCGGCCTTGTGTTGGCAGAGATCTAACCGTAATGTTAGGTTATTTCTCGGGTCGTCTATTCCAGGGACGTACCCATCGTGGATAGGAAGTTCCTTAGCCTGACCATTTGTTGGAAATCCAAACTCCAATACGAACTTTGTACGGTATTAGTTGTAGAACCTGCCATTTACGTACGGTGGTCACCACTGTTTAGATGGTAGCTATAGTAGGCATACGATACTGGTCGTATGTTGGCTAAGATTAATATTATACTTTCGAAATGATTTCTACACTATGCACTAATAATAATATCCAAAATGATTTGATTTTGCGTAGTAAGCATCTTTGACTATCATAAGAAGAAATCTCCTCCAATTCTGCGTTTGCATTGTGTGTGTGGTGGGAGGTCTTATGGTAGTTTCATTTTCCAAAAGCATTGCGAATTGACTTTAAAATTCTCTGCTGTTTATTTTTAAAGAATAACTGTTTTACGATCTCACACCAGTCACCATGACTGACTCGGAGTTTATTGTTCCCTTCTAAACTCTGGGTGCCCACAAATTTCCACACGGGCAGCCTAGAGTTATGTTATCAGGATATTCTGGATATTCTGGAGCTTTGGAGATAAGCTGGATGACGAGACGTAGTATTTGTATCTGATAGTATTTATTCCGCTGTGTATTCTGTATGAGGACAAGTATAAAACTGTCCATTGTTGTATATGACTCTGATTGATGTATGTATAAAATGATATAGTTCTTTGTTTAAAGATTATTCATTTACCTATTATATATTGTTCCGCTGCGATGTGTAAGATTCTGATATTGTTTTCTGTTTCTGCTCTTGTTCTGTTGTTGTTGTTCTTTCTTTCTCTTCTATCTTTTCTTCTACTTTTTCTTCTTTTTAAAACCCTCACTATTGGAGTTTCCGGCACTCGATTGCTCGACAGTCGATAAAGTGAGTATCGATGTTGAATTTTCGAAAGTCGAAAATTTCGGGATGTGACATTGATTATCAAAAATATCATATTCGCTTCAAAAATCAAAGCCATTTCAAAATCATCATATCTACTCAAAATATACAATTTCGTTTCAAAAATCATTTTCGCCTCAATATCTCATTTCAATTTCAAAATCGTCATATCTACTCAAAATATACGATTTCATTTCAAAAATCAGTTTCACCTCAATATCTCATTTCAATTTCAAAATCGATTTTCGCCTCAAAATCTCATTTCGATTTCAAAATCATTTTTCGCCTTAATATCTCATTTCGATTTCAAAATCATTTTTCGCCTCAATGTCTCATTTCAATTTCAAAATCATTTTTCGCCTCAAAATCTCATTTCGATTTCAAAATCATTTTTCACCTCAATATCTCATTTCGATTTCAAAATCATTTTTCGCCTCAAAATCTCATTTCGATTTCAAAATCATTTTTCGCCTCAAAATCTCATTTCGATTTCAAAATCATTTTTTGCCTCAATATCTCATTTCGATTTCAAAATCATTTTTCGCCTCAAATTCCACAAAACGATTCACATAAACTCGAATTCCAAAATTTATAATTTAATCAAATCTCAAATCATCAATTTCAACTCGATTCAGCTTCTCAATAAACCATTTCAAATTATCACTTTCAAATACATATTTGAACCACAAAATAAGCCATTCCAATTTCCATATATCTCAAAGCTTTAAATATTCACATTTCAAAACTAAATTTGATAATTCCATTTATATCTCGATTTGATTTCAATTTAATTCCAAATTAAATCTCAATTTCAAATAAATTTTCAATTTCAAACTCAAACTTGAAATATCATTTCATATAAATTTCTTAGAAATATTCAAAGTTCGATTAAAAGTCCAATCTTTTAAAACAAATCAACTTCCGAAAATTCACGCCGTATTCCAAATTTTTACTTAAAAAAAATCTAAACTTCGAATAATTAAACAATTTCATTTACCAAGTTTAAATTCCAACATCTCGAGCTTCAATTCAAAATAATTCAATTTCATAAATTGGATTTTATTCTTAAAATCAATTCATTTAAATAATTTCAAACAACTTTTAAAATCATTTAATTTAACCAACCCGGTGTCCGTATATAATTTTCTAACCTATGGCCAAGTGGATAATTATTCCAATTCTAATTTCAAGGATGGATATATATCATTTCAATCCAAATAGATGTCATAGGTATATCATTTCAACCTATTCCTTAATTTATTCGAAATGATTCAGTTTACAGTTTTATATGCAATAAACAATATACATGATGATAGCATGATATATCAAAATAAATAAACAACCAATATCGACCAATAGTATCCATCACAACCAATCAACCATAAAGCCAATAACATTCACAACAATTTTATAATTATCAATATCGAGTAATATACGGCCAATTTAAATTTAAATTTATTTTAACGGTCAATTTAAATTCTATCAATTAATTCATATATCAAGACAGATGATAATTAAACCTACCAAACAACAGCCAATAAATTTCATATCACTTCAGAATATAAATTTAACTAACAAAAATTATTTTAGTCAATTGTGAGCGTATAAACACTCACCTTGAATCTATGGTTTTAAATCAAATCGAACGACGTTCGATTTAACCTAAAATTTTAACAAGCTTCAAATGTCTTTGGATCTGCACTGCAGCGCAGCACTCGTCGCTGCGATTCCGCTGCTTCTTGTTTCATCCGATTCCGACCTCGTATGACAAAGTTATTGTATTTTAGAAGATTACACGATTTTTTAGATAATATAATTTATACACCTTTTTATTTTATTTAACCTTTGTTAAATCAGAGCCGTTGACTTCAGGGTTGGAGAATCTGGGCCGAAGTTATCTTCTTCCTCCATACGTTCTAGGTTTGAACGAACGAACCCAACACCGCGCCACTTTCTTCCATACGTGCGCAACTAGGAGCGACCGGACGTTGATCAGGGGATGCCATCGCGTGCGCTTCTCCTTGCTCCACCTCCGCGCCAAGTTTCGCCACCCCATTCGCCACCGTTTGCACGCAAACCAAGAAAATACGCACGACATTCAAAGCCAGATCTGGACCAATCCGTGACGAATTAGCACGAATCAACCGTATGGATTTGAAGAGCTCGTCGAGATCTACAACTTTGCTTTTGGAATTTTTCGATTTCGTTGAACGGATTGAGAGATAAAGAGGAAAGAAGTTCGAGCAATTTCAGCCATGGAATAGGTGGCGGCCATGGTTTGAAATTAGGGTTTCTGAAATGAAATAATGATAAAACTGTCTCGGTTTGCAAGTGTATTTATAAAGGTAGGTCCAAAATCATCCGAACTCCAATCGAGACGTGCCGCCAGACGTTTATAAGGTTTTACCCATATTCCGAACGCAATGGAACTGGTCTCAAGGCCTAATTCAATCGTATGTGGAAGATAGCTTTTGAAGTCGATTATTTTAATTAAATTCGACGTTAAATTTCTACGCGTTTCAAACTCGCACGGCCAAACGACAAGTCCGATTGCTACTAAAATTGAAACCTTACAATAATTCACTGTTACGGATCCGATGAAACTGGTTTCGTCGAAATTCGAGACAGTTGTAAAAATGACTATTTCTACAGTTTAATTTCAATATAAAATTTCCAATTTTAAATTATTAGCTTTTAAATCAAATTTCAATTGTTCACAAATTTCATTTTTAATTCCACAGTGATTAACAACTTTTACAATGCAGTTTTCCATTATAAATCCAGTATAAAAGATTACATTAGATTCAGCGTTCAATTATATTGTAATTCAAATTAAAGTTATTTAATTCCAATTGAATTCTTTTATTTCGATTTACACTTTCATCATTGAATCAACCATTTACTTATATATTATTATCAATAGTTTATAATTCATTTACTTTCATTTTCTTCAGCTATAATCTTATTTAAATTCACAGTAATATTAAATTACATTCATTTACGTTGATTTCAATATTATAACTTCAATGTTAAATGTAACATTTTATTTATTTCGCTGTTTACAATCAAATTCAATTCGTTTCAATTACTTGTTACACTCAAATTTAAATCTTTACTTACGTTCAATTACAAGTTAACATTCTTATCAAATTACAGTTTCAGTTATTATCTGATTTCAATCAACTGTAATATTAAGTTACATTTATTTATATTAGTTTCAATAACATAAACTTCCACTATTAAATCTACCATTTTATTTATTCTTTGTTTACAATCATAACCAATTACATTCAATACAAGTTAACATCCATATTTAATTTACAAATAAGTTATTTCAGAATTCAGTTTTGTATTTTAACTTGTAATTCACATTTAACAACACAAAATTTTATTTCCTTCGGATTTTTATCCAAATTTTTTATTTTAATTCGTATTTTTAAAGTGTTAAAAATACGGGTCGTTACAGTGTGGTTCTTTCATGGAGAGAGAAACAATGCTACAGTACAAATGACTCGTGCATCAGATTCTGCCGAAGAGTTACCTATTCAAGACCAAATGCAAGTAGAAGAGCCTATTGAGGGCGCTCTTGGAAATCTCGTTAATGATGCATTTAGAGTGCATGATATGCCACAGGCTAGCGGTGAAGTGAACTTTGAAGAGATACATGTTCAGAACATGTACCATGAATACAGAAGCAAAGCAAATGAGAAAATATATCCTTCTTGTGAAGATGGACTTACAACTTTAGGTGTAATGGTTGAGCTTCAGAACTTGAAAAAAGAATTTAACTGGTCAGGAAATAGCATGACGGAATTGTTGAAATTATTTAAAAAATGTCTTCTAAAAGAAAATACATTACCCGACAAGTATCCCACCATGAAAAAAATGTTAAAAGATTTGGGAATGAAGGTAAAAAGCATTCATGCATGCGAAAACGATTGCATGTTATTTTGGAAAGAGAACGCTAACATAGTAGAATGTCCTCATTGTCATACACCAAGATTTAAAGATAAGGCAAATGCGTTAGGCATAAAAAAAATGACAACCCAACCGAGGAAAGTTCTAAGACATTTTCCTATAATTCCAAGGCTGACTAGATTGTACAATATACCGTGGATAGCTCGTAAAATGCAGTGGCATAAGCATGTCGATCCTTCTTGGAATTTCATGCGCCATCCCGTTGACTCGGCCGAATGGAGAGAAATCAAATGTAAGTGGCCAGAATTTGCAAATGAAGGACGTAATATATGGCTTGGTATCGCTGGTGATGGATTTAATCCGAATGGGGTTCTCTCCAATAGTTACAGTTGTTGGCCCGTATACATGATTCCTTATAACCTACCCCCTTCGTTATGCATGAAATCACAATTTCAAATGCTAAGTTCATTAATTCCTGGACCGAAAGCACCAAGTCAAGACATTGATGTATACTTAGAACCTCTTGTTGACGAGTTGAAGAAACTTTGGACGGAAGGAGTGGCTTCTTTTGACATGGATAGGGGAGAAATGTTTACAATGAAGGCAATACTATTATGGGGAATCCATGACTTACCAGCATTTGGAATTTTATCTGGTTGCGTGACACATGGTTATAAAGCATGTCTAGTTTGTGCTATGGAGACTGAGTCAGAGTACATTAGTAACAAGGTTGTTTATCCAAAGTATAGAAGATTTTTGAAGGATGACCATCCATATAGATTAATAAAACATGGATGGTATAAGGATACCGAAGACAAAGAACCGCCAACAAGGTTAAGTGGACCATCCCTTTTGGAAAAGCTTAATTGTATAAAATATTTTCCTGGAAAAATTGCCAAAGAATAAGAAGCAAACGATATATGAAGCTACCGATAAAAGTTTCTTTACAGTTGGAGATGGTGACATAGAAAAATTGTCTTGGTATAAGAAGTCAATTTTCTATGACTTAATTTATTGGAGTAGTCATAAAGTGCGACATACTATTGATGTGATGCATACGGAGAAGAATGTTGCAGAGCATCTTATCAACTTAATGTTTGACAAAGGAAATCAATCATCTAAGTTTGCATGGGACAAGATTCATAAAATGAAATGTTGTCAAGTTCTAAAAGATGCCAAACTTCCATCGTGTCTTGGGACAAGATTTGGTAGCCTTGTTACTATTCAACCACCTACTTTGCACATAAAAAAACATATGAGTATCATATTTTTATGCAATACTTGCTTCCTATAATGGTTCAACATGCATATCCAAAGCTTCGTGAGTTACAACGAGCTATTTTACAAGTGAGTTTGTATTTTAACATAATATGCTCGAAAATTTTAGTTCGAGAACATGTTCAAGCCGCCAAATATATGATTTCTGAGGCATTGTGTGTGCTAGCACATTATTTTCCTACAGACTTCTTTGATATAAGTGTTCATCTTATGGTGCATCTAGCTGACCAAGCTTTGCTATGCGGACCTACAAACTATATATGGATGTATCCATTTGAAAGGTGAGATATTATTTTTACAAGGTTTGTAAACATTATTTCAAAATGACAATTTCTAAATATATGTGCATGTGTACTTGTGTGTAGGGCTATGAAAGAATGCAAAAATATACCTAGTAATAAATGCTATATAGAAAGATCAATCGCTGAAGCATATCTTGTTTCAGAATCAGTTAGATATGCAATGGAATATATGCCGAACCCACGTGATGGAAATCATAGTTCTACACAAGCATCCTTTTTAGATGATGGTGATGATATATATGAACGCCCCATCATTGAAGGCAAATATATTAAGCTAACTAGGATGCAACGTTTTCAAATTCGAAGGTGGATACTTTTTAGAATCGATGTTCCCGAGAGAGATGAATATTATAGGTATGAATTTTCTCCATATTATGATAAATACCGATGTCATAAAATAGCGAATGTATTCACATTATAATATCTAATTTGTAGTGCATATCGCTCCTATTTAGAAGGTGTGTCTCGTGGTAAAAGAAAAGTTACCACAATGGCAGAAGTAGTTGTACAAACTGAATTTATTGATTGGTTGCACAAAAAGTAAGTTATTTCAATATGAAAATTGTAGGTTTTGTTCCTTTTATGTTAGTCATGCAAATTTGTTTGTTCCTGGCAGCTACTAGAAGAAAAATGCATGAACACAATGTTGTGGCAATATGTTAGTGGTCCAAAGTGGGAAGCCAAAAGCTATCTCAAGTATAGAGTGAATGGATATATATTCTCTCCTTAACATTACGACGACACTCTTTTGACCCAAGATAGCGGTGTTTGCATGGATGCAATCACCACATTTGTTGCAAGTGCAAAAGATATAAATCCTACAGACGATGACACTACTTGGTATGGTATCATTAAAGATATCATAGAAGTCGATTATTATGATTCTCAACATGTAGTATTCTATTGTGATTGGATAAACATCGCGGATAAGACAAATGGTTGTAAGATTTGTACCGATTCACATTTGTTGATGGTGAACTTGAAAAAGCTCAAAAATTCTAATGGAGAGTATGATGAGCCAGCTATTCTAGCAACCGAAGTAGGTCAAGTTTTCTATGTAAAAGACACTCAAAATTCTGATTGGTCCGTTGTTCGATGTTCTCCGAAGCGCATGACATACAACATAGATGACTACACAGTACCGATCGATTTTCAGTCTGTTATGAAAGAACAAGCCAACTTAGGACCATTATTGAAATGTGTTGAAATGAAATAGATATCATTTTGAAATGAATATTTGTGTTGTTTGATATACTTGGTATTTGGTAAACTAGCATATGAGTTTATGAGCGTACATGCTCATGTTATTTGATATATTTTTGGATGCTTTCAGATTGATTTGCGAGCTTTGCTACTTCGGTAGGAACCTGCACATATGGAGATTATCAACAAAATTAAAAGAAGTTATATTTATTTTATTTTCTGTAACATCATTGTAATTAATTGGCATGTTTGACTCTCTGTGTTGTCTACTTGGTTTATCAAAGTTTGGAAGAGCTGATAGTGTAGGTATTTAATATTATTTAATTATTTCTCGACCTACAGTTTTATTTCAAATTATTCTACACAGGAAATTTTTGAAGCATGTTTTTTGAATGCAGAGCTTGAAGCATGTTTTTAGAATGAATTCAGCGAAGATGTCATGCCTGTACCTTGAAATGACATTTTAAGTTTCATTGTATACTAAAATCTTTTTTATGTAGGTCTAAATGTCGAACAATTGCAATGCTAGTGCATCTAAAGGTACAAATGCAGAGCTTGAAGCATATAATCCTCCTCAGATAGGTGATAAAAAATACTTAATAAATGTTGATCTTGAGGGTGTTAAAGGTAAAGATGAAGGTAAATGGAGCTCCAGATGCGGAGCCCTAATTCGTTGTCATATACCGATTGGTTATGACGAGTGGAGAAATGTAGATGATTATTACAAGAATATTTTGTGGCAAGAGCTATTGGTATGTCACAAATTCATCTTATTTAGTCATTTATGTTTTGCACAAGATTTATCCTTAGTACTAAAATTTCTTTGTTAAACAGAATGAATTTGACATGGATATGGATCCTGATCTAGCTCGGCCAATTTTAGAAAAAACTTTTCCACGATATTATCGTACGGTAAAGTCTACTTTGCGGAATATATTGCTCAGAGTCGGAGGAACCACCATACCCAAGAATATTGCTATTACTAAATGTCCCGTGGACATTGATAGAGTATGGTGGGAAAAGTTTATAGATAATGAATATTCAGATAAAAAAAAGAGCAATGTAGGAAAAACGCCGAAGCCAAAGCTAAAAATACTATCACTCATACACTAGGAAGAAAATCATACCGTAGAGTTTACGATGAAATGGTAAGAAATAGTATAAAAAATATTTCTTGTAAATATTAATAATGAATAGTTAATTAGTTTAAAAATAATTGTTCTTGCAGGTCAAGGAAAATCCGAAAGAGAAAGTTACGCGGACAATGGTTTGTAAGGCGGGACAAGTAAATAAGAAATCTGGACAAGTTCTTCCATCTGCGGCAAAAGCTTATGTAAGTTCTTTCATACGTTGTTCTACAAATCTGGACAAGTTCTTCCATCGATTTCCAGCATTAATTTTAAATACAGTATGTCGCAAATCTATTCCAATCGTCAAATGCACGCACCTCCCATAAACCCAAAATGTATGAAAACAGAATACTGTGGCATCTTTTCTTTTTAATATTTACAGTCAGAGAATCAAGCTTTGAAGTGCTTCAAAAGCACAAAGCTGCTAATTAACAATTAATCTGACTAACTGTCAGATTTAGAATAAAGAACTTTAGAACACTTATATGGGTTGGTTGATATGGGTTGGTTTGTAAGGCAGCAGTGATATGCAGAGACAAGGATGGTTATGTAGTTAGATGTTGATGAGGATGGTACAAAAATGACAGAGGGATGTTGATATGGTGGTACTGTGGATGGTTAAGTAATGGTGTTTGGTGAATATGTTTGGGGAATATGATGAAGAAATGATAGAGGCAGTGATATGTTGTGTTATTTGGTGAATATGCAACTGTTTATAGTGGAAGAGGAGGTTATGCAGGTTGGTGAATAGAAATGTTGAGTTGATTGTGTGAAGTATGCAGTAGTTTAATAGTTGTTGGAAAAAATGAAGTTTGGGTGCAGGGGAGATTGGGCAGTGGCAAGGTTGGAGGCACAGTAGTATTTGTATTTGTATGTATGCAGAGTTTATGTATGGCACAGAGGAGGATGTGCAGGGCAGTTATCAAACAATTGAAATGGTGAAATTGTATTTGTATTTGTATACTATGAAATGTTTGAAGCTACTAGAAATGAAAGGCGGTATTTGTATTTGGAATGGTAAAGCAAACAATAATTTTTTTTGTTTCTGAAATGAAATGCAAAGTCTTTTTTTTAAACTAGAAATGCAAAAGGAACTAGATAGTGGGTGGTTTCAAGCGGATGTTTGTAGAGCGGATGTTTCAAGCGGCGGTAGGACTGATGGCAGATAGTGGACAGTCGTGATGTATTGTTTGGATGGGAAGTTTGGTTTGTATTTGATGAAGTGGTGGGTGATGCAGTGGTTTGAAGTCTGTTAGTGCTGAAGGTGGTTGGTTTGGTGGAACTGCTGCAGTGGTTGCAGGCAGAAAGGAAGAAGTGTGTGGGAGGATAGTGACAAGGCAGCAGGTTTGATGACAAATGGGTAGGGGGATGGACAGTTGTAAATTGTTCTGGTGGTGTGCACTGCAATGGCTAGTGCACAGATGTTCTGGTGATGTTTCAGGGTGGTATACGCTTGTATGGTAGTTGGCAGGGCAGTTTTGATGGACTTACTAATTGCGAATTGACAAACAATTTCTGTATTTAAAATGCTTTTGTTTATAAACAACTACCTTTTTCAGTTATATAAACAACTACCTTTAGTTTATAACTTTTTATTATATATATATGATATGATTTATACACAGTTGAAGTTTTAGCTTGAAATGAATGTGAGGTTTTCAATGTTTTTGAATAGTATACAATTTTATATTAAACATAAGTAAACATTGAAGATCAAATTGAACGTCAACCTATAATCATGCACCAAATGATTATAATAATACAGAAGATTCGAAAGAACTAAACATAATTGTCAAACTTATAATGTGTCAATTTGTATGCATGTAAAATTCGTTAGTTACAAAACATTAATAACTAAGATACCAATGATCAAGTGATAATTTTACCACCCGTAGTAGGAATCATAACAAGTGCATATTGATCCTAACATACACTTTCCTGTAACTGTAATAGGATCTGGAAATTGTTGTATGCAAAAGTCAATGCAATTCTGATTAAACATGCACAAAGCCTCATTGCTATTTGTTATTGCTTGTGCATGTGTCACGTCTTTTGCATTTGTACCTGCACCAAATTATTGACCAAGAAAAACATTAATAATCAAGATTTATTGTAATTGTAATATACATTATATGTATGTACATATTATGAATTAAATACTTACATGTTGAGAGAGCAAGTACAAATAATATTGAAAGCACCAACATGTGCTTGGTCACAATGGATGAAACAAGGGTAGTCATTTTTGTATCTCTGATTTTATGTTTTGATAACTGATAACGATAATCTTCTCAATACAATCTTGCTTTTATAGACCCGAGCAGAATCGAAACAACTGTCAGATGTAAGGATTTTGCTAATTTGAGTTTGTTGTTAGTTATTATTAACTAAATTAGTCAGTTAGGTGTTTATATTTTTGCTGGATTAATTCTTGTAGCTATGGTATGGTAGAAGTAGGTTGTCTTGTGGCTATGGTATGGTAGAAGTAGGTTGTATGGTGATGTGGCAGTTTTGTGGCCTGGCTGCAGTAAAGTGGTGGTGCAAAATGGGGGTTTTTTGAATGTGCAGTTTTGGGTATGGGTGTGTTCGGAGCATTTTTGTGATAATGTATGAAGTTTGAAGTTTTGGGACAGTGTAGGAGTTACAGAGGTGTGACTAATAGTTGATGGGGATATGTTGTAGAGAAGGCAGAGATGACAGTGGTTATACATAATGCAGAAGTGGTTTATGATGGTTGGAATGGTATGTAGCAAGTGTTGTAAGTAGCAGAAGTTAGGTGTGTGTAGTTGGATGGTTTATGTTGAAAGCAGGTGGAGGTATGCTGTGATGGTGGTTTGGAAGGGGAGGTGGTGGGGTCTTTGGAGTTGGTGACTGTTGGTCACAGAGAAGTGTTGTTTCATAGAGCAGCAGTAGGGTTGTTTCTAGTGAGTAGTTTTGGTGAGTTATGTATGTGGAGTTGATGTTGTATGTTTTTGTGTGTGTTTTGGTGAGCAGTTTTTGTGTATGTATGGTGAGTTGTGTATGTGGAGTTGGTGAGCAGTTTTTGTGTATGTATGGTGAGTTGTGTATGTGGAGTTGGTGAGCAGTTCTAGTGAGTTTTGGTGAGCAGTTTTGGAGCAGTTTTAGTGAGCAATGGAGTTGATGGTAAATGTTGTTAGAGGAAGTTGTGATGGGTTGAAGTAGATGCGTAGTGATATGTGAGGTGTTGGCAGTGATGTTGTGAACTGGTTGACTGAAATGGGTTGTTTCTGTTGTAAGTATGTATGTATGGCAGAGGAGAGGAGTTGCAAGTGGAGGTCTGCAGGTTGAACTTTGAAAATGTTGTTATGCACCATGCTATATATCTGGATGCAGCTTTTAAGATGTTCAACTAGGTGGTTCTTTATCTGTTTTGCATGTAACAAAAGTCTATTTCATTATTGTTGATTTTACTCTAAAGAATATACATGTGTATATCAATAATAAAACCCTGACCAAACCGTCAAATTAATACAAACTTTTATGTCATTTGATATAATCCCAACGTGTCCAATTATTTATTATTTATCTTATTGCTTCTCAACCGCTAATCTTCTGTACGTATTGAATGCAGGCACTTATGGAGGAAGAGGAAGAAAAACAGAAGTTGGAATGTAGCGGTAATGAGGAAGCAAACACATACGACCTTGACAACGATCCCATCTCTAAAGTTTTTGGTTCCGATAGAAAGAAAAACTATTGTCGTGCAATTAGCTCCACTTCCTCTGCAAAACAAGTAAAGTTGATGCAAGCTTCAAAAGCAATTTCCGATAAGAATAAAAAGGAAGATTTTCGTTAATGGTCATCGGAATTACAAAACCAAGTGGCAAATCAAGTTGCAAATCAAGTGGCGAATCAAGTGTCGAGCCAAATCAATGAGGCTCTTAAATCATTTGCTTCATCTTTCTTAACTATGATACCGGGGTTACAACATAATCTTAATGATGGTAATGTGACGCCTATGACTGAAACCGCTTCTAACTTGAATAAATCTCCTTCGAGTATTGGAGTTGCTAGTATTCCGTCAAATGATATTGGATCATCTACAAGAGGTAAACAATTTGTAATGCTACTATCACAGGATATGAATAAGGATGTAGCAAAAGCTTATATTGGAACACAAACTATGTGTCATTTCAGAGAGATAGTTCCAAATATTGAGAAAGTTGTTTGGATAACAGAAGTTTTAGAACCGGAAGCACCAATTTACGATGGTCCTCAAAATGGGCACTACAAGCTTTGTGAATTTTCAGATGGGGGCTTTGTGATATGGCCTGTGTTTCGTCTTCGCAGTATCTAAAATTCTATTGTAATTTGGGTATGATATTGTGGTATTTTGAAATTGGAAAGTTTGTAGCTCATATTATAGTATTATCTAAATATGATATTGTTGCATTTGAGTTATGGAAGCATTTTAGACTTCATATTGAATTGATATGATGAATTATATATGATATGGACATCATCATTTATGAGATATTTATATATGATATGGACTTCATATTGAATTGATATTATATTCATTTGTTTTAAGAATTAAATATTAATTGTTACTAAATAATCATTTTCCAACACTTATAAGCGTTACCGTATATTTCTGTACCAACACTTATAAGCATTGCCGTATATTTCTGTACCAACACTTGTAAGCGTTACCCCATATTTCTGTACCAACACTTGTAAGCGTTACCGCATATTTCTGTACCAACACTTATAAGCGTTACCGTATATTTTTGTACCAACACTTATAAGTGTTAGTAATACGTATGTTCGTAACACTTATAAGTGTCACAAATTTGGCTGCTTCATTCCTCAGTCCATTAGTAACACTTAAAAAGTGTTACTGAAATTATTTGTAACACTTATAAATGTTAGAATTTGTCTGTTTTGTGTAGTGAATGATGATACTTATTTTCTTTTTCTGGTTTGCTAAGTTATGTTTGAACGAACTGAAATGAGGAATTGATGTATAGAAATTGAGTTCACTGGGTGATGATATGTTTTTGTACAATACATGGTGATATTTTTGTACAATACATCAGAGATTTTTCTTGCTTTGGTCAAAGAGATTTTTCTCAATTGCAGGCTGATATGATAAAATTTTGTGCTTGCATTAATTAGGCTTGTCCTATTTTCATATGTACATACTTGAATTTATATCTTCTTTTGCAAGCCTTCATATATATATAATTTTGTTGTTGTCTGGTTTCATACTATCAGACTTATCTCATCCAATTCGATTTTTGTCTACATACTTGAATTTATTTTATTTTTCTTTAATCTTATTTTGTAATATAAATGAATCCTATTTTTAACATGTTGTTTAAATTTAGCTAATTTGTTTACTTTATTTTTTCATAGATGATTTTATAACCATTTACTTAAACTTTAAATTCAAATCCACTCATATATGCACATATACATATATATTCACATATTGTGACATCCCGGAATTTCTGGCAATATCAATTTAATAATCTGCATTTAAAATTAAATTGATTTGATAATATTTGGTAATAAGACTTGAATTGATTTAATAATATTCTTTTAAATAAATATTTAACTGATAATTTATCTTTTAAAAGATAATAAATTGTTTTCTATTTATAATGTATATATATTTGTATATATTGTAAATAGATAAGCTTTGTTTTAAATTTAATAAATAAAGGCATGTTTTCTAATTTTAATATTTTTGGTAATTTGGAAAATTGATTTAATTTAATATTAAATAAATAACCATATGATTTTAAAATACTCAAGATAAAAGTTTATTTGTTAAAAATGATTTTAGCCTAAGTTTAGGTTTAGACAAGAAAGGTTGTTTTGATCTTTTGAAATATAGTTTGTTTAAATAAGTAATTTATTAATAAAGAGATAGTTTCTTTTATAAATTATTTTAATTTAATAATGAGTTATATTTTAAATAATATTAATAATGTAATATCTTTACAAATGGGTTTTTATAGAAATTGTTATTTTAAATTTATTAAATAAGGAAAGCTATGATTTGTAAATTTAAAATAAAATCTTTCAAATATGTTTAAGATAAAATAAACCTTATTAATATTAAAATTTAGTCTTTCTAACATAAGTATAAAAATAAATAATAATAGAGTAGGTAAATTCTAACATCTTGTTAAGTATAGAAACTTATTTATATTGCAAAGCATAAGACTAATGCAAGGCAAGAAAATAAACACTTAGTTAAATCTGGAAAATACATTTAGTTGCAAAGCTGTAAGACAAAGAAGAAATACATATTCATGTTGCAGGTAAGAAAATTAACACTTGAGAAATTCTGGGAATACATGTTTGCAATGCAAGGCTGTAGACATAAGGGAAGATGTATTCATGTTGTACAGGACATGAGCATGTACACTTGAAAAGAAATATATATATACAATGATATATAAGTACATACGAAATAAGATAAAGAAAGATAAGTATGTAGACATGGAGACAAGCATTTAATGTTAAACATCTCTCTAGTACTAGTGAAATCACCTCAGCTATATTGCTAAAGAGAAAATCTTTGACCAAATTATAAAAATCTTGTACCAGTCTAATAATATCATACTTTAAACTCTATTCTATATATCAATCTGCCTCATTCATTTTCGTTCAAAAAAACTTAGTATACTAGAAGTATATTACAAATGAAGCTTTATTCTCAACTCAAAAACAAATGCAAACCTGAGGCAAACTCTCAAGTTTTTAAAAGAAGAGGCATTTCAGTTTTAAAGAGATTCAAAAGAATCATACAACTGAAGCATCATTCTTCAAATTCAAAACAACAAGCAAGCTTGATGATGAAAGTAAAAACATTTTCCAGTTTAAAGTTTTCAAAACTTGTTTCAAAGTTTTAAATGCTCTGTCTTCTTTTAACAGGTGAGTAACATTTCTTTAAAAAGGCTTAAGTTTTCTTGAATTATTTGGTTGCTTGCAAGTTTTCTGAAATGAATATGTGTTGTGTATGTATATATAAATGAAATACTGCTGAGTACATATGGATGTATGATTGCATGTCTGTTTATCTGAGCACTCTCTGTTTTATAGTTTCCAGGTTCAAATTCTAATCAAAATTCACTTGCTCTTGATCCAGTCTTTGTTAAGACTTAAGTCTTAAACAAAGTAAGTTTGTTATATCATAGATTTTAGATTAAAATTTGTTTAAGTTAAAAATAATTTGTATGTTCTCTGGAAAAATATAAAACAACAGTGCAAGTTGATTTATGTTAAAATTCAAACATATTAATTCACTGATCTAAGTTTATATTCTGAAAACTTATTCTAATTTATGATTTTTAAAAATAAATTCACAATTTTTAGTACTGGGTTGAAGGTGTAGTTCTTGTTTGAACTAAAATGGGAAATAGGGCGTTTTCTGATGATCTCGTCGTGGAAGGACTTCGGGGTTTCGTTTGAAGGTAGAGGGGAGTGTTGTGTGTCAGGGAAAAATGGTGGGATGTGCTCCAGTTCAACGTGGCAGCGGCGACGATCAAATTAAATTTCTAAACCTAATTTTAGTAAGATCGAGATTGTCGTTTCGTTCGTTGTCCTCATTCGATCGAGTTCGCCGTGACTCTGGGGAATGGTAGAGGGGATGTTGGAGAATGAGTGGCCGAAGTCGCATGAGTGTCGGTGGTCGGGGTCGTGGGTATGAGGCGATGTCAGGCTTTGCGATGATGGGTTCTGTGTAGTTCCAGGTTTGGATGCTCATCTCGATTTCGACTTGGTGATTTGGATGATGATCTGATGATCGAACTTGGGTAGTTGGATGATGGTTGGTAGGGAAAGATCACCGTTGATGATCTGAGCTGACCAACGGCATCGTGCATGTGCACGGTGCACTTGGTACATGGTGGAGTTTGGTTTTGGGGTTGCAGAGTTTAAACTCGAGAAACACTCGAGTAATTCGAGTTTTGACTCGAAGAAGGGTACGGGTTTTCTCGAGTAGTTTTTGTGGTGGCTCGGGTCAATTGGTTTTGACCTGGCAGTATTTAAGTTTTGAACTTAAATTAAATTCAAAGTGTAAAGCAAGATTAAAACATAGATTTTAAAACCTGTTTAAAATCTGATTTCAAAATGAAATTGAATCCACTTTTGAAACAAATTAAGTTTTATAAAAACTCAAATATTTAAGCAACTTTAAATGTAAAGTATTTCTTTAAATGATTTGAACTTAAAAAGAGATTTGTTTTAAATGCTAATGATAATTTGATCATTAGTAAGAATAATGTTTTATCTTAAGGTAAATTAAGATTTAATAATTTAGAGTAATTAAATTATTAAGGTAATTAAATGGATAATTAATTAATTTAATTAATTAAAGATATGGATGATTAATTAAGTAATTAAGAGTTCTAAATTATTAATTAAAGTAAGACTAATTAATTAGGAGTAATTAATTTGTAATTAAGTATCATTAATTAGATTAGATTTTAAATTAATGATTAAAGATTAATTAATCAAGTAATTAAAGATTAATTAAGTTACAGTTAAAACTTAAATTAATTAAATAATTAGTGGTTAATTAATTGGTTATTAAAGGTAAATTAACTTGTCATTAATATTTATTTATCTAAGTTAAATTTCTTAAGAAAAGAAATTAAGAATAGTTAATAGTTAATGAAGGTCATTAACTTAAGATTTGTTTAATAATTAATCAATGTGATAATTTTAATAATTAATTAGATTAATTAATTAAAGATAATAAATTATGAAATTGTTTAAGTGTAATTAAAGGAATTAATTACTCAAGGTAATTAATTAAATAAATTTGATTTATTTAAGTTAATTAATTTAGTTTAATTGATTTAAATTAATCATTGGATGATTTGATAAGTATAATTACTTAAATGTAATTAATAAAGTGAAATTACATAATGAAGTAATTAATGGTAATTACTATATGTAATTAATTGAAGAGGATTTAGTAATGGAAGTAATTTGGATTAAATTACTTTGTGAAATTAATCAAGAGATTAATTGAGATAATTAATTAAGGAGTAATTTATTTATTTGATGGAGTAATTAAGGGTAGTTAATTACTGAATGGGATTAATCAAGAGTGATTAAGAATTATGGTTTAAGTAAAGATTAATTTCTTAATGTAATTAATTTAAATAGAATAATTAATTAAAATGTAATTAGGGATCATTAAATTATATAGTTAATGATGTAATTAAGGGTTGATTCATTAAGATTAATTAATCAATAATAAGTGATTTTGAGTAATTAATTAATATAATTAATTAAGGATTAATGTAATTAATTATAGTTAATTAATTAATGAAGTAATTAAAGATTAATTACTGTATTTGGTTAAAGGATAATTAATTTGTGAAATTAATTGAAGAATAATTACTTGAATGTAATTAAAGGGTAATTAATCCAGGATGATTAATTAAGATGGAAATTTGGGAATGATTAATTACTTGATCTGTAATTAATTAATGGTTATGTAAGCAAGTTTTATAATGATGAAGTAATTAATTTAATTTACTTTAAATTAATTAAAGATAAGTAATTAATTTAATTCACTTTAAATTAATTATAAATGGTGTGATTATTTATCCTTTCTTATATATGATGGATGATATTGATTTCCTTGAATAGTTTGAAATCTCAGATATGAGATAAGTAATGCTGTATGATATGGTTGCTTTGATTGAAGTATATGGATAATGTAGATTATCTATCTGTGATATTGTATATTATCTATCAGTGATATTGTGAATTATCTACCTGTGTATATATGGATAATGACACTACAACAAAAATACTCTATTACAACAGCGTTTTTGCAACGGTCCAAAAAAGCCCGTTGTAATAGGTATATATTACAACAGTTTCTACTAGTTCGTTGTAAAAGATGTCAGTTTTCAATGCATAATACAACGGTCCAAACTAGCCCGTTGTAATTGATAGCTATTACAACGTTCCTAACAGGCCCGTTGTAATGTTCTTTGAGTTACCGCCCCTATTTCTATTAATTTTCATTCCCCAATTATCCAATTCCCGTTTCCCTCTTTTTACTTAACCCCAAATTCCCATTTTCCCTCTTTTTACATAACCCTAAATTCCCAATCCCACTGCAAAATCTCAAAACAAAATAAAAAAGGTTTTGCATTCCCAATCCTAGTTCTCAAATCCTATGCTACTCGCCGTGCCTCCCGTCGTCGGTTTGTGATTAGGAGGCTCTTGTCATTGGTTCACGTTATTGGTTCCTAATCCTAATTCGATATCATGATACCAGCAGGGCCGGTGGATTAGAGGTTGTTGGCGATCGAGTCGTGGATGCAAGCCCGATTCGTTATCAAGCCCGACAAGCTTCCTAGCATTGGCCACATACGAGAGCTCGATAGGGATCATGTCAGGACCCCGAACCATGTCAGGTATGCTATGAATAAGTGTATTTTGTTTTCTTGTTGGTCTTCAATTGCTGCCATTTGAATGTTTTTCAAGTAGAAAGGCAACTTGCACCATGGAGTATGGGCAAAAGGCTAATACTTGTTCAAAGTAGATGCTAGTTGGTAATTCAAAACAAGGAGATGCTAGTTGGTAAACTGGGAGCATTTGTTTGAAGGAGTAAAACCTTTACCTTGAGTTCTCATCTGAAGGGATGGTTTCCTTCGCTTAAGGCATCAAATGAGCAATATTCTCTTCTTCACTCTGTGAGATCAAGTCCTTGTGGGAATTCACCTATTTCTCGATACAGCTCCCTTTATGGGTTCAAATTCATGTCCAACATATTCAATCACTAATTAAGCTGTTTTTTCTTCAAAATAATAAATCCTGTACAAAATAATGTGAATAAGGTTCACTGTTTTACATTGCTTGATTAACGATTATGAAAAAATCTTGATGGATTTACCTAATTGATTTCATGTTCAGAATTTAAATGTCTCCCGAATAAGGAAGATGACCACTTCTGCAGCTGTGTTAAACTCAGCCATAGCAGAAGCTGCAAATTCAAGGATGAAATTACTTGTTGTTGGACCTCATGCTCAGAAAAGGGTTGGAATATGGCTTGTTGCTCTTATTGGGTTTTTGGCATGATACAGCTTAGTGGATTTACTTGTCTAACTCACTACTCGCCCAATTCATTCAGCGCTATCCATGACTGATCGGAAAGTTACAGGTGAAAGACTGCAATTAAATAATGAGGAATGGAACCATGATTTTGAAAAGTACATGCAGTCTCCAAGATATAAGTGGTAATGCTAATGCTATTTTATAATCTAACATGAAAAAACAACGGGACTAATAATATGTAGTTACTTTTGCGTTGTCTTATAGTGTAAAGAGCCTTTCCGGTTTTTAGATACATTCATTGGGCAGAATATGTACGTCGAATGATGGGAGGGGGACTGGGCATTGTATTTGGTTTGCCTTTCGCATATTTTCTTAGAAAAGGATATATCACCCGTCCTTTTGGACCGAGACTCTTTCTTCTTTTTGCACTTGGTGGAGCACAAGGATTGTTTGGATGTTTACCAATTGTAAAACGTAGTCTAGAGGTAAGCATTATTTCCTATTTCATATGCAATTTTAGGAACTATATACATATTTTGCATTTGCACGCCCAACATATCAAATGATCATATGATTTTCATATAATGGAAACTATTTTTTTCAATAATCAGTTGATGCCAATGGATACCGAGTAGTTGATACAAGAATATCAGGGCATAGTCCTTAGAAAATCTATAACACAAATGTTTTATGGTAGGAACCGTCTTTTAAGTATGTGCTGCCAAGAGCTAGCCCAACCAGATATGCTATCTGAAGGTATAATTATTACTTTTAACTTGAAACATAATTTCAATGTCCACAATGGGTGTAAACATAATTTTCCAGATCACTGCCTTTATTTTTGTTTTTAACTAGAAATAATTTTTCATTTACTAGCTATATGCCTTTGACTTATAGTTTAGCTTGTTTTAACCTCTGAAATCTACAATGTTAAGTTGAATTAACTATTTTCGTGGTTTAATGTTAAGAAACAACTTCATTGCTTACGTTACTAATATCTACTGCTTCATTACCATGCTATGGTTTTTCCTTCTCTCTGATGTACCAAGCAAATAATATTTTTTTCCTCTTTCAATGTGATTGAACAGTATACTTCGTATTATATTGGTACATGATAAAACAAGTAAATAATGAATTAACCGTAGTTGTGTTACAATAAAGGTCACAATAAACATTTGTTGTTCATTTTGCAGGAGTTGCAACTTCTATAGAGATTCTTCTTTCATTTCGTGAACATTGTTGATAGATGAAGTTGTCTTCTGCTTCACCAGGATAGGTCATTTTCATATCATGATATTATATACTTTGATTTTTATAGATTTGTGCTTTCCTTAGTGATGCTCAACTATTCCAAAAAAGCCCCCAAAACCAGCGCTAGTGACCCCAAAACCAGTGCCAGTGACCCCTGCTAGTTGCCCAAGCAATGCTTCAGAACATTATAAGATTTTAGCTAAATTTAAAGCATTAACTGGTGATTCGATTCGTGATAAGTGGTCGGAAAGAATTTTGCAAGGAATACAACCAGCTTGTGTTTCGAAAGAAAATAGTTTAGAAGAGAATGGAGCGGATGTAAGTAACACACTCTCTCTCTCTCTCTCTCACACACACACACACATAATTATGATGTGCATTTGGATATATGATCTTGTCAACACTTTTTGCATCCTTTGATCGTTGCTACAGGATGGTGGAAACTTCATTTGGCCAGATTCAGCTGTTGAAGCAACCACTGCACTTGAGAAAGCTTCACATGAGACTTTCTGTTCTGAATTTCAGAAATATAACCAGAAGATGCGACAGTTAGTTTACAATCTAAAGGTAAACCAATGAAGTACAAATGCTTGCGAAATTATCTAACTCTTATTTGTTTATTTGCTCCAACTTTTTAACCATTCTAGCATTTGCACCATTCAGGAATTATGTTTTCTGGTTTACTTCACAAACAACAAATGCTTATGTACATAGTTTCTAGCTCGAGCATGATCTTTACATTATCATATACATCCACATTCCCATTTTAGAAATTCTTGAAATTTAACTGATGCATCAAATCAAATACCAAGGCCAGCATCTTTGTAGGGACACATAATTAAACAGTATGCCTATCGTTTATTTGTTCAGAAAATGACATATTAAGTCGAGCTTTTATGATTTTGTAAAGTTATATTAAAGTTTTGTTGATGTTTGGCTTTGCTAGTAACATTGTTTCTAACTTACTCCCCACTAGTTTTTTAATAAATTTTTTTGTTATCCAAGCACCCGAAATTTCTTCTCGGTTTGATCTCATGCTTCCCTTACGAGGTCCTGGATATTGATGAGGTTGTATTGTGTTCCTGTAGAACAATGCATTATTAGCTAGACGTCTACTTAACAAAGAGTTGGACCCTGCAGTTATCCTAAACATGTCTCCAAATGAACTGAAGGTATGGTTCTGCTCCATTAAATTTTATGGGAGCTGTTTTTTTGGTCATACTGCGTAGTTGAATAAAGATTACTTTCGGGCAAAATAGATGGCATGTGACATATGGTTTCTGTTAATATCGTGGATAAAACTTATGCATTTGTTATTTACTAGCAAATTTATTTGGGAAACCTGTCAGGTGCTTCGTTCGGAGCCTATAATTTATGTAACACTAAGTGCACACATGTGTACTCCTGTTAAATCTTGTGTTTTTGCTATGTTGGTTTACTTCGACACATTCTTGGTACCAATTTTTTTTGCAATAGTCATTTGTGCCCTTAGTTATCTATTGAAAGGATGTAAGATGATGAATCATATAAGTTACTGTTACCATGGGTTATCCAGGATGGAAGAATCTCTTATTATTGTTTATGTTATTATATTAGCATGTGAGCCTCGACCTAACAATTTAAGCATTGTAGGCTGGTCAGACAGCAGATGAAAGAACAAACAAAGAACCCGAGGAGTCGGAGCAAATGCAGGTTTCCCTTCTAAAACAAATCAGTAGCTTCATATTCTAGTTGTCTGTTAATCTAGTTTAATTTCTAAAATGCATGTGTTGAGACCTGATAACAAATATTACCATGAAATCAGATGACTGAAACTCGGTGTCCAAGATGCACTGAAAAGAAAGTGGGTATTAAAGATATCATAACTAGTGGACATGAAAATCGATATCAGGTTTGTATATGTTCTTAATTCTGGTTATATGTTGTCATAATATGTATTGTAGTTGATTAGCAACATTAGGCATGTATGTATGGTACGGTGAGAAACTGGAAAGACAATATAAAAGAGATATAAATAGAGTGATGCATGTATGTATCTGTTGAAACTATGCATGTTCAAGAGTGAAACGACTTTGTTAAAGAAAAATTGTCGGAGAAATTTGGGGTAACAAGTTATATTTTATTCATTATAATTTGGGAAGAGCATGTATGATTGTGAAGTCCAAAATTAGAAGAATATTACAACCGAATTTATAGGTTTTGGGGTAATACTTGGTTATATGATATATTCCAATGTAAAAGCAACAAATAATATGTTACAAATCAAAAGAAAAGGCTGGGTCAAAATCATACCCAATCTCATACAGATAATAACTATGTACAAAAAAATTGATCAAAGAGAGAAGACGATAAATTAAACCAAACACACAACGAAAGGGAAAATAACAATGTTAGATATACAGGTCCATATTAAAACCTTAATGCAAATATATTTGTAAGTGTGTTCACATTTTTCAGTTTGGGTGCACTGTTCAGCTTGGGTACATTGTTTGGAACTCTTTTAAGTTTACTATTTTCTTCTTTTGATTTATCCGTCTTTTATTCATGGCTTGAAATGTTTTTGGGCTTTGCTTTAGGTTTACTGGTAGGTGTTGACTTCCGAGATGGTAACTTTGCCAGTGATTTTTTAATGGTAACTTCACCTGATCATGATTATCATATTCACTAAAGTCAATTTTTTTTCTTACAGTCACACCGTGATAGCAACAATATGCAGCAGGTTCAAGATCAGCAAGAACGAGTTATTGTGGATGGTTTGATGAAAAAAAGTGCAGGCTATTGAGTCGGGAGAAGAACGTAGTTGCAGAGGGGACAATAGCAAGCATTGATCCTGATGCGTCGGTACATTTTGTAAAGCTTGGAGTAGAAGCTTGGAAAGTATGGGTGGATGTAGCGGTTGAACCAGAAGTTTTTTTATTTAGGCCAAATTCAGAGATGTCCACTATTAAAGAGGCCGTTAGATCAACAGTCGCATGGCACAAAGACTTTATATCATTAGTCTAGTATGATTGTACTTAGAACTTGATATTTATAGCCGACTGTTATGTATTAATGCTTTATGAATTTGGGAGGTAAACTTATCTGACTTTTTGGAGTGTTGGAATTTTATGACTATCTTTTAGTCTTTTCGCATGTGATTTTGGTTGTTTGTGCGTAATATTTATTACTGTTAAATTATTCATTATTTGTATGGATGTGCTACCTATACGTTGCTGTAATATTTTTTTAATTTGCATTTTTTCTGCAACGTTCAAAGCGCGTTGTATTATACTCTATTACAACGGTCAATAACCGTTGTAAAAATCATTTTCACAATGGTTATTTGCGCCTTGTATTAAAGTCTATAACAACGGTCGAAAACCGTTGTCAAAATGTTTTTTACAACGGTCAGGGAATGTTGTAAAACATGCTATCCATCTTGTATGATAGTATTTTGCAACGGGCAAAGAAGCTTGTATTACAGTCTATTACAACGGTCGCCGACCGTTGGAAAAAAGTTTACTACAACGGTCTTTACAACATTAACTGCCCGTTGTAAAATATGGGTGACCTATTACAACATCGCCTATTACAACGGTCCGCTGCCCGTTGTGGAACACATATTACAACGGGCATTACCCGTTGTAAAAAGCCTATTTTGTTGTAGTGTGAAATGAATTGTTTTAACTTTAAAACAACTTGTCCTTAAAAGATGGCGATTTGGATTTCGATGAGACCGGGATCGGGTTTCCAGATTTGGATATCCAAAAACCACATTGATCCAAATTAACGATAGGTCATGAATCTCAAGTGAAGATGAAGATTCAGAGTGCAAGGGATATTGTCGTTAACTCTGAGGATGTTTCCAAAATGAGTGTAACGAGATAATGCCTTCGGTTTCGTTCGAACCCGGAACGAACTTGTATGGATTGAATGCTTTCAGAACATCGTCAGGTGGACGATGAGCATTCTAAGTGATGAGTTCTGTTAAGGTAATCGTGACCTCAAGCCTCATCAACCGGGAATGGCTAAAACAGGGGAGGTGCAGCAAGGCTTCGTGGGTCGCACCCACTTGAGAGCGAGATTTTCTCCTGTCTAGATGTCCCTTTATATTCGGCTGTGTGGGCAGTTTGTGGCCACAACTGCCGGGGTTGTTTCGTTTGGGACTGTCCAGTAAGGGATGGTTCCGGCCTTGTGTTGTAGGGGATTGGGAGTAATCCTCGGTACACTGATCTAGGCCAGGTACTGTGATGGGCGGTACCCCAGTAGCCCTGCCATTGTATGGAATCCAATCTCCAATAAGCGCCCTCGAATTTGATTGTATTACCCACTTGTTGGCTAGTATGCTGGAATTTAATGAATGTAACAATTTCGGCTATTTTCTATTTACTTGAAAACCCTAGACACTATTATAATATAACTGGATTTCCTATCAAATGTTTGGTTAGCGTAAGGTAAAAACTTTTCCATGTTTATGTGTGGGAAGTCTTACGTGATACCTTTTGTTTTCAAAGGATTTTCAAAGTTAAGCAACTTTAACATGTTACTCATACCAGATCCATGTCTGACCCGGAGTTTATTTCTGTTTTTCTTAAACTCTCGGGTACTCAAAATTTTACGAGTAGCCAAGGGATTCAGGTTAGCTTTGACGGTTTGTGGAGGAGCAATGGAGCAGGAGGCTTCAGCGATATAGATATATAGTTTTCCTCTTTGTTGGTATCTCTGTGTTGTATTTGAGTTGTGTCGAGTTGTATTAACTAGACATGTGCTTATAACTGTCTAGTATGTGTTGTATTATCTGTGTAACCCTGATGTATATGATACTATGTAATCTCTTATGTGATATATTATATTTCATTCGTTCCGCTGTTGAGATTCTGATGTTGTTTTCTTCTTTCTTCTCTATCTTTTCTATTTCTCACCCCTTTCTTTCTTAAAGATGATGCAACTTTCTAGTAGTAGAAAGTTGGGTCGTCACACATATATATACAAGATTTAAATTCGAATGATTTAACACATATTTTATTTAAATTTGGAAAAACTCAAATCAATTTACCAATTAATTTCACAAATTTTTATTCAAAAATTAAATTAATTATCAATTTAAACTTAGTTAAAATCCGGGATCGTTACACTATATATATATATATATCAAATCAAATCTATGATCATATATATATTATAAATCAAATCATACTTCGGGAATTCAAATCAAATTAATTTTTCAAAACAAAGATGTAGCAAAGCTATAGAATGGTCTCTCCACTTCGAAACTCGAAATGAATGTCGATGATGCTGTAGTCATCACCGAAATTATTTTCCAACGACAAAAGAGAAGAGTACTGATTTAAACTTTTAAAACTCTTTGGAAATGATTTCTATTCAAAAATACTTTCAATAATATACTTTAAAATTTTAAAACCAAAGTTTGAAATCACCGGAAACTAAATTCTCAAATTTCTGAATTAAATTCATTTCAAATTCCAAATCAATTTATAAACCGTGTTTATAAATTCATTTAGAACAATAAATGAAAATCAAATATTATCATTTCAAACAACCAAATTAATTAACTTATTAAATTCCAGAAAATTATACTTATATATTAATAATATAATCATACAAATTTATTTCATTTACCAAATTTGAAATCAATATTGTGTTAGTTTGCTTTGTTCAAGTGTTTTGGAAATCCTATTGATAGCGTTGATCAGACGAATCGATCGAAAATCCAAATCAACATCAACAACCCAAACAACACACTATAAAACATTTTAATATTAATACAAATACACTCCCTCACTTGATAATTCCAGAATTGGATTCCAAAACAAGGATAGAGATCCAAATATAGAGGGATCTTAACCAAAAGAATTCAACCAGAAGATAGGTTCGATAGGGATATAAATAGGTTGCAAAGAGAAAAGAATGGATAGACTTATATAAATCGCGGACAACCTTAACCGGGTCAACCGTGATTTCTATAATAAGATCAATGTAGAATTTTGAGGCAAATCGACATCCGATCGCCAGAGATAGAATTTGGGCATAGCAAAAGATAGTAGCATCGTAAACCGAGGATACAGAAATCTCCGGTGAAATAATGCTTATTATAAAGGAGTTTCACCCCTTTACAAATCATTCAGAGATTGGCAAGACCGCCGATTTATTATAGAGATCATTCGAAGTGGAGTTATGGGATACTCCATGATCAAAAGACACGAATAGGCAAGACAAGGATGTATTTTGGAACCGAGGGGAACGTTCCAAAATTCAAAGAAACCGAGTCAAAGAAGAAGGAATTCAAGCTCGAATGAAAGTGATTTTGTAATTGAATTTTACTTTATATACTGAGTTTTTGCCTAAAACCAGAGCTCTGATACCAACTGTAACATCCTAAAATTTTCAACCATTCACATCCATACATGTCGGATTTGAATTGCTCAAAATATCAGATTGTTAATTTAAATTTGGCAAAACTCAGTATATATAGTAAATAAATAATCACAAAATCACATACATAGAGTAATATAACAATAATGCAGCGGAAACAAAAGAATAGTAGTTCATGAAGCTACTATATATATTTAACAGAGTTAAACAAGATACAACAAAAGTCTCGAATACAATAGTCAAATACAAGATCAGAATACATCACTGGAATCAACTGAATATCTGAAAGCTGGATAGATAGCTGGATCTCCAAGCGAAGCTCCAACTCCAAAGGTGAGTCTTGAATACTGGTACACTCAGTCTGGCCCGAGCTTAAAGAAAAACACAAAACACTCGAGTCAGGATTAACATTTTTATATCAATAAATCAAACTCAAGTGAAATAACAACTGAAAATACAAGTAACTGAAAGGATGTTTGGGATAACCATCCTTTAGGGATACGTTAAACTATTTATATATAGTAGTGTACGCTAAGTAGATAATGCCTATCAGTAATATAAAGTATCAAAATAGCGTTAAGGCGTTACCATTATCCCCTTTAACACATTTTATATAAGCGTCATTGTCTATACAGCACTGTAAACTCCACCGTAAACTAGTGGGCTATCAGGGAGTACTCCATAGGTATAACACGAAACAAATCGTAGTGGTCGCGCATAGGGATACGAGTATGACAAGGCACATGAGGCAATACCCAAGGTAGAAAAACTACCGTTTGCCTGATCCGGACTGGTGAGAACGCATCACTGCAACGATCGCAACACCGCGAAACAACACTCCCAACTAAAGGGTGCGCACTAATCAAAAACAAGTAATGAGTAGTTTACGAAGAAGTGTGTCCGCTAGAGGTAGCTAACCTCACTGGCCCGGCACGGCTCCTGTTTATGTCATTTCCAATTTGACACAAGTGTCAAGGCTATCCATTATCGTTCTCTTTCTTCAAATCCAGCAATGTCATCATTCCAACCACTTCATTCTGGATCACACTCCGCGTATAATAGTTATTAAAGTGGTTTTTGGTTTAGACAGAGAGTATGTCCCTAACCGATCCCGGACTCTTCAATAACTACGTAATTATTACATTGATCGGTCATTTAATAAACTTTCAAAATAGTTTATATTTCAAAACCAAAATATCATTGCCATTTCAAACCATATCAATACGATATCACTTCCATTTCAAAACCAAATACGATATCATTTCCATTTCAAAACCAAATATGATATCATTTCCATTTCAAAACCAAATATGATATCATTTCCATTTCCAATATATCCATTTACAAAATCTTAGTGCTTCAAAGTTATAACACTTTCTAAATCAAACACTTTGGAAATCATAATACTTTGGAAATCAAAATTTAGAAATCATAATGCTTTTGAATCATGACACTTCCCACTTAACCGTTTAAATATAAATAATAGTGTATATAATAAAATAGTTTATAATTTAAAATAGTTTATATAAAAATAATTTATATTAAAATAGTTTATATGAAATAAATTTATAAAGTAACATATATAAATAGTTTTAAATATAATTTAAAATACTTTATATAATAAAATAGCTTCCTCAAATTTCATAAATCAATTCCAAATCAACACCAATACCAAAATTCAAATTTAATCAAATCTCAAATCATCAATTTCAATTCAGTTTCTCAATAACCCCTTTCAAATTATGTCAATTTCAAAACAGATTTGAACCAAAAAATAAACCATTTTAATTTCAATATATTTCAAAGCTTTAAGTATTCAACAAATCCCAAAACTAAATTTGAAAATTTCATATATATATATATATACCAAATTCAATTTTCTATTATTTAGTTTTGAAATATTTACTTAATAAATCCAATATCATTTAAATAAAACTTCAAATTTCAAATCACTAAATATTTCCTTCAATTATATTTTAAACTTGAAATATTCATTTTAAATCATCTTAAACTAAAATCAAGTTATAAAATCGTATCTCTTAAAAACCCAAATTCCATAAGTTCCAAATCGATTAAATTAAATAAATTCTTAACTAATTTACAATTACAAATCAAATTTCAAATCTATCTTCTCAACCTTAATTAAATAAAATCATTATAAATTATAAACTTTATATTAAAATATAATTCAAATAAATACTTAACCATATTATATTTTAATAAAATCAAACTTTATTATTAAACTTATTTTATATTAAGCCAAATTATACATAGCTTAAAATCAAGAATTAAACTATATATAAAATAACATTTATATCATATCAAAATAAATATTTATAAAACCATATGTTTCTTTCTAAAAAAACCATAGAAATCATTTTCAAATATTTATATATAGACCAACGGTGTTTGTATATAATTTTCTATCCTATGGTCAAGTGATACGGATATTTATCATTTCAATCCGCAATTTAAATATATACGAGTATATATATATATATATATATATATATATATATCATTTCAACCCGCAATCCCAAATTCAATTCAATGAAAATTGCTTAGGTTTATCATTTCAATCCATAACGATTTTCTCATATTCTAAAGTCCGTTCGGGTATGTATCATTTCAACCCATAGTGAATCCTATACTAATAGGGAACTTGCAGAGTGATAACAGATATGATAATAATATAACAGACATATATCATCAATATAAATAACAGATAATGGTGTCAGATGTCACAGATGAACTGATACAGGTAATAACATATATATAACAGTGTAAATAACTAACAGCAACATATTTAAATTGTCGTTTCAATTGAAATCAAATTTAATAAATAAAAGAACATTAATCGTGAGTGATTGCTCAACTTTCGAGGCTAGAGTCTAGAGCAGATAGACAACACAACAAGCTACGAATTCCAAAGCAGAGCAAGATTGGACACAATTCGATGAAGAAAACAAGCACGACGGATAAATCTGATAAATAAGAATTGACGAAATCAAATTAGAACTGGATCGATGATGATAATATCGAAACAAATATATATTATATTATTATTTTTCTTAAACCAATATTCAATTTAAATATATATATTATATTCCAAATCATAATGCATATCCAAATCACTTAATATATTAAATTTTTAGAAATCTAAAAGAAACCAAAATATCTATTATAAAATATATACCTTAAAAAGATCAAAATTACAATTACATGTCCTGACCAGTATCTATACAGACTAAACTTTGAGATATAAAACCGTAATCAACCGACTTACTAAAATCATATATATACTATAAACAGCTTCATATAAAATTTCATACAATATATATATACGACAGACCTAAAAAATATACATATACATATATATATATATATATCTCTATGTAGCCAAATTTTATATTCTATAATATATGTGCAGGCACTTGTTTATCTAACATAAATATATTAGTGCATAGAAACGTGTACTATATATATAATATATATACATCTAGGAGCACAACTGATATATACTAGGTGTTAAAAAATCCAATAGTATATACACATATAAACGAACAGCTGTATGCAACTAGTATAGACTTATAACATAGGCTAGCTGTAAACCAACATTTCGAAATCTCTTATTTATACTTTATAAACTTACTATAACTGCAAATTGCCCACAATAGTTTATATAATATGTTAAAATACTTCAAAATAGGTCATCAAATTTTCATATAACTTTCATACACAAACTATATATAATATATAACCTAAACCCAACAGCATATATAACATATACATATATATATATAAGGCTTATATTTTACACACATATATATCAACTTACACCTAAGCAGATAGTATACCAAAATCTCAAATAAACTAACTCTTATATATATTTTACAGTATTTGTTATAAACAACAAACTTACATACATAGGATCTGAAAACCCCCATATATATATATATAGACTACAAAACTTTTCGTATAAAATATATATATTAAAAACGTACATATAATCAGCATTAACAATATATACTATCTGTCGCCTCATCATATAACTTGTATATATACTTTTATCATGTCAGAAACAAAGTCGATACATATATATTCAAAATTAACAAATTAAAACTATACTGCAATAGTGTATATAACCAAGCACGTATACAATATAAAATCTAAATATACATAATATATAACGAATATATATATATATATATATATATATATATATATATATTCAAACCCCTTTAAACAAAGTATATATAACATATAAACTATATAAACACTTTCTTTCAGCTGAAACCACTTAACATACTAAGAAATATATATATGACAATAACACACCCAGTTTCAAAACATTTCATAGTTTACAAAGCTTACTTTATAAAACCTTTGCTGGTCCGAAGAGAAAGGTTGCAGGTCTTAGGTAGGAAGGTGAGATGGCGGTGGACGTGGGTTGTGGTGGAGGCTGGAGGAGGAAGGGTTAGTGGTGGAGTCGGATAAGCGGACCAGGCTGCCACTGGGAGATGGAGGGAGAGGTTGCTATGCAGTGGTAGGGGGCGACGGGGTGGCGATGCTATGGAACGCGGGTTTAAGGGGGATGGGCACGATCGTTGCTGCACGTGGAGGGAGAGAGGACGAAAGCTTCGGGCTTGACGATGTTTGCTTCGGGGATGAGAAGGTAAGATGCCAAAAAACAAATGAGATCAACTTTTGATAAAAAAATAATAATAATATCTTGAAGAAGACAGAAGGAACCAAAAGAAAAAGAGATGCCAGCTAATAATAGATTGAATGATAGGAATATTAATAGTCAGTATTGAATTCTTTAGGAAATATAAAAAGACCGTTGGCTATTGGTTTTGAACAGGTGAGTAAATGAATGGTCAAAAGAAACAAAAAGTCATACCGACATGGTTAACCGTTACACGGGTTCTGCCGCATATCGGATTTCAAAACACAGAATTGAATATACCGTAGAGATCAGCACGACGAGACGATCAAAACGGTATACTGATACCAGTGGTATGGTTATCCGATCAAAAGTCGATAATCGGTACCGATAAACGCTGCTATTCCATACGGAAAAATCCAAACGGAGCTAGAAACGTCCAAAATTTGCAAAACGAATTACGCAGTCTTATTCAGAGTGTTCTAAATAAATTTTCTAATGTTGACATATTTAGGTTTCGGAACACTTTTATTATCATCAATTTTAACTGATATAATTTGGAATAAAATTACACAAGAAAATAAACTTCCATATTATTTGATGAAAATTTACCAGTTGCCATGTTAAAATAGACGCATTCCAAATATCAAATTTAAATTTCAAAAATTTACCGTTTAAAATTTCACAAAATTTCAATTAAATATATAATTAAAACAAATAAAATTATTTAAAATTTACGGGTCGTTATATTTTTTCCCTTAAATTGGTTAGGGAAGAGTATTTTATGTGAGAAGGAATGGGAGAAAAAAATACACAAAGCCAAATATTCTCTTCTAAAATAGATAGATTAGATAAAATAGATAATAATTTATTTTTTAATATAAAATAAAGGAATGAGAAGTGGAAAAGATACGAAGCAGTGACAGTGCTTAGAGAGGAACTCACTTTTAATGTATAATATAGATAATTTAAGTCGCATATCTAGGTCATAAATAACTTGTAACCAGACAATTTGTCTGTTATGCACAGTTTTGAAGAGAATTGATGTTCATTCATGGACAATTTTGAAAAGAATTAATGCTCATTTAGGACAACATCCACTGGAAGAGATAAATAAAAAGACAATTTTGGTTACCCCTTAATTTTGTAGATTTGTAAAAAAGAATAAAAACTATTTATTTTTCATGTAGTCTCCCACTTGGTCCAGATTAGCTATACATAAGTCTCTCAAAATAAACATAATTTAGTGCATAATATGTGGAAAACTTAAATGCAATAGTAAAATGATCCAATAATGCGAGTTATGAGGATTCCATGCTAATGAAGGAATAAGGTTCCTTCCACTACCACATCATCAAAGTGTCATTATATTATAACACATAACATTGTGTATTTCTTTAATGGCTCAAAAATGTTCTTTAAAAATAAAGAGGTATTGTTACTAACACCCCACTTTTGGATATGAGGATGCCATTTTTTTAAAAATAAGTTATTTACTATGAGTGGTACTAATCAAACTAGTCCTCTCATTAAATTACAATCAAATTGACATATTGCCCTTTATTGCATTTATCCTAATTTTTATTTAATGATCATTAACCTTTTCAAAATCATTAATCAAATAATAGAAAATTCAAACTTACCTCCATATGGGATTGCAAATGAGAAAGAGACAAGATTGGTTTTTTTACCTCAAGAAAGCATTCAACACGGTAAATTTAAACCTTGCTTTGTATCATAATTAAAAAAACACGCAATAAATTATATTAAGAAATTATCTTTTTATCACCTTCTTAGAAAAGTTTGGATCTAAATGTGAAGATTGAGATGAATTTATTATTCTCGCTATTATTTTCTTTTTCAAAAAAAGAAAGGAGAAGGAGGGAGTAAATGAAAATGTTTAGGATTTGTTTAACTAAGGACAAAAAGGGTAAAAATATATGTTTGATTAATAGGATGTGTACTCCTTCTAGCAATTTAATTTTGTAGGGAGAGGTCATAAAATTTGGCCTTCACATATCCAAAACGGAAGTGTCGATATCAATACTCAAACAAAGAACTTAAAAAGTTTCCCTTATGAAGGACTATTCATGTCATATATAGGTCATAATAATATGTATGTACACTTTAAGGATAAAAATTTGGTAGAAATCAGAAACACTTTTATTGAACTCATAATTCTAGCATCATAAGACTAAGCTTAAAACGAATAAATCAAATTAATTATAAGACCAAGCTTTTGAAATGTTTCATAAAGGTCTTCGGAGATAATCCTTTAATAAGCATGTCTCCTATATTATCATTAGTACTACTGCCATTAATTGATATATTTGTTTCTAAACTTATTCTTTCACTTGTAGGTATTTCATCTCAATATGCTTGGTGCCTTTAGAATACCTATCATTTTTCAAATAGAAGACTATTGCGACAATATCATAATAAATTTTCAACGGCATTAAAACTGGCCACATGGCTGTATGCTCTAGAAAAAATAACTCTGCAACTGCAATTCATGATTTGTAGCGTCCTCAAAGCAAGCTATGTATTTAGCCTCTATTGTTGATGGTGCAATTACAGTTTGCTTCATACTTTTCCTTGACACAACTCCCACGACATGGAGGAGACATAATCTGATGTGCTCTTCCTACTGTCAAGATGCCCTTCAAAATCTGAGTCTGAATATCTTGTTTCCTTGTAGGCACCTAAGAACCTTATATGCAATTTTCCAATAAACCTCCCCTGGATTACTTTAATATCTACCTAACATCCTAGTGGTAAAACTGTTGTTTGGTCTGGTGCAAAACTTTGTGTACAACAAACCACCCATTAACGAAGCATAAGGTTTACTTGTTATGTATTCCATTTCCAATTCAATTCTTAGGTATTGATCCAAAGAGAATCTACCTCCCTTTTGAAGCGAAACGAAAAACGGATACAACTTTCCATCGAAAAACTTTCTAAAATTTTATCAATATAAGCCTTTTAAGACAGACCTAAAATTCCTTGCAATTTATCTCGCATTATTTTTATCTTGATCACGAGGGATGCCTTACCCGTATCTTTCATCTCAAATTTTCTAGAAAGAAATCCCTTGGTATCATGCAATAATCCAAAGTCTTAATTGGCAATGAGTAAGTTGTCTACATAGAGTACCAAAAATACAAACTTAGACCCACTGACCTTAAGGTATATACATCGATTAATAGTGTTTTTCTTAAATCCAAACGTGGAAATGGTTTCAAGAAACTTGATATATCACCGTCGAGAAGCTTGTTTTAAACCATATGTATAGTGGCTAATTTAACATACAAACCCTGTTTTCCCTTCCTTTCTTGACAAAACATTGTGGTTGTGTCATACAGACATTTTCCTATAAACTCCCACGAGTGCAAACCCATGCTATGGACACGGCATTGAATATAAAGCTTTGAAAATACAGTATTATGTTATTGGTAAAACCATATTTGTAAATCATGTTCAAACCAGAGTAATGCAAAAAAAATTGTATGCAACTGTTAAATGTCGAACAATAAATGTCATGCACAATATAGGTTTCGATTCAATAGGTGCAATAGAAAACTAATCTAATGTACTATCCAAACAACATAGTCTATACATCACAAAGGGGTATATAGCTGACAAGCACCACTGTCTCTGTGGTTAAGTGATTCAACTTTGGTGCAAGAGGTCACAAGTTCGAAACTTGCGTAGCGTGATTCGAACATATATTGACATGTGAGTTGTGTTACGTTGTCCTAGTGAAAAGTTGTATCTAAGTACCATTTCAAAAAAACGGGTACACAGCAAGGTGATACATATGGAGCACTTGTACTGTTAAGCTATCATGTTTTGACAGATCAACTGGCCCAAGTGGTACGGTATAAATGTTGGAGCTGTCTTAAAAAAATAACTGTTGCATGGAATGGTTCATGATGGCTCATGTGCAAAAAATTTTGATGCACGGTCCAACGTGCTTCCAAAATAAGGAGGATATGACAAGCATTATTGTCCCAGTGGTTAAGTGATTGGCTTTGGTGCGAGAATTCACAAGTTCAAAACTTGCGTAGCGTGATTCGAACATATATTGACATGTGATTTGTGTTATGTTGTCCCAATGACATGTTGTATCTAAGTACCATTTCAAAAAAAGGAGGATATACGGTAGTGCATTTCTTTAGCACCAAAATAATAAATTGTACTCTTGGTAATCAAACTCATTTGAAAGCATAGTAGCTAGCTGGACAATAGAAAATAAAATAAAATAGATGAAGTAATATTCCAATCAAGAAAATATTAACTTGTGATAAATATATCAGCGTCAAAAACAAATTACATCAAATGAAATATGTTTTGTTTTAAAGACGAATGAAAGGGTGTTATCTAAATCTTATAAAATACATGAATACCAAATTGTGCTTGTCAAGCGAGGCTAAATTATGTCCATAAAAGCAAATGTTTATAGCATTACAACAGATAAACAGAAGGATTGTTTGGTTTGATACACATAAAAAACGAAGAAGAAAAATTAGTGTATGGATAAAAGTGCAGCATCACCGACCGAGCAGCATATGCTGGTAGAGTTTGTCATCCTTTTATGTCTCTGTGGCTAAACCCAAATGGATTGAATGTTCATCTGTTTACCATAATGATAACTTTGCTATTAGAGAACAGTGACAATGTTACACAATTTGATAACGACCGCAAGCTCCATTTTAATTAGCATATGAAAAGCAGATCAGTGTGCAAAAGATGACCCTTGTTAAGAAAGTGTAAGTCAAGTGGATTTTTAAAATCAAAATTGAGTAAAAATAAGCATACAGATTGCAACTATATTTATCTATTGTTACCATCAAATATTTGTTTCTATAAATACAGAAATATTTTTTGAATGACACTTAACATGATCATTTAATTCAACTCATTTCTTAGTAAACTTTTTAAAAATTTCAATCAATATTCTTTTCCCTTACTTTTTTATATAGAAAAAAATTATATACTGAATGCATTAAATTTATTTTCCAACCTTTCATACTACCGAAAATGATATGAACACAAAAACATAATCCTCTAAAGCTTTAATATATACTCACTCATTATATCAAAGTCATTTGATGATTGAAATGAACTTATGATAGTTTAAACTAACTTCACTGAAACATAGGACCATCGCTTAGTGATTAGAATGTTCAAACTAGATTGAAGATCAAAATTAATGTATTAGTTAAAAAATTCAAAGTTAATCGGTTAACTTAGATACTAATACATAGTTTCACCTTTTTTTTGAAACGTACATTATTTTGATTCTTATCATGCATTTAAGTTCACAATTCCAAATAATGAGTATAATTAATGCTTGAAATCTAAATAGCTTAAGTTATAATGATTAGCACAACAAAGCTCCATTGTTTTCAGGGTGTAACATATACTACACAACCAAACATAAATTCACCTATGAAGTGCCATATAATAATATTTCAATCTAATCCTCACTATAACTTACCATGATAACTATAATAATAGTATTTTAAATTGGTTGTAGCAAATGGAAAAGAGAAAAGTAAAATTGCTTCATAATAACGACAGAATGTAAGAGACTTTGATGAACTGATAAGGTAAAACTAAATAAACATCCCAATATACTACATAAGTGGAAAAACCTATGTAAGCAACTTTTTTAACCTTGTAGCAGTCAGTTACTTCCAATCAACATACATTGATGGTTTATAAACAAAGTATAAATTACAAAAATATATACAATATATATTCGATTATAAAACAAAGTAGAAAAATTATTAGCACAATTTTAGTTGTATAATCGTGTGCTTTGCTGTTCAAATATAGTTACTCGTTCTTTAGCAATCCAAGAAAAAAAATAATGTATAGTTTAGCTGAAAGACAACAACAGTACATCAAAGTTTTTACTTGTTATATCTTTGCTCAATACCTTAGGAAGCCATAGGGCAACATACCATAACATCCAGTTAATATAAGAAGTAATAAATTCAAAGTAGGATACATCTTCCACATATTCTTCATAATAAAATCATCTTAGTGGGAACAAAAAATAAATTCCAAGATCATGACTGGTAGTTAAACGATAAAAAAGGAAACAATGAAAACAAACAGGCAGAATAAGTTGCAGTAAATAGTAAAATAATTTTGATGAAATGGAAACTAATCAAAATTTATGTTTTGATTACAAGTGTGAAATACGGTTGTCAAATTTATAGCCCGGTACAATAAAAATGCAGGGAAAAGTTATATTTATTTTAGAAAACATAGATTTAATTTGAAAATAGTTAAATAGAATAGGTTACTTTCAAAAAAATTGCTTTTTCAATTTTGGGAAGAAATGAAGTAATAAGGTAGTTGCAGATCATACAATTCATTTAGAGAAGTTCTAAGAAATTAATATAAGTATTTCCAAATGAAATGGTCAAACTTTTGTCTTCTTATGTCAATGTTACTGGCAACAACTAAATTTTTTGGTATACTTTGAAGAAAACATAGGCTAATATGAATTAATGCATCTAAATTTTTTATTTCCTTTATCTTTACTACATTTATTAGGAAGACAAAAATAACACACCATAACGGTAGTGACTGTATTTTCTTTATTTACTTAAAGCAAGGAATTCAATTCTAAGAACACGATTGGTGAAGTAGCGTAAGGTTTAGTGAAACAACGAAATTGAATGGACATAAAAAAGCATGGTAAATACAAAAATATTGCCTTTGATATGGGAATATAAATCAAAGTTTATGTTGCAAATAAATAAAATAGGTGATTGCTTTTGAATTACAAATGATGGCTATGATTGCATTTGGCAATACACTGTCGCTAAGGACAACAGATCTAAAAACAAACAATTGAATAGATGGGCAAATAACCAAAGGTTTTGAACGACCATAACAAAGATATAACATACTGTTTTGTTAGGAGAACAAAGAAACTGTGCACAAAAAAATCAAACACAAAATTCATAAATTTAATTGTGTAGAACACAATATACTTGATTAGTTCACTGTTAAAATAAATTGTATTGTTAGGGTAACAAGAAAGCATGAATAAAAATTTCATAATAACACATAAGACTACTAAAGTAATAAAATTGTAAATGAGGATAGATAGTAAGGGTTTTACTGCTATAAATGTGTGAACAATCCTTTTATATGCATATTTTCAACAAAAAACTTATGCATAATGGCCACACCATTTTAACTGACATGAAACACTTCTTCAATATTCAAAAATAAATATTTTAAATTAGACAATCAAATTGATAATATTGGCACAATCACAAAGATAGAAGAAAAAAATTATTTAAAACATACTTAAGATGTTATTATTAGAGAACAAAAAAACCGAGCATAAAAAAGTCAAACACATAATTCATAAATTTAAATGCGTAGAACACAATATACCTGATTAGTTTACTGTTAGAAGAAATTGTATTGTTAGGATAACAAAAAGAATGAATAAAAATTTCATAATAACAGATAAGGCTACAAAGATAATAAAATTGTAAATGATGATAGATAGTAAGGGCTCTGCTGCTATAAATGTGTGGACAATCCTTTTATGTGCATATTTTCAATAAACAACTTATGCATAATGGTCACACCATTTTAACTAACATGAAATACTTCTCCAATATTCAAAACTAAATATTTTACATTAAACAATCAAATTGATGATATTGGCACAATCACAAATATAGAAGAAACAAATTATTTAAAACATACTTAAGATGTCATTATTGTGCTTCTTTTTTTGAAATGGTACTTAGATACAACATGTCACTAGGACAACAAACCACAAATCATGTGTCAATAAATTTCGAATCACACTACGTAAGTTTTGAACTTGTGACCTTTTTGCACCAAAGTCGAATCACTTAACCACTGGGACAATGGTGCTTTTTGGATTTACCATTACGATTATGATACTCATAATTAGATACTTATCTTTTTAGATAACATGAAACACTTTTACAATCACAAAAGAAATTGTAAATAAAATCTCGGAGTCAACTACCCATCATCAAAATTGAACAAATAAATACTGGCAAAGTTGGAAAAATGTTTGAAATGACAACATAAAGAGGTTTAAAATTGATAATATTGACACAATCACGGACATAAAAGAGATAAAATATTTAAAACACACCTAAAATGTCATTACTATGAATTTTTGTTTTACATTTACGATTATGATACACATAGTAAGGTATATATCTTTTTAGGTAACATGAAACACTTTTACAGTAATAGAAGAAATTGTAAATAAAATCCAAGAGACAACCACGCATCCTCAAACATGAACACAAAATATTGAAAATGTTGGGAAAAAGGTTTAAAAATGAGAATATACGGTAGTTTAATTATAGATCCGATCTGAAGTAGATAAGATCGTGGAAAATCTGGAAACTTTATACAAAATTAGGATTAAAACTATAATATAACAATCTAAAAATGAAAACTTACTTATTGATCTAGTGAAAAGGACCAAAGCATGGGGATCGAATGCAAAAACGTTCCTAAGAAAACAACTTCATAAATGAAAAAAGTAAACAACTTTTAACTACTTTGAAAATGATGAAATGAAAGTAATCAACAAACAACTGTGAAAAAGATGAAAAGAAAGTTACCAAATAAAGAACATCCAGATTCGTCTTCGTCGATGATAGTTTCCTTAAAAATCTTGATACCAGATCCAATGTTTCTAATTCAATGGTTTCTCACAAAATAAAAGGTGTTTCCTTAAATGATTTGAAAGAAATACAGTTTATGAAAATCAAGAGAGAAAATAGAAATTAGAAATATTTACAAAATTGAAAACCATATTAGAGGATTGAAGTAAATAGAAATGGAGATAGGTTTTAAGAAGGTGAATTTGCAAATTAATGGGAAGAGAGGACTAAGTTACAGAAAAAAAAGGGAACTATCAAAAATACATTTTCTTAATTATTAATAAATTAAAATCAAAAGAACGCTAAAGGACAAAATAATGAATAGCAATCAATACAATAAATACATGAATTATGATTGGAAAAGAGTTGGAGGGGGTAATTGCAAATTATTTACTCAAATCGGTGGTAGATAGGTATTTGGCTTCAGGTTGAACGAGGAATAAGAATACGAAAAATCTTTTATTCTCTTATATATATATATATAATAGAATAGATTTGGAAAAGCCATGTTGACATCCATTTGGTGAAACCCTAGGTCATAATGAATCATCAATGCAATAATGATCCTTAACGATTCTTTCTTAGAAACTGAAGAAAAAATCTCATTATAGTTAAAGTCTTCTCTTTCGTTAAAACCTTTTCAAACAAGTCTGGCCTTATGTCATTTGATTTTACCATATAAGTTGAGTTTGGTCTTATAGATCCACTTACATCCCACTTGCTTTTACTCATCTAGTAAATTGCCCAAATCCCAAATTATATTGTTGTACTTAGATTATATTTCTTCATTTATAGCATTGATCCATTTATTAGAATTTTAACTCTTAATAGCCTTTCATAGAAACTAGATCATTAATATCCCCAGTGTTAAATTCAGCCTCTTGTAAGTAAGTCATGCACATAATAATTTCAAATTGTCTATTTCCTTCTCCTATAAGATCCCCTTAATAGCATTTGTTGTGGTACTTTAATAGGCATATTATATAAAGTCTCTTCATATGGTGGTTTGGGTTATATATTATTCGCAATTTGTTCCTCCTCATTGATTGGGTCAATGACATTTAATTTTGGGTACTAAAGGTATAGTATTGGGTGCAATATATATGAAGTTCGGAACAAATGGTCCATTATAAACTTGGGATGCGAGATTTCCTCCCACTATTTCACGAATGATTACTTCACTTTGATTTTCACACCTACTGAGTTCAATATTTTCAATGAGTTTAGCATTTCCAGTTTCTATAATTCTCATTATAGGATTTGGAAAATAGAATATATAACCCTTTAACTTTCTAGGATATCCAATAAAATAACAAGTTAGTGTTCTTGAATCCAATTTCTTTTCATCAGAGTTATATAACTCTAGCTTCTGCAAGACATCCCTATACAGGTAAAGATTTAAATTAGGTTTCTAGTTCTACCATATTACAAAGGTAGGAGGGGAGGGGTTTGAAACTACTTTACTATGAAACATATTTCTAATGTATACTGCGGTTAAAAACATGTGCGTCCAAAGTTTGTATGTCCATAAAAATATAGTTAAATTGGTCTTACTTATTATACTTTTAGTAATTTCTATTAGATTACAATACAAAGCTCGGTTACAACATTTTGCTAAGGTGACTTTTACATTGTTATTAAGCGCAAATCCCTAAACTTTCTATGGTTTAAAAAATGGTTCCTTGAATTGCCTGACTCATCGTATCTACTATAAAAACTGTCATCTCTATCAGATTTGATAATTTTCACTTTCTTCCAAAGTTGTCTCTCAAACTCAATTATAGTTTTCAACAAATTTTACCGATTGATTTTTTTCATGTAATAAATACAACTTGCAATATCATAGGAAGTCACCGATAAAAGTGATAAAATATTTTTTTCTTAGCAACAGATGGAATGTCAATAGGTCCATACATATCTATATGCATTTTTTCAAGTAACCGGGTGCTTCTTATGCCTCCTTTCTTTGCATGCTTAGTTTGTATGCCTTTATTACAGTTTATGCATGTATCAAGTTCATCCTAATCCGTTATGGAGAGTTCCATCTTTAACGAGTCTTTCAATTCTTACATGTGCCCTAGTCTTTTATGCCACAAGTAAGCTGATTTATCATTTTCCATGTATGTTTCGATCTAGAAATATTATGCAAGCTTACTAATTTTGCACTAAAATTCTTTTCAATGTTAAGCTCAAATAGATTACTATTCAGATTCCCTGAGACAACTCTAACAGGATTATTTAATAAAACAAAACTATTGTTCTTAAAAACAAATCAAAACCATCTGAAACTAACAAAGACTAAATTCCTAGAAATCAAGGGTACAAAAAGACTTCCTTTCAAATCTAATGAAAAACCAAAATCTTGAGTTAAGTGAAATGTAACAATGGCTTCAATTTTAACCCTTACTCTTCATATAAAGATAGTCTTCATTTTGGTTTAGTTGTGGGTTATAAGAAAGCCTCACATATAATTTGAAACTAGACATATAGAACAACAACCATTCCAAAGCATGAGAGGGAATATTAATAAGCTTTGATTTGAAACATACAAAAGCCAAAGTGTTACCTTTCTTTATGAACCAAACCTTGCATATAGGACAAACATTTTAAAAGTTCAATTTCCTTTTACAAAAGTGACACATGTCTTTTCCCTTATGTTTACCATATAGCTCGAAAGATGACAATGATTCACAATTTTAGGAGGGTGTCAAACACTTGCTTACATCCTTAGCTCCTTTACTTTTGAAACCAGCTCCTTTCATCGCTAAGTTGACCACTTGATTTTTCTAAAGTGGCTATCTTAATGCTTAACTCTTTCCTCCTCCCCAATTAACATGCTTTCCAACCCATTCATATTTCACTTTTCATTTATAGTTATAGTTGATTTGAACAACGTTGTATTAAGAGGGAAGTGAGTTAAGGGCAAATCGGATGAGAAAAGACTCATCCAACGATATGCCCAAATCTCCCAATTTAGCAGCTTAGTTAGACATTTTAATTATATGAACACTCATAGATAAATGAACTTCAAAGCATATAGTGGTCAATTCAGCCATTAGCTTGCTAGTTGATGATTTGTCATGCTTAATGAATATGTCATTTATCTTATGCAAAAATTCTTTTGCCTTGCCCTTTGGGGTAGTGCGGCCTTAATGCTTGGTGCGACACACATTTTCATAAAGCTTAGTGACAATTTGTTAGATTTGACCCATGCATCATGAATGCTCTTTTCTGCATTGGAACTATCCTTAGTTGGTTTAGTCGGCTCATCTGATACCCCAGGCAAATCATGATCAAGAATTCCAAGACTGAATCATAACATGTTCGCTCCATTATGAGAAGTTAGTTTGTTTGAATTTTGTAATGATAACATGACTGAAAAGTCTTAGGGATACATGATACTGCAATTTTAACATGTTCACAATTTAAATTTCACACAGCTAAAAGATATGCAAGGATTAAATATTGATCAATCGACAACTTTAAAGTGGCTTTTATCCCAGATATAATCATTTAACAAATATTAACTATATTTGTTTTGTTCCTAACATATTTATATATTTTCCTTAGATTTATCACCTGTTCAACTGAAGTCATTCTTCATTTGATTCAAAATTAACTATATTTTCCTTTCACTCAATCATATAATGAGCAACGGAGCCACCAAATATGACCGTGAGTTTTCAATCCTATATAATCGTAGTTGTATTTGCCATTGATTCAACATAGCACTCAATAATCATAAAATCCTAAATGTTCGTGAAATGTCTAAAAATAACTTAAAGTATGGATCAATCGATAAAATATAAACTGTATTTATTTTTGGATTTATATAATTAAACCGCAATTGTATTTGTCTTTGATTTAATGATCATTAGTTTTAAGTCTAGAAAATGCCATGCAAATGGCAAGCGTGGACTTGAGATGTTACCCGAAAATTTAATTTGTTCAAAATCAAACCAACGATCATCATTTATAGTAATAGTACTCTTCTATTCTAAAGTTTTTTCCCTTAATTAGAAAATAATTTTATTTTTATTATATGTCCAATAAACTAAGCCCGAGAATTTTTCTCTAAGAAGTATTTCACTTTAAATAGAACAGAAACACTATTATACATAGTAAAAGTTTATGTGAATTCAAATATCGAGATGGATCAAGAAAAAAAATATAATTTTGATGTGTCTTTTATAGTCCTTACACCTGTCGACCCAATTTTTTTACTGGTTTTACAGTTTTCTAATTAACATAATTCACAGAAAACAATTGGTTTAGGCACAACACATCTTTTACATGCAAAATAAAATTTCCATGGAAGTTATTAAACTCAGAGTGGTGCATCTCCATGCCAAAAACCATTATATTTTGAGATCATTAAGTGGGATAAACGAGATAGATTCTAATTTGGTCGTGAATAACTTATACATTTCATTAATTTTTCTTTAATATTTTAGGAATTTTATCGACTTTTAGGGTTCTACAAGTTCATGTAACCCTAAAACTATTACGGGTTACAAAGAATGTATCATGTTTATTAGGGTCAGGTTAAGGCTTGTTTATACTGTACCATCTATAAAGCAGCATGACCACCCGATTATGTATAAAACACACTGTAATTCGATCCTTAAACATCAATAATTCTTTAAAGATGTACAAATTATATAATAAATGTTTAAAGCATTACTAATTTAACATAAAGATAATAACAAGGCTCTGATACCACATGTAAAATTATGCCTCTTAATAGTGATATAATTCAATCTACATAATAGAATTAAATGAAATATTTATGATCTTATACCTCTAATGAAATCACATAAGTTATATGTTTTACCTTAAGCCATAGATAATGTTGATGCTTCTACTAACATGATGTGTAGAACCAACCTGGAATGATCTGCATAATCCTCTTGAATAGCCTCAAAACACCAAACTTATTGTTATTTTTATTCTTTTTTCTGATATTGGGTACTTAGGTAGTAGTACATAGTTGTATTACAAGTCATAGGCAATATATAGCATATTACAAGTCAATTTATATCCCATAGTTGCTATGCAACATTCGAACTTGTGACCTCATGGATCAAGTCAAAGTGCATAACCATTGGGATAGTGGTTCTGGACTAATTATCTATGATTATCTTGTGTTTCACTTTCTATCCATGTTTTCTTTCAAAAGAATTCTTCAGATGGTGTGATGCACATCCATTATACAAGGAGAAAGTGGACTAGTGTCCAATAAAAAGTCCTAGAATTTATCCACTATTAACCATAATTTAAGGAGCAAAACTAGCTCATAAATTACTTCCAATGTTATCCACAAAAATCTTTTCCAGGTTAAAAGTATGAAAGAAGGAGCTATAATGCAGGATTCAGAAGCTTTCGTGAGTATTGGGATTGCTTCCACAAGTATAAAAGAGAGTTCCATAAGTATCAAAGACGGTTCTGTAAGAGTTAAGGGAGCTTCCGAAAGTGTTGAAGTGGCACCTTTGAAGATATGAAGAAAAAGTGAGGCTTTCGACATGGTTAAAAAGGCCTCCCAAGCATTAGAGAAGATGCTTTCGTCATGGTCGATGGCGCTTCCTTCCATCTCCTTCCACGTATGTCATTCTTTTGCCTTCATGGTTGATAGGGCTTTCGCATCAGCTGATTTAGGGAATGCCTTCGCCAGGGTTTAGAAGACACTTCCTCAATCACAAAGGACATGCTTTTGCAAAGAGTCATTCCTTTCACATGTATCAACTTTATACCTGCTGCAATATTAGTTCTCTCCGTCATAATTGATCCATCTGTAGTGGTTGTCCCTTTTGCTGGGGTCGTTCCTTCAGCTCTTCCCTTCCGCATCTCTTCAAAGCACCTCCTTTAGCATCTTTTCATGGCTGATCCTTCTGCTACTATCTCTTTCCAAAGCTCTTCCTTCCATTATTCATGACCTTTCAAAGGCGTCACTCCTTCCGAAGGTATCAGAGGGACTTAGGTGCACAGCTACACAAAGTACTACTTTGGTCATCAGCCCCGCAAGCATTGCTCCCCCAACATAGTCTTGCAAAAGTTCTTCCCCTCAGATTCATTTGAAGTACTTCCTTCCCCAATTGTTCCTCTCGAGACACATCGTGACCCTTTCACAACCCAGCATAATACCTTTCGTTAGCGATGAATGTAACAACCCACTTTTCTGTACATTCTAAGCTGATAAATAACCGCACATGTCCACTCAAAATTTAACAAAAAGGCGGATTGTTAGGGGAACAGAAAACGAAAGATAGAAGAAAATAGAAACAACAACAAAGAATCTCACAATCGCAGCGGAACAATATTTTGTAGATAATAACGTGTTTTTATACAAAAAGATTCATTACTGTTAATATACATATCATCATCAGAGTATAACAATCAATAATCAACAACTGGACAGTTATTATAACTTGTCCTCGCCAGAGCTGACTATACAGCCTGATGCACACAGCGGAATATAATCAAGTACGTGGAATACATCTTTGTCATCCAGCTCGTCTCCTGAGCTCCATAGCATCCTAACCTGAATCTGTAATACTCGGTCTGACACTAGCATTATAATAAAACAACACCCGAGTCAGTTTGGAAAACCAGCGTGAGAAAACAACTCAATTGAATTTAATTATATTTCAAAAATCCTTTGAAAAACAAAGGTATCTCGTAAGACCACGTCACACATAAACACGACGGGTTTTTACCTTACGATAACCAAAACATTTTTATAGAAAATCCAGTGAACTATAATAGTGTCTAAGTACAAATACTTATTAAAATAGCCGAAATTGTTACATTAATTAAATTTAGCATACTAGGCTCTACAATCAAAACCGTAGAGGCTTGTAGTGGATATTGGATTTCATACAATGACTGGGCTATCGGGGTACCGCCCGTCACAGTACACCTTTAGAAAAATGTATTGAGGACCTCGCCGAGGTCGCCTGCCAACAAAAGACCGGCCTACCCCTAATCTGGATAGTACCAAATATATTATCACCCCGGGTGCTCCCACCCTTATCGAGATCTCTCTTTCCATGCACAACCATATCCATAAATTATAATACATATATTCGAGGGTATCTAGAAAGGTATAACATACCCTACTTAGGTGCGACCCACTTAGCCCTGCTGCATCTCCCTTATTTTAGTCATTTCCGGTTGATGAGGCTTGAGGCTATGTTTTACCTTTAGAATAGCATTCATACTTGGAATACTAACACTGCCTTCCAGGCAATGATACAATGACAGCATTCATCCATACAAGTTGTCCTAGGTCTGGACAAACCGAATCTCCTTCATTATCACCATCTTCATTATCTTTGAGATATCATAATTCGTAACGCACAAATCAGATTGAAGTGGTTTTCGGATAATTAAATCTGATCCCGGTCTCTTCGAAACTATTAACGAGTTTGGCCAGATTTGATAGTCGGTTATTTAACTATCAAATAACACACATAAGCAATCACTAGGCCTCTTTTTATAAATTTTCCAAAACATTCATTCAAAATATCTTTACAAAGATTATATATTTAAATCTCTTCTAGTATATTCAATAATTGAAAACAATTCAAATTCTTATATCCATAACAGGAGATTTAAATCCATATCAACACTTAGAATATTTCTTTCAATCCTATTTATAATTCAACCTTTTAAGAAATATTTCTAAAATAATCTCGTAGTTAAATATTTCAAACCTCCCAGTTTAATGCTTAGAAATATTTATAAGTATATTTTCCTAAAATCACTTTATTTCCAATACTTAGGAAATATTCCCTTTTATTTCATAATTCTAAAAATCCTTATAATCCACTTGAAAATTTCCTTAACCCATTTATAACGGATTCGATAAGTTTCCGAAGTTCATTTATTTAGTCACTTTTAAAATTTCAAAAATCGATTATACTCGTCTATAATCTCAACTACCCATTTCAAACTTCCTTTTTATGAATTTTAATTCATTTCAGAAGTTTCTATATTTAAATACCTTCGAAAAATCCTTAAGTTCCCAAAATTTTACTATAAGATTTCTCTTATAAAAATCAAGTCCGTTAAATAAACTCCGTTTACAAATCTCGAAAGGATTTATAAATAAATTCAATCATTTCAAAACTATATATATATATATAATAAGTATTTTTAAATACTAATTCATTTTAAAACATATTTAAGTAATTATTTAAAATATTAAAACACATTAAATAACATCGATAATTAGTTTCCAATTCATTTTTAAATAAACTAATTGATTTACAAGGCTGATTTAAAAAAAAGTAGAATTTATTTCAACAAATATTAAATACTTGAATAACTAACTTTTCAAAAATTTTTAATCTAATTAATAGTTTTTAAGCTACATAGTATAATAAATAAAAATCCCATTAAAAGCAATTTTAATTCCTCGACAAGAATCTATTTAAAAATCCAATATTGACAATTTCAATTTATAAATCCCTCTCGATTCATACCACATCGACTACGTTTCCAGTTTCATAACCATTTCCTTATTTCAAAGTAGAATCCACTAATTTTTCCAAAACCCGATTTCCATATCTCGATATAAATTCACACTGTAATTTATATTCTAATTTATCAACTGATATCATTTTCCCTTATTTATAAACATCGCTTATAAATTTACAAACTTCCCTGAGATTCACTTGTTTATAAAATTAATCCCTTTTATAAAATTTCATTATATGAACCCGTTTCTTATAAATCCCATTCATTTTACAAATCTACTTTTAAATATTAAATTCAACTTCTTTTCCAAATTTCGAAACTATCATTTTAAAAGTCCATTATTAAAAATCCTTTGTATAATTTATTTTAAAATTTCTATTTTAAACATTTATGAATAGATAAGTGCAAATCTCAATATCAAATCGTTTATTTTATCCAAATCAATTTTCTTTAAAATAATCCAAATTTCGATATAAATATTTTTATACCCAAAATATCCTTTTAATTCTTTCAAATTCAAAAATAATTTTTATGGTATTTAAAATACCAAAATTAAGGCTAGTTCTACTATAGCATCCAATAACTAAAATCACAACAATAATCTATAACAGATTATTCACACACATCATATATCACTATATATGAAAAATAAACAATATATTTGAGGAATCCAGTTGGATCCCTCCAACCTGTTTCTCTGCATCCATAGATGTTAAATAACATAAAAATACCAATCCCACTTTGAGGGGGATGTTGCGGTAATATAGGGTCAACTGCTATTATGTGGGGCGCATAGGGTCTCATCCGCTCCAATCGGCGAGAAATATATCCAACTACTAATATATATACTAATATATATAATATAACATTCAATTGTTAATAATATATCAATTCAACCAAGCATCTAATAATTAATTTTAATTACTATAAATTAAATCCAGAAATCCAAGATGAGTGAGATTTACTTCCCTTGATTCATATTTGCAATCCGTTCCAATTATATATTTAATCCCGAATCATTGCTGACTCCAAACAACTCAAAATCAAATCTTATTACTTAGTTTCATAGCTACGAACCAAACTTGACTTGTTTTCATGATTTTTAGACCTCGTATGAAATTTTTATTAGATTTTATTAGCGGTCTCAATTTAAATTCTTAATTAAATAACCAATTATAAAATTTAAATTCATTTACAATAAAATACCTCTTTCCCTCAATATCGTTCTCGTTCCCCTCTTCGTACTCAGAAGACCAGAACCCCCTAACTTCAGCCCTTCTCATCACGATCTAGAAATTGCCTTCCCCTTCCTACTCCAACAATCGACGAAGCAACCTTCCCGAGCAAACCTGGAGAAAAAACAAGCACCCGACCCAAATGCGAGTGAGTTTCCTCCTCCATCAAATGCCAGTCCCTACGACCTTCCACGCGCCCACTATCAGCGCTCGTCGAACCATAAATGCTAGTAGAACCCATACCGCATCGCAGCCGAATCCCCATGATGTGAAATGCCATAGGTCATCGATCGAAACCCACTCGAGCATCAATCGCCGCCGATTGAAACCCTTTGCCATCGCAGCCATGCTCCTCTGGACGAACATCTGGTCATGCCTCCCTTCAACCCTATCGTGATCGAGCCTTAGCTTTTTGCCATGACTTCCCTTGCCGTCCCAAGCAATTATAGTCGAATTCGATTGTTTTTTTAAAGTCGAACGAGATTTCGTTCTTTTTTTTAATTCCATTCAAACTGGAGTGAAGAGGAAGGAATCACACATTAAAAACTTAAGGGGGTGGCTTCGGGAACGGTGGGGTAGGTTATAGGTTGGCTAAAAGGTAATAGGGTTTAACTTTCTTTACAATTTTATATTATTAAATTTTCCAAAATATCTCGTTCCCGTAACTCAAAATCTTGAACCCCTATCGAGACGTGCCACCTGGCATTCCTAATGTTATACCCTTATTCCGAACACAATGGAACAAGTTTCGAGGCCTAATTCAATTGTATGGAGAAGATAGCTTTCTAAATCAACTATTTAAATTAAATCCAATTAAATTATTTCCAAGCGTTTTCAGATCATGCGACCAAATGGCAAATCCAAATGTTACGAAATTTGAAATTAGATAATAATACACTATTATGGATCCAATGGAACTGGCTTCGTCAAATTCTGATATTGTGCCCTGGATTGCTATTTTAGCGCGTCGATTAAATCGACGATTTTAAAAATTGTCGAAATCACATGAAATTTCGGTTTTAAGAACTTATTAATTCAATTATAATTAAAATAGAATTTATATTAACATTACAAATCGTTTCAATTCATATTCAACTAAATTTTCAATTATTTACCATTTCTGTATTTCGATAAATCGTTATATTTGAAAATTAAACCCATTTTATAAATTTCAACCAAATCTTCATATTCAGAAATCAATTTCGATTACAGATCCAATATTTAAAATCATTTAAATATTCAAAATTAAATGATAGAAAAATCTAGGTTGTTACATTCCTCCCCCCTTAAAAGAATTTCGTCCCCGAAATTGCTAAGGTAGGACGAATGATCCAAACCCATTAACTTATCAAAAACCACTTGTTAAAACTCTACATTTCACCTTTCTAATCCCTTAGACTTACATTCGCTATTTATTTTCCAAATATTTATCAAAACCCTTTGTTTCTTAGTTAAATTTAAAAATCAAATTTTAGTTAACAAAATTTTCTAAAAAATTTCTAACATCCTAAATTTCCGAATTTTTTTGGCAAAGTCTCCCTTGTATGGAGGGCCTTTTGTAATATGACAAGAGTGATAAAAATATATACATTGACCCACATGGTCGGAAATCACAATATATATCAATATTTATTCATTGTGGTATTTAATCCAAAAATGTACCTTTATTTAGCATTATTAAGCAAGCGAGTTTACTTCATATGCAATTTCGCAACCCAAATCTAGCCCAATAGTCTCTCTATACTTGTACTTACTCAATTTAAACACGTAAGTACCAAAATATGAAATTTAACAACATTTCAATCTTTTAACTAGCGCAAACACATAGATTTCACATCTAAACAAGTTATAGTATGAATTTATCAATAATCACAAGGCTCCAACATTCGATTATTTATTTCCATCGATTTATGTATCATTTCATTCAATTCGAATGATTTACAATGCAATTTACTTGCATTCACTTCATAAACACACACATTATATTTATATCCATTTTATTTAGCTCGGAATCATTCCATGTTAATTTATTAAATAACCATTTCATGGATTTACTTGAGAATCATTTCATAAAATTAATATATTAAGATTTTATTATAACCTTTTTTTACCACACCTATATTCATTTCCACTTCAAAACTTAATTTCATACCCGAATTCATTTAAATAATATTCCAAAGCCATATTCAATTTATTTCCACTTAAATTGAATTTATTGTAGAATATGGTAGTATATGATTTTTGTTTAATGATAATAAACATATATATATATACAAGTACGGTGGCACGTCCGTTGGACATGTGCAAAGAAGGAAGCGACGTATTTTGTCTTTGTTACAATTATGATATTGCGAGAAAGAAGGAAGTGACGTATTCTCATATGCAATCAAGACTCTGCATTAACAACAACCAAGTTTTTTATATTGCAACTCAAACCATATAATGATTAAGATTTCAACAATGGTTATTACTCCGAGACATGTACCAAGCACACATTTGAATTTTCAATTATATATATATATATATTTGTGTGTGTATATATAACATAATTGAATTTATAGATACCACTGTGCATATATGTCCAATGGACGTGTGCATAGAAAATTTCTTTCTAGTTGGAAATGAGTGTTATATGGAACCTAGGTTGCCTTATCATGGCCTATTGCATCAATGGTGAAGCCTATCAAATAAATAAAGTATATGTACATACAATTTCAATACACACGTTTAGGTGTGTATATATGTAATGGTTTAACAGTGTACCAAAAGATAGTTCATGTAATCTTTACACATGCAAAGAAAACAATAAGTAACATGCGAGGTCTATCACTATACTCGTTAATTTCATCAATATTGAACTTTATCCATGTCCTTGGTTTACTTTATTCACGTATCGTCTTTGTTGTTTTCAAGTAGCATAAGATTGATAAAAAAAATTATACTGAGAATATTATTTCTTGAATGCTAATATTCTATAACAGAATAAGTATACAATAATGCCCAGAACTACAAAAAGACGTGGCTCAAAAAAATTAGAGCACAACACCTACATAACAATATAAATAGCACCTTACACGTGCCTTGCAAACAAACTGTCACACTAAATATACACGCATATATATATATATATTGCGGCATGCAAGTGTTTATAATATAAAGTGCATGACACTTCACCAATGCAAACATTGCTATTTATGTAAAATATTTAGGCATGCATACCCCTTCAAATGAGCACGCACAAACTAATGTTTGCACTTACACACATATTCACTCAACCTGGCACAAACTCTACTGTAAACGTAGAAATTCAATTGGCAGCAACAAACATAACTCAACCCTACACTCACAAAAATGAAGAAATAACCAAAATGACAGCAAAAGGATATGTAGACCCACACGTAACCAATGCGCAGGCAGTACTCAACAGCACACATACACATTCTAGAAAACACACACTCACTGCCTTGCACACCCTACCTGAAACACACATCACTACACCAAACATGCCATTTTGTCACATTTTTTTTCATTTCATTTTGTCATGGTTATTATTGTTGGAAATTTGTAACGGTTATTATTGTTACATTGTATTATCACGGTTATTTCCGTGACAAAATTTGGGCTTTTCGTAAATAACTAAAAGACATTGGATACTGTCGTCATTTATGTTCCAATCCTTGCTTCAGTTGTTTGTCATGCTTCTGGCTTATATTTTTCTTCGTTAAATCTAATTAGGTTAAAGCCGTCGCTCCAGCCTTCCTTCGTTTTCTTCCATTTCTTTTGCCAAATCCGTCCACCTCTTTCGCCAAATCGCCTATTTTAATTTCTTTCGCGATTCTCTCCTAATCTACAAGTCGACACCAGACAATTTCTCATAATCTACAAATCTACAAAGGCGATTCCTCTCCTAATCTTCGAATCTACAAAGGTAATTTCTCCTAATTCGATTTCAGTTTAAATTAGTTACAAATCTTTCTATCTGCTCTTCGGATTCAACATCGCAAAGGTTTCAGCTTGCTTACATATCAGAATTTTCAATTGAAAACCTCGTTTTCTAAGTGGGAGCATAGCTTTTGATTGTTCTATTGATGTATTTGTACCTGGATTTTTCTGTTATCAATAAAAATTTCTTTTGTATCAAAATAAAGAGAGTTTCTGTTACGTTTTCTAAGTGGTTTCTTATATAGTTTAATGAGTCATATTTTACTTGTTTATGTTTGAGTGTATGAGAGGTAGTCACTTTTAAATACCTGTTACTATTTTATGATGATTATCGTGGATTTTGAATGTCGTGTATCTATTATTGCTTTAAGATTCTAACTATGTAGAATGTTACATGTCTATTGGTTTCAAGTCTGAAAATAATCATGGTTAATGGTACTTATAAATATTTTGCAGTTTCTGTTACTTAGGTTGATATGTTAAGTGCTTCTAATTCCCAAAGATTATTTTATTTTGTACTAATTTTTTTTATGTGACTGAAAAGTGAAAATAAAACAGTGTTACTTGCGTATCTCTACGTTTTTTTATTTAGTTTTATGTTCTTGAACATGTAAGAGTGAGCCGTTTTTGATGTTTTAGTGATATGGTTATTGTTTTCTGAAAAGTCCTTTACTTCTGTGAAGGTTAAATGTCTCGTTTATTTTACAAATAATTTTTTTTAATGTAATGGAGTAAAAGTTATGTTAGGTCATTGACTACTCAACTAAAATCTATATTCTTGTTGCAGGAAATCTTAAAAGTGTTTCTTAATTGTTGCATTCACAATTTTTTTTTCTTTTTCTTTCAACAACCAATGACTAATTGTAATGTATACTAGGAGCAGATAATCTAATACCAATGGAATTGGCATTAAAGATTCTCTATATATATTGTGATACCTATGTGGCCTGAAGGAATCCCAAATGGAGCTGCAGTTCAAGAAATTCTCTTTTGGCAGGTTATTTATTTATTTTTTTGCAACCAAATGTACTTTTACTGAAGTGGTTTATTAATATGAAGGCTTATACATAATCTTGTGTTACAGAGAACTGTTAGAAGACAAAGGTTCTAAAATTAGGAAAAGCAACGCTAGTTTGACCTATACACATGTACAAGATATCCGATAATCTCTTTGATTCTAGAAGACCTTAAGGTACACATTTTTTTTCATTGTACATGCTAACAAGATATATCAATACAACTTATTATTTCCGTATGAAAAGTTTAATGAAGTTGATATATGGGCATTATGCATTTTGAGGATAGATTAATGCTAAATGAAAATCAAGGCTGCAATTTATCAACTAAAAAACAATTATGCTTGTAACATGGAAAAGCGTCAACTTGTTGAGTAGTTAATTGGCTATTGTTGTTCTTCTTGATCAAATGTTGTAGTCTTTGTTTTGATCTATTATTTGAGAACTATATTTTTAGATGAATAAGTTCCAAATTTTAGAGAATTATTGGTTTTTTCTCGGGTATTGTGAATATGAAGAACAAGTTTTTTACTTGTGACTTATTTTAATTCCTTGCTGTAAATGAAGTTTTTTGAGTATATAATTTCAGAGAAGCTAAATTTTTATTGTCTACCTACTATACTGTTTATTTTGCTTACTCTAATTATACATGCACTTGAAAAACTATTCAAAGTTATCATAAAGTTATGATTTAAACTGATGATTTGATTTGTAGCCAATTAAAGAAGCATAACACAATTTATTGAACAAGTCTATCCAGTGAGAACTTAGTAGACTAATTAAACCATATTCTCATCAAATGAATGGATTGGATTTTACTATCAACTATAAAATAAACTATAAGTTCTGTACTATTTTTTATATAAAAAATGGTTTATTTATTAATGAAAATTTGATGTTCAATATAACTCGTAAAGTATTTGCTTTTGCTATGTGCTTTTGTATCCTTGTCTCTACAAGTTTAGTCAATATATTGTGTACAACTATCATTTTATAGCTTTGTACATATATATTGCTTTAATTTTTCATGTCGGTCTTATTGCAGTGTTATCATCATGTTGATGGCCATATTAACCTGATTATTTCCCATTGCAACCTGTTGTTGTTCCATATTTTATATTGCCTGTTGTATTAATAAAGAAGTATAGTTTATAACTATTGTTGCATCAGCGAATTGTAGCCTTGAAGTGAAGTAAAAGAATAAAAGTGTAGTTTTCATTTGGCATCTCTGTGTTCTTTCATATTCTAATTTAATAACAATGAAATGATAGTTTTATGTTTGAAAATCTCTGCTTTTTTTTCCGTGTGCTATCAAGGATAACTAAATTAATCGGTCGTCATCTATTATTATGTGTTATCTTGGAATGGCATTGCATCAGTTGAAGGTGAACTTTTAATTTTTCAGAACTACTGAAATAATCAGTACTTAGTATTAGTGTTCTTTTAGATTTTGTTAAGACGTATTGTTGTATACTAGGAAAACTTGCCTAAGTTGTGCATAATTTTATCTAATTTGGTATTGGGTAAATGGGATATCCTGATTTGAACTCAATTATCCTTTATTTTTCCGGAACAAAAGATTTCGAATTTCCTTGGATTAATATGCCTAAGGCTTTATTTTTGTCTCCACTCTTTGGACTGGAAACAAAGACATGATATGACCATGCAGCGTTAGTTGGTACTAGATGAGCGACTCATTACCAAAGTTCAAGCTTTAGCTTTTATCTTTTGCTAATTATGTAATTTTGTTTTTTAGGTGAGCAGTATCATCCGAAGTGAGTATGAAATGAAGTGTAAGCTTCTACGAGACCAGGATTCCAGAGATGAGCATGCTTACAGGGTTGAGAGAATCCATGCTTCTGTCAAGGATTTGCATCATAGAATTCGAATCACAATTCATAGAATTGATTCAATATCAAAGGGAATTAGTTCTTTTTAGCTGTTTTGTACGAGATTTATGTATTTACAAAAACTATCCATAGTAATGCACATGTCAATTGCTATATGAAGTTTATTTGTTTGCATGTGCAATATTGACGTCCATATTAATGCATGTGTTGGTAGGTATATATGCATATTATAAAACATAGTGTGCTGATACGTATTATCAACGATATGGATGGTAGGTAATGATTTGTGAATGTTTTGAATACTCACGCTTATAACCGTGGTGAAACCCCAGAAAACTCACGCTTATAACCGTTATACTTCAAATTACGATTAAATCCAGATTTAACACACTTATAAACGTGATAGATATGAAATTTCCCACGTTTATAACCGTGATTCATCATTCTCATGCTTATAACCGTGAGTAAACACCATAACTCTCACGCTTATAACCGTGAGCAATACCCAAAATTATCATGGTTATAAGCATTATTTTTTCTGTGATAATATTTTCCCACGCCACTTGGGACAACGCTTATAACCGTGGGGAATTTAATTTATCACGGTTATAAGTGTGATAAAATGGCCTTTTTGGTGTTGTGCATACTCTCTCTTCTCTCACAGAAGACACTACACACACACTCTACTACTTCTTAGCATAACTTACGCAACCTATATATCACACAGCAGCATCCCTTAAACTCTACAACCTATGATACACGATATCAACACAAAAATAAACACTCACATTCACTCACAAATTGACTCACCCATGGAAATCAACACATATGCACGCATAAATTATACACACACACATACACACATTACGCACATGCTTACGCATTCCTTTTCACTCCCTGGCAGCACATACACGTGCTCTGTTATGCACACAATATTACCTTTAAGTAATCAACTACTAAACATTTACTTTGCCTATTTATTAACTTAAGGTATTGTTTGCATTTGTATTTAATATAAATATATATAGCCATGCAAAGATTAATAGAAAATATAAATAAAAAAGGAAAGTATATATATATTTTGCCAATTCAAAAATTCATTAACAATAGTATGAGCCAATTTCATTTATACAATCAAAAGACTTCATATTTCTTCTTTGCTTTCTGTCGATTCAAGTTCAAATTGTCCAAAAAGATGACGGTGAATTTACACCCTGAAACAGACCAATACAACAAACTATCCCTGACGGTATAAATTTACATTCCCAAAACTAAGAATATGATAAAGGTAACATCTTTACTGACCTTAGAATTCCTTTACTAAGCTTGTTCGCAGATTCGACGTTAATTTGTGAGTGCTGCACGTGATTACATCAAATCGATATTGGCTGCACCGCTATTTCTTTCACTGTTTCATGATTCTTACTTCTCTACAGCAAGGTCTTCTACTCATTGTCAATATTTGCATTGTTCTCTTCAATCCCTTATACGTCCTTTTTGCTTCTTTTAAGTCATGTCCATTGTGGAGCTGCAAGTAAGATGCATATTCTTCTTCTTAACTATATGGAAGAAAGAATTACCCTATGATAATTTCAAAACTATTATTTTAACTACCTATGGTAACAGTAAAGAGCTATATACAAAAAATTATATTTATGAACTGATATAACATCCAAGATACTAATATTTATCAAATCTGGAAAGCAGTATGTGTGAGTGTGACCACATACCATATGTAGAAGAAGATTTAAGGAATGGACTACTGAATTAGGTTGTTAAAATTTTTGTTACTTGAGGGAGTGAGCTGCCTTCGAGGAGTAAGGTCCTCATTTAACACAGTCACATGATGATAAGCCTGAGTTAGCACCGGTCCGTCCTAAGAGAGCCATCAAGTCTCCATCAAAATATTTGGAGTGGCAGTAGTAGCAATAACTTTATAAATAAGAGACATATCAGTCATGCATGCACTAAAGTTGAATTATGCTTTTATAACTGAGTCGGTTATAAAGCAATGGCTAAGAATGATTATATAAAGTATTGGTAGGACTTCACCCTGCGTTGGACTCCAATCTTGCCACGAAGGTTGAATTTAGTCATTTTGATATGCAGTGAAGTTGCAACTCCCACTGTACCATGCCTGTAATAAGAATTAGTTTAAGTAAACAATATTTATTTGAAAAGAAATAAAGATGTGAAGGTAATAGTTGGTGTGTTTCCAATCCTTTTTTTATGGAATGAAGGGTGGAAGGAGAAATAGGCATATGAACATCTGGCACTGCACAATGAACACAGAATAAAAAAAACTGAGCATAGAAGTTGATAAAATTACGCATATGAACATGAACATTGTGACAATTGAATGTTTATGGCAACTTCGAAGGTGTGTTCAAAAGCGGTAAGAAAAACAAATGGACATATGTAATAAGTTGACAGTGTAAGGCATGCAACCACCATTACCGACTGAGTACTTATTTTACCGAGTTTGTGAAAGTACTTCTGAAGCAAAACAAAGAATATTCGTTTGTTTACTCGCTCTTACAGTAAAATTTGTGTTCAATAAATTGTAGGAACAAAAATTCTATGCAATATTTGCTTATTCTTTGTAAAAGCTAAAAAGTAAATCAGGTAAGGAACAATATATAAACAAATCATTTTTCTGAACTATAAGGATTACAACTTGTTGACATAAATATTAGAACAGGAAGGAAAAGGTAAAAAGTAAATGAGGTAATGAACAATATACTGTACATTTTCGTACAGATTTTTCAATATTCCATAAACAGCAATTGTAGCTGTTTCACAAAGATCCAAATTCCTATTCATATTCTAGTGCAGTGAAGAAAACAGTTTAAAACCGAAGAAACCAAATCAGTAAAGTACGTTTTAGATCTTAGCTTTAGAAATAAATGGACGAAAAGAGGGAAAAAGGTTAGATCTTACCTGGACAAACAAAGGCTGCCGGTTGCTACAGCTTCGAACAGTAATTGGACAGCAAGTTGCTGTCGGTGGACGTCGTCGGTAAATCTATCGTCACCCATGTTCAAAGATTGAAGTTTCTTCCTCCATGGAATCAAGGGTGAAAAGCAACCATATTTAAGCTTCTAGGTTGTAACACATATAAAAAAGAATAAAAGAACTCGTTTGGCATTTAAAAGGCTAGAAAAAATGGCAAACAATGTAGAAAATCACTTGTAAATGAAACCATCGATTCTCGTCCTGAAATTGGTCGTGCTTAAGTCGATCTATTACTTCCATTTTCATCCTCATAAAATTGGTAACGCGGTAACCATCACTCCTTGGAAGAAGTAGAGATCAACCCCTACAATCCACGAAATGAACGAAACCAAAAATCATATCAGTAAATAAATGAGTAGATAGTAATAACCAAAATCGATCATTAGGTGCTGAAATTGAACGAAGACGGTATGAGGTAAGTAACAGATCCACAAATTTCAGAGCAAGTTAAGAGGAAGTGGAGAAAAATTACAGTTTTAGTGAACTGAGAATAATGGCGATTGAGAATCTGGTTTGGGAATATGACCGTGTGAAGTTTAGAACGCGAAATCAGATCGTGGGGTGCAGCGGTTCATTCTTCACTCAGATAGTTGTCGTCATGTTTGTTGCCATCGCTTTAGTATCAGTACCAAGAATCGTCGCGGCGACAGTGGTCGTCTCGGCAGGCGGTCGAACGGAAGCAAGGAAGAGCAGAGTTTGGTCAATTTAGGTACGTCGATTTGAAAAGTGGAAAAGGGGAAGTGCCATTGTTCTCGGCTGAGAGGAAAACGGAATGAAAGGGAAAAAGAACACGGAGAAGAAAAGGGGAGGGAAACGGAAGAGGAAGTTATAGAGTCGTGCAAAGAAGCAGGTTGGGGGAACGTGGGATGAGGCGGTGGTAGAAAGACGGAAGTGCCCCAGCAGAATTATTTGGTTGGAATTTGCAGCTTGGGTAACTTGGGTAGTTCAAAAAAGGCTTCACTTTGACCGGTTTGACCAAGGTTTTTATTATAGTATTGATATATATATATTCGTTTAAATGTATTTGTTATTGTACTATTTTATTTTTCACATAATTAAATAAATATTTGTTGGATAAAATAAATAACACAGAATTCAAATTCAAACAAATATTTTATTCAAACAAATCTTTTATTACAAATTAAAATAGTACAAATTTAAGCTCTCACTATATATATACATTTTCAATTACATCATAAATTTCAATTAACAATTTTGACCTCACTACATATTCACTTATCACTCGTATTTTTATCTTCAACTTTGTTACAGCTTGAATCCAACATCTAAGCTATCTACAAAATAAACATTGACGCAGTAAAATTGAAAAAGAAAATATTTTGCAGTGCAAATTAAAGGGTGTGTTTTGAAAATGTTATTTGCCTCAGTTATTTGGGTTGTTCGTCATTTATTTCTTTTGAATTCATCTACATGAACAACTTGTAACATGCACAGTGTATCACTGTACATGTCACAAGGCCATGCACACCGATATACACTTGCGTGTTAGAACTGCAGGGACAGGTGAGCACAAGGTCAAACCCGAGCCATAAGCTGGATTCAACTCAAGTGCAAATAACTCTTGATCAAAACAAAGTCACAAAGTTTCAAATGCACCATATATATATGCATATATATGTATACACATATATCATGGTCACAACAAATCAGACATTGTTTCAGAAGAAATGTACAAAAGCAAGTATGAATCAAAAGCAATGCAAAACTCCAGAGACTAGTGTGTACAACAAGACCCCAATAACCAAGTGCAAGGATAACACATACAACATGTCAAAATGGTCACATGTACAAAGGATAATGCAAGACCAGTCCTATACACATGCATACAACATGAAAACCAGCTCGACTCAAGTGCAACCATGCACAAAAAATGACCACAGTTCAAATGAAATGCAAAGAAACCAAACCAGACCACTTGAATAACAAAGTGAACAAGACTCAATCAAGTATACAGCAAAATAACAACTCCAAACAAGAACAATTAGACTTAGAGTGAACCAATAACAGACTCATGCAACCTGGTCCACCAGACTTCAAAACCAGACCAGGCACAAGCCCAAGGGCTGCAATGAGACCAGACTTCCAGTGGACTCAAATGAAACAACCAAGTTCATATGCAAAGTCAAGGCATGAAGTAAAATGCTCACACATGAAGGCTCATAATTAAACCATACTGCAAATGTGAATCCAATATGAAAACTTCAAAGTATCAACCAGACTCAACACAATAACAAGACATAAGCACCACACAAGGGATGCAATAAGGACTGACTCAAGTGGAACCACCAGTATGAAAGTAAACTCAAACCAGTCAAGAAGCAAATGCAACAACAATGGGACATCAAGGCAATCAAGTGCATAAGCACACACAACGCACATATATACATGCATGAATACACAAGTATACATATATGCAGTGCACCAAAAATACTCCAATGGAACGAAGCCAGTGAAATCAAATCAGAGATCACATCACACATTCAATCACAAATCAACGCAAGAGGACCCAAACCAGAACATGGTAACCTTTGCAGTTCGAATAACAATTGCCAACAAAGCAAAGAGAAGAAATTTACATGAAGCCAAGTCGAAGTCAAAAAACTACCAGCAACGAATGGAACAAACAAGTCATAGAGGGTCACACGATGAACCGGTCAAAGAAGAAAATCGCAAAAATTATCTAAAAAAATTTAAATGCCAAAGTCAAAAGAGAAAAGAACGGAGCTAAATTCAAATTCAGGAAGTATACGTATGAGATGAACAAGTCAGAAAATATCTCAAGCATTCAAGAAAAAATAAATGGCCGAACAAAATTATTTGAAGAATTCAAATTGAATATACGAACGAAAATTAAGGGTTTCAATCCCTATATTACCACATTACATCATCGGCAGTAAATGCATTCGAGTTCAAGCAATTACCAAAAGCAATAAATCATAAAACTCGAATCAAGTCGAGAATAATCAAATTCGATAAAAGGCAGTTCACATACCAATATAAAGCATTGTTCGATCTCGACGAAATTGGAGCAGCCGTAGGCGAATGAAGTAGCAATTGATTGACAAGGAAATCCAAAACAAACACATACTTCAATTGAAGCAAAAATTTCAAGCGGCGCTTCAGTCTTTTAAAAAACCCTAATTCCTCTTTGAAGAGAAACAAAGAAAGAACGGACACGAGGCGACCGGGAATAAGAAAGGAGACGTCTTCTTTTATTAACAATTGGGCCGGTCCTATTTTTTTATTTGGGCTTTAATTTTATAATTAGAGTTTTGTATTGATTTTGTTTTTGTTTTTTTAACTTGTGTAACTTTCTAGTCGTGTGACAAGGTTACAAACTATGGTGGTGTAGTTCGAGAATTCGCAACTCAGTGGCTGAGTTATGGAAGAGTTTTGAGCGTAGAGTTAGGTTAGTCATTAGCGGGTGTCGCAAGTTTACGTGTGTAAGCGTCTGACTACATAATTTCCAGTAGAAACCTTGGGGGCATCATGTAGGCAGGGTTTTGCCAAAGCTGGGTAAATTTGTGTGTGATCTCTTCTGCGTTGTTTTCTGCTATTGATTTTTATTTTCGCATTAATTTTTATTATTATTAGTATCACCCTATTCAACCCCCACTAGGGTGAAAACGATCCTACATTTATTTATAACTTAAATCATCACCTTTTCAATCCATTACTATTTTATTCGACAACATTTCAAAATATATTTAATTTGCTTATATTTAAGTCGAATTTCATTTATAAATCAAGTCTCACATTAAATTTCAATTTCAATCCATAATCTATTTTACTTAACCAAGTTAAGTTCCATTCCTATATCCAATTAACTAATTAATTTATCTAATTAGTTCACCTCCAATTTATAATTCAATATCTGATTTTTATTTCAAAAATTACTTTATTTAATTTACTTGAGTCCAAATTCATCTTATAATTCCAGTTTGGATTTTATTCCAAATATTTAACTATTTCATTTTGGTTTTATCGTTTTATTTCTCAATTTAATAAGTTGTACCACTTATTAGTCACAATTTTATAAATTCGATATTCGAGTTTATTCCATTCAAATTTATAACCTATTGTTATAAAACCACTTTAATATTCAAAATTATATTCACTTCTATTGGTAACATTTCCAATCCAATTCAACTTTATTTAACTTATCTCAAGTTAAATTTCAATCATTTTAACTTACTCAAGTTAAAATTTAATTCCAAAATTCAAATCTCACACTTTTCTTTCTTATTAAAACCATTCTCGATTTATAAGTTTGAAACTTATATCCTAATGCTTTCCCAACATTTAAATTAAAATTCCAGAATTCAACACCTTGTTTTTATTTCAAATCATTTTGAAATTATAATATATATATATACATGTATAGCAAATTCCACTTTTTAAATTTAAACCAAACCTGGTTTTTATCCAAAACAAATTTCCTTTAGAATTTTCAAAACCATCTTTGTTTCCAACAAAAATCCTCATATCAAATTCCTACGGTAGCAATCCGTCACTTAGAAACTCGAAAATAAATACTGATGATGAGCGCAGTCATCACCAGGATTGTTTCCCAACGATTATAGTGAATTCAGTGCTTTATCTCCTTCAAATCCATTTTTAAATCCGATTTTAAAAAAATCCAAAAATAATGCTATTTTATTTTCACAACACTTCGAAAAATATTTTCCAAACTTCCGAGATTTCAAAATTCCCAAATACTTAGTTCAAATCCATTTTAAACATTTCCCCAAATTTCCGGGATTTCAAATTTCCAAATTCTGGTTTGTCCATTTTTATTTATAATTCATTAGCACAAATCATTCTTATATAATCTCTATTTGGTTATATATAACCATTCAAATTTTATAATCTGGTTTGGATTGTAATAATAACATCTAAACACATCAATATACTATAATAATTCCAAAAAATTATTCTTTTTATATTAAGATATAATTTGGCTAAAATTATTTCATTTACCCCATTTCAAAACAATACTGTGTCGAATTGCTCTGTTCAAGTGTTTAGAAACCCTTACCGATATAGTTGTACGGACTGTGCTGACTAGAATTCATAAGCCACTCAATAAATCAACCAACATAATATAAAACATTTTATATCACTAACAAATACGCGCTCATATCTATTAATAAGCTCAAACTCATTCTAGGGTGCTACTGACCCTATCTCTAATGAGTTACCCCCATCAAAGCCAAGATTCTCGCTTAACCTTCAACTCTGATACCATGTTGTAACAACCCACTTTTCCATACATTCTAAGCTGACAAATAACCTCACATGTCAACTCAAAATTTAACAAAAAGGCAGATTGTTAGGGGAAAAGAAAAAAAAGATAGAAGAAAATAGAAACAACAACACATAATCTCACAATCGCAGCGGAACAATATATAATAGATAATAACATGTCTTTATACAAAAAGATCCATTACTATTAATATAAATATCATCACCAGAGTATAAAAATCAACAATCAACAATCAACAACTGGACAATTATTACAACTTTTCCTCAATAGAGCTGACTATACAGGCTGACACACACAACAGAATATAATCAAGTACGTGGAATACGTCTCTGTCATCCAGCTCATCTCCTGAGTTCCATTGCATCCTTACCTGATCTGTAATACTCGGTCTGACCTGAGCATTATAATAAAATAACACCCGAGCCAGTCTGGAAAACCAGCGTGAAAAAACACGCTCAATTGAATTTAATTATATTTCAAAAATCCATTGAAAACAAAGGTATCTCGTAAGACCACGTCACACATAAACATGATGGGTTTTTACCAAACGATAACCAAAACATTTTTATAGAAAATCCAGTGACATTATAATAGTGTCTAAGTACAATCAAAACCGTAAAGGCTCGTAGTGGATATTGGATTCCATACAATGGCTGGGTTACCGGGGTACCGCCCGTCAAAGTACACCTCTAGAAAGATGTACCAAAGACCTCGCCGGGATCCCCTGCCAACACAAGATTGGCCTACCCCTAACCTGGATAGTACCGAATATGTTATCACCCCGAGTGCTCCCATCCTTAGCGAGAGCTCTCTTTTCCATGCACAACCATATCCATAATTTATAATATATATATCCGAGGGTATCCAAAAAGGTGATAACATACCCTACTTGGGTGCAACCCACTTAGCCCTGCTGCATCCCCCATATTTTAGTCATTCCCGGTTGATAAGGCTTGAGGCTACGTTTCACCTTTAAAATAGCATTCATACTTGGAATGCTAACACTGCATTCCACGCAACGATGCAATGATAACATTCATCCATACAATTTTTCCTAGGTCTGGACAAACCAAATCTCCTTCAATATCACCATCTCCATTAGCTTTGAGATATCACAATTCGTAATGCACAAATCGGATCAAAGTGGTTTTCGGATAATTAAATCCGATCCCAGTCTCTTCGAAACGATTAACGAATTTGACCAGATTTGATAGTCGGTTATTTAACTATTAAATAACACACATAAGCAATCACTAGGCCTCATTTTATAAATTTTCCAAAACATTCATTAAAAATATCTTTACAAAGATATATATTTAAATCTCTTCCAATATATTCAATAATTGAAAACAATTCAAATTCTTATATCCAGAACATGAGATTTAAATCCATATCAACACTTAGAATATATTTTTTCAATCCCATTTATAATTCAACCTTTTGAGAAATATTTCTAAAATAATCTCGTAGTTAAATATTCCAAAGCTCCCAGTTTAATGCTTAGAAATATTTATAAGTATATTTTCCTAAAATCACTTTATTTCCAATACTTAGGAAATATCCCCTTTTATTTCATACTTCTAAAAATCCTTATAATCCACTTGAAAATTTCCTTTACCCATTTATAATGGATTCGATAAGTTTCTGGAGTTCATTTATTTAATCCCCTTTAAAATTTCCAAAATCGATTATACTCATCTATAATCTCAACTACCCATTTCTAACTTCCTTTTTATGAATTTTAATTCATTTCAGAAGTTTCTATATTTAAATACTTTGGAAATTTCCTTAAGTTCCTAAAATTTTACTATAAGATTTCTCTTATAAAAACCATCTCCGTTAAATAAACTCCATTTACAAATCTCGAGAGGATTTATAAATAAATTCGATCATTTCAAAACTGTGTATATATAATAAGTATTTTTAAATAATAATTCATTTTAAAACATATTTAAGTAATTATTTAAAATATTAAAACACTTTAAATAACATTGATAATTAGTTTCCAATTCATTTTTAAATAAACTAATTGATTTACAAGGCTGATTTAAAAAAATTGAATTGATTTCAATAAATATTAAATACTTGAATAACTAACATTTCGAAATATTTTAATCTAAAAAATAGTTTTTAAGCTACATAGTATAATAAATAAAATCCCATTTAAAATAATTTTAATTCCTCGATAAGAATCTATTTAAAAATCCAATATTGCCAATTTCAATTTATAAATCCCTCTCGATTCATATCACATCGACTACGTTTCCAGTTTCATTACAATTTCCATATTTCAAAGTAGAATCCACTAATTTTTCCAAAACCCGATTCCCATATCTCGATATAAATTCAGACTATAATTTATATTCCAATTTGTCAACTGATATCATTTTCCCTTTATAAACATCGTTTATAAATTTACAAACATCCCTGAGATTCACTTGTTTGTAAACTAATCTCTTTTATAAAATTTCATTTTATGAACCCATTTCTTATAAATCCCATTCATTTTACAAATCTATTTTTAAATATCGATTTCAACTTCTTTTCCAAATTTCGGAAATATCATTTTAAAAGTCCATCATTAAAAATCCTTTGTATAATTTATTTTAAAATTTCTATTTTAAACATTTATGAATAGCTAAGTATAAATCCCAATATCAAATCATTTATTTTATCCAAATCAATTTTCTTTAAAATAATCCAAATTTTGGATATAAATATTTTTATATCCAAAATCTCCTTTTAATTCTTTTAAATTCAAAAATAATATTTATGGTATTTAAAATACCAAAATTCAGGCTAGTGCTACTATAGCATCACATAATTCGAATCACAACAATAATCTATAACAGATTATTCACACACATCATATATCACTATATGTGAAAAATAAACAATATATTTGAGAAATCCAGTTGGATCCCTCCAACCTATTTCCCTACATCCAAAGATGTTAAATAACATAAAATACCAATCCAACTTCGAGGGGGATATTGCGGTAATATAGGGTCATCCACTATTATGTTGGCGCATAGGGTCTCATCCGCTCGAATCGATGGTATCTAACTACTAATATATATACTAATATATATAATATAACATTCAACTGTTAATAATATATCAATTCAACCAAGCATCTAATAATTAATTTTAATTACTATAAATTAAATCAAGAAATCCAAGATGAGTGAGATTTACTCACATTGATTCATATTTGCTATCCGTTCCAATTTTATATTTAATCCCAAAACACTGCTGACTCCAAACGACTCCAAATCAAATCATATTGCTTAGATTCATAGCTACGAACCAAACTCGACTTGTTTTCATGATTTTTGGACCTCGTATGAAATTTTTATTAGATTTTATTAGCGGTCTCAATTTAAATTCTTAATTAAATAACCAATTATAAAATTTAAATTCAGTTCTAGTAAAATACCTATTTCCCTCAATATCGTTCTCGTTCCCCACTTCGTACTCAGAAGACCAGAACCCCCCAACTTAAACCCTTCTCATCGCGATCTGGAAATCGCCTTCCCCTTCCTACTCCAATCGACGAAGCAACCTTCCCGAGCAAACCTGGAGAAAAAACGAGCACCCAATCCAAACCCGAGCGAGTTTCCTCCCTCATCGAATGACAGTCCCTACGACCTTCCACGCGCCCACTATCAGCGCTCGCCGAACCCTAAATGCTAGTTAAACCTACACCGCATCACAGCCGAATCCCCATGACGCGAAATGCCACAGGTCATCGATCGAAACCCAATCGAGCATCATCGCCGCCGATTGAAACCCTTTGCCATCGCAGCCGCGCTCCTCTAGTCGAACGTCTGGTCATGCCTCCCTTTAACCCCATCGCGATCGAGCCCTAGCCCTTTGCCGTGACTTCCCTTGCTGTCCTAAGCGATTACAATCGAATTCGATTTCGATTGTTTTTTTAAGTCGAACGAGATTTTGTTCTTTTTTTTAATTCCATTCGAACTAGAGTGAAGAGGAAGGAATCGCGTGTTAAAAACTGAATGGGCAGCTTTGGGTACAGTGGAGCAGGTTATAGGGTGGCTAAAAGGTAATAGGGTTTGACTTTCTTTACAATTTTATATTATTAAATTTTCCAAAATATCTCATTCCCATAACTCGAAATCTTGAACCCCTATCGAGACGTACCGTCTGGCGTTCCTAATATTATACCCTTATTCTGAATGCAGTTGAACAAGTTTCAAGACCCAATTTGATCGTATGGAGAAGATAGCTTTTTAAATCGACTATTTAAATTAAATTCAATCAAATTATTTCCAGACATTTCAGATCACGCGACCAAACGGTAAATCCAAATGTTATGAAATTTAAAATTCGATAATATTATACTATTATGGATCCAATGGAACTAGTTTCGTCAAATTTCAAGATTGTGCCCCAGATCGCTATTTTAACGTGTCGATTAAATCGAATATTTTAAAATTTGTCGAAATCACTTGAAATTTCAGTTTTAGAAACTTATTAACTCAATTCTAATTCAAATAGAATTTATATTAACATTACAAATCATTTCAATTCATATTCAACTAAATTTTCAATTATTTACCATTTCTGTATTTCGACAAATCGTTATATTTGAAAATTAAATCCATTTTATATATTCCAACCAAATCTTCATATTCAGAAATCAATTTCGATTCCACATCCAATATTTAAAATTGTTTAAATATTCAAAATTAAATGATAGAAAAATCCGGGTCGTTACAATGAAAGCCTCCAAAAGTGCATATAAGCGGTATTGACAAAGAGATGAGTCGATACCCACCAAGACCCTGCCGCCACAACTGCAGAAGGGTAAATTCAAGTGTAGTGGACACATTGTATTAGAAGAATGAATATGCTTTAGCATTAATATCAACGAAAGCTTACGAAGACGTACCTTTCGATGGTGATGGAAGGATGGATGTGAAGGCTCAAACCCGCATCTATAGGACCCTAGGGGTACCATTTGAAGATCCAATTCCATTCCCTCCGCACTAATACTATTCTAATAGTCGTAAGCACTTATTTTTAAATTGAATTAGGAATTTCACTTTATTGTACACTTAAGCCTTTGTATTAATAAAAGCTATCAATTAAACGAATATATAGCAATCTCTAATACACGGGTTCGGATTTACTACTTGCATATGGCTTTGTTTATGGAGTATTTATATTTATGCCTTACGAAGGAGTTCTTTCAAAGCCATAGGATCTATTCAACACACTCAATACCTTTCGACACCATTGGATCATAACCGTTGGCTATAGTACCCAGTTCTTTAAAGATGTACATATTATATAATAATTTTTTAACGCCCTATGAATTTAATATAAAGATAGCAACAAGGCTCTGATACCACATGTGAAATTATGCCTCTTAATAGTGATATAATTCAATCTACATAATATAATTAAATGGATTTTTTATGATCTTATACATCTAATGAAATCACATAAGTTGTTTGTTTTACCTTGAGCCATGGATAATGTTGATGCTACTGCTAACATGACGCGTAGAACCAATCTGGAATGATTTGCATAATCTCTCTGAATAGCCTCAAAACACCAACCTTTACAGTTATTTTTATTCTTATTTTTGGAAATTTGATACTTAGGTGATAATACATAGTTGTATTCCAAGTCGAAGGCAGTATATAGCATATTATAAGTCAATTTATGTCCTGTGGTTGTTATGCAACATTCGAACCTGTGACCTCGTGGACCAAGTCAAAGTGCATAATCGTTGGGACAGTGGTTCTGGAGTGATTATCTATGATTATATCATGTTTCACTTTCTATCCTTGTTTGCTCTCAAAAGCATTCTTCAGATGGTGCGATGCACGTCCATTATATAAGGAGAAAGTGGGCTACGTGTCTAGTCAAAAGTCCTAGAATTTATCTGTTATTAACCATAATTTAAGGAGCAAGACTAGCTTATAAATTACATTCAATGTTATCCATAAAAATCTTCTCCAGGTTAAAAGTATGAAAAATAAGCTATAATGCAGGATTTGGAAGCTTCCATAAGCATTGAGATGGCTTCCACAAGTATCAAAGTGGGTTCCGTGAGCATCAAGGAGGGTTCTGTAAGCATCAAAGAAGCTTTCGTCAGAGTTAAGGGAGCTTCCGAAAGTGTTAAAGTGGCACCTTTGAAGACATCACGAAGAAGTGAGGCTTTCGATAAGGTTGAAAAAGCCTCCCAAGCATTAAAGAAGATGATTCCATCATGGTCGATGGAGCTTCTTTCCATCTCCTTCTACGGATGTCGTTCTTTTGCCTTCCACAATGGTGGATCCCTCGTAAGATTTTTAGTTAATCCATTTCTGTTTTCAATCTTAACTAAGATGACTATTGAGCTAATGGAAATATAAATGGAGAGCGAGATGAGTCCTCCTCCATGATCTTCAATTTTTAACTATTAATTTAAATTATTGAGTTTTGATATGTGATAGAATAACGATTTTGGTGAGATATAAAATTAGGTGAAAGAAAAGAAAGCAAAAATTATTATAAAAAAGTTTAGTATTTATGGTTTATTTTTATAAAGAAAGAATGAATTACTTAATTCTCTCCTTTGGTGAATTTTTTTACAACAAAATACCTTTTTCTACTTCTTCTATCCAAAGCACTTCTCCCTTTGACAACCCTTTGATTATGTAGAACAACTTAAGGTTTATGGTGTCTATGTAAACATATGCAAATAGCTCCCTGCAAAGTAAATGAAGGAACTCAAGTCCATATTCTTACTAATTAAAAAATATGAAAAAAGAATTTGATATTAAATGTGAGAAATAAAAAATAGTTCAAATTTACCTGTAATAGATCTTACGAGATAACGAAAGATTCTACAATGTCAGTGCATTAATAAATCCAATAAACTCCTATAAAATAAATTAGGGAATCAAATCAAAATCAGGGAAATATAGAAATATGGATACAAAATTTTAGGGGAAACAAACTCAACCTTGAATTAAGAGAAAATACATGCAATAAAATAAAGATCTAACCTATAAATCGAGTTTCTTGATCCAATAAACCAAGCTTTTTGGGGGCTTTTAAATAATTTATTCATATGTATCCTAACACTAAAATCAATAGGTAGAAAAACAAATACTTCATGACATGAACAAAAAATTAAGGTTAATACAAAGTTGGAGAACCATTGATGAATTTAGTCAAAACATAATCATGTTAATCAAAAGTTATGAGAAAAATAAATAAAATACTTGGAAAAAGTCTCATAAATCATTGGAAAAAAAATCTCTAGTTCATTTTAAGTTGAGAATATATATATATATATATATCTGTGTGTGTGTATATATGTATATATGAAAGTGAAGAATGAAAGAGAAATAAATTTAGTTAGAGAAGAAAGTGAAGATGAAAATAAAAGGGAAACGAATTGTAATTGAAACAAGTTTCAAAGTAAAGGAGAAATTTGGACACAAAATTCAAATTAAAGATTGATACCACAAATTTAAGACAAAAACAAAAAAATTCAACTCTGAATTAAGAAATGATGTGTGTAATAAAATAAAGATCAAACCTTTAACTTGAGCTTGTTTATCAAGTAAGTCAAAACCTTTTTTTGTAGCTGTTGGATAATTTTTCTATAAGAATCCTAACAATAAAAGAAATTTATAGAAAAACTACCAAGCATGTTGTGCAAATTTTAATAAAGATGCCCTAATTCCAAAACTACTATGGAATACTTAGGCGCATAAGTAATAAAAGGATCTAGCTTATCGATTAAATATCAACGGCTAATTCAATGAAAAACAATCATCAAACAAAGTAGAGGAGTAGAGAACACAATGATTTAACATGGTTCAACTAAATTCCTATATCCACAGATCCACAACTCTTCTTTATTTTATTAAAGAAAGAGAATACAAGAGAAAGATTATAAAATTATAGCTAATAAAGTTGAGAGACTAACCTATAATTACAAATTGAATAATCAATTTCTCCAAAGACTTGTTTGCATTCAAAACCCCTTATTTGATTTGACTGCAGAAATTAGGGTTTACCGAAGAAAAGAATATTGGTGGATGCTCTCTCACACACAAATATGACGACGAACTTCCTTTATTTGAATGAGGGTTTACTGACTAATTAATTGATTCACAAACAATTAGCATCCTTCCAACATACAATATCCTTCTATAACTTTCCTTTTATTCTTTCCACATTTAACCTAATTGATTGATAAGATCAATTACCTAATTTTTTTTCTTCTTTGGCAAATATTTGATGTTGGAAAATTTCAACATGTAGGCCACATATGTAAAATAAAATATGTTGTGTTATTTTAGTGTAAAGCCTAATTAAAGTGATCAAATTCTCTGTATTTTCCTTACATGGAAATGTTCCTCCTAACCTAACCTAGTTATTTTTATCCTTCTATTCTCTATTTCTTAATTTCTTAATTTAATTAAGTTTCATTTCCATTTATTCACCCTTCTAGAAAGAATTTAAAAAAAGGAACTTCCAAATTTATGAAATAGAAGAAAAATCATCAAGTCCACCTACGCTCTATTTTAAATTAATTTTAAAAGAAGAAAAAAAATCCCTTTATGTAAAAACCAAAATTTTCCGATTCAACCAATTTTAAACTAGAATTTCAAAAATGAAAAATTATTTTTACCTAAAACCCTTTTAATAGGAAACTTTTGACACAACAAAATTTTAAATTATGAATTTCCCTATTTTTTCAAAACAACTTCCCAATAAATTCTTTGAAAACCTTATTCAAAACATTACACGGAATTTTCCAAAAACGTTTTACCAAATTCTTTCCCACGAGGTTGGATTTAAAAATTGACTTTAATTATACTTTCTATTGAACCTTCCTTTTTCCTTGCTCAATGTTCATAAAAAATCCAATTATCTCTTTATGATGATTAATGTCTACCTTCTTATGGAACTTGCTCCACTCCTTCACACCTTACTTTACAATACCTGGATTTTTATCTCCCATCTCCTTATATGTGTTGGGCTAGGCCCACTAACCTATGCCTATATAATTAAGGCTATATAATTTACCATAATGGTAGTTATACTGACTTAATACTTAATTACCACCTAACATGCTTATTTATTATTTCTATAAATGTCGATCATCCGAAATAAATGGTTATTATTTTAATGGATAATTTCTAAAGATATTTATTTATTCATTCAAAATTTACCCATTATGCATTCCTTATCTCTCAATAATTCCCTAATAATCTCTTTAGTTTGTCCATTTATATCGTTAATAAAGTCTTGTGACTCCTACTTATTGCACATTTATCGGCTTATTAACTTTGGAGTTATAGTCTTTTCAATTTACATTTCCTAAAGTAGTATTATATGCTGAGTAAAGAACTACTGAATTTCTTTGTGTACATTTAAAATAAGTATATATATATTTATACATAGTAGGATTTTCAAAAAAAAAATTCAAAAATAACAAGTACGTCTCTCATATGTATACATATCCCTGTTTTTCTGGTAACCTAAGCTCTAATATCAAATTTAACAACCCGATCTGAAACAGACCTAATTTCGACATAGAAAAGGCCTGTTGCAACTTAAACCCATTCCAAAGCCAGCTGTTGGTTGATATAAAGAACATTATAAAGCTAATTTTCTACACATTCAAAATTTATGGCGGAAAGATAAAATAAAATAACAGAAATAGTACCTATTTCATTTAAAATTTAAATGTTATAAAAACCAATAATAACTGTTACATATCCATGGTACACCATTTTTCACATACAACAATTTTCAATGGGTATATCTGAAAATAACACGAATAAATAAATAGATGGACTTCGACAAGATTACTTCATGCCTTCGCCTTTCACATCATCATCTTTTCTAACATGTGTTGTAATGAGGAGGGAGTTAGAACAACATAAGTCTAGTGAATAAAAATCTTGAGCCTTACTATATTAGTACTTGGGCAATATAATTTAAATAGGAACATATCTTTCATATTCTACCTACATCATCCTTTCAAATATAAGCCCAAAGGCTTTTCTCAAATGTAAATAAAAAGGCTTTCCAAATACAAGCCCATAGCCAACATGCTAACAATCCAATAACCCATATCTATCGTCCATAACGTCCTATCAATATAAGAGACAATACTCAAGTCACTTAATACCTTTTAATGGGAATTAGGTAGACTTAGACCATTTAATACCTTATTTAAGGTTGGTCCAAGTCATTTACTATCTATCCGAAGGCGGACTCCTCACTAGTAATTATATAGCTGACATTGCACGGAATCTCTTCAGCCACTTAATACATTCTATTCAAGCAGGCCCTTTCCTAAGATATCTTTTACCGTGCCTAACTCATAATCCTAACCATTTATTACGTCCTACGTAGAGAAGAGGAGGGCCTTCATACAACCACTTGATATCTTCAATCTCTGAAGCAGGTTCTTCGTATTATGAACCGTATCCCATGGTGATGTCTGACATTAGTTCGACTATTTGTAGGTATTGATAGCCAGATTAGCTAGGCAAATTTACCATATAGGATTTGGGAGTAACCTCACGTCATTGTAGTTACTTATTATAGGAGATCTCTCACATCATCCAAAAGTGACACAATTGGTAGCCAGATTAGCTGGGTATACTTCCATATGCTTTTGACTGACCTTGCATCCCTATAAATTAGTAATAATCTACATCACACTCTACATATATTATACACATCTCACCTTTCCCTAATTAAGGCGTTATCAGAAATCTTTCTTATTTCGCCTTTGTCATTAATTACCTTCCTAAGAGGATTTAATAAAATTAATAACCTACTTAACTACTTCATTGTATGTTAATTATGCTATAATATATATATGTATATGCATGTATGTATGCGCGTGTCTATATGCTCCTAGCCATTTTGAAGCATGTAGAATTTACGCCCTAAATTAGTATGCAAATGTCACTCTTTCAATAATTATACAAGTCTAATTCCATATTGTCAACAATGCCAAAATTCCAATATTCATATCCAAAAATTCAAATCAATAGACTTGTATACCATTAAAATTTAAACTCAACTTATTACATCAAAATAATTGAATATATTGATTATAGAAACTTACAATTTCAAATTACGCTCTATTCAACTCCTTTTTCACGTAAAAATAAATTAGAGAATTTCTATTTAATTCATGCAAATAAGCGGTGCAAACTACGAATAAAATTTGCACCTTACACGCTATTCCCAAATCAAACCGTTTAATCAAATTTAGAGAAAAAGAATAAGAAGTGGAATAGAAGGTAAAATTATCAAAACTGCAAATATACACATTTCCCATTATTTTGACATAAACAATTGAGATTTCAACCTAGGATTGAGATTTCGCATTAGAGGAGTTTTGGGGGTTTATAATATAATGTTTTCACAAACCGAAACTCCCCAAGGCATATTCAAACCCAAACTATACTAATCAAGTACTAAAATAGAATAGCTAAGATTTCCACTCACTATAAGTCCTTAGTTCTTCTTTTTCGATTTATCACGCTTTCAATAATCTCTTTTAGATTTCCCTTTTTAGATATATACAATGAGATTTGTATATATATATATATATTAGATTTAGAAATTAAGGGATTAGAGGAGAAGAGAATTAGAAAATGAAGTAATAAACTTCTAGAATTTGTTACCTAAAACCCTAAAAACATTTTTCTAAATCTGAAGAGAGAATATCAGAGCTTCGCTAGACTCCCAAAATAATTTGTGAATAAAAGTAAGGGGACCAGGCTCCTATCTATAGTGGTTAAAATGTACCAGAAATGTCGGATTTAAGTCAGTTTAAAATAATATAATCTGGCATGTTAAAAATGCGCAAACCTTTGCTGTCATTCACCTTTATTGGTCAATTGCTGCTACCCCCCGATCGACCGCTAGTGGTCGACCGGTCCTTAGTGAGCGGTCGATCGGTTCGTTTATGTGAGGACTATTTATTGATTGTCGTTGTATATTTATTTTATTCCTTAATTGATAATTACTGTAATGTTAATTTTAACGATTACTTATCCCGCAAAGTCTAATTAGGTTAACTTTCAAATTTAAAAACTTAAAATGTCCATAACTTCAAATGTTCATAACTTTTTCGGTTGAGCTCTGTTTTCAACATATTCTATATGGAAATTGATCGGAATTTTTCCATGAACACAACGACATAACTTTTTAGTCAAACTCTTACTTATGCAAAATTTCCATTTTAACCTAATCTAATTTAAATTAATTTATCCAATTTATTTATTTGTGGTAGATTTTATGAGGTGTTACAACAACAACTCCAGATGTGTGTAGTTGTCCCATTCTCATGAAGAATCCTTCCATCATCTCTTCTTAGCGGGCTATCATTCGGTTCTGCATTTCTATCATCATTGTTTCCATCTCACCTCTAGTTATGTAGATGTAATCGGAGTTAGATCCTGAGGACACCTCTTGGCTGCCCTAATGTCTTCGTTGGTTTTCTCTAGAAGTTCTCTAGGCGATGGTCTCGTCATCTTCTCCAATTTCACATTTTAAGTCAACAAATCCAAAGTTTCTCAATGAAAGTACCAAAATGTTTGCATTAAAAATCGCACAAACACCCAATGAAATAATAAATATGAATATTACCAAGAAAAGGCAAGAAAAAGAATAGAAGAAGACACAAAATTTTATAGTGGTTAGGATACTCCAGCTTACATCGACTTATACTTTATTATTCGATTTCTATCGAGTTTTACCAAGTTGATCTTACGGATTGGTGATGATCCCCGAGGTTCATGAAGAAATGTAGAAATTTGTTAGAAGAGCAAAAGGATTCCTAGAACAATGCCCATTATCATCTATATATAGCTGCATGTTGCTGAAATCCTCTCCACCACGACCTTGCCTATGTTCCCCATGTCTAAGAGAAGTTGTGTTGAGAAGACAGTGGCTGACTAAGCATCTTTCAGGGATTAGAACCGATCCATGCCCTAGGGATCTGTACCGACTCGTATGATGCTATAAAGCTTCATTTGATTCTTGGGAATTGCTTAGTTGACTTGTTTAGCTTGTGTCTCGGTCCTTAACATCTAGTTATGTTAGTACGAGCTCAAATTTGATAGAGTTCCTTGGGTCGAATGTTAGTTGATAGCACTTGGCTTGTTCATCAAGTTTATGGGTTACGTCCAAGTAGCAAACCATCTCACACTACATGTTACATCTTGCAAAGACCTAGACTTTCATGTGGTGTGAATTATTAGCAAATTTACGAAAGTTTCGGGGATCGGTATCGATCCCAGTTCGTGGATCGATACCAATCCATGCCTTCACATCGATCTTCGATTTTGGTCTTGTGAGTGAAGTGAGTTGATGTTTTGAAGCTTCTTGGCAATTTTCATGACTTCACTTGTTGATCTTATTTGATATTCGTGTTTGGCAGTTATCGCTATAGATTGCTGCTTGATTATTTCTCTGTTTGGTCATTCCAACTTGTTCAAATATTTATTGGTCACAAAGCTAAATAATAGTATTGTTATTAATGATTGTTGAATTGAATGTATATATGAATGCTGAAATTTAGTACTTTATTTTAAACAAGAATATGATTTAATAAAATAAAAATAATATTTATATAGTAGCTGAAGTATTTTAGTAGTTTATTCATGTTATTTGTCCGTTGAGTGCTTTAAGAATTCTTGTCGATCTGTTTGACAACTTTATCGATATAGTTTCTAAACACTAGGATAAGACTTTTCGACACAATAGTTTGTTTGGAAATAATATAATGTTTTGAAAAAAATACCATGTCTTGAACAAATATATACATGCATACAATGTTTGAAAAGAGAACAATAATGTATATAATATTATAAATGATATTTTGAAAAGAGTAATATTTTGGGAATATATAATGGTATTTTGATAGCACAAAGGTAATTATTTGAGAAGTGGAAATGATAATAATTATATTAGGTGGTGATAAATATATAGTGCTTAGTGACTTGGGAAATTTAATGCGATTTAAGTAAACGACATAAGTATATATTATAATAAAAAGAATATATATATATATATATATATATATATATTGAGGTATCGAATGCAAATATATTATTCCCTAAATAAAAAGTAATTTTAAAATAAGTATATTAGTCAAATATTTTGAATAAAGAATTGTTCTTTAAAGAAAAAAATAGCGTGTCTTAAAATTTTCATTTTTGAATTAAAATTATTTGTGGTATGGCAGTTTTGAAAATTTATTTAAATGAAGTTAAGTATGTGAAGAAATTTTAAATTTTTTTATATGCGAATAAGAGCATGAAACCACTTTTAGTATTATAATCACAATTTATTTTTAAAACATAGGATTTTCAAGATATTTAATTATTTTTGAAAAGAAGGTTGAAATGAAAATAACTTTGACATAGTATGTTTAACCAAATTTTGTAGTTAAAAATGAGAAAATTTGATTTCAATTGAAAATAAATTGGAAAAAAATGGTGAAGCTTTAGAGGTATCATAGTAAAATAATCATAACTTTTGATTGTCTAATCAGATTCTATTGGATTTTCTTTCATTGCAGATATATTTTCGCAAGTAACAATTTTCATGTTGATCGCTTTTTGAAAATATGAAGTTTACTAAGGCTAAAATGCTTTTGAACATGGATTAAAAACTCAACCCTAGTCTTGAAATTTCCGAGCTTAAATACTGTAGCATTTTGATCATAACTTTCAGCCCATTTATCCATTTTTGACGATCATATAATGTGACGACCGCCCATGACCCCTGCACTAAACATAGAGATAGTGCGCTGATAAGTGTGCCAGGCAGCCATGGACGATTGCCAAGGTAAATTAAAAACAGCAGAATCTATCGTATTACTCACAACGCATGGATAAAATACAATAGAGAATATATATAGTGAAGCATCTAAAAATAGAATCTCATCAATTAAGCTTCATAATAGTTGAATACAAACATCTGAATAGTCAATACATCAAGCCTCACTACATATCACTCAGAGAATTATACAAAGCAACGGAACATCCAATACATATAGTAAGAAAATAATATGCAAGCCTCCAGCTCGTCTTCGTCATCAGCATCGTCGGAAACTAAGAACAACACCTATCACCTGCTACCTAGTCTGCCCATCCCAAAGTGGATGAACAGCCCAAGGCAATAAGAGTTAAACATAAAGCCTTGAGTCAGACAACAGTCTTAGTGAGCAGTAAATTAACTAACAACATACCAAAAGAGCATAAAGGAAAAAGGAATAGGAATCCAACCCTCCCACTCCACCTCTTTCTACAGTGATAGCCCCCAGACACACTAAGCAGAAATAAACATAGCAAAGTAGACATTTAAAGTAAAGCGATTATCACTCGAGTCAAGGTCAACATTTTCCAAGTACAAACCCCCAAGGCCTAAACCAAGATCAGATAAGCACCCAGAAAACATTGCTCTTGAGACCGAATGACGTACAACCAAACATCCATGACTCTGGCTATCACTGTTATCATTGCTTCGATGCCACCGTTAATTGAATGATCGGCACATTCTTTCAGCCGTCCGTCAAGGGTTAATGGCAACTCCGGTTCTAGACATAACTCCGCACGTCGTTGCAACCCGTGCCTAGGACTATCGAATCTGCCCAGAGTACTCGACTACAATCATAGTCTTTAGGGACTATCGAATCTGCCCAACGTACTCTTGCTTTGAGCCTGCTAGAACCTTCAACAACGATGAAATCTCAGCCTCCTAATCATCCTCCTCGACGACTATTTCCATACTAGCTCAAGCGCCTCTCGAGCAAACCATTATCCTCAACTCGAATCATTTCACCGAGTTATCAACATGCTTGGAATGATCCCGTCTGGATTAAACCAAGGCTATATCATACCATGCCTCCCTTCGCCTCATCATAGCAAAGCCTCATATCAACATCAACATCATCAAATCTATCCATATGAGCTTCATCATCCGCCACATATGCCACGAGCAGCTTTTCCAATTCAAGAGCCTTTCCCTTAGCTTTTGAATCATCTTCGACTAACTTGTCCAAATCAAATCATCAATCAACTAATTTACAACAATAAATCAAGTCAAACATTAATCCAAGTAATCAAGCATTCAAACATGATCAAATAAACAATTATAACAATAATGGCAATCTTGTAAATAAAGAGTCTAAATCTAACAAGCATGAATCATGAGCAATATCTCTACAACTCGATGAATGAACTTGCATAGGTTAACATGTAGTAAAATGGATGTCAAATCATCATGAACAATAGATCTACACTTAAGTTTATGAAAATGCATGGAAATCACTATTTTAACACCAAATCAAGCCAACAATCCGATATACTCCTTTGGATCCGTGTGAGAGATAACCACCACTCACCAAATCACCTAAACACCTTAAAAGCAACACACTTCAGATCTGGATAGCGAAGGATCTAACTCGATCTATCAAAATCCCGCTTCAAACGATGAAATCTCTCTTCGAAGAATGTAGATCTTCAATCTAAGCTCTTTGATCTTCGATTTGGATGGAAGGAATCACAAGATTAAAGTGGAGAAAAGAAGTGTAGTTCTCGAGCTCTCAAAATGGCAGCACTTCGTCGCTTCAAAAATCCCCCTCCAAAAAATGAAGATATCCCACGTATTTATAGGCAGTTCCTTAGGTCGTTCGCCCTTAGGTCGTCCACGACCTAAAAATTGCCGACCTAACAGTTGCCGACCTAAAAACCCCGACCTAACGACCTAACGACCCAAGCCTATGCGCATCCATGACCTAACGACCTAACGACCCAAGCCTATGCGCATCCACGACCTAACGAGTTAGCAGATACTACGACTTAACTTCATAAGCCCTTCCGCGACCTACGACCTAACACTCACGCAAATGCACGACCTAACTGAGATGTCGACCTAACGACTTAGCCTTTACGCGACCTAACTAGCATATAGCAACCTGGTATAGGTCGCTCACGACCTAACTAAATCATAGGTCTCTCACGACCCAACTATACACAAAATCTACCTTAGGTCGCATACGACCTAACTTCATTACAGGGCTACATAGGTCGCTTACGACCTAAACTACAACAACTGAAATCCTTAAGTCGCTCGCTAATGCTACCAACTTCCTTAGGTCGCTCGACCGACCTAAACTATAACACGTCCTAACTATCACATGACCTAACTTCTTAGGTCGTTCCAAACCCTTAAGTCGTTAACTCTTAACTCGTTAACCCCTAAGTCGCCAACTTCCTTAGGTCGGTCAAATCCTATAGGTCGCTAAACCCCTTAAGTCGTTCACTCGACCTAAGCCACCACACGACCTAACTTCCACACGACTTATCCCAAAATCCTTAAGTCGCCAACTTCCTTAGGTCCCCAACTCCCTTAAGTCGCTCCACCGACCTAACTACTATACGACCTAAGCTCTAGTCGACCTAAACTCTGGACGACTTAAACTCTAAACGACTTAACAACACTAACAATCTAATGACAACAGTTTTACGATGTTTCGATCCGTAAAAATACGGGTCGTTACATTCTCTCCCCCTTAGGAATTTCGCCCCCGAAATTCCAAACAAACAAGAGCAATCAAAACTATTCTGCATGCCTACCATCCATAGCAATCAACAAACCATGCATCCAATTCTAGCCTAGCATACAGAATTCTAAAACTAGAACAAGTTACAATGTCGTGAGATGCCACGACACCTTATGGCCATACCTTGAAGAGTTCAGGATGAGCTGCCTTCATCCTCTCTTCCACCTCCCATGTACAGTCGTTAACATCATCACTCCATTGTATCTTGAGCAACCTAACTACCTTCCTCCTAAGCTGTTTCGTGTCAGTTTCCACAACACGAAGCGGCTTACGAGGTCTCTCAACAACTGGATCTACCTCAAAATCTTCACAGCTATCAGCAGAAACCACCGTATTCGAGTCGTGCACATACTTCCGTAGATACGATACATGAAAAACATTGTGCACACTCGACATCTTTTCTGGTAACTCCAATTTGTAGGCGAGCTTTCCAATTCGCTCGATGATCGGGAATGGTCCAACAAATCTCGGAGTCAATTTTCCTTTCTTCCCGAATCAAATAACATTCTTTAGTGGAGAAATCTTCACAAAAACCATATCACTTACGTCGAATTCTAAATCCTTACGACGCTTATCGGCATAACTTTTCTGTCGGTCTTGGGCTGCCTTCATTCGTTGCCGAATGATCTCTATGCAATCTGAGGTCCGTCGAATCATTTCTGGCCCAAGTATCAGCTTTTCTCCTGTTTCTAACCAACATGTTGGAGAGTTACACGGTCTTCTATACAATGCTTCATACGGTGCCATACCAATGCTTGACTGGTAACTGTTATTATACGAAAATTCCACCAAATGAAGGTGATCTTCCCATGATCCTCCGAAATCCAAAACACATGCCCTGAGGAGATCTTCCAAAACTCGGTTGACTCTCTCGGTCTGACCATCTGTTTGGGGATGATAAGCTGTACTCAAACACAACTCGGTTCCCAAAACTTCCTGGAAGCTTTTCCAAAATCCACTAGTGAACAATGGGTCTCGATCGCTCACTATAGTCTTCGGAATACCATGGAATCGAACTATCCACTTAACATACAACTCGGCCAACTTTGATGCCGTCCTAGTTGATCGAACAGGAATGAATCTTGCACTCTTAGTCAGACGATCTACAATGACCCAAATCCCTTCATTCCCACTCTTGTTCTAGGTAGTCCATCGATAAAATCCATCGATATTTGCTCCCACTTCCACGTAGGAACTTCTAATGGCTGAAGCAATCCACTGGGCTTCTTCTGCTCCGCTTTTACCAATTGGCAGTACATGCACTTGGAAATAAAATTTCCAACATCCTTCTTCATACCTTCCCAGTAATAGGTTCTCTTCATATCCCGATACATCTTATTTCCACCTGGATGAATTGTCAACTTCGAGTGATGACTTTCCTTCAGAACTTCATCTCTCAATTCATCTATATCGGGAACAACTAGTCGTCCTTGCTTCCGAAGCCAACCCTCTCGATCGACCTCGAATCCTTTATCCTTTTCTGGGTCCAATCCAGATTCCAAATCACGGATAATATTGACAAGCTTATCGTCCCGCTTTTGGCTCTCGCCAATTCTTTCCACAAGAGTAGGTCTTATCGATAAGTTTGCCAACATCTCAGGTTCCAATTCACATCTAGGCCTGAAGTCAAATCCAGCTAAATACTCGAGATTCTTCCATTCTGAAAACATGGCTCCCAATCCTGCATGTCTTCGACTTAATGCATCTGCCACTGCGTTACCCTTTCCCGGAGTATAGGCTATACCAAAATCATATGATGCTAAAAACTCTAGCCATCGTTGCTGCCTAAGATTCAAATCCTTTTGGGAGAAAAGATACTTCAACGACTTATGATCTGTAAACAACTCGAATCAAACTCCTAATAGATAATGTCTCTATATCTTCAGAGCAAAAACAATCGCCGCTAACTCCAAATCATGAGTCGGATAATTCCTTTCATGCGGCTTCAGTTGTCGACTTGCATACGCAACAACTTTACCCTTCTGCATCAGCACTGCTCCAAGTCCAGTACCACATGCGTCGGTGTAAACCACCATCTCATCATTTCCACTCGGAATAGTCAAAACTGGAGCACTTGTCAGTCGCTCTTTCAAAATTCCAAAAGCTTGCTCACACTTAGCATCCCATCTGAATACTTGATTCTTTTTCATCAATCCTGTTAATGGTGCAGCTACCTTGGAAAAGTCTTTGATAAATCGACGATAATATCCTGCTAATCCAAGAAAACTTCTCACATCAGATGAATTCTTAGGTCTAACCCAATCCTGGATTGCTGCCACCTTAGCGGGATCAACCGCTATTCCATTCCCAGAGATAATATGGCCTAAGAACCTCACTTCACTCTTCCAGAAGTGGCACTTCGAAAACTTAGCCTTCAGCTGATGTTTCCGTAAGATTTCCAAAACAATACGCAAGTGCGTCTTAAGCTCTTCTTCAGTTCTGGAATAAATCAAAATATCATCCACGAACACTAGTACGAACTTGTTCAACTGATCTCTGAACACTCTATTCATAAGATCCACAAAATATGCTGGTGCATTGGTCAATCCAAACGGCATTACCAGCCACTCAAAGAAACCGGATGGTGTCCTGAAAGCAGTCTTCGGCACACTATCCTTAGCCACTCTTAACTGGTGAAATTCCGTTGCCAAATCCATCTGAGAAAACAACTTAGCTTCGTGAAGCTGATCAAACAAGTCATCTATTCTCGGCAATGGATACTTGTTCTTCTTAGTCACTTTATTCAGCTCACGATAATCCACACACAACCTCAACGATCCATCTGCTTTGGTTACAAACACAACTGGTGCACCCCATTCGGACACACTACGCCGAATGAATCCTTTCTGTAACAGATCATCAACTTGCACCCTCAACTCTTGTTGTTCCCTAGGCGCCATCCGCCTAAGAGGCATCACAACAAGTCTGGCTCCTTCAACTAAATCGATACGAAACTCGATCTCTCTAGGCGGCGGTAACCCTTTGACCTCATCAAAGACATCCTCAAATCCATTAGCGATTGGCACAAATGACAGTCCATCCCATGGAACAACCAGCGAATACATGAAGCTCATAAAGACGCCTTCCTCATGCTTACATCGTATCACAACCTTTCGCCCCTCCACATTCTCGACTGTCACCTCCAACCTTTCACAATCAACCTTTGCCGCATACTTCCTAAGCCAGTCCATACCCAAAATAATTCCGAACCCCGCAAAGTTCAGAACAAAACAATCACAAACAAAAGAGCAATCATGACTCGATACAATCAGACCATGGCAAAGCATACACAGACAAGACGAACCTCCAACTGGATTAGTCACAATCAATGGCCTATCAACAATATCCGGTTCTAAACCCAACCGGCCTACAAGTTCATTACAAACAAAAGAATGCGACGCCCCAGTATCGAATAACACTCTAACTGGAACACCACATATGGAAAGAGTACCTTGAACCACCACACTCTTTCCTTTCTCTTCAGCAGCAGGAGCTTTTGAAGATGATGGAACAGCCCCCAAAGCATAAGCTTGCACAATCTGCTTGTCCTTCTGCGGTTCTGGACAATTCCTCTTGATATGCCCCGGCTTGTCACAGTTGTGGCACTTCACCGGTACCTTCGGATTCTTGCAATCTCTGGAGAAATGGCCCTTCTGCTGACAATTGTAGCAAGTCACTTCGCCCTTCGGCTTCTTCTGGCCATCTTTACCCTTCTACTGCTGCTGCTTCCTCTTCTTGTTTCCACCCTGCTGTAGTTTAGACTCTTCCTTGGTCACAGCAACAACAGATCCTTCCTTAGGAAACAGATTCTCGTGTCTGAGAGCCTTCTCTACAAGCTTCTCAAATGAATCGTCCAAATGATCCACCAACTGCCTCCCAAGATAACTGTCCAAGCCTGTCACAAACTTCTCGTTTCTGATATGAAGATTCAATATACGACTTGGCATACTTGGACAAAGCTTCAAACTCAAAAACATACTCAAGAACTGGTCTTCCACCTTGCTTGAGCTCCACAAACTTCTTGAACAGAACAGATTTCTGAGCAGTAGAAATGAACTTAGCTTCAAATCTGGCTTGGAATTGCTCCCAAGTAATTTCTTCCTCCAGAGTATCAATGGTGATAGAGTTCCACCAGTCAGAAGCTCTTCCTTGAAGCTGTCTTGATGCTAGCTTCCTTTTGGTTGCATCCTCGATTCCCAAATCACCAAAGATCCTTCTACAAGCATCTATCCATCTCTGAACTTCAATGGTTGACTCTGTTCCCAAGAAAACCTTTCCTCCAAGAGCAGTATAATCTTTACATAGCTTAGCAAAATCCACTGGTCTTGGAGTTTGAACTTGAACTCCAACATCTATTGATGGCCCCGGAGCTGGCATCCTTCTCATGATCGAAGTCATCATAGCTTCGAACATAGCAGCATAATCAACAGCTCCCTCAGCAGCACGGTCTTCCCTAGCAGCTGGTCTCCCTCTTCGACTCATCCTTAATATCTATAAAAAGGAATGATTAATACACCTTGAGAACAACTGCATAAAGAACTCAAATCCTTCTAAGCTACTATATTATATATAGTAATCATCCATCAAAATACAATTACGTCTCTCATACGTAGTTACGTCAGCGAGCGTTGGGTAAAATCGATTAACCAAAGCTCTGATACCAAATGTGACGACCGCCCATGACCCCTGCACTAAACATAGAGATAGTGCGCTGATAAGTGTGCCAGGCAACCATGGACGATTGCCAAGGTAAATTAAAAACAGCAGAATCTATCGTATTACTCACAGCGCATGGATAAAATACAATAGAGAATATATATAGTGAAGCATCTCAAAATAGAATCTTATCAATTAAGCTTCATAATAGTTGAATACAAACATCTGAATAGTCAATACATCAAGCCTCACTACATATCACTCAGAGAATTATACAAAGCAGCGGAACATCCAGTACATATAGTAAGAAAATAATATGCAAGCCTCCAGCTCGTCTTCGTCATCAGCATCGTCGGAAACTAAGAACAACACCTATCACCTGCTACCTAGTCTGCCCATCCCAAAGTGGATGAACAACCCAAGGCAATAAGAGTTAAACATAAAGCCTTGAGTCAGACAACAGTCTTAATGAGCAGTAAATTAACTAACAACATACCAAAAGAGCATAAAGGAAAAAGGAATAGGAATCCAACCCTCCCACTCCACCTCTTTCTACAGTGATAGCCCCCAGACACACTAAGCAGAAATAAACATAGCAAAGCAGACATTTTAAGTAAAGCGATTATCACTTGAGTCAAGGTCAACATTTTCCAAGTACAAACCCCCAAGGCCTAAACCAAGATCAGATAAGCACCTAGAAAAAATTGCTCTTGAGACCGAATGACGATACAACCAAACATCCATGACTCTGGCTATCACTGTTATCATTGCTTCGATGCCACCGTTAATTGAATGACCGGCACATTCTTTCAGCCGTCCGTCAAGGGTTAATGGCAACCCCGGTTCTAGACATAACTCCGCACGTCGTCGCAACCCGTGCCTAGGACTATCGAATCTGCCCAGAGTACTCGACTACAATCATAGTCTTTAGGGACTATCGAATCTGCCCAACGTACTCTTGCTTTGAGCCTGCTAGAACCTTCAACAACGATGAAATCTCAGCCATTTAATCATCCTCCTCGACGACTATTTCCATACTAGCTCAAGCGCCTCTCGAGCAAACCATTATCCTCAACTCGAATCATTTCACCGAGTTATCAACATGCTTGGAATGATCCCGTCTGGATTAAACCAAGGCTATCTCATACCATGCCTCCCTTCACCTCATCATAGCAAAGCCTCATCTCAACATCAACATCATCAAATCTATCCATATGAGCTTCATCATCCGCCACATATGCAACGAGCAGCTTTTCCAATTCAAGAGCCTTTCCCTTAGCTTTTGAATCATCTTCGACTAACTTGTCCAAATCAAATCATCAATCAACTAATTTACAACAATAAATCAAGTCAAACATTAATCCAAGTAATCAAGCATTCAAACGTGATCAAATAAACAATTATAACAATAATGGCAATCTTGTAAATAAAGAGTCTAAATCTAACAAGCATGAATCATGAGCAATATTTCTACAACTCGATGAATGAACTTGCATAGGTTAACATGTAGTAAAATGGATGTCAAATCATCATGAACAATAGATCTACACTTAAGTTTATGAAAATGCATGGAAATCACTATTTTAACACCAAATCAAGCCAACAATCCGATATACTCCTTTGGATCCGTATGAGAGATAACCACCACTCACCAAATCACCTAAACACCTTAAAAGCAACACACTTCAGATCTGGACAGCGAAGGATCTAACTCGATCTATCAAAATCCCGCTTCAAACGATGAAATCTCTCTTCGAAGAATGTAGATCTTCAATCTAAGCTCTTTGATCTTCGATTTGGATGGAAGGAATCACAAGATTAAAGTGGAGAAAAGAAGTGTAGTTCTCGAGCTCTCAAAATGGCAGCACTTTGTCGCTTCAAAAATCCCCCTCCAAAAAATGAAGATATCCCATGTATTTATAGGCAGTTCCTTAGGTCGTTCGCCCTCTCGTCCACGACCTAAAAATTGCCGACCTAACAGCTGCCGACCTAAAAACCCCGACCTAACGACCCAAGCCTATGCGCATCTACGACCTAACGACCTAACGACCCAAGCCTATGCGCATCCACGACCTAACGAGTTAGCAGATACTACGACTTAACTTCATAAGCCCTTCCGCGACCTACGACCTAACACTCATGCAAATGCACGACCTAACTGAGATGCCGACCTAACGACTTAGCCTTTACGCGACCTAACTAGCATATAGCAACCTGGTATAGGTCGCTCACGACCTAACTAAATCATAGGTCGCTCACGACCCAACTATACACAAAATCTACCTTAGGTCGCATACGACCTAACTTCATTACAGGGCTACATAGGTCGCTTACGACCTAAACTACAACAACTGAAATCCTTAAGTCGCTCGCTAATGCTACCAACTTCCTTAGGTCGCTCGACCGACCTAAACTATAACACGTCCTAACTATCACACGACCTAACTTCTTAGGTCGTTCCAAACCCTTAAGTCGTTAACTCTTAACTCGTTAACCCCTAAGTCGCCAACTTCCTTAGGTCGGTCAAATCCTATAGGTCGCTAAACCCCTTAAGTCGTTCACTCGACCTAAGCCACCACACGACTTATCCCAAAATCCTTAAGTCGCCAACTTCCTTAGGTCGCCAACTCCCTTAAGTCGCTCCACCGACCTAACTACTATACGACCTAAGCTCTAGTCGACCTAAACTCTGGACGACTTAAACTCTAAACGACTTAACAACACTAACGATCTAATGACAACAGTTTTACGATGTTTCGATCCGTAAAAATACGGGTCGTTACATATAACCATTTTGAAGTTAAGATAAAATGGAAAAATTTTCATTTTAGAAGTTTTATTAAAAAATTTATTTGATATGTCAAAATTGGATTTAAAAAAGGTGAATCTGCATTTTGATAATTGTTTCTAAAATTCATTGTTTGTAAAAACAACCATAATTTTTGATGCATTCAATATTTTTGTGATTTGAAAGAAGTTTTGAAAATCTAATTGATTATACTATAACTTTTCTTTTGGAAATATTGAATAATTTTGGGTTTATGACACTTAAAATTTACACGCGTATTGATTAAAAATGTGACTTTGTTATTTTGTTTTATGAGTACCATATTAGTTTATATTATAAGACTTGATCTTATATGTTTTCTATGGGTCAAGTACAAGTACATGAAGATGCTTAATAACAAAATAAAGTATGTTTTATGCATTTGATGATGGATATTGTGATATTATATTGTTTTTCTATGTTCCAGGATGCTCCATTTGGGATGTATATGTTTATTGTGATATGTTGTATTTTGATTTTCAGAAAGCTCTCCGTACAAAAGAGAATCTGTCGAAATTTTTCGAAAATTCAATATTTAGAAAATTTTCATAAAGTTTTTATCACAAGCGGAAATAGAAAGTCATTGAATTGAATCTATTTCAACTATAGCATACGATAATTGAAATTGGAGAAAGAGCCATGTAGAGGATTGAGTAGTTAAGTTTGATAGAATATTGTAGATACAAAGAAAGTCAGGGTATGAGTTGTTTGACGTCTCCCTATAAGAAATTTTAAGGACGCAATTTTTATAAGGGGAATCTTTAACAACCATGATCTATGCCGTATAAATAAATAAATTTAATTGAAATAAAACTGTTCAAATTCAACATTTGATAATTGATATTTTAAAAATAAATTTTTTGTTAGTTAGACTAATAAATTCACTGTAGATATTAAAATGTTTTAAATTGGATGTAAAATATTTTTAAAAAGTGTAAATAATTTGTATATGATTGATAGTTGAAAAATAAATTTATTTTATAATAATCCAATAAATTATTACATAAAATTAAACAAGCATTGTGCTAAACGAAATTGTTCAATTATTGATATATATATTTTACAAAAGGAAATGTAGATCATTTGAAGTGGTTTGAAATAAATTTACAAATTAATAAAAATATTATTTAAGTGAAAAGAAAAGAAAAGAGCAAATAATTGGGCAAAGTGAATTAATTAAAACCAACCCAATATGCAAGACCAAGCCTATTTTAATTAATTCTTTACAGCCTTTCCTTTTTATTTGAGATGAGGCCCGAACCTACTCCCCTCCTCCCAATTTATCCGAGCAAGCCTTATATCCTAGAATGAATTCACGATTTCAGAAGAAGAAAAAACACAAACGCCGCAAGGACTTCGTCTTCGGCGTCATCGGGGAATAGGTCGCACGCTGATAGTCTTCATGTAACATTCTAGAATTTTATCATCTTCATTTTAAATATTTAATAAATTTTAAATATTTAAATAATTGATTATTAAAAGAATATAAATAACTTGAATTCAAATATAATGATTTATTATATATTTGAATTGTGACCTATTAAATTGATTTAATAGTCGTATTTAACTCCTTTTAACTAAAAACAATAATGGTGAACCCATTCTATGAATTTATTTACAATAATAAATAATTTGAATAATCAAAAAGAAAATCAATTGTTAATAAAATGACTAGATTTTTATTGTGGTATTTTCTAATTAAATTTAAAGAATTTTTCCATAATTTTTAATTTAAAAAATATTCAAATTTGTCGTTTGATAATTTTTCGGCAAACGATGATATTTTATGATTTTGCAGAATATAATAATCTATGTATTTTATTGTTGATTTATGGTCGTTCGCGGTTCGAACGCGAATGGAATATTGCGTAGTGGAGTACTGTAAATATTTCTTTTTGTAACTTTTTAAAATCAAATCAAATTCAAAAAATTTAACTTGAATTAATGGTAACTTGATTTTGATTTGAGTTGTTGCTTGAAAATACTAGTTAGCTTATGAGGGAAGTAATGTGATTGTTTTTAGGGTATAAGATACTTCAATACTTATAATTTTCTTCATTTTCACTCTTTCCCATTCTCTACTTTCCATTTCTTTCCTTCCTTTCTTTCTCTTTTCACTTTTACAGTAAACAAAAACAAGTTTTCTCACCTTAAAATTCTAAACCAATTTATATACTTCACTATAAATCACAAAACAAAGATCTTCAAACTAGTATGAGCTAGATCTACATGTTGGCGTGTTCTATGAAGTTGCGACATTGTTTTTGGGTTGTTCGTCCATCCTTGTTTGGCCTTGGATGAGCCAGGGTTAGCTTTTTGGTGTGATTCATCCCTCGATTTGCTAATTATAGTTTGGATTTGTGCTCGCGATGTTGTTTAGCATCTGTAACGACCCACGGTTCTGTACATTTTAACTTGAGAATAAACCACTCATGTCCAACTCAATTTGAACGAAAAGGTGGATAGCTATGGGGAAAAGAAAATAAAGGTAGGAACAAAGTAGAAAATAGAATCTCACACGAATGGAATAACATATATTATCCTCAACACATAATCTTTACAGTGGAAAATTTTAAATATATTTATCAGAGTTTAACTTAACATCAACATGGACAGTTATAAATCTCTGTCCTTACAAATGTGGAATGTAATAGTACAGTAGTGTGGTGGAAATGGATAACAATCTTCAGAATAACCTTCTAGCTCCATGCTCCAAGCTCTTTCAAGATGTTCCAAACTAAAGCTGACTACTAGGCTGCTAAAAAAATAGGGCACCTAGAGTTAGGGGAAAAAATGTAAACTCCGGGTCAGTAATGGGATTGGTATGAGAAACCGAAAATACGAGTATTTGCAAAACAAAAGGTATCTCATAAGACCACTCCGTACATAAACACGGAATGAGTTTTTACCTTATGATAACCAAAACATTTCTATGCGAAATCTAGTGATATTACTTTTAATGACATTCTTTCATAACTCTTTTCAAGTAAATATACATAATCTTAGCCGAAATTGTTACATTACTAAATTCGAGCATAATAGGTTTACAACTAAAACTAAAGGCACCTATTAGAGATTTGGATTTCCAAGTGAATAGCATGGTAAGGGACTACCTCTCGTACAGTACATCTCTAGAGGGATACATTGAGGATCGACATCTTCGAAACCACTTCGAATTAAGACCGGCCTACCCTCAGACCCATCAGGTGGTGAATATACATATATGATATCAACCCGGTGGTTGCCTACCTCTCTGAGACATCTCATAGCATACACCACATAATTTAAACCAGACGTTATAGTGGGTAGAAACAAATAAATCTTGAAAGGTGGTATCATACCCTAATGGTAGCAAACCACTTAGCCCTAAAGCAACCCTTGTTTCACAATTCTCTGAGTGTGAGGCTCGAGGTGACGTTTACCTTTCTTAGAACATTTTCACTTAAAATGCCACATTTGCATTTCCAACAACACACTATTTGATTTCAACAAAAGTACGACCTCTGAGCTCGTACGTCTCAGAGAAGGGTGTTAAGTATAAGAGGCGTTACCTCCTACACCACCAAACAAATGTAAGTGCAATGTCAGACATTTATCCATACAAGTTGTCCAAGAACAGGACAAACCAAAGGCACTCTCCTACCACATCCTGTCGGAGATTACTCTTAGAATTAGTAGCCAGTAGTCCTTGCATATAAAGATCCCAGAACAATGGGACCACTACTATTTATTTATCTTGGGAGCTAATATGAAATTATCAACAAGCGGTCCTTTCATTATGAAGAACCCCGCCTTCAACTTCATTGTTTTAACGTGTCTTCACTATCGAACTCGTAAATTGGTTCGAAGTGGTTTTCGGACAAGAATCACTCAAATTTGACCCTGTTTCCTTCGAACAAATCATCGATAAAAAAGATGTTTAAGTAAATAGGTGCTTATCATTTGATTAATTACTTTTCTCTCTCTATATATATATTATAACCATTTCTCTTTAGTATATATGGGACCATTAAACCTCTCTTATCAAATATTTGTTTAATTAAAAACTTTCTAAATATTGGAGTAATTCCAAATCATTTAATCCTTCAATTAGGAAAATATTTCCAAGTCTTTTATTTAAATCTTTACAACGATTTCTTATTTCCAATATATATCATTTTAATCATGCCAAAAACAATTTTATTTAAGACATCGTTTACTGTAACCCCAAAATAATTAATTGTAAGTTTATAAATTAAATTAATTCCAAATCATTTATTAAATTCTTGACAAAAGATTTCTTATTTAAAATACATATCTTTTTAATATGTTGAAACCATGTTATCTAAGATGGTAGATCCAAATTAGTTAGTATTCGAGTAAAACAGATCGATATAAATTATATTAATTTTACTTGACATCAATTCCATATTCAACATTCACTATCCATCGACTAATGGTGAAATCACCTTTTAAATTAGCACAAATAGTATAAGTTCCCTCCTTGGAATTTAATACCAAGTACAAGAAGATTATCTCTATACAATTCAATTTGTATTAAATTTAGAAAAAAAGTAAACCTTTATACTTGCTTTATTTCTACCTTTTCGACCTTATCCATTCCTCGTCCAAGAAAAATGCCTGTTGAGCCACGGCACTGGTTGCTCCTGAACATCCCTTTAATTTAAGCACTTCACATCCAGATCTCACGAATAGAAAAACTCAGTCTACTTATTGGCTTTTAGAGCCAAGATTAAATCATTTTCTTATAACGACTTTTCTTTAAATAATTTATTTAAACTCTTTTAAATAAATTATAAAACAACCAAATTATCTTCAAAATACTTAATTAATTATTTGAAATATTTATAAAAAAATTGTGAAAGAATACTTAAGGTTAAAGCCATAATTTAAAAGTTATTAAAAGTGTTGCAAAAAGTGCTGCAAAGAGTGTTTTCAAGCTTATTTGATCAAAACAATTTTTCTATCATTTAGAAAACCAATTTTATAACTCAAATCTCTTTTAGAACATTTTAAAATATTCATAGAATTTACTCCATATTTTTAAAGAATTAAAAATTTAAAAGATGGTTTTCGAACTGCCAAAACGCGATTATTTTGAAAACTTGTTTTGCTTAGATTTCAAAATCTACTAAAAAATCTCGATATTTTTTTTGTTTGAAAACTATGATAATAAGAGTTCGAAAAATTATTATTACAAAGAATTTCGACTCTGAATCCATCGTATAAATGGATTTAACATTTTATGGCGCGTACTCGCGAACTTCCGTTACGCGACGCGCCTATTTTGGACTCAATTTTCATAACTTCTAAAGCTTCACCAAACTGGATTTTTGTCTTTATAAAACATTTATATATCATTTTAAACATTTTAAAGAGGTTTAAAAATCTCATATATACCATTTCATTTATTAAAGGAAAGCGATTTCCTTTGTGATTCCGACATGTATTAAACGTGAATTGTTTACACATCAAAATAAACATCCAAACTTGATGATCAAAGCATAGTAAATATCCATAGCAAATATATCACATTATATATATATATAGTTTCTCACCTATTGGATATCAAACTTTGGAAAATTCGCCGTAGCTTCGCTACAATGGAATCAAAACTTATGAAATTGAGCCCGGGATCTTTGGAAAGTCACGACTTATGCAAGCAAGTGGAAATGGGCTTGACCTTGGCAGTAGGAGGTGGTGGCCGTGAGTTTGGAAGGTGGAGAGGAGGTTTTTGACTTGATTTTGGTGGTGGGTTGCTAATGTATACACATCTGTATATATTTTAGTTTATTTTGGAATATTTTTCCATAGCGTTGCTACATTTTTTTCTATGAACTAGTAGCCAATAAAGAGCTTCAAGAACAGGAAGTAGAAGATAATTATGTGTAAAATTATGAAGAAAATGGTGGGTATTTATAGGAAAAGGGTGGATTGAAAATAACATGATATTTCCACATAAATACATCACCATTTCATCACCACCAACTTCCCTCCTACCTCATCTATTTTGACCATGTACCCCCCATGTGTTTGTGCCCATGTGCTTCTACTTAGTGTGTAAGGATTTGACTTTGGATTTACTTAAGGGTTAAGTTTTAGGAAAATATCTTAGATATTTTCTAATATATATATATATATATGAATATATATCATGTAAATTTATATGTATATATGTGTTCATGTATATGTTATGGTGTGCATTTGTATTTTATATATGTGCGCAAAACATATAAATAAAGTTGCAACAAATTTGAACAACTTCCATTCATTAAACTGTTGAAATCGAGAGGCTAATTCTGGGTCACATTTTCACTTATTAATTAAATTATATATAAATGTACAAAAATTTTGAAACTAATTTCTTATTATTTTCAATTAATTAAAACGATCATATTGGATTTATTAAACAATATAAATTAATATTAAATAATTGTTTACAAAAAGTGCTATTATATGAATAAAGCGATAAGAATTTTTTTTATATTTTCAAATCAAGTATATATTTTTATAAAATTATTATAAATGATTTACTTCTTAACTTTTTTGGAAGGGGATTTACTTCATAACTAATTAAGATGAATTATTATAATTTTAAGAAAATTATTTGAATAATTATAATAATGTTAAATTATCAAAATCTCAATTTAAATTCAGTAGTCAATTATTAAATATGATGACATTATTGATAATGTCATAAAGACGTTTTATTTTCAAAAATAAAATAAATTATTTTATTTCGTATTCTTAATCAATTGTATAAATAAGGGTATGTATCCAGCTCCATGAGCGAATTATGATAATTATAGAGCTTTTTATCGATAAAATGGTTTTCGATCATTTTATCGATTTTTTTACAAAAATTTATAATTTTTGTAAATACTATTCAAAAAAAGATTACCTTTATTATTTATTATTCAAGATATGGTAGTCTATGTTAAAATCCTTACATTTGAATATTTTAAAAATAAAAATAATTTATTAAAGTGATAAATTTGCGGGTCATTATAGACTACCATCCTTAAAAGAATTTCATCCTCAAAATTACAATGCAAAACCCAAAGGTTTTTGCCCAAAATATTTAGTTTTATACTTACACTTGTACGATGTATATATACCATGCGTACGTAATATCTGATTTGATCTACTATTCAAATATACAAATTTACTTCCAAACTAGTATCGATCCTTCGATCCTCTATTGTGGACTCCGATCAGACTCTCCGATCAGAACTTTGTTTTTCCTTGATAGCTCTCAATTATGATAGAAAACTTAGGTATCCAACCACAAACCGTTACAAATGTTCACCATCAAGAAATCGAGTGATAATCCTTTTTCGGACTGTTGTAAATACCTCAATGTTCTATACTCGAATCTTAGGTCAAACAGTTATGCGAATAAAATGATCTATGTATAACTTATGTATTTATTCCAATTGGTTTTCTTAACTATACCAAATCCCAATCAATTTTATACCACTATCAATTTATGAACCATTTCATAAAACTATTCCTTAAGTTTATAAACACTTGTATAACACAACTTTGGTTTAATCAACACTTTTAAGTTTCATAAAGATTCACTTCATACTAAATCCTGTATTGAATTACTTCTTACAACACTACCTAAGTGTATAAATAGTTCATGACTTAAGTCTATATCTTTATAATCTCCATTACATCCTAAGAGTATATGTACAAATCCCAAATTTCAAATTGGTTTTACTTACATCAGGGTCTTTGACAAATTTAAAACTTGTTGTAATTTACTATCATTTCAAATTCATATGTTATAAAACTTATCTCTTACATTTTATTCAAAAATACTTCCAAATATTACTATTATTATTTTCTTAATTTTGAAGAACAATTTTCAAAATCACCGGGATTTAAATTCTCAAATTCTCAACGTTTAAATTCTTTTTATTTATAAATTATACTTATATAATTTCATATTTTCAAAACATTTAACAATTGTTTATCTTTTATATTTTCAAAATTTCTTAGTTCTGAATTAGGTGTGATTAAGAAATTTCCGACTGTCCAAAATCACCGAAAATTCTATTTTATTTTATCAATTAGTGATATAAATTATCTTTGGTTTAACACTTTTATAACGATATTTATAATTACTAATCAATTTATCAATTGACGATTCACATTATCTATTAAATTAAAAGATTTTATAGATCGAGTAACTCCAAATTGATACCAAGGAACTAGGTAATACCAATAGTATCATATATCCCCTTAACTAGAAGGGTAATACTTAAGAGAAGTGTTTAGCATCCGAACATATCTCCTACCCAATTTTAGTTACGAGCCACTCAAATAGTCATCACGAGATTCTTCTTCTCAATTCCTTTATTTATAAAACTTGATTTATTCATTCATTTCTTAGGATCATGTTATTTTTACATTTTTACGCTCATAAATTTATTGAAGTATATTTCTTAACTTTAAACAAATATTATTACCAAACACCATATAGTCAAATCGTGAAACTTAACACTAGATCTTCATGTTTTACTATTATTCCCTTAATTATAAATAACTATACATTTTCGGAAGTTATTTCTTTATATATAAAATATCATCTTAGGTAAAATTATTTCCTTTACCTAAGTTTTCCAAAAAAAAATTATTTTCTAGCATTAACAAATACGTACTCATATATAATACTCTCAACTCATTCTACGATCTAACTTATCATATCTCTAACGAGCTACTCATTCTAGGATATTACTAACCCCTCTATAAGACACACCTTAACCAGGCTCAGGTGTTCACTCAACCTAAACCCTGATACCAACTATAACGACCCACAATTCCGTACGTTTTAAGTTGATAATAGACCACACATATCCGACTCAATTTGAACGAAAAGGTGGATAGTTATGGGGAAAAGAAAATAAAGATAAGAACGTAGTAGAAAGTAGATTCTCACACGAATGGAATAACATATATTATTTCAACATATAATCTTTACAGCAGAGAATTTTAAATACATTTATCATAGTTTAACTTAACATCAACATGGATAGTTATAAATCCGTCCTTACAAATGCGGAATACAATAGTACATTAGTGTTATGGACATGTGTAATGACCCTTATTTTTAATCATTTAAAAATATTAAATTTAATATAATTATTGAATAAAAATGATTAGAAATAAAAATTCAATGATTTATTAATGTAATTTATTGGATATAAACTTAGATAAAATTTTAAATAACAAAATTCATTAAGATAAAAGATGATAACTTATATTAGATGTAATTAAATGATATTGAATTGTAAGTAATTGATAAAAAAATGAAATAATCAATGTTAAATTAATAAAGAATCAAATGAATGTTTATTAAAAGTAAAAGCATAAGTTTATTTATATGAAATTGTATTTTTGATAAGTATAAATTTCAGAAATAAGAAAATATTTATTTGGTAAGAAATGAATGACTTTACTGTATATAATTGCAAAGATGTTTGAATTACTGTAAAATGGAAGCGGTTGTTTTATTATTTGAATTCATTTAAAAACTTAATTTTGAGATAATTGGAATTAAACTTATTGAAATATTTTAGATTAAAAAGAGATGAAAACTGAATTATAGTGATGTAAGAAATATACATTTTGTGTTAGAATAGAATATTAAGTGTTTCAATCGAAATAAACAAAGGTGGTAAAATAAAATGAACTAATTATTTGGAAATTGGAAATCTATTTTGTTTTGAATTTGATTTGAAACCGTTAATATATTAAATTGAAAATGTTATTTATGAATTGTAAATATTCAATTGAATTAAATGGTGAAATAATAATAAAATTTATTGTTAATGAAACGATTTGATTGTATTGACGTATTTTTGAAACAGAAATATTTTATTTGTCTCTAACTGTAAATTTGGAAATAGTTGAATATAATTTAATTTTTATCGAACGACCAAAAAGTTAACTTTTGTATATGATAGAAGTGGGTCCCCTAGCTAGTTCCATTGAGTTCCGAGTATTGGTAATTTGGTTAGGAAAGCTAGTGAGCACGTCTCATCTGGGGTCCGTGAGTTTAAGAAGATCAGTGAATGAATACAATCTATATAAGATCACCGTCTCCTTTCATTTTCATATACTGTAATAAACATAACCCTCATCTAACGATCATCGTTGATCGATGCCGCTAGAGGTCGATTCAAGCGATGGTCCCAAGATGAAAGTTGTTCGTTTCTGCAAGATGTAGAAGTTGGCATGTAACATCCCATATCTGGAGGCCAAAAGCTAAGCACTACGGATGCTGCAGTCATCCACAGTATTAACATCTGGTGACGAAATACGGTAATGTTAATGGTATCCATAATACCATAAGCACATGAATATGAATAAAATCACAGATTAAAAGAAAACAATAATTTCAGTGGTTACATTCCAAATAGAATCATATCCAAGTCATAAAACCCCAAACGTATTCCCAGGCAATGATCAAATATAATTTACAACAATACGCCAACAGGTGCCTATGAAGATGCCCCATTGGATGATCAAAGCAATATAGACATAACTGTCTTAATACACAGAGGAAACAAACAAAAAGAATAGAATTCCTAATATAGCTATCCGTCAGCCACCTGCTCATCTTCGGAAACTTTATTCGCCAAAACCTGCTAAAACCTGAAAACCTAAACCCTCAGCCTACTCAAATCAATTTTGAGCACCCGAGAGTTTAAGGTAAAATAAAAACTACGAGTCAGACATAAAGCCTAGTATGATTAATTCTGTTACATCTCTGTTTACTGATATTTAGTGAGACCATGCCGCTTAGCGGAACGGGTTTCCCCTCACTAATATCTCTTTTCAAAACATATATTTTGCAAATCCTTTCCTACAACCAAACTGGTTAATCAACAGATTATAATAATAATATAGCAAGATCCATTATGCTAAAAATAGGAAATAAATGGACTAACTGTCTGAAATCTGGGCTAACTGCCAATTGCTGGATTAACTGTCCTAAAACTGATTATACCCAAATAGCAATATCCTTTATTGTAAATAATGGACTATCTGTCCATAAAAAAAAGTAAAAAGGTGGACTAACTGTCCTTAAGAAGTAGCAATGTCTGTTATGCTAACAAATGAACTAATTGTTCATAACTGGGCTAACTGCCCGTATCTAGACTAACTGTCCTCTGGGCTGACTGCCCTAAAAATTGACTAACAGTCTGAATTTAAATGAGCTAACAGGCTGAATTTTCTTTGGTTTAACTAACCTTTAAATTTTCCTTGAAACCTTTTCAAAATGATTTAGCCCATCAAATCATACATATACAAGGAAAATATATCTTTACCTTTACTCTAAGCTATTTTTGCCTTGTTATATATACTTTACTCAAAATAATGTTGATGATATTCAATAAGGATTACATATCCTTTAAAATAAGTTAGTCCATTATAACTTGAAATAACTTAGGATATTCTGCCTATTATATTCAAAACCTTTGTTTAAAACCTTTAAACCACCCTTTCGAAACCATTGAAGATAACTCCTTCGAAACCATTGAAAAACCCTTTCGAAACCATTAAACATTGCTTTTCGAAAATATTGGAATAGCCTTTCCTTTCTTTTCTCCGAAAGCTTCAAAATATCAGACATCCTCCTTTTAAAACCTTTTAAAACCTTTTAAACATTGCCTTTTGAAACCATAAGAAAACCTTTCCTATTCATCTTTGTTGAAACCCTGGGGAACCACTCCTTTCGAAACCATTCACAAAACCTTTCGAAAGCATCAAAACCAAACTCTTTCGTAAGCACTTTGGGTTCAATTAAAAACATGTGGATACCTTTCGAAACCATTCGAAGTTAACTACTTCAAAACCATTTAAAACGTTTCGACCAAAACATTTGGATTATGCCTTCAAGTAGAGCAAAAGTATCAGAAAAACATTATAGTTGAAAGCATCTGCTTCAAAATCCTTTGAAAGTAACTCTTTCAAAACCATTTCATAAACAATGAAGTGATGGTGTCGAAAATATCTCTTCGAAAGCAATGGAGAGGTGGCAAATTTTAGAAAACTAAAGGTCCCCTTCGAAACCATCTGGATCGAAAGGTAGAAAGCGGCAACTATGGTTTCGACCATGTCGAAAGCAATCATTTAAAACAAGAAAACAACCCAATCGAGACCTTTCCTTTTAAACCATTTGACTTAGTCGAAATCATTTATGTCGAAAGCAACTTAATCAAAAGCAAGTGGGCGTATTTTCCTTAAATCCAAAACAAAGTCTCACCTCTTTCGGAACCCCTTGGTTTCGACCATATACCTTTCGCCCTCTTCCAATTCACTATGTACCAGTTGCCTGATACCATATGTATTGGTTTCGACCATGTCGTAATGGGAGGAATAGAGGGGGAACCTAGGTGCCGAAGGAGACGAAACAGTTAAAAACCTGTTTATTTGTACTTTAAAGTTGTCCTTTTGTATATAACCTACCTTGTTTGTCTAAATCTGATTGGTTGCAAGCTTTTTCTTTTCAAAAGTGCTGCCATCTTTCCATTTTTGGAAATTTAAACAATTTAGTAAAAACTCCTTCTCCTCTACAATTATATAAGACATTTAAATCACATACCTTAAATAATTTTATATAACTATTAAAACAGCTTGGAAAATTCTAGAAAATTTCCAAAAAATCATTTACATATGTTTTCCAACATATAAATTTTTCGGACCCAAATAATAAATTATTTTCCCGTAAATAATTTTATAATCCAAAATACCATTTTCTTCCTTAGAAAATTCATAATAGTTCCACGAAAAATTCAGGAAAATCTAAAAATGGAAACCCATCTCTAAAATATCATTTTAGATATTCATAAAATTCGCAAGGCAATTGGATGTCATTTAATACGGTTCTCATCTCAAAACATGTCATAAGATCTATATGAACATACATAAATCTTCAACATGTATTTATAATCATTTTATCATTCAAAAACATGGCAAACATGGACCAAGAATTAACTTTTACCCAGTCTCTAACCAACATATGGGAGACTTGCATGGCCTTCCATACAAATCTTCAAACGGTGTCATCTCAATACTAGTTTGATAACTGTTGTTATACGAAAACTCGACTAGATGCAAGTGGTCCTCCCATGATCCCCCGAAATCTAGAACACAAGCTCTTAACAAATCTTCTAAGATCTTGTTAACTCTTTCCGTTTTCCCATCTGTCTGCAGATGGTAAGCGGTACTCATCTTGAGCTTAGTTCCTAAAACTTTCTACAGACTCTTCCAAAACTCGCTAGTGAACAAGGAATCTATGTCACTAACTATACTATTAGAAATTCCATGCAGTCTAACCACATTCTTCATGAATAACCTCGCTAAAATAGGTGCCGTCCTAGTTGACCTAACTGGAATGAAATGGGCACTCTTGGTCAATCTGTCCACAATGACCCATATACTTTCATTACCTCTGTTCGACCTTGGCAACCCGTCTATGAAGTATATGGAAATAGAATCCCACTTCCACACTGGAATATCTAACGGCTGAAGCAAACCACTTGGCTTTTGGTGTTTGGCCTTTGCCTTCCAGCAATTCAAGCACCGCCTTACACATAAACCAATATCCTGCTTCATACCTTCCAAGAAGAAACTCCTCATCATATCCTGATACATCTTGCTACCTCCGGGATATACAGTGAAGTTTGAATGATGGCATTCCTCTAAGACTTCCTTCCTTTTGTTTCTTACACTCAGAACACATAATCTTCCTTTCTTTCTCACCCACCCATTCTGGTCAAGATCGAAGTTTTCAAGTCATCGCTCTTGGTTCCTTCTTTTAGCTTTCTGATCCGATCAGCTAACATTGGATACCCCACCTTCTTAGAAGCAATTCGTTCGATCAACACTGGTCGAACATCAAAAAAAGATAATACAACCATATTTCCACTAGATCTAGCCTCGGGTCTCCACTGCACTCTGCAATCTGCTAATGCTTCTAAATCTTTCCACTTAGCAATCATCGCTAGCACTACATTCTGATGCTTTCTACTAAGTGCATCTGCAACCTTGTTGCCTTTCCTTGGTTCGTACTCAATCTCAAAATCATAAGCGGCTATAAACTCTAACCATCTCTGCTATCTCATTTTTAGCTCCTTCTAAGAGAACAAATACCTCAGCGACTTATGATCTGTATATACCTCAAACCTTTCTCCTAAAAGGTAATGTCTCCTCACCTTCAAAGCAAAAATCACTTCAGCCAATTCCAACTCATGCGTCAGATATCTGACCTCATGTGGCCTAAGCTCTCTAGAAGCATAGCCAATCACTTTACTTCATATCCATACGCATCGGTGTAAACTACCAAATCCAGATTCCCCTCTATAACAACCAACACAGGTGCAAGGGTCAATAAGTGTTTCAAACTCTGGAATGCTTCCTCACACTTATCCGTCCACATAAACTTCATATCCTTCATCATTAGCTTTGTCATCGGTGCCGCTATCCGCGAGAAATCATTAATGAATCTCCGATAATGACTAGCCAATCCAAGGAAACTCATTATCTCGGTTACTGTCTCGGGTCTCTTCCAACTATTCACTGCCTCGATCTTAGTCGGATCCACTAGCAACCCTTCCTATGAGACTACATGACCAAGAAACTTCATTTCCTTCTTCAAGAAGTGACACTTCGAAAACTTCGCTTTCAGCTAATGTTGCCCCAGCGTCTCAAGCAACACTCTAATATGAACCTCATGCTCTCTTTCATCCTTAGAGTAAATCAAGATATCATCTAGAAAACCAACAAAAATCTATCCAAGTACTCTCGGAAAATTCGGTTCATCAAAGCCACAAAGAAAGTTGGCGCATTCACCAGTCCGAATGGCATAACTAATCATTCGTACGACCCATATCTGCTCCTAAACGCCGTTAAAGGTGTACTATCCTCTGCTACTCTGAGCTGATGGAAACCTGTTGCCAAATCCAACTGAGAAAATACCTTTTCTCCACTTAACTAGTCGAATAAATCGTCAATCCTGGGCAATGGATATCGATTCTTTATCGTCCTCTCATTCAACTTACGATAATCGATACATAGCCTCAACGATCCATCCAGCTTCTTAGTAAACACCGCTGCTGCACCCCAGGACGAGCTACTCGGCCTGATAAAACTCTTGCCCTCTAAATCCACCAACTGCACCTTCAACTCCCTCGTCTCTGAAGGGGTCATCCTGCTCGGCGGCCTACTTACTGGTTCTACTCCCGGAACCAAATCTATCCAAAACTCAATGGCTCATGTCGGTAGCAAACCAACTACAGGCTCAAACACATCTGCGAATACTCCAACCACAAAAACTCGGCTCAACTCATCATATGAATCCAAAGCACCCAACAATGCAGACACAACACCGCTAGAACCTTCCACGGTAAAAGCAATTTGGTCTATATATCGACATGTTATAAAAATAGTGGTGCATTTATAACACAAAAAATACCACTTAAAATAGTAAGCTTTCATAGCGCAAATTTGCCGCTATAATATTCTTTTCCTATAGCGCTATATGTCCGCTATTTACATATTACTATAGCGTGTATATACCGCTATAAAATTCGTAGATACAATAGTGCTTTTATTCCGCTATCCTTCAACTATAAGCACCTGCATTACAGTACCTTTTATAACATTTATATTGTATAACTACAATGCTTTATAAACGCCATGATTTATTTTTCTATGCGTTTGAAGCATCCTGTTATATATTACAGTTTAGTTATAGCATATCAAAAATGAATCTTCATTAGACACATAACAATAAGAACAATGTAAGAGTCGAAGAATATAAGAATCACAAAATGTAATGCATTGTGATTATTGTCGTTTGTACAAATTACATATAATTCATATATCTATTCTTAGAATGTACTATAATTTATATCACAGGCCCACCAAATTTCATAAATCTATTCTTTCACCCAAATCGAATATAATATGTGATTACATGATAATCTTAAGAACCTAATATTTGAATTGTCCTTTAACCATTATCAGCTGCATAAGAATCTCCATAAAAGATAGCCGAATGATATATAGCATAGAACTCTGACGCTGCAACTTTATCAACTCTTTCCTGTTTAAAATAACTTCTACATGTAACATAATATAAAATACTAATCATTAAGTATCATTGTTATCTAGCATTGTAATGTGAACCCAATTTTCAAAACAAATATCACACCTTAAATTTGGATATTCTAAAATATAACAGATCCATATTAACGTAAGAACATGCATTGCATAATGATTGAATTGAACCTATGTAATAGAGATTATCCACTTGATATTGGAAGAACTATATGTGTCATCAACGTCAAGTATACAACTAAGGTAGTAAAAGTGCAAAAAATTCATAAGTGGTCAAAAATGATACTGCAATAGTTGTCGATGGAAGAGGAAAAAGGATAAAAAAAACAATGAAGTATTAGTTCTCCACAAACACACATTATAATGGCGTAATGTGCGCGTAATGCATATATAAACAAACTTATACCAGATGTTTTCTATATGTCTGTAAAAAATATTTAATTGAAAGTACCTACAAGTTACAGACACATTTAAGCATATGTACATTTGTACATCATTAAGTATCATACTACAATTCAAGTAATATATTGTGTAATAATAGATTATGAGTTCGATCCCGTGGCATTGCAATTTGTAGATTATTTTGGGTATTTAAATCCAGTGCATATTTTCTGAGCTTTATGATAACAATGAATTTTCCATTGAAATTGCATCATTGAATCTCATGTTGTCCCTGTTTTCAAAATAAACCACGATAAAATACAAAATCAACGCTATTAATTTACAAAATGATATATCAAATGCTGATAAAAAACATATAGAAATGGGACATAATTACAATATTACACAACCATCCTTTCTCCTGAATGGCTGAACCCTAAACGAAATCCTACAGTCATTTATAAATAAGGAACATAAACTAACAAAAAAGATTCAATCAGCACAAGTGATTTGTCCTTTTTTTAGATATAGCTCAAAAAATTCATGAAGAAAACATCTACTATAAGTTTACAGACATATCTGTAGTCCTTCTAATACATACATAAATAACTTAATGCAAAATGCGGGCGTAGTGCATCCATTATAGATAGAAAAATAGTACAATAGATGCAATAGCATCATCCAAAATCGAGTATGTGGTAGCTGCCGGTTTCAATTTCAAATTCTTGTACATTGATTTATTATCAAGCAGAACAATATAAAACTACTAACTATACTGTTTGAATATCAAAATACTGCTAGCTCAAAGTTATAGCCATTGAGACTTGAGATGAACAAGGCCATGGAACTTAGTTAATTGTTATGAAACTTAGTTTATTTATTATTATTTTTATTGCTATTATGACTATTGTTGTTGTTGTTAGTGTTATTATTCTAAACTTAATTAAGTTTCATAAACATTAGTTAAATTATTATTATTATTATTATTATAAACTTAGTTAATAATTATTTTTATTATATATTTGTGATTTGGAAATAAGTTTATTAAAAGAAAAGCTTTCAAGAAGAATTATGAAATGTTTAAAGATCCGTCATAATCTATTTTTATCTTACTTTATTATAGTATTTGACAAAATTGTGTATGAAAAGAGAATATATAAGTTAGTGAAAACTTTCTTTGTACCATGGTATTGTTAAAGAAGGTTTTGATTTTTTTGTATCTTGGTAATTTAAATTAGAAGATCCCTATTTCTTTTATAAATTTTAAGATGTAACGGAATGCATGATTTTGGTTTCATGATGAGGTTTTGTGTATGTTGTATCGTTGAAATGCAAAGGAGATACCGTCTGATTGCTTTTTGACACATATAGTTTATTTATATGTTGTGTGTGCATTGTAAACATGATCGGGGCTCGATGTAATTTGATTTGGGTCACATAATAAAATTTATATACACATTGGTGATTTTTGAGAAATTTCTCCATGACTCATATTTCAGATGTTCGACTGAATTTCTAGTTTTTAATCTCCTTGGAAAGCATTGAAATAAACTGTCTTAAGGTTTTTGAATTTTAAAAGGGAATTTTAGATAATATGTAAAAGTTTTATTTAATTTATTTTTGAAAAAATAAAAGATCTATTTTTTTGTATGAATATAGTTTTCTTTTAATCTCAAAACCTTTAAAATTTCTTATTTTAATTATGTTTAAATATCTTATTTTAATTATGTTTTTAAATTTGATGATGTTTCAAAGAAAAATAAGATACAAAATACATTAGGGGTTTAATAATTTCATTTCTAGTAATTTTATTTTAAAAAGCATTGGAAAAGAAATTTTACATGAAAATAAAGTAGTATCCCATACTTATTTAAATTTTAAAAAGGTATAAATAAATATTGTTTTTAAATATGCATAAATTATGGATGTACTTTTGAAAGATTATTTCACTAAAAAAAGATATATTTAATAGAAGGATTCAAGCACATTTAAAGATCATTTAAATTTATTTTAAGAGCTTTCAAATATATTTTCTCCATTTATATATGGTTTGAATTGAATTCGATTTCTGTGAAGAGTTTTCTAAAAAATTTATACGACGAGGATTTGAGTAAACGGTTTAGTAACCAAACGGTATGGGACGTTTGGTAATACTTTTCTGATTACTCTCTTGACTCATTATACAAAATATTTGTTTGTCTATATTTCGAGGAAGTGGAGTTTACTTCCTTTTAGTAAATATTCAAGTAATACATGTGCTATGAGACGCACGGGTGTTACTTGAGTAATTACTATTTGGAAGTATATGCCACTTTTTGAATTGATGTGTTTTTAGGCCATCTTTGAGTTGACATTCTTTTATACCATCCTTATGATGGTATCTTTTTGTTTAATTCTATATCGCAACCGTTGTGGTTCGATTTAAGGTGTAAATCACCATAATTTCTATATGGGCCTATGATAGGCATGATCTTGTTTATGACTTGGTGTTTTTACTGGTGATTTTGCATCAATTATATTTTGTTTCTAGCATATTTTCTGGTTGCGATTGTCATTTTGCTTTATTGAATTTTGGCGTATTTATTCTAGCCATAATTATATTCTAGTCATAACACTGTCTAATTTCATGACATTTACGTTATATATAAAATAATATTTTGAAATCTTTTTTTGATCTTGGGTTGGGATAGATTGGACTCTGTTTTACAAATGGGCCAAAACCCCGCCTTGGCCGACCTGATTCAGGTTCGCTACCTCAATCGGTGGTATATTGTTTTCTCACTTACCATCATTGGTCAACGGTCTACTACATTGGACTGATTTTCTTTTCGGTTGGGATTCCAAACCGGCGGGTCGCGCACTACGAAGGATGGAAGTGCGCGGGTCCCACGTGTAGTGCTGTGAACGGGTAGCTTACGGCCTTCGCCTTAGACCATCTTGGTTATTCTAGGTTGATCACCAGGTGTGTTATAGCATTATGAGTAGGTTACGGTGCGCGCTCGAGCTCTACCACTGTAACTTTACAATACTAACGTTTGTTTATTTGGTATTTTATGAGTCGGTTATATCTATCTTAGAAGCCCACATTGCTTTGTTATTATCTTATTACATTTTTATAATTTTATTATCATATTGTTTTACATATGGTAATTGTAGTTAGTATCGTATTGACTTATATATGATAATTTAGTTTGACATATTTATTATCATATTGATTTATATATGATAATTGTCATTGGTATCGTATTTATTTGTATACGATATTTTAGTTGGATTTATTTATTATCATATTGTTTTATATAGGATAATTGTTAATGGTATCGTATTGGCTTATATCCGTACTTTGGTAAGATTTATTTTATGATATTGTTTTATACATGATAATTGCCTTTGGTATCGTATTGACTTATATATGACTCTTTGGTTAGAGTTATTTATTATCATATTGTTTTGTATATGATAATTGTTGTTGGTATCGTATTGATTTATATACGATACACTGAACTGATTTATTTTACATACGACAATTGTTGATGGATATTGATTTATATATGATACTTTGGTCGGATTTATTTGTTATTATATTATTATATATATGACTATTTTAGTTAGTGTCGTATTTATACTTTGGCTTGATTTTTTTCTATCATGCTGTTTTAAATATGATAGCTGTTGTTGTTCGTTGTCCATGGATCTTACTTCACTCACACTAGAGATAGTCTGACCCGTGTGATTTTTTTTTTATAATCCTCGGGCCAGTCTGAGGATTTGGTTGGCAGGTTAGATTAGTGTGGACTGTAGCAGCACTCTTATACTTTTCCATGTTTTGGGGATTTGGACTATGTAGCTTTGGATCTAGTAGTAGTTAGTAATCTATTATGGTATGTATGATATTATGTATTTTGGGAGTGGTATCATGTACTATGGACTATGTATTATGGACATTACTATTATGATATTATGGACATTACTGTTATGGTATGTATTATATTCTGCATTATGTAATGTAATAAATTAAATGAAAATAATATCACTCACATTATGATATGATTACGTATGAAATTTCATAATAAATTTCATAACGTAATAGATATGTATTATACCACTCACATTATGATATGATTGTACTATTATGATTATACATGTAACGTAATAAATTCCATAAATTTTCCCACGTTACATGTTACATACCATAATAAATTTCATTCCTATTATATTCTGTATTATGTAACGTGGGAAAATATTTCTTGTACCATTGGTTTGGACCAAGATTGAGCACGAATGTTAAGTTAAAAGTTCTTAAAAAAAATTGTGTTAGTGTTAGTTCAAGGGAATGAGTACATCGTTTAGCCCTATCAAGTCCCATTCTCCGTGCTTCTCGACAGTAATACTTAGTATTACTCTTGGTTGGCATGGGTATAGGGGCCGGGCGTTACATGTAATTTCAATCAATTGAAATAATTGTAAAGTTAATTTGGTTATAATTGTAAATAAGGGATTAAATTAAAAATTTATGGAATTAATTAAATTGAAATATTATAATTAATATAGTAAAGGATGATAATTGTAGAACATGAATGTAATTCAATGTAGACTAATTTTAGTTATATTCATAAGGTAATATTTGATTCAATAATAAGAATGGAAATCAAAATAAAAGAATCTATTTGGATTTAAAATATAATTAACTAGGATTTTATTATAGTGTAAATGAACGTTGAGTTTAATGAAATATTTTAATAGTGAATTTAACATAGAAAATTTATTTTGATAGATTTTTAATTTCTTTGTAATCTAGGATGATGAAAATTATTAACTAAAAAATTTGAATTTTAAAGGGATTAAATTAAGGGACAGTTTGGCACAGGTCCCTAATAAGTTTCAAAATACACAAAAACCCCAGTAAAAAAAAGTTTGTAAATTAGGTCCCTAGAATTAAGTTGTCGAATAATGACATACACTTATGCAATTATTCAGTGAATAATTGCAGACATTTATACAATTATATCAAAAAATTGCAGATATTTCCACAATTATTCACTGAAAAATTGTGGAAATTTCCGCAATTATTCACCAAAAAAATTGCGAAAATTACCGCAATTATTCACCGAAAAAATTGAATAAATTTATGCAACTTTTGGATATAATTGCATAAATGTCTGCAATTATTCAGTTAATAATTACATAACTATATGCAATTACTTAGTAACTTAATTCTAGGGACCTAATTTATATACTTTTTTTTACTGGGGTTTTTGTGTATTTTAAAACTTATTAGGGACCTTAGCCTAATATTCACTTAAATTAATGTAATAATAATTTATTTAATTAACGTGAAAATAGCCATTTTGGCCACTGACTCGGATTTCGACGAAACCAGTTTCATCGGATCCGTAACATTGAATTATTATAGGATTTCAAGTTTTGTAGCGATCAGACTTATCATTTTATCGTGCAAGCTTGAAAGGCGTAGAAATCAATTAAAATAATTTAAATGGAAATAATTTGATTTTGAAAGCTAATTCTATATACTTTTGAATTAGGATTTGAAATTAGTTCCATTAAGTTTAAAAATATCGAAAACCTATATTTCGATATATTGGATGACCTACTTTCGTTTCGGAAACGGAACGAGCTTTTCGGGTCGTGTTATCTTTTTGAACCAATCTGATATGTCCATTCTTTCTTATCTATCCCTGCCTATATATAGGCTATTATAAACCCTAGCTATTTCTCATTTTATTATTTCTATACGTACATCTACTTCTCATATCTTCCTCCTTCTCAAATGATAGAACATCAAAACCTAATCCCAAATTCCAAACCCTAATTTCAATTTCAAAATTTAATTTCGAAATTCAAACTCCTCAAACCATAGCAAATTATATATCGTTGGAAAGCTCTCGACGAATGCAATCTACTACTATAGTTCATTTTTCAATTTGAGTGACGGTTTGGCCAGAAATCATCGATTTATCATCATCCGTTCATATTAGGGTTTTCGATCCAACGGTGGATCGTCGATTATACAACGATCGGGAGGTGCAGTGTTGTAGAGATCGACGAACATCGCTCATCTATGTTGGTCGTTCATGCTAAGGGTCGCCAAAATTGGTAGAAATTAGCTTGCAATGGCGCGGCGGCACGAGTTGACTGGAAACTTGAGGGGTGGCCGCGACTTCACCAAGGGGACGGTGGAGCAAGGGAAGGTCAGCAGTGTCGTCTGATCAGGCGGTCGGGCCTCTAGCGGCGTGCGTCATGCGGTTGTCGTGGCAGTTGAGGGTTGGTTCGAGGGTTGCGTACGTTCATGAGCGACTAGGGTTTTCTGAGGTGAGGATATTTACTTTATTGCCCTCGATTTATTTTTAATTCAAATTTAAATTTTAAACGTTCTAACTTATATAACTTTTACATACGAACTCGGATTTGGACGCGGTTTTTTCCGTTATGATCGTATTGAAATTTCGGACAATATGGAATAGGTTTGGTTGCATTTTGAGATTATTGGATATTTAGGCTTTATTTGGATTTTAAATCGTCGATAAATCAAAGGTGAGTGATTTAACCCACTCACAACTACTAAATCATTCTATGTTAGTTAAATTAAATTTATGATGTGATTAGAAATTTATTAATTGCTATTTGGTATTTTAAATTGTCGTTTAAAATTAATTTGAATTTAATTGCCATTTTAAATTAATATTGGAATTTAAATTGTTTGTTAAATACCTTATTTATATCTAGTTAATTGTTGTGATTGATTGGTTGATTTGAATGATGATTGTGATGGATTCTTAATTGTTGATATTTTGGATGATTTGATGTTATGTTTATTTCATATATTGATATCACATTGCAAGTTCCCTTAGCTATTGTTAGGAAAATCACTATGGATTGAAACGATACATACACAAATGGTCTTATAGATTAGGAAAAAATCGTTATGGGTTGAAATGATAAACTCGAGTAATTTTATGGATTTTGAATTTTTCTCGAGATTGTGGGTTGAAATGATGTATACCCATAAATTTAAATTTATTGTGGGTTGAAATGATATATATCTGTATCACTTAACCATAGGGTAGAAAATTATGTACGGACACCGGATTGGATAAATTAAATGATTTTAAATCCTTAATTATTGAATCCAGTTAAATGATATTATGAAATAAAATTAGATTTATATGAACTGAATTATTTTCAAAATCCAAGCTTTAAAATGTTGAAATTGAAATTGGTTTAAATGAATTGTTTAAAGAATTTAAATTGAATCTTAAAGTTGAATTTTGAAATATAAATGAAATTTATCAAAATTGAGTTATTGTAAATGTTTGAATATTTAAACTTTGGAACCTATTGAATTCGGAGTGGTTTAAATTTGTATTTAAAACAAGGATTTGAAATCGATATAAATTGAAATGGTCTTTAATGAGAATTTGAATTGAAACTTTTAGCCTTTTGAATTGAAATCATTAAACTGATATTTATTTAAATTGAATTTTTGGAACTAAAGTTGATTTTAATTCATTTGTGAAATTGGAAGAAACAATTCTAATTTGAAACTATTTTCGATACAAACTCTTTTAATATACAAACTCTTTTAACATACAAACTATTTTTCTTATATAAACCATTTTAATATATTAATAATTTTTAATACATTAACTATTTTTAATATATAACCTATTTTAATATATAAACTACTTTAATCTATAACCTATTTTTAAAATATAAACTACTTTAATATATATTATTTTAAATTTATAAACAACTTTTAATATATATATTTTAATATCTATACTATTTTTAATGTATAACTATTCCAAAATATATAAACTACTTTTAATATTCAAACTGTTTAAAGTTGGAACCGTTATGATTTAGATTTAATTGATTTAAATGCGAATATTTTGATATGATGGTTTAACCTATTTTGTGGTTATGAATTTGAAAATGAATATGATTTAAAGTGAATAATGATTTTGAAAGTGAATATGAATTCGCAAGTGAATAATTTTGAAGGAATATGATATTTTGATATCAGTTATGAATCGGTTTTGAAAACGTAAAAGAACCAACCGGTGTTAAATAAGCATTTGGTTGTTAAAGAGAACAAGATCAGATATTGTTATACCCTCTGCCAATACTTAAAACCACTTTAACAACTGTGCACGTGGTGGAGAATCCAGAATGAAGTAGAATGGTTTGGCGAACGCTACTATATGAGGTATGAACGTAGCCCTGACCCTCTTGGATTAACTTGATATGACTAAAACAAGAGCTATGCCGGGACAAGTGAGGTTGCTCCTCCTATCGAGCACATTTCTTCAATACCATATTTATTAATTTATGATTGATTTGGTGGCCACCCCTCGATTTGATTATGGGACTGTGTTCCGAGGTGGGCGGTAGTAGCTGCTATGCATTACCACCAGTCCGGGAGTGCAAACGGTAGAATCCTACCCTGTCATTGCCTCGCGTGCCTTGTCATGTGCCTTATCGAGCCCATTACAAATTTGGTTTGTATCGTACCTATGGAGTACTCCCTGAGTATATTACCGGTTTGGTGGAGCTTACAATATCTGTATAGACTATGATATTTATATAAAAATGTGTTAAGGGGGATATGGATAACGCCTTAATGCTATTTTAATACTTTACTTTACTATAGGCATATTATAATAGTGTATTGTATTATATATGTAGACAGTTTAACGGATCCTTAGGAGATGGAATCCTGAACATCTCTTAAGTTATTGCACGCACGTTAGGACGCTGGATAGGAGACGTAAATCCTGTAAACATCTCTGAAGCCGTTACACTCATATTTACTTGTTTTGATTTAACTTACATAAGATCTTTTAGTCTGACTCGAGTGTTTTGTCTTTTCATTACACTCGGGTCAGCCTGAGTATTTCAGCATATTAAAGACTATCTTTCTGGAGGACAAAGACGAAGATTTAGTATATTATTATATTTATTTCACTGCATTATGTTGTTCCACTGCCTTATCTTATTATTCCTACAGTATGTATAACTCTGTATTGTAAAAGTGTAATCAAATGTATTTGTAAAACAACTTCATGAACTGTTTATTTGATTACTATATTTTGTCGTTCCGCTATGAGATTCTGTGTTTTGTTTTTCCTTCTTCTCTTTTATTTTCTTATTTACCCCATTAACAATCCACCCTTTTGAATGGTTTGAGTTGACATGTGTAGTTTATTGTCGATTTAAATCGTCCAAAAAGGTGGGTCGTTATACTCCACATACCCTCCTTCATATTTTCTTTGGTTTTGTTCGCTTTAGCTCATCCCAATTTCCACTAAATCAAATGCCACCTCGACACGACCATCATCAGTGAGGCGACCCCTCCAATTCGTCGCTCGCCTTGAACTGTTTACCGCTTTCCTTTACAGGTCAATGGTTGGTTTCATGTCCACCACTTTTCATGTTTGTTGATGGTGCCTTTCTTGACTTACGAGCTGAGCTTGGATGTTTAAGATTACGGTGAATTGACTCCTAAATTTATTACATCATTAACTAAGTTGATATTAGTCATATTATTAATTGTTTGATAGTATACGTTTTTGATTATGAATAAATATAATTTAAAGATATAGTAAACTTGTATAATGTATTCTGTCACTTTTTATGCATGACAATTTTAGATTTCATTCTTACATCTAAGATAAGGATATGGAAATTTATTAAGCTCTTTCATAGTTAAAGAGTAATATTTTATTAAAGTTGCAGAAGAAAATAACTATATTATTATGACTTTTTTAAGTAGTTGTGTGCAGTTAAAAACTTCAAAATTTGTGACAAAGATGGGAAATTTACAGTACAATAATAAAGATAATCATTTGCTTCTTTTATTTTTTATTTATGATAACTATCATTTTAACTATCAGTATATACTGCTTAGATTGTGAGTTTTGAAGTTATATTGAGTATAGACTGAAGTTGACAATAGTGTAGGCAACAATGCACAACTAACTAGCTATTACCTGATATCTTAATACTGTATGAAGTAATGAAGTTTGATCTTGAGGTTTGTTTATCAATGCCTTCTTTATATGCATGTTTATTCTCGATAATTTATAATTGTATATAATTGTTTGATAAGTATTGGCTTTTAGAGGCAAGCAAAAAGGATGAAAAGTTGAACAATTTGCATTTCTACTTTCATGCCACATGGAAGAGAAGCAATGCAACTGTAGTCCAGATGAAAAAACATGTTGTTTTCAATATTTGTGTATCTTAAGTACTAACCTTGCTTTATATAAACTGTTTGCAGATTAGTTTATTGATGTTTATACAAAGCAGTCATGTCACTTGCAAATCAAACCTGCAAAAATAGCCATTTGATGATATGCACTAATAAGTTACCAGAAAGGATAAATATATTCTCTACATTTCTAACATAGGTACGACTATAAAGAAAGGAGAAATTTTTGTTATTTTTTGAAAAGTGTGTGTGTTCACATATGTATTGTATATGTAAATATATTTACTTTGAGAGTTGTTCTCCTATTTGTATAATAAATAAAGGGTTGTCATTTTGGAAAATTCTACCTTCTCTTTAGAAAAAGAACCATAAATAATGATAATAATTGACATGTTGATTTTGCAGGGTAAGTTTTATAGGATGGTTTTTAATCTATCGTTTTGTCATTCCAACCAAATTATAAATTTCTAAATGAATTCTTTACTTAATTATTCTGTAATTTCATATGTAATTAAAACTGATTACTAAAACTTCTTTTTATGCATGCTCAATTATTGCATATGCACCACAAAATTCTTATGAAGATGAATATGGTCTATTCTGAAATAAGAACATTTTTTGTAGTTATAGCCTATGTATTTAGTCATTTTGAGCTAGAAGTGATGTTCATTTTCTGTCAAAGTATTAATATTATAACTTAGACTAACAAAGTTGATTAACTTGGTTTTTGTTCTTTAAGACTGGACTAGTTCAATGGTTGACATATTCCATCTAAGATTTGAAATGTATTATTCTTAATAGGATGCTGAAGAAATTGTAAGTGTAACGAACCAGATTTTCGATCCTCGAAAATTGACACTAATATGTCCACTGTATCACATGCCAAACTTTCAAGTGCCGGAAACACCGTTCGTTAGGGGAAAAGAAAGAAGATATAAAATAGAAGAAAGTAAAAGTAAACATAGAATCTCACAGCGCAACGGAATAAAATATATTAATCAACATAATTCTTTACAAAGTCATTTCAAAAATTATACATCGGAGTTACACTAATAAAATTTCTAACCTAGGACAGTTATAACAACCTATCCTTATACATCAGATATAAAGTATATAATATACAGCAGAAGCAAGTAATAACTATCTATCGATGAAGCCTCCTACGCCAAGCTCCCTAAATGCATCCGTAGAAAACCCGAACTACTTGGCTGCTCATAAAAATTTGAGCACCCAAGAGTTTTAGGGAAAGAAAATAAAACTTCGGGTCAGACATGAGACTGATGTGAGTAAACTTAAACAACTTGATTATTACATTTCAAAACCTTTTAAAAATCAAAGAGATCTCGTAAGACCACGCCGCACATAAACTGTAACACCCCTTCAAAATGGGAATAATAGTCCCACATCCCGGAAAAACACTATGAAGTGGGTGCTTATATACCAAAGCCTTCACCTCATAACAACGTCGAGGCCTTTTGAAGAACAAAACCCCACACCTTGGCTTGGCCTATGAGGCGAAGGTGACTAAGTTGGGACAATATCTGCATTAAGTGAGGTGCGGGATGTTACATTGGTATCAGAGCCATATCCAGCCGGAATTGTGGCATGTATGTGTGTAACAACCCGCATATTTTACAATTTGAATATTTAAATGTTTTATTTAAATATATAGAATCGTTCATCGGATTGAGGTCCGAAAAGCTACTTTTTGTAAACAGTCGAATTAGGACTCGAGACCACCTCCATTGAGTCCAAAATGGCATTTACAACTTTTTTGAGTATAAACATCGATAGGTTTGGAGTAAGTTGAATTTTGCTATTTTCTATTGGGCATTGGGTTTGGGTTTCACCCCAACTCACTCTATAGCCTAGTTCAGAGCCTCTCCTCTTCACTTTATTTCTATTTTCTTAAACACTCAAGCAACTGAAAATGGGGAGAGGAATGGGAAATTAATATTCAAAACCCTAGTTTCCTTTGTAAATACCAATTTCTTGCTCCAAATTCAAAGAGAAGCCAAGGTAAGCATCCTCTTCATCTTCTCCAACTCATTCTCTCTTTAATTTCAGAAATTTCCTAAACCTAACTTAGGAAATGTTCTTCTTTTGAGCTTAGATTCAAGCTTCTAGAGTTGGAGTTGAAGAGTAGTTGATCTCTCTTTGCTTTCAAGCTTCTCCTTCATCGTTTTTGGGTTTAAAGGTGAGATTTTTATCTCACATCTATGTCTATGACTATCCTTGGTTGTTAGGTATGAATTCCTAACATCTTTACATGTTCATTTGATTTTGATTTGGATTGATTTGGTGAACATTTCAATTTTTGGTGTTTTGAAGTCTAAAACTCTAAAAATCTTAGCTTTGATGTTTGATCAAGCTTTTGGTGGTGTATCGAAGAGCCTATAGTGCTGGGTTGTCGATTGGCATAAACCCCTAGCACCCATTGCTCGTCCGATCGCAATTTGGAAGAGTTTGCTCTTCATTTGGATAGGCTGAAAAACATTCCCAGTGCCAGTCTGTCGACAGACCTCTAAACTCAATCGACTGGCCGTAGAAACCAAGCGTATCTGGGACTCTGCAGAAAACAGAAGTCTCTGTTTTCTGCAGTCAGTCGACTGGCCTTCTGCAGTCAGTCGACTGACTGCAGGAAATGAAACTCTCTGGTTTCTGGATCAGTCGACTGGCCTCTGCTGTCAATCGACTGACCTGCTTGATTTTGCCTATTTAGCTTGAGGTTCCAATTTTTATCGATTAGGGATTATCTTATTTATTGTTATCATTTATTATTGACTTTGATGACTTCTTTTTCGGGATTTTTGAGAATATCCATTTTGATGAATTCGGTATCGATTTCTTTGGATTTGATTCACGTCTTCGTATGTGGATTTTTGTGATTGATTGTTTCTACAATCATTTTGTGATTTGTCACTTCTAAATACAAAGGTTTCTGTACTAGTAGTAAATATAAAAACTCTTTTACAAAGATGATTTCAACTCTATTTTTAATACAAAGCTCGTTTATAAAACCGTTTTCTAATCTATTAGTATATACAAACCTTTACCTCATTCGTATGAGAAAATCTTATTAAACGGCTTAGCAAAACAAGTGGTATGAAACGCTTGCGTTTACTTCGCCGGTTAATTCTTGGACTTGTTCGATTGAACTCTTGTGACAATTTTTGATTGGGAATCTACAATTTGTTCGTAAATATTTAAGTTAAGCTAGTGGTTATGGGACATTAAGCTAAACTCATATATTTACTAGCTTAGTGTAATCGACACTTTTTATTGATCGATGATGATCATTTTGTGATTTAGACTAGCGATGTGCGATGTCTATTTGTTTGTGTGGGGATTACAATCCCCATTTGTGGAACTTTGGTTCAATTTGGCGGGGTAGCGACCCGTGGTCTTCGGGCCGGAGCTTCGGCTCAAAATTTATGGTTAGCGACCATGGAATAGCGTTCCATTATGATACACGTGTTGGTGAGTTTTCATGCTCCCGTTTGTGATAGGCCTCCCTCTCTGTGATTTCTGGATTTCTAATTGATGATTTCTAGAATTTGTATTTCACCTCTTTATGTGATTGGCAATGATATGTTTGTCAATATTTGTGGTTTGGTGAATAAAATAAAGAATATGACATTCTTTTTTGTGCTTTGAGATTCTTGAGATATTGTATGATTTTGTTGTCGTTTAAATCATACTTGACCTAGTATGACATTATTGTTATCATACATTTTTATTATATCTCTACTCTTATCTCATTTTATAAATGATAATTATAGTAAGACTGGTCCGTTTATTATTTTCTTATTAAATAATACTCGGGTCAGACCGAGATGTTACAGGTGCTTCTGCTTGACTCCTTACTTGGGATCATCTTCTGACTTTTGCCTAACTACATTATATTGGTAGTTTTTGTTGTAATACATTTGAGATAGAAACTCCATGATGTATACATATTCTTTTGTCTAGCACCTGTATCAATTCTTTTGTGATATTGTGGATCTTGTTTGACCACTACTCTGATGTACACTTTTATGTGTTATATTCATATTTGTTTCCGCCTTTGAGATATGAACATCTGTGACTGATTTATGTTATGATTATTTCTATATTTGTTTCTGAAGGTCCACTTAGCCACTGTGTGTTAGCTTTGAGTTTGTATCGGTATGTCGGATTTTCTCTTGAAATGAAATACATGTTATACTATCTGACACATCGGTCCTCGCACAAGGCAATTACACAGATGGTCGCTCCTCAAAAGTCTTTCTTCGCGCTAGTCGACGGCATTACCCAGTAGTGTCCTTGGCTAGCGTGAGCATTGAGGTGGGGCGTCACAGCTTAGTATCAGAGCCAAACTTCGGAACAATGTAGAATAATCTAGCAAGGATCATTGTCTTAAGTCTCTCTTAAGAGTCGTGCCATAGGATTTAATTCGAGTCTTCGTACAGTTCTATCCTATTTCTTTTTATGATACCTTGTTTTATCAATCAAATTTGTTTGATATTCATTTCATGAATAACATTTTTCCTCTTTTCTTTCTTTCTTAAAGAAGTGAAATGGTTAGACCCGGTCGTCCCAGCGCCGGTCAATCTAGTGCTACTCCCCAGGATGGAGTATTTATGTCTGCACAGCAACTTCTAGACCTTGTGAGAAATGCTCAAGCTGCCGGACCTATTCCTGAGCCCACACATCCTAAATCTGGGTTTGCATGCTTGTGCAGTGATTACACCAATTTGGGTGGAAAGCCATTCAAAGGTTCCGAGAGCGTTATAGAAGTCCAGGCTTGGCTACGAACATGCGACCGCATCTTTTCTCGCATGAATCTTATTGGTCTCCATCGAGTCCAAGTGGCTTCTAGTATGCTCCAAGAAAGAGCATTAGACTGGTACGAGCTTTTGATCTCTGAAATTAGTGAAGCGGATCTTTCTTGGGAGCAATTCCGGCAAAGATTCGAATTGAAATTTGCGCCGGAAGCTGAGAAAGTATCTCTAGCTCGACGCTTTATCGACCTTGTTCAAGGTGAATCTTCCGTGACCGACTACATCGCATCTTTTGAATCTCTCTCTAAATATGGGGTTGAATACATTAATACCCCATTGAAGAAAAATCAAAGATTTGTGTATGGCTTGAACAAGAGCCTCAAAAAGCCATTACTTCTGAAATTAGAAGTTTCTTTTGACCAACTTGTTGATATTGCTCTTCGACTCGAAGATGGTGATAAAGATAGTGATGTTGAGGTCAAACCAAACATCAACAAGAAGAGACCTTTCAAACTCAAGCCTAATCCCAACAAAAAGGGGAAGCAACCAACTTCGGTAGCAAATACTCCTAACTCTCGTCGTGGAGAATGTTACAATTGTGGTTCTAAGGACCACTATGCAAACAAGTGCTCGAAGTCTCTTTCTTGCCGCTATTGCAAGAGTTCCGGTCATACTATATCTTTGTGTCCCAAACTTCAAGGCAAGAAGGATGGCAAGCTAAATGTTGTACAAGCCACTACTAACACTTCTCGTGGTCAAGGTATTTCTCATTCTATCCTTGATGGCATTATTATATTTCGTGATCTTCCTACTCGAGTTCTTTTTGATACGGGTGCATCTCACTCTTTTATATCAAAAGAACTTGTTGATGCTTTGTCTTTGAATGTTATTGGCTTGATGACTTCTTTGAGGATTGCGAATCCAGTTGGTGGGTCCGCACACTCAGTTTATTATGTAAAGACGTCGAAATTATTTTATGTTATTACTCTTTCCATGCCGATTTGCATGTTATGCGTTACCTTGGTTTCAGAATGATTTTGGGAATGGGTTGGCTTAACCGTTATGAAGCCCATATTCTATGTCCTAAACGGACTATATATCTTCGGCATCCTCAATCTGTTAAGCAGATTTCTCTTGTTTTGAAAGATTCAGATTCCAATTCGAAAGCATCCTTGTATTCTCTAAATCCTCATGATGACGATAATGATGATGAGGAAGATGTCATTTCCCTCATTCACATTGTTCGTGAATTTACCGACATATTTGAGCCCGTTTTTGGATTACCACCTTAGCGAGCAATTGAGTTCATAATTAATCATATCCTTAGAGCTCTGCCTATTACTCGTCCTCCTTATCGTATGTCCAATAAAGAAAATGAGGAGATGTGCAAACAATTATCCGAATTGGAAGCGAAGCAATTTATTCAATCTAGTTCCTCTCCATGGAGAGCTTCAGCTATTTTTGTGAAGAAATCTGATGGTACACTTAGGCTTTGCGTTGACTACCGCAAGCTTAACGATCTCACCATCAAGAATAAATATCCCTTACCTCGGATTGATGATTTATTCGATAAACTTAGTGGTGCTAAAGTCTTTTCACAGTTAGACTTAGCAACCGGTTTTCATCAGCTCCGTATTGAAGAGGATAGCTTTCCTTTGACATCGTTCCGTACTCGTTATGGATCTTATGAATGGCTTGTTATGCCATTTGGTTTAGCGAATGCCCCAGCTTATTTCATCAACCTTATGAATCGAGTTTTCAAAAACTTCCTCAATCGATTTGTTCTCATCTTTATAGATTACATTCTTATTTATTCCAAAACCGAAGAGGAGCATGAAAAACATCTTCGGATTGTGTTGGAAACTCTTAGGAGTAACCAATTGAAAGAAATTTTTTCTAAATGCCACTTTTGGCAATCTCGTGTGAAATTTTTGGGGCATATTATTTCTGAATCCGGAATATCCGTGGATCCTTCAAAGATTGAAGCGATTCAGAATTGGAAGAGACCGGAGAGTGTGACGGAAATTCGTAGCTTTCTTGGATTGGCGGGCTATTACCGTCGGTTCATAAAAGACTTTTCCAAGATTTATGTACCTCTTACTAGTTTGACAAAGAAGGGAGTTAAATACATTTGGTCAGACAAATGTGAAGCTTCATTTCAAAAATTAAGAGAACTCCTTTCCGATGCTCCTATTCTTGTGATTCCCGATGGGAACCAAGACTTTGTTGTTTATACCGATGCGAGTCATGTTGGTTTGGGTGCCGTTCTCATGTAGCGGGAACGTGTTATTGCTTATGCTTCTAGGCAATTAAAGCCTGCCGAGACTAGATATGCCACTCATGATTTAGAGCTCGCGGCTATTATTTTCGCCCTTAGAATTTGGCGTCATTACCTTTTGGGAGAGAAATTTGTTCTCTACACTGATCATAAATCTTTGAAGTATTTGTTTTCCCAAAAGGAACTTAATTTGCGTCAACAACGTTGGCTCAAGTTCCTTGCATCGTATGATCTTGATATTCTTTATACTCCCGGAAAAGGAAATCGTGTTGCCGATGCCCTTAGTCATAAGCAACAAGCGGTTGTTTCTATGATGATATCCGAATGGAATGATCTCGCGACTTTATCCATTTGTGAAATTCGAGATCGTGAATCCGATTTATGTTCATCTTTTGTTTTATGTAGCCTTGAGGCTCATCCTTCTCTTTTAGACCGCATTCATGAAGCTCAAAAGCATGATCCTGAATTGGTTCTTCTTAGCCAAAGTTGTAGGGATAAAATTGATATTGAAGGTTTGAAAGACTTTGATATTGAAGCTCGTGGCGGCATTCGAAAATTTGGTAGACTTATTGTGCCAAATATTATTGATCTTCGTAAAGATATATTAGAAGATTCTCATCATTCTAAATTTACCATTCATCCCGGTAGTAGTAAAATGTACGTGGATATGAAGCGACTTTATTATTGGGATGGAATGAAATCTGATATTGCTAACTTTGTTAAGCGTTGCAAGACTTGCCAACTCGTTAAGGCCGAGCATCAAAGGCCCGGTGGGTTATTGCAACCTTTGGAAATTCCAATATGGAAGTGGGATCAAATTTCCATGGATTTTATTGACGGTCTTCCCCGTTCTCGTTCGGGCCATGATAACCTATGGGTGATAGTAGATAGACTTACAAAATACGCCCATTTTATTCTCGTTCGGTCCAATCGGACAGTACCTATTTTGGCTAAACTTTTTGTCAAGGAAATTGTTAAATTGCATGGAGTTCCTACTTCTATTGTTAGTGATCGTGATCCATTGTTTACTAGTGGATTCTGGAAAGGTCTTCAAAAAGCTTTGGGAACGAAGCTTAATTTTAGCACCACTTATCATCCTCAGTCCGATGGACAAACCGAGCGTGTGAATCAAACTCTTGAAGATCTTCTTCGTGCATGTGTTCTTGATTTTGGTGGAAGTTGGGAAGATCATATTTCTCTTGTTGAATTTTCCTATAATAATAGCTTCCAATCTAGTATTGGTATGGCACCTTTCGAGGCACTATATGGAAGGCCATGCCGATCTCCTTCGTGTTGGCTTGAAGCCGGTGAGAAACTGGTTTTAGGTCCAGATTTTATTCGTGATGCCACAGAAAAGATTGACCTTATTCGACATAGGATGAAAGAAGCTCAAAGTAGACAAAAATCCTATGCCGATAACTGAAGAAGGAAATTAGAATTTTATGTGGGAGATTTTGTGTTTATTCGTGTTTCACCTATGAAAGGTGTTGTGCGTTTCAGTCGATCGGGAAAATTAGCACCTCGGTATATTGGCCCATTTCCCATCACCGAACGCATTGGTTCCGTGGCTTATCGCCTTTTATTACCGGCTCAATTTTCCGCTATTCATGACGTATTCCACGTCTCTCAACTACGGAAATGCCTTCGAGATTCCAATTCTATTCTTGAGCCCGGTGTTATCGAAGAGATTGAAGTTTCGCCTAATTTGACTTATGAGCAACATCCTATTCGTATTATTGCTTTGGAGGTTAAACGCCTTCGAAATAAAGATGTTCCTCTTGTGAAAGTTCAATGGTCCTTAAATCCTAAGGATTGCTCTTGGGAATCCAGAGAATTCATCGAGCGAACACATCCGGACTTGCTCTCTCATGCTCCTTAAGGTGAACTTTTTATCTCAAATTTCTTCTTTTTGTATTGATATGCTTTTATTGTTGTTACTTCTTATTTATTTCTTAAAGATTGCGAGGACGCAATTTCTTTATGGAGGGGAGTCTGTAACAACCCGCATATTTTACGATTTGAATATTTAAATGTTTTATTTAAATATATAGAATCGTTCATCGGATTGAGGTTTGAAAAGCTACTTTTTGTAAACAGTCGAATTGCACTCAAGACCACCTCTATTGAGTCCAAAATGGTGTTTACAACTTTTTTGAGTATAAGCATCGATAGGTTTGGAGTAAGTTGAATTTTGCTATTTTCTATTGGGCTTTGGGTTTGGGTTCCACCCCAACTCACTCTATAGCCTAGTTCAGCCCCTCTCCTCTCCTCTTTACTTCATTTCTATTTTCTTAAACACTCAAGCAACTGAAAATGGGGAGAGGAATGGGAAATTAATATTCAAAACCCTAGTTTCCTTTGCAAATACCAATTTCTTGCTCCAAATTCAAAGAGAAGCCAAGGTAAGCATCCTCTTCATCTTCTCCAACTCATTCTCTCTTTAATTTCAGAAATTTCCTAAACCTAACTTAGGAAATGTTCTTCTTTTGAGCTTAGATTCAAGCTTCTAGAGTTGGAGTTGAAGAGTAGTTGATCTCCCTTTGCTTTCAAGCTTCTCCTTCATTGTTTTTGGGTTTAAAGGTGAGATTTTTATCTCACATCTATGTCTATGACTATCCTTGATTGTTAGGTATGAATTCCTAACATCTTCACATGTTCATTTGATTTTGATTTGGATTGATTTGGTGAACATTTCAATTTTTGGTGTTTTGAAGTCTAAAACTCTAAAAATCTTAGCTTTGATGTTTGATCAAGCTTTTGGTGGTGTATCGAAGAGCCTATAGGGTTGGGTTGTCGATTGGCATAAACCCCTAGCGCCTATTGCTCGTCCGATCGCAATTTGGAAGAGTTTGCTCTTCATTTGGATAGGCTGAAAAACATTCCCAGTGCCAGTCAGTCGACTGGCTGTAGAAACCAAGCGTATCTGGGACTCTGCAGAAAACAAAAGTCTCTGTTTTCTGCAGTCAGTCGACTGGCCTTCTGCTGTCAGTCGACTGACTGCAGGAAATGAAACTCTTTGGTTTCTGGATCAGTCGACTGGCCTCTGCAGTCAGTCGACTGACCTGCTTCATTTTGCCTATTTTGCCTATTTAGCTTGAGGTTCCATTTTTTGTCGATTCGGGGTTATCTAATTTATTGTTATATTTATTATTGACTTTGATGACTTCTTTTTCGGGATATTTGAGAATATCCATTTTGATGGATTCGGTATCGATTTCTTTGGATTTGATTCACGTCTTCGTACGTGGATTTTTGTGATTGATTGTTTCTACAATCATTTTGTGATTTGTCAGTTCTAAATACAAAGATTTCTATACTAGTAGTAAATATAAAAACTCTTTTACAAAGATGATTTCAACTCTATTTTTAATACAAAGCTCGTTTATAAAACCGTTTTCTAATCTATTAGTATATACAAACATTTACCTCATTCGTATGAGAAAATCTAATTAAACGGCTTAGCAAAACAAGTGGTATGAAACACTTGCGTTTACTTCGCCGGTTAATTCTTGGACTTGTTCGATTGAACTCTTGTGACAATTTTCGAGTGAGAATCTACAATTTGTTCATAAATATTTAAGTTAAGCTAGTGGTTATGGGACATGAAGCTAAACTCATATATTTACTAGCTTAGTGTAATCGACACTTTTTATTGATCGATGATGATCATTTTGTGATTTAGACTAGCGATGTGCGATGTCTATTTGTTTGTGTGGGGATTACAATCCCCGTTTGTGGAACTTCAGTTCAATTTGGCAGGGTAGCGACCCATGGTCTTCGGGCCGTGTGTGGAGCTTCGGCTCAAAATTTATGGTTAGTGACCATGGAATAGCGTTCCGTTTGTGATACACATGTTGGTGAGTTTTCATGCTCCCGTTTGTGATAGGCCTCCCCCTTTGCGATTTCTGGATTTCTAATTGATGATTTCTAGATTTTGTGTTTCACCTCTTTATGTGATTGGCAATGATATGTTTGTCAATATTTTTGGTTTGGTGAATAAAATAAAGAATATGACATTCTTTTTGGTGCTTTGAGATTCTTGAGATATTGTATGATTTTGTTGTTGTTTAAATCATGCTTGACCTAGTATGACATTATTGTTATCATACGTTTTTATTATATCTCTACTCTTATCTCATTTTTTAAATGATAATTATAGTAAGACTGATCCGTTTATTATTTTCTTATTAAATAATACTCAGGTCAGACCGAGATGTTACAGGTGCTTCTGCTTGACTCCTTACTTGGGATCATCTTCTGACTTTTGCCTAACTACATTAGATTGGTAGTTTTTGTTGTAATACATTTGAGATAGAGACTCCATGATGTATACATATTCTTTTGTCTAGCACCTGTATCTATTCTTTTGTGATATTGTGGATCTTGTTTGACCACTACTCTGATCTACACTTTTATGTGTTATATTCATATATGTTTCCGCCTTTGAGATATGAACATCTGTGACTTATTTATGTTATGCTTATTTCTATATTTGTTTCCGAAGGTCCACTTAGCCACTGTGTGGTAGCTTTGAGTTTGTATCGGTATGTCGGATTTCCTCTTGAAATTAAATACATGTTATACTATCTGACATATCTGTCCTGGCACAAGGCAATTACACAGATGGTCGCTCCTCAACAGCCTTATTCTTCGCGCTAGTCGACGGCATTACCCAGTAGTGTCCTTGGCTAGTGTGAGCATAGAGGTGGGGCGTCACAACGTGTTACAGCCACGACGCCTGGGTGGTGTTGTGTTCATGAGCCAACGAGGACGTTGGGCTCTAAAGGGGGGAGATTGTAACACCCCTTCAAAATGGGAATAATAGTCCCACATCGCAGAAAAACATTAGAAGTGGGTGCTTATATACCGAAGCCTTCACCTCATAACAACGTCGAGGCCTTTTGAGGAACAAAACCCCACACCTTGGCTTAGCCCATGAGGCGGAGGTGACTAAGTTGGGGACAATATCTGCGTTAAGTGAGGTGCAGGATGTTACATAAACACGGATGAGTTTTTACCTTATGATAACCAAAACACTTTTATACAAAATCCAGTGATATTATAATAATATCTAAAGTACAAATACTTATTAATCTAAGCCGAAATTGTTACACTAATTAAATTCCAGCATACTAGACTTTACAATCAAAATCATAAAGGTATGTATTGGAGAATGGATTCCATACTATGGTCAGGTAAGGAACTACCTCCGATGGGTACATCTCTAGAACAATGCACCCGGGTCTAACAAGAACATATTGTACCCTGCCACACAGAACCGGCCTACCACTTGACTAGTAGTACCTAATATGTCATCATCCCGGTCTTCCAACCTTAATCAAGATCTCTCATGCATAACAAAATCCATAAAAATAGGGTAATCTAGAAAGATGATGACATACCCTAATCGGAGTGACCCACTTAGCCCTGCTGCATGCCCTGTTTTAGTCATTTCCCGGTTGATTAGGCTTGAGGCTATGTTTGACCTTTTCGAATAAATCCCACTTGGAATGCTAACACTAGCCTTTAGGCAGTAATGTAGTGCCAACATTCATCCATACAAGTTTTCAGGATAAGGACAAACCAAAGACACTACTTCTACTACATCCATTTTGGAATCACCCTCAGGACTAGTAGCAAGCGGTCCTTGCACTTCAATGCTCCATCTTCGATTCCATATTCTTCAAGATGTCTTCAATTTGAAATGCTTGAGTTGGATCAAAGTGGTTTTCGGATAACAGATCTGATCCTGGTCTTCAAAACAACTTTCGATAATTTTCGGTAAACTCAACCCCGGTTCTTTAAGAAATAAGCAGATAAAATATAAGAGCGGAGTTCACCTCCTAACCATTAGTGGACAGATTTCCTTATTATTTATCCTAGTAGAACGAAACGAATTTATACGTACAGTATAGCACCACTGACGGTAACTGTACCGTATAATTTTCGTGTTTCTCCTAGATATTTCCAAAGTTAAGTTTTGATCCAGATTTGATAGTCAGTTATTTAACTATCAAATAAACAAACAATCAAACATTAATTAAATTCCATATGGGATCCTCTAAGCCTTTATTAATTAATCTTTAATTAATAAAATCACTATATACAACTTTATCAAAGATCTTTTCTAAAACACTTTTCCCAAACAAATTACATCCCTTTTACATGGAAAACAATATAAGTATTTACCAAAAACATTTGGAAAATTCTCTCTTATCACATTCTATATTAAATGGCCAAACCATTCCCTTTCAAAACATCACTTACTATAAAACTCGTTCACTTTATAAAGCCCATTCACTTATTCCTTATGAAAATTCTTTTATAAGTTCACTTCATATTTCAAACCTCTTTACAACTTTTCAAACTTGATTTAAAACGTCTTTCAAAAATATCTAAAATGATTTATAAAATCTCTTTCTATTTTTACAACTATTTAAAAGTCTTTCCTTCAATTCCTTAATAGAATCTCCTTTATAAAATATCATTTTCAAGATATCATTTGTAAATCACTTTAGGTAAAACCTTTTTTTTAATAAACCCCTTTTTAAAAACAAGATATTATCTAAAAATAACTTTATAAAATAATAATAAAATTTGAAAACCATTTATAACCTTTAAATCCAAATCAATTTAAGAATCAAAGTTAATTCAAAAACATACTTTTGTAATTCGAAAAGAGGCTTAGCAATCCTAATGGCACTAATTTAAGTTACCATTCAATTTCAATTTCAATTCACTTAACAGTTATTTACATAGGTCAACATATATGTAAATACAACTCGTATCCAAATCAGGGAATAACATGTCAATATGAACTAACTAGCATATACATGTTCAAATAACATAATAGCAGGATGGTGGTTTGTCCTGCTAAAAAGATGTCCAAAAAATTTAATCAATTTATAGCAAAACGGGGATTTATTCTGCTAACACGTGTCCACACAAATAAACAAACAAACAATCTACATTATAACTCAATCACTATTAGCACCAAAATTGGCCACTAACCTCATTGAGAAAGATTGTGTAGAGAGATAAATGATGAAAGTAAATTCAAACAAAAGACAATATGCTAAATTGAATGCAAAGACGAAAACACCAGATTTATAGTGGTTCGGCGTAACTGCCTATGTCCACTTTGAGGTTAAACTTTATTGCTTTTCTTGATTATTGATTACAGATACAATCCGTTTACCAACTACTTGAATACAATTGCTAAGTAAAGAGGATGAGTCTTCAAAGCGGCAGAGTCTCCCCAGTGTTCTCGAAAAAAGGTCCATTTCACTGTGCCCCTGCCTCTCTATTTATAGACAAAGATGGGTTGGACTCCCACTGGCGGGCATGGCAGCCGATTACCTCAGCCCAGAAAGAGTGAGTCTTGGGTGCCGAACCACTGATGCCGAACAGACTAATGCCAAACCATCGCTGCCGAACAGACTGATGTTGAATCATCGATGTCGAACCATCGATGCCGAACAGACTGATGCCGAACCATCGCTGCCGAACGGACTTATGCCGAACCACTGATGCCGAACAGAGTGATGCCGAACCATCGCTGCCGAACAGACTGATGTCGAATCATCGATGCCGAACCATCGATGTCAGACAGACTGATGCTGGACCATCGCTGCCGAACGGATTGATGCCGAACCATTGATGCCGATCAGACTGATACCAATGATCGCTGCCGAACGGATTGATGCTGAACCATTGATTCCGATCAGACTGATGCTGAACCATCGATGCCGACCAGACTGATGTCAAACATCTCTAGACGCCGAACAACTCCGTATGTCGAGTGTTCTTCCATGCCGAACGATCCAGGTACGCCGAACGCTTCTGCCATGCCGAACGAAGTGTGGATGCCGAGCAGTGTGGAATGCCAAACGCTCCATGTATGCCGATCACTCTAGAATGTCGATCCATGTACAATACTGAACGACTCTCCATGCCGATCGATATGCAAGTGCCGAGTGACTAGTTGCCTGGTCAAACCTTCAGGTAACACTTGCCCCCCAAAGTACATCATGTGGTTAAACGTGGTGTGCTTTGAATCACCCTGGATGCCGAACGATATGCCCATATCGAACAACATAGCCGAAGCCGAGCACCTTGGACGCCGAACGACATAGCCAATGCCGAGCATTCTGGATGCCGAACAATGTCGATTGACCAGTTCTACCGGTTATAGTCTTTTCGACTTCCCTTCTCTCTATATAAGCCGATGCTCCTTCTTCTTCTCCCCTTTACTTCTACCTCCGCTTTTCAGTATTTATGAACTTTGCCTCTCAACAGACTTCAGAGAATTATCTACTTTTCCCTTCCCTTCTCAAACATCATTCGTTGTCTCACTTCCTTCCCCAACCAACTGAATCCAAAAAGAACCACGTTCCCTACTCCAGAATCTCCCCGAGCTTCGACTCATTTCTTAGGTAAAAAACTTTTCCTAAAATACTTCACTTCGATTAGGAAACCTGGCATGAGATTCGAACTCGAGAATCTCTGTAAAACCAAAGTCAGAAGTAATTACGTGGAGCAGGAGGAGTTAAGGGCGAAGTGTGGGTGTTTTAAAGGAGTTTAAGGCTAGACGAATGGTAGAAGAGAAGAGTATGGAAGAGGTGTTTGAAGGAGGGAGTTGGTGGAAGATGTATTGATGTGGCTCGGCATGACTTCCTTGTGCCGAGCGATGGAAGGGAAGTATGGTAGTGAAATTGGAGTTAAGGTTTTTAGTGAAATGGATCGGCATGACCGTGGTTTGACACGGCTTGCCGAACGACTCGGGTACGTTGGTCGGGAAGTTCGGCACGACCTGCTGCGTGCACTCGTTTTCAGGCCGAACAGAAGAGAGGTCGAACAGAATTCTGGCCGAGCAGAATTCTTTGCCGAATAGAACGAAGGCTGAATGAAAGTTAAGCCGAACAGAACTCAAGTTGAACAAAACTTAAGCCGAACAAAACTTAAGCCGATCAGAACTCTAAGCCGAACAGAGCCTAAGTCGAACAGAATCTAGGCCGAACAGAACTTAAGTCGAACAAAACTTAAGCCGAACAAAACTTAAGCCGGTCAGAACCTAAGTCGAACAGAATCTAAGCCGAACAAAACCTAAGTCGAACAAAACTTAAGCCGAACAAAACTTAAGCCGATCAGAACCTAAGTCGAACGGAATCTAAGCCGAACAAAACCTAAGTCGAACAAAACTTAAGCCGAACAAAACTTAAGCCGATCAAAACTTTAAGCCGAACAGAATTTTAAGCCGAACAGACCTTTTGACCGAACTCCTATTCATCATGCCTAATCAAACATCAAACACAAGGACAAGGACTTAAGCATACCAGCATATCGAACTAATCTGGACTGATAACTTCTTAGTCTCAATAACCACAAGCCTGAACTTAAACCAATAAAAACAGACTAAATCTTTTAGCACGCAGTGCCAATGTCCGAGTTCAAAATTGAAAATATTGCAAGGCTGGCTTTCGGAGACGGTCAGCGATGACGGTCTTCGAGGACGACAGTTCAAGGCTCAACTTTATGCAATCAATTCTGTGACTTATACTTTCTCAGCGTTTATACCTGAATGATCGCACTAGTTCACACACTACACGGGGGGAATATTCGCATTGATAAGTCTAACGTCGACTATTTTTTAAGTATAGTTCGAACAGGTACTTTGCTAGATTCATTCCTTATCAGCGATGTCTAGAAAATCTAGCTCCGCCACTATCTCAGACAGGCCCGGGCCATCCTCCCGACGAGAAGTCGCAGATACTTCAAATCCATCAACTTCCCCTGCACATGACTTAGCTCCCAATGCGCTGGAGGCAGCAATTTTCTTGGACAACCCTGTCGATTCACTTGCTTCAAAGATTAATGAAAGTACACTCTGCTGGATATGCTCTGTCCACGGAATCCCTTTTGATGACGTGCTAGTCCCATCGGGGCATGACCGTCCGCACTTGCCTCCAGTCGGATACATAGCTTGTAACAAATTCATGTGTTGGGTTGGTAGCGTGCCACCGTTCAACTCGTTCCTTCGGGATGTGCTGCAGTACATCAACATCGCTCCATCGCAACTGCACCCGAACGGCCATGCATTCCTCTACGGCACTTGCATCCTTTTTATGAATGTCTTCTCTAAGCTTCCAACTCCGCGCGATATCAGGTACATATATTGCATCAAGAAGCGAAAGGATAGCCCATCATTCATGTTTCTCGAGCCGCACAATAAATGTCAAATCTTAACTAGAGTGTGGACCAAGTTTGCCTTGTATAAACATGAATGGTTTATGTGCATTGTCCTCTCGGCTTTGCGAGGAGATGGGTTGAAGGAAGTAAGCCTTTTTCTTGAATTGTTACTCGCGTTTAGCAGCAGTCGTACCTCTTCTAACTTTTACCCATCTTTTCAGGTATCACTCCACGTCCTAACGGCCGCGGACATTCTAATGCCGTCGAAGCTATTCGAGCCCTTCCTGCTGGAGAACGGGACATTAGAACTCTCATTTCGAATGAGTCACTTACAAGGCTTGGACTGTTGGCAGAAGGCCGTCGGATAAGCCTTCCTCAGGGCGTCACCATTCCCAAGCCTGCCTCTGGCAAAGGGAAAAAACAGGCTGAGTCTTCAGCACGCAACGCTCCTAATACACCAGAAGAGGGGGAAATTAAGGAGACTGAGACACCCGAGGCACAAGATAAGAATGTCGGTCACATTCAAGACCCAACGGTCGAAGTTCACGACATCGAAACGTCATCTTCCCCTTCTAAGGGGAAAAAGAAACCGACATACAAGATGAGGAAGGAAAAAGTTGGTGGAACTTCTAAAATTACCCTTGTTCCAGTGGAGAAAGAAGCTTCCTCATCACATTTAGAAAGTCCTCTTAAGGTCCTGTCGAACCTTACCCTTCCTGACGATCTACTCAACTACGGTTTCGACGATCCAGAGGCCCTCAAGTTTCATTCGCCCTCTAGAGGCGACATGGGAGTTCAAGCCCCGGTCTAGGGAGATAACACTCCAGTTAGTAAAGATAAAGGAACTGGTCCGTCGGGGGGAACACTAGGACACACACGCACCCATGCACTTCACCATACACTTCAATTTTTTCCATTACCCCGATTCTTCCTAACTCGCTGTTATTTTTATTCTATGCAGGTGACATGGGGCGCTCCCACAGATTCGATCGCCTCCACGGCTCTTCTATATTTCACTATTCTGGCCGAGATTTAGGCTTCGGTAGACGCAGGGACAAGGACGATTACGAAGATCGAGACAACCGTCCCCATGAGTCGTCTTATGAAAGAAGTCATACTCCCAGTCTTCATACTCTCGCGATCTCCCTCCTTAAACTGAGCCAGACAGAGAAAAAATTCCACAAAAGGGATCTCAACCCCAAGTTTCCCGAGATCAACATTCCGGTTCATCAAGCACACGACAATCTCGGGAACATCGGAAGAGAACAAAACTTTCAAAGTCTCCTTCCCCTGTTCCTGCGGCTGACCCAATGATAGCAGAGAAGATGGTCGATCTTAAAGCTAAATTTCCCAAAATCTGCTTTGACGGCTTGAAGTTCCTCCCAGCTATTCATCACATTCCAGGGCATGTCAAGCAGAGTGTCATCGCTTGCAACAACGACGTCTATGTTCAACATGACGCGTTTGTTCATTTAGTCGAAAAAGTCTCGGAAGTATCCGTTGAGCGTCAACAAGAGATCGACCGCTTGAAGCTCGAAGCTATCTTTGATAAAGACATCATCAAGAACCAGGACGAAGAGCTCGCTTCGTACAAGTCCAAACTTGAAGCCGCAGAATAGAGAGCTAAGGAGACTGCGGAGGCCGTCGCTCATCTAGAGACGACCCATAAGAAAGAACTTGATGTCGCAGTCCAACGCAGTGGGGCTCTAGCTCTAGAAAAAGATTCTATTCAAAAAGAAAGGGATACACTCGCCCTGCAGATCAAAGAGTTGAAGGAGCTACTCTCTAAGGAGAGGGAAGAGAAGATAACGGCTCAAGAAGAGTCTTAACGGTACTGTAACGAGATCGTCGATACACGTCTCTTAAAAGCAAAGCTCGATGATGAACTTTCTAAGGTTGAGACGATGAAGGATGAAGCCCATGAGAAGGGCAAGAGACTAGCTTCCGAGGAGATTGACTCCCGTCTTGAAGCAGCTGCGGAGGCCGGTAGAGAAGAGGTCAAGTGTATGTTTGACCCGCTGATTGCCGAATACAGCGCCCGCGTCCTCATGCACCGGGACTTGACTTTCTTAGGCGAGGGCTATCTTGAATCTCTAGCTGAGGCCTGGGAGACTTTAATAAAGATCAGGAAGGTTGAGCCGGGCACTGAGGAGGTCGATGAGGAGGCTTTAGTGAAAGAGTTTCTCAGGGGGAACAAGCCATCAGACTTGTCTGCAGCCATGGCTCTCTTTGGTAAAGGCTCTCCCCTATCAAAAGAGAAAGACGACAAAGCTGGTCCATTTGGAGCTGAGGCTGCAGCTCCTCCTTCTACTCAATCGGCCGGTCGGCCAGCACTTGACCCATTCAAGCAGCATGCCGGTTATGATCAGGAAGATCCCGGTCTCGACATTCACGTGCTATCCCCCATTTTAGAGGGTGAAACTCCATGCACAGCTGAAAGCCAGCAAGAAACTGGTATAAAACTCTTCTTCTAGAAGTTCAAAGATCTGTCGCTTTCTGTGAGCGGTTATTGGTCCTAATGTTCGTTCTTTATGTTTTTATGCAGGCCGCTCTGATCCTGAACCGACTCCGAGGAGCGATGACGCCAAGGAGGAAGCGGGGAAAACAAGCGATGCTGCTCACGCGGGAGTAACTCCCGGTCCTGACGCTCAAGTGATCGGGGCGCTAGATGATGATAAGTCTGACACTTCATCTCCCGTTGAAGGGAGTTATGAAGTCGAAATCACGGACGCCTCAGAACACACTTCGAAGGTGAGTATGAAGGAGCGACTCACGGAAGAGAAGAAAAAGAAAGTCGAGATCAAGGTCGAGCCTCAAATACTAGAACTTACCAACCCGCTGAATAGGCCTTTGAAAGTCATTCTTCCCGGCAAATCCAAACCACTGGATGTTCCTCCCCCACTCCTGACTCCACCTCCTTGGCGAGCAAGAAGTCCAAGAGGAAACGTGAGGGAGAGGAGTCATCCGAGAAAGCGAAGGAGGACAAGAAAAAGAAGCCGAAGAAGTAGCCACTATACTCGTTCAACGAGGTTTTGCTTAGGTCATGTAACTACTTCTACTTTTTCGTTTTCGTAGTTTATGTAGATAGAATTTTGACTCCAAGTTTTGGAGGAGTGGTTGTATAACCCCATTTTGGATAATTGAATAAAGTTTAGTTTCTTTGTCATTTGAACAATTTCTTGCTTTTTAACTTTCTGTATAACTGTGGTCGAAACTCAAGTTCTTATGAGTTGGATAAATTCCCAATCCATTCTTACATTGTTCGAACATTTTTTGGAATGGTACATTTCTCATTTCACATTTTTGGTACTTAGAATATTTTCTAATCCGCGCTCCGGGGATTTAGAGTAATTCGGTCCGCATTCAGGGGACTCAGAGATTCGAATCGTCTATACTCTAGTCCGCACTCCGAGGACTTAGAGTACTCCGGTCCGCACTCAGGGGACTCGGAGATTCAATTCGTTTATACTCTAGTCCACGCTCAGGGGACTTAGAGTATTCCGGTCCACACTCAGGGGACTCGGAGATTCAATTCGTCTATACTCTAGTCCGCGCTCCGGGGACTTAGAGTACTCTGGTCCGCACTCAGGGGACTCGGAGATTGAAGTCGTTTATACTATAGTCCACGCTCTGGGGACTTAGAGTACTCCGGTCCGCACTCAGGGGACTCGGAGGTTGAAGTCGTCTATACTCTAGTCCGCGCTCCGGGGACTTAGAGTACTCCGGTCAGCACTTAGGGGACTCGAAGGTTGAAGTCGTTTATACTCTAGTCTGCACTTTAGGGACTTAGAGTACTCCGGTCCGCACTCAGGGGACTCAGAGGTTGAAGTCGTTTATACTCTAGTCCGCGCTACGGGGACTTAGAGTACTCTGGTCCGCACTCAGGGGACTCGGAGATTCGAGTCGTTTATGCGAGTTCGTACATCATATGGAATGATGTAACTCCAGTAGTTCATCACCAGACTATAAGGTACAGAAACATCAATAATTCATGGAAAAACGGCTTCAAGCCTTTATTAATGAAACAAACTAAATTGTCCGATTACACACTAAAAAGGAAACTAAGAATCAATGGAATAAGAACATACAGCAAACAATTGTACCTAAAACAGAAAAGAAACATGCTAAACATAATAACGTCGTAAATGTTCACTGTTCCATGCTCGTGGGAGTGTCACGCCATCAACAGTCGCTAGCTTGAAAGTTCCCTCTCCAAGCTTCCGTTCAACGACATAAGGACCTTCCCAGTTGGGATTCATACGTGACGGTATCGGGAAAACCCGTTTCAAAACGAGATCACCCACATCAAAGATTCTTGGGCGGACTTTGTCGTCGTAATATCGCTTGACTCGATGCCTATATGCTGCCGCCCTTAATTCAGCCTCTTCACGTTTTTCATCGATGCAGTCCAGTGATTCCAACAAGAGATCCTGATTTGTCTTAGGATCATAATACGTCACTCGATGCGATGGAACTTCAAGCTCCACGGGTATAACAGCTTCCGAGCCGTATGCCAATGCGAATGGAGTGTGGCCAGTCACGGACTTGTGGGTAGTTCTATAAGCCCATAGCGCTGTTGGGAGTTCATCTACCCACTTGCCTCCGGCTTTTTCCAAACGCTTCTTCAATATGGACTTGATTATTTTGTTCACGGCCTCGACTTGTCCGTTAGCTTTCGGATGTGCAACGACGGCGAACTTTTTCTCAACGCCATACTTTAAACAGAAATCTTTGAATTCCCTGCTTTCAAACTGCGTTCCGTTGTCCGTAATGATGGTTCGCGGAAGGCCAAAGCGGCATATAATGTTTCGTACAATGAAATTAATGACCTTCTTGGAGGTGATTGTGGCTAAAGGCTCTGCCTCGGCCCATTTTGTGAAATAGTCGACCGCAACTATCGCGTATTTTGCACCACCTTTGGATATAGGCAAAGAACCGATTATGTCGATTCCCCAGATTGCAAACGGCCAAGGACTAACCATTTGTGTGAGTTCTGTTGGTGGAGCTCTCGGGATTTTCGCATATCTTTGACACTTGTCACATTTTCTTGCATAATCTGCAGCATCCCGATTCACAGTTGGCCAATAGTATCCGTAGCGGAGGATCTTTTTTGCTAGTGTCTGCCCCCCAGTATGGTCGCCACATTCTCCTTCGTGAACCTCCTCCAAGACCCGCTTTGCCTCATCACGGGCAATGCACCGTAGTAAAGGGACCGAGAACCCTCTCCGATACATTACTCCTCCTTGCATCACATATCGAGCGGCTTTGCGAATGACCTGTCGTATTTCGCTTCTTCTTTCGAGCAAAGTCCCGTTCAGCATGTATCGTTTGAATGGGGTCATCCATGACTCCTCCTCGATTTCTGTTTCCAACGCAAAATCGACTTCCATCACATCTATGCTTGGAGTGTGTAAGGTTTTGACGGGAACTAATCCCATTTGCTGCGCATCGCCAGTGCTTGCGAATTTGGCCAACGAGTTGGCTTCCTTGTTTTGTTCACGCAGGACATGCGAAATGTCATAATGTTCGAAGTTCGCCAATAGTTCCTGAACCATAGCAAGGTATGGAGCAAGCTTTTGTCCCCTTACTTGGTAGTCTCCTCGCACTTGGTACACCACCAGCTGCGAGTCACAAAAGATTTCAACTGATTTAACCCCGAGTTCTCCAACGAGTTTCAAGCCAGCAATCAGTGCTTCATATTCTGCTTCATTATTCATAGCCGGGAAATTGATCTTCAAAGCATAACAAATCGATCGATTTTCTAGAGTTACGAGAACCACACCAGCTCCGGAGCAACGGTCGTTTGATGCCCCATCGGTGTATAATTTCATTGCAATGGGGGGGAATGACACTATGATTATTTGGTTCGTTATGTACAGTAAACTCAGCGATGAAATCTGCTAATGCTTGCCCTTGTATGGCTCTTCGTGGCAGGTAGGTAATATCGAACTGGCTCAACTCGATATTCCATTTTAACATCCTTCCAGAAGTTTCTGGTCGTTGGAGTACCTACCGTAAAGGCTGATCGGTATAGACACTGACTGAGTGTGCTTGAAAGTATGGACGCAGCTTACGTGATGCAATTACCAAGCAATAGGCCAATTTCTCAATTTTGGGGTAAACGTTTGCTAACGTAATACACCGGCTTTTGTACTCGATCCTCCTCGCGGACCAAAGCCGCACTTATAGCATGCGGGGATACGGCCAAGTATACGTACAGCATCTCGTGGTCTACTAGTTTCGATAGCACTGGAGGACTCTCCAAATGCCTCACCAGATCTCGGAACGCTTCCTCACAGTTGGATGTCCATTCGAAATTCCTCTTCCCTTTCTTTATTATATCGAAGAAAGGAATGCATTTGTACGTGGCTCTAGATATAAATCAACTTAGCGCAGCCACCTTTCCATTCAAGCCTTGCACCTATTTTATAGTTCGGGGCACTCGCACATCTCGAATAGCTTGAATCTTTTCTAGGTTAGCTTCAATTCCCCTAGCATTAACAATGAATCCCAAAAACTTCCCCGACGCAACGCCGAAGGAACACTTTAGAGGGTTGATCTTCATCCCATAATATCTGAGTATATCGAACATCTCTGCTAAGTCTCGAATGTGGTCGTTTGACTGTCGTGACTTCACGAGCATGTCATCCATATAGACTTCCATCGTTCTACCAATCTGGTCTTTGAACATTCGATTCACCAAACGTTGATAGGTTGCTCCTGCGTTTTTCAATCCGAAAGGCATTACTACATAGCAATATAGCCCAACGTCAGTGACGAAACTGGTGTGTTCCTGGTCCGAAATATGCATTGGGATCTGATTGTATCCCGAGTACGCATCCATGAATGATAACAACTCGTGTCCTGCAGTGGAGTCGACCAACTGATCAATCCTAGGCAATGGGAAACTGTCCTTGGGGCAGGCCTTGTTCAAATCGGAATAATCTACGCAAGTTCTCCATTTCCCGTTCGCCTTTTTCACCAGCACGGGGTTTGATACCCATTCAGGGTAGAGGGCGTCGCGGACGAACCCATTGTCTTTGAGTTTGTCCACCTCCTCTCTGAGAGCAGCGGACCTCTCCGGGTCCATCCCTCTCCTCTTTTGTTTAACCGGGACGTACTTCGGGTCTATGTTCAACATATGACTCATAATAGCGGGAGAAATCACACACATGTCAGAATGTGTCCAAGCAAAAACATCAAGATTCGCTCAGAGGAAATCACTAAGGTTTTCAGTCATTGCGGGGCTGAGTTGTGATCCGATCTTCAGTACTCGCGATGGATCGTCTCGGCTGACTGAAATGTCAATTGTCAATTCAGCCGGCGCTGCCTTTTCTTCCCTGGGTCCCTCATCGTCATCTCTCGGATCTATATCTCTGAAGATCCGAGAATCATGCCCGAGCTAGGGCTCGGGCATTACTTGTCAATTGTCAGTGTGCTGGATGCGGACGGGATTGTCCGCAACCTTTCTTTTCTCCCTCCGATGGGCCTCTCGGAGCTCAGCCACATAACATGCACGACCGGTCGCCTGGTCGCCTTTAACAACACCTACTCCTTTGTCAGCCGGAAATTTTAAAGTCAAACACCACGAGGCTAATGCTGCCCTAAACTCAGCCAGGGTCGGTCGGTCCAAAAACACATTGTATGGAGAATCTACATCCAAAACTACGAAAGGTAGGATTCGCACCCTCCTTCGCTCACCTTGTCCCAGTTCAACTGGCAACTCAACATATCCCACTGCATCGGTCGCGGCGCTATTAAAGCCATGTATACGAGCTTTAGATGGCTTCAAATCCTTCGTCTCCATCTTCATCTGATCATAAGCCTTCTTGAAGATGATATTGACAGAACTTCCACAATCAATCAAAATTCTTTTCACAAAAGCTGGTCCGATCGTCGCAGATATGACCATCGGGTCAATGGTAGGAGCCTCCACCTAGTCAGCAGCTCTGCCCCTAAATACTATATCGTCTGTCATCATGCGTAGTTGTTTAGCGGGGGTCCCATCCTCCACGTTGGAACAACACTCGAAGTCTGCGTGTCTCAGGGAATTAGCATACCGTTCCATTTCTTGCCAGTTCTTATCCACAGGGTGAGGTCCGCCGATGATCGTGTTTATGACTAGTCTGCCCACGGTCCGGGCAGGCTCCTCGGGATGACGCGAACCTGGTGCACGACCTGGATTGGATACTCCCTGTCCACCTTCCTGTGGATTCTTCACCAACTCCTGTAACTTTTTCTGCCTAATCAACTTCTCTATAGCGTCGTGTAGGTGTCTGCACTCTTCAGTATTGTGCCCATAAGTCCCATGAAAGCGGCAGTACTTCCTGGTCCGCTTTTGTTCCTCGATCGACTCCTTTGGACGTGGCTTTCTGTACTGAAAGGTATTGCAGGTTGATAGGTAAATGTTCTCAAGAGACGCATTCAGCGGGGTGTACTCGTTGTAGGTTGGAATTCTCGGCTTCCATTTCCCCGCTTCTCTATTCTTCCCTTGATTTCTTCCCCCGGATTCCTTAGATTGCCCGGGCTTGTTTTAGACGTTGACCTGAACCTTCCCTGAGTTATCTCCAGACTGCTCCACAGCAATGTTGCTTTTCACGGACTCCTGAACGGGCCCCGGTGCCTTATCTCTCCTTATCCACCTGGCTTCTTCTCTTCTTATGAACTGATGTACCTTTGAGTAAAAACGTTCTAGCATAGTTGGAGGCTTTCCTGCCAACTAGTCTCTAAACTCTGAATCCGGATCCACACCTTGCATCACAGCCATAAGAATTGCATGATCATTGGGATTGCTGACTTCAGTAGCCACAACATGGAATCTTTGTAAATACTCCTTCAACGACTCCCCAGGAGCTTGGATTACACTTGATAGAGACATCACGTCCTTTGGACGGGTAGTATGTATCCTGAACTGTTCTATAAACTTCTTCGCCAACTCCTCGAAACTGGATACGGACCGCGGAGGAAGTCGGGTGAACCACATGGTAGCAATCCCAGATAGAGTTATTGGAAAGCACCTGCACTTGGTTGCATCATTCGCTCTAGCTGAATCCATCATCCATTCGTACGTCATCACATGCTGTCTGGGATCAGTCTTTCCTTCATAAGCCGGGATAGTTGGCATGCTGAACTTCCTTGGGTACTCCGCCTGTAGAACAACGTCTGTGAAAGGAGTATGACTTCTGGACACTCTCCAATCATCGTTTGATAAGCCTTGATTCTCTTTCATCAACTGTCTGATCATAGCTGTCAGGCTTGGGGTTTGTATGGAAGGTGGAAGGTTGGAGTCTGTCCGACGGGATTGATCAGGCTGATGCCTCCTCTGCTGGAGATCTGCCAAACGTGCATCTTGAGGTTCGATATCATTAGCCTCTTGATGAGCCGGGCGTCCAGCCTCCACCTGAACTCCAGCTCCTAAGTTTCCAGTTCCGGCTTGGTCACGGTCTCCGAGGTGTAAATGGTCCCCAGCTGTTCGGACAGCAGCACCTGCCTGCGTAGTTTCAGTCTTGCGGCGTCTACGCTTGGGAGGTTCATCGGACGAAGTCGAGCTGTCGGATGAAGAATAAGGAGCTGGATTGCCCCCAGCATTCTAATGCTGTTGTTGAGTGAGTTGTGCCATGAGGTCGGCGTTAGCTTGCATCTGCTCTCCGAGTTATCTCATGCTTTCCTTGAGTTCTCTCATTAAGTCGTTGAACTCTATTCTGGTGACAACTGGCATCTGGTCCTTGGAGGTAGTCCCTGCACCTAGATTTTCTTATTGATTGCTAGGCCCTTCTTGTTGTACGCTAGCAGTCTCATGGGCGTCCGCATTATGAGAGGTTGATCTGGTATGTGGTCTTGCCATTGTAGAGTTATTGGTATGAACTCTGAATGAATCAACGGATGTCCTACGAATGAATCAGATCTTATTTGGGGGATTTATTCAATTCAGTAGCTTCAAAGCAGATCCTTGAGGTCTGTGAAATCGATTCTCAGTGAAAGCACCAAAGTGTTAGCACCAAAATTGGTCACTGACCTCGTTGAGAAAGATTGTGTAGAGAGATAAATGATGAAAGTAAATTCAAACAAAGGACAATATGCTAAACTGAATGCAAAGACGAGAACACAAGATTTATAGTGGTTCGGCGTAACTGCCTACGTCCACTTTGAGGTTAAACTTTATTGCTTTTCTTAATTATTGAATACAGATACAATCTGTTTACCAACTACTTGAATACAATTGCTAAGTAAAGAGGATGAGTCTTGAAAGCGGCAGAGTCTCCCCAGTGTTCTCGAAAAAAGGTCCATTTCACTGTGCCCCTGCCTCTCTATTTATAGACAAAGATGGGCTGGACTCCCACTGGTGGGTCTGGCAGCCGATTACCTCAGCCCAGAAAGAGTGAGTCTTGGGTGCCGAACCACTGATGCCGAACAGACTGATGCCAAACTATCGCTGCCGAACAGACTGATGTCGAATCATCGATGTCGAACCATCGATGCCGAATAGACTGATGCCGAACCATCGCTGCCGAACGGACTGATGTCGAACCACTGATGCCGAACAGACTGATGCCGAACCATCGCTGCCGAACAGACTGATGTCGAATCATCGATGCCGAACCATCGATGTCGAACCATCGATGCCGAACAGACTGATGCCTTATCATCGCTGCCGAACGGATTGATGCCGAACCATTGATGCCTATCAGACTGATGTCGAACCATCGTTGCCGAACGGATTGATGCCGAACCATTGATTCCAATCAGACTGATGTTCAACCATCGACACCGACCAGACTGATGTCAAACATCTCTAGACGCCGAACAACTCCGTATGTCGAGTGTTCTTCCATGCCGAACGATCCAGGTACGCCGAACGCTTCTGCCATGCCAAACGAAGTGTGGATGCCGAGCAGTGTGGAATGCCGAACACTCCATGTATGCCGATCACTCTAGAATGCTGATCCATGTACAATACTGAACGACTCTTCATGCCGATCGATATGCAAGTGCCGAGTGCCTAGTTGCTTGGTCAAACCTTCAGGTAACAATCACAGTTATATGGTTTCTTAATGGCATCAACACTTGAATCACTTGTATTCAAATCCATCTTTGAAAAGAAGTACCTTTAAACAGTTTTACTTTTGGACACTGATACAAAATAAGCTGAAGTAATTTGAATTCCTTTTCTTTATTATTTCATTGTTCTCAAAAGAAACAGCAAATACAACACTAATATAAAAAGAAAGACATAAGGGACTGCAAACAAAGAAAGGCCCAAAGTGAAAAACAGGAATGGACGCAACCAAAACAAAGCTAGGCCCAACGCTCCACTTGCACATGAATAAAGAAGATAAATTCACAATTTATTTATAACACTCCCCCTCAAGTGGAGCATATAAATTGATCATGCACAATTTACTGCATATTTCTTTAACCCGAGCTCCATCCAATGGCTTCGTACAAATATCTGCAACTTGTTCCCCAGTTCGAACAAATTTTGTGCAGATTAATCCTTGCAAAATCTTCTCACGAACAAAATGACAATCGATTTCTATATGTTTTGTTCGTTCATGAAAAACTGGATTTGATGCTATGTGTAAAGCCGCTTGATTGTCACAATATAACATAATAGGCTTCTCAATCTTTACACCCAGTTCTGTCATAAGATGATCAATCCACATGATTTCACACACCCCTTTAGCCATAGCTCTGTATTCGGATTCTGCACTAGACCTTGCAATTACATGTTGTTTTTTACTTTTCCATGACACAAGATTTCCTCCTACATATACACAAAACACAGAAGTAGATTTCCTATCTAATTTAGATTCTGCCCAGTCAGCATCAATGAAACATTCAACTTTAGTGTGTTTGTGATCAGTATACAACATGCCTAATCCAGCTGTGCCTTTAATATATCCCAAAATATGTTTTAAGGCCTTCCATTGATGAACATTAGGTGATGACATGTATTGACTAATTATGCTAACAGCATAGGATAGATCTGGTCTGGTAACAGTAAGGTAGTTTAACTTACCCACAAGCCTCATGTATCTTTCTGGATCATTGAACAACTCTCCATCCTCTGTCCAACTATTATTTGGCATTATTGGTGTAGTGTTAGGTTTGACTCCAAGCTTCCCTATCTCTGCTAGAAGATCCAGTGCATACTTTCTCTGAGATAAGAATATACCTTTCTTGCTACTTGCAACTTCAATCCCTAGAAAATACTTCAGATTTCCTAGGTCTTTGGTATGAAATTTTGTATGGATAAATTGTTTCAAAGAACATATTCCCTTTTCATCACTCCCAGTGATGATTATATCATCAACATAAACAACCAATAACATAATTCCAGCATTAGAAGTTTTATAAAAAACTGAATGATCAACTTTACTTTTAGTTATACCATAAGATTCCAAAACTTGACTAAACTTCCCAAACCATGCTCGAGGAGATTGTTTCAAGCCATACAATGTTTTCTTTAGTTTACACACCATATTCTTCTTTTCTTTAGCAAAAAATCCAGGAGGTTGTGTCATGTAAATTTCTTCTTGAAGATCACCATGTAGAAAAGCATTTTTAATATCAAGTTGATGCAATTTCTAATTATGTGTGGCAGCTAGAGAAATGAATAATCTGACAGATGTTAGTTTGGCTACAGGACTAAAAGTCTCTAAATAATCCACTCCATATACTTGTGCATATCCCTTTGCAACAAGTCTAGCCTTAAATCTAGCCACTGATCCATCAGGGTTTACTTTAACTGAGAACACCCATCTACACCCAATTGCCTTCTTATCTTTAGGTAAAGGAACTAACTCCCATGTCTTGTTCAGTTCTAAAGCTTCAAGTTCTTAAAGCATAGCTGAGTGCCATTTTGGATTTGAGGTGGCTTCATTGATTGATTTTGGAATAGAAACAGAATCAAAGGCTTGCAGAAACAAACAGGTTGATACTGGTAAATGGTTATATGACACATAAGAAGATATAGGATATGTACACTCGCGTTTTCCTTTTCTAAGAGCAATGGGGAGATCTACCTCAGGATTAAAATGAGGTACAGGTTCATGAACAGGTGGAGAAGATGTGGGAACATTGAAGTCATTGTCTATGTTTTCTTGTGTGAGAGTGTGTGTAGAGTAAATGAGAAAATCAGATTCTTCATTGTTAATGGAGTCAGTTTGATTAATCATAGGCTGAAAGTATGGAATATCTTCATGAAATGTCACATCAATGGATACCACATATTTATCAAGACTTGGACAATAACATTTATAACCCTTTTGTAATCTTGAATATCCAACAAACACACATTTTATAGACTTAGGATCTAACTTTGATACTTGTGGCCGTACATCTCTAGCAAAACAAGTACACCCAAATACTCTAGGTTTGATAGGATAGATATCTTTATTTGGGAAGAGGACTTTGTAGGGAAAATCACCATTCAACACACTTGAAGGCATTCTATTTATCAAAAAACAGGCAGTAGAGATAGCATCTGACCAGAAACACTTTGGCATGTGCATTTGAAATAAAAGAGCTCTGGTGGTTTCTAAAAGATGCCTATTTTTTCTTTCTGCAACTCCGTTTTGAGATGCAGTATCTACACAAGATGTCTCATGCATAATGCCATTATTATTCATAAAACTATGAAATAGACTTGAAGTGTATTCTTTGGCATTATCACTTCTCAAAGTTTTAATAGTTGTGTTGAACTGGTTTTTATTTCAGCACAGAAGTTACAAAAAATAGAATAAAGTTCTGATCTATTTTTCATAAGAAACAGCCAAGTCAATCTAGAGTAATCATCCACAAAAGTTACAAAGTATTTAAAACCAAGTTTAGAAGTAACCGAAGAGGGTCCCCAAATGTCTGAATGTACAAGATCAAATGCTGAAGCAGCTCTTTTATTTATTCTTGGATTAGAACTCTGATGGTGATGCTTGGCAAATTGACATGAATCACACTCCAGTGATTTTATTGAAGTATACTGTGGACATAGAATTTTGAAATTAGAAAAAGAAGGATGACCTAATTGGCAGTGAGTCTTGAGAGCCTGATTGATACTAGTGCATGCAACCATAGTTGATGGCAAACTATCAAACACATATAGACCCCCAAGCTCCTTTCCTTTACCAATAGTCTTCTTGGTCATTAGATCCTGAAATACACAATAGTTAGGATAAAATGTAATACTGCAGTCAAGATTTTTGGTCACTTGACTAATAGAGAGTAGATTGAACTTAAGTTTTGGTGTATATAACACATACTTTAAAGTCAGAGAAGGGTTAAGATCAACATTTCCAGATCCATGAATAACAGATAATGTGCCATCAGCAAGTGTTATACTCTGAGAACCACTTTTGTTTTGAAATTTTGATAAGAGAGAGGGATTACCGGTCATATGATCAGTAGCACCTGAATCTATGACCCATCTATTTGTTGTAGCTACTGTAGAAACATTGGGACTTGGATTCTTCAAGTTATTTTGATATTCAATGAATTTGTCATAGTCTTCTCCAGTAATGAGTATAGATTTACCCTAGTTAGAGTTAGCAACATTAGCAACTTGATTTGATGAACTCTGCCCTTTATTTGTTGACTTATCAAAAATTCCAGTTTTACTTTGCCTCTGTCTTTCTTGTAATTTCCAGCATTGTTGATATCTATGACCAATTTTCTTACAAAATGTGCAGAAATTTGGGTTCATAGGTCGAGATTCAGGTTGTGTACCACTTCTTCCATATCCACTTTGATTTGGTCTCTACTGTGCATTGTTTGGTGCATATATGCTTTGTGCACTTGCACTGTATTGACTAACTAAAGCACTAGTGTTAGATGTAGAATTATTTTGAGAATTATTTGAACTATCAGCTCTTAACAGTCGACTGAAAACTTCTTGTAACGAGATTACATCAGATCTAGATAAGATTTGTGTTTTTGCTGATTCAAACTCACTTGGAAGACCACCCAAGAAACTCATAACAGCCATTTGTTCCCTCTGTTGTTGGTAGACTTTGATGTCTGGACTCATAGGAAGAAGAACATTAAATTCTTCATATACTTTCTTAAATTTCATAAAATAGTTCATTAAACTCAAATCAAGCTTCTCAGCACGATAAAACGACTTGCAAACATCATACATCCTGCTCAAATTCCCTTTCCCCGAATATAAAAATTCCAAATAGTCCATTAATTCCTTCACAAAACTACAATGGTTAACTAAACTAATCACATTACTATCGATCGTATTTCGAATCTGAAGAAACAATCGAGCATCATCTCTCAGCCATACTTGATCATCTTTATCATCCGAATTTTCTTTTGGTGGATCTCTCATTAGATGATCTTCTTTATCAATACTCCGAAGATACAATCGAATTGTCTTACTCCAATCAAAATAATTCGAATCCTCTAAATTGTGATCTGTAATCTTGGACATTACAGGCATAACATCCTCTATAGTCTTAGTATCCGCCATTGCCCTAATTTAGAAATTCGATTTGAGAAATAGGAGAAGAGATTAAATCGGATCTTGTTGCTCTGATACCATGATACAAAATAAGCTGAAGTAATATGAATTCCTTTTCTTTATTATTTCATTGTTCTCAAAAGAAACACCAAATACAACACTAATATAAAAAGAAAGACATAACGGGCTGCAAACAAAGAAAGGCCCAAAGTGAAAAACAGGAATGGATGCAACCAAAACAAAGCTAGGCCCAACGCTTCACTTGCACATGAATAAAGAAGATAAATTCACAATTTATTTATAACAGAAACCAAAGGGAAAATTTCCTTTTTTAAAAATAATTAATTATAACATAATCCTTATTTAAATCATAATTTATTTTATTGAATCTTAACTTAATTTATTTAAGTAGTTAAACAACAATTAACTATTAATTAAACCCAAATTAATCCTTTATTAATTATTAAATAATTAATTAAACCTTCATTAATAATTAAATGTTAATTAATCTCAATTAATTAATTAAATAATATTTAATTAAATTTAAATAATAAATTAAACCTTTTATAAATAATTTATTATAAATTAAATCTTTAATCAAATAATTAAACCCTTGATTAATAATTAATCCTATATTTAATTAATGACAAATTAAATATAAATAATTTACTTAACCCATACTTAATTAACTTAATTAATAATTAATTAAAATAAAACTTAACTTTAAAAGATAATTAATTAAGAACTAATCTTTATTTAATTAAAGTTAATAAACCTTGTTAACATTAAATTAATTATCAATTACTAAAACATAATTAATTAACAATTAATTATTAAACCCTTAATTAACTTTTAGAAACATTATTATTTAGTTTATAAAATATTCTCAAAACAATTTGAAGTATAAAAACCAAACTTCGCAAAAATCGAAATTTTTAGCGAACTGCATCCATAGCGACTATCGCTTTGGATACCCGTAATTTCACTTTACTAACTAGTTTACATGCTAACTTGCTTTAGCTTTAAGATAAGATTAACACATATGACATATCCAAGTTCAACTATACCAAATCATATCCTCACCAAACATAACCAACAATCACAACCTTTTTATAACCAACATATCTAAACAATACCACAATTCAAACCAAACAATTATATATATATATATAACCACATCACCAACACACACACACACATATAAGTAAATTCTTCCCAAAAAGTTAAGAAGTTACTCACCAAAGGTTTTGAAAACTTGAAATACTTTAGCACACGGAAAGCTTGGAAAACCACAAAATCTTCTCGAAAATGGGTCATTTTGCACTCGACTATTGGACCCTTTCCTCTCGGATTTTGGAAAAGTGGTCAAATGGAAAGTTTTGGATTATTCTTTCCTCTATCATTTAATAAAACAAAGTACTCAAAAAAGTTAAATTTTGACTATTTTGTGTCCAAAATCGTGAGGGGTATTTTAGGACATCAAAATCTAGGTTCAAAAACACTCTTGCAAAAAATGTAATTTTGGAGCATCTAAGCTCGAAATAAAAAAAGTGGTAAACTAAAAAGTTGTAGCCACTGGAGATATACATGGTTTGAAAAAAAGAAACTATGGTTTTGGAGTATTTGTTAGAAGTTATAGCCGAAACCATTTCGGGCAAAATAGAGGAATTTGAATGGAAAAGAATGAGTTTTGAAGCTAAGTTTAAAATGTTATAAAAAGTTTGAACTTGAAAATATAAAACTTTAGAATGCTAAGGAAGCCATTAAAGGCCATTAAAGTCTAAAATGAAGAAGAAGAGATTTTGAAAAAAAAATAGAAATGAAAATAAAATGATAAAATGAGTATATATATTATGTGAACTAGTCGAATTACATAACTACCCTTGTACCATGCCCTCCATAACTTTGTGCCACCTCAACATGCCATGTCTCTTTGTCTCCCCCTTTCTTAATTTATCATGAAAAACATGAAAAGATGGAAAAATGTCCTTTAGTTGCCATAAAGTCTAATCGTGTCTCCCCTGATGTGACTATTTTCTCTTTATTTTTTTATTTAGTTGCCAAAGTTTCACATCATGATTATCTTAATTTAATTAACTTAATTAACACTAATTATACTATCTTAAACCATATTATATAATTAGTCTATGTATGCATATATATATAAGATAGTGTGCACAACATTTCAAACAACTTTTACACGATGAAACGTCGAAAATTCGGAAAACAGTTTCCGGTCACATTTTCTGTTTTTCATTGAACTATATATTTTTGTAAATAAATTTTAAAAACTATTTCACCATTATTATTTATTATTAAGAAGAGTTTTATTTTCATTATAAAACCATTTATTTGAATATTTAAAATTAATTAAATATTCGCAAATCAAAGCAGTGAAATTCCGGGTCATTGCAGTAAGCATATCCGCCTGCACCACTGGCATGAATAAGCAGAAATTACGCAATAAGGAAGCCTAAAAATATCATAGTTCGACATAATAATTGCATAACTTAATTTCAACTGTTGGAAGAATTTGTTTCTGCATTTCTCTCTTTAATGTTGCCTTCTACCTTTGGATCTGATGGATTGACAAGGTCAAAAACTCTCTAAATAGGTAACGGAGATCATGTTGGTGATATTTGTTCTCGTGCCATTTATAGTTGATACATTGTTGGATCATTTCATTCAGTGGTTCAAAATGCTTTAAAACGTCACCTTAAAACAACAAATACACTTCAAACAAGCAAATTAATAGTTGTCTGTACTATTTGTTAAACTAACAATGTATTTGTTTCCTACAGTTACTATATGCGACTTGAGACTACCTCATAAATTTTACGGATTGTTGCTTCTACCTCATTAAGTGAGTGTTTTATCAAATAATGTGACATGTTAACCTCTTAATATGATACTACTTTCTAGTTGTGCATGATTAGCTAATCCATCTTAATATATTTATCTTATCGATCTTAACATTAGGTATATGAATTTATTCAAAACTTTAAAATTGTCCATCGCACACTGGCTTGTATTATCTTAAAATTATATATTATAAATTTTTCGAAGTATTTTGAAAAGTATAGTCATTTGGATGGATGATTGAGTTCCCAATGTGTGTTATATTTCTAGCATGTATCACAACAATTGGCTCTACTGCATGTGACAATCTACTTTATAAAAGAATATGTCAATTAACTTATAAGCATAGTAGGATATTGATTCAAGGTTTATATGTTTTATATTTTAGAAATAAGTTATAAAATTTTATTTCTTTAGAGCCTGTAGTTTTATGACCTAGTCACATTGTATGTCATTTCGTATATCTTTTGATTTTTACAGGTCTTGGTTTTACATAACTACTTCAACTGCAAATACAATAGGCATGCAAATGGCAATACTTCAAAGGCACGATGGATCTGATTATGAAGACCCTTCGTCGTTGTCATCTTCATAAGCTCCTCGGGTATGGTAGCTACACATTTCGTTATAAATACGATATTATGTGGTTTTTTGTATGAGTGTTATGGCTATGGATGTTATTCTATTTTTATATGGGATAACACTAGCACTAGTTGAATATATTTTTTTGTTTAGAATTCAACTTAGTGTATATATAGATTGATGAATGACTATGGATGGTACTGTTTTTTCTATGGGATACTAGCACTACTTGAATAGTATTATTTTTTATAATACAACTTTATGTGTATATGATCAATGGATTTATAATTGCATTTTCTTTTTTGTATATGCTATTCATTTTATATGTGTGTGCGCGCGCATATGTGTGTGTGTGTGTGTGTTTCTATCGATGATTTTACTATCGAATGTCGAACGTTAATGGTTGTGAAAGCTGTATAAAAAAAATAACATTTAGTGATGGAATAGCAAGGGAATACAAGTAGAATTTTTGAACAAAACCGCCACTAAAATATCCATGAAGTAGGCAAAGGAATACTGGCGCAGTGGATTAATCAAAACGATCTTCAATCGGTGAAAGTAGCAATAGATGGATTGATGAATACTGAAATGCCCGAATTCGTTGATCCGAAGATACCGAACTCTAGCTATCCCGAACTCGTTGATCGCGCACGATACCGGGTTCAAAGATCTTCAATTCTTCAAGCGTTGATCAAGCGCACTTGATTCCGCGAATCAGCTTCTACAATCGTTGAATCGAGCGCACTCGATTAGCCGAAAGAGGAGATAGGAGATACACTCGACTACCAATTGAAATTGAAAGCACAAAGCTAACAAAAGAGAATTTTATTCAATATTCAACAACCTTTACAAATGAGAGACTCGGCCTATTTATAGGCGTTTTACAACTCACATGAAAAAAACAACAAAAATTACATCTCCTAAGTTGGTCCCGAGCTAACAGTCACGACCTAACATAAGTCGATGACGACTTAAGACAACACAGTTACAACACTTGCCTTTAGCGACTTAACAAACCGAACGACTTATGAAAATTGACGACATACGACTTACAAAACATACAGCTTTCGACTTAACAAATGGTAATTACAACAACACTTAGGTCGTGAGCGACCTACGACCTAAAACAGGCGACTTAACAGCAGCTTCTTCACGACTTAAGGAATCAACGGTTTTAGATTAACTCGGCATAAGAATCTACGGTCTCCAGAGCTTCAGCGACTTAAAACATAAGCGGCATCCCAAATCAACGTCTTAAGGGAATCAAAGGCAGAGATTAACTCGGCAGACACATCAACGGCCTCCAGTGCTTCGCGACTTAAAATGAGACTTTGCGACTTAAGAAGCCTAACTCCGCGACCTAAGTCCGTACGACTTAAAACCTCGCGACTTAAGAACATAGCATCTTCACGCGACTTAAGAACTCTGGTATCTGAACCCTCTTCATGCGACCTAAGTTCTTGCGACCTAGCTTCCAACTCGTTAAGTCGTACACGAGTTAAAAACACGTTAAATCGTATCTCCTTTCTCTTCAGACTGTTAGGTCGTAGCTCCGACCTAAAGTCCTTGTTAGGTCGTATGCGACCTAACACTTCACCAAATTGGACTGTGCAACCACTCTTCTCAGCATCACTCGCTCCCTCCTCTAACTCCTTAGGTCGTGAGCGACCTACACACTCCTTAGGTCGTGAGCGACCTAAGCCTTTAACTTTCTACACTGCATCATCCTCCCCATGTTGAGAAAAATTCGACCTCGAATTTGCACCCTCATCTTCTACAATAGACTCATCGCCATGATATGGTATAAGATGTTTAACATTGAAAACGTCAGAAGTGTATACATCCTCCGGCAACTTCAACTTATAGGCATTCTCATTAATTCGTTTCATGATTTCTACAGGACCAATTTTCCTGGCTTTCAACTTGTTATAAGCGCCCACTGGAAAACGATCTTTTGTTAACACTGCATAAACCAAATCACCTTCCTGAAATTCAACACTCTTTCGTTTCAAATCTGCGGAACGTTTATACTTCTCATTTTCTTTCTCCAATTGTTCCTGAACGATTTTATGACATTCCGTCAACCCCTCAACAAAATCAGCAGCTTTCTTAACTGTCTTCTTTGATTGTGGCACTACCATTAGATCCAACGGTCCCTTCGGTAAACTTGAATATACTATCTGAAATGGACTGAACCCAGTACTTCGATTTACAGCATGATTATGGGCAAACTCTGCCTGGCATAACTTCACATCCCAACTTTTCAGATTATCTTGAACAAGACACCTCAACAAGTTTCCCAATGATCTGTTCACAACCTCGGTCTGTCCATCCGTTTGCGGATGATAAGCACTACTAAATTTCAGTTTTGTTCCCACCATTTTCCACAAACTTAACCAAAAGTGACTCAGAAATCGAGTATCTCTATCCGACACAATAGATTCTGGCAATCCATGAAGTCGATAGATCTCCTTGAAAAACAACTGAGCAACATGAACAACATCCGCCGTCTTCTTACAAGCAATAAAATGTGCCATTTTCGAAAATCGATCAACTATCACATAAATGGAATCATTACCACGCTGTGTTCTTGGCAACCCCAACACAAAGTCCATACTCACATCAACCCATGGTTTAATAGGCACGGGTAACGGCATATATAAACCAGCATTAGTCGCAGTTCCTTTCGAAACCTGACAAATATGACAACGCTCCACAAACCTCTCTACCTCTTTCCTCATCGATGGCCAGAAGTAAGACTGTGAAATTAACTGTAAAGTACGGTCTCTCCCAACGTGTCCCTCTACATGTAACTCCTTGATAATCTTCATTCTCAGACTACCCTCCGGTATGCACAACCGTTTTCTTTTAAAAAGAAAGCCATTAACCATCATAAACTCATCAATCTTCCCTTCATTGTTCCTTTCAACAAATTTCTTAAAATAAGAGTCTTCTGCAATCTGCTCTGGCAATAATTCAAAACCAGTCACCTCAACTTTCATTGTCGTCAACAAATGATTCCTCCTACTCAAAGCATCAGCCACTCGATTCGTCACCCCTGACTTGTGCTTCACAACGAAAGTAAACTGTTGCAGATATGCAATCCACGATGCATGTCTCGCTGAAATCTTATCTTGCCCTTGCAAATGCTTCAATGCTTCATGATCAGTATACAGAACAAACTCTTTCTGAAATAGATAATGTCTCCAGTGTTTAATAGCTTGCACAACAGCATAAAACTCCACATCATATGTACTGTATCGCATCTTCGCTCCTAACAACTTCTCACTGAAATAGGCAATAGGACGTCCCTTCTGACTCAACACTCCTCCAATCCCAACCTTGGATGCATCAGTGTGTAGTTCAAACACTAGCTGAAAATCAGGTAATACTAGAATTGGGGCAGATGTCAGCAACTCCTTGATCTTCCCAAAAGCATTCCCTGCTTCCTCTGACCATGCAAATTGTTTACCCTTCATACAATCAGTCACAGGTGCCATCACACTACTAAAGTGTGGAATGAACCTTCGATAGAATGAAGCCAACCCGTGAAAACTACGCACTTCCGTTATCGTCTTGGGTTGCGGCCAATCTCTGATAGCTTTGATTTTACTTTGGTCAACCTGTATCCCTTCCTCTGATACAACATACCCCAAAAATAAAACACTCCTCGCCATAAAAACACATTTCTTCGTAGCAGCATAGAATCGTTCTTCACGAATAATAATTAACACTTTCTTCAAATGCTGAACATGCTCTTCTGTACTAGCACTGTAGATCAGAATATCATCAAAGTAAACCACCACAAATTTCCCAATGTACGGTCTGAAAATTTGGTTCATCACCCTCATGAATGTACTCGGTGCATTCGATAGACCAAACGGCATTACCAGCCATTCATACAAGCCTTCCCTCGTCTTGAATGCTGTCTTCCATTCGTCCCCTGGTCTAATGCGAATCTGATGATAACCGCTCTTCAAGTCAATCTTAGAAAAGATTACGGACCCACTGATTTGATCCAATAAATCATCAAGCCTCGGCATCAGAAATCTGTATCTGACTGTGATCTTATTCAATGCTCTACTATCTGTGCACATCCTCTACGTTCCATCCTTTTTGGGTACCAATAAAGCTGGTACAGCACAAGGACTTAAACTTTCCTGCACACGCCCCTGTTCAAGCAATTCCTCTACCTGCCTCCGCAACTCTTCATGTTCCTTCGGACTCATTCGATAATGTGGTCTGTGAGGTAATACAGCTCCTGGAACAAGATCGATTTGATGTTGAATGTCCCTTAACGGCGGCAACTCCGTTGGTAACTCCTCTGGAAATATATCCTCAAATTCTTTCAATACTGGTTTAACTTCTTCTGGTATTTCAACCGCTTCACTGCTCTCACGCCCAATTAACAAGAATACTTCCGGTTCCTCCTCTACTTCCTTCAAAAAGTCCTTTAAAGATAACAAAGTTTTAAGATCTTCAATCTCTTCTGACTTACTTTCTCCCGGTTGTCTCTTCTTTGGAACTAAGATAATCTTCGTGCCTTTAAACGTAAAACTGTAGCTATTGGTCCGACCATCATGTTGTACTGCTCGATCATACTGCCATGGTCTTCCCAATAATAAGTGGCAAACATCCATCACTACTACATCACACCAGATTTCGTCTTTGTATTTCTTCCCAATAGAGAATGGAACACGAACTCGTCTATCCACTTTCACTTCTCCTCCTTTTCTCAACCATGCTAACTTGTATGGACTTGGATGTTTCTCTGTCTTCAATTTCAACTTTGTCATAGCCTCGGCTGAAACGATATTGTCACAGCTTCCTGCGTCAATCACAAACTTACACACCTTCCCCAGTATAGTGCATGTCGACTGAAAGATATTACTCCTCAACCAACTAACTTCTTCCTGCTTCGGTGTCAAACATGATCTCCTCAGCATTAGATTACAACCTTCATCTCCTGACGCAATATCCTGCTCATCCTCCTCAACTGGACTAGAACAATCCCCATCACCATCCTCATCCTCAATTTCTGCAATCATGGTTCTCTTCTTTGGCTTTGGACACTCACTGCTTTTATGACCCAATTCCTGACAATTGTAACATTTGAAACCATTGTTAACCCTTGCCTTCTCAGCCTCCTTCACCACCGGTTTACTGATAGGTTTAGACACATTAGAACTTCCACTAACACCCTTCATTTGATTGTTGGAACTAGTAAACACACCACTTCCTCGTCGTCCCTGTTTCTCCCAAGCCAACGCTTTCTGATGTGCTTCCGCTACAGATCTTGGATCGAACATATTAACCATATCCTGGATCTGCATTCGTAGTCCCCCAACAAATCTAGCTGTCAGTTGTTCTTCCGTCTCCATAATATCATTTCGAGCAATCAGTTGGTAAAATTCATCAGCATAGTCATTAACTGTCTTCGTGCCCTGCCTCAAGTTCTGCAAACGTTGATACATCAAAGATCGATAATTGTAAGGTAAGAACGTTGCTTTCATCAACTTCTTCATCTTCTCCCAAGATTCAACTTTTGACTTCCCCATTCGTTCACGTGTAAGCTTGGTTTGTTGCCACCATGCCAAAGCTCTACCCCTTAACCTCGTAGCAACCAACTTCACTCTACGCTGTTCTGGAACTTCTTTGAAGTCAAAAATCTCCTCGACATTAGCCACCCAATCTAGAAACTCCTCTGCTTGCATACCACCTTTGAATTCAGGAATTTCAGTCTTCATCCCCGGCTCCCATTTGTGATCATACTCAGAGTAATTTCTGCCTTGTCCTCGAACACTACCACCATCATACTCCTCTTCAAAATCAAAAGTATATCGTTGTCTATCTCGTCCACCCACATCTCTACTACCATCACGCCTACCATCATCATCCCTTCTATCTACATTCCTCCGTTCACGATCATTCACGTTCCTCCCACGCCCTTGATCATTTTCAACACTTCTGTCTCGATTGGAATGTGGCGAGACTCTACTACCCCTATGGTTAGATTCAGGTGAAACCCTTCTCCGATTTTGATTCATCTCCGTCATAAGCTTCTCTAACCGGCCAATTCCTTCATTAAGCTTTTCACTAAAGTTTTCATTGATTCTTTGTTCCATCTCATCAGCTTCTTCTCTTCGATACAAAGCTTCTACGTTTTGGTGGCGATTAGCTCTTCTTGGCGGCATACTTGAAAACTTCCAAACTCTTCAACACTTCAAAATTCAAACACAATTCGGACTTTGATCCAAAATGAAACGGATCGAAAACTTCCACTTTGTAGCAAATCGCGATGAACACGATGGACAAAGTTTCGGCCTTCAATTCAAATTCGATCAATCAATCTTCGAACAATGATGAACACTTCTTCCTCTCGGCCACGGCTCAAACTTCAAACTTCTCGGCCAAACAACTTCAACTTCAAAATGTTTAGGCTCCAAGTCTCGATCTAGCTATGATTGGCTAGAACAAGCTCCGATACCAAAACTGGCGCAGCGGATTAATCAAAACGATCTTCAATCGGTGAAAGTAGCAATAGATGGATTGATGAATACTGAAATGCCCGAATTCGTTGATCCGAAGATACCGAACTCTAGCTATCCCGAACTCGTTGATCGCGCACGATACCGGGTTCAAAGATCTTCAATTCTTCAAGCGTTGATCAAGCGCACTTGATTCCGCGAATCGGCTTCTACAATCGTTGAATCGAGCGCACTCGATTAGCCGAAAGAGGAGATAGGAGATACACTCGACTACCAATTGAAATTGAAAGCACAAAGCTAACAAAAGAAAATTTTATTCAATATTCAACAACCTTTACAAATGAGAGACTCGGCCTATTTATAGGTGTTTTACAACTCACATGAAAAAAACAACAAAAATTACATCTCCTAAGTCGGTCCCAAGCTAACAGTCACGACCTAACATAAGTCGGTGACGACTTAAGACAACACAGTTACAACACTTGCCTTTAGCGACTTAACAAACCGAACGACTTATGAAAATTGACGACATACGACTTACAAAACATACAGCTTTCGACTTAACAAATGGTAATTACAACAACACTTAGGTCGTGAGCGACCTACGACCTAAAACAGGCGACTTAACAGCAGCTTCTTCACGACTTAAGGAATCAACGATTTTAGATTAACTCGGCATAAGAATCTACGGTCTCCAGAGCTTCAGCGACTTAAAACATAAGCGGCATCCCAAATCAACGTCTTAAGGGAATCAAAGGCAGAGATTAACTCGGCAGACACATCAACGGCCTCCAGTGCTTCGCGACTTAAAATGAGACTTTGCGACTTAAGAAGCCTAACTCCGCGACCTAAGTCCGTACGACTTAAAACCTCGCGACTTAAGAACATAGCATCTTCACGCGACTTAAGAACTCTGGTATCTGAACCCTCTTCATGCGACCTAAGTTCTTGCGACCTAGCTTCCAACTCGTTAAGTCGTACACGAGTTAAAAACACGTTAAATCGTATCTCCTTTCTCTTCAGACTGTTAGGTCGTAGCTCCGACCTAAAGTCCTTGTTAGGTCGTATGCGACCTAACACTTCACCAAATTGGACTGTGCAACCACTCTTCTCAGCATCACTCGCTCCCTCCTCTAACTCCTTAGGTCGTGAGCGACCTACACACTCCTTAGGTCGTGAGCGACCTAAGCCTTTAACTTTCTGCACTGCATCAAATACCAAATCCATTGCAAAACCTTTGCAAATCAGTGTGCGATTAGCGACGAAAACAAGAAATGTTTTGCCAATTATCTACTCGCTATTTAGCTAGGGTTTACCGATGACACTTTATTTAGAAAGAATTTAGGGAAAATATATCCGTTGGCAAAACGTCGGTAAAATATTTTTACATTAAATTTTAATATGTAGACAAACAAAGAGAAAATGTTGGTAAGTTGACGCTAATTTCCATCGCAAAGCTAACATTAAATTACCGACTTGAAATTTACCGTCCACTCGTATCCGTCGCTAATCTATCGCTAAACCATGATTAGTGACGGATTCTTCCGTTGCAAAATCAATGTTTTCTAGTAGTGAGAGTAATTAACCAATTTGATAAATGTTGTTTAAAATTGTTTTATCTTTGATAAATGAGATAAGATTTAATTAATCATTTTAACTAATGATTACTTTAGCTTAATTAATTATTTTAATTAATGATGATTGGAATTGATAATCATTTTAATTAATGATATTTAAAAGTAATTAGTCATTTTAAATAATGATATTTGAATTTAATTAATCATTTTAATTAATGATTATTTTAAATTTAACTAATTGTTTTAATTACTGATATTTGGAATCAATAATCATTTTAATTAATGATGTTTGAAATTAAATAGTCAATTTAATTAATGAGATTTGAATTTAATTAATTCTTTTTAATTAATGATATTGAACTGTAGTTAATTATTTTAATTAATAGTAGTTAAAATTTAATTAATTGGTTTAGCTAATAGTGTTTGAAAATTAGTTAACTGTCTTAATCAATGACGTTTGAGTATAATTGAATCATTTTAATTAATGGTATTTGAAATGCAATAAATCATTTTTATTAATGATTATTAATATTTTTTAAGTTTTATTAATCATTTTAGTTAATAATGTTTGAGATCAATTATTCATTTCAAATTATGATTATTTAGATTCAATAAATCTTTTAACATATAATATCCAAGTTAATTAATTGATTTAATAATTGAGTTTAAAGTAAAGTAATCGATCTATTTTAAAGATAAATTACTAATTTAATGAAAGTGTTTTGGAAATAATTAATGATTTTATATAAAGATAAATGATTTGCTTATTAAAAGAAAATTCGGATACGTGTCAAAGATCACATAAAAGTTTTGACAAGATAAGGGAAAATTTTGGTTAAGTTAAAAAGGAACTGGAACTCGATTATTGGATGTTAAGTCAGATAATCTTCTGGGTACCGATCTGATGTTGGTTTAGGCCTTCGGGATCAAGCACTTGGAAAAATTATTCTCTTAATGTTTTACAATCAGCAACTAATTCTAATATTGAAATCAAGCACAACCTCAGTTCATTTTTAAAAGAAAAGGTTTGATTCATTTATCAAAATGAATAATTTTCATAAAGCAAATCACTGATATGGAAACGATTTATTTGTATAATTGGCAATAAACATCGAAGACGTAAACTTGTCACTATTTCAAAAGTTAAGAATAATCGTTGGATGTCATTTTGTGGTAATACTACCTTGACTTGTCGGTATTATTGTTAACTAAGAAATAGTATAATTTTGAATTCAATGAGTGGTGATAAGTATACAAGACTTAATTTCCATATACGATCGTTTTATATCCTCGATGGTTGGTATCTCAGCTATCGGCTACTTCAGCTATTTTATTATTATCATTGTAAGACGATTTATTACTCCATTGAGCGTTGCTATCCTTTGTAGGAAATGACTAAATTAAAAGCGCGAGAGAAAGCCAAGTTATGTAGGGTTGCTTCCATTAGGGTATTTTCACATCTGATCTAGTTTGGATTCGGTTGTGCACGTAGACGTGGAAATATTCGTATTCTCGGTAAGGTCTGGCGAGGTCCGGCTTGGTATTGTCTGAGAAGTGTCACTGAGTATATGAGCTTCTCAGGAGTATATTGCTAGAGCTTTATTCCAAGGGGGGTGCACCTTCCTAGTAATTTGTTGGAAATTTTCCATTCCTTATTTGATTCGAAACCCCTGAATCTGTTTAGCTTTAAATTGCTATGAGTTGAGCTAACTCCTCATCACAATATTTAAGTACTTATTTAGTCCATTCTATCAAGTTGGACTATTACCTTATTTAGTCCATTCTATCAATTTGGACTGTTACCTTATTTATCCCATTCTATCAAGTTTAGACTGTCATCTTATTTTGTCCATCTAATCAAATTTGGACTTTTTTCCCTAGTTCTGTCCAGTTCAGAATTTGCTCGGTTTATTTCCATTCTTTTAAGTCTGGTTTAATATTAATTATGCCCATTCATATTTGGATTTGTTTCGTAGTATTTATTTCTGCTCTTTCCCGTATGGATGTTATTCTTGTGAGGTAAAAACCCATTCCGCGTTAGTGGCATAATCTCATAGAACTTTTATACGATCCATAATATTTGAGTTATCTCACACTGGTATTTCAAGACCGATCCGGGTGTTATTTTATTATAATGCTCGGGTTAGACTGAGTATTTTCCCAGGTTGTTCATGGTGTTATGGAGGTCTTGAAGGGGAGATGAAGATTCACCTATCATAGTATTTTATTTTCCGCTATATTATATTGTATACCTATCGGCATTTGTAAGGTCGGGATTTCATAACTGTCTAGCTGATAAGGTTTGTTTTCTAACTTTGATATACTTTGTATGTTTGGAGTGACAGTTTCTACTGTCCTTGTTATATTATATGTTATCGATTCCGCTGTGAGATTTTTATTCTTTGTTCTCTGTTCTTTCTTTCTATTTACCCTAACAATCTGCCCTTTTGTCGATTGGATGCGCGACATTGGAATGCAGTGGTAGTGTTCGGTGTCAACTTTCATGGTCAAAAAGGTAGGTCGTTACAATTGTTATTCCACCGTATCATTTTGTTTATGCTGCATTTTTCTATTATACCTGTTAAATGTATAACTCTGATGATTGTGTGCATCTGTGATTTTATTATAACAATTAATCAAATGTATATTGTAAAATAGCTTCATGAACTGTTTATTTGATTATTATATTTTGTCATTCCGCTAAAAGATTCTGTGTTTTGTTTCCTTCTTTTATTTTATTTCTTAATCAACCCATTGGTTATCTGCCTTCTAGATTGTTCGAGCTGGACATGTGTAGTTTATTGTCAACTTGAACCTTCTGAATGTGGGTCGTCGTAGTTGGTATCGCAGCTTTGGTTTAGCAAATACCTAAACCTGTAGGATAAGCTCATTGAGTGTATATATGTATAAGAGAGCGCGTATTTGTTAGTGCCATAAAAATGTTTTATAGTGTGTTATTTGATTAGTTAAGTTTGAACTTTTGGTTCGGATCAATTCGTCTAGCCTACGTTACCGATAGGGATTCCAAAACACTTGAATAAAGCAAACTAACACGATATTGTTTTTGAAATTGGTAAATGAAATAATTTTACCTAGGATTATTTTTTATATGTATAAAAGAATAATTTTCTAGAAAATTAGGTGGTTGTTAGCACCAAAATTGGTCACTAACCTCGTTGAGAAAGATTGTGTAGAGATATAAGTGATGAATATAAATTAAACAAGGAAGAATATACTAATTTGAATGCAGAAAGTAAGAACACCAGATTTATAGTGGTTCGGCGTAATTGCCTACGTCCACTTTGAGGTTAAACTTTATTGCTTTACTTTATGATTGATTACAGATACAATCCGTAGATCAAATACTTGAAAACAGTTGCTAAGTAAAGAGAATGAGTCTTGAAAGCGGCAGAGTCTCCCCAGTATTCTCCCAAAAAAGGTCCATTTCACTGTGCCCCTACCTCTCTATTTATATACAAAGGTGGGTTGCACTCCTCTGGTGGGCCTGGTAGCTGAATAACTCTGTCCAGATGGACTGGTCCATATATGCCGAACCAAACAGGCCGAACGGTCGGATGCCGAACCATCTTCCTCATGCTGAACGATGCTTGTTATGTGGGAAGAGTGGGCTGAGCAGTAATTGTAGCCAGACAAGCTGGGAAGAATGTCGAACAATCTTCTTATGCCGAACAGAAGTGAGATGCCGTCTAGGGAGTGTATGCCGAGCAATGATTGAAGTTGACTAAGGTTAGATGAATGTCGAACAATCTTTGGATGCCGGACGAACCTGGAAGCCGATCACTCCTAGATGTCGAGCGCTACGTGGATGCCGAGTGCTCCTGGATGCCGAGTACTCCTGGATGCCGAGTACCCTTGGATGCCGAGTACCCCTGGATGCCGAGTACCCTTGGATGTCGAGTACCCCTGGATGCCGAGTACTCCTAGATTCCGAGCACTCCTGGATGCCGAGTACTCCTAGATGCCGAGCACTCCTAGATGCCGAGTACTCCTAGATGGATGCCGAGTACCCCTGGATGCCGAGTACTTAGTTGCCTGGTCAAATCTCCAGGAAACACTTGCCCCCCAAGTGTATTTACGTGACTGAACGTGATACGCTTTGAACTATGTATCCTCCATGTCTCGTTTCAAATCCTTGACCAAATCCTAATGGAGATGCCTTCTTGAGAATATCAGTGGTTGTGGTGTGCGCCTAACGTGGTATAAATGCCGAACGATACGTTCGAAGCCGAACGTTCCTCATGTGCCGAGCAACTTTATGTTTCGAAGCCGAACGCTACGGCTTTGACCGGTTCTACCGAGTATAGCCTTTTCGACTTCTTCTTCCTCCCTATAAAACCAGGCAGCATCCCTCTTCTCTCCTTTTACACTTTTATTTCTGTCACACTCTAAAGACTTGCAATCCTCGCCTGTCAATCAAACTTAAAGCCTAATCAATCCTTCCTAAGCTTCGATCTACAAACTAGGTATTATCCCTTCTATGATTAAATAGTTTCAATACGAGACTTAGGTTTGCGTGTAGCCGAGAGGGTCATGTGGAAAACTGGATGTCTTTACGGCTGAATGATGTGTAGCGAGAAGGAATGGCTCGCACATTTGAGTTGTTGGATGATGTATGGTAGTTAGGCCTAGCTCCTTCGTGCTGAACGATACTGGAAGAAAAGAAAGAATAGAAAGAGTGTTGGTGGTGATTGGGGTGTCGAACGGCATAATCTTCGCCGAGCGACCTGTTCTTGTTGTTCGGTGTAGATGGAGAAGGAGAGGAGTGGAACTGTTGTCAAGGGTGGAGTGCTGAACGTTAAAGCTCGGCATAACCCTGGTTCGGCGTATCTTACCATATGCCGAATAGTGAAATGGGAGGCTAAGGTGAAGGCATGAGTTAGTGGGGATGCCGAGCGATCACGACTGCCGAACAATATTTCAGCCGAACAACACTCGGGCTGAACAAACTTAAATGCCGAACCATATCAAGGCCGACCATAACCTAAATGTCGAACCATATCATGGCCGAACACAACTTAGATGCCGAACCACATCAAGGCCGAACATAACTTAGATGCCGAACCATATCAAGGCCGAACATAACTTAGATGCCGAACCACATCAAGGCCGAACATAACTTAGATGCCGAACCATATCAAGGCCGAACATAACTTAAACGCCGAACTATATCATGGCCGATCATAACTTAAACGTCGAACCATACTTAGGCTATCCCACGTAAATGCCAAACCATACATAGGCCGAACAAACATAAATGCCGAACAGACAATTGCCTTGCCTAATCACACAACAAAACAAGTACGAGGACTCTAGCATACCAGCATATGAAACTGACCCGGATCCTTAACTCCCTAGCTTTAGCAGACGTAAGTCTGAACTTAGATTAACATACGTTTTTGGAATCTGCAACGGTAATCACCTCATGGCAGGCTTTTGGGGACGGTCAGCGATGACGGTCTTTGAAGGCGATGATTTGAAGCTCAGTTTGATACCAGTAACTTTGTAACCTTCAAATTCTCAACGCTTATACACGATTGCTTGCACTAGTTCACACACCACGTGAGGGGAATATCCATGTTGTTAATTCTAATGTTGAACATCTTTCAAGTATAGTTTTCACAGGTGCTTAGCCAGACTCGCTATTTATTGGAGATGTCTAGAAAATCTAGCTCTGCCACTATATCTGATAGGCCTAGGCCGTCTTCAAGGCAAGAATTCGCGGACACTTCAAATCCGTCGACTTCCCCTGCTCATAACTTAGCTCCTGATGCCCTGGAGGCAACGATTCTCTTGGACAATCCGATCGACTCACAGGCTTCGAAGATTAACGAAGTCACGCTTCGGCGAATATGTTCCATCCACGGAATCCCCTTTTCCGATGTGTTGGTCCAGTCGAGGCATGATCGTCCTCATCTGCCCCCAGTCGGATATACTGCTTGTAATAAGTTCATGTGTTGGATGGGCAGCATGCCTCCATTCAATCTATTTCTTCGGGACGTGTTGCAATACATAGACATCGCCCCGTCGCAGCTGCATCCAAACGGTCACGCATTCATATATGGGACCTACCTACTTTTCATGGTCGTCTTTTCTAGGCCTCCAACTTTTGGCGACATCAGATATATTTATATGATCAAGAAGCAGAAAGATAGCCCATCCTTTATGTTCCTCGAGCCATACCACAAATGCCAGATTTTAACCGGAGCATGCAGCAAATTCGCCCTGTACAAACAGGAATGGTTCTATGTGCGTTGCCCTCCTGGTTTCGTGAGGTGATGGGTCGAAGGCAGTAAGTCTCTTCCCTGAGTCATCATTCGCGCTCAATCGGTGCTATGCTTTTTCTAACTCCTTGTTTCATCTTTTCAGGTATTAACCCGCGTCCTGAGGGCCGAGGATATTCTCATAACTTAGAGCTCTTCCTGCCGAGGATCGGGACATCTGAACCATCATTTCAAATGAATCATTGTCGCGGTTCAGTTTGTTAGCAGGAGGTCGCCGGATTAGCCTTTCGGAGGGCGTTTCCATTCCCAAATCCGCTCCCGCTAAAGGGAAAAAACAAGCTGGAACGTCATCACGCCATACCCCCGATGCACACGAAGGGGGAGAACACAAGGGGGACGAAGCTCCTGAGACACAAGGCGAGAATGTGGGTCCCGCTTAGAACCCGGCGGTCGAAGTGCACGATATTGAAATGCCATCTTCCCCTTCGAAGGGGAAAAAGAAATTGATGTACAAGATACGGAAGGAGAAAGTTGGCGGAGCTTCCAAAGTTACGCTCATCCCGTCAGAGAAAGAGGCTTCTTCACAGCATATGGAAAGTTCTTTAAAGGGTCTGTCGAACATTACCATGCTCGACGATATACTCAATTATGGTTTTGATGATCCGGAAGCCTTTAAGTTTCATTCGGCCGCTAGAGGCAACGCGGGAGTCCAACCTCCAGTTCAGGGAGATAACACTCCAATCAGTAAAGATAAAGGAACCGGTCCATCGGGGGGAACACTAGGACACACACGCACACACGAACTTCACCATACACTTCAAGTTTTTTCATTACCCCGATATTTACTAACTCGTTGCTATTTTTATTCTTTGCAGGTGATATGGGGCGCTTCCACGAACTTGATCGCCTCCATGGTTCTTCTATATTTCACCATCTCGGACGGGACTCAGGCTCAGGTAGACGTAGGGACAGAGACGATTACGAGGATCGAGACAACCGTCCTCGCGATTCGTCTTATCGAAAGAAAACATATTCCCAGTCTTCATATTCTCGTGATCCTCCTCCTCAAACTGAGCCAAATAGAGAGAAGCTTTCGCAGAAGGGGTCCCAACCCGATGTCTCCCGAGAACAACATTCCGGCTCGTCAAGCACAAGGAAAACTCGGGAGCATCAGAAAAGAGCAGAACTTTCAAAGCCTCCTCCCCCTAATCCTGCGGCTGACCCAACTATAGTAGAGAAGATGGTCGAGCTTAAGGCCAAATTCCCAAAAATCTGCTTTGATGGCCTGAAATTCCTCCCAGTTATTCATCATATCCCAGGGCACGTCAAGTAGAGTGCCATCGCCTGCAACAACGACGTCTATGTTCAACATGACGCGTTTGTACACTTGGTCGAAAAGGTCTCGGAGCTATCTGTTGAGCGCCAACAGGAGATTGACCGTTTGAAGTTGGAAGCTGGCTTTGACAAGGACATCATCAAGAGCCAAGATGAAGAGCTTGCTTCGTACAAGTCGAAACTTGAAGCCGCAGAGCAAAGTGCAAAAGACACTGCCGAGGCCGTCACTCGTCTAGAGGCGACCCACAAAAAGGAACTTGATGAAGCAGTCCAGCGCAGCGGAGCCCTTGCCTTAGAAAAAGATTCTATCCAGAAAGAAAGGGACGCGCTCGCCCTGCAAGTCAGAGAGTTGAAAGAATTGCTCTCTAAGGAGAAAGAGGAGAAAACAACCGCTCAAGAAGAGTCCCAACGATACTGCGATGAAATCGTTGCTACACTGCTCTTGAAAACAAAGCTCGATGATGAACTTGCTAGGGTTGAGATAGTGAAAAATGAAGCCCACAAGGAGGGCAAGAGAAAAGCTTCTGAGGAGATTGACTCTCGCCTCGAAGCAGCTGCAGAGGCCGGTATGGAAGAGGTCAAGTGCATGTTTGACCCGCTGATCGCCGAGTACGGCGCCCGCGTTCTTATGCACCGCGACTTGACATTCCTAGGCGAGGGCTATCTTGAATCTCTAGCTGAAGCCTGGGAGACTTTGATAAGGATCAGAAAAATCGAGTCGGGCTCGGAGGAAGTCGATGAGGATGCTCTGGTGAAGGAATTTCTCAGAGGGAACGAGCCGGCGAACTTATCTGCGGCTTTGGCTCTTTATAGCAAAGGCTCTCCCTCATCAAAAGAGAAAGACGACAAAGCTGGTCCATCTAAGGCTAAGGCTGCAGTTCCTCCTTCTACTGCTCCTCCTTCTGCTCAATCGGCCGGTCGGCCAACACTTGATCCATTTGAGCAGCATGCCGGCTATGATCCCGAAGATCCCGGGCTTGGCGTTCATATGCTATCCCCTATTCTAGAGGGTGAAACTCCATGCGCAACCGATAACCAGCCAGAACCCGGTATAAAACTCTTCCTTTTGAAGTTAAAAGATCTGTCATTTTCAAGTAGCGGTCATTTGTCCTAACGCCCGTTCTTTATGTTTTTTATGCAGGCTGCTCTGATCCTGAACTAACTCCGAGGAGCAACGACGCCAAGGAGGAGGCAGAGAAAATAAGCGGTGTTGCTCATGCGGGAGTAACTCCTGACCCTGACGCTCAAGTGATCGGGGCGCTAGATGATGATAAGTTTGACACTTCATCTCCCGTCGAAGGGAGTGATGAAATCGAGATCATTGGCGCCTCCGAACATACTTCGAAGATGAGCATGAAGGAGCGTCTCGCAGAAGAGGAGAAAAGGAAGGTCGAGATCAAAGTCGAGCCTCAAATATTGGAACTCACCGACCCGCGGAATAGACCTTTGAAGATCATTCTCCCTGGAAAATCCAAACCGTTGGATGTTCCTTCTCCCACTCCTAACTCCGCTTCTTTGGTAAGCAAGAAATCCAAGAAGAAGCGTGAGGGAGAGGAATCATTTGAGAAAACGAAGGAAGACAAGAAGAAAAAGCCAAAGAAATAGCCACTATTCTCGTTCAACGAGATTTTGCTTAGGTCTTGTAGCTACTTTTTGTTTTTTCGTTTCCGTAGTTTGTGTAGATAGATTTTTGACTCCATGCTTTGGAGGAATAATTGTGTAACCCAATTTTGGACTATTAAACGAAGTTTAGTTTCTTTTTCACTCGAATGATTCTTTTGCTTTTTTGGTTTTCTGAATAACTGTGGTCAAAACTCAAGTTCTTATGAGTTGCATAATTTCCCAATCCGTTCTTACATTGTTCGAACATTCTTTGGGGTGGCATATTTCTTATTCCACATCCTTGGGTACTTAGAATTTTTTCTAAATCCGCGCTCCAGGGATTTAGGGTAATTTGATCCGCGTTCAAGGGATTCGGAGATTGAAGTCGTTTATACTCTGGTCCGCGCTCTGGGGACTTAGAGTACTCTGGTCCGCACTCAGGGGACTCGGAGATTGAAGTTGTTTATACTCTAGTCCGCGCTCTGGGGACTTAGAGTACTCCGGTCCGTACTCAGGGGACTCGGAGATTGAAGTCGTTTATACTCTAGTCCGCGCGATGGGGACTTAGAGTACTCCGGTCCGCACTCAGGGGACTCGGAGATTGAAGTCGTTTATACTCTATTCCGCGCTTTGGGGACTTAGAGTACTCCGGTCCGCACTCAGGGGACTCGGAGATTGAAGTCGTTTATACTCTAGTCCGCGCTCTGGGGACTTAGAGTACTCCGGTCCGCACTCAGGGGACTCGGAGATTGAAGTCGCTTATACTCTAGTCCGCGCTCTGGGGACTTAGAGTACTCCGGTCCGCACTCAGGGACTCGGAGATTGAAGTCGTTTATACTCTAGTCCGCGCTCTGGGGACTTAGAGTACTCCGGTCCGCACTCAGGGGACTCGGAGATTGAAGTCATTTATACTCTAGTCCGCGCTCTGGGGACTTAGAGTACTCCGGTCCGCACTCAGGGGACTCGGAGATTGAAGTCGCTTATACTCTAGTCCGCGCTCTAGGGACTTAGAGTACTCCAGTCTGCACTCAGGGGGCTCGGAGATTGAAGTCGTTTATACTCTAGTCCGCGCTCTAGAGACTTAGAGTACTCCGGTCCGCACTCAAGGGACTCGGAGATTGAAGTTGTTTATACTCTAGTCCGCGCTCTGGGGACTTAGAGTACTTCGGTCCGCACTCAGGGGACTCGGAAATTGAAGTTGTTTATACTCTAGTCCGTGCTCTGGGGACTTAGAGTACTTCGGTCCGCACTCAGGGGACTCGGAGATTGAAGTTGTTTATACTCTAGTCCGTGCTCTTGGGACTTAGAGTACTCTGGTCCGTACTCAGGGGACTCGGAGATTGAAATCGTTTATACTCTAGTCCACGCTCTGGGGACTTCGAGTACTCCGGTCCGCACTCAGGGGACTCGGAGATTGAAGTCGTTTATACGAGTTCGTACATCGTACAGAATAATGTAACTCTAGTAATTCATCACCCGACTGTGGGATGTAGAAACATTAGTAATTTATGGGAAAGACGGCTTCAAGCCTTTATTAATGAAAACCAACTAAATTGCCTGATTACATGGTCAAAAAGAAACTAAGTGATAACAGAATGAAAACATACAGGAAATAACTGTGCCTAAAACAGAAAAGAAACATGCTAAATGTAATAATGTCGCAAATGTTCACTGTTCCACGCTCGGGGGAGCGTCACGCCATCAACGGTCGCTAGCTTGAATGTTCCCTCTCCAAGCTTCCGTTCAACGACGTATGGACCTTCCCAGTTGGGATTCATACATGATGGTACCGGGAAAACTCGTTTCAAAACAAGATCACCCACATCAAAAATCCTTGGGCGGACTCTGCCGTCGTAATAACGCTTGACTCTTTGCCTATGTGCTGCCGCCCTCAGTTCAGCCTCTTCACGTTTTTCATCGATGTAGTCCAGCGACTCCAACAAGAGATCCTGATTCGTCTTGGGATCGTAATATGTCACTCGATGCGATGGAACTTCGAGTTCCACGGATATAGTGGCTTCCAAGCCGTATGCCAAGGCGAATGGAGTGTGGCCGGTCGCGGACTTGTGGGTGGTTCTATAAGCCTATAATGTTGTCGGGAGTTCATCTACCCACTTGCCTTCGGCTTTCTCCAAACGCTTCTTCAGTATGGACTTGATTATTTTGTTTACGGCCTCGACTTGTCCATTAGCGTTTGGATGTGCAACGGCGGCGAACTTCTTCTCAACGCCATACTTTAAACAGAACTCTTTGAACTCTCTGCTTTCAAACTACATTCCGTTGTCCGTAATGATGGTTCGTGGGAGGCGAAATCGGCATATAATGTTTCGTACAATGAAATTAATGACCTTCTTAGAGGTGATTATGGCTAAAGGTTCTGCCTCGGCCCATTTTGTGAAATAGTCGACTGCAACTATCGCGTATTTCGCACCACCTTTGGATATAGGCAAAGAGCCGATTATGTCGATTCCCCAAATTGCAAATGGCCAGGGACTAACCATTTATGTGAGTTTTGTTGGTGGGGCTCTCGGGATTTTCGCATATCTTTGACACTTGTCACATTTCCTTGCGTAGTCTGTAGCGTCCCGATTTATGGTTGGCCAATAGTATCCATAACGGAGGATCTTTTTTGCTAGTGTCTGCCCCCCAGTATGGTCGCCACATTCTCCTTCGTGAACCTCCTTCAAGACCCGCTTTGTCTCATCATGTGTGATGCATCGTAATAAGGGAACTGAGAAACCCTTTCGATACATTAGTCCATCCTGCATCACATATCGCGCGGCCTTTCGAATGACCTGTCGTCTTTCGCTCCTTCTTTCTGGTAAAGCTCCGGTCGTCAGCTATAGTTTGAATGGGGTTATCCATGACTCCTTTTAGATCCCTGTTTCTAACACAAAATCAACTTTCATCACGTCTATGCCTGGAGCATGCAAGGCCTCAACGGGGAACAATCCCATTTGCTGAGCATCGCCAGTGCTTGCGAATTTAGCCAATGAGTCGGCTTCTTTGTTTTGTTTACGCGGGACATGCGAAATGTCATAACGTTCAAGGTTCGACAGTAGTTCTTGAACCAGAGCAAGGTACGGAGCAAGCTTCTGTCCCTTTGCTTGGTATTCTCCACTTGGTAGACCACCAACTGCGAGTCACAAAAGATTTCAACTGATTTGACCCCGAGTTCTCCAATGAGTTTTAAGCCAGCAATCAGTGCTTCATATTCTGCTTCATTATTCGTGGCCGGGAAATCGAGCTTCAAAGCGTAACAAATCGATCGATTTTTTGGAGTTACAAGAACTACGCCAGCGCCGGAGCAACGGTCGTTCGATGCCCCATCGGTGCACAATTTCCATCGAATGGGGGGAACGACATTGTGATTATCTGGTTCGTCAGATACAGTAAACTCAGCGATGAAATCTGCTAATGCTTGCCCTTGTATTGCTCTCCATGGCAAGTAGGTGATATCGAACTGGCTCAACTCGATATTCCATTTTAACGACCTCCCAGAAGTTTCTGGTCGTTGGAGTACCTACCGTAGGGGCTGATCGGTATAGACACTGACTGAGTGTGCTTGAAAGTATGGGCGCAGCTTACGTGATGCAATCACTAAGCAATAGGCTAATTTCTCAATTTTAGGGTAATTTCTTTCTGCCCCCGTTAAACGCTTACTAACATAATACACCGGCTTTTGGACTCGGTCCTCCTCGCGGACCAAAGCCGCACTTATAGCATGTGGGGATACGGCCAAGTATACGTACAGCATCTCATGGTCTACTAGTTTTGACAGCACTGGAGGACTCTTCAGATGCCTCACCAGATCCCGGAATGCTTCCTCGCAGTTAGATGTCCATTCGAAATTCCTCTTCCCTTTCTTTATTATATCAAAGAAAGGAATGCCCTTGTCTGTGGCTCTGGATATGAATCGACTCAGCGCAGCCACTTTTCCATTCAAGCTTTGCACTTGTTTTATAGTTCTGGGCACTTACACATCTCGAATAGCTTGAATCTTTTCTGGGTTAGCTTCAATTCCCCTAGCATTGACAATGAATCCCAAAAACTTCCCCGACGCAACGCCGAAGGAACACTTCAGAGGGTTGATCTTCATCCCATAATATCTGAGTATATCGAACATCTCTACCAAGTCTCGAATGTGGTCGTTTGACTGTCGTGACTTCACGAGCATGTCATCCACATAGACATCCATCTTTCTACCAAGCTGGTCTTTGAACATTCGATTCACCAAATGCTGATAAGTCGCTCCTGCGTTTTTCAATCCGAAGGGCATTACTACATAGCAATATAGCCCGACATCGGTGACGAAACTGGTGTGTTCTTGGTCCGGAATATGCATCGGGATTTGATTGTAGCCCGAGTATGCATCCATGAATGATAACAGCTCGTGTCCTGCAGTGGAGTCGACCAACTGATCAATCCTAGGCAACGGGAAACTGTCCTTGGGGCATGCCTTGTTCAAATCGGAATAGTCTACGCAAGTTCTCCATTTCCCATTTGTCTTCTTCACCAGTACGGGGTTCGATACCCATTCAGGGTAGAGGGCGTCGCGGACGAACCCATTGGCTTTGAGTTTGTCCACCTCCTCTCTGAGAGCAGCGGACCTCTCTGGGTCCATCCCTCTCCTCTTTTGTTTAACCGGGACGTATTTCGGGTCTATGTTCAACATATGACTCGTAATGGCGGGAGAAATCCCGCACATATCAGAATGCGTCCAGGCAAAAACATCAAGATTCGCTCGGAGGAAATCACTAAGGTCTTCAGTCATTGCGGGGTCGAGTTGTGATTCGATCTTTAGTACTTGCAGTGGGTCGTCTCGGCTGACTAAAATGTCAACTGTTAATTCAGCCGGCGCTGCCTTTTCTTCCCTGGGTTTCTCATCGTCGTCTCTCGGATCTATGTCTCTGAAGATCCAAGAATTATGCCCGAGCCAGGGCTCAGGCACTACTTGTCAATTATCAGTATTAAGGATGCGGATGGGATTGTCTGCAACCTTTCCTTTCTCCCTCCGATGAGCCTCTCGGAGCTCAGCCACATAACAGGCACGACCAGTCGCCATGAACAACACCTACCCCTTTGTCAGTTGGGAACTTCAAAGTTAAGCACCACGGGGCTAATGTTGTCCTAAACTCAACCAAGGCCGGTCGGCCCAAGAACACATTGTACGGAGAGTCCACATCCAAAACTACGAAGGGTAGGATTCGCACCCTCCGACGTTCGCCTTGTCCCAGTTCAACTAGTAACTCAACATACCCCACTGCATCGGTCGCTGCGCCATTAAAGCCGTGTATACGAGCTTTAGACGGTTTCAAATCCTTCGTTTCCATCTTCATCTGGTCATAAGCCTTCTTGAAGATGATGTTGAAATAACTTCCACAATCAATCAAAATTCTTTTCACATAAGCCGGTCCGATCGTCGTAGATATGACCATCGGGTCGATGGTTGGAGCCTCCACTTGGTCAGCATCTCTGTTTCTGAATACTATATCGTCTGTCATCACGCGCAGCTGCTTAGCAGGGGTCCCATCCTCTATGTTAGAACAACACTCGAAATCTGCGTGCTTCAGGGAACTAGCATACCGCTCCATCTCTTGCCAATTCTTATCTGCGGGGTGAGGCCCGCCGATGATCGTGTTTATGACTAGTCTACCCACAGTCCGGCCAGGCTCCTCGGGATGACACGGAGCTGGTGCACGACCTGGGTTGGATGTTCCCTGTCCTCCTTCCTGTGGATCCTTCACAAAATCCTGTAACTTTTTCTGCCTGATCAACTTCTCTATAGCGTCGTGTAGGTGTCTGCACTCTTCCGTATTGTGCCCGTAAGTCTCATGGAAGCGGCAGTATTTCCCAGTCTGCTTCTGTTCCTCGGTTGACTCCTTTGGTCGTGGCTTTCTGTACTGAAAGGTATTGCAGGTTGATAGGTAAATGTTCTCAAGAGACGCATTCAGCGGGGTATACTCGTTGTAGCTTGGAATTCTCGGCTTCCACTTCCCCTCTTCTCTCTTCTTCCCTTGACTTCTTCCTTCGGATTCCTTAGGCTGCCCGGGCTTGTTCTGGACATTGACTTGGACTTTTCCCGAGTTATCCCCGGACTGCTTCACTGCAATGTTGCTTTTCACGGACTCCTGGACAGACCCTTGTGCCTTATCTCGCCTTACCCATCTGGCTTCCTCTCTTTTTATGAACTGGTGTGCCTTTGAGTAAAAATGCTCTAGCGTAGTCGGAGGTTTTCCTGCCAGCCAGTCTCCAAACTCAGAATCTGGATCCACTCCTCGCATCACAGCCATTAGGATTGCATGATCATTGGGATTACTGACTTCAGTTGCCGCAACATGGAATCTTTGTAGATACTCCTTCAATGACTCGCCAGGAGTCCGGATTACACTTGATAGAGACATCACGTCCTTTGGACGAGTAGTGTGTATCCTGAACTGTTCTATAAACTTCTTCGCCAGCTCCTCGAAACTGGATACGGACCGCAGAGGAAGTCGGGTGAACCACATAGTAGCGATCCTAGACAGAGTAATTGGAAAGCATCTACACTTGGTTGCATCATTTGCTCTAGCTGAATCCATCATCCACTCGTACCTCATGACATGTTGTCTGGGATCAGTCTTTCCTTCATATGCCGGGATAGTTGGCATACTAAACTTTCTGGGGTACGCTGCCTGTAGTACATTGTCTGTGAACGGAGTATGACTTCTTGACACTCCCCAATCGTCATTCGATAAGCCTTGATTCTCTTTCATCAATTGCCTGATCATGGCTGTCAGGTCTGGTGTCTGTATAGAAGGTGGAAGGTTGGAGTCTGTCCTACGCGACTGATCATGCTGATGCCTCCTCGGTTGGCGATCTGCCAAACGTGCATCTTGAGGTGCGACATCGTTAGTATTTTGATGGTCTGGGCCTCCAGCCTCCACCTGCACTCCAGCTCCTAAGTTTCCAGCTCCGACTTGGTCACGGTCTCCAGTTGTTCGGACAGCAGCACATGCCTGCGCAGTTTCAGTCTTACGGCGTCTACTCCTGGGAGGTTCATCAGAGGAAGTTGAGCTGTCGGATGAGGAATAAGGAGCGGGATCGCCCCCAGCATTCTATTGCTGTTGTTGAGTGAGTTGCTCCATGAGGTTGGCGTTATCTTGCATCTGCTCTCCTAGTTGTCTCCTGCTTTCCCTGAGTTCTCTCATTAAGTCGTTGAACTCTATTCTAGTGACAACCGGCATTTGGTCCTGGGCGATAGTCCCTGCACCTGGAATCGCTTGCTGATTATTAGGTCCTGCTTGTTGCACGCTAGCAGTCTCGTGGGCGTCCGCATTATGATAAGCTGACCTGGTACGTGGTCTTGCCATTATAGAGTTATTGGTATGAACTCTGAGTAGAATCAACGGATGTCCTATCAATGAGTCGGATCTTCTTTGGGGGATTTGTTCAATCCAGTAGCTTCAAAGCAGATCCTTGAGGTCTGAGAATTCAATTCTCAGTGGAAGCACCAAAGTGTTAGCACCAAAATTGGTCACTAACCTCGTTGAGAAAGATTGTGTAGAGATATAAGTGATGAAGATAAATTAAACAAGGAAGAATATACTAATTTGAATGTAGAAAGTAAGAACATCGGATTTATAGTGGTTCGGCGTAATTGCCTACGTCCACTTTGAGGTTAAACTTTATTGCTTTACTTTATGATTGATTACAGATACAATCCGTAGATCAAATACTTGAAAACAGTTGCTAAGTAAAGAGAATGAGTCTTGAAAGCGACAGAGTCTCCCCAGTGTTCTCCGAAAAAAGGTCCATTTCACTGTGCCCCTGCCTCTCTATTTATAGACAAAGGTGGGTTGGACTCCTCTGGTGGGCCTGGTAGCTGAATAACTCAGTCCAGATGGACTGGTCCATATATGTCGAACCAAACAGGCCGAACGGTCGGATGCCGAACCATCTTCCTCATGTCGAACGATGCTTGTTATGTGGGAAGAGTGGGCCGAACAGTAATTGTAGTCGAACAAGCTGGGAAGAATGTCGAACAATCTTCTTATGCTGAACAGAAGTGAGATGCCGTGTGGGGAGTGTATGCCGAGCAATGATTGAAGTTGACTAAGGTTAGATGAATGCCGAACAATCTTTGGATGCCGGACGAACCTGGAAGCCGATCACTCCTAGATGCCGAGCGCTGCGTGGATGCCGAGCACTCCTGGATGCCGAGGACTCCTGAATGCCGAGCACCCCTGGATGCCGAGCACCCCGAGATGCCGAGCACCCCTGGATGCCGAGCACTCCTGGATGCCGAGCACCCTTGGATGCCGAGTACTCCTAGATGCCGAGTACTTAGTTGCCTGGTCAAATCTCCAGGAAACACTGGTTAATGAAAATGTTTTTTTGTTTGAAATGATAATATTCGATTATTATCTTTTATTGTTGATTAGTCAATTTTCCTAAACTATTGACTATTTTATGTTATAAGAAAGTGAAATTTTATAAATATGATTTACAATTGAAATGAATTTAAACGGAATTTGAGAATTTTAATCCCGGTATTTCTAAAATTGGTTTTCAAAGATTTTGGAAATAATATTCATATTATTTGTAAGCATTTGCAAATAGAAATTGTTTTCAAAAGAATTTTTATTAAAAAAAGTTCCGTACTCTCATCTTTTATCGCCGGAAAAATAATTTCAGAGATGAATGCAACATCATCGACATCCATTTTCGAGTCTCAGAGTGGATGAGGCCACTTAGTAGCTTTGCCACACATTTGTTTTGATAAACAGAATTTGATTTAAATTTCCTAAATATGATTTAATATACAAAAGAGATAAGTATATATTAATTTAAAATAATTTGAAATGAACTCGATATTCTTAAGTTTCTGTTAATTAATGATTTTCAGTTATAAAAATAAGATGAAATTTTTAAATAATTAGAAACTTCTAAAATGAGAAATAAGAAATTGAAGCTAAGTGTTTAAGTGAAATACGAGAAGTTAAGTTATAACTCTTAAATGTGAAGATAATGGAAATTTAAAACATGTGTAAATTATTGAACGTTCTTATTAATTAAAATGAATAAGATTAATTTGTATAGCACTCAATTACATTCCAAAAACATATATAAAACTTTCCAGAAATGTTTAGAAAGTTGAAATGTTAATATGAACATGTAATAGAATATTATGCAAGTATGAACTTAAGTAATAAAAATGATTCAAAATGAAATTGTATTTAAAGAAATGTTTATATATAAAATTAAGTTGTTATAAGAAATGTTATAAAGTTAGTTAATGTTCTAAGAAATGTTAAACGAATAATTTGAGTAGTAAAAGGAAAACACTATTTAAATATGAACTTAAGAGAAGGTAAACAAATAATAAATTAAATCTTATCTTTGTAAGTTGTTGTTTTTTGCATAGCCGACGGGGTTAACTGGGCCCCTACCGGTGTATTGATACACCCAAAGAGAAACAAGGATTATAAAGAATATGAGAAAGAAAAATAGGGGATACAAAGTGTACCAATCACTAGGAAATACAGAAACACAACACAAAGGAAAAACCCACAAAAGGAGAAGGAAAATACTAGGAGAAAGCGCTGAAAATGCCCGGGTCAAAAGCAAACTTTAAGTGACGTAGGCAAGTATTAATTTCATGCAAAAGGATTGTTGCAATCTGCTCATGAGTTTTCGCTTTTTCCAAATGAAAAACCCTACCATTCCATTCTAACCACACAAATACGAACAAATTTCTTCACAATACAGATCATCAACCTCGGGTTGCCATTCCTCCCCCCAGAAAGCATGAAAATTCTATCCCATTCTAGACCGTGATCTCTCGAAACATCATTCTTTCCCATCTTCATCATGATCATTTTCCACATCCTATGGATGGGCAAGCAGGTAAAAAATAAATGTGCAACAGTCTCTGGTTCTCCACAAAAAACACAGTTCTCATCCAATAGCAATCCCCTATTCAAGAGTTTATGTTTTGTGAATAGAGCATTATTTATCAGTTTCCAAAAGAATAAGTTATCTTTTTCTGTGCTGTCTTTACTCCACGACCGTTTAAACCATCTACATTTAACATTTGCTTCAACATTCATCAGGGTGGAGTAGAAGTACCCAATAGAGAAGGCACCAGACGAGTTTTTCCAGATGATACTAGAAGATTGCTGATTAATAAAATTATTGCATTGAAGCGAGTTCCAGAGTAATCTAATTCTGATATTAGAATTGTAAGGGTGGATAATGCAGTTGTGGTAAAGAACTTCAGTAACTCTGGTTTGAATATGGATTCTAGATTGAACAATCTCTTGATGGGTCAAGATTTTACTAAGAATACAACCAAAATCGGACCATGGATCATTCAAAAAACTCACATTAGAGTTAGACGAGATGGAGTATTTAATACAGGGCAAAACCACCTTCCTAAGCTTTAAAATGCTCCTCCATGTCTACTCATGTTCTAAGGTATCTGCATGTTCCAAAAGTCTTTGCCACGCATAACATGATTCTTCGACCATCTAACCTAAATACTATCATAATTGTGAAGGAAGCTATCAAGATGTTTTACCAGAGCAGCTTTGTTCCATTTAGTGAGGTTACAAATGCCAAGCCCACCCTTTCTCATGGGTTTTTCAATAGCGTTGAACGAGATAGGAGCTAAGTATTTTCCATGCATTGTACCATTCCAAAAAAACGCATCATAGCAGTTCTAATCATCTTGACAAGTTTATTAGGCAAGACAAAGGTTCTTGCCCAATAGACACTAATGGAGGATATGACTGATTTAATCAAGGTCAGACGACCGACTTGACTAAGGAATCAACATGTCCAACTCTCAAGTCTTCGCATAATTTTTTCATACAGTGGAAGGCTTTGAAGAGTAGTAATTCTAGAAGTGGCCAAAGGGATGCCAAGGTAGTTGACAATCTCGGCACTAGGCTGAAGGCCAGTAGTGGAGAGGATGGAGTTGTACTGAGGTTGTTGAACACCTTCCAACATTATTTCAGATTTTGCAAGGTTAATTCAAGGCCAGTCACACTATGGAAAGACTTCAAGGCATCAAGAATAGCACCAATTGTGATCAGATCTGGCTTGTAGAAAATAATAAGATCATCAGCGAACATAAGAGATGTAACTTGCGGCTCTTTACACTTGGGATGAAGATGATATAAGCCACGAGTCATAAGAACATTAAGAGACAGGATTAGCAACTCCATTATAATTATAAAAATGTACGCAGACATCAGGTCCCCTTGCCTAATACCTTGCTTAGTAGAGAAAAAATCAACTGGAGCTCCATTGATAACTATAGAAAAATTGGCAGTGGATATGCCTGCAAAAATCCATGCAATAAAATGTTTAGGGAAGTTCATGAATCCCATTATCTTGACTATGGAGTCCCATTGAAATGAGTCGAAAGCTTATTTAATGTCGAGTTTTAACATGGCACGAGGAAAAATATGCTTAAGGATGTAGCCACGTAGAAGTTCATGAGATAGGAGAACATTGTCAAGAATGCTGCGATCAGATAAGAAAGCAGCTTGGTTTTGCGAGATTATGTTTGGAAGCACCAACTTCAGTCTATTAGCTGTAGGATCGATATTACCCTAGAGGGGGGTGAATAGGATACTAATAATAATAAAAATTAATGCATAAATATATAAAATAATTGCAGCACAGATAATAGCAGAATAATAAAAGCAGAAATAAAACAACACAGATTTACCTAGCTTCAGCAAAACCCTACCTACGTGCTGCCCCCAAGGTTTCTACTAGAAATTAAGTATTCAGACGCTTACATACGTAAACTTGCGACACCCGCTATCGACTAACCTAACTCTATGCTCAAAACCCTGCCACAACTCAGCCACTGAGTTGCGAATTCTCGAACTACACCACCGTAGTTCGTCCCTAGTCACACAACTAGAATTTGCAAAATTTTAAGCGAAAATTACAAAATAAACTAAAAAACAAAACAAAGGCCTTTATATATATTTAACCCCAAATAAAAAATAGACCGGCCCAGAGAAAAAGAGATCGGCCCAAAAGAAATATAATTTGTGAAAGGCTTGTCTTCTCTGTTGTAAACTTCGGTCACTCTCTTTTGCTTTGCAATGTCTGCTTTTCTTCGTTCCTCTTTGAGAAATTAGGGCTTTTGGAAATTGAAACCGCCGATTCTAGTTGATCAATTGAATAGATATTCTCGCGTTGATTGCTTTGTTGATCGATCATCTTGCTTTGACTTCACTCGGCTGCTTCAATTTGTCGAGTTCGAATTGAATAGTACTGGTATGTGATTTCCTTTATTACTCTCGTTGATATGCTTGAACACGATTGTCTAATTGCCGATGATGTTAATGGTATTTATAGGGAATAAAACCCTAAATTATCGTTCGTATATTTGACTTGATTTCATCACATTGCTAGCTCGGCCATACGATTTTGATTGGTTGCTTGTGATTAATCCTGACTGGTTCAATTCGAATATTTCTATGCTTGATTACCACGGCTTGTTTGGTTTTCTGATTTTTCGTTCATACGTGTTATCATCTGGCTTTGGATTTGGTTCCGTTCTTTTCTGGGATTTGAATTTGTTTCTCGTGACATTATTCAAAATACGTGTAACTACATGAGTATGAATTTCTTTGAGTCGATTCCTTTCTTTGCTCCTTTGAATTTGGTATTTGAATTTGGCATTTAAAATTCTGAGATTAAATAGACTTTGACTTGTTCATTTTGAAATCTACGACTCTCTGATGTATTCGTATATTTGAAAGTTCTACATATATATTTCGAATATATTTCCCTGGTAAAATGTTGAATTTCTGAGCCTCGAGTATGTTCTTGTTTGAGGCATTTCATGTTACTGCCTGCTCATACTTGCATTTCTTGTTTCCTTAGAGTTTACCACTACTTGTCTCTATTTCATGTAGCTTGTCTACATTCTTGTCATATAGTGAGTGCACTTTGTTTCATTGGCTTGCTTGGTTCATTGAAAATTTGGTCTAGTCTCATTCTTGTTTGGTTGTCACTGTTACTTGAAGTGGTCTTGGTTGAGGTTTCACTTGTTGTTTGTGGTCATTGAAGGATGCTGTCATTTGTATATTTTGTATATGTGTTTGGACACAATTCTGGTTGCTTGTTAAGTTGTTATTCAAGTGGGTCTTCATGTGTAGCTATTTTGGTTGAAGTCTGATTCCATTTGTTCATGTTCAAGCTGAACATTACTTCGAGTCAAAACTACCTCTTGTCCTTATGATCACCACTTTGTTATTTGAGCATGTTGAACTTGAGTGATTGTATATCCATTGTGCACCATATGTTGCTCTGACCATATGCATGTGTATACTGTGCTAGTTCATGTTGTAGCTGGACTTGTTCCACTGCTTTATTTGGTTCATGCCTGAATTGATATATGTTATGTTGATGCGGTCTTTGCATTTTACTGGAAATGAACTTGTACTCGACCATTTGATTGAGACTTCATGAGTCTGCACTGTGACTGTTCATTTTGGAGACTAGTCTAAATTTTGTTTTTGATTCATTTGAAGTCTGAACTGTATTACTGGTCTCATGACTTTACTTTATCTGGTGGTAGCTGCATTTTGGTATGTGTTCACCTCAATTTTGTATTGTTCGAGCCATATTTGTTTGCTCTCATGTGTATATTTGAGATATTGTATGTTGTATTGCGTGCACCTGAGTTGAATCCAGCTTCGGCTCGGGTTTGACCTTGTGCTCACCTATCCCTGCAGTTTTATCAAGTGTATATCGGTGTGCACGACCTTGTGGCATGTACAGTGATACACTATGCATGTCATAGGTTGTTCGTGTTTGATGAATTCAAAACGAAAATGATGACGAACAACCCAAATAACTAAGGCAAATAATATTTTCAAAAAACACACATTTTATTTTACACTGCAAAAATATTTCGTTTTCAATTTTACTGTGTCAGTGTTTATTTTGCAGATAATTCAGATGTTGGATACTAATTGGAATATAGTTGAAGAACAAATATGAGTGAACGAGTGATATGTAGTGAGGTGCAAATGTAAATGACAATTGTATAGTGAAAAATTATGTTGTGATTTGAAATTGTATTGTGATTGAAATTTTGTATATATAGTGAGAACTCAAATTTTGTACTATTCAAAAATTGTAATAAAATATTTGTTTGAATAAAATATCTATTTGAATTTAAATTCTGTGTTATTTATTTTATTCAACAAATATTTATTTAATTATGTGAAAAATAAAATTGTACAATTAACAATACATTTAAATGTATATATATGTTTAATATCATCAAACAAAAATCATATACTTGCATATTCAACATTAGCTATAACTTTAGTAATGCATTTGTAGATAGTATTACAGCAAGCAATGGGGCAGAAGGAGTTAACATTATCAGGATTCTTAGTCTTAGGAATGAGGGCTATATTTGTGTTATTGAAGGAGTTTTGCATTTTGGCATTTTAAAAAAAATTCACTACTAGAATAACATCAGATTCGATATAGGACCAGCATGTTGTGTAGAAAAATGCATTGTATCCATCTGGGCCAGCACTTGAGCTTTTGTTTAAAGAAAACATGGCATCTTTAATCTCAACAGTAGAAACTTCAATGCACAGACTATTAAAGTCATGTTCGCAAAGTTTAGGGAGGATCTTAGGGTCAATGGAATCAAGTAATGGAGAGAAATTAGTTGCATTGCCGAATAAGTCACTGAAATATCGAATAATTGCATCGCCAATGTCGGTCTTGGCAGAGTGAATTTGGCCACAGTGGTCGCGATAGAAAGGATGTTATCTTTGTTATGCTTATCTCTCAGAGAAGCGTGGAAAAAAGAAGAGTTCTGATCACCCTCCTCCTTCCAGTGAAGCCTACTTTTCTATTTAATCATATCAATCTCCTGTTCAAGGGAAAATTTGTATTCCATGTTGATGCTGATTTCAAGAGTTGCAAGGCTGTTATCAGAAGGATCCGCCTACATTCTACTCTGTATGTCATCTAGTTGCATCCTAAGGAGATCGAAATGTTTAGAACCGCTGCCATATTTGTTTGAAGACCAAGCATGAAGAACATCTTTAGTTCTCTCAATTTTTTCTACAAGATATACATCGGGTTACCATAATAATTTTTAAACCATATATTTTTAACAATATCATAAAATTCAGGAGCTTTCACCCAAGAATTAAAAATTTTAAAATTCACTTTTCCTTTCACGACAGAGTTTCCCAAAGAAATAATTTGAGGGGAGTGGTTAGAAAGTGGTGTTGGGTTTGTAGTTGTGATAGAAGGCCATTTAGCGATGGAAGTTAGATTGGAAAAGGCAAAATCAATTTTCGAGTAATTGCGGCATCCATGTTTTCTCTTGTTATTCCATGTGTAATTAGCACCGGTGCATCTGATCTCAATCAAATCAGAGTGATGGATAGCAGTTTTAAGCGGTCGAACATCATTGAGAAAGAGAGAGGGTTGCCTCCAAAACTATCAGACAAGTCATAACAGCAGTTGAAGTCACCATAAACAATCCAGGGATGAGTTTCTTGCCGAAGAAAGGGAAGAGTGTAGAAAAGGGAAGTCCTTGCATTTTTGGAATTATCGGCATATATGATAGTTAAGTAGAATGATGATGAGGGGTTTGGTTGAGATACATGGCAATGGAGCATTTGACAAGTAGAGGAGATATGGGTAATTATGTGAAGAGAGGGGTCAAATATTATCATGATTCTACCATAGTTAGCTTGATTAAGGTTGTGAAGAAGCTTTCAGGAGGGGTTAATGATCTGCGCTGCACGAAGAGTGAGGGGAAGATTGAGTTTTGTTTCAAGCAAGGCTAGAAAACAAAGATTGTATTGTTTTATTAAAAGTTTACATTGGTCAAGCTTAGTTTCACCATGGGCACCCCTTAAATTCCATACACAAAAATTGTATGTCATTGGGGGATGATTAAAGGAGTTGAGATGTTTTTAGACTTGCTCCTCGTACAAGAGCCATTCAACAACATATATCTAGGAACAATAGAAGATATAGGGGAGTTGGAGAAATGTTCACCATGGTTAGAAGTTTCAAGAGTGGAAGAGGATGAAAAGGCTTGATTTTGGTTGCATTAGGAGAAGAAGTAAAGAGTGGGAATTTGGATAAGTTAATAGAAGAGGGAGTAGTAGGGGGAACAGAGGTTGGTGGTTTTGACGCAGCGGATTAAACAAAACGATCTTCAATCGGTGAAAGTAGCAATAGATGGATTGATGAATACTGAAAGCCCCGAATTCGTTGATCCGAAGATACCGAATTCTAGCTATCCCGAACTCGTTGATCGCGCACGATACCGGGTTCAAAGATCTTCAATTCTTCAAGCGTTGATCAAGCGCACTTGATTCCGCGAATCGGCTTCTACAATCGTTGAATCGAGCGCACTCGATTAACCGAAAGAGGAGATAGGAGATTACACTCAACTACCAATTTGAATGAAAGCACAAAGCTAACAAACGAGAATTTTATTCAAAAATCAACAACCCTTTACAAATGGCACCACCGGCCTATTTATAGTATTTTACAACTCACACGAAAAAAAATAACAAATTTACATTAAGTCCTAAGTCGGCTCCGACTTATAATACCTTTCCGACCTACGACTTAAGACTCCTTCCGACCTACGACTCAGAAGCACACGACTTACAAGCTACAGACGACTTAAAAACAAATGCGACTCAACATACATGTATATTACAAACGACTCACGACTTATAAAAGTAACGACCTAACACAAATAGTGTCAATGACTTACGACTCAAGTCATATGTACAACGACTTATAAAAGAACATGCAAACAGAAAAAAAATACATCCCTTAAGTCGTTGCCGACTTAGCAACTCTTCGCGACCCAACTTAGGTCGTACGCGACCTAAAACAGACGACTTATCACTTAAACTCTTCATCCATCAGCGGCTTCAGAAATCCACGGCTCAGATTAAAGCGGCTTTGGAATCTACGGCTCTGGTCTTCAGCGACTTAACTTAGGTCGGTAACGACTTATCTCTTGACTCGTTAGGTCATTCACGACCTAGCACTTCACCACATTGTTCTGCCTTTTCACTGTGTGACTCGGTAGGTCGTTCAGACGACTTAAGCTCTTCGTTAGGTCGGCTGCGATCTTCACTAAGTCGTTGGAACGACTTATAACCTTTGTTAGGTCGGTTGCGACCTAGAACTTCAACTTTCCACCATTTCTCACCAAATCTTAACTCGGTAGCTTCCTTCTTAGGTCGGTCTCGACTTACCCACATGATAGGTCGTACACGACCTATGACTTCTCCATTCTGGGCTGCATCATCCTCCCCAGGTTGAGAAAAATTCGTCCTCGAATTTGTACTTTCTGCATCCACCACAAACTCGTCTCCATGATATGGTATGAGATGTTTAACATTGAATACGTCAGACGTATACACATCATCTGGCAACTTCAATTTATAAGCATTTTCATTGATTCTCTTTAAAATTTCCACTGGACCAATCTTTCGTGCTTTCAATTTATTGTACGTTCCCACCGAAAAACGATCTTTTGTCAACACTGCATAAACCAAATCACCTTCATAAAATTCAACATTCCTTCGTTTCAAATCTTCAGATCGTTTATATTTCTCATTTGCTTTCTCCAATCGTTCCTGAACGAATTTATGACATTTCGTCAACTCTTCAACAAAATCAGCAGCTTTCTTAACTGTCTTCTTTGATTGTGGCACTACCGTCAAGTCCAATGGTCCCTTCGGTAAGCTTGAATATACTATCTGAAATGGACTGAACCCTGTACTACGATTCACCGCATGATTATGAGCAAATTCTGCCTGACATAACTTCATGTCCCAACTCTTCAGGTTATCTTTCACAAGGCATCTCAACAAGTTTCCCAACGATCTGTGCACAACCTCGGTTTGTACATCCGTTTGCGGATGATAAGCGCCGCTAAAGTTCAACTTCGTTCCCACCATCTTCCACAAACTTAGCCAAAAATGACTCAGAAAACCAGTATCCCTATCCGACACAATAGATTCTGGCAATCCATGAAGTCGATATATCTCTTTGAAAAACAACTGAGCAACATGAACAGCATCCGCCGTCTTCTTACAAGCAATAAAATGTGCCATTTTCGAAAATCGATCAACCACCACATAAATGGAATTGTTACCACGCTGTGTCCTTGGTAATCCCAACACAGTCCATACTCACATCAACCCATGGTTTAATTGGTACAGGTAACGGCATATATAACCCAGCATTAGTTGCAGTTCCTTTCGAAATCTGACAGATATGACATCGCTCCACAAACCTCTCCACCTCTTTCCCCATCGATGGCCAAAAGTAAGATTGTGAAATCAACTGTAATGTACGGTCTCTCCCAACATGTCCTTCTTCATGTAGCTCCTTCACAATTTTCATTCTCAAACTACAATCAGGTATGCACAATCGATTTCCCTTGAACAGAAAACCATCTACCATCACGAACTCATTCGTCTCCCCATTCTTGACTTTATCAACAAACTTCATAAAGTAAGGATCTTCAACAAATAATTCCGGCAACATGTCAAACCCCGTCACTTCAACCTTCATTGTTGTCAACAAATGATTCCTCCTACTCAAAGCATCAGCCATACGATTCGTCACTCCTGATTTGTGTTTCACAATAAAAGTAAACTGTTGTAGATATGCAATCCACGATGCATGTCTTGCTGAAATCTTGTCTTGCCCTTGCAAATGCTTCAAGGCCTCATGATCAGTATACAGAACAAACTCTTTCTGGAATAGATAATGTCTCCAGTGTTTAATAGCTTGCACAACAGCATAAAACTCCACATCATATGTACTGTATCACATCTTTGCTCCTGTCAACTTCTCACTGAAATATGCAATAGGACGACCCCTTTGACTCAACACTCCTCCAATCCCAACCTTTGACGCATCAGTATGTAATTCAAACACTAACTGAAAATCTAGTAATATTAGAATTGGTGCAGACGTCAAGAGTTCTTTGATTCGCTCAAAAGCAACCCCGGCTTCCTCCGTCCATGCAAACTGTTTACCTTTCATACAATCTGTAACAGGTGCCATCACACTTCTAAAGTGTGGAATGAACCTTCGATAAAATGAAGCCAACCCGTGAAAACTACGAACCTCCGTTATTGTCTTGGGCTGCGGCCAATCTCTGATAGCTTCGATTTTACTTTGGTCAACCTGTATTCCTTCTTCCGACACAACATATCCCAAAAATAAAACACTCTTCGCCATAAAAACACACTTCTTTGTAGCAGCATAGAATTGTTCTTCACGAAGTATAATTAACACTTCATTCAAATGCTGAACATGCTCTTCTGTACTAGCACTGTAGATCAGAATATCATCAAAGTACACCACCACAAATTTTCCAATGTACGGTCTGAAAATTTGATTCATCACCCTCATGAATGTACTCGGTGCATTCGATAAACCAAACGGCATTACCAGCCATTCATACAAGCCTTCCCTCGTCTTGAATGCTGTCTTCCATTCGTCCCCTGGTCTAATGCGAATCTGATGATAACCGCTCTTCAAGTCAATCTTAGAAAAGATTACAGACCCACTGATTTGATCCAATAAATCATCAAGTCTCGGCATCGGAAATCTGTATCTGACTGTGATCTTATTCAATGCTCTACTGTCTGTGCACATCCTCCACGTTCCATCCTTTTTGGGTACCAATAAAGCTGGTACAGCACAAGGACTTAAACTCTCCTGCACACGCCCCTGTTCAAGCAATTCCTCTACCTGCCTCCGCAACTCTTCATGTTCCTTCGGACTCATTCGATAATGTGGTCTGTGTGGTAACACAGCACCTGGAACAAGATCTATCTGATGTTGTATATCCCTCAACGGTGGCAACTCCGTTGGTAACTCCTTTAGAAATACATCGTCAAATTCTTTCAAAACTGGTTTAACTTCTTTTGGAATTTCAACTTCTTCACTGCTCTCACGCCCAATTAACAAGAATACTTCCGACTCTTCTTCAACCTCCTTAACAAACTCCTTCAAAGATAACAAAGTTTTGAGCTCTTCAATCTCCTCCAACTTGTTTTCCTCCTGTTGTCGCTTCTTTGGAACTAGAGTAATCTTTGTGCCTTCAAACATGAAACTGTAACTATTGGTACGCCCATCATGTTGCACCGCCCTATCATACTGCCACGGTCTCCCCAGCAACAAATGACAAACGTCCATATCTACCACATCGCACCAGACTTCATCTTTATATTTCTTCCCAATTGAAAACTTCACACAAGCCCTTCGTCCAACCTTCACCTCCCCGCCTTTCCTCAACCAAGCTAGCTTGTACGGTTTCGGATGTTTCTCAGTCTTCAATGCCAACTTCCTCACAGCTTCGGAAGAAATTATATTATCACAGCTTCCAGCATCAATAACAAATTTGCAAACTTTCCCCAGAATGGTACATGTTGACTGAAAAATATTGCTCCTTAACCAACTACAATCCTCCTCTTGCTTTGTTGTTAAACAGGACCTCTTCATCATGAGATTATAACCTTTGTCTCCCGTCACTTCTTCTTCCTCCTCATCAGGTGGTGAATTGGAACATTCAGCTTCTTCATCCTCATCCTCAACCTCTACTATCATAGCTCTCTTCTTCGGCTTTGGACATTCGCTACTTTTGTGACCCATTTCTTGGCAATTGTAACATTTGAAACCGTTGTTAACCTTTGTCTTCTCAGCTTCCTTCACTACTGGTCTACTGATAGGTTTAGAAACATTAGAACTCCCACCAACACCCTTCACTTGATTGTTAGAATTAGTAAACACACCACTTCCTCGTCGTCCCTGTTTCTCCCAAGCCAACGCTTTCTGGTGTGCTTCCGCTATAGATCTGGGATCAAACATATTAACCATATCCTGAACCTGCATTCGCAATCCTCCAACAAATCTGGCTGTTAACTGTTCTTCTGTCTCTATAATATCGTTCCTTACAATCAGTTGATAAAATTCATCAGCATAGTCATTCACAGATTTCGTTCCTTGTCTCAAGTTCTGCAACCTCTGATACATAAGCGATTGATAATTATAAGGTAAGAATGTCGCTTTCATCAATTTCTTCATCTTCTCCCAAGATTCAATCTTTGACTTCCCCATCCGTTCACTTGTAAGTTTGGTTTGCTGCCACCATGCCAAAGCTCTACCCCTCAACCTCGTAGCAACCAACTTCACTCTACGATGCTCTGGAACTTCCTTGAAGTAAAAAATCTCTTCAACATTAGCTACCCAATCCAAAAACTCCTCCGCTTGCATACCACCTTTGAACTCAGGAATTTCAGTCTTCATTCCCGACTCCCACTTGTGATCATACTCAGAGTAATTTCCTTGTCCTCGTCCTTGTCCTCGAACACTACCACCATCATACTCCTCTTCAAAATCAGATGTACATCGTTGTCTATCTCGTCCACCCACATCTCTACTACCTTCACGTCTACCACCATCATCCCTTCTATCTACATTCCTCCGTTCACGATCATTCACGTTCCTCCCACGCCCTTGATCATTTTCAACACTTCTGTCTCGATTGGAATGTGGCGAGACTCTACTACCCCCATGGTTAGATTCAGGTGAAACCCTTCTCCGATTTTGATTCATCTCCGTCATAAGCTTCTCTAACCGGCCAATTCCTTCATTAAGCTTTTCACTAAAGTTTTCATTGATTCTTTTCTCCATCTCATCAGCCTCTTCTCTTCGATACAAAGCTTCAACGTTTTGATGTCGATTGGCTCTCCTTGGCGGCATGATTGAAATCTTCACAAATTCTTCAACACTTCAAAATTCAAGCACTTTTCGGACTTTGATTCAAAATGAAATGGATCGACAACTTCCACTTTGTTGCAAATCGCGATGAACACGATGGACAAAGTTTCGGCCTCCCACTCAAATCCGATCAAACAACTTCAATATAAAGTCGAACACTTCAACTTGATCACGGCTCAACACTTCAAGCTCGGCTAATCATTTCAAACTTCAAACTCTCGGCTCCAAGACTCGATCTAACTATGATTGGTTAGAACAAGCTCTGATACCAAAACTGACGCAGCGGATTAAACAAAACGATCTTCAATCGGTGAAAGTAGCAATAGATGGATTGATGAATACTGAAAGGCCCGAATTCGTTGATTCGAAGATACCGAATTCTAGCTATCCCGAACTCGTTGATCGCGCACGATACCGGGTTCAAAGATCTTCAATTCTTCAAGCGTTGATCAAGCGCACTTGATTCCACGAATCGTCTTCTATAATCGTTGAATCGAGCGCACTCGATTAACCGAAAGAGGAGATAGGAGATTACACTCAACTACCAATTTGAATGAAAGCACAAAGCTAACAAAAGAGAATTTTATTCAAAAATCAACAACCCTTTACAAATGGCACCACCGGCCTATTTATAGTATTTTACAACTCACACGAAAAAAAATAACAAATTTACATTAAGTCCTAAGTCGGCTCCGACTTATAATACCTTTCCGACCTACGACTTAAGACTCCTTCCGACCTACGACTCAGAAGCACACGAGTTACAAGCTACAGACGACTTAAAAACAAATGCGACTCAACATACATGTATATTACAAACGAATCACGACTTATAAAAGTAACGACCTAACACAAATAGTGTCAACGACTTACGACTCAAGTCATATGTACAACGACTTATAAAAGAACATACAAATAGAAGAAAAAAAATACATCCCTTAAGTCGTTGCCGACTTAGCAACTCTTCGCGACCCAACTTAGGTCGTACGCGACCTAAAACAGACGACTTATCACTTAAACTCTTCATCCATCAGCGGCTTCAGAAATCCACGGCTCAGATTAAAGCGGCTTTGGAATCTACGGCTCTGGTCTTCAGCGACTTAACTTAGGTCGGTAACGACTTATCTCTTGACTCGTTTGGTCGTTCACGACCTAGCACTTCACCACATTGTTCTGCCTTTTCACTGTGTGACTCGGTAGGTCGTTCAGACGACTTAAGCTCTTCGTTAGGTCGGCTGCGATCTTCACTAAGTCGTTGGAACGACTTATAACCTTTGTTAGGTCGGTTGCGACCTAGAACTTCAACTTTCCACCATTTCTCACCAAATCTTAACTCGGTAGCTTCCTTCTTAGGTCGGTCTCGACTTACCCACATGATAGGTTGTACACGACCTATGACTTCTCCATTCTGGGCTGCATCAGGTTTCCAGGCCATAGGAGGTGAAATATGGTCATAAAGTGTTTTGAAGTTGTGGGCTGATGGTGAGGTGCAGAGGCGACCAGAGAGGCATTAGAGTTGTTTAGTAGACAACATGTAGTGGGAAGAACAATTTTTTGAATGGAAGCAGTGGCATTCTCAGTGGGAAGATGGAGAGGGATATGGTCATGAGGTGGGTTCATTTGGCATGAAGTTGAGCGTGCATGTTGTGGTGCACAAGAAAGAGCGTGTGCAAGTGCAGTATTGAACTGCAAGTTATTTGAGGAACTGATATTTTCATGCAAAGGAGACACCATAAAACTAATATCATGTGGTAGCTTATTAATTACGAGACACTCAAATCTCGACAGGTGTCAGTGTTCGATTGGGTAGTTTCAAATTCCTCAGAAGCATTTACGCCGATAATAACTGCAGCCTTGGACTTATTCACATCATCAATTTGTGCAACCACACTGACTGAAACAAGCTCATTCGAATTCTCGGTATTTCCATTAATACTTCCTTCCTCATCAATAATCTTATTATCATATTCAGATTTCTCATCCATATTTAAAACACTGAAGCAATTACTGGTTTGCAAATCACTTTGTATGATTCCATTTTTAGTAATATTAAAGGAAACAGAATTAGGAATTTCACCTTCCTCATATTCTTGAATAGTGTGCCATTTAACTAGACTATTTTGCTTATATCATAGATAATTATAGTATGGTCATCCTTCTTGTCGTCGAAACTTTTCTTCTTTTTGTCAGTCTTATGCCAAATCTAAAGTGGCATGTTCTTATGTGCAAGGAGATTCTTTTTGACTCTCACTTTTCATTGCAATATTCACACCATGGTTGCTTTCATTAGAGGCAAAAGGGGCTTTCTGGTGCACAATTTTTCCAACTGCTTTTCCACAAGGCATAACAGTATGCCCAAATGTTTTACACACAGAGCAGATGTCCGGCTTCCAGAGGTATTCGATGAAAATTCTTTGCATCCCACCATCAACAAGCTGCACAAGAAAATCATCAACCAACGGTTTGTCTGGTTTAACTTCAATGAGGCATTTAGCGAACTCAAGTCTCTCAAGCTTCTCCGTCATTTCATCAATACACAACAGTTTCCCAATTCTACAAGAAAGCCAGTTAACACCAAGATGGGTCCATGCAAAGAGAGGGATATTTCAAAAATGGACCCAGACCGAAACCGTAGGAATGCTCCCACAAACATTGCTTATGGTTGGGTCGTACGGTTTTATAATGAAAAGTTTGTTTTTCATGATTATGGGATCCCCTTGAAAGATTTTAATTCTATCTTCAGAGCATGACAGGAAGAAAATGAATAGAACACCATCAGATTTAACATGTATTGAGCCTTTAAATTTCCAAATTAATTTCAATTTCTGAAGTACAGCAGTGTACGAGAGTGGTTTGTCGAGGAAGAAACCTACCAGTGACTCACACCAGACATGGGAGCCAGCCTGAATTATGGCAGGAGGTGGCAACAGAGCATCACCATTGAAAGTAGAGGTCAAATCAACCGGGATGTACTTCCCAACGTTACGTGGTTTGTGCTTGAATAAAGAAGTCCAGACTGGTTGATTGACAAGAACAGAAGGAGTAGAAGAAGAGGAGGGATCAAGGGCATGGATAGAGGGAAGTTTGAGGAGAGGCGGAAGGGTAGATGGAGGGACAAGAAGGAGGGGCCAGTGGCATTGGTGGTATAGAAGCTCGAAGAGTCAGAAAGGGAGAGGGGACCGGTGGGTTGACAAAAGGCGGCGATGTGATGTTGAAAGTACAAGGTACAGGTAAGGGTATGGGATTGGGGATGGGAGACACGGCCATGAAAGAAAAAACTGTTTATAATATGTTTTATATGACATATATGATCTTTGTAAGTTGTTTGTAAAATAAAAAGTATATTTTCAAAGGATGTTTTAAGATTTAGTTGTGGCTTTCTGAGATAATTATAATTTAAATAATACTAGGTAAAAGAAGATAAAACTGTATAAAATGATTATAAACTTAAGAAATGATTAATGAAGTAAGAAAGTTGAAATTTGAATTATGAAATGAAATTTTTCTTAAGTAGAGTTGAATGGAATGAATTAATGAAATATGTTAGTGAAATGAATTATGAGATGAAAGTTAACTTAAGAAAAGTTAAATGAAATTGATTTGATTTTAAAAAATAAATGTATGGAAAAAAATGGTTGTATGTTATGAATTAGTTAACTTTGTTTACTAGTGTTGCATATGGTTGTTATATTGATTTATGTTTATGTTATATATTGATATTACTTTCTATACACATGTTCTCATTGTTTGTTGAGTGGTTAGTAGGTATCGATGGCGTATGCTTAGCATTTGGAGCTCTCTTTCACATTATATTGCTTATATATGATTGCTAATAATAATTAAAGGTACACATCTCGAATTACATATCGTATTTTTATTTTTTTCCCTACGGGATGCCTCATCCTTGAAGATGAGATGTATATTTTTATTATATATATTGTAAAAAATTTAGATCAAGCCACGCAAAGGAGGTCTAGCCGAAATTTTTCAAAATTTTAAAAATTAGATTTTTTGAGACTTTAAAATTCTATAACTCAATTTTACAAATAAGTCGGTATCAGAGTTGCGCAGTGGAAACATGTTGGAGATTTTTACAAATAAGATTTTTAATGTTTTATAAGTTGATTATTTTAGTTTAAATATATCTAAATGTTCGATAAATACTTCGTTCCTTTTAGAGTATGAAAAGTTTTGAGTGGGGGAGATTATAACAACCCATATTTTTAATTATTTAAAAATATTAAATTTAAATAACAAAAAGGTTAGAAATAAAAATTTAATGTTTATTAATGTAATTCAGCGGGTATGAACTTAGATAAAAAATTTAAATAACAAAATTCAATAAGATATGATAACTTATATTAGAAAGTATTAAATGATGTTGAATTATAAGTAATTGATAACATAAATTGAAATAATCAATGTTTAGTTAATAAAGAATCGAGTGAATGTTTATTAAAAAGTAAAAGCATAAGTTTATTTATATGAAATTGTATTTTCGGTAAGTATAAATTTCAAAAACAAGAAAATATTTATTTAGAAATGAATAACCTTGTTGTATACAATAATTTCAAAGATGTTTGAATTACTGTAAAATGGAAGTAGTTGTTTTATTATTTGAATTCATTTTAAAAGTTAATTTTGAGATAATTAGAATTAAGCTTATTGAAATACTTTGGATTAAAAAGAGAAGAAAAGTGAATTGTAGTTAATAAATGTAATGTAAGAAATATACGTTTTGTGCTAGAATAGAATAGGTGTTTCAATCAAAAATAAGCAATGTTGGTAAACTCTAATAAACTAATTATTCGGAAATTGGAAATCTATTTAGTTTTGAATTTGATTTGAAACTGTTAATATTTTAAATGGAAAATGTTATTTATGAATTATAAATATTCAGTTGAATTAAATGGTGAAATAATAATAAAATTTATTGCTAATGAAACGATTTGATTGTAATGACGTATTTTTAAAACATAAATGTCTATAACTGTAAATTTGGAAACAGTTGAATATAATTTAATTTAATTTTTATCGAACGACCAAAATGTTAACTTTTGTATAAGATAGAATTAGTTCCTGTAACTAGTTCCATTGAGTTCAGAATATAGGTAATTGGCTAAGAATGCTAGTGAGCACGTCCTGTCTGGGGTCTGTGAGTTTGAGAAGACCAGTGAACAAATAAAATCTATATAAGTTCACCATCTCCTTTCATTTTCATATACCGTAACAAAATATAACCCTCATCGAACGATCATCGTTCATCGGCGTCGCTAGAGGTTGATTTAGGCGATGGTCCCAACATGATAGTTGTTCATCTCGACGAGACGTAGAAGTCGACCGGTTGGATCGTCGAACGGCGTAGCAAGGCGATCGAAAATCGCCAAAGATTGTCGCGGCTAAGGTTTGATTTTTCTCTGGCGATGGTCATCGATAGGTGGTGGCCAAAAAGGAAAGTTGTAGAGATCGTCGAGGGCTATGACATGACGAAGTTTGTTGACCTACAGTGGTCGTAGGTGGCAGCAAAAATGAGTTGAATGGAGAAAGACACTTAGGTTCGTTTGAGCTCATGCTAGGCGTCGGAGGAGTCGTGGATGATAGGAATTGTGCTGGAGTGAAGCATGGCGTTAGAGCTGGCGGCGACGATGATGCGGTGGAAGCACGAGCTGTGAAGCGACGATCAGGCAGAAATTATCAATGTTGGGTTCACGATTTTGGTCCTAGAAACGAGAAGAGTGGGAGTTTAATCGCCTAATCTCGATTAAGAAGGTAATTAACTTTTTAATTAAATAGTTTGATAAATTAATTAAATTCAAATGTTCTAATTAACAAAGCTTTTTCGTACGAGGTCGGATTTGGGTGCGGTTTATTGCATTGGGTTCGTATCAACGCTATCTTCAATATGGAGTTAGATTCATTGTTGTTTGGTTAGTTCGAATTTTTCAGATTCACAAAGGTGAGTGATTAAACCCACTCATGCAATACTAAAATATTTTGGTGTTAGTTGAATCAAAATTATGAAGTGATTAATTTTATTAATGGTTGTTTGTTAATTTAAATTGACATTTAAATTAAATTGACATCAAAACTGAATTGACATTTAAATTGTAACTGAAATTGAATTGCTATTTAAAGACCCGATATTTGATAACTAGTTAACTATGTGATATATTGACTGTTTTGGATGTTGATTGAAATTGATGCTATTGGTTGATATGTTGGATGTATGGTTGTTTACTTATTTTCATATATCCCTGTTATCACCCTGCATATTCTTTGACATCATATAAATTTTCATTTGAATCATTTCGAATAAATTAAGAAATGGGTTGAAATGATATATACCCATGTCAATTTACTCTGGGTTGAAATGATATATATCCATCCATGTAATTAAAATTGAAATAACTGATCACTTAGCCATAGGATATAAAATTATATATGAACACCAAATTAGTTAAATTAAATGGTTTTAAATTCTTGAATTTGAATTTATTTTAATAATATTGTTTTAAAGGAAATAAATTGGATTTATATGAATTGAATTATTTTCAAATTCGAGCTTTTGAAATGTTATAGTTGAAATTTGTTTAAATGAACTGATTAAAGAATTTAATACGAAATCTTAAAGTTGAAAGTGAAATATGATTTAAATTTATCGAATTTGAATTATTTTAAAGGATTGAATTTTAATTTGAAATTTGAAATTATTTCTAATAAAGTGATTTAAATGGTTATTCCGAATTTTAGACTTGAAATTGATATAAATTGAATTGTTTAAATGAGAATTTGAATCGAAAACTTCTAGCCATTTGAATTGAATTATTGACGATGAATTTGAAGTAAAGTTGAAATCGTTTTAAATTAAGATTGATTTGAATTAAATTTGAAATTGAAGTTGATTTCGATTGAAATGTTGGAAATTGAATTTGTTTGATTTGAAATTTTGAACCCGAGTTCAGATTTGTTGAAAATGGAAAGAAATTGTTTTAATTTGAAACTATTTTCAATGTAATCTATTTTAAATATAAACTATTTTAAATTTCCATCTATTTTAATATTCATTTATTTTGTTTTCCAAATTATTTTAATATATGAACCATTTTCAATACTCAAACTATTTTAATATCAAAGCTGTCTTCAATCTCCAAACTATTTTAAATATTCAAACTGTCTTAAAGTTGGAATTATTTATACTTAAATCATTGATTTAAATATGAATGTGTTTGATATGAAAGTATAACCTATTTTGAATTCGAAATGATATTTTGAAGTGAATATGATAATTTGAAGTGAATATGATATTTTGAAGCGAATATGATATTTTGAAGTTAATATGATATTTTGATATGAAGTATGATTGTTCTTTGAAATGAAAAAGAACCGACCGATGTGTAAAATGACGTTTGGTTGTTAAAGAGACCGGGGCCGATTATTGGTATACTTCCATCAATACCGGAACCACTTTAACAACTTTGTACGTGTAGGATGATCCAAAATGAAGTGGTTGAATTGGTGAACGCTTACTAGATTTGAAGAAAGTAAACAATGATGGATGATCCCGACACTTGTGTCAATTTGAAATGACTAAAATAGGAGCCATGTCGAGCCAATGAGGCTAGTTACCTCTAGCGGACACACTCCTTCGTCTTACTATCTCTACATTGTTATTGATTGGTGCGCACCCTTGGATTTTGGGAATGTGGGATGCGATGGGCCGTTAGGGGTTACCACCAGTCCGGATGAGGCAAACCGGTAGTATCCTACCTTGGGCATTGCCTTACGTGCCTTGTCATACTTTTATCCTTATACGAGACCACTATGATTCTTCTTTGGTATGATCATATCACAACGCATCATTGGCTACTGACGTTCTACTGGTTGTGTTATATGCAAACTATACGACAATGCTTAAAAACACGTTAATGGGGATTAGTGTAAAGCCTTAATGCTAGGAATAACATTTACTTTCTTATTTGACATTGCATATATAACATATTCTATTATATAGATAGTTGATGGATCCTTTGGAGATGGAAAATCCCATAACTTCTCTTAAGTTATTGCACTCACGTTGTACACTGGATAAGAGATGTAAAATCACATCACATCTCTGACGCTATTACACCCATATTTTATGTGATATTGATTTGACTTACATGAGTATTTCAGTGTAATGAAGATCATCATTTATGGAGGATGAAAACGGAGATTGGTATACTATTTACTACTATTATTTCACCGTATCATTTTATTTCTAATGCATTTTTCTATTATACCTATTAAATGTATAACTCTGATGATTGTGGATATCTCCGATTTTATTGTAAAGTGAAATCAAATGTATATTGTAAAAAGCTTCATGAACTGTTTATTTGATTATTATATTTTGTCATTCCACTGCGAGATTCTATGTTTTGTTTCCTTCTTTTCTTTTATTTCTTAATCAACCCATTGATTATCTGCCTTCTGGATTGTTCGATTTGGACATATGTGGTTTATTATCAACTTGAACCTTCCGAAATGTGGGTTGTCACAAAATGGATAACAATCTTTAGAAGAATCTTCTATCTCTATGCCTAGAGCTCTTTCAAATGCTCCAAATTAAACCTGACTACTAGGTTGCCCAAAAAAATAGGGCACCCTGAGTTTAAGGGAAAAAGAATAAACTAAGGGTCGGTCATAGGACTGGTGTGAGATATTCAAAATACGAATATTTTGAAAACAAAGGGTATCCCATAAGACCACGCCATATATAAACATGGAATGGTTTTTTACCTTATGGAAACCAAAACATTTCTACACAAAATCCAATGATATTATTTTTAATGACATTTTTAACGACCCGTAATTTTTCGATAGTTAAAATATTTAAATTTAATAAGATTTTGATTTAATATTATGGAAAATTAAAATTTATGATTTATAAATGGGAAAATAATTAGAATATTATTTAATAATATTGTTTAAATGTTTTGACAACTATTTTAATGTAATTTAAATCAATTGAAATTATTGTAAAGTTAATTAGGTTATAATTGCAAATAAGGAATAAATTAAATGTTGGATTTAATGTTTGAATTATTTGTTATAAATTGAAATTGGGTTTTATATAGAATATGAAATATGTTGTGGTAAGTAATTTATGATGCTTGTTATAAACAATAAGTTAATAGATTTGAATTATTAATGAATAACAATTGTTTATTTATTTTCTTATATTCAAATCCATTTGAAATTAAATTTGGAAATCGATGGTTGGAATTTAATGTGATTAAATATTTCAATTAATTTGAGCAAAGATGTTAACTATAGAGTTTGAGTGGAATAAAATGAAAACTCATGTTAATAAATTTCATAAGGGAATTGTTGATTTAATATTAGGAATGTAAATCAAAATAAAATAAATTGTCGAAATTTAAATTATATTAAACTAGGTTCTATTTCTATTATAATTTAATGTCGAAAATTTATGTAATATTTGACTATTGAATTTAACATGGAAAATTTAATTTTAAAAGATTATTAATTTCTGTGTAATCAAGAATGATGAACTTGTTAACTTTTAAATTTGAATTTAAAAGTGATTAAATTGATTTTTAAAATAATAATTTATTTAATTAACATGAAATTTATCCTTTTTGGCCATTGTCTTGGATTTCGATGAAATTAGTTTCATCGGATCCATAACAGTGAACTATTATAGGATTTCAAGTTTCGTAACGATCGGACTTACCGTTTGATCGTGCAAGCTCGAAACGTGTAGAAATCGATTAAAGGAATTTAAATAAATATAATCTGATTTTGAAATCTAACTACTATATACAATGGAATTAGGGTTTGAAAGTAGTTCCATTGAGTTTAAGAATATTGAAAACCTATTTTTCAATATATAGAATGTCATGGTTTCGTTTAGGGTTGGAAATGAGCTTTTCGGGCCTATGTGACCATTTGGGCCCAATTGATCGTATGTTGTGATTTTATATTAATCCTAGCCCATTCTATTATCACAAACCCTAGCCGCCTCCTATCTTTGTTCTATTTTTCTGTACGTACAATTCTATCTCTTATGTCCTTCTCAATGGCTGACATTCCCTAACCCTAATTTAAATTTCAAAATCAACTGAAAAATCAAACTGTCCAAAATATATCAAATTATATATCATTTCAAAGATCTTGAAAAATCGAGTCGACATGTGGTGTTCATTTTTCATAATAGTGCTCGGATCAATCAGAAATCGCGGTCAAAGGTGCTAAATCATGAAACTCTAAGCACCAATTTAGGGCTTTTCGATTCGGGCGTTACTCGGCGAAATTAGAATATGGGTATTGAAGAGATCGTTGTATGGAGTCGATTGGTGGTGGATAGAGGTCGTGGAGTAACCAAAAGTGGCCAGAATTTTTGATTTAGGGTTCAGAAACCCTAAAACTAAGGCCGGCGGCGGCGGTGATTAGGGATGGCGGAGGCGAGGTCGAGGGGTCCTTTGGGTGCAGCTTGGTAGGGGGAACACAATGGAGGTGGCAGCATGGTGAATGGTGGTCGGAGGCACAAGAATTTAGTCGATCAAATCACGGCATAGTGGGTTTCTCAGTGATGTTCTGAGCAGGAAGGTGAACGTGTTTCATTATTTTATTATTTTATTTATTTTATAATATAAATCGTATAACTTCTAATCTTAATATATTTTGCATACAAGCTCTGATTGACTCACGGTTTTCTCCGTTGAATTCGTATTGAAATTCTAGATAATTTGAATCTGGTTTGGCTGCATTCTGAGATTATTCAAATTTTGGGCTTTATTTGGATTTTAATCGACTAAAAATCAAAGGTGAGTGATTTAATCCACTCACGCAAAACTAAATCTTCTTATGTTAGTTGAATTAAATTTATGAAGTGATACGAATGTTATTGGTTGCTATTTGGTAGTTTAAGTTGACATTTAAATTGAAACTGAGTTTATTTGAATTGAATTGCTATTTAAATTAATATTGAAATTTAATTGCCAGTTAAATACCTGATAATGATAACTGGTTTATTTGTTGTGATTTATTGGTTGATTTGAATGATGATTGTGATGGTTGTTTAATTGTTGATATTTGGATGATTGGATATAATATTTATTTTGTATGTTGTTATCGCTGCAAGTTCCCTTAGTTATTGTTAGGAAAATCACTATGGGTTGAAATGATACATACCTGAATGGTCTTATAGATTAGGGAAAAATCGTTATGGGTTGAAATGATAAACTTGAGCGATTTTATGGATTTTGAATTTTACTCGAGATTGCGGGTAGAAATGATATATACCCCTAAATTTAAATTTATTGCGGGTTGAAATGATATATATCTGTATCACTTGCCCATATGGTAGAAAATTATATACGGACATCGTTGGTCGGTTTTTAAATTATTTTCTAATTATAAAGTATGTTTGTAATGACCCAGATTTTCTGACGTTTGATTTGGAATATTTAAATGGTTTTAAATATTGATTTGGAATATAAGTTGATTTTTGAATATGAAGATTCTAGTTGAAATTATAGAATGAATTTAAATTTCAAATATAGCGATTTATCGTAAATACGGAAATGGTGAATATTTGAAATGTGAGTTGAATATGAATCCAAATGATTTGTAATGTTGATATAAATTCTATTTGAATTAGAATTGAGTTAGTAAGTTTTCAAAACCGGAATTTCAAGTGATTTCGAAATTTTTTGAAATCGTCGATTTAATCGATGCGTTAAAATATCGATCCAGGGTACAGTCTCAGAATTCGACGAAACCAGTTCCATTAGACCCGTAGTAGTGTATTATTATTAGATTTCAAATTTCATAGCGTTTGGAGTTACTGTTTGGTCGTATGAGCTGAAAACGAACATGATTAATTTAATTAAAAATCGTCGATTTAAAAAGCTATCTTTCGCATACGATCGAATTAGGTTCCAAAACTTGTTCCATTGGGTTCAAAATAGCGGTATGACATTAAGAATGCCATGTGGCACACCTCAATAGGAGTTCAAGATATCCCTGTATATAATACGAGATATTTTGAACATAAATTAAAAATAAAAAGTCAAACCCTACATCAGCTGACCTACCCTTCTCGAGCCAACATACATCTGATCGCACCGCTTCCCTTCGTTTTAAATTGGGACTTCCCTTTTATTATTTTCCTCTATGTCGAGCAGAACTAATCGAACAAAAGAAAGAGAAAAAAATACGTTATTAAATCGCGATGGTTTCGGCCTAATTGAGAGCGCGCATGTCGGGGGGGAGCGATGAATTGGCGGTATATCGACTCCAACGTGGCGGTATTCATCAATGAATTTCAGGCGATTGGCAGCAATTTTGGCGTCGACTTGGGCAATAGGAGGTAGAGGAAGGTTGTGGCGATCCTCTCTGATGATGCGGTGGGCTGATAGGGCATATGGCGGCACAGGGAAGCATTCGAAGTTGTGGGCATGGTTGAGATCGTGGTTTGCTTGGAGGGAGAAGACGATGTTGGTGCTAGGAAGAGGTCAGAAACGCGTTGCTGGTGCAGGCGGCAGTAAGATACTGCTCGCGGTAGGAATGGTGGAAATAAATTATCGTGGCGATTAAGGATTTGCGAAAGTAGCGTTAGAGGTAACATGTAATGCGGCATGGGCAGGAGGCTGAAAGCGGCAGCATCAGTCATGTATCGAACGATGTCGTTCGTGACCTGGTAGTAGCTTGGATGGTTAGCGCTTAAGCGAAATTAGTAAAGGTAATTAAAATTTTGCAATTAAAGGTTAATTAAATTCGTTAATAAGTAATTAGTTTGAATTAAGGAATTAGTTGATTAATTATAATTAAAATTGTAATCGTTAATTTATATTATTCGAAATTTGTTTATACGAGGTTAAATCGAACGGAATCAGTCATGCAGGATTCGTAGTTGCGGAATCTACACAATAGAACTAATTTGGGACGATTGGCAATTTCAAAAAATAAGTCAAGGTAGGTAAATCTCACTCAATTTGGTTGACTAATTTAATTTATAATAATTTAAATTAATTATTGAATGATTTGTTGAATTGATATATTATTATCAATTGAATGTTATATTATATATATTAGTAGTTGGATATATTTCCCGCCGATTGGAGCGAATGAGACACTATGCGTCCCGCATAATAGCAGATGACCCTATATTACCATGATATCCGACCTTAAAGCGGGATTGGTATTTTATGTTATATAACATTAGTGGTTGCAGGAAAACAAGTTGGAGGGATCCAACTGGATTCCTCAAAAATATATGATTGTTTTTCATATATAGCGATATAAGATGTGATTGAATAATCTGTTATGGATTGTTATGTGATTTGATTTATTGGATGCTATAGTAGCACTGGTCTAAATTTTGGTATTTTAAATACCGTAAATAATATTTTTGAATTTGAAGGAATTTTAAAAGGAGATTTTGAATATAAAAACATTTATATCGAAATTTGGATTATTTTAAAAGAAATTTATTTGGATAAAACAATAATTTGATTTTGAGTTGTGCTTAACTATTCGTAAAAATATTTTAAATAGAGATTTTAAAATAATTTATTTAAGGGATTTTTAACCATGGATTTTTAAGTGATATTTCTGGAAATATGGATAAGGAGTTTAAATCAATAATTAAAATGGATTTAAAAAATAAATGGGATTTATAAAGTGATAGATTTAAAATGAAGTTTATAAATGAGAATGTTTTATAAACAAGTGAAATCCGAATGAGTTTATCAATTTATAAACGATGTTTATAAATAAAGTGAAATGATTATCATTTGATAAAATAGGAAATACAAATTCACAAGAGTGAATTTATAACGAGTAGTGAAAATTGTTTTTTGAAAGAAATAGTGGATTTTATTTTTGAAATTTTAGAATAGCTAGAGAATCAAAATGAAATCGATGTGTTATGAATCAGGAGAGATTTATAATTGAAATTGGTAATTGGAATTTTAAAAATATATTTTTATCAAGAAGTTAAGTTTTGTATTAAAAGGAAAATTTTATTTATTAAACTATGTAATTTAAAGCTGTTTTAGTATTGAAATACTTTAAAAAGTGGTTTTATTTCAAATATCTAATATTAATTGAATTAAATTCTAATTTTAAAAATCAGCTTAGTAAATCGATTAGTTTTATTTAAAAATGAATTGGAAAAGAATTATTGATGTTTATTTAAAGTGTTTTAATATATTAAATAATTACTTAAACATGTTTTAAAAATAAATTATTATTCTTAAAAATACTTATCATATATATAGAGTTTTAAAATGATTGTAATTTATTTATAAATCCTCTTGAGATTTGTAAACGGGGTTTATTTAACGGATATGATTTTTATAAGAGAAATCTTGTAATGGAATTCTAGAAACTTAAGGAAGCTTCCGAAATGTTGAAATACGAGAACTTCAAAAATTCATAAAAGAAGTTAGAAATGGTAGTTGGAATTATAGACAAATGTAATTGATCTTGGAAATTTTAAAGGAAATTAATTATTGAATTCCGGAAACTTATAGAATCCGTTATAAATGAGTTAAGGAATTTATAAATAAATTTTAAAGGATTTTGAGAAATAGGAATAAATGGAAAATTTCCTAAGTATTAGAAATAAAATGATTTTAGGAAAATATACTTAAAAATATTTTCGAAGTATTGGACTGGAAGGATTTGAAATATTTTAACTACGAGATTATTAATATAGAAATATTTTCAAAGTGTTGAATCATGGATGGAATAAAAAAAATATTTCTACATATTGATATGATTCGAAGATATTTTGTTATAGATATAAGTATTTGAAAAAAAAATTCAATTATTAAATATACTGGGAGAGATTTGAATATATATCTAGGTATAGATATTTTGAAATGATTGCTTTTGAAAGATTTATAAAATTGGACCTAGTGACTGCTTATTTGTAAAATTTGATAGTTAAATAACTAACTATCAAACCTGACCAAATTCATTGATCGTTTCGAAGAAACCAAGATCAGATTTAATTATCCGAAAACCACTTCGATCCGAATTGTGCGTTACAAATTGTGATAACGTGAAGATAATGAAGACGGTGATTTTGGAGATTCAGTTTGTTCAGACTCAGAACAACTTGTATGGATGGATGCTATCAATTGCATTGTCGCTTGGAAGGCAGTGTTAGCATTCCAAGTATGAATGTTATTCTAAAGGAAAAACATAGCCTCAAGCCTCATCAACCTGGAATGACTAAAATAGGGGAGATGCAGCAGGGCTAAGTGTTAAAAATTAAAATTGACAGTAAAATTTGAAATTGGAATTTAAATGCCAGTAAAATACCGATATTAATAGCTATGAAATTGTTGCAAATTATATTGACAATTTGGACGATTGATTGCGATGGATGCTATTGGTTGATATTTTGGATGATTTGGATGCTTATTTATATTGATATATCCTGCTATCATCATGTATATTATTTACAGTATATAAAACTGTAAATTGAACTATTTTGAATAAATTAAGAAATAGGTTGAAATGATATATACTTATGACACTGTGATTTGGGTTGAAATGATATATATCCATCCTTGAAATTAAATTGAAACAACTGATCACTTGGCCATAGGATAGAAAATTATATATGGACACTAGATTGGTTAAATTAAAGGATTTTAAAAATTTGATTTGAAATTTATTTAAATGATTTGACTTTAAGAAAATAAAAATCGAATTTATGGAAATCGAACTATTATGAAATTGAGCTCAGAATTGAATTATATTTGAGGATTTGAATTTCAAATTGGGTATAGAAAGTAAATTGATTTAAGTGTTTTGAATCGATGTTTTGAAAATCGAACTCGGAATTGATAAAAAAAACTGAAATAATTCAAAATTGGAAACTGAAATTATCTTGGAAATGTAATTGAAATTAATTTGAAATTGGAATTGAAATTAATTTGAAATTGACATCGAAATTAATTTGGAATCGAAGTAAAGTTCGACTTGAAATTAGAATTGAAGAGATTAAATCGAAATGGAAATTTAGAAGTGACTTGAATTGGAAAATTTGGAAATTGAATCAGTTTGCCTTTGAAACTAATTTCAAATAAATTATTTTGATATAAACTATTTAAATCTATCTTTTTAAATATACAAATTATTTTGGATTTTCCAAACAATTTTGCTATATAAACTATTTTAATACTTAAACTATCTTATATTAAACTATTTTAACCATTTAAACTATTTTAACATTTAAACTATTTTTAGCTATTTTAATTATTTAAACTATTTTAAAACCATTCAAACTATTTTCTAAAAATTCAAACTGGTCAAGGGTGGAATGTTTTTTTTTAAATCATGGATTTAAATATGAATTGGGTCGAATGAAGTTAAAACCCAAATTTAAATTCGAAACGATTTTGGAAGGGAAATCGAAATATTGAGTTGAAAATGATTTTTGAAGTGAAATGATATACTTTGAGTAAATATGATAATTTCGAAATGGATTAGATTTTGAAGCGAATATGATATTTTGATATCAAGTACGAATAGTTTTCAAAATTTAAAAGAACCAACCGATGTGTAAAATGACATTTGGTTGTTAAAGAGACTGGGGCTGGATATGGGCATACTCTCTATCGATACCAGAACCACTTTAACAACTGTGTATATGGAGTGATGATCCAGAATGAAGTGGTTGGATTTGGCGCACGTTTGTTTGATTTGAAGAACGAGAACGATGATGGATTAGCCTGGCACTTATGCCAATTTGAAATGACTAAAACAGGAGCCGTACCAGTCAAGTGGGCTAGCTATCCTGAGTGGACACACTTCTTCGTATTACCATCATTTACAATGTGATTCATTAGTGCGCAACCTTGGATTTTGGGAGTGTTGGACGCGGTGGGCAATCATGGCTACGATGCATTACCACCAGCCAGGAAGGGTAAACTGGTAGTATCCTTCCTTAGGCATTGCCTCACATGCCTTGTCTTACATTTATCCTTATACGACACCCGTACGATTTTGGTTTAGTGTTGTCGTATAACGGCTCATCCCTGACTGCCAACGTGCTACTGGTGGTGTCAAATGCAAACTGTAATGACCTGCCTTTTTGGACGTTTTAAGCAGACACACACATTAGACTCAAACCATTCAAAAGGGAAGATTGTTATGGGGTAAATAAGAAAAAGCATAGAAAGAAATAAAATTAAAAAAAATACATAATCTCGCAGCAGAATGACAAAATATAATAATCAAATAAACAGTTCATGAAGCTGTTTACAAATAACATTTGATTACACTTTTACAATACAGATCAGATTTACATACAACAGGAATAAATAAATAATGTAGCGGAACAAGATGATGCAGTGCAATAAATATAATAAATAATAATAGCACTAAATCTCCATCTTTGTCCTCCAGAAAGCAGTCTTCGATAAAACTGAAAAGCTTAGACTGACCGGAGCGAATTGAAAAGACAAAACACTCGAGTCAGAACTAAAAGATCTTATGTAAGTTAAATCAACAGTAAATAAATATGAGTGTAATGGCGTCAGAGATGTTTATGGGGTTTGACATCTCCTATCCCGTGTCCAACGTGAGTGCAATAACTTAAGAGAAGTTCGGGATTTCCATCTCCTAAGGATTCGTTAAACTATCTACTATGTAGTACAATACGCTATTATAATAGTGTATACAGTAAAGTAAAGTATTAAAATAGCGTTAAGGCATTACCCATATCCCCCTTAACACATTTTTATATATTCCCATAGTCTATACAGTACCGTAATTCCTCTGTAAACTGGAGGGCTATCAGAGGGCACTCCATAGGTATGGTACAAACCAAACTTGTATATGGCGCGTTAGGGCATGTGAACACGGCACTCGAGGCAATGCCAGGTTAGATATACCAATTGCGGATCCGGACTGGTGGTAACGCATAGTAGCTACTACCGCGCACCTCGGAACACACTCCCATAATCAAAATCGAGGGGTGGCCACCAAATCATCACAAAGTCATAATATGGTATCGAAGAAATATGTCCAATCGGAGGTGCGACCTCACTTGGCCCGGCATGGCTCCTGTTTTAGTCACATCTAAGCTGACTCACGGGAGTCAGGGTCACGTAAATACCTCATACAGAATCGTTTTCCAAACCATCCTATTTAATTTTTGGAATCTCCACCACGTACACATTTGTAAAGTGGTTTTCGGTATTGGAAGAGAGTATGACAATATCTGATCCCGGTCTCTTTAACAACCAAACGCTTATTTCACATCGGATGGTTCTTTTACATTTCCAAAACCATTTCATAATTAATATCAAAATATCATATTCGATTTCAAAGCATATCACTTTCGGAATCATATTCACTTTCAAAACCATATTCACTTCAGAATCATATTCGCTTTTGAAATTATCGATAAGATAGGCTAGTTAAATCCTCGTTCCAAAACCATCATATTTACTCAATTATGTCATTTCACAAAAAGGTATCAATTTCAAATTCCAACTTAGAACTAAATTTTATAAAATAAAACTGTCCAAATCAAGTTATTAAAAATCAGTTTCAATTACCATGATTTTCATATTATAATATGCCAAACGTTCAATCTGCGATGAAGGTCCTCAAACCCCGATATGTCATTCACGCAATTGTTTTCAGCATTGTTAAAATAAAACAATAAATGTGTGTGAAAAAAATAAAATGGTTTAGGACTGCATCTCTCAATTTATTATATCGAAAGACTGCACTCCTAAAATGGTTATGAGGTTATGATAGGAATCGAAACCTCTACAATTGGTCCATTACAATTAATAGATAAATTTCATACGATTTTCAATCATCTTGATTTAAATCTATTAATTATATACATACATACATACATATATTAACAGCTATTGACATAGAACCTTCATCAACTCATCTAAACACCAAGCTTTTTGATAACCAATTTGGACAAAAATTAACCAAGTTAATAAAATTTTATAAAAATTAACGAGTTAACTAATTTTATAAAAATTAAACTAAGTTGAATAAGTTTTATAAAAAGTAACTAAATTTATGAAAATTAACTAATTTTTTGAAAAAATTAACTAAACTAACTAAATTGTATAAAAATTAAATATATTTACATAAATAACTAATTTTATCGAAGATGCTTTTCTATGGAGGCCCACTAAAGAAACCGTAAAAATCATATTCAATGAATAATCCTTATTAGTGGTAAAGATAGAGATATGCATTGTATAAGGACATTGTCTGTGGGTTGAATCCTTTGTTAATTTTTTAGAATTAAAATGAAGATAAACTGTCCATATTTTTACCAATTGTTCGCAGGATAATTTAAGCATTGAATCGAAGTACGTGTATAATTGATGCATGAACCTTTTCTTAACGTCCTATATAATTATATATATATATACACACATATATATATATATTTAAATTCAGAGCTTTAGAAACCATTCTCACTTCAGGCTAAGCTGTGGGCTTTGCAACCCATAATAAACGGATGTAACTAGTAGTAGGATCCTTCTGTCTAATGTAATGCAAGTGCTTCTTTCAAAAAGTAAACATATGTGAAGTTCAAATTTTATTTTCTAAAAAAAAGGAGCCTAATTGAACAGGAAGGATAGAAATTGGTAAATTGTTATATGACTTTGATAGGAACAACTGCGATTTATACCTGCTGATATCAGTCATTGAAGGTGTAATTGATGACCGTATAATCTTATTAATCTTGTTATAATTCACAAGATAATACACCAAGTCTTGCTAAACGTCTAGAAAAAAGTGAAGCTCGAGAAATAGAGGGCTTTTATCAGCAATATTATGAAAACCATGTCAGAGCTTTGGATAAGGAACAAAGCAGATAGGTCCATATAGTTACCTTCCCAAGAATTTTGCATAATAAATAACAGTACATGCACAGATTTGAAACATGAATCCTTTGCCTATTGTTACATTTGTTTAACAGAGCTCAGCTTGCAAAGGCATATCAGACAGCTGGCATGCTATTTGAAGTGCTTTGTGCTGTTTACAAGACTAAGAAAGTCAAAGAAGTTTCGCCTGAGGTTTGTGTGTTTTTCTCCTTGTACTTTTCAACTAGTGTAAATAATCGTTTTGTTATCAATCAAAACTGTTTAAGTGTTACTGCTGAATTATAAATAGGGTGCGGCAAATCAGCTCTTAATTTATGAGAAATATATAGCAAGTTACCAATCAAAATTTTTTAAATATAGCAAGTTTTGTTATCAACCATTTAAACGCCAGCAAGCTTGCATATGGTGCAAGATTGCAAGCTTACTGTGCAACCAGGCAAGCCTGCACAAGGCAAACTTGCTCCAGCAAGCCTGCACCAAGCAAGCTTGCACTAGCACTACTAGTTACTCTGTTATTGTATGTTTTGGCTAGTAGAATGGACATTTTCTATCAAACTAGAAGTTTGCATGAAATAACAAGTCTATTTAAAATAGCTGGCCTTGTCCGAGTTGCTTGTCTACTTTAAGTTAGCCTTTGTGGATGTTTCTTAGTCATTTTGAGCGACTAATTCATAAAGTTTCTGTTTGAAACCATGCTATTTAGTACTCATACATTTATACATTTATAACTAACGTACGCACGTATGTGCTTCTTTTGGACATGTGTTGTATGATGCTGTTGAGGTTGCTACATGATGTCGCACTCTTTCTCCTTCAAATCAGTCATGCTTGCATTAATGTATATTCTATCAACGTTCATACGTCTTTGTTTTTAGTATGTATCATTTCGATTAGCTACAGTTATATGTATTGTTACTTTTGGTCACAAATATTTATATGCTTAATACTCCATGTATGAAATATTATGGATATATATTTTGTGGTTTGGCTTATGACTCCATTTGATTACGTACATTACAATGTGATAAGTGTGGTTTTTTTAATTGTTATAATATATTAGTTGAAATAAGTTTAGTAGAATTAAAAATTGTAAGCTTGAATGTATATGGCAATAAAAAAATGCAATGGAAACTTTTTTATAGCGTTTTAACTATGCTACGAAAAGAAAAATTGTTACAGCTTTCATATACTTTATGCTAGTGCTTTACAAAATATTCTGCAAGGATTAAACAGTTTTCATAGCAAAAACAATGCTGCAGTAGATAGTAATGAATTTTCTATAGCGTTTCAATGCATAATAAAAGATTGACATAATATTTCTACAACGTTTTTAGATGCGATAATAATATGGCATGTCAACATATTATAGCAATTAAATGATGTCATAATTGTTAGTATCATAAAACACAACTCTGTGTAAAAGTTCTATAGCAAGATTCAAAACGCTATACAAAAGTAGTTGTACCGATACGTCTAGTCTAAGATGACAACAAAAACGCTGTTAAAAGTCCATTTTCCATTGCAATTTTGAAATGCTATGGTATCTATCAGACTTATTACAACTTGTTGATCTATAGCGTTTATAGAAACGCTAAATAAGGCTTTAATAGTTGTTTTTAAACGCTATAAAAAGGTTTGTTTGTTGTAGTGACTCTCTTGCGGTTACCTTCTCCCAATACCATCGGTAAGTCTATAAATCCAATAGGCTCACTCACCATACTGTTAAATCCCTGGATACAAGATCTACACAGTTTCAGATCCTTACCATCCAACAACATCTGGTCATAAACCTTCTTAAACAGAATGTTGACTAATCTTCCATAATCAACTAGCACTTTGTTACGATCGTCGGCCCAATCATGGCCGATATCACCAAGGGGTCCAATGTTGTTGCTTCAACTCCATCAGCACCCCTGTTCCGAAACACAATATCGTCAGTCATAGTCATGAGTTGTTTTGTTGGAGCTCTGTCTTAGACAATAAAACAATCTCAATATCAGCATGCTTTAAAGCATTAGCATATCTCTCTATTTCGCTTGAGCTCTTCTCCGCTGGATGTGGTCCTCCATGAATGGTATTGATGATTAATATTTTCTCAACACACCTAGTTTCATCATCACCAGGCCCGACTTGCCCCCATTGGAATGACGGTCCTTGGGGGTTAGAACTTCCTTGCAACCATTCTATAGGGCTTTCACAAAATGTTGCAATTTCTTCTTTCTTATCAGATCTTCGATCACATCGCGTAAGTGCTACATTTATTTGTGTTTTGGCTATGGGTTTTATGAAACCTACAATACTTTCTAAACTTCTTCTCCTTCTCAGCCAACTCCCTCGGAGCCAACTTCTTATATTTTTTTGTACCTTGGGTCACAAGGTATATGTTCTCAATCAAATTGTTCGGTTAGGTGTAATTGTCGTACTTTGGAAATCTAGGGAGTCTCCAGGAATCAAACTTTCAATTTCTAGCTCCATTGTCATTATTTCTCTGGCCACCACTTTTATTCTCAACATTAACATTAACGTTTCTGAAATTACCTCTGGACTGCTTCACAGCAACATTACTCTAAATAACTTCCCCTGACTGCTTGGTGTTGACCTTCTTAGTGGTATTACTTATCTCTTCCAAGCGCAAGAACTAATTTGCTTTTCTGTAAAACTCATCCATCATTGGTAGGGTTTTCATCTTCAGCTATCTCCCAAAATCAGTATTGGGATGAATCCCTTTACTAGTGCCGTCAATACAACATCTTCCTTAGCGTTACTAACTTCCATCACAACCGTGTGGAACCTATTCAGAAAATTCCTCAATGACACTCCCGTCTTCTGGAAAAGGCTTGACAATGACATCACGTCTTTAGGACAGGTAGTGTGCAGACGAAACTACTTGATAAACTTCCATGCCAGCTGACAAAGGATAATATGGATCATGGCAGAAGTCGCGTGAACCAAATCGTCACAACGCCTTCGAGGAAAATCAGGAAACAACAACATCTAACAACATCGACCACTCTAGAAGAATCCATATGTAGTAATACTTCATTATATGCTGCCTTTGATCCTTCTTTCCATTGTAAAATGACATTTTTGACATCACAAATCTCCTTGTATACTCTTCGTGTAGTATCTCTTAGGTGAACAGGTTTCGACTAAGGGAAGAACCCCATTCATCGTTACTTCGATGTTGATTCTCACTTACCAATCTTCCCACCATCTTGATCTGTTGAATATGCTAGTATATGATTTTTGTTTGATGATAATAAACATATATATATATATATTCATTTAAATGTATTTGATAATGTACAATTTTATTTTTCACATAATTAAATAAATATTTGCTGAATAAAATAACACGGATTTTAATTTCAAATAAATATTTTATTCAACAAATATTTTATTACAATTTTTGAATAGTACAAATTTGAGCTCTCACTTTATATACACAATTTCAATTACAATACAAATTCAATTACATTACAATTTTCAATTTACATTTGCACCTCACTACATATCACTCAGTCACTCGTATGTATCTTCAACTCTATTCCAGATTGAATCCAGCATCTGAGCAATCTGCAAAATAAACACTAACGCGGTAAAATTGAAAAAGAAATATTTTTGCAGTGTAAAATAAAAAGTATTTTGAAAATATTATTTGCCTCAGTTATTTGGGTTGTTCGTCATCATTTAATTTTGAATTTATCATACACGAACAGCTTGTGATATGCATAGTGTATCACTATACATACCACAAGGCCGTGCACACCAATATACACTTGATAAAATTACAGGGACAGGTGAGCACAAGGTCAAACCCAAATCAAAAGCCGGGTTCAACCCAAGTGAAATAAATATTAAGTCACGACATCAGCACAAGTTCAAACCCGAGCTATAAGCTAGATTCAACTCAGGTGCATGCAATACAAATCAATGTATCAAGACTCCAACCATACTGCACAGTTAGACTGCGATGTATAACATGAATATGCACTTGAGGCTCAACTAAATGCAAGAACATAACTGCACAGACCAGGTTATTGAACATAGTAGTTCAAACCAGCAAGTTGATCAACATCTCATATACAAAGCATGCACCAGTTCAATATGCTATGCAACCTGAACCAAAGACTACATGAAGTCTAATCATGACTCAAACAAACAACATCTCTACCAAGTGCATTGTAATGACCCTAAAAGAAAAATAAAATGAAAGTTACATTTATTTTAAGAATTTCTAAAATTATAAAATATATAATGCATTAAAATAGAAAAAGCTTGTTAATAAATAAAATGTGCATAGGAGCTTCTGTTTGATAAAATACATGGAGTTAAGGTGATTAAAAACTGGGATTCAAAACAAATATAGTTCCATGTCCAAAGAATTATATAAATACATATATTTAATATATGGGGTGTTTTCTGTTTTATTTAAAGACAGAATAAAATGAAGTTTAATATAAGGTTTAAATGTCTTATATATATATATATATATATATTTATGCTAGAAATAATTAGCATGACATATGTGATTTTTTTTAACACATAAAGATGTATGAGGAGTTGCTGTTTTAACTAAAGGCAGAATAAAAAAATATATACAGGATCAAATAGAAATTTTTATATCTTATATTTATTTCAAGCAAATAACATAGTGTGAATGATTTTTACATCACATGATTATGTATGATAGTATGCATAATTGAATGGAAATGGTAGTTAGGTAGAAAACACAAGGGAGTTTGCAGTTTCTTTAAACTTAGAAGAAATAAAAATAAACAAGGGGTCACATGCATATGGCATGAGTAAAATAGAGTCATGAAAATGGCATGAAGTGTTTAAAATGCTTGATTCCCGAAATAACTAATTGAGGTAACCAGAAGTATGCATTCCCAATTAAGGACCACACAGGGAAATGATTTGTGCATGAATATCTAAGGGCATCAAGGGAATTACCCATTTTTCTTAAACCCTAGAATGGTTTTATAATACCTGCACATAACCATATCCACTATTCTCTCGGGATCAAAACAAAAATAAAATAAAAATAGGAAAAACATTAGCTTGAAACTTTAGAGGATTTGCTGTTCAGGGGATTAAGACAGTAAAAGGAGAACACTATGTGAGTATTTATCCTTTGTATGTAATGGAATTAAGTCCTCTTGTAGGCAGCCTAAAATTTTATAAACCATTAAAAAATATCTGAAATGATTTGTTATGGGTGAGATGGATGTTTGTTTGTGCATTCTTGTTTGGGGTTTTAATCTATATGTGGGTTTTCAAAGTTAAAATGGTTTGAGCATTTTTGTTCTATTTTATTATTATGAAGTATGGATCTAAATTATTTAGGAAATAGGCAGCAAGACAGTGATCTAGCTCATGTTTATTTCTTGGATAATGAAGCATGAAACTAAATATTCATATCATAAGTCAGAGGAGAATTTCTGGGTTTTTGAGGGATTTCCTTAATAAAACCCTTATTCATATGTTCACAATAATATAGAAGAAAGATAGTAGGATCAAGATGCTTAAATTATTTTTTAGGAAAAACCATAGGTATGTTGGGGTATTTTCTGTAATAAGGAAAATAAGTGGAGAACATGGGGTGGAACCAGAAAGTATAAAAGTAGATAAGCCTTTCTGAAACATAAATGAATTGGGAATTTTTTTTTATGATTGAATTCATAAATAGAAGCTTAATAAAATAAGCAGAAACTGGAGGGGGATTTATTAAAGAAAATTAAATTAGTCATTTGGGAGTTAGTCAATGATCTGCTTGCTTCAGGTGGGAGTAAGTATATGCATGGTGCAATTGCACCCTGAGGCCTTTGTGTGTTGGAATAAATTAAATAACCTGGGAGTTTCCTTCACAATGCATACATGTTGTTCATTTGACAAGGAGTTAAAGGCCATAAAATAAACGGGGAATGGGGTTTAGACATCTGGATTATAAATATCCAGATATGGAGTTAAATCATTCAAGTTTAAATATTGTGCTTTGATTAATTACTGGGTGAAATTGGGAGTATAAAATCTGAGTTTACTTATTCAGAAATGGAGAAAAATGAATCAAGAATTATATATATATTTATTTTGATTGTTTGTTGGGTATTGTTTGAATGAATGAATGTGTCTTTGTATCACTTGGTATTAACCAATAATATGCTAAGTATGAAATCTGCTAAATTAGGAAGACATTGCAAGTTCACCAAAAATTAGGAATATGTGTATTAATTTGATAAATGCTCATACCAGTGAAAACTGACCCTTTTGGTTGCCCTTGCAATCATCTGGGTGTCTCATTAAAATTGGGGCAGCTCAGTGAATTGCTTGCAGGAAATTGAAGTTGGCTTGATGGATGAAGAAGGCATTAGCTGCTAGTATAAATAAAAGAAACCAGTTTTAAATTTGCAGTTGTTTTGTAATGAATTTATTAGTCAGGTTTTATGTTGTAGTTGAAGTTAATTGTAGGGAGTTTTCTAAGTATTTGGATTAAAATATGTACTTAAGTAAACCTGTTTTGAATGACTATTGATGATGTTTGGTTAACTGCTGATTTTATGAATGTCTGATTTGGAGAAACAAGGGGATGGACATATCATATAAATATGATATGAGAATGTAATAATCTCTGATTTTTATTACCTGAATTTGTATTTATGATCTATGAAAATTAAAGAGCTAAGGTGGTTGTTTTAAAAATGAGCTCACGAGATTTGAGTAGGGGTATTCAAGAGAAAAGAAATTGTGCATGGCAGGTAAGTGATACAGGCTTGTGCATGAATTCTGGAGTAAGAATCAATTAACATGCACTTGTGTATTTGATTTAAAAAAATTATGAAAGAAATAAACCTGGAAGTAATTGTATTTTGGTTAATGGATTGAATGTATATGGATGCATTTCCAGGAATTTAAATTAGGCAGAAACATGCTTGTGTTAAGAATAAATCTTTGTAGAAGTTTGTCAATATGAGGAATATGGGTTTGCAAGTGGTAAAAGAGGGACTATGGCCGGCCTAGATGGCCATGGGTTAAACTCTTGTAGCCTGGAACCATTTTATTTCAACTCATGAAGTGTAAGTGTTTCCATACCAAAAGAAAAAAAACTCCAAGCAACACTCAAATGACCCCAAGTATTTTCAATAAAACACCAAGTACTCAAGTCTGCACCATGTTAAACTTAAAAATGCAACATGGCTTTAATTATTCAACCTGAAATGGTAAATAGGAATTAGTTCCAATGTTCATGCCTGCAAGTATAATTTTTGAAGTGACTTCATACAAGTACTTGATAACAGTCATAAGGTCAATTAAATGCCATTTTAGTGTTAATAGACTTATTTAGGCAGAAAGTCTAGAAACCATGTGCATTGCTATATTAAACATATAAGTATTATAATTGCCAAAAATCTATCTCTTGCAGTAGAACAAAATTTGGGAAGAAATAAATGGTTATGTTGTCAACATATATGGTATTTTGTTGCCTGTTTGATTCAAATTCTCTTTGCAAATTTGTTAGCTCTGAAAGGCAAAGGGAAACAATATATATCATCAAATATGTAATTGTCTTAATATGTTTTGTGCACTGATATGATTATTTTGGTAAATCCAGGGTCTTGGGAAAAATATTTGGAAATTATTTAAATATTCAAATATAGAAGAAATGGGGTTTAGTGGTGAATTCCTTTTGTATGCAAAAAAAAAATCTATGTGTTTTAGAGAGGACCACCATATGCATGACCATGAAAACAATGCAAGCTCAAATAGAATCAGTGGACAGAGCAGTGCAGCACAACCAAACTGTCCAGGCTCAAAAGACATATATATATATATATATATGCTATGCACATAAATCAAATGGCCAAGACCAGATTTCGAGTCAAGCAATGGATAGGGAAACCAAGTACACAAGTAAATGACAACATGCAACATGTACACAATATCACACATCAACATGAAGTACACAAGTAAATCCAGGCATCAAGTTTACATGACAGTAAAGTGTGAATGCCACGACTCCAGAGGAACAAGTGTGAACATGAATGCAACCATCAGTGCAGCTCAATGCAGTTTCAAAAAGCATGAAGTATGAATACATGCATATGGAATCAATTACAAACCACAACATTCAATCATGCAAATACAACATGAATGTACAGACCACATGAACACAGGAGCAACTCATCACGAAAATGCAAACTGCAACAGAGTGACAAATAGCACAATGCAAACCAAGATGAACTCAACAAGACAACCAGTGCATACATATATACATGTGTACACATAGTGACACAATTCGAGTTCAATAATAATCACAGAGCCAAGTTCATAATGAACATCACGTGCAGACAAGCTACATGAAGACTAACAGTAACAGTTTCAAAATAATCAAGGCAAGTTCGAACAAATCCAAAGCAAAGCCGGACATGCCAGAAACTCAAAGCCGTGATATTCACGAAATCAGAGAATACGATGAACAAGTCAAAAAAATAAACGGAATCGAACAGTTCAAAATCAAGCCGTGGTGGCCAAGAAAATGAAAGTTGAAATCAAACAAGCTGTGACAATTAAGTAACAAAGAATTATATGATTTGAACAAGTCAGAAACATCTCAAGCATTCAAGCAAAATCGAACGGCAAAACAAATTATCAGACGAACGAAAATCAAGGGAATTAAACCCTATATAAACCATAACATCATCGGCATACCAAAATCATCGAGTTCAAGCATATCAATCAGAAAAGCAAAGGGAAATAACATACCATTAAAATCAAACTCGATCGAAGCAGCCGAAGCTAAGCAACGAAGAAACGATCGATCAACAAAGATACATGCAAAATCTATTCAATCGATCAATTTGACGTATGTGCTTCTTCAGATTTCAAAGCCCTAAAAATTGAAAGAGAAACGAATGAGCTAAAGGAAGCAGCTATATTTTCTCAACGAAAGATTCCAGGCTGATTAAAAGGAAAAAAGAAAAAGGGGATTCATATTTAATTTTTAATTGGGCCGGTCTAAATTCTATTGGGCTTAATATTTAAAAATTAGGGTTTTGAGTTTTTAATTGTTTTAAATTTGTATTTCTTTTTTAAAATTTTGTAATTTTCTAGTCGTGTGACTAAGGGATGAACTACGGTCGTGTAGTTCGAGAATTCGCAACTCAGTGGCTGAGTTGTGGTAGGGTTTTGAGCATAGAGTTAGGTTAGTCGATAGCGGGTGTCGCGAGTTTACGTGTGTAAGCGTATGACTACTTAATTTCTAGTAGAAACCTTGGGGGCAGCACGTAGGCAGGGTTTTGCCGAAGCTGGGTAAATCTGTGTGTTCTATTTTCTGCTATTATTTGTGCTGCTATTATTCTACTGTGATCTGTGTTGAAATTAGTTTATACTTTTGCATTAAATTTTATAATTATTAGTAGCACCCTATTCACCCTCCCTTCCCTCTAGGGTGAAATCGATCCTACAAGTGGTATCAGAGCTAGGAACAAAAGCGGTTTTTGTTTTAAAATTTTGATTTTTCAAAAACTAATATTTGTTTTACAAATTTGAATTTTTAAATGGCTTCTTTTAATAATGCTTTTACTAAGGGTCGGTCCAATATTATTCCTCCTGTTTTTGATGGAACAGATTTTTTGAATTGGATATTAAAAATGGAATTTTATTTAAAATCTGTTAATGTTAAATGTTGGGATATCATTGAAAATGGGTGTGATATAATAGACGAGAAAATTACTTCGATTAATGCTCTTGCTATGCATATACTATATTCTCATATTAATCAAGATAATTTTAACTTTATCTCTCATTGTGAAAATGCACTGGAAATCTGGAATACCTTTGATGCAATATATGGTGCAAAAGTCAACAACCGTGAGAGATCCCCCATAATCGACTCAGAAACATGCTTAACAGGATTGACAAATGGCAGTAGTGATGATAATGATGATGGAGCAGCTGAGCTGGCGCTACTAATAAAGAGATTCAAAAAGTGGAACCGCAAATACAGAAATCCAGCTCTAAATCAAAAATTGAAAAGCAGAATAGTCAAAGCAATAGACAACCCAGAAGAGCGGGAGATCATCTGTCATAAGTGCAACAAACCCGGTCACATCAAGCCCAATTGTCCTCAGAATCGACACGACCAAGAAAAGAAATTAAAAAGAAGAAGTTTTGCAGCCATGTGGAATAAAAGTGATGATGATTATAAAAGCACTAGCAATGAGAGTGAAAAAGTAGATCTATGCCTTCGAGGTGATATAACTGATAGTGACGATGACGAGCCAAGCGAGGTATCAAAACTTTCTCACTCAGAATTACTTATATATTTCCACGAAGTAAATGGCTGTTTTGAAAGACTTAGGGAAAAATATGCCAAAATTGAATCACAAAGAGATAGTTTGATAGAATCAAATAAACAGCTTAATCAATTGGTTAAAAACTATCAAACTAAGAGCCCTAAGTGTGATAGGTGTCCAACATTCGAAGAAGAGATTAAAAAATCATAAATGAAAATAAAATCACTTGAAAATGAAATTTTGATTTTGAAAAAGAGTGAAAACAGTAGAAGAGAAAATTCTATTAAAAGGTGCACTCAATTATTAAATGAAAATGAATCACTCAAAACACAAGTCCAACACTTGTCTACAACTTTAAGAAAATTTTCCAAAGGAGAAAGATCATTAAATATGCTATTAGGAAAACAAACTGTTAATGCAGATATGCAAGGACTTGGATATAAGCAAACTGAACTTGTTAGAAGCGAATTTAATCAAGTCAAATTCAAGTGCACAATTTGTGGAAAATTAAGACACAATCACAATATTTGTTGGTATAGACCCAAACAAGTGAAAACCATTCCAATTTGGGTTCCAAAAGGCATGAATATAAAATCCCTTAAAGTAAAACAAATCTGGATGCCAAAAGGAACTAATATAAATAGTTTTGGGTCTCCACAAACATATTTTTCAAAATCATTAGCCACTAACAACCATGAACCTATAAAAACAAATAGGTCACAAAAATTCTTTATCGTGTAGGTGTGGTGGCAGGCTAAGGAACAAAAATAGTGTTATCTGGATTCTGGCTGTTCCAGGTACACAACAGGCGAAAAATCAAAGTTCCTTAGCCTAGTACAAAGGTGGCAGAGTCACAATGGGCAACAACGAAATATTATCGGTAAAGGTAAAATAGGTAACAGTATATTGAACGATTTATTAAATGTGATAATCTGCACCATAATCTGAATTTAATTCAACCAGTTATTAATAAAGAAATGAATACTGATTTTGATTCTGACTTATTCAAAACTATTGACCAATTATTTTCTTATGCCGAGAACACTTTAAAAATCTCTAGAGTCTTTGAACTATTTCATATAGATCTGTTTGGGATTAATGATGGTGTTTTATTGATTGATGATTACTCATGATACATGTAGTTATAATTGACTTGACATTATATTTTGTGTTTTCTTGTTTGCCTGTTTACATGGTTTCAATTCAAATTCAAGAGAATTTCATTTAAAAGTTGAAAAAATGATTTTAAGGAAATTTGTTGCAACATCACGGTTTGGTCTATAGCATCCAACTAATGATAATCTCGAGTGAAAGAAAAATTCAGATGCAGATTACACTGGTAATCTAGTTGATAGAAAAATTACTAGTGGAACGTGATTTATGTTGAGACATTCAGTAGCTGCATCGTTTTTTAAAGAAAATATCTGCATATTTTTCACTTGAAATAATTTTCAAACAGCAAACATTTTTCTTTTATAAAACCCCTTCCAGAAAATAGTTTTTGTTGACCTTATTTCAGATTAGTCATTTTGGAAAATTTGATTTTATAATTATTTTTGGATTTGATTTTAAATGACTACATTAACTAATCTGACTCCCTATTGATTATCAAAAAGATAAATAGTGATTGAAATAGTGATGAGTGTTGATATTGATCATTTATTATAACTTGAGATAGTATATTTAGTAAATTTCTTTAGAAATTTAAACAAGAGTTATAAAAACTTTTTGTTGGCAAAAATTCCATGACCATTTCTATTTCTATCATATTTCTATCAACCATCACTCATCAAAATCCAATATAGTATGTCAATATGTGGTATTTTAAACGGTAAATTATTCGTTCTTCATTTTATTATATTTTTAGCAATAAAAACATCCAAAGTATACACTCTGATTTAAAAGTCCTCACGGTTATGCATGGGTGAATTACTTGGAATTTTTGATTATGTGCTTCCATGCTCATTTAAAAGTCCTCGCGGTTATGAATGTATGGAACGCATATCAAAATTGATTGATTAAATAGACAAGTTGATTCTAATCCCATTTAAAATTCCTTACGGTTATGCGTGGTTAGAAGATACTTGAATTCATTTTTTAATAAAAATTTGGAATACTACTAATCTCATTTAAAAGTCCTAACAGTTATGCATGGTTAGTAGATATTCAAATTCCTGATATAAATATACCACAAATAGACACAACTATATGGTTTTATATGATGACATCATCCCTATCATTCTAAAGTGGAATATGCGTCAAAAAGAGTATTTATGATTTTTGTTTGATTTTTTATTGAAATTTAATATTTATACTCGATTGAGTGTTAATGTTGTATTAATGTCTGTCACTTTATCTCTATTTTTCTAACACTATTACTCTTTTGATGATAACAAAAGGGGGAGAGAAAAGTTAAGATTTTGACAAATAAAGGTCAAATATATTATTTTGTATTTTCTATTTGCATATTTTTATTTATTTTCATGCATATAAGAAGGGGGAGCTTTGTGTAGAGAGGGAGCATTCAAATAGGGGGAGCAAATTGAATGATCAAATACATTTACTAAATTCAAAATCTTAAATATATGTTTGTTATCATCAAAAGGGGGAGATTGTTGAATATGCTAGTATATGATTTTTATTTGATGATAATAAACATATATATATTCATTTAAATGTATTTGATAATGTACTATTTTATTTTTCACATAATTAAATAAATATTTGCTGAATAAAATAAATAACATGGATTTTAAATTCAAACAAATATTTTATTCAATAAATATTTTATTACAATTTTTGAATAGTACAAATTTAAGCTCTCACTTTATATACACAATTTCAATTACAATACAAATTCAATTACATTACAATTTCCAATTTACATTTGCACCTCACTACATATCACTTATTCACTCGTATTTATCTTCAACTCTATTCTAGATTGAATCCAGCATCTGAGCAATCTACAAAATAAACACTAACACGGTAAAATTGAAAAAGAAATATTTTTGCATTGTAAAATAAAATGTATTTTGAAAATATTATTTGCCTCAGTTATTTGGGTTGTTCGTCGTCGTTTAATTTTGAATTTATCATACACGAACAGCTTGTGACATGCACAGTGTATCACTGTACATGCCATAAGGCCGTGCACACCAATATAAACTTGATAAAATTACAGGGACAGGTGAGCACAAGGTCAAACCCAAATTAAAAGCCGAATTCAACTCAAGTGAAATAAATATTAAGTCACGACATCAGCACAAAGTCAAACCCGAGCTATAAGCTGGATTCAACTCAGGTGCATGTAATACAAATCAATGTATCAAGACTCCAACCATACTGCACAGTCAGACTGCGACGTATAACATGAATATGAACTTGAGGCTCAACTAAATGCAAGAACATAACTGCACAGACCAGGTTATTGAACACGGTAGTTCAAACCAGCAAGTTGATCAACATCTCATATACAAAGCATGCACCAGTTCAATATGTTATGCAACCTGAACCAAAGACTACATGAAGTCTAATCAAGACTCGGACAAACAACATCTCTACCAAGTGCATGACCATGAAACCAATGCAAGCTCAAATAGAATCAGTGGACAGAGCAGTGCAACACAACCAAACTACCCAGGCTCAAAAGACATATACATATATGCTATGCACATAAATCAAATGGCCAAGACCAGATTTCGAGTTAAACAATGAACAGGGAAACCAAGTGCACAAGTAAATGACAACATGCAACATGTACACAATATCACACCTCAACATGAAGTACACAAGTAAATCCAGGCATCAAGTTTACATGACAGTAAAGTATGAATTCCATGACTCCAGAGGAACAAGTGTGAACATGAATGCAACCATCAGTGCAGCTCAAAGCAGTTTCAAAAAGCATGAAGTATGAATGCAGGCATATGGAATCAATTACAATACCACAACATTCAAGCATGCAAATACAACATGAATGTATAGACCACATGAACACAGGAGCAACTCATCACGAAAATGCAAACTGCAATAGAGTGACAAATAGCACAATACAAACCAGGATGAACTCAACAAGACAACCAGTGCATACATATATACATGTGTACACATAGTGACACAATTCGAGTTCAATAATAATCACAGAGCCAAGTTCATGATGAACATCACGTGCAGACAAGCTACATGAAGACTAACAATAGCAGTTTCAAAATAATCAAGGCAAGTTCGAACAAATCCAAAGCAAAGCCAAACATGCCAGATACTCAAAGCCGTGATATTCACGAAATCAGAGAATACGATAAACAAGTCAGAAAAATGAATGGAATCGAACAGTTAAAATCAAGCCGTGGTGGCCAAGAAAATGAAAGTTAGAATCAAACAAGTCGTGATAATCAAGTAACAAAGAATTATACGATTTGAACAAGTCAGAAACATCTCAAGCATTCAAGTAAAATCGAACAGCAAAACAAATTATCAAATGAACGAAAATCAAGGGAATTAAACCCTATATAAACCATAACATCATCGGCATACCAAAATCATCGAGTTCAAGTATATCAATCAGAAAAGCAAAGGGAAATAACATACCATTAAAATCGAACTCGATCGAAGCAGCCAAAGCTAAGCAAGAAGAAACGATCGATCAACAAAGCTACACGCAAATATCTATTCAATCGATCAATTTGAAGTTGGCGCTTCTTCAGATTGCAAAGCCCTAAATATTGAAAGAGGAACGAATGAGCTAAAGGAAGCAGCCATATTTTCTCAACGAAAGATTACAGGCCGATTAAATGGAAAAAAGAAAAAAGGGATTCATATTTAATTTTTAACTGGACCGGTCTAAATTCTATTGGGCTTAATATTTAAAAATGAGGGTTTTGAGTTTTTAATTGTTTTAAATTTGTATTTCTTTTCTAAACTTTTGTAATTTTTTAGTCGTGTAACTAGGGGACGAACTACGGTGGTGTAGTTCGGGAATTCGCAACTCAGTGGCTGAGTTGTGGCAGGGTTTTGAGCGTAAAGTTAGGTTAGTCGATAGTAGGTGTCGCGAGTTTACGTGTGTAAGCGTCTGACTACGTAATTTCTAGTAGAAACCTTGGGGGCAGCACGTAGGTAGGGTTTTGCCGAAGCTGGGTAAATATGTGTGTTCTATTTTCTGCTTTTTATATTCTGCTATTATCTGTGCTGCTATTAATCTGTTGTGATCTGTGTTGAAATTAGTTTATACTTCCGCATTAAATTTTTATAATTATTAGTATCATCCTATTCACCCCCCCTCTATGGTGAAGTCGATCCTACAAGGCCAAATGCTCTGATTCTGCAGGATCTGTTGAATGGCGGTAGTCGTGGTCTTCCCTGAGTGTTTGGCTCGGAAAACGCTCACAGTTAGGCTCACGTTACTTGGGTTCTCCTAACTCTGGAAGAATCATTCGTCCAGTAGTTTTGTTAGTTTAGTTTCTACGTGGCAGATTGACAACAGCCGCTTGATCTCTAGCATTCCATCCTTCCACGGCATGATTGGAGTTAAGCCCAATGCCATTACAACCTTGTTGACACATCAAACCAAGGGCCACTAGTTCGGTACTGATCCATATGCATGGATCGGTACCAATCCACAAACCTTGCCCACGAATAGCTTCCGGCCTTTGCTTCAAAGTGCTATCTTCTTTCCTGACCATCTTTTGCTTTCCTCCTCCATGTCTTTGTCCCGATGATGAAGAAATGTCAGACTTTGAATCGGAAGGCATCAACTCCTTCCTGCTCCTTCATCCATGGGTCAATTCATTCAATTAACTTAAACTCTCCTGTAACCGTCAATTCACCACATCACGGCTCTCCTGCAGCTTATCATCCATCTACTTCATCATGCGATCCATCTCAGCCCTCGTTATCACATTTGATGGATTTTGAGCTTCAGGAATGGTTGGTTGCGCAACCTCTTCAATATGTTGAGAACCAGCATTTTTAGTATCATCAGCGGGTCTAGAAGCAGCACAACGAGATCTTCGTGAGGCCATGGTTGAACGTAGTTAGTGTAGATTTCTTAAAACCTAAGTAGTTCAAAAATGTAAAAACAAAAACTAGTTCTATCCATCGGATTTAAGCAATCCAACAGTACATGATCAATCCAAATATCCTGAGAATAATGCTCTCAATGGAAGCACCAAAATGTTTGAGCAGAATAAGGCTCAAACACCCAAGAGATTATAATAGAGAAGGAAAATGAAAAATAGTAAATGAAAATGGGGTAAAAATGATACACACAGACTATGCAGTTAAAGCGCTTAGCGATTCTGTAGTGCTAGAGGTGTAAAAAGTTATAGTAGGGATATAGCGGAAAATAGCAAAGGTGTAAAAAGCTTTATTGGAAATAAGATTAAATCTATAAAGTTAACTTATTCTTGTTCTTGTATCATTTATGTAAAAAAAGAATATTTTTTAATCTTATATAATAAAACGAAGAATATCATGACTTATATTGTACTGACTTGGTTACTAAAATACACTTCAAACTTATGTTGAGTCTTGGGCCTTAAACTTAGATCTTTACCCTGACTTTGTTGATTTGGTTCAAAAGAGAACTAGTCAAATTAACCACTTTGTATTAATTTTGCTAAAGCGGATGCTAAAAACTATTGATTTAGCCAGTGTAGTGGAATATAGCGGGCTTTAAGCGGATCTACTATTCAATATCACTAAAATGAAAAAGTGTAGTGGCCGAAGAGTGCTACACACTTTAGCGGGGATTTAGCGAGGCTTTAGCAAAGCTTTAACTACATAGATATAGAGTTTATAGTGGTCCGGCCAACTAATACCTGCATCCACTTAGCTTTGCCATTGATTATACTGTTATTTACAACTTCTGTTCTTATGGAGTGGTACGGATCCTCGAGATTACAAGGGATTTACAGTAAATTAGTAAACAACCAAAAAAGATCCTATAAAATGACCCCTTCCACCTCTATTTATAGATGAAGGTCATTGGGAATCCCTCTGTAACACCCCTAATTTTAATAGCATTATTCAAGAGATTTAATTAGATAAATTAATTAGAATAATGTAAATGTTAAGTGATAAGGGGATTGAGATTTGAATAAATATTAAGTGGTCGTGCTTATTAATTTAAATGGGCTTAAGAATGGTTTACATGCTAATTAAATTATATAAGGTCATAATAGGAATTAGCTACACCTAACCTTTACCCTTATATATATATATATATATATATATATATTGTACCCTAAGCCATTCATGTTCATATCTCATTTCTCATAAAAATAAAACGTAAGCTTAAGAAGGGAAGCCGGCCATTATTAGAGAGGAAAAAGAAAGGAAATTCAAAGAAAAGCTAAAGAATTAAAGAAGGGGAATAAATCTCAATCTCAATATAATTACCTTATCCTAATCAAGGTGAATAATATTTCCATCTCTATTTTATGAATATATGTTTCGGATTTAAGATTAAATTTGCATATATGATGTTTGGATGATGATATGCATGAATTAAAGTTTGTTCAATTTAAAAAAGATTGTTTAAATAACGATTTATGCGGTTTTAGAGCAAAACCGATAGAAATTGGTGTTTGAATGCCATGGAAAAATTATATGTTATGAAAAACATGATTTTAGAGTTGGTTTTTAATTTTGATAATTTTCCAAGCTATGGAAAGATTATTATAAATTTTCGAATAAAAATATGGTTAATTGGGTTTAGGAATATATTTCAAAAATTATATTTAGAATTTGGATATGAAATTTTGATATGTTAGATAACATAATCAAAGTAATTTTCTGTAATTTGTGGGGAGTTTTCATAAGTGATTTACTATAAGAATTAAATTATTTTAAGAGGAGAATCTAAATGATTTAATTTTGTTTTTAACGAAAGGGCTTATCTACAAAAATTTGTTTTGATGCTTATCCAAAATTAAGAGGCGGTTAGTTGAGGCAACCAATTATATGTTTACACATAGGCAGGTTAGTTGATATAAATTGCTTAATTAGGCATTAACAGCCTTTACCCAAAAAAATAGGTTTCGCCTCTGTTAAAGGTACCTTTCGACTCTTACCTTTCGCCTTCGATCAAGTCGAAACCCCACTAGCCAAAACCAATACACAAGGTATCAACTAGGTGGTACGTAGTGGATTGGAGGAAGGCGGAAGGAAGGGTGTCGAAAGCATTGCTTTCGATGGGGTCGATACCTTAGTTGTTTTAGGAAGTTAAACGTATGCCTTTGTTTTACTAAAGCTTTCGAAATAGTCAAAACATATGTTTTTGAAAGGAGTTTCCTAAAAGCTTTCAAAGTGGTTGCCATTTTATATTTTAAAAGTAAGGACTTTCAAATAAGTTCCTTTAGTTGTAAAATAAATGCTTTCGAAAGAAGGAGTTCCGACCTAGTCAAAGCCCTGCCGTCGATTCTTTTGCCTTTCGAGTGTATTGAAGTCGTCAATGCTTTCAAAGAGTAGTGTTTGTTTTAAATAAGTATTAAGTCGCTTCCTAAATGCTTTTGAAAGGGATCATGAGTTTCGAAGGCAATGGCATCGGAAGGGGGTTTTGAAGCTATCCTTCGGTATTTTGCTTAAATGTTTTGAAGCTTTCGAAAAGGATGGTGCCGACGCCATCATATTTTCCCCAATACTTTTATATGATAAAGAATGGTTTCAAAAGAGATATTTTTGTTCATATTCACTTTGAACCAAATGATATTTTAAAATATAAACCTAATGATTTCGAAAGAGGGACTTTCAATGCTTTCGGAGGAATGCTTCCCATGGTTTCGAAGCTATGCTTCTAAGAGTTAATGAGTATTACTTTGTTGCATTCGAAAGATTTCGAAAGAAAGGTTTTAAAGTATTTTGAAAGGCATAAGCCCAGTGTTTTGAAAGGAGATTTATATGCTTTCGAAGAAGGTTATCCAATGAAGTCGAAAGCAAGGTTTTGAAGGTTTCGAAAGCCTTAATTTTCAAAACAATAACCCAATCTCATTTTAAAAGAAAACCATGGCATTAATAAACAAAGTAATTTGAAATGGAGTTTTGGAAGAAGTCTTAATAGGTTAAAGATATTAACCAAGTTATTATATTTGCTTCTTCATATATGTATATATTCAAATTGTAATAAACCCATAACGGTACTTTGGGGAAGGGTGGAATAACCAGCTAGGTTGACCCATAGTGAATATAAATTAAAGATATTGGCAGGGACCGATAGGTTCACATTAAGCCCAAGAAAACTGTGTATAGAAAAAGATATTGGCAGGGGCCAATAGGTTCATAGTAAGCCCATGAAAACTATGTAAAATGAAGATGTTAGTAAAAAAGGTTCATAGTTAGCCCATAAAAACTATTATTTAATATTTCCATGGGACAATAGGTTAATAGTTAGCCCATGAAAACTATATCCGGATAAGAGATTGAGATATTGACAGATAGTCAATAGGTTCCTAGTCATCCCATGAAAACTAGGATAAAAGAAAATTTGAGTTACCAATAGGTTCATAGTGATCCCATGAAAACTATATAATTGGATAAGGAGTCTTTAAATATTTAACCGGTTATTAGTCAGCCTATGAAAACTATTAGGTTAATAGTAATCCTAATATATATATATATATATATATCTGTGATAGATAGTCAAAATGAATGGGGATGAGTAATCCAGAATGGATTCACTTCTTTTGCATATCATCATATCATAATGAAATGTTTTGAATTGTTTTAACCATTGTGGAAGCAGGAGCACAATATATGGTTTTATAAGGGTTTTAGGATACTAGTGAAGGGAAACCCGTTACATTTAGCGGCATGGTCTCACTAGATATTTAATGGTTTGAGATGGTAGATTATTATTCACACCAGGCTTTATGTTTGACTCGAAGTTTATGTTCCCCTTAAACTCTCGGGTACTCAATTGATTTTGAGTAGTTTGAGATTTGAGATTTGAGGTTTTCAAGTACCTCTTAAGACGAATAAGCTTCCGGAGATGTGCATGAGGCATGATAGTTATTTAGAGTTCTCTTTCATGTGATTCTGCTGTGTTGTTTTGTAAAGGCAAAGTTGCTTATTGCCTATTATATACTCTGATCACCAGGAGGGGCATCTTCATATATCACTCTTGACTATGTTATAATAATTATATTTTTCTGAACATGTTTAACGTTGTGGGATTATGTAAAGAATGTTGAAATGGGTTTTTGGAACATGGAATGTGAAAGTTGTTTTGAAATTTTAAAATTTTTCATATCCATGTGTTTCTGTTATATCAATTTATCTAACATTACCGTATTTGGTCGCTTAGGATTAATAACTATAGATGACTGCAGCATCTGTAGCCGTTAGTTTTGGGCCTCCAAGTGGGGGATGTTACAAGTTGGTATCAGAGCATAAGTTTACGAAAACTTAAGCAATTTAAAACATAAAAGGTTTTCAATAACATAATCCAATGAATCAGAAATTTGATCGGGGCTTGGGTTAACGCGATTGTAACGTACTTGTATTTGATATATAGGTGTAAATATATATAAGTACGTATTCCCCTCTCTCTTAGACCATTCTTATGTATCTTACTAAGGCTCGTATGCAGATTTACAAGAAAGAAGATATGGAAGCAGGAAACGGAAGAGGAAATCTAGGTGGAGGAAGCACCACAACTGACGGAAATGCTCGATCTAATACCCGAAGGAACCAAGGTCGATAGGCTAATGCTAACCAAAATGTTGATGCCAATATGGGTGCTGGAAATCCACCAGTAGATGTGGGGATGATGTATTAGTTATTTGCTAATCTGATGCAACCAGGAGTTGTTGCTGGAGTTGCTGGTAATATTGGAGGAGCTAATCCTGTGACTTCAGCTGGGAATAATTATGCTAAGCTGAGCAGAGACTACACCAGTTTAAGTGGAAAGCCGTTTATGGGAATGGAGGATGCTATCAAAGTGAATAATTGGCTATCGCACTGTGAAAGAATATTTGCTGATCTGGGTTTAGAAGATGAGCAGAAGAGAAGATTGGCCTCTAGGTTGTTGCAAGGGTCAGCACTTCACTGGTGGAATAGTGTGACTGCTGGAGTTCCGGAGGAAGAGTTGACTTGGGCTGATTTTCGAAGGAGATTCGAACAGAGGTGTATTTATGAGGTTGCTAAGTCAGCATTGATGAGGAGGTTAATGGATTTAGTTTAGGGAGATATGTCAGTTATCGAGTATGCTAATAAGTTTGATGAGCTATCTCGATATAGATACGCTACTGTAGACACTGACATCAGAAGGAATGAAAGGTTCATTCGGGGACTGAGGCCCAAGCTTGCTAGGGCAACCCTGACACATATCCGAGATCCTAGTAATATAGTGGTGGAGATGGCAATCTGCCATAAGGAGATGCTTACTGTTTGCGCTAGAGAGAAGCCGGTTGAATCCCAGGATCCTCAGGGAAAGAAGAGGAAGTTCTTAAAAAAGAAAGGAGCCCAGAAGGGAGATATAGCCAAGAAGTCAAAAGCTGATTTAGTTTGCTTCAAATGTGACAAGAAGGGTCATTTTGAAAATAAGTGCCGATCAGGCAAGGGGAAGAAGATTGTGGATAAGAAGCATGTGAAATGCTACAACTGCGATCAAATTGGGCATTACAAGAACCAGTTAGGGCAAACAAGGGAAATTTTTTTGCTGTTGGACCATCATCCACTAAGCCAACTACTGCTGATAAAGGGAAGACTGTGATGGAAGGTACATTTTTGATTCAAAGTATTCTAGTTAGGATACTATTTGATACTGGTGCATCACATTCATTTATATCTCAAAATCTAGTTGATAGGTTATGCTTAGAACCCACCCACCTTGTTTCTTCCTTAAGTGTTGCGAATCTAGTGGGAGGGCATGCAACACTAGGGATGAGATGTGACCAGTTAGAACTTGATTTTTTAGGTCATATTTGCATGCAGTCTGTATGTTTATGATTTCATAGATTTTAGGATCATTTTGGGAATGGATTGGTTGGGTAACTATGAGGCTAGGATATTTTTCCATAATGGGGAAATATCATTAAGGCATCCAGATAGTCATAATCGAATCATCTTCTCAGTAGAGAATTCCGACAAAAGTGTGTGTGCTTTATTAAGTGCCACAGAAGTGGACAAAGAGTTAAGTCATATTCGAGTTGCAAGCGAGTTTGCAGATATCTTTGAGCCGGTCACAGGACAACCTCCGAAACGAGCTATTGAGTTTTAGATAGATCTTGTGTCAGGAGCTGAATCTGTCAGCAGACCACCTAGGAGGATGACCTCGACTAAGATGAAGGAATTGAAGGTGAAGCTAGTGGATCTAGAAGGAAGAAATTTTATTAGACTAAGAAGTTCACCTTGGGGAGCGGCCACGGTTTTCATAAAGAAGCTAGATGGGTCATTAAGAATGTGCATCGACTATCATAAGCTGAACGAAAGGATGATCAAGAATAGATATTCTTTGCCGAGAATAGATGATCTGTTCAATCAGTTGAGTGGAGCCAGAGTGTTTTCCCAATTGGATTTGGCGACAGGGTTCCATCAGTTGATAGTGGTAGAGGATGGTATTCCTTTGACAACATTTTGGACTAGGTATGGTTCGTATGAATGGTTAGTGATGTCATTTGGTTTGACGAATGCACCTGCTTTTTTCATGGATTTGATGAACCGAGTTTTCTAAGAGCACTTGGATAGGTTCGTATTAGTATACATGGATTACATTTTGGTGTATTCGAAAGACGAAAGGGAGCATGAGGATCATCTGAGAGTAGTGCTTTAGACGCTGAAGTGGCATTAGCTAAAGGCGAAGTTTTCCAAGTGTCATTTTTGGAAGAAAGAGGTCAAGTTTCTTGGTCATGTGGTTACAGAGGAGGGCTTGGCAGTAGATCCAGTTAAGACCGAAACTGTCAATAATTGGAAGAGACCAGAGGCGGTAACCGAGATCAGAAGTTTTCTCGGACTCGCTGGCTATTAATGGAGGTTCATTAGGGATTTTTCACAGATAGCAGCACCTTGACTAAGTTGACCAAGAAGGATGTGAAGTTCATTTGGTCCGACAAATGTGAGGAAGGGTTCCTTAAGTTAAAGCATTTGTTGACCAACGCGCTAATGTTAGTTGTTCCAAATGGAAACCAAGGGTTGGTGGTGTACACTGATGCATGTGGAACGGGATTGGGAGCTGTATTGATGCAAAATGGTAAAGTTATTGCATATGCTTTTCGATAGCTTAGACCGCACGAGTTGAGATACCCTACTCAAGATTTGGAGTTGGCTGCGGTGATCTTCGCGTTGAAGATTTGGAGACATTATCTCTTGGGAAAGAGATTTAAGCTATACACTGATCATATGTCTTTAAGGTACTTATTCTCTCAGAAGGAGTTGAATATGCGACAGCAGGGATGGCTAGAGCTTTTGGCTGCTTATGATTTTGGTATAGAATATACTTCTGGGAAAGGAAATAAGGTAGCGGATGCTCTTAGCAGGAAACATCAGAATGTGGTGTTAGCTATGTTGGCAGAATGGAAAGATTTTGAAGCTTTGACTACGTGTAGTATAAAGTCGAAATCGACTGTCGTTCTAGTCAAAGTACCGCTATGTTGGCCTGTTTAGAAGTGCGACCAGTGCTGATCGAAAGGATAGCTTCTAAGCCAAAAGAGGATCCAGAAATAGTCAAGAGGATTAGAAGGCTCGAGGTGGGATCTGAGATAGATAATCTAAAAGATTTTGGCATCGACCAGAGAGGATGGTTGAGGAAGAAGGGGCGCTTATGTGTTTCGAATGTAGAGAACTTGAGAAGAGAAGTCCTAGAAGAGTGTCATCAATCCAAATTTACGATTCATCTTAGGGGGACCAAGATGTATCAGGATATGAAGAGGAGTTTCTATTGGGAATGGATGAAGAGGGATGTTGGCTTGTGGGTTAGGCAGTGTGCTAACTGTCAACAAGTGAAAGCCGAACACCAGAAGTCGAGCGGGTTGCTTCAGCCTTTAGAGATTCCAGTTTGAAAGTGGGATTCTATATCCATGGATTTCATTAACGGGTTGCCAAGGTCGAACAGGGGAAATGAAATCATATGGGTCATAGTGGATAGATTGACCAAGAGCGCCTATTTCATTCCAGTCAAGTCAAATAGGACGACACCTATTTTGGCGAAGCTGTTCGTGAAGAACATTTTTAGACTTCATGGGATTCCTAGTAGCATGATCAGCGACATAGATGCATTATTCACTGGTGAATTTTGGAGAAGTCTACAGAGAGTATTAGGTACCAAGCTCAAGATGAGTACAACATATCACTCACAGACGGATAGGCAGACTAAGAGAGTCTATAAAGTACTCAAAAATTTGTTGAGAGCTTGTGTATTAGATTGGGTGGATCTTGGGAAGATCACCTACATTTGATTAAGTTTTCCTATAATAATATTTATCATACTAGTATAGGAATGACGCCTTTTGAAGCTTTATATGGAAGGCCATGCAAATCGCCAGCATGTTGGTTAGAGACTGGAGACAGATTAGTCTTAGGTCCAGATTTGGTTAGAGAGGCATCAGAGAAGATTGAGTTGATCCAGGAATGGATGAAGGAAGCTCAATCTAGACAGAAGAGTTACGTAGACAAAAGGCGTAAAGACCTAGAGTTCTCGGTTGGAGACATGATTTTCATTAAGGTGTCACCGATGAAGGGTGTGATATGGTTTGGGAAGTCAGGGAAACTGGCCCCAAGATATGTTGGTCCATTTCATATTATAGAAAGGATTGGAAAGCTCGTGTACATAGTAGAGTTACCGAGCAGTATGGCAGGTTTCCTTAATGTATTCCATGTGTCTCATCTTCAAAAGTTTGTGTATGATCCAGAGACTACTATTCCTCCGACAGGGTTGGAAGACTTGGTAGTAGAGCCTAATTTGACTTTTGTTAGATAACCAGTCCGGATTGTGGCAAGAGATGAGAAAAGATGAGATCCAAGACATCCAAGTTGGTGAAAGTTCAATGGAGCAACAATGAGAAAGACTGTACTTGAGAGACAAAAGACATGATTCGAGATACTTATACTGATCTGCTTTGAGGGTATGTCTATATTAGATTTATATAGATAATCGATAGTCAGGTAGACTACTATGGCTGTTAGGAGTTGTTACATATGATTGCTATTTTTAGTATTTAGTCCTTACTTAATTTTGAGGACGAAATTCTTTAAGGAGGGGAGCCTGTAACACCCTTAATTTTAATAACATTATTCAGGAGATTTAATTAGATAGATTAAATAGAATAATGTAAATGTTAAGTGATAAGGGGATTGAGATTTGAATAAATATTAAGTGGACGTGCTTATTAATTTAAATGAGCTTAAGAATGGTTTATAAGCTAATTAAATTATATAAGGGCATAACAGGAACTAGCTACACCTAACCTTTACCCTTGTATGTGTATATATATATGTGTGTGTGTATGTATCTATGTATGTATATATATTGTCCCCTAAGCCATTCATGTTCATATCTCATTTTTCATAAAAATAAAACGTAAGCTTAAGAAGGGAAGCCGACCATTATTAGAGAGGAAAATGAAAGGAAATTCAAAGAAAAGTTAAAGAATTAAAGAAGGGGAATAAATCTCAATCTCAATCCAATTACCTTATCCTAATCAGGGTGAATAATAATTACATCTCTATTTTATGAATATATGTTTCGGATTTAAGATTAGATTCGTATATATGATGTTTGGATGATGATATGCATGAATTAAAGTTTGTTTAATTTAAACAAGATTGTTTAAATGATGATTTATATGGTTTTAGAGAAAAGTTGATAGAAATTGATGTTTGAATGCCATGGAAAAATTATATGGTATGAAAAACATGATTTTGGAGTTGAGTTTAAATTTTGATAATTTTCCAAGCTATGGAAAGATTATTATAAATTTTCAAATGAAAATATGGTCAATTGGGTTTAGGAATATATTTCAAAAATTATATTGAGAATTTGGGTCTAAAATTTTGATATGTTAGGTAACATAATCAAAGTAAATTTCTGTAATTTTTGCGGATTTTTCTTAAGTGATTTACTATAAGAATTAAATTATTTTGAGACGAGGATCTAAATGATTTAATTGTGTTTTTAATGGAAGGGCCTATCGACAAAAATTTATTTTGATGCTTATCCAAAATTAAGAGGTGGTTAGTTGAGGCAACCAATTATATGTTTACACGTAGGCAGGTTAGTTGATATAAATTGCTTAATTTGGCATTAGCCAGCCTTTACCTAGAAAAAAAGGTTTCGCCTCTATTAAAGGTACCTTTCGACTCTTACCTTTCGCCTTCGATCAAGTCAAAACCCCACTAAGCCAAAACCAATACACAAGGTATCACCTAGGTGGTACGTAGTGGATGGAGGAAAGGCGGAAGGAAGGGTGTCGAAAGCGTTGCTTCCGATGAGGTCGATACCTTAGTTGTTTTAGAAAGTTAAGCATCTGCCTTTGTTTTACTAAAGCTCGAAATAGTCGAAACATATGTTTTCAAAAGGAGTTTTCTAAAAGCTTTCGAAGGGGTTGCCATTTTATATTTTAAAAGTAAGGGCTTTTAAATGAGTTCCTTTAGTTGTAAAATAAATGCTTTCGAAAGAAGGGGTTCCGACCTAGTCGAAGCCCTGCCTTCGATTCTTTTGCCTTTTGAGTGTATTGAAGTCATCAATGCTTTCGAAGGGTAGTGTTTGTCTTAAAGAAGTATTAAGCCGCTTCCTAAATACTTTCGAAAGGGTTCATGGGTTTCGAAGGCAATGGCTTTGGAAGGAGGTTTCGAAGCTATCCTTCAGTATTTTGCTTAAATGTTTTGAAGCTTTCGAAAGGGATGGTGCTGTCGCCATCATATTTTCCCCAATACTTTTATACGATAAAGAATGGTTTCAAAAGAGATACTTTCGTTTATATCCACTCGACCCAAATGATATTTTTTAAATATAAACCCAATGATTTCGAAAGGGGGACTTTCAGTGCTTTCGGAAGGGATACTTCCCATGGTTTCAAAGCTATGCTTCTAAGAGTTAATGAGTATTACTTTATTACGTTCGAAAGATTTTAAAAGAAAGGTTTTAAAGTATTTTGAAAGGCAGAAGCCTAGTGTTTTGAAAGGAGATTTATATGCTTTCGAAGGAGGTTATCCAATGAAGCCGAAAGCAAGGTTTCGAAGGTTTCAAAAGCCTTAATTTTCAAAACAATAACCCAATCTCATTTATAAGGAAAACCATGGCATTAATAAACAAAGTAATTTGAAATGGAGTTTTGGAAGAAGTCTTAATAGGTTAAAGAGATTAACCAAGTTATTGTATTTGCTTCTTCATATATGTATACATTTAAATTGTAATAAACCCATAACGATACTTTGGGGAAGGGCAGAATAACCAGCTAGGTTGACCCATAGTGAATATAAATTAAAGATATTAGAAATGGCCAATAGGTTCACAGTAAGCCATGAAAAATGTGTATAGAAAAAGATATTGGCAGGGGCCAATAGGTTCGTAGTAATCCCATGAAAACTATGTAAAAATGAAGATGTTAGTAAGACAGGTTCGTAGTTAGCCCATAAAAACTATGATTTAATATTGGCAGAGGCCAATAGGTTAATAGTTAGCCCATTAATACTATATCCGAATAAAAGATTGGGATATTGATAGATAGTCAATAGGTTCCTAGTCAGCCCATGAAAACTAGGATAAAAGAAAATTGGAGTTACCAATAGGTTCATAGTGATCCCATGAAAACTATGTAATTGGACAAGGGTCTTTGTATATTTAACCGGTTATTAGTCAGCCCATGAAAACTATTAGGTTAATAGTAATCCTAAAAAAAGTATAAGGGGATGGGTAATCCAGAATGGATTCACTTGTTTTGCATGTCATCATATCATAATGTAATGTTTTGAATTGTTTTAACCATTGTGGAAACAGGAGCACAGTAAATGGTTTTATAAGGGTTTTAGGATACTAGTGAAGGGAAACCTGTTCCGCTAAGCGGCGTGGTCTCACTAGATATCTAAATGGTTTGAGATGGTAAATTATTATTCACACCAGGCTTTATGTCTGACTCGAAGTTTATGTTTCCCCTTAAACTCTCAGGTACTCAATTGATTTTGAGTAGTTTGATATTTGAGGTTTTCAGGTACCTCTTAAGACGAATAAGCTTCCGGAGACATGCATGAGGCACAATAGTTATTTAGAGTTCTCTTTCATGTGATTCTGCTATGTTGTTTTGTAAAGGCAAAGTTGCTTATTGCCTATTATATACTCTGATTGCCAAGAGGGGCATCTTCATATGTCACTCTTGGAGTATGTTGTAATAATTATATTTTTCTGAACCTGGTTAACATTGTGGGATTATGTAAAGAATGTTGAAATGGGTTTTTGGAATATGGAATGTGAAAGTTGTTTTGAAATTTTAAAATTTTCCATTTCCATGTGTTTCTGTTATATCAATTTATCTAACATTACTGTATTTAGTCGCCGAGGATTAATAACCATGGATGACTACAACATCCGTAGCTGTTAGTTTTGAGCCTCCAAGTGGGGAATGTTACACCCTCCACCGCGTTCCCAGCCTTAGCAGCAGTTGAGGATGAACAGATTGTGGTCATGTCAACATTAACCATGGATCGGTACCGATCTATGGGCATGGACCAATATCGATCCATAAGATCGACTTGTAGATCTCTTTCATTGCCTTGTGCAGATGCTACTTGTTGTTAGCTCCTTGTTTTTGTCTTGATTCCTCTGCCAGAAGCTTGTTTCTGGATTGATTGCTTGGATTGGTGATGGAATGGAATTTCTAACTTTAATTCTCGAGATATTCAATAGCAAAATGCCTGTGAATGATGTTTTAGAGCTTAGAATGGGTTGTTGTCATCACTGTTTTAGAGTAGAGTAAGTTTGAGGCATTTTGGGGGAGGTTCTATTGATCGGTACCGATCCATTACTTCAATGGATTGGATTGTCGAAATTCGATGATGGCTTTGCACTTGCCTTACGACCTTAGTTGTACTTGGTTCGTGGGCTTGTTAGCTATCTCTCTCGGCTTCCAGTCTTAATAACTTTCAAGTCCGACTCTTCAAGTTCGTCTAAATACGTCATGGCCGAAAGGCTGGATAACAATATCCATTAATAAATATAAATGTTTATATAAATGTTTTATAATAAATTATTTTTAGCTATTAATTTATTTAAATATATATATATATATATATTACTTTAAAATATTACTAAGTCAAACTAAGATAGTTTGAAAATTTTAATTTAGACCTCAAATGTTGTTGTGAATTTGAATCTTGTTTACTAAGTCAAACTAGATATTTAAAATTTAAAATTAAAGACTTCGTCAAAATTCGGTGTTATATTTAAAATTTATTTATAGACACTTTTAATTTTTTGAAAATTATTTATATATAAGTATAAATGTTTTATTATGAGTATTTTATAGAGCCAATAACAATATATATAAGAGCGAAATATATGCATAATAGATATAAATCCTAATATCCACTATGTATAAACTTGAGCACACACACTTTTATTATATTGGATATGAACATCATACACATATGAGTATATAGCAATATGCTAGAAAACTATATATTTGTTAATTAATTAAATTCATTAATTAAATAATTAAATAAAACTAGATTTTATTTAAATAATCAAGATTGGATGTAGTACAACTCATTAGACTTCAGATGTCCACTATGATCTATGTAATGACCCACCTTTTTGGGTGGTTTAAATCGACAATAAACCACACATGTCAACTCAAACCATTCAAAAGGGAGGATTGTTAATGGGTAAATAAGAAAATAATAGAAAAGAAGGAAAAACAAAACACAGAATCTCGCAGTGGAATGACAAAATATAATAATCAAATAAACAGTTCATGAAGTTGTTTTACAAATGACATTTGATTACACTTTTACAATACAAATCAGAGTTATACATACAGCAGAAATAAATTAATAATGTAGCGGAACACATGATGTAGTGGAATAATTAATAATAAATAGTAGACTCGTCTCCGTCTTCATCCTCCAAAATAAAATGGTCTTCAATACACTGAAAAGCTCAGACTGACCCGAGCGTAATAAAAAGGAAAAACACTCGAGTCAGGACTAAAAGATCTTATGTAGGTCAAATCAAAATAAGTAGAATAGAAATATTACTGTAATGGCTTCAGAGATGTTACGGGATTTTCATCACCTATCAAGTGTACAACGTGGATATAATTATTTAAAAGATTTCAAATAATTCGAAATACCAATCTTAATCATTTTAATTAAAATAAATCCGAAGTTTAAATTTAAAACTCAAACCTTTCAAATGATTCAATTCCAATAAATAATCAAAATTCAAAAAATTATATGGGTATATGTCATTTCAACCAATATCCAATATCAAAATTTCGAAATCAATGGAAACCACTCGGGTTATCATTTCAATCCATAATGATAACAGAGATATACACATAAATAAACATCCAATCATCCAAAATGTCAACCAATAACATCCATCACAATCCAACATCCAAATCAACCAATAAATCACAACAATCAATTGATTGTCATTATCAAGTGTTTAACTAGCAATTTATATTCAATATTAATTAAATGGCAATTCAATTCAATATAAATTCAAATTTAACTTAAATGACAATCTAAAAAATACCAAACAGCAATCAATAAATTTCTAATCACATCATAAATTTAATTTAACTAACATAAGATAATTTAGTATTCATGAGTGGGTCAAAACACTCACCTTTGATATTTAGAACGCAAAAATCCAAACAAAGATACCTTTCCCAACAGTCTCCAAACTCATCCAAATCTATTTCTTGTCATCAGAAATTCCAATACGAGTCCAATGGAAGAAGCTACGCATGTATCGAAGCTCGTATGTGGAAGATATTCAGGTTATAAGGATATATTAAAAAATACGTACACATTTAATTATTAAAGTAAGAAACTTTAATAACTCACGTTTTCAAATTTGATGTACCCAAAACAAAGGCAAGAAGTAGAAAGCCAAAACCATGAAAACTAATTCTCATTGTTCATTTTTTTGAAAGCTTCTTGCAAAAGAAGGCAAGGTGATGACGAAAGGTGCGGATGTGGTTGAGAAAGAAATAGATGCTCGCACCTTTTTTTTTTTGAACATAGCTTCAGTAAAAATGAATTGGCAGTAACTAAGTGGAGGTATAAAGCTACGTTGACATTGAGACTTTGAGGAAAAAAAATAGAGGCCCTGATGTTTGAAAAATAATGAATCTTTAGGGGAAAGAATGAGATATGATATGATATGAAAAAAAAGAAGAAAGGGAAGTAATAAACAAAATAGGTATGGAAGGAACCAATAAAATGAAGGTATATGATCTAAGTAAATGTTTGGGTAATAAAATAAACAAAATGGAAGAATGAGAAAGGATATGAATTCACGTTTCAACTACGTTAGAGAATTGCAATAAAACCAAATGTGGAAATAGTGGCAGGTGTATTGAATAATAAGGAAATGAAGCTATACTCTCTTTTTTACACCCGTCTAAACATAATTAACATGTAATAAATAAATTTGAATACAACAACCAACGTAACGTTACACAAAATAAAAGATGATCCGAAACTCAAATTCAAGTTTTTTTCAAAATAAAGTTTTTCTCAGAGCGCAAACACGAAACCTAAAAAGTTAATTTAATTTAAATTTCAAGATTAGTGTTAAAATTAATTATATACAGCCTCAAATTGATATTTAATGACTGTAAAATATTGTTTTAAAATTCATTTTTTTCTTCTTTTTATAAAATTATTTTTACCTTTAAAATGAAAACATTCGTTTTATTTTCATTAAAACATTTTTTTTTATTTTTAACAATAATGTATGTTTCTTTTGTTAAATCCATTAACTAAAATTAATGTTTCCTTTTTTATACTCTTTTAAGTTGAAAGATTCCAAATCGACATAATTGTAATTAATTTCAAAATTACACCTTAAAACGAATCCTAACAAACGTACATTTCTTTCATTAAACACCATTAATTTCAAATAAATTCTCTTTCCCTTTTATTGAAAGATTCCAAGTCAAATTAACGGTAATAAATTGATTAATTAATTTAAATTCCAATATATATTTATTTTGATTTTCATCTTAGTATTCAATCAATTATCATCTTATAGATATACTTAACGTTGGTTTACCATTTCATTACCTCAATCTTCTATAGTTATCACTTTAATTCATATTAACCGCAATAAGTAATTAGATTAATAGCAATTGATTTTCAATTTAATTTCAATGGATTAAATAAATAGGTAATAAATGACAAATGTTACCTTTTACTTACTTAATCGCATTTATAAGTTTATTATCAACAACAAATGTTATGACTCCTTACACAATCCTGATTATACTCAATTTTCCATTAATTTCATATAATTTTCCCCTTTTTATATAACATTTAATTCATTTCCTTATTTCAACTTATCACTAAATAACTTTACAATTACTTCAAATACTGACATACAATTCCAACATTAAACCCAACATTCAATTGCCTTAATTCCATTAGTTACCCATTCAATATTCAAACGGATAAATTAATGAGAAAATAGTTAATACAATTGTTTATAACAATAATTCATACCCATTATCTTATTCTTTACAACCAAGGGTTATAATTTGCTTACCCAAAAAGGTTTTGTATTCAATATTAACCTATTCAATTAATTACATACAAGTTCACCGTTAACTACATCATTTATATTTCATTATTTACAATTATAACCAAGTCAACCTACAATTTATTTCAATTAATTTGAAATTACATTAAATAGTTATCAACATCATTCAAACAACATCACTGATTTCATATTCAATATTAGCCAATTCTAATTGATTGCATATAATTTCAACATTCAATGTATTTCCTTGTTTATAGTTATAACCAATTATAACTTTATAGTCACTTCAATTAATTGGAATTACATTAAAATAGTTAGCAATTATCTTATATTAACATTACAAACATTACATTCTAGTTATTACTCTCATTATAACATCACAAACTTTAGTTTTCTTTCAATATAAAATTCTAAAATCTTATTTAATTAATATTTTAATTATCGAAAAATACGGGTCATTACACTCTCCCCCACTCAAAACTTTTCGTCCTCGAAAAGGGAAAATGAGGAAATAAGGAATCAATATATTTTATTCAAAGTATTCAATTTATAAACAATTAATTTTCATAATTAAGTAATTTAAATACAATATAAAATTAATAACAAGTAAATCTTCATATTCAAGTCTACCAAAGTTTGAAAATATTTCACTTTTCACAAAAAATCTAAGTTTAAAATTCACGGAAAATTTTGGCAGAGTCTCCTTTGTACGGAGAGGTCCGAGAGAAATAATAATATCAATAATTACCACATATATATACATATCATATTTCAAAAATAAACATACAAACACGGGAAAACAATATAATATCGCTAGAAACTCGTAATCCTAAACGTACCTATTTGTCGAGCAAACAACGCTTAATTTATGAAACCAAAGCAGTAGCTATTGCTTCCATAAACCTGTACTTCACTTAAAAAATCCAAAGAATTTAATAATTACGTGAAAAGAGATATATTTAAGTTGTTTCAAATAATAACAAACAAATCAACACAATATAATAATAGTCACATGCAAACAAACAACACGACCATTATATGGAACAAAGGAATCAATCATACGTCCATAGCAACCAAACTAATGATTTGTTCAGGTTCAGAAACTTTTAATCGCACAAGATGATAAATAAAATATAAAGTGTACCCTATGCTCAACAGCCTTAGATAATTACTTGATATATTATCTATACATCCTTATATAGTTAGAGGTATCCTTTCCTAACATCCCATAAGCCAAAACAACCAATAATTTCAATACAATATTTAAGTTTATTCAATTGATTTCTTTTACATCATTACTATTCATTTTTTTCTTCATATAACATACTTTTCTTTTTCTTTCATGTACTTACATAATTTATTTAGAAATATTAACTTACATTCATAACATTTCTTGTACATCAAAATTCTTATTTAGAAATAATTTCATTGAACGCTTCCATTACTTAAGTTTTACTTGTATAATGTCCTGTTACATATTCTATTAACATTTCAACTTATTAAACATTTCTGGTAAGTTATATATATATTTTAGGAATGTAATTGAATGTTACACAAGTTTTTGGTATTCGCCCTTGAAGAGAAAAGGAATATTTCAATATATCCAAAAATTCAATTAAACATTTAACCTCATTCACTTTGTAAGAATATAAGATATATTTAAAATATCTTCATAGCATTATGCAAGAATTTTCCAAAATTTTAAACAATGTTAGAAGTTTATATCAAAACATTATGATAAGCCCCTCATTTTTTTATAAAGTTCCTTAAACCCGATAATTTATTAGACTCATATTTTAAAATAAGTATAACCCAAGATTATTAAACTGAAACTAATAGTATACTCAAATCTTACATTAAATATCCAAATCAAAGTATAAAATTTCATATCTTCATAATTAATTTTACACACTTGTTTAAAATGAATATTCAAATCATGGAAAAAAAATTATTATGGTTTAATACAAAAATTCAAATAGTGAATAAACCTATACATTTACTGTTAGTGCTTCGAAATCAAGTAAATATTTCAAACCATAGTTCCAAAATAGAGATTCAAATTTATTGGTAAGTATATTACTATAAATAAAACTTCGCAAATCATTTTTTTCCCCATTTATATAATATCTTTAAATTATACATTCAAAGAAACTTATATAAATTTTACTTGAAATATTCATTTGAAAACTTCATTTGCAAATCATTATCTTTAATACTTTAACACTTTAATACTTTATGGAAAAAAATTCACTTGTAATGCTTCATTTATAAATACCACATAAATTTTTTTAAATAACATCTTTATAAATATGTGTAAACTATTTGAAAACAATTATTTACATCACTACTTATATTTCAAAAGAAGTTATTGAAAACCTTTCTGTTATTTATAAATTTTATTAGTTTTAAATCTCAAAATACTTTTAAACATCATTAATAAATTAATAATCATTAACTTTAAATATGTTTTATTGAATTACTAACTTCTCACAATATTTACAGCACCAATGATTTACTATTAAACCATGTTGTACATAAATAACAATATTTTAAACAATTTTAAAGTCTTTAGAAATGAAAAAAAATGACCAAAATATTCTTTATATAATACTTTATCAAAATACTTTTATAACTCGATGTTTTAACAAGTTTATCCTCGTTCTTGCAGACTCTGGTCGTACGTTGATCAGGCGTAAGACTAGAAATCTCCAAGTACTTAGTAGACCTGTTACAATACCCAGTGAAAAATACAAAAAAACAGAGATGAGAAGTACCGCTCAAAATCTGATGTCAAATGATGTTGTTACGATAGTAGTGGCCCGCTGCTGATCCAGTGTTTACGCAATGGACACAAAACTTTCTAGAAGATCCTTCCACCTTCCAGATTCTAGAAAAATATTGTAGCCATTTCATAAACAAGGGACCATCGACCCATTCTGTAGTGGTAACTGTTGATTCAATGATTTACGCAATGGATGCACTTCCTTCCCGGAAGATCCATAAACAACAGATCCCAGGATCGAAAGCGCCTCCATTGGGTAAACTAAAGAAGCATCTACCCTGGAAAAAAAATTGAGGAACTCATGAGTTTAAGTTCGAACAACTATATCAGTTCGAATCCATTTCTGAATTCACCCAAGTATATTAGGGTTTATCGGTCGAATCCATTCCTGGATCCCCCAAGTCCATGTGGGTCGAAGTATATCATACTATACTTCTTCACGGAGGGTACCTCTCCATACCTTTTACTTCAAAATATATCATACTATATATAGTACCCTTCCAAAATCATAACTTCAAATATCACACTTATATAAATTCCATTATATACAAGATTTCATTTTCAAATCGAATACTTCCCAAAATCAATAGTCTCGAATATATCAAATCATTCTTATATAAATTCTGTTGTATATAAGATTTATCTCTTCAGATCGAATACCTTCCAAAATCAATAATCTTCAAAATCGCCATATATACTTATATAAATTCCATCTTATATAAGAATCAAATTTTCCCAAAATCAATTTTGCTGTATGAAGAGCCATATGGGATTGAATATCTTTGCTTTATAAAAGGTTTTGAATTTAGAATAGTTTTGTATATATAGAATAGTTTGTAAAATAGTTTGTATATAAAATAGTTTGAAAAATAGTTTGTAAATAAATTAGTTCATAAAATAGTTTGTAAAGTAGTTTGTAAATAAAATTGTTTGTAACATAGTTTGTAAATAAAATAGTTTGTAAAATTTTTTTGTATATAAAATAGAATAAACTAGTTTGTATAAGAAAAATAAAAGAAAATAGTTTTGTAAAATGGTTTTAAATTAATAGTAGTTTTGCATAAAAGAAAAATTCCAATTTAAATTACAAAGAATATCCAACCCAACAACTTTCAATTTCAACGTCAAAGCATATCAATAATATTAGAATATAAGATGTACATATGTCTTCATTTCACAAAATCACATTCGATCACTCGCTCGATCACACAAGTTCGCTTTCGAATTAGTATTGTTCATTCGACTTCCCTAATGCGGACTTCGATAAGGTTTCTTGACTAGAAACCATCATTCTCCATGCATAGCCATACACTATGATAGAGAATTTTAGAATCAAATCAAAAATCCATATCAAATATTCGCCATCAAGAATCGAATGAAAAATCCTAATACGAAATGGTATAATTCACCTCGAACTCGTATACTCAAATCCGGATCAAATTAATTATGCGAATAAAATAATATACGTACAACTTACGTACTTATTCCAATTTGTTTTATGACCATTACATTTTGATTTAAATTCATTATTAATCTCATTGATTAACACAATTCACAGAATTTCTCCATTTAATATAAAACATTAATATATTCATTCTCATAACATTGCTTGTATTTCTCTTCATTTTTAAATTAAATTCAATTTCACATGTAAAATTGCTCATTCAATACTACATTTATTGCAACATCCATTTATTTCATAAACAATTTACAAGTCGTCACTTTGTTTAAAATCATTTCACTTTTAGTTCATATTCGTTTATCCAATTAGTTTTCACTTACTTTTCAAATTTATTTATGCCACATTTCATAAATTTAATTAAGTTCATAACACTTTTTTTTAAAATCTCATTGTAACAACCCGAGAATTCGTAGCAATTAGGTATCATCACTAGGTGATTGAATCGTTTACAAATTTCTGTTGGAATTCTATAGGGTTAAACTTCTTTTGAAATTGGTTTAAGAATTATATGGGCTTTATTATCTTAGCCCATGTTTCTGCCATGTTATCAAGAGTGTCGTTTCTTTTTTTTATTTGTTCGACCCAATTTCCCCTTCCCAAGTCATTCATTCGAAAACAAACCCTAAGTCTAAGAAAAAGAAATGGTGGCTCCGTCTTCTCGTTCGTTCCTCTTCGCTCAGAAATTTGGGCATGCTTGTCTCGTCGTCAAAATTAGGGCTTCGACTCGTTCCCTCTGAGAGATGGTGGCTGCGTGTTCCTCTTCGTTCAAAAAGCTAGGGCATTGAAACCGCCGATTTTATTGATCGAATTCGCCTTCTCTCCGGGTTCGCTTCTTTTGGCTACGCTCTCGAATAAGGTGAGTAAATTCCCTTACTCACATCTAATTCGAATTACGTGGGTTTTTGTTCGCATTAAAATGTTTAATCGGCTGCTTTATATATTGATGCTTGCGATTTTGGATCTCTGGTATATTCAATTTCATGAATTTTTGGATTTTGGGTTTTGTTGGCTTCGGCCATTCGATTTTGTTTGGATGCTGGTCATTGATCTTTAACCTCGCAAATTTCGTATGTGTGTGGCTGTGTACTTTCATGTTGGACTGTTAGGATGCACTTGTTATTAGTACATTGTCCCTTGGCATATTTGAGCCATTTCATCTGATCCTAGCTACTGAATTGGTCCACTTGTATATGCCATATATACACATATACTTATGTGTGTATATGTGCGTTTAGTGGTTACCCTTGCTCCTTTTGCTTGCCAGTTCTGTTTTGTGCCAATATTTGTGTTCACTGCACTTTGCTTTTAGGTGTATTTGCTGTAGAATTCCTGTATGTACTTTGAGTTATGGCAACAGTGACCTGAACTGTTAGCCTTTGGTTAGTATTTTCTCGGCTTTAGATTGTTTGGACCTGCTAATGTCTGGAGCTTAAAAGTTTGAAACGTTTATAAACATGGGGTCTTTGTGTACTTATCTCTGTCCAAGTCTGATACCCTTATTTTCGTTCGTCTGTTGTTCGTTCGAATTTGTCATTTAGAATTATTGGCCATTGATTTTCGTATTGATGAACAAGATGATTTACAACTTATTCAAAATCGTATATATTCGTATATTTGATACTTGTTCTCCACGGTTTTGAATCTGGACTTGAATTTGGGATTTTTCTCTGACCCTTTTATATGCTTGAATTCTTCAACTTGCTTTATCTCGGCTGCTTGATAATGTTCGAGTGGTTGAGAGGATTGTGTGTTTTGTCTTGCTCATTTACGGCTTTGAATCTCGATGCTTGACTTGGTCGACATTGTCGAACTCTGCTCTTACCATGCTGTTGGCCCCTGACCTCTTGTCTGTTTTGGTATTCATCCTCGATCATTTTTTATCTGCAGCTTTGTTCGTATGTTCATACATCGGTTGTACTTGGATTTGAACTACTTCATGTTGGTTTTATGTTTTGTTGACATGTGCATTTGTCTTTGCACTGGCACACTGCTGCTTATTGCAGTTTGGTTACTTGTGTACATGCTTTGTCGAAATCATTTACTTTGTAGTTGGAATTTGAATTTCATATTTCAGTAGCTCCTCTACTACTATATATATTTATTGATGCTGGCGCTAGTTTGCATTCTTCCATACTTCAGTCTGCATCGTTTTGTACTTGATTTATCTTGTAGTTCCACTTCTAGTTGGGTTTAATGACACTTTATGTTGCATCTGTTAGGTATAGTAGTATTGAACTGCTTCATGTTCATATACATTTCCTATTGAGTTTGCTCCATCCAGTTTCATGCATACTTGATACTGCAGTTTCTTCACTTGGTTCCTACATATGTACCACTACATGTTGTTTATGTTATCTGACTTCGGCCAGTGCCTTGCTTTGTTTAACTGTTGTCTATTTTGATTCCACTGTAGAGTCGTTTTCGTTTATGATTTAACATCGTATCAATCTGTAGTTGTTTCGATGTGGGAAATGCACTGTTAGTTATCACCTGAGTTGAACCCGATTTCGGGGTTTGACCTTGTGACCCTTTATGATTTTCACTGAGCTTTTGTGTATCTTCTACGATAGTGGTGAGGCAGTACACGCGTGCGTGTACTGCAGCCCTATCAGTTTTGGCAGTTTTAAATTGATGTTTCGATTTGTTGAATTGTTTCGTTGGTTAATTTCAGTGTTTTGGAGTTGTATTCTGAATTGGATTGCTGATTTGTTGTTAAACACTATTTAGTGTTATATATGCCGTTATCCAATTCTCGTATCGAGAGTTGGATATACGAGATTTCTGTGACTGTCGTCTATTTGATTATCTGATTATTATTGCTGCTATGCACTAATAACTGAGTTTGAATTAGACTGACCCGTGTATTATTTTCTTTTGAATTTAATACTCGGGTCAGACCCGAGTTATTTCAGGTTGTAGATTTTCTTCTTTGAGTTGCTGTTCAGGATTTAAAGACTTTTCACATCTTCTGAAGTTGTCAGTGTCATTTTGTAATAGTCGTGTCATTGTATAGAACGATATGTATTCATGTATATTAGTCGATAATGTACTTGTATATATAACTTCTAGAGTCGACAGTTGTAGTTGTATCATATGTATCGTGTCAACTATATTGTAACTGACATCGGTTATATATATATGAGATTTTTGTTAATCTGTGTTCCGCATTTATATTATCTGTGTTATTGTTATATCTAATGTCCTAAACTATTATGAACTATCGTAGTTTGTTTTATACTGATAATTGGATATATCGATGGGAGTAAATAAATAATAGATGAAAAAAAAAAGTATATACCACTCCTACCGAGATAACCAATATTAGTGTAAGGCCAATTACGGATGGTCGCTCCTATCTAGCCTTATTCTTCGTAATAATAGACAGTATTTCTTTTAATACTCTTTGTTACTATGAGCATAGAGGTGGGGCGTCACAGTTGGTATCAGAGCTTGGGGTTTATGGACATAATATAAAACATAACTTGGATGGAACATATGTTACAACTGTTGGTCGATGTTTTATTTGTGCTTTGAGTCAAAACTAAAGTTTTGAAATTTGGATGAAATTTTTAAATATCTTTATTTAAAAATAAAAGTGGAATTGTGTTTTATTGTTTTGATGAAATTGTGTTCTATTTATCAGAGTGCGCAGCGAAAACAGTGAAACTGTCTTCGCTGAATACAACTGATAATCTTTTCGATTAACAAATCGAAATACGAAATTGATATAAATTTCATTTGTTGTTTTCATAGCTATAATTATTTTGTTTCTTTGAGAATTCGAAGAAATTACAGTTATGTGATTTTTGTTGAAATTTCCGCTGGCTTTCTTTTGTAATAATCATATATTGATTAGATTTTTGCTGTTTTGAATTATCTTCATTGAAGATACCTTCGAATAATTTCTTTGTTCATTTTGTAGTACGTGCAAAATTTGAATTGCACGTTATTGCATTTATTTTACGTTGAACCGATGCTTGGTTATGAAACGTATTTTGTTGCCGTTATTTTTATAACGGGATTTTTACACCAATGCTAAATTTTTGAAGCATGGTGTTTTGTGGCATTTAGATGAATGAAAATTCTCTGATATTACATTTTGATGTAAATTGTTTTGATGTGATTTTGACGTTTTAAAACTACTGTCGCTTTGGCTTCGGTAACCGTCAAATTTTAAAAGTGGATTTTCAAGCGGTTATTCCGCAATACTGATTTGTGACCGTTTTTACGGTATTTTGAGAAGTACAATTTCCTTATCGAAATTGTTACCGATTTGCTGTTTTAATCACGTGGTTGGAAAATCGTTTTAAAATGAAAATTGTTTTATAAATTTTTAACAATTTGCGTTTTCAAAAGAATGAGAAAGCGACTTAAACGATTCAGCAAAATCGAGGATTATGACCCCTTTCTTTTACTGTTTTGCTTAACTCCGGACTTGTCCAGTTGAGAATGTGAATTGTTATTTTTACAAAATAAATAAAAATTGTTTTCAGAAATTTTAACAGTTTACGCTTTCAAAAGAATGAGGAAGCGATTTAAACGTTTCAGCAAAATCGAGGACTATGACCCCTTTCTTTTACTGATTCGCTTAATTCCGGACTTGTCCGTTTGAGAATGTAAAGTGTATTTTTACAAAATACACAATTTTGCACTTTCAAGGAAACGATGAAGTGATTTAAACGATTTAGCAAAAGTGCGGAGTATGGAACCACACTTTTACTATTTCGGTTAATTCCGGACTCGTTAATTGAATATCTGTTGTTTTGATGAATTTGATGATTTCACACTTTCAAGGAAACGATGAAGAGAATCAAACGATTTAGTAAAACACGTGGTATGGGACATGTGCGTTTGCTATTTCGGTTAATTCCGAACTCGTTAATTGAAACATTTTGATGCTTTCGTGTGCTTTCGAGCCACTATGAGGACCTTCGGGTCATTTGTTGGGCTTTCGGGCCACTCTGATGGACCTTCGGGTCAAATACCAGTACTAGACCTTCGGGTCACTCTGCGGACCTCCGGGTCAATCTGATGGGCGCCAAAATTATGTTGAGTACTTGGTAGGCTTCGGCCATTTGTTGATGCACGTGCGGCGAATTAAAAACTCGCCATCTGATGGGATCGATCCAAGCTTTTATGTTGATTTTCTAGTCTTCTTAATTGATTTCTAGATATTTGTTGTTTCCAATTATCTGCAGGTAATTGGATATTTGTTGATATGAGTTCTGATTATCGTTTTTGATAATCGAATATTTGTTGTTTCTAATTATCGCTTGTGATAATTGGATATTTGTTGATATGAGTTCTGATTATCGTTTTTGATAATCGGATATTTGTTGTTTCTAATTATCGCTTGTGATAATTAGATATTTGTTGATATGAGTTCTGATTATCGTTTTTGATAATCGGATATTTGTTGTTTCTAATTATCGCTTGTGATAATTAGATATTTGTTGATATGAGTTCTGATTATCGTTTTTGATAATCGGATATTTGTTGTTTCTAATTATCGCTTGTGATAATTAGATATTTGTTGATATGAGTTCTGATTATCGTTTTTGATAATCGGATATTTGTTGTTTCTAATTATCGCTTGTGATAATTAGATATTTGTTGATATGAGTTCTGATTATCGTTTTTGATAATCGAATATTTGTTGTTTCTAATTATCGCTTGTGATAATTAGATATTTGTTGATATGAGTTCTGATTATCGTTTTTGATAATCAAATAATTGTTGAATTTGGAATTTGATTATCGCTTGAGATAATCAAATAATTATTGAATTTGGAATTTGATTATCGCTTGAGATAATCAAATAATTGTTGAATTTGGAATTTGATTATCGCTTGAGATAATCAAATAATTGTTGAATTTGGAATTTGATTATCGCTTGAGATAATCAAATAATTGTTGAATTTGGAATTTGATTATTGCTTGAGATAATTAAATAATTGTTGATTTTAGATTTAATTATCGCTTGAGATAATTAAATATTTGTTGATTTGAGATTTAATTATCGCTTGAGATAATTAAATATTTGTTGAATTTAGATTTAATTATCGCTTTAGATAATTAAATATTTGCTGATTTCGAATTTAATTATCGCTTTAGATAATTAAATGATTGTTGATTTGAAATTTGATTATCGTTTTGATAATCGAATATTTGTTGAATTTGAGAAATTTGATTATCGTTTTTGATAATCGAATATTTGTTGAAATTGAAATTTGATTATCGTTTTTGATAATCGAATAATTGTTGAATTTGATGTTTTGTGATATTCGTCTTCGATAATTTGACATTTGTTGATTTGTTTTCTGAGTATCGTTTAGATGATTGGATGTTTGTTGATTTTATTGATATGAGATTTTCTAGTCTCCAATAGATTCTAGAATATGCTGATTTTATTTGAATTTGCTGATTATGAAGTTCGTATTTTCTAGTTGTTTGTTGAATAACGAGATATTTGCGATTTTGCGATTTGTGTTTTGTGTTTTCTAATTATCGTTGTTGATGATTAGATTTGCTGTTTTCTAATTATCGTATCAATAATTAGACATTGCTGTTTTGTGATTTCTGAATTCTAATTGTCTAGTTGATAATTGAATAGTGCTGATGATTGTATTTATTCAGTTTTGAATTCAGTTTTGATTGTTTTCTAATTATCCATTTGGTAATTAGATTTTGTTGAGAATTTGTGAATCTTTTTTTATGAAATTAAAAGATTTCTTTGGTGTTTATATCCTCTACCTTTTATTTTCTAGCTTAACCGGTTTATGTTAGAAAAATAATAGTTATGGATGACCTTAATTATGGAAATTGCGGGGACGCAATTTCTATAAGGAGGGGAGTCTGTAACAACCCGAGAATTCGTAGCAATTAGGTATCATCACTAGGTGATTGAATCGTTTACAAATTTCTGTTGGAATTCTATAGGGTTAAACTTCTTTTGAAATTGGTTTAAGAATTATATGGGCTTTATTATCTTAGCCCATGTTTCTGCCATGTTATCAAGAGTGTCGTTTCTTTTTTTTATTTGTTCGACCCAATATCCCCTTCCCAAGTCATTCATTCGAAAACAAACCCTAAGTCTAAGAAAAAGAAATGGTGGCTCCGTCTTCTCGTTCGTTCCTCTTCGCTCAGAAATTTGGGCATGCTTGTCTCGTCGTCAAAATTAGGGCTTCGACTCGTTCCCTCTAAGAGATGGTGGCTGCGTGTTCCTCTTCGTTCAAAAAGCTAGGGCATTGAAACCGCCGATTTTATTGATCGAATTCGCCTTCTCTCCGGGTTCGCTTCTTTTGGCTACGCTCTCGAATAAGGTGAGTAAATTCCCTTACTCACATCTAATTCGAATACGTGGGTTTTTGTTCGCATTAAAATGTTTAATCGGCTGCTTTATATATTGATGCTTGCGATTTTGGATCTCTGGTATTTTCAATTTCATGAATTTCTGGATTTTGGGTTTTGTTGGCTTCGGCCATTCGATTTTGTTTGGATGTTGGTCATTGATCTTTAACCTCGCAAATTTCGTATGTGTGTGGCTGTGTACTTTCATGTTGGACTGTTAGGATGCACTTGTTATTAGTACATTGTCCCTTGGCATATTTGAGCCATTTCATCTGATCCTAGCTACTGAATTGGTCCACTTGTATATGCCATATATACACATATACTTATGTGTGTATATGTGCGTTTAGTGGTTACCCTTACTCCTTTTGCTTGCCAGTTCTGTTTTGTGCCAATATTTGTGTTCACTGCACTTTGCTTTTAGGTGTATTTGCTGTAGAATTCCTGTATGTACTTTGAGTTATGGCAACAGTGACCTGAACTGTTAGCCTTTGGTTAGTATTTTCTCGGCTTTAGATTGTTTGGACCTGCTAATGTCTGGAGCTTAAAAGTTTGAAACGTTTATAAACATGGGGTCTTTGTGTACTTATCTCTGTCCAAGTCTGATACCCTTATTTTCGTTCGTCTGTTGTTCGTTCGAATTTGTCATTTAGAATTATTGGCCATTGATTTTCGTATTGATGAACGAGATGATTTACAACTTATTCAAAATCGTATATATTCGTATATTTGATACTTGTTCTCCACGGTTTTGAATCTGGACTTGAATTTGGGATTTTTCTCTGACCCTTTTATATGCTTGAATTCTTCAACTTGCTTTATCTCGGCTGCTTGATAATGTTCGAGTGGTTGAGAGGATTGTGTGTTTTGTCTTGCTCATTTACGGCTTTGAATCTCGATGCTTGACTCGGTCGACATTGTCGAACTCTGCTCTTACCATGCTGTTGGCCCCTGACCTCTTGTCTGTTTTGGTATTCATCCTCGATCATTTTTGATCTGCAGCTTTGTTCGTATGTTCATACATCGGTTGTACTTGGATTTGAACTACTTCATGTTGGTTTTATGTTTTGTTGACATGTGCATTTGTCTTTGCACTGGCACACTGCTGCTTATTGCAGTTTGGTTACTTGTGTACATGCTTTGTCGAAATCATTTACTTTGTAGTTGGAATTTGCATTTCATATTTCAGTCGCTCCTCTACTACTATATATATTTATTGATGCTGGCGCTAGTTTGCATTCTTCCATACTTCAGTATGCATCGTTTTGTACTTGATTTATCTTGTAGTTCCACTTCTAGTTGGGTTTAATGACACTTTATGTTGCATCTGTTAGGTATAGTAGTATTGAACTGCTTCATGTTCATATACATTTCCTATTGAGTTTGCTCCATCCAGTTTCATGCATACTTGATACTGCAGTTTCTTCACTTGGTTCCTACATATGTACCACTACATGTTGTTTATGTTATCTGACTTCGGCCAGTGCCTTGCTTTGTTTAACTGTTGTCTATTTTGATTCCACTGTAGAGTCGTTTTCGTTTATGATTTAACATCGTATCAATCTGTAGTTGTTTCAATGTGGGCAATGCACTGTTAGTTATCACCTGAGTTGAACCCGATTTCGGGGTTTGACCTTGTGACCCTTTATGATTTTCACTGAGCTTTTGTGTATCTTCTACGATAGTGGTGAGGCAGTACACGCGTGCGTGTACTGCAGCCCTATCAGTTTTGGCAGTTTTAAATTGATGTTTCGATTTGTTGAATTGTTTCGTTGGTTAATTTCAGTGTTTTGGAGTTGTATTCTGAATTGGATTGCTGATTTGTTGTTAAACACTATTTAGTGGTATATATGCCGTTATCCAATTCTCGTATCGAGAGTTGGATATACGAGATTTCTGTGACTGTCGTCTATTTGATTATCTGATTATTATTGCTGCTATGCACTAATAACTGAGTTTGAATTAGACTGACCCGTGTATTATTTTCTTTTGAATTTAATACTCGGGTCAGACCCGAGTTATTTCAGGTTGTAGATTTTCTTCTTTGAGTTGCTGTTCAGGATTTGAAGACTTTTCACATCTTCTGAAGTTGTCAGTGTCATTTTGTAATAGTCGTGTCATTGTATAGAACGATATGTATTCATGTATATTAGTCGATAATGTACTTGTATATATAACTTCTAGAGTCGACAGTTGTAGTTGTATCATATGTATCGTGTCAACTATATTGTAACTGACATCGGTTATATATATATGAGATTTTTGTTAATCTGTGTTCCGCATTTATATTATCTGTGTTATTGTTATATCTAATGTCCTAAACTATTATGAACTATCGTAGTTTGTTTTATACTGATAATTGGATATATCGATGGGAGTAAATAAATAATAGATGAAAAAAAAAGTATATACCACTCCTACCGAGATAACCAATATTAGTGTAAGGCCAATTATGGATGGTCGCTCCTATCCAGCCTTATTCTTCGTAATAATAGACAGTATTTCTTTTAATACTCTTTGTTACTATGAGCATAGAGGTGGGGCGTCACACTCATTTACAGCTTTTCCTTAATCACAATTTCGATTTAAACATGCCATGGCTTAAAGTTCACACTTGTATATTATTACATTACATGCCAATAATGTATACAACAATTCTATTTTCCTTCTTTTCTATTATTTTCTTATTTACCCCATTAACAATCCTCCCTTTTGAATGGTTTGAGTTTACATGTGTAGTTTATTGTCGATTTAAACCGTCCAAAAAGGTGGGTCGTTACAGTTGGTATCAAAGCTTTGGTTTAGAGATACCTTAGCCTGTTGGGGTAAACTCATTAGAGATAGGGTTAGCAATACCCTAGAATGAGTTTGAGTGTGTGTGTGTATATGTGAGAGCGCGTATTTGTTAGTGTTATAAAATGTTTTATATAAGTTTTGAAATGAAATAATATTTCCTAATATTATATGTTATATATAAAGAAATTTTTTTATAACTGTTATAGTTATTTGTAATGTGTTTGATTTGTGAAATGGTAATATTTAATTATTATCATTTATTGTTGATTTGTTGTATTTAGTCAGTTTATAAGCATTGGCTAATTATTGTTGATTTAATTTATGGACTAAACACTAGTTTAGTGATGGTGTATTAAAGAGAATAAAATGAATAATTGGGATATTTGGTTATGAAATTGAAATGTTTGGCTGTGACTATTGTTGTTTGTTGATTGGTAGTTTCAACTATTGAAATAAAATGGAATATCCAGATATTTTGGATAGTTGAAACTTCTGAATTAATATATGAGTTGAAATGTAGAAATTAATGTAGTCATTTAAAATCAAATCCAAAAATAATTATAAAATCAAATTTTCCAAAATGACTAATCTGAAATAAGGTCAACAAAAACTATTTTCTGGAAGGGGTTTTATAAAAGAAAAATAGTGATGAGTGTTGAAATTGATCATTTATTATAACTTGAGATAGTATATTTAGTAAATTTCTTTAGAAATTTAAACAAGAGTTATAAAACCTTTTTGTTGGCAAAAATTCCATGACCATTTCTATTTCTATCATATTTCTATCAACCATCACTCATCAAAATCCAATATAGTATGTCAATATGTGGTATTTTAAACGGTAAATTATTCGTTCTTCATTTTATTATATTTTTAGCAATAAAAACATCCAAAGTATACACTCTGATTTAAAAGTCCTCACGGTTATGCATGGGTGAATTACTTGGAATTTTTGATTATGTGCTTCCATGCTCATTTAAAAGTCCTCGCGGTTATGAATGTATGGAACGCATATCAAAATTGATTGATTAAATAGACAAGTTGATTCTAATCCCATTTAAAATTCCTTACGGTTATGCGTGGTTAGAAGATACTTGAATTCATTTTTTAATAAAAATTTGGAATACTACTAATCTCATTTAAAAGTCCTAACAGTTATGCATGGTTAGTAGATATTCAAATTCCTGATATAAATATACCACAAATAGACACAACTATATGGTTTTATATGATGACATCATCCCTATCATTCTAAAGTGGAATATGCGTCAAAAAGAGTATTTATGATTTTTGTTTGATTTTTTATTGAAATTTAATATTTATACTCGATTGAGTGTTAATGTTGTATTAATGTCTGTCACTTTATCTCTATTTTTCTAACACTATTACTCTTTTGATGATAACAAAAGGGGGAGAGAAAAGTTAAGATTTTGATAAATAAAGGTCAAATATATTATTTTGTATTTTCTATTTGCATATTTTTATTTATTTTCATGCATATAAGAAGGGGGAGCTTTGTGTAGAGAGGGAGCATTCAAATAGGGGGAGCAAATTGAATGATCAAATACATTTACTAAATTCAAAATCTTAAATATATGTTTGTTATCATCAAAAGGGGGAGATTGTTGAATATGCTAGTATATGATTTTTATTTGATGATAATAAACATATATATATTCATTTAAATGTATTTGATAATGTACTATTTTATTTTTCACATAATTAAATAAATATTTGCTGAATAAAATAAATAACACGGATTTTAAATTCAAACAAATATTTTATTCAATAAATATTTTATTACAATTTTTGAATAGTACAAATTTAAGCTCTCACTTTATATACACAATTTCAATTACAATACAAATTCAATTACATTACAATTTCCAATTTACATTTGCACCTCACTACATATCACTTATTCACTCGTATTTATCTTCAACTCTATTCTAGATTGAATCCAGCATCTGAGCAATCTACAAAATAAACACTAACACGGTAAAATTGAAAAAGAAATATTTTTGCATTGTAAAATAAAATGTATTTTGAAAATATTATTTGCCTCAGTTATTTGGGTTGTTCGTCGTCGTTTAATTTTGAATTTATCATACACGAACAGCTTGTGACATGCACAGTGTATCACTGTACATGCCATAAGGCCGTGCACACCAATATAAACTTGATAAAATTACAGGGACAGGTGAGCACAAGGTCAAACCCAAATTAAAAGCCAAATTCAACTCAAGTGAAATAAATATTAAGTCACGACATCAGCACAAAGTCAAACCCGAGCTATAAGCTGGATTCAACTCAGGTGCATGTAATACAAATCAATGTATCAAGACTCCAACCATACTGCACAGTCAGACTGCGACGTATAACATGAATATGAACTTGAGGCTCAACTAAATGCAAGAACATAACTGCACAGACCAGGTTATTGAACACGGTAGTTCAAACCAGCAAGTTGATCAACATCTCATATACAAAGCATGCACCAGTTCAATATGTTATGCAACCTGAACCAAAGACTACATGAAGTCTAATCAAGACTCGGACAAACAACATCTCTACCAAGTGCATGACCATGAAACCAATGCAAGCTCAAATAGAATCAGTGGACAGAGTAGTGCAACACAACCAAACTACCCAGGCTCAAAAGACATATACATATATGCTATGCACATAAATCAAATGGCCAAGACCAGATTTCGAGTCAAACAATGAACAGGGAAACCAAGTGCACAAGTAAATGACAACATGCAACATGTACACAATATCACACCTCAACATGAAGTACACAAGTAAATCAAGGCATCAAGTTTACATGACAGTAAAGTATGAATGCCATGACTCTAGAGGAACAAGTGTGAACATGAATGCAACCATCAGTGCAGCTCAAAGCAGTTTCAAAAAGCATGAAGTATGAATGCAGGCATATGGAATCAATTACAATACCACAACATTCAAGCATGCAAATACAACATGAATGTATAGACCACATGAACACAGGAGCAACTCATCACGAAAATGCAAACTGCAATAGAGTGACAAATAGCACAATACAAACCAGGATGAACTCAACAAGACAACCAGTGCATACATATATACATGTGTACACATAGTGACACAATTCGAGTTCAATAATAATCACAGAGCCAAGTTCATGATGAACATCACGTGCAGACAAGCTACATGAAGACTAACAATAGCAGTTTCAAAATAATCAAGGCAAGTTCGAACAAATCCAAAGCAAAGCCAAACATGCCAGATACTCAAAGCCGTGATATTCACGAAATCAGAGAATACGATAAACAAGTCAGAAAAATGAATGGAATCGAACAGTTAAAATCAAGCCGTGGTGGCCAAGAAAATGAAAGTTAGAATCAAACAAGTCGTGATAATCAAGTAACAAAGAATTATACGATTTGAACAAGTCAAAAACATCTCAAGCATTCAAGTAAAATCGAACAGCAAAACAAATTATCAAATGAACGAAAATCAAGGGAATTAAACCCTATATAAACCATAACATCATCGGCATACCAAAATCATCGAGTTCAAGTATATCAATCAGAAAAGCAAAGGGAAATAACATACCATTAAAATCGAACTCGATCGAAGCAGCCAAAGCTAAGCAAGAAGAAACGATCGATCAACAAAGCTACACGCAAATATCTATTCAATCGATCAATTTGAAGTTGGCGCTTCTTCAGATTGCAAAGCCCTAAATATTGAAAGAGGAACGAATGAGCTAAAGGAAGCAGCCATATTTTCTCAACGAAAGATTACAGGCCGATTAAATGGAAAAAAGAAAAAAGGGATTCATATTTAATTTTTAACTGGACCGGTCTAAATTCTATTGGGCTTAATATTTAAAAATGAGGGTTTTGAGTTTTTAATTGTTTTAAATTTGTATTTCTTTTCTAATCTTTTGTAATTTTTTAGTCGTGTAACTAGGGGACGAACTACGGTGGTGTAGTTCGGGAATTCGCAACTCAGTGGCTGAGTTGTGGCAGGGTTTTGAGCGTAAAGTTAGGTTAGTCGATAGTAGGTGTCGCGAGTTTACGTGTGTAAGCGTCTGACTACGTAATTTCTAGTAGAAACCTTGGGGGCAGCACGTAGGTAGGGTTTTGCCGAAGCTGGGTAAATATGTGTGTTCTATTTTCTGCTTTTTATATTCTGCTATTATCTGTGCTGCTATTAATCTGTTGTGATCTGTGTTGAAATTAGTTTATACTTCCGCATTAAATTTTTATAATTATTAGTATCATCCTATTCACCCCCCCTCTATGGTGAAGTCGATCCTACAAGGCCAAATGCTCTGATTCTGCAGGATCTGTTGAATGGCGGTAGTCGTGGTCTTCCCTGAGTGTTTGGCTCGGAAAACGCTCACAGTTAGGCTCACGTTACTTGGGTTCTCCTAACTCTGGAAGAATCATTCGTCCAGTAGTTTTGTTAGTTTAGTTTCTACGTGGCAGATTGACAACAACCGCCTGATCTCTAGCATTCCATCCTTCCACGGCATGATTGGAGTTAAGCCCAATGCCATTCCAACCTTGTTGACACATCAAACCAAGGGCCACTAGTTCGGTACTGATCCATATGCATGGATCGGTACCAATCCACAAACCTTGCCCACGAATAGCTTCCGGCCTTTGCTTCAAAGTGCTATCTTCTTTCCTGACCATCTTTTGCTTTCCTCCTCCATGTCTTTGTCCCGATGATGAAGAAATGTCAGACTTTGAATCGGAAGGCATCAACTCCTTCCTGCTCCTTCATCCATGGGTCAATTCATTCAATTAACTTAAACTCTCCTGTAACCGTCAATTCACCACATCACGGCTCTCCTGCAGCTTATCATCCATCTACTTCATCATGCGATCCATCTCAGCCCTCGTTATCACATTTGATGGATTTTGAGCTTCAGGAATGGTTGGTTGCGCAACCTCTTCAATATGTTGAGAACCAGCATTTTTAGTATCATCAGCGGGTCTAGAAGCAGCACAACGAGATCTTCGTGAGGCCATGGTTGAACGTAGTTAGTGTAGATTTCTTAAAACCTAAGTAGTTCAAAAATGTAAAAACAAAAACTAGTTCTATCCATCGGATTTAAGCAATCCAACAGTACATGATCAATCCAAATATCCTGAGAATAATGCTCTCAATGGAAGCACCAAAATGTTTGAGCAGAATAAGGCTCAAACACCCAAGAGATTATAATAGAGAAGGAAAATGAAAAATAGTAAATGAAAATGGGGTAAAAATGATACACACAGACTATGCAGTTAAAGCGCTTAGCGATTCTGTAGTGCTAGAGGTGTAAAAAGTTATAGTAGGGATATAGCGGAAAATAGCAAAGGTGTAAAAAGCTTTATTGGAAATAAGATTAAATCTATAAAGTTAACTTATTCTTGTTCTTGTATCATTTATGTAAAAAAAGAATATTTTTTAATCTTATATAATAAAACGAAGAATATCATGACTTATATTGTACTGACTTGGTTACTAAAATACACTTCAAACTTATGTTGAGTCTTGGGCCTTAAACTTAGATCTTTACCCTGACTTTGTTGATTTGGTTCAAAAGAGAACTAGTCAAATTAACCACTTTGTATTAATTTTGCTAAAGCGGATGCTAAAAACTATTGATTTAGCCAGTGTAGTGGAATATAGCGGGCTTTAAGCGGATCTACTATTCAATATCACTAAAATGAAAAAGTGTAGTGGCCGAAGAGTGCTACACACTTTAGCGGGGATTTAGCGAGGCTTTAGCAAAGCTTTAACTACATAGATATAGAGTTTATAGTGGTCCGGCCAACTAATACCTGCATCCACTTAGCTTTGCCATTGATTATACTGTTATTTACAACTTCTGTTCTTATGGAGTGGTACGGATCCTCGAGATTACAAGGGATTTACAGTAAATTAGTAAACAACCAAAAAAGATCCTATAAAATGACCCCTTCCACCTCTATTTATAGATGAAGGTCATTGGGAATCCCTCTGTAACACCCCTAATTTTAATAGCATTATTCAAGAGATTTAATTAGATAAATTAATTAGAATAATGTAAATGTTAAGTGATAAGGGGATTGAGATTTGAATAAATATTAAGTGGTCGTGCTTATTAATTTAAATGGGCTTAAGAATGGTTTACATGCTAATTAAATTATATAAGGTCATAATAGGAATTAGCTACACCTAACCTTTACCCTTATATATATATATATATATATATATATATTGTACCCTAAGCCATTCATGTTCATATCTCATTTCTCATAAAAATAAAACGTAAGCTTAAGAAGGGAAGCCGGCCATTATTAGAGAGGAAAAAGAAAGGAAATTCAAAGAAAAGCTAAAGAATTAAAGAAGGGGAATAAATCTCAATCTCAATATAATTACCTTATCCTAATCAAGGTGAATAATATTTCCATCTCTATTTTATGAATATATGTTTCGGATTTAAGATTAAATTTGCATATATGATGTTTGGATGATGATATGCATGAATTAAAGTTTGTTCAATTTAAAAAAGATTGTTTAAATAACGATTTATGCGGTTTTAGAGCAAAACCGATAGAAATTGGTGTTTGAATGCCATGGAAAAATTATATGTTATGAAAAACATGATTTTAGAGTTGGTTTTTAATTTTGATAATTTTCCAAGCTATGGAAAGATTATTATAAATTTTCAAATAAAAATATGGTTAATTGGGTTTAGGAATATATTTCAAAAATTATATTTAGAATTTGGATATGAAATTTTGATATGTTAGATAACATAATCAAAGTAATTTTCTGTAATTTGTGGGGAGTTTTCATAAGTGATTTACTATAAGAATTAAATTATTTTAAGAGGAGAATCTAAATGATTTAATTTTGTTTTTAACGAAAGGGCTTATCTACAAAAATTTGTTTTGATGCTTATCCAAAATTAAGAGGCGGTTAGTTGAGGCAACCAATTATATGTTTACACATAGGCAGGTTAGTTGATATAAATTGCTTAATTAGGCATTAACAGCCTTTACCCAAAAAAATAGGTTTCGCCTCTGTTAAAGGTACCTTTCGACTCTTACCTTTCGCCTTCGATCAAGTCGAAACCCCACTAGCCAAAACCAATACACAAGGTATCAACTAGGTGGTACGTAGTGGATTGGAGGAAGGCGGAAGGAAGGGTGTCGAAAGCATTGCTTTCGATGGGGTCGATACCTTAGTTGTTTTAGGAAGTTAAACGTATGCCTTTGTTTTACTAAAGCTTTCGAAATAGTCAAAACATATGTTTTTGAAAGGAGTTTCCTAAAAGCTTTCGAAGTGGTTGCCATTTTATATTTTAAAAGTAAGGACTTTCAAATAAGTTCCTTTAGTTGTAAAATAAATGCTTTCGAAAGAAGGAGTTCCGACCTAGTCAAAGCCCTGCCGTCGATTCTTTTGCCTTTCGAGTGTATTGAAGTCGTCAATGCTTTCAAAGAGTAGTGTTTGTTTTAAATAAGTATTAAGTCACGTCCTAAATGCTTTCGAAAGGGATCATGGGTTTCGAAGGCAATGGCATCGGAAGGGGGTTTTGAAGCTATCCTTCGGTATTTTGCTTAAATGTTTTGAAGCTTTCGAAAAGGATGGTGCCGACGCCATCATATTTTCCCCAATACTTTTATATGATAAAGAATGGTTTCAAAAGAGATATTTTTGTTCATATTCACTTTGAACCAAATGATATTTTAAAATATAAACCTAATGATTTCGAAAGAGGGACTTTCAATGCTTTCGGAGGAATGCTTCCCATGGTTTCGAAGCTATGCTTCTAAGAGTTAATGAGTATTACTTTGTTGCATTCGAAAGATTTCGAAAGAAAGGTTTTAAAGTATTTTGAAAGGCATAAGCCCAGTGTTTTGAAAGGAGATTTATATGCTTTCGAAGAAGGTTATCCAATGAAGTCGAAAGCAAGGTTTTGAAGGTTTTGAAGGTTTCGAAAGCCTTAATTTTCAAAACAATAACCCAATCTCATTTTAAAAGAAAACCATGGCATTAATAAACAAAGTAATTTGAAATGGAGTTTTGGAAGAAGTCTTAATAGGTTAAAGAGATTAACCAAGTTATTATATTTGCTTCTTCATATATGTATATATTCAAATTGTAATAAACCCATAACGGTACTTTGGGGAAGGGTGGAATAACCAGCTAGGTTGACCCATAGTGAATATAAATTAAAGATATTGGCAGGGACCGATAGGTTCACATTAAGCCCAAGAAAACTGTGTATAGAAAAAGATATTGGCAGGGGCCAATAGGTTCATAGTAAGCCCATGAAAACTATGTAAAATGAAGATGTTAGTAAAAAAGGTTCATAGTTAGCCCATAAAAACTATTATTTAATATTTCCATGGGACAATAGGTTAATAGTTAGCCCATGAAAACTATATCCGGATAAGAGATTGAGATATTGACAGATAGTCAATAGGTTCCTAGTCATCCCATGAAAACTAGGATAAAAGAAAATTTGAGTTACCAATAGGTTCATAGTGATCCCATGAAAACTATATAATTGGATAAGGAGTCTTTAAATATTTAACCGGTTATTAGTCAGCCTATGAAAACTATTAGGTTAATAGTAATCCTAATATATATATATATATATATATATAAATCTGTGATAGATAGTCAAAATGAATGGGGATGAGTAATCCAGAATGGATTCACTTCTTTTGCATATCATCATATCATAATGAAATGTTTTGAATTGTTTTAACCATTGTGGAAGCAGGAGCACAATATATGGTTTTATAAGGGTTTTAGGATACTAGTGAAGGGAAACCCGTTACATTTAGCGGCATGGTCTCACTAGATATTTAATGGTTTGAGATGGTAGATTATTATTCACACTAGGCTTTATGTTTGACTCGAAGTTTATGTTCCCCTTAAACTCTCGGGTACTCAATTGATTTTGAGTAGTTTGAGATTTGAGATTTGAGGTTTTCAAGTACCTCTTAAGACGAATAAGCTTCCGGAGATGTGCATGAGGCATGAGAGTTATTTAGAGTTCTCTTTCATGTGATTCTGCTGTGTTGTTTTGTAAAGGCAAAGTTGCTTATTGCCTATTATATACTCTGATCACCAGGAGGGGCATCTTCATATATCACTCTTGACTATGTTATAATAATTATATTTTTCTGAACATGTTTAACGTTGTGGGATTATGTAAAGAATGTTGAAATGGGTTTTTGGAACATGGAATGTGAAAGTTGTTTTGAAATTTTAAAATTTTTCATATCCATGTGTTTCTGTTATATCAATTTATCTAACATTACCGTATTTGGTCGCTTAGGATTAATAACTATAGATGACTGCAGCATCTGTAGCCGTTAGTTTTGGGCCTCCAAGTGGGGGATGTTACAAGTTGGTATCAGAGCATAAGTTTACGAAAACTTAAGCAATTTAAAACATAAAAGGTTTTCAATAACATAATCCAATGAATCAGAAATTTGATCAGGGCTTGGGTTAACGCGATTGTAACGTACTTGTATTTGATATATAGGTGTAAATATATATAAGTATGTATTCCCCTCTCTCTTAGACCATTCTTATGTATCTTACTAAGGCTCGTATGCAGATTTACAAGAAAGAAGATATGGAAGCAGGAAACGGAAGAGGATATCTAGGTGGAGGAAGCACCACAACTGACGGAAATGCTCGATCTAATACCCGAAGGAACCAAGGTCGATAGGCTAATGCTAACCAAAATGCTGATGCCAATATGGGTGCTGGAAATCCACCAGTAGATGTGGGGATGATGTATCAGTTATTTGCTAATCTGATGCAACCAGGAGTTGTTGCTGGAGTTGCTGGTAATATTGGAGGAGCTAATCCTGTGACTTCAGCTGGGAATAATTATGCTAAGCTGAGCAGAGACTACACCAGTTTAAGTGGAAAGCCGTTTATGGGAATGGAGGATGCTATCAAAGTGAAGAATTGGCTATCGCACTGTGAAAGAATATTTGCTGATCTGGGTTTAGAAGATGAGCAGAAGAGAAGATTGGCCTCTAGGTTGTTGCAAGGGTCAGCACTTCACTGGTGGAATAGTGTGACTGCTGGAGTTCCGGAGGAAGAGTTGACTTGGGCTGATTTTCGAAGGAGATTCGAACAGAGGTGTATTTATGAGGTTGTTAAGTCAGCATTGATGAGGAGGTTAATGGATTTAGTTTAGGGAGATATGTCAGTTATCGAGTATGCTAATAAGTTTGATGAGCTATCTCGATATAGATACGCTACTGTAGACACTGACATCAGAAGGAATGAAAGGTTCATTCGGGGACTGAGGCCCAAGCTTGCTAGGGCAACCCTGACACATATCCGAGATCCTAGTAATATAGTGGTGGAGATGGCAATCTGCCATAAGGAGATGCTTACTGTTTGCGCTAGAGAGAAGCCGGTTGAATCCCAGGATCCTCAGGGAAAGAAGAGGAAGTTCTTAAAAAAGAAAGGAGCCCAGAAGGGAGATATAGCCAAGAAGTCAAAAGCTGATTTAGTTTGCTTCAAATGTGACAAGAAGGGTCATTTTGAAAATAAGTGCCGATCAGGCAAGGGGAAGAAGATTGTGGATAAGAAGCATGTGAAATGCTACAACTGCGATCAAATTGGGCATTACAAGAACCAGTTAGGGCAAACAAGGGAAATTTTTTTGCTGTTGGACCATCATCCACTAAGCCAACTACTGCTGATAAAGGGAAGACTGTGATGGAAGGTACATTTTTGATTCAAAGTATTCTAGTTAGGATACTATTTGATACCGGTGCATCACATTCATTTATATCTCAAAATCTAGTTGATAGGTTATGCTTAGAACCCACCCACCTTGTTTCTTCCTTAATTGTTGCGAATCTAGTGGGAGGGCATGCAACACTAGGGATGAGATGTGACCAGTTAGAACTTGATTTTTTAGGTCATATTTGCATGCAGTCTGTATGTTTATGATTTCATAGATTTTAGGATCATTTTGGGAATGGATTGGTTGGGTAACTATGAGGCTAGGATATTTTTCCATAATGGGGAAATATCATTAAGGCATCCAGATAGTCATAATCGAATCATCTTCTCAGTAGAGAATTCCGACAAAAGTGTGTGTGCTTTATTAAGTGCCACAGAAGTGGACAAAGAGTTAAGTCATATTCGAGTTGCAAGCGAGTTTGCAGATATCTTTGAGCCGGTCACAGGACAACCTCCGAAACGAGCTATTGAGTTTTAGATAGATCTTGTGTCAGGAGCTGAATCTGTCAGCAGACCACCTAGGAGGATGACCTCGACTAAGATGAAGGAATTGAAGGTGAAGCTAGTGGATCTAGAAGGAAGAAATTTTATTAGACTAAGAAGTTCACCTTGGGGAGCGGCCACGGTTTTCATAAAGAAGCTAGATGGGTCATTAAGAATGTGCATCGACTATCATAAGCTGAACGAAAGGATGATCAAGAATAGATATTCTTTGCCGAGAATAGATGATCTGTTCAATCAGTTGAGTGGAGCCAAAGTGTTTTCCCAATTGGATTTGGCGACAGGGTTCCATCAGTTGATAGTGGTAGAGGATGGTATTCCTTTGACAACATTTTGGACTAGGTATGGTTCGTATGAATGGTTAGTGATGTCATTTGGTTTGACGAATGCACCTGCTTTTTTCATGGATTTGATGAACCGAGTTTTCTAAGAGCACTTGGATAGGTTCGTATTAGTATACATGGATTACATTTTGGTGTATTCGAAAGACGAAAGGGAGCATGAGGATCATCTGAGAGTAGTGCTTTAGACGCTGAAGTGGCATTAGCTAAAGGCGAAGTTTTCCAAGTGTCATTTTTGGAAGAAAGAGGTCAAGTTTCTTGGTCATGTGGTTACAGAGGAGGGCTTGGCAGTAGATCCAGTTAAGACCGAAACTGTCAATAATTGGAAGAGACCAGAGGCGGTAACCGAGATCAGAAGTTTTCTCGGACTCGCTGGCTATTAATGGAGGTTCATTAGGGATTTTTCACAGATAGCAGCACCTTGACTAAGTTGACCAAGAAGGATGTGAAGTTCATTTGGTCCGACAAATGTGAGGAAGGGTTCCTTAAGTTAAAGCATTTGTTGACCAACGCGCTAATGTTAGTTGTTCCAAATGGAAACCAAGGGTTGGTGGTGTACACTGATGCATGTGGAACGGGATTGGGAGCTGTATTGATGCAAAATGGTAAAGTTATTGCATATGCTTTTCGATAGCTTAGACCGCACGAGTTGAGATACCCTACTCAAGATTTGGAGTTGGCTGCGGTGATCTTCGCGTTGAAGATTTGGAGACATTATCTCTTAGGAAAGAGATTTAAGCTATACACTGATCATATGTCTTTAAGGTACTTATTCTCTCAGAAGGAGTTGAATATGCGACAGCAGGGATGGCTAGAGCTTTTGGCTGCTTATGATTTTGGTATAGAATATACTTCTGGGAAAGGAAATAAGGTAGCGGATGCTCTTAGCAGGAAACATCAGAATGTGGTGTTAGCTATGTTGGCAGAATGGAAAGATTTTGAAGCTTTGACTACGTGTAGTATAAAGTCGAGATCGACTGTCGTTCTAGTCAAAGTACCGCTATGTTGGCCTGTTTAGAAGTGCGACCAGTGCTGATCGAAAGGATAGCTTCTAAGCCAAAAGAGGATCCAGAAATAGTCAAGAGGATTAGAAGGCTCGAGGTGGGATCTGAGATAGATAATCTAAAAGATTTTGGCATCGACCAGAGAGGATGGTTGAGGAAGAAGGGGCGCTTATGTGTTTCGAATGTAGAGAACTTGAGAAGAGAAGTCCTAGAAGAGTGTCATCAATCCAAATTTACGATTCATCTTAGGGGGACCAAGATGTATCAGGATATGAAGAGGAGTTTCTATTGGGAATGGATGAAGAGGGATGTTGGCTTGTGGGTTAGGCAGTGTGCTAACTGTCAACAAGTGAAAGCCGAACACCAGAAGTCGAGCGGGTTGCTTCAGCCTTTAGAGATTCCAGTTTGAAAGTGGGATTCTATATCCATGGATTTCATTAACGGGTTGCCAAGGTCGAACAGGGGAAATGAAATCATATGGGTCATAGTGGATAGATTGACCAAGAGCGCCTATTTCATTCCAGTCAAGTCAAATAGGACGACACCTATTTTGGCGAAGCTGTTCGTGAAGAACATTTTTAGACTTCATGGGATTCCTAGTAGCATGATCAGCGACATAGATGCATTATTCACTGGTGAATTTTGGAGAAGTCTACAGAGAGTATTAGGTACCAAGCTCAAGATGAGTACAACATATCGCTCACAGACGGATAGGCAGACTAAGAGAGTCTATAAAGTACTCAAAAATTTGTTGAGAGCTTGTGTATTAGATTGGGTGGATCTTGGGAAGATCACCTACATTTGATTAAGTTTTCCTATAATAATATTTATCATACTAGTATAGGAATGACGCCTTTTGAAGCTTTATATGGAAGGCCATGCAAATCGCCAGCATGTTGGTTAGAGACTGGAGACAGATTAGTCTTAGGTCCAGATTTGGTTAGAGAGGCATCAGAGAAGATTGAGTTGATCCAGGAACGGATGAAGGAAGCTCAATCTAGACAGAAGAGTTACGTAGACAAAAGGCGTAAAGACCTAGAGTTCTCGGTTGGAGACATAATTTTCATTAAGGTGTCACCGATGAAGGGTGTGATATGGTTTGGGAAGTCAGGGAAACTGGCCCCAAGATATGTTGGTCCATTTCATATTATAGAAAGGATTGGAAAGCTCGTGTACATAGTAGAGTTACCGAGCAGTATGGCAGGTTTCCTTAATGTATTCCATGTGTCTCATCTTCAAAAGTTTGTGTATGATCCAGAGACTACTATTCCTCCGACAGGGTTGGAAGACTTGGTAGTAGAGCCTAATTTGACTTTTGTTAGATAACCAGTCCGGATTGTGGCAAGAGATGAGAAAAGATGAGATCCAAGACATCCAAGTTGGTGAAAGTTCAATGGAGCAACAATGAGAAAGACTGTACTTGAGAGACAAAAGACATGATTCGAGATACTTATACCGATCTGCTTTGAGGGTATGTCTATATTAGATTTATATAGATAATCGATAGTCAGGTAGACTACTATGGCTGTTAGGAGTTGTTACATATGATTGCTATTTTTAGTATTTAGTCCTTACTTAATTTTGAGGACGAAATTCTTTAAGGAGGGGAGCCTGTAACACCCTTAATTTTAATAACATTATTCAGGAGATTTAATTAGATAGATTAAATAGAATAATGTAAATGTTAAGTGATAAGGGGATTGAGATTTGAATAAATATTAAGTGGACGTGCTTATTAATTTAAATGAGCTTAAGAATGGTTTATAAGCTAATTAAATTATATAAGGGCATAACAGGAACTAGCTACACCTAACCTTTACCCTTGTATGTGTATATATATATGTGTGTGTGTATGTATCTATGTATGTATATATATTGTCCCCTAAGCCATTCATGTTCATATCTCATTTTTCTTAAAAATAAAACGTAAGCTTAAGAAGGGAAGCCGACCATTATTAGAGAGGAAAATGAAAGGAAATTCAAAGAAAAGTTAAAGAATTAAAGAAGGGGAATAAATCTCAATCTCAATCCAATTACCTTATCCTAATCAAGGTGAATAATAATTACATCTCTATTTTATGAATATATGTTTCGGATTTAAGATTAGATTCGTATATATGATGTTTGGATGATGATATGCATGAATTAAAGTTTGTTTAATTTAAACAAGATTGTTTAAATGATGATTTATATGGTTTTAGAGAAAAACCGATAGAAATTGATGTTTGAATGCCATGGAAAAATTATATGGTATGAAAAACATGATTTTGGAGTTGAGTTTAAATTTTGATAATTTTCCAAGCTATGGAAAGATTATTATAAATTTTCAAATGAAAATATGGTCAATTGGGTTTAGGAATATATTTCAAAAATTATATTGAGAATTTGGGTCTAAAATTTTGATATGTTAGGTAACATAATCAAAGTAAATTTCTGTAATTTTTGCGGATTTTTCTTAAGTGATTTACTATAAGAATTAAATTATTTTGAGACGAGGATCTAAATGATTTAATTGTGTTTTTAATGGAAGGGCCTATCGACAAAAATTTATTTTGATGCTTATCCAAAATTAAGAGGTGGTTAGTTGAGGCAACCAATTATATGTTTACACGTAGGCAGGTTAGTTGATATAAATTGCTTAATTTGGCATTAGCCAGCCTTTACCTAGAAAAAAAGGTTTCGCCTCTATTAAAGGTACCTTTCGACTCTTACCTTTCGCCTTCGATCAAGTCAAAACCCCACTAAGCCAAAACCAATACACAAGGTATCACCTAGGTGGTACGTAGTGGATGGAGGAAAGGCGGAAGGAAGGGTGTCGAAAGCGTTGCTTCCGATGAGGTCGATACCTTAGTTGTTTTAGAAAGTTAAGCATCTGCCTTTGTTTTACTAAAGCTCGAAATAGTCGAAACATATGTTTTCAAAAGGAGTTTTCTAAAAGCTTTCGAAGGGGTTGCCATTTTATATTTTAAAAGTAAGGGCTTTTAAATGAGTTCCTTTAGTTGTAAAATAAATGCTTTCGAAAGAAGGGGTTCCGACCTAGTCGAAGCCCTGCCTTCGATTCTTTTGCCTTTTGAGTGTATTGAAGTCATCAATGCTTTCGAAGGGTAGTGTTTGTCTTAAAGAAGTATTAAGCCGCTTCCTAAATACTTTCGAAAGGGTTCATGGGTTTCGAAGGCAATGGCTTTGGAAGGAGGTTTCGAAGCTATCCTTCAGTATTTTGCTTAAATGTTTTGAAGCTTTCGAAAGGGATGGTGCTGTCGCCATCATATTTTCCCCAATACTTTTATACGATAAAGAATGGTTTCAAAAGAGATACTTTCGTTTATATCCACTCGACCCAAATGATATTTTTTAAATATAAACCCAATGATTTCGAAAGGGGGACTTTCAGTGCTTTCGGAAGGGATACTTCCCATGGTTTCAAAGCTATGCTTCTAAGAGTTAATGAGTATTACTTTATTACGTTCGAAAGATTTTAAAAGAAAGGTTTTAAAGTATTTTGAAAGGCAGAAGCCTAGTGTTTTGAAAGGAGATTTATATGCTTTCGAAGGAGGTTATCCAATGAAGCCGAAAGCAAGGTTTCGAAGGTTTCAAAAGCCTTAATTTTCAAAACAATAACCCAATCTCATTTATAAGGAAAACCATGGCATTAATAAACAAAGTAATTTGAAATGGAGTTTTGGAAGAAGTCTTAATAGGTTAAAGAGATTAACCAAGTTATTGTATTTGCTTCTTCATATATGTATACATTTAAATTGTAATAAACCCATAACGATACTTTGGGGAAGGGTAGAATAACCAGCTAGGTTGACCCATAGTGAATATAAATTAAAGATATTAGAAATGGCCAATAGGTTCACAGTAAGCCATGAAAAATGTGTATAGAAAAAGATATTGGCAGGGGCCAATAGGTTCGTAGTAATCCCATGAAAACTATGTAAAAATGAAGATGTTAGTAAGACAGGTTCGTAGTTAGCCCATAAAAACTATGATTTAATATTGGCAGAGGCCAATAGGTTAATAGTTAGCCCATTAATACTATATCCGAATAAAAGATTGGGATATTGACAGATAGTCAATAGGTTCCTAGTCAGCCCATGAAAACTAGGATAAAAGAAAATTGGAGTTACCAATAGGTTCATAGTGATCCCATGAAAACTATGTAATTGGACAAGGGTCTTTGTATATTTAACCGGTTATTAGTCAGCCCATGAAAACTATTAGGTTAACAGTAATCCTAAAAAAAGTATAAGGGGATGGGTAATCCAGAATAGATTCACTTGTTTTGCATGTCATCATATCATAATGTAATGTTTTGAATTGTTTTAACCATTATGGAAACAGGAGCACAGTAAATGGTTTTATAAGGGTTTTAGGATACTAGTGAAGGGAAACCTGTTCCGCTAAGCGGCGTGGTCTCACTAGATATCTAAATGGTTTGAGATGGTAGATTATTATTCACACCAGGCTTTATGTCTGACTCGAAGTTTATGTTTCCCCTTAAACTCTCAGGTACTCAATTGATTTTGAGTAGTTTGATATTTGAGGTTTTCAGGTACCTCTTAAGACGAATAAGCTTCCGGAGACATGCATGAGGCACAATAGTTATTTAGAGTTCTCTTTCATGTGATTCTGCTATGTTGTTTTGTAAAGGCAAAGTTGCTTATTGCCTATTATATACTCTGATTGCCAAGAGGGGCATCTTCATATGTCACTCTTGGAGTATGTTGTAATAATTATATTTTTCTGAACCTGGTTAACATTGTGGGATTATGTAAAGAATGTTGAAATGGGTTTTTGGAATATGGAATGTGAAAGTTGTTTTGAAATTTTAAAATTTTCCATTTCCATGTGTTTCTGTTATATCAATTTATCTAACATTACTGTATTTAGTCGCCGAGGATTAATAACCATGGATGACTACAACATCCGTAGCTGTTAGTTTTGAGCCTCCAAGTGGGGAATGTTACACCCTCCACCGCGTTCCCACCCTTAGCAGCAGTTGAGGATAAACAGATTGTGGTCATGTCAACATTAACCATGGATCGGTACCGATCTATGGGCATGGACCAATATCGATCCATAAGATCGACTTGTAGATCTCTTTCATTGCCTTGTGCAGATGCTACTTGTTGTTAGCTCCTTGTTTTTGTCTTGATTCCTCTGCCAGAAGCTTGTTTCTGGATTGATTGCTTGGATTGGTGATGGAATGGAATTTCTAACTTTAATTCTCGAGATATTCAATAGCAAAATGCCTGCGAATGATGTTTTAGAGCTTAGAATGGGTTGTTGTCATCACTGTTTTAGAGTAGAGTAAGTTTGAGGCATTTTGGGGGAGGTTCTATTGATCGGTACCGATCCATTACTTCAATGGATTGGATTGTCGAAATTCGATGATGGCTTTGCACTTGCCTTACGACCTTAGTTGTACTTGGTTCGTGGGCTTGTTAGCTATCTCTCTCGGCTTCCAGTCTTAATAACTTTCAAGTCCGACTCTTCAAGTTCGTCTAAATACGTCATGGCCGAAAGGCTGGATAACAATATCCATTAATAAATATAAATGTTTTATAATAAATTATTTTTAGCTATTAATTTATTTAAATATATATATATATATATATTACTTTAAAATATTACTAAGTCAAACTAAGATAGTTTGAAAATTTTAATTTAGACCTCAAATGTTGTTGTGAATTTGAATCTTGTTTACTAAGTCAAACTAGATATTTAAAATTTAAAATTAAAGACTTCGTCAAAATTCGGTGTTATATTTAAAATTTATTTATAGACACTTTTAATTTTTTGAAAATTATTTATATATAAGTATAAATGTTTTATTATGAGTATTTTATAGAGCCAATAACAATATATATAAGAGCGAAATATATGCATAATAGATATAAATCCTAATATCCACTATGTATAAACTTGAGCACACACACTTTTATTATATTGGATATGAACATCATACACATATGAGTATATAGCAATATGCTAGAAAACTATATATTTGTTAATTAATTAAATTCATTAATTAAATAATTAAATAAAACTAGATTTTATTTAAATAATCAAGATTGGATGTAGTACAACTCATTAGACTTCAGATGTCCACTATGATCTATGTAATGACCCACCTTTTTGGGTGGTTTAAATCGACAATAAACCACACATGTCAACTCAAACCATTCAAAAGGGAGGATTGTTAATGGGTAAATAAGAAAATAATAGAAAAGAAGGAAAAACAAAACACAGAATCTCGCAGTGGAATGACAAAATATAATAATCAAATAAACAGTTCATGAAGTTGTTTTACAAATGACATTTGATTACACTTTTACAATACAAATCAGAGTTATACATACAGCAGAAATAAATTAATAATGTAGCGGAACACATGATGTAGTGGAATAATTAATAATAAATAGTAGACTCGTCTCCGTCTTCATCCTCCAAAATAAAATGGTCTTCAATACACTGAAAAGCTCAGACTGACCCGAGCGTAATAAAAAGGAAAAACACTCGAGTCAGGACTAAAAGATCTTATGTAGGTCAAATCAAAATAAGTAGAATAGAAATATTACTGTAATGGCTTCAGAGATGTTACGGGATTTTCATCACCTATCAAGTGTACAACGTGGATATAATTATTTAAAAGATTTCAAATAATTCGAAATACCAATCTTAATCATTTTAATTAAAATAAATCCGAAGTTTAAATTTAAAACTCAAACCTTTCAAATAATTCAATTCCAATAAATAATCAAAATTCAAAAAATTATATGGGTATATGTCATTTCAACCAATATCCAATATCAAAATTTCGAAATCAATGGAAACCACTCGGGTTATCATTTCAATCCATAATGATAACAGAGATATACACATAAATAAACATCCAATCATCCAAAATGTCAACCAATAACATCCATCACAATCCAACATCCAAATCAACCAATAAATCACAACAATCAATTGATTGTCATTATCAAGTGTTTAACTAGCAATTTATATTCAATATTAATTAAATGGCAATTCAATTCAATATAAATTCAAATTTAACTTAAATGACAATCTAAAAAATACCAAACAGCAATCAATAAATTTCTAATCACATCATAAATTTAATTTAACTAACATAAGATAATTTAGTATTCATGAGTGGGTCAAAACACTCACCTTTGATATTTAGAACGCAAAAATCCAAACAAAGATACCTTTCCCAACAGTCTCCAAACTCATCCAAATCTATTTCTTGTCATCAGAAATTCCAATACGAGTCCAATGGAAGAAGCTACGCATGTATCGAAGCTCGTATGTGGAAGATATTCAGGTTATAAGGATATATTAAAAAATACGTACACATTTAATTATTAAAGTAAGAAACTTTAATAACTCACGTTTTCAAATTTGATGTACCCAAAACAAAGGCAAGAAGTAGAAAGCCAAAACCATGAAAAACTAATTCTCATTGTTCATTTTTTTGAAAGCTTCTTGCAAAAGAAGGCAAGGTGATGACGAAAGGTGCGGATGTGGTTGAGAAAGAAATAGATGCTCGCACCTTTTTTTTTTTGAACATAGCTTCAGTAAAAATGAATTGGCAGTAACTAAGTGGGGGTATAAAGCTACGTTGACATTGAGACTTTGAGGAAAAAAAATAGAGGCCCTGATGTTTGAAAAATAATGAATCTTTAGGGGAAAGAATGAGATATGATATGATATGAAAAAGAAGAAGAAAGGGAAGTAATAAACAAAATAGGTATGGAAGGAACCAATAAAATGAAGGTATATGATCTAAGTAAATGTTTGGGTAATAAAATAAACAAAATGGAAGAATGAGAAAGGATATGAATTCACGTTTCAACTACGTTAGAGAATTGCAATAAAACCAAATGTGGAAATAGTGGCAGGTGTATTGAATAATAAGGAAATGAAGCTATACTCTCTTTTTTACACCCGTCTAAACATAATTAACATGTAATAAATAAATTTGAATACAACAACCAACGTAACGTTACACAAAATAAAAGATGATCCGAAACTCAAATTCAAGTTTTTTTCAAAATAAAGTTTTTCTCAGAGCGCAAACATGAAACCTAAAAAGTTAATTAAATTTAAATTTCAAGATTAGTGTTAAAATTAATTATATACAGCCTCAAATTGATATTTAATGACTGTAAAATATTGTTTTAAAATTCATTTTTTTCTTCTTTTTATAAAATTATTTTTACCTTTAAAATGAAAACATTCGTTTTATTTTCATTAAAACATTTTTTTTTATTTTTAACAATAATGTATGTTTCTTTTGTTAAATCCATTAACTAAAATTAATGTTTCCTTTTTTATACTCTTTTAAGTTGAAAGATTCCAAATCGACATAATTGTAATTAATTTCAAAATTACACCTTAAAACGAATCCTAACAAACGTACATTTCTTTCATTAAACACCATTAATTTCAAATAAATTCTCTTTCCCTTTTATTGAAAGATTCCAAGTCAAATTAACGGTAATAAATTGATTAATTAATTTAAATTCCAATATATATTTATTTTGATTTTCATCTTAGTATTCAATCAATTATCATCTTATAGATATACTTAACGTTGGTTTACCATTTCATTACCTCAATCTTCTATAGTTATCACTTTAATTCATATTAACCGCAATAAGTAATTAGATTAATAGCAATTGATTTTCAATTTAATTTCAATGGATTAAATAAATAGGTAATAAATGACAAATGTTACCTTTTACTTACTTAATCGCATTTATAAGTTTATTATCAACAACAAATGTTATGACTCCTTACACAATCCTGATTATACTCAATTTTCCATTAATTTCATATAATTTTCCCCTTTTTATATAACATTTAATTCATTTCCTTATTTCAACTTATCACTAAATAACTTTACAATTACTTCAAATACTGACATACAATTCCAACATTAAACCCAACATTCAATTGCCTTAATTCCATTAGTTACCCATTCAATATTCAAACGGATAAATTAATGAGAAAATAGTTAATACAATTGTTTATAACAATAATTCATACCCATTATCTTATTCTTTACAACCAAGGGTTATAATTTGCTTACCCAAAAAGGTTTTGTATTCAATATTAACCTATTCAATTAATTACATACAAGTTCACCGTTAACTACATCATTTATATTTCATTATTTACAATTATAACCAAGTCAACCTACAATTTATTTCAATTAATTTGAAATTACATTAAATAGTTATCAACATCATTCAAACAACATCACTGATTTCATATTCAATATTAGCCAATTCTAATTGATTGCATATAATTTCAACATTCAATGTATTTCCTTGTTTATAGTTATAACCAATTATAACTTTATAGTCACTTCAATTAATTGGAATTACATTAAAATAGTTAGCAATTACCTTATATTAACATTACAAACATTACATTCTAGTTATTACTCTCATTATAACATCACAAACTTTAGTTTTCTTTCAATATAAAATTCTAAAATCTTATTTAATTAATATTTTAATTATCGAAAAATACGGGTCATTACACTCTCCCCCACTCAAAACTTTTCGTCCTCGAAAAGGGAAAATGAGGAAATAAGGAATCAATATATTTTATTCAAAGTATTCAATTTATAAACAATTAATTTTCATAATTAAGTAATTTAAATACAATATAAAATTAATAACAAGTAAATCTTCATATTCAAGTCTACCAAAGTTTGAAAATATTTCACTTTTCACAAAAAATCTAAGTTTAAAATTCACGGAAAATTTTGGCAGAGTCTCCTTTGTACGGAGAGGTCCGAGAGAAATAATAATATCAATAATTACCACATATATATACATATCATATTTCAAAAATAAACATACAAACACGGGAAAACAATATAATATCGCTAGAAACCCGTAATCCTAAACGTACCTATTTGTCGAGCAAACAACGCTTAATTTATGAAACCAAAGCAGTAGCTATTGCTTCCATAAACCTGTACTTCACTTAAAAAATCCAAAGAATTTAATAATTACGTGAAAAGAGATATATTTAAGTTGTTTCAAATAATAACAAACAAATCAACACAATATAATAATAGTCACATGCAAACAAACAACACGACCATTATATGGAACAAAGGAATCAATCATACGTCCATAGCAACCAAACTAATGATTTGTTCAGGTTCAGAAACTTTTAATCGCACAAGATGATAAATAAAATATAAAGTGTACCCTATGCTCAACAGCCTTAGATAATTACTTGATATATTATCTATACATCCTTATATAGTTAGAGGTATCCTTTCCTAACATCCCATAAGCCAAAACAACCAATAATTTCAATACAATATTTAAGTTTATTCAATTGATTTCTTTTACATCATTACTATTCATTTTTTTCTTCATATAACATACTTTTCTTTTTCTTTCATGTACTTACATAATTTATTTAGAAATATTAACTTACATTCATAACATTTCTTGTACATCAAAATTCTTATTTAGAAATAATTTCATTGAACGCTTCCATTACTTAAGTTTTACTTGTATAATGTCCTGTTACATATTCTATTAACATTTCAACTTATTAAACATTTCTGGTAAGTTATATATATATTTTAGGAATGTAATTGAATGTTACACAAGTTTTTGGTATTCGCCCTTGAAGAGAAAAGGAATATTTCAATATATCCAAAAATTCAATTAAACATTTAACCTCATTCACTTTGTAAGAATATAAGATATATTTAAAATATCTTCATAGCATTATGCAAGAATTTTCCAAAATTTTAAACAATGTTAGAAGTTTATATCAAAACATTATGATAAGCCCCTCATTTTTTTATAAAGTTCCTTAAACCCGATAATTTATTAGACTCATATTTTAAAATAAGTATAACCCAAGATTATTAAACTGAAACTAATAGTATACTCAAATCTTACATTAAATATCCAAATCAAAGTATAAAATTTCATATCTTCATAATTAATTTTACACACTTGTTTAAAATGAATATTCAAATCATGGAAAAAAAATTATTATGGTTTAATACAAAAATTCAAATAGTGAATAAACCTATACATTTACTGTTAGTGCTTCGAAATCAAGTAAATATTTCAAACCATAGTTCCAAAATAGAGATTCAAATTTATTGGTAAGTATATTACTATAAATAAAACTTCGCAAATCATTTTTTTCCCCATTTATATAATATCTTTAAATTATACATTCAAAGAAACTTATATAAATTTTACTTGAAATATTCATTTGAAAACTTCATTTGCAAATCATTATCTTTAATACTTTAACACTTTAATACTTTATGGAAAAAAATTCACTTGTAATGCTTCATTTATAAATACCACATAAATTTTTTTAAATAACATCTTTATAAATATGTGTAAACTATTTGAAAACAATTATTTACATCACTACTTATATTTCAAAAGAAGTTATTGAAAACCTTTCTGTTATTTATAAATTTTATTAGTTTTAAATCTCAAAATACTTTTAAACATCATTAATAAATTAATAATCATTAACTTTAAATATGTTTTATTGAATTACTAACTTCTCACAATATTTACAGCACCAATGATTTACTATTAAACCATGTTGTACATAAATAACAATATTTTAAACAATTTTAAAGTCTTTAGAAATGAAAAAAAATGACCAAAATATTCTTTATATAATACTTTATCAAAATACTTTTATAACTCGATGTTTTAACAAGTTTATCCTCGTTCTTGCAGACTCTGGTCGTACGTTGATCAGGCGTAAGACTAGAAATCTCCAAGTACTTAGTAGACCTGTTACAATACCCAGTGAAAAATACAAAAAAACAGAGATGAGAAGTACCGCTCAAAATCTGATGTCAAATGATGTTGTTACGATAGTAGTGGCCCGCTGCTGATCCAGTGTTTACGCAATGGACACAAAACTTTCTAGAAGATCCTTCCACCTTCCAGATTCTAGAAAAATATTGTAGCCATTTCATAAACAAGGGACCATCGACCCATTCTGTAGTGGTAACTGTTGATTCAATGATTTACGCAATGGATGCACTTCCTTCCCGGAAGATCCATAAACAACAGATCCCAGGATCGAAAGCGCCTCCATTGGGTAAACTAAAGAAGCATCTACCCTGGAAAAAAAATTGAGGAACTCATGAGTTTAAGTTCGAACAACTATATCAGTTCGAATCCATTTCTGAATTCACCCAAGTATATTAGGGTTTATCGGTCGAATCCATTCCTGGATCCCCCAAGTCCATGTGGGTCGAAGTATATCATACTATACTTCTTCACGGAGGGTACCTCTCCATACCTTTTACTTCAAAATATATCATACTATATATAGTACCCTTCCAAAATCATAACTTCAAATATCACACTTATATAAATTCCATTATATACAAGATTTCATTTTCAAATCGAATACTTCCCAAAATCAATAGTCTCGAATATATCAAATCATTCTTATATAAATTCTGTTGTATATAAGATTTATCTCTTCAGATCGAATACCTTCCAAAATCAATAATCTTCAAAATCGCCATATATACTTATATAAATTCCATCTTATATAAGAATCAAATTTTCCCAAAATCAATTTTGCTGTATGAAGAGCCATATGGGATTGAATATCTTTGCTTTATAAAAGGTTTTGAATTTAGAATAGTTTTGTATATATAGAATAGTTTGTAAAATAGTTTGTATATAAAATAGTTTGAAAAATAGTTTGTAAATAAATTAGTTCATAAAATAGTTTGTAAAGTAGTTTGTAAATAAAATTGTTTGTAACATAGTTTGTAAATAAAATAGTTTGTAAAATTTTTTTGTATATAAAATAGAATAAACTAGTTTGTATAAGAAAAATAAAAGAAAATAGTTTTGTAAAATGGTTTTAAATTAATAGTATTTTTGCATAAAAGAAAAATTCCAATTTAAATTACAAAGAATATCCAACCCAACAACTTTCAATTTCAACGTCAAAGCATATCAATAATATTAGAATATAAGATGTACATATGTCTTCATTTCACAAAATCACATTCGATCACTCGCTCGATCACACAAGTTCGCTTTCGAATTAGTATTGTTCATTCGACTTCCCTAATGCGGACTTCGATAAGGTTTCTTGACTAGAAACCATCATTCTCCATGCATAGCCATACACTATGATAGAGAATTTTAGAATCAAATCAAAAATCCATATCAAATATTCGCCATCAAGAATCGAATGAAAAATCCTAATACGAAATGGTATAATTCACCTCGAACTCGTATACTCAAATTCGGATCAAATTAATTATGCGAATAAAATAATATACGTACAACTTACGTACTTATTCCAATTTGTTTTATGACCATTACATTTTGATTTAAATTCATTATTAATCTCATTGATTAACACAATTCACAGAATTTCTCCATTTAATATAAAACATTAATATATTCATTCTCATAACATTGCTTGTATTTCTCTTCATTTTTAAATTAAATTCAATTTCACATGTAAAATTGCTCATTCAATACTACATTTATTGCAACATCCATTTATTTCATAAACAATTTACAAGTCGTCACTTTGTTTAAAATCATTTCACTTTTAGTTCATATTCGTTTATCCAATTAGTTTTCACTTACTTTTCAAATTTATTTATGCCACATTTCATAAATTTAATTAAGTTCATAACACTTTTTTTTAAAATCTCATTGTAACAACCCGAGAATTCGTAGCAATTAGGTATCATCACTAGGTGATTGAATCGTTTACAAATTTCTGTTGGAATTCTATAGGGTTAAACTTCTTTTGAAATTGGTTTAAGAATTATATGGGATTTATTATCTTAGCCCATGTTTCTGCCATGTTATCAAGAGTGTCGTTTCTTTTTTTTATTTGTTCGACCCAATTTCCCCTTCCCAAGTCATTCATTCGAAAACAAACCCTAAGTCTAAGAAAAAGAAATGGTGGCTCCGTCTTCTCGTTCGTTCCTCTTCGCTCAGAAATTTGGGCATGCTTGTCTCGTCGTCAAAATTAGGGCTTCGACTCGTTCCCTCTGAGAGATGGTGGCTGCGTGTTCCTCTTCGTTCAAAAAGCTAGGGCATTGAAACCGCCGATTTTATTGATCGAATTCGCCTTCTCTCCGGGTTCGCTTCTTTTGGCTACGCTCTCGAATAAGGTGAGTAAATTCCCTTACTCACATCTAATTCGAATTACGTGGGTTTTTGTTCGCATTAAAATGTTTAATCGGCTGCTTTATATATTGATGCTTGCGATTTTGGATCTCTGGTATATTCAATTTCATGAATTTCTGGATTTTGGGTTTTGTTGGCTTCGGCCATTCGATTTTGTTTGGATGCTGGTCATTGATCTTTAACCTCGCAAATTTCGTATGTGTGTGGCTGTGTACTTTCATGTTGGACTGTTAGGATGCACTTGTTATTAGTACATTGTCCCTTGGCATATTTGAGCCATTTCATCTGATCCTAGCTACTGAATTGGTCCACTTGTATATGCCATATATACACATATACTTATGTATGTATATGTGCGTTTAGTGGTTACCCTTGCTCCTTTTGCTTGCCAGTTCTGTTTTGTGCCAATATTTGTGTTCACTGCACTTTGCTTTTAGGTGTATTTGCTGTAGAATTCCTGTATGTACTTTGAGTTATGGCAACAGTGACCTGAACTGTTAGCCTTTGGTTAGTATTTTCTCGGCTTTAGATTGTTTGGACCTGCTAATGTCTGGAGCTTAAAAGTTTGAAACATTTATAAACATGGGGTCTTTGTGTACTTATCTCTGTCCAAGTCTGATACCCTTATTTTCGTTCGTCTGTTGTTCGTTCGAATTTGTCATTTAGAATTATTGGCCATTGATTTTCGTATTGATGAACAAGATGATTTACAACTTATTCAAAATCGTATATATTCGTATATTTGATACTTGTTCTCCACGGTTTTGAATCTGGACTTGAATTTGGGATTTTTCTCTGACCCTTTTATATGCTTGAATTCTTCATCTTGCTTTATCTCGGCTGCTTGATAATGTTCGAGTGGTTGAGAGGATTGTGTGTTTTGTCTTGCTCATTTACGGCTTTGAATCTCGATGCTTGACTTGGTCGACATTGTCGAACTCTGCTCTTACCATGCTGTTGGCCCCTGACCTCTTGTCTGTTTTGGTATTCATCCTCGATCATTTTTGATCTGCAGCTTTGTTCGTATGTTCATACATCGGTTGTACTTGGATTTGAACTACTTCATGTTGGTTTTATGTTTTGTTGACATGTGCATTTGTCTTTGCACTGGCACACTGCTGCTTATTGCAGTTTGGTTACTTGTGTACATGCTTTGTCGAAATCATTTACTTTGTAGTTGGAATTTGCATTTCATATTTCAGTAGCTCCTCTACTACTATATATATTTATTGATGCTGGCGCTAGTTTGCATTCTTCCATACTTCAGTCTGCATCGTTTTGTACTTGATTTATCTTGTAGTTCCACTTCTAGTTGGGTTTAATGACACTTTATGTTGCATCTGTTAGGTATAGTAGTATTGAACTGCTTCATGTTCATATACATTTCCTATTGAGTTTGCTCCATCCAGTTTCATGCATACTTGATACTGCAGTTTCTTCACTTGGTTCCTACATATGTACCACTACATGTTGTTTATGTTATCTGACTTCAGCCAGTGCCTTGCTTTGTTTAACTGTTGTCTATTTTGATTCCACTGTAGAGTCGTTTTCGTTTATGATTTAACATCGTATCAATCTGTAGTTGTTTCGATGTGGGCAATGCACTGTTAGTTATCACCTGAGTTGAACCCGATTTCGGGGTTTGACCTTGTGACCCTTTATGATTTTCACTGAGCTTTTGTGTATCTTCTACGATAGTGGTGAGGCAGTACACGCGTGCGTGTACTGCAGCCCTATCAGTTTTGGCAGTTTTAAATTGATGTTTCGATTTGTTGAATTGTTTCGTTGGTTAATTTCAGTGTTTTGGAGTTGTATTCTGAATTGGATTGCTGATTTGTTGTTAAACACTATTTAGTGTTATATATGCCGTTATCCAATTCTCGTATCGAGAGTTGGATATACGAGATTTCTGTGACTGTCGTCTATTTGATTATCTGATTATTATTGCTGCTATGCACTAATAACTGAGTTTGAATTAGACTGACCCGTGTATTATTTTCTTTTGAATTTAATACTCGGGTCAGACCCGAGTTATTTCAGGTTGTAGATTTTCTTCTTTGAGTTGCTGTTCAGGATTTGAAGACTTTTCACATCTTCTGAAGTTGTCAGTGTCATTTTGTAATAGTCTTGTCATTGTATAGAACGATATGTATTCATGTATATTAGTCGATAATGTAATTGTATATATAACTTCTAGAGTCGACAGTTGTAGTTGTATCATATGTATCGTGTCAACTATATTGTAACTGACATCGGTTATATATATATGAGATTTTTGTTAATCTGTGTTCCGCATTTATATTATCTGTGTTATTGTTATATCTAATGTCCTAAACTATTATGAACTATCGTAGTTTGTTTTATACTGATAATTGGATATATCGATGGGAGTAAATAAATAATAGATGAAAAAAAAAGTATATACCACTCCTACCGAGATAACCAATATTAGTGTAAGGCCAATTACGGATGGTCGCTCCTATCCAGCCTTATTCTTCGTAATAATAGACAGTATTTCTTTTAATACTCTTTGTTACTATGAGCATAGAGGTGGGGCGTCACAGTTGGTATCAGAGCTTGGGGTTTATGGACATAATATAAAACATAACTTGGATGGAACATATGTTACAACTGTTGGTCGATGTTTTATTTGTGCTTTGAGTCAAAACTAAAGTTTTGAAATTTGGATGAAATTTTTAAATATCTTTATTTAAAAATAAAAGTGGAATTGTGTTTTATTGTTTTGATGAAATTGTGTTCTATTTATCAGAGTGCGCAGCGAAAACAGTGAAACTGTCTTCGCTGAATACAACTGATAATCTTTTCGATTAACAAATCGAAATACGAAATTGATATAAATTTCATTTGTTGTTTTCATAGCTATAATTATTTTGTTTCTTTGAGAATTCGAAGAAATTACAGTTATGTGATTTTTGTTGAAATTTCCGCTGGCTTTCTTTTGTAATAATCATATATTGATTAGATTTTTGCTGTTTTGAATTATCTTCATTGAAGATACCTTCGAATAATTTCTTTGTTCATTTTGTAGTACGTGCAAAATTTGAATTGCACGTTATTGCATTTATTTTACGTTGAACCGATGCTTGGTTATGAAACGTATTTTGTTGCCGTTATTTTTATAACGGGATTTTTACACCAATGCTAAATTTTTGAAGCATGGTGTTTTGTGGCATTTAGATGAATGAAAATTCTCTGATATTACATTTTGATGTAAATTGTTTTGATGTGATTTTGACGTTTTAAAACTACTGTCGCTTTGGCTTCGGTAACCGTCAAATTTTAAAAGTGGATTTTCAAGCGGTTATTCCGCAATACTGATTTGTGACCGTTTTTACGGTATTTTGAGAAGTACAATTTCCTTATCGAAATTGTTACAGATTTGCTGTTTTAATCACGTGGTTGGAAAATCGTTTTAAAATGAAAATTGTTTTATAAATTTTTAACAATTTGCGTTTTCAAAAGAATGAGAAAGCGACTTAAACGATTCAGCAAAATCGAGGATTATGACCCCTTTCTTTTACTGTTTTGCTTAACTCCGGACTTGTCCAGTTGAGAATGTGAATTGTTTTTTTTACAAAATAAATAAAAATTGTTTTCAGAAATTTTAACAGTTTACGCTTTCAAAAGAATGAGGAAGCGATTTAAACGTTTCAGCAAAATCGAGGACTATGACCCCTTTCTTTTACTGATTCGCTTAATTCCGGACTTGTCCGTTTGAGAATGTAAAGTGTATTTTTACAAAATACACAATTTTGCACTTTCAAGGAAACGATGAAGTGATTTAAACGATTTAGCAAAAGTGCGGAGTATGGAACCACACTTTTACTATTTCGGTTAATTCCGGACTCGTTAATTGAATATCTGTTGTTTTGATGAATTTGATGATTTCACACTTTCAAGGAAACGATGAAGAGAATCAAACGATTTAGTAAAACACGTGGTATGGGACATGTGCGTTTGCTATTTCGGTTAATTCCGGACTCGTTAATTGAAACATTTTGATGCTTTCGTGTGCTTTCGAGCCACTATGAGGACCTTCGGGTCATTTGTTGGGCTTTCGGGCCACTCTGATGGACCTTCGGGTCAAATACCAGTACTAGACCTTCGGGTCACTCTGCGGACCTCCGGGTCAATCTGATGGGCGCCAAAATTATGTTGAGTACTTGGTAGGCTTCGGCCATTTGTTGATGCACGTGCGGCGAATTAAAAACTCGCCATCTGATGGGATCGATCCAAGCTTTTATGTTGATTTTCTAGTCTTCTTAATTGATTTCTAGATATTTGTTGTTTCCAATTATCTGCAGGTAATTGGATATTTGTTGATATGAGTTCTGATTATCGTTTTTGATAATCGGATATTTGTTGTTTCTAATTATCGCTTGTGATAATTGGATATTTGTTGATATGAGTTCTGATTATCGTTTTTGATAATCGGATATTTGTTGTTTCTAATTATCGCTTGTGATAATTAGATATTTGTTGATATGAGTTCTGATTATCGTTTTTGATAATCGGATATTTGTTGTTTCTAATTATCGCTTGTGATAATTAGATATTTGTTGATATGAGTTCTGATTATCGTTTTTGATAATCGGATATTTGTTGTTTCTAATTATCGCTTGTGATAATTAGATATTTGTTGATATGAGTTCTGATTATCGTTTTTGATAATCGGATATTTGTTGTTTCTAATTATCGCTTGTGATAATTAGATATTTGTTGATATGAGTTCTGATTATCGTTTTTGATAATCGAATATTTGTTGTTTCTAATTATCGCTTGTGATAATTAGATATTTGTTGATATGAGTTCTGATTATCGTTTTTGATAATCAAATAATTGTTGAATTTGGAATTTGATTATCGCTTGAGATAATCAAATAATTATTGAATTTGGAATTTGATTATCGCTTGAGATAATCAAATAATTGTTGAATTTGGAATTTGATTATCGCTTGAGATAATCAAATAATTGTTGAATTTGGAATTTGATTATCGCTTGAGATAATCAAATAATTGTTGAATTTGGAATTTGATTATTGCTTGAGATAATTAAATAATTGTTGATTTTAGATTTAATTATCGCTTGAGATAATTAAATATTTGTTGATTTGAGATTTAATTATCGCTTGAGATAATTAAATATTTGTTGAATTTAGATTTAATTATCGCTTTAGATAATTAAATATTTGTTGATTTCGAATTTAATTATCGCTTTAGATAATTAAATGATTGTTGATTTGAAATTTGATTATCGTTTTGATAATCGAATATTTGTTGAATTTGAGAAATTTGATTATCGTTTTTGATAATCGAATATTTGTTGAAATTGAAATTTGATTATCGTTTTTGATAATCGAATAATTGTTGAATTTGATGTTTTGTGATATTCGTCTTCGATAATTTGACATTTGTTGATTTGTTTTCTGAGTATCGTTTAGATGATTGGATGTTTGTTGATTTTATTGATATGAGATTTTCTAGTCTCCAATAGATTCTAGAATATGCTGATTTTATTTGAATTTGCTGATTATGAAGTTCGTATTTTCTAGTTGTTTGTTGAATAACGAGATATTTGCGATTTTGCGATTTGTGTTTTGTGTTTTCTAATTATCGTTGTTGATGATTAGATTTGCTGTTTTCTAATTATCGTATCAATAATTAGACATTGCTGTTTTGTGATTTCTGAATTCTAATTGTCTAGTTGATAATTGAATAGTGCTGATGATTGTATTTATTCAGTTTTGAATTCAGTTTTGATTGTTTTCTAATTATCCATTTGGTAATTAGATTTTGTTGAGAATTTGTGAATCTTTTTTTATGAAATTAAAAGATTTCTTTGGTGTTTATATCCTCTACCTTTTATTTTCTAGCTTAACCGGTTTATGTTAGAAAAATAATAGTTATGGATGACCTTAATTATGGAAATTGCGGGGACGCAATTTCTATAAGGAGGGGAGTCTGTAACAACCCGAGAATTCGTAGCAATTAGGTATCATCACTAGGTGATTGAATCGTTTACAAATTTCTGTTGGAATTCTATAGGGTTAAACTTCTTTTGAAATTGGTTTAAGAATTATATGGGCTTTATTATCTTAGCCCATGTTTCTGCCATGTTATCAAGAGTGTCGTTTCTTTTTTTTATTTGTTCGACCCAATTTCCCCTTCCCAAGTCATTCATTCGAAAACAAACCCTAAGTCTAAGAAAAAGAAATGGTGGCTCCGTCTTCTCGTTCGTTCCTCTTCGCTCAGAAATTTGGGCATGCTTGTCTCGTCGTCAAAATTAGGGCTTCGACTCGTTCCCTCTAAGAGATGGTGGCTGCGTGTTCCTCTTCGTTCAAAAAGCTAGGGCATTGAAACCGCCGATTTTATTGATCGAATTCGCCTTCTCTCCGGGTTCGCTTCTTTTGGCTACGCTCTCGAATAAGGTGAGTAAATTCCCTTACTCACATCTAATTCGAATACGTGGGTTTTTGTTCGCATTAAAATGTTTAATCGGCTGCTTTATATATTGATGCTTGGGATTTTGGATCTCTGGTATTTTCAATTTCATGAATTTCTGGATTTTGGGTTTTGTTGGCTTCGGCCATTCGATTTTGTTTGGATGTTGGTCATTGATCTTTAACCTCGCAAATTTCGTATGTGTGTGGCTGTGTACTTTCATGTTGGACTGTTAGGATGCACTTGTTATTAGTACATTGTCCCTTGGCATATTTGAGCCATTTCATCTGATCCTAGCTACTGAATTGGTCCACTTGTATATGCCATATATACACATATACTTATGTGTGTATATGTGCGTTTAGTGGTTACCCTTACTCCTTTTGCTTGCCAGTTCTGTTTTGTGCCAATATTTGTGTTCACTGCACTTTGCTTTTAGGTGTATTTGCTGTAGAATTCCTGTATGTACTTTGAGTTATGGCAACAGTGACCTGAACTGTTAGCCTTTGGTTAGTATTTTCTCGGCTTTAGATTGTTTGGACCTGCTAATGTCTGGAGCTTAAAAGTTTGAAACGTTTATAAACATGGGGTCTTTGTGTACTTATCTCTGTCCAAGTCTGATACCCTTATTTTCGTTCGTCTGTTGTTCGTTCGAATTTGTCATTTAGAATTATTGGCCATTGATTTTCGTATTGATGAACGAGATGATTTACAACTTATTCAAAATCGTATATATTCGTATATTTGATACTTGTTCTCCACGGTTTTGAATCTGGACTTGAATTTGGGATTTTTCTCTGACCCTTTTATATGCTTGAATTCTTCAACTTGCTTTATCTCGGCTGCTTGATAATGTTCGAGTGGTTGAGAGGATTGTGTGTTTTGTCTTGCTCATTTACGGCTTTGAATCTCGATGCTTGACTCGGTCGACATTGTCGAACTCTGCTCTTACCATGCTGTTGGCCCCTGACCTCTTGTCTGTTTTGGTATTCATCCTCGATCATTTTTGATCTGCAGCTTTGTTCGTATGTTCATACATCGGTTGTACTTGGATTTGAACTACTTCATGTTGGTTTTATGTTTTGTTGACATGTGCATTTGTCTTTGCACTGGCACACTGCTGCTTATTGCAGTTTGGTTACTTGTGTACATGCTTTGTCGAAATCATTTACTTTGTAGTTGGAATTTGCATTTCATATTTCAGTAGCTCCTCTACTACTATATATATTTATTGATGCTGGCGCTAGTTTGCATTCTTCCATACTTCAGTCTGCATCGTTTTGTACTTGATTTATCTTGTAGTTCCACTTCTAGTTGGGTTTAATGACACTTTATGTTGCATCTGTTAGGTATAGTAGTATTGAACTGCTTCATGTTCATATACATTTCCTATTGAGTTTGCTCCATCCAGTTTCATGCATACTTGATACTGCAGTTTCTTCACTTGGTTCCTACATATGTACCACTACATGTTGTTTATGTTATCTGACTTCGGCCAGTGCCTTGCTTTGTTTAACTGTTGTCTATTTTGATTCCACTGTAGAGTCGTTTTCGTTTATGATTTAACATCGTATCAATCTGTAGTTGTTTCAATGTGGGCAATGCACTGTTAGTTATCACCTGAGTTGAACCCGATTTCGGGGTTTGACCTTGTGACCCTTTATGATTTTCACTGAGCTTTTGTGTATCTTCTACGATAGTGGTGAGGCAGTACACGCGTGCGTGTACTGCAGCCCTATCAGTTTTGGCAGTTTTAAATTGATGTTTCGATTTGTTGAATTGTTTCGTTGGTTAATTTCAGTGTTTTGGAGTTGTATTCTGAATTGGATTGCTGATTTGTTGTTAAACACTATTTAGTGTTATATATGCCGTTATCCTATTCTCGTATCGAGAGTTGGATATACGAGATTTCTGTGACTGTCGTCTATTTGATTATCTGATTATTATTGCTGCTATGCACTAATAACTGAGTTTGAATTAGACTGACCCGTGTATTATTTTCTTTTGAATTTAATACTCGGGTCAGACCCGAGTTATTTCAGGTTGTAGATTTTCTTCTTTGAGTTGCTGTTCAGGATTTGAAGACTTTTCACATCTTCTGAAGTTGTCAGTGTCATTTTGTAATAGTCGTGTCATTGTATAGAACGATATGTATTCATGTATATTAGTCGATAATGTACTTGTATATATAACTTCTAGAGTCGACAGTTGTAGTTGTATCATATGTATCGTGTCAACTATATTGTAACTGACATCGGTTATATATATATGAGATTTTTGTTAATCTGTGTTCCGCATTTATATTATCTGTGTTATTGTTATATCTAATGTCCTAAACTATTATGAACTATCGTAGTTTGTTTTATACTGATAATTGGATATATCGATGGGAGTAAATAAATAATAGATGAAAAAAAGAGTATATACCACTCCTACCGAGATAACCAATATTAGTGTAAGGCCAATTATGGATGGTCGCTCCTATCCAGCCTTATTCTTCGTAATAATAGACAGTATTTCTTTTAATACTCTTTGTTACTATGAGCATAGAGGTGGGGCGTCACACTCATTTACAGCTTTTCCTTAATCACAATTTCGATTTAAACATGCCATGGCTTAAAGTTCACACTTGTATATTATTACATTACATGCCAATAATGTATACAACAATTCTATTCATTTACTAACATAGATATAACAAATTTAACCTTGTTTCACTTGCTTTCAATTTAAGGTTACCAAATTCAACTGCATAATTCAACAAAATTTCTACATTTCAACTCATATATTAATTCAGAAGTTTCAACTATCCAAAATATCTGGATATTCCATTTTATTTCAATAGTTGAAACTACCAATCAACAAACAACAATAGTCACAGCCAAACATTTCAATTTCATAACCAAATATCCCAATTATTCATTTTATTCTCTTTAATACACCATCACTAAACTAGTGTTTAGTCCATAAATTAAATCAACAATAATTAGCCAATGCTTATAAACTGACTAAATACAACAAATCAACAATAAATGATAATAATTAAATATTACCATTTCACAAATCAAACACATTACAAATAACTATAACAGTTATAAAAAAATTTCTTTATATATAACATATAATATTAGGAAAAATTATTTCATTTCAAAACTTATATAAAACATTTTATAACACTAACAAATACGCGCTCTCACATATACACACACACTCAAACTCATTCTAGGGTATTGCTAACCCTATCTCTAATGAGTTTACCCCAACAGGCTAAGGTATCTCTAAACCAAAGCTTTGATACCAACTGTAACGACCCACCTTTTTGGACGGTTTAAATCGACAATAAACTACACATGTAAACTCAAACCATTCAAAAGGGAGGATTGTTAATGGGGTAAATAAGAAAATAATAGAAAAGAAGGAAAAAAAACACAGAATCTCGTAGCGGAATGACAAAATATAATAATCAAATAAACAGTTCATGAAGTTGTTTTACAAATGACATTTGATTACACTTTTACAATACAAATCAGAGTTATACATACAGCATAAATAAATAAATGATTCAGCGGAACACATGATGTAGTGGAATAATTAATAATAAATAGTAGACTCATCTTCGTCTTCATCCTCCAAAATAAAATGGTCTTCAATACACTGAAAAGCTCAGACTGACCCGAGCGTAATGAAAAGACAAAACACTCGAGTCAGGACTAAAAGATCTTATGTAAGTCAAATCAAAATAAGTAGAATAGAAATATTATTGTAATGGCTTCAGAGATGTTACGGGATTTTCATCTCCTATCAAGTGTACAACATGGATATAATTATTTAAAAGATTTCAAATAATTCGAAATACCAATCTTAATCATTTTAATTAAAATAAATCTGAAGTTTAAATTTAAAACTCAAACCTTTCAAATAATTCAATTCCAATAAATAATCCAAATTCAAAAAATTATATGGGTATATGTCATTTCAACCAATATCCAAAAGAAAAATTTCCAAATCAATGGAAACCGCTCGAGTTATCATTTCAATCCATAGTGATAACAGAGATATATACATAAATAAACATCCAATCATCCAAAATGCAACCAATACATCCATCGCAATCCAACATCCAAATCAGCCAATAAATCACAACAATCAATTGATTATCATTATCAGGTGTTTAACTAGCAATTTATATTCAATATTAATTAAATGGCAATTCAATTCAATATAAATTCAAATTTAACTTAAATGACAATCTAAAAAATACCAAACAACAATCAATAAATTTCTAATAAAGTCGTAAATTTAATTTAACTAACATAAGATAATTTAGTATTCATGAGTGGGTCAAAACATTCACCTTTGATATTTAGAACGCAAAAATCCAAACAAAGATGCCTTTCCCAACAGTTTCCAAACTCAGCCAAACCTATTTCATGTCATCAGGAATTCCAATACGAGTCCAATGGAAGAAGCTACGCATGTATCAGAGCTCGTATGTGGAAGATATTCAGGTTATAAGGATATATTAAAAATATACGTACACATTTAATTATTAAAATAAGAAACTTTAATAACTCACGTTTTCAAATTTGATGTACCCAAAACAAAGGCAAGAAGTAGAAAGCCAAAACCATGAAAGCTAATTCTCATTGTTCATTTTTTTTAGGCTTCTTGCAAAAGAAGGCAAGGTGATGACGAAAGGTGCGGATGTGGTTGAGGAAGAAATAGATGCTCACACTTTGTTCTTTTTTTTAACATAGCTTCAGTAATGAATTGGCAGTAACTAAGTGGAGGTATAAAACTATGTTGACATTGAGACTTTGAGGAAAAAAATAGAGGCCCTGATGTTTGAAAAATAATGAAATTTTAGGGAAAAGAATGAGATATAATATGAAACAAAAGAAGAAAGGGAAGTAACAAACAAAATAGATATGGAAGGGACAAATAAAATGAAGCTATATAATTTCAGTAAATGATTTGGGTAATAAAATAAACAAAACGGAAGAATGAGAAAGGATGTGAATTCACGTTTTAACTACATTAGAGAATTGCAATAAAACCAAATGTGGAAATAGTGGCAGGTGTATTGAATAATAAGGAAATGAAGGGACCACTTAGGATCTAATTAATTCATTGTTCCACTCAATTAAATATATTAACACCAAATATACTTTTTTACACCCGTTTAAACATAATTAACATACAATAAATAAATTTGAATACAACAACCAACGTAACGTTACACAAAATAAAAGATATCTAGAACTCAAATTCAAGTTTTTTCCAGAATAAAGTTTTTCTCAGAGCGCAAACACGAAACCTAAAAAGTTAATTTAATTTAAATTTCAAGATTAATGTTAAAATTACTTATATACAGCCTCAAATTGATATTTAATGATTGTAAAATATTGTTTTAAAATTCATTTTTTTCTTCTTTTTATAAAATTATTTTTACCTTTAAAATGAAAACATTCATTTTATTTTCATTAAAACATTTTTTTATTTTTAACAATAATGTATGTTTCTTTCGTTAAATCCATTAATTAAAATTAATGTTTCCATTTTTTTTTCTCTTTTAAATTGAAAGATTCCAAATCGACATAATTGTAATTAATTTCAAAATTACACCTTAAAACGGATCCTAGCAAACGTACATTTCTTTCATTAAACGCCATTAATTTCAAATAAATTCTCTTTCCCTTTTATTGAAAGATTCCAAGTCAAATTAATGATAATAAATTCATTAATTAATTTAAATTCCAATATATATTTATTTTGATTTTCATCTTAGTATTCAATCAATTATCATCTTATAGATATACTTAACGTTGGTTTACCATTTCATTACCTCGATCTTCTATAGTTATCACTTTAATTCATATTAACTGCAATAAGTAATTAGATTAATAGCAATTGATTTTCAACTTAATTTCAGTGGATTAAATAAATAGGTGATAAATGATAAATGTTACCTTTTACTTACTTAATCACATTTATAAGTTTATTATCAACAAAAAATGTTATGACTGCTTACACAATCCTGATTATACTCAATTTTCCATTAATTTCATATAATTTTCCCCTTTTTATGTAACATTTAATTCATTTTCTTATTTCAACTTATCACCAAATAACTTTACAATTACTTCAATTACTGACATACAATTCCAACATTAAACTCAACATTCAATTGCCTTAATTCCATTAGTTACTCATTCAGTATTCAAATGGATAAATTAATGAGAAAATAGTTAATAAAGTCGTTTATAACAATAATTCATACTCATTATCTTATTCTTTACAACCAAGGGTTATATTTTTCTTACCCAAAAAGGTTTTGTATTCAATATTAACATATTTCAATTAATTACATACAAATTCACCATTAACTACATCATTTAATTTATTTCATTATTTACAATTATAACCAAGTCAACCTACAATTTATTTCAATTAATTTGAAATTACATTAAATAGTTATCAACGGCATTCAAACAACATCACTGATTTCGTATTCAATATTAGCCAACTCTAATTGATTGCATATAATTTCAACATTCAATGTATTTCCTTATTTATAGTTATAACCAATTATAACTTTACAGTCACTTCAATTAATTGGAATTACATTAAAATAGTTAGCAATTAGCTTATATTAACATTACTAACATTACATTCTAGTTATTACTCTCATTATAACATCATAAATTTTAGTTTTTTTTCAATATAAAATTCTAAAATCTTATTTAGTTAATATTTTAATTATCGAAAAATACAGGTCGTTACAATCTAAATAGAAATTATTTTGAAATCTACCTATGTCACCCATTATAGACGGGCCCAGTTCCAATAAATTTGGAAATAGAAAACGATGGACGAAGTTGGAAAATTTTCTATAGGTATGCCGATTTGATTAATCGGTTTGGTATTGAACCAATGGCTGTTGAACTGGTTATTCAGTTTAATAATGCCCAATACTTAGCCAAATTATAAGTATGTTTGTACTACTAGTAACATCTTAATTCTTAGGTATCGAACCAAATGCTTTCGAACCAATTATTAGAAGTAGTATACATCCAATATGAGAATTACTCTTCACCTACTCATGTGGACCTTGATGTGTTCTGCATAGAGCGAGTTTGGGAAATATTTTGGAGGTATTTCAGCACCCAGAGCTTAAGTGCATGTACATCCATGTAAGAAGGGATCGAATCTTTGCAAGGGAAAATTTTGCCAAATTCTGAAATAGTTTCTTTGTATTTTCCGAGTTAAACTATCACAACACCAAAAATGACTATTTGCAACAAAAATAGTCGTTACAAAAATTATTTGCAATGGATACTGTCGTGACTGTAAAAGGCGTTAGGAATGGCGTTGCCAACATTTGTGATGGATATTTCCATTATAGAATTTTCCAATTGCAAATGCTTATATTCATTGGAACATTCCCATTTTGTCACGAGCATTTTTGTATTTAGTTGTTTAACACGTATATGCTGATACATATAATTCAACAAGTGAAAAAAAGTTGAATAAATGTCAAAAAAGTTGATCTAATGTCATTCATTTTAAAAGCAAGATGGTCATGTTCAAATTATCAAATGAGGACATTGAGTTCTAATTTTGCAAGTTAACTTATTGTCATTCTGCAAGTAAATACATGTTCACTAGAACTACCATTTAATTACCTTTTGTATTGAGAACTTGTTCAATTGATGTTGCCATATATTGACAACATTTATCATAGCTGAAATACATTTTATTGTGTCCAAACTATTATTGAAATACTTCAAAACGTTATTCATACTTTCTCCCTTTAACCCAAGCTATTATGAAAACATAACATATTCATACTCCCATGAATGTATGTACTAACACAATGGCATATTATAAGAACAAACAATACTTAACTCTAGCAACATTTTGGTGGCTTTTCACTTGTTGCATCTCATCCCTATTTGTATATATTTTTCAATATACGACATACATCTACGAGGATCATAATCAAATTTTGGACTTTATTGGTGTTTTGGTATGTGTAGCTGATATTGTTTCACTACTAGATAGAGAGTTGATTTTTGACGTTAATTAGCGACGTCATAGTGATGCGGCGATAACACGGCGTTGCTAAGTTGCGAACATCACTAAGATGTCACTAAAACTTCAGTAATTACCGATGCTTTTGTGACGTTGTACTAAAACCTTTTAAAAAAAAATTGGTGTCACAATGGCGCATGCACGACTATCTCTAAAATATAGAAATTTATTCTGAAATGATTGTTGTTTGTATATTAGTTTGTTGTATGATTGTTATATAATTGCAATTTTATACACATAAACTAGACTGATAATCAAAGTTACTGTAAAAAGATTGAGTTAAAATGATTAAATTTCAATTTTATATGATTTTTGCAAAGTGGGTCCAATAACCCACAATAACCCACAGGTCTCTGGATGGGGCGTCCAAAGCTTGATTTCTATGTCTTTGCGGTGCCTCTAAGTTTACTAGATAATTATGACGTGGTGGTTCATATTCCCACTAGTGCAGAACTGCATCAGTCCACATCTTAAACGCAAACAAATTCTCCTTCGTCGATCTAAATCTAATCCAACATTCCAAAAGCCTACACCTTATCAATCTTTGCCATATTTCAAAACCCATTCTACACAGCGAATCCATAAGTTAAATCCCAATAGAACTTCCCTCAATTTTTGAATCCCGAACTTTGAATCCCTAATTTTAGCAATGGCCTTTCCAAAGCAGTGCTCACCTCTCCTCCTCCAACCCTGATCTGGCCTGATCCTCCAACGTCGTCTTCATTATACCATGCCACCCTTCCAACGTCCGATTCGTCATCCTCGACCCCGATACCGGCCTCCTCTCCTCCCTTCCAGATGGTTTCATCATCGTCGACACAACGAACAGCGACCTGGATCTTGTGCGCATAATATCATCATGTTCTCTCCACCAGCTATCCACTTCGTTCGTATCCACCCCACGAATTAAAATTTAGTTTTTTTCCATTCATAATTCTACCATGAATTAAGCTTCATCCTCCATTCACCCTTATTCGTTTCAAGGAAAAGCTGCTTAGATCTACAGTTTTAAAGTTGGATCTGTTTAGTTCCATTCTGCCGCCAAATCAAAAGGTACTAATTTTTTGTCCAGGTTTTTCAACTTTAAGACCTTTTCGAGGTTATTTTTCCTTCATATTCAACTTTAAACTGTGTATTTATATCTAAATTTTCAATTTACTCCATATCTTTTGACTTTATTTTTCTAACATAAGTAGTCTGCAAAGTATTTTGAAAAAGTAATCAACGGTTGATGTATGCTTTTTTGGTTGCACTTGTGAAGTTTTTGTTTCCAGATTATTTCATATTCTCCAGTACCAACAAGTTATTTGACTATCACTGTCGGTATTGTAAAGATAAAGGTTACGACCACATGTTTTGTTTTAGCTGCAGTATACTATACAAAACCGTGCATGATTTCTATATCCCTTCCTCTTCATATTTTGTATGTTTCTTTTCATTTTCCTTCCTCCCCGACTCTTATGGTCTCATATTAACTTATGCTTAATTGTTCGTGCACCTTTTAAAGCATTTTAGTCTCCTTAATTAGCAAAATTTATCTATGTTTGCTTACTTAAATGACATTGGATATAGTTGATATTTACTAATGTCGTTAGGCTTCATGTCGTGATGATATTTTGCTGCTAAAAGATGAGCTAAAATTCTCAGCTCCAACTACACGAAATTTTCCGTTATATCAATTTCAACTTTTTTAGTATTCTTATCTAACTTTTTGAAAACATTTTCCGGACTAAATTACATTTTGGTCAAAATATTTTCAGTTTGTCATGAATAGTAGTGCCAGTGTAACATATGTGAGCTCCAATGCAGAATCGATGGTTGTCTCAAAATAATAAATTCCATATATAAGTGATAGGTTAACAAAAAATGCACATCTTCAGTTTGGAAGTATTTGCATTGAATAACAATTCTTTGAACGGAAGTATCGGATGGATGCTACCTAAAGGTATTCAAAATTCAGTTAGGCTCATGAATTTGTCTATAATAAACTGTAATATGGTTGGCCAACTACCTGATTTCTTAGGAGGAATGCTACCGTTAAGAACTCTCCAACTTTCCTACAATAGTCTTACTACTACAAACTCTTTAGCTAAATAATCAAGCAGGAGATGGACGTAGTGGAAGCTTTGATGTTATTGCATCTACGAATTCATTAGTTCAGGCTTGGCTGCATTGAAATTCTTTTACTGGTCAAATTCCTAGTTCTTTTGGAGGATGCGCTTATTTAACAATTTTATGGCTCAATAATAACAAGCTAGTAGGCTTGATTCCCATGAATCTGATTTTTAGTTTGTTAAAATTAGATAACATGTTGATGGGTCCGATCCCAAAAGTTAATTACAATTTCACTTATTCAGGCAATTCATTTTATCAAGATACATCTGGAGTTGATTGCTCGCCACATTTAAATGCTCATTTAGATTTTAGTTATAAATTAGTCTACTGCCTAATTTGTATTTTAGACACCATTTGTTTCATTTCTAGTAAAAACTTCAATTGGACCTTGTAAGCTTAAATTTTTTATTATTACCTCTTCTTTTAGATATCATGCCAACATTTATTTATTTATATGTTTTCCTTTGTGTTTGACAGATATACGTCCTAACAAAAATATTGAGGGTGTAAATTATGATGATATTTGCAAGAGATGTTGATAATGATGATTGCAAGAGGAAATATGGAAAATTTTGATGATTGCAAGAGATGTTGATGGCGATCATAGAGTATCAGCGACGAGGTATATTTGGTGGAAACATGGGGCGTTTGATTTTTGTATACTTTACGATATTGTTGGTTACTTTTCTACAAGAGTTAAAATTGTTGGTTATGAATTAAAATTTATTTTGCTTGTTAGACCATATACATGTTTTGTTGAAATTCGCTAATTGTTCTACCGTTCTTTCGTGCAATTTATACGATATGTTTATTCTTTTGGAATTTTAAATAATTGAATTGAATAAAGTTTGATGGTTGTGTATCTACACAAGCTTCACTGTGTATGCTTTAGAATATAGGCGTTGTAATGATGTCGTTAAATTTTAGTGAAGCCATTGCGACATGTGCATACTTTAGAAAGTCATCGTCGCAATGGCGTTGTTAAAATGTAGCGACGCCATTGCAATGCATATTTTGTACTAAAATATAGGTGTCACAATGGCGTTGCTAAATTTTAGCGACGTATTTTTTGTGACGTCTTAGCGACGCCAAACTTGTTAATGATGCCTATTTTTTCGATACGCGTCTGGCGTCCATATGACGTCGTTAAAAAGTTTAGCGATGTTAAAATCATATCAGAAAACCACATATTTGCAGTAGTTTTTTGGTGAGCCATATGAGTGTTTCAAATGTAATATGAAATTTGAGTTAATATACAAAAGAACCATGTAGATAAGCTTTTTACTTGCAAATTTTTCTGTTGCGCATGCAAATTGCCTCCTCGGCTTTTACTTTCATATGCCGCTTTCCAAGCCATTGCTCGTGTAACCTTCTCTTCTATATTCTCCACTTCCAAAAAAACAAACATGAATAAATTCATAAAATATACTATATTATTAAATTTTCATGTAACCTTCTCTCCTTTGTCTTTATTTGTATTAGTAATACAGATGATGTGTGCAATTGTAAAACTTGACCTGATTCTTCTAAGAGGAGACCAAGCAAGGACCATTACTAATACATGACATCTAGATATATGTGTATATTAAAACAATAAAAAACAATTTGGCTTTAGATTGTGCATTGCAGCATTATGATAGTAGCTTCTTTATGTTGCTCCATTTATCGATCTGTTTTCCCTAGACCAGGAATTCAATACTACATTTACAAAATGATAGTTCATTTGTAACGACCCAGAATTTCACTACTTTAATTGGGGAATTTTTAATTAATTTTAGATATTCAATATTTAGATTTTATAATGAAAATAAAACTTTTTTAAATCATAATTAATGATGGTGAAATAGTTTTTCAAATTTGTTTACAAAAATATTTAGTTCGAAAAAAAATCGAAAATACGACCGGAATTCGTTTTCTGAATTTTCGACTTTTCATCGGCTAAAAGTTACCGAAAATGTTGTGAACTTTTTAGTATAAATATACAAATTCAATTTGAAAATAAGTTAGGATATGTATTTATTCATGTATGTATGCATTAGATAAGTATATGTATGTATGTATGTATGTATGTATGTATATACTCAAGATAATATCATATAAAAATTTAGTAAAAGTAAACATCACATCAATGAAACATGTTTAAACATCAAGTACAAGAGGTTTAAATGCATGTTTGTTTTAACATGATGGGAAGGGAGGCTAGGGGGGCAGAAATGGTATGTGTGGTGGAGGGTCTTGAGGTGACAAAACAATGTTGAGGGTAGAAGTAAAAGGGTACATAGGTAATTCTCTTTTTTCTCTTGTTTATAAATAGCTTTCCACTTCTTCAGGTTTTCCTCCTCTTCTTTATATCATATCTTCCTCTTCTCTGATTCAAATGGAGAATTTTTTTTAAAACCGTGTAAGATTCCAATGGCTATAACTTCCATTTATACCACTTCTTCAAATTTTGATCTTATCTATGTCAAAAATGCATTTCTTTCAGAACCATTTTTGGACCCAGAATTTCTAGTCTGAAAATTGCACTCCTTCTTTTGACCATATTTTCCTCAAACAAGTCGAAATTAAGTGATTATTTTTTTGAAATTATAGAGAAAAGAATTTCCAATAACTTTTCTATTGAGCACTTTTCAAAGTTCTGAGAGTAACTGTAACGACCCAAGATTTTAGTACTTTTATTTATTAAATTAATTGAAATTTTGTGAAATTTAAACAATAAAATTTGAAAATAAAAATTTACTATTTGAAATACGTCTATTTTAATATAGCAACTGGTAAATTTTCATCCGATAATATTGAAGTTTATTTTCTTGTGTAAATGCTATTTCATTCTAAATCAGTTAAAAATTGATGGTAACAAAATATTTTTCAAACCAGAATATTTTTACATAAAAAATTTGTAAATCATCTTCTGAGCAAGACGTCGTATTTCGTTTCTTCAAATTTGAACCTCTATTGCTCTGTCTATCTTATTTTCGACAAATTAGTAGCATTCTCGGTACCGATTATCGACTTTTGATCGGATGATCATACCACTGATATCTGTATACCGTTTTGATCGTCTTGTCGTGCTGATCTCCACGTTATATTCGTTTGGGTATTTCGAAAGTCCAGAAAACAGCGGAATCGGTGAAATAGTGATCCGTATCGGTTCCATAATTTGGCTTTTGGATTTCCCGTGAACATCCATTGCTCACGTGTATAAACCAATAGTCATCAGTCACTATTATTCGCTGGAAAAGCTAACTTCTGACCCTTGTCATTCTTTGGCTATAAATATTCCAACCGGTTCAAACATTTTTGATTCGTTCGTTTCCAATTCTATTCATTCGTTTATTTTCCTTGATAAAGAAACTAATATTATACTCTATGTAATATTTATATTGAAGCCTGCTCTTTTTCTAACTTCTGAAACCATGTACACGCCCCTACAAATTCTCACCCATTCCTCTTCTTTCGTCTGTTGTTACAAAATAAGATAAAATTCCAAAGCATATACTTCGTTCCGGCTAATATGCCATTCCATTTTCTTGCCTCTGGAATTAACAAAAGCCATATAAAACAATATAGATTTTTCTTCTCTTGCTTGCATCTTTCACTAAAACTCGGCCTTAGCCTCCTTCTCGGAAGCCCCGCATAGTTCCCCTTCCCTCCGCTCTCCTCGCCCACGTCATCAAATAACCTCCGACCTGCCCTGCCCAGACTATGCCACATCGTCGAACTCCTCACGGTTCCTCCATCATATCCAAATCCGACGCCTCCTCCCTAGCCCGCAGGCTGCTTCCCTGGCCTTCCTTTCGATCACCCTCTCCCTCTTCAAGCCGCTCACCTTCACCGTCCACTGCTCGCCTGTATCTCCATCTGCCTTATTCCCCTTAGCTCGCAGGTCAGCCCTTCCCTCCAGCCATGCTCCGACCAAATCTGGCCAGACCCACCACCATGCATTGCTCTTTTGGAAATGACTGCCCATCCTCACCGAGGTAGCTGTTCCGGCCTCCACTCGAGTCTCATCGTTCCCTGCATCTCAGCTAGCCCGTGCGCAGTCGAGTAGGCCTCGCAAACTCCACCATCTCGAACCCAGCTCCTCTTTCCTTCAACCACGTCAGCACCTCACCTAGCCACCATCACCTCCTCCGACTTGCCCATTCGGCCAAAAATACAACTGCGACCTCCTCTAGCCAAACCGTGCCACCACTTCCACCTCGCCTTCCCATCCACACCCCAATAACACCACGAACCCCAACCACACACTCGACCCCGCCACCAACGTTCATCCAGACCCTCCTCCGCATGGCCACCCCTCCATGCTGCAACCGATGCAACCCTTCCTACTCCAGATCCGACCGACTTATCACCCTCCTTCCTCATCCCGTGCCACCTCCGAGCATCTTGCAGCTGCAGTACTAGGTGTGTTTATTTATATATACTATATATATGCTGGTATATTGAAGTGTTTTTATATTAAGATATATTTATATATACTGTATGAATATATACTGAGATAAAAAAAATATAGTGTTATATATTTTGGTATCAATCTGTATCTGCTGTGAAGTGGGTAGTTATATATATATAGTATTATATTATAATATATTATATTACATCATACTACCTCATATTATATCATACTATAAGTGCAGCCTCCTGTTGATTGTTTTTGAAGTAAGACAATGAGTTTATACGATTTGTCGATTATATTTATATTACGGTATTATATATATGACAGTATAGTAAGTTTATAGGTACCAAGTTTCATATTATATAAATCAGTTTATACAAATCTTATTTTTAGCATTGATTTTAAGATACGCTATATTTGTGAGTATATACAGCAGATATATGCATAAATTTATACATTTACTCCATATATTAGAATACAGTTTGCATATTAGTTTATATATACACGCATGCATATGTCGGTTTTAACATTCAAATATAAATTAAGGATTTTATTTTAAACCTATATATGTATAAACTTTATTGCTAATGTGTCTAAAGTATATGAGTTGTGGTTTTTTTTTACGTAATGACCTTGTATTATGATATATATAGACTACCCGTTAATATGTTTTAATCTTAACCTTAAATTGTATTTATAAAGGTTTATACATGAGTTGTAAGAATATAATATTAGATTTTAATATATTTATATATTTATTCTAATCTGGGTTTATGTTAAATTTAAAGTATGATTTTATGTATATATATATATAGTTGTATATATAGGTCCACCTATACCTACTATCTTCATCGATCAAAAAAATTTTGATTTGATTTTTGTCCATTCCGATTTATCAGCTTTATTCGTCGATTCGTGCCAGTCTAGCGTTGCTTTGGATTCGTATCTCACTTCATAGTCTATCTCTTTAGCCTCAAAAGGTGAGCAATCACTCACGATTAACGTTTTTGTATTTATTAAATTTGATTTCAATTGAAACGACAATTGAAATATGATGCTGTAGTTATTTAAATTGTTATATATGCTATTATCTGTATATGTTCACCTGTGACATCTGACACCAGTATCTAGTATTTATATGCATGTTATTACTATTATCTGTATATGTTCACCTATGATATCTAACACCAGTATCTGTTATTTATATTGATGATATATGTCTGTTGTTATATTTTATATTATCTGTTATCACCCTGCAAGTTCCCTGTTAGTATAGAATTCACTATGGGTTGAAATGATACATACCCGAACGGACTTTAGAATAGGAGAAAATCGTTATGGGTTGAAATGATAAACCCAGGCGATTTTCATTTTGAATTGAAATTGGGATTACGGGTCGAAATGATATCTACCCGTATATATTTAAATTTCGGATTGAAATGATAAATATCCGTATCACTTAACCATATGATAAATATATATACAAACACCGTTGGTCCATATATATATAAATATTTTGAAATTGAATTCTATGGTTTTGGAAAGAAATATTTGGTTTTAACAAATGTTGATTTTTTTTTAAAATTTTTTATATATAAATGGTAATGATATATATAGATTTGATAAATATATATACAAACACCGTTGGTCCATATATATATAAATATTTTGAAATTGAATTCTATGGTTTTGGAAAGAAATATTTGGTTTTAACAAATGTTGATTTTTAAAAAAAAATTTATATATAAATGGTAATGATATATATAGATTTGATAATGATATTTAATTTAATTAAGATGGATTTAATACGTATAATATGTTAAGTATAAAATTTATATTTTAAAATAGATTTTGGTAATGATTTGAATAAGTTAAGGTTGGGAAGATAATTTTATTTAATTAAACCGATTTGAAACTGATTGAAATTGAGATGTAAGATATAATTTATAACTTGGGGATTTATAAGTAAGTTAATGAATATTTATTGTTTAAAATAAATTTAGGGAAATATTTAGTAAAAATGTAATTTAAGGCTGGTTAAACGATATTGGATTTATTAAGTGAATATTCCTTGATTTAATAATAAATGAAGTTAAACCAAGAGTTATATGAAACTGTTAAATTTAACTGTGAAATTGTTGAATATTAAAGCTTTAAATATATTGGAAATTTAAATGGTTTATTTTGTGATTCAGATTTGTATTTGAAATCGATATAATTTGAATTTGTTAATTAGAACTGAATTGAATTGATGAATAGAGCTTGAATAAAATTTGAATTTGGAATTTGAGTTAATTTGAATCGATTTGTGAGACTTAAGAAAATTAAATGCTTTACCTTATAAATTAATTAATATATATACTATCTTGGAAAATAGTTATATTTGAAATGAAATGATTTTTGGGTTTTGAAGTATAAATTTAATTGAAATGACCACGGTGTTATAATGTATATTTCCACCTTGTAAATAGTTCTGAAGATCCTTAGAGGATGGTTATCCCAAACATCCTTTAAGTTACTTGTATTTCAGTTGATATTTCACTTGAGTTGGATTTATTTATATAAGAATGTTAATCCTGACTCGAGTGTTTTGTGTTTTGCTTTACGCTTGGGTCAGACTGAGTGATACAGCATTCGAGACTCACCTTTGGAGTTTGGAGCGTCGTTTGGAGATCCAACTTTTGATTCAGCTTCCAGCTTTCCAGTTGATTCGTTCCCAGAAGTCATCTGTTTGGATTGGAGACTTCACTGTATTTGAGATATTCTGTTGTATTTTATTTCTAACTCTGATGTTTATATAGTAGCTTCATGAACTACTATTTTATCTATTCCGCTGCGTATTATTGTATTACTTTGTGTCTGTGATTCTGTGATTGATTTATTTACTGCATATGCTGAGTTTTGCCAAAATTTAAATTAACAACGCGGTATTTTGAGCAATTCAACTCCGGCATGAGTGTCTACCTATACACTTATAATGGATGCGAATGGTCCAAAATAGCGGGTCGTTACAGTTGGTATTAGAGCTTTGGTTCTAGGCGAAACTTAGCATATATTGTAAATTTATTTACAGAATCACTTTCGTTTGAGTTTAATCTCTTCCTTTTGACTCGATTTCCTTTGAACTTTGGAACGTTCCTTGCGGTTCCAAAATTCATTCTTGTCTCTCCCTATTTGTATTCTTTTGATTCTGGAGTATTCCATAACTCCACTTCGAATGATCTCTATAAGCATAGGCGATCCCGCCAATCTTCGAATGATCTGTAAAGGGGTGGAACTCCTTTACAATAGGCATTGATTCACCGGAGATTTATATATCCCTCGGTTTTGATGTTGCCATCTCTTGTTATGCCGAATTCTATCTCTGGCGATCGAATGTCGATTTGCCTTAGATTTCCGCATCGATAATATTCTTGAAGTCACGGTTGACCCGGTTAAGGTCGTCCGCGATTTATATAAGTGTATCCATCTACTGTTTTGTAATTAATTATCTCATCTTCGTTCGAGCCTATCTTCGAATCAGAATCCTATTGATTAGAGTCCCTCTAAGTTGAATTTCTATCTTTGTTTTGAAATCCATTCTTGAACCATCCTTTGAAAAATCAGGCTTGTTTATATTTTTGAAATTGTTTTATATATCGAAATTATTATATTCTATATATAAAAGTGAAATGTTTTCGATAAAGATTATAAACCCTTTTAAAATAAGAATTTGAGGTTTCGAAAGGACTTGTAATTTTGAAAAAAAAACTATATAAGAAATTTGATTTATAACTGAAGGATTTTAAATTTGAAATTCGAGAATTGAACTCCGGTATTTTGGAATTGGTTTTAAGATTTTGAAATATATAATAATAATATGATTTAAAAGTATTTTCCGAATAAGAAATGTTTCAAATGATTTTAATGAGTTTCGAAGAAATTCCAAAAGAAGTTTGAGAAAATAGAAGTCCATAACTCACTTATGTCGCTGGAAAATAATTTCGGTGATGAGTGCACGCATCATCGACATTGATTTTCGAGTTTCAGAGTGAGGGAGAGGCCACTTTAGTAGCATTGCTACGCGAGTGATTTTGCGAAACCAATTTTGATTTCAAATTCCGATGTAAGATTTGATATTCAAAGGATATATGTATGTATATTTGAAATGATTTGAAGTAAGCCGGTGTCCAGTCCTCGAGTTCGGATTTGATATAACCCTATCTATTAAAATTGATTTACTAATTTGTTGCTGATTTCCAACTCTTGAATTTGAAAATGATTTCTTCAACTATTTTGAAGGTTCGAGCACTTCCAAATCAAGGTTAACTTTCAAAGCTAGGAAATTTTGAAAAGTATAAAGTATATAAGTTTGGTATGTATGTTAAAGTATGTAGTAATATGATTTAAATAAGTTGAAACTGTTTTGTTAAGTAAATGAGTAAGGCAATTTTAAAATTTTCTAATATAAAATTTAGCTTTGAAATGTTTTGGAAAGAATTTGGTCTTCAAAATATTTTGAATAAAATTTAGTTTAAATGTTTTAACTTAGTAACATCTTTATGAAACTATATATTTAACAAGTTGGAATAAAATATATAAGTTGTACATATGCTGTTTTATTCGCATAATTAATTTGATCCAAGTTTGAGTACACAAGTTCGAGGTGGATTACACCATTTCGTGTTAGGATTTTCCATTCGATTCTTGATGGCGAATATTTGATATGGATTTTGGGCTAAATTATAGAATTCTCTATCATAGTATATGGCTATGCAAGGAGACTGATAGCTTCTAGTCGAGAAACCATATCGAAATCCACATTAGGGAAGTCGAATGAACAATACTAGTTCGAAAGCGAACTTGTGTGATCGAGCGAGCGATCAAATGTGATTTTGCGAAATGATGACGTATGTACATCTTATATTCTAATATCATGGATACATTTTGACGCTGAAATTGAAAGCTGTCGAGTTAGAATATCTTTGCTTACTAAAAGAAAATTTCCAATTTAAATTCCAAAGATATATAACCCATAAAAGCAAAGATATTCAAATTCCATATGGCTATTCATACAGTGAAATTTATTTTGAAAAATTTGATCCTTATATAAGATGGACCTTACATAAGTATAAGATGATTTTGAAAACATTTGATTTTGGAAATGAATTGGTTGACTTAAATTATATTGATTTGGAAATTTGGATTTATTTTCTAAATCTATTATTTTGGAAACTTTGAAACTAAAGATAATTAATTTGAGAAGAAATAATTAGGTGAAATTGTATATGATTTTGAAATTGAACTGATATCGAAACAAATTGGAATTTGAGGACCTTATGTTACTAAACACTTGATCTGGGAGTTGTCAAACTTATATAAAATTTATTTGTATGAGTATGAAATTGATTCAAAACTATAAATTTAAAAGGGTACTCAATTTGAAAGTGAAATCTTATATAATTGAAGTCTATATAAGTATGATTTGATATACTATTGATTTTGGAAAGTATTTGATTTTATATAAGTACGATATTTGAAAGTGATTTGAAAGGTACTATATGATACATATTTTCGAAGTAAAGATATGGAAAGTGCCTTCTGCTTGATATCCGATTTGTGGCCACATCTTGGATTCATTATATCGATATTATTCTCTCTGATTTTGGTTTTCCAGATATGATACTCGAGTGTCCTTCGAATTCCATGGCGTTACCCATGGTCTTACGAACTCGACTGCATAGCGTAATTCGTAAGGCAGTGATTGCTTAAAAGGTACGGATGTTTCCTGGGGGATCCAGGCGTAACCATTGTGTATCTGCGATCTATGGTCGAGTTAGTGGCGTAATCCGCAAGGCAGAGATTGCTTAAGGGGTATGGATGTTTCCTGGGGGATCCAGGCGTAACCATTTTTATGTATCCTGCGGTCCACTGTTTTTTTGCATGGCGAAATTCGCAAGGCAGTGAATGCTTAAAAGGTACGGATGTTTCCTGGGGGACCCAGGCGTAACCATTGTGTATCTGCGATCCATGATTTGATTCGTTTTTGTTTGGATGGTACTTTCCATATCTGTTTTTAAAAGATTTTCTTGTATTTTCACTGGGTGTTGAAACAGGTCTACTAAGTACCTGGAGAATTCTAGTTTTGCGCCTGATCAACGCACTACCAGAGTCTACAGGAACAAGGATAAACTTGTTGAAACATCGAGTTATAAAAGTATTTTATTATAAAGGTATTTTCAACAAAGGAATTTTGTATTAATATTTGAAATTGAAATTCTTATGGTTTGAATTAATTATTCGTGCCCGATGCTATTCTTTTGAATCTACCTTATCTGCTCAGCTTTATTTATTCACCTATATTCTGCTTTTCCAAATCCTCCTTCTTTTCCTTGTTGACTATATCCTTTTTAAATATTGTTTATTTAGATACCACATGGTTTAATAGAAATTTTTAGTGTTATAAATATTTTAGAAGTTATTAATTAAATAAAACATTTTTAAAGTAAATGATTATTTGTTTATTAATAATATTTGAAAGTATCTTGAGATAAATTAATAAATTTATGAATTATGGATTTAATGTTTTCAAATAGCTTCTTTGTAAATATAAGTAATGATGTAAATAATTGTTTTCAAATAGTTTTCATATATTTATAAAGATGTTATTTAAACGTAAATGGCATTTATAAAGGAAGCAAGAAATTTGCAAATGGGTTTTAAAGTATTAAAGATAATTGATTTGCAATTGAAGTTTCAAATGAATATTTCAAGTAAAATTTATATATAGTTTCGAATTAATTGTTTAATCTTGACTTTCAATCTACTTTTATTTTTGGTTGTTCTATTCTCCTACCTCCTTCCTTTTCGGGGACGAAAAGTTTTGAGTGGGGGAGAGTGTAACGACCCAAGATTTTAGTAATTTTATTTATTAAATTAATTGAAATTTTGTGAAATTTTAAACAATAAAATTTGAAAATAAAAATTTACTATTTGGAATACGTCTATTTTAATATAGCAACTGGTAAATTTTCATCCGATAATATTGAAGTTTATTTTCTTGTGTAAATGCTATTTCAATCTAAATCAGTTAAAAATTGATGGTAACAAAATATTTTTCAAACCAGAATATTTTTACATAGAAAATTTGTAAATCATCTTCTGAGCAAGACGTCATATTTCGTTTCTTCAAATTTGAACCTCTATTGCTCTGTCTATCTTATTTTCGACAAATTAGTAGCATTCTCGGTACCGATTATCGACTTTTGATCGGATGATCGCACCACTGATATCTGTATACCGTTTTGATCGTCTTGTCGTGCTGATCTCCACGTTATATTCGTTTGGGTATTTCGAAAGTCCAGAAAACAGCGGAATCGGTGAAATAGCGATCCGTATCGGTTCCATAATTTGGCTTTTGGATTTCCCGTGAACATCCATTGCTCACGTGTATAAACCAATAGTCATCAATCACTATTATTCGCTGGAAAAGCTAACTTCTGACCCTTGTCATTCTTTGGCTATAAATATTCCAACCGGTTCAAACATTTTTGATTCATTCGTTTCCAATTCTATTCATTCGTTTATTTTCCTTGATAAAGAAACTAGTATTATACTCTATGTAATATTTATATTGAAGCCTGCTCTTTTTCTAACTTCTGAAACCATGTACACGCCCCTACAAATTCTCACCCATTCCTCTTCTTTCGTCTGTTGTTACAAAATAAGATAAAATTCCAAAGCATATACTTCGTTCCGGCTAATATGCCATTCCATTTTCTTGCCTCTGGAATTAACAAAAGCCATATAAAACAATATAGATTTTTCTTCTCTTGCTTGCATCTTTCACTGAAACTCGGCCTTAGCCTCCTTCTCGGAAGCCCCGCATAGTTCCCCTTCCCTCCGCTCTCCTCGCCCACGTCATCAAATAACCTCCGACCTGCCCTGCCCAGACTATGCCACATCGTCGAACTCCTCACGGTTCCTCCATCATATCCAAATCCGATGCCTCCTCCCTAGCCCGCAGGCTGCTTCCCTGGCCTTCCTTTCGATCACCCTCTCCCTCTTCAAGCCGCTCACCTTCACCGTCCACTGCTCGCCTGTATCTCCATCTGCCTTATTCCCCTTAGCTCGCAGGTCAGCCCTTCCCTCCAGCCACGCTCCGACCAAATCTGGCCAGACCCGCCACCATGCATTGCTCTTTTGGAAATGACTGCCCATCCTCACCGAGGTAGCTGTTCCGGCCTCCACTCGAGTCTCATCGTTCCCTGCATCTCAGCTAGCCCGTGCGCAGTCGAGTAGGCCTCGCAAACTCCACCATCTCGAACCCAGCTCCTCTTTCCTTCAACCACGTCAGCACCTCACCTAGCCACCATCACCTCCTCCGACTTGCCCATTCGGCCAAAAATACAACTGCGACCTCCTCTAGCCAAACCGTGCCACCACTTCCACCTCGCCTTCCCATCCACACCCCGATAACACCACGAACCCCAACCACACACTCGACCCCGCCACCAACGTTCATCCAGACCCTCCTCCGCATGGCCACCCCTCCATGCTGCAACCGATGCAACCCTTCCTACTCCAGATCCGACCGACTTATCACCTCCTTCCTCATCCCGTGCCACCTCCGAGCATCTTGCAGCTGCAGTACTAGGTGTGTTTATTTATATATACTATATATATGCTGGTATATTGAAGTGTTTTTATATTAAGATATATTTATATATACTGTATGAATATATACTGAGATAAAAAAAATATAGTGTTATATATTTTGGTATCAATCTGTATCTGCTGTGAAGTGGGTAGTTATATATATATAGTATTATATTATAATATATTATATTACATCATACTACCTCATATTATATCATACTATAAGTGCAGCCTCCTGTTGATTGTTTTTGAAGTAAGACAATGAGTTTATACGATTTGTCGATTATATTTATATTACGGTATTATATATATGACAGTATAGTAAGTTTATAGGTACCAAGTTTCATATTATATAAATCAGTTTATACAAATCTTATTTTTAGCATTGATTTTAAGATACGCTATATTTGTGAGTATATACAGCAGATATATGCATAAATTTATACATTTACTCCATATATTAGATTACAGTTTGCATATTAGTTTATATATACACGCATGCATATGTCGGTTTTAACATTCAAATATAAATTAAGGATTTTATTTTAAACCTATATATGTATAAACTTTATTGCTAATGTGTTTAAAGTATATGCGTTGTGGTTTTTTTTTACGTAATGACCTTGTATTATGATATATATAGACTACCCGTTAATATGTTTTAATCTTAACCTTAAATTGTATTTATAAAGGTTTATACATGAGTTGTAAGAATATAATATTAGATTTTAATATATTTATATATTTATTCTAATCTGGGTTTATGTTAAATTTAAAGTATGATTTTATGTATATATATATATATAGTTATATATATAGGTCCACCTATACCTACTATCTTCATCGATCAAAAAAATTTTGATTTGATTTTTGTCCATTCCGATTTATCAGCTTTATTCGTCGATTCGTGCCAGTCTAGCGTTGCTTTGGATTCGTATCTCACTTCATAGTCTATCTCTTTAGCCTCGAAAGGTGAGCAATCACTCACGATTAACGTTTTTGTATTTATTAAATTTGATTTCAATTGAAACGACAATTGAAATATGATGCTGTAGTTATTTAAATTGTTATATATGCTATTATCTGTATATGTTCACCTGTGACATCTGACACCAGTATCTAGTATTTATATGCATGTTATTACTATTATATGTATATGTTCACTTATGATATCTGACACCAGTATCTGTTATTTATATTGATGATATATGTCTGTTGTTATATTTTATATTATCTGTTATCACCCTGCAAGTTCCCTGTTAGTATAGAATTCACTATGGGTTGAAATGATACATACCCGAACGGACTTTAGAATAGGAGAAAATCGTTATGGGTTGAAATGATAAACCCAAGCGATTTTCATTTTGAATTGAAATTGGGATTACGGGTCGAAATGATATCTACCCGTATATATTTAAATTTCGGATTGAAATGATAAATATCCGTATCACTTAACCATATGATAAATATATATACAAACACCGTTGGTCCATATATATATAAATATTTTGAAATTGAATTCTATGGTTTTGGAAAGAAATATTTGGTTTTAACAAAAGTTGATTTTTTTAAAAAAAAATTTATATATAAATGGTAACGATATATATAGATTTGATAATGATATTTAATTTAATTAAGATGGATTTAATACGTATAATATGTTAAGTATAAAATTTATATTTTAAAATAGATTTTGGTAATGATTTGAATAAGTTAAGGTTGGGAAGATAATTTTATTTAATTAAACCGATTTGAAACTGATTGAAATTGAGATGTAAGATATAATTTATAACTTGGGGATTTATAAGTAAGTTAATGAATATTTATTGTTTAAAATAAATTTAGGGAAATATTTAGTAAAAATGTAATTTAAGGCTGGTTAAATGATATTGGATTTATTAAGTGAATATTCCTTGATTTAATAATAAATGAAGTTAAACCAAGAGTTATATGAAACTGTTAAATTTAACTGTGAAATTGTTGAATATTAAAGCTTTAAATATATTGGAAATTTAAATGGTTTATTTTGTGATTCAGATTTGTATTTGAAATCGATATAATTTGAATTTGTTAATTAGAACCGAATTGAATTGATGAATAGAGCTTGAATAAAATTTGAATTTGGAATTTGAGTTAATTTGAATCGATTTGTGAGACTTGAGAAAATTAAATGCTTTACCTTACAAATTAATTAATATATATACTATCTTGGAAAATAGTTATATTTGAAATGAAATGATTTTTGGGTTTTGAAGTATAAATTTAATTGAAATGACCACGGTGTTATAATGTATATTTCCACCTTGTAAATAGTTCTGAAGATCCTTAGAGGATGGTTATCCCAAACATCCTTTAAGTTACTTGTATTTCAGTTGATATTTCACTTGAGTTGGATTTATTTATATAAGAATGTTAATCCTGACTCGAGTGTTTTGTGTTTTGCTTTACGCTCGGGTCTGACTGAGTGATACAGCATTCGAGACTCACCTTTGGAGTTTGGAGCCTCGTTTGGAGATACAACTTTTGATTCAGCTTCCAGCTTTCCAGTTGATTCGTTCCCAGAAGTCATCTGTTTGGATTGGAGACTTCACTGTATTTGAGATATTCTGTTGTATTTTATTTCTAACTCTGATGTTTATATAGTAGCTTCATGAACTACTATTTTATCTATTCCGCTGCGTATTATTGTATTACTCTGTGTCTGTGATTCTGTGATTGATTTATTTACTGCATATGCTGAGTTTTGCCAAAATTTAAATTAACAACGCGGTATTTTGAGCAATTCAACTCCGGCATGAGTGTCTACCTATACACTTATAATGGATGCGAATGGTCCAAAATAGCGGGTCGTTACAGTAACATGGCCAAAAATCCAAGAGAATATGACTAATTTTTGGGTCCGGTTTTGTGAATTCAACCTTATCCGAAATATCTCCACCTCTCCAAACCAAGCTCACATATCCTTGTTCTTATCATGGCTGAGCCATGCATACCCTAGGCCAAGCCTATTTCAAGATCCAAGGTGCCTAAGTCAAGTTTGCAAAGTTATTTCAAGTTTTCAAAAAGTTTTCTAAATTTTGGTGAGTAAACTTTTGATTTAAATTTAAAAGTTTTAACATAGTTTTAATGCTACTTGGCTGCCAAGTATGATGCTTGTTTGGATGAGATTTATGTTGAGATTTAACTGTACATTTGTGCTTGGGTTTGATGTTGGTTAATATGTGTTATACCGCCTTTTAACCAGGCGGTATATCATAAAAGTTGGCTAAATGGCTTCTGTGATCATCAAGGCAAGAAGCCCGGAGAGACGGTTATCAGGCTCGGAAATCGATTACATTTGAAACTATGGACAATAGTTGGACGGATTCAGACCGGGTCTCAATCAAGGTGCAATCAATATGAAGTGACAAGGAGGCCGCATGAGGCTACATTTCGAATTTCAAGTCAATCGGAGTTCGTATGCTTGAGTTATGGGTAAAGGAAGGATTTATATGGATCGATCAGGAACGATCCATAAAATAGCATAAATTGACGAAGATCGATCAATATCTCAAAATATACAAAGGCAATGCACTTGAAACTTTCAGAGCATCACTATATTGAAGAGTGGAGCTCACAGAAACGACCGCATGACAAAACTCCCAAATCTTGGAAAAAGCGGTCGATCGTTATTGGAACGATCGCATAAATCAGCCATAACGATCCATAGTTTTATGGAAAATGCGATATCTCATAAACGGTACGTCGGAATTGCACGAAATTTGGAGAGCATGTATCTTATCTCATGTTGCACTGCCATGATCGGTCGTAGCTCAAAAGGATGAAATCTTGGAAAATAGGTCGATCATTATTGGAACGATTGTACAAATCAGTATAACGATCCATAGTTTTACGGAAAACGCGATATCTCACAAACAGTATGTCGGAATTGCACGAAATTCGGAGATTAAGTGTCTTACATCATAGAGCACTCCCATGATCGATCACAGCACAGAAAGATGAAATCTTGGAAAATAGATCGATCATTATTGGAACGTTCGTACAAATCAGCATAACGATCCATAGTTTTACAGAAAACGCGATAGCTCACAATGGTACGTCGGAATTGCATGAAATTTAGAGAGCAAGTATCTTACATCATGGAGCACCCTCATGATTGATTGTAGCTAAAAAGGATGAAATCTTTGAAAATAGGTCGATCGTTATTGGAACGGTCGTACAAATCAGCATAACGATCCATAGTTTACGGAAAACGCATTATCTCATAAATGTTACGTCAGAATTGCACAAAATTTAGAGAGAATGTTGCTAACATCATGGGAAACCTACATGACCGATTGCAGCTCAAAAGTATGAAGCATGGAATGATCTCCCATGATCCAATTTCTAGTCAAAACAGCGAAGATCGATCGATATCTCACAAACGGTAAGTCAGAATGACGCGAAACTTTGGGAGCATGGACTAGAGGCATGGGGGACATCATAAAAACGATCACAACCCCATTAAAATTAGTATGGAATGATCGGCCTAAATTAGTTTTGGTGTCTGATCGATCCCAAATTTTATGGGCCGGGTCGTATGGGCCTGGAGGTTCTTTTGTCAAACTTTCAGCTCAATCCATGCACACACTACAACAAAAATACCCTATTACAATGCCCTTTTTACAACGGGCATTGGTTGCCCGTTGTAATAGACGGCTATTACAATGGTCCATTCAGGCCCGTTGTAAAAGATGCCACATACAACGCTCTTTTTACAACGGGCATCGGTTGCCCGTTGTAATAGATGGCTATTACAACGGTCCATTCAGGCCCGTTGTAATATGTGTCAATTTTACAACGGGCTAAAATCGTCCGTTGTAATATTTGTTACTGCTCTAATTTTGGTTAGCGGGCTACTTTCGCTCCATTGCCTCCAAAATTTTGACTTCCTGCTTTTCCCTTTTTCTTAACCCTAAATTTCAATTTCCATGGCAATTTCCTCTGCACGGCTGCACCGCCTCCTTCATCGAGTTCATCCTCTCTTCCTCCTCGTAAATCTCCTCTTTATTCTTTTATTAAAATATTCACTACTCCACTTAAATGAACTGGTGTTCTCCTCCAAAAAAATATATCATCTCCTTAATAAATTGCGCCGCCTAAATCAACACTACCGCAGCCCGGACAACACTATTGCCATCGTCTTATAAAGAGCTCAGATCTTAGAGATGCTGCCATCGAAATCTGGATCTGGAGCCTAAGTCTTTGTTTCTAGTTCATCCAATCTCGATCTCGCATACTCCACTTAATGGCAGAAGAAGAACCACAAAACAGAGCTGCCGTGGTCGATGTATCAGAAGTCACAGTTGACGATGAGCTAGTCACCAGCCCCAGCCCCCCTGTTCGTTGTTAGAAACGGCCTCTCAAGTATGAACAGGCTTTTCTCCATTCTCTTCCCTTTGCTCATATGTGAGTTGCTGATTTTAGTATTTAGTATAATATATTTCAGTTTCTAAGTTGTGTTTTATTGGATTTCCCATTAGAAGGTAAATGGGCAGACTATAGGTGAATCTATATTCCATTTCTTTATTCCCATTTGATGAATAAGGAGAGGACGAATTCTATCTTTCTCTTTATTTTTAGTAATTGCTTCTAGCAGTTGATTTTTGAATTCATTGCAGGTATGAGAAGAGTTATATGCATAGAGATATGGTTACTCATGTTGTCATATCAGCTGCTATGTTTTTCATAACTGGAACTGCAGATGGTATGTTTTTATGTATCAAGTTCACTTATTTTTGGACCTGAAGAACTGATGGATAGTTAAGTGTTAGGTTCTAACATATAAGTAAAAAAAAATATCGTTTGAACATGTACAAATAAATACAGAGCTGAAGAACTGTAGCATGTACATGGTACATAAATCGTAAGACTTCCAAACAGATCTTCTAGGATGCTTTTGTTAGCTTCTCTTATGATCTGCAGCATGTACATATCTTTCCTTTGTTTAAAGCATGTGATTTATCATTTGGATTTGCATATAGGGATCGAAAACCAGAAAGTGGGAACCAAAGAGCGATGAATCCAAGAGGAAGCCCAGAATCTATCAAAACGAAGATGGCTAGTATAAGTATATGCACCAGCGGGAGTGAGATTAACCGGTAATGTCCATTAAATATTATTCATTGACACAATAGATTTAGAGTAATATTCCCTACATATTTGATTTGATATAGCAGTACGATTATACAAACACAGCCCTCTTTGACGATGAATGTTTGTAATGTAAACAAGCATAGAACCCCCTCTTTATTTTTATTTATTCTTCCCTCCACATTATGATCACGAAACATTTCCTTAACACAATTCTCGGAATATCAACTTCCATTAACCTTTGAACATACGGCTCTAATTTGCCCACTGCTCCAGTCAATGGGCTAATATTCCCCATGCTCACCATACTTTTGGCAAAACTAGAGAAAAACAAGCTCTGACTACTCGCAAAGCTATTCACAGCTGAAGCAGTAGATATAAATACTATTGAATAACCCTGTTTGTTTGTTTTTTTTTACCATCATCACCACGCAATTAAATGTTTATCTGTGAATTTTGAATTGGTAGCTTGAGTATTATGAAGTGCTACAAGTGCAATTACAAGTATTTTGCAGAAGAGGTGTTAAAAATGGTGAACTTGTAAAAAATAATAGATGGCTACTACAAAGGCTCAACATTTTAATGCATCTCATCCTGTTTCTGAAATTTTAGCATCATTGCTAATTGAATGATGCACAAGAAACCTTGAAAAATAGAAATTAATGCGCAAGAAACCAAATACGTGAAAATATGCACACCTATTGAACCAGTGTTGGCTACAACGACAGCGTGCACATTATACTTGAAACTCATCCAATTCCGGAGTTTGCATCCTCACTAACCTTCTCTATTTTTTTTATTTTTTTGCATCCTCACTAAACTGTTTTTCCCCCATTTTGAATTGGAGCTTGCTGTTAGGCCGGTACTAAAAAATCGAGATCCACAATGGAAAAAGGTACAGTTGGAGATGCTCTTGGTTAGGAGCGAAAACGCTTAATACGTTCCCCAAAAATAATACATCATGAAGCTGATAATAAACATTATATGTCCACGAGTTTTTGTTTAATCTATATATCAGTGTTCTTTATAATAAATGAATAGTTTCTTCAGATTCTTAGTATTAATGTTATTTGGAATTATAATAAAGTTACTATTAAGCACGCTGAACAATATAGAATTGATAGAAACGGAAATGATGCACCAGCACTGAAACGATACACCAGCACTCAAACTTTAATATCACAAGTGAATAGCAACTACAGACTTCAAATACATAAAATACTACATAAAAAACAAACATAATAATATTTAAAGTTTCAATATTGAAGCCCTAACTGTTTGCATCAAGGAAAAGTTCATCGAGTAATGGTTCGTTACGAGAATACGAAATACAAGAAAAGGAACATCGCCACAGCCACACATAACGTACTCTCCTAATATTCTGTCACCTATGGAACTTTCGACCTACAAGACAATGCGTCAATGGATTATTGAGAGATTTAGCCAGATTCGCTCGCGTATCTTTAGAAATAAATTCTTGAACGTAAACTGAACATGTAAAGAAAACCCACCGAAATATCTAATAACGTCTTCCACGTGGCCCACCACCAGAGCCGCTTTTTGGTCCAGGAGAATGAGAGAACTGGATCCTTAATCTTTCAGAATCGCGGTCGTGCTCGTCAAATTTATAACCTGCAAAATCGAATCTCTACTCTTTCACCACGTACACGATGTGATATTTAAATAGACTAACATTAAAACATGGAAGGTATATTCTAGTTTTCACAAGTTTAAGATTTTAAAGCTTGATCATAGTCTTATATTATGTAGTTTTTCAAAATACTCATAATGGGAACTTTGGAAGTAAATGAGCTGTAAAAGTAAATGAGCAATTGATTGAATTCCACATCTTACCTATTTCGTTGGCCGTTCCAACCATATTTCAAAGTCAGTAAAATCATATGCTTACTATGTATACATACCCCTGTAACATCTTGCTTTATTCAAGATAACCATATTACTGTATTTACGATGTTCACTGTAATACTTGCTCCGAAATTGATCGTGGAAGTTATAGTTGTACATCCGATGTGGAATTGAAATTCAATTGTATGGTTGTAATAGATTTCTGCATTCCACGTAGAACCTATAGGCTGATGTTTTTCTCCGTAGGATGTCTGTCAAGTGGATTGATTATTTATGTCCAACAGCTAACCAAAAATAATATTTGCTCAGTTTAATTTTTTTTCCTCATTCTCCATAACCATGGTATTAACTGACAGTTGTATAAATAAGATTTATCATACTTTTTATGGCATAATACAAAACTATTGCCGAAGTTTTGGAATTGGAGTTTTCAACATTTTGCTAAGGTGGAATATGGAGCTATACAGCTTCTTCCACTGACCATTAATAGTGATTCATGCCTGCATAGAATTTTCAGGGGCAGTTTTCCCTAAATTACACAATGGAATACTTAATAACGTATATTCTATTATACATAAAATTGAATATTATAACAATCCAACATTTGTGTTTATAACTGTTTTTGCTAGAACTAACTTAAAAAAAACATGTATAAAGATTCAAATTTAACTGTGGTTGTTTTTCTTACCAAATTTAACCCGAAGTACTGAAACTTAGCTTGTACTTATAGTGCAGACTCAATTTACTTTGAGAAAAAGAGTTTTTATCTTCTTCTTTTTTTCTATCTTAACTGCACCTTAGTTAAGATTTGATACACAACTCCCCTTATTAGCCTGTGATTCAAATTTAACTAAGGGTATTCGCATACAAAAGTGCAAATACTTTAGCTGTACATATATTGCAGAATTATATTAATATTGCTCATTTACTTTTACAGCTCATGTAACTAAGGCTATTGAGTTGGGAGAAGAACGTAGTTGCAGAGAGGACAATAGCAAGCACTGATCCTGATGCGTCGGTACATTTTGTAAAGCTCGGAGCAGAAGCTTGGAAAGTATGGGTGGATGTAGCGGTGGAACCAGAAGCTTTTTTATTTAGGCCAAATTCAGAGATGTCCACTATTAAAGAGGCCGTTGGATCAACCGTCGCGTGGCACAAAGACTTTATATCCTTAGTCTAGTATGATTGTACTTAGAACTTGATATTTATAGCCGACTGTTATGTATTAATGCTTTATGAATTTGGGAGGTAAACTTATCTGACTTTTTGGAGTGTTGGAATTTTATGACTATCTTTTAGTCTTTTTGCATGTGATTTTGGTTGTTTGTGCGTAATATTTATTACTGTTAAATTATTCATTATTTGTACGGATGTGCTACCTATACGTTGCAGTAATTTTTGTTTTAATTTGCATTTTTTCTGCAACGGTCAAAGCGCGTTGTATTATACTCTATTACAACGGTCAATAAACGTTGTATTAAAGTCTATAACAACGGTCGAAAACCGTTGTCAAAATGTTTTTTACAACGGTCAGGGAATGTTGTAAAACATGCTATCCATCTTGTATGATAGTATTTTGCAACGGGCAAAGAAGCTTGTATTACAGTCTATTACAACGGTCGGCGACCGTTGTAAAAAAGTTTACTACAACGGTCTTTACAACATTAACTGCCTGTTGTAAAATATGAGTGACCTATTACAACATCGCCTATTACAACGGTCCGCTGCCCGTTGTGGAACACATATTACAACGGGCATTACCCGTTGTAAAAAGCCTGTATTGTTGTAGTGACATCTTCACTTATAAATATAGCAGACTTGGCTCATTGCAAAGGACTTTTTTCGACTAGCTCTCCTTCATCACTTTTTATCTCTTCCTCCACTAATTTTCTAGGGTAAAAACAATTTTACTTGTAATCCTATAATATAAATAAAAGATTATGGAGTGGGCGTAGGCCAGAGTTTGCCGAACCACTATAGAACTCGTTTGTTCCTTTACTTTTTCTACTATTTATTATGTGATCTACGTGTTTATCTTTCTATTTGGATATCGTTTTTAAAAATTGGTGCTTTCACAGACAATTGGGTGTTTGTGACTATTTTTGGCACAAATATTTTGGTGCTTTCATTGACCGGGCAGTATATCATAAACGTTGGCTAAATGGCTTCTCTAATCATCAAGGCAGGAAGCCCGAAGAGATGCTTATCAGGCTCGGAAATGATTATATTTGGAACTATGGACAATAGTTGGGCGGATTTGGACTTGGTCCCAATCAAGATGCAACCAATATGAAGTGACAAGGAAGGCCCCTTTAGGCCACATTTCAAATTTCAAGTCAATCGGAGTTCATATGCTCGAGTTATGGGCAAAGGAAGAATTTATATGGATCGATCGAAAACAATCGCATTTCGCCTCAAACAGGCATTCGATCTCGAACGATCACATTTCGCCTCGAACATGCACTCGATCCCGTGCAATCATTACCAGCCTAGGACGACTATGAATTTGATTAATGGTCCCGAACGGCCGTTACTAACAATCAGGCAAGATCACAGATTTGTTCACATGTCATCAACGGGTTTCGAACATTAGATTTAAGGCAATTCAAAACACACCTTCTTACCGCAAGACATGCTTTAGGGTGTAAATGTTATACCACCTTTTGATCAGGCGGTATATCATAAAAGTTGGCTAAATGGCTTCTGTGATCATAAATGCAGGAAGCCCGGAGAGACGGTTATCAGACTCGGAAATTGATTTTATTTGGAACTATGGACAATAGTTGGGCGGATTCGTACTGGGTCCCAATCAAAATGCAATCAATATACAGTAACAAGGAAGGCCCCGTGAGGCCACATTTCGAATTTCAAGTCAATCAGAGTTCCAATGCTCGAGTTATGGGCAAAGGAAGAATTTATATGGATCGATTGGGAACGATCCATAAAATAGCGTAACTCGACGAAGATCGATCAATATCTCAAAACCTACAAAACCAATGCACTTGAAACTTTCAGAGCATCACTATTTTGAAGAGTGGAGCCACAAATGAAATCGCATGACAAAACTCCCAAATCTTGGAAAAAGAGGTCGTTTGTTATTAGAACGATCATACAAATCAGCCATAACGATCCATTGAGACTAGAGTACATAACGCTCTCCAAATGTTGGGAAATGTATTACTTATGACTGCTGGAGGCACCAAGGGGTTACGTATCGATAGTTATTGGATAACTATGGAATGACCCACTCGATAGTTTTCTATTGGTTAATATAACTAAGATCAAGTAGAGAATATCAATGTGATTAATTTACATAGTTTTCTCGACTTGAGAATACTATTGGTCTTCAATGTGGAAGCTCCGCTTTGATTATAGTTAAATCGTGGCACGACGTCCATCGAACGACTATAGTTGGGTCGAGTGGAAGCATTGGAAGTGAAACACTATTCAAGAGAGGATTCGTCTCCTCAGTTATATGAGGTTAGTATCACTATCAACTGAAGTCAACTTAAAGTCAAAGTCTCTGGCCAGAGCAGTTCGGTTAATAATAATTGTTATTATTGAACAAGGACTTTATGTTTGGACTATAAAGTTGAGTATGGATGATATTGGAATTTTGACCATTACCAGATTCCATAAATCCAAAGTGATATAATTTTGATGAAGAGAATTGGTGTAAATAATTGTCACTAAAAGGTACCTCTTAAGTGTTTGTGAAATTTGATTTTACCGAAAAGACCTGTAAGCGATGAATTCGGCCAAAATGTCATACCACCTACTAAGTCACGTGTGAACATAATATTTGAATTGTTCAATATTAATCGCCGGTTGAATTCACACCTCTGAGTCACACAACCGTATTTGTGATTTCTCCGAAAACCACACAATTTAATTAATTTGTAAAATGTTGCAAATTGATTATATAAATTAATATTTATGAAATATTAATTATTATTAATTTATTTGATGTTTTGAATGTTGTTGGTAATTATTTAAATGCATATATAAAAGTTATATTTGCATATATGGGTATGCGATATCGTTATAATTTTGAATATGTTTTATATAATAAAATAATTACGTAAAAGTTGCTTTTATTTGAAAAAGTTGCACATTTGGAATGTGCTTGGATCAGCCATATAACGGTGAGATGAGGAAATCAATAAGGGGATTGATTGAAATTTAAAAAGGGAAATTAAAGGAGGAAGTTTTAATAGGAGAATATGAAAGGTTCCTTCAATTCTATTAAAAAAAATCTCCTCATTTTTGAATGTACAAAGAAGGTGACTTTCATTTTTGTTCTCTTTTCTTCCTCTTCTCTATCATTCATTCATGGCTGAAACTTCATCCAAAAAAAACATCAAAACAAATTCAAATCAACATCAAACTAAATTAAAAAGGTGGTACATTCTTCTCTTGTAAAGTGGGATGGTGATTTGTTTGAAATCTAAGGAGAAGCCACAAATCAAGGTGTGATAAAGGGCAAGGTCTATTGGATCTAGAGAGTGATCAGTCAGATCTAGGTATTGTTCTATCATTTAAGGTGTTTCTTCATGCTTCATCCTAAGGTAATTATATGTACGTATAATTCTATATTTACATATCTTATAATTTGTTCTCATCCCCTTAATCTCTATCTTCCCCTTCTGTTCATACTTGTGAATTTGAACCTTGATTTGAATATCTCCATTCCCTTACTTGAATCGATTGTTCTATCATGTTAAAACATAGAATTTTTTTTTGTTGACTACTATTTTGTTATGAATTATAACATCTCATTTTTTGTCTCATGTATGATTGGTTGATTAATTAATTTAACCTAGATCTAGACCTTCTTAATTTTATTTTCTGTACTCTTATGTGATTATTTACAAAGTTTGTTTAATCTAGATCTTGATCTTCTTATATCAAATTTATATATGCCGACGTTGTTTGATTTTGTTGTTTGAAAAAAACAAAACACAATTGAACTTTGAATTTTTTTATTCATAATTCAGTTTTTCATATCAAAAGATTTACACTTGAATATTTAGATATGGGTTGCTATGTAATTAAATTTTGGTAATAATCGCATTAATTAATCTTTGTCATCCAATTAATATGATGTTTTAATTTTCATGTTTCAAATATTAATTCTAATATAAACTCTTCCTTTTAAAAGAAAAAGAGAAACATTAAATCAATGATATATTCTGTGATTTATAATCCCACCTAATAAAAATTATATCTTTACTTAAAAAGGATGGATTCTTTTCACAACTGTTTCAAACCATTTTCATTAATCTTAATATTCTTTGATTTACTGCTTGTAATTGAAATGAAATCTATTTTATTTGAACTGCTATGCTAAACATTAATTGTATATGTACATATATATGTGTGTGTGTGTGTGCCCGCGCGCGTGCGTATTTACAGTGTATATATATGTATTTATATATCAATAAATAAATAAAATTGTTCATGTTAGGACGACAAAGGCATATATAGATGGGAAATGTGTCCATTGTGGTGTAAATCCCAACACATATGCAATGTTTACATTAACTTTGTATACTTTATATGTTGCACTTACACTATACACACGGGCGCATGTGATGTGCTCAGAATCATTTGCAATTAATCAAATCAATTGGACTAATGCATTTCTAATAAAACATTCAATTGAAATTTTAACATTTTTATTTAACATATTATCAATCTAATCTGTGACAAAAATGAGAGGTTTTTCTCTCTTCAATTAATGTTGTTTACTCTCTTAATTAATTGCATAATTATTAGAGAACGAAACTAAAGGTTTCCTTCTCAAATTATTTTAATAAGTAACTACTATACATGTGGGTGTATTTGATACACTCATTCATTTAAATTTATATAATATTCAAACCCTTTTGAATTTTTTTCACCAAATTAAATAAAATATTGATTTTATTTAAAAGAAGATTTAGATAAGATTGAAATGTATTTAGACTTCATAGGCCCATTAAAGATCCAAAATGGTAATTTTTTTGAAATTCACCCATGTAATGACCCAGTTTTTCAATTGTCTGAATTTTGAATATTTAATTGAATTTAAATATTGAAAAATGAATACTATAAGTTGAATTGGTTAAATAATTGAATTTTGAATCTAATATGAGTAAAAATAATTTCTAACGTTGTTCTAAATGCTATTTGAATTTGAATGGAGTTAGTAAACTTTTAAATTTGAATTAAAAGCGACTAAATAGAAATTGGAAATTTATTAATTTAATTAACGTGTAAAAATAGTCATTTTTGACACTGTCTCGGATTTTGACGAAACTAGTTTCATTGATCCCGTAATAGTTGGTTATTGTAAGATTCAAAATTTTGTGTCAATCGAACTTACGGTTTGGTCGTGCGAAGCTGAAACGCATAGAAATTTGTTTAAGTAAATTTAATTAAAATAATTCGATTTTGAAACCTATCTTCCAAATACGATGGAATTGGCCTCCGACACATATTCCATTGTGTTCTGAATAGGGGTAAAATATTATGAGCGCCAGGAAACACGCTTCGTTTGGAGTTTGAAAATTTTAGGTGTGAATAGTGTTCTGTAGTTGTCTATATAAGGACCATAAACAACATTCTCTTGGCAAACCCTAAACCTAATAAACGCAGCCGCCACCTTCAACTCGAACGGCCGAGAATAATCAATCTTTCCCCTCAATTATCTCCCAATCCATTGACCTATAGGCTTCGCCATCAACTGGAAAGTTGTAGAGCTTGGAGAGACGAGTTCATCCAACGGTGGATTTTCGTTATCATTGACGAGGGGAGGCGCTGGAGGGTCGCATTCATCTGCGGTTCATGCACGTTTTTCAAGAAAGGGGGGCGCCGAGTTTGATCGGTTTTTTGTCGAAGGTGGAGCTCGCGTAGGGCTTCGATATGGTGGTCCTTAATCGTAGTATAGTTGGTCGAGGTGGGAGCGGCGTCGAGATGAATGGAGCGCGCGTGATGGGTTGTTTGCCTGGGTCGCATTCGTGAAGGGGAAGAAGAGGAGTGGGCGGCTCAGATTTGCAGAGGAGAAAATGAACGGTCCAGATAATTCAAGGTTAAATAAATAAAAAGTGTGTAAATTATATTTTAAAATCGTGTAATCTTAAAAAATCCATAACTTGTTCATACGAGGTCGGTTTCGCACGAAACGAATTGCGTTGGGTTCGTATTGTCGAGCACTTCATTCTAGAGCTAGTTTGGATGGATTTGGATCTGTTGAAAATTTTGGTTAAAACTAAACGCTCGTTTAATTTTAATCAAAATAAATCGCTGCAACGACGACTGCAGCCAAAGTGTGTAAAACTCACACTCTCTGGCCCACTTTTTTTTTATATAAGTGGGAAATATTTTATTTATGATGATTAATGATTGTCTGGATGATGTAATATATATATATTGGTTGGTTGGATATATTCCCGCATATTTTAGCGGATGAGACCATATATGTTCCCATGTATTAACGAATGACCCTTTGTACGCACGTCTGCCTTGAAGCAGACATTATACATATTCCCATATGCATATTTGTTGCAGGTTACAGGTTGGTAGGATCCAACAGGATTCCTCACTATTGTTGATTTTATTCACAGATATTGATATATATGCTGTATCATGTGATTTTTGTTGTGTTGGATGCCATGATTGTTATTATCCATGTGAATCACCTTATTTAGTGCCGTTGTAGCATTGGGCCATATTTTGGAATTTCAAAATAATAAATTATGTTTTTGTTAAAAATGGATTTCAAAGTGATTTTGGAATTATATACATTTTAATAATTTGAATGGATTTAAAGGAGAAAGAATTTTATTTAAATAAATAAAGGTACCATTTTCGATGTTATTAAATTATAGTTTTGTGAATACTTTAAATAGAGATTTCGAATGGTCTTATAAAAGTATATTTAATAATAGCATAATAGCTTTTAAACAATGTTTTATATATATATATATAAATGGATTTGAAATTTGAAATATGATGAATAGTTTTATAATTGGATTTGAAACCAATATTTTATATTGGATTTGAAGTCAATTTTTTTTGAATGGATTTATAAAATAGAATTTTATAAATATAAGTGACGTACAAAACGGGAGTTTTTATAAAATAGAAACAAGATATATAACATTATTTTATAAAGGTGAAATCAACTTATTTTGATAAGTTAAATATGGAAGTATATAAAAGAATTAATTTCATGTTTCAAAGTGAATAACCTATTAACAAAATGCTTTGAAAGTGATATTTATAAATGAAGTTGAAATGTGTTGAGTATCGAAAACATAGATTTCAATATTTATTGTTGAAATAGACATTTTCATGAAAAGTAAGGAAGGCATGGACTATAACACTATTGTTATAGTAATTTATTTCCGAAAGGAAATATTTTAAATAGATAGTTGAATCCCTATACTAGTATTTTTGGTTTATCGTAATGATGTTTTACGCAACATTCGTTTGACCCAAATAATATATGTTTCGAAGAATGTTTTCCTTAAAGATTTGCATATATACTTAATCACTGAATTAAGTGTATGAAATATATTCTAAGTGTTGAAATTGAATGATTTGTAAATTTACTTATTATTAAAATAAGTATATGAAAATGTTTTCCAAAAATTCAATAAGTGAAATGGTTTTGAATATTATCTTTTAAAAGATATTTTGAAGTGAATAATTGGAAAGTGATTTGATTTATAAACGATTAATAAAATCAAGCTCAGTGACTACGATTGTGCTAGATTTTGTTTGTTGCTTTGATAGTTAAATAGTTGACTATCAAATTTGGCCATTTTAGTTTCTCAACTTGATGTAGAAACTAATTAGTCGTACAATTACTACGTAACTGACTGTGTAGGCTTGATTATCGTTTGTGTTGAGAATGTTGATTCGTGTAGTGCAGAGTGATTACTCCAATCTATCGAGCTTCCTTCTTGGCCAAAGGATAGTAAGTCGAAAGTTGGAGACGTGATAAGTCTATGAGACTTGGTTTCTGTGTGAGGTTGAGAAACGCTTTTGTGTTGTTGGTGTGAAGAGACCGGGATCAGATTTATCTGAAAACCACTTCATACCAGCATATATGCAACGATTGTGCAGGTTGGTCGATGATATTGATATTTAGGATTTTCATAGTGAAGGACTGCTTGTTGATCATTTGGGGTTAAAATCCCAATATACATATAGTAGCAGTAGTTTCTTTGTTGTGAAATACCATTGCAAGGGCTGTCGCTACTAATCCTATAGGATGTAGTAGGAGAGTACCTTCGGTTTGTCCTGCACCTAGACAACTTGTATGGATGAGTGTCTGACATTGCATTTCTAAGATTACATACATTGGTTTTTACAAACGTACATCGTGTGGTGGCGGAGAAGGCAACTTCTCTTAGCTTAACACTCTCCTTGAGTCATAAGAGCTCAAGGGTTGTATTTTTATGGAAGGCAATTAGCAGTCAATGGGAATGGCAATGTGGCATTCAAAGATAATGATGATAATATGTGATATATGAAAGGTAATTGATACCACTTTTGGCCTCACTCCCCGAAAAATGACTGAAACAGGGATAGAAGCAGCAAGGCTAAAATAGGTCGCTCCTATTAGGAGATGTCATCACTCTTCTAGATACTCCTTTTCACGCTATGACATCGTGTATCTGATTATTGTTGATGTATGCTTATGGCTACGGATTTTAGGTCGGTAACGACCGGAGTGATGACATATTCGGTACTATCCAGCGAGGGGTAGACCGGTCTTGTGTTGGTTTAGGCGCCCAGTTCCTAGACCTTAGGTACATCCCTCTAGAGGTGTACCGAGTTTTGGAAAGGTAGTCCCTTCACCTAGTCATTTGTATGGAAATCCAAAATCCACTACGTGCTGCCATTTTGTTTGTAGAGCCTAGTATTGCTAAACTTTAATAATGTAACAATTTCAGCTATGTTGATTATTATTTGTATAACAGACACCATTATTATATAACATGATTTGATATTAAAAGGTTTTGGTTATTGTAAGGGAAAAACCCGTATGTGTTTATGTGTGAATGTGGTCTTACGAAATACCTTTTGTTTTGATTAAGGAATTTTTTTGATAACTTAATAAATTCAGTTGAGGTGTGTTTTACTCACGCTGGTTTACCAGACTTATTCGGGCGTTCTTCCCTTTCAATTCTCGGGTCAGACCGTGTATATTTACAGGTTCAGATTTGGTGCTTTTGGAGCTTCAGCAGGCGAGCTGGAGATCTTTATGTAGTATACACATATCTGTTTATTTTTCTACTGCTTTGTATTGTTGTTGTTGTAAATTATCAGTATTTGTGAGGACATGTTATTATAACTGTCCAAGCTGATGATTACTTATTGTGTACTCTGATATTGATTTATGTATATTACAGTTTCTCTTTATAAAAATTATTGATCTATATTATATGTTATTCCGCTGCGATGTGAGATTCTGTATTGTTTTGGTTCTGCTTCTCTCTTCTCTTCTTCTTTCTTCTCACCCTCTCTTTTCTTTCTCATGATTATCTGCAATTATGTTCGCTCTGGGTCGACAAGCGTGGTTTGTTGTCGGTTCAGAGGGTATGGATTTAGAGCTTAGGTTTAGAATATTCCTAGGCTTTGATGTGTACTCATTATAGATATGGTTAGTAATAACATAAAATGAGTTTGAGTTTGTATATATATATATATGAGCACGTATTTGTTAGTTATATAAAAATGTTTTATATTGTGTTGATTTATCTGTTGAGTGTTTTATGAATTCTGGTCGGTATGTGGGACGCCACAGTATCGAAAGGGTTTCTAAACACTTGAACAAGGCGTATCGAAATAGTATTGTTTTAAAATGGGGTAAATGAAATAATTTTACCTTGATTATATTTTATATAATAGTTATATGATTTGTTGGTTGTTAATGAATGGTAATACTTTATTATTATCATTTGTTGTTTGTTGTTATGGTTAAATAAAAGCTATTATTATAAATCTAAACAAAGATAAGAAAAATTGAAATGTCTTACATAAGAAAAGTGAAATAAGTGAAATTATATAAGTATAAATTTATAAATGTGATTTATAAATAAAAAGAATTTAAAAGCAATAATAAAAAGCACTGAATTCACTACAGTTGCTGGGAAATAGTAAGGATGATGACGACCGCATCATCAGTATCATTTTCAAGTTTCTAAGTGATGGATTTGCTACCAATAATGATTTTGTTAATGAAGTTTTGATTTGATAAACAAGTTTGATTTTAAAACCCAAAGTATGATTTGATTTAAAATATATAGAAAATGAGTTTTGAACTTATAAATTGAAAATGGTATAGTTAAGAAAAGAAAATGTAAAATTGAGATATGAAATTAAAATTTTAACTTAAGTAAAGTTAAATAGATTGAGTTAGTAAAATGAATTATACGAATTGAAGTTTAACTAAAGAAAAGTTAAATGAATTTAATTGAATTTGAAATGAATCAAATAAAAATAAATCTAAACTTGAATGATAAAGTGATTATATAACCATGAATTGAAATTATAAAATATGAGAATGTGAGTAAACTTAAGTAAATATTTATGAAATTGTAAATAGAATAAGAAAATGTAAAGTAAAACCAAATATCAAAATGGTTAAACAATTTTGTTAAGCAAAATCAAATCTGAATTTGAATAGTGATATGAAATTTGACTTATGTAAAAATTAAATAAAATGACTTTAGAAGTGAAATCTAAGTTAAGTTAGAAGGAAATGATTTTTGAAATGAACTTAACTCAAATAAAGAAAAAGAAATGAACTAATGAAATGAGTTCATAAAATAGAATTTGAATTGAATGGGAAGTGAACTTAAGTTGTACAGTGAAAGTAAATGTAAGTGAGGATGAAATGAAACATAACTTAAGTGAAGTTAAATGAAATGTGAAAAATACAATGAATAAGTGAAGTAAAGTGGAATAATGAGAAGCGAATGGAATATGAACTTGAGTTATAAAATGTAATTCAACTTTAGATGTAAATAAATAAATGAATTGAATTGAACTAATGAAATAAATTAGTTAATTGAATATAATTTTGAATGTTGTTTAATAAATTGAATATGAACTTAAGTTTGAAGTGATAAACATAAGTAAGGTTGTATTGAATGATTGTAACAAGACTTAAGTAATTGATTTATGAAATAAATCATAAGTGTTATTAGTATTAAAAGAAGTATGCTAAATAATGAATAAATTCTGAATAAGAATAAATGTGAATGGAATGAAAATTAATGTGAATAGGATGGTTGTTAACCAATTGAATAACTAATGAAATGAATATTAATAAATGCATGTTAACAAAATTGGAAGTTATAGAATTGGATATAAATTAGTTGAATGTAAACTAATTGGATGAAAACTAAACGGTAAATGAATGTATATTGATTTGGTTATATTGGATGGATGTTGTTTGTTTGTTGATTTCTTATGTTGCATATGTTTCATTTCCATATGATAGTTGTATAGTATATGTTATATATGTTGATAATACTTTCCATATATGCGTTCTCAATTGGTTGTTGAGTGTTCAGTAGGTGTGGATGGTGTTGCTTCGCATTTGGAGCTTGCTTTCGCGCTATATTAGTCGTATATGCTCGCTAAATAATATATAAGGTACATATCTCGGATTACATATCGTACTTTTATATTTTCCCTACGAGATGCCTCATCACTAAGATAATATGTATATTTGTGATATTATATATATTGTGATTTTACTACGATCGAACCACGCAAAAGAGATGCTGGCAAAATTTTCTGAAAATTTAAGGCGTTAGAAATTTTTTGAGAAATTTGAAAATTTTTAGAACTAAAAGTTTTGATTTTTGAGTTATAAATTGAAATGATATTAGTTGATTTTTAAATTGGCATTAGTTAATAACTATAAATGAATTTGGAAACTTAGAAAAGTTTTATAAAAAAAAGTTGCAACTAAATGATTTTGGAAAAGTCAAATACTTAAAAGATTTGATAATCTATTTCAACTAATTGGTTTTGAAAGTTAATGGAGTTGTAGCATCTTCCTTACTTAGTAATTTCGGGGACGAAATTCTTTTAAGGGGGGAAGAATGTAATGACCCAATTTTTCAGTCGTCTAAATTTAGAATATACAATTCAATTTTAATATTATAAAATGAATATTATAAGTTGAATTGGTTAAATAATTGAATATTAAATCTAATATGAGTAAAAATGATTTCTAACATTGTTTTAAATGCTATTTGAATTTGATGGGGTTAGTAAACTTTAAAATTTGAATTAAAAGTGATTAAATAGAAATTGGAAATTTATTAATTTAATTAACGTGTAAAAATAGTCATTTTTGACACTGTCTCGGATTTCGACGAAACTAGTTTCATTGGATCTGTAATAGTTAGTTATTGTAGGATTCCAAATTTCGTGTCAATCGGACTTACGGTTTGATCGTGCGAAGCTGTAACGCATAAAAATTTGTTTAAGTAAATTTAATTAAAATAATTCGATTTCGAAACCTATCTTCCAAATATGATGGAATTGGCCTTCGACACATATTCCATTGTGTTCGGAATAGGGGTAAAACATTATAAACGCTAGGCAACACGCTTCGTTTGGAGTTCGAAAATTTTAGGCGTGAATAGTGTTTTGTAGTTGTCTATATAAGGACCATAAACTACATTCTTTTGGCAATCCCTAAACCTAATAAATGCAGCCGCCACCATCACCTCGAACGACCGAGAATTATCGATCATTCCCCTCATTTATCTCCCAATCCATCGACCTATAGGCTTCGCCATCAACTGGAAAGTTATAGAGCTTGGAGAGACGAGTTCATCCAACGATGGATTTTTGTTATCATCGATGAGGGGAGGCATTGGAGGGCTACGTTCATCTGCCATTCATGCAAATTTTTTGAGAAAGGGGGTGCCGAGTTCGACCAGTTTTCCGTCGAAGGTGGAGCTCTCGTAGGGCTTCGATATAGTGGTCCCTGATCGTAGTATAGTTGGTCGAGGTGGGAGCGGCGTCGAGATGAATGGAGCGCACGTGATGGGTTGTTTGCATGGGTCACGTTCTTGAAGGGGAAGAAGATGAGTGGGCGGCTTAGATCTGTAGAGGAGAAAATGAACGGCCCAGATAATTCAAGGTTAAATAAAAAAAGTGTGTAAATTATATTTTAAAATCGTGTAATCTTAAAAAAATCCATAACTTGTTCATACGAGGTCGGTTTCGCACAAAACGAATTACGTTGGGTTCATATTGTTGAGCACTTCATTCTAGAGCTAGTTTGGATGGATTTGGGATTGTTGAAATTTTGGCTAAAATGAAACGCTTGTTTAATCTTAATCAAAATAAATCGCTGCAACGACGGCTGCAACCAAAGTGAGTAAAACTCACACTCTCTGGTCCGCTTATATTTTTATATAAGTGGAAAATATTTAATTTATGATGACTGATGATTGTTTGGATGATGTATGATATATTATAAATATATTGGTTGATTGGATATATTCCTACATATTTTAGCGGATGAGACTCTATATGTTCTCGTGTATGAGAGGATGACCCTTTGTACGCGCATCTGCCTCGAACCGGACATTGTACATTCTCATATGCATATTTGTTGCAGGTTACAGGTTGGAGGGATCCAACAGGATTCCTCACTATTATTGATTTTATTTACAGATATTGATATATATATGTTGTATCATGTGATTTTTGTTGTGTTGGATGCCATGATTGTTATTATCCATGTGAATCACCTTATTTAGTGCCGTTGTAGCATTGTGCCATATTTTGGAATTTCAAAATAATAAAATGATGTTTTTGTTTAAAAAAAGAATTTCAAAGTGATTTTGGAATTATATGTATTTTAATAATTTGAATGGGTTTAAAAGAGAGAGGATTTTATTTAAATAAATAAAGGTATGATTTTCGATGTTATTAAATTATAGTTTTGTGAAATACTTTAAACAGAGATTTCGAATGGTTTTATAAAAGTGTATAGCTTTTATAAAATTATAAAAGCATAATAGCTTTTAAACGATGTTATATATATATAAATGGATTTGAAATTTGAAATTTGAAATATGACGAATAGTTTTATAATTGGATTTGGAACCAATATTTTATATTGGATTTGAAGTCAATATTTTATGAATGGATTTATATAATTAAATTACATTTTTTGTGGAAAAGAGTTTATAATTTGATTTTTTATAACAAATGAGATTTGGAAAGGAATGGATTTATAAAATAGAATTTTATAAATATAAGTGACGTACAAAATGGGAGTTTTTATAAAATAGAAACAAGATATATAACATTGTTTTATAAAAGTGAAATCAACTTATTTTGATAAGTTAAATTTGAAAGTATATAAAAGAATTATATTCACGTTTTCAAAGTTAATAATCTATTAACAAAATGGTTTGAAAGTGATATTTATAAATGGACTTGAAATGTGTTGAGTATCGAAAACATAGATTTCAACATTTATTGTTGAAATAGACGTTTTCATGAAAAGTATGGAAGGCATGGACTATAACACTATTGTTATAGTAATTGATTTCCGAAAGGAAATATTTTAAATAGATAGTTGAATCCCTATACTAGTATTTTTGGGTTGTCGTAACGATGTTTTACGCAACATTCGTTTTGACCCAAATAACATATATTTTGAAGAATGTTTTCCTTAAAGATTTGCATATATAGTTAATCGTTGAATTAAGTATATGAAATATATTCTAAGTGTTGAAATAGAATGATTTGTAAATTTACTTATTACTAAAATATGAAAATATTTTCCAAATATCCAACAAGTGAAATGGTTTGAATATTATGTTTTTAAAGATATTTTGAAGTGAATAATTGGAAAGTGATTTGATTTATAAACGATTAATAAAATTGAGCCAAATGACTACAATTGTGCTAGATTTTGTTTGTTGCTTTGATAGTTAAATAACCGACTATCAAATTTGATCATTTTAGTTTCTAAACTTGATATATAAACTAATTAGTCATACACCTACTACGTAACTGACTGTGTGGGCTTGATGATGTGCACGTAAATGTGCATATTTTTACCATCATATTTAATCGAATTTAATTAAATAAATGATCATATTGGGTGTTTTAACATGTTTAAACAAAAATTCAAATTGTTTTCAAATCGTCACATATTCATCTTTATATAGGGGCAAAATGGTTATTTTTGTGCATATATTAATTTGAGAAAAATTACTTGGACATTTCTATGATTTTTTCTAGGAATTTGGATTCAAATGCAAGTGGTTTCATGAAGATATATGCATGCACAAGAATTAAGAGAAACAAATGAAGATGGAAATAATTCATTTTATGTATCATGGAGGACCCACCTATCCACCTACCTTAATGTACAAATTAGAGCAAATGCACATGCTAATGGCCATTAAAGCTTCATGCACATTTAAATGGTGGATTATCTTATGCTAATGATTACTTGGTCACCACACTTTCTAGAGGGGTAGTTTGGGCATTCCCCAAAAATATGGATTAGGGTTTCTAACTTGAATAAATACCCCTTATGCTTCATGTAATCTCTCTTCCTCTTTGCTCATTAGTTTAGGATCAAAAAATAAGACAAAGATCTCTTTCTTTTCATGGCTACTTAGCCATTTCTTTATGTAATCCTTTCTTTTTTATGCAAATTTAATTCATGTCCTTTTCTATTACATGCTTTTTTTTTCATGTTAGTAGTGTAGATTTTATTTTATGCAATTAGATTGGTTCTATTTTTCTTTAACTTGCACTTTCCTTTTCTTTTCCTTTCATGTTGCTTTCTACATTTGTTGATATGATAACAAATATGAGAGGCTAAACCCCTTCAATTTAGGGGTAATGAAGCTCTCTAGTATGTAGATTCAACATTTGATCATTTATGTTCTCCTTTTGTGCTTAATGAAAATATTTGAAGTGGTTTAACTTGTTGTTTTAGCTTTGAATTTGATAGCTGATATTGTTGACACCAAATAGGCTATGCTTAAACAAACAACAAACATAAATTACCTCTCAATCTATATATGATGTTGGTAATGAAGTGATTTTAAAATTAAAATTTGATGGTCTATATCTCTAATCAATAGTTAATAAGCCATGCTTAGAATAGATTTTATTTCCAACTTTCTTGTCATTTTTCATGAGAGTTAAATAGTGGATTAATGGTTGTGTTATAGTTTGATGGTTTATATTGGGCTAATTAATAGCATCAAATATGGCATTATGATAAGCACATCAACTAATTTCACTAATGACCAAAAGAAAGATCATAATGTCATTTTGTTGATTTATGTGATCTAGAGAGTGGAAATTACTTCTAAATTGCCTTCAAACTCCCATGTTTTTATCAATTAGCTTTTGTTAGTTTTCTTACATTTTTAGCTTAAACAACTCTCAACTTTGATTAATTTGATTGATTAGAAATTTAAAATCTAACAATTCCCTGCAGATCGACCTGTACTCGCCACATACTAGAATTGTACGCCGTGTGCTTGCGGTTTTGTTCAATGGATTTCTAGTCGATAGAATTCCCGTCGACGAACAAGTTTTTGGCATCGTTGTTGGGGAATAGTTTTGATTTTAATTTTCTATTCTTCGAATTATTTGTTGTTTGATTTTTGTGTGTGTTTTGCATTTAAAAAATAAATAAATAAATTAGTGTGTGTTTGTTTTATTTTTTTGTGTGCATTTGTTTGTGTGCTTGTTGTTCTAGTTTCCTTTTAAATTTGCATTTAGCATACACAATTTCAAAAAGAAAAAAAATATATTCCATTCGATTTTCCATTTTCATTTACATTTTACAAATCACATTTTCATCTACATTTTACAAATCCTTTACTGTGCATATCACCCCTTCTCAACTACATTACTTCATTACTGTTGCACTACCTTTCACCCCCCTCTTCCCACAAACAGTCCTCCACTGTCATTCAAGACATAGCCAAAACATACTCTACAAATTGCAATTGCCACCGCCTTCACCAACAGTTCTATATTCACTCACTTCACCGTTTTACATTTTCTGCTCAAAGCCATCACTATGCATAGTGCACAAGTAATTCCACCATTCAATCCCCTGCCTTGTAACTTCCAGCCATCCTTACTACCACTTTGTTGCACCCATACAAGAAACTAAAACAACTGCAACTTCACCACAGTTGCCTCCCTGAAACCTAGCCTACCTGCCATCGTCAGCAAAACTCAACAAAATTGCAGCCATTGTAACGACCCAAAAATTTTAACGGTTTTATAACGTAATTAACTGGAATTTTTGTGAAAAATTAAATAATAAATTTTGCAATGAAAATTTGATATTTGAAATACGTCTAGTTAGACATAGCAAATGGTAAATTTTCATTGGAAAATATGAAAGTTAATTCTATTGTGTAGTTTTCAATTTCAATTTAAATCAGTTAATATTTGATGTAAACAAAATATTGTCAAAATCTGAATATTTTTATATAATAAATTTGTAAATCATTTTCTGAGTGAGCGTCATATTTCGTTTCGCCAAATTTGGACTTCTCTAGCCACGTTTATTTTATTTTCGACATTTTAGCAGCATTTTCGGCACCGGATATCGACTTTTGATAAAATGATCGTATCATTGATATTTGTGTACCATTCCGTCCGTCTCGTCGTGCTGATCTCCGCAGTATATTCATTTGTGCAATTCGACATCCAGAACACGACGAAATCTGAGAAATGGTTAGCTGTAAACGGTATGCGTTTGGAGCCTTTTGGTTCCCTGTGTCCATTCAAATTTTACAACAGTCAAAATCAAATAGCCGTTGTTTTATTTTCTTCCTAAATTCACGCACTGGCTTTTACTATTCCCACAAGTGGATATTTATTCTGTGCATCCCTTACATTCTCTCTCTGCTTCTCTGATTTTTTAATTTGAAAGAAAATATAATATTTATAACTAAGCTTGTTTCTTTTGTTTTGGCATAAAATTTCCAGTTTCCACTTCTACATATTCATTTTCTTCCCCACCGAGCTGCTCATCTTCTGCCTCACTCGCTCTCATTTCCCTGCGATCTCCTCTCTACCACAACCGCTTCAATCTCCTCTCCTCCACCTAGCGCCGCGCTCACCACCCCTCGAGATCGACACCCCATCAAAGCCTACCACCGAGACAAGAAATTGCCAACCACAGCCCAGCTCATCACCTTCCATTCGCATCACCACCAACTCCCCCGCGTGCTGCCACCCACACCGTCACCGCGCATACAGCTCCGCGGTTTCCCTCTTCGCCACCCCACCGTCCTCCTTCCCCGTCACTCTGGCCTCGAAACTCGTGCAAGCCGAGCCTCCAACTACCATAACTCCAGCCTTCCACCGAACCCACCAAGCCCGCAACCTTTTGGATCCGCCTCCATCACCACCAACATCATCCACCTGAGCAAACGTGTAACGCCCCACTCCGAGACCCACTGTAACAAAGAGTATTACGGGAGTAATACTGTCTGTTAAAGCGGAGAATAGAGTATAGTGGAAGCGACCATCTATAATCAAGCTATAACTATCTACCGAATACATCGAAAGGTGGAATCTATTTAAATTTTTCTCAATCAGGTGGTTCGACATATTCGGTAAATACTTATAACGAAATTACAAATGGCTAAAGATCTATCAGGACAAAGCATAATAATAAATGATAAAAACATCACAGAACAGAATCACATAACAGATATAAAATCCCAGAACAATACATCATCAATACAGATCCAAATATCATAAGTGGGTACAAAGCCACTGCTCACACATGTGAGTCAAAAATATGTACATATCAGAGTCTGAATAATAACATAAGCGGACACTAAGATAAGCTATCTCAAAAGCATAGCAGATAAGTCCAAAGCGGAAGCACAGAAGCTAAGTCCAGAGACCTAACCTGAAACAACTCGGTCTGACCCGAGCGAAAACACTCGGGTCAGGCTAGCTAAACAATCAGTAATAACTGAGATATAGAATGATGCGGTACATAAGTAAAATAGTACTTATCCAAAGAGAAGTATATTATGAACCACATGAATATAATGACGATCCCTAATCATCAATAAACAATAAAAATCTCCAAAGAGAAATCAACACCAAAGTGTAGAATAAATAAAGTCGCCTCATATCATCGGCGTAGCCAAAGCCATAAAAAGATGCCCATAGGCAATAATCCCAATAGTGACCAGAGTGTGTGATCAATGCCCAAGCAAAGATCGATGCTCCAAAGAGCCATGGGGATATACTGAAAAGTCAATGAAATCAAACACTGAAAAGCAGTGTCCAGAGACACTGTGGATCCATAAGGTAATCGCACTTACATCGTATGGTTCCATAGAACCAACACCGAATGGCGGTACTCGAATGGATATAAAAATAATCAGATAATACAAGTTTTACACGTGCACCGACCAGAGTCGTTGTTGCCAAGTACTGTAGAGTTGTGATCGATCACTCGCACCGATGCGAAACGCACGAGACGGCGAGATCCTTCCCAGAAGGATAAAGGCCCAGAGGCACACGCCGAAAAATAAACTACTCCATAGAGCAGGTGTCCAGAGACGGTTGCCCAGAGGGGTGGTGACCCAGAGGTCCAGTACTGGCCGCCCAGAGGCTAATGTGTCACTAACTTCTTGGAGAGGAACCCGCAAAGTGTTAACAATGAGTCCCATACCCCACGTTCGCACTAAACGGTTTCCTAACCAATAGCAAGCTCACACTCCAAACAATAAAAAGTCTACCTCATATCATCGGTAAACTAGACCCAAAGGTCAAAACGATCAATCGAATAGGTCGGGGATTAACCGGAAAGAAAATACACACGGTTTCCATAGGCCGGAGATTTCCTAACCGTTTAAGCACCTTTCCACTTCGCTCGACGTGCTAAAAGTGAGTGTGAGATTTTTATTATAGAAAATAATGGTGTAAAACGGATTTATAATTGATTTTCGAAATCACTTTTAAAACGGTCTTTTGAAAGGTCTCCTATTATGGAGTAATTAATTTAATAATTAAAATAATATTATATAATAATTTTCAAAAGCCATTTAGGAGTGAAAAATCTTTTGAAAATGATTCATAAAACCCGTGTACGAAATCTAGAGACAAATCTCAAAGAAATCAATGAAAACCAGAAAATCATCAAAAATATTCTAAGTGTTTGTAAACATTCAAAAACAGCTGTGAACCCAAGTTCGGCAATTTATTTGGACCAGCAAACAGTGTCCAAATGTCATTAAAATTTGCAGGCATGTAGTCCGACATCCCTACTTTAAGATGCAAAAAGAATTTCTGGATTCCGAGTTGAGACGAAGTAGCAACGATGTCTCAAAGTTGGACCCAGAACAAGATTCACACTGTTTACAAACAGCGACAAGAGATCAACTTCGACACGAAATTCGAAGTACCAAAAGAAAGCCGATGATGCCTAAATTTTACAAAGATGGAGTTCGAAACTCCACCTTTCCAACGAGACTAAAAACGTCGAATTCCGACTTCGGATGCGATCGTGGCGGCATCGCAAAGTGGAGATAAAAAATTTGAAACAGGGTTTAAAAAAAAATTATTTATTATTATTATTTTTTTTTTTTTCTCGGGCTGCACCCATGGTGCAGCCCAGGTCCAGCCCCAGCCCGCCTGGGCTGGGAAACAGACCCAGCCCGGGCGGGCTGGGTGCTTCAAGGCCCCAGCCCGCCTGGGCTGGGGAACAGACCCAGCCCGGGCGGGCTGGGTACCACCAGGCCCCAGCCCGCCTGGGCTGGGGACCTGACCCAGCCCGGGCATGCTGGGTCCTCCAAGGCCCCAACCCGCCTGGGCTGGGGTCCTGACCCAGCCCGGGCGGGCTGGGTCCTCCAAGGCCCCAACCCGAGCGGGCTGGGTCCTTACCCAGCCCGGGCGGGCTGGGTGGGGAGGGGGGGGGGAAAGGTGTGCCAGCCCACTTGGGGCTGACCTGCTCCTGGCTAGCCCAGCTGGGCTAGCCTGCATCAGCCTGGGTGCAACCCAGACCTGTTCTGGTGCACCCAGATCACTATTTCTGCCTGTTTCAGGCTGAAGCAATTCCAGCCAACTATTTTGTTGATTTTTAGTGATTTAGGGATGTTTTTTTCAGTTTTTGGCAATAATTTTCACTCAAATTTTAACTAGCAATAATCACTACTAGCAATAATCACTAATCAATAGTAATTACCAATATTACAACTAGCATTAATTACTAATCAATAGTAATTACCTCTACCAATCAAGCAAATAAGCAAACACTTCAAGTGCAACTTTCCAAAGCAAAGAGGATGTGGATTAGAGAGCTTCAAAATTAAAAAGAGAACAAAACCAAGGATTACAAAGAGATTTCAAAGATTAAAATAAAGATTAGAAGGTTATTAGGCCTAGGATTGCATTACCTTGCTAGGATTAAACAAGTCTAATTATGAAGAGATGGAGATGGGTCTTCTAAAGGGAGGCCATTAGTTTTGCTTAGGTTTAGGTTTAGGAATTTATGAAGAGGATGAGGGTTAGGGTTATGAAATGGGTTTAAGATATTATATAGAGTGGGTAGGCTAATGGGTTTGTTATGAGGGTTTTACAACCCAATAAGGCTTAGTTCAATTACTTAAGTGCATATGTAAATTTAAAAGAAAATTTTCTAATGTTATCATTTGAACAAAAATCCTAAGTAGTAACCTAGTTTTAATCAAAACCATATAATTGTCTCATTAGCCAATTAAACCCATTATCACATTTAAAAATTCCCCTTTTAAATATTAAATTCCAAAAATATTAATTTTCCCATTTTGAACCCAAAATACTTTAATTTGCAAACCAATTGCAAATTTAAATTCCCAAATTTTTTGTTTAGCTCCCTTTTCAACTTAAAATTATAATTTTAATTTATTATTCGGTAATTGCAATCTCAGGGTTGTTACAGACTCCCCCCCTTAAGAAAATTGCGTCCCCTCAATTCCTTAAATATAGAAATCGTCTATAACATCTAATCCACAACGTGCAGATTCGCACGGAAAGAAAATCCACAAAGATCAATATTTATATTCTCACAGAGCAAGCTAAGGGTCGTGGATCCACCAATGGGATTCACAATCCTTAGTGAAGAAACCATACAAGTAACATCCAAAGATAAAGTATCAACTAGTTCCTTTGATACGAATGAGTGAGAGACACCCGTATCAAAAATCTCTAAAAGATTGATCGTGAAATAAAATAGAACCTTCGAGAACGGAAGGATGCGTACCTCGAGGCTGAGATGAAGATGCGAGTTAAGCACGATTCAAAGATAGATAATTCAAATGGAATACTACGGAATATAAATGTATTCCTAAACATATTCCTAACTTATCTATCCAATGTCATGAGGAAAGGGCTTTGTAATATTCGAATCATACTAGGATGTATTGTACTAAGTGTTACTGTTCTGTGTTTATTATGCTTATTCCTGAAACCAGCTCTGATACCAAGCTGTAACGCCCCACTCCGAGACCCACTGTAACAAAGAGTATTACGGGAGTAATACTGTCTGTTAAAGCGGAGAATAGAGTATAGTGGAAGCGACCATCTATAATCAAGCTATAACTATCTACCGAATACGTCGAAAGGTGGAATCTATTTAAATTTTTCTCAATCAGGTGGTTCGACATATTCGGTAAATACTTATAACGAAATTACAAATGGCTAAAGATCTATCAGGACAAAGCATAATAATAAATGATAAAAACATCATAGAACAGAATCACATAACAGATATAAAATCCTAGAACAATACATCATCAATACAGATCCAAATATCATAAGTGGGTACAAAGCCACTGCTCACACATGTGAGTCAAAAATATGTACATATCAGAGTCTGAATAATAACATAAGCGGACACTAAGATAAGCTATCTCAAAAGCATAGCAGATAAGTCCAAAGCGGAAGCACAGAAGCTAAGTCCAGAGACCTAACCTGAAACAACTCGGTCTGACCCGAGCGAAAACACTCGGGTCAGGCTAGCTAAACAATCAGTAATAACTGAGATATAGAATGATGCGGTACATAAGTAAAATAGTACTTATCCAAAGAGAAGTATATTATGAACCACATGAATATAATGACGATCCCTAATCATCAATAAACAATAAAAATCTCCAAAGAGAAATCAACACCAAAGTGTAGAATAAATAAAGTCGCCTCATATCATTGGCGTAGCCAAAGCCATAAAAATATGCCCATAGGCAATAATCCCAATAGTGACCAGAGTGTGTGATCAATGCCCAAGCAAAGATCGATGCTCCAAAGAGCCATGGGGATATACTGAAAAGTCAATGAAATCAAACACTGAAAAGCAGTGTCCAGAGACACTGTGGATCCATAAGGTAATCGCACTTACATCGTATGGTTCCATAGAACCAACACCGAATGGCGGTACTCGAATGGATATAAAAATAATCAGATAATACAAGTTTTGCACGTGCACCGACCAGAGTCGTTGTTGCCAAGTACTGTAGAGTTGTGATCGATCACTCGCACCGATGCGAAACGCGCGAGACGGCGAGATCCTTCCCAGAAGGATAAAGGCCCAGAGGCACACGCCGAAAAATAAACTGCTCCATAGAGCAGGTGTCCAGAGACGGTTGCCCAGAGGCGTGGTGACCCAGAGGTCCAGTACTGGCCGCCCAGAGGCTAATGTGTCACTAACTTCTTGGAGAGGAACCCGCAAAGTGTTAACAATGAGTCCTATACTCCACGTTCGCACTAAACGGTTTCCTAACCAATAGCAAGATCACACTCCAAACAATAAAAAGTCTACCTCATATCATCGGTAAACTAGACCCAAAGGTCAAAACGATCAATCGAATAGGTCGGGGATTAACCGGAAAGAAAATACACACGGTTTCCATAGGCCGGAGATTTCCTAACCGTTTAAGCACCTTTCCACTTCGCTCGACGTGCTAAAAGTGAGTGTGAGATTTTTATTATAGAAAATAATGGTGTAAAACGGATTTATAATTGATTTTCGAAATCACTTTTAAAACGGTCTTTTGAAAGGTCTCCTATTATGGAGTAATTAATTTAATAATTAAAATAATATTATATAATAATTTTCAAAAGCCATTTAGGAGTGAAAAATCTTTTGAAAATGATTCATAAAACCCGTGTACGAAATCTAGAGACAAATCTCAAAGAAATCAATGAAAACCAGAAAATCATCAAAAATATTCCAAGTGTTTGTAAACATTCAAAAATAGCTGTGAACCCAAGTTCGGCAATTTATTTGGACTTGCAAACAGTGTCCAAATGTCATGAAAATTTGCAGGCATGTAGTCCAACATCCCTACTTTAAGTTGCAAAAAGAATTTCTGGATTCCGAGTTGAGACGAAGTAGCAGCGACGTCTCAAAGTTGGACCCAGAACAAGATCCACACTGTTTACAAACAGCGACAAGAGTTCAACTTCGACACGAAATTCGAAGTAACAAAAGAATGCCGATGATGCCTAAATTTTACAGAGATGGAGTTCGAAACTCCACCTTTCCAACGAGACCAAAAACGTCGAATTCCGACTTCGGATGCGATCGTGGCGGCATCGCGAAGTGGAGATAAAAAATTTGAAACAGGGTTTAAAAAAAAATTTATTTATTATTATTATTATTATTATTATTATTTTCTCGGGCTGCACCCATGGTGCAGCCCAGGTCCAGCCCCAGCCCGCCTGGGCTGGGAAACAGACCCAGCCCGGGCGGGCTGGGTGCTTCAAGGCCCCAGCCCGCTTGGGCTGGGGAACAGACCCAGCCCGGGCGGGCTGGGTACCACCAGGCCCCAGCCCGCTTGGGCTGGGGACCTGACCCAGCCCGGGCGAGCTGGGTCCTTACCCAGCCCGGGCGGGCTGGGTCCTGCAAGGCCCCAGCCCGCCTGGGCTGGGGACCTGACCCAGCCCGGGCGGGCTGGGTCCTTACCCAGCCCGGGCGGGCTGGGTCCTCCAAGGCCCCAGCCCGCCTGGGCTGGGGTCCTGACCCAGCCCGGGCGGGCTGGGTGGGGAGGGGGGGGGAAGGTGTGCCAGCCCACTTGGGGCTGGCCTGCTCCTGGCTAGCCCAGCTGGGCTAGCCTGCATCAGCCTGGGTGCAACCCAGACCTGTTCTGGTGCACCCAGATCACTATTTCTGTCTGTTTCAGGCTGAAGCAATTCCAGCCAACTATTTTGTTGATTTTTAGTGATTTAGGGATGTTTTTTTCAGTTTTTGGCAATAATTTTCACTCAAATTTTAACTAGCAATAATCACTACTAGCAATAATCACTAATCAATAGTAATTATCAATATTACAACTAGCATTAATTACTAATCAATAGTAATTACCTCTACCAATCAAGCAAATAAGCAAACACTTCAAGTGCAACTTTCCAAAGCAAAGAGGATGTGGATTAGAGAGCTTCAAAATTAAAAAGAGAACAAAACCAAGGATTACAAAGAGATTTCAAAGATTAAAATAAAGATTAGAAGGTGATTAGGCCTAGGATTGCATTACCTTGCTAGGATTAAACAAGTCTAATTATGAAGAGATGGAGATGGGTCTTCTAAAGGGAGGCCATTAGTTTTGCTTAGGTTTAGGTTTAGGAATTTATGAAGAGGATGAGGGTTAGGGTTATGAAATGGGTTTAAGATATTATATAGAGTGGGTAGGCTAATGGGTTTGTTATGAGGGTTTTACAACCCAATAAGGCTTAGTTCAATTACTTAAGTGCATATGTAAATTTAAAAGAAAATTTTCTAATGTTATCATTTGAACAAAAATCCTAAGTAGTAACCTAGTTTTAATCAAAACCATATAATTGTCTCATTAGCCAATTAAACCCATTATCACATTTAAAAATTCCCCTTTTAAATATTAAATTCCAAAATATTAATTTTCCCATTTTAAACCCAAAATACTTTAATTTGCAAACCAATTGCAAATTTAAATTCCCAAATTTTTGGTTTAGCTCCCTTTTCAACTTAAAATTATAATTTTAATTTATTATTCGGTAATTGCAATCTCAGGGTTGTTACAAAACGCATCAGCCTCTACTACCCACCCTCAGCCGTATCACCACCCTCGCCGTTTTGTTGCCTGCCTCCACGCAACCCAAATTTCCACCACATCCCAACCCACTCCTCCCATCATTCAACCCCGAGCCCGCCGGCCTATGCCTCGCCATCACCTAGTTTCACCGACCAAGCTCCATCATCTTGTTTCCTCCGAAACACGTCGGCCTACCTTCTCTTTGTTTTATCTATATATGTAAGTATGGTTTTAAAATATGATGTATATAAATTGCTTATATATATTGCATATATTTCCAATGTATTTTAGCTCGGGGGCTGCCTTGTTATATATGTAAGTTTATACTAGTAATTTGTTAGAATATAATATGTATTATTCAAAGCATATTTTTTTTTGTTTGCACAGCTTTAGCCCTGCCATCTCGGTATGTGTTTTGTTATATAATATATGTATGGATATTTGTTATATAATATATAGAGAGTTAAAATAATAATAATAATATGTATAAATATTTTGATATATGTGTCGCTTTTGTCCTTGTTGCTGCTGCATAACATATATATTACTTAAATATGGATCGGTTGAAGTATAATCCTTTGAATCTAAGCTTAGTTCTGTTGTGTATATATTATTTATTTTGTAGTATGTATATATTTAAATATAGCTACATACATTTTGAGTAGCCTGCTTGTACTGTTTTCATAAAGTTATAGTCTATAAATATATTGATTTTTCAGTATATAATTTGATTTTAGGATATATATATATATATAATATAAAGAATTATTTTGATTTGTGTTTCAAATCGAATTTGGATTTTTAAAGGGAAATACGTTATAAAGATTTTATATAAATATATATTTGTTCCCATCAATTTCCGAATTCCTATTCAGCTTTGTTCGTCAAAATTTGTGTCCGTCGTGCTTGGCTTTGGAAGATGTGCTTGGATTCGTCGTATCTTGTTCTTGTTATCTTTCTCTAGCTTCGAAAGGTAAGCAATCACTCATGATTAACATTCTTATATTTAATAAATTTGATTTCACATGAAACGACAATTGAAATATGCTGTTAAATTTGAATTGCTAGTTATTTAATTATTGAATATGATATGCCATTATCTGCAATTATTCACCTGTGATATATGACACCATATCCTACTGTATATACTTTATTTAATTTATCATTGATGGTATATGCCTGTTATTGATATGTTATATTATTATTATTCTGTTCTCACTCTGCCAGTTCCCTGATAGTTTAATATTCTCTATGGGTTGAAATGATACATACTCGAACGATATTATAGATTAGGGGAAAATCGCTATGGGTTGAAATGATAAACCCAAGCGATTTTCATTGATTTTAAATTTTTGGGATTGCGGGTTGAAATGATATATACCCGTAGATATTTAAATTGCGGATTAAAATGATAAATATCCGTATCACTTGACCATAGGATAGAAAATTATATACGGACACCGTTGGTCTATATTTTAAAAAAACGATTTCCAAAGTTTGAAAGGAAATATATGGTTTTAATAAATATTAGTTTTAAAAAATATATATATATACTATTTTTTATGTATGTATAAAATCTAGATTTTAAAATAATATGTTTTAGAAATTTTAATTTATAAGTTAGTTTTGAAAATATATTTTTTAAAACTTTTCTAATAATTTTATTATTTTAAAAATATATAAAAATAATTTAATACAAAATACATTTAATAATAAGATTAATTTAATAAAAATTTAACCTAATTGGCTTATAATATGTATAAGTATTTATTTAAATTATATTTATATTTTAAAAATGGATTTTATAACTTTAATAATAAAGGTTAGGAAGGTAAATTAATGTTGACTTGGAATTTAATTTGGTTAATAATTGAATTTAAATAAGAATTTATTTGAACTTATTGATTTTTAGATGTTGAATATATGATTTATAACTTGATTTGATAAAAAGTGATTCAATGAATATTCTCAATTTTAAATAAAATTGAGATTGAATATTTCATATTGATTTAAATATATAAATTGGGATTTAAATAAATTGTTATTAAAGTGGTTAAGTGAATATTTTCCAATTTGAATAAAAATTAAATTTAAATGTTGAAATATAAATGAAATTTATATATTGTAAATGTTTGAATATTTAAACTTGAATCTTTGAACTTTAAATTGAAATGGTTAAACTAGAATTGATTCAAATTAAATTTTTGGAATTTAAGATGATTTGAATCAATTTGCGAAATTGAAAGAAACTATTTTTATTATATAAACTATTTTTAATATATAAACTATTTAAATATATAAACTATTTTAATATATAAATTATTTTAATATATAAACTATTTTAATTTATAACTATTTTAATATATATACTATTTCAATATCTAAACTGTTTAAGCCAAAGTGTTATGATTTCAAAAGTGATATGATCTCCAAAGTGTTACGATTTCAAAAGTGTTATGATCTCCAAAGTGTTATGATTTCAAAAGTGTTATAAATTTGAAAGTGTTACGATTCTGGAAATGAATATTTTTAAAGTGAACAATGATATCGAATTGATATGGTTTGAAATGAATATGATATTTTGATATGAAGTATGAACTATTTGAAATGAAATGACCATGGTGTGAAATAAGACTAAGAGATTGGTTGTAAAAGAGACCGGGATCAGATATTGTCATACTCTCTGCCAATACCGAAAACCACATTAACAACTATGTACGAGGTGGAGATTCCAGAACGAAGAAGGATGGTTTGGCGACGATTATGTATGGTATTTACGTAGCCTTGACTCACGTGAGTCAACTTGATGTGGCTAAAATAGGAGCCATGCCAGGCCAAGTGAGGTCATTCCTCTGATTGGGCACATTCTTTCGATACCATTCTATTGATTTTGTGATTTGATTGGGTACACCTTTGATTTGGGAGTGTGTCACGAGGTGGGCGGTAGTAGCTGCTATGCGTTACTACCAGTTCAGATCCACAAACGGTATATCTACCCTGGCATTGCCTCGAGTACCTTGTCGCATGCCCTATCGCGCCTTCTATGAGTTTGGTTTGTACCATACCTATGGAGTGCCCTCTGATAGCCCTCTAGTTTACGGAGGAATTACGGTACTGTATAGACTATGGGAATATATAAAAATCTGTTAAGGGGGATATGGGTAACGCCTTAACGCTATTTTAATAGTTCACTTTACTATAGACATATTATAATAGCGTATATTACTACATAGTAGATAGTTCCACGGATCCTTAGAGGATGGGTATCCCAAATATCCTTTAAGTTACTTGTATTTCAGTCGACATTTCACTTGAGTTAAATTTTACTATATAAGAATGTTAATCCTGACTTGAGTGTTTTGTGTTTTGCTTTATGCTCGGGTCATACTGAGTGTCACAGCATTTGAGACTCACCTTTGGAGTTTGGAGCCTCGCTTGGAGATCCATCTATATCTATTCAGCTTTCAGCTATCAAGTTGTTTTGTTCAGACTTGTCATCTGTTTGTATTCGATACTAGATTGTGTTTGAGATATTCTGTTGTATTTTATTTCAAACTCTGATGTTTACATGGTAGCTTCATGAACTACTATTTATCTATTCCGCTGCTTATTGTTGTAATACTCTATGTCTGTGATTCTATGATTGATTTATTTACTGTATATGCTGAGTTTTGCCAAATATTATTTAATAATCTATTGTTTTGAGCAATTCAAGTCCGACATGGATGGATGGGAATGGTTTGAAACACCAAAGTCGTTACAAGCGACTTACAACTGCATACATACTGTCATCATTCTTCTTTACAACCAAATAGTCAGAGATTATCCTGATGTTTTGGTAAAGTCACTTCTCTTCCCTTCAAGTGGGAAATTTAATTTCCGCACCGATATTATTCCTGGAATCTCGGTTGACCTGGTTAAGGTCGCCCACGATTAATTAAGTCTATCAATCCTTTCTATTTACCTAATTATCTTATCTTCCTTTCTAGTTATATTCACAGTTGAATTCTTTTTGATTAGGGTCCCTCTAAATTTGAATCTCTATCCTTGTTTTGAAATCCATTCTTGAATCATCGTGTGAAGGAGTGTATTTTTAATTAATATAAAATGTTTAATATTGTGTTATTTGAGTTGTTAAGTTGATTTGGGGTTTCGATCGATTCGTCTGGCCAATGCTATCGATAGGAATTCCAAAACACTTGAACAGAGCAAACTGACACAATACTGTTTTCAAAATTGGTAAATAATATAATTTTATGTATGGTTATATTTTATATATAAAGGTATAATTTTCTGAAATTAAATAGTTAAATGAATTGGTTGTTAGAAATTTTAATACTTGGTTATCATTTATTTCTTGGTTAACACTTTCAAATCATTAACTATTGTTCTTTGAAATTGTGAACATGGTTATAAAAATTTGATTTGAAATCGGAATGAATTTAAATTAAACTTTGAGAATTTAATTTCCGGTGCTTTTTAAATTCTGGCTTTAAAAGTTTTGGAAAATTTATTAACTGAAATATTTCGAGTATAAATTGTTTTCAAAGAATTTTAAATGAAGTAAATCGGTACTCTCCTCTTTTGTCGTTGGAAAATAATTTCGGTGATGACTGCAGCATCATCAACATTCATTTTCGAGTCTCAGAGTGGAGAGACCGCTTAATAGCCTTGCTGCACTTTTGTTTTGAAGATGGATTTGATTGGAATTTCTTAAGTATGATTTGATTTATATAATATAAAGATATATGTGTACATTTATTTCAAAATGGTGGGAAGTGAAACCGGAAATTTAATTCTTAAATTCTGTGTTAAGTTAGAGTTTTCAATTATTGAAATGAATCAAAAATTCTGAAATATTTGAAGTGTTTAAATTTTAAATTGGAACTTAAAACACCTTGAAACAGTTGAAATAGGATAAAAATTTATTTGTATAATACTTAATTGCTTTCTAATATATAATTCACCTAAAATATTCAAAAATTTAAATGTTAAGGTGAATATGTAATTGAGGTTATACAAGAGAAACTTAAGTAATAAATTGTTTAAGCTAAATTCTTGGTTAATAAAATCTTGAAGAAAAGGGGGCAAATATGTATAATAATCAATTACATTCAGAAAATATTAACAAAACTTAACTGGGAAAGGTTTGAATGTAATTGAATAATATATAATGAAAAAATATATATGAAATAAAATGTTCCTAGAGTGAATTTTGATAAGGAAATATATAAATAAAATTTGGTAGTAATAATAAAAGTTTATACACTTAATTTATAATTATAGGAAATGTTAATTGAGATAAATTGAATAGTAAAAAGATAAGGAATAAATAAATATGAATTTGAGGATAGTTAAAGAATGAATTATAGGTTGGATTCAACTTAACTTAAGGTAAATGGATTTAAATAAACGAGTTAAATCAAATAAATTCTGTTTTGAAAGAAATTTCATAACAAATGTAAATAAATTGAAATCAAACCAACTGAATGAAAATCCATTGCGTGGAAATCAACCAAATGTGAACACAATGAATATTTATTGATTTAATAAAATGGATTAAACCAAATTGTTGAATATTAATTAATTTAAATTGAAATTTATATGGTTTTGAGTTTATTGTTGTATTTTACATTTCAATCTATTTTATTTACATTTCAATCTATTTTCCCTTCTAGTTGTTTCTATTCTCCTACCTCTTTTCTTTTCGGGGATGAAAAGTTTTGAGTGGGGAGAGTGTAACGACCCGAAAATTTTAACGGTTTGATAACCTAATTAACTAGAATTTTTGTGAAAAATTAAATAATAAAATTTTGCAATGAAAATTTGATATTTGAAATACGTCTAGTTAGACATAGCAAATGGTAAATTTTCATTGGAAAATATGTAAGTTAATTCTATTGTGTAGTTTTCAATTTCAATTTAAATTAGTTAATATTTGATGTAAACAAAATATTGTCAAAATCTGAATAATTTTGTATAATAAATTTGTAAATCATTTTCTGAGTGAGACTTCATATTTTGTTTCGCCAAATTTGGACTTCTCTAGCCTCGTTTATCTTATTTTCTACATTTTAGCAGCATTTTCGAAACCGGATATCGACCTTTGATAAAATAATCGTATCATTGATATCTGTGTACCATTCTGACCGTCTCGTCGTTCTGATTTCCGCAGTATATTCATTTGTGCAATTCGACATCCGGAACACGGCAAAATCTGAGAAATGGTTAGCCGCAAATAATACGCGTTTGGAGCCTTTTGTTCCCTGTGTCCATTCAAATTTTACAACGGTCGAAATCAAACAGCCGTTGTTTTATTTTCTTCCTAAATTCACGCGCTGGATTTTATTATTCCCACTAGTGGATATTTATGATGTGCGTCCCTTACATTCTCTCTCTGCTTCTCTGATTTTTAAATTTGAAAGAAAATATAATATTTATAACCAAGCTTGTTTCTTTTTGTAACAACCCGTATATTTGGACCATTTAAATTGACAATAATCCACACATGTCAACTTAAATAATACAAAACACGAATCATTATGGGATTATAAATACATAAATGTAAATGAGAATCAATACAACATCACAGACACAGAACAGTCACAGAATAATGCAGCGGAAAATACATCGTTATAATAGCAGTTCATGAAGCTACTACATAAAATACAACAATGTCTTAACATAAAGTGACTAAAAGAAAATACATAAATGTCCAACAGACTAGGACATCAATACAGGAATAGAAATAGACTGATAAAGATAAATGCTAAGCCTTCAGCATCTTCAACCAAACTTGATCAGCAACTGGATAGCTTCAGACTGACCCGAGCATATACAAAAAGAAACACTCGAGTCAGGACTCAAAATCTTATACAAGAAAATCAAGTGCAAGGGAAAAAGTCCATAACTTAACGATGAATAAAATAAACATCTCTAAGGATCCGATAAACTATATATATATATATATATAATAGAATACGCTAAATAGATAATGTCTAATCAGTAAAGTATGATATCAAAATAGTGTTAAGGCGTTACCATAATCCCATTAACACATGTTATTCCCAAGAGCATATACAAGACCGTAGTTTCCCCAAAACCGGAAGTCACCAGAGGGCAATCCATATATTAAAGGTACAAACCAAAACGTAGTGGTCGCGAATAGGATAATCAGTACGACAAGGTACATGAGGCGATACCAACTAGGATACTAGTAGTTGCGTGATCCGGACTGATGTTGAGCATAGCAGCTACTACCTCAACACCGCAAAACAACACTCCCAAATCAAGGGGTGCACCCAAATCGAATCACAAAAGTAATAGATATGGTATCGAAGAAGTGTGTCCGCTAGAGGTGGCGAACCTCAATGGCCCGGCGCGACTCCTGTTTTAGTCATGTCAGGGTTCATCCAATATCGTTCTCTTTCTTCAGTCAACGCGTTCACCAAAACCATCCACTTCGTTCTGGATCAACACTCCGCGTATATTAGTTATTAAAGTGGTTTTCGGTATCGACAGAGAGTATGTCCATATCTGATCCCGGTCTCTTTAATAACTACGCATTAATTACCCGATGGTCATTTAATATTAAAGTTTAAACAAATCAAAGTCCAAAAGTCAAGTTGCAAGTTTGACTTTCAAAATTTGACACTTCACAATTCAATTTATTCCGAACATTTAAAAATCATATTTCCAAATGAAGTTTTAGTTCAAGCCCTTGAGTTAACAATACTTAAGTATTCAAGTTCAATTTAACGAGATCCAAATTCCACTTACTAATTTAATTCATAAACCATAGATTCAATTATCTGGTCAATTTGGTTCAAATCATTAAATCAAATTCTATTCATTTTAATTCATATTCCCCTTCATCGTTACATTAAATTTAATCAGAACTTTGATTTAATCAATTTCAACTGCTAAATCAAATCCTTAAACTTTAGTTGGTTTTGCATTCCCTTAAGTCACTTTGTTACTTAATCTCAAATTAAATTTTATAACAAATTCCAAATTTATTAAATTTATCTGAATTTTATCTAATCTCAAATCTAATAAATTTAAATTATTAGATTCTAAAACTTACTTGTTCAAATCTCATTTCAATTTTATTTAATTAAATAGATTTATTAATCTGTTTCAATTAAATCCATTAATTTATTTCAATTAATTTATTACAATTAAATCCATTAATTTATTACAATTAAATCCATTAATTTATTACAATTAAGTCCATTAATTTATTACAATTAAATCCTATTAATTTATTACAATTAAATTCGTTAATTTATTACAATTAAGTCCATTAATTTATTACAATTAAATCCTATTAATTTATTACAATTAAATCCGTTAATTTATTATAATTAAATCCATTGATTTATTTCAATTAAATCCATTGATTTATTTCAATTAAATCCATTGATTTATTACAATTAAATCCATTAGTTTCGTTACTTAATTTCCAACAAATTTTTAAGTTCATTTCTTAATTTCAAATAGATTTCAATTCCAAAATGATTTTGGTTGACCAATCGGGTTTCTTGTTTTTAATTATCTATCCTAGGCCAAAGTTGTTCAATTGGGTATTTATCATTTCAACCCAATATCATTAAATAAAACAAAGCATAGCAAAGGGAACTTGCAGTGTGATAACTGGGATGGTGTCAAAGTAAATAAACAATCAATAGCAACCATACATAATAATTCAACCGTTTATTTTAATAATCCCGAAATAATCGTATTTAATTTACATTTGTTATTTATGTAAATTAATAAAATTATTCCTAGAATCCACACTATCATTTCATGCAGATTAAAGATTATTACATTATGGGTTTTCACTTGGCGTTTATTATCAAGTTATTACATCAGTCATACATTCAATGGTTCAAAGTGTAGTTAACACTATTTCTACATGTCGATTTATTTAACGTTAAAAGGGACAAGTTCAACATATATAATCTATTTTAAATTTTAGACTATCCTATATGAATTTAAATTTCATATTAATCATCACTTATATTAACGACCAATTTCAACATCACATAACAATTTAGTGTCACAACTATTTTCCATAACTAACTTCAAATCACAATTTAACATCAACCATTTTAACATTCAAATTAATATCAATAACATCTATCACTTGATTATCATAGCATAATAGATTGAGTCGTGAATGAAATATTCACCTTGCGTGGTTAGAGAAGATGACAGGGAAGCGCGAAAATGAATAGACTAGATAGACGACACAAGCACGAATACGAACTGTAAATCAAACAAAAAGATCATTCAATAATAGTGTAATACAATGTATATATCGATTGTATATATATAAACCATACCAAACAACTAGATGCAAATAAGGTAGAAGGAAGCCTAGGCCTGAGATCCCGGATCAGCTACAACTGTCAAACAAGCGAAACAATGTATGAGATACTGTAACCCTTGTTTATTTATATACTAAAATATATGTAAAATGTAACTTTATAAAACTATATATATACAACAATTTTTTTTTAAAAAAAAACCTAAAACCCATTTTAGAACGAAATATAAACCTGTAAATTATAAAACTATTTAAAATCAAAACTGTATATATATATATTCATTTACAAAATGGCAGTGTAGGGGAGAGTCGGCTGCAGCCAAGGCGAGGCATTCGGGTTTGGTGGCGACGTCGGGCTGGTGGGAGGTGGAAGGTCGGCGGACTGGGCAGGGGGAGGTGGAAGGCAGTGGGGAGGCAGGGCGGTTGGGAGGCAGTGGGGCAGGCGGATGGGCTGGGGAACGGCGGGGATGGGCTGGAAACGGTGGGGGAGCTGGGGATGGTGGGGACAGGTGGCGGGCTGGGGTGCTGCATGGGGCAGTGGGGCGGAGGGGACGGGGCGGGGCTGCTGAGGGGGCAGGCGGAGCTGGGTGGGTATGGGTGGCGGGGAAGTGGGGCAGGGACGAGTGGCGGGGAGCTGGGGCAGGCAGTGGGGACTGGGGCAGGCTGGGCGGAGGGGACTGGGGCAGGCGGGTGGCTCGGGCGGAGAGGGTGGTGGGGTTGGGGACAGTGGGAGGCAAGGCGGTTGGCTGGTGGGAGGCAGTGGGGAGGCTTCAAAAGAAAAAAAAATAGAAATAATATGGACCATAATTCTTTGGAGAAGAAGAAGGAAGAGAACAGAGAATGAATACGAACCAGAATGATTTAGAGAATGCAAACCAAAAGAATTATGAACTAGCTTGTTTATATAAAATGGTATTGGGATTTCAAAAGCCTAAATTTATTGTCACGGTAACCAAAAGACTGTTGGCTTTTCAATGCAGTTGAATAGTCAAGGATCCTAGAATTCCAACAGGGTAGATTATTGGGTACCGGTTTGTACAGCGTAACGGACCAGTTTGTAGTCCGTTAAACGATTATAATTTTCAACGCCGAACTCCGATTGACACAAATAAATATACCGTTTTGATCAGCGCGATGAGGCGAACACAATGGCGTATAGATATCAGTTGTAAGCTTAAATTATAAAATTCGAAATTTTTTTATACTGTGGAGAAAATGCAGCAAAAACGCCGAAGAGTAAGATCGACGGAGCTGAAGATGTCCGAATTTTGAAAAACGAAAAATGACGTCTTGATCAGAAGATGGTTTAGAATTTTTCTATGTAAAAATATTCAGGTTCGGAAGAATTTTTTTTTTTCACGTTAAGATTGAACTGACGTGCAATAAAAAGCGAACGAAATTTTTCTGCGGTATTTTCCCATGAAACTTTTCCCATACCTATAACCCTCTAGGCGCAATTTATAAACAAAGTTTGGACGCTAATTGAAATCGTATGAAAGTTCCATATTTTATATTAAAATAATGGATTCAAAATTTTAAAATTGGGTCGGAATTTCAGGGTCGTTACATTCTCCCCCACTAAAAACTTTTCGTCCTCGAAAAGGAACAAGGTAAAGAGTGGAAGAACCGATAACCGAGATACCATGGATTTAGAATAGGTTATTGAATATAGTAAAGAATATAGGATGGAATTTACCTTCAACAAACAATTCTGGATTAGAATCTCGGATACTCTCCTCGGTTTCCCAAGTGCAATCACGATCATCGGGACTCCATTGGACTTTGACTAGGCTAACCGACTTCCTTCTAAGTTGCTTTGTATCCCTATCAACAATACGAAGTGGTCTCCTCTCTATAGTCAAATCCGGATCAATATCAACCTCATCTAACTGAGCAATAGGAATGGTCATGGATGGATCATGTACAACCTTCCGAAGATGTGAAACGTGGAATACGTTGTGCACGCCCTCAAATTTCTCAGTGATAGTGAATGGTCCAACAAATCTAGGAGCGAGCTTCCCTCTACGACCAAATCGAATAACATTCTTCAAAGGTGATACTTTAAGGAATACCTCATTCCCAACCTGGAATTCTAAATATCTTCTACGCCTATCAGCATAGCTCTTCTGCCTATCCTGTGCGGTCTTCATCTTTCTTCTGATCTCATTAACCTTTTCGGATGCTTCTATAATCATATCTGGGCCAAGAATTAATCGATCACCAGGCTCAATCCAACAAGCTGGCGATTTGCATGGCCGCCCATATAAAGCTTCGAATGGTGCCATATCGATACTCTCCTGAATATAAAGGTGGTTAAATTTCAATTCAAATTTACTTATTCAAACTGAAATTTTTGATTTACCTGATAACTGTTATTATAAGTGAATTCAACCAAATGGAGATGGTCTTCTCAAGATCCACCGAAATCAATAATGCAGGCTCGGAGCAGATCCTCCAAAATCTGATTCACCCTTTCAGTTTGACCATCCGTTTGAGGATGATAAGCTGTGCTCAGATTCAGTTTAGTGCCCAAGACGTCCTGAAATGCCTTCCAGAATTTACTAGTGAATAAAGGGTCTCTATTGCACACAATACTAGATGGAACTCCATGAAGTCTAACAATCTCTCTCATATATATCTCGGCCAAACTCAAAGCAGTACGAGTGGTCTTAACAGGAATAAAGTGAGCAGATTTGGTCAACCTATCAACAATCACCCAAATACTCTCGTTACCTTTTCTGGTCCTCGGTAATCCATCAATGAAGTCCATAGAAATCTGATCCCATTTCCAACACGGAATCTCTAGGGGTTGAAGTAATCCTGCTGTCTTCTGGTGATCGGCCTTAACTTGTTGGCAAGTGGTGCATCTACTGACATATATAGAAATATCCCTCTAATCGCACTCCACCAATATAAACGCTTCATATTCCGGTACATCTTAGTGACACCAGGATGAAATGAAAGTGATGACTGATGGTTTTCTCTAAGCACTTCTTGTCTCAATCCATCGACATTAGGAACACAAATACGGTTGTCAATCCTCAGAACTCCATTACTATCTATCTGTGCCCCCACTTTACTGTCGGCATTTCCAACTCTACCAAGAACTAACTCCTTCATGCGATAGAGTAAGGTGTCCTCATATTGCTTAGCTTTGATGCGATCCACAAGAGATGGGGAGATAACAAGCTGAAATAGCATGCCTTCTACAAGATTACAACATGACAATGCTTTGCTACGGCTCAAAGCATCAGCTACAACATTAGCTTTCCCAGGAGTATAATTGATGTCGAGATCATATGCAGCTAAGAATTCGAGCCATCAGACTTGTCTCTGGTTCAAATCCTTCTGAGAAAAGATATATCTCAAGGACTTATGATCAGTGAATAATTCGAATTTTGTTCCCAAAAGATGATGCCTCCATAGTTTCAGAGCAAATACAACGGCAAGAAGCTCTAGGTCATGTGTGGCATAGTTTAATTCATGGGTCTTCAACTGACGGCCCGCATATGCAATAACCTTTCCGTTTTGCATCAAGACAGCGCCTAAACCTTCTCGGCAAGCATCTGTATAGACAGTTAATCCTTCACTTCCATCGATCACCGCAAGAATTAGAGCTGAAGTTAACTTACACTTCAACTTATTAAAAGTTGATTCGCACTTCTCACTCCAAATAAACTTGACATCCTTTCGGGTTAAAGCAGTGAGTGGGGCAGAAATCCGGGCAAAGTGCTCAATAAATCTACGATAATAGCCGGCCAAGCCCAAGAAGCTATGGATATCAGTAGGAGTTTTGGGAGTCTCCCAATCCTGTAGATAAATTTCAAATTAGAAAGGGATAAGAGGAATTGAATAGAAATAGCGAATAGGATAGAACTTACATTGATTACAGCGATCTTAGCTGGATCGACCGAAATCCCATTTTCAGAAACTATGTGGCCCAGGAATCTCACTTCGTCTCGCCAGAAGTGGCATTTAGAGAATTTGGCCTTAAGTTGATGATTTCGGAGAGTTTCCAGAACATAAGCAAGGTGTGTCTCATGCTCCTTCTCGTCTTTGGAGAAAACGAGAATATCGTCAATGAAAACAAGAACAAACTTGTTAAGGACATCACGGAAGACTCGATTCATTAAGTCGACGAAATAAGCAGGTGCGTTGGTCAAACCGAATGGCATAACCAACCATTCATAGAATCCATTCTCGGTACGGAAAGCTGTCTTATGGATACTATCTTCAGCAACTCTGAGTTGGTGGAACCCAGTGGCTAGATCAAGTTGTGAGAAAATTTTAGCTCCATGGAGCTAATCGAATAAATCGTTGATGCGAGGCATCAGATAACGATTCTTGAGAGTGCATTTGTTCAGTTCTCGGTAATCAACACACATGCGAAGAGATCCATCTGATTTGGTGACAAATACAACTGCGGCGCCCCATTCAGAACAACTTCTCCTAATCAACCCTCTAGCAAATAGATCATCAATTTGAGTTTTAAGTTCAGCTTTTTCTTTAGGAGTCATCCTTCTGTGAGGGAGAACTACGGGAGTAGCTCCGGGAATAAGCTCAATGCGGAAATCGATTTCCCGTTTAGGAGGTAGGGAGCTGACCTCCCCAAATACATCGGGAAATTTCTGAACAATAGGGGTAGTACTAAGATCATCCGGGTGAGCATCAAGAGAGAATATGAAGCTTCCGGCATATTTCTGCGGTGATTTGCATTCAATGACAAGCGGTAGGCCCTTGTCATTGACTAGAGAAACAGAACGAGCCTTGCAAGAAATAACAGCATCGAATTTCCTTAACCAATCAGCACCTAACAAGATGTCAAATGCTGCGAAGCCAAGCACATAAAGATCCCAAGTGAATCGATATCTTCCATACAAGAGCACAACCTCATTACAAATTCTACTGAGGTTGGCAAGTCCTCCAATAGGGTTGGAGACGGATAAGGAAGTAGTAGCAAGAGTAAGTTCTAATTTGAGCTTATTACAAAGATCAATAGATATGAAGCTATGAGAAGCACCAGTATCGAATAATACCCTAATAGGTACATCATGTAATGAAAAAGTACTTCGTAAGGTACCTTGGTCATCCTGAGCAGGTGGTGTAGGAGTGGTGATAGCAAATACTCCAGATGGTGTGCCTTGCTTATACAGTGGGCAGTCTTTCTTGAAATGACCCGGCTGGAGGTAGACATAGTCGTAGAAGATGGTGGAACAGCAGCTCCGGTAGATGGACAACTATTAGCATAATGGCCCTTCTTATCGCATTTGAAGCAAGTGATATTATCAAGGTCGATTGGGCTTTTCTGAGCATATCCCAACCCTGTAGTCTTCTGCCAAGCTTTCTTTTGTTGATCAAAGTTCATCTTCCTCTTCCCGGGCTGGCTAGAGGAGGGCTGAGTAGGAGTGGCCTAGGCAGTAGGTCCCCTAGGCTTTGACTCATATCTAAGAGCATAGTCCACAAGCTCTGTGAAGGTGCAGTGGGTGTGGCCAGTAAGCAAGTCATAATACTCTGGTCTTGCTCCCAAAATGAACTTCTCATTCTTTAGAAGGGGTGTATCAATCAATCCCGGGCCGAACTTGGAGAGTTCATTAAATTTCCTCTCGTACTCAGAAAAGGTCATACTGCCTTGCTTAAGATCCATAAAAGCTCTGTAAAGTTGGGTTTTCCCAGCAGCGGGCATCCATTGTGCCGAGAAAGTATCCCTAATCAAAAGATAGACAAGATGAATAACATTCCAAAGATTAAAGAAGAATTTAGACTACGGAATCCAATTAAATTTTATACCTAAACTGGGCCCAAGTGATGGTGTTCTCCTCGATATGAGAAGTAACTGATTCCCACCAATCTTGCGCGGCATCCTAAAGTTGCCAGGCAGCAAGCTGACGCTTCTGAGCATCAGTGATCTCTAGACCAGAAAATATCTTCTCTAAGCCTTTAAGCCATTGCTGAGCCTCAATAATGCTCTCGGATCCAGAATACTTAATACCTCCAAGCTGTGTATACTCCTTACTAAGAGTGGTGAATTTGACAGGAGCCGGAGCGGCAGGTGCAGCCTGAGCAGGATCAATGCCTCTTCCACCCCTATTGTTTCTTCTGGCACTCATCCTGAAATACCAAAAGAAATTTAGAACCAAGGATAAAATCATAGAACTCAAAGGAAAATTCAATCGACGAATCAAAGAAGTTCGAATAGAAAGGATTTGGATATTGAATCGATTCTCCTCATTCAAGGGTATTGCTACCCTATCTCTAATGAGTTTCATAATCCCGAACTAAGGTTTGTAGGGAAACCGAAGCTCTGATACCAACTGTAACAACCCGTATATTTTGACCATTTAAATTGACAATAATCCACACATGTCAACTTAAATAATACAAAACACGAATCATTATGGGATTATAAATACGTAAATGTAAATGAGAATCAATACAACATCACAGACACAGAACAGTCAAAGAATAATGCAGCGGAAAATACATCATCATAATAGCAGTTCATGAAGCTACTACATAAAATACAACAATGTCTTAACATAAAGTGACTAAAAGAAAATACATAAATGTCCAACAGACTAGGACATCAATACAGGAATAGAAATAAACTGATAAAGATAAATGCTAAGCCTTCAGCATCTTCAACCAACCTTGATCAGCAACTGGATAGCTTCAGACTGACCTGAGCATATACAAAAAGAAACACTCGAGTCAGGACTCAAAATCTTATACAAGAAAATCAAGTGCAAGGGAAAAAGTCCATAACTTAACGATGAATAAAATAAACATCTCTAAGGATCCAATAAACTATATATCTATATATATAATAGAATACGCTAAATAGATGTCTAATCAGTAAAGTATGATATCAAAATAGTGTTAAGGCGTTACCATAATCCCCTTAACACATTTTATTCCCAAGAGCATATACAAGACCGTAGTTTCCCCAAAATCGGAAGTCACCAGAGGGCAATCCATATACTAAAGGTACAAACCAAAACGTAGTGGTCGCGAATAGGATAATCAGTATGACAAGGTACATGAGGCGATACCAACTAGGATACTAGTAGTTGCATGATCCGGACTGATGTTGAGCATAGCAGCTACTACCTCAACACCGCAAATCAACACTCCCAAATCAAGGGGTGCACCCAAATCGAATCACAAAAGTAATAGATATGGTATCGAAGAAGTGTGTCCGCTAGAGGTGGCGAACCTCAATGGCCCGGCGCGGCTCCTGTTTTAGTCATGTCAGGGGTCATCCAATATCGTTCTCTTTCTTCAGTCAACGCGTTCACCAAAACCATCCACTTCGTTCTGGATCAACACTCCGCGTATATTAGTTATTAAAGTGGTTTTCGGTATCGACAGAGAGTATGTCCATATCCGATCCCGGTCTCTTTAATAACTACGCATTAATTACCCGATGGTCATTTAATATTAAAGTTTAAACAAATCAATGTCCAAAAGTCAAGTTGCAAGTTTGACTTTCAAAATTTGACACTTCACAATTCAATTTATTCCGAACATTTAAAAATCATATTTCCAAATGAAGTTTTAGTTCAAGCCCTTGAGTTAACAATACTTAAGTATTCAAGTTCAATTTAACGAGATCCAAATTCCACTTACTAATTTAATTCATAAACCATAGATTCAATTAACTGGTCAATTTGGTTCAAATCATTAAATCAAATTCTATTCATTTTAATTCATATTCCCCTTCATCGTTACATTAAATTTAATCAGAACTTTGATTTAATCAATTTCAACTGCTAAATCAAATCCTTAAACTTTAGTTGGTTTTGCATTCCCTTAAGTCACTTTGTTACTTAATCTCAAATTAAATTTTATAACAAATTCCAAATTTATTAAATTTATCCGAATTAGATCTAATCTCAAATCTAATAAATTTAAATTATTAGATTCTAAAACTTACTTGTTCAAATCTCATTTCAATTTAATGTGTCCATCCGTTTTATTTAATTAAATAGATTTATTAATCTGTTTAAATTAAATCCATTAATTTATTTCAATTAATTTATTACAATTAAATCCATTAATTTATTACAATTAAATCCATTAATTTATTACAATTAAGTCCATTAATTTATTACAATTAAATCCTATTAATTTATTACAATTAAATCCGTTAATTTATTACAATTAAGTCCATTAATTTATTACAATTAAATCCTATTAATTTATTACAATTAAATCCGTTAATTTATTATAATTAAATCCATTGATTTATTTCAATTAAATCCATTGATTTATTACAATTAAATCCATTAATTTCGTTACTTAATTTCCAACAAATTTTTAAGTTCATTTCTTAATTTCAAATAGATTTCAATTCCAAAATGATTTTTGGTTGACCAATCGGGTTTCTTGTTTTTAATTATCTATCCTAGGCCAAAGTTGTTCAATTGGGTATTTATCATTTCAACCCAATATCATTAAATAAAACAAAGCATAGCAAAGGGAATTTGCAGTGTGATAACTGGAATGGTGTCAAAGTAAATAAACAATCAATAGCAACCATATATAACAATTCAACCGTTTATTTAAATAATCCCGAAATAATCGTATTTAATTTACATTTGTTATTTATGTAAATTAATAAAATTATTCCTAGAATCCACACTATCATTTCATGCAGATTAAAGATTATTACATTATGGGTTTTCACTTGGCGTTTATTATCAAGTTATTACATTAGTCATACATTCAATGGTTCAAAGTGTAGTTAACACTATTTCTACGTGTCGATTTATTTAACATTAAAAGGGACAAGTTCAACATATATAATCTATTTTAAATTTTAGACTATCCTATATCAATTTCAATTTCATATTAATCATCACTTATATTAACGACCAATTTCAACATCACATAACAATTTAGTGTCACAACTATTTTCCATAACTAACTTCAAATCACAATTTAACATCAACCATTTTAACATTCAAATTAATATCAATAACATCTATCACTTGATTATCATAGCATAATAGATTGAGTCGTGAATGAAATATTCACCTTGCGTGGTTAGAGAAGATGACGGCGAAGCACGAAAATGAATAGACTAGATAGACGACACAAGCATGAATACGAATGCGAACTGTAAATCAAACAAAAAGATCATTCAACAATAGTGTAATACAATGTATATATCGATTGTATATATATAAACCATACCAAACAACTAGATGCAAATAAGGTAGAAGGAAGCCTAGGCCTGAGATCCCGGATCAGCTACAACTGTCAAACAAGCGAAACAACGTATGAGATACTGTAACCCTTGTTTATTTATATACTAAAATATATGTAAAATGTAACTTTATAAAACTATATATATACAACAATTTTTTTTAAAAAACCTAAAACCCATTTTAGAACGAAATATAAACCTGTAAATTATAAAACTATTTAAAATCAAAACTGTATATATATATTCATTTACAAAATGGCAGTGTAGGGAAGAGTCGGCTGCGGCAAAGGCGAGGCATTCGGGTTTGGTGGCGGCGTCGGGCTAGTGGGAGGTGGAAGGTCGGCGGACTGGGCAGGGGGAGGTGGAAGGCAGTGGGGAGGCAAGGCGGTTGGGAGGCAGTGGGGCAGGCGGATGGGCTGGGGAACGGCGGGGATGGGCTGGAGACGGCGGGGGAGCTGGGGACGGGTGGCGGACTGGGGTGCTGCATGGGGCAGTGGGGCGGAGGGGACGGGGCGGGGCTGCTGAGGGGGCAGGCGGAGCTGGGTGGGTACGGGTGGCGGGGAAGTGGGGCAGGGACGAGTGGCGGGGAGCTAGGGCAGGCGGAGGGGACTGGGGCAGGCTGGGCGAAGGGGACTGGGGCAGGCGGGTGGCTCGGGCTGGGCGGAGGGGACTGGGGCAGGCGGGTGGCTCGGGCTGGGCGGAGGGGACTGGGGCAGGCGGGTGGCTCGGGCGGAGAGGGTGGTGGGGTTGGGACAGTGGGAGGCAAGGCGGTTGGCTGGTGGGAGGCAGTGGGGAGGCTTCAAAAGAAAAAAAAATAGAAATAATATGGACCATAATTCTCTGGAGAAGAAGAAGGAAGAGAACAGAGAATGAATACGAACCAGAATGATTTAGAGAATGCAAACCAAAAGAATTATGAACTAGGTTGTTTATATAAAATGATATTGGGATTTCAAAAGCCTAAATTTATTGTCACGGTAACCAAAAGACTGTTGGCTTTTCAATGTAGTTGAATAGTCAAGGCTCCTAGAATTCCAACAGGGTAGATTATTGGGTACCGGTCTGTACAGCGTAACGGACCAGTTTGTAGTCCGTTAAACGATTATAATTTTCAACACCGAACTCCGATTGACACAAATAAATATACCGTTTTGATCAGCGCGACGAGGCGAACACAATGGCGTATAGATATCAGTTGTAAGCTTAAATTATAAAATTCAAAATTTTTTTATACTGTGGAGAAAATGCAGCAAAAACGCCGAAGAATAAGATCGACGGAGCTGAAGATGTCCGAATTTTGAAAAACGAAAAATGATGTCTTGATCAGAATATGGTTTAGAATTTTTCTATGTAAAAATATTCAGGTTCGGAAGATAAATTTTTTTTCACGTTTAGATTGAACTGACGTGCAATAAAAAGCGAACGAAATTTTTCTGCGGTATTTTCCCATGAAACTTTTCCCATACCTATAACCCTCTAGGCGCAATTTATAAACAAAGTTTGGACGCTAATTGAAATCGTATGAAAGTTCCATATTTTATATTAAAATAATGGATTCAAAATTTTAAAATTGGGTCGGAATATCAGGGTCGTTACACTTTTGTTTTGGCACAAACTTTCTAGTTTCCACTTCTACCTACTCATTTTCTTCCCCACCGAGCTGCTAGTCTTCTGCCTCACTCGCTCTCATTTCCCTGCGATCTGCTCTCCACCACAACCGCATCAATCTCCTCTCCTCCACCTAGCGCCGCGCTCACCACCCCTCGAGATCGACACCCCATCAAAGCCTACCACCGAGACAAGCAATTGCCGACCACAGCCCAGCTCATCACCTTCCATTCGCATCACCACCAACTCCCCCGCGTGCTGCCACCCACACCGTCACCGCGCATACAGCTCCACCGTTTCCCTCTTCGCCACCCCACCGTCCCCCTTTCCCGTCCCTCTAGCCTCGAAACTCACGCAGGCCGAGCCTCCAACCACCATAACTCCGGTCTTCCACCTAACCCACCAAGCCCGCAACCCTTGGATCCACCTCCATCACTACCAACATCCTCCACCTAAGCAAACGCGTTAGCCTCCACTACCAACCCTCGGCCGTATCACCACCCTCGCCGTTTTGCTGCCTGCCTCCACGCAACCCAAATTTCCACCACATCCCTACCCACTACACCCATCGTTCAACCCCGAGCCCACCGGCCTCTGCCTCGCCATCACCTAGTTTCACCGACCAAGCTCCATCAGCCTGTTTCCTCCCAAACACGTCGACCTACCTTCTCTTTGTTTTATCTATATATGTAAGTATGGTTTTAAAATATGATGTATATACATTGCTTATATATATACATTGCATATATTTCCATTGTATTTTAGCTCGAGGGCTGCCTTGTTATATATGTAAGTTTATACTAGTAATTTGTTAGAATATAATATATATTATTCAAAGCATATATATATTTTGTTTGCACAGCTTTAGCCCTGCCATCTCGGTATGTGTTTTGTTATATAATATGTGTATGGATATTTGTTATATAATATATAGAGAATTAAAATAATAATAATATGTATAAATATTTTGATATATGTGTCGCTTTTGTCCTTGTTACTGCTGCATAGCATATATATTACATAAATATGGGTCAGCTGAAGTATAATCCTTTGAATCTAAGCTTAGTTCTATTACGTATATAATATTTATTTTGTAGCGTGTATATATTTAAATATAGTTACATACATTTTGAGTAGCCTACCTGTACTGTTTTTATAAAGTTATAGTCTGTAAATATATTGATTTTTCGGTATATACTTTGATTTTAGAGTAAACTATAATATATAAATATGTTATTTTAAAATACGTGTTTTAAAATAAGTGATGATTTTATAAATTATACATTTATTTTATTTTATATATGGGTTGAATTAAATATTGATTTTAGGATATAAATATATATATATATATATAATATAAAGAAGTTATTTTGATTTGTGTTTCAAATCGAATTTGGATTTTTAAAGGGAAATACGTTATAAAGATTTTATATAAATATATATTCGTTCCCATCAATTTCCGAATTCCTATTCTGCTTTGTTTGTTAAAATTCGTGTCCGTCGTGCTTGGCTTAGGAAGATGTGCTTGGATTCATCGTATCTTGTTCTTGTTATCTTTCTTTAGCTTCGAAAGGTGAGCAATCACTCACGATTAACATTCTTATATTTAATAAATTTGATTTCACTTGTAACGACAATTGAAATATGCTGTTAAATTTGAATTGCTAGTTATTTAATTGTTGAATATGATATGTCATTATCTGCAATTGTTCACCTGTGATATATGACACCATATCCTGTTGTATATATTTTATTTTATTTATCATTGATGATATATGCCTGTTATTGATATGTTATATTATAATTATTCTGTTCCCACTCTGCTAGTTCCCTGATAGTTTAAAATTCCCTATGGGTTGAAATGATACATACCCGAACGATATTATAGATTAGGAGAAAATCGCTATGGGTTGAAATGATAAACGCAAGCGATTTTCATTGATTTTAAATTTTTGGGATTGCGGGTTGAAATGATATATACCCGTAGATATTTAAATTGCGGTTTGAAATGATAAATATCCATATCACTTGACCATAGGATAGAAAATTATATACGGACACCGTTGGTCTATATTTTGAAAAAAATGATTTCCAAAGTTTGAAAGGAAATATATGGTTTTATTAAATATTAGTTTTAAAATATATATATAGGCTATTTTTTATGTATGTATAAAATCTAGATTTTAAAATAATATGTTTTGGAAATTTTAGTTTATAAGTTAGTTTTGAAAATATAATTTTTAAGATTTTTCTTATTATTTTATTATTTTAAAAATATATAAAAATAGATTTAATACAAAATGCATTTAATAATAAGATTAATTTAATAAAAATTTAACTTAATTGATTTATAATATGTTTAAGTATTTATTTAAATTATATTAATATTTTAAAAATTGATTTTATAACTTTAATAATAAAGGTTGGGAAGGTAAATTAATGTTGACTTGGAATTTAATTTGGTTAATAATTGAATTTTCCTAAGAATTTATTTGAACTTATTGATTTTTAGATGTTCAAAATATGATTTATAACTTGATTTGATAAATAGTGATTAAATGAATATTCTCAATTTTAAATAAAATTGAGATTGAATATTTAATATTGATTTAAATATATTATATTGGGATTTAAATAAATTGTTATTAAAGCGGTTAAGTGAATATTTTCCAATTTGAATAAAAATTAAAGTTAAATGTTGAAATATAAATGAAATTTATATATTGTAAATGTTTGAATATTTAAACTTGAACCTTTGAACTTTAAATTGAAATGGTGAAACTGGAATTGATTCAAATTGAATTTTTGGGATTTAAGATGATTTGAATCAATTTGCGAAATTGGAAGAAACTACTTTTATTATATAAAGTATTTTTAATATATAAACTATTTTAATATATAAATTATTTTAATATGTGAACTATTTTAATTTATAACTATTTTAATATATATACTATTTCAGTATCTAAACTGTTTAAGCCAAAGTGTTATGATTTCAAAAGTGTTATGATCTCCAAAGTGTTATGATTTCAAAAGTGTTATGATTTCCAAAGGGTTATGATTTCAAAAGTGTTATAAATTTGAAAGTGTTACGATTCTGGAAATGAATATTTTTAAAGTGAATAATGATATCGAATTGATATGGTTTGAAATGAATATGATATTTTGATATGAATTATGAACTATTTGAAATGAAATGACCACGGTGTGAAATAAGCGTTTGGTTGTTAAAGAGACCGGGATCGGATATTGTCATACTCTCTGCAAATACCGAAAACCACTTTAACAACTGTGTACATGGTGGAGATTCCAGAACGAAGAAGGATGGTTTGGCGATGATTCTATATGGTATTTACGTAGCCCTAACTCCCATGAGTCAGCTTGATGCGGTTAAAACAGGAGCCACGCCGGGCCAAGTGAGGTCATTCCTCCGATCGGGCACATTCCTTCGATACCATTCTATTGCTTTTGTGATTTGATTGGGTGCACCTTAGATTTGGGAGTGTGTCACGAGGTGGGCAGTAGTAGCTGCTATGCGTTACCACCAGTCCGGATTCACAAACGGTATATCTACCCTGGCATTGCCTCGAGTGCCTTGTCGCATGCCCTATCGCGCCTTCTACGAGTTTGGTTTGTACCATACCTATGGAGTGCCCTCTGATAGCCCTCTAGTTTACGGAGTTACGGTACTGTATAGCCTATGGAAATATATAAAAATATGTTAAGGGGGATATGGGTAACGACTCAACGCTATTTTAATAGTTTACTTTACTATAGACATATTATAATAGCGTATATTACCACATAGTAGATAGTTCCACGAATCCTTAGAGGATGGGTATCCCAAACATTCTTTAAGTTACTTGTATTTCAGTTGATATTTCACTTGAGTTAAATTTTACTATATAAGAATGTTAATCCTGACTCGAGTGTTTTGTGTTTTGCTTTATGCTCGGGTCAGACTAAGTGTCACAGCATTTGAGACTCACCTTTGGAGTTTGGAGCCTCGCTTGGAGATCCATCTATATCTATTCAGCTTTCAGCTATCCAGTTGTTTTGTTCAGACTTGTCATCTGTTTGTATTCGAGACTAGATTGTATTTGAGATATTCTATTGTATTTTATTTCAAACTTCGATGTTTATATGGTAGCTTCATGTACTACTATTTATCTATTCCGCTGCTTATTGTTGTAATACTTTGTGTCTATGATTCTGCGATTGATTTATTTACTGTATATGCTGAGTTTTGCCAAATATAAATTAACAATCTGTTGTTTTGAGCAATTCAAGTCCGACATGTGTGGATGCAAATGGTTCGAAATACTGGGTCGTTACAAGTGGTATCAGAGCCAGGTTTAGGCAAACCTTAGCATATGGAGTAAAAATTTAATCATAGAATCATATTCGTTCGAGCTTGAATTTCTTCGTTAGGATCCTCTTTGCTTAGGTTTTCTTTCGAATTTTGAAACTCTCCCCATTGTTCTGAAATCCATCCTTGTCTTCCCCTGTTCATGTCCTCTTGATATCGGAGCATCCCATATCTCTATTTCTGTTGATCTCTATAATCAATTTGAGCTCATCTTGCGACTTTTATTGGCAGCTTTATCCTTGAGTGTGACTGATCCCATAGGAGACCCCGCCAACCTTCGTGTGATCTGTAAGGGGTGAAACTCTTTTATAACAGGCGTCGATTCACCGGAGACTTCTATATCCTCGGTTTCGATGATGGTATTTCTTGCAAAGCCCGAATCGTCTCTTAGTGGACGATCCGAGTAATTCTTTTCTTACTGAATATCGAATGCCTCAGAATTTTTGCAGGTAGTTTTATCCTTCATTTGATGTTCAGCTTAATGATCCCGAGTCCACCCTGATAGTCAAGGATTATCCTGATGTTGTGGTAAAGTCACTTCTCTTCCCTTCAAGCGGGAAATTTAATTTCTGCCTCGATATTATTCCTGGAATCTCGGTTCACCCGGTTAAGGTCGCCCACGATTAATTAAGTCTATCAATCCTTTCTCTTTTGTGACCTAATTGTCTTATCTTCCTTTCTAGTTATATTCGCAGTTGAATTCTTTTTGATTAGGGTCCCTCTAATTTTGAATCTCTATCCTTGTTTTGAAATCCATTATTGAATCATCGTGTGAGGGAGTGTATTTGTAATTAATATAAAATGTTTAATATTGTGTTGTTTGAGCTGTTAAGTTGATTTAGGGTTTCGATCGATTCGTCTGGCCAACGCTATCGATAGGAATTCCAAAACACTTGAACAGAGTAAACTGACACAATACTGTGTTCAAAATTGGTAAATAATATAATTTTATGTATGGTTATATTTTATATATAAAGGTATAATTTTCTGAAATTAAATGTTAAATGAATTGGTTGTTAGAAATGATAATACTTGGTTATCATTTATTTCTTGGTTAACACTTCCAAATCATTAACTATTGTTCTTTGAAATTGTAAACATGGTTATAAAAATTTGATTTGAAATCAGAATGAATTTAAATTAAACTTTGAGAATTTAATTTCCGGTGCTTTCTAAATTCTGGCTTTAAAAGTTTTGGAAAATGTGTTAATTGAAATATTTCGAGTATAAATTGTTTTCAAAGAATTTTAAATGAAGCAAATCAATACTCTCCTCTTTTGTCACTGGAAAATAATTTCGGTGATGACTGCAGCATCATCGACATTCATTTTCGAGTCTTAGAGTGGAGAGACCGCTTAATAGCCTTGCCGCACTTTTGTTTTGAAGATGGATTTGATTGGAATTTCTTGAGTATGATTTGATTTATAAAATATAAAAGTATATGTGTACATTTATTTCAGAATGGTGGGAAGTGAAACCGAAAATTTAATTCTTAAATTCTGTGTTAAGTTAGAGTTTTCAATTATTGAAATGAATCAAAAATTCTGAAATATTTGAAGTGTTTAAATTTTAAATTGGAATTTAAAACACCTTGAAACAATTGAAATAGGATAAAAAATTATTTTTATAATACTTAATTGCTTTCTAATATATAATTCACCTAAAATATTCAAAAATTTAAATGTTAAGGTCAATATGTAATTGAGGTTATACAAGAGAAACTTAAGTAATAAATTGTTCAAGCTAAATTATTGCTTAATAAAATATTGAAAAAGGGGGGCAAATTTGTATAGTATTCAATTGCATTCAGAAAATATTAACAAAACTTAACTGGGAAAGGTTTGAATGTAAATGAATAATATAGAATGAAAATATATATATGAAATAAAATGTTCTTATAATGAATTTTGATAAGGAAATATATAAATAAAATTTGGTAGTTATAATAAAAGTTTATACACTTAATTTATAATTATAGGAAATGTTAATTGAGATAAATTGAATAGTAAAAAATAAGGAATAAATAAATATGAATATGGGGATAGTTAAAGATTGAATTATAGGTGGAATCAACTTAACTTAAGGTAAATGGATTTAAATAAATGTGTTAAATCAAATAAATTCTGTTTTGAAAGAAATTTCATAACAAATGTAAATAAATTGAAATCAAACCAACTGAATGAAAATCCATTAAGTGGAAATCAACCAAATGTGAACACAATGACTATTTATTGATTTAATAAAATGGATTAAACCAAATTGTTGAATATTAATTAATTTAAATTGAAATTTATATGGTTTTGAGTTTATTGTTGTATTTTACATTTCAATCTATTTTCCCTTCCAGTTGTTTCTATTCTCCTACATCCTTCCTTTTCGGGGATGAAAAGTTTTGAGTGGGGAGAGTGTAACGTCCCGAAAATTTTAACGGTTTTATAACCTAACTAACTGGAATTTTTGTGAAAAATTAAATAATAAAATTTTGCAATGAAAATTTGATATTTGAAATACGTCTAGTTAGACATAGAAAATGGTAAATTTTCATTGGAAAATGTGAAAGTTAATTCTATTGTGTAGTTTTCAATTTCAATATAAATCAATTAATATTTTATGTAAACAAAATATTGTCAAAATCTAAATATTTTTATATAATAAATTCGTAAATCATTTTCTGAGTGAGACGTCATATTTCATTTCGCCAAATTTGGACTTCTCTAGCCTCGTTTATCTTATTATCTACATTTTATACGCATTTTCGGCACCGGATATCGACTTTTGATAAAATGATCGTATCATTGATATCTGTGTACCATTATGTCCGTCTCGTCGTGCTGATCTCCGTAGTATATTCATTTGTGCAATTTGGCATCCGGAACACTGCGAAATCTAAGAAATGGTTAGCCGTAAACGGTACGCGTTTGGAGCCTTTTGGTTCCCTGTGTCCATTCAAATTTTATGTAACGACCCTGAATTTTTTACATTTGAAATGTGAACATTTAATTGAGTTTAAATATTCGAATGATAATTTAATTTGAAATTCAAATATCAAAATGAATTTGGCGATTAAATTATTGAATTTAATTATTGAAACTGGGTAAAAATTTGAATCTTCAATTATAAGTCTGTTAAAAACAATATGAAGGCTTAGAAAATTCATATTGATAATTCTGAAGATAATAAAGGTTTCGGTATTGAATTTGAAACTGTTTTGTTTAGTTTTGGAATTTTATCGTTTAATCGATATTTAAAAATAACGTTTTGGGACACAGTCTCGGAATTCGACGAAACCAGTTCCATTGGGTCTGTAATATTGAATTATTTTCAGATTTCAAATTTCGTATTGAACGGAGTTGCCGTGTGAGCATACGTTGAGAAAAACGCGTTGAGATTTAATCGAATGCAAATTGAATTTTAAATTTTAAAATTGGTCAACATCAGCCACCCTAGGTTTTCTTTAGCAGACCTATTCCCTGAAACATCACGTACTCTGTCCCCTTTGTTCCTTTTATTACGTGAGCAACCCTTTGACCTTGTTGTTTATTGCTTGAAGTGTTTTCTTTTAGTTCAAACGAACAAGAAAAAAATATATATCTCGTCCCTTTTCATTCCTCACAAAGAAATAATGGCCGAAGCCTGTTTAAATTAAATGCGAAAAAAGGGGAACCTTCCCAGTTCAAATAAAATCGAAAGAAAACGAAACCCCGTTCGTTCTAAACATTCGAAATCGAATGAAGCCCTCTCGTTCTTCTCCTTTGGCAATCGCGAGCTTCGATTGTGGGTTGGCGTTCGTAGTTCTGCGAGGGGCTCAGCAGTCTAGGGATGGTGATGGAGGCACGATGACAAAGGGGGTTATCGCAACTATTAGGTTGGAGGGGATTCGCGAACGCGCGTGAGTTGCGATGGTGGTCACGAGTGCCTCGTCGCGAGGCGAGCAGTTCGACGTCGAGCTCGCAAGATCTGTGGCGACTCGGTGGGTTGTGGGAGTTCGTAGAGGCGTTCGATCTAGAGGTCGAGAACGATTCCAGCGAGTCGCGAAGGCGAGGCAGTGGGCAGCGCGACGTCGTGGGAGGCATTGATCGGAAGGTTGGTGGTTGTTGGGTCGACTACGATGATGGCTCGAGTTCGAAATCAAATTGGCGTTGGCCAGTCTTCCAGTCGTGATCTGGAGTTCGATAGGCTGTGAGTTATCCTCAAAAATTTTATTAATCTTAATTTATACAAAAATATATATATATATTTATAGGAATTTAGAAAAGAAAAAATATATATATACTTGCAGACACCTAGACATTTTTTATTAGATAAAAGTATATATATATATATATACTTTTAGTAAAGAATGTTTACTGTTTAGTTTCAAATTGCAAAGTTTGAATTCATATATACAGGAAGTAGTTACAGTAAAGGAAATTTGTTTAAAATTTAATTTTTTGTTTAAAACTAAATTGTTAGTTGAATTAAAATTTTAGTTTCAAATGAAAGATATTGTGTAAAAGAAGATTTGTTAGAAATTTAATTTATTGGATAAAATGATTTATTTAAAATGGAAAAATTTGCTAGAATCAGATTATTAGATTAAATGAAATCATTAATAATAATTAATTGTTCGATTTATTTCGAATATTAATAAAGTGTATAATTATTTATACAAGGTCTAAAACAATGAAGAAATAGTCAGATTGGAAATGGGACTGCAAATAAAAGCTAAGGTGAGATCTTCTCACTCAAAATGAAAAGTGGATTTTATTTTTGCAGTTATTGATTTGATTGTCTGTTTGGTTGTGATATTAGATATAGTAGGATATATCTATATATATATATAGCAATATATACATATTGGCATATGTATATATTGGATTGATTGATTTCCCGCATTGTATAGCGGATGAGACCCTATTGCGCCGTTAGTAAGCGGATGATATTTTTATAAAACCCATATACCGCGATATTCCACCTCGAAGTGGAATTGGTATTGTGCTAACATCTGTGGATGCAGGGAAACAGGTTGGAGGGATCCAACAGGATTCCTCAAAACATTTGAATTGATTTCATATGTTGTGATTGATTGTTTATAATCTGTGTATGATTATATTTGTGATTGAATTTGTTGAAGGCTATAATTTAGCCGAATGTATTTTTGGTATCGTTGGATACTAGAAATAAATGAAATTGGATTTCTAAAATTAAAATTTAATTTTAGATGGTTTGGAAGAATAAAAGAATTTATTTAAAAGAAGATAAATTTGTTTGAAATCAAATTGATAATTGATTGGGTATTTAAAATAAATCTTTGAGAAATCGATATGAAAACTTATTTGATGTTGAATGAAAATTGATCTTTGTGTTGGGAATAAATTTGGAAATCGATTTGTAAAATGATTTGGTATTTGGTATTAAAAGTTAAAATCAATTTGAAATGTGATTCGGTGTTGAAGTAAATTCAGAAATCAATTTGGAATTCGATTTGGGATTTGAAATAAATTGAGAAATCAATTTGAAAGTTGATTTGGTGTTAAAATTGAATATTTAAGAATGTAAATTCTGAATAGAATTTGTAAAGGAAAGGGAAATTTGTTTAAAATAAATAAATATTGATTTATTTTTAAAGTGTGGAAAATATGATTTGAAATTGATTTGCAAATGTGAAGTGTGGGAAATATGATTTGAAATTGATTTTCAAATGCGAAGTGTGAAATATGATTTGAAATTGATTTTCAAATGTAAAGTGTAGGAAAATATATATCCTGTGAAGATATTTTGAAAATAAATAATTTGGGAAAAAATTATTTAAATTGGATGTTTGTTGTGAATGTTGTTTGATAGTTAAATAACAGACTATCAATATTTGCCTTTGAAATGACACTTGATTTGTTTTTAAAACAAACGCTCATTATTCGGTTAAGCCGGGAGAGTACCTTTGTGTCATATAACCCATTCTGAATAGTGATACATCGTGAATGGATTGCATTTGAAGACCGGTGTGAAGACCGGGTATTTCGAAAATGAAAGGACAACCTGTCGAATGTCTCTTCACCGAGTTGCTCCGGTATAGAGATTTATATCACTCTTTTTGTGATGGGAAGTCCGGACGTGATTAGAAATTATCCGGATTGCAAGGGCTTCTTTGGAAGTGCCTTCGGTTTCGTTCGATCCCGGAACGGACTTGTATGGATGTGTGTCTGACATTACACTTTGAGATGTAAAGCTGGTTTCTATCAAATACATTTCTGTTGGTGGCGGAGAATTTATTCTCTTAGCTTAACACCCTTCTCTGAGACGTACGAGCTCAGAGGTAATGTAGTTGATGGTTACTAGTGATACATTCCCAATTTGGTAATGTGGCACACGAAGTGCTGTTGATCAATTGATGATCAAAGCGTGGCTTTGTGAAAAAGCGCGGCTTTGTAAAAAGCGCGGCTTTGTAAAAAGCGTGGCTTTGTGAAAAAGCGTGGCTTTGTGAAAAAGCGTGGCTTTGTGAAAAAGCGTGGCTTTGTGAAAAAGCGTGGCTTTGTGAAAAAGCGTAGCTTTGTGGACGAGACTTCGTCGAGCCTCACAACCCGGTAATGGTCGAAACAGGAATGTTGCGGCAAAGGTTTGTAGGGGTAGCGCCCCTAGGGTATGCCATTTCCTTCTGGATAAAAGGTGATATCATGGTATGGAGCCCAGATATTTTACCTATGTTGATTATATTTTGTGGCTGTTGCTTTGTGATTGAGGATCCTCGGATAAAGGTTGGTTACGACCGGGGGATGGCATACTTATGTGTTAATTACCTAGTTACAGCTGTACAGCGTGAGGTAGCGTCAGTGTGTTAGTTACCTAGTTACAGCTGTACAGCGTGAGGTAGCGTCGGCCTTTTGTTTGCAGAGATCCGGTTAGGATCCGGGGCGTATTTCCAGAGGCGTTTCTATTTCGGTATAAGGAAGTTCCTTAGCCTGACCATTTGTTGGAAATCCAAAGAAACAATACGAACCCTGTACGGTTTTTAATTGTATTACCTGCTATGGAATGTGGCGGTAACCTGCTATTGAACGTAGTAGCTATAGTAGACATACAACAATGGTTGTATGTTGGCTAAGATTGATATTATACTTTCGAAATGTTTTCCACACTAGACATTAATAATAATATCAATTGTTTTTGCGTAGTAAGCATTTTTTACTATCATAAGTGGAAATCTCCTCCAATTCTGTGTTTGCATTGTGTGTGTGGCGGGAGGCCTTATCGTAGTTTCATTTTCCAAAAGCATTGCGAAGTTGTTTTATTTTCTTTGCGAAAATAACTGTTTTACGATCTCACACCAGTCACCATGACTGACTCGGAGTTTACTGTTCCCTTCTAAACTCTGGGTGCCCATAATTTTCCACACGGGCAGCCTAGAGTTATTTTATCAGGATATTCTGGATATTCTGGAGCTTTGGAGATGAGCTGGATGGCGAAGCGTACTATCGTACTTGTTTATTATTTCCGCTGTGTATTCTGTATGTGGACAAGTTTATATAACTGTCCAGTGATGTGTATTGTTGTAAACTCTGATGATTGATGTATGTGTAAACTGATATAGTCTTTTGTTTTAAAGATTATTGATTTATCTATTGTATATTATTCCGCTGCGATATGTGAGATTCTGATATTGTTTCTGTTTCTTTTCTTTCTTTTCTTCTGTCTTCTCCTACCTCTTCTTTTAACCCTAATGGTTTGGTTTTCCGGCATTCGATTGTGCGACATTTAATACAGTGGACGTATTAATGTCGACTTTCGAGCGTCGAAAAGTCGAGTCGTTACAAGTGGTATCAGAGCATCCGGTTAAGCGACAACCCTGCTCTGTTGGGTGTTACTCATTAGAGATAGAGTCAGTAGTACTCTAGGATGAGTTGAGTGTAATAATAGATATGAGCGCGTATTTGTTAGTGAATACAAAATTTGTTTTGTATTGTGTTGATTTATCGGTTGATTGTTTATAGATTCTGGTCGGTGCAGTCTGGCCAACTGTAGTCGATAGGGGTTTCTAAACTCTTAAACAAGATAAACCGACACAGTATTGTTTTAAAATGGGGTAAATGAAATAATTTTGCCCAAAACTATTTTTGTGTAGAAAAGAGATCATTTTCTATGAATTATTATGGTATATGGATGCTTGGTTGTTATGAAGTAATAATATTGAATTATTACCATTGTTATATGGAATTGAATAAGAAATTAAATTAATAACCAAAGATTTGGAAATAAATTCATTTGACAAATGAAATTTATAGATATGAATTGGAAAAGATAAGGAAAATAAAATCCATATACGAATGAAATTTGTAAGTATAAATTGTAAATGTGATTTATAATTTGGAATAGAATTCCAGAGAGAATATTTGAAAATAAATTCATTAATGGAAGGTAAATAAGTTGATAACTTATTAAATATTTGAAATCTGATTGGAATAAGATTCAAATTGAAAAATGAATGAATTTATGAATGAACAAATGAAGCTACATTTGTAAATAAATGAATTGGAATTGAATAATGGAATGAAATTTGATTTGAATCAAGTTGAATAAAAATCCAAACTTGGAAAAATAAAATAAAATGAAGTGGGTTGAGTTGAAGTAAAAAAACTTGATAAATTGTTAATTCATGAAGTAATGAATTGGAAGTTAGTTAAATTAAATTTGAGTTGTGAACTAAATTTGAAATGGTTTGAATCTGTATATAAATTCAAGTAAGTAAGAAAGAAAAATAAATTGAAATTTCCTTGTTATTGATAAAATAAATTCGAGACGAATTGAATATGGAAATTTGAAATTTTAAATGGATGAGTGAATATACTAATTAAATTAGTAGATGGAATAGATTTGAATGGTTTTCAATGAGATTTGAGTGGAATGCCAATTAAAATTGAATGGAATCAATTGGAAATGCAGTACTATACATATATGACATATTATGTTTTCTAAACTAAGGATATGAAAAAGTACCTTCCATTGAAAATAATTGTGAAGGTGTTGGAACTCGGTATGGGTGTCCATTTGATCGGGATGGGATCATATTGATCGATCACGATGTATGCTAGCGTAATTCGAGGGGTGTGATGCCCACAGTTACAAGCGATTCCACTGGGATAGTGGCGCAACCGCCGTGTAAACTGCGATCTAGATGCCACAGCAAAATTCGAGGGGCGAGATGCCTACGGATACAAGCGATTCCACTGGGATAGTGGTGTAACCGCCATGTGAACTACGATCTATGGCAATAACCATGGCGAAATTCAAGAGATGTGAAATCTACAGTTACAAGTGATTCTACTGGGATAGTAGCGAAACCGCCGAGTAATTGTGATCCATGGGGGAACGTGCTTTCCATATCCATTTTTAAAAGGATTTTAAGTGTTTTCACTTGGAGTTAGAAAGATTTTGAAATTTTTTGGAAATTTTTGACTAACGACAAAAGATTTAAAATTGGGAATTGAGATAAAAGTGAATAAAGCTCAATATTCGAAATTAGAAGATGAATCGAATTCAAGTAAAATTCGAAATGAAAATCTAAATGAAAATTTGAAGATAAAATGAATTCAAATAGAATTGAAATTGTAAATTGAATTCAAATGGAATTGCAATACAAAGTTGAATGGAAATGAATATATAACTTTGTTAATGAAGTGAAAACAAATATAAGAAGTATGTAATACTTATATTGCACTAAAGAAATGAATGAAATTCTTAAGTAAATTGGTATTAGGAAATCCAATAAGTGAATTTGGACATTATTGTCAAGTAAATATACAGGGTATTTGGAATTGGATTTTCGATTTTGAAGATAATTTAAATTGCTCGACCAAAAGGTATGTATTTAAATTTCAGTATGAAATTTGATTGAGTTTCTGATTTTGCCACTTGGCATTTTGTTTTCTTTTGGGATTTGAGAGTCCGTAGGGACGTTTTGTAGTCGTGCCGTATTAGCCGCGCAAAGGAGACGCTGGCGAAATTTTTCGAAAATTTCGAGTGTTAGAAAATTTTGAGAAAATTTGGAAGTTTAAAATTTGAATTTAAATTTAAATTTGAATTGTGAAGTAAAACAATGTTGTTTTGGAACTTAAAATTTAAGTTGGAAAGCTAGTTGAAATGATATCGAATCTTTAGTAGAAAGATTTGTTTTGAAAATTTGATAAAACTATTGGATGGTGAAAAAATAGTAGACGAGTTAAGGACCATTTTTCCTAACTTGTAATTTCAGGACGAAATTCTTGTAAGGGGGGAAGATTGTAACGACCCTGAATTTTTGACATTTGAAATGTAAACATTTAATTGAGTTTAAATATTCGAATGATAATTTAATTTGAAATTCAAATATCAAAATGAATTTGGCGATTAAATTATTGAATTTAATTATTGAAACTGGGTAAAAATTTGAATCTTCAATTATAAGTCTGTTAAAAACAATATGAAGGCTTAGAAAATTCATATTGATAATTCTGAAGATAATAAAGGTTTTGGTATTGAATTTGAAACTGTTTTGTTTAGTTTTGGAATTTTATCGTTTAATCGATATTTAAAAATAGCGTTCCGGGGCACAGTCTCGGAATTCGACGAAACCAGTTCCAATGGGTCCGTAATATTGAATTATTTTCGGATTTCAAATTTCGTATTGAACGGAGTTGCCGTGTGAGCGTACGTTGAGAAAAATGCATTGAGATTTAATCGAATTCAAATTGAATTTTAAATTTTAAAATTGGTCAACATCAGCCACCCTAGGTTTTCTTTAGCAGACCTATTCCCTGAAACATCACGTACTCTGTCCCCTTTGTTCCTTTTATTACGTGAGCAACCCTTTGACCTTGTTGTTTATTGCTTGAAGTGTTTTCTTTCAGTTCAAACGAACAAGAAAAAAAAATATATCTCGTCCCTTTTCATTCCTCACAAAGAAATAATGGCCAAAGCCTGTTTAAATTAAATGCGAAAAAAAAGGGGAACCTTCCCAGTTCAAATAAAATCGAAAGAAAATGAAACCCCGTTCGTTCTAAACATTCGAAATTGAATGAAGCCCTCTCGTTCTTCTCCTCTGGCAATCGCGAGCTTCGATTGTGGGTTGGCATTCGTAGTTCGGCGAGGGGCTCAGTTGTCTAGGGATGGTGATGGAGGCACGATGACAAAGGGAGTTATCGCGACTATCAAGTTGGAGGGGATTCGCGAATGCGCGCGAGTTGCGATGGTGGTCACGAGTGCCTCGTCGTGAGGCGAGCAGTTCGACGTCGAGCTCGCAAGATCTGTGGCGACTCGGTGGGTTGTGGGAGTTCGTAGAGGCATTCGATCTGGAGGTCGAGAACGATTCCAGCGAGTCGCGAAGGCGAGGCAGTGGGCAGCGCGACGTCATGGGAAGCGTTGATCGGAAGGTTGGTGGTTGTTGGGTCGACTGCGATGATGGCTTGAGTTCGAAATCAAATTGGCGTTAGCCAGTCTTCCAGTCGCGATCTGGAGTTCGATAGGCTGTGAGGTATCCTCAAAAATTTTATTAATCTTAATTTATACAAATATATATATATATATATATATATTTACAGGAATTTAGAAAAGAAAAAATATATATATACTCGCAGACACCCAGACATGTTTTATTAGATAAAAGTATATATATATACTTTTAGTAAAGAATGTTTACTGTTTAGTTTCAAATTGCAAAGTTTGAATTCATATATACAGGAAGTAGTTACAGTAAAGGAAATTTGTTTAAAATTTAATTTTTTGTTTAAAACTAAATTGTTAGTTGAATTAAAATTTTAGTTTCAAATTAAAGATATTGTGTAAAAGAAGATTTGTTAGAAATTTAATTTATTGGATAAAATGATTTATTTAAAAAGGAAAAATTTGCTAGAATCAGATTATTAGATTAAATGAAATCATTAATAATAATTAATTGTTCGATTTATTTCGAATATTAACAAAGTGTATAATTATTTATAAAGGTCTAAAACAATGAAGAAATAGTCAGATTGGAAATGGGACTGCAAATAAAAGCTAAGGTGAGATCTTCTCACTCAAAATGAAAAGTGGATTTTATTTTTGCAGTTATTGATTTGATTGTCTGTTTAGTTGTGATATTAGATATAGTAGGATATATCTATATATATATATATATAGCAATGTATACATATTGGCATATGTATATATTGGATTGATTGATTTCCCGCATTGTATAGCGGATGAGACCCTATTGCACCGTTAATAAGCGGATGATATTTTTATAAAACCCATATACCACGATATTCCACCTCGAAGTGGAATTGGTATTGTGCTAACATCTGTGGATGCAGGGAAACAGGTTGGAGGGATCCAACAGGATTCCTCAAAACATTTGAATTGATTTCATATGTTGTGATTGATTGTTTATAATCTGTGTATGATTATATCTGTGATTGAATTTGTTGAAGGCTATAATTTAGCCGAATGTATTTTTGGTATCGTTGGATACCAGAAATAAATGAAATTGGATTTCTGAAATTAAAATTTAATTTTAGATGGTTTGGAAGAATAAAAGAATTTATTTAAAAGGAGATAAATTTGTTTGAAATCAAATTGATAATTGATTGGGTATTTAAAACAAATCTTTGAGAAATCGATATGAAAACTTATTTGATGTTGAATGAAAATTGATCTTTGTGTTGGGAATAAATTTGGAAATCGATTTGTAAAATGATTTGGTATTTGGTATTAAAAGTTAAAATCAATTTGAAATGTGATTCGGTGTTGAAGTAAATTCAGAAATCAATTTGGAATTCGATTTGGGATTTGAAATAAATTGAGAAATCAATTTGAAAGTTGATTTGGTGTTAAAATTGAATATTTGAGAATGTAAATTCCGAATAGAATTTGTAAAGGAAAGGGAAATTTGTTTTAAAAAAATAAATATTGATTTATTTTTAAAGTGTGGAAAATATGATTTGAAATTGATTTTCAAATGTGAAGTGTGGGAAATATGATTTGAAATTGATTTTCAAATGCGAAGTGTGAAATATGATTTGAAATTGATTTTCAAATGCGAAGTGTGAAATATGATTTGAAATTGATTTTCAAATGTAAAGTGTAGGAAAATATATATCCTGTGAAGATATTTTGAAAATAAATAATTTGGGAAAAAATTATTTAAATTGGATGTTTGTTGTGAATGTTGTTTGATAGCAGACTATCAATATTTGCCTTTAAAATGACACTTGATTTGTTTTTAAAACAAACGCTCATTATTCGGTTAGCCGGGAGAGGACCTTTGTGTCATATAACCCATTCTGAATAGTGATACGTCGTGAATGGATTGCATTTGAAGACCGGTGTGAAGACCGGGTATTTCGAAAATGAAAGGACAACCTGTCGAATGTCTCTTCACCGAGTTGCTCCGGTATAGAGATTTATATCGCTCTTTTTGTGATGGGAAGTCCGGACATGATTAGAAATTATCCGGATTGCAAGGGCTTCTTTGGAAGTGCCTTCGGTTCCGTTCGATCCCGGAACGGACTTGTATGGATGTGTGTCTGACATTACACTTTGAGATGTAAAGCTAGTTTCTATCAAATACATTTCTGTTGGTGGCGGAGAATTTATTCTCTTAGCTTAACACCCCTCTCTGAGACGTACGAGCTCAGAGGTTATGTAGTTGATGGTTACTAGTGATACATTCCCAATTTGGTAATGTGGCACACGAAGTGCTGTTGATCAATTGATGATCAAAGCGTGGCTTTGTGAAAAAGCGTGGCTTTGTGAAAAAGCGTGGCTTTGTGAAAAAGCATGGCTTTGTGAAAAAGCGTGGCTTTGTGAAAAAGCGTGGCTTTGTGAAAAAGCGTGGCTTTGTGAAAAAGCGTTGCTTTGTGGACGAGACTTCGTCGAGCCTCACAACCCGGTAATGGTCGAAACAGGAATGTTGCGGCAAAGGTTTGTATGGGTAGCGCCCCTAGGGTATGCCATTTCCTTCTGGATAAAAGGTGATATCATGGTATGGAGCCCATATATTTTACCTATGTTGATTATATTTTGTGGCTGTTGCTTTGTGATTGAGGATCCTCGGATAAAGGTTGGTTACGACCGGGGGATGGCATACTTGTGTGTTAGTTACCTAGTTACAGCTGTACAGCGTGAGGTAGCGTCAGTGTGTTAGTTACCTAGTTACAGCTGTACAGCGTGAGGTAGCGTCGGCCTTTTGTTTGCAAAGATCCGGTTAGGATCCAGGGCGTCTTTCCAGAGGCGTTTCTATTTCGGTATAAGGAAGTTCCTTAGCCTGACCTTTTATTGGAAATCCAAAGAAACAATACGAACCCTATACGGTTTTTAATTGTATTACCTGCTATGGAATGTGGCGGTAACCTGCTATTGAACGTAGTAGCTATAGTAGACATACAACAATGGTTGTATGTTGGCTAAGATTGATATTATACTTTCGAAATGTTTTCCACACTAGACATTAATAATAATATCAATTGTTTTTGCGTAGTAAGAATTTTTGACTATCATAAGGGGAAATCTCCTCCAATTCTGTGTTTGCATTGTGTGTGTGGCGGGAGGCCTTATGGTAGTTTCATTTTCCAAAAGCATTGCGAAGTTGTTTTATTTTCTTTGCGAAAATAACTGTTTTACGATCTCACACCAGTCACCATGACTGACTCGGAGTTTACTGTTCCCTTCTAAACTCTGGGTGCCCATAATTTTCCACACGGGCAGCCTAGAGTTATTTTATCAGGATATTCTGGATATTCTGGAGCTTTGGAGATGAGCTGGATGGCGAAGCGTACTATCATACTTGTTTATTATTTCCGCTGTGTATTCTGTATGTGGACAAGTTTATATAACTGTCCAGTGATGTGTTGTAAACTCTGATGATTGATGTATGTGTAAACTGATATAGTCTTTTGTTTTAAAGATTATTGATTTATCTATTGTATATTATTCCGCTGCGATATGTGAGATTCTGATATTGTTTCTGTTTCTGTTCTTTCTTTTCTTCTGTCTTCTCCTACCTCTTCTTTTAACCCTAATGGTTCGGGTTTTCCGGCATTCGATTGCGCGACATTTAATATAGTGGACGTATTAATGTCGACTTTCGAGCGTCGAAAAGTCGAGTCGTTACATTTTACAACGATCGTAATCAAACAGCCGTTGTTTTATTTCCTTCCTAAATTCACGTGTTGGCTTTTACTATTCCCACTAGTGGATATTTATGGTGTGCGTCCCTTACATTCTCTCTCCGCTTCTCTGATTTTTAAATTGAAAGAAAATATAATATTTATAACCAAGCTTGTTTCTTTTTTTTTGGCACAAACTTTCTAGTTTCCACTTCTACCTATTCATTTTCTTCCCCACCGAGCTGCTTGTCTTCTACCTCACTCGCTCTCATTTCCCTACGATCACCTCTCCACCACAACCGCTTCATTCTCCACCCCTCGAGATCGACAGCCCATCAAAGCCTACCACCGAGACAAGCAATTGCCGACCACAGCCCAGCTCATCACCTTCCATTCGCATCACCACCAACTCCCCCGCATGTTGCCACCCACACCGTCACCATGCATACGGCTCCACCGTTTCCCTCTTCACCACCCCACCGTCATCCTTGCCCGTCCCTCTGGCCTTGAAACTCGCGTAGGTTGAGCCTCCAACCACCACAACTTTATCCTTCCACCGAACGCACCAAGCCCGCAACCCTTTTATCCGCCTCCATCACCACCAACATCCTCCAGTTGAGCAAATGCATCAGTCTCCACTACCCACCCTCGCCGTTTTGCCGCCTGTCTCCATGCAACCCAAATTTCCACCACATCCCTACCCACTCCTCCCATCGTTCAACCCCAAGCCCGCCGTCTCTGCCTCGCCATCACCTAGTTTCACCGACCAAGCTCCATCAGCCTGTTTTCTCCCAAACACGTCGGCCTACCTTCTCTTTGTTTTATCTATATATGTAAGTATGGTTTTAAAATATGATGTATATACATTGCTTATATATATTGCACATATTTCCAATGTATTTTAGCTCGGGGGCTGCCTTGTTATATATGTAAGTTTATACTAGTAATTTGTTAGAATATAATATGTATTATTCAAAGCATATATATATATTTTGTTTGCATAGCTGTAGCCCTGCCATCTCGGTATATGTTTTGTTATATAATATGTGTATGGATATTTGTTATATAATATATAGAGTGTTAAAATAATAATAATAATATGTATAAATATTTTGATATATGTGTCGCTTTTGTCCTTGTTACTGCTGCATGGCATATATATTACTTAAATATGGATCGGCTGAAGTATAATCCTTTGAATTTAAGCTTAGTTCTATTATGTATATATTATTTATTTTGTAGGGTGTGTATATTTAAATATAGCTACATACATTTTGAGTAGCCTGCTTGTACTGTTTTCATAAAGTTATAGTTTGTAAATATATTGATTTTTCAGTATATACTTTGATTTTAGAGTAAACTATAATATATAAATATGTTATTTTAAAATACATGTTTTAAAATAAGTGATGATTTTATATATTATACATATATTTTATTTTATGTATGGGTTGAATTCAATATTGATTTTAGAATATATATATATATATATATAATATAAAGAAGTTATTTTGATTTGTGTTTCAAATCGAATTTGGATTTTTAAAGGGAAATACGTTATAAATATTTTATATAAATATGTATTCGTTCCCATCAATTTCTGAATTCCTATTCAACTTTGTTCGTCAAAATTCGTGTCCATCGTGCTTGGCATTGGAAGATGTGTTTGGATTCATCGTATCTTGTTCTTGTTATCTTTCTCTAGCTTCGAAAGGTGAGCAATCAATCACGATTAACATTCTTATATTTAATAAATTTGATTTCACTTGAAACGACAATTGAAATATGCTGTTAAATTTGAATTGCTAGTTATTTAATTGTTGAATATGATATGCCATTATCTGCAATTGTTCACCTGTGATATATGACACCATATCCTGTTGTATATATTTTATTTAATTTATCATTGATGATATATGCCTGTTGTTGATATGTTTTATTATTTTTATTTTGTTCTCACTCTGCCAATTCCCTGATAGTTTAAAATTCTCTATGGGTTGAAATGAAACATACCCGAACGATATTATTAATTAGGGGAAAATCGCTATGGGTTGAAATGATAAACCCAAGCGATTTTCATTGATTTTAAATTTTTGGGATTGCGGGTTGAAATGATATATACCCGTAGATATTTAAATTGCGGATTGAAATGATAAATATTCGTATCACTTGACCATAGGATAGAAAATTATATACGGACACCGTTGGTCTAATTTTGAAAAAAATGATCTCCAAAGTTTGAAAGGAAATATATGGTTTTAATAAATATTAGTTTTAAAAAATATATATATATATGCTATTTTTATGTATGTAAAAAATCTAGATTTTAAAATAATATGTTTTGGAAATTTTAATTTATAAGTTAGTTTTGAAAATATAATTTTTAAGATTTTTCTTATAATTTTATTATTTTTAAAATATATAAAAATAGATTTAATACAAAATAAATTTAATAATAAGATTAATTTAATTAAATTTAACTTAATTGGTTTATAATATGTTTAAGTATTTATATAAATTATATTAATATTTTAAAAATGGATTTTATAACTTTAATAATAAAGGTTGGGAGGGTAAATTAATGTTAACTTGGAATTTAATTTGGTTAATAATTGAATTTGAATAAGAATTTATTTAAACTTATTGATTTTTAGATGTTGAAAATATGATTTATAACTTGATTTGATAAAAAGTGATTAAATGAATATTCTAAATTTTAAATAAAATTGAGATTGAATATTTAATATTGATTTAAATATATAAATTGGGTTTTAAATAAATTGTTATTAAAGTGGTTAAGTGAATATTTTCCAATTTGAATAAAAATTAAATTTAAATGTTGAAATATAAATGAAATTTATATATTGTAAATGTTTGAATATTTAAACTTGAATCTTTGAGCTTTAAATTGAAATGGTTAAACTGGAATTGGTTCAAATTGAATTTTTGGAATTTAAGATGATTTGAATCGATTTGTGAAATTGGAAGAAACTATTTTTATTATATAAAGTATTTTTAATATATAAACTATTTTAATATATAAATTATTTTAATATATAAACTATTTTAATTTATAACTATTTTAATATATATACTATTTCAATATCTAAACTATTTAAGCTAAAGTGTTATGATTTCAAAAGTGTTATGATCTCCAAAGTGTTATGATTTCAAAAGTGTTATAAATTTGAAAGTGTTACGATTCTGGAAATGAATATTTTTAAAGTGAATAATGATATCGAATTGATATGGTTTGAAATGAATATGATATTTTGATATGAAGTATGAACTATTTGAAATGAAATGACCACGGTGTGAAATAAGCGTTTGGTTGTTAAAGAGACCGGGATCGGATATTGTCATACTCTCTGCCAATACCGAAAACCACTTTAACAACTGTGTACGTGGTGGAGATTCCAGAACGAAGAAGGATGGTTTGGCGATGATTCTATATGGTATTTACATAGCCCTGACTCCCATGAGTCAGCTTGATGCGGCTAAAAATGAGCCATGCCGGGCCAAGTGAGGTCATTCCTCCGATCGGGCACATTCCTTCGATACCATTCTATTGCTTTTGTGATTTTATTGGGTGCACCTTTGATTTAGGAGTGCGTCACGAGGTGGGCGGTAGTAGCTGTTATGCGTTACCACCAGTTCGGATCCACAAACAGTATATCTACCCTGGCATTGCCTCGAGTGCCTTGTCGCATGCCCTATCGCGCCTTCTACGAGTTTGGTTTGTACCATACATATGGAGTGCCCTCTGATAGCCCTCCAGTTTACAGAGTTACGGTACTGTATAGACTATGAGAATATATAAAAATGTGTTAATGGGGATATGGGTAACGACTCAATGCTATTTTAATAGTTTACTTTACTATAGACATATTATAATAGCGTATATTACTACATAGTAGATAGTTCCACGGATCCTTAGAGGATGGGTATCCCAAACATCCTTTAAGTTACTTGTATTTCAGTTGACATTTCACTTGAGTTAAATTTTACTATATAAGAATGTTAATCCTGACTCGAGTGTTTTGTGTTTTGCTTTATGCTTTGGTCAGACTGAGTGTCACAGCATTTGAGACTCACCTCTAGAGTTTGGAGCTTCGCTTGGAGATCCATCTATATCTATTTAGCTTTCAGCTATCCAGTTGTTTTGTTCAGACTTGTCATATGTTTGTATTCGAGACTAGATTGTATTTGAGATATTCTGTTGTATTTTATTTCAAACTCTGATGTTTATATGGTAGCTTCATGAACTACTATTTATCTATTCCGCTGCTTATTGTTGTAATACTCTATGTCTGTGATTCTGTGATTGATTTATTTACTGTATATGCTGAGTTTTGCCAAATATAAATTAATAATATGTTGTTTTGAGCAATTCAAGTCCGACATGTATGGATGTGAATGGTTCGAAATACCAAAGTCGTTACAAGCGACTTACAACTGCATACATACTGTCATCGTTCTTCTTTACAACCATCTACTAAAGAAAAAAACACCTGACTGTCAATGACTTGCAAACTTCCATACTGTCCAAAGATACATCACTGTGCCGTGCACTCTCCACACATCCTATAACTGACCTTCACATACCATCACAGTTCATACAACACCACAACAACAGCCTCTCAAACACCACACGAACAAAAAGGCACACTGACCATTCACTCCTCCATTACTACATTACTTCACTATAGCATACTGCAACCCTCTGCTTCACTGAAAGCATACATCACTCCATCCATCATCTATCACATCCACTCCAGAAACTCATTCTCCGTCCATCAGCAACTCCTCTGCCTTCAACAATACAACTGCCACACTTCACAAATCACCATCATACAACTATACCCAAACCTGACCAACACCATATCCATTTATTTCAAACACCATATCCTCCTCGGCCATTCAAACTTGCAGTATGCCCAAACTGTCACAAACTTCAATATTCCACAAACCAGCAGTATACCCAAACCACCCATAATACATACGCCTGCACCATTTTCAGTTCATTTGCAACCTATCTGCTTCCTCGACCTCCTCTGGCTTTCACCACTTCCGCTTCACAACACAATACACCAGAGCACAGATAAGACAACAACCTCCCTACCACAACTACCGCTGCTCTTCCTCTTTGTTCAATACACTCTGTTCCAACAACATACATCGCACAATGCCCTTCCAGCTCGAAAACCCTAATTAATACCACTCGACAACCCCAATTTGACATCGAATCCAATCGCGACCAAGTTAAACTTGATTTCGAGAATTGCCTCAACCACCACAACATCACGCGACCTCAAGCTTGCTACTAGAATACGCAAAATCGCAAACCTGAAGCCATTCTCTGTCGAACGCTGCCAACAACCATCAAACCAATCGCCTCCAAATTGTGATTTCCACTAATTTTCGTTATAAAAAAAAGCCTTTCGGTTTGCAATTTTCAACTGATTGGAGATTTTGGAGATTTTGGAAATTTCATAATTCTGGGCATTCTGTTGATTTATCTTGCTGTGTTCGATTGAGAATGTGGTAGTATTGTGTTTTAATATGTTTCCTTTAGTGGGCTGGGCTGGCCTGTTTTATAAAAAAAAAGAGTGAAAACATGTTTGAGCAGGGCTTTTAGGGTGTCTGTATGCATTTATTTTTACTTTTAATTGTTTTCTTTTAATTTAATTTGGTTAGTTTTAGTTTGTTTAAGTATTTTTTTTAAAAATAAATTATTTTGTTTGCCTTTGCTTTCATTTGACCATTGTTTATCTCTAAATAAAAAAAAGGTTTGCTTTCTTTTTGTTTTATCCTTAAAAAATGATTTTTCTTTTAAATTTGTTTTGTTTTGGTTTTAATTTGTTTTGTTTCAATTTTTTTAAAATTCCATCCATATTTAAAAAAAACTTGTATATATCTTATTTTTATTTTCAGGTAGCCAAAGTAGATAGATAGAGTTGCTTGCTTCGCTTAGCTTGCCAAAAAAATAACTGCTTGCTTGCTTATAAATTTTTTTGCTACTTTTAACTCATATCTATTGTTTTTATTTGCCTTGCATTATTATTTGCTTACATTTGCATTTATATAAAAAATAATTTAAAAAAAATTCAAAAACAAAAACAAAATTTCATTCGTAGTTGCATTGTTAATACACGTTTAATTTCTGTTTTGCATTTCATCCTAGAATTTTCATTAATAATAACGGTTAGACATCGATAACCCTTAATTATATATTGACAAGTTGTCCTCTTTCGACAATTTAATTTCTTGGTGTTTAGGCTACGGCAGAGCAATAATCAGTTATAAATATTACGGTGATTCGTAAATATTATACTGAATTGTTTCTCTGAAGGTACTTAAACCTTCGGCTACATTGCTATGATGATTCGTGGTGCACCGATAAATCCTGTTCATTACCTGACCGAGAACTATCTTGTTGATTTAAGACAATGTGTGATTATACAATTTTGGGTTAGGAGATACTTAGGATAAATCATTTGTAATTAAAACCTTGCATTCATTTAGTTGCATTAGTTCATGCTCATTTTTAAAAAGAATAAAAAAATTTAAAAATCCAAAATAAAAAAAAAATTGTAAATATTTTTTTAACTTAGTTTTTTTAAATCCTTTGAAGTTTTTTAAAATCAAAAAGAAAAATAAAAAAAATCCAAAAACCAAACGAAAATCAAATTTCCTTTTGGTAAATAGTTTTCCTTTATAAAAAAACAAAAAAAAACCAAAAACATTCTTGAAAATGTCCGAGTTTCCGTTTTCTTACTCACCAAAATTTTACGATAGTTGTGAAAATCAATATAATCCATATAATTTCACTTCAAATTCTTATGGATATTTCAACAACAACTATTATTTAAACGATTCGAATTTCGAACCACAAAATTTTCAAAATAATGACCAACCCTCAACTTTTGAAAAGAGAATGAAATCTTTACTTGAAATCTGTACTTAACAAAATCAAGTAATGAATGATTTGTGTAATTCATTTCAAAATAATCAAAATTTTAATTCACTTCAAAATTCCAATGATTTTGATTTTAATCCATGTCAAAACAATTTCAAACTCCAAAATGAAAAATCAAAATGGAAATGTGAAACACTTTTTAAATAATTTTGACAATGGGAATAGTTTCAATTTTGGTGCAACGGACAATTTTTGTTCTCAACAAATTCAATTTGAAAATTCTCAAATTAATAATCATGAATTTGATTTAGTTAAGCAAATGGAAAATGATTACGAGGATTTGTTGTGTGAAACCTACAAAAAATTACGTGAGAAACAAAAGCAAATCCCAACTTGTGAAGAATCAAATAATAATCCACCGTTTATTGAAATTGACAATTTTTGTCCTCAACTAGTTCAAAGTGAAAATTTTCAAGTTAATAATTACAAATTTGACTTTGTTGAGCAAATGAATGAAATTCACAATAATCACACGGATTTGTTTTTTGAAACATATATTAAACAACATGATAAACAAAATCAAATCCCAACGTGTGACGAGTCAAGTGATAATCCACCTTTTACCCAAATCGACGATTTTCAAATAACAACTTTTGAAATTGAAAACGACAATCTTAATAAAGTTGTTGAAAATACGGTAATTGAGTTGGATTTCAATTCTTTTGAGGGTGTGAAACTCGATTTAAAATTCGACCTTCCTTTCTTTGGTTTTGAAAATTTGAATACAACAACTTTGGATTTTGACAATCTGAAGAAGTTTTCGATGATAAGCTTGAATTTCAATTTGTTGAAAATAAACTTGAACTTCAATCGATCGTTATATCTACCCCATAAATCATCGAAAATAAAACAACTCATTCGATTTTTAATAAAACGACATTCGTTTTTCCATTTCAACTTCGAAATCTTTTATGATTTGGTTTTCTGAGCTTAAGCTGTGTCTCGCGTACTTGACAAGACAAATGAATCGGTCTTTCGAAGTCCGTTTCATTTACTTTTTGATGATATACTTTATGATCTCGTGTAAATACCATTCATTTTCATGTAAATATAGGTCATTTTTTTTTCTCATTTTCTCATTTTTTTTAATAAAAAACAAAAAAATCACAAATTTTTTTTAAAGCATTTTGATTTATTTTTAAAGAAACACTATAGGATAAATATACGGTTTTGGTTGATTAAATTGAAATTTTTGAAAATTTATTAGTCTTCACAAAAATAAGAATCAGGTTTGATTACAAATAACGATGGTTTAAACAGTATATAGGAAGGTTCATATGTGTTATGAAATATATCCTAATTGAGAATCTTTGTTTTAAAAAGTGGTGAATTTAAATAAAAGGATATAACATTTTTTATTTTCTAAGTTAAATGGTGCTATGATGATTTTGCAAAACTCTCTCTTCAAAAAAAACAAAAAATATATATAACAATTTTTTTTGTATATATGTATATATTTTTTTATTAACACCTACAGTCATGTGTTCACACTTGTATATTCACTCGCCATGCTCTGTACCCTTCTTACGTAAGCCCGAAAGGCAATGCACGACTAGTATATTTGGCCTTAGTTTATCTGAGTTAGGTGTATATATAAAAATTCTTTTACTAATAATGCCTACAATCAATAAGTGTTCACTCGCCACACTCTGTATTCCCCTTAAATCAGTCCGCAAGGCAGTGAATGGGTAATATACATGGCCTCAGTTTTCTGAGTTAGGCATATGTAAATATTGTTAATATCAATAAAATTTTCAAAATAAAGAGAGAGTAAGCAATTGAAATCCAAGCATTATTTTTAACTTATTTGGTTTAATTTGTTATTCAAAAGAAATGAAAATACCACTTTGATAAATTTTGATAATCAATTAAGGATACATTTCATAGTTGCACTATGTTATCAACCGAAACAACTAACCAAACTATAGTCTATTTGTTATGATAACTTGATTTTTGTTGGAAATTTTGACAAGTAAAAGGACTTAAATTTCTTGATAATGACCAAAACATATATTTAACTTATTCATGTCAATTTAAAAGTAAATCATTCATTTGTAAATATTTTCAAAAATTTGCATCCATCTCATTGTAAATAAATCTTTCATTTAGGAATTTTTCATTTTGTAAATATTTTCACTTCGCATTTGGATTTTGTGGGTAGTACCCTTTGAAAGCCCTCATAAGACAACCCTCGTCCTACTGGGGACACCTAGAGATTTAACGGTTTGTTGCATACGCTCAATGCAATCGTGCTCCCTACGAAAACGGATTTATCTTAGTTTTTAGTTTATTCGAGGACGAATAAAAAGATAAGTGTGGGGGTATTTGATGTGCACGTAAATGTGCATATTTTTACCATCATATTTAATCGAATTTAATTAAATAAATGATCATATTGGGTGTTTTAACATGTTTAAGCCAAAATTCAAATTATTTTCAAATCGTCACATATTCATAACATATAGGAGAAAAATTGTCATTTTTGTGCATATATTAATTTGAGAAAAATTACTTGGACATTTCTATGTTTTTTTCCAGGAATTTGGATTCAAATGAAAATGGTTTCATGAAGATATATGCATGCACAAGAGTGAAGAGAAACAAATGAAATCGGAAATAATTCATTTCATGTATTATGGAGGACCCCACCTACCCACCTACCTTAATGTACAAATTAGAGCAAATGCACACGCTAATGGCCATTAAAGCTTCATGCACATTTAAATGGTGGATTATCTTATGCTAATGATTACTTGGCCACCACACTTCCTAGAGGGGTAGTTTGAGCATTCCTCAAAAATATGGATTAGGGTTTCTAACTTTTATAAATACCGCTTATGCTTCATGTAATCTCTCTTCCTCTTTGCTCATTAGTTTAGGATCAAAAAATAAGACAAAGCTCTCTTTCTTTTCATGGCTACTTAGCCATTTCTTTTATGTAATTCTTTCTTTTTATGCAAATTTTAATTCAAGTTCTTTTCTATTACATACTCTTTTATTTTCATGTTAGTAGTGTAGATTTTATTTTATGCAATTAGATTAGTTCTATTTTTCCTTGGCTTGCACTTTCCCTTTCTTTTTGTTTGATGTTGCTTTCTACATTTGCTGATATGATAACAAATATGAGAGGCTAAACCCCTTCAATTTAGGGGTAATGAAGCTCTCTAGTATGTAGATTCAACATTTGATCATTTATGTTCTCTTTTTGTGCTTAATGGAAAAATTTGAAGTGGTTTAACTTGTTGTTTTAGCTTTGAATTTGATAGCCTATATTGTTGACACCAAATAGGCTATACTTAAACAAACAACAAACACAAATTACATCTTTATCTACATATCATGTTGGCAATGAAGTGATTTTAAAATTAAAATTTGATGGTCTATATTTCTAATCAATTGTTAATGGGCCATGCTTAGAATAGATTTTATTTTCAACTTTGTTGTCATTTTTCATGAGAGTTAAATAGTGGATTAGTGGTTGTGTTATAGTTTGATGGTTTATATTGGGCTAATTAATAGCACAAATATGTCATACTTATGATAAGCACATCAACTAATTTCACTAATGACCAAAAGAGAGATCATAACTTCATTTTTTTAATTTATGTGATCTAGAGAGTGGAAATTACCTTCAAACTCTCATATTTTTATCAATTAGCTTTTGTTAGTTTTCTTACTTTTTTAGTTTAAACAACTCTCAACTTTGATTAATTTGGTTAAATAGAAATTTAAATCTAATAATTCCCTGCGGATCGACCCGTACTCGCCATGTACTAGAATTGTACGCCGTGCGCTTGCGGTTAATTTTATTATAAATTCGTTCTCCGGATTTCTAGTCCATAGAATTCCCATCGACGAACATTATCGTTTGTGTTGAGAATGTTGATTCGTCTAGTGCGGAGTGATTACTCCAATCTATCGAATTCCTTCTTGGCCGAAGGATAGCAAGTTGAAAGTTGAAGACGTGATAAGTCTATGAGACTTGGTTTCTGTGTGAGGTTGAGAAACGCTTTTGCGTTGTTGGTGCGAAGAGACCGATATCAGATTTATCTGAAAACCACTTCGGACCAACATATATGCTATGATTGTGAAGGTTGGTCGATGATATTGATATTTAGGATTTTCATAGTGAAGGACTGCTTGTTGATCATTTGGGGTTAAAATTCCAATATACATATAGTAGCAGTAGTCTCTTCGTTATGAAATATCCATTGCAAGGGCTGTCGCTATTAACCCTATGGATGTGGTAGGAGAGTACCTTCGGTTTGTCCTGTTCCTGGACAACTTATATAGATGAGTGTCTGACATTGCATTTCTAAGATTACATACATTGGTTTTTACAAACGTGCATCATGTGGTGGCAGAGAAGGCAACTTCTCTTAGCTTAACACCCTCCTTGAGACATACGAGCTAAAGGGTTGTATTTTTGTGGAAGGCAATTAGTAGTCAACGGGAATGACAATGTGGCATTCAAAGATGATGATATATGATATGTGAAAGGTAATCGATACCTCTTTTGGCCTCACTCCCCGGAAAATGACTAAAACAGGGATAAAAGCAGCAAGGCTAAAATGGATCGCTCCTATTAGGAGATGTCATCACTCTTCTAGACATATCTTTACACGCTATGACGTCGTGTATCTGATTATTGTTGATGCATGCTTATGGCCATGGATTTTAGGTCGGTAACAACCGGAGTGATGACATATTCAGTACTATCCAGCGAGGGGTAGGCCGGTCTTGTGTTGGTTTAGGCGCCTAGTATCTGGACCTTAGGTACATCCCTCTAGTGGTGTACCGAGTTTCGGAAAGGTAGTCCCTTCACCTAGTCATTTGTATGGAAATCGAAAATCCATAGCGTGCCTGCCTTTTTGTTTGTAGAGCCTAGTATTGCTGGAATTTAATAATGTAACAATTTCAGCTATGCTGATTATTATTTTTATAATAGACACTACTATAATATAACATGATTTGATATGAAAATATTTTGGTTATCGTAAGGGAAAAACCCGTCTGTGTTTATGTGTGGACGTGATCTTACGAGATACCATTTGTTTTGATAAAGGAAAAGTTTTTATAACTTTATAAATTTAGTTGAGGTGTGTTTTCTCATGCTGGTTTACCAGACTGATCCGGGCATTCTTCCCTTTCAATGCTTGGGTCAGACCGAGTGTATTTACAGGTTCAGATTTGGTGCTTTTGGAGTTTCAGCAGGCGAGCTGGAGGTCTTCATGTCGTATACACGTATCTGTTTATTTTTTCGCTGCTTTGTATTATTGTTGTTGTAAATTATCAGCATTTGTGAGGACAGGTTATTATATGTCGAAGCTGATGATTACTTATTGTGTATTCTGATATTGATTTATGTATATTACAGTTTCTTTTTATAAAGGTTACTGATCTATATTATTTGTTATTCCGCTGCGATGTGAGATTCTGTATTGTTTTGGTTCCACTTCTCTCTTCTTCTTCTCTTCTCTTCTTCTTTCTACTCTCTTTCTTCTCACCCTTTCTTTTCTTTCTCATGATTATTTGCAATTCTGTTCGCTCTGGGTCGACATACGTGGTTTGTTGTCGGTTCAGAGGGTATGGATTTTCGGGTCATCACAACCCATATCTTCCGCTATAGGTTGGCCCAGTCCAACAAGCATGACCCTGATGTATCATTTGGAAATGACTTTGTAAAGAATTATGTTGATTAATATATGTTATTCTGTTGCATTGTGAGATTCTATGACTATTTAGTTTCTTCTTATCTTTTATCTTCTTTCTTTCCCCTAATGAACCGACTTTTGAACACTTGAATGATTAGCATATGAATATCGTGGATGTATTAAGTGTCATCTCTAGGTGTAAGAAAGGCAGATCGTTACATCATTACAATACATAATAGATATTTTATGGAGATATGTTTAGGAAGACATCGAACGTCATTTAGCAAAGGCTATCTCAAGTTTACATTTATGGTTATTTTAACATTAAATTCCACATTGAAGATAACTTTAAACTATTATTTTAACATTCAATTCCACATCGAAGTTACTAATGTACTTACATGCAAAAAATAGATTAATAAATAATTTAATATCTAAATTAACAAATCATTTCATAACTGAAATTTCCTAAACTTAATTAGCACCTAATCTTACCTTCCCCGTATGCTCTAGCATATCAATATGAGATGTAACTAAGTAATTGATTTTCTTTGATGCAACAATAAGTTAAGTATATAAACAAGTTAGGCGATGTGCTAAATATAAATACACATCTAATATGAAAGAGCAAAATATATTAGAAAAAAGTCGCTAACAAACTTACCCTCTTCTCCAACTTAGGTTGGATGAGTTTAGGATATTCCTTAAGAAAAAAAAGCATGACATGTGAGTTTGTCATCAAACTAATTTACATACAATAAGCAGCAAATATAACTCTAAATCCTTAAAGAGATTTAAAATTTTAAAACCAACATCAGTGGAATGATATATATTCATAATATTACATCCTTTAAGTGTTATTCGAATTTTAACAGTAGAAAATTATAGGTAAAACGGAAATTTTCAGAAAAACATGCTAAATATTGAACAAAATTAAACTTTACTATAGGTTTCAAGATAAAAATAAATATGGTGACTGATTGCTAATGCTATATCACACATGACTTCGGCTATGATGTACATGAAAGTGGATGACATTTATTTAAGCCGCTGTAATTTTGTTAACAAGATGTTATTTCTTTTAGAGGGAATTAATTTAAAGGACAAAAATTTGTATATTTTTAGCCTCAAGGACACGACCTCAATATTTTAACCACAAGGACAAACATTCTCATAAAAATTATTCATAAGGACAAATATTCTTTCAAAATTATTCATAAGGACAAACATTCTTCCAAAACTGCTACCGAACAAAAAACTGATACCTAAAAACTGCTACCGATAACTACAAACTGATACCTAAAAACTGTAAAAACTGATACCTAAAGAAAGTTGTCCTTCATGCTAAAATACTGAAGGCCTGTCCTTGATCTTTGTCCTTGACAATAATTTCCTGTTTCTTTTATCACTAAATAAAAATTAGAGAAACTTTAAATTTGCCAGAAAAATTACAGTTATTATGAATGGCCCTACCAAAAAATAGACTATCTTTTATAAAAAGTCCATCAGTAAATCAATTATTACTTTATAGTAAATAAAATACACAACAAACATACTTCTTTAACAATAAATGCTTATGATACACATTTATGATATGTATAAATGTTTGCATCACATGCACACAAACCAAACAACAGGTACGTCGATGGAAAATATAACGAATGCACATTTATGATACATCACATGCACATATTAAATATATATCCAATAAATGTTCTAAAAACAATGTGGTCATTCATTTTCAAGATCAAGTCCGCCATCTCTATAAAGTTAGATTAATTAATTATAATACTGTATACTTTGCTTCACTAGTTTATTTCCATCATTCTTTTGTTATATAGGTTTACACTGTCAAAAGAAATAAAACGCTTTTGCTCCATGGATTTAGAATTTCATAAGAAAATAAAAAGTAAATGGGGATAATGCTACACTAGTTTTAAAATACAATTACCCCTACCGACCATATCTCAGTAGTTTTTTGGAGGCAATGGATCACTTTGTGACCTATCACCTTCGAAATTAATGGGATCTCATCCAAACACCCAACCTAAAATTTCAAAAATATACATACATATATAATTCAATACAAGGAAACAAAAATTCAAAAATCAATGAGAAAAAAAATACATGGAAAAATACTAAATTTGTCATGTCATATCAAGTATCAATATTCCTATTACAATTAACATAATCTAGATTAAATATCACACAAAACAATTTTTTTTGAAATGGTATTTTATATACAACAAATCATTGTGATAACATATTACATGTCAATAAACGTTCGAATCACGCTACGCAAGTTTCGAACTTGTGACCTTTCGCACCAAAGCCAAATCACTTAACCACTGGGACAATGGTGCTTGTCACATAAAACAAAAATTACAAAACTATGACTTAAAGTTGTAAAATAAATTGCACAAATTAGAAGTTCATAATTTTTAAATCAAACTTACAACATATATGTAGAATTACCTTACTAAAGATATATCAAACTATATGAAACTATAATTTTGTTAGTGAAAAAGTTCTACTTTTCAAAATGATTGAATGCATGAACTATAACTCATGAATCATGTGTTCATTTAAAATAATAACTGTCTGAATGAAATTACAGCTATTGCCAAATGCTTCATTTGATCAAAGATGTTGCGTTTATAGGGGTGAACCATGGACATATATAATGTGAAATTAAGTGGCCTATAATAAATTATTACTAGGCAGAATAAAATAAATAGAAGATAAACAAAAATTCATAACTATAAAGCACTTAATAAGCTTAAAACATGAAATAAAGCACAAATATATCACATTAACCATGTGGTGTGATATCTTATATTTAAATCTATAAATGGTATTATTATACTTGTACTTGATATTAATGACTATGTATGTATCACATAAAATAAAGCATAAACTATTTAAATTAACCATGTGGTAACTTAGGTCATATTTTGAAACAAAGCTAAAGCGTGTAAAGAAATTCATAACCACCTTATGTAAATGAACCAACATAAAATCAAATACAACATAAATAAAAAACATATTTATCAAAGGAGTCATCAAGTATTGAGAAGTAATGAGCAAAATTCTTTCAAAATAACGATCAAAATTTAAAAAAATGAAAACTTTAGCTTTCATTTTAAGACATGAATTCATAATAACATTGCGAAAATAATTGTTTTCACCTCCTTGAAGAAAAAAAAAGTACTAAAAATGGAAATGCGGTCTTGCTTTCAAAAGCAATATATGAAAATTGCTAATTTATACATATATTAGAAAATAAAACTCAAATTTACACTTGAACGCAATCAAACAACACAAGCAAGGAAGAATTAAGCCAAAATAGTGGTAGGTGGAAAAAACTAAAATATTAAACAAAAAATTAAAGAAAAACAATTTCGCAAGTTTTAGGAAAAACTAACATGGTAATATCCTAATTAAACAATAATTACACAAAAACGAAACTCGAATTTGGTATTTTCTCATTGTAGTATGAAGAAAAGTTCAAAATTTGATAAAAAATTAGAAGGAAAAAAGCAAACTTGAAATTATACTCGATATTCTAAAGAGAAACTAAATCAATTTCTATAATAAAGATTGCTTTTACCAAAAAGAGGAAATACCTTTGCATTTCCCTAGAAATTTATGTGTGAGAAGATGACGACCGTAGAAAGCATGATAAGGGATTGAAAGAGAAGATATTTATTATTTTCCACCCTCAACCCCTTGATTTGTTTATATTTTCAACTTTACCAATTTTTTTATAGATGAAAAAGCCGTAAAACAATTGGTTTCCGTTGTACTCTTTTCCTAATGGGTTTATACATATTGTACGGACTTTATTTGTTATTATTTTACAACGGCAGTTCAATGTTACCAATCCAAAAATATTTGGGTTGGTAATTCTAATTCCTGGTGCAGTGTATTGTAATCATTAAAAATATAGGCAAAGCATTAATAATAAAATTAAAGTGTGTTAATTGTAGCTTGTTAGATTTTGTTATACAATATTTCATATTTAAATAGATTTTGGAGATATTTGAGTTAAGGTGGAATTGTGGCTTAAATACATTGTCTCTTTTATGGATTTTGTAGCTTTTGAAGATAATTAATCGTTTCTTTTATTGCATTAAAAATAGGAAAGAATTATCTACATAGAAATGATTTATTTTGGAAGATGGAAATAATCAACGGTTGATTAAAGAATGCATTACCCAAGGCTACTATAAATATGCATGTACATGTTTCATTAGATGTATGGAAAAAAAGTTATTTATTTAGGTTTGAGGATTTGGATATCTTCTCAATTTTTTGGCTTTCTCTTTTAATCATTTGGTGAATTAATAAAGATTTTGTGAGGAGGAATTTATTTGTCATTATTTTTCTTCGCTTCTTATTGTTGAGTTTTGGCATTCGCGCGTACTGTACGCGTTCGCTTCACCATGTCTAGCCAGAGTCAACGGTCGAAGTCTCTCATACCGGCGTCTTGATTGAACATCCCTCCATCGCCTCCATCGAGCATATAATATGTTCTTGGCAACACATTGTAACAAAAGGAATCCCCAATGTTATGTGCCACTAATCCCATATATATACCACAATTATTATGAATATTCTGCGATGTGGGACTTTAGTCCGTTCAATCCACGCACCCACTCCATTTACAATGCGAGCCACACCTAACAATCTCCACCTTGGCGAGCATTGCTCAAGTCACATTGGAGTTATACCGAGTCCTCTTCGCAGTGGAGTCAAGCTGTTATTCCAAGTTTTCATAAGTAGGGGGAGTGGCTGCTTAACCATATCTCCACCTGGACGAGCATCCCATGCTCAAGCCCCTTTGGAGCCATGCTTTGGTCATGCTGCATCGTACCGGTCCCATCGAATCATGGAGCTCTGATACCATGTTGAGTTTCGGCATTCCCGTGTACCGTACGCGTTTGCTTCACCGTGTCTAGTCGGAGTCAACGGTCGAAGTTTCTCATGCCGGCGTCCCGATTGAACATCCCTCCATCGCATCCATCGAGCATATAATCTGGTCTTGGCAACACATAACAAAAGGAATCCCCAATGTTACGTGCCACCAATCCCATATATATACCACAATTATTCTGAATATTCTGCGATGTGGGACTTTAGTCCGTTCAATCCACGCACCCACTCCATTTACAATGCGAGCCACACCTAACACTTATCTCGTCTAAAATCTATCTGCATAGGAATCCAAGAAAAAACCCTAACAGTTGTTATCAGAGCCTACTACACAAATTTTTTTAAAGAGAGTTTTCGTTATGGAGAATATAAATGTTGAAAAACTTATTGGGAGAAATCGGGAGTTATGGAAGACGAAGATGGAGGATTTTCTATATCTCAATGATCTTCACTAACAATTGGAGAATAATGAGAAGAAACCTACTGATGTATTTGAAGCAAAATGGCAGATTTTGAATAAGAAGGTTGCACTGGCTATTCGGTGTTTTTTAAAGAATACGGCGTTTCATATTATTGCTAATGAAGCATCTCTTTTTGGAATTTGAAATAAATTGGAAGAAATCTATGCAAAAACTCCGCAACAAACAAGACACTTCTTATGGAAAGATTGGTAAATCTAAAATTTAAGGAATATGGATCAATTGGAGAGCATCTCAATAATTTTCAACCAATTGTGAACCAATTGACGACTGTAAATTACAAGGTGGATAATGAGGCATAAGCCTTGATGGTAATGAGTTCATTACCAAAGAGTTGGGAAACGTTTGTGGTTACGTTGAACAACTCTAATTCAGATGAAGTTGTTTCAATGAGATCGGTGGTTAGTAGTCTTCTTAATGAGGAGATGCGAATGATGAATCTAATGGAAGAAAAAGAAAAGGAAAAAGTGGAAACTGGAAATCCAATAGGAGATGTGTATCTTGCAAGGAGGAGTAACACTTCAAACATGGAAAGAGTTTTTATCTGCTATTACTACGAAAAACTTGGTCACCAACTAAATTTTTGCAATAAGCTTAAAAAGGACAAAGAAAGGATGAAAGCATTAGAGGAAGAGAAAGATAAGCTTGATGAAGGTAGCGACGACAAGGTGAATTTTGGCATTAGAAATGACATTCTCTATGTTGACGGAAGAGAAGGAGATGAGTGTGCTTGATTCGGGTGTATGTTTTCATATATGTCACCAAAAGGAAGCATTTATTGATTTTAAGGACCAAGAGAGTAAAGTGGAGTCGGCTAGTGGTGGAGATGTTAAGGTAAAGGGAATAGGTTCGGTTAGGCTAAAGATGTATGATGGGAGAGAGATAAAATTCACTGAAGTCAGACATGTCTCAAAAATTAAAAAGAATCTTATTTCAGTAGGACGGTTGGAAGGAAAAGGCTGCAACTTTTCAAGTCGAGGTGGAGTTACAAGGGTTTGAAAGGGCAACAGGAAGATGCTGCACACAAAAAGGGAAAGCAACAATGGGTACAAGTTGGTTGGAAGAACGGTGGAGAATGAAGGGACTTCTCAAAATGGTTTTGAAAAGGAAAATTTGTTAAATCAAGATGGAGCATGCAACGGAAGACCACAAAGTCTGCTTGGAGATCTTTGTGATATTACAAGCAATTTTTATTTATTGATGATATGCATGTTCAATTAGGGGGCATGCATATTCAGGTGGTTTGGAGGTTGGTTAAGTTTTTTTTGAATGAAGATATTTATTTCCATTGTAATATTGGAGATTATTTGAAGTTTGAGGTTATAGGTGGAGCTTAGATGATATCGTATCAAGGTAGAGATTGTTAGATTTTTGTTGATACAATATTACAAATTTAAATAGATTTTGAAGATATTTGAGTAAAGGTGGAATGGTGGCTCGAATACATTGCTTTTTTTTTATGGATTTTATAGATTCTGCAAATAATTAATTGCTTTTTTTATTGCATTAAAAAGGCAAAGAATTATCAACATGAGAATGATTTATTTTGGAAGATGAAATAATCAACTATTGATTAAAGAATGCATCTAATCAATACTATTATAAATATGCATGTACATGATTCATTAGATATGTGGAATTTTTTTTTGTATTTTGGGGATTGGGGTATCTACTCAATTTTTAGGCTTTCTTTTGTAATCATTTGTTGAATTAAGAAAGGTTTTTATTTGGAGGAATTTGTTTATCATTGTTTTTTCACTTCTTATCTCTTCTGAAATCTAATTGCGTAGAAATCCTTAAAAAAATCCTAACATAGCTCATATTGTATTAGAGCTGGTGCATAGATTGAATTAGGATAAATTACTCATTCAGCATATATATGAGATCGGCAGCATGTAACAACAAAGAATTTCTTTTGTTACAATAAATGTTGTAATGAAAATATATATGCTTCAAAGGGGATGTAGAGATATTCAATCATGATGCTGATATCAAAAAAGAGCCTCGTTCAGTGGTTTTACTTCTTCTGCACTAAATGAAGTGCGTGCATAGTGGAGATGTGACGAGGTGTCGAAAATTTTAACATGGCATCAAAGGCAATGGTTTGAGGGATCATTAGATGATGTGAGAGTCACCGAAGCATGACTCCTTGAGGCTTGGCAAAGAAGAATGGCTCGTCAACATGAAGAGATGGTTAAACAACTTGATTCTAGTGTTAGAAGAGGACTCATGGATACGCAGCCTTACTCTACTGCGTTGAGGACTCAGGTTCTCCAAGATGACTTGAATGGAAGTACTCGCCTTAAGATGGAGATTTGGTAAACCATATAAATGCGAAATGAAGTGTGGCTCGCATTGTGGGTGCATGTGTTAGACGGATAAGTCTCACATCGCAAGAAATATGGTATATAATGTAGTATATATATGAAGTTGGTGGCATATAACATTGAAAATTTCTTTTGTTACAAGTAAGTGATGTCAAGACCATGTATGTACTCGTTGGAAGGTGGCGAACGGATGTTCAATCAAGAGGTCGGCACATTGGAAGGTTCGTTGGGTGGTGTCATCACATACAATAAAGCGTGATGACTCGAAGTTATATGTCAGAACGCGGCTTGCTCCAACCGTGAAAAAAGAGAACTCTTTGTAAACAGCTTAGCGAAATTGTTGAAAGGTGATAGCGACTTGATTTGAATTGCTCGGAGGTGTAAGCGACCTTATCCAAGTGTTGTGGGGACTTTGTATAACTTCAAATTGAATTGAGAATGCTTGTCAAGGTGGAGATCTGTTAGGTGCGACTCTTTTAGTGGTATTGCTTCTTCTATACTAGATTAAATGCGCGCAAAGTGGAGGGGAAGGGGTGCCAAAAATTTCAACAAAGTGGTCGTAGACCAAAGATACGTCATACCACTATAAAATTGTGTTTGTTCTCTCTTTGCTTTTTTGTTTATTCTTATCGATCTACGATTACCTTACCAATTGACACAAACTTGAAGGTAAAATTCTTTGAGAAATTACGCTATCAACTACGTAATGAATCGTTATCTTTCTAGAACCTCAACTGGTTGAAGGATATGATTAGCTTAAAATTTAAGCAAACAATAAGATCCCATTTGGTTTGGCCTTTTTTATTTTGGATTTCCATCTAAACAAAAGTACGTGTGACGCATGTATTTTTGGAGGACGACCATTTGAAAAAAATGAAGTTAACATAAAAATAGTTTCAAAAAATAAAAAAAAACATGAAAAACAATCCATCCCTTGCATCGTCACTCCGTCATCATAACGACTTAGAATTTTAAATCTTCTCTCTAACCTTCCTAATGTTTTATAATGTATGTTGAAATGCAAAACAAACTCAGAATGAAACCAAACATACTATAACGTTTTAGTTATGAAGTGAATTTCATTCGAGTCCCTAGGACCGTTTTTTTGGAAAGTTGATTTTCAACAAGCCATATATGATGTTTGTGGTGTTACATTATTTGCTGTGTTAGTACCTGTTTACGTAGAAAATAATTAATAATGATTTCTGTGGAAAAATATGTTATACAGTCAGATTGACAATTTATAACCAAATTAGTATCCATCCAACCAAATTTATGTATTAAACATTCTCCATCTTCATCAAGTTGCTGATAGTTTATAATGCGTAACTCAGTCAAACATGTACATTAAAAAGAAATACAAATCGATCAAACATACGAGTCTTTATAGAGCTTCGTACATGTCAATTTGAATTATTACTTGTAAAAAAGCATTGTTTAAGGTTGTTCGGTGGGTGTTATATTGTTCTCACCTACAACCAAATTATTTTCCACAGCACTAATATATATAAAATTGCCATCTTAATCATCAGATAATCATAACCTAATTGAGATGAAGCAATCTATAAGACAATGTAGTCAAACCAATATATTGTTATGCACGAAGTATGTAGCTGCACCAGCAATTTCAATTCGCATTATATATAAATTGATAGCAATAATCATCTTACCATACAAACCTTGAGTCACTTCTACACTCCCTTTTTTTTCTAGGCTATATATTCTCACATACTTAATACAAGCAAGCATACATATTTCAGTTTTCATATTAAAACAAGCTGAAAGCTAGTAGCCAAGGATTCTTCGTTCTTGGGAAAAATCTGCTGAGTATTAAATAGAGAAAAAAAGGATCAAAATAATATCATGCCAATATTGTATTTATTCTTTTTTTTTTTTTGAAAAGACAAAAACATGCATAATAATTTTCAGCTAGTTGGCATTTTGCTAATTTTACCATTGGAATGGAGAAAAATGGGAGTTATTGTCTTCACAATGGCTTTAGTAGACAACAAGGAACCTTCTTCCATCTGCGAACGATTTCGTACAATTAACCAGGCCCGGCCCCAGGGCAAGGCAGCCGAGGCGGCCGCCTAGGGCAACAGATCGGAGGGGGGCAAGAAACTTCTAAATTTCTTTTAACCAATTTGTTTAGTTTATACAAAAGGACAACCAATGTTAAAAGATACTATAGTGCACTGGTATGATTTCCCATTTCCTCAATAATGTGCAGAGTTTGAGTGTGCCTGCATGGGGTTATCTTTCTATCTATGTTTTCACTTTTCCTCCACCTCATATTCGCCTTGGGCAACCAACGCTAACGGGTCGGGCCTGTAATAAGAAAAATAAAAATTATCTCAAAGGTCCCACCTCTGATTGGCATTTCAATGCTTATGTCAGATGAGCTATCATTTGATGGTGCTAATGCGTATACATATGTATGTCCACAGATACACACACTCACGCATGCATGGATGCTTACATACATACATATGTACTTACATATGTAAGTATGATGCATATACATTGGCGTGAAACTTTCTCGACTTGCCCAAAAATATTTTGTATTGTCTGTTATATTTCAACCAAAATTCAGCAGATAGTGATATTTGAGTTTTACTGATTCAAGTAGTGCATAGTTTTATTTGAATTAAAGGAGTGAATAGAATGCACATGCATGTGTACCAGTGTATGTATGTATATATAATTTTTGCATGTAATAAATCTGCACCCATGACAAATAGGGCGAGCTGGTAATTTGATTTAACACCATAAATGAATACCTGGGCAGTCACGGTTATGTCAAGAAAAGATTCGATAAAAGGCACAGCGCTAGCATTTGTGACTACAAGATTGAGCTTCTCCATCTCTGATAAAACTTTCACTAGCACTCCTTTGATATTTTCACAATGGATTTTCACAATAACAGTTCTTACGCATAGCCTTACTTGAATTTCAGGATACCTTGAATTTTCTGCTGAACTTCCATTATTGGAGTTCCCATGAACGTTTGAAGGTTTTAATGCATTTCCCGTGAAGTTCTTTGCTTGGGAAATATCACTTGTGTTTTGGATGTACTGCTTAGAGTTTTTTTTTTTTTTTTTTTTTTTTTTGAAATGGTACTTAGATACAACATGTCACTGGGACAACAAACCACATATCATGTGTCAATAAATGTTCGAATCATGCTAGGCAAGTTTCGAACTTGTGACCTCTCGCACCAAAGTCGAATCACTTAACCACCGGGACAATGGTGCTTGTCTGTACTGCTTAGAGTTGTTAAAGAGGACTGCTGATTCTGCGGTGTTTCCACTACTAAAACCGGTTGGCATAGCAACGGACAGGAGCGACGGTTTGCGACGGCTAAAAAAAGCGGTCGTCGCTAGCCGTCGCAAACCGTCGCTCGACCTGTATATCAGCCAGAACCGAGTCTTCTTCTTCCCCATTCCACAAAACCTAAAAAAAATAAGAACCCCCCCATCGCCCCCCCGTCGCTTCGCCGATTCGGTGCTCAAACATTCGCTCTCTACTCCCCAAATCTATCCAGTATGTGTTCTAACCCTATTTTCTATTCAATTAGGGTTTAATTAGGGTTTATTTGCATGTTTATTGGGATTAAAAATTGGTTGTTAATGGTATGTTTATGAGTTTGAGATTGGTAGTTACGTGGTATACGTATGGTGATAGTAGTATTGTAGGTTAATTTGAGAATAAAATCATTTTATTTCGACGTTGAAAACGATGATTAAAGCATACTATTATGATGTTGGTTATTGTAGAATTAACGATTGATGATGTGATTTGGATTAAGATGGTGATAACATTTTAAGATGCTTATTGATAAGTTTATGTAATGTCGGTTGTCGATTAGGTGAAAATTTAATTATTTAGCATGCGTTAGTTATAAGTGTAATCGTGTTAAAATGTGAAATTTACTTGACAAATATTTATTGAACGTATTATTAAAAAATTTATAGTTGTTAAAATATAAATTAGAAAATTTGTTTTATTTGTGTGAACCCCTTAGACAATTTTTGGCCCCGTCTGACAAGTGTTGTGTATGATCGTTATATGGATGTTCGTTTTTACACAGAACGGACATCTGTATTCATCTGATACAATATTTGTTGGATTTGTCCCAGTAATGGACAAGTTACAAACACAATAACGTAATCGCAGTTTATAAATCATTTCAGTTTAAACGGTTAACGAAATTTCGATGACACTTCCTTTTTTTCCCTGTGTACATGCATTTGTGTACGATACAGGAAATAAAGGGAAGTGCTGCCGAAATTTTGTTGAATCGTTTAATCTGAAATGATTTATAAAATATGATTACGTTATTGTGTTTGTAATGGGAAGTAGGATGACCGACCGTTAAACAAGTATTAACAAGTGTTGTATATATATGATCTGTATTTCATAAAACAATCAAATAATTTATTAAGTGCAATTTACTAAAGTAATAAAATTTAAAAGTTAGTTTGAAACTAATAAATTTGTTCAGTCTAATTTATTAAAATTTACTAAAGTTAGTTTAAAATTTACCAAATTAATAAAGTTAGTCTAGTTTACCAAATTATTAAATTTACTGAAGTTCAGTCTACTTTGTCAAATTATTAATAAAGTTTCAATGAAGTGTTTGTTTGAATTTTCTAATATAATTTTTGCAAATCAGGAGATATGTTCGATTATTTTCTCGATCGTAGTTGGATGTATGAATCCCGAAAAGGTATGAAAGGATCAATAAAGGAACATTTTGTTAACGGTGTACACGAGTTTATTAGATTTGCTAAATCTAATAATGGAAATAACGTAGACATTCGTTGTCCGTGTGCTAAGTGCAAACATCTGAAGCATTGGAAGGCAGATGTAGTAGAAGTTCATTTGTATAAATTTGGTTTTGTACCGAATTATTATTTATGGGATCGTCACGGAGAGTTTGTTCAATATTGATGAAGCATGTACCTTAAGTCGCAGCCGACCTAAGTCACGACCGACCTACTCCCACCCAGTCGATTCCATTGCCGACCTACCAATCCAATTGCCGACCTACCAATCCAATTGCCGACCTACCCAAGGTCGTAGACGATCTAATTCTCCACCGACCTACGACTCAGCGCCCACTCCGACTTACCAACTCCCCGACCTTGCCCTAACTCGCGAACGAGTTATCGTATTTCCGACCTAACTCTTTCTCCGATCAAACCCCATGTCGCGACCGACCTAACTTTCCCGACCTAATACTAAACCAAAGAAATTCCTCTGAGTTTCCCTAAATCGCAGGTCACCTTCATTAAGTTGATGCCGAGATAAGTTGTAGCTGAAGAAGATAACTCGTGAGATACTTTTAATTCGCGAAGATGATATTGTTTTAAGTCGGATGTCTACTGTTTGCATAAGTCGCGTGTTATAGGTCGGTTCCGACCTATGGTTGTAAGGTGTTGTGTTGTATGATCTTATGTTGTAATCTTTTGAGTCGTTTGATCTTTTTAGGTCGTCTGATTATTTTAGGTCGTCAACACTGCTGTTAAGTCGGTACGATATTTTCTTATGTCGTTTGTAAAGAATGTTGTTAAGTCGGTTGCCGACTTAGGAGTTGTATTTTTTTTTCTGCTTGCGTGTTGTAGCCTATAAATAGGCGAGTTGTTTCATTTGTAAGGGTTGTTGAATATTGAATAAAATTCTCTTTTGTTAGCTTTGTGCTTCCAATTTCAATTGGTAGTTGAGTGTATCTCCTATCTCCACTTACGTCATTCGAGTGCGCTCGAATCATCGTTTGTTGAAGCCGATTCACGGAATCTTGTGCGCAAGATCAACGTTGAAGAATCGTAGATCTCTTTCCCGGAATCTTCGGATCAACGAGTCAGAGATAGCTAGAGTTCGGTATCTTCAGATCAACGAATTCGGGCATTTCAGTATCCATCAATCCACAGATTGCTATTTACGTCGATTGAAGATCGTTTTGAATTATCCGCTGCGTCAGTTTGGTATCAGAGCTTGTTTTAGCCAATCATAGCTAAATCGAGTCTTGGAGCCGAGAATTTGAAGTGTTGAAGTTGTGTTCATCGTGTTCATCATATTTTGCAACAAAGTTGGAGTTTTCGATCCATTTCATTTTGGATCAAAGTTCGAAAGGTGTTTGAAACTTGAAGTGTGAATTTGTTGAAGTGTTTGGGAAGTATTCAATCATGCCGCCAAGACGAGTTCAGCGTCATCGCAATATTAATGCTTTGTACGGAAGAGAAGAGGCCGATGAAATGGAGCAACGAATCAACGAGAATTTCAATGAGAAGCTTACTGAAGGGATTGGTCGATTAGAGAGAATGATGCTTGAAATGAGTCAAAATCAAAGAAGGGTTTCACCTAAATCGAGCCATGGAAGAAGTAGAGTTTCACCACATTCTAATCGAGAGAGAAGTGTTGATAGTGATCATAGAAGCGTAGATCGGAATCGTGATAGAAATGTGAATGATCGTGATCAAAGGAATGTAGATCGTAGGAATGTTGGTGGAAGAAATGGTGGTGGTAGAGATGTTGGTGGTCAGGATCGACATCGATATACATCGGATGGTGAAGAAGAGTATGATGGTGGTAGTGTTCATGGACGAGGAAGGAATCAGTCGGAGTACGATCACAAGTGGGAATCTGGGATGAAGACAGAAATTCCAGAATTCAAAGGTGGTATGCAGGCTGAGGAGTTTTTGGATTGGATGGCTAATGTTGAAGAAATTTTTGATTTCAAAGAAGTTCCAGAACGTCGTAGAGTGAAGTTGGTTGCTACAAGGTTGAGGGGTAGAGCTTTGGCATGGTGGCAGCAAACCAAACTTACACGTGAACGAATGGGAAAGTCAAAAGTTGAATCTTGGGAGAAGATGAAGAAATTGATGAAAGCAACGTTCTTACCTTACAATTATCAATCTTTGATGTATCAACGTTTGCAGAACTTGAGGCAGGGCACAAAGACTGTTAATGATTACGCAGATGAGTTTTATCAGCTTATCGCGAGGAATGATATTATGGAAACGGAAGAGCAGCTGACATCTAGATTCATTGGGGGATTGAGAATGCAGATTCAGGATATGGTTAATATGTTCGATCCAAGATCTGTGGCGGAAGCACATCAGAAAGCGTTGGCTTGGGAGAAGCAGGGACGACGAGGAGGTGGTGTGTTTACGAATTCCAATAATCAAGTGAAGGGTGTTGGTGGAAGTTCTAATGTGTCTAAACCTATCAGTAAACCAGTGGTGAAGGAGGTTGAGAAGGCAAAGGTTAACAACGGTTTCAAATGTTACAACTGTCAGGAGTTGGGTCATAAAAGCAATGAGTGTCCAAAGCCAAAGAAGAGAGCAATGATTGCTGAGGTTGAGGATGAGGATGAAGAAGCTGAATGCTCTAATTCTTTACCAGTTGAGGAGGAAGACTTACTGTCGGGAGATGACGGGTACGCATTGATGATGAGGAGAAGTTGTTTAACACCGAAGCAAGAGGAGGAAAGTAGTTGGTTGAGGAACAATATCTTTCAATCTACATGCACTATTCTGGGAAGAGTTTGTAAATTTGTTATTGATGCTGGGAGTTGCGATAATATTATCTCTACAGAAGCAGTGAAGAAGTTGGAGTTGAAAACCGAGAAACACCCTAAACCGTACAAGTTAGCTTGGTTGAGGAAGGGTGGTGAAGTGAAAGTTGGACGTAGAGCTTGTGTGAAGTTTTCAATTGGGAAGAAATACAAGGATGAGGTTTGGTGTGATGTAGTAGACATGGATGTGTGTCATCTGTTGTTGGGCAGGCCATGGCAGTTTGATAGAGCAGTACAACATGATGGACGGACCAACAGTTACAGTTTCATGTTCGAAGGTACAAAGATTACTCTGGTTCCGAAGAAACGCCAACAGGAAGAAAACAAAGTGGAGGAAATCGAGGAGCTGAAAACTTTATTGACTTTGAAAGAGTTTGTTAAAGAAGTTGAAGAAGAGCCGGAAGTATTCTTGTTGATTGGACGAGAAAGCAGTGAAGAGGTTGAAATTCCAGAAGAAGTTAAACCAGTTCTGAAAGAATTTGACGATGTATTTCCAGAGGAGTTACCAACGGAGTTTCCACCGTTGAGGGATATACAACATCAGATAGATCTTGTTCCCGGTGCTATATTGCCACACAGACCACATTATCGAATGAGTCCGAAGGAACATGAAGAATTGCGGAGGCAGGTAGAGGAATTGCTTGAACAGGGGCGTGTGCAGGAGAGTCTGAGTCCTTGTGCTGTACCAGCTTTATTGGTACCCAAGAAGGATGGGACATGGAGAATGTGCACTGACAGTCGAGCATTGAATAAGATTACCGTGAGATATAGATTTCCAATGCCGAGGTTGGATGACTTGTTGGATCAGATAAGCGGAACTATTATCTTTTCTAAGATTGATTTGAAGAGCGGATATCATCAAATTCGTATCAGACCAGGAGATGAGTGGAAGACTGCTTTTAAAACCAGGGAGGGTCTATACGAATGGTTGGTCATGCCATTTGGTTTATCCAATGCACCAAGTACTTTCATGAGGGTGATGAATCAGATTTTTCGACCGTTCATTGGGAAATTCGTGGTGGTGTATTTCGATGATATTCTTATTTACAGTGGGAGTCCAGAGGAACATTTGAATCATCTTAGAGAAGTGCTGATGGTATTGCGACAAGAACAATTCTATGCTGCAACGAAGAAATGCGTGTTCATGACGCATAGTGTTTTATTTCTGGGGTATGTTGTTTCAGAGAAAGGAATACAGGTTGACCAAAGTAAAGTTGAGGCGATCAGAAATTGGCCGCAGCCCAAGACGATAACGGAAGTTCGTAGTTTTCATGGGTTGGCTTCATTTTATCGAAGGTTTATTCCACACTTTAGTAGTGTGATGGCGCCTGTTACAGATTGCATGAAAGGTAAACAGTTTGCATGGACGGAGGAAGCCGAGGTTGCTTTTGAACGAATCAAAGATCTTTTGACCTCTGCACCAATTCTAGTGCTACCTGATTTTCAGTTGGTGTTTGAACTACATACTGATGCATCCAAGGTTGGGATTGGAGGGGTGTTGAGTCAGAAGGGGCGTCCTATTGCATATTTCAGTGAGAAGTTGTCCGGAGCGAAGATGCGATACAGTACATATGATGTGGAGTTTTATGCTGTTGTACAATCTATTAAACAATGGAGACACTATCTATTTCAGAAGGAGTTCGTTCTTTACACTGATCATGAAGCATTGAAGCATTTGCAAGGGCAAGACAAGATTTCAACAAGACATGCATCGTGGATTGCTTATTTACAGCAGTTTACTTTTGTCGTTAAGCACAAGTCAGGGGTAACCAATCGTGTGGCTGATGCTTTGAGCAGGAGGAGTCATTTGTTGACGACAATGAAAGTTGAAGTGACAGGTTTTGAATTATTGCAAGAATTGATTGCAGAAGATCCTTACTTTGTGAAATTTGTTGAAAAGGTAAAGGAAGGAAGCACTGATGAATTTGTGTTGGTGGATGGTTTTCTGTTTAAAGGAAATCGATTGTGCATCCCAGACTGTAGCTTGAGAATGAAGATTGTTAAAGAACTACATGAAGAAGGCCATGTGGGTAGAGATCGTACTTTGCAGTTAATTTCTCAATCTTATTTTTGGCCGTCAATGAGGAAAGAGGTAGAAAGATTTGTGGAGAGGTGTCATGTTTGTCAGGTTTCGAAAGGAACAGCGACGAATGCGGGGTTATATATGCCGTTACCCGTGCCTATCAAACCATGGGTTGATATCAGCATGGATTTCGTGTTGGGATTGCCGAGAACTCAGAGAGGAAATGATTCTATATTTGTTGTGGTGGACAGATTTTTGAAGATGGCACATTTTATAGCCTGTAAGAAGACAGCGGATGCAGTTCGAGTGGCACAGTTATTCTTTAAAGAAATATATCGTTTACATGGTTTACCTGAATCTATTGTTTCTGACCGAGATACTCGATTTCTGAGTCACTTTTGGTTGAGTCTATGGAAGATGGTGGGAACGAAGTTGAAATTTAGTAGTGCATATCATCCTCAGACAGATGGACAAACTGAAGTTGTGAATAGATCGTTGGGAAATTTGTTGCGATGTCTTGTGCAGGACAATTTGAAGAGTTGGGACTTAAAGTTGTGTCAAGCTGAATTTGCCCATAATCATGCTGTGAATCGAAGTACTGGGTTCAGTCCATTCCAGATTGTTTATTCGAGCTTACCGAAGGGACCGTTGGATTTAACGGTAATACCACAATCAAAGAAGACAGTTAAGAAAGCTGCTGATTTTGTTGAAGGGTTGACGGAGTGCCATAGAATCGTTCAGGAACGATTGGAAAAGACAAATGAGAAGTACAAACAAATGGCGGATAAGAAACGAAGGAGTGTAGTCTTTAAAGAGGGTGATTTTGTTTACGCGGTATTGACGAAAGATCGTTTTCCAGTGGGAACTTACAACAAGTTGAAAGCACGAAAGATTGGTCCAGTAGAAATTCTGAAGAAGATCAATGATAACGCGTATCAGTTAAAGTTGCCAGAAAATATTCATACTTCTGATGTTTTCAATGTAAGACACTTAATTCCGTATTATGAAGAGGAACTTGATGAAATTGACGAAAATGTGAATTCGAGGACGAATTCCTTCCAACAAGGGGAGGATGATGAAGCATGTACCTTAAGTCGCAGCCGACCTAAGTCACGACCGACCTACTCCCACCCAGTCGATTCCATTGCCGACCTACCAATCCAATTGCCGACCTACCAATCCAATTGCCGACCTACCAATCCAATTGCCGACCTACCCAAGGTCGTAGACGATCTAATTCTCCACCGACCTACGACTCAGCGCCCACTCCGACTTACCAACTCCCCGACCTTGCCCTAACTCGCGAACGAGTTATCGTATTTCCGACCTAACTCTTTCTCCGATCAAACCCCATGTCGCGACCGACCTAACTTTCCCGACCTAATACTAAACCAAAGAAATTCCTCTGAGTTTCCCTAAATCGCAGGTCACCTTCATTAAGTTGATGCCGAGATAAGTTGTAGCTGAAGAAGATAACTCGTGAGATACTTTTAATTCGCGAAGATGATATTGTTTTAAGTCGGATGTCTACTGTTTGCATAAGTCGCGTGTTATAGGTCGGTTCCGACCTATGGTTGTAAGGTGTTGTGTTGTATGATCTTATGTTGTAATCTTTTGAGTCGTTTGATCTTTTTAGGTCGTCTGATTATTTTAGGTCGTCAACACTGCTGTTAAGTCGGTACGATATTTTCTTATGTCGTTTGTAAAGAATGTTGTTAAGTCGGTTGCCGACTTAGGAGTTGTATTTTTTTTCTGCTTGCGTGTTGTAGCCTATAAATAGGCGAGTTGTTTCATTTGTAAGGGTTGTTGAATATTGAATAAAATTCTCTTTTGTTAGCTTTGTGCTTCCAATTTCAATTGGTAGTTGAGTGTATCTCCTATCTCCACTTACGTCATTCGAGTGCGCTCGAATCATCGTTTGTTGAAGCCGATTCACGGAATCTTGTGCGCAAGATCAACGTTGAAGAATCGTAGATCTCTTTCCCGGAATCTTCGGATCAACGAGTCAGAGATAGCTAGAGTTCGGTATCTTCGGATCAACGAATTCGGGCATTTCAGTATCCATCAATCCACAGATTGCTATTTACATCGATTGAAGATCGTTTTGAATTATCCGCTGCGTCAAATATACACCTAATCCTGTAGTGGAAGAGGATGATAATACATCGGCAAATCCAATAGAAAATATGGTGCAAGATGCAGCCCGATCAATGTTTCCATCCATTGATCAAGACGACATTGAAAACGAAAATGGTGAAGAACCGACTATGGAAGCTAAAAAAATTTATGATTTATTGGATTCCGCTAAGAGACCATTGTGGGATGGATGTGAAAGTGGAACCGAATTATCTGTAACCGCTGAATACATCACGATGAAATCAAAATTCAATCTTACAGAAGCATCGTTTACAGCAATTGTACAAACTGCTAAACGACACATGCCACCCAATAATTTGATGTGCGATAGTCATTATAAAGTTAAAAAACTTATGTCTGCTTTTGGATTGTCATACCAGAAGATAGATACATGTGTTAAAGGTTGCATGTTATTTTGGAAAGACGACGCTCACCTTAAAAAATGCAGAATATGTAACGAGGAAAGATACAAACCAAGGAAAAAGAAAGGAAAAGAAGTCCCTTATAAAAGAATGCATTATTTACCCATCACTCCCAGACTTCAACGGCTATATGCTTCTTCTGCTACAGCATGTCATATGCGATGGCACAGCGTGAGAACACCAGTAGAAGGAACATTGATACATCCATTTGATGGAGAAACATGGAAACATTTCGATAGGACGTATCCTGAATTTGCTCGAGAGAGCCGTAATGTTAGGCTCGGTTTATGTACAGATGGATTTTCGCCATTCTCTCAATTTGGTAGTAAATATTCATCATGGCCTATTATTGTCACTCCTTACAACTTACCTCCATGGATGTGTATGACAACTCCATATATGTTTTTAACGATTGTCGTTCCCGGTCCTGATGATCCGACTCAAGGAATTGATGTTTATCTACAACCGTTGATCGAAGAATTGAAAACACTATGGCGTGAAGGAGTTGAAACATATGACATTTCGAGAAAAAGAAATTTTCGTATGTTCGCTTCTTTATTATGGACTATTAATGATTTTCCCGCATATGGCATGCTTTCAGGTTGGAGCACAGCTGGACGTCTAGCTTGTCCATATTGTATGGAAGAATCACGAGCATTTTCATTAAAGTACGGCAAGAAAATTTCCTGGTTTGACTGTCATCGGTGTTTTCTACATATTAATCATAAATTCAGAATGGATAAAAAGAACTTTAAAGCTAACAGAGTAGAGAATATGCTACCACCTAAAGTTTGGACAAGTGAAGAGATATATGAAATCGTGAAAGACTATCCTAAGATTCATGAAACTGGAAAACAGGTCGACATTCCAGGTAAATCGGACATTCATAACTGGTGCAAGCAAAGTATATTTTGGGAGTTACCTTATTGGAAAAATCTCTTACTGCGACATAATATTGACGTCATGCACAATGAAAAAAATGTGTTTGATAACGTTTTTAATACAGTTTTGAATGTAAAGGGGAAAACCAAGGACGATGCAAATTCGAGACGTGATATATTACATTTCTGTAAGCGGCCCGAACTTCAGTTGTACGACGATAACAAAAAACCCAAAGCATGTTATGAGCTAGACAACAAGCAAGCAAAACTCGTGCTCAAATGGGTGGAAGGACTAAGATGTCCTGATGGGATTTCTTCTAACCTTCGCAGATGTGTTGACTTGAAAAACAATAAATTGAGTTGGATGAAAAGTCATGATTGCCATATCATGATGGAATATTTCTTACCAGTGATATTCAAAGAACTGTTGCCAACAAAAATATGGAGTGTTATAACAGAATTAAGTATGTTTTACAAACAGCTTTGTTCGACCACGTTAAAGGTAGATCATTTACGTAAACTTGAAGTAGAAATTCCTGTATTGCTCTGCAAACTCGAGAAAATATTTCCGCCCGGTTTTTTTAATGTAATGGAGCATTTGCCTGTGCATCTGCCATCCGAAGCACTTCTTCGAGGTCCTGTGCAATATGGATGGATGTATCCATTTGAGAGGTGATTTTAAACTCCTCAATATTCTTGTTGATTAGTTGAAAATGTATATTTTTGTACCAATATACTAAATTAATTATTTTTGTTATAGGTACTTGAATCATTTGAAGAAAAAAATTAGACAAAATGCACGAGTAGAAGGTTCGATTTGCAAATCGTACCTTGAAGAGGAAGCTTCTTTTTTTTTCTCACACTACTTTAGTGACGATGTGAACTTATCGTTTGTAAGTGTTCCCCGTAATGAAGAAGCTGTTGAGCATGATTCTTCTCAAACAATGTTATCTATTTTTAGACAACATGGAAGACCTGCCGGAAAATGTGTGGAAATATGGTTAGATGATAGAGACTACCATGTGGCACACACATATGTTCTTTTAAATTGTGTTGAAGTTGGACCATTTATCAGGTAATACTGAATGATTGTATAGTTCAATTATACGTGTATTTATATATTAATAATTAGGGGAATATAATACATTTATTTGCAGCATATACGAATCACAACATCCATCTGGTGATTTCAGTAAACAATTTGCTGGGTGGTTTGCAAGCTATGTTCACGATCCGAATAACAGTGTTGTTGATGAAGGAATACGACACCTTGCTATTGGACCAAGAAGAAATGTCAAGACCTATCCTATATACTTCGTCAATGGATTTAAATTTAACACCAAAGATTATGGAGCTGAAAAATCAACGTATAACAGCGGTGTATTTGTGAAAGGCAGCGATGATCCAGAAGAGCATATAAAAGATTTTTATGAAGTCTTAACACAAATTTTAGAGTTGACTTATTATACACAACCGCTAGAGAAAGTTTTTTTATTCAAATGCAACTGGTTTAGCAACGTTCTCGGTTCTGGAATTAACGTACATAAGGATTATAAGTTAATTGAAATAAAGCATACGTCACATTACTATAAATATGATCCTTTCGTGTTAGCTAAGCAAGCATTACAAGTTTATTTTGCTCCGTATCCATCCTTAAAAAAAGATAAAGCAGACTGGTGGGCTGTTTTTAAAACAAAGGCAAGATTTACATTTGATGGAAATAATATTCCAGATGAAGCAGCGTATCAAGCAGATCTTGAGCCAAATTCCGAAATAATAATAGCCGATGACATCGATGTAGGATCGTTGAATGATGAAGCGAATGTTTTAATAGATGCATTTGTTAGTAACGAAGAAAACGATATAGAGTACGAGACCGAGACGTCTGAATCAGAAGATGATGAAGAATGATCACAAATGGCATCGTTTGTTGTATTATGTGATGTACTATTCTGAGTTATGTCATGTGTTATATTGAGCTATGTATTCACTTATTCAATGTACTATTCTGAGCTATGTGTTCACTTATGCAATGTACTATTATGAGCTATGTAATATTCTGAGCGATGTACTATTCTGAGCGATGTATTATTCTGATTTATGCGTTATTGTTTTATTGTATGATTAAGTGATGCTCATTTAATCATTATGCTTTTATATATAATATATGATTGTGGCAGATATGGCTGATAGAAGACGTAGGAGTACATCTCAGCCTTCTCCATCTCAGTCTCCTGGAGCTGCAGCGGGTCCTAGTAGCTTAGAGGCAGATACACGCCGAGTTGCAGAGATTATTCCGAAGAGTGTTGGGTAAATGTTAAATTTATTTCAATTATATTATTTAAAATATATAAACTATATAAAATATGCACATTAACAATCACAGGGGATTCGAGGTGGAACCATCACAGTTTATTTTAGATGTCTCGAAGAAATCATATAAGGGTCGGATGTCAGCAGTTTGGCCGCATTGGGATAGCATTCCAGCTCATATTAAAAATGCTATATGGGCCGACTTGATGGTAATTACAATTTATATATTTCTATTGAAAATAATATGCTGTATGTAATTCAAAATAAATTCAATATGCATGCTGTTGTACGAGTGGAGCCGCATGATTTAGATGTTTTTAGCAATAATTGGAACCAAAAAATGCGGAAGAATTATAGAGAGACAATATCAAGAGCGAAGAAGGCTGGCAAAAAGCCAGGTTGGATGAGCGATGAAGTCTAGAACGGATTTCTCACATATTGGGAGTCAGAAGCAGCTAAAGTAAGCTATGATGAGAATGCTTACAATTATGTTAGTTGCATTATTTTAATCGTGTATCTAAATTAATATAGGAAGTAGCAGCAAGAAACCAAGCCAATAGGAATAAGAATCCGGGTTTACATCGAGGTGGCTCTAAATCTTTCCAACAGCATAGGAGAGAATCGGTAAATATAAAATATATTTAGCATATGGTGATGCATATCTTCATGTATAACATTTATGTTTATTTTCAATATATCTTATTTGTGTATATCTTCAGTTTGCAAAGTACGGAAGGGAGCCTACAATGGCTGAGGTTTTTAGAGCCACACGGGCAGTTGAGTCTGTTGATGATGAGGGGAATGCGACCTATGATTGGACCGACAGCAAAGCTGAAGCAGCGATGGTAAATATGCTAACTCGTGATTCAAATTGTATATATGTAAATTTTATATCAATTATTTTAAAATTATGTTTGTAATTGCAGGGGCGATATGAGACAAAGGCATCGGCATTGACACAGGCGAGTGGAAGAGCAGAGCTTACAGTTGAGGAGTCCAACAGGATTTGGGATTCCGTTATTGCACCGCCTACTCGAAATAGGCGTTATGGTTTCGGCAATCAGGAGGTAAACCATTTCACTAACTTCATATTAAAAGATCCACATTATTCTCACATCAAAAGAATTATTTATATACTATCCAATTCATTCAAAATTCATGTGAAATGCTATCGTATTAACTTCAGTTATTTCACAGGCTGTTAATTTTTAAAGAGCTTATGGAAAATCGATGGAGGAGGAGCGTATTGCTCAGATGCAGAGGCAGCTGGATGAGCTCAACGATTGGCGAAGGGGCCAACTGGCATAGCAGATAGATGAGCGCATTGCAGCATTTTATCAGGAGCACGGCTCTATGCCTGGGGAGCAGGGAGATGGATCTGATGATGCCGAGGAGGATGATGATGCATAGTTTTACTATTCTTGTGGGTATGTATTTATGTACGTATTTAGACTAGATTTGATACTTGGGTTTGGATACTTGGCATTTTGGATGACGTTTGGGTTTGGTTTGGTTGGTATTTTGGATACTTGGTTATATTTAGATTTGATCCTTGTACCTTGATACTTGGTTTGGTTTGGTTGGTTTTTGTGTTTTTTTGGTTATATTGTTGAATATTGATGTTGTGGGTATTGTTGAGATGTGTTGTTGTTGATATTATTGAGGTTTGAAAAGACGGTTTGAGGTTTGGGACGAGGTTTGATGGAAGGATAGCTGCTGTGTGCACAGCAGATTTTGCCCAGAATAGCGACGGCTAGCGACGGCTACTAACGGCTTACTGGGCAAAAATAGCGACGGCTAGTAACGGCATATAACGGCGAGTAACAGACTTGCTTTTGGAATAACTACCTGCCACGTGGCGTTGACACGTGTAAGATACCGTCGCTTGTCGTCGCTATATTAGCGACGGAGCCGTCGCTTATGCCGTTGCTTTTCCTGATGGCAACGGATTAAATAGCGACGACAATTAGCGACGGCTAGCAACGGCCGCCGACGCATTTTTGCCGTCGCTATACGCTGCCTTTGTTGTAGTGTTCTTGCATTTTGACTCTCTAAGGATTTTAGAGTCTGTTCCAATTGTTTTACATAGTTGATTGTGTCACTTAGTATGGAAGCTTTGTCAAGCTGAAAACATATTCAAATAGGAACACATGGTTAACTTGATGTTTCTTAGTTAGTGTTTGGTTTTAAAATAAGTGTTTTGTTTTGCATTTTCAATTTATATGTTGAAACGACATGGGAGAGAAGGAGAAATTGGAAATCCTAATCATTTGAACAAATGTAAGAAGAGGAAGAGAGAAGATAGTATCTAATATTTCACCAAAGGTGGAGGAAAAAAAAAGGTTTCATTTTATATGTTAAAACCATTTTTCAAAAAGATAATTTTCAATCTATTCTTATCTTCTGGGCATTTTAAAGTAAACATCGAAAACGTAGAACACAAAACTTGTTTTCAAACCAAATACCATCCAAGTTTTTTAATTCAACAAATTAAAGAATGTTTCAGCTAGAAGAGTATTAAAAAGCGTATATGGTTGCATGTTATTTCAACAAAAAAGGAATGTTCAATCAAAAGTATAAAATAACAGGTACATGATTATAAATCATTGTTTTTAATACTTCTGATTTTGATCTTGATAAAACAATTTTCTTTATATAAGAAAAAAAAGAGTAGTGTGCGGAGTTGTTTTCTAGAGCGGTCCAAATTATGATATTAAAAGATATGATTACATACACACACGCACGAGCGTTACGGCACGCGTTTCGCGCATGATGAAGGCACACAATTCATGCATCGATTGGATTTTTCTACAAATCGTATATGTTTAACACATTCAAAAGAAAATAATTTGTACAAATATTTAATAATGTTTTTGCATTGAAATAATTTGTAGGTTGTTTAAATTTTATTGCTAAGTTGCAACATCTAATTTTTTGTTAGTTTGAATTTTTGTTTATATAATTAATTAATAAAGAACTAATTTACAAAGGAAGTTTATTTGTTAGTTGTTATTTTTAAGTGATATTAAAATTTAGTAATATTTGTAGAGAGACCTTTCAAATTTGGAAAGGAAGTTTAATTATTACATTCTATTTTTAAGCAATATTTAGATTTGTTAATATCTGGAGAGAGACTTTTTCGGTAGTTCACGTTGAGAACAAAAAAGTGTGACAATTTACAACTATTAATAAAGATGTGTGTTTTGTGTACACGACAGTAGCTCAGTGTGACCCATGTATCATTCTTATCTTATTTCGAACTACACAGCTTCTAAGAGCATCTCCAACAGTTTGGGGTGCGAAAATTCGATTTTCCGCACTCCAAAATGTTGGAGCCCTCATTTCTACAACAGAAATGAGGGCAGGCGCCTGTTGAACAGACGCCTGGGCATTAATTGCATGCTTTCACTGATGAATTGGATCAGGGTCCCACAATGTCCTATAATTTGTTCTTTAAGGTAATATAAATAGTTTAAAAGTGGACGTGTGATTGAAGGATGTGCAGCTTTTTAATATACTATGCATTTTACTTTAAACATATACATAGTCAGGCGCCTGTTCAACAGGCGCCTGGCACCAGGCGCCTGTTGAACAGACGCCTTGCTCTATCCAATTTTTCTAGCCCGAAGGTCCTACTTTCTGCACTATTGCAAATTCTCGCACCCTGTTGGAGATGATTTTGGGTGCGGATTCGAGAATTTGCAACATGTTGGAGATGCTCTAATGGTTAGAAATTCTATGGATATTAATCTACAGATTTAAATATCATATCTACAAGACTACAAAGTAGATATCATTTAGGACTTTATAGGCTCTTCAAAATTACAAGTCAGTATTCACCGTTAAAATGTTTATTTCAACCGTTATTTTAAACATCAAACTTTTTATGTTAGACATTTAAATGAGCTCGAATTTCAAGGAGATAGTCCTTAGTATGGTATGAACATCTCTACTAGCTTGTAGCTCAGAAGATGATAGGGGTGGCCAATGAGTGAATACCTGCAACCGCAGGCATATGTGCAGTGAAAAATGATTTTACATTACATGCCCATTGACCATTGTCAACTACAAAGGTGGAAAATCAAATATTATGGACCTCTACCATTAGTATATTAACGAGCTAAAAAGTCATATTATTTAGGTTAACTGGATGAAAGAACAAATAATCTTCCTAGTTCTTCGGTTCTTATCACCTATTCCGAAATTCTTGGATAGTTTTTATAAGATGTTAGATACAATGATAGGCTTCATATATCATGACGGATAATGCTTAAACGTAAATTAGACAACACACCGTTCATAATCAACTCAATTTCTCTGTCCCTAATTACACTATACTCGTGTGGCCAATTAAATATCAACTACACATCATATACTTTATTTTTTAAGTGGATCTCATCATGCTATTAAAGTAGTCAGATCATATCAAAATTAATGGTTGAGATGAATTTGGTATTTAGGGATAGAAAAAATGGAGGACGTAGGAATTGAACCCTTCATAAATACGCCCTAGTATACGACAGCACAACAAAATTTAGAAATATTTATTCTAAGGAAAGTCCCTTAATAGCTACTAATCTTCAAACCAAAACATTCCACTTTCTGGCACTAAGGTTTATGCCAGGTTGCCAACTGAACTTAAAATATTGATGCAGTTCCATGGTTTCAAACATTGGTTTTAAACGAAGTCAAACTGAAACGTAGTTAACCTAAAGTTTCTTAGTATTCTTATAATACAACGAAGATAACCAAATGCTGATATTAGAACGTTATCAAACTTAAGAAGTATATGATTACATATCATTTTCAACCAAAAAAAAAGGCAATCAAAAAGTTGTAAAAAATACTTGCATGGTTTCTAAGAATGTTTCTTTTCTCGTTTTAATTCATTTCATTTTATTTAGAAAACAAATTTAATAATTTACTTTGTCCTTATGTTTAGTTTTTATTCAAAAGTAATTTTGTAAATTGTTGGGTAATTATAAAACGCAAGTGATTTGTCCTGATTTTTCTTCTTCTTTTGATTGATTTTATCAAATTGTAAAAATTATTTTTAATCTTGATGAAAAAGACACTTTTAACACAGGGAAAACAAAATAATTGTTTCGATATTCTTTTGATAATTTGTTTGTTATTTGTTTTTGAAATAATTATTTGATAAATGGTTGTTGACATTTTCATTTTTCAGGGATATGATTTTTACTGGGAACTTATAATTAAGTTATGCATATATGCATGTAAGTTATGTAGGTATGCGATATTCAGGAAACATGGGAGGGAATAATAAGTTTCAGATTACGTCAGATGGACAAGTTTTTGAATATATCATATGGCAAAGAAAACTTCCTACTAATTATGCTATTCAAAGGCTCCAAGCCAGAATAAAAGTTCATCCATAGTGCATGCACATTATCAAGTGCATGTGGGTTAGTTGAATAATCAAACAATAAAAATGTGAAAACATATATATGAAGACCGACAGCCTTGCATTTGTACAGTAAAAAATGTTTTTACACAGTATGATCATTGTCAACTAAAAAGGTTAAGAAAAAAAAATCAACTATTATCAATATCCAGTATTACTTCTATCTTAATAAAGCTAAAAAGTCATAAGATTCGTGTTGACTGTAACTGCATGAAATAACAAATTATCCTTTGCTGGTTTCTTCAGTTCCCATTAACTTTTCTGAATTTTTTTTTAAACAAAGAATATATATAAAACAGGAGAAAAAACGCCTTTCTCCGATGGCTCACATAGAAATACAAAGCAGAAAAAACAACGGCCTTCCAACATGAACACCCCACAAAACAGCAAAAAGGAACAACCACCAGTAGCCAGGAGAAAAAAAACTACAGCTGCCCGTAACAAAGCCACCCAAAGATAGAGTGGGAGAAGATCAGTCGATCCACCAACAGTCACAAACCCGCCTTAACCCATAGGAAAAGGCCAGACCACCAAGCCATACCCACCAAAGAAGCCAACTAACAAACTCAAGACCCGCACAACCAGGGAAAAGTCACACCTGGGAGGCAGTAATAGGCGGCGAAGAGAAAACGCCCAGCTAGGATCCACGGATGAAATCCACAGGCGGAGGAGGAAGGTAGAGTAACAAAGATGCCACCATCGATGATCCAGCTGAGGAAGAACAAGGCAACCCTAAGATGCCGACCAACCAAAGTATAGTCACCAATGAATCTGCACTTGATAGAAGATCAGGCCTCCAATAGTAGAACACCGGAGACCAAACAGTACCATAGTAGGAGCCACAGAAGCTGAATCTGAAAAACTAACAACAGCATTAAACATCAAAAAAATGGGGGGAGGAGGGGAAGTGAGCGTCGGGTGTAGGTCCACGCTCACTCATGGAGTTCAGCCAACTCCCAGTCTAGCGGAAGGCAAAGCATACGAAATAGAGAGAAGACCAACCAGATTCTTCGAGCGGGAGCTCATACGGCCCCTGAAAGGTCTACCGCGGAAGGCAAGGAAAACTTCGTTCCGAACACGCCGAATTATAGATGGAGGATCCATTCGAGCATTTTCGAAAATTGCCTTGTTCCGCGCGCACCACAGGTGCCAACAGAGAAGGCAGGGAACCAAGCGGAGAACAATGGAACGAAGAGACTTACCAGCACTCCTCGACCACCAAGAGTTCCGGAGATCAGAATGTGAGCTGGCAACCCGACGAATACCAAGAAGGTTCCCGAAGTAGTTCCAGCACGATCTGGCCGAGAAACCACCGAAGAACAAATGATTCAGGGATTCCGAGTCCCCATTGCCGCAGCACCTACACCGGGAAACCAATAGAATGCCGATTTTTTGGAGGTTCTCGTCAAGTGGCAAACCATTGTGGAGAATGCGCCACATCAAAATAGAAACCTTGGGAGGAATACGAGAGTCCCAAATGAAAGAGAAGATCGGAAGAATGGGTGCTTGGATTTTTATCGAAGACCAAGCTTTCAGAATGGAAAAGGAGGCTCCATCCCACCCTGAAGATCCACCATGATTGTCGGAAAATGGCTTTACCGACTGCATGTGCTTCCAGGTCTCACTAGCATAAGACGGAGACCCTGTGTAGTTAGTGCTCGCAAGTCTACGGTATTTCGCATGAAGGAATGAGGCCCATAAGGAGTTATTAACTCCGAATCTGTGCCAAAGTTTGCACGCAAAAGCAGCACAGAGGTCCCGAGGATTGCGCAAACCCAAACCGCCTTCATTTTTGGGTCTACACACCACGTCCCACGACACCCAATGGTGCCGATGGAGACTGTCCTTGTTGCCCCAAAAGAAAGAAGAGGCCAAAGACCGGTACAAACGAAAGAACGAGGAAGTTGAGGTCATAGCTGCGAAAATATGAGTTCCCATCGAGTCCAAGACGGATTTGATAAGAACAAGTCTACCAGCCTGAGAAATAAGAGAAGCATTCCAGCGTAAAATCTTACTCCTAACTTTATCAACAAGTTGTCGAAAATCGCATTGAGCTTATGACCTCGATACAGGGCTACACCCAAATATTGAAGAGGAAGTTTGCCTTCCTTTAACCCAGAGACTGATTCGATCCAAAGGGCACGAGCAGGTGGCAAATCTTTCGCATGGACGAAACAGCTTTTGGCGGGGTTTACAAGTTGACCCGAAGACAGCTCATATTGATGAAGAAACTTGAGGAACCGATTGACAGAGGAAACGCTGCCATTTGAGAAAATGACAATGTCATCAGCGAAGGACAAAGACGAAATCAAAGGGCAACCCCTCAGAATCCCGAAGCGCTGAATCTGGCCGTAGATAGTCAAGGATTGGAGACCGCGAACGAAAGCTTCAGCCGCGATCACAAAAAGAGATGGCGATAGAGGATCGCCCTGACGCAAGCCCCTGCCTGCCTTAAAGTAACCAGCAGCCGAACCATTAATGAGCACAGAGAACCAGCAGTTGGAGATGAGCCTCCAAACCATGTCAATAAGGGGTTCCGGGAAACCGAAGTTACGTAAAACCTTGATGATGAAAAACCAGGACATGCGATCGTAGGCCTTAGCCATGTCCAATTTGAAGATAACATTAGAACCCCTAACCTTACGGTCGATCTGGGAGATAAGTTCCTGGGCGAGCAGAACGTTATCAGTAATCAAACGTCCCTTAACAAATCCCGCTTGAGAAGGAGAGATAATGCGCTCAAGGAAAGGAGCCAACCGAGTAGCGAGGATTTTAGAAATGACTTTGTTCGAAAAGTTGCAAAGACTGATAGGACGGAAATCCACACACGATGTAGGGGTCTCGCATTTAGGAATGAGGATAAGGTTAGTGGAGGTCCAACCAGAAGGAAGGGAGCCCCCAGAAAAGAAGGATTGGACGGCAAGACAAAAATCGTCTTGAATAATAGACCAAGCACGCTGGTAAAAAACCCCGTTGAAACCATCCGGACCGTTGGCGCTGTCTTTGCTTAAAGCGAAGACAGCAGCACGTATCTCCTCAGGGGAAGGGAGATCCGTGATAACGTCACTTTCCAGAGAAAGGATAACACATGGAATGAAGGCCAGAAGAGCCGGGTCGGAAACCGAAACCGACGGAGCACCCAGAAAAGATTGAAAATGGGACAGAATGGTCTCTTTGACATCTTCAGGAGTAGTGGCCATAGAAAGATCCTCTCGCGAAATCTCACGGATCGAGAGGAGGTTGTTCTTTTTACGAATAGAGGAATGAAAGAATTTAGAGTTGTTATCGCCGACAACCACCCACTTGACCCTAGCCTTTTGACGAAGAAAGTCATTCTCAACTCGAAGTTCCGAGGAGAAAATGGTTTGAGCAAGAGCCCAAGCCTCCTTGTTAGCCATGGTAGGATCCTCGTCTAGCAAGGATTCGGCTGATATAAGAGACTCTTCGGCCAAACGAACGCGATCGAAAATATTCTTAAAGACCTGTAAGTTCCAATCCTTAAGGCAAGCTTTAAGACGCTTAAGCTTACGACTGAAGACCTCACAGGGAGACGCAATAACAGGAGCAAGCCAAGAAGAAGCGACCACTTGAAGAAAAGAATGATGAGAAATCCACATGCTTTGGAAGCGAAAGGAAGAAGGCCCCGTTAACGAACGGGGAGAACAGCGAACAACCATGGGAGCATGGTCAGAGAAGGACCTATGGAGATGAGCGATCGAAAAGGAGAAAGGGAGACGAAACCACTCCTCCGATCCGAAAACCCGATCAAGTCGGGATAGGATACGGTTCGGTCCCTCTTGGTTGTTGGACCAGGTAAAAGCAGAGCCAACAAAGGGAAGCTCAGTCAAACCAGAACTGACTATGAAGGAGTTAAAATCCCCCATCGCTACACGGTTGATGGCGGCTCCTCCCCGTTTTTCCGCTTGGCAGGAGACGATATTAAAGTCGCCGCCTAACACAGAAGCAGAGAAGCCCAACGAATCGAGCCCTAAAATGTCAGACCAAAGGACTAATCTCTCCAAACGATCACATTTGGCATACACCGCTGAAAAAAGAAACGGCGAGGAAAACAAAGGGGACGAGCAAGCCAGAGAAAATAGCTGATGGGAATCAAAAGCTACCTGAACCGAGATAGATTTGGACCAGAGGATCCAAATTTTCCCCGAGACATTGGCCGAGCCTCCGCCAAACCCTAAGGATAAGACTGTGTCGGAAATTCTCTCCGGACCCAGAAAGGGTTCGAGGAGAGCGACCAAGCCAACAGAGTGTTTTTTGACAATGCGTTTTAGTCTAGCCAAAGACGCATCATTGCCAATACCCCGGACATTCCAAAAAATCAAATTCGCCATTAAGAGTGAGGGCAGCACAGAAGACAAGAGACAAGAGAGCTCAGACTAGGTAAAGCGAGTACCGAGTAGATTGATCGATCTGCTCGGACGCCGCTATAGAGCATGTGCGAATGGTGCGAGGGGTAGACTGGACTCTACGCGACCGGCGCCGAGGCGCCCTGGGGATAGAATCGGGAACCTGAGGAGAATCCACTGAAAACACTTCAAGACCCAGATCTAGCTCAGGTTGCATCGAGGAACCAATCAACGGAGCCGAAGGCGAAGAGTTCCTAGCAATGCAGTCGAGACGCTCATTAAGGAGCGCGATCTCTGCCTTACTCATAAGGGGGATGGAAATGGAAATAGAACAAGATGAAGAAGGGAGGGAGCAATCAGCGGAGCAGTAGGATGTAGCGGTAGCCTCCTGATCCGAACGATCCGATTGCTCCTGAGGAAACCGGCCAAATGGAGGAAGACGAGTCAGCCGCATACCAAACAGCTGGTGGAGCCAACCTAAAAAGAAAGAAGGAGACAACCTGAGAGAATCGGTCTTGCAGGAGCAATGCAACATCGACATGGTTGACCCAACCGAAACGACAGAGAGAGAAGATGAAGCAAAAACAGGGTCAGAGCAGGATCGTGTAAGGGCACTAACAAAATGCGGCCCATATTGCTGTGGGAGTCTTACCATTGCCGGACTGTCACTAGTAAAACAGCCCCGCGTAGTAGGTAAGAGTCGCCTGGCGGACCAATCAACAGGGAATGGAGGGCATAATGATTGGCAATTTCTCGGTCTGTCCGTATAGTGGACCAGAATGGCCACTATACGAGCAGGACGAGAAGAAGGCCTGAAACAACAGCTCCATACCCTCAGAAAGATCCTAAAGGACCAGTCGAAACCAGTCAGAAGAAGGCTAGACCAATAAGACAAAGTCTCTGACGACAAAGGAACGGCTTCGTCAAGACTAAACAAATAAAACCAGCAGCGATCTGCCAGTAGGACAACCCAGCCTAACGACCTGGGATGGTTACCACCAAGCCGACCAACAGAAGTCCTCAAAACCAATTGAGGTCTAACATGCTGAACCAAAAAAGAAGACAAGGAACCAATGATCGAAAAGTGATCATCAGGATATAAAGGACCTGACACATTCCCGGTCTCAGGAGACACGGCTGTGTCAGGGAGCACACTCGAACGAGTGACAAGGCTCAAGCAACAACAGCAAACCAAACCAGCCGAAATCCAATAAACAGAATGCAACCCACAAGTATCAAAGGAAATGAAACACGGTAAAGGAATACTCACCTGCCAATAAATAGCATAACAAACCTGTCTGCACAAACCAAACTGCCGAAGAAAAGATTTGGCCAAAGATTCCAGCTTACCAGTAAGTTCCAAGACAACTATTTCCCTATCTGGCGGTAGACCAACCATACCAGCCAATGGAGCTTCGACTGAGAAAGATGGGACACCTCCAGCCAGATCAACTTCCGGGATAAACCCCGCCACCTGATACCGTTCAGAGTGAAGTGGGGAGGTGATCAAATCCTGTATCCCACTACCACTGACCTTACCCACAGAGCCAACCGACCCGAACTCGCAAATAGACTCAGACGAACCAACAACGAACTCAGCCCCGCAAAAAGTTAGCCTAGGGACAAAGCAAGTGGTGAAATCTTGCTTGCCAACCGGAGAAAGATCAGCAGACAAGGAACCAGAATCAATCTCAATCGATCCAAAGCAAACCCCAAGATGGTTCAAGTTCACGTCTCCTACCGCCTTGCTGGCAATGAGGCACGGTTCAAATCGGGCGATGAACTCCCGACCACCGTTGACCTCCGGCAAGCTAGGTAAAGGGGAAACTGCCTCAGGTGCAACGACCGTCCACGGAAGCTTCCCAGTGAAGGGCATATCACGGACTGAATAATAGAAGCAGGGCGAAATCTCCATAAAGGACCCCCCCACCACCAGAAACCTACTGCGAGATAAAACTGAGCACGAGAAACTGGAATAAACACAGATCTCAACCGAGCTGGGGCAAGTGAAACAAACTGAAATCGGTGGTGCCACAACTTCCAATAGAGCAGCAGCTATTACAGCGAACTTGGGGCAATTTCGCACGAAATCACCGCGAAAATAAAAAACCCCCAAATCCATCAAACCCTAGGAACCAGCGATCGAGAGAGAAGATCGCAACCGATGGTAGAGAACACAGTCGTAAAAAATTAGAGGAACTTCGCTCTTAAAAAGAAAAAGAAATTCGCAACGAGAGAGATTTAGAAGGCGGCCATTTTTAAGACCGTTGCACTGTAAAGTCTTTGATTAACTTTTCTGAATTGTTTCTATTGGTACGTCACATACATGTTTATATATTTGAATGTCTTTACATTATATAATAAAGAAACCAAAACAACAAATTAAGCATAGGCATGCCTATATATTAGAGAATGAAGAAACAATGTTTGCATAATTATCTTTGTTATAGAACTCAATGATTACAATGTAATTTGATAATTGTAATAATGTACAAACAAAGGTATTTATATGTACATAAACGGGCTGAATAAAATAAGCCCAAACATTAGTAATCCGAAACAAAAAATAAAGTGCATCTGGACCATTGAAAGAAACTGACGGCTCTGATGTAAAGAGAGAGTGATAAAGGATAAGTGTGTTTTCTCAGAACCGATATCTTATTTCCCCCTTTCAATTGCGGCTAGGGTTTCTTCCTGCTGCTCAAATTCCTTTGTCATGTCTTCTATGCATAATTTTGTTTTTAATCTTTCAAAATATTTACGAGACAAAGCTTTCGTAAATATATCTGCTATCTGGCAAGTAGCGGGAAGATGATTAACTTCAAGCTTTCCTCTTGCAACTTGTTCTCTGACAAAATATAGGTCAATCTCTATATGCTTCGTCCTTGCATGGAGAATTGGGTTGGCGGAGAGAGCCACCGTGCTGGAGTTGTCACACCAGATGGTGGCTTTATGCTGAGATCCGAACCCTAACTCTTTAAGTAGAGATTCTATCTACATCACTTCAGCTGTGGCTGAAGCAACACTCCTGTACTCTTATTCAGTGCTTGAGCGAGATATAGTGGGCTGCTTTTTAGCACACCAAGAGACTGGATTTCCACCCAGAAATATACAATGTCCCGTGGTTGATCTTCTATCATCACAATCGGACGCCCAATCAGCATCTGCAAACCCTTGAATAGATAAGTTTTTGCCTTTCTTTAGCTTAATTCCTTGAGTTGCAGTTCCTTTTAAGTATCTGAGTATACGCTTTACAGCTTTCCACTGTTGATCTAATGGATTCTGCATAAATTGGCAAACTTTATTTACAGAAAATGATATGCCAGGTCTAGTAACTGTTACATATTGCAATGCACCCACTATACTTCGGCACTATTTAACATTATCAATTGGTTCTCCAGTGTATTTAGATAAATGTAAATTGCTTGTCATAGGTGTTGGCATTGGCTTAGCACTACTCATGTTTGCCCTGTTCAAAATTTCAGCTATATACTTTTGTTGGCATAATATGATTTCATTATCAGTAGTTCTGATTGCCTCTATGCCTAAAAAATAATGCAATTTACCTAGATCTTTAATAGAGAAGGTCTTATCCAGGAAGTTTATAACATGTTTAATCTCATCATCATTGTTTCCTGTTATTATAAAATCATCTACATACACCAAAATATAAACAGTACATTTTTCATTTATTTTGGTATAAATAGAATTGTCAGATTTACATACCTGATAACCCATTGAAAGTAAAGTTGATTTTAACTTTTCATACCAGACCCTTGGTGCTTGCTTTAAGCCATAAATTGCCTTATGTAGCTTGCATACCAGATCCTTGTTGTTATTCTGAATGTATCCTTGTGGTTGTTGCATATAAACTTCTTCTTGCAAATCACCATTTAGAAATGCATTGTTAACATCAAGTTGCCTAATATCCCATCCATAATATAAGGCTATTGTCAGAATTATTCTTATAGATGTTGGCTTGACCACAGGAGAAAATGTTTCTGAAAAGTCAAACCCATATTGTTGAGTGTAACCTTTTGCCACAAGTCTGGCCTTATATTTGACTTTTCCTTCTCCTGGTAGGTCTTTTAACCTATACACCCATCTGCTGCCAATTATATTTTTGTTGGTTGGTTTAGGGACTATGCTCCAAGTATTATTTTTAATTAGAGCTTTGTATTCTTCATCCATAGCTGCTTTCCACTTGTCACATTTACTTGCTTCCTCAAAACTTGATGGTTCCTTATAGTTAATATGTGCAGTGTAAACTTTTGGTTTGAAAATACCATGTTTAGACCTAGTAACCATGTGATGTCCTTTCTGAACAGGTGTATCATCACTACTATTTGATGAAGAGCTGCTAACTTGATCATTATCCTGGTTTGAGTTGATAGTATCATGGATGTCTTCATCTTCATGAACAGCTTCACCAGAATTACATGAACTCAAAATATCTCTCTGACCTGGTCCATTACTGGACACAGTGTGTTGGAGATCTGAGCTCACACCTTGTTTATCTTTGATATTTTCAGAACTTTCTTTCTCCCATACAGGTATGGATGAAAGAAACTTCTTGGCACTATAAACCTTTTGTGTGACTTTCATGTCTGAACTAGTGAAGGGAAAAACATGTTCATTAAATGCAACATGCCTTGATATAATTATTTTATCTTCATTAGTCAGACATTTATAGCCCTTTTGACTGGTAGCATATCTAAGAAAGGTACATGGTAAAGATCTAAAACTCAACTTATGTTTATTATATGGTCTAATATATGGAAAACATAAGCAACCAAAAGTTTTGAGAAAAGAGTAATCTGGTTTAGTTTTATGCAGAAGTTCTAATGGGGTTTTATTTTTCAAAACTTTTGTAGGCATTCTGTTTATAAGATAAACAGCAGATGTAAAAGCATCTGGCCAGAACTTAAGTGGCATAGATGCATGTGCAAGTAATGTCAGACCTGTGTCAACAATGTGTCTGTGCTTTCTTTCTACTAAACCATTTTGTCAGAGGAATATGGACAGGTAATTCTATGATTAATTCCTTTTTCAGAAAAATACTCTTTCAGATTTTTAAACTCAGTACCCCCATCTGTTTGAATGGTTTTGAGTTTATGATTAGTTAAATTTTCAACTTGAGTGATAAAATGAATGACTGCATTCTTGGTTTCAGATTTGGATTTAAGCAGTAAAATCCAAGTGTATCTAGAATAGGAATCAACAAATGAAATGTAGTAATTCATTCCATAATCAGAGTTGACTGGTGCAGGACCCCATAGATCAACTGCAACCAGTTCAAGTGGTTGATTATACTTGGTTATGGAATTGTTAAAAGGTAATTTGTGACATTTTCCTAACTGACAAGAAGCACAAACATATGGTAATGATATATCTTTGAATTCAACACCATTATCTTTCATAATACTCTTAACAATAGCTATACTAGGATGACCCAGTTTACAGTGCCAAATATCAAAGTTGTTATCAATACAATCAACCTTATCATCACTCTTTGAATAGTTACACCAAATTTCTTTCTGTCTTGGTTCACTGTTTTGGTACAGATTGAATTTATACAGTCCATTTTCCATTTTATCCTGTAACAGAATTGTTTTACTAGTCAGATCTTTAACCAGACAGAAATTTGGATAAAATTCAAAGTACACATGATTATCCCTAGCAAACTGAGATACACTAATCAAATTTTTCTTAATATGAGGAACTCTTAATAGGTTATTTAAGCGTAAATCTCTCTTGCTATTAAATTTTGCACTGCCTATATGAGTAATTTTCAAAGATTTACCATTACCAATGTAAACAGATTTTGTACCTTTATACTCCTTGTTTCCAACATTAAGATTCTCTAGACTGTTAATGACATGATTTGATGCTCCAGAATCTGGATACTAATCTTCATATATTGAATCATCTGACTTGATTTGTGAATCAGTATCACTGTGATTCCTTGAACTGCCACCTTGACTTTTTGAATCAGCTTGAGTTAAATTCACATTTGGACCTTTCTGACTATTATTGGTTTGTTGATTCAGAACAAAGTTCTGATCAAACCTGAAGTAGCATTTAGAAGCAACATGCCCTGGTTTTTCACAAATTTGACACTTGATTCTGTTGTTTCCAGTCCATCTTCCTATGCCCCTTCCTCTAAAACTTTCACCACCTCTTTGACTTGTTCTATTGTACTGTCCTCTGCCTTGACCTCTTCCTCTGTTGGATGTGAAATTTATTGAGAATTCTGAACTGTTTTCCTTTTTCTCTTCTATTCTGCCTTCTTGGGACAAAAGAGCTGAATTAACATACTGTAGACTTGGTAGAGTTTTCTTTGACGATATTACTGTAATGAGAGATTCATAATTTTCATCAAGCCCTCCTAAAATAGTTAAAATTTGTTTAGATTCAAAAATTTTATGCCCAGCAGTAGCAAGCTTATCACAGTAACTCTTGGCTTTAGTAAGATATTCTTGCATCGTCATATTTCCTTTCTTTAGATTCTGGAATTGCTTTCTGTAGTGCATGACTCTTGCAGCTGTTTGTGAGTTGAAAATTTATTCTATAGCTTCCCATATATCTTGAGATGTTTTACATCCAACTATTTTAGACAAGATGCTGATACTAACTGATGACATTAACCAAGAGGAAAGGAGACTATCTTGTTTCAGATAGTGACTATATTCTGGATTTGCTGCAACATTACCTTTATCATCATTTACCATCTTTGGTGGTATGGTCAGTGTACCATTTATATATTCATCAAGCCCATATCCTCGAATTGCAGTTTCAATCTGATATTTCCACAGTAAATAGTTATCTTCATCTAACTGAACTGCTAACTGTCCCTTTGGTTTAACAATTGACAAGGTTTCTTTGACAGTTTGAGATTTGTTTCTGACTGTGGGTGATGTAGTTGTAGAATTATCATCATCTCCAGCCATATCTTTATTTCTTGGCGAGGCAGATATAATCTTGCAGCCAAGAAAACAAGGGTTTACACAGAAAAGAGTTGTAGTTTATCAAGAATATGATTCTTGACAAACTATATTGCAGAAAAATGCAAAAGAGGATCGAATCTGAACAGAACAGATAAAACTCTAGATGAAAAAGAGCAAAAGATCAAGAAAAGGTATCACCAAAAATCAGATGATGAATTTCCTGATCAAAGCTGAGAGCAACCGAAGGGGGATGAACAGACCTCCTTCCTGACACGGCTCGATGATGATCTTCAGGCCAAATTCTGATGATAAGTCGTTAGACTTCAAAGTGGCTCTGATACCATATTAGAGAATGAAGAAACAATGTTTGCAGAATTATCTTTGTTATAAAACTCAATGATTACAATGTAATTTGATAATTGTAATAATGTACAAACAAAGGTATTTATATGTACATAAACAGGCTGAATAAAATAAGCCCAAACATTAGTAATCCGAAACAAAAAATAAAGTGCATCTGGACCATTGAAAGAAACTGACGGCTCTGATGTAAAGAGAGAGTGATAAAGGATAAGTGTGTTTTCTCAGAACCGATATCTTATTTCTATAAATGGTATTATGGCTAGTAATCACATTCTTGATATGCAAACGTAAAAAAAGAAAATGGATCCATGTAAAATCTTTAATTTACTCAAAAGCAGGTATCTCTATCTCATACATAACAATAGGGTAGTTTGACAAAACTTAAAATATATATTCTTTATCTTTACATGCCAAGAAAGTTCCTACATACCAGCCAATTTTGAAACAATGGTATTAAGGTTTCAGGCACTCAGTTAGGTTCATGCCAAGTTGCGAGCTGACCTTAAAATATTGATGGAGGGAGCAAATATTGTTGTGTTCAATGGTTTCAACCTTTTAATTTATTTCAAAGCATAACGTAATTTAGACAATATTTCTACAACCAACGTAGCATTAACTTATGGTATTCAAGTTTAAAACGGCTAAGTATGCTTTATGCTAAGTTATGAACCGACATTATTTAATACGAGTACATATGCACGTCCAGGTGGGCCTGCATTTAACCACAATGTGCATGCATTTTTATTTGTACCCGTGAAAGTAGATTTGACAGTAGCATCCCCACATTTGATCGCCGCCTAGGCAGAAACCGCTATTTTTTTGTTCAGACTGCAATAACTTTTTCATACTAACTCGGAATCAGGGAAAACTTCGACCGATAAACTCTTACCTAAATTACAGACAATATGGTAAACTCGGATACTTCATCTTGTGAACGCACACTGTAGTTCTTCAATGGGACTGACAGTTTACTTAGAAAATAACATGGCACAACATCATCTTATTTGAACTCCGCCTAGTGCAGAAGCCGCTATTTTTTTTATTCAGACTGCTATATTTTCTTCATACTAACTCGGAATCCGACGAGACTTCGACAGATTAACTCCAACCTAAATTACGGACAATATGGAACATTCGGATACTTCATCTTATGAACGCACACTGTAGTTCTCTATGAGGACTGTCAGTTGTACTTAGAAAATAACAGGCTACCACATCCCCATATTTCAACTCCGCCTAGTGCAGAAGCCGCTATTTTTTTTTTCAGACTGCAATAACTTCTTCATACTAACTCGAAATCAGGCGATACTTCGACCGATGAACTTCCACCTAAATTTCGGACAATACGGTATAGTTGGATACTTCATCTTGTTAACGCACACTGTAGTTCTCCATGGGGACTGACAGTTGTACTTAGAAAATAACAGGCTACCACATCCACATATTTGAACTCCGCCTAGTACAGAAGCCGCTATTTTTTTTGTTCAGACTGCAATATTTTCTTCATACTAACTTGGAATCCGGCGAGACTTCGACCAATTAACTCCCACCTAAATTACGGACAATATGCAACACTCGGATACTTCATCTTATGAACACACATTGTAGTTCTCCATGGGGACTGACAGTTGTACTTAGAAAATAATAGGCTACCACATCCCCATATTTCAACTCCGCCTAGTGCAGAAGCTGCTATTTTTTTTGTTCAGACTGCAATAACTTCTTCATACAAACTCGGAATCAGACGATACTTCGACCGATGAACTCCCACCTAAATTACGGACAATACGGTATAGTTAGATACTTCATCTTGTGAACGCACACTGTAGTTCTTCAGGGTGACTGACAGTTGTACTTAGAAAATAACAGGCTATATCCCCACTTCAACGCTCAATATAGTTCTCCATGGTGACTAATAGTTGTACTTAGAAAATAACAGGCTACATCCTCATATTTGAATTCTGCCTAGGAAAAAGCCGCTATTTTTTTGTTCAGACTGCAATAACTTCTTTATACTAACTCGGAATCATGCAAAACTTCTACCGATGAACTCCCACCTAAATTACGAACAATATGGTACACTCGAATATTTCATCTTGTGAACGCACACTGTAGTTCTTCATGGGGACTGATAGTTTACTTAGAAAATAACATGCTACAATATCCCATATTTGAACTCCGCCTAGTGCAGAAGCCGCTATTTTTTTTGTTCAGCCTGCAATAACTTCTTCATACTGATTCGGAACCCGGCGAGACTTCGACCGATTAACTCCCACCTTAATTACGGACAATATGGGACACTCGTATACTTCATCTTATGAACGCACACTGTAGTTATCCATGGGGACTGACAGTTGTAATTAGAAAATAACAGGCTACCACATCCCTATATTTCAACTCCGCCTAGTGCAGAAGCTGCTATTTTTTTTGTTCAGACTGCAATAACTTCTTCATACTAATCTGGAATTCGACGAGACTTCGACCAGTTAACTCTCACCTAAATTACGGACAATATGGAACACCCGGATACTTCATTCTATGAACGCACACTGTAGTTCTCCATGGGGACTGACAGTTGAACTTAGAAAATAACAGGCTACCACATCCTCGTATTTGAACTCCGCCTAGTGCAGAAGCCGCTATTTTTTTGTTCAGACTGCTATATTTTCTTCATACTAACTCGGAATCCGGCGAGACTTCGACAGATTAACTCCCACCTAAATTACGGACAATATGGAACACTCAGATACTTCATCTTCTGAACGCACACTATAGTTCTCCATGGGGACTGACAGTTGTACTTAGAAAATAACAGGCTACCACATCCCCATATTTGAACTCTGCCTAGTGTAGAGGCCGCTATTTTTTTTGTTCAAACTGCAATAATTTCTTCATACTAATTCAGAATCAGGTGAGACTTCGATCAATTAACTCCCACCTAAATTACGGACAATATGGAACACTCGGATACTTCATCTTGTGAACGCACACTGTAGTTCTCCATGGGCACTGACAGTTGTACTTAGAAAATAACAGGATACCACATCCCCACATTTGAACTCCACCTAGTGCAGAAGCCGCTATTTTTTGTTCAGACTGCTATATTTTCTTCATACTAACTCGGAATCCGGCGAGACTTCGACCGATTAACTCCCACCTAAATTACGGACAATATGGAACACTCGGATACTTCATCTTATGAACGCACACTGTAGTTCTCCATGGGGACTGACAGTTGTACTTAGAAAATAACAGGCTACCACATCCCCATATTTGTACTCCCCCTAGTGCAGAAGCCGCTATTTTTTTGTTCAAACTTCAATAACTTCTTCATACTAATTCAGAATCCAGTGAGATTTCGACCAATTAACTCCCACCTAAATTACGGACAATATGGAACACTCGGATACTTCGTCTTGTGAACGCACACTGTAGTTCTCCATGGGCACTGACAGTTGTACTTAGAAAATAACAGGATACCACATCCCCATATTTGAACTCCGCCTAGTGCAGAAGCCGCTATTTTTTTTGTTCAGACTGCAATATTTTCTTCATACTAACTCGGAATCCGGCGAGACTTCGATCGATTAACTCCCACCTAAATTACGGACAATATGAAACACTCGGATACTTCATCTTGTGAACGTACACTGTAGTTCTACATGGGGACTGACAGTTGTACTTAGAAAATAACAGGCTATATTCCCATATTTGAATACTATTTCTCTATAAGATGTAAAAGGGTATATTTGGAATTTCAAAAAGACACTGTGTAAATCTATTCAATGAATTCTCTTTATTAGTAGTAAAGAAAAAGGTAGAATGAACGATTTCCATAATTATAATGAGGGTTATTTATGGTATTTCAAAAAGACACGGTTGAATTCCTATTCAAGGTTGAATTCCTATTCAAGGAATTCTCATTATTAGTAGTAAAGATATTGATGAAGAGAATTAACTTGTTGTGTTCCTTCGTTTTAGACGTAAAATTTATCTTGGGCCGTCAATGGATACCCGAAAAATCCAAAATCCATCCGCATCCGAAAAGCGGATAAATATCCGATATCTGAAAAAACGGATGCGAATGCGGATATGAAGACATCCGCATCAAAAAATTATCCGTCCGGTTTTTATCAAGATTATAGTTCAAATTATGTGTATTTTAGTGCAATTAAAGATATTCGTTTATTATTTTATTAAGTTAGTTGTTTATATTATATGCGCTTAATGCTTATTAACTGCTCAAAACTATTTATTATCATCATATTTGTTAATTTTTAGTATTTTTCAATCAATGGGATTGAAAAATATTTATTTTAAACTAAAATTTTCTTTTTATAATTTTTGATTTACCGGTCGTTGGCGGATGAGATAATTATTCGATATTCGTCCGTATCCGCGGATGCGGATATCCGTTTCGAAAATGATTTCGGATGCGGATACAGATATAACACTATCTGCATTAGAAAACATCCGTTGACCATGTCTAAATTTAGCTTTGTTTCTATCACTACTAGGAATACAGTATATAGCCACGAAGGCTTTCTAACGGCCGCCAACGGCATTTTCCAACGGCTACCAACGGCTCGTTATTTTTTAACTTGCCGTTGGTAGCCGTTGATAACTGTTGGAAATAACGCCGTTTGCGGCCGTTGGGAACCGTTGGAAATTTGCGTATACCTGCATCAGGCCGAGACTGAAACTTTATTATCTTCTTCCCCAATTCCCCCAAAACCCTACTCCTCCCCTCCTCCTTTCTTGCTCCAAGCTTCCCCACGCAACCAGCAGCTGCTCCAACGCCATCACTCAACGCCAACATCCTCTCTCCATCCCTAGAAATCTCCAAAATCAGGTTTGCCTAAAACCCTACAATTTTTAATTTTTCTAATTTTGTGTTAATTTGCTGTTATATTTGTATCCAATGGCATATTGCTTGTTTATTACACCAAACTAAATGCTAATTACAATTATTGCCATCCAAATGTCCAAATTGTTTGTGTATGTATATATTATGCACATATGTAAATATGTTTATAATTTAGTATAAATGCGCATGTGAATTAGCATTAGATTAGTTAGGATTGATTTAAATTATTTTGTGTATGTTTTGTAAAATGTTAGACAAACATGAATTAGTGGACTATTTTACGAACATTAATTATATCTTTTTCAAAATATATTAGCATTAAATAAATAAGTATATAATTTAGTTTATATATATACACATGAATTATATATTTTGTGAAATAGTAAAAATCATACAATTTACTATATATATATATATTTAGTAAAATAGTAGAATATAATTCATATAATAATGCATAATATGCTTTATTTTATATATTTAATAAAACGGTAACATATAAACCAAATTTAAATCCCTTAGTGAATTTTTGGCCCCGTCTGACAGGTGTTGTATATGATCGTTGTATGAATATTCGTTTTTATTGCAAAACGGATATTCATATTCATCTGATACAATATCTGTTGGATTTGTCCCTGTATTGGACAAGTTACAAACACTATAAAGTAATTACGTTTCGTAAATCATATCGTTATAAACGGTTCACAACATTTCGACGGCATTTCCTTTTTGTTCCTTGTGTACATGCATTGTGTACGATACAAGGAACACGGGGGAAGTGCTGCCGAAATTTTGGGAAATCGTTTATAATGATATGATTTAAGAAATGTAATTACTATTGTGTTTGTAATGGGAAGTAGGATAACCGACCATCACAAAAGGTACAAAAATGTAAACAAAATAGCAAGAAATATAACTTTGTATATAAACGAAAATGGATTATAAAAAACAGTAAAATCTAAAATGTGTTTATCGAATTTGATTAATAGTTTTTTTACTATTGATCATAGGTTTTACAGTAGGAAAAATGGTCAATTATTTTATTGATCGGAGCTGGATGTATCAAAGAAGAGAAATGGGAGGCTTAATAAGTACACATTTTCTTAACGGGGTAAATGTGTTTGTCGAATTTGCTTTAAGTAATATTGGAAACGACGTAGAAATTCGTTGTCCGTGTAGTAGGTGCAAATTGTTGAAGCATTTAGTACCGAATATGGTTAGGATTCATTTGCGCCAATATGGTTTCGTAACCAATTATTTGGTATGGGATCGTCATGGAGAAATTATAACACGTAACGAAGAACAGTCAATAGAGGTCATTAGTGATGAAGTTAGTACGACGAATCTCATAGAACATATGGTTGAAGATGCAGCACGATCAATGTTCCCTACTGTTGAATTTAATAACGAAGATGTTAACGTCGAAGAAGAACCAAATGTTGGAGCGAAAAAAATATATGATTTATTGGATGCTGCTAAGAAACCTCTTTGGAATGGATGTACTAGCGGCACTCAATTATCGGCAACTGCAGAGTACATTGCGATGAAATCAAAGTACAACTTCACAGAAGCCGAATTTACGGCTGTTGTACAAGCTGCTAAACGCCATATGCCATCAGATAATTTAATGTGCGAAAATTATTATGAAGTGAAAAAACTAATGTCATCTTTCAGTTTGCCGTATCAAAAAATTGATACATGTCTAAATGGTTGCATGAAAGATGATGTCAGTCTTCGGAATTGTAAAATATGTAATCAAGAAAGATACAAGCCAAGGAAAAAAAAGGGAAAAGAAGTTCCATACAAGCGTATGCATTATTTACCTATCACTCCTAGACTTCAAAGGTTATATGCATCATCTGTAACAGCGCATCATATGAGATGGCACAGTGTGAGAACACCTGAAGAAGGTACGTTAACACACCCATCTGATGGAGAAGCATGGAAGTATTTTGATAAGAAATATCCCGATTTCGCAGCGGAGAGCCGTAACGTTAGACTAGGTTTGTGTACTGATGGATTTTCACCGTTTTCTCAGTTTGGTTCTAAATATTCATCTTGGCCTATAATAATCACACCTTACAATCTACCCCCGTGGATGTGTATGAAAACTCCATATATGTTTCTCACAATTGTCGTCACTGGCCCTGATGATCCGACACAGGGTATCGATGTTTACTTACAACCGTTAATCGAAGAGTTGAAAACATTGTGGTATGAAGGAGTTGAAACATACGACATATCAAAAAAGAAAAATTTTCGGATGTTCACTTCTCTGTTAAGGACTATTAGCGATTTTCCTACAAATGCAATGCTTTCGGGTTGGAGTACGGCCGGTCGTTTTGCTTGTCCTTACTGTATGGAAGAAACACGAGCATTTTCTTTACGGCATGGGAAGAAAATTTCATGGTTTGATTGTCATCGACGTTTTCTCCATATTAATCATACTTTTAGAAGAGACAAAAAAAACTTCATAGCTAATAGACATGAGACTTTACAACCACCAACGATTTGGTCAAGTGAAGATATATATGAACTTGTAAAAGATTATCCAAAGATACATGAAACCGGGCAGCAAACTGAAATCCAAGGTAAATCGACGTTTCATAATTGGTGCAAACAGAGTATATTCTGGGAGTTTCCTTATTGGAAAAATCTCTTAATCCATCATAACATTGACGTGATGCATAACGAGAAAAACGTATTCGATAATGTGTTTAATACACTTTTGAATGTTAAGGGAAAGAGTAAGGACGATCTGAAATCAAGACGTGATATAGAAGAAATATGTAATCGTCCTGAGCTTCATATGAAGCCAAATGACACTAAAAAACCCAAAGCATGTTATGAATTAGATAACAACCAAGTTAAAGTACTGTTAAAATGGGTGGAAGGATTACGATTTCCTGATGGAATTTCATCTAATCTTCGTAGATGTGTCGACTATAAGAATGGAAGACTGAGTGGGATGAAAAGCCATGATTGTCATGTAATGATGAAAATTTTGTTACCCGTCGCTTTCAAAGAATTGTTGCCCGTAAAAGTTTGGAAGGTTATAACAGAACTTAGTTTATTTTATAAGGAGCTTTGTTCAACTACGTTAAAAGTTGACCGTCTTCGTAAACTTGAGGTAGAAATCCCTATACTGCTCTGCAAACTGGAGAAAATATTTCCTCCAGGTTTGTTCAACGTAATGGAACATTTACCTGTTCATCTTCCATTTGAAGCACGTCTTCGAGGTCCTGTGCAATATGGATGGATGTATCCATTCGAGAGGTATGTTGTTAATACTGAGTATGTAATTTAAGTATAATTAAAAATCAATATTGATATGAAATAATTTTTATCAGGTATTTAAATCATTTAAAGAAAAAAGTGAGACAAAAAACTCGAGTTGAAGGTTCGATTTGCAAATCATATATCGAAGAAGAAGCATCGTTCTTTTTCTCTCATTATTTCAATGATCATATGAATTTATCATTTCAAAGTGTTGCGCGTAATGATGAGGCCATCGAACAAGATTTTTCTTCTGAAGCAATGTTATCTATTTTTAAACAACATGGTCGACATGCTGGAAAATGTGTAGAAGTATGGTTAGATGATAGAGATTACCATGCAGCACACACGTATATTCTTATTAATTGTCCAGAAATTGCACCATTTATTAGGTAATTATCAGATTACAAGTTTTGATAAATTTAATTTAATACTGCATGTGTAAATTAATAATAAAGCAATATATTGTTTTTGTTTGAAGTGTTTATGAATCACAAAATCCAAACGGCGATTTAAGCAAAAATTTCGCTACTTGGTTTTCGAACTACGTTTGTGATCCTACAAATAATGTGGTCGATGATGGATTAAAACATTTGGCGTTGGGACCGAAAAGGAAAGTTAAAACGTATCCAATATTTTTCGTTAATGGATATAAATTCAACACCAAAGAATACGGTGCTGAAAAATTAACAAACAATACCGGTGTATTTGTTAAAGGCAGTGATGACCCTAATAATCATATACATAATTTTTATGGCGTGTTAACCCAGATTTTGCAATTGACATATTTTATAAGACCCGCAGAGGAAGTTTTTTTGTTTAGATGCAACTGGTTCAGCAATGTTCCAGGTTCTGGTATTAACGTGCATCTAAATTATAATCTTATAGAAATAAAATATACCTCCCGTTATCAGCCATACGATCTGTTTGTACTAGCCAAACAAGCCCTACAAGTTTATTACGCCCCTTATCCGTCTCTAAAAAGAGATAAAGCGGATTGGTCTGAGGTTTTGAAAACCAAGACGAGATTTACATTCGATGGAAAAAATATTCCAGAAGAACAAGCCTATCAAGCAGATATCGAAGAAAATGTTGAAATCACAATTACAGACGATCAAACTGATTTTGGACAATTAAATGATGAGACAAATGTATTAGTCGAAGCATTTGAGAGTGTAGAGGAAAACGATATAGAACACGAGATCGAGTCTGAATCAGAAAACGACGAGGACTGAGTAATATCCGGTAATTTTTACAATTATATATTCACGCACACGCATCACATATATATCATCATCATCATTACATGCACCACATATCATCATCATTTTATCTATGTCTATAATTAAAAATGAAACTTTCAACAGGTATTATGTCAAGCTCCAGACACCGTAGCTCTTCTCGCTCGGCCGGCGAGAGTAGTGGTGAGCCTCCGGCTCGACCACTTGTATATTTGCAGCCGAAGGCTGATGGAGCGTAAGTATCAAAATTAAAATGATAACAATATAAATTTGTTCATACATATATATACTTGTCTAAAGCTTTGTTTTATTTAACATAGGGGATTTGATTTGGAGCCCTCAGGAGTTGTGCTAGGCATTTCCAAGCAATCATATATGAGCAGGATGACAGATTGCTGGCCTAAGTGGAGTAAGATCCCTGACCATGTCAGGGAGGCCATCTGGCAGGATTTTCTAGTGAGTTTATACTACTTTACTATATGAATAAGTATAAATGAACACTTAGTAATGTTTTCTCTTTGTACAGGGGCAAGCGGACTTGGCGGAGGCCGATGTCGCCATGGTTCAGCGCCACTGGAATTCGAAGGTCGCCAAAAATTACAGGGAGGTAATGTCAGCTCTTAAAAAATCGGGGAAGAAACCGAACTGGATGGGCGCTTCCGTATGGGATTCTTGGATGAGTTGGTGGGAGACCGACGAGTTCTAGGTAAATATTCTACCAAATATATAGTTAATTATTTCGCAATTAGTATAAATATAATATTCAATTTAAATTGCAGATGGAGTCGGAGAGGAACTCTGCCAATAGAAGTAGGAATCCTGTAACGCATCGTGGCGGATCCAAGTTTTTTCAGCATCACCGTGAGGACTTGGTAAATTTATCTAAACCGTTATTACATTTTGTATATTAATTAGTTCGGTAATTAGCTATGAAAAATTAAAATATATAAATTATTTATTGCAGGAAAGATCGGTTGGACGTCGCGTGTCTATGATGGAGGTATTTACCCGCACCCACGCATCAAGACAAGCAGACAATGCTGACAATATTACATATCAGTGGGATGGTGATGATAAGGCGACGGCTGCATATGTATGCATATTTTAAAACTTATTTTATTAATATCGATATGTTTAAATCCTATTCTACTAATTTTAACCTGTAATTGTTTTTTATTTTAGGCAAAGTTTCAGGAGGCACGGACAGAGCTGCTTTCAGAATCGGATCGCGATGAGTTGACGGTAGAGGAGGAAGATAATATTTTCGACGTTATTATGGATCCGACGCAGCGAAATAGGCGCTATGGCTATGGAAACCAAACAGTAATCTTATAAACATTGCAATATTATATTTAATAAATTAACATATAGGTACACTATACATATGATGATTTCTAATTGAGTTAACCTATATATTTAATAAGTTAACCTATATATTGTATTAAAAATATGCATTTATTTGTGGTATATACATTGCTTAAGATCACGTCATTTACGTTTCTATATTTTAAAATATACATTGCTTAAGAAAATGATTATAATACAAATGTGAACATCTCATATTCTATTTGCAGGTTCGGGCAGCTCAAAAGGCGTGTGACAAAGCTGAAATAAAAGAGCTTAGAACCATGGTTGAGCAGTGGCAAGAGCAGGACCGTCTTCGCGCTATACAAATGGAGCAGCTGAATCAACGTTTAGCGGAGTACGCGCAGAGGCATGGTTCCTTCCCTTCGTCGTCTGGTGCTTCCGGAGGTGATGATGATCCTTGAGAGGTATGATGATTATTGTTTTGTGGTTGGTTATTGTATATATTGACTTTGAGGCGGTGAGGATTGTGTTTGATGGTTATTGTGTATGTATTTACTTTGAGGTGGTGAGGTTTAAGTGTTTGCATTGTATATATTGACTTGAATATGGAGTTGGAGTTGGTGTTGGTGAGGGTTTGGTTGTAATGTTTGAATATGAAGTTGGAGTTGGACTTGAATATGTAATGTTTGATGTTGATTTTTGGTTGTTTATATTGTTTGTGGTATAATGTGTTGAATATGTGATATATATGTGAAATGGAGTGGAAATGGAATGGAAATTGATATATATTAATTGTGTGTGGCTGAAAGGTGAATCGCTTGCTGCTATAAAAAAAAATTCACCCAGATTAGCAACGGCTATCAACGGCTTATTGGTCAGTTTATTGCAGTTGGTAGCCGTTGGAAATGCCGTTGGAATAACCCCGTTGCTTCCGTTGGAAACCGTTGGAATAGCCTTTTCCCCTTGTAGTGTATGAATATAAGTGTGTGTAAATAATTACAATTCATTTTTATCTCCTGTTATTATACTTTATTTTCTTTGAAATCATGTCTACAACCAACCAAATTATCTTCAACGAGCTTTTCGACTTGCGCTTCGTCCGTGAGTTGTTTTCCTACAAATTTTATATGTTTTCACACACTAAAAAAAATACAAATATTTAATCATATTTTGCGTTGAAATCATGTGTAGTTTATTTAATTTTTATTTCTAAATTTCAATATCTAATTTTTTTTTAGTTTGAATTTTTATTTCTGTTATTAATTAATAAAGAATGAATTTGTAAGTGAAGTTTATTTATTAGATCATGTTTTAAAGTGAGTAAGATTTGATAATATTTGTAGAGGGCATTTTGAATTTGAAAAAAAAAAATTATTTATTAGATAATGTTTTTATGTGATATTAAGATTTGTTAATATTTGTAGACGAACATTCTGAGATTGTAAAGTACGTTTATTTACAAAAACCTCTTACAAAATTATTAAATTTGAAATTTCTACGTAACTTGATAAAAATAAACTAAAAAATATAATTTTTTTGTTGGGAACTGACTTGAACTTAGTAATCTCATTTATGTTTTTATTAATAGTTGGAACAGAATCCTGGTCGGTCCAAAAGATTGTATTTATATTCCAACTGTATGTTAATAAAAGCTACTATCTTCTTGATCATATATTCATATGCGCAAACCAATAGTATAAGAAGAACAAATATACCTTCTTTAAACCAGGGATGATTGCTGCGAGTGCAATGAATTTCTGGCTAAGCTTCTCTCTTCTTTTCCTCTCTGCAATTATATGTTCTTGAGGAGTTTTCTTCGGTAAAACTTTACCATGATTATTGATTAGTTAACTGACATCCCCAGTTAATTCTTTCTTCATTATAACAGATTTCACCTTTCGGGGCGATAATTTCTTCAGAGCTCCAACTAATAGTGTTAGGAAATCTTCTTGGCTTCTCAGAAAATAGGGGTTCTTCCAACAAAGATGAATTAAAATGATTTAGATTTTGTCAGTTGTTTTACTCTTCCTGGCCAAATCGATTCCCCATCAGTACCGATTTTGGCGTCCTCTAGTTTGTTCGGTTATTCCGGGTCTTACTGGGCTGAGTCCTATTGGGTCTGTCGATGGATGGCTAAGACCCGATGTGGTCGGCGTGGGCGATCTCCTACTGCTGAACGTATAGCGATCGCTTTCGACCGTTATACGGGCAGTTGGGACATTTGCCAGCCACTCTCGATTCGCGCGGGCGATCGAGGCATCGGGGCAGAGCCGAGACTTCTTTCCTATACGCGGGGCTGTCTGATTAGTGACAGTCCGGCAGTGGAAGGAGTCCAACAGCAACTTGGGAAGCAATCTGATTGCTTTCCTACATTATTCTGTAGTCCGTCTGCTCCTGACTCCTCCGTTATCTTATCGGGCTCATCCTCCTTCGGTTTTTCTTTGTCTTCGGTTGAATCTGCTGGTGTCTACTTTTGTCCATCGGTTATCGCAGCAGATGTTGGTGTTATGTTCCCCTTTGGTTGGTGCGTTTGGCTTTCCTGGTCTAGTGTGGACCGCATTCCGTCTTGTTTGCGGTCTCCTTCCATGTTGTTAGATAGGGAAATCCCGTCGTCCACTCACTGCTCTTCGGTGTGTTCTCGTTCTTCTTCGTCGTGCCCTATCTCCATTTCTATTCCTCTGATGACCAAGGCAGAGATTGCGCTCCTTAATGAGCGGCTGGATTGTTTGGCTAGGAACTCTACTCCCTCATCCTTATCGGATAGCCCTTCTTCGCTCTCCTCGATAGGGGCTGGGGGAGAGGCGATGGTTGAGGCGGCCGTCCCTCCGCAGCGATCGTCTCGGCGTAGGTCTAGGAGAGCCATCTCCACCCCTCGCACCATTCGCACACGCTCTATAGCGGCGTCCGAGCAGATCGACCGATCGGCTCGGTTTTCTCTGTATCTGGTCTGAGGCTTGGGTGTGGTTAACCCGATCGCCTCTCCTTTGGCCCTCATTCCTCATGGCGAATTTTCTTTTCTGGAATATTCGTGGTATTGGCAACGAGGAGTCTCTTGCTAGGCTTAAGCGCATTGTTAAGAAGCACTCAATTGGGCTGGTTGCGATCCTAGAGCCCATGATTGAGCCGGCGAACATTCCCCGAATTATTCTTTCCCTAGGATTCGGTGGTGGCTCGGCAAACATCTCGGGCAAGATTTGGATTTTATGGTCCAAATCGTTTGTGATTCTACCCCTTTTCGACTCCGATCAGCTCCTCTCTGTGGTTTGTTCGTCCTCCTTTTTTGCTCACTCCTTTATTTTTTCGGCTGTATACGCCAAATGTGATCGTTTGGGTCGTCAGGTTCTGTGGTCTGATATTCTTGCTCTCGATTCGTTTGGCTTCTCCTCGTCAGTGGTTGGCGGAGACTTCAATATCGTCGCTACCCAGGAGGAGAAGAGGGGGGGGGCGGCCATAAACCGAGGGGCAATGGCTGATTTTAACTCGTTCATCGTCTCCTCTAGCCTTTCGGAAATCCCCTTCGTCGGTTCGGCTTTCACCTGGTCCAACAACCAAGAAGGCCCGAATCGTATTCTTTCTAGACTGGATCGGGTTTTCGGATCGGAGGATTGGTTTCGGCTTCCTTTCTCCTTCTCTATTTCTCATCTACATCGGTCTTTCTCGGACCACGCTCCCATGATTCTTCGGTGCTCTCCTCTCTCGTTATCGGGACCCTCTTCCTTCAGATTCCAGAGCATGTGGAGGACCCACCACTCTTTCCTTCAAGTGGTATCTAACTCTTGGAGCTCCCCTGTTTCTGCCTCTCCCTGTTCGACTTTTGGGCGCAAACTATTGCGTCTCAAGGCTTGCCTTAAGGTGTGGAACGTTGAAGTTTTCAGAAACATTTTTGATCGCGTTCGTTCTGCCGAAGAGGCTCTCATCGTTGCCGAATCTTTGTTTGACGACCTTCCATCCGCCTCAAACAAGGAGACGTGGGACCTTGCCCAAGTTTCTTTCTCCTCCGAACTTCGTGTCGAGAATGACTACCTCCGTCAAAAGGCAAGGGTCAAGTGGGCTATCCACGGTGATGCGAATTCCAAATTTTTCCACTCTTCTATTCGTAAGAAGAATAGTCTTTTATCTATCCGTGAAATTTTGCGTCCTGATCTCACTATGGCCTCTGAGCCCGAGGAAGTGAAAGACGTCATCCTTTCCCACTTCCAATCCTTCTTGGGCTCCCCGTCAGCTTCTGTTTCTGACCCAGCCCTTCTGGCTTTCATTCCTCCATTGGTTCTCCCTTCAGAGGGCGCCATGCTAACGGACATCCCGGCCCCTGAGGAGATCCGTTCTTGCGCTTTTGCTCTGAGTAAGGACAGTGCCAGTGGTCCTGACGGCTTTAATGGAGTTTTTTATCGGACTTCTTGGTCGATTATCCAGGCGGATTTTTGTCTGGCTGTTCAATCTTTCTTCGCGGGGGGAAATCTTCCTTCCGGTTGGACCTCTACCAATTTGATTCTCATTCCGAAGTGCGACAACCCTCGGGCGTGCTCGGACTTTCGTCCCATTAGCCTCTGTAACTTCTCTAACAAGGTTATCTCGAAAATTCTGGCCACTCGTTTGGCTCCGTTCCTTGAACGTATCATTTCCTCTTCTCAGGCAGGATTTGTTAGAGGTCGACTTATCTCTGATAATGTCCTCCTCGCCCAGGAACTGATCTCTCAAATTGATCGGAAAGTTAGGGGTTCCAATGTCGTTTTTAAACTAGACATGGCTAAGGCCTACGATCGCATGTCTTGGTTTTTCGTCATCAAGGTCCTTCGGACCTTTGGGTTTCCGGAGGGGTTGGTTGACATGGTCTGGCGTCTTATTTCCAACGCCTGGTTCTCTGTCCTCATCAATGGCTCCGCCCATGGGTATTTCAAAGCAGGGAGGGGCCTGCGCCAGGGGGATCCTCTCTCGCCTTCATTATTTGTGATTGCGGCTGAGGCGTTTGTTCGGGGTCTTCAGTCCTTAACCATTTATGGTCAGATCCAACGGTTCGGTATCCCGAGTGGCTGTCCCCTTATTTCTTCGTTATCATTCGCTGATGACATTGTTATCTTCTCTAACGGCAGCCGTTCCTCTGTTAGGAGGCTCCTTAGTTTTATCCATCAATACGAGAGTTCCTCGGGTCAGCTTGTTAACCCCTCCAAATGCTGCTTCGTTCATTCTAAGGAGTTGTCCCCTGCGAGAGCTGCTTGGATCGAGTCCACCTCTGGTTTCAAGGAATCCTCCCTTCCGCTTCCTTACCTCGGTATTGTTCTTTACCGGGGCAGGAAACTAAATGCTATTTTCGATCCCCTGCTTGACAAAGTGAGGGGAAAGATTTTACGCTGGAATGCGTCCCTTCTTTCACAGGCCGGTAGGCTTGTTCTCATCAAATCGGTGTTGGATTCCATGGGAACTCATATCTTCGCGACTATGACCCCTACTGCATCTTTCTTCCGTTCTTACCGCTCCTTGGCCTCTTCCTTCCTCTGGGGTAACAAGGAAAGTGATCGACGGCATCATTGGGTGTCGTGGAACACGGTTTGTCGCCCCAAATCTGAAGGCGGTTTAGGGCTGCGTAACCCGACCGACCTTTGCAAGGCATTTGCGTGTAAACTGTGGCATCGGTTTGGGGCTAACAACTCCCTTTGGGCCTCTTTCCTCCGCGCTAAATATCGTCGTCTTGAGGGAGCTAACTTCTCCGGCTCTCCTTCCTTTGCTAGTGAAACCTGGAAGCATATGCAGTCGGTTAAAGCTCTCTCAGACGCTCACGGCGGTATGACGGGCTGGGATGGCGACTCCTTCTCCATTCTGACAGCCTGGTCTTCTATCAGAGTTCCTTCACCTATCCTTACTGAATTCTCGTTCATTTGGGATACTCGGACTCCACCAAAAGTTTCTTTGCTTATGTGGCGCCTTCTTCACAATGGTTTGCCACTAGACGTTAATATCCAACATATCGGCATTCCTTTGGTGTCCCGCTGTCATTGCTGCGGCAACGGGGAAAGGGAATCTTTGAGCCATTTGTTTTTCGCAGGCTTCACTGCCAAAGCATGCTGGAATTACTTCGGTAACCTGGTTGGGGCTCGGAGTAATACTGGCATGTCCGCTGATTTTCTTTCTTCCTGGTGGGTCGGGAATTCAGGGAAATCCCTTCGGGCCATCGTGTTCAGACTAATCCCGTGTCTTGTTTGCTGGCATGTCTGGTGCGCAAGAAATAAGGCCATTTTCGACAACGTTCCTATGGATCCGCTTTCCATCATCCATCGCGTGAGGAAGGATGTGTTCTTGGCATTTCGGAGTAGACCTTTCAAGGGTACTCTGAGCCAAAGATCCCGGCGGTTAGTTGGACTGCTATCGATCACTTGCGTGCAGTTGGACGCCAGACTTGGTGTTGGTTGAGTCTTCTCAGTCAGGTGGTGCCTTTCACACACCGCCTTTTTCCCTCTCCCCCCCCTTTTTTAATTTAATGTGTTTGCTAGCATCTGTTCAGGTTTGAGCGGTCTTTCATTGGTTGGCTTTCTCTTGTGCTCGCCTGGTGGGTTTTGGTTGGGTTTTTCAAGATAGGTCGAGAGGGTCTTTTCTACTGCTCCTCGCCTGGCTTTTCATCTTGGTTTCTGTGGTTTGGTTTGTCTTGCTTACACTCTGTAGTGCTCAGTCCGTGGATCCGTCTCCTTCTTCACTGGCCAGGGTAATCTGTTCTGGTCAATCCGGCTGGCCAGCAACAGTCTCCTCTCCTGGAGGTTGTCTGCGTTGGTTTCCCAGTGTTGGTTGATTGCATTACAATCGCTTCTGTGGTTCTGATTGGAGGACTGGTCTTTCCGGATGGTAAAGACGGGTTGGTGGTTTGCTGGTGGTCTCTTTTTCTCTGTTCCTTTCTATGTGTAGGGCGGAATAGCTGCCGCTGAGTTATGTATTTCTGGTATTTCTTGTATTTTAATAAATTTGGGTCAGTGGGTGGTGTCGCTTGATGCTAGCCTTTTCTGTAAGCCCCGGAGAATGGCTTTTATTCTCAAAAAAAAAAAAAAAAAAAAAAAAAAAAAAAAAAAAAAAAAAAAAAAAAAGATTTAGATTTTGTGTATACAGAGAAAGGGGTTGCTGGAATCCATTTTCTGATAAGATTTGCTGCTGATCAAGAGCGCTCAAACTCCACTGACTCATGAAATTTGAATGATCCATATGATATTATGTTTATGATTGAGGAATATTTTTTGTTCTTTAATTGCACGTTTGTAATTGCCTGTTAAAAAGTAGGATAGCTCCTAAAGATTTGGTACAAAGGGAATCAAATCTAAACTACCAGAATAATAGTTGTACGCGCTTAGATTAAGAAATTACTAAATATCTAATCAAATCCTAGCTAACTAGTTGTATTCAACTAAGAATTTATAATTCAGAAGTTGATACTAATCTATGCGATCAAGTTTCAGTTGATTAATCAAGATATATCAAGAACAATAACCAATTATCAAAACATAATTGAGGCAAGAAGCACAGAAAATCTAAAACATGTATATTTAGAACTGCATAAAATTAGAGAAATTGATAAATAACAAAAGCTCAGTAGAATGAAACTTAAAAGTTTTAGAGATGAACCTATATAGCGCCCAATAAATATTTGGAAAGGAAGAAAAAATATATAAAGTATAGAAAAAAAAAAAAAAACTCACTGCATAAAAGATCTGATCCCAAAATCAAGCATTAAAGCTGTATAAGGGTACTGATGAAATATAATGATTTAAGGTAATTATAAATCCAAATAATATCCAATGATTGAAGACATGTTATAATTTAAAATTCTACAAGAAGATATGCTTACCTCAGCTAAATCTCAAGTAGCTTCTGTATCTTTCTATCAGTCGAGTTTCAAGCAAACCTGGTTGGACTGCAATTTCAGTCATGCAAAAGTTCATTTCAACCCTAGTAACCTCTCACTGTTCCAAAAGAGGTGATGTAAGATACATTGCCTGAATGATATTCATAATCTGTATTGCTAACTTGATGCCATTATCTATCGGCTTGTTTACTTTTGTGGTAGTACACTACATCCTTATGCTACACCTCGATGTTTTATACACTTCTACAGTTTGAAATGAAACCAAAATTTGTAGATATGTTTTAGTACCATTCAAGATCATCTTCACCAAATTTGAGTAGATTATGAAATTTCTAGTATGTCCAAAATGTCAATTAAATTTTGCCATTGAATTTCACCATCATTGTGTGTGTTCTTTTATGTACATGTACACGTATAGGTATGTGTGTGCGCATGCATGCACCACTAATAAAAAGAATCAATTCTATAAGATTCACTGGTGCATCATTGTTTCAACCATCGTTAAAGTTACATAAATACGTTTTCATATATTCTATCATATCTCAACATCACTTGCATGAATTATACACACACAGTACACACATGTATGTACATACGTATGTATGTATACATACACGCACACTTATGCATGTATGTAAAACATTTAGAATGTTAGCTAGTTCTTTGTAAAGAGAAGTATATATTGATGCTCATATAAATAATCGAACAACATTTGCCTATTATCTGTTTTCAAAGGGGATGTGTAAACAGTAAAAGTGGTGTTGGATACAAAGTAAAAGTAGCTACTACATGCCAAACTCTTTGTAAAAGAAGTTTGATAATCATATAATGGTATGCAAATTAGACTTATATTTAGACATCATTAAAGACGATTAGGACGTACTGCATAATGTTAACAATTGCCCACATGTAAACACGATGAATACTTCTCCCATTTTATAGGAAGATAATCATAAGTTTACATAGTAAAATCTTTGGTTGAGCAACATGTGAACAACATGTGAGATTATATATTAGCATGTGCACCTTTATTAATTGCTAGGTTGTCCGTTTGATTCCTTGTCTCATCTGCTAGCACGTCTGGTGTGCGCGAAATAAGGCTACTTTCGAGAGCATTTCGATGGATCCTCAGTCTATTATCCATCGGGTGAGGAATGACGTCTTCCTGGCTTTCCGGGGTAGACCCTTCAGGGGTCCTCTAAGTCATCGCTCTAGGCGGTTTGTTGGACTTCTGTCGATTTCATGCTCTCCTAATGCCGCTAGATTAGGCGTTGGTTAGGCCTCTGCCTTCGGGTGGTGTCTTCCCCCCTCCGTTCCTCTCCCTCTCCCCCCTTTTAATTTTAATTCAGCTGCTTGTGTTAGTTTCAGGTGCTCCTGTTGTCTTCCTGTTGCGATTTTTGCTTAGGATGGATTCGCTTTTGAGTACTGGTTTCTTCTGGCTTGAGCGCTTGGTTTCTCCTTCGACGTCTCTTCTGATGATCTCCTATTACTTTTTTCTGTCCACACCTATGGTCGGTGGCCTTGCCGGAGCTCGATGGTGTGGGCAGAAGGGCGGATGCCTAGCATCTTTCTCAGTTTGATTTGATGCTTCTGTCTGGTTGTTCGTTTGGCTTGATGGTTGGTGGTGGTATGTTGGGTGGACTGGCCTTCACCTTTTGGTTGAGGTGGGAGAGTGGGAGAGGGTTTTCGGATTATTTCTGATTATTTGGGCTTCGTCTTAGCTTCTTGGCTGCTCCGTGTCTTTGAGTTGTTTTTATTTGCTTGTTTTTTTCTTTTTGCTGGCTTTTTCTAGGGAGGTATATGTGCTCCATATATTTCGCCTTCTGCTGTGAGCCTCCGGAGGAAGGCTTTCTCCTCCTTTTTGTTATTTATATATTCTTTAAAAAAAAAAAAGGTTGAATTACTTTATTTGATGGAGATACTGATAGTCTTTTCCCATGCATTAGCATCTGCCAGTTCTACTGTCCTGTCAAAAGACTTAAAACAAAACATGAGGTGAAATCTGTAACTGTGAAAGTCAACTTTTAGATGATAAAAACATAATTCATGGACATGAAGACAAGATCCGCTTAGCACAGGTTAAATCAAGACCAGTTGCTTATGTCTAATGTCAGGATATTATTGCTCATCAACACAATTGTCTATTTGTTCATATGATCTGGAAAATGAACTATATCGTCACAGCCATTAAAAATAAAATAAAGTCATGGAAGAGGTACAAATATAGTTAAGTACAATTTACCTATTGATGAGAGAGTTTAATATATTACTAAATATATTACTATTCTTCTTAACCAATGACATAGTGCTACACAGTGTATACAACAGAAACAACATCTTTTGCATGTTCGAGCAATTTATAAAGTGATTTAAATTGCAAACCCATGTGTAGCACATTAAATATCATCACTACTTACATGTATCAACGTAATATATAGTAGGGGTGGACATAAACCGCACCGCTATACGGAAACCGCCCGCACCGAACCGCAAAAACGGTGCGGAAACCCGCACCGAATCTTCTAACCAAAGCAAATACCCCAAATCGGACCGACCCGCATCGATACGGTTCGGTTGCGGTTTGGATGATTGAACCAACCATATTAAACCGGACCGAACCGAATATTTACACTAGTAATCTTATGATAAAAATATAAGCAACTCCTATCTTATTTTAAATTCTAACGATGTATATTCAATTTTTAGCGTATGTTATTATATTAATAATATTCGCTATCATAAATGAAGAAGTTATAGTTTTGGTATAATATTTTTCATCTCATTTTTTTTGGATAAATGCTAATTATAATCTTATTCTAGTCATTTTCTTTGATGATTATGCTTTGATTAATGTTGAAGTTTGGTTAATCTACCAAAAAAATCTCTCTTGTAGCTAAATGTCAAATTGAAATATTTATACAGTTAAGAACTAATCTTTCATTTCAGTATAACATTGTGTGTTTTAACCTTTAAGTGTAAAAGTTTCACACAGTTTCCTTCGTAAATTGATTTTTGATGGAAGTAATTCTCTTATTTTATTTTTAATACGGGTTCAAACCAGACCGGACCGAAACCGAACCGTAGTACATTCAAACCGAACCGAAACCGAACCGTTTAAAAGATTAGTATAATGGTTTGTATTTTTGATTAACCGTTTGATGCGGTGCGGAAACGGTTTGGACTTCAAATCGCACCAAACCGACCCGCGCCCACTCCTAATATATAGTAACTTATTCAAGAGACCCATATGCAGTCATAGCATAAAATAGTTGCAGTTATGCAGCTGTTGTGTACTGTACACACAACCGTACATGAAATAGATATTTTTTGACCTCATTATGCGCATTCAATCTTATTATCATGTTCCCATTTCAGCAATCTGTGAAGCTATCGTATGGAACTGCCTTTTGTTGGTGGAAATCTGTTAAACTCAAATGGTACAAAACACTCACAGATGCTTGAATGTCGATCTATTATTAAAACAAAAGAGTTTGAGGCTGTTAAATAGCTGGTACAAGCAATAAGAAATGCTAGAAAGCAGTTCACATCTTTAATAACTCTAAACAACATGATATTTGCCTAAGAATAGCTCTGAATGAACCAAACACTAGCAATGTGACCTATTAACTAGGATACTTATTAACAGAATTTAATAAATAAATAAATAAAAACTGAAATAAAATAGCAAACATCATCATCCAACCGTCTAATAAGTTCCTCCCTAAACTGAACATGCGTGAAGCATTTCAGTTTACCACCTCAACTGACTTAGCACCAAGTGCATCCCTAAGCTTCTCAAACTGCTCCAATTTCAGGGGTTTGGTCATGATAGCTGCCAACTGCTCACTGCTGCCACACTTCATCCTTTGTGAGATTCCTCAAGAAAATGAAATCTCACATCACTACAAAAGAAGCACTGTTTAGCGACGGCTTTTAGTCGTTGGCGGCCGTCGTTAAATGGCGTCGCTAATTATCTCGTTGCAACAAAAGAAAGCGACGGCTCCGTCGTTTATTTTGCAACGGCTTGTAACGGTTAATTGTCCACGTGGAATCAACCGTTGGGGTTGTTAGTTTCCCGGGGTTGTTGATGCAAAGCGTCACAACATTGCCGTCGCTAGCCGTCGCTATATGTGACCATATGGCCGTGGCTAGCCGTCGCTCGCCGTCGCTATATGTGACCATATGGCCGTCGCTAGCCGTTGCAAATCTGGAACAGAATTGAATGCCACATTCCAGCACCTTCAACCCTCAATCCCAATCAATCCAAATAATATAATTCCATCATTCCGCACATATAATACCATTCCATCATGCCATATAATCAATATCAACACAACCAAATCATCAAATATTGCATATTCCAACATATATTCACAAAATCATATAAGAAAATCAACATAACCAAATATGAAAATCCACCAAACCAACCTACATAACTAAATTAAACAACCAGTACATATCAAGTGCCAAAGTATCAATGACAACAACCAAAATATCAAATCCACCAAAACACTAAGTATTAATCACAACATCCAAATTACCAAATGTCAAACCCCTCATAATATGTACATATATGTATATAAAGCGTACCCGTCAAAACAAACCAACTAAGCATTATCATCATCTGCACCTCCTTCCCCGGGCATTGACCCATGCTCCTGATAGAAGGCAGCAATATGCTCATCTATCTGCGTCGCCAAATGACTCTTCCGCCAATCATTGAACTCATCCAATTGTGTTTGCATCCGAGCAATCTCTTCCTCGTCTATGGATCTCCTATATGCTCTTTGGAAATTAAGAGCCTGTGAAATAATTCAACTGAATAATAAGTTCATGGCATACACTAACAATAAGAAAACTCAAGTTATCGCTAATAAACTCAAATGAATAAGAAGTTCATGGCATACAGGTTTCTACTGTGTAAACGTTGAGTACATACCATATTGCCGAAACTGTAACGCCTGTTTCGACTTGCCGGTTCAATGATTGAGTCCCATATCCGATTAGACTCATCAACCGTAAGCGACTCCCGTCCACTCGCTTGTATCACTCGATCATGCTCTACATTATATCTCTCCTACAATTACGAACAGATATTTGACACAATTGATATACAATTTACTTATTTACTGTGAAATAAACGAATATGAAATATTTTCATTACAGAAATAAACATATTTACCATTACAGAAGCAGCCTTGTCATCCGACCAACCATATGAAACATTCCCATCCTCATCTGTATGCTCCACTGCATGTGTGACTCTGAAAACCTCAGCCGCTGTAGGCTCCCTTCCATACCTTGCCCACCGAATATATACTAGAATAGATTATATTGATAAATTGCATGAGTATATACAAGAATAGATTATATACAAGAATAGAATAGAATAGTTAATTTATTTACCAATTTCCTTCTATGTTGTTGGAAGGATTTCGAGCCACCACGATGTAAAGCAGAGTTTTTGTTCCTATTAGCCTTGTTTCTTGCCGATAATTCCTATTAATTTATACACACTATTAAGTAAAATAATTCAACACATTTAATTGTAAAAATATAGTGACAATATAACTTACTTTGAATGTTTCTGATTCCCAATATTGTTGGAATCCAGCCCAAATATCATCCCCCATCCAACTTGGTTTTTTCCCTGAACTCTTAACCCTTGAAAAAGTCTCTCTGTAATTTTTCCGCATCTTTTTATTCCAATGATTTATAAAAACATCCATATCCTGCGGATCCACACGTACAACTGTCTGCATATTGAATTATCATACGTGTTATGTAAAAGAGATTATATAATTAAAAAACAATTAGCAAAACAGAATACATAAAAGTGATATCATAAGGCATGATGGCATATTGTTTTTTTGTTTCATATAAGGCATAATTATATATTACAAAGTTGTACTTACCATAAGATCAGCCCATATTGCGTTTTTTATATGTGTTGGGATGTTATCCCACTGAGGCCAACAACCAGACATCCTACTTTTGTATGCTTCTTTTGATACTTGTAAAATGAAATCGGACGGTTCCACCTCGAACCCTATGTAGAAATGTTGATGTATATATTCAATATATTTCATATAATATAATTCAAATAAGTTTGATACATACCTAACACTTTTTGGAACTATCTCCGCAACTCGACGGAGATCTGGCTCAGAGTTACTCGGACCTGCTCCAGGTGAAGGCGACTGAGATGTACTACGTCGATAACGGCGCCTATCAGACATAGCTCCAAGTGAAGGTGACTGAGATGTACTGCTTAGAAAAAAGTACTGATAACAGAAGAATCACATAATCATCAATCAATATCACATAATCATTAATCATCGCATAATCATCACATAATTATTAGTCAAGTGGTAATCATCACATAAACATACTCTGCACATAATCATCGAAAAAAGCATACATAAAAAGGATAATGCATAACTCAGAATGATACAGATCATATATAGTCATCAGTATTATTACACATAGCTCAGAATATTACATAACATAGTCATTATTGTTAATACATAGCTCAGAATTATACAACAAGCGATGCCATCTATGATCAGTCTTCATCGTATTCTGATTCAGACTCGGTCTCGTACTCTATACCATTTTCTTCGGTACTTACAAATGCATCTATTAAAACATTCGATTCATCAGTCAACGACCCTACATCAATGTCATCGGTTATCACTATTTCAGTATTTGGCTCGAGATCCGCTTGATACGCTGCTTCATCTGGAATATTATTTCCATCAAATGTATATCTTGCCTTCGTTTTAAAAACAGCCCATCAGTCTGCTTTATCTTTTTTTAATGATGGATATGGAGCAAAATAAACTTGTAAAGCTTGCTTAGCTAATACAAAAGGATCATACTTATAGTAATGCGATGTATGCCTTATTTCAATTAGCTTATAATCTTTGTGCACATTAATTCCAGAGCATGGAACATTACTAAACCAGTTGCATTTGAATAAAACAACTTTCTCTGCAGGTTGTATATAATATGTCAACTCTAAAACTTGTGTTAAGACGCCGTAAAAATCTTTTATATGCTCCTCTGAATCATCACTTCCTTTGACAAATACACCACTGTTATAAGTTAATTTTTCAGCCCCGTAATCTTTGGTGTTGAATTTAAATCCATTGACGAAAAATATTGGATAAGTCTTGACATTTCGTTTTGGTCCTATAGCAAGATGTCGTAATCCTTCGTCAATAACACAGTTTCCTGTATCATGAACGTAGTTTGAAAACCATCCAGCAAATTCTTTACTGAGATCACCAGATGGATGTTGTGATTCATATATGCTGCAAATATGTATTATATTCCTTTATAATTAATATATACATGTATAATTGAAATATATATGAATTCATAAGTACCTGATAAATGGTGCAACTTCAGCACAATTTAGAAGAACATATGTGTGTGCCACATGGTAATCTCTATCATCTAACCATAGTTCCACACATTTTCCAGCAGGTCTTCCATGTTGTCTAAAAATAGATAACATTGTTTCAGAAGAATCCTGCTCAATAGTTTCTTCATTACGGGGAACACTTACGAACGATAAGTTCACATCGTTACTAAAGTAATGTGAGAAAAAAAATGAAGCTTCTTCTTCAAGGTACGATTTGCAAATCGAACCTTCTACTCGTGCTTTTTGTATAATTTTTTTCTTCAAATGATTCAGGTACCTATAACAAAATTAATTAAATTTATATGGTGGTACAAAAATAGAAATTAATTAAATTACCTTTCAAATGGATACATCCATCCATATTGCACAGGACCACGAAGGAGTGCTTCAGATGGAAGATGAACAGGTAAATGCTTCATTACATTAAAAAAACCAGGCGGAAATATTTTCTCCAGTTTGCATAGAAGTACAGGGATTTCTGCTTCAAGTTTACGTATACGATCTACCTTTAACGTCGTAGAACAAAGCTGTTTATAAAACATACTTAATTCTGTTATAACACTCCATATTTTTATAGGCAGCAGTTCTTTGAAAATCACGGGAAAAAAATACTCCATCATAATGTGGCAATCGTGAATTTTCATCCCACTCAATTTGCTGTTTTTAAAGTCAACGCATCTACGGAGGTTAGAAGAAATCCCATCAGGACATCTAAGTCCTTCCACCCACTTTAGAACGAGTTTTACTTGCTTGTTGTCTAGCTCATAGCATGCTTTAGGTTTCTTATTATCGTCGTATAATTGCAATTCGGGCCGCTTACAGAAGTGTAATATATCACGTCCTGAATTCGCATCGTCCTTGGTTTTCCCCTTCACATTCAAAATTGTGTTAAACACGTTGCCGAACACGTTTTTTTCGTTGTGCATGACGTCAATGTTATGTCGGAGTAGGAGATTTTTCCAGTACGGTAACTCCCAGAATATACTTTGCTTGCACCAGTTATGAATGTCCGATTTACTTGGAATTTCAACCTGTACCCCAGTTTCTTGTATCTTTGGGTAGTCTTTTATAATTTCATATACCTCTTCACTTGTCCAAACCTTAGGTGGTAGCATACTCTCTACTCTGTTAGCTTTAAAGTTCTTTTTATCCGTTCTAAATTTATGATTGGTATGTAGAAAACACCGATGACAGTCAAACCAAGAAATTTTCTTCCCATATTTCAATGAAAATGTTCGTGTTTCATCCATACAATAAGGACAAGCTAGACGTCCAGATGTGCTCCAACCTGAAAGCATGCCATACGCGGGAAAATCACTAATAGTCCATAATAAAGAAGCAAACATACGAAAATTCCTTTTTCTCGAAATGTCGTACGTTTCAACTCCTTCATGCCACAGTGTTTTCAACTCGTCGATTAGTGGTTGTAAATAAACATCAATTCCTTGTGTCGGATCATCGGGACCGGGGACGACAATCGTTAGAAACATATATGGAGTTTTCATACACATCCATGGAGGTAAATTATAAGGAGTAATAATAATAGGCCATGATGAATATTTACTACCAAACTGAGAAAATGGCGAAAATCCATCCGTACATAAGCCAAGCCTAACATTACGGCTCTCTGCCGCAAATTCAGGATAAGTCTTATCGAAATGTTTCCATGCTTCTCCATCAGATGGATGTATCAAAGTTCCTTCTTCTGGTGTTCTCACACTGTGCCAACGCATATGACATGCTGTAGCAGAAGATGCATATAACCGTTGAAGTCTGGGAGTGATGGGTAAATAATGCATCCTCTTATATGGAACTTCTTTTCCTTTCTTTTTTCTTGGTTTGTACTCCTTACATATTCTGCATTTAGTACGATGAGCGTCTTCTTTCCAATACAGCATGCAACCTTTTACACATGTATCTATCTTCTGGTACGGCAATCCAAAAGCAGACATAAGTTTTTTTTACTTTATAATGACTATCACACATCAAATTATTAGGTGGCATGTGTCGTTTTGCAGTTTGTACAACTGCTGTAAATGCAGCTTCTGTAAGATTAAATTTCGATTTCATAGTGATGTATTCGGCGGTTACAGATAATTCGGTTCTGCTTGTACATCCATCCTACAATGGCCTCATAGCAGAATCCAATAAATCATAAAAAAAATTAGCTTTCGCGGTCGGCTCTTCGTCTACATTTTTGTTCCCATCATCACCTTGGTCAAAGGTAGGAAACATTGATCGTGCAGCATCTTGCACCATGTTTTCTATAGAATTGGTCATAGTATTATCGTCCTCTAGCACTACAGGATTAGGTGTAGGTTGAACAAGTTCTCCATGACGATCCCATAAGTAATAATTCAGCAAAAAACCAAATTTGTACAAATGTACTTCTACTACATCTGGTTTCCAATGCTTCAGATGTTTGCACTTACTACACGGACAACGAATGTCTATTTTATTTTGATTATTAGACTGAGCAAATCTAATAAATACTTGTACACCGTTACAGAAACGTTCTTTTATTGATCCTTTCATACCTTTTCGAGGTTCATACATCCAACTACGATCGAGAAAATAATCGAACATATTTCCTGATTTGTAAAATGTAGGTTAGAAGATTGAATAACACACTTCATATTAAAGTCTTGTAAAAATTCATATATAACCCTTTACTATTTTAACAAATTCAAATAAATATTGCATTCAAATTTTCAATTCTTAAGTTTATTGTTTTTTACTTTGATGGCTGGTTATCCTACTTCCCATTACAAACACAATAACATAATCATATTTTATAAATCATTTCAGGTTAAACGATTCTAAAAAATTTCGGCAGCACTTTCCTTTATTCCCTGTATCGTACACAAATGCGTGTACGCAGGGAAAAAAGGAAGTGCTATCGAAATTTTCTGAACCGTTTAAACTGAAATGATTTATAAAATATGATTACTTTATTGTGTTTGTAACTTGTCCAAATACTAGGACAAATCCAACAAATGTTGTATCAGATGAATATAGATGTCCTTTCTGTGGAAAAACGAATATCCATATAACGATCATATACAACACTTGTCAGACGGGGCCAAAAATTCTCTAAGGGGTTCACATAAATAAAGCACAAATAAAAAAAATATTAATATTGAAGTATTAGTGGTCTGTAGTGAAATAATGATCTTAAATTTTTTTTAGTCATGTAGCCAAATAGAATTCGTTTAATTATGAATCAAAATCCATGCGAACTATCAGTAACTCGGAAAATATGCCTTATCTCGCAAGTGGGAACTATGAGTTACTATTTTAACAACTGCAAAAACTATTTTATAATTCATTTAACTACTTAAATATTTATTAATTAAATCTAAATTTTTAAAACATATTTTAACTTTTGTTTAACTACATAAATTTTAATTAACGATTTTGTGAACTAAATAAGTAGTTAGCACTTACAACAGTATAACAAACATTCTCGTAAACTTATCAATAAACATATTATTCAATAATCATGGACTATTTTTTGGATTTTAAATTAGCCATAATTTTTAACAACATAGTAAACAATAAATTCACTAATTAATACCACCAAATCAACACTAATTATCATCACCTATTACGCAATAATCGCAATTTTCAAACGCATAATCAACTAATTTTCTAAATTAGGTTTACCATTATATACAAAATTCAAGTAATAAACTATATACCATAAACTAATAACATATATTCATCAATTCCAAACCCCTAAATCATCCAATTCCAAATCCCTAAATCAACAACTAATTTAATTTAAACCTAAATTAAACAAAGATAAAGCAAAATAGGAGATACCGGCAAGTTTGGAGAGGTTGAAATTTGCAACGGAAGGTTGCGACGGCTCCTAACGGCGGAGGGCGGCGGCTGGTGGCGGAGCTGAGGGGATTTGGGAATAGATTTGGGGGAGAGACTAATGAAATTGTGTTCTCGGCTGCAGGTTATGAAATCGTGATAAGCGACGGCTAACGACGGCTAGCAAAGGCCGCTTTTTTTAGCCGTCGCTAGGCTTTGTCGCATTTTGAGGCCTTTCTAGTAGTGCATCGATATGCTTACTTCTACCATGAAAAATTGGATTCTTTGCAAGTTTAATTGTGGAAGAATTATCATATAGAACCTTAACACAACTACTCTGCGTACCTCCAATTTGCTTGAGAATTTGCTGCATCCAAACGCACTGGCAGGCACAAGAAGCAGCTGCGACACATTCTGCCTCTGTGGTTGAAAGAGTTACCACCGACTGCTTCTTGGACGTCCAAGCCACTACTCCTCCGCTTAATATGAACACACAGCCGGAGGTGCTCTTTCGATCGTCTAAGTCCCTTGCATAATCGCTGTCCTTATAAGCTAGTGTAACAACCAGACTCTGAAACATTGGTTAGTAAATAGCACGTCACCAGAAAATGAGGAATTCCGGCCAAGTTCTCCAGCGGTGGCTATCAGATTTTCAGAGACGATGGGTGATGATGTCAGGAAGGTGTCAGGTGTCAGAGTTGAAGCACCCATGGCCTGAGGACTGAGATAATTCGGTGTATCAGTGTGTGCATGTGTGTGCATGCTGTGAACATGCACACCTGAAATAAGTCATTTTCGAGTCTGGGTTTTTATGTATGTATACATATTGTTTTAATGAGTGATGCAGTGCATTTTGGGCTTGTAAAATTAGTTGTCTCTAGCTTGTTTTGGGTTTAGCTTGGGTCTGGTTGAGTCAAGTGTGCATGTGCATGGCTGTGTGTGTATATGTGTGTACTGTGTACAGGCATTGTGATAGAGTGATCAATTTGAGAATCGGTGCTTCAGTTTTCATTTTTTCAGTTACATGTTCAGTTCTTATCTTTGTTCTTTGTTCTTGCTACTTGGTTTACATTTCCAGTTTGCAATTCTATTTCTTTACATTTCCTTTATTGTTAATTCTTGCATTTTGTTCTTGTTCCTTAATCCTGCAATTTACATTTCATTGATATCCAATCCGTAAGTCCTATCATCAATTTCCAATCATCTATCTCCATTTTCTTGATTCATTTGTACACTCTGCACAACAGAACTGCCACATTCGACCACCTTTTCTCTATCAAAACACAACCATACTCCACTCAAGCACCACTCCATGAATAAAGAAGCAGACTCACCAAGATCTTCCAATTTGGTATCAGAGCCTTCAACTGGGGATGCCAAAAACCCTCGGTCCATTCCACACATCACCAGCAAACTTTCCCAAATCCCACCTCAAATTCAAGATCTACAAGGCTTACAACAACAACTAAGTCATTATTCCCAAACAAGATGAGGTTGGCTAGAGATGGAACCCAAAACCAAATGACAAAGTCAATTTAAAAACCATTATAATAACAATAAAGTAAAGTAATTAAACTAATAGTAGTAGTAGTAATAGTAATAAATAAAATAAAAATTATGATATAAATAAAATAAAAAAATAAAAGTATACAAAGGAATTAAAAAAACCATGATAATAATAATAGTGATAATGGTACTAATAGTAATAGAAATCGATGAACAAACACTACGTCTTAAGATTATATTCAATAGTCTTATAATATGAAACTTATAACACTACCCCTAAACCAACCTTAAGAAAAAAAATTCATAATTCATGGTTCTGGTATGTAAACCGCTAACTTCCACGTGCTTATGTCCGATACCGGCTTTTCGGATATATTCCATTACCTCAAGTCCATTTTTACTACTTTCTCCCATGTTAACCTTAATCGACCTCTACCTCCTTTTGAGCATTCGATGCTGTCTATAATTCCAACGCATACAGGTGCTTCAAGAGACCTCCGTTGGAGATGTCCAAACCATCTTAAACGGTGTTGGACTAGCTTCTATTCAATTGGTATTGCTCTAAGTTTGTCACGTATATCATCATTTCTAATTCGGTCCAGTTTTGTATGACCACAGCGCCATCGCGGCATATGCATCTCTGCTACACTTAACTTATGGACGTATTATCTTTTAGTAGACCAACATTCTGCACCATACAACATCACAGGCTTGATTGTCGTTCTATAGAACTTTCTTTAAGTTTTTGTGTGACGTTTCTGTCGCCGAGAATGCCAGATGCTAGTTGTCATTTCACCCAACTCGCTCGAATTCTAAAACTAACATCTTCATCAATCTCACCATCATACTGCAACATTGATCCTAAATATCGATAGGATTTCTTCTTAGGCACTACTTGTCCGGCCAGAATGACATCTCCATTCCCTGACCTGATACCGTTGAACTCGCACTTTATATACTCTATTTTAGTTCTACTAAGCCTAAAACCATTTGATTTTTAAAGTCTGTCTCCACAACTCCAGTTATCTATCAACCCCCTATCTCATTTTTGCCAATTAGTACAACGTCGTCAGCAAAGAGCATACACCAAGGAATCTCATCTTGTATACCTTTTATAACCTCGTTCATCACTAGGGAAAAAGTGTAAGGGCTCAAAGGTAACCATTGATGTAATCCCATGTTAATGGGAAAGTCACTGGTTTCACCATCGCATGCTCTGACACTTGTCACAACATCATCGTACGTATCCTTGATAAGGGTAATGCACTTTGTTGGAACTCTTTTTTTTGGAGCCCACCATATAACCTTTCTCAGTACTTTATCATAATCTTTCTCCCAATCGATAAATACCATGTGTAGATCCTTCTTTTACTCCTTAAATCTCTCTATAAGTTGTCTTATCAAGAAAATTGCCTTCGTGGTCGACCTCCTAAGCATGTAACCAAATTGCTTTTTTGAATGCTTGTCATCCCTCTTAATCGATGTTCAATGACTCTCTCCAAAAGCTTCATTATATGACTCATAAGCTTAATTCCTCTGTAGTTTGTGCAACTTTGAATATCTCCTTTTTTCTTGAAGATTAGAACTAATATGCTTCTGCTCCACTCATCTGGCATCTTGTTTGATTTGAAAATATTATTAAATAACTTAGTTAGTCAGGCTATCCCTATATCTCCAAGGCATCTCCACATCTCAATGGAAATGTCATCGGGTCCCAACGCCTTGCCAGCTTTCATCCGTTTTAGTGCCTCTTTTACCTCGGACTCTTGAATTCTTCGAACAAAATGTCTACCGGTGTCATCAAAAGAGTCGTCCGGCTCGATCGTAGTGCTACACCTTCTTCCTTGAATAACTTATCGAAGTATTCTCTCCATCTATTTTTTATCTCATCGTCCTTCACCAAAAATCTTATTCTCATCCTTGATGCATTTAACCTCTTGCTTCACTCACCGCTCTTTTTGCGCTCTTCTTTGTCGCTTTGTACTTTTGCATGTTGTCCTCGCTTCTATGATGATGCAAGCATTTGTAGCATTTCTTCTACTCTTTGATAGCCTTTTGCATATCACTGTTGCACCACCATGAATCTTTAATTTCGCGTTTATATCCTTTTGTTATCCCAAACACCTCAGTAGCCACTTTCCGAATGCGCATCGCCATCTCATCCCATGTGTCATTTTCTTCTCCTTTCATATTCCATACCCGTTCTCTCATCACTCTATCCTTAAACACCCGTGAGGCATCTCCTTTAAGATTCCACCATTTCGTTCGACTAATCTTAGCTCCTTTATCCTATCGAACATGTATTCAAAAATGAAACTAAGATATCAAAAGCTGATGTTGTGAGACGATATATTCTTCAGGTATGACTTTGCAATCTGTACAAGCTCGTTTATCATATCTTGTAAGGACAAAGTCAATCTGACTAGATTGTTGGCCATTACTGAAAGTAACTAAATGTGATTGTCTCTTTTTAAATAAGGTATTAGCTATCATGAGGTCATAAGCAATAGCGAAATTCCATATTTCTTCTTCTTCTTGGTTCCTATCGTCGTATTTAAAACCACCATGCACTCTCTCAAACCCCCCACTAGTTGCACCAACATGGCCATTGAAATCTCCTTCTAGGAAAAGTTTCTCGCTACTAGGCGCTGTTATACGTCTAGTATACCAAAACAGAGAATAATCAATTATAAACTCGTCTCACAAGTTTATCAATCAGATTTCCACTACCCTGGAAGTCTGTATTAGCTAATTTAAGCAATATGTATGTCGTAGTTAAATTACAACAACAACGTTACACTATCGTAAAAAATAGCACAACATAGAAACCGGAAAGATAAAAGAATGATGTAAAAGAATATACAAATAGACTAGAACCTGATTGGTTAACTAAGGAAATTCCGTCTGAGGCTTGTCGAAAAAATTTCCTTAAGAATTTTTATTCAAATTCTCCCAAGATACAACAGACGTAATCTGCACGAGACTGTAATGAGTATGTCAACTCTATGATTTATTGTATAGAGTAGTAGAGAAGAAGAGGCAGAAGAAAAAGAATTGAAAACGAATGAGAATGTGATCATTATTCTCTCCTATTTATAATTTCGTCTGCATCCTTTCAAACAGTCGCGCCTGCTTGACGGGTCGCACCCGTTTCCTTTTTAACTGCTACTGTTTGTTAACGGGTCGCACCTGCCTGCTACTCGCATCTGTTTGCCTACGCATCTTCAGTCGGACCGCACCGCCTACTACTCGCATCGGTTCGCCCACGCCTCTTCAGTCAATCCGCGTCCGCTTTCGAACAGATCCGCACTTGTTCGTATAGCCTGTAACTGTCTGAAAATCCAGCCCAGTTTTGCAGTAAAAATAGGATCATATTAGACCCAAACCCGAGCCCGAGCCCGAGCTAGAGCCCGGTTCGGTCGGACGGACGGCGGCGGCGGCGCGCGCGCGTGTGGTGGTGATGCATGATCTCCCTCCTTACAATGAAGCAAACATTTAGGTGCCCCAAGGTCCCAACCCCTTCATTGCAAAGCTATTAATATACTAGAATAGTTTTGCAATTTTGGCGATGTGAGACTATGTTATTTTCATTCAATTTAGTATTAAGAATTCCAACAATCCCCTACATGAATGATAATATACATATCCACCACACAAAGCGAAATATCACAGAGTACATATGGAATAATGCTTTATCGTGGATAAGTAGATTTTCACTTTGAACTTTCCCTAGTTAAAACTTATCGGATCTACTTGGCTAATCGGTGAATTATTTCATCTTGAACCGTCGGCCTTTATTGTATATCCAGACAATAAGCTTTATGAAGCATTGATTCCCTTCTCATCCAATCTCTTAGCTGTGTTCATTTTGGTCATGAGCACATTTTGGTTCTGCGAGTGTTATAGAGAATTTAAGCCTTTAATATTCTCATAGAGCCGACCCAGCTCACACTAACATAGGTGATCGTAACTGTGATGACCCAGAATTTCTGGATATTTGAATTTGAAATATTTAATTGATTTTAAATATTTGGAAGTTAGTTTAACTTGAATTTCAAATATCACTATAAATTTGGAAATTTAATTATTGAATTTAATTATTGGATGTTGGGTAAAATATTGAATCTTCAGTTTTATGCTGGTTAAAAATTATTTCAATGGCTTATAAAATTTATATTTATAATACTGGAGATAATAGAAGTTTTAAATTTGAATTTGGAAGTGTTTTGTTCAGTTTTAAAAATATATCGTTTAAATTGATATTTAAAAATAGCCTTCCGAGGCACAGTCTCGGATTTCAACAAAACTAGTTCCATTGGATCCGTAATATTGTATTATTATCGGATTTCAAATTTCGTAGCATTTGGAGTTGTCGTGTGGTCGTACGATATATAAACGCGCTGAAATTTATATCGAATTCAATATAATAACTGGGTCCAAAAAGCAATCTTCTCCTTACGATCAAATTAGGACTCGAAACCTTTTCCATTGCGTTTGTAATGGGGATATAACGCCTTGCAGCACGCCTCGATAGGATGTCAAGATTTTGAGCTACGAATTCAAGACGATTTAAATGTAAATTTAAATATAATATATTATTGGACCAGTTAAAATTCCCTTCACATCAGGACTTTTTCAATTCACTGTAGACAATGTTGTACACGCAAGGAATCAAATCATGTCTCACTTTGTCTTCTGAAGCAAGTCGACAATTTCCCTTATTAATGTCGCGTTTCTTTCCCTTTCCATTCCTTAGTTCAAATCGCAGAGAAAATATAATGGCCTGCAAAATTCTCTTCCTCCATCTCTAATCTAAAAATCGAAAATTTCCCTCCTCAATACAACTCAGAAAAAAAAAATATACAAACGAATCGAACTTAATTTCGTTCGAAAACTTAAAAAGGGGATGCCGAGACTTTTTCGAAATCAAATCGCGGTCCTTTCTATTTGAATCGAACGATTCAAATCGAGTCGAAGATCAATTCAAGGCTCATCGTCCATCAGCTCGATCGTGAATTTGCGATTCGTGAGCCTAGAAGACTACGACAACGAACCCTAGGCGACTGTTCCATCTCGACGGCTAGTAGATTGGTTTGGTTCTCGTGCGGAGTTCGCTTGTAGCCGATAAAGTGGAGTGTCAGGTCGATGGTCGACGCATGGTAGCGAGCGACAAGATGGGTTGTCGGCGTGCGAGGTTGGAGGGGTTTTGCGATCGAAGTATCGAGTTGTTCGAGGCAGGAGCTGGAAGAGGGACTCGACGATGGGGGGGGGGGTCTGGCGTCGTGTACGGTGGAGACTCTAATTCGTGTTCGATTGAGGTTAATTTCAGTAAGGTAAATTCCTATTTTAATAATATAGAATTCTGTTTAAATATATATATATATATATATATGTGTGTGTGTGTGTGTGTGTGAGAGAGAGAGGATATATTAGGAAATGTTTAAACAGTAATTTTGTATATGTGTATAGGATTTTGAAAAATATGGGAATTTATATTTACTGTGATAATCTTTATGTAAACAGAAATTTTATTTTAGCAAGGTATAAAATAATTTTGTTTTTAATTTAATAAATATATATATATATATAGAAGTTAACAGGAAAATTATTTTTATATAGATAGGGTTTCGAAAATAATAGGGAATTGAAAATGTTGAAAATTTATATAAAATTAGATTTTGAAATCAATAGATTATTTTTATACGTATACATGTAGTTTCAAAAGTGAATAAATATACATATATACCTATTTTCATTTACTAGTTAATTTTAAAAATAATGAAGATGTATTTGGTTAATTAGATCTAAATTATCTTAGTTACTAAGAAAATTATTTAAAAGAAGATAAGTTTAAATTTAAATCATTAACAAATTGAATTATTAAATGGTATTTAATGGTTCGATTTTATTTTGAATATTAATAAACTATATAATGTCTATACAAGGTTTAAAACTATGAAGAAACAAGTCGAGATTTGGATTGGAATTTCAAACATCAAAGGTGATCAGTTAATCTCACTCATCTGGGTTGTTATTTAAATTTAAATAGTTAAATTTAAAAAGTTGATTGAATTGATTGGATGAGATATATATTATATAGTAGTATATATTATATATTGGAGTGATTGATTTCCCACATTATATAGCGGACGAGACCCTATGCGCCACATAATAGTGAATGATATTTTATAAACCCATATACCGCGATATTCCACCTCGAAGTGGAATTGGTATTGTGCTAACATCTGTGGATGCAGGGAAACAGGTTGGAGGGATCCAACTGGATTCCTCAAAATTTTATTTAGAATGTTTAATATTCTCTGTTATGGTTATTTGTTACCCTGTGATGAATTATATTGATGATTGGAATGTTGGATGCAACGGGTTGATTGAATATATTTGGGTATACTGGGTTACCAAAAATATATATATCGGATTTTTGGAAAAGGAAATATAAGAGAAGATTTTTAAGTAGATAATGATAGAGAATTTGAATAAATTCAAAAATGAATTGGAAAAGAATAAAAGAGATTTTTAAATTCTAGTGAATAAATTTCGAGTATGGAAAGGGAATTTTGAATTAACCGAGAAATAATGAATTTTAAAACTCAAGCATTATTATTTTAAAGAAATAAAGAATTTATTTTAAAATTTAAGGGTTAAATTTATTTAAAAGGATAAGAAAGGAATTTGGGAAAAATCTAAATTGGTATTCCCAGTTTAATGGGATTTTTAAATCATAATAAGGAAATGAAATTTAAAGTTAATGGATTTCGAAATAAATAAAGTAAGTAAGAAAATCTATTTCAAAGTGAAGTAAATTGGAAATCAGTTGGAAATTGATTTAGGTGTTTAAAATTGGAATTTTAAAAAAGAAGTGAGATTTTGAATTAATAAACTGATTTTATAAAGTGAAATATAATATCGGTGGATATTTGGAAATATAAATTCAAGGTGGGAATTTATAAAGGAATGTGAATTTGTTTAAAAATAAATAGTGATTTATTTTTAAAGATGTGAAAGAGAAGCGTATTTCCCTGGATAACCAAGTACGTTTTCAAAGAAAATTTTAAATATATAAGTTAAAAGTTTTAATGTTGTTTTAAAAAGCATGTTTTAGAAAATTTATATTTAAATGTTTAGATTTTAAAGTAAGTATTTCTCAAATTTTATTATATTGGTAATTATTTAAAGGTGACTTGAAATTTTGTATTAAAGGGATAAAACTTTAGTTTTTATATTTTATAAAATAGCTTCATTTTAAATATTCTTAAATTATATTTTTGAATAAGTGTTAAAGTAGTTTTTAACTTAAACGTCTTAAAGGATAGTTTATAAATAAGAGTTTTAAATTATTTTAAAAATCTAAAGTTTTTGTACTTGGTGTTTCCAGTGGTAATAAATATTTGGGAATTTATTCCATAAGAGGAGTGTGGTTGTGAAACTATTTTCAAAAGGGTTGAAAATGGAAATATATCTTGCGAAGATATTTGTGAGGTAAATAAATAATTTGGAAAATTATTTATTGTTTGATGGATGTTTGTGGATGTTAATTGATAGTTAAATAACCGACTATCAATATTGGCCAATGCGTTGATCGTTTCGAAGAGACCGGGATCGGGATTTATTTCTGAAAACCACTTCGATCCGGTTTGTACGTTCTCATGGGGAAAACGAGTTTGGAGTAAAAAATGGAGCAGTGAAGTGCAAGGGCTAGTCGCTACTAATCCCGAGGGTGATTACAAAATGGATGTAGTAGGAGTTGTGCCTTCGGTTCCGTTCGAACCCGGAACGGACTTGTATGGATGAATGCTTTCGGAACATCGTCAGGAGGACGGTGGGCATTCTAAGGGATATGTTCTAAAAAGGTAACGCTTAGCCTCTAGCCTCATCAACCGAGAATGACTGAAAATCAGGGGTTATGCAGCAAGGCTATGTGGGTCGCACCCATTAGGGTGAGGTCATCCCTGTCTAGATGTCCCTTTTTCTTTCGGCTTAGTGGTGTGGTTGCTGATCCCAACCGTGGGGTGATCTTACTCGGAATTATCCAGTAAGAGGTAGTTCCGGCCTTGTGTTGCAGGGGATCGGGCGTGGTCCTCGGTACGCTGATCTAGACCAGGTACTATAACAAGTGGTACCCTAGTGCCTAGTCATTAGTTGGAAATCCATTCTCCCTACGCACCTTTTACGGTTTTTGTTTGTATAACCCACTTTGTGGCTAGTATGCTGGAATTTAATCATGTAACAATTTCAGCTATTTGAATAAGTATTTGTATATAGACACTATTATAATATCAGATGAATTTGATAAAAGTGTTTTAGCTATCATAAGGTAAAAACCCGACATGTTTATTTGTGGTGTGGTCTTACGAGATGCTTTTGTTTCAAAGGGTTTTGAAACTTTAATAATCAAATTGAGTGTGATTTTCTCATGCTGGTATTCCAGACTGACTCGAGTGTTATTTTATTATAATGCTCAGGTCAGACCGAGTATTATAGATTACAGAAAAGGATGCTGTGGAGCTCAGAAGACAAGCTGGATGGCGATACGTACTTCCGTATTTGTTTAAAATATTCTGCTGTGTTGATTTGTTGTATAGTCAGATTTGTGAGGACGAGTTGTCATAACTGTCCAATATTGTATTATTGATTGTATTGTACTCTGATGATGTAATATATAAACAGATTTGTTTTTGTGTAAAGATTAGTTATGCTCTATTATATTTTATTCCGCTGCGATGGTTAGATTCTGTTGTTATCCTGTTTCTTCTTCTTCTACCTCCTTCTTCTTTAACCCTAATGGTTCGTATTTCCGTTCACTTTGAGTCAATATGTTGGAGAATAGTGTCGATTCAAGGGATATGGGTTTGCGGGTCATTTCAGTAACCATTAAGAGTATCCTACATATACCCCACTTGTTATTTCCAAGATATGGTCATCATTAAAAAACATAGTTTTAACCTTTAACTACTTCTGTAGGCATGCATTATATTTTGCACCATAGGAATGGAGTAGGACTAAGTCCAAACAAATGCATTGCTTCTTGAGTTACTCATAACTGGTTTTCCTATTGATACTAGTCTGTGGGATCTCCAGTTGCTTGGATATGTTTCCGTATAAGGTAACTCTTGTTGGTTTAGGCTTTTAAACCCATTCCCCTCGATGCATCGTCAATTTTTTTTCTTGATAAATCTTTAGTAAATGGATCTGCTTGGTTATCATTTGTTCTCACATAATCAATGGAAATAGTTCCATTAGAGAGTAACTGCCTAACTGTGTTATGGCGACGACGAATGTGTCGTGATTTGCCATTATACACAAAGTTTTTCGCTCTACTTAGCGCTGCTTGATTATCGCAGTGATTACATATGGCCGTTACAGGTTTGGGCCAAAATGGAATATCTTCTAAGAATTGACGAAGCCATTCTGCTTCTTTGCCTGCTTTATCTAATGCGATAAACTCAGATTCCATAATGGATCGAGCTATGCATGTTTGTTTAGTAGATTTCTATGACACTGTTGCTCCTGCAAAGGTAAAGACATAAACACTTGTGGATTTTGATTCCTCTGAATCTGCGATCCAGTTTGCATCACTATATCCTTCTAAGACCGCATGATATTTTCCATAATGTAAAGAACAATTAGTGGTATTCTTTAAATATCCCAACACTCTCATTAGTGCTTTCCAGTGTTCCTTCCCTGGGTTACTTGTATATCTGCTTAGTTGACTTACCGCGTAAGCGATATCTAGTCTAGTGCAATTCATGAGATATATTAAGCATCAAATTACACGAGAGTATTCCAGTTGCATTACACTCTCATTAGTGTTTTTATGCAGTACTTCCGATGGATTAAAAGGTGTTCTCACTCCTTTAATTCCATAGTCTTGGAATTTTTCAATCACTTTGTCTACATAGTGTGACTGAGACAATTCAATTCCAGTAGGTGTTCTTATTATTTTGATTCCCAAAATAACGTCTGCAACTCCTAAGTCTTTCATATCGAAATTGTTGATTAACATCTTCTTTATGGTCTCTATTACTTTAGTGTTAGGACCAAAGATTAGCATATCATCTACATATAAACAAATCATAACATATGATTGTCCAACTTGTTTGTAATAAACACATTTATCACATTCATTTATACGAAAACCATTTTTCATCATGACACTATCAAATTTTTCGTGCCATTGTTTTGGAGCTTGTTTGAGTCCGTATAGTGATTTTACTAACCGACATACTTTGTTTTCATTTCCTTTGGAAATAAAACCCTCAGGTTGCTCGATGTAAATCTCCTCATCGAGATCTCCATTTAAGAATGTTGTCTTTACATCCATCTGATGAATCTCTAGATTATATATGGATGCAATTGCTATTAACATTCTTATAGAGGTTATTCGTGTAACCGGTGAATAGGTATCAAAGAAATCTACACCTTCTTTTTGACGATATCATTTGGCAACTAATCTGGCTTTATATTTATCAATAGAGCCATCTGGTTTCATTTTCTTCTTAAAAATCCATTTGCAGCTAATTGGTTTTATTCCAGGTGGAATATCAACTATTTCCCAAGTTTTATTACTTAGAATTGAATCGATCTCACTTTGGATTGCTTCTTTCCAACATGAAGATTCAGAAGATGAGATTGCTTCCTTGTACTTTTGAGGTTCGTGTTCTAACATATAAGTTAAAAAATCCGAACCAAATGTCTTGGAAGTTCTTGCCCTTACGCTTCTTCTTGGTTCAACTTCATCTTTGTCCAAATGAGTTTCATCTTTATATGTCTCATCTCTGTTATCTCTTGTCCTCTTTGGGACAAGGTTTCCATCGTTTCTTTTATGTGGGAACACATCTTCAAAGAAAGAGGCATCTCTTGATTCCATGATTGTATTTACATGAACATCAGCTATATCAGACTTGAATACCAAAAATCTATAGGCACTACTATTTTGGGCTGGCCCTAGATAGTAACAATCTACTGTTTTTGGTCCAAGTTTGACTTTCTTGGGAGGCGGAACTGGAACTTTTGCCAAGCACCCCCACACTTTGAGGTATTTAAAACTTGGTTTGTGTCCTTTCCATAACTCATATGGAATTGTTCCTGTTTTATTGTGAGGGACTTTGTTTAATATGTGATTAGACATTTTTAAGGCTTCCCCCCACAAGTTCGTATGTAGACCAGAGGTTAAAAGCATGGCATTAATCATGTCTTTGAACGTTCTGTTCTTCCTCTCGGCTACACCATTTTGTTGTGGTGAATATGGAGCTGTTGTTTGATGAATTATACCATTTTCGGCACAAAACTGTTCAAATGGTGATTCATATTCTCCACCTCGATCAGATCTCAATATCTTGATCTTTTTATTTAACTGATTTTCTACCTCAGCCTTGTACTTTATAAATGATGTAATTGCTTCATATTTACTATTCAAAAGATAGACATAACAATATCGTGTATAATCGTCAATAAACGTGATAAAGTACTTTTTCCCACCTCTATAGGTAACGATTTAAAATCACATAAATCTGTATGAACAAAACCTAGTGGTTCGGTGCTTCTATCAACAGATTGAAATGGTTTTTTAACCATTTTTGCTTCTACACATGTTTCACATTTGTAGTTCTTATCTACTTGGAATTTCGAAATTAATCCCAAGTTTGATAATGTTTTCATTCTTCGGAAATTTATGTATCCCAATATATCATGCCATAGTAAAATTTCATGCTCAAGCAAGTAAGAAACTTCAATTTTATTAATAACACAACCAGAATACATAGTTTTATTGCCGATAACGGCTACATTTGCCTTAAATAGGCCATCGCATAAATATCCCCTACCGATATGCATTCCAGCTTTGGACAGAACCATCTTGTCTTACTCGAACACCATTTTGAATCCTTTCTTTGATAGTACTGAGCCAGAGATCAGATTCTTGCATATGTCTGCAACGTCGAGCACGTCATTCAACTTGACAGTTATTCCAGAAGTAAACTTGAGGATTACTGTGCCAATGCCTTCGATCATGGAAACAGCAGAATTACCCATGTAGAGTTTTTCTTTCTGATCGAATTTCTGATATGTAGAAAACATGGATTTATCATAGCAGACATGACGAGTATCTCATGTGTCCACCCACCATTGGTTAGGATTCTGAACCAAATTGCATTCAGATATAACTGCTGAAAAATTAGACTCGTCCACTTCCATGTTGTCAACTATATTTGCCTCTGAGTTGCGTTCCTTCTTGTGTCTGCAATCTCTAGCGGCGTGTCCCATTTTTCCACAAACCCAACATTCTCCATTAAACTTCTTGGTTTTATTATCTTTGGGTTTGTTTTCAGGAGATTTCCTCTTCTTTGAGAAGTTCTTCTTTTTGTTGGAGTGGCCTTTATTCTTGTTCTTCGACCCTTCTGTTACCAATGCCTCCTCGTTTTGTTTGGTAATTCCTCGGTTATCTGCCTCAATCTTTAATCGTACGATGAGGTCCTGCAAAGAAATCTCTTTCTTTTTATGCTTTAGATAGTTGCGGTAGTCTCTCCATGACGGCGGAAGTTTTCCCGTGATGGCTTCAACCAAAAACGATTCTCCAACCTTATGACCTTCCGCTTCGAGTTCATGAATGATGATTTGTAGTTCATGCAGTTGAGCAGTCACTGGTTTGGAGTCAACCATCTTATAGTCCATGAATTTGTCTACAATGAATTTCTTAAGACTGATATTCTGCGTCTTGTACTTCGTGGCAAGTGCATTCCAGAGTGCTTTTGCTGTCTTTAGAGGTTGATATACTTTGTATAACACCTTGTCGAGACAATTCAGAATATAGTTTCTGCATAGAAAATCGGAATGCTTCTACGTATCAACATCTGATTCCTTGCCTGGTGCAGGAATCGGTTCCTTCTCGTCGAGATACTGTTGCAGACCGAGTGTGGTGAGATACTGTATTGGCTTATCTTAACAAATTCGAGTAACTCTAAGTAGCCATCGATGTCCTGCACCCATAATTCCTTTTAGACTGTGAGGAACGCTCTATACCACCGGCAGAAATATAACTGAATAGTGCACTGTAGCCATGCCCGGTCGATATAGAACAACCATCAGGGTTGAAATAAAAAAAACATCATATAACCTTCGTATATTTCACAGCATAGACAAAATATAATATCACATATACAATAAAAGAGGCAGTAATAACAATGTGAACAAGCCATCATCATCAAAGTATAATATCCATAGAGTTATACATTAATAGTAGAGTTTATACAACAGAATCAAACTCGAAAACTGTCTCAAATACAATAGTAAGCAAGCACAATCATAGGCTCCACGACATTGCTTAGCGGAATAAGTATAGACTCTATATATATAAAATACGAAATAACATCATTTAGTTTGTCCTTCGAAGAGCTACTGCGTCACTTAGACCTGTTATCTACTCTACTCATTTAAGAGTACCCGATATAATAAGAAGAAAAGCATAAAACATCGTGTCAAACAACAGTCTGGTGTGAGCGATAAACGAATCTCAAAGTACTATACATGTAAATATAGTAAGGAATAGAGGTATATGAACAATACCTGATCTGTCCCTGCAACCAAAGAGTTAGCACATAACAATATAATATGCTACTCTAAAATATTATAAAGATATACTACCAACCAAACAAAGGATATCGGTCTTCCAGGTATTCTTATCTCTAATACCTACTTCCCATGATATCTTTGAGTGATAGCCTACCCAAGAAAGCAACCAAAGCCATCATAGCAACCATAGCACCATAGCATCCATCAAGAAATCCTAGCTATCAGTCCATCCCTATGCCCTGAAAATCCTGGTTCTCTGTTGTACTCTCATATCTCGTAGTCTAAAGCTGCATACGTGTCTCACAGCCTAAAACTAGACACTAGACCCAAAGCTACAGATCCAGGATATGCAAGTCCCTCCATTGACATATGGATGTCTCTGCTTACAAAACCCTTTTCGAGTACAACTGAAAACTCTCCATGTCAACGATTCCTTAGCACATATAACCGAGCCCTCCTTTGCTCCATTTGGACACCAAGCCATTCTTGGTCAATTCAGTTTCCATTATTCATGAGGAACAACCCCTACATTCCTCGATCCTACAGCTCCCTTCTTTACAAGATGCCATCTTTGGAACCTACTCCCTATACGAGCCAACATCCGAAGACCATAGCTTTTCATCATGCTATTATATCACCATCCACTCTTTATACGATCGAGCCAACACCCCAGCACGACCTGTAGAGCATCCTCTTCTTGTCTTGAAAGTTCAACATCCATACCAATAATTGTGATAACTCGGTACCGACCTAAGCCCTTAACTTGGTATCGAGTTAAGCATTTAGCCAATAATTGGCTATCTTCTCCTTCCTTGTCTGTAGCACTCTTCCTTATGTGCCTTAGACCCCGATTATCCCTCTTTGATAACTCAGTACCAATCCAAAGCTCTACCTCCAAGTTCAAGAGATAACTCGTCACCCAATCCATCACTTAGCCAAATTCCTATACCAAGCCATAGACTAGCTCCTTTGACCAAGCCCTTCATAGCAAAGACCAAGTCATAGCCACTTTTTCCATAAAACTCGTCACCAACTTGGTCCTTAACTCGGGGCCGAGTTTAACCCTAGCTCCAAATGTTGTTGCGAGTTAGTCCATAACCTCTTGCCAACCTCCAGAGCCTATCAGTCAAGTTTCGTCCAATTCCAACCAACTTTGCCTCCGATTTGCTCAATTCTTCAATCTATCTTTCTATGCAAACACAACACTAGAAAGCAACATCAAATCATATCATCCAAACATAGAACAACAAGCAATTTCATCCAATCAAACTTGCAATCCATAAAAATAAGATAAACAAGTCAATTTCTAATATCTATATATAGCATGAATATAAGAGCATAAGCAATGGTGATTTCTAATCAATCTAGGCCAAATTCATAGTTTAACATGTAATTAAAGTTAGAAATTTTTTTATATCCAAAAATCATTTTAAAACATGTTAAATCCTATAATTCTACCATATAAACATGCATAGTATAGTGGGAAGACATTAACCACTCATCAATTACCAAATTCAATCAATTCTTGTGTAAATCTAATCCGGACAACGAAGATCCAATTCGATCAGCGAAGAAAAACACTCTAAATCAAGCAAATCCATGATCTCAATCTTCTAATCAATGCTCCAACCAACAATCTAGTTTGATTTAAGGAGAGATTTGGATGAATTAGGGTAGATTTAGGGCTGATTAGGGTTTAGACCTAATTTAGAGTGCGAGGGGAAAGTTTTCATTTGACTTTTGCGGTCCCTATTTATAGGGATTCTCTAATTAGACTAATGGATCAATTAATGGACTTCACTAATTACACACTAATTCTGATCAGTAGTTTTTAAAACTTAAAACATGCGTAACTCCCTAACCATAAGTCCATTTTTCTATTGTGACCACTCTACGAAATAGGAAATCATCATCCTGACACAATGGAACTAATTTGAGATCCTAATTCAACTCAAAACAAACCTTATAGCCTAAACAAGGCTTTCAGGGTCAAAATAGTCATATAGAAATTCGAAAAAAATCATAGGTGTGTAAAATGCCCCTAAGAGTCATATCCTAGAATATGACTCTTGTTTTAGAATCATACGGATAAAATAGTCATATCCAAAATTTTGAGAATCGTACGAATAAAATAATGATATTTTACGATCCTCCGATATGTAAAATACAGGTCATTATATTCTCCTCCCTTTTGGAATTTCACCCCTGAAATCCCATACAAGCTAAGGTATAAGCAACCATAGTTATTCCACAAGCCCACCAATCATAAGCATATCAAACATGCAACTATGCAACCAATATTGTGGGTAAACTATCCTAACATGTTGTTGAATACTAATCTATATAATATAATATACAATAGTGGAAATTGATACGATAAACGATGGATCTTACCATTCGAAGAGCTCTATACACTTAGTCCTCATGCTTTTCTCCATTTTCCACATACATTCATCATCACTTCTGCTCCATTGTACCTTCAATAGCTTCACCGTCCTTCTTCTAAGCTGTTTCATACCATATCTAACAATACGAAGCGGCTTACGAGGTCTAGCAACTTCTGGTTCTACCTCTACATCTTGTAGCTGATCTGGTGTAATCATCACGCTTGAGTTATGCACAAACTTCCGTAGATAAAAGACATAAAAACTTTGGGCACGCCAGTCCTCTTCTGAGGTAAGTCGACCCTATATGCCAGTTTTTTGATTCTCTCGATTATCAGAAAAGGACCTACGAATCTGGTACCAACTTCCCTTTTCTGCAGAATCTAACTACATTCTATAGAGGAGAAACCTTCACAGATACCATATCTCTGATAGAAAATTCTAAATCCCTTCGTCTCTTGTCAGTGTAGCTTTTATGTTGATCCTGGGCAGCTTTCGTTCGTTGTCGAATGACCTTAATATTTTCCAAAGTCTCTCTAATCATATCTGGCTCAAGTATCAGCTTCTCTCCCACTTCGCACCAACACGAAGAGCGTTACATGGTCGGCCATACAATGCTTCGTACGGAGCCATACCAATACTCAACTGATAACTATTGTTGTATGCAAACTCTACCAACTGCAAATGATCATCCCATGATCATCCAAAGTTTATAATGCACTTGCAAGAGATCTTCCAATATACGATTTATCCTCTTGGTTTTCCCATCTGTTTGCAGGTGATAAGTTGTGCTAAGATGTAGCTCTGTCCCTAACGTCTCTTATAAGCTCTTCCAAAATCCACTAGTGAATGACGGGTCTCGGTCACTCACAATGCCCTTTGGCACACTATGAAACGTACTATCTATTTCACATACAACTCTGCCAGCTTGGATACCGTTCTACTTGACTTGATAGGTATGAATCTTGCACTCTTGGTCAAGCGATCTACAATGATCCAAATGTCATCGTATCTAGCTCAAGTCATTGCTAATCCATCTATAAAATCCATTGATACTTGCTCCCATTTCCATTCAGAAATTTTTAGTAGTTGCAACAATCCACTAGGTTTTTTCTGCTCTACCTTTACCGATTGGCAGTTCATACACTTCGAGATGAATCCCTCAAGATCCCTCTTTATACCTCCCCAATAACAGATTCGCTTCATATCTCGGTACATCTTATTACCATCGGAATGAATGGCCAATCTAGAATGATGACACTCTCTTAATACTTCGTCTAGTAACCCATCAACGTTGGCAATAAATAGTCTTCCATCCTTACAAAGCCAACCTTCTCGGTTGAGTTCGTATTGCTTCATCTCTTCAAATTCTACTCCCTTTACTATCTTCGCTATGATCTCTGCTAGTCTAGCATCCCGCTTCTGACTAGTACCGATCCTTTCAATAAAAGTAGGTCTGATCAATAAACTTGCCAAGATCTCTGGTTCCAACTCGCAATGAGGTCTGAAATCATATCCAACAATGTACTCTATCTCCTTCCATTCCAAGAATATTGTCTCAAATTTTCATGTCTTCTACTCAATGCATCAGTGACTGCATTTCTTTTACCATGTGTATAGGAAATAGCAAAATCATAAGAGGCCAAGAACTCCACTGCCGTTATTGTCGAATGTTGAGATCCTTCTAAAAGAAAAGGTACTTCAGGGACTTATGGTCTGTAAACAGCTCAAACCTCTCACCCAATAGATAATGCCTCCACATCTTCAAAGAAAAAACAATCGCTGCCAAGTCCAAACCATGAGTTGGATGATTCCTCTCGTGCGGCTTTAGCTATCGACCTACATAAGCAACAACTTTTCCTTTCTGCATTAACACCGCACCCAACCCAGTATCACAAGCATCTATGTATACTATCAACTCCTCATTCCCACTTGGAACATTCAACACTGGTGCATTCATAAACCTCTCCTTTAAAATCACAAACGCATGATCATACTTCACATCCCATACAAAAGGTTGATTCTTCTTCGTCAAATTGGTCAATGGTGCCGCTACCTTTGAGAAGTCCTTTATGAAGAGACTATAGTATCCCACCAATACAAGGAAACTCCTCACATCTGTATCATTCTTAGGTTGATTCTAATCTTGGACTGTTGCCACCTTCACAAAATCCACTGTTATGCCTTGTCCCAAAACGACATGACCAAAGAATCTCACTTCTCACCAGAAGTGACACTTAGAGAACTTCATTCTCAACTTATGCTTCCTTAATATATCTAGCAATATCTTCAAGTGTGTCTTATGCTCCTCTTCAGTTCTAGAGTAGATAAGGATATCATCCACGAACACAAGCACAAACTTATTCAATTGGTCTCTAAAAACCCAATTTATGAGATCCACGAATTATGCCGGAGCGTTGGTCAATCCAAATGACATCATCAACCATTCATAGAAACCCGATGGCGTACGAAACGCATTAACAGGCACACTATCCTTTGCTACTCTAAGTTGGTGAACTCTCATTGCCAAATCTATTTGAGAAAACACCTTTGCACCGTGCAACTGATCGAATAAGTCATCAATACGCAAGAGTGGATACTTGTTCTTCTTTGTCACTTTATCATCTCATGATAAGCCACACACAACCTCAAAGAACCATCCACCTTGGTTGCGAATACAACAGGTGCGCCCTACTCAAATATGCTTCTTCGAATGAACCACTTCCTCAATAGATCATTCACTTGCATCTCTAAGTCCTTCTGCTTCCCGGGTGCCATATACCTCAAAGGCATAACTATCGGTCTGGCTTCCTTCACCAAGTCTATCCGAAGCTCGATCTCACTAAGTGGCGGCAATCCGGTCACTTCCCCAAAGACATCCGGATATTCTCTAGCAATAGGCACAGATAACAACCCATCCCGTGTAACCTCAAGCGAATATAAAATGCTAACCATCACTGCAACCTCTGGTAGGCAGCTAATCACTACCGTTCGCTCATCCACATTTACAATTATCACCAACGGCTTCATGCAATCCACCACCGCCAGATACCTCTTTAGCCAATCCATTCCGAAGATAATCCCGAACCCAACAAAATTCAAAATGAAGCAATCACAAACAAAAGAGCATTCATGACTCGATAAGTCTAAACCAATACAAACCATGCACAGGCTAGTCGAACCTCCAATTGGTTTATCACGATCAAGGGTCGGTCTACTATCTTACATCTCACCCTCAATCTGTCTACTAAGTCATTACATATGAATCAATGTGAAGCACCGGTATCAAACAAAACTCTAATAGAAACACTACCAATAGAAATCAAACCTTGAAGACGACTCGTTTTCCCTTCTCCTTCATCGAGTGAGCCTCGACAAAGTCGAGACTGCGTCCAAAGCATACGCCTTCACAACCTGTTTAGCCTTTACGGGTTCTAGGCAATCTTTTTCCAAATGCCCCGGTTTATCACAGTTGTAGCATTTCCTCTTCTCAATCGCCTTGCAATCCTTAATCCGATAACCCTTCTTGTTGCACCCAAAACCAGTAGGTTTCTATTTACCTTTCTTTTTGCCACCCTTACCCTGAGGATGTGTAACATCCCCTATCTAGACGCCCAAAACTAAGCGCTACAGATGCTGCAGTCATCTATAGTATTAGCTTCCGGCAACTAAATACAGCTATGTTAATGGTATCAATAATATCAGAAGCACTTGAATATGAAACAAAACATAGATTTTCAAAATCACAGATTACTTCATTACATTTCCATATAAAATTTGTACCACATTCACGTCACATAACCCAAAACGTTATCCCATGCACAGGTTAAATATAGTTATTACAAATTACGTCGAGAGCGGTATATGAAGATAATCCCTCGATTAATCAGAGTCAAATGGTCATATAAGACCTAATACATCATAACACTGCGGAAAATCATCTAAACATAAATAAAAGCAACAAATCCTAAATAGCTATCTGTTGCCTCCAACATCCTCCGATAGCTTATTCGTCAACTTTCTAAAAACCTGAAAAGATCCTTAACCTCTCAACCTACTCAAATTAATTTTGAGTACCCGAGATTTTAAGGGGAAAACATAAACTTTGAGTCAGACATAAAGCCTGGTATGAATAATACTATACATCCCGGTTTAATTATGTTAAGTGAGACCATGCCGCTTAGCGGAACGGGTTTCCTCTCACTAACATCCATTTTAAAACATATCTTTGCAAATCCTTTCTTGTAACCATACACTATGTACCTGCATCCACATTGGTTAAATTCTACAAAATAAACATTATGTAAACCAATATAAATATCAGGTAATAATGAACTACCCGTTCAACACAAATAACTTTTAACATTTGGCTGACTCTGACCAACCAGACAACATAATAAAAATTTACCTAACATCTGTTAGATATTCATATTTAGGATTATCTATCCTTATCTATCTGTTTAACATTTCTCATCAAGATGGTATATCCTAAACTATCTGTTAAATATCTCACTTTTGGACGGTCTGTCCCTAACTTAATCATCTTCCAGGTTCTCCCGAGCCTAATGGTTATTCGGGCTTACCAATAACATATCTATATACAACATATATTCCTTTTGGTGTGTAATCATAATTTTAGTCTACCTGTGACCAAGCCCTACACACTAGAATTTTGGACAACAATTAGCTGGGGCTACAAGCTAATGTATAGGGCGCGACCTCATACTAGTCCCACCTGATTTTCTAATATCTGAGCCATTTTTACTTAAGGATCCCCTCCCATAATTTTCCTTGAAAACAACTTCAAAATGATTTAAACCTTTGAATCAAACTTCAAATAAGGAAAAGAAATAAGTCTTTATACTTTACTCAAATCATATAACCATGTTAGATATATATCCTTTTCTCAAAACTTAGTTGATGAAAACACTTTACCATTTGAAAGAACCTCTTTCCATACCTTAAAACTACCTTCTTCAAAATCCAAGTTTAAACCTATCAAAATCATCTCTAAAACCTTTCGAATTTATTCGAGACAATCCTTTTGGAAGTTATAAACCTTAGACGTCCTTCTTTAAAATCAATTTAAGTCATTGCCTTAAAAAAACCTTTGGAAAACCTTCCTTCAAAAACCTTTTGAAAACTTCTAATAAACCTTTCGAAACAAAACCCTTTGAATACATTAAACCTTTTAAAACAAAACCCTTCGTAGGCATAGTGGGCTCAATTTTAAATAATCTGGAAACCGTCATTTAAATCCTTTCGTCTTTATTAAAACAACCTTTCGAAAACACCCGAATAACCTTTTGAAAGCCTTTGGTTATATTCCACGAAACAAGGTAACCATCTAAGTCAAAATCTTCTCTTCAAAAGCATTGGAGAAACGGCTAATTTTAAAAACAAGTATACCTTTCGACTGGGTAGGAAGGTTCAAAACAAAAACCTTTATAAAAGCAGTGGAAACCCTTCGGCTATGCCGGAAGGTTTCAAAACAAAGTAATGGAGGTAGCAGCTACAACCTATCGACTACATTGGAAGATTTTAAAGTCTTACTTTTAATTACCTTGACTTGGTCGAAAGTGACCAAATCGAAAGCTCTAATTCGAGAGCAAAGCAGGCGAAAGCTTTTCACTTATAAAACAATTATATTCCAACCTTTTAGACCATCAACCTTTCGGCTTAGAACCTTTCGGCTATATTCAATTCATTACATGCCAATTACTTGATACCTTATGCATTGAACTTTGACCTTATCGAAAGTTAACCTTTGACTGAGACGAAGGGTCTGGGACGAAAGGTATTCAGCCATATGGGTTGAAACATGGAAAAAGAGTGATTTTTTTTAAACTTAGAAAGGAAACTTTTCAACTGACCTGCCTTTGTTTGTCAAATTTTCATTGGTCAACAATATGCTTTTTAGAAATGTGTTGCCGCAATTACCAGAATTTATAAATCATTTTATTTTGCAAAATGCCCCTTCTCCTTTGACGCAGCGGATTAATTAAAATAATGTAGATCGATGAAAGTAACGATCGATGGATTGGAAGATACTGAAATGCCCAAATTCATTGATCCGAAGATACCAAATTCTAGCTATCCCGAACTCGTTGATCGCGCACGATACCGAGTTCAAAGATCTGCGATTCTTCACACGTTGATCTAGCGCACTAGATTCCGTGAATCGACTTCTGCAGTCGTTGAATCGAGCGCACTCGATTATCCGAAAGAGGAGATAGGAGATTACACTCGACTACCAATTGGGTGAAAGCACAAAGCTAACAAAACAAGAGTTTTTATTTCAAATCAACTAAACTATTACAAATGACCACACATGCCTATTTATAGGCTACAACTCACACGCCAAACAGAATCAAGATTTCAACACAACTCTTAGGTCGTGAACGACCTACGACCTAAATCCCAGCGACTTAGTATAGGTCGTCAACGACCTAACAGGCTTCATTACAACACAACCATATTACAAACATAACGACTTTACAACACTTAGGTTGTACACGACCTATCAAGACCTCCAACTTAAACTAACAGTTACAACAGCTAAACGACTCAACCAATGAACGACATCTGGAGCTCCGCGACCTAAGAATGAACGTCATCCCTTCATTAGCGACCTAACAGAAGCGGCTTCAGAAAGTCTTCGCGACTTAAGACTCCACGACCTAACTTCTTGTGACCTAACTTAGGTCGGAACATTTTCCTGCGACCTATCGTAGGTCGAATTATATTCCTGCGACCTAACCCCTTGCGACCTAACTTAGGTCGTAACCTCTTAGCTCGTTCGCATGCCATCATGCTGAATCCTTTGACTCGCGTGCTGCCTTTATTAGGTCGTAAGCGACCTAAAATAACGTTAGGTCGTGAGCGACCTAAGACTTCAACCTCCAACGACTTATTCCCAAGTCTTAGCTCGTTACTCTCGAACTCGTTAGGTCGTAGCTCTTTTCCTGGTGACATGTTAGGTCGTTCCCGCGACCTATGCCTTAGTTCGTTAGGTCGTATACGATCTAAAAACAAGTTAGGTCGTTTGTGACATAAACTTTTATCATGTTGCACTGCCAAGTTAGGTCGTTCGCGACCTATCACTTCCTTAGGTCGCAAACTCGAGATAACTTCTTCTCCTGGTTTCCAGTTAAGTCGCAGCTCCCCCTCTCGTGACTCCTTAGGTCGTGGGCGATCTATAACTTCTTTGTTAGGTCGTAAAACTGCTTCCTTAAGTTGTGGGCGACTTAATCTAAGTCGTGGGCGACTTAAGTCTTGTAACTTTGTAGCTCGTGCTGCATCATCCTCCCCAGGTTGAGAAAAATTCGTCCTCGAATTTGTAAATTCTTCCACATTAGCTCGTTCATCCCCATGATATGGTACGAGATGCTTAACATTGAACACATCAGAAGTATACACATCCTCCGGCAGCTCCAACTTATAAGCATTTTCATTAATTCGTTTCACGACTTCTACATGACCAATTTTCCTGGCTTTCAACTTATTGTATGTTCCCACTGGAAAACGATCCTTTGTTAACACTGCATAAACCCAATCACCTTCATTAAATTCAACGCTCCTTCGCTTCAGATCTGCAGAATGTTTGTACTTCTCATTCGCCTTTTCCAATCGTTCTTGAACGATTCTATGACACTCTGTCAATCCTTCAACAAAATCAGTAGCTTTCTTAACTGTCCCCTTCGAGTGTGGTATTACCGTTAAATCCAACGGTCCCCTCGGTAAGCTTGAGTATACTATCTGAAATGGACTGAACCCGTACTACGGTTCACAGCATGATTATGAGCAAACTCGGCTTGACATAACTTCACATCCCAACTCTTCAGATTGTCTTGCACCAGACATCGTAATAAATTTCCCAATGATCTGTTCACAACCTCGGTCTGTCCATCCGTTTACGGATGATAAGCGCTGCTAAAGTTCAACTTTGTTCCCACCATCTTCCACAAACTTAGCCAAAAATGACTTAGAAAACGAGTATCCCTATCCGACACAATCGATTCTGGCAATCCGTGAAGTCGATATATCTCTTTGAAAAACAACTGAGCAACATGAACAGCATCCGCCGTCTTCTTACAAGCAATAAAATATGCCATTTTCGAAAATCGGTCAACCACCACATAAATGGAATCATTACCACGCTGTGTTCTCGGCAACCCCAACACAAAGTCCATACTCACATCAACCCATGGTTTAGTTGGTACAGGTAACGGCATATATAAACCAGCATTAGTCGCAGTTCCTTTCGAAACCTGACAGATATGACATCGCTCCACAAACCTTTCCACCTCTTTCCTCATTGATGGCCAAAAGTAAGATTGTGAAATCAACTGTAATGTACGGTCTCTCCCAACATGTCCTTCTTCATGTAGCTCTTTTACAATCTTCATTCTCAAACTACAATCAGGTATGCACAATCGATTTCATTTGAACAGAAAACCGTCTGCCATCACGAACTCATCCGTATCCCCATTCTTGACTTTATCAACAAACTTTGCAAAGTAAGGATCTTCGTCAAATAACTCTGGTAACACATCGAATCCCGTTACTTCAATCTTCATTGTTGTTAACAAATGATTCCTTCTACTCAAAGCATCCGCAACACGATTCGTCACTCCCGATTTGTGTTTCACAACAAATGTAAACTGTTGCAGATAAGCAATCCATGATGCATGTCTCGCTGAAATCTTGTCTTGCCCTTGTAAATGCTTTAATGCCTCATGATCAGTGTAAAGAACAAACTCTTTCTGAAATAGATAGTGTCTCCAGTGTTTAATAGATTGCACGACAGCATAAAATTCCACATCATATGTGCTGTATCTCATCTTTGCTCCTGACAACTTCTCGCTAAAGTATGCAATCGGACGTCCCCTCTGACTCAACACTCCTCCAATCCCGACCTTGGATGCATCAGTATGTAGTTCAAACACTAGCTGAAAATCTGGTAATATTAGAATTGGTGCAGACGTCAAGAGTTCTTTGACCCGATCAAAAGCAACCCCAGCTTCCTCCGTCCATGCAAACTGTTTACCCTTCATACAATCAGTTACAGGCGCCATCACACTACTAAAGTGTGGAATAAACCTTCGATAAAATGAAGCCAACCCGTGAAAACTACAAACTTCCGTTGTCGTCTTGGGTTGCGGCCAATCTCTGATAGCTTCAATTTTACCTTGGTCAACCTGTATTCCTTCTTCCGACACAACATACCCCAGAAATAAAACACTCCTCGCCATAAAAACACACTTCTTTGTAGCAGCATAGAATTGTTCTTCACGAAGAATAATTAACGCTTTCTTTAAATGCTGAACATGCTCTTCTTTACTAGCACTGTAGATCAGAATATCATCAAAGTAAACCACCACAAATTTCCCAATGTATGGCCTGAAAATTTGGTTCATCACCCTCATGAATGTACTTGGTGCATTTGATAGACCAAACGGCATTACCAGCCATTCATACAATCCTTCCCTCGTCTTGAATGTTGTCTTCCATTCGTCCCCTGGTCTAATGCGAATCTGATGATAACCGCTCTTCAAGTCAATCTTAGAAAAGATTACAGACCCACTAATTTGATCCAATAGATCATCAAGCCTCAGCATCGGAAATCTGTATCTGACTGTGATCTTATTCAATGCTCGACTGTCTGTGCACATCCTCCACGTTCCATCCTTTTTGGGTACCAATAAAGCTGGTACAGCACAAGGACTTAAACTCTCCTACACACGCCCCTGTTCAAGCAATTCTTCCACTTGCCTCCTCAATTCTTCATGTTCCTTTGGACTCATTCGATAATGCGGTCTGTGTGGCAACACAGCACCTGGAACAAGTTCTATCTGATGTTGTATATCCCTCAACGGTGGCAACTCCGTTGGTAACTCCTCTGGAAATACATCGTCAAATTCTTTCAAAACTGGCTTCGCTTCTTCCGGAATTTTAACCTCTTCACTGCTCTCTCGCCCAATCAATAAAAACACTTCAGGCTCCTCCTCTACTTCCTTCACAAACTCCTTCAAAGATAACAAAGTTTTAAGCTCTTCAATCTCCTCCAACTTGTTTTCCTCCTGTTGTCGCTTCTTTGGAACTAGAGTAATCTTTGTGCCTTCAAACATGAAACTGTAACTATTGGTACGCCCATCATGTTGCACCGCCCTATCATACTGCCACGGTCTCCCCAGCAACAAATGACAGACATCCATATCTACCACATCGCACCAGATTTCATCCTTGTATTTCTTTCTAATTGAAAACTTCACACAAGCCCTTCGTCCAACCTTCACCTCCCCGCCTTTCCTCAACCAAGCTAGCTTGTATGGTTTCAGATGTTTCTCAGTCTTCAATGCCAACTTCCTCACACCTTCTGAAAAATTATATTATCACAGCTTCCACCATCAATAACAAATTTGCAAACCTTCCCCATAATGGTACATGTTGACTGAAAAATATTGCTCCTTAACCAACTACAATCCTCCTCTTGCTTTGGTGTTAAACAGGACCTCTTCATCATTAGATTATAACCTTCGTCTCCCGACACTTCTTCTTCCTCCTCATCAGGTGGTGAATTGGAACATTCAGCTTCTTCATCCTCATCCTCGACCTCCGCTATCATAGCTCTCTTCTTCGGCTTTGGACATTCGCTAGTTTTGTGGCCCATTTCTTGGCAATTATAACACTTGAAACCATTATTGACTTTCGCCTTCCCAACCTCATTCACAACTGGTTTTGCAACAACTTTTGAAACATTAGAACTTCCACTAACACCCTTCACTTGATTGTTGGAATTTGTAAACACACCACCTCCTCGTCGTCCCTATTTCTCCCAAGCCAACGCTTTCTGATGTGCTTCCGCTACAGATCTGGGATCAAACATGTTAACCATATCCTGAATCTGCATTCGCAATCCCCCAATGAATCTAGATGTCAGCTGCTCTTCCATTTCCATAATATCATTCCTCGCAATAAGCTGATAAAATTCATCCGCGTAATCATTAACATTCTTTGTGCCCTGCCTCAAATTCTGCAAACGTTGATACATCAAAGATTGATAATTGTAAGGTAAGAACGTTGCTTTCATCAATTTCTTCATCTTCTCCCAAGATTCACCTTTTGACTTTCCCATCCGTTCACGTGTAAGTTTGGTTTGCTGCCACCATGCCAAAGCTCTACCCCTCAACCTCGTAGCAACCAACTTCACTCTACGATGTTCTGGAACTTCTTTGAAGTCAAAAATCTCTTCAACATTAGCCACCCAATCTAGAAACTCCTCTGCTTGCATACCACCTTTGAATTCAGGAATTTCAGTCTTCATCCCCGACTCCCACTTGTGATCATACTCAGAGTGATTTCTTCCTTGTCCTCGTCCTTGTCCTCGAACACTACCACCTTCGTACTCCTCTTCAAAATCAGATGTATATCGTTGTCTATCTCATCCACCCACATCTCTACTACCATTACGTCTTCCACCATCATTCCTTCTATCTACATTTCTTCGTTCACGATCATTCACGTTCCTCCCACGCCTTTGATCATCATCAACACTTCTGTCTCGATTGGAATGTGGCGAGACTCTACTTCCTCCATGGTTGGATTCAGGTGAAACCCTTCTCTGATTTTGATTCATTTCTAACATCATCTTCTCTAACCGACCAATTCCTTCGTTAAGCTTTTCACTAAAGTTTTCATTGATTCTTTGCTCCATCTCATCAGTTTCTTCTCTTCGATACAAAGCTTCTACGTTTTGGTGACGATTAGCTCTTCTCGGTGGCATACTTGAAAACTTCACAAAATTCTTCAACACTTCAAAATTCAAACACCTTTCGGACTTAGATCCAAAATGAAATTTATCGGAAACTTCACACGTGTTGCAAATTGTGATGAACACGATGAACACAACTTCAACACTTCAAACAAATTTGCACGGCTCAACCCTTCAAGCTCGGCTAACACTTTAAATAAATCGGCTCCAAGACTCGATTTAGCTATGATTGGCTAAAACAAGCTCTGATACCAAAACTGACGCAGCGGATTAATCAAAACAATGTAGATCGATGAAAGTAACGATCGATGGATTGGAAAATACTGAAATGCCCAAATTCGTTGATCCGAAGATACCGAATTCTAGCTATCCCGAACTCGTTGATCGCGCATGATACCGGGTTCAAAGATCTGCGATTCTTCACACGTTGATCTAGCGCACTAGATTCCGAGAATCGGCTTCTGCAGTCGTTGAATCGAGCGCACTCGATTATCCGAAAGAGGAGATAGGAGATTACACTCGACTACCAATTGGGTGAAAGCACAAAGCTAACAAAACAAGAGTTTTTATTTCAAATCAACTAAACTATTACAAATGACCACACATGCCTATTTATAGGCTACAACTCACACGCCAAACAGAATCAAGATTTCAACACAACTCTTAGGTCGTGAACGACCTACGACCTAAATCCCAGCGACTTAGTATAGGTCGTCAACGACCTAACAGGCTTCATTACAACACAACCATATTACAAAACATAACGACTTTACAACACTTAGGTCGTACACGACCTATCAAGACCTCCGACTTAAACTAACAGTTACAACAGCTAAACGACTCAACCAATGAACGGCATCTGGAGCTCCGCGACCTAAGAATGAACGGCATCCCTTCAATAGCGACCTAACAGAAGCGGCTTCAGAAAGTCTTCGCGACTTAAGACTCCACGGCCTAACTTCTTGCGACCTAACTTAGGTCGGAACATTTTCCTGCGACCTATCGTAGGTCGAATTATATTCCTGCGACCTAACCCCTTACGACCTAACTTAGGTCGTAACCTCTTAGCTCGTTCGCATGCCATCATGCTGAATCCTTTGACTCGCGTGTTGCCTTTATTAGGTCGTAAGCGACCTAAAATAGCGTTAGGTCGTGAGCGACCTAAGACTTCAACCTCCAACGACTTATTCCCAAGTCTTAGCTCGTTACTCTCGAACCCGTTAGGTCGTAGCTCTTTTCCTGGTGACATGTTAGGTCGTTCCCGCGACCTATGCCTTAGTTCGTTAGGTCGTATACGATCTAAAAACAAGTTAGGTCGTTTGTGACTTAAACTTTTACCATGTTGCACTGCCAAGTTAGGTCGTTCGCGACCTATCACTTCCTTAGATCGCAAACTCGAGATAACTTCTTCTCCTAGTTTCCAGTTAAGTCGCAGCTCCTCCTCTCGTGACTCCTTAGGTCGTGGGCGATCTATAACTTATTCGTTAGGTCGTAAAACTGCTTCCTTAAGTCGTGGGCGACTTAAGCTAAGTCGTGGACAACTTAAGTCTTGTAACTTTGTAGCTCGTGCTGCATCATCCTTTATAAATATATAAAACATTTAAGTCCCGTACCTTAAATAATTTTATATATCCCTCAAAATGACTTAGGAAAATTCTAAAAAATTCCAAAAAATATATTTTAATATATTGCCTAACATATTAAAATCTCAAACCCAAACAATTATTATTTCAACCGAAAGTAAATTAAAACCCAATAAAAAATTTCCTTCATTCGAAAATTCATATAAAATCCATAATAAATCGGAAAATTATGAAAATCAAAACTCATCTCTAAAAAATTTAAATTTCCAAGGTATTCGAATGTCAATAGGGTTTTCGTGGTAAACATATCATAAAACACGAATAAACATTTATAAATTCACCAACAATAAATATATACCTTAAAACATCCAACATGGCAATATTATAGCAAAAACATTTCGGATCTTACCACAAAATCGAAAACTAAAAGTATTAGGGATGTAATAATTATTCACCTTAGCTTTAGAGATTATAGATGAGATTTTTGAGTATTGAATTAGTTGATTTCTTCTTTCCTCTTGAATCTTATCTTTACTTCTTCTCTTGAGATTGGAAATGGTGGCCGGCCTTAGAAATTTTCGTTTTTAATGAAATGAGAATGATGAACGTGGGTTACCCATTTCCCAAGGGTTTAGAGTATAAGGTTTTGCTATTTCCCAAAATACCCTTCTCGTTTTCTAACACACTACCTAGTGTAATATCATTTTAGTTAACCCCTTTAACATGGCACGACTACCTCCAACTAATCAAATCTCAACATATTAATCTTCACATTATTTAATTTAATTTAACTAATTAAATATCTTAAATAAGGTTATAAAATATATGGGGTGTTACAGACTCTCCACCTTAAAGAATTTCATCCTCGAAATTACGATAAGGTACACAACAAAACGATCAAAGGTAAAACATACCATCAAATAAATCTGGGTAAGAGTCTCTAATCCTGCTTACCACTTCCCAAGTACAGTCTCTAGCATCATTACTCCACTGGACCTTTATTAACTTGACTGTCTTGTTCCTCAATTTCTTCTCATCTCTAGCCACAATCTGAATTGGTTTCCTAACTATAGTCAAATCCAATTCTACTACTAAGTCCTCTAATATTGTAGGTGCTATAGTAGTCTCCGGGTCTCTAACACATTTCCTAAGATTAGAAACATGGAAAACATTATGGACTCCAGCCAAACTACTCGGTAACTCCACTTTATAAGCAAGTTTCCCGATCCTCTCAATAATACAAAATGGACCAATGAACCTAGGTGCTAACTTCCCTGAATTTCCAAATCTGATTACACCTTTCATCGGCGAAACCTTAACAAACACATAATCTCTGACATAAAATTCCAAGTTCTTCCTTCTTTTATCTGCATAGCTTTTCTGCCTAGATTGAGCTTCCTTCATCCTAACTCGAATCAACTTAATCTTTTCCACAGCTTCCTTCACTAAATCCGAACCAGGAACAAATCTATTCCCGGTCTCTAACCAACATACGGGAGACTTGCAAGGTCTTCCATACAATGCCTCAAACGGTGCCATCCCAATACTAGTCTGATAACTATTGTTATACGAGAACTCGACTAGATGAAGATGGTCTTCCCATGATCCCCCAAAATCTAATATACAAGCTCTTAACAAATCTTTCAAGACTTTGTTAACTCTTTATGTTTGCCCATCTGTCTGTGGATGGTAAGCGGTACTCATGTTGAGCTTGGTTCCTAATGCTTCTTGTATACTTTTCCAGAACTCACTAGTAAATAAAGAATCTCTATCACTTACAATACTAATAGGAATCCCATGTAGTCTAACCACATTCTTCATGAATAACTTCGTCAAATCGGGTGCCGTTCTAGTTGACTTTGCTGGAATAAAATGGGCACTCTTAGTCGGTCTATCTACTATGACCCATATGCTTTCGTTTCCCTTTCTAGATCTCGGAAACCCATCAATAAAATCCATGGAGATTGAATCCCATTTCCATAACGAAACCTCTAACGGTTGAAGCAATCCACTTGGCTTCTGGTGTTCAGCCTTTGCCTGTTGGCAATTCAAGCACTGCTTAACACACAATCCAATATCCCGCTTCGTACCTTCCCAGAAGAAATTTCTCTTCATGTCCTGATACATCTTTGTTCCTCCTGGTGGATAGTGAACTTCGAACGATGGCACTCATCCAAAACCTTATTCCTTATATCTCCTATATTTGGAACACATAATCTTTCTTTCTTTCTCAACCACCCATTATGATCAAGATTGAAATCTTTTAGGTCATCGCTCTCCATCCCTTCCTTCAACCTTCTGACCCACTCAGCCAATACTGGATCCTCCTCTTGCTTAGAAGCTATCTTCACAATCATTACCGGTCGGACTTCCAAACAATACAATACAGTACTTCCTGTACTTGATCCTACTTCGGACCTAAATCGCACACTACAATCCGATAACGCTTCCAAGTCTTTCCACTCAGTGATCATAGCCAACATTGCGTTCTGATGTTTCCGATTGAGTGCATCTGCTACCTTGTTTCCTTTTACAGATACGTACTCAATTCCAAAATCATAGGCAACAATAAACTCCAACCATCTCTGTTGTCTCATATTTAGCTCCTTCTGAGAGAACAAATACTTCAACGACTTATGATCAGTATATAGCTCAAATCGCTCTCCCAAAAGATAATGCCTCCACACCTTTAAAGCAAATATAACGGCAGCTGACTCCAAGTCATGTGTTGGATACCTAACCTCATGTGGTCCGAGCTGCCTAGAAGCGTAACCAATTACTTTACCCCTTTGCATCAACACAGCTCCCAATCCCGTTCCACACGCATCTGTATAAACAACTAAATCCTGATTCCCCTCCAAAACCACTAACACCGGTGCATGGGTCAATAAGTATTTCAAGCTCTAGAATGCTTCTTCACACTTATCAGTCCATACGAACTTCACATCTTTTCGCGTAAGCTTAGTCATCGGTGCTGCTATCCACAAAAAATCTTTTATAAATCTCCGATAATATCCCACCAATCCAAGGAAACTCTTTATCTAAGCCACCGGTTCGGGTCCCTTCCAATTGTTCAATGCTTCAATCTTAGTCAGATCTACAGACAACCCTTTCTCAGAGACGACATGACCCTGGAACTTCACTTCCTTCTTCCAAAAATGACACTTCGTAAACTTAGCCTTCAACTGATGCTCCCTCAACGTCTCGAGCACAATTCCGAGATGAACTTCATGCTCCTTCTCACCCTTAGAGTATATCAAAATGTCATCAATGAAGACCAATACAAACCTATCCAAATGCTCTTGAAAAATCCTATTCATCATATCTACAAAGAATGCCGACGCATTAGTTAGTCCAAATGGCATAACTAACCACTTGTACGATCCATACCTCGTTCTAAACGCCGTCAAAGGAATGCTATCCTCTGCCACTCTAAGCTGATGAAATCACATCGCCAAATCTAACTAAGAAAATACCTTTGCTCCACTCAACCGATCGAACAAATCGTCAATTCTCGGCAATGGATATCGGTTCTTTATCGTTTTCTCATTCAACTTACGATAATCGATACATAGCCTTAACGATCTGTCCGGCTTCTTAGCAAACACAGTAGCAGCTCCCTGTGGCGAACTACTCGGCCTAATAAAACTTTTGCCTTCCAGATCTACTAACTGCACCTTCAATTCTTTCATTTATGTAGGTGTCATCCTACTCAGCGGTCTACTCACCGGTTCAGCTCCAGGCACTAAATCAATCTGAAACTCAATAGCTCGTTTCGATGGCAGTCCAACGACTGGCTCAAACACATCAGCAAATTCTCTAACTACAATGACCCAATGCAACTCATCCCCCAACTCCATAACACCCAATAAAGCATTCACCTCACAACTAGGGTTCACTACGGCATAAATTATCTGATCACTACAATCTGGATGACTAAGTGATATTTTCCTATCTTGGCAAAATATCCTAGTGTCATACCTACTCAACCAATCCATCCCCAGGACAATCCCAAATCCCACAAAGTCAAATACATGCAAACAACAATCAAAGGTAAATTCTAGATGGTAACACCTCATCCCAAGTGTTGCATAACCTCCTATTGAATTAGCTACCCTTAAGAAAGTAACTAAATAAGAGGGTTCTAGGTTAAGTCTAACTACCAGACATCGAGAAATAAAAGAATGGGATGCCCCGGTATCAAATAGGATGCTAACAGACATACTGTGGATCTGTAGTGAGTCTCCTAAAACAGCTTTTCCCTTTTCCTGAGCAACTGATTTTGCGGTTGTGGGCTCCAAAGCATAAACTCGCCCTTTTCCTTCCTTTGGTGGCTCTGGAAATTTGTTCTTGAAATGAACCACTTGATCGCAATTAAAGCATCTGACATTTTTTTCCCACCAGCCTCTTTTCCTTTTCCCTTGCTGGCTCGGCACTCATTGGCATAGTGTCCTTTCTTGTTGCAGTTGTAACAAACTACTTCAGCTTTACTTTTCTTTTGTGCCCCTTCTGTATGAGCAATCTTTCTCTGGAAAAATTTCCTCTTCTGGGCTTGTCCCGTCTGAGCTTCTTTCACTTTCTTCCTTAGGCATGCCAATGCTTCTTCTTGCCTCAATGCCATCTCAACAACAACATCACTAGGATCTCTTAAGTGCGGTAAAGTGGAACTTATCAGTTCTGGCCTTAATCCACTGATGTATTTCTCATTTCTATTGATAAAAGTATCGAACTATGCATACCCGTATCGGGCTAGTTCCTCGAACTTCCTTGTATACTCCAACACACTCATATCTCCCTGCTCTAGTTCTACAAACCTCCTTACCAATGCAGCTTGCGCCATAACGGACATAAACCTCTCCGAAAACCTTCTTCTGAATTCCTCCTAAGTAATGGTCTCTTCATCAACTCTGACAGTGACAATGTTCCACCAAAATAATGCAGCTCCCTACAGCTGCCTTGAGGCCAACCTCCTTTTCTGTGCATCATTTAGCCATAAATCAGCGAAAATCCTTTCACAATGCTATAGCCAGTTTTCTACTTCAATCACGTCCTCGGTACCAATGAACGGTTTCCCTCTGGCCTAATGCAATCTCTACTCAAATCGACATACTGATTGACCGCAGGAACTTCTTGAACTCCTCCTCCCGCAGAGTTTCCTCCAACAACACCTGCTGCTACTCCAACTTGCACCATATTCACAAAGAATTGATACATTGCCCCCATATCCACTTGGGGAACTCCTGCACCAGCATATTCAGCTTGTGCCTGACCGGGATCTCTCCTTACGTTTGGTCGGGCATTTCCGTTGGTAGTGGTGCTATCTCCTCTAACATTCACTCAGCTTCTTCTTCCCTCCATATTTGTATTCAAACCTCGTGAGATACAGATGAATAACCTAACTAAGATAGGAATCTAAAGATAGAGCGTATACTTATATATATATATATACAAGTACGTTATTATAGCATTATCCCATACCCTGATCTCAACTCTAATTTCTATGGATTATGTTTTCAAAAATCAATTTTTAGTTAAAGTATTTCATAAACCATGCTATGATACCAAGCTGTAACATACCCTATCTAGAGGCCCAAAACTAAGCGCTACATATACTGCAGCCATCTATAGTATTAGCTTCCGGCGACTAAATAGGGCTATGTTAATGGTATCAATAATATCAGAAGCACTTGAATATCAAACAAAACACAGATTTCCAAAATCAAAGATTGCTTCATTACATTTCCATATAAAATTTGTTCCACATTCACGCAACATAACCCAAAACATTATCCTAGGCATAGATTAAATATAGTTATTACAAATTACGTCAAGAGCGGTATATGAAGATACCCTCTCGATTGATCAGAGTCAAATGGTAATATAAGACCTAATACATCATAACACAGCGGCAAATCATCTAAACATAAATAAAAGCAGGAAATCCTAAATAGCTATCTGTTGCCTCTAGCATCCTCCGGTAGCTTATTTGTCAACTTTCTAAAAACTTGAAAAGATCCTTAACCTCTCAACCTACTCAAATTAATTTTGAGTACCCGAGAGTTTAAGGGGAAAACATAAATTTCGAATCAGACATAAAGCCTGGTATGAATAATACTATACATCCCGGTTTAATTATGTTAAGTGAGATCATGCCGCTTAGCGGAATGGGTTTCCTCTCACTAACATCTTTTTTAAAACATATCCTTGCAAATCCTTTCTTATAACCATACACTATGCATCGCATCCATAATGGTTAAATTCTACAAAATAAACATTATGTAAACCAAGGTAATAATGAACTACCCGTTCAACACAAATAACTTTTAACATTTGGCTGACTCGGGCCTACCAGACAACATAATCAAAATTTACCTAACATCTCTTAGATATTCATATTTAGGATTATCTATCCTTATATATCTGTTTAACATTTCCCATCAGGACGGTCTGTCCTAAACTATCTGTTAAATATCTCACTTCTGGACGGTTTGTCCCTAACTTAATCATCTTCCAGGTTCTCCCAAGCCTAATGGTTTTTCAGGCTTACCAATAACCTATCTGTATACAACATATATTCCTTTTGGTGTGTAATCATAATTTTAGTCTACCTGTGACCAAGCCCTACACATTGGAATTTTGGACAACAATTAGCTGGGGCTACAAGCTAATGTATAGGGTTCGACCTTATACTTCTTCCATCTGGTTTTCTAAGATCCGAGCCATTTATACTTAAGGATCCCCTCCCATAATTTTCCTTGAAAAATACTTCAAAATGATTTAAACCTTTAAATCAAACTTTAAACAAGGAAAAGAAATAAGTCTTTATACTTTACTCAAAATATTACCATGTTAGATATATATCCTTTTCTCAAAACTTAGTTGATGAAAACACTTTACCATTTGAAAGAACCTCTTTCCATACCTTGAAACTACCTCCTTCAAAGCCCAAGTTTAAACCTTTCAAAATCATCTCTAAAACCTTTCGAATTTATTCATGGCAATCCTTTTGGAAGTTATAAACCTTAGACATCCTTCTTTAAAATCACTTTAGCTCATTACCTTAGAAAAACCTTTGGAAACCTTCCTTCAAAAAACTTTTGAAAACTTCTAATAAACCTTTCGAAACAGAACCCTTTGAATTCATAAAACCTTTTAAAACATAAACCCCTCATAGGCATACTAGGCTCAATTTTAAATAATCTGGAAACCGTCAATTAAAACCTTTCGTCTTTATTAAAACAACCTTTCGAAAACACTTAAATAACCTTTCGAAAGCCTTTGGTTACATTTCACGAACCAAGGGTAACCACCTAAGTCGAAAGCTTCCCTTCGAAAGCAATGGAGAAACGGCTAATTTTAAAAACAAGTAAACCTTTCGACTGTGTCAGAAGGTTCAAAAAAAACCTTTATAAAAGCAATGGAAACCCTTCGGCTGTGCCAGAAGGTTTCAAAACAAAGTAATGGCGGTAGCAGCTACAACCTATCGACTACATCATAAGGTTTTAAAGTCTTTCTTTTAATTATCTTAACTTGGCCGGAAGTGACCAAGTCGAAAGCTATAACACCCCAGATTTTTTATAACATTATTTAAGATATTTAGTTAGATAAACTAAGTAAAATAATGTATAATTGGTTAGGAGATTGAGATTTGATTTAATTAAGTTAGCCGTGCCTTTTAAATAATAAATTAAATGAAGGGTTCAAAAATGAATTAGAGGAGGGGTATTATGGGAAAGAGACCATTCCTATATCATCTTCCTTAGGCCGTGTATTTCAGCACACGTTCATTCTCATTCTCAAAAATTAAAAAGCTTAGCCGACCACCATTAACAAAGGAGGAAGAAGAGGAAACAAAAGAAAAGATTAAGGAAAGCAAATTCAAATCAAACTCGTTCAAATCTCAAGCTCCTTAATCAATAAAGCATAAGTGAATAATGTTTACATCTATAAATATTTTTGGCTTCAGTTTTAAGGATAATTCTGAATGATTTTGCAAATGTTTGCCACGTTTTCGAATGATAAAAGATTATATATACATGTTGATGATTTATGTACGTTCATATAGATTTTATGACATGTTTTAAGATGAAAACCCTAATAATGACATCTGTTAGTCTTGCAAATTTTTATGATGATCAAAAAAGTTATTTAAGAGATGGGTTTCAAATTTCAGATTTTTTTGACTTTTTGTGGAATTGTTATGAATTTTCTAAGGAAGAAAAGGTTAATTTGGATTATAAAATTATTTACGAGTAAAATAATTATTGTTTGGATCTGAAATTTTTATATGTTGAAGAGAACATATTAGTTTACTTTCTGGAATTTTTCCAGAACTTTTGAAGGTGTTTTAATAGTTATATAAAATTATTTAAGGTATGAGATTTAAATGTTTTATATGATTATAAAGGAGAAATGGGCCTTTTTAAAATTATTCAAATTTCCAAATAAGGAAGTCGGTGGCACTTTTGAATATAAAATTCTGGCGACTAATCAAATTTAGACAGACAAGGCAAGTGGGGTACAAAAGAACTATTTCAAACAGTGTTTTCACTGTTTTAACTCTTTCGGCAAGAGCTTTCGCCTTCATTCTAGACCTTCTGACACGGTCGAAGGGTATCAAACCATCCGATTAGGTTAAATACCAATGCACGTGGTATCAGGAAACTATCAAAATACACCTGCTAGCTTGGGGACGAAGGGTTATAGCTTTCGAAAGAGACGAAGTTTTATTTTGGTTTTAAAGAAAAATACACCTGCTAGCTTTCGAAACCGTCAAAAGGTTGAAAAGAAAAAGGTTTCGATTGATTTGCTTTCTTGTTTTAATTGAAACCTTCCAGCAAAGTCGAAAGGTATAGCTTTCGGCCAGGTCGGAAGCATATTTGCCGCTTCCTAACCTTTCAACACAGATGGAGTCAAAGGTTATCTTTTGTTTTCTAAAACTTATCGCCTCTCTCCATTGATTTTGAAAGGTTTGATTTCGAAAGGTTTTGATTTTGAAAGGTTTGATTTCGAAAGGCATGATTTCAAAAGGTTTTGACTTCGAAAGGTTTGATTTCGAAAGGTTTTATGAAGGTTTCGAAGCAGTTGCTTTCGATTCCAATGTTTTTCTAATCCCTTCACATAATCTAAATGTTTTAAGTCGAAACATTTTAAAGATTTCAAAGTAGTTAACTTTGATTGGTTTCAAAAGGTTTTCCACTTGTTTTAAGTTGAACCCAATGTTTTCGAAAGTTTTTGAGGTACATTGATTCTGAAAGGTATAGTTTAGCTATGTTTTCGAAAGGCTAAGGTTTAAAGGATTTAAAGGCGGGTGTCATATGTTTTAAAGCTTATGAAAAGAAAGCTTTTAAAAGGTTTAGAAGGAGTTACCTTCAATGATTTTGAAAGGTTTATTAAAGGATATGAAGGAGTTACCTTCAATACTTTCGAAGGGTTTTATGAATGATTTTGAAGGAGTTACCTTCTATGTTTTCGAAAAGTTGTTTGAAGGTTTTAAATAACGATTTCGAATATAAGAATTAGGCAGATAGCCTAAGTGTTTTAAGTTATAAAGGACTTTAACTTATTTTAAAGGATAGGCAATTCTTATTGAACATCATCAACATTACTTTGAGTAAAGTATATATATAACGTGGCAAAAGTAGCTTAGAGTAAAGCAAAAGATGTATTTTCCTTGTATATATATGATTTGATGGATTAAATCATTTTGAAAAGGTTTCAAGGAAAATTTAAAGAGCAGTTAGCTCAGATATTTTGAAGGGTAGTTAACCCAAAAGAAAATTCGGGCAGGCGGCTCATTTTAAATTCGATCAGTCAATCCATTTTGAGGGCAGTCAGCCCAGAGGACATTTAGTCCAGGACAATTAGTCCAGAAAGAGCAGTCAGCTCTGATACGAACATATAGTTCATTTATTATCATAACGGAACTTGCTAAATTTTTAAGGACAGTTAGTCCACCCTTTTTACCTGTTTTGGGCAGATAGCTCATCATCTAGCATAAAAGATATTGCTATAATCAATTTTAGGACAAATAGTCCAGAAAAGAGCAGATAGCTCGGAATTTAGAACATATAGTTCAAACTTTAGACAGATGGTCTCTTTCATTTCCTGTTTTAGCATAATGGATATTGCTATATTATTATTATAATCAGTTGATTAACCAGTTTGGGTGCAGGAAATGATTTGCAAAATATATGTTTTAAAAAGAGATATTAGTGAGGGGAAACCCGTTCCGCTAAGCGGCGTGGTCTCACTATTTATCGGTAAACTGAGATGTAACTGATTATTCATACCACGCTTTAAGTCCGACTCGAAGTTTTTGTTTCCCCTTAAACTCTCGGGTGCTCAAAATTTGATTTGAGTAGGTTGAGGGTTCAGGTTTTAGCAGATTTTGGCGAATAAAGCATCCAAATACGAGAAGGTGGCTGACGGATAGCTAATTCAGGGATTCTGTTTTAAAATTGTTTCCGCTGTGTATTAAGACAATTATACCTATATTGCTTTGATCATCCAAGGGGGCATCTTCATATGTCGCTTTTGGCGTATTGCTGTAAATTATATTTGATCGATGCTTGGGAATACGTTTGGGATTTTTGTAACTTGGATATGATTTGTTGAAAGGTAATCATTGGAAACTATTGTTTTTGAAAATCTGTGATTTTGCTCAAATTCAAGTGCTTCTGATATTATGGATACCATTAACATTGCCGTATTTCGTCGCCAGAAGTAAATACTGTGGATGACTGCAGCATCCATAGCGCTTAGCTTTTGGCCTCTAGATACGGGATGTTACAAAAGCTCTAATTCGAAAGCAAAGCAGGCGAAATCTTTTCACTTATAAAACAATTATATTCCAACCTTTTAGGCCATCAACCTTTCGGCTAGAACCTTTCGGATATATTCAATTCATTACATACCAATTACTTGATACCTTATGCATTGAACTTTGACCATATTGAAAGTTAAACTTTCGACTGAGACGAAGGGTCCGGGACGGAAGGTTTTTAGCCTTATGAGTTGAAACATGGAAAAAGAGTGATTTTTGTTTTTAAACTTAGAAAGGAAACTTTTCAACTAACCTGCCTTTGTTTGTCAAATTTTTATTGGTCAATAATATGCTTTTCAGAAAAGCGCTGCCGTAATTACCAGAATTTATAAATCATTTTATTTTGCAAAATGCACCTTCTTCTTTATAAATATATAAAACATTTAAGTCCCGTACATTAAATAATTTTATATATCCCTCAAAATGACTTAGGAAAATTCTGGAAAAATTCCAAAAAATATATTTTAATATATTGCCTAACATATTAAAATTTCAAACCCACACAATTATTATTTCAGTCAAAAATAATTTAAAACCCAATAAACAATTTCCTTCTTTCGAAAATTCATATAAAATCCATAATAAATCGGAAAATTATGAAAATCAATACCCATCTCTAAAATATTATTTCAGGCCTATATTTAAATTTCCAAGGTATTCAGATGTCACTAAATAGGGTTTTCGTGGTAAGCATATCATAAAACACGAATAAACATTTATAAATTCACCAACAATAAATATATATATCTTAAAACATCCAACATGGCAATATTCTAGCAAATTTTTTTTGGATCTTACCACAAAACAGAAAACTAAAAGTATTAGGGATGTAATAATTATTCACCTTAGCTTTAGAGATTATAGATGAGATTTTTGAGTGTTGAATTAGTTGATTTCTTCTTTCCTCTTGAATCTTAGCTTTACTTCTTCTCTTGAGATTGGAAATGGTGGTCGGCCTTAGAAATTTTCGTTTTTAATGAAATGAGAATAATGAACGTGAGTTACCCATTTCCTAAGCGTTTAGGGTATAAGGTTTTGCTATTTCCCAAAATATCCTTCTCATTTCCTAACACACTGCCTAGTGTAATTTCATTTTAGTTAACCCCTTTAACATGGCACGGCTACCTCCAACTAATCAAATCTCAACCTATTAATCTTCACATTATTTAATTTAATTTAACTAATTAAATATCTTAAATAGGGTTATAAAATATATGGGACGTTACAGGATGCTTCCTCTTCCATTCCACTTCTTCTTGCCTTCATAGCTTTACCACGGCTTTGGTTCCTGTTTTTTAGTAGAAACAATAATAGCAGTCTTAGTCTTAAGGTTCAAACTTTCATGGTAAAGTATCTTTTCTACCAGCTTCTCAAAAGGCTCCTCAATATAGTCCACTAGCTTTTCTTCGAGATAGTCATCCAATCCTATGACGAACTTCTCATTCTTCCTTAAGGGAGTGCAATGAATGACATCCCATACTTCGACAAAGCATCAAACTCCATAACATATTCCGAGATTGACATCTCTCCCTTCTTCAGCTCGGCAAACTTTCTGAACAAAAATGATTTTTGAGCGGCCGAGATGAACTTCTCCTCAAACCTCATCTTAAACTAATCCCTGGAGAACTGGTCTTCCGGAGTAGCAATAGTAACAGAATTCCACCAGTTCATAGCTCGTCCTTGAAGTTGTCTAAAAGCCAACTTCCTCTTAGTAGCATCTTCCACCTTCATATCATCGAAGATGCGCTCACAAGTATCTAACCAATCTTGCACCTCTATGGCTGACTCCGTCCCATGAAAGGGCTTCCCTCCAAGAGTGGAATAATCTTTGCTCATTATGGCGAAATCAGCCCTAGGCGCTTGCACTGGAGTACCTCTTCCTACCACCACTCCAGGAGCAGTTCTCATTGTATTAGCCATCATGGCATTAAACATGGCTTGGAAATCAAGTGTAGCAACTCCTGATCCTGCTCCTTCTTATACTCTTGAAGCAGATCTCATAATGTTCCTTGTATGTCAGCCCATCCTTATCTGTAACAGGAATGATCAATTTCTCATAGAAGAAAACCATGTCTGTAGTGCTTATGTGCATGCAACATATAATATATTATTATATAGTTTTGAAAACCAAAGCTTATAACAGGTATGCACTCTCTTGTACTTATACACTCTAGCCAATCTAAGGCAAAAACAGCTTCCCCATCTTTATTGGATTGCGGTATCAACTTAGGTTAATCGTGTAACCAAAGCAATGTCACCAAATGTGATGACCGCCCTATACTAATGGCACAAATATTATTAAATATTACGTTGTAACCTTACCCAATTGATATAGAACAATCATCAGGGTTGAAATAAACAAATGCATCATATAACCTTCATAAATCTCATAGCGCATGGGAAAAATATAATATCACATATACAACAGAAGAGACGGTAATAATAATGTGAACAAATCACCATCATCAGAGTATAATATCCATAGAGCTATACATCAATAGTAGAGTTTAAACAACAAAATCAAACTCGACAATTGTCTCAAATACAACAGTAAGTAAGCACTACCACAGGCTCCACAGCATTGCTCAGCGGAATAAGCGTAGACTCCATATGTATATAATACGAGATAGCCCCATCCAACTTGTTCTTCGAATAGCTACTACATCACCTTGACCTGTTATCTACTCTACTCATTTAAGAGTATCTGAGATAATAAGAAGCAAAGTATAAAACCTCGTGTCAAACAACAGTCTGATGTAAGCGATAAACAAATCTCAAAGTACTATACATGTAAATATAGTAAGGAATAGAGGTATACGAACAATACCTGATCTGTCCCTGCAACCAAAGAGTTAGCACATAACACTATAATATGCTACTCTACAATATCATAAAGATATATTACCAACAAAATAAAGGATATCAGTCTTTCAGATATTCCTATCTCTAATACCTACTTCCTATTATATCTTCGAGTGATAACCTACCTAAGAAAGAAACCAAAGCAATCATAGCAACCATAATATCCATCAAGAAATCATAGCTATCACTCCATCCTTGTGCCCTGAATATATGATAACTCGTATGACCCCCAAGCCAAGGACTAATGAAAATCCCGGTTCTCTGTTGTACTCTCGTTTCTCGCAGTCTAAAGCTGGATACGTGTCATGTAGCCTAAATCTGGACACTAGGCCCAATGCTATAGGTCCAGGGTATACAGGTCCCTCCATTGACCCATGGACGTCCCCACTTACAGTACTCCTGCTTCGAGTACAACTGAAAACTCTTCGAGTGTCAACGGCTCCTTAGCACATATAATTGAGCCCTCCTTTGCTCCATTTGGACACCGAGCCCTTCTTGCCCAATCCACTTTCCATTATTCATGAGGAACAATCCCCACGTTCTCGGATCCTACGATATGAGCCGCCATCTTTGGAACCTACTCCCAACCCGAGACAACATCCGTAGACCATAGCTTTTCATCATGCTATCATATCGCCATCCACCCTTGATGTGAACGAGCCAACACATCTAACATGATCTATAGAGCATTTTCTTCCTACCTTGAAAGTTTCACATCTATATCACTAAATATGATAATTTGGTACCGACTTAAGCCCTTAACTTAGTACTAATTAAAAATTTAGCCAATAATTAGCTATCTGCTCCATCCTTGTCTTGAGTAATCTTCCATAGATGCCTTAGACCTCGACTCATCCCTCTTTGATAAATCGTTCCTAATCTAAAGCTCTATTTCCAAGCTCTAGAGATAACTCGTCGCCCAATCCATCACTTAGCCAAATTCCTACACCAAGCCATAGACTAGCTCCTTTGACTAAGTCTTATCCATTCATAGCGAAGACCAGGTCATGGCCGCTTTTTCCATAACTCGGTACCAACCTAACTCTTAACTCATTAGCAACATAGTCCTTAACTCGGGGCCAAGTTTAACTCTTAGCTCTAAATTTGTACAAGTTAGTCCATAACCTCTTGCCAACCTCCAAAGCCTATCTGCCAAGTTTCGTCCAATTCCGACCAACTTTGCCTCCGATTTACTCAATTCTCCAACCTAACTTTCCATGCAAACATAACACTAGCAAACAACATTAAATCATATCATCCAAACATAGAATAATAAGCAATTTCATCCAATCAAACTTGCAATCCATCAAAATAAGATAAACAAGTCAATTTCTAACATAGATCTACATATAGCATGAATATATATGCATAAGCATAAGCAATGGCGATATCTAATCAACCTAGGCAAATTCATAGTTTAACATGTAATTAAAGTTAGAAAAGGTTTTACGACCAAAAATCAATTTAAAACATGTTAATTCTTATAATTCTACAATATAAACATGCATAGTATAGTAAGAAGGCATAAACCACTCACCAATTACCGAATTCAACCAATTCTTGTATAGATCTAATCCGGACAGCGAAGTTCCAATTCGATCCGTGAAGAAAAACGTTCCAAATTAAGTAAATCAATTATCTCTATCTTTTAGTCAGTGCTCCAATCACCAATCTATAATCTAGTTTGATCTAAGGAGAGATTTGATGAATTAGGACAGATTTAGGGCTAATTAGGGTTTAGACCTAATTTGGAATGAGAGGGAAAAAATTTCATTTAACTCTTATAGCCCCTATTTATAGGGATTCTCTAATTATACTAATATGTCAACTAATGGGCTTCACTAATTACATACTGATTCTGATCAATAGTGTTTAAAACTTCTTAAAACAGGCATAACTCACTAATCGTAACTTCGTTTTTCTATTATAACCACTCTATGAAATGGGAAACCATCATCCTGAAGTAATGGAACAAGTTTGAGACCCTAATTTAACTCCTATCAAAAGTTATAGTCCAAACAAGGTTTTAGGGTCAAAATGGTCATATCGAAATTCAAAAAAAATCATAGGTGTGTAAAATGCTTCTAAGGGTCATATCTCAAATTTTTAGAATCATACGACATTATATGAATAAAATAATAATATTTTACGATCATCCAATACGTAAAATAAGGGTCATTACATGGACAGATTTATTGGTTGGCTTAAAAAGGAGATTAGGTATGATGTGCTTACTTCTAAACCAAGTTGATTTTAGAGAGGCTGTTTCATTGGCCAAAATATTAGAGAGCAAGTGTATGCACACCAAGAAAAACTTTAAGAATTCAACCCTAACCTCAGTGCTTCAAAAAACCATAATGCAGGCTCTCTTCAGTATCCCGAAACACTATCAAACACTAACCATGCCCTTCTGACCTACCCTAAAGACTGGAAAGATTTTTTTTAAATCTTTGGTTAGAAGCAAGGGCTTAACTCCAAGCCAGATAATTTCAATAAGAAGACAAAATTTATGTTATGGTTGCAAGGATAAATGACATAAAAATCATAAGTGCAAGAACCCCCAAGTATATGTGTTAGAAGACATTATGCCTTTACATGATGAAGAATACCAAGAAGATAAAATCACCGAGGAACTGAATGAACTGGAATGTGAAGGCACAGTAGAGGGGACCTTATCGATCACCCTTCAAACAATGTGTGGAATTCCAGCCCTCTCCATCATTAGAGTGAAAGGACTTACCCATGACAAGCCAGTGCAAATATTGATTGACTTTGGATCTACACATAGTTTTATACATGACCAGTTAGCCAAAAAACCGAGGTTAAAAATTGATGAATCAAAGACTTATGAACTAATGGTGGAAAATAGAGAAAAACTACAAGGGTTAAGAGTTTGCAATCTAGTTATTCATAACCGCTAAGGGTGCAAAATGCCTGTAGACCTCCTATTGCTTCTACTAGAAGGTTGTCAGGTGATCTTGGGTGCTCAATGGATGAAAAAACTAGGAGAGGTTACTGTAAATTTAGAGAAGCTACAAGTAAAATTTACATATAATAATAAGGAGTATATGTGGCAAGGACTCAAGTAAGAAGAGTTGAAGGTAGTTGGCCAGAAGATTATGTGCAAAGAGAGTGCACAAGGGCAACTTACTATGATATCGTGTACCCTAGCCCTTGCATAAGTTAAGGAAAACCATACTATCCTTACAGAAATTGAAGAACTTATTCAACTACACACTGAGATAATTTCCAGCAAACCCCTCTTACCACCAAAAAGGTTGCTTGATCACAAAATTCCTCTACTCCCAAACTCCAAGCCAATTTGCCTCAAACTCTATAGACACTCCAACCACATCAAAAATGAACTTGAAAAAATTATTAAAAAGCTACTAGAATCAGGCTTCATTAGACCTAGTTGCAGTTCTTATTCATCTCCAGTAGTTATGGTGAGAAAGAAGGATGGATCATGAAGACTTTGCATTAGTTATAGAACTTTAAATTCTTAAACCGCAAAAGACAAGTTTCACATCCCTTTGATAGATAATTTTTTTGATGAGCTTTGTGGATCCCAGTTCTTCTCCAAGCTAGATTTGAGGTCAGGCTACCATCAGATCAGGATATATAAACCTGGTATACTTAAGACTGCTTTCAAAACTCATGATGGTCAATATGAGTTTATAGAAATGCCACTTGGGTTGGTTAATGCTTCATCAAACTTTCAGTCACTTATGAATGATAAATTTAGGCCATATTTGAGAAAATTTGTATTAGTGTTCTTTGAAGATATACTAATATACAGGCAGACATGGTCTGAGCACTTGGAACACCTCGATTAAACTTTTCAGGTCCCGAGGCAGAATGAACTTGTAACGATCCAGAATTTTGGACCTTCGTATTTAAATATCTGAACTACTTAAATATTTTAATTTTGGACGAAATGTTATAAAAATAATTTTATAAGCTTTTTAACCCCCTTTTAAATCATAAGTATTGATGGTAAACTTATTTTAGAAAATCTTAAAAAAAACAAAACTTTGGAAAAAATTATCGATAATGTGATCGAAAATCGATTTATCGATAAACAGCTTTTTAAACATCAAAAGTTGTTTAGATTTTTTTTACATACACTTTTTTGCTTAGTACATTAAACAAATGAAATAAAAACTTTTTTCCATTTATGGAAATGATTTTTTTGGATGATGTCATCAAATATATTTAGAAAATGACCTTTTATGGTAATACTGAACTTTTAAGAAAATGATGAGAGGTGCGAAATTAACATGTGAAATGAGGCTCCTTTGTGACCTTTCATGGGAGGTAAGAGGTGGATGTGACCTTTTTTAAAACCCTATATAAGGAGAGGCATATCATATACATAATAAATCACTAATTCGCTAAGTTTGAGATGAAGTATGAGAACTAAAAATGGTGGAAGCGCTTAAGCACTAATCCATTAATTATTCTCTAATTTTTTCAAGTCTTAACCAAATTATCTTCAATCTCTTTTAAACTTTGGCTTTGGGCCTAAGACATTATGGGAGATATGATTAGTAATAAAGAATCGGGAGAAGGTGAGAGGAATAGGGAGTTCCAAGGAGGGGCCATGAGCATGGAGGAGGAAGAGGAGGTGGTTGCTTTGGTTTGGAAGTGTTAAAGGTTAGACCTTTAGGTGTTTGGTGATGGTGGGAGGTGGTTCTTTATTCTTGTGGCTTTGTGCTTGGATTTGGCACGAATATAAGTGAGTTACCTCACTCCTTAGAAGTGTATATTATGTATATATATGTTTGCTTGAATTATAAAGTTAACGTGACATTAACTAAGTAAAGTTATAAACTTTGGACCTCTCTTACTTTTGAAAGTAAATGATAACTTTATATTGTATAACATCACTTCTATTACCCTCTTAAACATGTGGCATGGCCTTAACATTATGTTTAAATGGTTTTTTAACTTGTGTGTTAAATTAAAGTAAGTTTGAAGTGTATAAAGCGAGAATAGTCATTATAAGTGTACTTCTGAATCCATTGTTTTTAGGAATTTTCATAAATAAAAAAAAGATATTCTTAGGGGTTTCTTTCCATGGTATTTACGTACCCTAATTATAGTACTTACTATAAAAATTTCAAGTCTTAAATTATTTGTTAAAGTGGTTAAAACTAGTTACAAAAATGGTGCTTTTCAATGTTGTTTTAATTAGGACTTTTAACAGCACTTATAAATGTTGTAGTAACTAACTTATTGTTTTAAGTGTTTAAAAATGATGTTTAAATTTGGTATTTTTCTCTAATCTTTGTAGAGATGTTTTCAAACATGTTTTGAAGTATATTAAAGTTGGTTTGAATTTTAAATATATTATAATAAGTATATATACATTTCGGAAAAGCAAAGAAGAGGTTGAACACTAACAGCCGATGAGGTAGAACTTCTCTAATTTTTTAGAGTTAAGATTGATGTCGAGTTGGAATGGAGCAATAGAGCTCTAACTTACTTGGCTTCCTTCCTGAATGAGGAATAGGTTAAGTTGGAATGTTGGAAATGTGTTAATCTTGTTGTTTACTTACTTGTTTAAAAGGTAATTAACTTTGCTTAATTCTAAAAGCCGACAAAATAGGCTTCTCTATTTTTGGAAGTTAAGATTGATGTCGAGTCGGAACGAAGCAATAAAGCTCCAACCTACTGGGCTTTCCTTTTTAATGAGGAATAGTTAAGTCGGGAATGTCGGAAACAAGTTAATCATGTTGTTTGTTGTTTGTTTATGGGAATCATTAATTCTATACTTAACACTAAAAGCCAACAAGTATGCTTGTCTACTTGTGAGATTCAAGAATGAAGTGTCTAGGCAAAGCATTGATGCAACCAGTGCTCTAACATACAAGGCTTCACTCTAGAGCAAGGAATGGTTAAGTTGAAATTTTGGAAACGAGTTATGTATATGGACATTGATTTGTTTAAGCAATTGCTTTAACTAGATAATCGATTAGTCGACTATCGGACTTAACATATTATTTACTTAGATCTTTAAAAGAATGATTTTAAAGATGATATAAGTATGGAAATGATTTTGGGTTTATGGTGACAATGTGTTAATTACATTCGTTTTTAACCCTTTTTTATTATACTTATGAATGTAAATAGTTCTTTAAAAGAATGTTTTAAAGATAAGCATAAGTAAAATGGTTTTGAGGTTGTAGTCAATGTTTAAGCAATATTAGTCTTAAATCTTATGATTGGATTTGTGAAAGTACTTAGATCCTTAAAATGGATATTTTGAAGAAAACTATAAGTAAGAAATCTTATTAATGATTTGTAAATATACTTATACCATTAGAGATAAGTATATGAATACAAGATAGAAAAAGTAAAGGTTTAAAGTATCTTGTTAATGATTTGGGAATATACTTATACCATTTGAGATAAGTACATGAATACATTTTGAAGATAGAAAAATCAAAGGTTTAAAGTAAGAAATCATGTTAATGATTTGTGAATATACTTATACTATTTGAGATAAGTATATGAATACTTTTGAAGTATTGAAAAGAGTGAAAATGAATAGTAGAAATTTATAAACAATGATTTATTAGATAAAAGAAGTTTTACTAATAAAAGAGGTTTTAATTAATAAAAGATTAATTAAACAAAAAAGGAATTAGAAGTCGCTTGTGTGACTTAATAGTGATTTGTATGACTTGATCGTGCTTTGTATGTTTACTTGTTTATGGAAACATTTAGTCGTATACTTAGTACTAAAAGCCGATGAATTAGGCTAGTCTATCTATGGGAATTAAGACTAATGTTAATGTAGGAATATGATAAATATAGCTCCAACCTACCGGCTTCACTCTTGATTGAGGGATAGTGTTAGATGAAAATATCGAAAATGTGATAAGTATACGAGACTTGGTTTCCATATGCGATCGTCCTCATTATTATTGAATGGCCAAATTAGTCGATTCAGTCTTGAAGAGACCGGTATCAGTAAGTTTTTTCCTTATGGAAAACCACTTCAAGGTTGAGATACGTGTTCTATCTCTTGGAAGTGGATCTGTTTGAGATGCTAGAGTCCATGTGTGGTTTCGAGATCTGTTCGAGATGCTGGAACCCATGTATGGTTTCAAATCTGTTCAAGATGTGGGAATCCAACTTGAGATTCATGTTCTGTTCGAGTGATGAAGACTCGTGTAAAAGATGTCGAACGTAACTTCGACATCAGAAATGGCTAAAAATAGAGTATCACAGCCTTGGATGTATCTAACTTATGACAAGATATATCAACTCCATACCTAGAGATACTTATCGATTGTTGGCCGACGGGAGTTGTTGATATGTTGGATCATGTGTTTGGACATGGACCGGCTATGTTTACCTAAAGGTATATTCTATCTAGAGATATACGTCGCTCGGAGGTACATTTTGACCCATGTGCAGAGATTGGACCCGGCTCCGCTGGAGAGATCTCTATGGAAAATCCAATATGCGAACGTTCCTTATCTGATTTGATTATACTCCTAATATGTTGTTGAATGTAATGAATGTAATGAATGTAACCATTCTGGCTATGTTATATATTTATATTCTACACCCCAAACGTTATCTAATATATCACTTTATGTACTTATTAGATGGTGGTTCTTTTAAGGGGATAACCGTTATGGCATTCCATGCGGTCTCAAAATTACTATTATATGCTAGCTGCATATTTCTTGAGTTTCTCATACCAGACTTATATCTGACGCATGGTTTTGTCTTCCCTAAATTCCTCGCATGCTCTTTCGAGTAGTTTGAGAAAGGAAGGTTTTTCGTTGATGTTCTTTGGAGCTCGAGAAGACAAGCTGGATGTTTCACCTATCGTAGTATTTGTATTTCTGCTACATTACTATATTGTACATATTAGCATTTGTGAGGACAGGTTGTTATAATTGTCCAGGCTGATAATGGTACTTAGGTTTTGCAACTCCGAAATTTCTATATTAGAGTAACCCTTTGTAATGTTTCTTTGATATTATATGTTATCATTCAGCTGTAAGATTTTGATATTGTGTTCTCTTTTTTCTTGTTCTATTTCCTTTTCTTTTTATTTTACCCTAAAATTCATCTTTTTGGAACTTGGATGCTCGACACGTGAATACCGTGGATGTATCAGTGTCGACATTTAGGGGTCAAAAAGGCAAATCATTACAGCTGGTATCAGAGATGAAGGTTAAGCGAGAACTTTGTGTTTGGTGGGGCATGACTCATTAAGAGATAGGGTAATGGAAGGCCCTAGCGTGAGTTGAGTGTATTATACAAATAAGAGCGTATTTGTAATTGTTATAAACATATACCTTAAAGGTAATTATGACTATGGAAATTAAAGATCTTATATAACATAACTTATATAAGTGAATTTTCAAAGTATAGTTTAATCAATGAAGGGGTCAATGATGTTTATCTATCATCTCTCGTTAATTAGTTTAGTTATGCTTGGCTAGTATATGCGCATTGACTTTCATTTCTTGATTGTTGATTTGTGCTCAAACAGTTTATAAGTAGTTTTACCTTTTTACTGCATGGGTTGGGTAGACAATATTTATAGGTACATTAAAACGAACAGCTTGTGAATTTAATTTCACAGTTTGACTATAAGGAGTTCGATGATAATGTTGGGTTAAAATATTAACTTTTATAAAAGTTGAATTTAGTAAAAGATTTTTATTTTAATCTAAGAAAGACAAGATATTTTGTAAAGTAAACATTTGTGAAAAGAATTTATATAAGAAAGTGATTTTATATAATTATGGTTTATAAAATATGATCTATAGACAAGAAGGGTTTAATTGATATTTTGAGAACATAAATATCAGTATTTTTGAAAATGCTTTTCAAGATTTGGAAAAATAATAGTAGTATTATTTGAAAGTAAGTATTTGAGAAATTAGGTTATGAAATTGAGATCATAATACTTAGTAATATTTGGTTAAGTCAAAAAGGCATGAACTAGATGTATTAAACTCCCTTCCGTTGATTGAAAATAATTCTGGTGATGACTTCAGCATCATCAGCATTCATTTTTAGGTTTCTAAGTAAGGGATGCTATATGGATGTTTCAGTAAAACAGATTCTGATTTGATTTTGAAAGTACGATTTGTTATATTAAAGATATATATACATGTATTTATTTCAAAATGATTTGGAATAAAAACCGATATTTAGTTTAAAGTTTTTCTTTGGAAAGAAATTTGATATGAACTTTTTGTGCTGAAAAGTTTTATATATAGGATGCTTGAATGGTAGTGGCCTAGCTCGGAATAAATGTTGGAACTTTTCATGTTTTCCCTTTTTGGGTAAAATATGTTCAAGAAATTATTGAAATTTATTAGGTTATTTTATGGATACATGTAGCTTGTGCATTAGGATTGCATGGTATGTGCATTATATTATAATATGTTGGTTGGTAGTTTTCATTTGTTAAAATGAAACATGATTTTCAACTATTTTTGACAGTCGCCAACTTCTGAATCATATAGAATTTAAAGCTTTTATGCAAATATAGCAGTTGAGTTTATATAACACTCAAAATGAGAAATGTAGTAAGTTGAAACAAGTTTTGAATTGGTTAAACATGCTTGTTAAGTAAAACAAAATTTGATGTTTTGTATATACTCTTAGAATGTCATAGAGCATTATACAAATAAGAACTTAAGTTATAACTATTTATAAACTTGAAGTTATGTTTTATAAATATTTCATAAATGATTTTAGTATTGAATGAAACGTACTATTTGGATAAAAGAATGTGATTAAAAGATATTGGTACAGTTAAGAAACTAATAGGATAAACACGTAAGTTGTACATAGATAGTTTTATTCATATGACTATTCTTGATCCAGTATTCGAGTACATGATTTCGAGGTTGTTTACACCGGTTCGAACATAGGTTCTTCACAACGAACACTTGATATAGATTCTTGATATGATCCTGAAGCTTTCTATCATAGCATATGGATGTGTAAGAAGAATGGAGGTTTCTAATTAAGGAACCTAATTGGAGTCCGCACTAGAGAGGTCAAGTGATCTATACTAGTTGGGAAGTGAAATTTATATGATCGAGCAAGTGATCAGAATTGATATTCCGTACGGATAGTCCATGTACATCGTATGGGATTTAGCATTTGCATACTATGTATTGTTGGCTTATGAAGAGTTTAGGTGATAACTCTCCAATTTATTATGAGGTAGCATGAATTGTCTACTAAGTAATTACCTGAGGTTGTTGAGCGTACGGTAAGCTTAGTAGGTTATTTATCATTCTTGTGTAATGAGAAAGTTTTGAACTTGAGCAAACCATTAGCTTTGTTTGCTAGTTGATTGAATGATGTTAAGTATTGTTTTGTGATTGTTTCTTTGGTTGCTCGTGTTGGAATTTCGAGGGCGAAATATTCTATGTGGGGGATATTGACACTTCGTATTGAAATATCTGAATTATTTAAATATTTGAATTTTGGACTAAATGTTATTAAATATCTTAATAAGCTTTTTAACCCCTTTTTAAATCATAAGTAATGATGGTAAACTTAGTTTGGAAAAATGTTTACAAAAAAATACTTCGAATATATCGATAATGTGACCGAAAATCGTTTTATCGATAAACAGCTTTTTAACGGTCAGAAGTTGTTCAGACCTTTTTTTACATACACTTATTTGCTTAGAAAATAAATAAAATGAAATAATTTTTTTCCATTTGTGGAAATAAACTTTTTAGATGATGTCATGGGTGATGTCATCAAAGATATTTAGGAAATGACCTTTTATGGTAATGCCTAACTTTTAAGCAAAAGAGGAGATGTGGAAAGTTAACATGTGAAAAGGAGGCTCCTTTGTGGCCTTTCATGGAAGGTAAGAGGTGGTTACGACCTCTTGTGAAACCCCTATATAAGGAGAGGCATACCATAAATAATAAATCACTAATTCACTAAGCTTGAGATGAAGTATGAGAATAAAAAATGGTGGAAGTGCTTTAGCACTAATCCACTAATTTTCTCTAACTTTTAAACCCTTAACCAAATCAACTCCAAACTTTTTTAAACTTTGGCTTTGGACCTAAAACATCATGGAAGGCATGATTAGGAAGTAAGAAGTGGGAGAAGCTGGGAGGAAGAGGGGGTTACAAGGAGTGGCCGTGAGCATGGAGGAGAAATGGTGCTGGTGAGGTGGTTCTTTATTCTTATGGCTTTATGGTTGGGTTTGGCATGGATCTAAGTGAGTTATCTCACTATCTTATAAGTATATATTATGTATATATATGTTGTGTTTGAATTATAAAGTTAAAGCGACATTAACCAAGTAAGGTTATAAACATTGGACCCCTCTTGCTTTTGAAAGCAAATGATAACTTTATATTGTATAACCTTACTTCTATTACCCTCTTAAACATGTGGCATGGCCTTTACTTAATATTTAAATGGTTGTTTAACTTGTGTGTTAAACTGAAGAAAGTTTGAAAGTGTTTGAAGTGAGAATAATCGTTATAAGTGTATTTCCAAATCCCTTGTTTTTGGGAATTTTCATAAATAAATGGATAGATATTCTTTAGGATTTCTTTCCATGGTTTTTAAGTACCCTAGTGATAGTATTTATTATAAAAATTTCAAGTCTTAAATCATTGGTTAAAGTGGCTAATACTAGTTAAAAAGATGGCGCTTTTCAAAGTTGTTTTAACTAGGACTTTTAACAACATTTATAAATGCTGTAGTAAGTCGTTTATGGTTTTATGTGGTTAAAAATGATATTTAAATTTGGTATTTTTCTATAATCTTTTAAGAGATGTTTTCAAACATGTTTTGAACTATATTAAAGTTTGTTTAAAGTTTAAATATATTTTTAATAATTATATATAAATTTCAAAAAAACAAGGAATAGTTTTAACGCTAAAAGCTGACGAGGTAGACTTCTCTAATTTCTGGTATTGTTAATGATTTGTGAATATACTTGTACCATTTGAGATAAATATATGAATGCTTTTTGAAGACAGAAAAATTAAAGGTTTAAAGTAAGAAATTTTGTTAATGATTTGTGGATATACTTATACCATTTGAGATAATTATATGAATACTTTGTAAAGATAGAAAAAGTAAAGGTTTAAAGTAAGAAATCTTGTTAATGATTTGCGAATATACTTATACCATCTTAAATAAGTGTATGAATTTTTTTGAAGTATTGAAAAGAGCGAAAATGAATAGTAGAAATTGATAAACAATGTTTTGTTAGATAAAAGAAATTTTACTAATAAAAGAGATTTTAATTAAAAAGATTAACTAAACAAAAAATGGATTAGAAGTCGCTTTTGTGACTTAATCATGCTTTGTATGAATTATTCGTGCTTTGTATGTTTACTCGTTTATGGAAAACATTTAGTCGTATAATTAGCACTAAAAGCTGATGAAGTAGGCTTGTCCGTCTGTGGGAATAAAGACTGATGTTCGTGTAGGGATATGAGCAATAGAGCTCTAATCTACCGGCTTCACTCTTCGAGGGATAGTGTAAGATGAAAATATCGAAAACTCGATAAGTATACGAGAATTGGCTTCTACATGCGATTGTCCTCATTATTATTGAATAACCAAATTACTCGATTCGGTCTTGAAGAGACCGAGACTCTGTAAGTGTTTTACTTATCGGAAACCACTTCAAGGTTGAGATACTTGTTCTATCTCTTGGAACTGGATCTGTTCAAAATGTTGGAATCCATATGTGGTTTCGAGATCTTTTCGAGATATGGGAATCCAATTTGGGATTCGTGTTCTGTTCGAGTGATGAAGACCTGTGTAAAAGATGCCTAACGTAACCTCGGCATCGGAAATGGTTAAAAGCATAGTAGGCCTCATAGTATGTGGTTTAGCTAACCCACGGCAAGATGTATCAACTCCATATCTAGAGATACTTATCGATTGTTGGTCGACGAGAGTTGATGATATATGGGATCACGTGTTCGGACATGGACTAGCTATGTTTACCTAAATTTATATTCTATCTAGAGATATACGTTGCTCGGAGGTACTTTCTGACCATTGTGCGGGAGATTGGATCTGGCTCCACCAGAGAGATCTCCACGGAAAATCCAATATGTGAACGTTCCTTATCGGATTATATTATACTCCTAAATGCTATTGAATGTAACCATTACAGCTATGTTACATATTTATATTCTACATCCTAGACATTATCTAATATATCACTTTATGTACTTATTAGGTAGTGGTTCTTTTGAGGGGATAACCGTTATGGCATTCTATGTAGTCTCAAAAGTACTGTTATATGCTAGCTACATATTTCTTGAGTTTCCCATACCAAACTTATGTCTGACGCATGGTTTTTGTTTTCCCTAAATTCCTCGCTTGCTCTTTCGAGAAGTTTGAGAAAGGCAGTTTTTTCATTGATGTTCTTTGAAGCTCGAGAAGGCGAGCTGGATGTTTCACCTACCGTAGTATTCTTATTTACGCTGCATTACTATATTGTATATATTAGCATTTGTGAGGATAGGTTGTTATACCTATCCAGGCCGATGATGGTACTTAGGTGTTGTAACTCCAAAATTTCTATATCGGAATAACCCTTTATAATGTTCCTTTAATATTATACATTATCGTTCCACTATGAAATACTGATATCCTGTTCTCTTCATTCTTATTCTATTTCTTTTTCTTCTTATTTTACCCTAACAATTCATTTTTCCGGCACTTGTGTACTCGGCACGTGAATACCGTGGATATATTAGTGTTGACATTCTGGGGTCAAAAAGGAAATCGTTATAGAACTTGTAATCAAGCTGTCTAAATGCAATTTTGCTTAGGAAACAATTCAATATCTTGGGCATATCATCTCTTTTGTAGGCATTATTGTTGATCCCATCTAGGTGTAGGCAATGCTTGATTGGCCATTACCAAGAAGCTTAAGAGCATTGTGGGGATATCTAGGGCTCACGGGCTATTATAGAAAATTTATTAAAAGCTATAGGCTTATTACAAGGCCGCCGACAGATATGCTGAAGAAGAATTCATTTGCCTGGAGCAATGAATAAGGAGAGCCTTTGAGCAACTGAAACAATGCCTAACAAAACCCCTAGTTTTAGCCCTCTGCCTAATTTTAACCAACCATTTGTGTTGGAGTATGATGCTAATGGACAAGGAGTAGGGGCAGTATTGACCCAAAATAACAAACCACTGGCATTTAGCAAAGCCTTCCATAGAAGAAACTTGACATTATCCACCTATGAGAAGGAGTTGCTTGCCATCATCATAGCCACTAAGAAGCGATCACAATATTTGATGGGAGGATAGTTTGTAATAAAAACTGATCATTAGAGTTCAAAATATTTTTTGACATAGAAACTTACTACGGGAGTACAATTTCAATGGTACAAACTCCTTGGTTGCAGGAATTACAAGATACTCTACAAATCTCTACATGGTATCAGCAACAAATTTTGAAAATTCAGAAGGAGCTACCAGAAACTAAGTATAAATTAGTGGACAACCTGTTAATTCAGAAAGTCAAAGTAATAGACCATCACCTTGATTTTCTGACACGATCTCTGGTTAAAGAACATCATTCCACTCCATTAGGGAGCCACTCTGGGGTTAAGGGAACCCTTAAAAACATGAAGCAAGTATTTTATTGAAAACAAATGAGGAATGTGGAAGAATTTGTTAGGGCTTATGATGAATGCCAAAGTAACCAAAGTGAGAATGTGTAATCCCTGGCCTTTTACAACATCTACCTATACCAGAAAAAACATGGGCATATATTTCTATGGATTTTATAACTTGCTACCCAAAAGTCATAAATTTACTGTAATATTTGTTGTTGTGGATAGAATGAGCAAGTATGTACATTTTTCGCCCTTAGACATCCTTACAAAACAAAGAATGTGGCAACAGTATTAATCAATGGAATTGTTAAGCTACATGGCATGCCTAAAACTACTGTAACTGATAGGGACACCTTGTTCACCAGTCATTTCTGGCAAGAAATCTTTATGTTGCAAGGGAGTAACTTGAAGTTTAGCTCAACATACCACACCTAGAGTGATGGCCAACTAAGGTGGTTAACAAAATTTTAAAAGGATATTTTAAGGTACTATGTTTGTCACAAACCCCATGAATGGTCAAATTAGTTAGCTCTAGCTGAATATTGGTATAACATCACTTGGAAAATTCCCACTAATACCACTCCATTCAAAACTGTTTATGGTGTTAATCCCTCTAATCTCTTATCCTATGTAACAAACACTGCCAAAGTGGAGTAGGTCGAAGAACAATTATAAACTAAAGACAACATTTTATAATTTTTAAAGAATATTTTGAAGATAGCTAAAGAGAGAATGAAGAAATATGTAGATTTTAGGAGGATGGAAGGGGAATTTGAAGAAGGAGATTATGTATTTTTAAAGACTCAACCTTATAAATAAATTACTGTTAGAAACCAAAGGACATACGAGCTTTCTCCAAAATTCTATGGGCCTTATAAAGTGATAGCAAGAATTGGAAAAGTAGCATACAAACTACAGCTGCCTGATTGTGCAAAAATACACCCGGTTTTTCATGTGTCATAGTTGAAAAAAAAGGATAGGCAATGGTGGAGTGATATAAGAGGATGGCCCTAGCCTTAAAGAGGAGATAGTTGATCAACCCAAAAGGATTCTGGATAGAAGAATGTTGCAAAGAAATAATGATGTAGTGGTATAAATTCTATTTAAATGGAAGGAGAGACCATTGGAAGAAGCTATGTGAGAAAACTATCAGCCCTTGATCAGAAGGTTCCCTACCTTGGACTTTGGGATAAGGTCCCGTCTTGAAGAGGGAGGGAAGTGGAAAAACCAAACTATGAAACTTTGGTTTGTTGATAGCAGATAGACAGAAAATGAGTAATTCCGGGCAAGTTCACCAGTAGTTGCTACCAGATCATCAGAGACGATGTATGATGATGTCAAGAAGGTGTTAGGTGTCAGGTGTTAGAGTTGAAGCACCCATGGCCCGAGGACTGAGATAATTTGGTGTATCAGTGTGTGCATGTGTATGCATGCTGTGCACATCCACACCTAAAACAAGTCATTTTTGAGTCTGGATTTTTATGTATGTGTATACATTGTATTAATGAGTGATGTAGTGAATTTTGGGCTTGTAAAATGGATTTGGCCTATTTTGGGTTTAAGTTGGGTCTATTTGAGTCAAGTGTGTGTGCATGGCTTGTATATATATGTGTGTACATGCATTGTAATAGAGTGTGATCAGTTTGAGAATCGGTGCTTTAGTTTTGATTTTTTTCAATTACATTTTCAGATCTTATCTTGGTTTTTTGTTCTCTCTTCTTAGTTTACATTTCCAATTTGCAATTCTATTCCTTTACATTTCCTTTCTTGTTAATTCTTACATTTTGTTGCCTGTTCCTTATTCCTACAATTTACATTTCATTGCTATATCCAAACCCTAAGTCCTATCATCAATTTCTAGTCATCTATCTATATTTTCTTGATTTATTTGTACACCCTTCACAACAAAATTGCCACATTCCACCACTTTTTCTCTATCAAAATACAACCATATTCCACTCAAGCACCACAATCCACTATGAATAAAGAAGGAGACCCACCAAGCTTTTTAAGCTAGCAGCTCATCTTTACAGCCCCTTTTGTAAAAGATTCCAAGCTCAATGGTACCTTTAATGTAACTACGAATTCTCTTTGCTGCCAACATGTAAGACTCCATAGTATTAGCCATGAAGCGACTTATCAAGCACACATTGTACATCAAATCAGGCCTTGTGGCTGTCATATACATCAAGCTTCCTCTCATCTGCTTAAACAGAGTTATATCCACTTTCTTGCCATCTTCTTGCTTCATTAATCTATTATTTATTTATAAGACTACTACAATTCTCTGACCTAATCTTTTGGCCCATATGAATTCTATTGGAGCTATGTTGTATCTCAACTCCTAAAAAATACTTCATCTCACCAAGATCGATCATCTTGAACTCCCCTTTCATCGATTCTTTGAAACAACTCATCATATTTGCATCATTATAGGTGAAAATGAGATCATCAACATAGAGACTTACAATTAGAATATTGCCATTCTCTTCCCTCTTGACAAACTTTTATGCTTCTCTTAAACCCTTCCTCGATGAAGTAGCTCTTAATCCTACTAAGCCATGCTATGGGTGCTTGCTTTAGGCCATAGAGTGCGTTCTTCAATTTGTAGCCCTTTCACCAGATAGCCTTGGGGTTGAGCATTGTAGACAGCTTCATTCAGTTCACCATAGAGAAAATCACTTTTGACATTGAGTTGGAAGAGCATCCATCCATTCCTTGCTGTCAAAGCTATGACCATCTGGATCGCATCCCATCTCGTAACTGGGGCAAAAACTTCATCGTAATCTATCCCTATTTCTTATGTGTAGCCTTTAGCCATAGTTTGGCCTTGCACTTATATATCTCACCATTTTCATTTAATCTTGGTTCTATAGATCCACTTCACTCCTATTACTTCAGTTTCCTTTGGTGCATCAATGAGCTCTCATGTTTCATTCTTTACAATTGCTCCAATCTCAAATCCATTGCATCTCTCTACCTTTTCATTTTCACGGCCTCTTGATCATAAATAGGATCACTAGAGGACATAAACATAACCAAGTTTTGTACTTCCACTTCTTTTGAAAGTCCGTCTCCATTTGTGGAGTCTTGAAAGTAAGTCGGAGCTCGAGTGATTCTTCTTTCAGGCAGTAGGGGTGTTGTAGTGTCACTAAAGGAGCTGCTGAAGGTGTCTGCTACTTCTTCGTATTAGTTTTCACTTTCTTCATCACTTGAAGCATACATCTCTTGGTCGGCTTCTTCCCAATCGAGAATGTCATTTTTCGCTCCTCCTTCCGTCCTCCCCCGATCCCAGCATTCTCCATTCTTAAATACATCTCTACTAATAACTACCTTCATCGTCATTAGATCAAACGTTCTGTATCACTTGGACTCTTCACTATGCCCCCAACATCACACATTTTTGACTTATAGCATCCAGCTTCAGCCTCTTTGCATCTGGTACATGCACATTCCATATGCAACCAAATACTCTGAAAATGATCGACATTTGGCTTAGCCCCACACCAATATTCTTTTGCTGTCTTGTTCTTCATAGCAAAGGTTTGATTTCGATTAAGAACGTGGCTTGTCCACTTCACCTCTTTTGGCCAAAAGAACTTAGGCATCTTCTTCTCTTCTAGTAGACATCTCACCATGCTGAGAATAGTACAATTTTTGTACTTTGCGACCTTGTTTCGGTATGGGGTATGGGTTGTTGTCAGTTATCTTTTGATGCCTTTAAGCCTGCAAAAGTCGATGAACTCCTTTGAAGTGAACACCCTTCCCTTGTGTGTTCTTAAGCCATAAATAGATCATACTACCTTTCCACAACATTTTTAAAGATTTTAAATGTTGTGAAAGCTTCACCCTTCTTATTCAGAAAGTATAACCAAAGCTTCTGGTTGAAGTCATTGATAAATGTTAACAAATACCTTTTGTTGTTGTGAGACATTGGAGTGATGGGTCCATAAATATCTGAGAGTATGAGTTGCAGCTGCTTTATTGCTCTTCATGTGCTTTTTTTTGGAATGGTTTCACGGTGTTGCTTCCTCTTCATATAGCTTGTGTATACCTTGGTTGACATTTTGAATTTGGAAAGTCCTCAAACAAGCTCCTTTTGTTGAAAAAGGTTCAAACCTCCAGTACTTAGATGACCATATCTCTTGTGCCATAAGTCACCAATCTCATTGTTGTGCACAAAATAATAATTAGATGAAGATGACTACATACCAATATTAGTCAACACCACAAACATCTTATTTGTAGTCATTCTACTTTCCATAATGCACCCTTTGATATGATAATAAAGTTTACATATTCCATGCTTAATCAAAATGATTACTTCTTTATCTTGAAGTCGACCCATGCTTAGAAGATTATTTCATAAGTTCGGTAGGTCGAACACATCACTTACAATATGATTTTGTCCATCAACTTTAGGTTTGATGCTTCCTTTTCCCATCACCATCATCTTTGAGTTGGCACCAAGCTTTATAGAGTGTCAAAATCCTTCATCTAGCTGTGTAAACCACACTTTATTTTTGGACATATGATTTGAGCATCCGAAGTCAAGAAAACAAACACAATTTCTCTTGCATCTGTTTATATCAACGTAGGCCATTAATAGCATTTCCTCTTGGTCATTCAACTCTACGTGGTTAGCCCTCTTCTCCCAACTAGGACACCCATATTGAAAGTGTCCTAAGTTATAACAGTTGTAATACTTCACCAATGCCTTATTAAATGACTGTCTGCTTCGACCTCTCCCTCAACCTCCTCTGATCATACCTCTTCCCCTTCATCTTTCAGCCTTTTTTTCATGGGTCACCTTCAAAGTCTGCTAAACCTTGTTTGCACTCTTTATTCTGTACTGATGAATAAGTAGACTATTACTAACAAATAAATTTTTTAACCCCAAAAGTATATGGAAAGGAGAGTTCTATCGAGGAGAGGTTATAGCAAGACTAGTTTAAGTCGATGGTATGCCTTGAGATTAAGTCCATGCCGATGTTGTGCACATTTGAAGCCAAAGTTTGGATCATGCCGAGAATCATATTTAGTCAGTATGCTAGTCAATTATGCAAGTCAATATGCGAGTCAATATGCGAGTCAATAGGCAAGTCTCAATATAAGAATTAACTTGTCAAATATGCTATGCAAGTCTCAAGTCATACACAAGTTATGAGTTGTAGTCAAATTGATATGCAAGTCACAAGTTTAAATCAAGTCAATATGCTATGTAATTTTTCAATATCCAATCCTTTATGTGTACCAGGTTCAAGTGTTACAATCGCCAAAAATCCCTAAATTGAATTAGGGTTACAAAGTGAAAAATATAAGAAGTCTAGAAAGTATGAATTTGCCTCTCTTTGCATGCCCCTAAGTTCATATTTACAGGGGTAGAGCAGCTTCGGAGTTCAGCTTCACCCTGCCTCTACTGTCTTCGATATACTTGACTTTGATAGCATCAACAATGGAATTATTTCATCGTCGCATAGTTGTTGTTTCATTAGTAAAGTCACATGACCTCAATGATTTGCGGCATTGATGGTTTCTATCATGATAGTCGACATCCTTTTATGAGTTGGTGTTGATATCAGTTTGAGTTGATACAAGTACGAAGCAATTCCAGCAAAAGACAACATTGGTAGTTTTGAGGATATTGACGGCGTCCACCATCAACATCGCTTGCATAGATGCATAGTGTTGCCCAAATATTGATGAAATATGTTGCATGAAAGAATAGTGTGATGTTGACCATTGGCGACATTGATAATGGATGGTGTTGCTATTACTTTGCGACATCACTTGGAAGCGACATTGAATATTAATGATAGCGGTGTGAATGTTGAGTAAGAATAACTTGCTTTAGTATAATATCGGCACCAATGATTCTTGATGCCAGTATTAAGTGGCTGATCAAGTGCGGTAATGTGTATAACATTACTTGGTAGTTGATATGGAGAAGTTACATTATCGACGAGCTTGTTTTGGTAACAACAAAAGAATAGTGGTGCCGATAGAATTCAGCGTCAATGAAATGTGCTATAGGTTACATCGACACTCATTAATGGCTTACAATGATTGATTATATTCGGTACTATTGTACACTTTTATCGTTGAGGAGTGGTATCCTATTCCTTTGACGCTAATCTATCCTTATGTTCTCGTTGTTGAACATTGGTGCCATTAGTGTATCACTGATTACATGTCTTTGATAATAATGATGGCAAAGGACGTGAACAAATAACAATTCTAAATCATGAAGGGCGATGTCAATTGTCTACAGCGCTGAGCTTCATTAGCACTAATGGTACTCATGTCATCCTGTGGTTCTTTGGCTTTGTCCATCATAACTCTTACATTGGTATTGACACTATTACTTTGGCACTGCTTATTGAAAGTGTCGAGGTTAGGTAGCACGTAAAACTCCTTTAACGACAATGATGGTGGTAACATTTGCCCCCCATTGTAGAGGAGCATTGAATTTTCAACTCAATAGTCTTGACATCGTCCTTTCCCGCCTTTTGGTCTTCTATTCTCGATCTTAACCGTTTGTTTAAAATCAATCCAACAGCTCTCGTGCGCCGGTTTCTTTCTATAAATATGTAGGCCTCTTCTTCTTGTTTCATTTACCTGCAATTGATAGCTCAAGCAAGAAATTAGAAATTTATAAAATAAATTAAACTTCTTTAATTCTCAAGCATTCAATTCTCATTTAGGTCTGACTTTTATTTTAAACTAATTTAATTGAGATGCCGATTCAAACAATCAAGTTTTAAGACTGCTATTAGGGTTTGATTTAGAGGTTTCGTTAATTTCTACTTGATTAACAACGTGTTAAGGATTGAGATTGCAAATTTGTAATCATTGGATGTTATATAATTGTATTAATCTTTGAATTAATTAATTATGCATCAATGTCGACTTGAATGTTTGGAGTTTTTAGCTTAATGATGAAGCGAGTAGCTTAATAAACCCGAATCCATTAAATAATCGATATTAATTAAACTGGTTTTGATATTAATTGAAACTGGTGTTAAAACTAATACGGTCTAGGTTTACCAATCAATTTAATCCTGAAATTCAATATTGACTTCTTCCATATCATCATTGGTCATTTATGTCGTTGTTATGAAGTTCGACACTGATGGTTTTCGACACTACTGTGATACTTGAAATTAATAAAATGTTATACTATCTTGTTATTCCATTTAGCTAATGTTCTTGGAACAAAGTTTTCATACTATAAATAATAAGAGTGAAACATGGTGACCCACTTAGAGTTACAGATGTTATTGTTATCTAAGGAGCCCAAGTCAATCAGATACGACATCATCAAACTCGGTATTGATTAAAGTCGACATTATGATACTAGTATGCGACCCTCATTGTCAATAAAGTCTTCTATTAACCTATCGCCTTAATAATACAAACTTTTATATTACTAGTCCACTAAGATGAAATGTGATGATACCTTATTGTTATTTAGATGCACCATTATTGAATGATGTCATTTGCTTTCGTTATTGACTTTTGAAGCTATGCTTGATATCGTCAGTCTTATTATTTGTCGTCACTATTTTGATATTATTGCTTAAAATACTGTTATTTTTACACGTTACAACTTGTTTAACCGATGCACGTTGTTATCCGGCCTTTTGGCCTGGCTATATTCATGCTAACTGGACAAGTTAGACTGGACGATCATCGAGGAAGGCAGCCCAGAGAGATGATTATTAGGCTCAGAGATCAAGCACAAACAATGATATGAAGCAAAAATCAACCAAGACCAAGAGATAGATTGTCCAGAATATTCTAAGTATGGATTAGTACCTCTACTAGGCAAGGGATCGGTGCATATCCCTTCCCCTAGAGGATCGGTGCATATCCTTAATTTTTGTCCCAAACTAGTTGAGATTGATATAGAGTGACAAGGAAGGCCCCACGAGGCTACATTTCAAATCTCAAGTCGTTTGGAGTTTGTATGCTCAAGTTATGGGCAAATTACTTCACCTAAAAAAGGGATCATATAAATATGCATCGTATAAAAGGGGATCGTATAAAAGGGGTCGTATAAATGGGATCGTACCAAAGGGATCAGATTACTTCAGCTAAGCAAGTGCAACTCAACGGAAAACGATCGATGTCTCAAAATCTAGAAGTCCAATACATTTGAAACTTTGGGAACAAGAAGAGGGAACCCTAGGGTGTCCAGCCTAGGGATCGCACCCCAAGATGAAGAAGCAAGACAGATCGGCCCTTTTCCCTATAGAGGGGTTGGCCTAAATCAGCCAACATCACATGTTGCAATAAAGATTAATCAATAACTCAAGTTCTACTAATCCAATTGACATGAGACTTAAGGCTAAGCATAATACAACATGAAGAAGCTCCCATAGGGATCGCAGCCCCAAACTCCTCCAAAATAGGGATCTACGTGATCCTTATTTCTTGGGATTTGTGCCATGCGATCCCTCCTATGGGCCCATGTGGTTTTGGAGATCCTTCTGCCAAATTTTCAAGGAGATATTTCGTCGTCTTCCTCTATAAATACAGGCTTGATTGTTCATTTTCGGGACTTTTTACACTATTTGTTACATTGTACACTATTGTAACTAAGGATTTTCATCTGATCCATATTGTACTCAGTTTACAAAGTGATTAATAAAGTTATCTCTTCAAAGTGGATATAGGCAAACAATGTCGAACCACTATAAATTGTTGTGTAAATGCTTATTTCTTATTGCTTTATTGTTATGTTCCCTCTGTTTACATTTAATATTCTTCATTTATTCCACTACAAAATCTCTATTGGGTGTTTGTGCCAATTTTTGGTGCAAACATTTTGATGCTTTCATTGAGAATTGAATTCTCAACTTCATTGGATCTCATCATCTACTTGTGGATTCACATATTCACGAGGTAGATCCAGCTTTCTATCGACAAACTTCCTATTCTACTTAGATTTTAAGAAAATCTAAAGGAAGCTGATAGCTGTGGTTAGAAGAATTAAATCCAACTTCCCATAGAGTTGAAGGAAATGATGATGCTAGTGTTTGTGTTTGGAGTTGTTCAGGTGTTCATGTCCATTTGGAAGGGATCAGATTCATTCATGTCTTGGGATCGGATGTTGAAGTTTGCACTTATGTTAGCGAAGCCAAAATGGTCGATCCCTCTATCAAAGCCAAAATGGCTGATCCCTCTCTCAAAGCCAAAATGGTTGATCCCTTTCTCAAAGCCAAAATGGTCGATCCCTTCATGGCCAATCCTTTCGAGGATGATCCCTCCACACCTATCAACACTGATCCCATGAATGATCGATCCATCCATTCCATGTTCACTCCAAACCCTCTGCTCACTACAAGCGATCCCTATACCCATTCAACGACCGATCCCTAAGCCATACTGATTGATTATAGGGGATCAATGACTAAATAAAATGCGAAGAAGGAAGGGATCAGTTCATTTAAAAAAACCAAGAAAAAGAGGGTCTAAATTTTTTTTTGGGTGCCCCTGTATTCTGGATTCGAAAATCAACTTAAAGACGGTACATTCTATTCACTTCCCTTACGTCCTGTGACTGATAGAGACATAGGGAATCAAGCGACAGCTGCTGAATTGTAGTCAAGGAATTACTACTCAAACGATACTCCCAAAGGCTGGAGAACCAAGGTGATATGACACGAACTGCAAGATTAGACTTCCAGGGTAGATTACGACTGCTCTTAGTTGACCAAGAATGCCTGATTTGGCAGCTATGATATGACGGCTTAAGTGACGACCGACCTACACCGCTTATTATGCCATCTCAAAGTATTGCTATCCATCATCAAAGTCGTCAGTTACCATTATGGAACCTCCATCGTCGAGTCACGACTGGCAGTCGTCAAAAACCATCAAAAATCATCGAAACATTTGTCAAAAACTCCCTTCAAGGCTTACCCAAAGTCGAACTCGGGTAACCAACCATTCGACCCGAAGCAAACCCAAGAAATTCTAGCCCAAGGTCAAAATCGGGTAAAACCAAGATTTTCTCCAAGCAAATACCAATATGACTCAAGGCATAGTCCGTCACTAACCCAGCACTTCAAATTCAGCGACTCCAAGCGAACCTGGGGCTGACTCCAAGCAAGTAGCAAATTTTCTTGGGTCGGACTCCAAGTAAATTATCACCAATCCATCAATACCGGTCCATCTTGTTTTGTTCATAACTCTGGCCTATGGACTCCAAATGACTTAAAACTTGGTATGCATCCTCGAGAGGCCTTCTTTACTTCTTTATATGGATCACACCTCATTTGGGTGAAAGTTTGGGGATCACCACCGATCCACGACCCCATTCTAACCGATTTTCCATTCGATCGGCATTCTCAACCATCATACGTTGGACAATCATGCATACAACATTCACAAGCATTACAAGCAACAGTAACTTGAAAACGTACCGAACTGATGATGATTGGAGCATCTCCCCCAATCAAAACCTATTTTTCAAAGCCATTCAGCGTGCAAAATATCCAACGAGATTCAATGTGCCGACCATGCCAGCGTATTTTGTGAATATAGATCTCCGACAACATCTCGTAAAGTACAAGTGGCACATTGATCCCCCCCAAAGCAAGGATGCCATCGAATGCAAATGTTTTCCCATATTCCTCAAAGGAATAACGATCGTGCAGTTCGTGCGGTTACCATCCAGGTCCATCTCCTCATCCGATCAACCGGATCAGAAGTTTTTCGACCAATTTAGGATGCATGCAACTCACCCCAAGGATGTAATGTGATTATCCAATTTATTCCAAGTGCCAAGCGAGCCGCTCAAAGACTTCCTATAGAGATTCAATGTTGTCATTACTAAAATGAGCAATCCCAGTAGGAATAATGACATTGATAACGGGACTCGACCCCAAGATAGACTTTGGAGACTAGTAAGCTGGAGAGCCTCCTAAGACCTTGGATCATTTCTGTTACAAAGTGAACCATAACCTAAACAAGGAAAAGGTAGAGCAGACGATCAATAAAGAACTCTGATTATCAATTGGACCACCTACGGTCGACTTCCAACTGAGAAGGGCTAGGGCAAAGTGGAATAACAGGCATATGGCGCTACTTAACTTATCAATAAGATTTATTTCAATTTCAGTTATGTTGTGAACAACGACCAACTTGAACTAAACTACTTCCAAACGATGCAGGTGACCAAGTACTTAGAGTTGGGCGCCAAACAACCTCTATGGACAATGACCGGACCTTTTGAGGATCATCAAGACGAGAGTGATTCAATTGCCCATTAACTACCGCATGCCTCTGACTTGGGGGCAAGGACTCGAAATGGAAAATGGGTGTCACTCGACCATCCACTTTCTACTCTATGCTTCAATTCTGACAGAACATCTATGCCTTACTCAGAGCCCAATAAGGTAAGAGTCCAATACAAAGTGGACACGACTAATCATCCACTCATCAACCTCTGTGCTTGACTTAAAGACTGAAGAAACACATGGAGTGGATCCAACCCTACCATCCATTCCCCATCTCGTACTTAAAGTTCACCAAAATACTTATGCCTCTCTCGAAGCTCAACAAGATCGAGGTCCAACTAAAATGGACAAGATTCGACTGTCCACACATTAACTCCTACCCTAGACATAGAAGGCAGTCTGGGAGCTCGAATTAAAGTATGCGTGATTAACTGTCTACTCATCAACAACTGCCCTCAACAAGAGGACAAACTACAACGTGAGGTGAATGTGACTTGACCGTTGTTATCCCGCCTTTTGGCAAGGTCGTGACACCAAAAAGTTGACTGGAAAACTAAAGACAGTTCGTCATAAAAGTTCGTTATACACTGTTTCACCATGGATATCAATGATTTTTGTCCAAGTCCGGATCGGGCTACAATTGATAAGACACATCAAGCAAAGTCATGAGAACCAGCGTTCCAAATTTCGAGTCAATCGGGGTTCGTATGAATGAGATATGATAAATGCAAGTTAGGGAAGATGCGATGTTCGAATCCATAGAAGAGCCACTGTTCGTCTCCATGAAGTTCGTATCCATCGCCTCAGCATGTTCGAATCCACCACGTCAAATTCCTATGATCTAGTTCGAATCGATGAGGTCTTAGTCGTTCAAAACCATCGAGTTCTCCCTGCTTCGAATCCATCCAAACAGGCTACGTTCGAATCCAACACTTCGAACCCCTTAGGTTTTCCTCCACTTCGAATCCATGCAACTAGTACCCTTCGACTCCATCCCATAAGTTACTTCGAACCCACTCCGTCAAGATGACTTTGTATCCACCAGTCGAATCGATTCGAAGGGCGCCTATTCGATCGATTCGAAGGAGCATTCCTTCAAACCCATCACTTCGAATCGACTAAGTCGAAGCGCCTGAAACGAGGGGTTTGACCCAGACAACTCGGAGCACAAGTCGGATCGATATGAAGAAGGCGTGCCATGTCATCGCGAAGACACACTGAATCGAGTCGAGGCAATCGATTCGAAGTACTCGAGTCGAAAAGGATCGATTCGAAGAGACGTTTCAGCCGAGCATCTAACCTTGAATCGATCATACTCGAGATGCACAAGTCCAAATGCTATGAAATTTTCACAGAAGCTTGAACACATGATGAAGGATGTTCACACCAAATTTCAGTTCGATTGGACACTTTCTTGATCGATTCGAACAAAGGGTCGAATCGATCCTAAAGTGGGCCCGGATCTCTAGATTTCGGCCATGCGGGCCCCCTCACGTACCGGAACTAGTCTCCCCAGATTTTAGGCGAAATATCAGCCTCCTACACCTATAGATAGAGCCCCTGGTCATTCAGAAAAGGGGTCGGACAATTTTAGGAGCTAAAGAGTGCCCACACTCTGCAGATTTACTCAGAATCACCACTGCTTCCTTAGATTCAGATTATAATCATATAATCAGTTGTACTACATCATAAGAAATTGTAATCATCAAGAGAACATCGATAAAATCATCAACTTTAGAGTGGACGTAGGCAAGATCGCCGAACCACTATAAATCTCGTGTTTATGTTCATTATTTCTGAATTGTGATACTCTGTTTGCTTAGATTTGAGATTTGTGTGTGAATATTGTTGATTTACATTCATACACTGGTGCTTTCACAACATTCGGGGTTTGTGACCAATTTTGGCGCAAACACTTTGGTGCATTCACTGAGAAGGCTGATTCAGGGATCCTACCGATTGAAAGTTGAATCAGGAGGCTAAGAGATTTAGATCCGAAGAATCATGACAAGACAAACTAGTAAAAGGCAGAGGCCAGAACGAAGTCAGCATGAAGGGAGTCAAGAGGCTTCCTCGAGGGCAAACCAAGCGTCGATCTTCATCACCAGGGATGAAATGGAGACAATGATGAAGAGACAGGAGGAAATGATCCAGAACTTGCTTCAACAGATTGGGCAGCTTGGAGCGCAAAATCAAGGAACAACCAGAGTCCAGAACGAAGCAGGACCATCCAACGCAGCGCCGGAGCTGGGGGCACACACTTAGGACATGTTGATCCGAACCCGGGAAGAGAGACAAGGACATCCGAGCAACCTGGCAGCGATAGAGGGATGAACGCTCAGCTAGGGGGGCAGACACCCGAAAGCTCACAAGGACTCGGGGGGTAGATCGAAGCTAGTGAACGAGGACTTTAGCTTGGGGACAATGATAGATTGGCAGAGATGGTCAGGCGAGCCATGAGAGGAGGATTAGTAAACAGAGATCTTGAAGACGTGAACAGGAGTCCCTTTTCTCCTGCGATTAGGTTGGCTAGGAACCCACCAGAATTCAAACTGCCAACAGCAGAAGGGTATGATGGGAGGACGGACCCTGCGGTCCATCTAACGAGGTATATAAGGCACATGGAAGTGCTGGGGGCATCACAGGAAGTCATGGCCCGGTGCTTCCCATTGTATTTGACAGACATAGCGGCTTTATTATGGTTCAGACAGCTAGAGAGTGGCTCCATTGGGACATGGACCGATTTGATTGAGAAATTTATGAGGCAATTCAGGGTTCACATTGCAAGACCCAAGAATGTGATGAGTTTGGCAACGCTAAAACAGAAAGCTGGGGAGTCTCTGAGGAATTTCCTGACGCGGTTCAATGCGGCAGCAGCATCGGTGTATCGGCCAGATCCATCCATGGTTATGATGGCAGCCGTGTCCGGAATAGCTGACGGCACGGAATTCAAAAATTCATTAACTAAGGATCCGCCTATGGATCTAGGAGAATTTTATCATGAAGCCGAAAAGTTTTTACGATTAGAGGATGCTCGTACAGAGAGAGAAGAAGAAATCGATGTTTACATAGTTAGAGGCGGTAATTCACCTGGAAAGGGTGCAGAGACTGATAAAGGGAAGCGAAAAGTTGAAGAAAATGACGATAGGTCAAAGCGGCAACGGAGGGAGCCGCGATTTACCACCTATTCAGAACTAAACGAGGGTTTGGAGCGAATCTACCAAGACACCCGAGAGCAAGTTGCCTATCGTAGGCCAATACGACGGGATCCAACTACCGACGAGAGAAAATCAGACAAATATTGCTTATTCCACGAGCTGAATGGACATAGCACAAATGATTGCAGACACCTGAAGGATGAAGTAGAAGGGCATATCAGGAACGGTAGGCTACTTCAGTATGTGAGGAGGCGAGCTCCAATGGTGGAACCAGAGCGACCACCGTCTACATCAGCTAGGGGTGATCCTGAACCAGGACACCGTTTGGTTATCAATTGATTTGAATAACGATGAACGAGCCGTAAATTTCTCACTAACAACATCAAACCATTTACACATGTATGAGATCGCGAACGATCCATAGGCATGCTCTGAATGATTATTGATCGTCTCGTAGTGAGAATTTACACTCTAACATCCTTGCTTTGCTTTTGTTTCATGTTGATTTGAACATTTAGACTTTGTTTGTTTGAATATTTCTGTGAACGTTAATTTGATATTTGCAATTCTGTAGAAGAAGTTACTCGCATATGCTTTGGATCGCGAACGGTCCACAAGCACACCTTGTATGGCGACGAACCGCCACGATCGCTAATTCAGAAGTTCACCCGAACGTGAACCTGACATTGATAATACTAAGTCCCCCTCCCGGGCACACTCATTCGCCTCGAACGGCACCCGACCATGAACGGTCACCATTTGCCTCGAACGGCACCCGACCTCGAACGGTCACCATTAGCCTCGAACGGCACCCGACCGCAAACGGTCACCATTTGCCTCATACGGCACTCGACCACGAACGGTCACGATTCACCTAATATGACATTCGATCGCGAACGATCACACATTTTGCCCCGTACGGCACGCGATCGCGAACGATCACATTCCTCTTTCCACGTCACCTGACTACGAATGGTCATAGTTCGCCTAGAACGACACGCGATCACGAACGGTCGCAACACATCTAGAACGACATCCGACCGCGAACGGTCCCATTTCATTATTTTCCATGAACGGCAACTGACCTCGAATGGTCACATATCATCTCAAATGACATACGGTCGTGAACGATCGTCATTCATGGTTAGGAAAGACTATCAATTTCGTTGCAGGTCATCAACAGGATACGAACATCCAGCTTATGGCATTACAAAACACACCTTCCTATCGCAAGGCATGTTTAGGGGGGCAAATGTTATCCCGCCTTTTGGCAAGGCCGTGACACCAAAAAGTTGACTGGAAAACTAAAGACAGTTCGTCATAAAAGTTCGTTATACACTGTTTCACCATGGATATCAATGATTTTTGTCCAAGTCCGGATCGGGCTACAATTGATAAGACACATCAAGCAAAGTCATGAGAACCAGCGTTCCAAATTTCGAGTCAATCGGGGTTCGTATGAATGAGATATGATAAATGCAAGTTAGGGAAGATGCGATGTTCGAATCCATAGAAGAGCCACTGTTCGTCTCCATGAAGTTCGTATCCATCGCCTCAGCATGTTCGAATCCACCACGTCAAATTCCTATGATCTAGTTCGAATCGATGAGGTCTTAGTCGTTCGAAACCATCGAGTTCTCCCTGCTTCGAATCCATCCAAACAGGCTACGTTCGAATCCAGCACTTCAAACCCCTCAGGTTTTCCTCCACTTCTAATCCATGCAACCAGTACCCTTCGACTCCATCCCATAAGTTACTTCGAACCCACTCTGTCAAGATGAATTTGTATCCACCAGTCGAATCGATTCGAAGGGCGCCTATTCGATCGATTCGAAGGAGCATTCCTTCAAACCCATCACTTCGAATCGACTAAGTCAAAGCGCCTGAAACGAGGGGTTTGACCCAAACAACTCGGAGCACAAGTCGGATCGATACGAAGAAGGCGCGCCACGTCATCGTGAAGACACACTGAATCGAGTCGAGGCAATCGATTCGAAGTACTCGAGTCGAAAAGGATCGATTCGAAGAGACGTTTCAACCGAGCATCTAACCTTGAATCGATCATAACTCGAGATGCACAAGTCCAAATGCTATGAAATTTTCACAGAAGCTTGAGCACATGATGAAGGATGTTCACACCAAATTTCAGCTCGATTGGACACTTTCTTGATCGATTCGAACCAAGGGTCGAATCGATCCCAAAGTGGGCCCGGATCTCTAGATTTCGGCCATGCGGGCCCCCTCACATACCGGAACTAGTCTCTCCAGATTTTAGGCGAAATATCAGCCTCCTACACCTATAAATAGAGCCCTTGGTCATTCAGAAAAGGGGTCGAACAATTTTAGGAGCTAAAGAGTGCCCACACTCTGTCAGATTTACTCAGAATCACCACTGCTTCCTTAGATTCAGATTATAATCATATAATCAGTTGTACTACATCATAAGAAATTGTAATCATCAAGAGAACATCAATAAAATCATCAACTTTAGAGTGGACGTAGGCAAGATCGCCGAACCACTATAAATCTCGTGTTTATGTTCATTATTTCTGAATTGTGATACTCTGTTTGCTTAGATTTGAGATTTGTGTGTGAATATTGTTGATTTACATTCATACACTGGTGCTTTCGCAACATTCGGGGTTTGTGACCAATTTCGGCGCAAACAACCGTCCACCCAACAACTCTCTCCCTTGACGACTGAGAGGAGTACAAAGCAAATTGGACGAGACCCATCCGTCCAACCCAAGCATGGACCATGGATGTGGTCCGACCATCCATCTTAATCACAAGTAAACGTAAATCAACCGTCCACTCGCCAATTTTTTTCCTTGACACTGGGTGTAGAATTCCTTCCCATTAATGAACATGACTCGACTATTCATTTGAGAACTCTTACCTTTATCTGAAAGGTGGAGTGTAAATAAAAAACAGGTGTGACTAACCACTCATCATAAAACTTTGGTCCCCGGAGCATGGACCGGAGTATAAACACAAAAAGATAGATGCGGTTCGACCATCCATCAACCAACTCTAGTCCCCAGAGTACGGACTGGAGAATAAACACCAAGCGGGTGTGACTGATCACCCATTGAAAAATGATGGTCCCCCAGTGGAGATTGGACTATAAACACCAAATGAGTGTGACTGACCGCCTATCAACAAACTTTGGTCCCCGGAGTGCGGAAAAGAGTATAGGTGGAAAATGGACGTGGTTTGACTGTTCATCCATTAACTCTCCCCTATAAATAGAGCCCTTGGTCATTCAGAAAAGGGGTCGAACAATTTTAGGAGCTAAAGAGTGCCCACACTCTGTCAGATTTACTCAGAATCACCACTGCTTCCTTAGATTCAGATTATAATCATATAATCAGTTGTACTACATCATAAGAAATTGTAATCATCAAGAGAACATCAATAAAATCATCAACTTTAGAGTGGACGTAGGCAAGATCGCCGAACCACTATAAATCTCGTGTTTATGTTCATTATTTCTGAATTGTGATACTCTGTTTGCTTAGATTTGAGATTTGTGTGTGAATATTGTTGATTTACATTCATACACTGGTGCTTTCGCAACATTCGGGGTTTGTGACCAATTTCGGCGCAAACAACCGTCCACCCAACAACTCTCTCCCTTGACGACTGAGAGGAGTACAAAGCAAATTGGACGAGACCCATCCGTCCAACCCAAGCATGGACCATGGATGTGGTCCGACCATCCATCTTAATCACAAGTAAACGTAAATCAACCGTCCACTCGCCAATTTTTTTCCTTGACACTGGGTGTAGAATTCCTTCCCATTAATGAACATGACTCGACTATTCATTTGAGAACTCTTACCTTTATCTGAAAGGTGGAGTGTAAATAAAAAACAGGTGTGACTAACCACTCATCATAAAACTTTGGTCCCCGGAGCATGGACCGGAGTATAAACACAAAAAGATAGATGCGGTTCGACCATCCATCAACCAACTCTAGTCCCCAGAGTACGGACTGGAGAATAAACACCAAGCGGGTGTGACTGATCACCCATTGAAAAATGATGGTCCCCCAGTGGAGATTGGACTATAAACACCAAATGAGTGTGACTGACCGCCTATCAACAAACTTTGGTCCCCGGAGTGCGGAAAAGAGTATAGGTGGAAAATGGACGTGGTTTGACTGTTCATCCATTAACTCTCCCCTATAAACTGACAGGCTGAGTATAAAACGTAGAAGAATGTGACTTGACCATCCACTAATCAGCTCCTTTCCACGATTCAACGTGAAGAACTCCAAGTGAGAGTGAACATCATACGACGGACCACTCTTCGACTTCCGCCCCTGACTTGGGGGAAGAACAAATGACCAAGGAAAATGTGGTTCCACCATTTCAGAATAACTCTAATTCCCCAAAGTGTGGACTAGAGCATAAGCACAAATTAGGTGCGATTCGAACACCTATCGACAAACTCTTATCCCCATAGTATAAACAAATAGATGAGTGTGGTTCGACCACTCATTATTTAAAAAACTCCAACCCAAACTCGAATGAGGAGTATAAACTCACTACGGATGGAATTCCACCATCCACAAACTAACTCCGATAACTCAAGATTGGAGGTAGGAGTGCAAACTACTGTATGATTAATACGATAGCTCATTATAGCTCCGGCTCGATGATTCTTTACGACTCAAGGCAACAACTGCACGGAGGCCTTAATACAAAACCAATTGGAATGGCATTTGAAGTTACGGGTTACCCAATATATCGTACCATCGGATCGAGGGTCAATATCGATCTGCACCAACCATAAATGGATGTGACTCGAATGTCCTTCGAAAAAATCTGATCACCATAGTGCGGGTAGGAGAATAAACCACGAATGAGTGTGACTTGATCATTAATTCTCCAGTACCCTCCTTCGATCCATCAGGAGGACTATGAAATCGGATGAGCATGACCCGACTGCACCTGAGCCAACTCTATCCCTAGAGTTGACGGGAGAATGTGAATCAAAATGGACGAGACTGACTGTCCATCTCTAAATGAATGCGACGCGATCGTTCATTCGCTAGCTCTGGCCATGATTTGATTAGAAGAGCAATTCGAGATAGACATGATTCGACCATCCGCACACTGATCCTTGCCCTTGGTCCGATAGGGAGAGCATCAGTCACTGATTGGATGTGACTTGACCATCTATTCTTCAAGTCCTCGTCCAGAGTATGGCGACATTTGCACCGAAAGTGGACGTGATTGACCGTCTAGTACCCAACTCATGCCTAAAATCCGACAAAGCATCAAAGTATTCCCCTTGGAAGGAAAAACCAGAATATAATTCAGGATAGGTAAGACTCAGCCTTCCATCAACTTAACTGATCCTGCGATCAATGGGAAAGAGTATAAAACTAAAGTGGACATGACTTGCCTACATACTTATCGTTGTATGCCCCAGAATTGGTGGCACAAGCGAGAAACAAGATAAATGTGAACCGACCACTCATCGATCAACTCTATGCCTTTGGAGCTTAGGTGGGAGTATAAACACAACTAGGACGAAATGCGACCATCCACATGGTACATTTATCAACCTGAGACCGGGGGTAGAAGTGTGATCATCCAAAGACTAATTGCGATAGCTCAATACTGTGACTCATACCTAGTGTTTACAATGACTCGAGGCTACGACCGAAAGGATGCCTAGAGATAGAATCATCGAATCGATGCCTAAGATCATGGGCAACCGACCATCACTCCAACCTGAACAACAAGCAACAGATCGCGAATACAGTGAATGAAAAGCGTGTTACTCGAGTACACAAGCTGATTCAAACTCAAAGCAAGAGCCAGCTGCATAGCTGTGTGCAACACGAGGCTGAACCCTACTCGACATTTGATTCGACGCGCTTCTTTAAGCCTGATCTTCAACCATTGCAGATAATTGCTTAAATCGTCTAGAATCCGTCACTATCAAACTCAGCATCTCCTATCAAGACTCCGAGATTTGACCGAAATGACCGTCATTATTGACTGTCCCAACCAGATTTCACGCTGATTATTACGTGAAACGTTTACGTTTGAACTCAATGTTCGGCTGTCGACATATAGGAATCTAGCATTCATATCCAAGTTCATTCAGGGCACGTGTTACAATCAGTACAAGAACAATTATGCTAATCTATTCAAGTCTGAAGTGGTAAACTTCTGATTCAAGGCTGTACGATAGTTCAAGTATGCAAGTCATATATGGCATGTCCCATTGTTTGATTTCGAGTTCACATGGTGTTGATGTCAAATCAAAAGCTGCTTAAGTTCCACTAAAACAAGGGATTGAAACTGATCCCATTACTTGGGAAAATCCATTTAAGCATTTCTCAGCTCACAACATAAGGCCAATATCAAGCAACATCAGTGCAGTCGGTTCTATAAAGATATCGACCATGAAGATGAAGGAGTATAGCACAAATAATCCAAGGTTGCACTCGCTGAGCTAACGATCGACATTACGGTCTGCCATGATGACCCATCACGGGTCTAGAAGATCAGATCATAGCTTAGTGCAATGATGATAAAGGAATTAGCTGGCTTTCTTCGAGCGAATTTTGATGTGTTTGCTCGCACCCATTCTGACATGTGTGGGATCTCACCGACTATCGCGAGCTATGCATTGAATATCAACCCAAGGCATGTCCCGGTGAAACAAAAGCAATGCGGCATGGATCTGGAGAGATCTGCTGCACTTAAAGAGGAGGTGGATAAAATAAAAAACAATGGGTTTATCCACAACGCCCTCTACTCGAAATGGGTATCCAATCCAATCCTTGTGAGAAAAGCTAATGGAAAGTGGCGAACATGCGTCAACTACTCAGACCAAAACAAGGCGTGCCTGAAAGACAACTTTCGACTTCTGAGGATCGACCAGCTGGTAGTCTCAACTGCTGGATATGAACTGCTTTCATTTATGGATGCATACTCCGGTTACAACAAGATCCTGATGCACGTATCCAACCAGGAGCACACTAGCTTCATTACCGATCTAGGGCTATATGGTTAGGTTGTAATTCCTTTTGAACTAAATAACACTGAAGCTACTTACCAGAGACTAGTTAATCGGATATTCAAAGATCAGATCGGGCGATTGATGAAAGTATATATGGATGATATGCTCGTGAAGTCATGGCGATCAAACGACCACATCGATGACTTGGCAGAGATGTTCAGTGTTCTTCAAAATTATGGAATGAAACTCAATCCCTTGACATGCTCTTTCAGGGTTGCATAAGGAAAATTTCGAGGTTTCATTGTTAACTATCATGAAATCAAGGAAAATCCCGAGAAGATTCAAGCAATTCGAAACATCCAAGTGCCGAAGATGATTAAGCAAGTACAGAGCTTAAATACAAAGGTTGCCACCCTAAGCCGCTTCTTCTCTAGGGCCACCGATAAGTGTATTCCTTTCTTTGACTTGATCAAGAGAGGGAAGAGGAACTTTGAATGGACGTAGGATTGCATATATGTGTTTCAAGCTCTGGTAGATCACTCAGAGAGACCTCCAATCCTGTCCAAGCCACTGGATCATGAAGACTTATACATCTATTTAGCGGTGTCGGTACACGCCATAAGTGTTGTACTGTTACACAAAGAGAATCGGATCCAGAGGCCAATATATTATGTTAGAAAGCGATTGACAAGTGCTGAGAGAGTTAACCCAAAGCTGGAGAAGCTCGCGTACTGCCTGTTGATTGCATCACAAAAGCTTCGCCCCTACTTCCATGCTCATCCCATCAACGTCTACATCGACCAGCCGTTACGACGGGTCCTACAATGACCTGAGACGTCTGGAAGGTTGCTCAAATGGAATATCAAGCTAAGCCAATTCGACATCACTTATCTCCCTTGGAGAGCTATCCAGGGACAGACATTGACAGACTTCATAGCTGAATGCACTGCACCAAACAACTCTCCAGAGAGCAGTGGAGAACCGACCAACCAATGGAAAATGTACACGGATGGAGCATCCAACGATCGGTGTTCTTGCCTTGGAGTCGTGTTACTGACTATTAAGGAACGATCGATATGCTACGCCCTGAAACTCGACTTTCGTGCAAAAAATAACGAAGTTGAGTATGAAGCCTTGATCATCGGGCTCAAACTTGCAAGAGAACTGGATGTGAAATCGTTATAAATCTTTTGTGATTCCTGGTTAGTAGTATGCCAAGTTAGGGAGATTATCAAGCTAGGGGGCAGCGACTTGCTCCTTATCTCGGCCAGGTCCAAGAGCTATAAGCCGATTCCGAGTATTACACCATTACACACATCCTTAGAGAACAAAATGAAAAAGTCAAGTCACTGGCCAAGTTGGCCAGTTCCAGGGATGTGAAAAAAATTTGCTTGGTCCCGGTTGAAGTACTAAATGCTCCGAGCATCGACCAAATGGAAATTGATTGGTTTCTGGAGACGGGGCCGAAAAGGGAGTCGTGGATGACTCCTATCAAAGGTTATCTATAACATAAGATCCTTCCCAGATGGAGGAATGAAAAATTACAGATCCTCCGTAAAGCTTCACGCTACATCATCCAAGAAGGAGTCATGTATAGAAAGGGTTTCTCCATTCTCATGCTTTGTGTATCGCCCATGATGAAATTAAACGAGTCTTGAGATAAGTCCATGAAGGAGAATGTGGCAATCACGCAGAGGGCAAACCCTAACAAAGAAAATACTCTGCTACGAGTATTACTAGTCTACAGTCAATCGAGATGTAGCTGATCACACTAGACAATGCGATAAGTGCTAAATGTTTGCAAAAATTCTGAGAGCCCCACCGACGGAAATTACTCAAATGGTCAGTGCATAGTCGTTCACCACTTGAGGTATTGACATCATCGGCTCCTTGCCGATTTCTAAAGGTGGTGCAAAATACGCCATCGCAGCAGTTGATTACTTCACCAAATGGGCTGAAGTTGAACCTTTAGCTGCAATCATAACGAAAAAGGTAATCAACTTTGTTGTCTGAAACATCATCTATCATTTTGGTCTTCCCCGAACAATTGTAGCTGATAGCGGGACCCAATTCGACAGTGCTGAATTCAAAGGATTCTACCGCCAGCATCATATTGAGAAAGGATTTTCGTTAGTTGCTCACTGTCAAGCTAATGGACTAGTCCAAGCTGTTAACAAAATCATATAGTCCATTCTAAAGAAGCGTTTGGAAAAGGCTAGAGGCAAATGGGTCGACGAATTCCCATCAACATTATGGACATACAGAGCCACCCACGAGTCCACGACTGGCCATACTCCATTCGCCCTTGCTTGTGACTCCTAGGTCATCATCCCTATAGAACTTGAAGTCCCTTCTCATCGAGTGACTTATTACGACCCCTATTTCATTATAAAATATATAAACAAGGCAATCTGATTGCGATTGAACTATAAGGAATTAGTGACGACCCATGAGCGTACAAACGCATCCTGGAGCCAACGACAAAGACATGTACCTGAACGTGCATTGTATATTCTAAAAATTTGATTTTTAAAATCAACAGAAATTGAATTCTGGCCTAAAGCTTTCAAAGATAGAATTGGATTAGATAGCCAAAGTTTACTAGCCCCGTAGAACCGGACACGAATAGCAACTGATGTAATACAATCTTGAATTTATGTTACTGGAAATTGACCAAGCATCATGGCGAATAGAGAGAGATTCGACTCTTCACAAAGTAGCTCAACAACAACGAAAGGATAACGACCATTCGAGACACTGAGTGGAATCCTCTCTGACAACTCTAACTTGATATCAATTCATAGCACGTCAGGTACGCAACAAGATGTACTTTGGGGGGCAAAAGTTATCCGGCCTTTTGGTCTAGCTATATTCAGACTAACTGGACAAGTTAGACTGGACAATCATTGAGGAAGGCAGCCCAAAGAGATGATAGTTAGGATCAGAGATCAAGTGTAGGCAATGATATGAAGCGACGATCAACCGAGACCAAGAGAGAGATTCTCCAGAATATTCTATGTATGGATTAGTACCTCCCCCAGGCAAGAGATCAGTGTCTATCCCTTCCCCTAGAGGATGGGTACATATCCTTAATTTTTGTCCCAAACTAGGTGAGATCGATATTGAGTGATAAAGAAGGCCCCACGAGGCTACATTTCAAATCTCAAGTCGTTTGGAGTTTGTATGTTCAAGTTATGGGCAAATTACTTCACCTAAAAAAGGGATCATATAAAAGGGATCATATAAAATGGATCATATAAAAGGGAACATACCAAAGGGATCGGATTACTTCAGCTAAGCAAGTGCAACTCAATGGAAAACGGTCGATATCTCAAAATCCAGAAGTCTAATACATTTGAAACTTTGGGAACAAGAAGAGGGGACCTTAGGGAGTCCACCCAAGGGATCGCACCCTAAAATGAAGAAGTAAGAAGGATCGGCCTAAATCAGCCAACATCACATGTTGCAACAAAGATTGATCAATAACTCATGTTCCACTAATCCAATTGACATGAAACTTGGAGGCTAAGCATAATACAACATGGAGAAGCTCCCCTGGGGATCAAAACCCCAAACTCTTTCAAAATAGGGATCGACCCCGATCCCTATTTCTTGGGATTTGGGCCATGTAATCTCACCTGTAGGCCCATATGGTTTTGGAGATCCTTCTACCGAATTTTCAAGGAGATATTTCGCCATCTTCCTCTATAAATACAGGCTAGAATGTTCATTTTCGGGACCTTTTACACTACTTATTACTTTGTACTCTATTGTAACTAAGGATTTTCATCTGTTCCCTATTGTACTTAGTTTACAAAGTGATTAATAAAGTTATCTCTTCAAAGTGGACCTACGAAAACAACATCGAACCACTATAAATTGTTGTGTCTCTGTTATTTGCTTATTTCTTATTGCTTTATTGCTATATTCCCTCTGTTTACATTTAATATTCTTCATTTATTCCACTACTGAATCTCTATTGGGTGTTTGTGCCAATTTTTGATGCAAACACACTTCAACCCATGTCATCGTCATTCACCGATGTCGATGACCTTCATCCTTTTGACATTAGCCACAACAACAATATTTACAAATACTTTATGAGATAAGCGATGTGATACTCAACGTCGATAAGGTTCTTAATTTATCACCTTAATAACGCAAAACTCCCATATTGTAAGCGACTAAGATGAAACGCGTTAACCTTTTACTACTAAACGCGACCTTACTCAATTATAAACAGTGTTATCTACTTTCATCATCGACGTTTAACATAATGCTGACAGTTTTTATGTTTGCTACCATTGTTCTGTTGCTAACATTAATATTATAAGTTAAGCTTCATTTTGATACTTATTTTTTGACTAGCACATTATCAACTCACTCCATCTTTATTTATTGACGTCGACAATCTTCCTTAATTCAACATTGATTATACTGGTGGTGTTCACCAAGGCTTTGTCACCATTGTCATAGCCAATGACTTATGTTTATTAACATCACATAACCATTTTATTTAATTTTCATACAACTTCTTCGTGGGACTTTCTCATTAGAATTGAAATTAATGTTATTTAGAAGTTGTTATCTTGTGAGTGGTATAAACTTTATTATTTAGACAGCAGATAGATTACTTGGATAATAATTTTTAACTTATCATGTGGTAAATCTTTTAGATAATAGGAATATTATCTTTTTCCTAAATTTTGACTGATATCACATAGCAGGAAGATGGAAGTTCAACAGATTAGTAAGAAGCCCACCAAGCAGTCCAGCAAGGGGCTTAAACCTTCTTCCCCAGTTAGTAAGAAAGGAGATAATCTCTTGAACTCATCATATATGACGACCCAGGAAGAAGTGAATTCTATTATTGAGCAGTTTGGCATTATAGGGATTGAAGCCATCCTAGTCGGCCCTGCAGACAACATCTATAACCTACTAGAGGGATATTTTGCCTTTACTCCCATACACATTTGGCATACTGGTTATCTTCCGTTTTCTAGCAATTTCCAAAGATATATAGAATATTTGGACATCGCGCCAATACAATTTTTTCCAAACTCCTATATATATTTGACTTTCTTATAAGTCTTAGCTCAAAGGGCAGGACTCACCTTCCTTAGTTGTTACTCTAAATACCCACCTTTCGACCAAGTCGAAACCTCTTCAAGGCAAAGAGCAAGGGAGAAGAGTCCCGGTCCAACCTTTCGAAGGAGTCGAAGGGATGCTACAATCAAAGTTTAACAACTTCAACACCTTTCGACGGTGTCGAAAGGTCCCTTCTAACCATATCCAAAGAGTTATTACCTTTCAAAGAAGGTGAAGAAGTCAAAAGCTTCCATCCGCTCACATTGGCAACGCCTCAACTGGATGAAGGGCTTTCGATCACGTCGAAGCCACACCTTCCGAAGACAATGAAGAATAGCTCTTTGAACATATGCCAAACCATTTGAAACCAATCATTTCGCCACCATCCAAACTGCTAGGAAACAAGTATTAGCAACCTTTTCGAAAGCTATAATGTTCCCTTTGAATCGGTTGAAACCAATATGGTCCCGAAAAGGTTCTGTATCAGATCAAAACAAGAGCATGAGCTACTCAACAACGTCGAAGCCAATGACAATTGATCCTCTTTGAAACCAATGTAATCAACCTATCGATCATGTCAAAAGCTCCAAACCTACCTCCACTAACAGCAAGGAGGCAAAGATTCATCTAGGACACCTTTCGACAATGTCAAAAGGTGCTGGGAAGAAAGCAATACTCAGAAATCAGCAAAGACGAAAGAATGCTGAAAGGCATGCTTACCGATCAGGTCAAATGGTTAAGAGAGAGGGAAGGAATTGCTAGAGTATGACAAGAAAAGTTAGAACATCTTTCGACAACATCGAAAGGAGGCATGGCTTTCGATCAGGTTGAAAGGCATATAACAACATGTAATAGGTAAAAGCATATAAAAGGAGGACCTATTGACATTGTCAAAAGCAAGGGCACGAAAGGGGGGCCGCCTGCATCTATAAATAAGACTCAAGGGGTCACGTTCAGGGGATTCGATTTCTCTCATTCCAAACTTGTATTTTCTTTAACAAAGCATTGTAACCCTAATTTGGAGATTGATGATTTGGGAATTTAATGAAATAAAATCTTCTTAGATAAAAAGGAGAACTTTTGAGCATTATTGATTACTTTATTATTTACTAAAGTTTTTTTTGGATTAACCTCTATATTTCAGGGTTAACCGCATCGAAAGGTACCTATCGGCAAAGTGAACATCTCTTTAGGCTCTAACAATTTCTGTAACCTTTCGAAGCTATCAACTCTGTGGTCTAAAGCTTTCGACAAGGTCGAAACATGTTCTCTAAACACCAAAACTTGGAATTACAGATTTAATTCAAAGGAAGTTGTTCCCATAGCCTTCAACAAGGTCGAAACCTACCTTTAACCTCCCTTCTTTGCTCAATAACCAAAACTCAAGCCAATCTACAACTTTAAGCCTTCGACCAGGTCAAAACCCATCTAAAGGACTTAACCCAGGGAATTCCAATCAAATCAAAAGGGAGGCTTTCGAAGGAGATTTCATACTAACTCAACTAGATCAAAAGGTCACTTAACCTAGAAACCAAACCTTTCGACATCGTCGAAAGGCCTGATTTGAAGAATATATACAAATAAAGCCAAATCGAAAGGCAATTCCCAAGGGATGCACACTCACTATTCGTGCAAAAGATTATCCATCTTTCCTAGCATTACTTTGGGGTGTTAACAAGAAATCTTGTTAACATTTTTGGCTCTAAAAGGAGGGCTTGAACCTCCGACTTAGATACAGCCCCAACACTGCTGATCTTTAACCCTACTTAAGTCAATTCCACTTCAAGTTTATCTACATTGGTAAATTATGGCTACAAGAATAAGAGATATGAACAAGTGTCCTTTGAACCACATTTGTCAAGGTTCCCCCAAACAATCATCAAGAACTCTAATCAAGATGAAGAACAGAGATTAAGGCTCAAAGCCCTAATAATTATAAACTAGAAGAAAGTAGAACTTTATGATCCTGAGAAATAGAGTCTAAATCCTTTTCATGTTGGTCCTACCCCTATCTTTGCACTCGGAAAGAGGACAAATGGAAGTGACAATGTCTTTAATCAAATGAGAAGAACCATTCAACATTATTTAAAAGGCACAATCTTTGAGAGAGAAAAATGGCTGATTACAATGCCTTTGCAAATAAATGGCAACAACCAATTGTAAAGAGAACGCTTCCTACACAAGATGTACAAAGAGTGCTAAAAAGAAAAGCAATTAAGGGGCATGAGAACACAGAGCGAAGGAACAAAAAGTCAAGAAGCCATCCGCAGGAATCAAGCTTCAAGTCTCGACTTCCAAAGGAGTGCAACTTAACAACATCAATTAAGAGCATCTACTTGCTTACAAAGGATGAGCTCAACTATTGGCCATCATAGAAAAAGAAGCCAAAACATGAAAGGAATTTAGGAGGATCCTACTGCCACTATCATATGATGAATGGTCATGAAACTAACCATTGTAGAGCCCTAGAGGGGATGGTCATAAACTTCTTTCGTCAAGGAAAAATCCATGAGTTGGTAAAAAGAATTTGAGATAAATTCAATAAAGAGAAACTTTCTATAAAGAGAAAATCTACATGGTTGGGAGTGAAATGCTCCTTATATTTGGATACTACCTAAGATGGTAGAAAAGCCTATGTCTGCACCGAGATGGCTAGGGCAGAGCACCTCCTGGAGGGAGGGCGGGTAAGCCTTTATCCGCGCCATAAGATGGTCAGGTTAAAGCACCGGACAAGCCCTTGGCTGTGCCTCTGGTCAGTTCGAGGCACCTCCTAAAGGGAGCACGAAGTAAGCCTTTAGCCGCGCCATAAGATGGCCAGGTTAAAGCATCGAACAAGCCCTTATCCACGCCATGCTACGGCCAGGTTAAGGCACCTCCTGGAGGAAGGATGGAGTAAGCCATTATCCATGCTATAAGATGGTCAGGGTAAAGCACCGAACAAGCCTCTATCCACGCCGCAAAAGGGGCCAGGGCAGGGTGCCTCCTAGAGGGAGGTCGGGTAATTCTTGGTTCCAGCCTCTAAGATGAGCTAACCAAGAGCACCGGACAACAATGGACTAAGACGTCCCAGCCCAAGAAGAGGCCCATCAAATAATGGACTAAGATGTCCAAGCCCGAAGAGAGGCTCAATCACAATGGACTAAGATGTCCAATCCCGAAGAGAGGCTCAATCACAATGGACTAAGATGTCCAAGCCCGAAGAAAGGAATATTCAGCAATAGACCAAGATGTCTAAGCCAGAGAAAAGGCTCATCAAATCATGAACTAAGATGTTCAAGCTCGGGAAAGAGGCATTTCAATTTACGGACTAAAACATCCAAGATCAAGAGGCAACTAGACAAATTACTTCTATACAAGGCCCTGAAGGGTTCACACATCAAAGGAGTAAGACGGAGCTCCGCTTATAAACACCCGAATCTAGGTTTTGGGACTTTTGTTTCTAAAACATCATCTAAAAATACCCGAATTTGGGTTTCGGGTCTCTTGTACTAGAGTTTCATCCATTAATACCCAAGTTTGGGTTTCGGGTCCTTCATATCTAAATGACGTCGATTAATACCCGAATCTAGGTTTCGGGATATTTGTTTCAGAACTTCACTATTTAATATCCAAATCTGGGTTTCGAGTCTTTGATAACCACCGATTATCTTAATATAACTGAATCTGGGTATCGAGACAATTACTTATTCGAACCCTAATCTGGGTGTGGAATTTCAATAATAGAAATCCGATTTTTCCATCACAAATGCCTGAATCCGTGTCGAAGAATATTATCATAAAGATCGCTATTAAGAGTTTTCGAATGTGAATTTTATATTTATAATTTTTTAAAGGAATGGGTCGGAGAGTTACTACTTCAAAATTCCAGACGCAGATTTTTGGATTTGGTTCTTTATTAAATAAAGGTTACATCTCAATATTTATACGCCCAGGATAAAGCGGAATTTTCTACCAGCAAATTTCGGACAATCTAGCCAAGTGGAAGTAGTTAAATTCTTAATCATCCCTCATCGTGGTTAAAGATGAGATTATAACATCTAGTATAAACCACATTTCATATAATTAATAGGATGATTTGTTAATCTAATCAAATAACATACTTAGACAAATATCTCGATTTCAAGCTAAGAATTAGAAATATTGTTTGCTACATGCTTTTCAGGAAAATCAGAATAGCAAGGAATAACAAAAGATTCAGCGAGTCCAAAAACCAATGAAGGAGCAATTCAAACGCATTTCAAAAGTGACATCATAGAAAAGGATTGCAAATCAGGTGCTACTTTCCAAATTTATATAATTTACATAAGTCATGAGATAATTTACAAGTCTATGAAATTTTTACATACATATATACAAAATAAGTTCATTCAAGTTAGACTTACAAATAAATTACAAATCTTGAGCGGCTTTGTTAAGAGTTTCTACGACTGAAGGGTCCAGGACATAGCGAATGGCCGCGCGGAGAACTTCCTTGAGTTTCTTCTCTTTCTTTCTTATTTTGTCTTCGTCATCAATAGCATTAATGTTAGTTTTCAGAGCGAGATTGAAGGCTCTATTTGCCTCCCTAAGGGTCTTGTTATCCCTTTCTAATTCCGCAATGCGCTTTTGAAAGAGATAAATATCGCACTCGAGCTTTTGATTCTTGGTGGCATAATCATTAATAGTTTGAGAATATTTGATCTTCAGTTGCTCATCGAAATATTTGGCTATCTCAAACTTGACTCTCATGCACCAGTTGCCCACGGCATTCTCGTCTAAGCCCGGAGGAGGGTTGAGCATAGTAGAGAATTTTTCGGCTGCAAGAAGCTTCGACCTGGTGGGTTTAGTAACCGGAGGAATAGAGTGAGGGACCGGCAAGTCAATACTCGAAGTCTTGTCCCCCATGATGAATTGCAAAGAGGCACACTATGCCTGACTATCTTTTAGTTTCAACTCCAAGTCACTTATTTGCTGAATAAGTTCAGACATCTTTTGATCGAAGTCGATTGTGGGATTTGTCTTCACTTGTCGTTTAAGCGTGGTGATCATCTCATCTTTATTCTTGATTTCAGCCTCAATGTAGGCAATATGATCTTTGTGACTGCTAGCGATGGTTTTTTGAAGAAAATACCTCTTGTACCATTTTACAACTTCGACGTTACCGCCGAATCGTTCTAATAAGACCACAACACTAACCACGATCCCTCCGCTCGCTGTCAATAACTTCTCTCTAATCGCATCAACGCATGACGATAAGTTATGAGGAAGAGAAGTTGAGGATAACTGTAGCTCCTATTTAAACAAATGAGATAAAATAAAGTCAAAGTCAAGCTAAGAAATCTCATTATTATTATAGTAATAGATTACAACTCAAACAACAACGAAATTAAAAAGGTACAATAAACAACTTGATTACATTTAAAGTTAAGAGACTACTTTTCTAACTTTATCTAAAGAGTTAGCTGAAAGCATAACTGTCGAATCAAAAGGCATAGTAACTCCTTCCGGGGTTATGACCGACGGACATTTGCTATAGTCCAATTTCTCAGCTGGGGGACTATCACGACAACAAATTAGTTTAGAGTAGAATGTTCTGATCTCTTTAAGGAAAGTTTCCTTCTCATCGCCGAGGAAGTCAGAATGGAACCGAGGGTATTCCAAGTACAATTTTTGTAAATCTCGAAGAAAGCAATATCTCGCTAATTTCGAAGTCTTTAAAATTGATGCATTTTCAGAGTAAAACCTTCGTAATTTAACATATTGGCTTAAGTGGTCTCTAGGGACGAGTCAACCTAGAGAACTATCATTCTGTAATAGTATAATAAGAGAAGCTAAGCATAGAAAACAGAGCTAAAAAAACATATATTCATAAATTAATTAATTGTTACATATTCAATCATTCATTTGGTTCATACAAAATAGGCTTAGAGAAAAACTCAGAAATAAATTTATCTTCATAGTACATAAGCTTTTCAGGGGGGAGATTTTAAGGAATCGACCTGATCCACGAAAAGTTCGAGCAAGCCCCGGGATGCGGGTCAGATCCAAATTCATCTAAGTATCTTTTACGAAAACTTATGAGTAAACCCCCGCTGAACTCGCCTAAGTATGAAAAGTTTATAATAGAATGTCTACAATAAGCTTTATATAAAAAGTCAACTAAAATATCTCTTTCTTCGATCGTAATCCAGAATAAAGTTAGTAACTCTCGATTTTCCTTCAAAAGAGCATCATATCGGAGGAGCGCTCTCTTTAATAAGGGGGCAACCTTCTAATATTTAAAAGATGCTAATACGGTGGTACTCTTGTTGAGGTTATGATATTTTTCAGAAAGAACATTGTGCTTCTTTATCAATTTTTCTAATTCCCTATATAATTTGTTAATTTCTTCTTGTTTTCTGTCAAGTTTTGTCCTATAGGCAAAGGTTGACTTCTTCCTTATCTAAAACAAATGAGTTGGCACTAATTATAGTCTTCGAAGTGTAAGACATTTAAATAGAGAATCCCATACCTGAGAAACCGAAATGGAAGCCTGGGAGGCTTGCACTTTCTCCTTTGGACCTTCAGTATGAGCAGGAGCAGGCACGTCCTCAAGAGGAGCAGAAGGCCCAGGGGAGGCAGGTGGAAAATCTTTCTAAGGAGATGGCTCTTATTCGGAAAATTTGGTGTTGTCACCACCATCCATCTCAGAGGCTCCAGAGGGTCCTCCTTTATCTCCGTCTAAACCCTGGCCGCTGGCAAGGTCGTCGTCGTCATCATCGTTTCTATCATCATCATTATCATCGTCGTCATCATTACCTTCCTCCCCAGTGGCATGTTCTTCATCACCCTCATCCTCGGAGTCTAACTCGATATCAAAAGAGGGGACATCAAAAGAAAGGGCTTCGGAAGGATCAATTTCCTCCTCGTCCGCAGGCTCAATCCCTTGCTTCATTTGATTGATTTTCCCATCACTCTTTCGGCAAGGGAAGAATCAAGAGAAGGAAAGCCAAAGTCAAGGCATTTCTTGTAATTGTCGGCGTATGCAAGCATGAGAGCATCTTTATAATTTTTCAGCATCATTTTCCCAAGGTAGCGCCGGCAAACTGGGACACTTGCTGCTTAACATCAGAGAGGGTACGAACAGCAAGTTTCAGTGAAGCTCTAGTCTTCTTGAATTTATCTTTCAAAGAAGTGTTCTTAACAACTAGGCGAGCCTTTTCATCTTCCGTATCTTTTAGAGTGAGTTCCATGGCGAGATTTTCATCAGTAGTAAGTTGATGGGCCTGCTTCTCTACTTCTAAATCAGCCTCGACCCTGGCAAGGGAAGCTTTTATTCGCTCCAACTCTGTGGAAGCATCATTTTTGGCAACGATCAAGGAAGATACTTGTTTTTTAAGCTTGGAATTTTCCTTCTGCAGCTTAAAGGATCCGGCTGAAGACTTTGAAACGTGTTCGTTCAAAGCTATCCAACTCCTAGAAATCTGGAGTGAGAAGTGTAACACAAGTTAGCGATTAGAGAAAACCAATGACGATAAGGTCAATTGAGTAAGAGCTTACCAAGAGTTGCTGCTCCATTAGAGAGTGATAATTTCCCGCCAAGTCTGGAGTAAAAGAGGGCGGAGAAGAAGAAGTGAAGGATTCAGAATGAAAGATGAGCTCGACTAGTTCTTCAAAATTTGTAGATGGAGGAGTAGAAGGTGTGACTCCGGAGGAATTTATTTCATGGAAGGAGTCGTTAGAAAAGCTAGCAGCATCTGCTCAAGTGCAGCTGGGGAATCAGAAATGGAGATGCATGAAAAAGAGTCAGGAATAGGTGGAGTTTGCTCTGGTTTATCTTTGAGGGCTTCAACACTGGGGCTCTTCGGGACTTGTTCAGAAGATAGGCGCACCTCCTCTTTCTCCACATCAATGATTTTAGTGACTTTCTCTAAGTGTGCTTCTTCAAGAGACTCCATTAGTTTTCTTTTAAAACTTTTATTAGATTTTGCAAAAGCTACCATGATTGATGTCACTCCAGAAGTTGATGAAGGAGGGGTAGCGCCGCTAGAAGACACTATGACTTGAGAACAAGCTGGAAAAAATTCAAGCAGATGTAAAATCTGTCAATATAATTCAAAGAATGCCAGGGATAAAAAAAAGAAAATTCTAAACTAATAATATACCAAAAAGGTCAGCACAGATAGGTGACATTGGGGAGAAGTGTTCAGCATCTCCCAAGGAGAGAAAGAGTTTGCCGCGTGAAGTGTGCAGGATAGATGAAGGAGTTCGCAAGATTCTTGGTCCCACTGGCAGAAGGGAGTGCTTTCTTAAGTTTGAGGGAGTTAGAAGCGTCAATCTGCTCCCAATTTGTTTTGAAGCCACAAATAGAGAGTCAACTGTTCTCTTGTTGATATCATTAAGATTCTTGGAAGAAACACCTGATAAAGCAAGAGATTAGTTAACAGAAAAATAAAGTAGGGGAAAGACAACACAAGACCAAACTTACGGGGAGAGGCAAAAGTCCCGCGAATATTAGTAAAACATTTGACAATGAAGAACTGGTTCTCCCAGTCCCTGAATTTATTGACCCATCTGATATTAACTTCTAATAGGGGTTGACTCTAAATATTTGGTTATTGAGATTGCTCAGCCTTGCCAACTTGGTTAAGAAGTTCAACACTTTAGTGTTAAGAGAAGGGAGCCCAGATTCCAGTGCCATCATCTCTAGAGACAGGAGATAAGTGTAGATGTTTGGAGACGGCTGGATTGGGGCGATTCCAACATAGGATAGATATAAAGATAAGAACTCCAAGAAAGGTAAGAATCCGCCATGCCATATGTGAATGGAAGTATAAGCAAAATACCCTTCAGGAGAGTTGTCTACGGTGTCAATCTCTTGAGGAGGGATGCTTCGATTGCGGTGATACCAAAATCCCTAAGGATGGCATTAACTTCATCTTGGTATGCAATGGAAGAATGCTTAGAAATGTCTTCAGCTTTCTTAGGAGAACTCATGATTCTACCAGGTGAAAATGTTTTAGTTAAAATCTTTGATTATTTATGAATTAGAAATGCATTCGAGAATTAAACAAAGAAATCTACTTAGATAATTTAAACATGAAAACAGACATAAAACTTTAAGATTTTGCAAACAGTTTAAGTCAGAAACCAAATAACTTGAGCTTTCGACAATGTTAAAGGGACAATAGCATCAACTTTAAACAAGCATACCTCAACATTGTCGAAAGCCTAAGAAAAATTTGTGTGTTCCTTGAGCTATCGACGTAGTCGAAAGGACGAGACATAACATTAATCCATTCATCACTTTCCGATAGTGTCGAAAGCTCTATGGGAGCCTAGATACACTGCAAGCATTACATAAAGCTAAACAACAAAACCTTTCGACATTTTCGAAACCAATAACTTAAAGTTCCTGAGTAAAATATTGATGTTGTCGAAACCTAGCCTACCTATTGAAGTCGAAAGGTTTCAAGTTAAACTCATATATACTTTGGACATTTCGACAAAGATGGACAGAGACAACTCTGGAGGGAGGGCTTTCGACTTAGAGGTCAAAGGATTTCAACTTGTCGGGAGCTAATTGTCGACGGGTCAAAGGGTTTTGACAAAGTCGAAAAGTTTTGCTATCGAAGGGGTACCTATACTCTATCTAATAGCATAACCTTTCGACAAGGATGACCTAATTGGCATTACAACACCTTTCGACCCCATTGAAAGAGGCTAAGGGAACAAATCCATTATTGTCAATCTCTTTTGAAGGGGTAGAAAAGACATTTTGTAACGCAAAATTTCATCCATACACAGGAAGCCTTAGGGTAAATGGATCGGGTTTAATTAACCCCCAAAACCCGATTGCAAATCCAGGTTTTCAAAAGAAAAATTTCTTGAAGAACAGGTAAATTAAATCAGTAAATAAAACGAATTCAAACAGGAAACAAATTATCTCGATGTCAAAAGTATTAAAGTAATTATCAAGTGAAAACCCCGGATTTCCCAACAACGAACAGAAAATATGAATTTCAAAATAAAATCCAAACCCGATAAGGGAATGGGTTTGAGTATCATCCATTGTCAATTTCAAAAACAAAAGCGAAAAGTGAAGGTTTTAAAAAAAATCTTGAAACTAGGTTAGAAAGATCTTTTCAATAAATCAATTGCAGCCTACTTTCAGAAAAATTAAGATTCGAACATTTCAAAAAATGAATTTTTAGTTTCAAATTCTTAAAAGATGAAATTCGATCAAAATCAACAAAACGAAGATAAATCGGAAACTTACAGATTAAGTTTGATGGACGTTCTTATTTCTGAGAAGAGAACTGAAGTTTGAGAAACTGTGTAACTCTTTTACTTGTGTTTAAAATTTTGATTGCGTGAAAAGTGAAAGAGAAGGAAGAAGAAAGGCGTACTTTATAAGAAAAGTCGCCCAAGGATACTAGCCATTGGATCAGATTTGAATGGGCGCCCCAAATCTACGCGGGAAGGCCAAGAGGCCGGAAACTTCTAGGTTTCGGCAAAGATGACTTAGAAAGTCGAGGGCATCCCTTCACAAGAGGGTGGGAAAATGTTACTCCAAATACTTACCTTTCGACCAAGTCGAAACCTCTTCAAGGCAAAGAGCAAGGGAGAAGAGTCCCGGTCCAACCTTTCGAAGGAGTCGAAGAGATGCTGCCATCAAAGTTTAACAACTTCAAGACCTTTCGAAGGTGTTGGAAGGTCCCTCCTAACCATATCTAGGGAGTTCTTACCTATCGAAGAAGGTAAAGAATTCGAAAGCTTCCTTCTGCTCACATTGGCAATGCCTCAACTGGATGAAGGGCTTTCGATCACGTCGAAGCCACACCTTCCGAAGACAATGAAGAATAGCTCTTTGAATATATGCCAAACCATTCGAAACCAATGGTTTCGCCACCATTGAAACTGCTAGGAAGCAAGTATTAGCAACCCCTTCGAAAACTGTGGTGTGCCTTTCGAATCGGTCGAAACAAGTATGGTCCTGAAAAGGTTCTGCATCGGATCAAAACAAGAGCATAGGCTACTCAACAACGTCGAAATCAATAACAATTGAGCCTATTTGAAACCAATGCAAGCAACCTATCGATCGTGTCGAAAGCTCCAAACCTACCTCCACTAACAACAAGGAGGGAAAGATCCATCCAGGTCACCTTTTCACAATGTAGTTGAAATTTATCAGCGATATATCCCAATTTGGTAATGTGACATGCTGAGTGTTGCTGTGTGATGATCAGTGTTTGATCATTTGTGATATGATCATTTATTTGATCATTTATCTTTGTGATCATAGGTTGATCATCTGTTGACCCAAAGCGTGGCTTTTTGAAAAAGCGTAGCTTTGTGGACGAGACTTCGTCAGAGCCTCACAACCCGGAAATGGTCGAAACAGGATCGTTGCGGCAAGGTTATGAGGGTCGCGCCCTTTAGGGTATGTCATTTCCTTCTGGAAAAGGGTGGTATTATGGTATGGAGCCCTGATACTTACTCATGTGGATACACTTTCTTTATGATGTGTGATGTTGGTTACCGAGCGCTCGGATAAAGGTCCCAAAGGACCGGGGGATGGCATATTCGTGAGTTACCTGTTATAGGGGTAACCCGGCTTTGTTGGCAGAGAGCAGTTTGTCTCTCGGAGCGTCCAGCCAGAGGCGTTTCCTTCGTGGCATAGGAAGTTCCTTAGCCTGACCATTTGTTGGAAATCCATCTTCCAAATACGAACCTTGTACGGTATTAGTTGTAGAACCTGCCATCTAATATGGTAGCTATAGTAGGCATAGTATCATGGTACCTATGCTGGCTAAGATTAATATTGTATTTTCAAATTGTTTTCCACTATGCACTAATAATAATATCCAATTGATTTTACGTAGTAAGCATCTTTGACTATCATAAGAAGAAATCTCCTCCAATTCTGCGTTTGCATTGTGTGTGTGGCGGGAGGTCTTATGGTAGTTTCATTTTCCAAAAGCATTGCGGATTTCAATGTTTAAAATTCTTTTGTTGTTGTTTAAAGATAAACTGTTTTTGTTGCTCACACCAGTCCCATGACTGATCCGGAGTTTATTGTTCCCTTCCTAAACTCTGGGTGCTCATAATTTTCTACACGAGCAGTCTAGAGTTGGGTTTTTCAGATATTCAGGTTTAGTAGATTATCTGGAGCTAGTTCATTCATCGCAGTTGCTTATCTTGGAGTTGTGGATTCATTCTTGTCTGAAGATCATTTTGGAGTTATCACTTCTATTGATATTGTTCCGCTGCTGTTGTTATCTTTTCTTTTCCGCTGATATTTCTTGTATCATATCTCTGATGTATATTGATATTCATTGTATCACTCTGTTGTATCAGATATTGTATATCAATGTATTATTCTTTTCTTCCGCTGTGTTATTTACTTAATTGTGTTATAGCTCCGGCGAATCGGATTTGAACGGTCGAATCTGCGGCATTCTAGTACAATGCGAAGTACGGATGTTGATTTTCGAACGGGCAAAACCCGATACATTACATTTGGTATCAGAGCTAAGGTTAAACTTTAGCTCAGGAGTATAACACGTTAAGTAGCTCATTAGAGATAGAGTGAAGTAAACTCTAGAATGAGTAATTCTCAGATATCCATCCGTATGCCTCAGTAAATTCTCTTACTATCCACTGATATTGAGTATGAGTGCAAGAAGAGGACGAGATAGGGGACAGGGAAATACGATTATAAATGGTCAATACCCTGTAACAACAAGGAAACAATCTTTTCTCTATCAATCTCTTTTGTTCAACATCTTTTCTCAATTCTTCGATAGTTTCTGGTAGATCCAGGAAGGAATTCGATATATTTGTATGGAACATAAACTCCGGATAGACCAAAATTGTTTGTATGGATGAATTGGTTGCTTTGATTGCTATGGTTGATAGGTATACTTTAGTTTCTAAACTAAAAAATTTTGAAATTGTATCCATATATCTATCTATTCTTTTGGGTCCCAGTATATTCTACGAATGGTTAGTTATCCTTCGAACTAACCGATGCCACTACATATTTCGTAGATCTGAATAACCCGAGTATCTTGTGAAGTTTTAAACAGATTCGTTCTTGTATCTGTTGTTGATAATTCTGAATTGGTAAGCCAAATGCAGAATAGATGTTCAGTTTGAGTTGATGAAATATTTTTCATCTATCTTTTTGTCTCCTTGGCAATTTCGAGGACGAAATTCTTTTAAGGGGGGAAGTCTGTAACGACCCCAAATTTTCTATATATTTAAATTAATAATTTATTGTATTTTTGAATAAAAATAGTAAAATAAATTTGATTTAGGTGATGCGAGTTTCCCCGATATCCAAGTATATCTGAATAAATCGTTTAAAAATTTAAATTATTGTATATATGAGAATATATATATCTGTATTTGAACATATCTGACTAAATTGTTTAAATCAATTAGTAATTAATATTGATTTAGTTAAGTTATGGATTAAGTGTGAATTATTGGAAATAATGTATTCGAATTAAAAATTGAATTGGAGTTTATAAATAACATAAAGGTATTTGAATTCAATCTTAATCTATGGATTTCAGGAGTTGTGTAAATATAACAAAATTCTATTAATAAGTATTTAAGTTAAAAATTGAAAAAGAAATATATACATATAAATATAAGATAAACTATATAAAATATAAAGTAAACAAATTTGTAGATTTATAACAAACAAAATAAAAAAAATAAAGGAAGTATATATTTTTACATAAGTAATACAGCAAAGTACAAGCAAATAAGAGAAAACAAATTAAAGTAACATCTTCTCAGCCGAAATTTAACAGGCAAAGCAATATGTACATGAAGTAAAAAGCATGGGTGGGCTGTAACAAAATGTCTTTGATATTGTACATAACAACATCACTTTAACCAAAGCAAGGATCATTTCAGCCGAAGTAAACAAAACATTTAAATGCAAAGCAAGCAAACATATGAAGACATAAAGTACATGGCAATTAATGCCAATATCCTAAGTACACAACATAATATTTATCAGCCACCACAAAAATCTGCATAGCCTCCAAACGAAAAATATCACTTGTACAAACCCGTGTATCATCACCCTGTACAAATATTATTACCAGTAGACTCCATTTCCAGCCATCATCTTCATTTTATTTTCTTCATTCCATTCAAAACTGAGAGAAACAAAATGCAACATCTTTAAAACTCCAAACAAACCAACAAAACAACTTCAAGCCTGGAAATCATACAAACATTATCAACTTGCCTGGAAATCAATTCAAACGAGCAAGATTTCAGCTAGCTATTCATAGCCTGATTCATTTAAAAAGCCTGTTTCAAGTCTGGTTCAAAAGAACTCTGTTCTTTCTTCAAGCAACTGTGAGTAACTACACCTTTACATCTTTAAGTAGGATTTATGTGGATATAGATAAGTAAGTTGTATATTTATATGTGAAATATCTGTGAATGTTTGGATAAAAGTGTGCATGCCTGCTTCAAATAAGAAAAATATAAATATAAGTATATATACCTCTGTTCTCTGTTTTTTTAGGAACCAGTTTGCAAACAAAATCCTTATCCTTTGATCTAAGCTCTGTTAGAACGTAGAATATAAACAAATATTGTTTGTTTGATTATGAAGTAAGTTCTAAAATTTAATTCAAGTTAAAATAACTTGTTAAAATTTCTGGAACTTTGTTTACAGGCAATCAAGTACTAAATTGATAAATTCGAGTGTTACTAAAAGCTAATTCAAGTTTATATCTTGAATGCTTACTGTAATATATGATTTTTAAAACAAAAACGAGGATTTTTAGTTTATTATTCTTAGAGAAATTCGTATATGAACAAAAATTGCATTTTTACGAATATCTGACGATCGAATCAAAAATAAATGTTGAGATTTGTTCTGAAGCAAGCTTGATGATCTACGAAGATGGGAAAAATGTTAAAAGAATTTTCTATTGCGTGAGTTAAGGGGACGAGTTAGATTTAGGGTTTAAGCCTGCGTTTTGTACGTGATATTCGCGAGTTGTTCTCGCCTACGAGATTTCAATTCAGGCGATCGCAGGTGGGGGAAAGTGACGAGGAGGCCGTGATGCATCTCTGGTAGGGACGGCGAGGGATCTCGTGGATGAGATCGACGGCGAGTTGGTGATTTCCGATGAAGGTGAGTTCCAGGCTTTGGTGGTTGGGGTGCGTTTTCATTTCGCTAGGAAATTTGTCGACGTGGTAAGTCGAGGGGTTGTTTGGGGTCGTCAGAAATCTGTCGATAGTAGGGAAGATTGCCAGAGGCGGTCGGAGAGGGGTGCACCGTGCACACGTGCACGTACATGTTTGATCTGAAGATATTTGAGTTTGGGAAGACAAAGGACTCGGGACTAGGCTCGGGAATACTCTCGTGCAACTGGGGTTGGTACTCGGGGTCGAGCTCGAGTTAGTAGAGGGGTCCATGTACCCGTTTTTCTGTACTTAAACTTTAAACAAAAAGAAAAAAATGATGATGAAGAAGAAAGATGAAGGGAAAAGACTCGGGAGAAATAGTGTTGGACTCGGGGTTCAATTCGGGGTGACGGGATTAGTCTGGGGGTCGTTTTCTAAAGTCAAAGTTAAAGTTATTAGTAAACATAGTTTTGTTTAAAATGCAAGATACAAGTTTTGAGTTAACAAATGGCAAAGTAATTTTAGAAATTTTATTTATAATTAAATGTTAATAAGTTTGTACATAAGAGATTTTAAAATTAACTAATTTAGAAACTAATTAATGATTAAGAGTTAACCGATTTAAGATTAACTAAGTAACTAAGTCATTAATGAATGGATAAATAAGTTTTATTAATAAAAAAATTAAGGTTATTAATAAATAATTAAAGAATGGTTAATTAAAGCTAAATAACTTGATTTAAGAAGAAATTAATTAAATAGTGTGAACCAAGTAATTAAGTAATTAAGACTTAATAATTGATTAAGTATTGATTTGTTAATTAACTAATTTGAAATGAAATAAGTAATAAATTGAATTAATTAATGATTTAGTGATTAATAAAGGGTAATTAACTACTTAAGTTAATAAATGAATGATTAATAGTTAATTAATGATTTAGATTAAATTATAATTGGAAATGATTTAATATGAATTAATTTAAGATAATTTCTCAAGAAAGCAATTGAAGAAATGTTATTAGTTAATGAAGTTAATTAACTAAAAGTTATTAAATAATCAGATATTAATTGACCTTACCTATGGATATTTGGATTCTATTGGATGATTTGATTGTTTGATATCCCTGATATATGATGCTTTGTGATACGTCCTGATTTATGTCGTGATCTGTGATTTCTGTTTCTGTGATATATTTCTATGTGAATATGAAACCTTTGACCCGTAAAACGACACTTGAATTTCGATGCGACAGGGAGTCGGATTCCAGTTGGTTATCCGAAACCCACATCGAATTGTAATAGTTAATCCTTGTGACTGATAAATTTATTTTATCTATGAATCTGTGAATAAAGGTAAGCGTTATCGATTATACCGCTTATCGATATATCTGTGATGATTGATGTTGCACTGTTGTGTTAAAACCCCTGGACTACACTTTTACACACACAAATATGGATTTCACGTGGAAATCGGTTAAGTCACAGATAATTTAAATTTGATGTTTTTAAAATTGAAATTTTAATTTCAATTGATTTTGAAATTGGAAATTTGGGTTTAAAGTGAAAAGCTTTTGAAATGGAATTTCAAAGATAAAAGTTATTTTGAATAACTTAATCGAGTTTTGAAAATTTAAATAATTTGATTTAAATTTAAATTCAAGATTTGAAATTGAATTCTATGATTTGAAACTAGGGATTAAAGATGTTTATATATGGGTTAAACTATTTTAAAAAGTATTGATTTTGAAATGTGAATATAATTCAAGGACTTTAACCCGTGCAAATAAAATTGGATTTTTCTTAAATGAAAACTGTTTGTTTTCAAATGATAAAAGCTTTCATATATATATAAGAAATGAAATTCCAATTTAAAGGAATTTCAAGTATGAATTGAAAGATGGTTTTCCAAGTTATAAATGAATTCTTTTGAAAGCTATGAATTGAATCTGTTATTTTTAACAGATTTAAAATGATGAATTGTTTAACCATTAGAAATGAAATTGTTTTGAAAGCTATAAGTTAAATCTTTGATTTAAAGATTTAACGAGTTAATCAAATTGAAATGGGAATTAATTTGGAAAATCTGTGATTAAATCTTTTATTTAAAAGATTAAAGTGTGGAAATTGTTTTAAACCATTGAAGGTTGTTAAAGTGAATCTTTTTGTTTAAAAGATTAAGAATGGTAATTTCTTAAACCATTTGAAAAGAAAGTTTGGGTTTAAGTTGTGACTTAATTGAAATCCCAATATCCGTATATTTTTAAATATTGCGCTCACTATTCGGTTTAGCCGGGAGAGGACCTTTGTGTCACATAACCCATTCCGAATAAGTGATACGTCGTATATGGATAGCATTTGAAGACCGGTGATGAAGACCGGATATTTTTCGAAAATGAAAGGACAACCTGTCGAATGTCTCTGCACTGAGTTGCTCCGGTATAGAGATTTATATCACTCTTTGTGATGGGAAGTCCGGACGTGATTGGAAATTATCCGGATGTGCAAGGGCTTCGTAAGAAGTGCCTTTGGTTCTGTTCGATCCCGGAACAGACTTGTATGGATACATGTCTGACATTACACTTTGAGATATAAAACCGATTTCTTTCAAATACATTTCTGTTTGGTGGCGGAGAATTTATTCTCTTAGCTTAACACCCTTCTCTGAGACGTACGAGCTCAGAGGTTATGTAGTTGAAATTTATCAGCGATATATCCCAATTTGGTAATGTGACATGCTGAGTGTTGCTGTGTGATGATCAGTGTTTGATCATTTGTGATATGATCATTTATTTGATCATTTATCTTTGTGATCATAGGTTGATCATCTGTTGACCCAAAGCGTGGCTTTTTGAAAAAGCGTAGCTTTGTGGACGAGACTTCGTCAGAGCCTCACAACCCGGAAATGGTCGAAACAGGATCGTTGCGGCAAGGTTATGAGGGTCGCGCCCTTTAGGGTATGTCATTTCCTTCTGGAAAAGGGTGGTATTATGGTATGGAGCCCTGATACTTACTCATGTGGATACACTTTCTTTATGATGTGTGATGTTGGTTACCGAGCGCTCGGATAAAGGTCCCAAAGGACCGGGGGATGGCATATTCGTGAGTTACCTGTTATAGGGGTAACCCGGCTTTGTTGGCAGAGAGCAGTTTGTCTCTCGGAGCGTCCAGCCAGAGGCGTTTCCTTCGTGGCATAGGAAGTTCCTTAGCCTGACCATTTGTTGGAAATCCATCTTCCAAATACGAACCTTGTACGGTATTAGTTGTAGAACCTGCCATCTAATATGGTAGCTATAGTAGGCATAGTATCATGGTACCTATGCTGGCTAAGATTAATATTGTATTTTCAAATTGTTTTCCACTATGCACTAATAATAATATCCAATTGATTTTACGTAGTAAGCATCTTTGACTATCATAAGAAGAAATCTCCTCCAATTCTGCGTTTGCATTGTGTGTGTGGCGGGAGGTCTTATGGTAGTTTCATTTTCCAAAAGCATTGCGGATTTCAATGTTTAAAATTCTTTTGTTGTTGTTTAAAGATAAACTGTTTTTGTTGCTCACACCAGTCCCATGACTGATCCGGAGTTTATTGTTCCCTTCCTAAACTCTGGGTGCTCATAATTTTCTACACGAGCAGTCTAGAGTTGGGTTTTTCAGATATTCAGGTTTAGTAGATTATCTGGAGCTAGTTCATTCATCGCAGTTGCTTATCTTGGAGTTGTGGATTCATTCTTGTCTGAAGATCATTTTGGAGTTATCACTTCTATTGATATTGTTCCGCTGCTGTTGTTATCTTTTCTTTTCCGCTGATATTTCTTGTATCATATCTCTGATGTATATTGATATTCATTGTATCACTCTGTTGTATCAGATATTGTATATCAATGTATTATTCTTTCTTTTCTTCCGCTGTGTTATTTACTTAATTGTGTTATAGCTCCGGCGAATCGGATTTGAACGGTCGAATCTGCGGCATTCTAGTACAATGCGAAGTACGGATGTTGATTTTCGAACGGGCAAAACCCGATACGTTACATTAGGCCTTCGACCAGGTCAAAACCCATCTAAAGGACTTAACCCAAGGAATTTTAGTAAAATCAAAAAGGAGGCTTTCGAAGGAGATTTCATACTAACACAATAGGATTGAAAGGTCACTTAACACAGAAACCAAACTTTTCGACATCGTCGAAAGGCCAGATTTGAAGAATATCTACAAATAAAGCCAAACCGAAAGGAAATTCCCAAGGGATGCACACTCACTATTTGTGCAAAAGATTATTCATCTTTCCTAGCTTTACTTTGGGGTGTTTACAAGAAATATTGTTAACATTATTGCTGAAATTCTTTAATCGATAGCTGGCCCTGCTAAAATTGGGGAACAATCAGACCATCAATTATACCGAATCCATCCTCACCCGAAATGTATGATTTCTAAGGGTTTCAACATGGGAAGAGGATGGAAAACTCAATTCTTCTTTATCAAGCTCTTTTCTAACATCAGAGGAATAGTCTCTATCGCTAGTAAGATTCTCATCCTTAGTTACTTGGTGTTTGTTTATTATCTTTTACTGATAAGTGTCTATCCTCAAATTTTACTCCTAAGAAGCTAAGCTCAGATGACCAAGCAACTGTGCTATCTTTAACTCGGGCGGTAGAGAAGATAGTGAATATGCTGAAATTGTTCCAACCAAGCTTCTTAAATATTATATTATTTTAGACCACCACAAGATCCTAGGAGAACCACCCATGGTGAAATAGAATGCTTGGGAAAACATTCATTATTGATGGGTAAGTAAAAATCTTTCACTACTAAATCTCCAGTTCAGCCCGATCCCGTTGGTAAATTTCAATTGAGCTAAAACGGAATCCTTGATGTTACCGATTCAATAACTTTTCCTTTCGCTTCAGGCTTGCCTGCCCTCTCGTTGCTCCTGAAGGAGCAAGAGTAAAAGATGTTGTGTCTAAGAAGAGGAAGAGTAAAGATGAAGCTTTGGTTCCATCTTATCCAATCAAACCCATTTCTATTAAAAGCTCTATTGCCAAATCCATTGAGGCATTAAGCATAGAAGAAGAAACATGCAATAATGCTCTTATTGACATCCTTTTTCGCCTAAGAGTAAGAAGTCCAAACTTGCGAGCGAATTCTCTCCTATTGTCATGGATGAGGAGGAGCATGTAGACATTGATTAAGTCCTGAGGCGGGGAATTTAGATAAAGCTCCAGAAAAACCTAAGAAGGCTCAGACTCCCAATCACTCCTGTATATTACTTTTCCTACCTCCCCAGAATCCATTAGCTGCATGTGCGCAAATCTTGGTTTGCTAATTTCTTCAAATGATCCTCTTCCTACGAAAGCTCAGACTCAGTCCTCAACGATGAATTTTGAAAAAATCGCTTGACTGGCCATTCGGACTCCTTCCTTCACGTCTCTTGGATCATCACAGACTCTAGCTTATTCCGATGATCACCTTTCCATTGTTCTTAAACAACTTATATCGGTATGATTTTAGTTCTCTAGATTAACCTTAACTTTGTAGATTCTGTTCGGATTTAAATGGGTTATATATTCTAGGTAGGAAGGCATATATTTCTCCACCGATATGCTTCTCAAGGGCCCTCCAATGAAGTAGCCGAGCTTAAAGAAAAGATCACTTTTCTTAACACAATAGTATGATTGACATTACTATGGTGAGAGATGAGGCTATTCTTGAAAAGGACAAACTTGCTTCTTCTCTTGATGAGGAAAGGAAAACTAAGCAGTCATTGAAAGAAGAAATGGAAAACTCGAAAGTTGACCTTAAGTTTGCTAATAAATTTAAAGTAGACCTTGAGAAGGTAATTGAGGAAAAGTCTACGCTAGCTAAGAAGAATAAGTTGCTAGAAGACTAGCCGCGAAGGAAGTCTAGTATCTTGGCTTATTCGAATAACATTACCATTGATGCTAAGAAAAAAGTCACTTCCTTCCTTGATGTCGCTCTTCCTAAAATCACTGAAAAGTGTTACGAAGATGCTTTGTATGTAGCATATGCTAACAACATCCAAAAATGCCTAGATTTGGACTTCCCGTCTCTTCCAGACTTGAATGAAAAGTTTAAGAGGAAATTCAGTTTTAGGATGAAAAAGGACAAGAAGACTTTGGAAGAAGAATTTCCCGTTGAAGAGGAAGTTGATGCTGAAAAATAGCTAACATTTGACGATGCTCCTATGGAGAAGAGTCAACCTGATGGAGAAGAAAATGACGACGACGATGATAATAACGACAATAATGATGAATGTGATGATGACCGGGGTGAAGATCATGATGATGACAATGGTGGTGACGGTGGAGGTGATGGAGTGGATCCTCCTAGACAATCAGATGATAAGGATGGGTCAGATAATGCTAATCTAGATTCAACTGTCCTGGATACAGCAACTTCAAACAATCCGATCCTCCGAAGAATGATTCTTTCAAGAAAGTAGTGCCCCTCAAGGCCAAAAACCAAGGAAAAAGAGAAAATTTCTTCGTCTTTAGTTCCACTTTCTCAGGTATGGATCTCTTTATTTAAACACTTTAAGTTATCAAGTGACTCTTAGTTAATACATTGATTACTTTAGCTAAGGAGAAAACCGAAATATCATTACAACATTATGCTTGAAAAGAAGCAAATGGAAATAAACCCACTGAACAGAGAATTGGATAGACACTTAAAAGTGTATAACAAGTTATCTGAAAAATATAAGGACCTTGCAACCAGTGAATCAAAACTAAGATATTTTAAAGAAAGAGAAGTTGATCCACGGATGAAGAGAGCATGCCTTTATCGGGAAAAACTCTTAGTGGAAAATGTAGAACTGATAACTCTTTTCTAGATGATGAGTGATGATAGGCGGACTTTGGAAGAGTTTCTTTATAGAGCTTATTCTAGGGGCAAGTTCATTGACTTTTCCTATTTAGACGACAACTGCTGGGGTTTGCTCAAACACTTTCATCCTAGATACTTAGATGAGCATGGGTCCAATCCTCATTATGGAGTGTGCTGGAATCTTCCTAGAGTTGCATCTATCCCCCTTTCTTCTCATTCTCTTCCCCCAAAAACTTAAGTATAATAGGAAGAGATTTATTTCTTAAATGTATAAGAAATAAATCTTGTATGAACCTGAATAATTGTATAGTTGTTATACGTAATTCAAGTAGCTTATAAACTTTTCTCCTCTTTTTCTTCTTTTGTTTAGTCTAATTTTCAAATTTTGCACAGATTAGGGAAAATTCGAGTAGTCATGTTTCTATGGAATTACTGAATAAGTTTGTCAAGCTAAAGAAGGATTTTAAGGAGAATGCTTCAATTTTTAGGACATCTTAGTTAACAAGACCTATTTCCTTAGAGATCTTCAAGAAGTCTACATGTGATTCCCTTATTTTCGCTTTGACTTCTTGGGTGATGAGAAAACTAGACTACTTAGAGAAATCCGAACTTATCATGCCAAATTAATATGTGATCGCACTAGCTCTCCGATTGGATGGAATTATTACCAATTCCCTCCGGTTTATACTCCGAAAAAAATTAAGGCTTCTTTGATTCTCCCCTTACATTATCAGCTAGGTCATTTGAAAGAGCTAAAATCGCAGTTTCAAAACTTTGAATAATTGTGATCTAACTTGATTTTAATTTTCATTTGTAAATTTTGCAGCTATCAATGAAAAACCTTATTCCCATGTGTTGATTTTTATTTACTTTGATTAGGAAAACCAAGTACCACTCACTTTGAATCCTGCAGATGTTCTTTCATGAGTAATTGTAATTAAAGGTAGACTAGTAGTTGACATTAAAAAAAGGAAGTCCTTCCAAGATGCTTCAGCTTTGCGGTTTCTGAACAACCCAGATGCGCAGGAGTGGCGTAGAAAATACTATCCATTAAGCTCGACATTTAGAAATAAAAATGAAATAAGCTCGAGCTTAAAGTATCGGATTGATGAGAAGATCAAAGAATTTCAAGCATTGAGAGAAAAGATAGACATGGTTTTAATTTCTAAACCCTTAGTTGAGATTGATACTGAAATGGCCAAATTATATCAATGAATATATGATCTTGAAGTGGAATTAATGAAAAGTTAAGTATCTTGTCAACCCATGGAACTTACTGTGAGCGGAGGTGATTCTAGCCTTCCCACTCTTACTCGAGGACGAAGGACAAGATATAAATCTCTTATATGCCAAGAATTTCCTACTTTATTAAACCCACCTCCGGGTTTGCGCAATGAAACGATCTCTGACTGGAGTAGTCAAGAATTTGAATGCATGTAATACTTCAACAGGAAGTGGAATGAAAAGGTATCTCAACGCCTTAATGAATACGAAAGTAGAGTTCAAAAGCTTGAGTATGAGAAATACACTCTTAAAATGAGATTGAAGAGTCAAAAGATATGGCTCAAACTTTATGAGGAGCCAACAAGACTCTTCAGCACGCTTTGGAAATTTAAATTAATCCAGTTGATGATGCAGACACTGTTCAGATAATGGAAAAGGAAATCAATGAACTTCTGGACGTAACTGTTCACCACATTACCAATCCTTTACTTGACAAAGATTTGGAGAAAACGGCACACAGCCTTGAGCCTTAGAAATGATTTGCTTTAAACAGATTTTTCTTTTTCCTAATTCTTGTACCTGGAATTGAAATCACTCGACGATCAATATCTTGCTTTTTCTATGTCTTTAGCTTTCAATGTATAATTGAATCGAGGAATGATTTAGAGATACCCTGCCACTAGAAAATCCTTCTATGCGACAATAAATAAAGACCAGGAAACCTACTGGCATTCGAAGCCAAAGTTTCAATGGTATGCCCCGAGATCAAGTCCATGCCGATGTCATGCACATTCAAAGCCAAAGTTTGGGTGATGCCGAGAATCATATTTAGTCGGTATGCAAGTCAATATGCGAGTCAATAGGCAAGTCTCAATACAAGGGTTAACTTGTCGAATATGCTATGCAAATCTCAAGTCATACACAAGTTATGAGTCGTAATCAAATTGATATGCAAGTCACAGGTTCAAATCAAGTCAATATGTGATGCAATTGTTCAATATCCAATCCTTTATGTGTACAAGGTTCAAGTGCTACAATCGACAAAAATCCCCAAATTGGATTAGGGTTACAAAGTGAAAAACGTAGAAAGTCTAGAAAGAATGAATTTGCCCCTCTTTACATGCCCCTCGGTTCATATTTATAAGGGTAGAGCGGCTTTAGCATTCAGCTCCACCCTACCTCTATTTTCTTCGACATGCTTGACTTCGACAGCATCAACAATGGAATTAGCTTCGTTGTCGCATGGTTGCTATTTCATTACCAAAGTCACATGACCACAATGACTTGTGGCATTGATGGTTTCTGTCATGATAGTCGACGTCCTTTATGAGTCGGTGTTGATGCAAGTACGAAGTAATTCCAGCAAAAGATGACATTGGTAGTTTTGAGGATATTGACGATGTCCACCATCAACATCGCTTGCATAGATGCGTTGCGTCCCCTAAATATTGATGAAATCCGCTGCATGAAAGACAAAGTGCAATGTTGACCATTGGTGACGTCGATAATGGATGGTGTTGTTGTTGCTTAGCGACATCACTTGGAACCGGCATTGAACATTAATGACGAGCGGCGTGAACGTTGAGTAAGGATAACTTGATATAGTATAATATCAGCACCAATGATTCTCAACGCCAATATTCAGTGGCTGATGAAGTGCGGCAACATATATAGCATTACCTGGTAGTTGATATGGATAAGTTACATTGTCGATGAGCTTGTTTTGGTACCAACAAATGAATAGTGGTGCTGATAGAATTCAGCATCATTGAAATGCGCTATATGTTACATCAACACTCATTAATGGCGTACGATGCTTGATTATATTCGGTACCATTAGACTTTTTTATCGATGAGAAGTGGTATCCTATTCCTTCGACGTTGATCTATCCATATGTTCTCGATGTTGATCATTGGCACCATTAGTGTATCAATGATTACATGCCTTCGATAATAATGATGGCAAACGACGTGAACAAAGAGAAGTTCTAAATCGTGAAAGGCGACCAATGCTCTAGAACGCCGAGCTTCATTGGCGCTAATGGTATTAATGTCATCACGTGGTTCTTCGTCCTTGTCCATCATTGAAACACCCGCATTTTGAGTCTTCAAATTTGAATATTTAATTTATTTAAATATTCGTATTTGAATTTAAATTATTACAAATTATTTGTTTCAAACTAAGACTTGATTTCTAATGATGTATTTTTAATTTAATTTTTAGAATTTTTCCATAATTTTTAATTTGGGGAAATAAGTAAATTTTCGTTTGATGCTTTTTGCAGCAAACGTCGGTACTTTTGAAAGTTTATAGAATTTAATAACATGTCTATTTTATTATTGTTTTGTGATCGCGTTCTAATTCTGTACACGATCATATTTCATTTCTATCGATCGCGGCTCGTAATCGGACGTGACCCGGTGTAGCGGGGTACCGGAATTTATTCCAAAAATCTCTAAATCAATATTCACACAGTACAACCATTTAAGCACAAAACATACATGGGCAATTTGTACACCCAATACACTGCTATCTTCCTCACAACGACAATTTGGTCACCTTATTCCCTTCTTTTCCCTTCACCTCCTGTCTCTTGCTCCCTTGCATCTTGCCTTATTAAATGATCTGGTTCAGTATATCATCATTACATTGGTTGCCATATCTCTACCATTCATCCCTATACACTGCTTGTAACTATATATATCTCAACATCACTTCTCTTCCATATTTTTATTTTAACTTCCTAAAGCCAAAGAAATTGACATCTTCTCCACTTTAAAAATGAACAACTCTCAATCCGTTGAGATTTATCCCGAGTGGCCAACACGAAAGTTGTTCATGTCAGTCTTTAGTTTTTATAAAATTAATTGCACTCGATTTCATCGAATATCAAGAGAGAGATCATCGGATTTCAGAAAAGGGAAAGTTTTGTTCTTAGATTTCAAAAAATCATTTCTCTCAATTTAAGTCGAATTGATCGGCGTCGCTAGCATCATTGGGTTCGTATCGAATCGTAGGATTTTTGGTAAAGTTTCAGAGTGATTCCATGTCAATGATTGACGTTCGTCGATTACTAGAGTTGAGTTTAATCTGAGATTTAGTGGTAGATTCACGAATTTGAGCTTGATGTGTTGTCTGGCTTGGAGAGTACTTCTTCGTGGCAAGGTTTGGTGGAGATCAGAGCAAGAAAATGCTGCGTCATTTTTTGGAATTTAGGCATGGTGAATTGTGAGATTTTGATTTTGGGTTGCGACCGTGTGGTGGTTGGTGCAGGAGGGTCGAGTAGGTGGAGGTGGACTTAGTGGCGTAGGCGCGACAGACTCTAGTGCGGTGGTGGTTGTGTGCATGTGCACACGTACACAATCATGCACGTTTGGAGCTTCAGGATTGGAAATGAGAGAAGGATTGGGGAAGAAAGCACTGTGCATGCAAGTTTGGTTTGGAAGTGGAGCAAGTGGGATCGGCCCATTTAGCATAGGAGGTGAGTGTTTTTATAAATTATTTTGTTTTAATTTTATATATATTAAACATGTTAACTTTGAAATTTCATATTGCATTCGTATTAAATCCGTTTAACCTCTGGATTTTTGCATTGGGTTGGTATGGACGAGTACAACATTTTAGTGTAACCCATTGGTAGCTTTGTACATATAAAATTTTAGGACATATGAAAACGGACAGGATTTAAATCAAGTATTTTAATAATAACGTCGTTTAAATTTATATGCCTTAACTATTGATGTTCCTTTTGCCAAATAAATTACTGTTGAGTTAAACTGGATCGAATACGGAAATTGGACATCTAATTAGCGGAATAAAACACCGTTCCACTAATTAAACTAATTTGGCATTTAATTAGTAGAATAAATCCTCATTTTGCTATTTTATAGCTCTGGACATCTGATTATATATCGATAAATTAATATGCTGCTTTAATAAGTGATATGTGTGACAAATGCGAATTACGGATCTTAAGGCTAGAATTAACACTAGAGCCCCGTGAATAGTGTTTTAAGGAATTACTAATTCTTTTTGAGTTTATATTAATTTGAACACAAATGTATGCAATATTCAGACACATATATAATCACATAATCAAACACAGATGCAAATATAAAGTAAAAGCAGTAAAGGAAAGAACACACTGGATTTTATACTGGTTCGGAGTTACCCTACATCTAGTCCCGCAACATAAGTACGGATTTCCTTTCAAAATCAATTCTTACAATTACACCCTCGATTTCAAGGCCACAAGGTACACCACTCTAGATTCACAATCCTCTGCGTAGAGATACTTGATTTTACGGGCAACAAGTTCACCCAATTGATTTCCTAGGCTACAATCACACCTTCTCTCACTTGATTGATTTTCCAGGCTACAATCACACCTTTTCTCGCTCGATTGATTACAAAGAAGCCTATAACTCTGAATAGCACTTGGATCTTGTTGAGATAGTGATAGAGAATCAAACCAAAGATGATCTAGTTAGATTCAATGGAAATTTCGGCAGAGTAATAGTAAAAATGTATATAAAGAAATGTGGAAGAAGAAGAGAAGTGAAATCAGAAAAATTATGAATATAAATTCGTTTAAAACATCCCTATTTATAGTAGAACAACAGTCGTGTCTATTCGGGAAAGGATATGACGAATAGACACTTCTTTTGAAATTCAAACTTTTGAAGTTAACTGACACCATGTCGACGAGGGTCCTTAGGGGTTGTCGACATGCCTAAGGAATTTTTTGATAATTTGTTTTTCTTTGAAAATAACTTTTATCTTGTATTAACACTATTTTAAACTTTATAAATATACTTTACTATAGTTAAAATACATAAATAAGTATAGAGAATAATATTTTGATATATATAAAATTTTACTATAATTTCGTATTTAAATCTTAAATATTAAAAGTTAAGTACATTATAATTAAAGATAGTTTAAAACTAAGGATAATTTTGATATTGAAAATAAAGATTATTTTGTGGCTAAAAGTATTTAAAACCAGGATAGATGTTTTTGATTTAAAAAGGAAGATTTTGAAATCATTTTGAAAACAAGATATAATTTTGTAAAACATTTGAATAAAAGTTAGTGGATACAAAACGATGTTCCATTAGATTTTTCGTAGGTTCCATCCTACTTAGGGTTCCATCCCTTTAACAGGCTCGAAGTGGATTCCATTCCACGAATAAAATGGATTTTAAGATGTCAGTGCTTTTCTAGGAGTTTTAAGATAATTCTAGACTCGATACTTGTCTTGTACTATTGAAATCTTGAACTCTTGATATCTTGATACTCATGAGTCTTGAATCTTGATGTCTTCGATCTTGAGTCTCTATACTATACAGTTTTCATTCTCGGTACCTGCATGTTTATATCCTGCATATACATATATATCTAAACTATAATGTTAGTATTTATATTTTATAACAAGTCCTAAGGTTGTTGTCATCAAAACCATTCTTTTCAAGGACTAACAATCTCCCCCTTTTTGATGATGACAACCTTTTTTTATAAAATATTACTTCTATCCTAATAACTCTCTAATAACTCCCCCTAAAACTAATAACTCCCCCTAAATCTATGCCTAACTATCATATTTTATACTTTACCAATCTCCCCCTTTTTGATGATGACAACCTTTGTTTATAAAATATTACTTCTATCCTAATAACTCTCTAATAAATCCCCCTAAAACTAATAACTCCCCCTTAATCTATGCCTAACTATCCTATTTTATACTTCTCCCCCTTTGTCATCAACAAAAACTAACTTCTGACCATATAACTCCCCCTTATTCTTGTACTAAAGTACCTGCATAAAATATTTGGTGAAGTATATACTAGATAGATTAAGAATTATTTATACTTATTAGACATGATAACTAATCAAAGATCATATAATATATATTCATATTATGTTTTTCATATCAATCCACACCAAATCAAATCAAATCAAATCAAAACAATCCAAGCAATCAATTTTTAAAACAACGCAAACAAGTAAAATCAAACATTACGAGGAACTTCCACCCATCCTTCTTCTCCAAATATTGGATCTGCTTTAATGGCATCCCAATTTTCATTGCCATTGGTGAGAGAGACCGAAGGATGTGCTTCATTATCATCTTTGTGCAGGGAGGAAATCATCTATCGAATCGCATCGAAATGCTTTTCTTGTTCCTTGATCATCTGCATTTGACTCAACTCTAAGTGCCGCTGATTTCGGAGAATAAAAGAAAGAATATTCTTGAAAGAATTAAGGGTTTCTTCAAGATTTTCAGTCAAATTATGAATTGGATTGGCCATTTTTGAATTTGTGAGAAGAAGTATAGATAGAGTAGATAAGAAATGATTTTGAGTGATGAATTCTGGAAGAAATATGTATTTATAGATGTAGGAATTCGTTTGAAATGAATAGACATAAGGTAGTTATTCAAATTTCAAATTTAAAATGAGAAGTCATTCTGACTAGTGTATGTCGACATGGGGTATATGGGGTTGTCGACATGGGGTATATGGGGTTGTCGACAGGGGTCAGTTCAATTTTATGACTTATTTTTATTTTGTGAATAATTGGGTATACGTATATATATTTCTATAATATACTAACATTTATTCTGACGATAAGATAAGCTAGATAACAGAACTGTAAGTCAATTTCATTTCATAGTAGATCGATAAAATGATTAAACATTTAAGAAATACTAGAACATTCAAATTGGAGACAAACTAAAACAAATACAACAATAGGTAGAACTAGTTAGAGGATGATGAGGATGAAGATAATCCAAGTTTCTTGCTGACTTTGGAGAAAAACATGTTCATCTTGGATGACATTTTATCCAATTTCTTACTAACGGATCTTTTAAGAATCTGTTGATTCTCAACAATAGTCTTTTGATTTTTGAGTAAGGTTTTGTTGGTTGGATTAGAGGGATAATCAATACTTTCCAAGGATGTTTCACCTTCTTCTTCTTCTTCTTTTATTTCCATTTCATCCCCTTCTTCTTCTTCTTTTTCTTCCATCTCCTCATGAGCCAAACGCTCTTCCTTTTCAGCAAGAGTCTCATATGGTTGAAAACATATGGAATTTTCTTAAGAGAAATGTTAGAGAGATTAAAAAAATTTCTTGAAACAAATTCTTCTCCTTTGAAATCTACTCCAAAATAATTAAAAATCCGAGTGAGATAGATTCCATGATACAAAGTATTTTCACCCATTTCAAGATTTTTGGGATGAAGTTCATCCAAAATAACTTGCGTCCAATTAATATCATAATTTCCAAAAATAGCAAAAAGTGCTTTGCAAACTTTTGAAGTTGGATTGTTAAAACTTCCCGATCTTGGGGTCAAAGTATGTTGTAAAAGAAGATTAACAATTCTTGCTTTTGGTCGAAAATTTCGATTTTTGAATTCAAAGTTTTCATCACCTTCAAAAACGTGATGAAATGTCTCACGATCATTTTCATCGATTTTAAAATTAGAAAGATCCATTCCCGTGCTTTTGCAATTGAGAATGGTACCCAAAATATCACAATTTAAAATGATTCTAGTGCCTTTGACACTACTCCAAATTTCATCATCATTTCCATTATAAAATCCACGGTTGAGATTTGCATAGAAAATTTTAATAAGATTTGGATAAAAAACAAAATCATTTTGTGAAGCATCAACAAGACTAAGAATTTGGTTGTTTGCAAAAAGTGAATCGATTTCATAAGAAGAGAAATCTTGAAATATAGCAAACTTTCCGGGATGGACTTTTCCATAGTCAGCATAGTTGATATATGCTTTTATAACCTCCGGATCATTGAAGAGTTGCTCTTTCATGTTTCTGGAAAGTCTCATTGTGGAGGGGTTGCTTGAAGAAGCCATTAGAGTAGAGAGTAGAGAGCTTGATATTTTGAAATAAGAGTTTGAATTTGAAAATGAAAGTGAAAAGTTGTGATAAGAGATAGTAAATAAATAGATTCTCAAAGGATGGGTTCTCTGGTCAAAAGGTAGCTTTTCAGAGTTTTGAAAGAAGTGAAAAGATGGAGGGATATTCAAACATTTGAATTCAAATTTGAATTTCAAACTTCTGTACTCTTGTCGACAACATGGAGGGGACCATGTCAATAGGTGTCCTAGAATTTTCATGCTTTATTTCTTTTAAGAATTCTAATATATATATTTATTATTTTTAATATCTATACATATATATCTGGAATATTACTAGAATTATAGTATATTACATAATATTATGATAAAAAAATAATAATAAAGTAATAATAAAATAATAGTAAAAAAATAATATAATAAAATAATAATAAAAATTTAAAATTCAAATGACACACCAATTCAAAATCAATCAATCATTCAATCCTAAGCATGCAATTTCAACCAATGTATTGTAAACGTGTACCTTTTTCTGAGTCTGTTTTTCTGAATTCATCGGAGTCATGAACTGTCGTGAAACACATATTTGAATTATCTGTCTTCTGATCATCATCGTTCGAGGATGAGTCTGAGTCATCTAGAGTGGCGGTAAATGCACGTTTTCGTTTCTTTGCGGAATCATTGTTTATAGGAAGATTTTGCTTATCTGGACGCGAATGGTCTCTTTTGATATGGCCTGGTTCGTCACAGTTGAAACATTTAATATAGTTTGGCACTACATTCTGATTACCAGAGTTCTAATAGTTGTTTCTCTTGAGATTATTCATCTTTCTGTATTTCAGGAATTTCCGAAAGTTCTTGGTCATAAAGGCTATCTCTTCATCATTATCGCTGTTTGAGTCTGATCCATCGGTCAATGCATAGAATGCAATTGATTTCTTTTCAGATGCTTTGCTTTCTCTTCTCCCAATCATTTGAACTTCAAACGACATTAGATTTCCAATTAATTCTTCTATCTTTAAGGTACTGATGTCATTTGCCTCTTCAATCGCAAGTGTCTTTTGATCCCATTCTGGAGTAAGAGAATTTAAGATTTTTCTAACTTGATCTTCTTCTGAAAATACCTTTCCCAAGGATATTAGAGAATGCACAATATCCTGAAATCTACTATACATATCTGGAATAGACTCATTAGGATTCATTTTAAATTATTGAAACTGATTTGTAAGCATGGAAATTTTGGTCTGTTTAACTTTGCTTGTTCCTTCGTGAGTAACTTGCAAAGTTTTCCAGATTTCATATGCAGACTTACAAACTGACACTCTATTAAATTCATTACTATCAAGTGAACAAAACAGAATATTCATAGCTTTAGAGTTATTTTGTGCGACTGCCTTTTGCTCAACAGTCCACTGTGCAAAATCAGTTATGGGTTCAAAATATTCAGTCTGTGTGATATTCCAAGTGTCTAGTCCTACTGATTGTAAATATATTTTCATCCTACATGCCCAATATGCATAGTTACTGCTATTAAAAAGTGGTGGTCTGGCAGTAGACTGACCTTCTACAAATGAACTAGTGTTGGTAGTAACAGCAGTACCAGTGTTGGTAGCCATTTTGAAATTTTTAAAAATTCAGATTATGAAACTTTGAAATCCTTGCTCTGATAGCAAATGTAAGAAATTCGGATTACGGATCTTAAGGCTAGAATTAACACTAGAGGGAGGGTGAATAGTATTTTAAGGAATAACTAATTCTTTTTGAGTTTATATTAATTTGAACACAAATGTATGCAATATTCAAACACAGATATAATCACAGAATCAAACACAGATGCAAATATAAAGTAAAAGCAGTAAAGGAAAGAACACACTGGATTTTATACTGGTTCGGAGTTACCCTACATCCAGTCCCGCAACATAAGTACGGATTTCCTTTCAAAATCAATTCTTACAATTACACCCTCGATTTCAAGGCCACGAGGTACACCACTCCAGATTCACAATCCTCTGCGTAGAGATACTTGATTTTACGGGAAACAAGTTCACCCAATTGATTTCCTAGGCTACAATCACACCTTCTCTCACTTGATTGATTTTCCAAGCTACAATCACACCTTTTCTCGCTCGATTGATTACAAAGAAGCCTATAACTCTGAATAGCACTTGGATCTTGTTGAGATAGTGATAGAGAATCAAACCAAAGATGATCTAGTTAGATTCAATGGAAATTTCGGCAGAGTAATAGTAAAAATGTATATAAAGAAATGTGGAAGAAGAAGAGAAGTGAAATCAGAAAAAATATGAATATAAATTCGTTTAAAACATCCCCTATTTATAGTAGAACAACAGCCGTGTCTATTCGGGAAAGGATATGACGAATAGACACTTCTTTTGAAATTCAAACTTTTGAAGTTAACTGACACCATGTCGACAAGGGTCCTTAGGGGTTGTTGACATGCCTAAGGAAACTTATGATAATTTGTTTTTCTTTGAAAATAACTTTTATCTTGTATTAACACTATTTTAAACTTTATAAATATACTTTATTATAGTTAAAATACATAAATAAGTATAGAGAATAATATTTTGATATATATAAAATTTTACTATAATTTCATATTTAAATCTTAAATATTAAAAGTTAAGTACATTATAATTAAAGATAGTTTAAAACTAAGGATAATTTTGATATTGAAAATAAAGATTATTTTGTGGCTAAATGTATTTAAAACCAGGATAGATGTTTTTGATTTAAAAAGGAAGATTTTGAAATCATTTTGAAAACAAGATATAATTTTGTAAAACATTTGAATAAAAGTTAGTGGATACAAAACGATGTTCCACTAGATTTTTCGTAGGTTCCATCCTACTTAGGGTTCCATCCCTTTAACAGGCTCGAAGTGGGTTTCATTTCCACGAATAAAATGGATTTTAAGATGTCAGTGCTTTTCTAGGAGTTTTAACATAATTCTAGACTCGATACTTGTCTTGTACTATTGAAATCTTGAACTCTTGATATCTTGATACTCATGAGTCTTGAATCTTGATGTCTTAGATCTTGAGTCTCTATACTGTACAGCCTTCATTCTCGGTACCTGCATGTTTATATCCTGCATATACATATATATCTAAACTATAATGTTAGTATTTATATTTTATAACAAGTCCTAAGGTTGTTGTCATCAAAACCATTCTTTTCAAGGACTAACAATATGTTAACTAATGATGGTTAAGCGTTGTATTTATTTACATAGTCGTGGATTATGTAAATATATGTTATTAACTTGAAGAGTGATTTATAATTTATAACTTATTAGTAATAATATTTTAAGAATAATTTATAATTTTTTTAATAGTGATTTAAGTTAATTATTTTATGAATATGATTCTTAAAAGTTATTTCTGAAATGTTATTATTTTAAAGTTATTTAGTTATTGTTTTAAATGTTTTTAATTTTATTTTAATTATTTATTTAAAGTGACTTAAATATGCTTTAAATTTTAATTAAAGTTATTTAACTATATTGATTTAAGTTATGTAAAGGTTAATTAATTATCGTATTAATGTTAATTAAAAGTTATTTGACTTTTGTTTAATAACGTTTTAAAATTAATTAATTATTATATTAATATTATTTTGAAGTTAACTTATTAATACAATAATAGTGTTTTAAAATTAATTTAATATATTATTAATGAGATTTTAAAGTTATTATTTTAAATGAGATTTAAATTGAATGGAGAAGGATGTTTAAATAATAAGTATTATTTTAAGTTATTTTAAATAATGTATGGTTTATCTAGGGAACCTTGTTGACTTAAGGAGTTTATTAAAGAGGTTTGTTAAAATATGGAAAGAGTTTTATAAATGGTTCTAGATATTTATAAAAGAATTTATAAACGAGTTTTAAAGATTTGAAAAGGAGAAGTTATATAAGGGGGTTTTGTGATATATAAAGAATGTTTATATATAGATTGGAGATTTATAAAGAAGCTTTATAAATAGATTTGGAAATATTTATAAGATAAAGAATTTAGGAAAGACACAGGTTATAGTCATCATGTAATTCGAGGGGCAGGGATTGCCTACAGTTTACTATGGATTCGTTTGGATAGCGACATAACCATTGTGTAAGCTACGATCCATAGTCAATATTGAACGGTACTTTCCATATCTATTTTTAAGAGTTTTCAGGTTTCTAAGTTTTGAAAGTGAAATGGTTTGTGAATATACTTATACCATTGAGATAAGTAAATATAGTGGTTTGTGAATATACTTATCCCGTTGAGATTAGTATATGAAGTGATTTCCAAGTAAATGGAAGTGATTTAAATTAATAAAAGATTTATTTAAAGAGGCTTGGTGATTTCCATGGGAAATGTGATCTTGTCTGGAATGTTTGTTTATTTGATAGTAAAATAACCAACTATCAAATCAATTCTCTACTTAACACCGAAGGATTTGGACTTTGGAAATATCTAGGGAAAACACGAGGATTATATGGTACTGTTACCATCGGGGGTGCTTATTGTACGTATAAAATTGTTTTTTTCTTCTAGGACAAATGATAAGGGGATTCATCCACTTAAACGGTTAGGGGGTGATCCCTGCTCTTATGTATTGTCTTATTATTTCCTAAAGATCCGGTATTGAGCATTCCGAAAATCGGTGACTGGTTTGTGGAGCACCCGGGAAACGAAAGAGTGTACTTGTAAGAGATGACTCGAACTCATAACCACTCTGAAAACCATATACGTTTCTATGGAGTAGATTCATGATATATTGATATGTTGGGATCTATGTGTGATTCTGAGACCTGTTGGAGTATGGGAAACCAAGTGTGATTCCAAAATCTAATTGAGATATGGGAATCTATGTGTGATTTTGAGACCCATCAGGGTATTGGAATCCATGTGGGATTCCGTAATCTGATGGCGGTGCGTGATTTGGAACACCAGACGTAGCCTCATCAGCGGAAATGACTAAAACCAGAGATATGAGGTATGACCAGTATGGTTGGCAAACCCATAGGGTGTAGTCGGCTCCATCTAGATGTCACTTACAGTTGTTATGCATGCATGGGGCAATGCACTCGGTCTTAGCGAGACCAGCCATGTTTTTCCTATGGTACATCACTAGGGATGTATGCTGCTTTGGAAGGATATCTCCGATCCTTGTGTAGGAGGACCATTCTCGAAGTACCGAAGGCATCTCCATGGAAATCCTACATAATTAGCAAATGCGCCTTATCGATTTTTGATTATATACCTAATATTGTTGTGATGTAAACTCATGAGCATCACAGCTACTTGTTTATTATTATTTTTGCCCTTAGATATTATTATGGGGCTTTGCACGAAAGGTCCCTATTTTTGATGTTGTTACAAGAAAAGCCCCTGTAGAAATAAGTATGTAAATTAGGTCCATGTTTTTTTTAAATCAGAAAGTGCAAATTAGCTTGCGCTTTTTAAAAATTTCAAAAATTTTAGAAAAATTTCAAAATCAGAAAGCGCAAATCAGCTTGCGCTTTCCTGATAGAAAGCGCAAGTTACCTTGCGCTTTACAAAAATTTTAAAATTTTAAAAATTTTCAAAATAAAAAAATTTAAAATCAGAAATCGGAAACTAGCTTGCACTTTTGTGATAGAAAGTGCAAGATAACTTGCTCTTTTCAAAATTTTCAAATTTCGGAAAAGATTTCAGAAACAGAAAAGTGCAAGTTACCTTGCATTTTCTGTCAGATAAGTGCAAGGCATCTTGGTTTTTTATTTTTCAAAAAATAGGGACCAAATTTTCATATTTATTTCTGCAGGGACTTTTCCTATAACAGCATCAAAAACATGGACCTGTGACACTTTTCTTGTATTATTATAATATCACTGGATTTTCTATAAAAAGGTTTTCGTTATTATAAGGTAAAAACACGTCCGTGTTTATGTGCGGCATCGTCTTACAAAATATCTTTGTTTTCAAAAGGTTATTTAAACTTTAAGAATCCATTTGATTATGTTTCTCACGATGGTTTTACCAGACTGACCTAAGCGTTGTTTTCCTAAAATGCTTGGGTCAGACCGAGCATATTTCCAAGTTTAGTTGGATATTTTTAGAGCTTCAGGAGAGGAGCTGGAGGCCCAAAGACATATTTACATACATGTTTATTTTTTTTCCGTTGCATTCATTATTGTATATTATTCAGCAATTGTGAGGACATGTTGTTATAACTGTCGGGGCTGAAATAGGTTAGTATACTCTGATTGGCATCTGTATATACATATATTACAATTTTGTTTTTTGTGTAAAGGTTTTTCATATATTATAGATTATTCGTTCTACCGTGAGATTCTGTGTTGTTTAGCTTCTTCTTGTCTTCTTTCTTCTTTCTTTTCCCGAACTATCCACCTTTCCGTTCAATTTGAGTGGTTCATGTGCGGTTTATTGGTCGCTTAAACTGTATGGAAAAGTGGGTCGTTACAACGTGGTATCAGAGCTTAGGTCGAGCGAACACCTAAGCTTTGGTGGAGTTAACTCATTTGAGATAGGGTAAGTAAGACCCTAGGATAAGTTTGTATATATATAAGAGCACGTATTTGGTATTTTCATAAAAATGTTTTTTATTGTGTTGTTTGATTTGTTGAGTGGCTTTAGAATTTTGGTCGATGCGTTTGGCCAACGTTATCGATAGGAATTTCCTAAACACTTAAACAAGACCAATTGACACGGTATTGTCTTAAAATGGCTAAGTGAAATAACTTTACCTAGAAATATATTATATATATAGAAGGATAATTTTTCAAAAATTTAATATAGTTATTCTTGGTTGTGCTTGGTTGTTAAGAATGATAGTATTCCATCATTATCATCTAGGATTTGATCGGCCATGCTCGCCCATATCTAAGCATTGACTATTATCAGTTAATCTATCTAGAGTCTTCCTTTTCAAAAACTGGGTTGGATAGATAGGAATTTTGGGAGCATTGAAACTGTGAATTAAGTTTCATAATTTAAACATAAGGCGTCGTTGATAACGTTGAGTTAAAATCTGATTTCTAAGGGTGTTTATTTAAAAGAAAATTTGAATATTTTGGAATGAATATTTTAGAAACGATTTTATATAAGGGTTCATTTGATAAAAATTTAGTTTTAATAAATGTTGTTTTATTAAAAGAAAACTTAAATATTTCTGAAATAATACTTGATAAAGAATTTATATAAGGAAACTAGAATATTTTTGCAATAAATATTTGAGAATGGTTCCTTTAAATGGGGATACTTTATAAATCTGATTTATAAAAATAAAAGGAATTTGAGAGTTTAAAACTTGGTGTTTTGGGAAACGGTTTTCAAGGTTTACAAGTTAATAATAGTACTTGAGAATATTTTCAGAATAAAAATATTTAAGGATTTTCAAGGGAATATAAACACTGAATTCATTTTGGTCATTAGGAAATAATTCCGACAATGATTGCAGCGCCGTCAGTGTCCATTTTCGAGTTTCTAAGCGGGGAATTGCTACCATTAGGATCTCGCTGTATAATTGTTTTGATAAATCAAATTTTGGTTTGATTCCAAAGGTATGATTTGATTTACCATAGACTAAATATGTATATAATCATTTTAAATGATTTGTGGAAGAAGAAATTATAGTTTTATTCGAGATAGTTCTAGAGTAAAATGATTTTGGAAAGGGTAATAATAGTTTTCTGATACAGGGTTTAGTGTATCAATGTTTTGGATATAGTTTACTTAAAAATATATTTTAAGTATAATTCTTTTGAAAAGAGAATTTAAAAAGAAATGAAATGCATGTTTTCTTTGGATTAGTTAAGGAATGAGTCCCGATTTGTTTTGTGGTGATCAGAGTAATCTTCTAAGTAACAATCAGATGTTTGTTTAGGCTAACGATATTGTGCACTTAGTAAATTATTCTCTTTTTCATTGTACGGTCGGAATGAGTTCGAATCCAAGTGAATCCGAAGTAAGTTGGAAACTTGTAGTTCATTAAAAACTATTTATTTGGAAATATATTTAGATATTGTTCAAAATGGGTTTGAAAAGAAGAAGTGGTTTTAAGTTAACTAGTTCGAGTGGCTCGGAAATAACTAAAAATGGGTAAGAGATGCATTCGGATGGTAAACGTTCTCTTGAGTATTATTCTTTGGTAAGGAAATGTACGAAATGGTATGGTAGTACCCAGTTCCTTGGTATAATTTTGGGGTTACTTGAGCTATATATATATATATATATATTCTATGGATTAAAATATATGGTATGGTCTAAAAGTGTTTTGAATAAAAACCAGAATGTTTAAATTTTTTAAGTGAATTCAAAATAAAAGTTTGAATTATAGTTTTGTATACCTTTAAGGTATTGGTATTACACTAGTTTGTGAATTTAAGCTGTTTTTATGAAAACGTTTTCATAAATAATTTGGGAGTTTAAGTTGGGTTTATGAAATGTTTTCACAAAAATGGAAACAAAATTGGTATTAGGAATAACCAATTTAAGTAACTGCTGAAGTGGACATGGATCATTTCTCTTCCCATATAGTTTTGGTCTAATATTCGAGTACAAGGCTTTGAGGTGTTGCACGCCATTCCAAATAAGGATATATTACTTGATTTTTGATGGCGAGCACGTGATGAAGGTTCTTGATATGGAACCAAAGTTTTCTATCATAGTTTATGGCTATGTAAGAAGAACAGAGGTTCCTATTCAAGGAGCCTGATCGGAATCCGCATTAGAAAATCAGGTGAGCGATACTGGTTTGGAAGTGGAGTCATATATTCGAGTAGTGATCTAATCAGATTCTGTATATGAATGATCTATGAACATCATGCGGGCTTATGAATAGTATTGAGTGTTCTAGTGGTGAAATTTTGAGGACGAAATTCTTTTTAAGGGGAAAGAGTGTAACAACACATATTTTGGGACTTCAAATTTGAATATTTAATTTTTTTAAATATTCGAATTTGAATTTAAATTATGATAAATTATCTATTTCAAACAGAGACTTGATTTCCAATGATGTATTTTTAATTTAATTTTTAGAATTTTGTCATAATTTTAATTTCGGAAAATAAGTAAATTTTTGTTTGACGCTTTTTGCGGCAAACGTCGGTACTTTTGAAATTTTATAGAATTTAATAACTTGTCTATTTTATTGTTGTTTTTTTATCGCGTTCCAATTCTGTACACGATCATATTTCATTTCCGTCGATTGCGGCTCATAATCGGACGCGATCCGGTGTGTCGGGGTATCGAAATTTATTCAAAAAATCTCTAAACCAGTATTCACGCAGTACAAACATTTAAGCCCAAAACATACATAGGCAATTTTTACACCTAGTACACTGCTATCTTCCTCACAACAACAATTTGGTCACCTTGTTCCCTTCTTTTCCCTTCACCTCCTGTCTCTTGCTCCCTTACATCTTGCCTTATTAAATGATCTGGTTCAGTATATCATCATTACATTGGTTGCCATATCTCTACCATCCATCCGTATATGCTGCCTGTAACTATATATATCTCAACATCACTTCTCTTCCATATTTTTATTTTAACTTTCTGAAGCCAAATAAATTGACATCTTCTCCACTTCAGAAATGAACAACTCTCAATCTATTGAGATTTAGCCCGAGTGACCAACACAAAAGTTGTTCGTGTCAGTCTTTAGTTTTTTTAAATTAATTGCACTCGATTTCATCAAATATCGAGAGAGAGAGAGATCATCAGATTTCATAAAAAGAAAAGTTTTGTTCTTAGATTTCAAAAAATCATTTCTCTCAATCTAAGTCGAATTGATCGTCGCCGCTAGCATCGTTGGGTTCGTATCAAAGCGTAAGATTTTTGGTAAAGTTTCGGAGTGATTCCAAGTTGATGATCGATGTTCATCGATTACTAGGGTTGAGTTTAATCATAGATTTAATGGTCGATTCACGAATTGGAGCTTGACGTGTTGTCAGGCTTAGAGAGTGCTTCTTCATGGCGAAGTTGGTGGAGATCGAAGCAAGAAAGTGTCGCGTCATTTTTGGGAACCTGGGCGCGGTGAATGGCGAAATTTTGATTTTGGGTTGCAACCGTGTTATGGTTGGTGCAGGAGGGTCGAGCAGGTGGAGGTGGACTTAGTGGCGTAGGCGCGACGGACTCTAGTGTGGTGGTGGTCGTGTGCATGTGCACGCGTGCACAATCGTGCACGTTTGGAGCTTCAGGATTGGAAACGAGAGAAGGATTGGGGAAGAAAGCACTATGCATGCAAGTTTGGTTTAGGAGTGGAGCAAGTGGGCTCAACCCATTTGGCATTGGAGGTGAGTGTTTTTATAAAATGTTTTGTTTTAATTTTATATATATTAAACATGTTAACTTTGAAATTTCATATCTCGTTCGTATTAAATACGTTTAACTCGTGGATTTTTGCATTGGGTTGGTATGGATGAGTATAATATTTTAGTGTAACCCGTTGGTAGCTTTGGATATATAAAATTTTAGTACATATGAAAACGGACAGGATTTAAATCACTTATTTTAATAATAACATCGTTTGAATTTATATGTCTGAATTATTGATGTTCATTTGGCCAAATAAAGTACTGTTGAGTTAAACTAGGTCGAATATGGTAATTGGACATCTGTTTAGTAGAATAAAACATCATTCTACTAATTAAATTAATTTGGCATTTAATTAGCAGAATAAATCCCCGTTCTGCTATTTTATAGCTTTGGACATCTTATTATATATCGATAAATTGATATGCCACTTTAATAAGTGATATGTTAACTAATGATGGTTAAGCGTTGGATTTATTTACATAGTCGTGGATTATGTAAAAATCGGTTATTAACTTGAATAGTTAAATTGAATCATATGGTAGCTTGTTTAAGTACCATGGTGAACGTTAAGCCTCCTTCAAATTTGAAAAGCTAATTATTGATTGGAAAGTTATTTCAAGAATAATTATTTCATTTATAAGGTTTAAAGACAATTATTATTTAGTAATAAGATTTAAAAAGGTAATAACTTATTAGTAATAATATTTTAAGAATAATTTATAATTGTTTTAATAGTGATTTAAGTTATTTATTTTATTAATATGATTCTTAAAAGTTATTTCTTTAATGTTATTATTTTAAAGTTATTTAGTTATTGTTTTAAAATGTTTTTAATTTTATTTTAATTATTTATTTAAAGTGACTTAACTATGCTTTAAATTTTAATTAAAGTTATTTGACTATATTGATTTAAGTTACCTATAGGTTAATTAATTATCGTATTAATGTTAATTAAAAGTTATTTAATTTTTGTTTTAATAACGTTTTAAAATTAATTAATTATTATATTAATATTATTTTGAAGTTAACTTATTAGTACAATAACAGTGTTTTAAAATTAATTTAATATATTATTAAGGAGATTTTAAAGTTATTATTTTAAATGAGATTTAAATTGGATGGAATAGAAGGATATTTAAATAATAACTCAACATTTTAAGTTATTTTAAATAATGTATGGTTTATCAAGGGAACCTTGTTGACTTGGGGAGTTTATTAAAGAGGTTTGTTAAAATATGGAAAGAATTTTATAAATGGTTTCGGATATTTAGAAAAGAATTTATAAATGAGTTTTAAAGATCTGAAAAGGAGAAGTTGTATAAATGGAGTTTTGTGATATATATAAAGAATGTTTATAAATAGATTAGAGATTTTTATAGAAGCTTTATAAATAGATTTGGAAATATTTATAAGATAAAGAAATTTGGAAAGGGACAGTTGATATTCATCGCGTAATTCGAGGGGCATGGATTGCCTACAGTTTACTATGGATTCGCTGGGATAGCGATGTTACCATTGTGTAAGCTGCGATCCATAGTCGATATTGAATGGTACTTTCCATATCTATTTTTAAGAGTTTTCAAGTTTCTATGTTTTGAAAGTTAAATGGTTTGTGAATATACTTATACCATTGAGATAAGTATATGGTTATATTTTTCTAAATATCGAAATATAATGGTTTGTGAATATACTTATCCCATTGAGATAAGTATATATGGAAGTGATTTCCAAGTATATGGAAGTGATTTAAATTAATAAAAGATTTATTTAAAGAGGCTTGGTGATTTCCATGGGAAATGTGGTCTTGTCTGGAATGTTTGTTTATTTGATAGTTAAATAACCAACTATCAAATCTTGGCCTAAATATGTAATCCTTCTTAATTTTGGTAGTAGGTAAATATTCCCTACTTAACGTTGAAGGATTTTGATTCTGGAAATATCTAGGGAAAACAAGGGGATTATATGATACAGTTACCATCGGGGGTGCTATACTATACGTATAAACTTGTTTTGTTCTTCTAGGACAAATGATAAGGAGATCCGTCCACTTAAACGTTTAGACGATGATCCCCACTCTTAAGTATTGCCTTATTATTTCCTAAAGAACTGGTATCGAGCATTCCGGAAATCGACGATTGGTTTGTGGAGCACCCGGGAAGCGGAAGAGTGTACTCATAAGAGATGACTCGAACCCGTAACCACTCCGAAAACCATATACAGTTCTATGGAGGAGATTCATGATATATTAAGATGTTGGGATCTATATGTGATTCCGAGACCCGTTGGGGTATTGGAATCCATGTGGGATTCCGTAATCTGATGGCAGTGTGTGAGCTAGAATGACGGACGTAGCCTCATCAGCGGAAATGACTAAAACCAGAGAAAGGAGGCATGGCCAGTATGGTTGGCAAACCCATAAGGTATAGTCGGCTCCATATAGATGTCACTTGAAGTTGTTATGCATGAATGGGGAAATGCACTCGGTCTTAGCGAGACCAGCTATGTTTTCCTATGGTACATCACTAGGGATGTATGCTGCTTCGGAAGGATATCTCTAATCCTTGTGCATGAGGACCGTTCTCAAAGTACTGAGGGCACCTCCATGGAAATCCTACACAATTAGCGAATGCACCTTATCGATTTTCGATTATATACCTAATATTGTTTTGATGTACACTCACGAGCATCGCAGCTACTTTTTTATTATTATTTTCTCCCTTAGACATTATTATAATATCACTGGATTTTCTATAAAAAGGTTTTGGTTATTGTAAGGTAAAACCCTATCTGTGTTTGTGTGCGGCGCGGTCTTACAAAATATCTTTGTTTTCAAAAGGTTATTTAAACTTTAAGAATCCATTTGATTGTGTTTCTCACGCTGGTTTTACCAGACTGATCCGGGCGTTGTTTTCCTAAAATGCTCGAGTCAGACCGAGCATATTTCCAGGTTTAGTTGGATATTTTTGGAGCTTCAGGAGAGGAGCTGGAGGCCCAGAGATGTATTCATGTACATGTTTTTTTTTCATTGCATTCATTGTTTTATATTATTCAACAATTGTGAAGATAGGTTGTTATAACTGTCCGGGCTGAAATAGGTTAGTATACTTTTATTGACATTTGTATATACATATATTACAGTTTCGTTTTTGTGTAAAAATTTGTCATATCTTATAGATTATTCATTCTGCTGTGAGATTCTGTATTGTTTAGCTTCTCCTTGTCTTCTTTCTTCTTTCATTTCCCTAACTATTCGCCTTTCCGTTCAATTTGAGTGGTTCATGTGTGGTTTATTGGTCGCTTAAACTGTACGAAAAAGTTGGTCGTTACAATAATAACTCTTACATTAGTGTAGACACTATTACTTTGGCACTTCTTATTGAAGTGGCGTTAAGGTTCGGTAGCACGCCGAACTGCTTTGATAACAATGATGGTAGTAACAACTACTTTGGAGTTCATCCACAGATAAGGTCTCAACATTGTTGGATTCTTCAATAGCACAAACAACATAATTGAACTTTGGAAGTAAAGATCTCATAAAATTTTCTATGATATCACTTTCCTTAACAATTTCTCCACAAGCTTTCATATGCTTAGCTATAGATAGAGCTCTTCCGAAGTAGGCATTCAAATACTCTCCTTCCTTTATTCTTAGTAGATAGAACTCTGTCTTCAATGTCTGAAGCTGTGCTCTCTTCACTCTAGTTGAGAAATTGAATTTCTACAGCATTAAATCCTAAATCTGTTGGGAGGTGCCATCATTCAGAATGGTTTTCATGATCCCTCTATCTATAGCTTTATAAAGGCAATTCTTGATCTTCTTATCCTTCAGCTGCTGCTCCTCAATCATCTTCAACTCTTCTTCAGTTCGATCTTTGCCTTTTGGAGTTGTAATGATCCCTTCTTTAACCAGACTCCAAAATTCCTTGGCATGCAAGAAGTTGAAGGAACTAGGCCAGCCCTCAGCAGAAGTAATGGGTGAATTTCAAAAAATTTAGCCATTTTGGATCTTTAATGGGCCTATGAAGTCTAACCATACTTAGAAATTTTCTAAGTTTTCTTTTAAATAAAATATTTATTTTATTTACTTTTAGAAATAAAGTTTAAAATTTAATTTAATGTGTATGTAAATTAGAGTATATCAAATATAATCTTATGTACATATTTGTGTGTAATGGTAGCTTATTAAATTTATTTAGAGAATGAAACTTTTCATGTCATATCTCTTAAGTTATTGAATTAATGAGGGGGGTAAATTAATTTGTGAATGATACTTTTCATTTCCTTCTCTTAACTTATTCAATTAATGAGGAGCATATTATTTATATGGAGAGAGACCTTTTATTTATCTCTCTTTAATTAAATTGGTTAATTATACGAATGTCCTTAATTAGCAACATATATGGCATGAATGTGAGTATACATAAACATATATATATATATATATATATATTAGTGTAAATTCTATAAGAGCAACATATGATAGGTGCTATCAATTGATGACAATGTGTAGACATATAACTAGAAATAAATGGATGGCTAAACACATAAAAATGAAATATAAGAAATAGATAAAGGGTATCAAAAGATGATTGATTTAATTTCCTATTTGGTAAACTTAATTAATGCAGCATATAAATGAGAATCAATAGGCATCATGATATAAGGATATAAACAGTCAACAACAAATGTATGTATTATTAACTAATTGTGTGTGTATATATGTTTAAATATGTTTATATATGTATTGCTTAATGGATCCTCCAAATACACTAAATTAATTCAGCCAAGTCAACTATTATCAATTCAAGATTCATTACCAAACATGTAGTGATCTGATTTTGTAAATCAATTTGAAAATAGATCTTAATCAATAAACCCAAATGTAATCTATATGTATATGTTAATAATTTAAAATAGAATCAAACATGGATATTTAAAAAAAAATTGTTCAAAGTATATTTTGTATAATAATAATATTATGTTGATTCAAGTTTATTTATACATAAATACAGTGTACATATATGTATATGTGTGCATATATATATATACATACATACATACATATATATATATGGTTAAATATATTTATATATGTATTGTTAATGAATCCTTTAAAATTAATAAATCAACTCAACCAAGTCAATAGTAATCAATTTAAGATTTATTACCAAACATGTAGTAATCTAATTTAGTAAAACAGTCTGATAATAGATCTTAATCAACAAATCTAAATATAATTTATATGTATATGTTAATAATAAAATTTTGAAACCTTTTAAAATATTTCAAAAGTATATTTACATACACATACATATACACACATGCGTATTTATGTATATGTATGAATCTTAAAGTAGAAAACAAAATTGGAATCAATGTAAACTATTGTTAACAATTAAATAGAATAAAGTTAATTAGAATAACAAGTTAACTACCAGATCTATATTTAGATCAAAATCAATAGAAATTAACGTAGAAGATCATGAATAGAAGTTATTAACTTCAAATGAAAAACAATTCTAATGATAACAAATTATACTATCTTAAGATCTGTATTTGTATACATATAAGGGACAACAAATACATATATAAAATGTTCAAAATGAATTAATTACTAGATCTATAATATCATGGAATAAATAAATCAATCAATAATGGAATTTACCTTGTTAATGTTGCCTATGATTCATATCTTGAATGATAAATGTTTCTAGATCTGATTGAATCACCTCCAGAAATTGCAACAATCTGAAGCACCACTTTTGAATTTATTTTATTTGATTTGTTTTGATTTTGTTTTGGGAATTATTGTGGCTTAGAAGCCATGAAATTTCAGCCAAGAAGGTAGAAAAATGAAGATGGAGGCTAGGGTTTAGAAGGAGAGGGATTAAGAGAGGCCAGTGAATGGAGGATAATATATTTATAGAAGGATCCTTTCTTAACCTCCTCCCTTCATTTTCTAGATCCAATCATTGAATTTTATTCCTCTTTTTCTTATGGCCTTCCATGAATAAGGCTATATATGGGCCTCAAAATATTCCCAACCCCATTTAGTAATTAATCTATTTAAATTCGATTTAAATACTTTATTAATATCATATATCAATACGTACATACATAACTTTTATGTACGTACTTTATTAAATACTAATGGATTCAAACAAATCAAATAATTAATTAATTAATTAATAATTAATATTTCATAAATATTAATTAATTTAATTAATTTATAGCAGTTATAAATTAACTAAATCATGTGGTTTTCGAAGCATTCATCATTACGGTTGTGCGACACAAAGGTGCAAATTCAGTCAGCGATTAATATCGAACTGTTCAAACATTAACGTTCACATATCACTTAGCAGTTGGTGTGACATTTTGGCCAAATTTATCGCTTACACATCTTTTAGGTAATATCCAATTTTACTTATTATAAGCGGTACCTAATATAGACAATTATTTACACCAACTCTCTTCATTAAACTAGATCACTTTGGATTTATGGAATTTGGTAATGGTCAAAATCCCAATATCAATTCAACTTTATAGTCCAAACTCAAAGTCCTTGGTTCAATAATAACAATTATTATTAACCGAAAAGCTCTGGCTAGAGACTTAGACTTTGAATTGACTTCAGTAGATCGTGATACTAACCTCATATAACTAAGGAAACGAATCCTCTCTCGAATAGTGTTTCACTTCCAATGCTTGCACTCGACCCAACTATAGTCGTTCGATGGACACCGTGCCACGATTTAACTATAATCAAAGCTGAACTTCCACATTGAAGATCAACAGTATTCTCAAGTCAAGAGAACTGTATAAATTAGTCACATCGATATTCTCTGTTTGACCTTAATTATATTAACCAACAGAAAACTATCGAGTGAGTCATTCTATAGTTATCTAATAACTATCAATACGTAACCCCTTGGTGCCCCCAGTAGTCATGAGAAATACACTGCCCAACATTTGGAGAGCATTACATACTCTAGTCTCAATGGATACGTTGATATCCAGTCTCGATGCATTTTGACTAGGAACATTAAAAATGGTATATTTGTTTCATTGTGATAAATTACTCACGGTTACAACACTTTGTAACTACTATCACAAAACATACCATTTATGGATTTTCTATTAAATGTGCTTTCAATTAAATTGATTAATTAATATAACCACATTATATCAAGTATATAATAGAAAGAAAATACCTTTATTTCGAACAAGATTGGTCAACTAGTTAGATATATGTAATAAATTACATAATTGCCCTTAGAGCATACCCCTAACTCTATCAGAAGTTCTCTATCGGCTTGACCTAGTGATCGTAAAACCCATTAAATATGGGAATTATAGGTTGCATGAACTTGCTGTTGTTGTTGCTAATCTAAGCCATTCTCACACACACTCAGTGTTTCTTTTGACTTCAACCTCTCAGTGTGTCACTCCTTTTTGAATTCTCTTTATTACAACCCGTTGATGGGGCTCTGATACCAAATGTTAAACTCAAATGGTACAAAACACTCACAGATGCATGAATGATGATTTATTATTAAAAAAAAGATTTTGAGGCTGTTAAATAGCCAGTACATACAATAAGAAATACTAGAAAATAGTTCACGTCATTAACAACTCTAAAGATTGTGATATTTGCTTAAGAATAGCTCTGAATTAACCAAACACTACCAGTGTGATCCTATTAACTAGGATACTTATTAACAAAATAAAAAAACTAAATTCAAATAGCATACATCATCATCCAACCGCCTAACAAAATCTGGATTCCCATGAAGTGGCATAACAACAATAGTAATCAAATGTGTATAGGTCGCTCCAAGGCACTTAGATGGCGCTTTCTTAAGAAGTTATTTGCTCTCCCCGCTCATTTAAGCAAAAAAAAATGGGTGCTCGACATTAAAAATCGTCTTCTAAAATACAAATATACAATGGAGCCGAGAAGTTCACATCTCTCTAATCGACCGCGGTTGCACTACCAAAGTCAATTCAAATCTTCGCACTGATGACTGTAATGACTAGAATTTCGAGTTTGTGACCTACAGTATCACAAAGTGTTAACTGGATTTTTGATCAAGCATAACTCCACTAGAATTATGATGTCAAGATGAAGACGAAACGATTCATGGACTTGAGAATATGTTCAAAAGGACAAGAATATGATGTTCAACAAGTTTCAAAGGAAAAGGAATAAAGTGGACCACTCAGTACCGAGAGGAACTACTATGTACCAAAAGCTTTTTACTCCACCATGAACCTCCAAATCCACTTGTATTTGAAGCACTATCTCATGTGATTGCCATGGAGTGCTTTTTTTGAAGAATAAACAAACAACCCAAAGGATTTTATAGAAGAAAGAAGAAATGAACAAAGCAATATCAACGAATATCAGAAACGACTCCATCTTTGAGGAAAAGTGTCTAGAACACAACGGATTAAAAGATGGAAGCAAAATAGAGGAAAAAGGGAGAATTTTCACTTACAAAAACCTCTTGATATCGAGAGGTTTTTATTTGAGTATGGGCCCTGATGCTTACTTCTGGATACTTAGTCTTGGATTTGAAGTTTGTATCTCATGGACATCCGGTTCTATTAGGCGATTTCTCTATAAATAGCATTCTACCTGCAACTTGGAGAGGACTTCTTTTTTGGACTTTTTGGCAGTTGATTTTTCTTCTTTCTTCTTCCCCAAATACTCCTAGATCCAAGATCTACTAGATTTAGTCGGATCTAAGTTGTAATCATTGTATTCTAGAGAGAATCAATCCAATATAAATATTAAGGGATGTAGGCCGGAGTATTTTTCGAACCACTATAAAAAGTGCTTGTGTGTTCTTGTTTTCTTTGTGTTTTTGTTTATTTGATCTGGATTTGTCTACTTTAGGGTGTCTGCGCCATTTTTGGTGCAAATTTTTTTGATGCTTTCATTGTGAGCAAGCAAGAATTGAAACTTAAAGCTTGGATCTGAAGTTTGGAGAAGATGAAGAGACCTAACACCAGATCTATGATTAAAGGGAGTCAACCAGAGCATGGGGGCAGCCATAAGGTGTCCTCAATTCTAATCAATCCATCTACATGACCAGAGGGAGATATAGAGAATGGTGAAGGAGATGCAAGATGGAATAATGGCTCGATAACGGGAAATGCTAGAGGGATTTTTCCAAAGGATGGGACAGCAAGGAACAGCCTGAGCAGTTGGAAATCAGAGAATAGGAACCAATGCAGGAGCCCCTGGAGCTGGAGTAGAGCAAACTGGAGAGATGCCCCCATAAGTCGAACCAGTCGGTAACGACATGAATCGTGTTGGTATCGACAAGAATTTACTCGGGAGCAATTTCGATTTGAACTGGGATAAGCTGGAATGCAGGAAGCGAATGATGTTGGCGCCAGAAGCGCAAATAAGAATGTGAATACACAATAACCAGAAGAGTATGTGCCAGAGCTTCTCATAGGAATATGGGGCAGAATGAAGCTGGAGGTGCAGATCAGAATGCGAACGTGCAACCAGTGGAATATATACCGGAGTTTTCTCGTAAGAGCGAGGGGCAAAACATAGCTATGGAGCGAAGAATACTACTAGACAACAATGACCGGATCACTAGGATGATCAGAAGAATAGTGAGAGGTGGACCTTCAGACCAAAGACTAAAGGACGTGAACATGAATTCATTCACTCCTAACATCTCGTACATAAGGAATCCTTTCGATTTTAAGCTATGTCGGAACTATATAACAGAAGGATAGATCTGATTATTCATTTGATGAGATACATCTGACATATAAAGGTGTTGGGTGCGTCTGAAGAGGTAATGGGGTGATGCTTCCCATTATACTTAATGAAGCTGACAGCAATGTGGTTAATGTACTTAGAGAATGGGTCCATAAACACGTGACTCAGATTGGTAGACAGATTTTTGAGATAATTCAGAGTTCATATCTCCCGACCAAAGAATGCGATGATGCTTTCAAATGTAAAGCAAAGATCCGAAGAGACCTTGAGAAGTTATCTGACAAGGTTTAACGTGGCAGCCGCTGCGGTTGATAAGCCGGATCCATTGATAGTCCTTATGGTGGTAGTATCTGGAGTCGCAAGTAAGACCAACTTTAAAATTGCATTGGAAAGGGATCTACTGACAGATCTCGTAGAATTTTATTATGAATTTGAGAGATATCTGCGTCAAGAGGAACGCTGAGCCTGATAATGCTGATGTTAATACTGCGGACAATGGAGGACTGTCTGGAGCAGGATATGGTAAAGATAAAGGAAAGCAAAAAGCTGATGACAACTTCGGAGGACCTAAGCGGCAAAGGAGGGAATTGAAGTTCTCTTCCTATTCTGATTTAACCGAAACTTCGAAGAGGATATACCTAAATACTAATGGGAAAATCCTCTATCGGAGGCCAGTTAAGTGAGAATCCATGGATCGGGAAAGGAGGTTTAAAAAAATTTGCCTATTCCATGAGCTGGATGGACACAAAACAAACGAGTGCAGATACCTTTGCAATTTGATAGAAGAGTTGGTTCGGAGTAACTAGCTACAACAATATGTAAGAAACCAAACTACAGTGGTGCAGCTTAAGCATCCACCACCTACAACGAATACACCAAGATTGACCGTGGATCTGGGTTTAGATTAGAATTCCCATGATCAAGATGGACGGAAGTCAAGTTCGTTTCCCACATTTTACTTTCCGTTTTAAATAAATAAGACAATAATAACCTCAGACCGCTTACACATGTACAAGACCTCGATTGGTCTTTAGACATGCTCTAAGTTGGATGTTTGAGATGAATGCTTAGGATGTTTTGCTTAATTGCTTTGATTTGAATATTTGATTTTTGAAAACCACTTGAACGTGACAACTGACATTGATCGTGGTAGTCGTATCCGGAGAGACGGGGCGATGACCATTAGGTGCAAGTTCCCTTGCCGAAGAATGAGTGGATGGACTTGTACAAGAAAGTAGTCCCCTTATCGGAGAGTAAGCGGATGGAATTGCTTGGGCGTTCAGTCCCCTCGTCGAAAAACAAGAGGATTGGGTCAACAAGGATCCGTAGAGATAGAACCCTAGTTTGGATGATTAAACGATCCGGAGAGATCGAATCCTAGATTAGATTTTAACGATCCGAAGAGATCGAACCCTAGATAGGATTTTACATGCTCTGGAGAGATCAAACCCTAGATTAGATGTTAAATGATCTAGAGAAATCGAATCCTAGATTTTTATTTAAACGATTCGAAAAGATCGAATCCTAAAAGCGGGCGCTGACTTGACCTTAGGACTTGAATGCCTTGTAATCAGACTAAACTAGATAAACCCCGGACGAACATGGGACTACTTTGATATAAGATATGATAACTCCGGATGAAACTGGACTGATTATGATCTATAACTAGCACTTAAGCAAGGACTACAGTCCTTAGCTATGATAATTTAGAATGAATGCCGGTTTGCAGGTGAACCAAAAGGAACTGGATGATCCGCCATAACTTGAATCGACAGATAGCCGGATAGCCCAACCACTAATGATTGAGTACTACTGAAACTCGTTCTTGGGCAAAACACATCCTACATTCATAAGGCATGCTTTGGGGGTTAATTGTCTTTTTGACCAAGCAGGTTTTCGCTAGAAATAGGATGTCATGATGAAAACGAAACGATTCACGGACTTGGTAACATATTCGAAAGGACAAGAAGATGATGCTCAGCAAGTTTCAAAGGCAAAGGAACAAAGTGGACCATTCGGTACCGAGAGGAACCACTTGATACCCGGAGCTTTTTACTCCACCATGGACTTCTAAATCCACTTGTATTTGAAACTCTACTTCATGTGATTTCCATGGAGTGCTTTCCTTAAAGAATAGACGAACAATTCTAAGGATTCTTGAGAACAAAGTAGAAATGAAAAAAGAAATACCAACAACTATCAGAAACGACTTCATCTTTGAGGAAAAGTGTATGGAATACAACGAATTAAAGAAAGGAAGCAAAATAGGAAGAAGGGAGAATTTCTACTTACAAAAGCCTGTTGGTACAGAGAGGAACCTCTCAGTACCAAGTGGTTTTTATTGGAGTATGGGCTTTGAAGCTCACTTCTGAATACTTGTGCTTGGATCTGAACTTTGTATCTCGTGAATACCTGATTCTACTAGACGATTTCCCTAAAAGTAGCAAGCTACTTGCAACTTGGAGATGACTTCTTTTTTGGACATTTGGGCACTTGATTTCTCTACTATCTTCTTTTTCAAATACTCTAAATACTCCCAATCTAAGATCATTGTGGTTGAATCTAAGTTGTAATCATTGTATTCCAAAGAAAATCAATCAAATAAAAATATTAAAGTGGACATAGGATGGAATATTTGCCGAACCATTATAAAAAGTACCCATGCGTTCTTATTTTCTTTGTGTTTTTGTTTTTTTGATCTGAATTTATCTACTTTGGGGGGTGTGTGCCATTTTTGGTGCAAACGCAAACCTAATATATTATTTCTGAAAATGGAAAACAAAGTTAAAGAGAAAGAGAGAATAAAGAAGATAATTGGAATTTTCAGAGTGAATTTTTCTGAAATAACACTGTTTATATAGGCATCAAAAGTTGTTTCTTAACGTGTCAAACGAAGTGCCTGTTGGGAAGAAAAAAGCATTATGATCTTACTCTTCAACTCAAGAGAAACCATTTGGATAACCGAAGGATCCAACTTTTCTTCTATGAAACTTATATTTAAACAAACATAGTTTAAATTATTCAATAATGTGGAACTACACATTCTCACATTCTTCCTCTTCTCTTTCTTCTTCTCAAGGGGAAAAAAAACATTCACACAAATTTTAATAAAATTTTCCCTAATACTTTGCTATATCATATATGATAAGGCTTCAGTGTCATTGTCATCTACATTGTTTTATGCTATAAAATACTAACCTATAGCATAAGCTGATATCCTTTTAAAATTCTGCTTAAATATCTAACACAAACAAATCGAACAGTAGTAAATAATTACGAAGGAAACAAAATCAGCTACGTAGCGACAGCTTCTTAAAACCAAAAAAGGTAAGTTCACATGAATGAAAATAAACTTTTCATGCTCATTTATGTGACAAATTTTGAGGACAAACTGTACACAAACCAAGGTTAAATATGTTATAACATTTCTCAAATGTAATTTACAATCAACATTCTGGAACGGATATACATATCGGAACCAATTAAATGGATGGACTATTTTAATTAACCTCAAACAACCAGCGTGATCTAGACTAATCACCAAAGCATCACAATAAAATGTATTGTTTATGGGTTTAAAGCTATTTAACAATAAACACTGACACTCTAACTTAACTTAAATAGAATAATATTAACGCAACGGATATTACAAAAACAATGTAGATCGTTGAATGTAGCAATCGGTGGATTGGAAGATACTGAAATGCCCGAATTCGTTGATCCGAAGATACCGAACTCTAGCTATCCCGAACTCGTTGATCGCGCACGATACCGGGTTCAAAGATCTTCAATTCTTCAAGCGTTGATCAAGCGCACTTGATTCTGTGAATCGGCTTCTACAATCGTTGAATCGAGCGCACTCGATTATCCGAAAGAGGAGATAGGAGATTACACTCAACTACCAATTTAGATGAAAGCACACAGCAATCAAAAGAGAATTTTATTCAAAAATCAACAACCTTACAAAATGACACAACTTGCCTATTTATAGGCTACATGCGCAAAACAGAAAATTGTACAAGTCTTAAGTCGGTGACGACTCATCCCCTACGACCTACGACTTATCATGAGTCGTTCACAACTTATCAGATTACAACATGACTTACGACTTATACAAAACGACTTAACAAACTGTACAAAATAACAACTACAACCAACAACACACGACTCAACATACTCCGACTTATGACTCAGCCAAGTATACGACTTATTACAAACAGACGACTTAAAACAGATGCGGCTTAACAATGCAACACAACAACAGCTTTCTACAACTTAAGAATCAATGGTCTAGATTAACTCGGCATCAGATTCAACGACATCCATCTTCACGCGACTTAAGATAACCAGCTTCATTCGACTTAAGAATCATTGGTCCAGATTAACTCGGCGTAAGGATGAACGGTCTCCAGGCTTCGGCGACATAAGATGATACGATATAACTGAGTCGTAACTCGGTGCCGACTTATCATCTGTCTTAAGTCGTAACTGACTTAACACTTGTGTATTCTCCTCCTTGAGTCATGAATGACTCATCTCCCTGTTAAGTCGTAGATGAGTTATAGTTGATTCGTTAAGTCGTAAACTCGTTACAACTTCCCCTTTGGTTTTCCAGCTGAGTCGTGGACGACTCATCACCGCCTCCTTAAGTCGTGTACGACGTACACCTTGCTTGTTAGCTTTAGCTCGTGGACGACTTAGGCTTTTAAGTCGTAGCCCTTTTTCACATGACTCCTTAGGTCGTAGACCTGCTTCTTTAAGTCGGTTACGACTTATGCTTCCTTCCTTAAGTCGGTCACGACTTATACCTTGGACAAATGAGGGCTGCGCTGCATCATCCTCCCCAAGTTGAGAGAAATTCGACCTCGAATTTGCATCTTCCTCAACATCAGTTCGTTCATCCCCGTGATATGGTACGAGATGTTTAACATTGAACACATCAGACGTATACACATCATCTGGCAGCTTCAGTTTATAAGCATTTTCATTGATTCGTTTCACAACTTCTACCGGGCCAATTTTTCGTGCTTTCAATTTATTGTACGTTCCCACCGGAAAACGATCTTTTGTTAACACTGCATAAACCAAATCACCTTCATGAAATTCAACATTTCTTCGTTTTAAATTTGCAGATTGTTTATACTTCTCATTTGCTTTCTCCAATCGTTCCTGAACGATTTTATGACATTCCGACAACCCTTCAACAAAATCAGCAGCTTTGTTAACTGTCTTCTTTGATTGTGGCACTACCGTTAAATCCAACGGTCCCTTGGGTAAGCTTGAATATACTATCTGAAATGGACTGAACCCAGTACTTCGATTCACAGCATGATTATGAGCAAATTCTGCCTGGCATAACTTCACATCCCAACTCTTCAAATTATCTTGTACAAGACACCTTAACAAGTTTCCCAAAGATCGATTAACCACCTCCGTTTGTCCATCAGTTTGTGGATGATAAGCACTACTAAATTTCAGCTTCGTTCCCACCATTTTCCACAAACTCAACCAAAAATGACTCAGAAATCGGGTATCTCTATCCGACACAATAGATTCTGGCAATCCATGAAGTCGATAGATCTCCTTGAAAAACAACTGAGCAACATGAACAGCATCTGCCGTCTTCTTACAAGCAATAAAATGTGCCATTTTCGAAAATCTGTCTACCACAACAAATATAGAATCATTCCCCCGTTGAGTTCTAGGTAAACCCAAAACAAAATCCATATTGATATCCACCCATGGTTTTATAGGCACGAGTAACGGCATATATAACCCAGCATTAGTCGCCGTTCCTTTCGAAACCTGACAAATATGACAACGCTTCACAAATCTCTCTACCTCTCTCCTCATCGATGGCCAAAAATAGGACTGTGAAATCAATTGTAAGGTACGGTCTCTCCCAACATGCCCCTCTTCGTGTAACTCCTTGATAATCTTCATTCTCAGACTACCCTCTGGTATGCATAATCGACTTCCTTTAAAAAGAAAACCATCTACCATTACGAACTCATCCGTCTTTCCATCCTTGACTTTATCAACAAACCTTGCAAAGTAAGGATCATCGGTGAATAATTCTGGCAATATTTCAAAACCAGTCACCTCAACTTTCATCATTGTCAACAAATGACTCCTTCTACTTAAAGCATCAGCCACTCGATTCGTCACCCCAGACTTGTGTTTAACAACAAAAGTAAACTGTTGCAGATATGCAATCCACGATGCATGTCTCGCTGAAATCTTGTCTTGTCCTTGTAAATGCTTCAATGCTTCATGATCAGTGTAAAGAAAAAACTCCTTCTGAAATAGATAATGTCTCCAGTGTTTAATAGATTGTACAACAGCATAGAACTCCACATCATACGTACTGTATCTCATCTTCGCTCCTGACAACCTCTCACTGAAATATGCAATTGGACGTCCCTTCTGACTCAACACTCCTCCAATTCCAACCTTGGATGCATCAGTGTGTAGTTCAAACACTAGCTGAAAATCAGGTAATACTAGAATTGGTGCAGTCGTCAGCAACTTCTTGATCTTCCCAAAAGCATTCCCTGCTTCCTCTGACCATGTAAATTGTTTACCCTTCATACAATCAGTCACAGGTGCCATCACACTACTAAAGTGTGGAATAAACCTCCGATAAAATGAAGCCAACCCATGAAAACTACGAACTTCCGTTATCGTCTTGGGCTGCGGCCAATCTCTAATTGCTTCAACTTTACTTTGGTCAACCTGTATTCCTTTCTCTGAAATAACATACCCCAGAAATAAAACACTGTGCGTCATGAACACGCATTTCTTTGTAGCAGCATAAAATTGTTCTTGTCTCAGTACCATCAGCACTTCTCTAAGATGATTCAGATGTTCCTTTGGACTCCCACTGTAAATCAGAATATCATCGAAATACACCACCACAAATTTCCCAATGAACGATCGAAAAATCTGATTCATCACCCTCATAAAAGTACTTGGTGCATTTGATAAGCCAAACGGCATGACCAACCACTCGTATAGACCCTCCCTGGTTTTAAAAGCAGTCTTCCACTCATCTCCTGGTCTGATACGAATTTGATGATATCCGCTCTTCAAATCAATCTTCGAAAAGATAGTAGCTCCGCTTATTTGATCTAGCAAGTCATCCAACCTCGGCATTGGAAATCTATATCTCACAGTAATCTTATTCAACACTCGACTGTCAGTGCACATCCTCCACGTTCCATCCCTTTTGGGTACCAATAAAGCTGGTACAGCACAAGGACTTAAACTCTCCTGCACACGCCCCTGCTCAAGCAATTCCTCTACCTGCCTCCGCAACTCTTCATGTTCCTTCGGACTCATTCGATAATGTGGTCTGTGTGGCAACACAGCACCTGGAACAAGATCTATCTGATGTTGTATATCCCTCAACGGTGGCAACTCCGTTGGTAACTCCTCTGGAAATACATCGTCAAATTCTTTCAAAACTGGTTTAACTTCTTCTGGAATCTCAACCTCTTCATTGCTCTCTCGCCCAATTAACAAAAACACTTCAGGCTCTTCCTCAACCTCCTTAACAAATTCTTTCAAAGATAATAAAGTTTTGAGCTCTTCAATCTCTTCTGACTTACTTTCTCCTTGTGATCTCTTCTTTGGAACTAGGATAATTTTCGTGCCTTCAAACATAAAACTGTAGCTATTGGTCCGACCGTCATGTAGTACTGCTCGATCATACTGCCATGGTCTTCCCAATAATAAGTGGCAAACATCCATCTCTACTACGTCACACCAGATTTCGTCTTTGTATTTCTTCCCAATAGAGAATGGAACTCGAACTCGTCTATCCACTTTCACTTCTCCTCCTTTTCTCAACCATGCTAACTTGTATGGACTCGGATGTTTCTCTGTCTTCAATTTCAACTTTGTCACTGCTTCAGTTGAAATAATATTATCACAGCTTCCTGCGTCAATCACAAACTTACACACCTTCCCCAGAATAGTACATGTTGACTGAAAAATATTACTTCTCAACCAACTAGCTTCTTCCTGCTTCGGTGTTAAACACGATCTCCTCAGCATTAGGTTACAACCTTCATCTCCTGACGCAATATCCTGCTCATCCTCCTCAACTGGACTAGAACAATCCCCATCACCATCCTCATCCTCAACTGCTTTTATGACCCAATTCCTTACAATTGTAACATTTGAAACCATTGTTAACCCTTGTCTTCTCAGCCTCCTTCACCACTGGTCTACTGATAGGTTTAGAAACATTAGAACTTCCTCCAACACTCTTCGCTTGATTGTTAGAATTAGTAAACACACCACTTCCCCGTCGTCCCTGCTTCTCCCAAGCCAACGCTTTCTGATGTGCTTCTGCCACAGATCTTGGATCGAACATATTAACCATATCCTGTATCTGCATTCTCAATCCCCCAATGAATCTAGATGTCAGCTGCTCTTCTGTTTCCATAATATCATTCCTTGCAATAAGTTGATAGAATTCATCAGCATAGTCATTCACAGATTTCGTCCCTTGTCTCAAGTTTTGCAAACGTTGATACATCAAAGATTGATAATTGTAAGGTAAGAACGTTGCTTTCATCATTTTCTTCATCTTTTCCCAAGATTCAATCTTTGACTTCCCCATTCGTTCACGTGTAAGTTTGGTCTGCTGCCACCATGCCAAAGCTCTACCCCTCAGCCTCGTAGCAACCAACTTCACTCTACGATGTTCTGGAACTTCTTTGAAGTCAAAAATCTCTTCAACATTAGCCATCCAATCTAGAAACTCCTCCGCTTGCATACCACCTTTGAATTCAGGAATTTCAGTCTTCATCCCCGACTCCCATTTGTGATCATACTCAGAGTGATTTCTTCCTTGTCCTTGTCCTTGTCCTTGAACACTACCACCATCATACTCCTCTTCAAAATCAGATGTATATCGTTGTCTATCTCGTCCACCCACATCTCTACTACCATCACGCCTACCACCATCATCCCTTCTATCTACATTCCTCCGTTCACGACCATTCACGTTCCTCCCACGCCCTTGATCATTTTCAACGCTTCGGTATCAATTGGAATGTGGCGAGACTCTATTACCCCCATGGTTAGATTCAGGTGAAACCCTTCTCCGATTTTGATTCATCTCCGTCATAAGCTTCTCTAACCGGCCAATTCCTTCGTTAAGCTTTTCACTAAAGTTCTCATTGATTCTTTGTTCCATCTCATCAGCTTCTTCTCTTCGATACAAAGCTTCTACGTTTTGGTGGCGATTAGCTCTTCTTGGCGGCATACTTGAAAATTTCACAACTCTTCAACACTTCAAAATTCAAACACAATTCGGACTTTGATCCAAAATGAAACGGATCGAAAACTTCCACTTTGTAGCAAATCGCGATGAACACGATGGACAAAGTTTCGGCCTCCAATTCAATTTCGATCAATCAATCTTCGAACAATGATGACTCTTCTTCCTCTCGGCCACGGTTTAACACTTCAAGCACTCGGCTTCTCTTCAAACTTCAAATTCTAAATGAATAGGCTCCAAGTCTCGATCTAGCTATGATTGGCTAGAACAAGCTCTGATACCAAAACTGACGCAGCGGATATTACAAAAACAATGTAGATCGTTGAATGTAGCAATCGGTGGATTGGAAGATACTGAAATGCCCGAATTCGTTGATCCGAAGATACCGAACTCTAGCTATCCCGAACTCGTTGATCGCGCACGATACCGGGTTCAAAGATCTTCAATTCTTCAAGCGTTGATCAAGCGCACTTGATTCCGCGAATCGACTTCTACAATCGTTGAATCGAGCGCACTCGATTATCCGAAAGAGGAGATAGGAGATTACACTCAACTACCAATTTAGATGAAAGCACACAGCAATCAAAAGAGAATTTTATTCAAAAATCAACAACCTTACAAAATGACACAACTTGCCTATTTATAGGCTACATGCGCAAAACAGAAAATTGTACAAGTCTTAAGTCGGTGACGACTCATCCCCTACGACCTACGACTTATCATGAGTCGTTCACAACTTATCAGATTACAACATGACTTACGACTTATACAAAACGACTTAACAAACTGTACAAAATAACAACTACAACCAACAACACACGACTCAACATACTCCGACTTATGACTCAGCCAAGTATACGACTTATTACAAACAGACGACTTAAAACAGATGCGGCTTAACAATGCAACACAACAACAGCTTTCTACAACTTAAGAATCAATGGTCTAGATTAACTCGGCATCAGATTCAACGACATCCATCTTCACGCGACTTAAGATAACCAGCTTCATTTGACTTAAGAATCATTGGTCCAGATTAACTCGGCGTAAGGATGAACGGTCTCCAGGCTTCGGCGACATAAGATGATACGATATAACTGAGTCGTAACTCGGTGCCGACTTATCATCTGTCTTAAGTCGTAACTGACTTAACACTTGTGTATTCTCCTCCTTGAGTCGTGAACGACTCATCTCCCTGTTAAGTCGTAGACGAGTTATAGTTGATTCGTTAAGTCGTAAACTCGTCACAACTTCCCCTTTGGTTTTCCAGTTGAGTCGTGGACGACTCATCACCGCCTCCTTAAGTCGTGTACGACGTACACCTTGCTTGTTAGCTTTAGCTCGTGGACGACTTAGGCTTTTAAGTCGTAGCCCTTTTTCACATGACTCCTTAGGTCGTAGACCTGCTTCTTTAAGTCGGTTACGACTTATGCTTCCTTCCTTAAGTCGGTCACGACTTATACCTTGGACAAATGAGGGCTGCGCTGCATCAAATATCATCTCGTAATCAATGAAAATCTGCTACAAATAATATAGCAAGAACTTCATGAAAGCAATCTTAGTATAATCGTTGATATATGTGCTTATCTGAATATTTTTTACCTGGAGAAACTCACTTGTCTTTATCATGAGGCCCATATGTTAAACATTGTTTAATTAAATCATGAAAATCAAATAAATAACAGCTCATCTTAACATGACAGCAATTCCAGTGTATAACCTCAGTTTGTATTTATGCCTGTCTGTAACGTATGAAGTTCTTTCACAACATCTGAAGTATATGGCATCATATAACCTGTAGCATCAATCTGGGAGGGATGATTATTACAATGATAAACTACACTACACGAAAATAGACACACGGACAAACATAGAAAAAAATTAGGTTGAAGGACGGCGAGTTTTTTATTTTGACTGAAGTACCATGCTAGTTATAAAATGTGTAAAACTGAATATAATGCTAGTTATAATTAACACTTGTATAGTGCCAAAGTTGAATATAATGCTACACTTGAACTTCCTGGGAGCTCGATTTTTTAAAGAAGATCCATGGTTAGAGTTCTCATTAAATTCAAACATACTTCTGAAGATTGTTACCCACACTTTACTTTAGTGATAGTTCCATGATTGATAGAGTTATAGATAGATGAGTTGTTACTTGTAGAAGATGGTGTAAGGTAACTTATTAAAGCAATCAATAAATAACTAGATCCATCTCCAAATACAAATAAACGACATAAGCGAAAGTCCTAGATGGATCAATACAGGTATTCTTACAAACTCTGGTCTCAATTGATGAATCGGTATCCTTTTCCGAAACAACTTGACGATGAATATTTTAAAAAAATGTTATTTTATATTGATTAATTACTCACAATTGCAACTATTTGCAACTATAATCAAACATTTTATTAAAAGATTTTCTTATTAATATACTTTAAATTAATTACTTAATTAATTACATCATAGTATAACAAATTATATATAAGAAAACAAATACCTTTGTTACGAACAAAATTGATTACAAGGTTAAATATGTAACAAATTACATAATTGTCTCTATGACATATCACTAACTCACTGAAGTACTTGTCCTAAAATCTTTGTGTACACACTGAAGTTCTTGTCCTAAAATCTTTGTGTACACGAAAGCATACTTGGAGGAAAAAATGTACTCGGTGAGTTTTCATTTGACTATCCAACCGTTCGAATAGAGGAAAATGTCAAAGTGTGAATTGAAGAAGTTGGAAATATAAAGAGACGAAGGAAATTGGAAAATTTTCTAAGTGCTGATGTATGCTTAATCTATTGATCCTTTCGGTACTGGTCCAATGATTACCGAACTGATTATTCAATATTACAGTGCCCAATACTTAGTCAAATTCTGAGTGTGATTGTACCGCTCCAGTACCATCATAATTCAATTTGGTATCGAGCTGACCACTATCAAACCGAATGTAGATAGTTTATACATCCAATAGGAGACTTACTCCTCTGCCTACTTCTATGGACCTTGATGTATTTTGCATATAGCGACTTTGGGGAATATTTCAGAGGTATTTCAGCGCCTAAAGCTTCCATGTACTCTTATAAATACCCATCAACGTAAAATAGGATCGAATCTTTACAAACAGGGGAGACTTGCTCAATTTCCTTGTATTTTCTGATATAACCTATTGCAATCATCTAAGATAAGGACAGAGCATTAGCAAATATAAAGCGGTCGTGGATCAAAGATTTGCCAAATCACTATAAAATTGCATTTGTTCTCTCTTTGCTTTCTGTTTGTTCTTCTTATTGATGTACAATTACCTTACCAATTAAAGATAGAATTGCCTGAAAAATTAAGGTGGTGATCACATAATGAATTGCTCTCTCCACAATCTCTGCTTTGGCTCAAAAATTTAGCAAACGATAATATTTTGTTTGTGGAGTAAATTCCATCCAAGTTCGTGGAACCATCTTTTTAAAAAGTTGATTTTCACCGAGCCATGTGACGTTTATGGCGTTACATTAATTTCTGTTTAGTATCTATTTACTTGGAAATAATTTATAATCATTTGTGTGGAAAAATATGTTATACGATCAGATTGACAATTTATACCCAAATTTATTGTCCACAACCAAATTTATGTATAAACATTCACCATCTTCATCAAGTTGCTAATAGTTTATAATGCATCACTCAATCAAACATGTACATTAATAAAATATACAAATCGATCAGACACACGGCTTTTGTAGAGCTTAGTACATGTCAATTTGAATTATTACTTGTAAAACAAGCATTGTTTAAGGTTGTTTGGGTTGGTGCTTGCTTAAAAATGTTTCCACCTACAGCCAAATTATTATCCACTTAACACTAATATAAAATTGCCATCTTAATCATCAAATGATCAGAACCTAATTTAGAGAAAGCTATCTATTAGACAATGTAGTCACACCAATAATTTAGTTATGCACCAAGTATATAGTTGCACCAGCAATTTCTTTTTACATTCAATATAGATTGATAGTGAGTTAGTGACAATCATGTTACCATACAAACCTTGAGTCACTTATACACTCCATTTTTTTTCTAGGCTATATATCCTCGAATACGTAATACAAGCAAGCATACATATTTCAGTTTTTCATTTTAAAACAAGCTGAAAGCTAGAAGCCAAAGATTCACTATTCCTGCGAAAAATCTGCAGGGTATCATATAAAGAAAAAAAATGGATCAAAACATATGTATTTATTCATTTTTTTTTAAAGAAAAAACATGCATAATAATATTGAGCTAGTAAGCATTTTGCTAATTTTACCACTGGAATGGAGAAAAATGGGGGTTATTGTCTTCACAATGGCTTTAGCAGACAACAAGGATCCTTCTTCCATCTGCGATCAATTTCGTACAATTAACATAAATTTTCAATAAATACGGTTCTTAGATCACTTAGAACTTCAGCCATACCTCAAATTTCTCCTAGCATTCAGTATGAATATGCACATGCGTATGTATATGTCTCCGCATGTCTGGGTATGTATGTACATATTTGTGTGTGCATGTATATACGTATGAGAAAATACACATTTGTCACACAAAACATACTTCATGTAATAAGAAAAAAAAAAATTATCTCGAAAATGCAATCCACCTCTGGTTGACATTTCAATGTTAAGTCAGACGAGCTATCATTTGAAGGTGTGTATACATATGTATATCCACAAACACACACACACGTGTGTCTATTGGCATGAAACTTTCTCGAATTGGCCAAAAATATTATTTATTTTTCTGTTATATATTTCAACCAATATTCAGCAGATAGTGATATTTGAGTTTTACTGATTTAAGTAGCTCATAGTTTTTGTGTGGATTAAAGGAGTGGTAAGAATGCACATGCATGTGAACCAGTGTCTGCACGTGTTTATAACTGTATATATAATTTTAGCATGTAATAAATCTGCACCCAAGACAAAAAGGACGAACTGGTAATTTGATTTAACACCATAAATGAATACCTGGGCAATCACGGTTATGTCAAGAAAAGATTCAATAAAAGGCACGGTGCTAGCATTCGTGATTACAAGATTGAGCTTCTCTATCTCTGATATAACTTTTGCTAGCACTCCTTTGCTATTTTCACAATGGATTTTCACAATAACAGTTCTTACGTGTAGCCTTACTTGAATTTCAGGATACCTTGAATTTTCTACTGAATTTCCATTATTATTGGAGTTCCAATTAAAGTTTGAAGGTTTTGATGCATTTCCAGTGATGTTGTTTGCGTGGGCAATATCACTTGTGTTTTGGATGCATTGCTTAGAGTTGTTAAAGTGGACTACTGACTACTAATACTCGTTAATGGCTTCCTGATTTCTTTTTTTGCACCGACTTTTCTCCTTTTTTCTCCCCTGCTCCTTTCTCCGAGACATCTCTACAGCTCGTCTTGCTTCTCAGCGAGAGGCTTTGGGTTCGATTGCTCTGCGTTTATTCTTTTGTTTGTTCCGCTGTTGGATCCTGGTAATTTTTATGGATTTGGGGGTTTTCTTCTTCACTGGAGATTTCGTGAGGCGATGCCCTCCTTTCGCCGTCATCGCTGATGCCTTGCTTGCGATTGTTCCTCCTCCTGTGTCGGTCTGTTTCACGAGTGAACGCTCGGTTGATATTGCCGTTTTCTCTTCGGTGGCCTTCTCTTCTCTGGCTCGTTTCAAGTTTATTTTGGTGGATGGTTTGTTCATGGAATTGTTGCCTTGTTTTGAGAAGTCGTCCCATAACTCGTTTAGATCTGAAGCTCTGGCGTCTCGGGATCTCCAGATCCAATTTGTGCCTAAACTGGTTTTTAGGGCGGCGCTGGATTTGTCGACTTCGGTCTCGTCTGAAATTGCTTTTGGTACTGTTGCTGATGGTCTCGTATGTGGTCAGTTGGGTATGTGCCCTGAGGTTGATTTAAAGTCGAGGAAGAAGGGAGAGTTCATCGCTCCTTTTTCTCCTCGCTTGTCAGTTCTGGGTTGTTCGGCGGTTGCTTGTCCTTCTAGTGATGCTCTCTGCTTTGGATCGGTTATCGGTGGTTTGGTAGATAAAGATTTGATCACTTTATCTCCTTCCCCGTGCCATCCGATGGTGTCTGATTCGGTTCCGAGTGGGTGTTCTTCCTTGGCTGTGAGTGGTTCAAGTGGGTGGTCAATGGCTGGTGGCGGGGTCTTGTCTGCTGTCTCGGTTTTGGGAGATTCGGTAGATGAGGTCTCGGCTGCCCCTTTTCTTGCCGTTGTTGAGGAGCTTTGTTGGAAGGTTTGTTTCTCTTGTTCGCCTTCTCTTTTTGTAGTAATTGCTGGATTGCCTTTTAACTGTTGGGGGTTATCCATTGTTGTCGATACTGTTTACTTGAGCCTTGACACACTTTGGTGTGTGCTCCCTGACACTACTGTCTCTTTCGGGTCTGGCAGTGTGTCAGGTCCCTGTTGTGTTGGTTTCGCCTTTTCGTTTGACTGTTTGTTCGGTGGTTTGTCGACGAGCTTTTGGTTTCCGTCGGTGTTGTTGGCTTTCAGCGGTGTTTTAGTCCATTCTTCGCTTTTAGTTTGGAACGATCCGAGGGGCTCTTTCTGTAGGGTCTTGTTTTTGAGTCACTACGAGTCCAGTTCAGTGTCGTTAGTGACTTGGTCGCTTTATCATTTCCCGGTATTGATAATATACTTTCGGTGCCATCTGACAGCTCAGTGGGCCTGGAGCGATTGGCGCGGGCGGTATCCTATTTCCTTATCTGTGCGTATAGTGACCGTCTGTGATCACTATACGGACAGCATGGGTTACTGCCAGCCTTTAGTGCTCCGTTCTACTGGTCCCGCTGCTTGGTGCGCCTCGCGAATCTTATCTACGATGCGGGGCTGTACTTATAGTGACAGTCTCGTTTTGGTAAGATTTCCACAGCAATATGGGACGCATCAGGATTGCTCCCTTACACTTGACCGGTTTTATTTATGTCTCCCCCGTGTCGCTTTTCCTTTCCGTCATTGTCCTAATTTCTCCCCGCAGTTAGTTGAGTCGGGGGGTCTCTGATTCTGTTATCCCTTCCTCCTCCTCCATCTGCTTTTTAGCAGCTCCTCTCTGTCCCGCTTCTGATCGGATCAGGAGGCAGTTTGCAGTTCGCCTGATTCGCTTGCCCTATTGTTTACGATTTTCTTCTGCTCTTTATGATCCTTCTGTTCCATCGGGCTCATCTTCTTCTTGCTGCTCAGCGGCGTGCTCCCTCCCCTCTTCTTCTTGCTCTCTGTCCATTACCATTCCGATGATGAGTAAGGCAGAAATTGCGCTTCTGAACGAGCGCCTTGATTGTCTGTCCAGGAACTCATTTACGGAGGTCGCTGGGGCATCTCGGTCGGCCTCGACCGATAGTGAGGAGTCCTCTGTGGCTTCTTTTGAGCCCGCGGTTTCTTCTGTTCGTCCGTCCCGTCGCAGATTGCGTAGAGTCCCTTCTACTCCTCGCACCATCCGTACATGCTCTATAGCGGCGTCCGAGCAGATCGACAGATCTACTCGATACTCACTGTATCTTGTCTGAGCTCGCCCGGTCATCCTGCTTGTTGTGGTCTGCATTCCGCTCTAGGTGGTTTTTCTCTCAGGTCCTTTCTTCCTATTTCTGCTTTTTCCGTCATGTCGAACTTTCTCTTCTGGAATGTTCGCGGTATTGGCAACGATGCGTCTTTGGCTAGGCTAAAACGCATTGTCCGGAAACACTCAGTGGGTTTGATTGCTCTTCTGGAACCTTTTCTAGATCCGGTGGGCATAAACAGTACCGTTTTATCCTTAGGTTTTGGCGGCGGGTCTGCCAACGTCTCTGGTAAGATTTGGATTTTATGGTCAAAATCCTATTCGGTCCACTCTATTTTTGACTCTTCTCAACTCTTCTCGGTCGCCTGCACTTCTTCATATTTTGCTTCCCCTTTTCCGTTCTCGGCTGTGTATGCCAAATGTGTTCGTTCGGAGAGGCTAACTCTTTGGACCGACATTATAGGACTCGGTTCACTAGGTTTCTCTACCTCCGTGGTTGGCGGCGATTTCAATATCGTCGCATGCCAGGCAGAGAAACGTGGAGGAGAAGCCATCAACCGTCTTGCGATGGCGGATTTTAACTTGTTCATTGTCGGATCTGGTCTCTCTGAGCTCCCGTTCGTGGGCTCGGCGTTCACCTGGTCTAATAACCAAGTAGGCCCTAGTCGTATTCTCTCCAGGCTAGACCGGGTTTTCGGCTCGGAGGATTGGTTCCGTTTACCCTTTTCCTTCTCGGCTGTTCATCTACATCGTACTTTTTCTGACCATTCTCCTCTGTTAGTTCGATGCTCTCCTTTCTCTCTGTCGGGGCCCTCTTCTTTTCGCTTCCAGAGTATGTGGAGATCTCACCATACTTTTCCTCAAGTGGTAGCTGATTCTTGGTCTGTTCCCATCGTTGGTCCTCCCTGTTCTGTTTTCAGTCGCAAGCTGAAGCGCCTCAAGTGCTGTCTTAAGGCTTGGAACGCGAACGTTTTCAAGAACATCTTCGATCGTGTTCGGTCTGCCGAAGAATCTCTTATCTTTGCTGAATCTTTGTTAGACGAGTCTCCGTCTTCATCCAACAAGGAGGCGTGGGCTTCTGCTCAATCCTTCTTTGCTTCGGAACTTCGTATTGAGAATGACTTCCTTCGTCAAAAGGCGAGGGTCAAGTGGGTGGTCGACGGCGATGCGAACTCCAAGTTCTTCCACTCTTATATTCGCAAGAAGAACAACCTTCTAACCATTCGGGAGATCTTGCGTCCTGATCTATCTTTAGCATCCTCGCCTGAGGAAGTCAAAGATTCAATTGTAGCTCACTTCCAATCCTTCCTAGGATCGCCATCGGTTGCAGGAACTGACCCTTCTCTTTTAGCTTTCATTCCCAGGTTGGTTCTCTCGCCTGAAAGTGATATCCTAGCGGAATACCCATCGCCTGAGGAAATCCGAGCTAGTGTTTTCGCTCTAAGTAAGGATAGTGCAAGCGGCCCTGACAGATTCAACGGTACCTTTTACCGTTGCTGTTGGCCAATTATTCAGGCTGATTTCTGTCTTGCTGTCTAGTCTTTTTTCTCTGGTAGTTTCCTCCCATCTAGCTGGACATCCACCAACCTTTTTCTCATCCCTAAGTGCGACCACCCGCGATCCTGTGGTGACTTTCGGCCCATCAGCCTTTGCAACTTCTCGAATAAGGTTATTTCCAAGATTTTGGCTAGCCGTTTGGCCCCTTTCCTTGAGCGTATTATCTCTTCGTCTCAAGCGAGTTTTGTTAAAGGTCGCTTAATTTCCGACAACGTCCTGTTGGCTCAGGAACTTATTTCCCAGATTGACAGGAAAGTGCGGGGCACTAATGTTGTCTTCAAACTGGACATGGCTAAGGCTTACGATCGTATGTCCTGGTTTTTCGTCATAAAGGTTTTGAGAACTTTCGGTTTTCCGGAAACCTTCATTGACCTTGTTTGGAGGCTTATCTCCAACTGCTGGTTCTCTGTGCTCATTAATGGTTCGGCTAATGGGTATTTCAGGGCTGGGAGGGGACTGCGCCAAGGAGACCCGCTCTCGCCTTCGCTTTTTGTGATTGCGGCCGAGGCTTTCATTCGCGGCCTACATACCTTAACGGTATTTGGTCAGATTCAGCGTTTCGGGATTCCTAGGGGCTGTCCCCTGATTTCGTCTCTGTCGTTTGCTGATGACATTGTTATCTTCTCAAACGGTAGTCGCTCCTCCATCCGGAGGCTCCTTAGATTCATACATCAATACGAGAGATCCTCCGGTCAGCTCGTAAACCCTTCAAAAAGTTGTTTCGTCCGTGCGAAGGACTGCTCTTCCTCTCGATCATCCTGGATTGAGACATTTTCAGGCTTCAAGGAAACCTCGCTTCCATTACCCTACCTGGGTATCGTTCTGTACCGAGGTAGGAAGCTTAACGCTTTTTTCGACCCTTTATCTGACAAGGTGAGGGGTAAGATCATTCGTTGGAATCGGCTCTTCTTTCTCAGGCTGGCAGACTGGTTCTCATAAAGTCTGTGTTAGATTCGATGGGAACTCATGTCTTTGCGACTATGACCCATACCTCCTCTTTCTTTCGGTCGTATCGTTCTTTGGCCTCTTCCTTTTTCTGGGGCGACAAGGAAGACGGACGCCGCCATCACTGGGTCTCGTGGGACACGGTTTGCCGTCCCAAGAACGAGGGCGGCTTGGGGCTTCGCAACCCCAAGGATATTTGCTCTGCTTTTGCTTGCAAACTGTGGTACAGATTTGGTGCTAACGACTCTTTATGGTCCTCATTCCTTCACGCTAAGTACCATAGGCTAGCGGGCTCTAATTATACGGGTTCTCCGTCCTATGCTAGCGAGACTTGGAAGCACATGCAGTCAGTGAAATCTTTATCTGATTCCCATGGCGGTCTTTCAGGCTGGGACGGTGCCCCGTTTTCCATCCTCAGAGCTTGGACGTCGATTAGAATTCCTACCCCCATCCGTCCTTTGTTTTCCTTCATCTGGGATACTCATTCTCCTCCAAAAGTTTCTACCCTGATGTGGCGTATCCTCCATGATGGGCTGCCATTAGACGAGAATCTCCAGCGGATAGGCATCCCCTTAGTTTCCCGTTGCAGATGCTGTGACACCGGGGAATCGGAATCCTTGAACCATTTATTCTTCGCTGGTTCCTCAGCCAGATCTTGTTGGAACTTCTTCGGAAACTTGGTTGGTGTCCGAGGAATTACCAGATTTGTTAACGATCTACCATCTACCTAGTGGACTGGGAACTCTAGGAAATCTCTTCGTTCGATCATTCATCGCTTGATTCCATGTCTTATTTGCTGGCACATCTGGTGTGCTCGGAACAAGGCTATCTTCGACTGTTCTCCTATGGACCCCGTGGCCATTATTCGGCGTGTCAGGAATGACGTATTCCTTGCGTTCCGAGGTCGGCCATTCAGGGGACGCATGGGCTCCCGTATTCAGCAACTCGCGGGCCTTCTGTCTATTACTTGTGCGCTGAGTTCCGCTAGAACTGGCGTTGGTTGAGTGATCCAGTCGGGGCGTTGGCCATCATCCGACGCTCTTGATTCTCTCATCTCCCCCTTTTTTTGTTTTGATGTGTTTGCTAGTTTTTCAGGTTTATGCTTTGTAGGGAGATTTGGTCGTTGTCTTTGGCTGGGGATTTTTTCCTTCGGTTCGCACTTCAGATTTTCGATCTTCTTTTCGGGTGTTGGAATTCGGAGCTCATCGGGTCCTGTCGTTTGGCCAGTAGGGTTTGCTTGAGGCCGCATGTTCTTGGTCTCTTGGATTAGCGTGCTTTGGCTTGCGGTTCACTTTTGGTATTCTCTCCCTCTGGCGGTGGTTGGTTTTCTATCTGGTGGACTGGCCTACACCATTTTTGGTGTAGCGGGGATGATGGTTGAGCGGGTTTTTGTTCCTTCTTTTTCAGCTATGTCTTATGGTGCTGCTGTTAGCTTTGCTTTTTCTTTTTCCTTTGTTCTTTATTGTACTATATCTATTTTCGGTTGTGTGGGAGGCATATTTTCGTATGCCTTGCCGTGTTTTGTAAGCCGTTGGAGAAAGGCTTTTTTCTCCTTTTTATAATAATATTGGTTGTTTTAAAAAAAAAGACTCTAATGTGTTTCTTGCATTTTCACTCTCTAGAGATTTTACAGTCTATTCCAGTTGTTTTACATAGTTGATTGCATCACCTAGAATGGAAGCTTTGTCAGCCTGAAAACATATTCAAATAGGAACACATGGTTAACTTTAGGTTTCTTAGGTAGTGTTTGGTTTTAAAACGATGTTTTGCATTTAAATTTTGTATGTCGAAATGACGTGGAAAAGAAGGAGAAGTTGGAAAATCTTAGGTAGTGTTTGGTTTGTTATTTTTAGTTTTGAGTTTTCGTCCATACAAAAATGCACACAACACATTTATATTATCGAAAACGACCAATTTAGAAAACAAAGTTAACATACAAAATAGAAAACAAATTTTTTTTTCCGCGTTTCGGAAAATAACACAAGAATGTGAAACAATCCATTCTTCCGTCGTCCCTCTATCCTCTTCGTCGTCCCTCTATCCTCTTCGTCTTCCCATCCGTCTTTCTTTCATCCTCTCCGTCGTCCTTCAATTCTTCTCATATTGAAATACATATTGAAAACCGAAAACACAAAATTCGTTTTTAAAGCATACACTACCTTAGTCATTCGAACAAATGTGAGAAGAGGGAGCGAGAAGATAGTTTTTGATATTCCACAAAAGGTGGAAAACAAGAAAAAATCGTTTTCCATTTTATATGTTAAAACCATTTTCCAAATCGATCATTTTTCAACTCTTCTCATCTTCCGTGCATTTTAAAGTACACATTGAAAACGCAAAATACAAAACTTGTTTTCAAAGCAAACACTACCTTAGTTTTTTTATTTCAACAAATTAAAGAATGTACCAGCTAGAAGAGTATTAAAAAGAGTATATGGTTGCATGTTATTTCAACGAAAAAGAAATATTCAATCGAAAGTATAAAATAATAATCACTTTGTTGCAGATTGTTGTTTTTAGTACTTCTAATTTTGATCTTGATAAAACAATTTGTTGAAATTAGTCCTACATCGGACAATTTACAATATAAATCATGCATAAATACTAAGAGACCTCCTTGTACATCACCAATTGATTTTGTGATAATTTACGGTTCTCTAACATGGTATCAGAGCGGGTTTAATTATGTCACACGTCATCCTCATTAAATGTCCACGTGTTTAGCTGATGATACGCCACACGTGTGGGGGCGTGTTGAAATTAGTCATACATCGGACAATTTACAATATAAATCATGTATAAATACTAAGAGACCTCCTTTCACATCACCAATTGATTTTGTGATAATATATGGTTCTCTAACACAATTTTCTTAATATAAGGAAAAAAGAGTAGTGTATTGAGTTGTTTTCTAGAGTGGTCTGAACCTAAGGATAACATATTTTGACAACAATTCAGTTGGGTTGCGAGTTTAGGATTTGGAAAGGCTTCTTTAATTTATCTAATAATAAAACATAAGAAAAAAAAGAGAAGTTTCAAATAAACTTACCAAGTGCTTGAAATACATTAGGAAGGAAGGTTTAATCATACCCCTTATCATTCTTATCTTATTTTGAACTACACTATTCCGAATGGCTAGAAATTCTGTGGACGTTTAATCTACAGTTTTAAATATCATATCCACAAAAACAGACATCATTTAGGACTTTCTAGCCTCTTTAAAATTACAAGTTAATATTCACCATTAAAATGTTTATTTTAACCGTTATTTTAAACATCAAATTTATTATGTTACATATTTAAATGAGCTCTAATTTCATGAAGATGGTCTTGAGTATGATATGAACATTTCTACTAGCATGTAGCTCAAAAGATGATAGAGGTTGCCCAATGTACAGTGCAAAATGATTTTACATTACATGCCCATTGTCAACTAAAAATGTGGAAAATCAAATATTCTGGACCTCTACTATCAGTGTATTAACAAGCTAAAAAAATCATATTATTTACGTTAACTGCATGAAATAACAAATAATCTTCCTAGTTCCTCGGTTCTTATCAACTATTCTGAAATTCTCCGATAGATTTATAAGATGCTAGATACAATGACAGTCTTCATATATCATGATGGAGAATGTTTACGTAAATTAGACAACACACCTAGTTCCTAAATATGCCCTAATATTTATAGGAAGACAACAAACAAAACTTAGAAATATTTATTCTACCTTACCCACCAAGAAAGTACTTTCATACCTACCAATTTTCAAACCAAAACAATCAACTTTCTGGCACTAAGGTTTATGCCAGCTTGCCAACTGAACTTAAAATATAGATGCAGTTCATGGTTTCAAACATTGGTTTTAAATGAAGTCAAACTGAAACATAGTTAGCTGGTACTACCATTACCATATAACAGCTGGAATCAACCAAAAGTTTCTTAGTATTATATTAACAAGATAAGAGTCACAGGTTCATGTTTTTGATGTTGTTATACAAAAAGTCCCTGTAGAAATGAATTTGTAAATTTGGTCTCTATTTTTCAAAAATAAAAAAAACGCAAAGCATCTTGCACTTTTCTGACAAAAAATGCAAAATAACTTGCACTTTTTTAATTTTGAAATATTTTTCGAAATTTTTGAAATTTTTGAAAAGCGCAAGCAAGGTAACTTGCGCTTTCTATCAGGAAAACGCAAGCTGTTTTGCGCTTTCTGATTTTGAAAATTTTGAAAGCGCAAACTAACTTGCGTTTTATGGTTAAAAAAACAGGGACTAAATTTACATACTTATTTCTACAGAGACTTTTCTTGTAACACCATCAAAAATAGGGACATTTCGTGCAAAGCCCCTTATATTAATACAATGAAGATAATCAAATGTTGATATTAGAATGTTATCAAAATTAAGACGTACATGATTACATATCGTTTTTCTCAAAATGTTGTAAATAATACTCACATGGTTTCTAAGAATGTTTCTTTTCTCTCGTTTTAGTTCATTTCATTTTGTTTAAAAAAGTTTCAATAATTTAATTTGTCCTTAAGTTTAGTTTTAATTCAAAAGTTAATTTTGAAATTGTTGGTTAATCATAAAACACAAGCATTTTGTTCTGATTCTTTTTTTCTTTTGATTGATTTTATCAAATTGTAATAATTGTTTTTAAGGGACGTTTTCTCAAACACCTTTCAAAATTATTAAAATTCACTTCCGTCTCCGATCAAAAACATGTTTCACGAAAAACTCATACCAAAATTTCAAGCGAAAATATGTATTTTAATTGCACATATTTACAATTAAAACTGCAAATATTTGCATTTTACACTACGAATATTTGCAGTTATAACTGCACTTATAAATACAAAATTTACAGTTAAAACTGTAAATATTTGCATTCTAGATTGCAATTATTTATTTTTCAAATATGTGCATTTTAGGTGCACATATATGCATTTTAAACTACAAATATGTATAGTTTAAAATGCATATATTCTGTTAGAATATATGATAATTATATTCTGGTTTTATTGTATATCCTATATTTGTTATGTATTTATCTTGTGCATAATTATAGGCAGATTAGCTGTAGATTAGCTCCTTAGCTCCTTAATCTAAGGCTTATTTTATATGTACCAAGGCCACCGGATGTGAATGTACTTAGATCTATGTGGATTTTTCGTCACAAAAATCAATCTGACGGTTCTTTTGAGAGGCATAAAGCCCGTCTTGTAGGTGATGGCAAAACTCAACAGCAGGGTGTTGATTGTGATGAGACTTTTAGTCCGGTTGTCAAACCGGCTACTATTCGAACGGTTCTTAGCATTGCTATCTCTAAATCTTGGCCTATTCACCAGTTAGATGGCAAAAATGCTTTCTTACATGGTTATCTCAATGAGACAGTCTACATGCATCAGCCCATGGGTTTTCGTGATAAAAGTCGTCCTGATCATGTGTGTTTACTAAAGAAATCTCTTTATGGCCTCAAACATGCTCCCAGAGCCTGGTATCAGCGTTTTGCAGATTTTGTTGCTACTATCGGCTTTTATCACAGTAAAGCTGATAACTCATTGTTCATTTACAGACAGGGCTCGGATGTGGCATATATCTTATTGTATGTTGATGATATTATCCTTACAGCCTCTTCTGACAGGTTAAGAAAGCATTTCATGGCTCTTTTGGGTGGCGAGTTTGCTATGAAGGACTTAGGTCCTCTCAGTTTCTTCTTAGGGATTGCTGTATCCCGCAATGCTAATGGTATGTTCTTGTCTCAGACACAGTGCGCCATGGAGATCATAGAAAGAGCTGGCATGGCTAATTGCAGCTCTTGTGCTACTCCTGTTGACACCAAACCCAAACTCAGTGCTTCAGCAGGCTCTCCATGTGAGGACCCCTACAAGTACCGCAGTTTGGCAGGTGCTTTACAGTATCTTACTTTTACCAGACCGGACATATCTTATGCAGTTCAACAAGTTTGTCTCCATATGCATTATCCCAGGAACGAGCATATGAGTGCTCTTAAGCGTATTTTACGCTATTTACAGGGTACTTTGTCTTATGGTCTGCACTTATATAAATCCTCTATCAGTAAGCTTATTTCTTATACTGATGCTGATTGGGGAGGATGCCCGGATACAAGAAGATCTACTTCCGGCTATTGTGTTTATCTTGGTGATAACTTGATTAGTTGGCCATCCAAAAGACAACCAACTTTATCAAAATCCAGTGCTGAGGCCGAGTATATAGGAGTTGCTAATGTTGTTTCTGATTCATGTTGGATTCGAAATTTATTACTTGAACTTCATTGCCCCATTCATAAAGCTACTCTGGTTTATTGTGATAATGTGAGTGCCATTTATTTATCAGGAAATCCGGTACAACATCAGCGTACCAAACATATTGAGATGGACATTCATTTTGTCAGGGAAAAGGTCGCAAAAGGCGAGGTACGAGTTCTACATATTCCTTCTCGTTATCAGATTGCAGATATTTTTACGAAGGGATTACCTCGTATTTTATTTGAAGATTTTTGGGCCAGTCTCAGCGTTCGTGAAGCTCCCGTTTCGACTGCGGGGGTGTGTTAGAATATATGATAATTATATTCTGGTTTTATTGTATATCCTATATTTGTTATGTATTTATCTTGTGCATAATTATAGGTAGATTAGCTCCTTAGCTCCTTAATCTAAGGCTTAATACTAGGCCTAACTCTCTCTTGTACGATGTATATATTCTGGCTTTTGCTAATGAAATGGCAAGCAATTACTTTCCATTATCTTTCATATTCACTACAAACATTGACAATGATGTTTCGTAAAATTTGTTTTTAGAAGGGTTTTTCAAATATTAAGTTTGAAAATAAAATGCGGATCCCAATTTCCACTAATTTTAATCTTGATGAAACAGACACTTTTAAGTTTTAACATAAGAAAAACAAAATAAAATTTTGAGCTTCTTTAAAGTATTTGAAATTAGGTATATATTTCCTTTTGGATTATTTTTATATTCGTTTGATAATATGTTTGTTATTTATTTTTGGAATAATCATTTGATAAATGGTTGTTGACATTTTCATTTTTCAGGGAGATTGATTGTTACAGGTAACTTATAAATTATGTATGTATGCATTTATGTGATGTAGGTATGCGATATAATATGGAAAATTAAAAGGTATTTGTATTAATTTGATGACGACGTGCACCCATAAATCCTGCACAATTAATTTCATTTACTGATTCTAGAACACAACTGGAACCACATGTTTTAGTTATTAATAATGGAGATTAGTGCTTAATGTTATTGAACACTCATTGCAACAAATGTTTTATGATTAATTTTAACTATTAAGCATCAAGCATTTTTGTTGTGTTCACCGAAGCTTTTAACATGGTTCGACATTCTCACCGGCACGCCTTTATCTCAGTCATCCCGGTCCAGTTACGGTGCAACCGGACCAGAATTTGTCAAAGAATCCGATCCCAAATCTCACTGGGAAAAAAAATCAATGTATGAAATACATGATAGTATCTATTCAATCAAGAAAAAGGTGCAAGCAAGAGATATAGCAAGCCAGGGCAAAGCAAAGCAGCATACAATTTTTTTTTCCTGCTCCTTGCGTTAGTTGACATTGAAAAGCGACAGTCTTTACCAATGAAGTGGTGGATTCTAAGCTTCTAGGGTTAGGAATAGTATATATTTTGGGATTTTGATAGAATGTGCCGTTGTCAAAATAGTTGGGCACTGTTATTTTAAGTAAAATGATTTGGTTTTGGGCCTTTTCATGTATTTTACAGTATTTGAACAATTGGGTCTTGTTTTTTAGTATCTAATAGTATATATCATCTTCAGTTTAGGCAAGGAATTGAGCAATAATATTTCTAAACATAAATTTTTAGTATCTAATAGTATATAAAGAATTTAAATGGTTATAAAATTCGGAACTGAAACTAAAACGAAAATTTTGGAACGGAACCGAAATTTCAAAAAAAAAAATACCGATCGAAACGGAATCGGAAACCAGAATTTCAAACCTTGGTTTTTTATGCTTATTACACTATAAAAACAACCAATAAGCATAAATGTTCTATTGTAAACGAACACTCTTAAAACTAAGCAACATTCATCAATCGTGCTTCTTTATTAAAACAAATGCATTTGATTTATAAGGATTTTATTTTTCTCACACAGTAGCAGATAGCGAAAAGGCTAGGAGGCCCAAAAGTTATTTGGGCAAAATGAGGAAAATGGAGGGAAAAGACTTCCCTCCTTTGAAAATTCCGTTTCTATCCACAATTTTACTTGCTCAATTATCTTGGATACACTAACATTATATTGCTCGGAAAAATTGTGCGTATGAAATAATAGAAACGAATTTCTCGAATCAAAATAATCGATTTATAAGTTGAAGGTTGTGTTTGCATGCATGTCGCGAAAGCTCAAATAGCTGGGTTGCAAGTTCAAATTCGGTTCGATTTAGAAATTCTTTTTATTATTTTCATGAGACAAAGGAGGGAAATAAGAATTTCAAAATACCTCAGTCAGGCGAAGTTTTTTAACTTATCATATGGAAAAGAAAACTCCCTACTAATTATGCTATTCAAAGGCTCAAAGCCAGCATAAAAGTTCATCCATAATGCATGCATATTTTATCAAGTGCATGTGGGTTAGTTGAATAATCAAATAATAAAAATGTGAAAATACCGGCAGCGTTACATTTGTACAGTAGAAAACATTTTTACAGGGTATGATCATTATCAACTAAAAAGGTGAAAAGTCAAATATCATCAATACCAAGTATTACTTCTATCTTAACAGGCTAAAAGGTCATATGATTCATGTTGACTGTAGCTACATGAAATAACAAATAACCTTGCCGGTTCTTCAGTTCCAGTTAACTTTTTTGAATTTTTGATAGATGTATTACATGTTTATATATTTGAATATCTTTATATTACATATACGAATACCATATGATATAGAAACCCCAAAAAAAATCTAAATTAAGCATAGGTGTGCCCATAAATAGTATTACAGCTAGTAATCACATTCTTGATGTTGAAATGTAAAAAAGAAAATGGATCCATATAAAACCTTTAATTTACTCAAAAGCTTGTATCTCTATCTCTCACAAATAAACTCTAATAAACATAATAATAGGGTAATTAGACAAAATAAATAATATCTGTTTATCTTACATACCAAAAAAGTTTTTATACACCTGCCAATTTTGAAACTATGGTATTAAAGTTTCAGGCATCAGGTTCATGCCAAGTTGCCAACTGACCTTAAAATATTGAGGAAGGGAGCAAAGATACACGCGCGCAAGCACGTGTGTGCGTGCTGAGACACAATATTTAACATAACAAATATCGACGGTTGAATGTAATTGTCTTTATATGGAAGGTGGAAATCAAGGATGATCCGTTGTGTTACATTTTGTTTCACCAATTTGTATTCAAATATAATTTCCCATACGTATGTATGCATATGTATGTGTGTATGTGCATGTATCTATATATGTGTGTGTATCTATGTATGTATGTATGTATCCCTTTAACACAAATGCTAGAAAATTTTGTGGATGTTTAATTTACATTACGAATATCATCTCTACAAAAATAGAGATCATTTTGAACTTTCTAGACTCTCCAAAATTACAAATTAATACTCACTGTTAAAACATTTACTTAACTGTTATTCTAAAATCAAAACTATTATGTTAGTATATTCAAACGAGCTCAAATTATATGAAAATAATATTGAGTATGATACAAACATATCTACAACATTTAGTAGCATTTGGAATAGTGTTAGCTCAAACGATGATAGGGGTGTTCCAATGAATGAAAACTTTCAACCTTGTCTCTGTATAGTGGAAAATGATTTTACATTACATAACCACTGTCAACTAAAAATGTGAAAAATCAAATATTTGTCAGTATCTACTAGACCTCTACCATTAGTATATTAACAAGCTAAAAAGTCATATTATTTATGTCAACTGTGACTGCATGAAATAACATATAATCTTACTGGTTCCAATTAACTAATCTGAAATTTGGCAATAGATATATAACGATGACAAACGTCATATTTCATGATGGAGAATGCTTTAACCGTAAATTAGACAAGAACACACCTAGTTTGTTATCATTTAAAAAAAGAAAAAAAAAAAGAAAAAGGATTGAACATGTAGGTTTCTCACATAAATATACCCTAACATACATAGCAAGATAGCTAAACAAAACTTAAAAATATTTATTCTATCTTACACATCAAGAAAGTGCCTTCATACCTACCAATTTTCAAACTAAATCATTCAATTTTCTGGCACCAAGGTTTATGCCAAGTTGCCAAAAGAGCTTAAAATATTGATGCAGCAAGCAAATGTTATTGTATTCCATGGTTTCAAGCATTGGTTTTTAAAGGAATTCAAACCAAAACATAGTGAACAAAACCAAATGAAGGTATTTGAAGGTTATCAAAATTAAGAAGCACATGATTACATAACATTTTCAACGAAAAAGAGGCAATCAAAAAGTTCTAAGTAATAATTACATGATTTCTCCGATATTTATTTTTATCATTTATTTTCTTATTTTGAGAAGTTTCAATAATTTAATTTGTCCTAATATTTGGTTTTAATTCAAAAGTATTTTTTGAAATTGTCGGGTTATGCATGTATTTTGCCTTGATTTTTTTTTAACTGATTGATTTTATCAAAATAATACTATTGTTTTTAATCTTGATAGGGCAGACTCTTTTAATATGAGAAAAACAAAATAAAAGTTGAGCTTGTTAAATTATTTGAATTTTTGAATATTTTTCTTTCTGGATTATTTCGATATTCTTTTGATAATTTGTCTTTTATTTGCTTTTGACATAATCATTTGAAAAATGACCGTTGACAATTTCTTTTTCAGAGATATGATTTTGCATATAACTTTAAGTTATGAATGTACGTACCTGATGTAGATATATAATATGGAAAACTAAAGGGTATTTCGGTTACTTTAGTGACGGTTGAAACAGCGAACACCAACTCTTTCATTAATTGTAGAAATGCTAGGATTAATGATGTTATTTCACGAGGCACAGTTGAAATTGCATGTTCTAGTTATTGGTAGCAGAAACTAGTGCTTAATGTTGTTAAACTCTTATTGCAGTAAGTGTTTGTGGCTGATTTTAACTGTCAAGTGTTAAGAATTTTTGTTGTGCTTACTTCAGTTCTTAATGCATATTGCACTATAAAAACAATCAATATGCATAAATGTCCAATCAAAAAGGGAACACACTCAAAACTAATTATAACATTCAACAGTAAAACAAAGGCAACTAATTTATAAGGATTTTTATCGTCACACACACATTAGCAAACTGCGTATATAAAATGATACATACGAGTTTTGAAATCAAAACATTCGTTTTATAAGTTGAGAACCTGTGTGTGCATGCACATTGCGAAAGATCAGTCAATGGGGTTGCTAATTCAAATTTGGTTTGGTTTAGAAAGTTTCTTTTATTCATATGCATGAAACATGGGAGGAAATAATAAGTTTCAAAATACTTCAGTTGGACAAAGTTTTTGAACATATCATATGGCAAAGAAAACTCCCTAGTAATTATGCTATTCAAGGGCTCAGCCAGAATAAAAGTTCATCCATAGTGCATGCACATTTATCAAGTGCATGTGGCCCTGTGGGTTAGTTAAACATAAAAATGTGAAAATATACAAGTGAAGACCGACAGCCTTACATTCGTACAGTAAAAGATGTTTTTACATATGGACATTGTCAACTAAAAAGGTGGAAAAAAAATCAAATATTATCAATATCCAGTATTACTTCTATCCTAACAGTGCTAAAAAGTCATAAGATTCATGTTGACTGTATCTACATGAAATAACAAATAAACTAGCAGGTTTCTTCATTTTCAATTAGCTTTTCTGAATTATTTCCGCAGGTATGTTACATGTTTATACATTTGAATGTCTTTATATTATATGATATAGAAACAAAAACAAATTAAGCATAGCCATGTCTATAAATGGTAGGACAATTTTTTAAACAGGACTTGACAAAATAACATATTGTAGAAATAAGCATCATAGAAAACTAATTGCAAAACTAGCCCTCGTTTTATTTTCTTCAGCGTTTTATACTTGCGCAATCCAAATATGCGCAAGTGTTAAAAAAAATTCCACTACAACAAAAGAGGCATATTACAACGGTGGAACACAGTTGTAAAAGATATATTACAACGGTAGAACCACAGTCGTATTTTAAGAAGTTGTAAAAGACTATCAATTTTTTACAACTGTGTTCTTTAGTTGCATATAATCGTTGTGATATTGTATATTACAACTGTTTCTTACCCTTGCAAATAATCATTTTACAACTGTTGGTAACTCTTGTAGATATGTAACATTTCGTGCTGTAGCAGGTATGGCAACTGCTGGATAACTGTTGTAGTTATCTACTACAACTGTTATTCACAGTTGCAAAAAATATGATTCACAGTAGATACATTTATGGAAAGCAACTGCTACCAACAATTGCAATTCATCTTCCGACAACTGCTATTAATCATAAATTTCACAACATAATTAAAACCGATATTTCACTAATAATAACTACGATTGTTAACATTACTTAAAACAACACGAACCATTCACATTTAATAAAAGCTAAAACAATTCAATTTTACACCATTTTTGAGTTCATGATTCTATCACAGAACATAACCAAATCCATAACATACGTTAATATAAATACAGATACGTACTAATCAAAAGAGATCAATTCCCCATGCCAAGCAACAATCCTCCCAACCGCTTGTCCAATAGTACAGACGTATGAAGTAGGCCTATATGCATTAGCTTAAGAATCCAGTTGAGTGCTTAAGAATCCAGTTGAGTTCAATAGTACAGACGTATGATGCAATATGAATTAGCATATGAGTGCAATCTAGTTGAGTGCGTTCAAGCATAAGATCCTGCAATGTATACTCAGATGGTAACCGAATTATAATCAAGAGCTATTTATAACAGCAGTATTCATATAATTAAGCCGAAAGGATGTCAAAGAGGCAACTTGCATTGAACAAGAATATTAGTATACGTACCAATCAACAAAAACATGTACGCCTATTTGTCTAAATGTAAATCCTTTCAAAGCTTTTCCAAAATCTAAAAAAAAAACAGGAACAAAAATTCACCTGGCCAACATAGAGAGTGGAGACTGAATATACTGCATAGCATCATAAGTTGCCAACCCAGCCATCATGAAACAGCTAGGTCAGTTGATACAAGGAGAAAACTTAAATGGCTGTATTGTTTAATTCCCAATTATGCCAAGAAAATATTAAAGTTATCACCATTTCTTAAAGTGCCAAAATGCCTTGAAGAAGAGATCTATCCAATAAAGAGTACTGGAAAACATACTCACAAAAAACCAAAAGATATGAATTATATAAGAACCAATAAGAAAGCAATAAAAAATAACAAATAAGCAAGCAATAAAAAATCCTGTGCCACTGCATCAGAAGTTTGTGATGGCATCAGCTCATAAATTGAAAATTAACTGTGTCGATAATTCAAGAGTGAGAACAGCATAGATTGGTAGTATTATCACATGTAATATCACGCGTAGGTGATTAAAAAGCTACTGCAACTCCTTATATGATATGAGCGTGTTTAAGGCATATAAGAACCAAGCTAACCTAAACAAAATGTAGTAAACAAGAAGACACCTACCTCCAAACAATTATGAATCCACACAAATGAACAATGTTAAATGACTAATCACTTGTTCCTCCATGCTGATTACATGTAACAATGTTAAATGACTTCAAAAATAAACAAATGAACATGAAGTATAAATTATAAACAATCATATCCATGGAAGCATGTATATGTCGTTAGGATTTAAAGGCAAGACCGTTTACAACATGAATCGATCTAGAGTATGTATTTTTGGCTTCAGACATCATCTGGCCTATTAATTTATCTGCATCTATACAAAATAATAGTATTTATTTTTGGCTTCAGACATCATCTGGCCTATTAATTTATCTACATCTATACAAAAGAATATTTTTGAACTGAAGAGGTGTAAAGGTTTATTAGTTTAGCAATATCATCCAATGAAGTTGTGAACAATGAAATATACAGTTATTTTGATTTTCAGTTGTGAACAATGAAACTTCAAACGCCCCTCTACATATCTTTTGTTATTTTTAATCTGTACAAAACTAGTCATTAATTAAATCATAGCAATGTAAATTTAAATAAGCATACATTCTTAATCCCCATGAAATTTAAACTATTGACCTCGATTAATGAATGTGAAACTCGACTTTACTCAAGTGCTCAGCAACTGCTGTTCTATTTCCTATGAACATTCTTGCCATGAATCGTAGCGCTTCTTCGAAATGATCTACTTGCTCTTCAAAATGGTAATGCTGCCCCTGAATTTCATAATATTTCATTTCTTAGGCAATTAGCTTTTAGGTTAATATTATGAGAATGCTTTACTATTCAACTTTGAATATAATGGCAATTACCAGGTTGTTTCCAGTCTCTGCTCTGATACCTGCAGCCCCAGAAGCAATGTTGAAGCCTCTCAGTACTTCAGTTCTTCTAGCATTTGCATAGGCTGGAACTAGTTATCGAAAACCCAGCAATCGAGCTACATAACGTTAACATACAAGAAAGGCAAATTTGGTAAGAGGCTGATATTGTTAAAATTATTCATTTAACTGTCAAACAATAAACAGTGAACAATAAAACAGAAAAAAATGAAAGGGGATGAAAATTAGAACATAAACAACATACAGTATAATATCTCATCAAAAAATAAGCTAAATTAAGGTTTTAATTTGCTAACAGTATAACATACAGTATAATATCCATAGACTGAGATTTTCCTTATTTTTTTTTTCTTTTGAATGTTAAGGAAAATGCAATTTTTGGAAGAATATGTAAACTTAGGGTATCTCATGTCTGTAATTAACTTCTTAGAGATGAAAATTAGAACATAAACAACATAGTTGGTTAGTCATATCTAAACTAAGCTGAGATATCCAGATTTCGTATGAAAAAAAAGTATTACCTTAACGAAATGAAGAAAAAATACTACTGTCGTTCTAATAATTAATCAAGATATGAAGAAAAAATGGATTTATATGTATCTTCATTCTGATCATTTCATTCTCCAATAGTAAAGCCAAAAACTACTTGTTCTCAATGCGATTAAGTTCGCTGAATTTTAAACTAAAATAAGAAACTTGCACAAAAATGCATGGAAAAACTGTGTTTAAAACTGTACTAATTAGAAAATTGGCATCTTATATGTTACATGAATATAAAATAATATTATTAATATGTGCACAAAAGAAATATAAATACATGAAACATTGTAACAAAAGTTAAGCTGAAATATAAATATTATTATATGTGCACCACTACCCTGCTTTATTTAGTTTATAGTTGAAAAGTGTTCGTGATACATCAGCACATTGTATAATCTATTTTCAAGGCAACTAGTATATATCTAAGTACAAATAAACCAAAGACAGAAGATTACTGATTATTTATGTAGGCCTAAGTACAAAAAAATCAGCATGTCAGAAGATTACTTCTATTGGCACAAGTGAAGAAGCTGTCAATGCAGTAATTACATATGCTACACCAATCAAGGACAGAATTAACTAGATGGCCCTTTACGAAACTTATTAAGCTATATTTAATATGCTCTTTTATACTATACTAAATAATTGAATACAGTTACAAGTTACAGTAATGCAATACCTATATTTGTGCAGAAATTAATGGCTGAAGTCATTTTCTAATGCTAGTAGAAGAGCCAAATTGTGGAAGTTCATAAGGAGCTTCTAAGTTAAACCAAACCGTATGAAGTTGTAAATAGGAACAAATAACAAGTAATAAGTAATAACTGAATTCTTTAGTTTAAACCATCAGTTTAAAATCTGACGATTTTAACATTATGATTTAAACTTTAAAAAACCTAGTTCTAGTTTTTTCTTCACTTTTCATTTTTTATGAATACCAAAATATCTTTTGTTTTGTCCCATTATTCCTACCAGTACAAAGTGAACGTGTGGGAATAAGTGAAGGATCTCTTTGTTGAGAAGAATTAAAGTTGTACTGTTAATTGCCAATTTTATTCCTCGTTTTCACGCCTCTAAACTTGCTTCAAATGCAGAGAAAATGAATCCAAGTAAAAGTACACAATTATCCATGGAAAATAACAACTTAGATTTTGAAGTTATTAATCCTTTGCCATCTTAAGTGACGATTTAATCCAGCGAGTTCTCGGCTATTTGTTTATGCCCTCACATATATCTTATTAGTTCATGTGGTTAACTTAGAAAATACCCTCAACAATCCCAGATATGAAAACGGTATTTTCACAACCCAATAAAGTAATAATACATATCTCAAAATCAAAAGCTTTATGAACTAAGGACTTAATAAAATTCAATTCAAATAGCATGCAATTCCACAACATCTCTAGAAGGGGAAAAAATCATCAAAAATAGTAGTAGATGTTTATTTATGAGCAAAGAGACAATGGAAAACACTTTTCAACTCAAAGAAAGATGTGATTTTCATGTATTATCGAGGTAGAAGTTTGCAAATAAAGTGTTGTTTAAAAACAATGCTAAGTTAGATGTATTTACCATTATCAATTTACAGCATGTTTAATTCATCGCGTCGTTCTAAACACATAAAACATTGAAACAGCCAACAATCTAAGATCAAAAAAAATTCAACAAATTTATTGAACTAAATCTTTCATAAAAATATAAATAGAAAGGTGTAAACTTATTAAAGAAGGGGGAAAACAAGTCGGAAATCAAAGCAAGAACTGTTAGCATCAATTAGGGCTTTTTGGGATAAAGCATTCATTCGCATCATTTAGGTGCCAGAAAATCAAAGAAAGTTAGGCACACGCCAACATACTTATAGCTTCGACGCTGGCAAGCCAACGGCAGCGACGCCCAAGGGCCACGAGTGCAACGGTCGAGAGCGGCGGCGGCGGCGAGCGGCAATGGTAGCGAGCGGCAACGGAGGTGAGCGAGCCTTTTGGTTTCGTGGATGGAAACGGAGGAGGTAGGGAGATGGAGGTTAGGGTTTAGAGTTAGGAATAGCTGCGGTCAATTTACTTAACTTTAATAAAAAAATGAGCGGTCATCAAAACGTAAGGAGGGAAATGGAAATGCATTGGAGCGGAAAAATAAAATATGAACACAACTACGAAAAAAAGTTGTTATAAATTTATATTTACAAATTACATAAACCTGCAGTTGTTAGATATCGCATATTACAACTACTAAAATAAATAGTTGTTATAGGATACCTATTACAACTGTCAGTTTGTGTTAGTTGTAAAAGAAATGTTGTAATATGGTTGTTTTGTTGTAGTGTTCAAAAATTATATTTGCGCATTCCATAAATGCTCAAGCACAATTTTTTTTTTTAAAAAAAAATAACACTTGCGCAATCCAAATTTGCGCATGTATAATTTTTTTTTTTAAAATACACTTGCGCAATCCATAAATGCTCAAACATAAATTTTTTTAAAAAAAAAATAACACTTGCGCAATCCAAATTTGCGCATGTATAATTATTTTTTAGCAAAAATACACTTGCGCAATCCATATTTGCGCAAAATGAGGTCTATTTTTGTAATAAGTTTCGATTCAGGTCTAAAATTGAAATATGTTTTTTGTTCGGGCTTGGTTTAAAAAATTGTCCTAAATGGTATTATAGCTAGTAATCACATTCTTGATATGCAAGTGTAAAAAATGAAAATGAATCCATGTAAAAAAATTAATTTGCTCAAAAGCAGGTATCTCTATCTCATACATAACAATAGGGTAGCTTGACAAAACTTAAAATATATTTTTTATCTTACATACCAAGAAAGTTCCTACATACCTGCCAATTTTGAAACAATGGTTTAAAGTTTCAGGCACTCAGTTAGGTTCATGCCAATTGCCAATTGACCCTAAAATATTGATGAATGGAGAAAAAATCATCGTGTTCCATGGTTTCAAAATTTTTAATTTCCCTTTTAATTTGTTTGTACAAGTATAACATATAGACCAATACTAAAAATACATCTGAGAACAACAGGTTTCAAACCATAATGTAACTTGGACAATATTTCTACAACGAACGAAGCAATAACTTCTGGATTCAAGTTTCAAAGGGCTAAGTAGGGTTTATGCCAAGTTGTGAGCTGACCTTATTTGATATATTGATGAAGAGCATTAACTTTTCGTGTTCCTTCATTTTAGACGTAAAATTTATCTTCGTTTCTATGAATTAAAGTGTAGAAATCAATAATTATGATTCATTTTTATCTCGTTTTACTTTTATTTTATTTTCTTTGAAATCATGTCTACAACCAACCAAATTATCTTCAGTTACTGACTTCTTGATCATATATTTATATGTACAAATCAACAATTTTAATAAGATGAAATTTTTTATAAGAAGAATAAATATACCTTCTTTAAACCAGGGATGATTGCTGCGAGTGCAATGAATTTTTGACTAAGCTTCTCTCTTCTATTCCTCTCTGCAATCATATGTTCATGAGGAGATTTCTTCGGTAAAACTTTATCATGATTAGCTATCTGACATCCCCAGTTAATAATTTCTTCATTAAAACAGATTTCGCCTTTTGGGACAATAATTTCTTCAGAGCTCCAACTAATAGTCTTAGGAAATCTTCTCGGCTTCTCAGAAAACAAGGGTTCTTCCAACAAAGATGGATTGAAATGATTCAGATTTTGTGTATACAGAAAAAGAGGTTGCTGGCAATCAGTTTCTGATAAAATTTGCTGCTGATCAAGGGCGCTGAAACTCCACTGACTTGTGAAATTTGAATGATCCATATGATATTATGTTTATGATTGAGGAATATTCTTTTTTTATTGCACGTTTGTGTTGCCTGTTAAAAAAGTAGGATCAGTTCCACCAGATTTGGTGCAAAGAGAATCAAATCTTTGAAACTACTAGAATAATAGTCGTACATGCTAAATATCTAATCAAACCCTAGCTAATTAGCTGTGTTCAACTTAGATATTATAAAGTGAAGGTTGATACTAGTCTATGTGATCAAGTTTCAGTTGATTAATCAAGATATATCAAGAACAATAACCACTTCTCAAAACATAATTGAGGCAAGATGCAGATAAAATCTAAGAGCATCTCCAACAGCTCCAATTTTCTCAAATCCGCACCCAAATTCCTTCCCAACAGAGCGCGAGAAAATGCAATAGTGTGGAAATGGGGGCTTTCGGGTTGAGAATGTGGGATGGGTTGAAGCGCCTGTTGAACAGGCGCCCAGTGTTCAGGCGCTTTTTCAACAGGCGCCCAGTGTTCAGGTGCCTGTTTAACAAGCGCCTGAACTATATATTTTATAATTTTTTAATGTCAGGCGCCTGTTCAACAGGCTCCTGAACATTAGGCGTCTGTTGAACAAGCGTCTGGTTATATTCTGTTGGGGAAAATAGTGGATTACAAAATTCAAGTTTACATTTTCTGAAATATACACTCTCGTTTGTTGGAGATGCTCTAATACATGCATATTTAGAAGTGCATAAAATTACAGAAATTGATAAATAACAAAAGCTCAGCAGAATGAAACTAAAAAGTTTTGGAGACGAACCTATATAGCACCCAATAAATAGTTATAAAGGAAGAACTAATATATAAAGTATATAAAAAAAAATTCACTGCATAAAAGATCTAATCCCAAAATCAAACATAAAGCTATATAAGGGTACTCATGAAATCCAACGATTTAAGATAATTACAAATCCAAATAATATCCAACGATTGAAGACAGGAAATAATTTAAAATTCTAGAAGGAGATATGCTTACCTTTGCTAAATCTCAAGTAGCTTATGTGTCTTTCTATCAGTCGAGTTTCAAGCAAACTTGTTAGACTGCAATTTTAATCATGCAAAAGTTCATTTTCAACTAGAGTTGTCAATAAATACGCGAAAAATCTGAAATCCGTCCACATCCGTATCCGAAAAGCGGATAAATATCTAATATCCAAAAAAATGTATGCGGATGCGGATACAAAGACATCCGCATCCGAAAATTATCCATCCGGGATTTTTCAATATTATAATTTAAATTAAGTGTATTTTAGTACAATAAAATATATTTATTTATTGTTTTATTAAGTTAGAAGTTCATATTGTACGTACTAAATACATATTGATTGCTCAAAACTATTTATCATTATCATATTTGTTTATTTGTAACACTTTAATAATCAATGAGATTGAAAAAGGTTTATGTTAAACTAAGATTTTACATTAATGTTTCTTGATTTATCGGTTAGCGGATATGATAATTATATATCTGATATCCGTCCATATCCATATCTGTGGATATCCATATTCGAAATGATTTCTGATGACGATTAACTCTTCTCGGTGGCATTGTCGAATCAATCAATCTTTACAACTCGGCTTGGACTTACAAAAGTGATGCACAGCCTTCAACTAGCTCGGATCTACACTTCAACACTTCAATACAAACTCTTTTCCTTGGCTCCAAGACTTGGCTTAGCTATAATTGGCTAAGTCTAGCTCTGATACCAAATGACGCAGCGGAAATAACACTTGACGACGAAATGAAGATTTCGTGTCAAACTAATCGATGAAACGATTAGATGAAGCAATATGAATCGATGAATTAATGATACCAAACGCCCAAATCCGTTGATCACAAAGATACTGGACTTTAGCTATCTTCGACACGTTGATCGCGCACGATGCCGTGAGAGAAGATCTACCATTCTTCGTACGTTGATCTAGCGCACTAGATTCCGTGAATCGGCTTCAACAATCGTTGATTCGAGCGCACTCGAATATCCGAATGTGGAGATAGGAGATTACACTCAACTACCAATTTTAATGGTGGCACAAGAGCACACAAAAGAAATTTTATTTAAATTCAACTAACTATTACAAGTGACACAAACCTGCCTATTTATAGGCTTACAACTCATACAACTCGACCGCTACACAGTACAATACAAACGATTAAAGAAAATTACAACACAAAACAGTACACGACTTAACAAAAACAGCAAACGACATAAGAATTTCCGACTTAGCGACATAACACTACAACAAAACAACCTTTCTACAACGGGCAATGCCCGTTGTAATATGTGTTTTGCAACGGGCATGCGCCCGTTGTATTAGGCCTCGTTGTAATAGGTCCACTGTATTTTACAACGGGCAATAAACGTTGTAATACACCTTTTTACAACGGTCATTGGCTCTTGCAATAGACTCTTTGACAACATGCATTGACCGTTGCAAAATCCCTTTTGACAACTTGCTATGACCGTTGTAAAAAGCTTGTATAACAACATGCTATGACCGTTGTAAAAAGGTTGTATAACAAAAGGCATTTGATTTCAGTTGGTTTTCACATTTTAGGTTAGTTTTCACATTTCTACATTTCATATTGTTCATGTGCTACAGGCACTGTGTCTTTCTGCATTTCCTTTGCTACATTTCAAGTTGCATTTCATTAACTTTAATATCTACATTACATTTCAAGTTGCATTACATTTCATATTGTTCATTGATATTATCTTAAATATCAAGTTACAAACTCAGTTGCTTCAGCACCTTCAACCTCCAGTCAACCTCTTCTCCAAATTCACCCATCAAACCCCTTGCTTCACAACTAGCAGCCTCCATCATCGACCACACTTCCTGCTCTGCTCCTCACCAACATTTATCCAATACAAGAAACCATCTACAGCCAACAGCTTGCATAATACTTCTGCACATTTCCTCTGACCAAACAACTCCACCATTTATCTCCCCTAAATTATCCAAAACCATAGTCTCCACAACCCCATCTCCTCTGCCAAATAATATCCCCTCAACATCACAAACATTCTCTACCTTCCCACCACCGTCACCCTCCATTGTCATCACATCACTACCTTCCACTTCAACTATACTTCCTCCTCCACAGCTGACACTTCCATCTACTACAACTTCCAACATCTACTCAAACAAAACAAATAATATCACCACCAACAACATCTCTACTCAACTTCCTTCGACCTTTCCACTGCACCAAAACTACAACCAGTCCATCACCTGAAATTACTGCCTCATCAACCCAAAAACCACCACCTTCATCAACTTCATTTCCCCATTCTCCTTTCACTACCTTTCAACACTACCTTTCACCACCCAACACAACAACCAAACACTTCAAACCACCTTAATCAAACCCACCGCGACAAGCACCATCACCACACGTTGTAATCACTTCTATCTCCAGCCTACATTATAAATTCTTCAAGCAACCAGCCTCAACATCGATCCAAGTGCACAAACCTGCATAAACCAGCCTCAACAAAATTAACGCTTGAAAATCAGCTCTCAGCTTTAAAGTGCATGTGGATCAAATTTAAAATAGAAAGAAATCAGTAATTGTGCAAGAGTGATGCAGTAGAAAAGTGACTAAGGTTAAACCCAATACCATCCTAAAATCAGTTCAAGCATAAGAGTAAATTTACCCATATCCAGTTTCATATTTCATATGCATTGAAATCAGTTCAAGCAACATCCTAAAAAAACTTAAAAAAATACCAAACTCAATTCACATAAACTCAACTAACAGTAAACCCAATACAATTCAAATTAGGAGCGCAAATAAAATTGATTCTCCAATTACCTGTTAAAAGCAGATGTACGAAGTAGTGGATGAAGTTGTCGTTGGAGACAAAGTTGATGTGCTAGGGTTTTGGTGAGAGATTGAAGCGAAGTCGAACTTTGCGAGCTAGAGTTCTAGGGAGTATGCGAGTTATTAGGGGATGTATAAGGCTCCGCCATAGTTGCCCCGATTTTTTTATTGCCCAAAGCAGCTTCTTTTGTAGCTTTGGGCAAAGGCCGATTCTGATGATGGAACGATGGGTGGCGGCGAAGTGGGAAATAGCGGAATCGGAGTTAGTAGCTGATAGCGGAATCGGAGATAGCGGTGGGATATGGCGGGGTGGCGGCGTGGTGTATATGTTGGTTCGATAAAGCTTTGAAAACTTTATTTTGGGAGACGAGAGGAGAGATTTGGGAATAAGGGTTTAGCAACGTGAGAGGCGGGTTTAGCAACGTGAAAAGCGGGTTTGAGAACTAGGGTTTTAGGAAGAGAGTTTTGCATTTAAGTGGGAAGAAAGAGATATGGAAAATAGATTTTTGGGTACAAAAGGCGGGAACTGAAATTTTGGGGGGAAAACAAGAGCAGGGGTCTGAAATGTTAAATGTTAAATGTCACAACGGGAAATGTAGTCTCCCATAATTTTTATTAATAAAAATTAATTATTAAATGTTAGTTCTTTTTTTTAATTATTAATTATCAATTATACTTATTACTTCATAATTATAACTAAATATTAATTATTAACACAAATTATTATGTTTATGTTATTAGTTATTAATTATTAATAATTAATTATTAAATGGTGAATTAATTATTATCATTAATTATTGATTACTGATTATTAAAATATAATAAATTACTAAAATTGATTATTACAACGGACACGAAAGGACCGTTGTAATAGAGTTCTATTACCACGGGCATCTATTACAACGGTCCTGAATGGACCGTTGTAATAGCCTTCTATTACAACGGACAGCAAATGCCCGTTGTAAAAAGGTATTGTATAGGGCATCTATTACAACGGTTCTGAATGGACCGTTGTAATAGCCTTATATTACAACGGGCAGCAATTGCCCGTTGTAAAAAAGTATTATATAGGGCATCTATTACAACGGTCCTGAATGGACCGTTGTAATAGCCTTCTATTACAACGGGCAGAAAATGCCCGTTGTAAAAAGGGCGTTGTAATAGGGTATTTTTGTTGTAGTGTAACAAAACGACTTAACAAAACTTCGCGACCTAACTTCATCAGCGACCTAAAATGGAGCAACTTAAGAAAATCTCGCGACTTATCTCTTCAGCGACCTAATGGAAGAAGCACGGCATCAGAAATGTTTGCTCGCGACTTAAGGATTTGCAACATATGTTGGAGTTAGGTCGTAGCTCGTTGGAGCATCTCGCGACCTATGCTGGAAATCATCGCGACCTTCTGGAGCTTCGCGCGCGCGACCTAAGTGGATCTTCACGACATCAGGCTGGAGCGACCTACTGAATTCGCGACATAGGAAGTTTTGCGACTTAGGGATTCGTGTTCCACTATAGCTTCGCGACTTGGGGCTGGAGCGACCTAGGCCTTCGCTCGACTTAAGGAGGAGGAGCGACTTACTGTAGCTTCGTTCACGATTTGAGGGGGTGGAGGAGGAGCGACCTAGGTTAGAGCTCTGCACTGCTTCGTTCTCGCGATTCCTATCAGGTTGGGCTGCATCATCCTTCCTAGGTTGAGAAAAATTCGTCCTCGAATTTACAGTTTCTTCTTCTTTGACACTCTTATCCTTGTGAAATGGAACCAAGTGTTTGATATTGTCAACGTTGGCAATAGGAAGATGACCCGACAAACTCAACTTACAAACATTCTCATTAATTCCCTTCACAACTTCCAAACGACCCATCCCTCCAGCATCTAGCTTGTTGTAAGTACCAACAAGAAATCGTTCAACCATCAAGTAGATAGATTCGTTGCCACTTTGCATCTTCATCAAACTCCATACAAAGTCCACACTTACCTCCACCCATATTCTAGTATGTATAGGTAATGACATACATAAACCTGTCTTTGTCGTAGTCTCTTTCGAAATTTGATAATTATGGCTCTTCTGAACAAACCTTTCAACCTCCTTCCTTATTGACGGCCCAAAACAAGACGTTGCAATCAACTGCATGGTACGATCACAGTCCTCGTGTCTTTCTACATGTAAGTCTTTGGTAACTCTTATTCGCCAACTGCAATCAGGAGTATACAATTGCCTTCCTTCGAACAGAAACCCATTAACCAGTCTTCTCAACTCTACCTGCTCTGTCGGACACAAATGATTACGTGGCATATACGGTACAATAGCACCAGGCACTTGATCAACATGATGTTGTACGTCCCTCAGTGGTAGTAATTCTTTGGGCAACTCTGCAGGAACTACATCTTCACATTCATTCACCACTGGCTTAACCTCTTTGAGAATTTCAACACGTTCACTGGTTTCATTTTCATTCAACAGGAATACTTCTGCACTATCCCCCACTTCTTTAACAAACTCTTGTAGATTGTAGACTAGTCGAATCTACTTTCTTCACCAATGAATTACCCCCTTCAGTTCCTGACACACTTTCTTCATCCTCATCAAACTTTGCTGGTTGTGAATTTTCAACCTCATGTTCATCAGATTTTGTTGGTTGAAAATCATCAACTTCATCTTTATCAAACTTCGATGGTTGTGAACAATCGACTTCATCTTCCACATCAACAAATTCCTTTAAAGACAACAAAGTCTTTAGTTCCTCGATTTCCTCCAATTTGTTTTCACTCTGTTGTCGCCTTTTAGGAACTAACGTGATTCGTGTATCCTCGAACATAAAACTGCAGCTGTTGGTGCGACCATCATGCTGGACAGCTCTATCGTATTGCCATGGTCTCCCCAACAACAAATGGCAGACATCCATATCAACCACATCACACCAAATTTCGTCTTTGTATTTCTTCCCAATGGAAAAATTAACACAAGCTCTTCGATTAACCTTCACTTCCCCTCCTTTCCTCAACCAAGCTAATTTGTATGGGTTTGGATGTTTCTCTGTTTTCAATGACAACTTCTTTACAGCTTCTGAAGAAATGATATTATCACAGCTTCCTGCATCAATCACGAATTTACAAACCTTCCCCAGAATAGTGCATGTTGACTGGAAAATATTGCTCCTCAACCAACTAGAATCATCTTCTTGCTTTGGCGTTAAACAGGATCTCCTCATCAACAAACTACAACCCTCATCTCCAGTCAATAATTCTTCTTCTTCAACTGGTATTGAATTGACACACTCTACCTCCGCATTTTCATTCTCAATCTCCGCAATCATTGCTCGCTTCTTTGGCTTTGTACATTCATTGCTTTTATGGCCCAACTCTTGACAATTAAAGCATTTGAGACTACTATTGACCTTTGCTTTGTTGGCTTCATTCACAATCGGCTTACTGACGACTTTGGAAACATCCGCACTGCTACTAACATCCTTGTTCTGGTTGTTGGAATTCATAAACACACCACCTCCTCGTCTACCTTGCTTTTCCAAAGTTAGAGCTTTTTGATATGCTTCAGCAACAGATCTGGAATCAAACATATTCACCATATCTTGAATCTGCATTCTCAACCCTCCAACAAATCTAGCGGTCAACTGTTCCTCTGTCTCCATGATATCATTCCTCGCAATCAATTGATAAAATTCATCTGCGTAATCATTCACTGACTTTGTTCCCTGTCTCAAGTTCTGCAAACGTTGATACATAAGAGATTGATAATTGTAAGGTAAGAAAGTAGCTTTCATCAACTTCTTCATCTTCTCCCATGATTCAACCTTTGACTTTCCCATCCTTTTCCGTGTAAGTTTAGTTTGTTGCCACCATGCCATAGCTCTTCCTCTCAAACGAGTAGCAACCAACTTAACTCTTCGATGCTCGTGAACTTTCTTAAAGTCCAAAATTTCTTCCATATTAGATAACCAATCCAAAAATTCCTCAGCTTGCATACTACCCTTGAATTCTGGAATTTCAGTCTTCATCCCCGACTTCCATCGTCGATCATCTTCAACATCCCGATATGCATTTCGTACTTGGTCTCGATCTCGATAATGAACACTACATCTATCACCATCTTCATCAAAAGCAGATGTACTTCGATGACGATCTCGACCATCCACATCTCTATGATCACGCATATCCCTTCTACTTTGTCTTTCAACATCACGATATGGCTCATGTTCAAACTCACGTGAAGTTCTTCTCTCTTCATTTTTATACTCATGATGCTCTCTTCTCAATGAAACTGAAGATTCTCTTCTTTCTCGGTAAGATTGCGGCGACACCCTCCTCGCTTCCGTAACCGATGGCGAAACTCTATTTCCTCCATGGTTCGAGACTGGCGACCTTCTCCTTTGACCTTGATTCATGTCAATCATCAGTTTCTCTAACTTCCCAATGCCTTCATCAAATTTCTCATTGATACGTTGTTCCATTTGCTCAGCTTCTTCTCGTCTATACACATCGACAATATTCTGATGACGATTAACTCTTCTCGGCGGCATTGTCGAATCAATCAATCTTTACAACTCGGCTTGGACTTACAAAAGTGATGCACGGCCTTCAACTAGCTCGGATCTACACTTCAACACTTCAATACAAACTCTTCTCCTTGGCTCCAAGACTCGACTTAGCTATGATTGGCTAAGTCTAGCTCTGATACCAAATGACGCAGCGAAAATAACACTTGACGACGAAATGAAGATTTCGTGTCAAACTAATCGATGAAACGATTAGATGAAGCAATATGAATCGATGAATTAATGATACCAAACGCCCAAATCCATTGATCACGAAGATACCGGACTTTAGCTATCTTCGACACGTTGATCGCGCACGATGCCGTGAGAGAAGATCTACGATTCTTCGTACGTTGATCTAGCGCACTAGATTCCGTGAATCGGCTTCAACAATCGTTGATTCGAGCGCACTAGATTCGGTGAATCGGCTTCAACAATCGTTGATTCGAGCGCACTCGAATATCCGAATGTGGAGATAGGAGATTACACTCAACTACCAATTTTAACGGTGGCACAAGAGCACACAAAAGAAATTTTATTCAAATTCAACTAACTATTACAAATGACACAAACCCGCCTATTTATAGGCTTACAACTCATACAGCTCGACCGCTACACAATACAATACAAACGATTAAAGAAAATTACAACACAAAACAGTACACGACTTAACAAAAACAGCAAACGACATAAAAATTTCCGACTTAGCGACATAACAAAACGACTTAACAAAACTTCGCGACCTAACTTCATCAGCGACCTAAAATGGAGCGACTTAAGAAAATCTCGCGACTTATCTCTTCAGCGACCTAATGGAAGAAGCACGGCATTAGAAATGTTTGCTCGCGACTTAAGGATTTGCAACATATGCTGGAGTTAGGTCGTAGCTTGCTGGATCTAGGTCGTAGCTCGTTGGAGCATCTCGCGACCTAGGCTGGAAATCATCGCGACCTTCTGGAGCTTCGCGCGCGCGACCTAAGTGGATCTTCACGACATCAGGCTGGAGCGACCTACTGAATTCGCGACATAGGAAGTTTCGCGACTTAGGGATTCACATTCCACTGTAGCTTCGTGACTTGGGGCTGGAGCGACCTAGGCCTTCGCTCGACTTAAGGAGGAGGAGCGACTTACTGTAGCTTCGTTCGCGATTTGAGGGGGTGGAGGAGGAGCGACCTAGGTTGGAGCTCTGCACTGCTTCGTTCTCGCGATTCCTATCAGGTTGGGCTGCATCAGTATATATATGTATGTGTGTGTGTATGCATGTGTATATATATGTATGTACGTGTGTATGTATGTATGTGTGTGTATATGTTTGTGTGTATGTGTGTATATGTGCGTGTGCGCGCGTGCATGTTAAACATTCTAGAATGCTAGCTAGTTCTTTGCAAAGAGATGTATATATTGATGCTCATTTGAATAATTGAATATTTGCCTGTTGTCTGTTTTCGAAGGGGATGTGTAAACACTAAACTTTAAAAGTCGTGTTGGATACAAATTAAAAGAAAAAGTAGCCACGACATGCCAAACTCTTAGTAAAAGGAGTCAGATAATCATATAATGGCATGCAAATTAGACTTATATTTAAACATCATTAAAGATGATTAGGACTTACTTCATAATGTTAACAATTGCCCACATGTAAACACGTTGAGAACTCCTCCCATTTTATAGGAAGATAATCGCAAGTTTACATGTTAAAGTCTTTGGTTGAGCTAACAAAATGATGCAGCCATGATCACTGATGTTTTTGTAAATCAAAATGTCAACGTGTGAACAACATGTGAGATTATATATTAGCATGTGCGCCTTTGTTAACTGCTAGTTTGAATTACTTCATTTGATGGAGATCTTTATATTCTTTTCCCATGCATTAGCATCTGCCAGTTCTACTGCCCTGTCAAAACAAAACATGAGGTGAAATTCTGTAACTGTGAAAGTCAACTTTTAGATGAGAAAAACGTAATTCATGGACATGAAGACAAGATCCGCCTGGCACAGGTTAAAACAAGGCCAGTTACTTATGTCTAATGTCAGGACATTGTTGTTCACCAATAAGTATTTCTTAATTGTCTATTTAATTTGTTCAACATATGACCTGGCTAATGAACTATATCAACCCGGTCATTAAAAATAAAATAAAGTCATGGAAGATGTACAAATATAGTTAAGTACATTTACCTATTGGTGAGAGAGTTTAATATATTAGTAGATATATTACTTTTCTTCTCAACCTATGACAAGAGTTCTATCCAGTGGAACAACAGAAACAGTATCTTTGTATATTCTACCAAGTTTATAAAGTGTTTTAAATTGCAGACCCATGTGTACCACATTAAATATCATCATTGCTTACGTGTATCAACGTAATATGCTGTAACAACCGTGCATGAAATAAATATTTTTTGATCCCATTATGTGCATTCAACCTTATTATCGTGTTCCCATTTCAGCAATCTGTGAAGCTATCGTATGGAGCTGCTTCTTTGGTATATCATATATGATAAGGCTTCAGTGTCGTCTACATTGTTTTATGCTATAAAATACTAACATGTAGTATAAGCTAATATCCTTTTAAATTCTGCTTAAATGTCTAACATAAACAAATTGAACACTAGTAAATAATATGAAGGAAACATAACCAGTTACGTAGTGACAGGTTCTTTAAACCAAGACAGGTAAGTTCACATGAACGGGAAAAAAAACCTTTTCATGCTAAGTTATATGACAAATTTAGAGGACAAATAGTACAGAAACCAAGGTTAATAACTTAGAGTAACATTTCTCACATATAGTACATAATCTGTTATACGTCTAGTAACACTAACATAGGTGATCGCAACCATTAAGAGTATCCTACATATACCCCACTTGTTATTTTCAAGATATGATCATCATTAAAAAACATAGTTTTAACCTTTTAAATACTTCTGTAGGCATGCATTTATATTGTGCACCATAGGAATGGAGTTGGACTATGTCCACGCAAATGCATTACGTCTTGAGTTATTCAGAACTGGTTTGCCTATTGATCCTAGTCCGTGGGATCTCCAGTCGCTAGGATAGGTTTCCGTATAAAATAACTCTTTTTGGTTTAGGCTTTTAAACTCATTCCACTCGATGCGCAGTCAATTTTCTCTCTTGATAAACCTTTAGTAAATGGATCCGCTAGGTTATCATTTGTTCTCACATAATCTATGGAAATAGTTCCATTTGAGAGTAACTGCCTAACTGTGTTATGGCGTCGACGAATATGTCGTGACTTTCCATTATATACGAAGTTGTGCGCTCTGCTTAGCGCAGCTTGGTTATCACAGTGTATGCATATGGCCGGTACAGGTTTAGGCCAAAATGGAATATCTTCTAAAAAGTGACGAAGCCATTCTGCTTCTTCGCCTGCTTTATCTAAAGCGATGAACTCTGATTCCATAGTGGATCGAGCTATGCATGTTTGTTTAGTAGATTTCCATGACACTGCTGCCCCTGCTAGGGTAAAGACATAACCACTTGTCGATTTTGATTCCTCTGAATCTGCAATCTAGTTTGCATCACTATATCCTTCTAAGACGGCATGATATTTTCCATAATGTAAGGAATAATTTGTGGTATTTTTTAAATATCCAAGCACTCTCATTAGTGCTTTCCAGTGTTCCTTTCCTGGATTGCTTGTATACCTGCTCAGTCGACTTACTGCATAAGCTATATCTAGTCTTGTGCAATTCATGAGATACATGAGACATCTTATTACACGAGAGTATTCCAGTTGCATTACACTCTCATTAGTGTTTTTATGCAGTACTTCTGATGGATTAAAAGGTGTTCTCACTTCTTTAATTCCATAGTCTTGGAATTTTTCAATCACTTTGTCTACATAGTGTGACTGAGACAATTCAATTCCATTAGGAGTTCTTATTATTTTGATTCCCAAAATAACGTCTGCAACTTCTAAATCTTTCATATCGAAATTGCTAGTTAACATCTTCTTTATGGTCTCTATTACCTGAGTATTTGGACCAAATATTAACATATCGTCTACATATAAACAAATCATCACATATGATTGTCCAATTTGTTTATAATAAACACACTTATCGCATTCATTTATACGAAAACCATTTCTCATCATGACACTATCAAATTTTGCGTGTCATTGTTTTGGAGCTTGTTTTAGTCCGTATAATGATTTTACTAATCTACAGACTTTGTTTTCATTTCTTTTGGAAACAAAACCTTCAGCTTGCTCCATGTAGATCTCCTCATCGAGATCTCCATTTAAGAATGCCGTCTTTACATCCATTTGATGAATTTCTAGACCATAAATTGATGCAATTGCTATTAGCATTCTTATAGAGGTTATTCGTGTTACTGGCGAATATGTATCAAAGAAGTCTACTCCTTCTTTTTGACGATATCCTTTGGCTACTAATCTGACTTTATACTTATCGATAGAGCCATCTGCTTTCATTTTCTTCTTGAAAATCCATTTGCAACCAATAGGTTTTATTCCTGGTGGAATATCAACAATTTTCCAAGTTTTATTACTTAGAATTGAATCAATCTCACTTTGGATTGCTTCTTTCCAACATGAAGATTCAGAAGATGACATTGCTTCCTTGTACGTTTGAGGTTCATGTTCTAACACATATGTAAAAAAATCCGAACCAAATGTTTTGGAAGTCCTAGCCCTTACGCTTCTTCTTGGTTCAACTTTCTCAATCTCATGATGAGTTTCATCTTCATGTGAATTGCTTGATTCTTCTCTTGTCCTTTTAGGGACATTATTCTCTTTATTCCTTTTGTGCGGAAACACGTCTTCAAAGAATGAGGCATCTCTAGATTCCATGATTGTATTTACATGAATATCAGTTATATCAGACTTGAATACCAAAAATCTATAGGCACTACTATTTTGGGCTGGCCCTAAATAGCAACAATCTACTGTTTTTGGTCCAAGTTTGACTTTCTTGGGAGGCGGAACTGGAACTTTTGCCAAGCACCCCCACACTTTGAGGTATTTAAAACTTGGTTTGTGTCCTTTCCATATCTCATATGGAATTGTTCCTGTTTTATTATGAGAGACTTTGTTTAATATGTGATTAGACATATTTAAAGCTTCCCCCAACAAGTTCGTCGGTAGACCAGAAGTTAAAAGCATGGCGGTAATCATGTCTTTTAACGTTCTGTTCTTCCTCTCGGCTACACCATTTTGTTGTGGTGAATATGGAGCTGCTGTTTGATGAATTATACCATTTTCGGCACAGAACTGTTCAAATGGTGATTCATATTCTTCACCTCGATCAGATCTCAATATCTTGATCTTTTTATATAACTGATTATCTACCTTAGCTTTTGTTGACAGCTCTACTGTTGTCATCTCTGTTTTAGTTAAAACAGTAAAATTCTTAAGTTGTTATACGTCTAGTATACCAAAACAGAGAATAATCAAATATAAACTCGTCGCACAAGTTTATAACTCAGATTTCCACTACACTGGAATTCTGTATTAATTATAATAACAATATGAATGTTGTAAATAAATTACAACAACAGCGTTATACTATTTTGAATAAATAGTATAACAAAATTAAAGGTTAGAATGTAGAATAAAAGTTCTAACCCGATTTTGTCCGAGGCTCGTCGTAACGATTTCCTTAAGAATTTTATTTCAAAATTCTCCCAAGATACAACAGACGTAATCTGCACGAGATTGTGATGTGTATGATCTTCTGTGTGATAGGACTGAATATGATTTAAGAGATGAAGAGATAGAAGAGATAATTCGGTTTGAAAAATGAGTGAGGAAAGTGATCAGGTTTCCTCCTTATTTATAGCCGAATTCCCAACGGCTGCATCCGTTGAGAAAAGTCGCACCTCTTCGTCAAAAAAGCGTTACTGTTCGCAACAGTCACTTTCTTTCATTTGCAACGCTCCAGAACTGTTGTTGTTTGCAACAGTCGCGTCCGTTCAGTTGCAACGCTCCAGAACCGTTACTGTTTGCAACAGTCGCGTCCGTTCAGTTGCAACGCTCCAGAACCGTTGCTGTTTAAAACGTCGCGTCTCTTCATCGCATCTATTCATATTCAAACAGTAAAACTGTTCACTTTTATTTACCAAAAATATAACCGGGCATATTTTTGGTGATGTGGGATATATCTCATTCACCATCTAAAAGGAATTCCAACATAATCTACATTCTGGAATGGATATACAAATCGGAGCCAATTAAATGGATGGAAAATTTTAATTAACCACAAACAACTGCAGTGATCTAGACTAATCACCAAAGTAATCTTAGTATAATCATTGATATATCTGCTTTTCGGAATATTTTTTATCTGGAGAAACTCACGTGTCCTTATCATGAGGTCCATATGTAAACATTGATTAATCAAATCATGAAAATCAAATAAATAACAGCTCATCTTAATATGACAGCAATTCCAGTGTAACCTCTGTTTGTATTTATGCCTGTCTATAAGCGCACGAAGTTGTTTCGCAGCATCTGAAGTATATGGCATCATATAACAATAATAAAATGAACTATTACCAGAATACCAAAATACAAGAGTAGAATCAACAAATTTGAATATAAATTATTAGGAGATATTTAGAGACCAAAAACATAAACAGAGGTGAATTCAACTAGTCATAAAGATGCACACGATATGATTTTTATTCATAGAAAATGGCAAACAGTTTTCGAAATAGATAGTTAATTTTAGTCAAGAAAATAATTCAATTAATCACCATAAGATTTTTGTGCCAATTTCCACTGTGATACTTAGTTTGTGAGGATTTCCATCATTTCTCAATGTAAGCACATTGAAAATGCGAAAAACTACATCCTAAGTGAATGTTTTCTTTTAAGTCTTGTTAGGAAATATTAAGGGAGCATAACTTGAAAGGCATAGTTTAGTCTAAATGCTACTGAACGAAGTAGTGAATGCAAGTTAAATAAAGGGGGAATTAATTTAAAAAACAAAAATTTGTATATTTTTAGCCTTAAGGACACGACCTTAATATTTTACCCACAAGGACAAACATTCTCCTAAAAATTATTCATAAGAACAAACATTCTTTCAAAATTATTCATAAGGACAAACATTTTTCCAAAATTGCTACCGAATTAAAAACTGATACCTAAAAACTGCTACCGATAACTACAAACTGATACCTAAAAACTTAAAAACTGATACCTAAAGAAAGTTGTCCTTCAGGCTAAAATACTGAAGGTATGTCCTTGAGGCTAAAATACTGAGTAATTTTGTCCTTGACAATAATTTCCTGTTAAAATTAAATTAGTATTGTACTAACTCATTACAATATCTACACTTTGTCCTTATCATGCAAAATCCCATATTCTAAGAGATAAATACAAATTCAAAATAGCAGTTAAGACATAATATAAAAGTTTTATTCAACAATAATATTAAAACAAAAGGGACTGCCCAAAATACTAGGAATCAAAAACAATTAATACTTTTGCTGGCAACAAGACATCTCAAATTTAATAATAATGGATAATATTACTCTTTTAATAAAGGAAAATTTGCAAACTTAAGCTAGTTTTCAAAAACAATAACACAAATAACTCACTTTTGTTTTTAATTACAAACATAGACTTGTTTTTGCCAGCTAGACGAGGGCGAATTTTCAAAATGCGCCAACAGGCGACTTTCGAAAATTCGCTCGAAGGCGCATTTTGAAAATTCACCTTCGTAAAAACCCTGCACACATTTTAACCAGACAGCAGCAGCCCCACTCCACTTCATTCATTTCTTCATTTCTCCCAACTCTTCCAACCAAAACCCAAAAGACACAAACCCCTCAAAACCTTCCTCCACTTCCATTTCTTCATTTTATATTCAAATTCTTTCACAAATTACTCAATGGCAAGCACATCCGGTATAGAACAAGAAATAGGTATGAATATATACCCATAATTTGTTGTTTATAATGTAGGGCTTGAAGTCAAAGTTTTTAGGGCTTGAAGTCAAAGTTTTTAGGGCTTGAACTCAATATTTTTAGGGCTTGAAGTCAATGTTTAGAAACAACAATTCAACTGAAACAAGCAATTTGTTGTTTATAATTTAGGGTTTGAAGTCAATGTTATCTTATAATTTGTTGTTCAAGAAAAAAAATTGTGCTTGTGAAGTAAATCATTTGAACATCACTATCATTACAAGTATTTGCACCCATTTTAGTTAGGGTATATTTTTTATTGAAATGAAATGATTTTTAATACTTGTATTTTGTAGAGTATGTTGAGATGGAGGCCGGACCCGTTGATGGAAGGGTATTATTTCTTCAAGCACAACATCGTACTTCTAACGACATATGGATGCATGTGGTTTTAAAAAAAATATAATTTTATGTCAGGTGGTATAATTCCTGCTTTCTAATTGTATTTATCATTTGATCAGCGTGACGATCCAGATACAATTATAGATCACTCCACGTCGGTGAAGAAAGTGACTTCAAACCATCCAGGAGTATTGAATGAGATTGAGAGGGCCGGTTTTTTACATATAATGAAGTTAGGATACATCCAGCTTGACCACTATCTTATCACTGCTTTGGCAGACAGATGACGACCGGAGACCTCCACTTTTCATTTTCCTATTGGTGAGATGACGATTACATTAGGTGATGTAGCCGTGTTGTTAGGTTTGCCTATTGAAGGCAATGCAGTGGCTTATGGAGAAGTGGCATATGACTATATGCAATTGTGTCATGATTTACTCGGTCTTGACCCACCCCCCGAACAAACAAGGGGCAATGAGTTCGTGGAAGTCATGTGGTATAGAAGTCAATTGTCGCACGATATTCCTGCTGATGCTACAGAGGCTCAGATTCAGCAGCGAGCACGTGCTATTATTTTGCACATCATTGTTTCCCGATTGATGTGCGACCATACGAAGACTCGGATAGATCTGAAATGGCTACCATATATTACTGATTTAGGGGAGTGTGGTAAGTTCTCTTAGGGCAGTGCTGTGTTATCTTATACGTATATGGAGTTATCCAGGCTTTCTCTTTTGGAGAATAAATCTGTTGGTGGATGTCTAACACTAGTACAGGTTTGAAACAAACTTCAATAGTTTACTGTTTTACATGATTTGTCTCATTTTTTGTTCTAATTTTTTCTTATAAATGCAGCTTTGGTCGTGGACTTATCTTCCGATCGGAAGATTGTTAGTGACAAACGTTGTTGTCGATCAGTCGCTGCCACTTGGGTCTCGGTATATTTTTATCCTATAAAATTACTTAAACAATGCAATTTTCATGTGTAATATTCATTTGCTAACGTCTTATAACAGGTGGGTAGGACCAAAAAAACGCGCCAAACCCCAAGACGGAGTGTGAAGTTCTACCGCAACGAGTTAGATGTGCTGGAGGATGAAGTGGTGACATGGACACCGTACACGCAGGATGTGCTAGCACAGCTTCCAGCCATGTGTACAGCTGCTAGATACTTGTGGACTGCGAGAGTGCCACTCATATCGTACACTCAGACTGCATTTCACTTACCCGATAGGGTTATGAGACAGTTTGGCATGATACAGCATATACCGGATGATGCGTCACCCTGCACTTCTACGTACAATGCAGAGGAGTATGGATCCCACATTCAGTTGTGGAATGATCGTCATACAGCTACCCAGATTGAGAGGGAGCCTTCCATCACGCTAGAGCGGTACAAACGGTGGTACTGGAACATAACACGGCGATATGTTCTTACGGCGCCAGTGGAGGCAGTGTATAGAAGCCCGTACGTTCCCAGAGCACCACTTGAGATGAACGTGGTAAGTTGATGTTGTAAGTACTATATCAATTACTTATGATGGTTTTGTCTTCTGCTAATTTTCATTCAAATTTACAGGCAGTCGGTATAAGCAGGGCTTGGGAAGAAGCAGAAAATCTTCGCAAACGTCAAACCGACGAGGAGGGTAGGAGGATGTGCACCAACATCCAAAGAATTCTAGATGTTGTGTTATGCAGGAATAAACTTGATAGGTCGAGAGCTCCATCTCCACCGCCTCCAGCGCTTGTGTACACACGACGTCGGCCTAGAGGAGGTGCGGGGTCATCGTCACAAGGCACCTCGTCACAAAATGCACCGGTACACGAAGAATTTGTTCCTGGCCCATCTCAACCAATGGCCGCATTACCTTCGTCCTCCACTGCCCGCAGAGAACGGAGTAGTAGCAGCAGCAGCAGTAGCAGTTCGAGACCATTGGTAACGCGTCGGCAAAGAAGAAGCCCGCGCGAATTTCATGAGCTTCACGAATAAATAGATGATGTTGTGTTATGCGAACTAATGTTGTTTGGATTTGTATTGTACGAAGTAATGTTGTTTGGATTTGTAATGTACGAACTAATGTTGTTTGGATTTGTAATGTACGAACTAATGTTGTTTGGATTTCTAAAATGTTGTTAAACTTGTGTGGCTGTTTGTGTAAAACGCTATAGTTTAGGCGGGGATTGAAATTGCTGCTCTGTTTGCAGCAGCAGGCTTCTATGGGCGAATTCCTAAAATTCGCCCAATGGCGAATTTTGAAAATTCGCCAATAGAAACCTGCACTGTTATAACCAGTCAGCCCCTTCTTTCTTTTTCATTTCTTTTTTGCTTTAAGGTCGAACCAAAAACCCTAATTTGTCCAAAATATTTTGCAGAAGTCATTAAGGTTGGTAGTTTGTCCATTTTTTTCATCTTTTCTCACACTTGTTGATTTATAGTACGTCATTCTTCACATCTGTTCAAATCGGAAAGTGAATCAATCCATGGTTGCAAGTTTTGACTAATTTGGGTATTTTATTCAACTTTTATTCTAGGTGTAAATGGAGGATTGGGAGATCGATGATCAAACGATGATGAAAATATATGACGATTACGAGCGGAACAAGGGCGCAGACGGTGAGGTCGATTTTGTTCCGGAGACCCAAGCGGAAGATCTACCAACAGTGGCGGCTACAGAAACAAATGAAGAAGTAGAAACATAACTTGTTTGTGCTACGCAGGCAAATGTCGTACTCGAGAATCCCCAACCGGTTCAAAAATCAATGCATTCCAGATTGATGACTGTACTTGCTCATCAAAACCCTGATAGATCAAGTTCTAGCATCATGGGACGTTCAGTACTTTGCTATTGCAGAGTTGAATGTAACGTTGTTGTTTCCAAAAGTTAGAGAAATGCAGGACGTCGGTTTTACGGTTGTAAAGCGTATATCGATGCACAGACGCATCAGGGGTTGCATAGTTGTAAATTTTTTGAATGGTTGGATCCTCCGCTGACAGACAGGGGAGTCCAATACGCGCTTGAGATGCAAGCTAAGGTTAGTCGCTTGGAGAGGATGAATATTGCAATTCGCAATGAAATGCTTGCAGGGTGCTACCGGTTACCACGTGATTGACTGTATGTTTTGATGTATTGGTAGTAAAGTAGTATCCGGTGGTTGTTGTTTGTATATACTTGCTTTTAATCGTCTGTCGGTCCTGTATTTTCTATTGAGATGTATTCTGTAGTTCAACAGACTAATAATCTGTTTTATAATGTGTTTTAGGCTGTTTTTTAATTGGTGACTTTTCAAAAGTCGCCTTTGGGCGAATTCTCAAAACTCGCCTTTGGGCGACTTTTGAAAATTTGCACGAAGGCGACATTTTAAATGTCGCCAATTAAAAAACTTTTTTATATCTAGTCAGCTTTAGCACTCACCTCCTCATAACACACCCTAACTTTTTTTCAGATCTGAAGAAGAACCCATTTTCTTTCAGCTTACATTCCCAAACACCAAGCCTCAATTTCTTTCGATAATCGGTTAGTTGTTGCAATAGAGTCGTTGCTGGTCTATGCAAACGTCTTCACTATATCCCGGCACAAAAATTGGTAAGAAAATTACAAACCCTAGCTTTGTTAGATCCATTAAAATATTTTCATATGAATGGACAGAAAGTGGTTGGTCAAATAAAAACTATTTGTTTGTAGAATGGGCTAGAAATCTCATTCCCACACTTTGCTACTACGACGGTGAACTGATCGTCGACGAACAGAAAAACGGGAAGTATGTTGGCGGTTTATGTAAACCGGGGAGAGTACGCAAATGTTGCACACTATTTGAGTTGAAAGAATCGGTTTACAAAGCGACAAAAATAAACCCAATCGAATTTGATATTGAGTTGGTCGTTAACTGGCCAACGGATTCTGGTTCAAAAGCAATAACACTTTCAGACGATGAGGATGTTGAAGTTATGTTTTCAGCGGTTACCAAATCCATTGAGTTGTACGTTGGAAAAGTTGCAAAAGAAAATCTACAAGAACATGTACAATCTCCTATCGTTAGCACAGGATTAGGGCATTTTACAGAAATGTTGGAAACTGAAATTCCTACAGCAAGCTTAGGTTCTCCTACTTACAGTAATCCATATGCACATGCTGGGGGTCATGGTCCTCCTCCCATAAACTATGGTTTCATGCCTTACATGATGTCGCAACCAACTCCAGAACAATACTTTCCGTACTATACAAGGTATCATTGTTAACATTGGTATTTTGCGTGTACCTTTTTAAATTACAGTTGCCTAATACTTTCTTCTAACACATTCAGCTTCCAACAACAAATGTATCTACAAAATGTCTGTGCTGAACAACAAAATATTCATTTGTCGCAACCGGTATATCCTACTCCATCACAAATGTATGGTACAAGTCAAAGGTTTGTTTAGCAATTTATTTGGGTAATGTTTCCTATCTACTCTAGCTTCGTACTAAGATACGGTCGTAAACAGATGTACAAGTCTTGAAGATACTGCTGCAGAATGTGGTGCAGGACCGTCACAACACTCACATGATTCCAATATTGCCACTAATATGGATGTTAATATAGATAGAGATACCGAACATGTTCCTCAAATTGATAGTATGGCTGTTGCGACCACTAATAATGATGCGTGTTGGGTAGAACGAATGCAGGTGAACAATGAATCGTTAAACTACGATTTTCCAAGCATAGATGATGCTGAAGGGGATGGTGAAGAAGCTCAAATGGAAGTACCGTTGGATGATGATCTATGTACTGCACAAATGATGGCAAGATCGGTCGTTGCTAACCTGCAATTTGCTGGGGGAAAATTTTCAACCGCGTGCATACAAAATGGATTTGCTGTTGGAATGGTATTTGAAAGTAAGCAAAACATGCTACACCAATTAGCCGAATGGTCAATTCTACATGGAGTTTCGTACAAGCCGGTCAAGTCGAATAAAACTATATACACTGCTATATGTAATGTTGACACTAACTGTTCATGGAGAATACATGCAATAGTCTTAAAGAAATCGCAGTCTGGTTGGTGGGAAATCAGAAAATTGCCTAGCGAACATACCTGTGTCAATCCTACAGTTAATTCCAACCACAAGCAAGCCACTTCTAATTTTCTTGTGTCAAAAATCATGTCATTTGTGAAGGCCGATTTGGATATCACAGCAGGTACAGTTCAAGTGCTTGTCGACGACCAATTGTTCATCAAAATTAGTTACATGAAAGCTTGGTGAGCATTAAACAAAACAATAGAAAGAATTTATGGTGACTGGGCCGAATCGTATGCAACTTTACCTCAATATTTTGAGGAAATAAAAAGAAGTAATCCGGAGACTGTTGGACATGTGACCCACGATGAAGTTGGCGTATTTGATCGTGCGTTTTGGGCATTTGGCCCTTGCATTATAAGTTTTCTACACTGCCGGCCATTGCTATGTATTGACGGGACACATTTGTATGGTAAATACAAAGGGACGTTGCTTGTTGCTACTGCTGTAGATGCGGATGACTGTCTGTTTCCATTAGCTTATGCGGTTGTCGAATCCGAGTCATATGATAGCTGGGGTTGGTTTTTTTCTTGCATGCGTGAATTCATTCACAGTGTTTGCAATCGTCGTATTACTTTCATATCGGATCGGATGAAAGGAATTCCGAAGGCTTTACAGGAGAAGTGGCGAGAACCACACAAACATAGGTTCTGTGCACGGCATCTTAAAGCTAATTTTCAAACAGCGGGTTTTAGGGATAACCGACTTACAGCTTTATTTTATTCAGCTGCATGTGCTTCAGAAGTAGTTGAGTACAACAAAATCAGAGAAGAAATTAAAGCTACAAATTCACGGGCTCATGAATGGATTGAAAGAAGTTTAGGGAATTTTGAAGAGAATTGGGCCCTTTGCAAAGACGATGGAGGACGCTTTCATGTTATGACCACCAATGCTTCCGAAAGTTTTAATGGTGTGCTGAAAGGTGCTCGATCATTACCTATAAAGGCGTTGGTTGCACGAACCTTCTTTCGATCGGTTGAATATTTTTGTAAGAGACGAGAGACGGCGGATGCTATCACAACACGTTTGACTCCAAAATGGAAAGCTAAAATAGCAGATCGAGCTATTGAAGCACGTCGTTGTAAACTAGTTCGCTTTAGTCGAACAGAATGACAAGTTATTTATTGCTACGGCGATGAATTTAAAGTGTTAATTGATGGTCCTAACTGCTCATGTACATGCAACATCCCCCTACTGCAAAAATTATCATGTGCCCATGTAATGGCGGCTTGTTCGGCATAGGATTACGGTGCTAACAGAGCACATCATGAGTTCGCATCAGAGTGGTACTCTGTTCGCAGTTACAAAGCTTCATATCAGCCAGAGTTTCATCCCGTGCGTGATAAGAGATACTGAAGACCATACACCGGTCTACATATATTGTCTCCCCCTACAAGAAGACAACCCGGACGGCCTAAATCTACGAGGATAAAAAACGTTATGGACGAGCATCAAACGCCTAAATCAAACAGGTGCAGCAAATGTGGATCACAGGGCCATAACAGAAAGCGATGTACTGCTGCGACCTAAACTTCCATTGTCAGATGTATGACTGCGTATCGAATTTAGACCTTTTGTGTTTTCAATTTTAAACGAATGTAATTTCTATGTATCAAACAAACTAGTTATGTGTCGAACTTAAATGAACTTCGCAATTGTTAGATTTGCAAGCTTATATCTACGAAAGTTGTTAGATAAGAAATTATATATATATGTGATTGTTAAATGGACCAACATAACTTGTTTCTGTAAGCAGGGTTTTTACGAGGGCGAATTTTCAAAATGCGCCTTCGGGCGAATTTTCGAAAGTCGCCTGTTGGCGCATTTTGAAAATTCGCCAATGGCGCATTTTGAAAATTCGCCAATGGCGCATTTTGAAAATTCGTCCTCGTCTAGCTGGCAAAAACAGGTCTATATTTGTAATTAAAAACAAAAGTGGGTTATTTGTGTTATTGTTTATGAAAACAAGCTTAAGTTTGAAAATTTTCCTATAATAAAATCATAGTTTTAAGATCATTTCGAACCTCTTGACCTAAGGCAATAAAGAATTAAAAGGTACACAATCCTTAATATTTAGATAAAACGTACAATGATCGATAGTTACAACAGAATGTAAAATACCGCAAGGAATTATAAAAGCCTATCATGTTGCTGATACGTACATACATACATACATAGTATATGCATCTGCGTGTATGTGAGAGCTAGGATCAATAATCCTCTTTATTTCGCACCATTTTGTCGCCCTTTAATATCAACCACAAGTTTATATTTAAATATTTGTTTCTTCTCACTTCTGTCACATGAACCAAAAATTTATATATAAATTTGTGGTTGATCATATAGGGGACATATAGGGGACTGCAAATGATGCTAAATAAAGCGGACTATTTATCTAACTCTCTCTCTCGTATATTTATTTCGCTGATTTAGATTAGAATACCAAGCTTACAGTTCTCACAACATCAGTCATTTTATCAAAAGCTTTCTCCTATATACAGCAAACAAACAGATCAATTATGATTGTCGACTCTGATTGTTCTAATTTTGAAAATTTACTGCAAACAACTACACACCGTCAAAACAGAACGATTGATGTCAGATCTTATTACTATATGCATGGCATGCCTTAACAGTAATGTGTACATCTATGTTTTCAACTCCAAAAATTATCATATATCATTAGCTTCTGATACAATCCAAGGGTAACTTTGTTCTGTACATAGTTTTATTTTCTCTATAAATGCAGTAAGGTGAATGAGCATGAAATAAATAAAGAAACTAAAAAAAAACAAAGAAAATAAAACAATGTCTGAAATTCATAGCAAAATTACCGTGTTCCCACATGTACATGAACCATCAAAAGAAGACTCAACGAATCGTGACCACAAGATTGAGCATCTAGTAAACCAGTAGCATATCTTCTAGCATTCTTTTGGTAATCTTACAATGAATCTTCTTCACAAAGACAAACTTTAGCTACACTTGAACCTCCTGAGAACTCAATTTTCAAAAGAAGATCCATGGTCAGAGTTCTCATTAAATTCAAACATACTTCTGACGAATTGCTAATGTATCACATTTATTTAATCATATTGCTTAAGTTAAGAGTTTGTAAGGAGGATTACTGCTTCAGATATATTTTTAATATTTGTCTTCATGGTATTTTAGGTACATTTGAGTTCTCAAAAATAGTTGATGGCGATGCAGATAATGGAAGGTTTGGGGACCTGTAAATCAGCAGAAAATTTAAAGATGATAGTAGACAGAAATTTAATCCACGTGCACAGCGCATAAAATGTAAAAAAAATACATGTCCATGAACATATTTGTAGAACAGAAAAACGTACTACACTACTACTCTGTAGCTTATTTCTTCTCTCCTAATAAAGAGAAATGATTGTATAGAACTATCGCGTTCGTCATTTCAATTGTCGTCAAATTTAAATAAACATCGTCTCAATGTTTTGTAACCTTCTGTATCATTACATGATGCATGCGTTCATACATCATGCATGTCATGTGCTAGTTATTGTTGGAAACAATGGCTTGGCTGAGTCGTGGACTACGTCACTCTCTCGAAGACGTTTCGACGATCTGCTATGTTGTGCAAAGCAGTTCGGATTCAACCGCCGCCGCCTCTGGGATAAAACAGCCTCTTAAGTTTGGTGGTATCGATTCGTTTGCACGTACGAACCGATTCTATTTTGCACTCAAAATTTTGCTCGGATTTAGGAAGAATGATACGAATTAAAACTGTAGTTCTTTCTGTTTCATCTTCTTATCAGTTAAGGAGACGGAATAGTAAAAGAACGTTACTGGCTGGGGGACGTGGTCTTGAAAAACGGATCTGAGAAAATAACGGGTCAAAATAATGAACGTTGCATAACGTTCTCTAATACGGTTTGATTTGACCGTTCCAGCCCAGTCAAAACGGTTAAAGAAATTTGCACCAAAAATATAAGTGTTACACTACTACAAGCCCGAACCCGAACCCGAGCCCGGGTCGGGTCGAGTAGGTCGGTCGGTCGCGCGCGTGTGGTGGTCAAGCATGGTCTCCCTCCTCACAAAAGAGCATCATTGGGTGCCCAAAGGGTCCAACTTAGCTTCAAAGAATCAAGTATAAATACTTGATTTTTTCATATAGTCCTACAATGTGGGACTATTCACATATAGGAACCATTCATTCACTTAGTCAATTTTTTTTGTTTTTTAAATAATTCACTTATTTGAAACATTTTCCAACAATCCCCCACTTGAATTTTTAAAAAATTATTTCGAGCAATTTCTGAAAACCATACGATTGTGCATAAACGAAGGTGTCTTTCGACTTGAACCTTTGCATAGTGGATAAGATTCAGTTTTTACTAGAGTGACACGTAGTCTTGAACTCTATTCCTGACATCAGACCACACACAATCTTTCTAGAGTGCAATCAAGTAAGCCCGTGCATTTATGGCCCTGCACGTCCATCCCAGTTTAGTGAATGCTCTAGAAGTTTTGCCCAAAACTCCATAGAAAACGGCCAAATTTCCACATTCACACAGGTGAGTCTATCAAGAGTACTCCTGAAGGTATGTACTCCACTCCAAATGGAGTATAGAACTCATTAACAGTTTCTATTAACTCAACCTCTAATCACTTCAGGAATATATGCTTCTATATATATGAAAAATAGCATATTCAACTCATATCACTACACAACTTGTTCTTACCCATTGAACCTAGTTCTTAGGATCTCCAGTCATTAGGTCGGGTTACCATTGTGCGTGACTCAACAATCTAAGGGCAATAGTCCCATTTTTATAGAAGTTGTAAAGACTTTCTCTCTGGCCAGTCCTTTCGTCAAAGGATCTGCCAAATTCTCCTCACTGCGTATGTGATCCACTCTAACAGCTCCTGAAGAGAGTAGCTCTCTAACAGTGCTGTGCTTACGACGTATCTGTCGTCTCTTACCATTATAATAACGGTTCTGTACTTTTGCAATAGCTGCGGGACTATCGCAATGGATCAACACAGCTGATATCGGTTTTTCCCATAAGGGAATCTCAGCTAGCAGATTTCTTAAATACTCTGCTTCTTCACTAGCTGTAGCTAGTGCTATCATCTCAGACTCCATAGTAGACTGAGCCAAAATAGTCTGTTTCTTAGATTTCCAAGAAACAGCTCCTCCAGCAATGCTAAATATATAGCCACTGGTTGCTTTTGAATCATCAGATAAAGTATTTCAGTCTGCGTCGGTGTAACCTTCAAGGACAGCTGGAAACTTTTCATAATGTAACCCTAGGTTCATGGTTTGTTTTAGGTATCTCACGACCCTCTCAATAGCATGTCAATGCTCTATGCCAGGTCTACTAGTAAACCTGCATAATAATCCCACGACATAGACAATGTCGGGTCTAGTACAATCAGTGGCATACCTAAGGCTGCCAATGATGCTCGCATAATCAGACTGTCTTACACCTTCACCAGTGTTCTTGAATAGCTTTACACTATGATCATATGGTGTACATGCAGGTTTACAGTCAAAGTAATTGTATTTCTTTAAGATCTTCTAAATATAATGTGATTGATCCAAAGAAAGTCCCTTATCAGACCTAGTAATCTTAATACCAAGGATTACACTTGCTTCATCTAGATCTTTCATATCAAAAATGGCACTTAACAAAGATTTAACAGAGTTTATGGCATGAATGTTTGATCCAAAAATAAGTAGATCATCTACATACAAACATATTATAGTGCAAATGTCATTTTCAGATTTATAATAAATGCATTTGTCACTTTCATTAACTTTGAAACCATTTGAGATTATTAAGTTATCAAATTTTTCATGCCATTGCTTAGGTGCTTGTTTTAAACCATATAATGATTTATCTAATTTGCAAACTTTATGTTCTTGACCATGAATTACAAAACCTTCCGGTTGGTCCATATAAATTTCCTCTTCTAATTCACCATTTAAAAAAGCAATTTTAACATCCATTTGGTGTATGATTAAATTATGAATAGATGCTAATGAAATTAGTACTCGAATGAATGTGATTCTAGTTACGGGTGAAAAAGTATCAAAAAAGTCTACATTTTCTCTTTGCCTAAAACCTTTAGCTACCAAACGAGTTTTATATTTATCAACTGTGCCATCATGTTTTAATTTCTTTTTAAGCACTCATTTACAGCCTATAGACTTACAACCAGGTGGTAAATCTACTAAATGCCAAGTCTTATTGGATTCCAAGGAATCCATCTCATCATTTATAGCCTCTTGCCAAAAATCAGCATCTAATGAAGATAAGGCTTCTTGGAGGTTTGTGGGATCCTCCTCTATAGTAAAAGTGCAAAAATCTGAGCCAAAGTCTTTATCAACTCTTGCTCTTTTACTTCTTCTAGGTTCAATTTCAAAAAATTCATTAAGTTCTGTTCCAGTAGGCACGGTGTTATTTGACGTGCCCCCACTATTCCTTAATTTAAAGCATGGTCTCCCTCCTCATAAAAGAGCATCATTGTGTGCCCAAAGGGCCCAACTTAGCTTCAAAGAATCAAGTATAAATACTTGATTCTTTCATATAGTCCTACAATATGGGACTATTCACATATAGGAGCCATCCATTCACTTAGTCAATTTTTTTTGTTTTTTAAATAATTCACTTATTTGAAACATTTTCCAACAGTTATCGTAATGGTCATTGGTGGAACACAAATCAGTTAGAATACATTTGTCATGCTCATGTGATTTTTAGTTTCCTATGCATGTGAACATATTACAAGCACCGATGTGAGCATAGACACACACTATCAAATTGACTACCTATAAGCAAGTTTGTAAAAATCGCTTGGCCAACACTAGACGATAGATTTAGACTATGGATTAATTGTTTGAGCGGGAATTAATCGAAGTTAGATGCTTTTGATAAATTCATATATTTTGGATGAAAATTAAGTACTTGATTTAGCAACAGTTGATCCAAATTGAAAATTATGCGGTTTATACAAGTTTGGGAGTAGATAAGGAGACAAGACCCGCATAAAACTAGTACGTAGATGCTTAAACGAGTCACCAAGGCTCAAATAGTGCTTAAGCCTGTTTAGATACCTAGATGAGAAGGTATAACTCTCGCCTAAGCTGACATAGGAAGATGATTAGGCGGTAAACCTCACATGGTCCTTAGGCAAGACCTATGTAGATGTTTAGAAGGATTTCTAAGAGAGAGAAAACTTACAAGTTACCTACACTTCACTTTAGTAATAGTTTGATGACCGATGGAGTTATATACTAATGAGTTGTTATTTATAAAAGTTGGCACCACTTTTGATTATATATCTAATTTCAAGCTGTGATCTCCCCTTCATCGAGGAAGTCGAGGTAATTAGTGAGGATGTCATTAGTTAGGTTAATGATTAGGTGACCACACAATTCTCTAAGTGATTTGAAGTACGTGTTCAGCATGTTCATTCAAATCTGTCTTGTAACCCAGATTAGAGAGCTTCGAAAATAGTATGTTTATCAAATTAATGTGCTAGGTCGATCTGAACATCCCTGGAGTGTAAAACTTTCTTTCCAAAATGATTTTGTTGTGATATGATTTAGCTTCATGTAATTTGGCACGAGTGACTCATTTCCATTTTAGGGGTTATATCTACTCCACGCTCGACAAATGTTCATGGACTAGGCTAGTGTAAGTTAGCGACAACATTGTTGTTCATTTTTTACCACTTCCTATCACCAATAATCTTTGTCGGTCTTTTTCAAAATGACTTTAAGCAATCACAATCTCTAGCCATTGTTTGGTGATTAAGAGAAATTTGGGCTGAACTTTGACGTATATAAGATGTGTTCTTTGGAAAGCTAAGTACTTGAAAAGAAGTGAGAAAAGGGAAAAGAAGCGAGGTCAATTCTATTTGTACCCCGTTTTTCGCCTATCACTACCCAAAAACATCTACTTTTGTACAATTCATTTTTCTTTTTTCACACCCTTGTAAATGAAAAAACTAACCCTCCTTCAGTTTTATCCTAACGCACATTCTACTCATTTTCCATCTTACTTTTTCTTACTCCAACCAAAGAAATAACTAAATCCCTACATCCCAAAACCAAAGATCTGAAATTCATACATCCTCACACCCTAGATCCGAAATTACTACATCGCCATTGCAATTAACCTAGCATTCAAGCAATATTCCAAAATTAAGCTAGCTTTCAAGCAATATTCCAAAATTAAGGTAATAAATCTTTGCTTAAGATTGTTGTTTAGTTTTGTTGTTGTTCAACCGTTCAATATTGTGGAATTGATGAAAGTACTGATTCAAATTTGATGTTTTTTGGAATTTTTTCGACTTGATTTTTTTGGAAGACGGTGCCCATGCTAGAATCGTGCGTGAGTAACTATAAGTACCCTCACACACTGTTTGCTTGGGAGATTGAAATGACCATGCTAAAAACCGCACTATGGTTATAAAACTAACCTCGACCGCTATTGGCGTAGTTGTTGGAAATATCCACGCTTTATATCAATGGGTAGGTACGGAAATTTGAAGAGAATTTTCCGGATACATTATGCCATTACAGAACGTGGAGCTAGCATAAACCCATGTCAGGAAAAATCCAAGGCATCATACAGTCCACGTCTGGACATACATGGATGTCTTCACAAACCACGTTTAACTCTAGTGTGGACTTTGAAGGTGACAATGCAGCCCTCAAGCGTGGTTGCTGTAGACGATTTTTTTTCAGTTTGGATGATAAACTTATAAATGCTTATCGACATGTGCTCGTAATAATACTTCCGGTGAAGAGAGAGGATGCTTGAAGAGAGGAGAGATTTTGGGTTCAGGTGTGAAGAGAGACAGGATAAGAAATAGAGAGTGAAAAGGAAGAATGGTAGAATGGGAAGAAAAATATAATGAGTTATGAAAAAAACATGGATTGTGAAAGTTAAAAGTTGGGGGTGCAAATAGAATTTGCCAAAAAGTAAAAGAGATATTGTGTTTGTGTACGTTTAACAGAGCTTGAAAAATGATTGGGAAAGGAAGATATTAATTTACTTCTAAGTTTTTGTTAATTGTTATCAGTTTTCATTAATTGGTATGTTTAATAGAGCTTGAAAAATGATTGGAAAAGGAAGATATTAATTTACTTCTAAGTTTTCGTTAATTGTTGCCAGTTTTCATTAATTGTTATCGGTGATAAAATTATTTGTTAGCATTTAGTTACGTTGCCGAGGTTATATGTTTATTTTAGGGGCTTTGCACGAAAAGTCCTTATTTCTGATGGTGTTACAAGAAAAGTCCATGTAGAAATAAATATGTAAATTAAGTTCCTGTTTTTTCTAAATAATAAAACACAAGTTAGCTTGCGTTTTTTAAATTTTCAAAAGTTACCTTGCGCTTTTCAAAAATTTTAAAAGTTTTAAAATTTTCAAAAAAAATTCAAAATTAGAAAGCGCAAATTAGCTTGCGCTTTTCTGATACAAAGTGCAAGTTAACTTGCGCTTTTCAAAATTTTCACAATTTTCGAAAATTTCGAAAAATATTTCAAAATTAAAAAAGTGCAAGTTATCTTGCATTTTCTGTCATAAAAGTGCAAGACGCTTTGCTTTTTTTTTATTTTTGAAAAATAGGGAACAAATTTACATATTCATTTCTGTAGGGACTTTTTGTATAACAACATCAAAAATAAGGATCTGTGACTCTTTTCTTGTTTATTTTATGGATGGAAACACAAATTAACCAGTTTTCTATTAAGTGCTAGTAGGGAGATTAATTAAACATTCCGTCAGGGTCTCAGCATAATACCCTCACATGCGTTAAGGACGGCGCTCTATTAAAAAAGCACATAATTATGGATGTTATTTACCATTTTTATAAATAAAATCATTTTGTACATTATCAATATTTATCGCTCTTTTAAAAGAATAAAAAAATACCACTATTGTCTGACACCACTGGCCCAGTGGTTATGTGCTCCAACGTTGGCCCATGATGTCACAGATTTGAATTCTACATTGCATGATTTAAATCCTGCATTGCATGATTTGAATTTCTGAACATATTACGGTTTGTAGTATGCTATATACTACCTAAGAGTTATAGTACAACTATATACTACCAAAGAAAAATCACTATTTTTAATTTATTATCAACTCTAATAATATTCTTATAAATAAATACTAACTATTTATGTTATAAAAGCGTCCAAAATTAGATAAGGGGTTGAACACGTTTCAAATGCACTAACCATGCCTTGTTGAGTAAGTGAGCATTTCCTTGTTCTACTGTCACATTTGATACGTCAAACGACGAAACTGGCCAAGATTTTAATATGAACGCGCTCATCGTGTGCTCGTTGCTCACCTTTCCAATCCATGTCAGGCTCGTCGATTCGTGAACAATGCTAGATATAAATATTCATTCCATTACTCCTTTGTTAAAATTGCTTCCTTTTAACTTCGCTAATTCAAACTTTGTTGTTGTTGCTTCTTTAACTACCAATTTGGATCTAACTGTCAGTTGAAAATTCAATTTTCTACATTGTTCCGAGTTCAGTTGCAGTACCCAAGTATAACCACACAACAAAAATTGAAGTGAGAAAAAATGAAATAAAGGAACATATAATTTAACGTGGAAACTTAACCAAAGAATTAGGAAAATAAATCTAATAAACAACGGAAAGACTTTATTACGAACCATAATCACAACACATACCATCAAAAATAATGAAAACTATAATTAATAATGACATGTTTGAATACTCTATCCTCATTTCTCTTATCCCCATGTGTCCACCTACATCTTAGCTATTGATTTCATAGATTCGATCAATAACTGAGATCCACACTATCATAAACAATATCGATCATGCATAAATAAATGGTGTAGATGAAGTTAAACACAATATCGATCATGCATAAATAAATGGTGTAGATGAAGTTGAACACACGGGGACAGAGGAAATAAGAACAATAGGATTTCATCTTTTTGGATACCAAATAGGGAAACACTAATCTTAGGGACCCCACATTTGGTACAGCTTATCAAATTAGTTAGATTTTAATTTTAAATGTCCTTACTCATTGGAATAAATGCATAGCTATCCTGTTATTCCAACCCCCGTAGCAAAAGCATATACCCTCACATTCCAACCCCCGTAGCAAAAGCATATACCCTCACAGGCACACATAATCACACTCTGCTCACTTTTCTTCTTCTTTTCTTTAAAGAATATGAAACAAACTCGAACTGGAATAAGTGAATGAAACTTGAATTGGATGTGCTTTTACAAAAGCATTGAATTACTTAATATATTATGCCTCTAAGCGCAACCGACATCGATAAGAGTGGCATTATCCACAAAGATGGTCACATAAACTGCAACCACAGGTTAAATTTACGGGCTCTATTTTTAATGTATGATGTAATTAATTACAAGACCAACCGAAAATGTATATAGGAACGGTTTTTTGACGGCAATCTTACCATATGAACTTAAAAAGAAGAAGGTCCAATTTTGATCCAAATGATAATACGATCCCCTTATAGAACTCATAGAAATATTATATTTCTAGTGATATCATTTTTAAAGTCTATGAACACGATTTCGTTCAAAATAACAGTACCTTGATCCATTTGATTTTGAAAGCGTGCTCTGAAGTCTGAACTACGCATCTCGATTAGATTTGTGAGGCGCAGGGCAAAATGATTATACACTGCATATTTGATCAACCTTTTCTCCGAACAGCTTTTTCTTCAATTTTTACCATTTTGGATATCAAAAGCTATTCGATAATTCTAAAAGAGCAACAAATATGGGCTTTTTTCACAGATTTAAGGGAATGGTGTTAGCACACTAGAGTAACTAGTGCTACTATGAAAATAAAATTAATTAAAACAATTATTAAATCAATGTAATATTCTGCAACGGGAATTCTAAACAAAATTAAAAAACAACAAATAATAAAAGTGGAAATTATGTTGAAGGGCTTCTATTTTCAGGGTAATAAGTTTTAAGGACAACACTTCTAAATAATTAATTTTGACAATTTACAGGATAATGATAAACTCATTTATCTTTTTAAGTTATACAGCAAAATGATAAATCTTTTTATCATTATTTCTGTATAACTGAAAATGATAAATTCTTTTATCTTTTTCCTGTAAAATGTCCTTAAAACTAATTTTTTAGAAATAGTGTCCTTAAAACTTATTACCTGCACAAATAAGCCCTTGAAGTGAAAATCCCCAATAATAAACATACCGTGAGTTTCGCATTAAAAATATTGCTTTAAATGAACTTCAATTATTAATATGTTGAGATGCTAAACTACGAAAAGATGGTTGAGTAAAAACGTAGGGGAAAAAAATCATAATTTCAAGAATAATGATAGTAAAGGAAGAACCGCAATTTCTTATCGAAAAAAGCGATACTTATTTTGCAGAAAAAAAATAATGATAGTAAAGGAAAACTTATTACACACACACACACACATATATATATATATATATATATTCTGCTAAAATTATTTTACTCCTCCTTACACCTTATGTGTTCAAGTAGCAGTCTTCCAGGATAAGATACGAAAGTGGACACGGTGCATAATGCATTATTTTCTTCTATAGTATAATAAATAAATCTTGCAAAATTGGAAAAGGAGATAGCTGTTGGGGTAATTTTACACAAATGATTGTAAATCAACCCAAATAAACGCAGAAGTAATAAGATCGTGTTGTAGTGCGATAAAACAAATAGCAACAAGAGAATACAAATAGCAAATTATAGAAGAAAGCAAATAGAGAGTTCACACACGGATTTATAGTGATTCCACTATCGCGAAATAGTGTAAATCCACTTTGGGGAGAGGAAATTTTATTATTTTCTAAGAAAAGAGAATTTTACAAGATCGATAATGGAGGCTAAGAAGAATAATAAGAAATACAATTTGAACATATGATTCTAATCTCTACGTAATGACTATTTTGTATAAAGATTATTACTTAGGGTTGAAGTAATTGATTTATGATTATAAATCAATGCCTCATCAATTCTCCTATTCATATGAAAAACGTTTATCTGTTTAACTTTCCAATTTGCTCCATTTTGCCCCCCGATAAGATTCCTTCTCTAATCAGCTGATTATGGAATTGTTTGATTACTTCAATCTTCCAAATCATTCCCCTTCTCATAAAGATAATTCATCGTCCTCTCTTTAATAAAATAAAAGAGGCAATATATTTGAGTCATTATCTCAAATATCTTTCAAATCTTCTCTACTTGGAAATATCGTATCACCATAATCAACAATATCTTTCAAATATTCTCTAATATGAAAATATTGTATCGCCGAAATTTAACAATTTCTACCTTGATACTATATTTTCACTTAACCTATCAACTCCACCTACATCATTTTACTCCAAGCAATTCTCGGATAAGATACCATGGATGCTTCCCCAATGAGCTTCGATATGGCCATCACCCATTGCACCTTGTCAACAAACTCTGGCAAGGCCACCGCCCGCCAACAAAGTGTTGAAAGTACCCTTTCCATGCAGGACCTATCAATCTCCACCAACATCTCCATCTACCAACTCACTCTCCCCATGTGCCACCAAGTGGCACCTAGCACTTCAGCAAGTGAATCAAGTTTGAGAAATGCTCAAACTCTACAATAAGCAAGGACTTAGTGAATATGTCTAATGCATTCTCCTCGGTGTGAATCTTCTGAAGATGTACTTGCTTTTCTTCATTCATAGAGACCAGGAAAGACTCTCTTACCTTTACGTGCTTCGTCCTCAAACTAAATATCAGATTCTCAGCCAGATGTATTATGCTTTGACTATCGCAATTTACTACTACTATACTCCCATGAACAAAGCCTAAATCACACAAGCTTCAAGTAAAGTGCTTCCTTAGTTGCTTCAACAGTAGATATCAATTCCACCTCTATAGTAGACAAGGCAACTATAGTCTACAACCTCGCTCTCCAACTAATAGCTGTCTTTCCAAGTGTAAAGATGTAACCTGAAGTTGACTTCCTTCGATCTCTGTCCCTGGCATAATCAGAATCACAAAATCCGATCAAGCTGAAATCTTTCTCCCTGCCGTCAAAAACTAGCCCATAATCTATTGTTCCTCTAAGATACCTCAAAATGTACTTCACTGCTTCTCAATGTGGTTTCCCTGGATTAGCCATATATATAACGACTAACCAAATCAACCACTTGTGCAATATCTGGTCTCTAGCAGACCATGGCATACATCAAGCTTCCAACCACACTAGCATAAGGTATCTTCTCCATATAAGCTTTGTTTTCATCTGAGATTGGAGAGCTCTTCTTTGTAAGCTAAACGTGCAAAGGCATAGGAGTACTGATTGCCTTATCCATGCTGATCAAAGCAAGCACTTTCTGGATATATTCTTTCTATGTCAATCTCAACACCTTCAACTTTCTCTCCCTTTGGATTTCCATCTCTAAAATCTTCTTTGCTTCACCAAGGTCTTTCATCTCGAATTCCGCTTTTTGCTTTAATTTTAACCTGTCAATTTCAGCTTTGTCCTTGAAAGCGGTTAGCATATCATCTACATACAAGAGTAAATATATCCAGTTACCGCCATCTATATGCTTAAAATAAATGCAAGCATCTTTAACACTTTTATCAAAACCAAGAGTAAGCATAAAAGAGTCAAACCTCTTGTACCATTACCTAGGCGACTGCTTCAAACCATATAAAGACTTCTTCAACTTGCAAATCCATTTCTTCTTTCTGTCCTCTACAAATCCTTTTGGCTGCTTCATATAGATGGTCTCCTCTAAGTCTCTTTGTGAAAAGGTTGTAGTTACGTCTAATTGTTCCAACTCCATGTCGTGAGTTGCAACTATAGCTCGCAATATCTAGATATAATATGTCTAACAACTGGAGCAAACAACTTATCATACTTCATCCCCTTCCACTGTGAAAACTCTTTTGCAATAAGTCTAGCCATGTATCTCTCATTGTCCTTCACCTGATATACTCGCTTGCATCCTATTTCTCGGCTTCCTTGAGAGGGTGGTACAATTTCCAAGTCTGATTCTTCTTCAACGAATCCATCTCCTCCTCCATAACATGCATCCATTTCGAACTGGGACTTGAACTCGTAGCTTCTTCAAGGTCGAAAGACTCATCTTGCACTATATGCAGTGTGTAGTCAAACTGATCATCAAGGCTAAGATTTGCATAGTTCCGGTCTCCATACCTATTTGGTGGCCTTCTAACTCTGAAGCTAGCCCAAATAGGTGTAACTTCACCTAAGCTTCTATCAACTCCACGTTAAGCCGAATTATCTCTAGCTTCACGATCATCACCATCATTACTAGAGGAATTTTGTGGACCTTCATGTGATGTGCCAACGACTACAATTACTTCACCTTCTTTACAGCTCTGACTCTACTACTAGGCTGATATATGGGAATAGTTTCCATCTGCTTAGGCCTTTCAGCTTATGAATCTACTGAACAAAGTGGATTCTCCTTCGGCTTGAACATAGCAGACTCATCAAATGTGACATGTCTAGAGTGCACTACCTTCCTAAGCAGGGTTCCAAATGTGATACCCTTTGATGCCTTCTATATAGCCCAAAAATATGCCTTGATAGGCTCTATCCTCCAACTTGTCATTTTATGTATGGCGAACATACACATGGCTACCAAATATTCGAAAATAACTGATATGTATAGATGTACCTTTTCACCTTTCCTTTGGAATCTTCCCATCAATGGCTGAGCACGAAATTCGATTGATAATATACGATGTAATCGATAAAGCTTCAGTGCAAAAACCTCTAGATAAACCTGCTATCAATCTCAAACAACGAGCTTTCTCTAGTTGAGTCATATCCATCCTTTTAGCAACTCCGTTTGATTACGGATCTCTGGGTGTAGTGAAGTATCTTCGAATTCCGTGCTACTTACAAAAGTCTATGAATTCCTTAAAAACAAACTCACCGCCATTATCAGATCTTAGCACCTTCAACTTCCTTCTGACTTCATTCTCTACTAGTGCCTTCCAAGTTTTGAACTTCTTAAATGACTCCGACTTAGTTTTCATCACGAACACCCAAACCTTCTGAGAGTAGTCATCGATAAAAGAGATAAAATACCTAGCTCCTCCAATAGAAGTTGTAGTTACTGGTCCCCAAACATCCATGTGGACATACTCTAGTACTCCTTTGAACTCATATCTACCGACACCAAAATCACTGTCAGTGGATATCTCAAAATTGAAAAGGATTTCTTCTCAACACCGCCTTCATCTTCCACTACCACTTCTCAAAATCATTATCTTCATTCCACTTCTCCATAGCTAACTGCGAATCGAATGCTGCATATGAACCCAGAGTGTATGGTGCATACTGTAATACCCCGTAAAATCAACCATATATGAATTGAGTGTATCAAATTAAATAAGTTAGGGTCGAAAATGATTTTTTTTAAAGTTGGAATTTGACCATGAAAATTATTTCGTTGCGTTCATGGTGAAGTTCTGATCTGTTTCCATGTATAATATGCTGAAAACGGAACTCAAACGAAGAAATTATAAGCGTTTGAAGTTTTCAGATTTAAATTAATTTAGTTTGAATTCGAAATCAAATTCAAATGCGTATTTAAATTAAGGGTTTGAATTTCAAAAATTAACTGTAGGTTTATTAGAGGTTAAGTAACCGTTAAGTTAAACGGTTAATGTTAAAAGTTAATTAGGGAATAAAAAAGAGTCAAGGAAACAAATCAACGCCCTTGAATTAAGAGGAGCGGTCGACCTCTAAGACCCAACTGGTCGACCCTAAGCAGTCGACCGGTCGAGCATATGCGATCGACCGCTACCTCACAGTAGCGGCTAGGGTTTTGTGATGTTGAGTGGTCCAGATTTATCCGTTTTTGATCTAATTTCATCCTACAGTTCTGCCATTTTCTCTCTTCTGTTAGATTCAGAAATTCCATTAGGGATTTAGGTAAGGATTCTAATCCTTTTCTAATTATTCTTTTAAACTATTTTCTTCTCCTCTAACCTCTCTGAATCTAACAAAATTATATATATATATATATACACACACACACATATATATCCTTCGCTTCGTGTGTGTATGTGTATCAAAAGAAGGAGATCTGGAAAAGAGTTGCTTTGGTGTTACAAATTGATACAGGAAGAGCTAAGGATACTCTATGAGTGGAAACCTTAGTATTTCTTTTTCAATAATTGATTAGTATATCTATATGGATTTGCATATGCCTTAGGGATTTTAGGATTGCAAAAACAAGATAGCTAAAATCCTCCTAAAATTTCTTTTTATTCTGAAATGTCAATTCTAGATGAAGATTCTCAATTATTATGTTAATTGATTGAATTGATATTGCCTATCTGATTTTTGATAATTTCATAGTCTATTCCACTCCTTCTCCTTATTTTTCTTTAGTAATAAAATAAGGATTTAGAGTACGAATTCTATTCATAGTTTACACCACTTATTCCACACAAATTCCTTAGTTTATCTCTTCAAAAAGAGGAGTTAAATAGAATATGAAGTTAGAATTGTAATTCATATTATTTAAGACATTCCATTGAATTGATGTAATAAATTTGGTTTCTATTTCTACATACAAGTCTATTTATTGCTGTTTTGGTTATGGATATTTCATCCTTGTTATAAATATTAGAATCCATTATTATGGATATTTAAATCTTAGAAGTTTGAAGAGAAAGGACTTGTATTAGTATTATGGTTAAAAGAATTGACATTTAACACTAGTTTAGGGTGTATAAACCGCACGCTAGAATTGATTAGGCATGAATATATATATTTATTTATATTAGCTTAATAAACGTATAATTATGGCATATAATTGTGTTGTTAGTTAGGTAGTAATTATCATTGATTTCCCCCTTTAGGTAGGCAATTAATATTTGAAGGCGTGATAAGGGAGATTCCTTATAAGGCTTTTGTAACGACCCGCCTTTTTGACCATCGAAAGTCGACACCAAACACTACCACTGTGTTCTAATGTCGCGCATCCAATCAACAAAAGGGCAGATTTTTAGAGTAAAAAAAGAACAGAGAACAGAGAAAAACATAATCTCACAGCGGAATCGACAACATATAATATAACAAGGACGGTAGAAACTGTCACCCCAAACATACATGGTATATCAGAGTTAAAAAAAACATTATCAGCTGGATAGTTATAAATCCTGACCTTACAAATGTTGATAGGGATACTATATATTACAGCGGAAATTAAATACGTTACGATGTGTGAATCTCCATCTCCCCTTCAAGACCTCCGTAACATCATGGACAACCTAGGAAAATACTCGGTCTAACTCGAGCATTATAAATAAATAACACCTGGATCAGTCTGGAAATACCAGCGTGAGATAACTCGAATAATGAGGAACATATAAAAAAGTTCCGTGAGACCACGCCGCTAACGCGGAACGGGTTTTTACCTCACAAGAATAACATCCATACAGGCAAGAGCAGAAATAAATATCAGGAAACAAATCCAAATAAGAATGGGCATGATTAATATTAAAACCAGACTTGAAAGAATGGGAATAATCCGAGCAAAATCCAGACTAGACAGAATGGATAAACAAGATAACTGTCCAAACTTGATAGAATGGACAAAACAAGATAACTATCCACACGTGATAGAATGGATAAAAAAGCTATAATCAAACATCGTGAAGAGTGTTTGACTCTTCCCGTTGTAATTACAGAAAAAATGATTCAAAGGTTCGAATCAAATAAGAAAAATGAATTTATCCAACATAACTAGGAGGGTGCTCCCCCTTCCACGAAAGTATACCTCTAGATAAAATATACTTGAGAGCACATGCGTCACTCTCGGGAACTTCTAAGTTGGACCCCGCTTCACACGAGCATCCGAATATTTCACATCAATGCATGCATGCCGAAACCTCTCTAAATGATGTGAACATACCTTGATGGGTGCGACCCACATGGCTTGGCTCCCACTCGCGCCTTGGTTTTAGTTTTTCTGGTGTTGGATATCAATGCTAAAAATGAGCGATAAATCGTCTTATATTGACAAAGCACAATAATGACTTGGAGGGTGCGCCCCCCTTTTTCGCGCCTTGGTTTTAGTCATTTTCGATAAAGGATAACAAAGCTCAATGGAGTAATAAATCGTCTTAGAATGACGTTAATAAAGTAGCTGAAGTAAGCGATAGTTGGGATACCAACTATCAAGGATATAAAATGATCGTATACGGAAATTAAGTCTTGTATACTTATCACCACTCATTGAATTATCTTAGTTAACAATAATACCGGACAACTCAAGGTAGTGTTACCTCAAAGTCATGTCCAACGATTATTCTTAACTTTTGAAATAGCGACAAGTTTACTTCTTCGATGTTTAGTGCTAATTATATAAATAAATCGTTTCCTTATAAGTGATTCGTTTTATGGAAATTAATTCATTTCCATAATCGAATCAAACTTTTTCTTTTAAAAGCGAACTGAACTTATGCTTGATTTCCATATTTCCATATTGGTAAAACACTTTTAGAATTAGTTCCTGATTGTTAAAACGTTAAGAGAATAATTTTTCAAAGTGCAAGATCCCGAAGGCCTAAACCAACATCAGATCGAACACCCAGAAGATTATCCAACTTAACATCCCAATAATCGAGTTCCAGTTCCTTTTTATAATTTAAAAACAATATTAATTATCCCAAAGATAATTAATCACATTTAAAATCTCTTTTAATAAAACAAATCCATTATCTTTAATAAAATAGATAATCATTTCCAAACACTTTTATAACATTAGTAAATTAACTTTAAAATCTTTATTAAATCGGTTTATTAACTTTAAATCGGTTTATTAAAGCAATTTTATTATATTAGTTAATTTACTTGAATCACTTTTATTAAATCAATTAATTAACTTTGAATATCATTAAATACAAATATTATTAAATTCAAATAACCATTACTTAAAATGAATAAGTCATCTCAAAACATCATTTATTAAAATGATAAGTAATTTTAAATCCCATTAATTAAATTTAAACCTCATTAGTTAGGACAATTAATTAAAACATCATTTGATAAAATGATTTATTTAACTATATAACATCACTAATTAAAATGATTTAACTAAATTCCAAATATCATTAGTTAAAATAATTAATTACATTTAAAAAAATTATTAATTAAAATGATTAACTAAATTCAAATATCATTATTTAAAATGATTTATTACTTTTAAATATCACTAACTAAAATGATTATTAATTTCAATTATCATTAATTGAAATAGTTAATTAAGTTTAATAAATTAATTAAACTCCATTATCATTAATTAAAAGAATTAATTAAACTAAAATAATCATTAGTTAAAATGATTAATTAAGTATAAAACACCATTAGCAAAAATGATTAATTAAACCTAAAGATAAACCAATTTTAAAACACCATTAATTAAATTGGTTAATTAATTTCAATATCATTAGTTAAAATGATAAATCAATTTAAATTATCATTAATTAAAATGATTAATGAATTTTCAATATTCTGTTTAGCGGAAACACAAGCTCAAGTTTATACGACAGAGTTTTAGGAATGAAGTTGAATAAATGACGATATAGCGAAATTGCTATAACGACACTTAACAAATTAAATGGAATATTAGGATTTATTTTAATTAAACATCAATATAATAACATAAGGATGTAAATAAATAATTATTGACGATAAACCCCCCTTGGGTCTCTTTACAAATTTTCCCTGCAAAATAATGGTTATGGATAATATATATATATATATCCACATATATATATATATATATATAATTATACGGGTTTATAACGATCGATTTAATATCTCATCCATTTTCCAAAAGAAAATTCAACCAAACAATCCCTCAAACAATTTAATTAACATTCAAGCAATCATAAACATTTATAACATCATAGATATGACATAATAAAATTTAATGTGAGTTAAACTCACATTGATTTTTGTTTTCGCCGAAACATCCCAATTTTGGACTAAAACCGAACGGTCGTCCGATTTTAGCCTAAATTTCAACAAGCTTCAAATCTAATCAAACTAATTATGTCACGAAGAGCTCGATGACACGAGTCCAACGCAAAAAACGGCGTTCGAATCCGACCTCGTATGAGCAAGATACAAAATTTATAAGTTATCGGATAATTTAAATTAAAAAAACAAACTTAATATAAATTACAATCCTACCCCTCAACCTTCTCCTTCCTCAAACATAAACGTGGACAGGGACATGAAACCCAAAACCGCGTGCACGAATTTCACTGACACGGAGCACGACTCCTCGATCCTCCTAACCAACTTGGCCAAAGCACTTCTCTCTTCGAACACGACTAGCTCGAACCAAAATCCACGCCCAATGGCCAACCTTCCCAATCGCGAGCTGCTCGCACACCATCACTGACCCCATCAGGTCGCGCAACCTAAACCTCCACCAAATATGACAAAACTTGGCGCGGTGATGCAATTCGACGCTCTAAACACGAATATATCCTCCAATTCGACAAACGACGACTATAGCCTAAGAAATTTCTAAACCTAGTTTACTGCTTCAAACTTAATCATCCATAAACAGTGACGCGAGCTCCAAAACCTATCTCAAATCAAACCTTAGGCCAAAACAAGATTTTTAAAACTAGTTTTCTGATTTTTAGATGAGTATAACATTATATTTTAAATTTTGAATTCTTGAAATTAAAACGGAAGAAGCCTCTGTTGATTTTCAGCTAAGTTAAATAGAAGGGAAAAGGTATGGTTGAGTATGTGGGGGTATAGGGCAAGTATGCAGAGGGTATGGCCTGATATGGTGGGTATGTACATATATATATATTATTTTATTTTTAAAATATTCAACAAAACATACCCAAAAATCTCGAACTGCAAACGAGACGTGCCGCCTGGCATTCTATATGTTATACCCCTATTCCGAATGCAATGGAACTTGTCCCGAGCTCTAATTCGATCGTATGCAGAAGATAGCTTTTTGAACACAATTATTATGTTAAATTTTTTATATTAATTTCAACGCGTTTCGATCTCGCACGACAAAACGATACGTCCAATCATTACGAAACTTGACGACGTATTATAATTCATTATTATGGTTCCAATGCAGCTGGTTTTGTCAAAATCCGAGACTGTCCCCCGGAATGACAATTTCGTAGATTTAAATATTGCTTTTATGTTTAATTATCGATATTTATTCGATCCATTTTTATTTGTTAACAAATTTTACAAATCCAATTCTCCAGTGTTATCTATTAGTTAAATGGAGTTAAATAAAATTATTAAATCCATTTAATTAACTTTTAATTCATAATTCAAATATTTAATCATTCCTTATATTTGAATTATAAGTTATTAAATTCCAAAATTCAATTATTCAAATATTTAAAATAAATTAACATTCAAAATCAAATGACAAGAATTTTGGGTGGTTACAGCTTTATTCATGGAACGGTGAGATGAGTATTATATATATATAATATTTAAATTATGGCTAAGTCATAGGGATGCGAGGTCAGTAGAGTTGCACGACAGAAGTCTACCCTTCACTTTGAGGCTACCAGCAGTTGTGTACACTTTCTATTGACGTAAGACATCCCCTATGATAAATATATATGTTGACGCGAGGTTAGTCCCAAATTCTATAGGTAAACCTATTGAGTTAATCTAGCTACCAGTTCCTACAAATAGTCGGACTAATGCGAGACATCATTATGAGTATGGGTCATAATACGAAGGGCCTGCTTCGGGGTCTTGAGGTATTAAGTGGTTATTTAAGGGCCCGTCACTTTTCCCTAAATGAAGTATTAAATGGCCAAGGAGCTAGTTATTAGGCACGATAGGTGGTATCTCGATAGGGGTCAGCTTCGAGATAAGGTATTAAGTGACTGATTGAAGGTCCGCCTTTCCATAAAGAAGTATTAAGTGGCTCAAGAGATTCTATACGATGTCAGCTAGATAGTCACCATTGAGGGGTCCGCCTTGGGAATATGTATTAAATGATGGAGTATGCCTCAATTGCAGTCTTAAATGGTCAGAGTCTTCCTATTTTCCAATAAAAGGTATTAAGTGGTTTGGGTACTGTCTCTTGCATTGTTAGATATTCATGATGTGAGATTTGGGTTATGGAATTCAGAAACCTGCTTCGGGAATGATAGGTATTAAGTGGTTGATTGAGGACGTGCCTCCTTTCCTTATAAGAAGTATTAAATGGTTTATGTAGTTAGCCATATTCTTATTTTAAAATATACTGCCCCAGTACTGAAATTGTGACATCCCGGAATTTCGAGCAATATCAATTTAATAATCTGTGATAAATATTAAATTGAATTGATATATTATTGAATTATCGGATCTGAATTTATATTTTTCTTCTGATCAATATTGTATTGATATTGAAATATCTTTGGGTTATAATATTTGAATCGATATTTTCTCTTAATAAATATCGTATTGTGAATTATATCTTTTAAAACTAATAAATTTATTATCTATTTATTTTATATATATTGGTATGTATTGTAGATAGGGAAGTTCTGCTTTAAATTCAATCGATAAATTTTATTTTAAATTTCTAATATATATTCTGATGATTTGGAAATTTTTGTTTATTTCAAAATGAGTTTTTCAAAGCTATTAAATTCATAAATATAGTGTTTTAAATATTTTAGATAAATGTTTAAATTGTCTAGAACTATTTCTGACTTTGGTTTAAATTTATATTTATTAACAAAAGGGTTTTGTTCTATTTTCTTTTTAAATAAAAGTATTGCTTGTTAAAAATATAGTTTAAAATGTATATATGTTATAAATTCAATTTTTGTCAAATGATATTCTAGTATGTATTATAAAATAAGTAATGTGAATAAAAAGAATAATTTCTTTGTTTAAATTATTTTTTAAATTTGATAAGTGAACTTTTATAATATAAATAAATAAAATATTCAAATAAAATACAATACGATGATACGAGTAACAAAAAAAACACCGATTGAAATAACAAGTGAAACGAATATACGTGAGTGAAATTATATCGTTTGTAAGAAATAAAACAAATACATTTTTATAATCAACAACATATTATAAACGATAATAACAATAAAATGAATACGTGAGTAAACTTTGTCGTTTTGTAAATGATAAAAACAAACACTACTTAATCTAACAACATAATTAAACTACATTCATCACATTTATAATTAAACAAAAACATTACAACAACATTTTAGTCACATTTCAAAGTAGAAAACAAGAAGATATAAATCATGGAAATGATGTGCCAGCCTTAACCAAATCTGCCTAGTCAATTAGCTGGTATAGGAAAGTGTAAAAGATTACATAAAAACAAGGTTCGAATATGTAAATGTCATGCAAACTTAAAGGAAATCAAAAGCTAAACAGAAAGTAAAAAAAAATGAACCTGCTTGTAGCTTATAAGTGAAGTAAGGAAAAAGTATATAAAATATAGATATGTATAAAATAAAACATCATAGTACAATAGCATTCAATGCTTCAATCCTTATAGCAGCCCAAACCATACCATTCGAGCTGTATGAATTCCTTTCAGCCACCAAGAATTTGCAAATATCTCTGACATGAAAAAAAATATAAAACCGGTAAACTACTTCTTCTTTTATCACCTTGCATTTCATTCGAGCTAGCTAAATACAAACTGCAAAACAACTTCATTTAGAAACTTAAACCAGACTCCATTAAAAATCAAAACAAGATTCTGCAACCCAATACAACAGAGAAGTAGGATGGGCAGGAAGATCAAGTGGAGACATTCTTCCAGTTTCAAAACTGTTTCAACTGGGTGATCTGTTCTTTCCCCTAAGGCTGGTGAGTAACAAATGTTTTTAAAAATATAAGTATATAGTTAAATTGCAAAATCATCTCTGATCTTTTATAAACTCTGGTGAGTAACATCTTTATTTTAAAAATATAACTGGTTAGTATAGGACATGTTTCTCTGTGATGGACATGTATATGATTTTTTTTTTGCAATCCTGGCTATATCTGTTCTTTGCTCTGTTACTTATCTGTTGATTTTTTTTAGTAAATGAGTATACAAACCTTCTTCTCATGATCTATTAATTAGTCGAGCATAAGGTATAAACAATAATTGTTCATTAAAGTCCAACTTAAGTGTAAAAAATTTATACAAGTGGGATCAACTTGAAAACTACTCTGGGATTAAGAAAAACTGAGTTTAACTCTAAATGATGTTTAAAACAAATTTCCGGTTTCAAGGTATTAAGAGTATAAATCGAAACAACATACTAAATTATGATTTTTAGAACAAGAATTTCGATTTTAAAAACTAGGAATGAAGAGCAGCTTTGATTTCGCTGTTTTGAGCTTTGTGGGTTGTAGCTCATGATCTACGACTTCGGAAAGGTCGGAGTTGAACCTAGGGTAAGGTGGTTGATCAATGATGCTAGGGAAAATACTATATCAACGATCTATACATTGGGGGATTAGAAATCGAGGGTTTAAATTTATAAACCTAATTTTCTGGGTAACAGAAGTTCGATCACCACGACCGGCATGGTTGATCGAGTGCGACGAAATGTGGTGAGATGGTGGCGGAGGAGTTCGACGAGGTGTATACGAATTTTCTCGGCGACTGATGGCCGGAATCGCCTGGACGAGGATGATTAGCCGGAGTTGTTTTACCAAGTGGAGTTCGTGAATACTCGAATTCGTCTGGAGCTTCGTGAAGTGGTTTCGTGGGTCGGAGTCGTCTGGGTGGTGGTTCGTCGAGGTGTCTGGAGGATCGCCAGAGGTAGCGGCGGCGGAAACTACGTGTGCACGTGCACGAGATTGAGCTAGTATCAGTTCGTATGACTGGGAAGAAGAAGAAGATCGTTTCGAGCAATCTCGTGAAAATCTGGGTTATGGGCTCGGGTAAATTGATAAATTTCACGAAGTAAAAGATAGGAGCCTCGGGTAGGACTGTTTTTTTTTTAGTTTTGACAATGCCCAGTTTTACTCGAGTTTGTACTCGGGTAAATTGCGTCTTGGCTCGGGTAATTCTAACTTTTTCTCGAAGCAAAGTGAAAATGGTCTCGGGTCAAATATTTTTAAGCTGTAACAGTAACAGATTTTACAGTTTTAAATTTGTGGAGTTTTAAAAGTTTAAACCAAAATAAATTGAGTTTAAATTAAGTGTTGAATCCAGTTTTGAAATAAAAGAAAAGTTTAAAAATTTAAATACTTTAAATAATTTAAATAATTGAATTTAAAAAGAGTTTTGATTTAAAACCCTCTTCATAGCAAAGTATTTAAGATTGTGATTTAAGATGTTTAAAGGTTAGTTTTGTAAAATGATTAAGTCTTATTAGTGATTAGTTCAAAACTGAAATTTTAAAATGGAAGTTTAAAGGAAGTAAATAAACGATTTTAAACATTTGAAAGTGAAATTTAATCAAAAGTGAAATGAGTTTCTTAAGAAATAAAGATTTAAGTTTAAACTCATTAACTGATAAGAGATTTAGAATGGTATTAGAAATTGTATTGATTAAATAGGAGATTAAAGTTTAAATGAATTAATTAAAGTTTAAATGAATTAAGTGATTAATTTGTAACTACAAGTTTAATTTATATTAATTAAAGTTTAAAAAATGAAATAAGTAATTTATATGTTATTAATGAAAGGTTAATTGGATTTATAAATTAATGTAAGTTAATTATTTTAGATAGTAATTAAATAAGTGTTAATGGAGGTCATTAACTAAATTATTTTATAATTAATCAATATAATTGTTTATTTATAGTTATTTTGAATTGATTAATTAAAATCAACATTTTAACTGTTAAAGTATAGTTAATTGAATGGAAATAATTAAGGAATTAATTACTCATTTGATTTATTGAATAATTTGATTTATTTGAGTTAATTAAATTATTTTATTTAATCTGAATTAATCAATTGGTGATGTGATAAGTATAATTACTCAGAGAAGTAATTGGTAAGTAATTACAAGACGTAGTTAATGGGATGAGTTTGTTAATAAAATAATTAGAGTATAATTACTTTTTATAATTAATCAAGGGATTAATTGGAGATAATTATTTATAAAGTAATGAAAGGAGTTAATTACTGATTTGATTAATCAAGGGTGATTTATATTGTGGATTAAATTAAAGATTGATTACTTTGATCAAATTGTAAATTTAATTCGAGATCATTAATTATTATAATTAATGTTGGAATTTGGAATAAATGTATTTGGATTTATTTATAAATGGAAAAATTTATTAATACAATTAATTAAGTAATGTAATTAACTTTAGTTAATTAATAAATGAAGTTATGTAAAGGTTAATTTCTATAATTGGTTAAGTAATTAATCTAAGAAGTAACTCAAAGAATTTACTTAAATGTAATTAAAGAAATTTATCAGGGATGATTAATAAAAAGGAATAATGGGATGATGATTAATTAATTAATAATTAATTAGTATAGGTGAGTTAATAATGATGAAGTAATTAATTTAATTAATTTTAAATTAATTAAAGGTAAGGTAATTGATTTAATTCGTTTTAAATTAATTACCAACGATGTAATTATTATCTTTGCTTATGAATGGATGATATGAATTCCCAATGATTGATTGAAAACTCAGTTATGTGATGAGTAATCTCTGTTGTGATATGGATGCTTGTTTAAGTGTGATATCATAGATTATCCATTTATGCTGATATGTGATTATTTATCTGTGATATTGTGATTTATCTATCTGTGTTGATATGGATAATTGAATTGAATTGTTTTAAACCTTTAAAACAACTTGGCCTTAAAAGACACGGTTTGGATTTCGATGAGACCGGGATCGGGTTTCCGTATACCGGGATTCCAGGTCTGGAGACCCGAATACCACATCGATCCAAAATAACGATAGGTCGTGAAATCCAAGTGGAGCAAGTGAAGACTCGAGGTATAAGAACTATTCGTCAGTATAACTCTGTGGATGATTCCGTAATGAGTTTGACGGAAATAGTACTTATAGATTCGAGATGAAGATTCAGAGTGCAAGGGTTATCGTCGTTAACTCTGAGGGTGATTCCAATACGAGTGTAACGAGATAATGCCTTCGGTTTCGTTCGAACCCGGAACGAACTTATATGGATTGAATGCTTTCAGCACATCGTCAGGTGGACGATGAGTATTCTAAGTGATGAGTCCTATTCAGGTAATCGTGACCTCAAGCCTCATCAACCGGGAATGGCTAAAACAGGGGAGGTGCAGCAAAGCTTCGTGGGTAGCACCCACTTGAGAGCGAGATTTTCTCCTGTCTAGATGTCCCTTTTTATTTCGATTGTGTGGGCAGTGGAGACGTCCAACTGCCGGGGTTGTCTCGTTTGGAACTGTTCAGTAAGGAACGGGTCCGGCTTTGTGTTGCAGAGGAGCGGGCGTACTCCTCGGTACGGTGATCTAGGCCACGTACTGTGACGGGCGGTACCCCAGTAGCCCAGCCATTGATGGAAATCCAATTTCCCTACGAGACCTTACGGTTTTGATTGTATTACCCACGTTGTGGCTAGTATGCTGGAATTTAATAGATGTAACAATTTCAGCTATTTTCTATTTACTTGAAAACCCTAGACACTATTATAATATCACTGGATTTCCTATGAAATGTTTTGGTTAGCGTAAGGTAAAAACTTTTCCATGTTTATTTGTGGGAAGTCTTACGTGATACCTTTTGTTTCAAATGATTTTTAAAGGTTAAACAACTTTAACCTGTTACTCATACCAGACCCATGTCTGACCCGAAGTTTATTTCTGTTTTTCATAAACTCTCGGGTACCCAAATTTTTACGGGTAGTCAAGGGATTCAGGTTTAGCTTTGACGAATTCTGGAGGAGCATTGGAGCAGGAGGCTTCAGCGTGTAGATATATATTGGTTCCGCTGTGTCAGTGTTATTCTGTATATTCCGCTGTGTTGTATCTCTGTGATGTTGAGTTGTATTAACTAGACAGGTGTTTATAACTGTCTAGTATGTGATGTATTATCTGTGTACTCTGATGTATATGATATTTATGTGATATATTATATTTTATTCATTCCGCTGTTGAGATTCTGATGTTGTTTCTTCTTCTTTCTATCTTTTCTATTTTCTCACCTCTTTCTTTTCTTCAAAACGATGCGATTTCCTGGGCGTAGGAAGTCGGGTCGTCACAGAAATGGTAAGACTCGAGGTTTTTATTCACTAGAAATTTGTTGTTCTGACTCCTCCTTATTGCAACATAGGTTAAGGACGAAGTGATGACCGTGACGATGCTTGAAGGTGGAGTGCCTTAAGCTTGTGGCAGTTATTGTTATCTTTTATGATATTTTTATGCTGTACCCATGTATTTGGACAAATGATGTAATGGATCTTACGTGACATTTTTATGATATTTTGTATTATGACATTTCAAACGGTTTTGAAATAGTGAATATTAGGCTCAGGTCCCTAATAAGTTTCAAAATACACAAAAACCCCAGTAAAAAAAAGTACGTAAATTAGGTCCTTGGAATTAAGTCACTAAGTAATTGCATACAGTTATGCAATTATTCACTGAATAATTGCAAACATTTATGCAATTATATCCAAAAGTTGCATAAATTTATTCAATTTTTTTGGTGAATAATTGCGCAATTTTTCAGTGAATAATTACGGAAATGTCTGAATTTTTTTGATATAATTGCATAAATGTCTGCAGTTATCCACTGAATAATTGCATAAGTGTATGCCATTATCCAGTAACTTAATTCTAGGGACCAAATTTACAAACTTTTTTTTACTGGAGTTTTTGTGTATTTTGAAACTTGTTAGGGACCTGTGCCAAACTATATTTTATTTCATCCGCCATGAGTTCTGAAAGAGCGGTTATTGCTCTATACTGTTACCTATTTTTCCAACCAATAGCCAGCCATATAATGGATCTAAGTTTCGATGGGCCTTTTCTACATCGAAATTTAGGCTTGTTCTAAGGTGGGTTGTTACATTTGGTATTAGACCTTAGGTTACCAGATTAACAGGAAAACTACACGTATGAATGGCATACTTGTTATTGTTGAAAAGGTTTTCCAAAATTATTTTCAAAAATTCTTTTGACACACACACACACATATATCTATTTCCCTATTTCTTTGAACATATGCGTGCGCACTAGGCAACCCTTTTCTTTCAGCAAATAATACTATCTTAGGAAATCGTCACTAAAGATTCAACCTATAGGTATTGATATGGCTGATAATCATTCTTCTTCTGGAAATGGGATCCCTGCCCGTGGAAGACCTCTCATTCATAGAATGCCTGAATGGTTTAGACAATATCTTAGGACTGCTGAGCAATTTCCTATTCCTTCAACTACACCGGTGGCATCTGCTAACCCGCATGCCGATGCAGCACACCATCCTATTGACTTTCCTAAGTTGTGTAAGGACTTTCTTAATATGGAAGGGAAGACATACTCTAGAACCGAAGGATATCTGGAAGCTAAAGCATGGGTTAATGACTGCGAGATGATATTTAGAGAGCTTGGTCGGGAAGATCAACTAAAGAGGAGGATGGCAGCTTGGCACCTCAAAGGAGAAGCTTTAGATTGGTGGAACTTAGTGACTGAGGAAAACGTTGGAAGGATTTTCTTATGGGTGGAATTCAAGAATAAATTTGAGATAAGGTTTTCGTCTAAGGCAGAAGTGAGTCTATAACAAGAGAAATTAATTTAGCTTAGGCAGGGAGACTCCATTCTTAAGGAGTACATAGCTAATTTCATAGAGTTGGCTAAATTTGGAATGAGCTTGATAGATGCACCTATGAAAATGGCCATGAAGTTCGTGAAGGGCCTAAATCCTCCGTTAATAGAAATGTTGTTGACCCAAGTACCCATTGGTGCCACGTATGAGATGTTGGTGGAGATGGGAATGCTACACATGGCCAATGTGGATGATAAAAAGGAAAAAACGGAGAAGGCTGAACCTACCCAAAAGCAAGGAGGGTCCAAGAAAGGAAGCTTCTGTGCTAATAAGAAGCCAAAGGAGAAATTTAAGAAGGATGGTAAGGTGCGTAAGCGATGCCAGAAGAAAGGTCATGAGGCTAAAGATTGTAGGATGAGTCTGATGAAGGAAGCTTTTAAAGGGAAGTGCTTTAATTGCCATGAGAAAGGGCATCTCAAGAATCAATGCCCTAAGTTGCCAAAGGAAGGATCAAGCAGACAAGCTTATGCTATTGAAGCTGTCCCTATTGCAAGTAGACCACCAAGAGACCAAGGGAAGGCAGCATTAGAAGGTTTAACTCTTATTTCCGGGGTTACAATTTGTACCCTATTTGATTCAGGGGAATCGCATTCCTTTATAGCTAGGAATGTAGTACACTTCTTAAACCTTCTAACTCAGATTGTCACCAGCTCAGTAATGGTCTCTAATCCTATTGGGGGTTCAACGCATCTCTCTTTTATTTGCAAACACCTAGTGTTGGACATATGCGACGTTGATTTTATATGTAATGTGTGTACATTCTAAATTTTGAGGGGTATGAACTTATCTTAGGTATGGATTGGTTATCATATTATGGAGCAATTCTTGATTGTGATAGGAGGGTTATACGATTAAGAAATTATGGAGACCGTGATCTAGAAATTTATTGTACACCCTAAGATTTAGTTGAGTTAAGCCATCTTACCCACTAAATCTATCCGTTGGAGAGTTATCATCCATATCTGTAGTTTGTGAATTTCCTGATGTCTTTGAGGAAGTCTTGGATCTTCCACCCCATGGGGAGATCGAGTTCCAAATTTATTTAGAGAAGGACGCAAGGCCGGTCTCCTTGCCTCTAAGACACATGGCCCCCAAAGAAAGAAGAGAATTGGAGAAGAAAATCTCTGAAGTATTAAAGAAAGGATTCATCTATCGGAATACTTCGAAGTAGGGAGCCCCTCTTGTTTCCGCGCCTAAAGCAGACGGTTCTTTGTGACTTTGCATCGACTATAGGGAATTGAACAAGTTGACAAGGAAGAATATGTACCATTTACCTAGGGTAGATGACTTGTTCGATCATCTTGGAGGGGCTAAAGTATTTTCTTAATTAGATTTAGCAATTGGATTCCATCAATTGAGGATTGCTGAAGGAAGCAAGTTGAAGACCGCATTTCGCACATCAGATGGACTCTATGAGTGGGAAGTGATGCCTTTTGGATTGACGAATGCCCCCGCATACTTTATGGATTTGATGAGTAGAATATTTAAGGGGCAACTCAATAAATTCGTTATTGTGTTCATTGATGATATTTTAGTTTTCTCCAAGAGAAAAGAGGATAACGAGGATCACCTAAGAGAGGTATTAGGAACCTTAAGAAGGCACCAGCTTAAGGCTATATTTGCTAAATGCTACTTTTGGAGAAAAGAAGTTAGATTTCTCAGGCATCCTTATTATACATATTAGAATCCATTGTTTTGGATATTGAAATCTTGGAAGTTTGAAGGGAAAGGACTTGTATAAGTATTATGGTTTAAATAATTTGACATTTAACGCTAGTTTAGGGCATATAAACCGCACGCTAGAATTGATTAGACGCAAATATATATTTATTTCTATTAGCGTAATAACATATAATTGTGTACTTAATTAGTAGTAATTGTTATTAATTTCCCCCCTTAGGAAGGTATTGATATTTTAAGGCATAATAAGGAAGATTCCTTATAAGGCCTTAATCATGAAATGGTGAGATGAGTATTATATATATGGAGAATATTTAAATTATGGCTAAGCCATTGGGATGCGAGGTCAGTAGAGTTGCACGAAAGAAGTGTGCCCTTCACTTTGATGCTACCAGCAGTTGTGTACACTTCCTATTGATATGAGACATCTTCGATGATAAATATTTGTGATGACGCGAGGTTAATTCCAAATTCTATAGGGTAAACCTGCCCGGTTAATTTGGCTACTAGTTCTTATGAATAGTTGGACTAATGTGAGACGTCATTATGAGTATAGGTCATAATATGAAGGGCCTGCTTTGAGGTCTTGAGGTATTAAGTGGTTGTTTAAGGGCCCGTCTCCTTTCCCTAAATGAAGTATTAAATGTCCAAGGGGCTAGTTATTAGGCACGATAGGTGGTATCTCGATAGGGGTCCATTTCAGGATAGGTATTAAATGATTGATTGAGGGTCCGCTTTTTCATAAAGAAGTATTTAGTGGCTCAAGAGATTCCATATGATGTTAGCTAGATAGTCACCATTGAAGGGTCCGCCTTGGGAATAGGTATTAACTGATGGGGTCTGCCACTTAAGGTCTTAAATGGCCAGAGTCTGTCTATTTTCCAATAAAAGGTATTAAGCGGCTTGGGTACTATCTCTCGCATTGTTAGATATTTATGACGCGGGATTTGGGTTATGAGAATTAGAAACCCGCTTCAAGAATGGAAGGTATTAAGTGGTTGATTTATGACCTGCCTCCTTTCCTTCTAAGAAGTATTAAATGGTTTTATATACGTAGACATATTCTTATTTTGAAATATACTACCCAAGTACTGAAATGGTAAGACTCGAGGTTTTTATTCACCAGACATTTGTTATTCTGACTCCCTCCTTGTTACAACATAGGTTAAGGACAGAGTGATGATGGTAACGATACTTGAAGGTGGAATGGCTTAAGCTTGTGGCAGTTATTATTATCTTTTATGACATTTTTATGTTGTATCCATGTATTTGGACAAATGATGTAACAAATCTTATGTGACAGTTTTATGATGTTTTGTATTATGACATTTCAAATGGTTTTGAAATAAATGAGTACAATTTTATATTATATTTTATTTCATCTGCTGTGAGTTTTGAAAAAAGTAATTGCTCTATACTGTTACTTCTTTTTCCAAGCACCAGCTAGCCTTAGAATGGATCTCAGTTTCGATGGGCCTTTTTTGGGTCGAAATTTAGGCATGTTCCGAGGTGGGTTGCTACACATACTCCTGAGTAGGTCTAACCTCACTTCCATCTCCAGATCCAGCCATCTTATCGATCAACTTCTACACCTCTAATACTAGACTGTGTGGGTAATTTTACACAAATGGCTATAAATCAACCCAAATAAATACAGAAGCAATAAGATCATGTTGTAATACGATAAAACAAATAGCGACAAGAGAATACAAAATAGCAAATCACATAAGAAAGCAAATAGAGAGTTCACACATTGGTTTAGTGGTTCCACTATCGTGAGATAGTGTACATCCACTTTGGAGAGAGGAGATTTTATTACTTTCTAAGAAAAAAGATTTTACAATCTGCTAACATCAGGAAATAGAACAATCGCGAATTTCGAGTAACAGGCTAGGAAGAAGAATAAAAAATACAACTTAAGAGGATGATTCTAATCTCTACATAATGACTATCTGTATAGAGATTATTATTTAGGGTTGAAGTAATTGATTTATGGTTATAAATTGATGCCTCATTGATTCTTTTATTCATATGGGAAACTTTTATCTATTTGACTTTTCAGTTTCCTTCAATTTGCATGCGCCTAATAAGATTCCTTCTTTAATCAGCTGATTAGAGAATTGTTTGATTACTTCAATCTTTCAAATCATTCTCCTTCTCATGAAGAAAATCCATTGTCCTCTTTAATGCAATAAAAGAGGCAATATATTTGAGTCATTATCTCAAATATCTTCCAAATTTTCTTTACTTCGAATACCGTATGACCAGAATCAACAATATCTTCTAAATCTTCTCTCGTATAAAAATATTGTATCACCGAAATTTAATAATAACATATATAAATTTTCTTGACAAATGATTAGAAAATTGCAGATCTGATCTTGGAACTCTACCGTTCATAGCTGAACTTCTCCCAATACTACCATCCATATCTTCATCACTCATCAGTTACTACATAGCAGTGGTAATAATGCATTAAACACAATGCAAATAAAGTTTAGATTAAATTGCTCGATTTGAACTAAATATAATGCCAATTATGTTATATTTTACATGCAATACATCATAGACTCAAGTTAAAATTTTATTTTGTTTTTTACTCTTTGTAAGATGCAATTTGTATTTTAATACAAAAATCTCTCTCACAATTGTTTTACTTGCAATCCTCCCATTGGTTGATATGAGTGTAAGTATACTGATAAGCAAACTACTATTATAAGTACATGTTACCACAATTCTTATATAGCTAAAAACATATTACAGTCTTTTAATGAGGTCAAACTTGAGTTGAAAATGAGTAACGTGACTATATTAATTATGCTAAAAATAGAAAATTCATTTAAGTTAGAATTTTTTTCCCAAAGTGGTTAATATAGTGAAAGGGGAAAAAAAATCAACTCATTGCATATAGATGTCATGATGTAGGTTACAATTAATTAGCATGTTTACCTACAAAAATGCATGGACAATTTCTTTGGTTAAATGAATGTAAAGCATCATGTACATAATTGATGTTAGTAGTGTTTAGTTTGAAGAAAAACAAATGTATGAAGTCAACATAAAAGGTAATGAAGATGAACATAATAAAAAAGCGAAGAAATTGGAAATATAAACACTCATTTTTCTCCCCATACATATTAAGAACATAAAAATGAGATCACAATAATAATATGATAGGAAGCCAACCATTGTTTATGAACAAAGTGTTTTGAGATGATAAGCACCATTGTCCCAATGGTTAAGTGATTCGAATTTGGTGTGAGATGTCACAAGTTCGAAACTTGTGTAGCATGATTCGAACATACATTGACATGTGAGTTGTGATATGTTGTCCTAGTAACATGTTGTATCTAAGTACCATTAAAAAAAGTATTTTGAGATGCTTTATATTAATGTATATTATATACTAATTATAGTTTTCATAACGAAACATATATTTTGTTCACACAAAGACTCATGTATGCAAACAAATATTTCTAATCACAATATATTATATTGACGCGACGACCGTCTCATATATATTTACAAATAAATTTAATGCAAACTATTTTGTTTACCACATACTTTTATACGTTGAATAACTCGATTGATAAAGAAATTATTGTCATGTTCAATTACCTCATAACATGTTTTTATCCATCTATTTGACTGTTTGAATCAAAACTCGTGTAACTTTTATTTCCATTGCATCAAAACCATCATTACTAGACAATTTAATAAGCTGAGATCCAACTAAAACCATAATTATCATTGTTATGCAGTTTGATACTAAGTTGAATGAAACAACACACCCAATTAAAAGCCTAAAATTTTAGTATAACAATTGCACGTCTCCGTCATTCATTGTGTACTATCGTAAGGATCCGCAGTTGATATTTGTAGCATACTGAATGTAATTAACGTCGTTTTCAATAATACAATCTATAGCTTTGTTTTTAATTATTCAACATTAGAAGTTGTTTACCATTACAATATTCAAAAAATGGTTTAAAACAAAAACCCACCTCTTGAGAGATCTCTTCTAATTTTTCATCTCTTGCTCACAACTTTTTCTACTCCTTCCTTGGTGACCATTTGAATCTTCTATTACTATCGCTCGATCAAAGAGTAGGGCAACAAAACACGATATAAAATTCTATGTAAGCAATATATATATATATATATATATATATATATATATAATATTATATTAAAAAATTGGTTATTTTGAGTTATCCACTCTTTTCCATACTTCGCAACGCATCGCCACCACATCTATGAACCATGTAAAGATATTAAAAAAGAGTTAACATTTTAATATAACATAATGTAATTGACAATTTTAAAAAATCATATGGTATGTATAATTAAATAATTAAATTTTATGATACATAGATGTATATAAAAGCATTCTCCTTACTTATATTGGGTTCATTAGAATTAGTTCAAATAACCTAAAATCATGATTATAAAAATTTAACCTCAGGAAACAGTCTTCTGAATCTATTATCCTAGAAAAGAAGTACCAAAAACTAGTAAGCCAAAAGATAAGATTATGGTTACAAAAAAATTATAAAAGGAAGCAAATCATATGTTGCAATGGTGTAGTTTATGAGCCGAAGTTGTTACTGCAATTGAGATTTTTTGGAACATAAAAAATATGAGATGAAGAGTTCAAGAGGAGACAATCAAATTAAGTGTCATGTACAATATGAAATGGTTTAAATATATTGAGTGAGAAATAACATAAATAGTGTAAAGGTGGGTTATAGTTGTTTTCATACATGTGTTGTAACTCCTTTGCTATTGCACTTGTGATTGGCTATGACAATAATGAGCAAGAGTTAGTATAAGTCTATCGGTGGATACCCGAAAAATTCAGATTTGTCTGCATCAATGTCCAAAAAATGGATAAATATATTATATCCGGAAAATGGATACTGATTCAAATATGAAGGTATCTACATCCGATAATTATTCATCCAGATTTTGTTAAGATAATAGTTTATATTATGTATATTTTAGTATAATCATCAGGTTAGGGTTGTCAATGAGTATCTGAAAAGTCCGAAATCCGTCCGTATCCGAATTATGAAACATTAGCTGATGTCCCAAAAACCGATATGGAGGCGGATATGGCCATATCCATATCTGATAATTATCCTTCCAGTTTTTACCGAGATTATAATTATTTTTGTGTATTTTAGTACATAAAATGATTGTTTTTACTATTTTGTATAGGCCAAAAAAAAATTTAATATGTATATAAAAATCAATATTTGCCATTTAAAATTATTTTTCTTAGCATATTTTTTTTTAATAATTTTAGTACTGAAATGAATTTATAATAAATCAAAATTCTGTATTTATTTGTTTAGATTTATTGGTTGCAAACTGATCGAAGAATATCCGATAAATATCCGTTATCCGTCCGAATCCGCGGATACATATATCTGATATCCGAAAATAAGTTCGGATACAGATTTGAATATGACACTATCTGAATCCGTATCTGACCGTTTACAAGCCTACATTAGGTAGTTGTTGTTTTATCAAGATGTAACGACCCCACCGCGATATCCGGATTAGCAAAGAACATTACAAGTAACGTCGTTTGCTAATCCGGAGAATACGGCTTGTTAAGGGCGATCGAATGTGAATATATGTTTATACTAACACTGACATGTTATTTATACATTTTCACTTAATATTTGAACTGAATTTGACGTGTACAGTATTAATACAAAATAATAGACACATCAATTTCTCAGAATCAAAATAATATATCATATAAATAACAGTCACAGATCACAGCGGAATAAATCTCAACTTACACATATACAAATTTTGAGTTTACAAAATGAAATACTAAACTCGATTGTTATACAAGCTTTACAATTCTCCAATCTCAATTGTACATCTTATAAACATATTCAAAAATTTCCTAAATTAGATAAACTAAAAAGTCAAAAGTGTTTTTCTCCTCGCTAGCCCAAACATCCAAAGGTCAACTTGTCCTATAACCTGAAAAGTCTCGGCCTGACCCGAGCAAAATAACACCCAAGTCAGACTATCTCTAAATATTCAACAAGGTGAGAACAGAATATAACACAAGAATAAACAACATATAAGTAAATACAAATGTCTAGGATATAACGAGTTAAGGAATTAATTTAACTCAGAACATGTTTATAAGTTTGTCACAGACACGAACTAGTCACTAAACACAGAATAATAGAATTAACTAAATTTAGCATCCATCACAAAACATAAGAATATATATTTATTTCACGAACACAAGACACAAGAATATATATTTATTTCACTAACACAAGACACAAGATTATATATTTACTTCATGAACACAGAATAGTCACAGAATCTAAGGGAGCGTTTGGTTTGTTGTTTTCAAATCATTTTCAATTTTTAGTTTTGAAAAATATCGAAAACGTGTTCCTTTTATCGTTTTGAAAAATTCGTTTTGAAAAATCATCATTTTTCAAAATGGGCCCAATACAGAAAACTAAAAACAATTTTTTTTCATTTTCGCCGTTTTGAGGCCCGCTTGAAAATCCAAAACCGAGACCGCAAAAAATGACCCAAACACGTTGAAAAACCCTAATCATTTTCTGGCCGCACTTTCTTCTTCTTATTTCGTCGATTATCAAAATTTCCGCTATATGATCTCAGGATCTATAATCTGCTCGAAACCTTAATCCAAGATTCAGCTGGAAGCATCTGCTAGAAACCCTAATCCAAGATTTACTGGCGCCTAGGCGAGTGCCATGATTATCACTTTGTAGTTCTCTATCTTAAGGTAGTTTTTTTTCTTTTTCTTTGTCTTTAATCGGTGGTGTTTATTGGTGATTATCGCTTATCATGAATTATAAGTATACTTGAATTATTTTGTCTAATAATTTCGGTTTCATGATTTCATTTGGTAAGTATAAACATTTGTGCTTATAGTTAATGTGCAATATTCTAATATTTGTAACCAAAATCAAAATTCTACAGTATGTACAGTTTGATCTTCATGTTAAATTTAAAAAAAAAATGTTAGAGATGCTCAACTGCTGCTATAAACATTTCCTAATGTTAGAAATTGTCCTGTATATTTGCATTAATATATCCATGGAAACACTCATTGTCAAATGCCAGCAACAATAGCCGCTGCTATTTTTTTCCTTTCATTTACTATCCACATCTGACTTGTATTTAAAATATTTCAACTTTATAATAATCAACATGTGAATTTGTTTACAAGCATCACTCACTTATAGAGGATGCGTGGATGAGTACTATTCATTTCAAAATCTTTAAAACAGCCCTTTGTTGATTCATTGAACCCTGAAAGAAAGTAACATACCTTATGAGAAACTTAAACATGTGATATATCATTCATGTTATATCACATAACTTTTTGATGTACAATAAAACCAAGTAAGTTTGGTAGATTTTCTCTTATATTTAGCTGTGTGTAATGTCTCCCTTCTTAAAATTACTACTCCTTTTTACTTTTGTATCTTGCGCTTGTCAGGACAGTGCCATCACAGTTAAGTGTTAAACATTATCAAATTTTTAACTGTCTATCTAGCACATTGAGTTTTTGTATTAGTGTCAATAAATTTTTAAATGGCTAATTCTTGTTTGATATTCAATTCGAACATTTTACTACAATGTATTACGCAATATTTATTTTATCTTTCAACGTCCCAGTTTAGAACATTTTGGTTTACTAAACTCAAAGCCGCACTTGAATCCTCTTTTATTAACAAAACTACTAGTTTAATCCTCATGCGTACTTGTGAAAGCAACTTAACTAACTGACCTCAAAAGAATTATAGAGAAATGCTAAGGTGAGTCCCATAGTAGACTTTTGAGCTTGCAGTCTCCAACGCTCTGATTATTTACGTATCGATCAATTATGATATCACTTGTACTCCTTATTTAATTCTCAGTCTCTGCTTAATTCTTAAAGACCACAACATAAATCTCTGCTTAAACTTCTACATTAGCTTAATATGAAACACACGGGCATAGCTTACAGTGCATTTGTCTAGGTAAAATGCACTGTAAATATAGAACAAACTTCTGCATTAGCTTAAACTTCCTAGAAATTATTTACAGTGCAGATAAATACTTGTAGTTATTGATTTCATAATCACTTCCTAGACAAGGCAAAATGATAAAGTTAAGAACCAATGCCATAATACTATAAGATTTTCTTTTATAAAATATGAAGATGATATATTAAATAGCATACGCTTATAAAGTTGCTTTCATATAAAAAATAGAACATGGGGTGGAAAAACAAAAGAACCAATGCCATGGTCCGCAAAGAACGAGAAGATTTTTATTGATATACTCTATGAGAATGTGAAAGCTGGAAGATTACAATGTTCTACTTTCACAAAAGATGTATGGGGCCAGATTAATCAGCAAATGATTCGAGCAACGAAGTTAGATTACGGGATTGACAAGTTAAAAGGAAAATGGAACCGTCTCCGTTCCGAGCATCGTCTGTTTCCTGATCTTTTAGCACATACTGGTGTCACATGGGATCCTAATACAAATCAAGTCAATGCTCCCGAGGAAGTTTGGCAACACTTCTATACGGTAATATACGTTGTAAAAAGTATACGGTTATATTAAAATTTATGATATTTGAATATATTCTAATTAAATAATGTAAAATATATTACTTTTGCAATTATAGAAAAACAAGACCGAGTACAAGAAATTTAGGAAGGAAGGATGTGAGCATTATGCTATTCTTGGAGAGATTTTCGGTGGGACAAATGCTACAGGAGGACTAGGAAATGCTTCTACTCAGCCACCTCCTACATCATAAGAAGAACGACAATTAGAAGAGAATTTTTTGAACAAAGAAGTGCATGTGCATGTAGAAGCTGAAGATGATGATGGAACAAGCGTTCGTCCGAGTGATGATACGATTAGTACTGATCATCGACGTAAGAAATCGAAAGTTAGCAAGGGTGACAAACTTGATGCTTGTATGGAGCAATGGATTAATATACGAAGTGAAGAAGCTGAGTTGAAAAATGCATACCTGAAAGAAAAGCTTGGACGTCTTCGAAGAAGTTCACCTACTTCAGAAATTAGCCCAACTACTTCGGATCCTTACTCACACATGGCTTGTTTGAATATATTAAACAGCATGAAGGAGGTGACTAATGAAGTCTATATTAAAGCAGTAAAGGCTTTTAAGGATCCAGATTTTCGAATGACGTTCGTGATGATGTCGGAGCATAGACGCTTGCCTATTTTAGAACTTCTTTGATTCGCATAATATTTGTCAAAATTATGTGTTAGGAGCTTAATTAATTTAAACTCATGTTATTCTTATATTTTGCTAGATATGGTAGTTGACTAAGTATTTTGAACTTATGTATTAAAGGATATTATGAAATATTTATCTTCATTGTGTTGATACGTACTTGGTTATTTTGAATTTAATTTTACTACTTTCTTTCAGTTGCAGTGAATAATTTTACTGACTATGATACAGTTTTGGACTACATCTAACATTTTCTAGTATTCAGAGCTTTAAAATCACAGTGGACAGAAAGAATATGCATCTAACATTTTGTTAGAGATTCTGACTATAAATTTATCACTTAAATGTTATTGCATTAGAGCTGCTTGGAGTGGTATTGCTCACTTAAATGTTATTGCATAAAGGGTTATCAATTACATTTTTATTGCCTGTTGCCTTAAACTCAAACATAGCTTCGTCAGTCCTTGTTGTTCTTTCCTTTGATCAGCTGAGTTGGAACCATAAACAACTGTACACATTAAACTCGGACTCACAGCATTGTGTAAAATACAAGTAATATATTGACTATCTGTATGTAGAATAATGGTAGACCAGATGTTGGAATCCCAAAGGAGCAGAATTGTACCTTTATGATTTAGGCTACTATTATGAGCATATCTCCCTTTTGAACCCATTTATATACTAACCTACTTATGTGCTTTGAAGCCATTTTTACTCTTCTTCTTCATTTGTGACACTAAATTATGCCATGCAGGGTTCTTCACAACCTCTTGAGTAAGAAGTACCTTTTGTTGTTGAGTCTGAGTTTGTGTTGCCAGTTGCATAATTTTCCTTGCTTGGAACTTCCTGGATAGTTTCTTTCTTTATACAGTACACATGTTAGATATTTAGTTGTATAATTCAGTTTCTTTCTTGATAATGATTTGCAATATTTATATGCAGTTGCTTTCAAAGTAGTGAATTTCCTTCATCTGTATGTAATTGCTTTTTTTCCCCTTAAGCAGGAACATAGAAGCAGCGTTTTGATTCTGTATGAAAAACGAATAGAAGACAAGTATGCAATAATTCAATAACGTACCACTGCTCTGTTCAACAAGAACCACTCTGTGAACGAAATCTGCATGTATGCATTTAGGTGTACTCTAATTATTTTTTAAGCTAACTTTCTATATCATGGTATACACAGATACTAATCTAGTCTCAAGTTGCAACTATTATTTTTAGACATTAAATGCAGGCTGAAAATAAATCATAACAGAATTATTGTTTTCAATCTAAAGTATGGGAATAGGACTATAATCACATTTCAGTTAACTGAATCCTTTCATTTACAAATAAATCACAAGTATATCATATCTCTGTATAATTGGATAGAGGCAGTTTATTTATTTATTAACAGATCTTATAGATAATACTTATTTAGTTGCTTGTGTGAACATGTTATCCACTAAACATGTCCAATTATTACTGCTATCAATAATTTATCCAGTTTACTATGTTGTGCTAACTTTGTGAATATTTTTATTTATGCATTATTCCTGTATATATTATCTCATACATGGCACTAGTGAACTAACTTTTTGCTCAACTAACTTTGTTTTAGGTATCGAAGTTGCTATAACATGGATGAAGAGAGCTCGGTGAATTCTACCAGGTATGTTTACAATTTATAGTGTGTCTAGTTTTTGTAAATGCATAAGTTCACTTAGTGGTGAATCTTTTGAAAATTTATTCCAAATACATAAGTTCACTTAGTGGTGAATTTATAACAAGTTTTTGTACAGTGAGATGCATGTTGAGTTTGGTGAAATTTCTAACGTCTCTAATGATGGTTCAAGCGATGATGATTTAATCGATGATCATACATCAGATGACATTGATGATATAATGATGTTTACCTATTTAGTTGCTAACCGAAGAAGTGTTATTAGTAGAAGACCTTGTAGGGCATCATCTCTTACCGGAAAAAGGTTTATGTTTGAAATTTTAAATGGGCATCCAACTATCTGTCATCAAATGTTTCGCATGCAGAAACATGTGTTTATGAACTTCTATGATGTTTTGAAAGAAAAGGGATTATTAAGAAATGGTAAAAAAGTCGACGTTGAGGAAGGGGTTGCTATGTTTTTAATGGTTATAGGACACATTACACGCTATAGTGTGATTGGTGATCGTTTTCAACATTCTAATCATACAATTTCAAAATGGTTTCGTAAAGTTTTGCGAGCTGTTTGCTCATTAGGCATGGAGATTATTCGACCAAAAAATCAAGATACCATCCATGAGCGTCTTTTGAGAAAATATCCTCATTTCAAGGTGATATAGTTAAATATATAGAATATTTATTTACTTGGCAATAAAATAAAAATAATATGTTGTTTGAGATCATACAATAGAATTCCAATTATTGATGGAAAGGTACAGCTAATGATTCCCGAGTATTTATTGATGCGGTTTCAAAACCAAGCAATAACTTTCCAATGCCACGAGGAGGTACTCTCAAATAACTTTATTTATGATGGATAACAACATTTTTACAAATGTTTATAATTTTCTAATGCAAAAATACAATTTTCTCAAGTGATGGTTTTCGTTATTTATTTGCAGAACAATTTTATCTTGTTGATTCCGGATATCCAAACATACCTGGGTTTCTTTCCCCTTATCGTGGACAAAGATATCATTTACATGACTATAATGGACAAGGAAGACTACGTGGAAAGGAAGACTTATTCAACTACAGACATTCATCATGTCGGAACATCATTGAGCGTTGTATTGGAGTTCTAAAAGCAAGATTTCCCATTTTAAAGCTGATGACAAATTTTCCGCTTTCTAGACAAAGACAAATTCCAATTGCATGTTGCACAATACACAACTTCATTCGGGAGGAGCACGCATTGGATACTCTATTTGCCGAATATTCATCCGAAAATATGATATTTCAATCCACATTTTTTTTTTGGATAAAAGGTACTTTTTATTGAACAATAGAAGAACATATATTTCCTTGATATGCCTCATTAAAACCTTACAACCCCCCTAACCTATATGGGTACCTTGTAAGGAAAAAGAGTACATATCAATTCCATATATTAACAATACAACAGATCAAATACTGGACCAAACTGTCAAACAGACGGAGGAGAAAAAATAAACAGACCACACTCTCAAAACCATCCGTACGAACAGCTGGCACCAGAAATAAACAATCATTAAACAACAACATAACAAAAGGAAAGCCAAAAGGCAAGCCAACAAGTCGAGATAGCTTCAGATGCTACCCATCAAGGAGGAGAAATAAACCTAAGCCCCAAAATCACAGAATGAAGTCAAAGTTCTCCATAGAAAATGAATCAACTGACGAAATCATCTGTAAGGAAAAAGAGCGACTTCTGCAAACTTTCATCACGCACCAATCAGCAACAGTTCAAGGGGGTCGGAAGTGGTCGTGGAAGTCCGACACCATGTTGAGATTCACCAAGATAAGTCTCTCTTCTGTACTTAATTCACCAAATTGAACCTTTTGTTGAATAAGATGTTTGCTGTCTAGAAGAATATGCTTGATTCTTAGTTCAAATGGTTGTTCGATTCCATTAAAAACTCGGTTATTCCGTTCACACCAAATGTTCCATAATATATTAGTAAAGATGATGCTAAATATATTAGCATTGGACGATTTCATTTGTGCCTGAGCTGTTTTAAAAACATTCAGAGTAGAATTGATTTCAAAATTGGAATGACCTGTTATATTAAGCTTGGGTAGGATATCCATTAATATACTCTTCGAATATGTGCATTGAAAGATAAGATGGTCTCTGTCCTCGTTGTGGTCATCACATAAAACACATTTTTGATCTATATTCGGGGACCATTTGCTAATTCTGTCTTTAGTATTCAATCTGCTTTGAATTGCAAGAAGGGAGCATATTGACATTTTAGGTGCACAGCCTTTTTCCCAAATAAAATTGGTCCAGTCAGGTTCAGCATATTTGTTTCTAAAAGTATTCCATGCTGATTTCAAAGAGAATTGCTCTTGTTTGCTAGGAATCCACCACCAATAGTCCTGATTCATGTGGTGATGAATGGGGATTTTCCTTACATCCTTATGAGTTTGCATGGGAATGAAATTAAAATTTTGTTTCCAATTATTATTTGAAATGAGCTGTGAAACTTGTTTATGACAACCATTGTGAATTCTCATGCAGTTCCAGCCATAATTGTCAATTAGAGAATACCCTTGGAGCCAAGGGTCAAACCACATGTCAGTATTCACACCATCCACAATTTTCCTGTCACGAACAAGAAGTTGTGCAGTTTAATGTTAGTCAAACAATTCAAATGGGGCAAGTTAGAGATCAACTAGCCACACAGATGTGGAACGAGTACGTAACAACTCATCATATATAGTTCAGACACACTTTTGTTTCTACTTCAAATTCAAAATTCATTCCATCTTATTTCATTACGATGTGAATTATCTCTGAGCAAATTAAAGTTTAAACAATAAATTAATTCATCATCTGATTATTATATCATGTTACATTTGGTACATCATTCAACAAAATAAAAATTATTTCAAATAATAGGTTATTTGTATATGCTAGGAGTTCCTTCCTTTTAACTTTTCCATATTCCTCCCGTGAGCCTGTTCTTACGTTCCCTAAGTTAGTAACCTGTCCATCATAAACAAATTGTCAGATGCATTTATTTTAGATTAATACTAACTCTCATTTGTATTCTAATTTTGTGCAATGATCTAGTATTTGTCTTACATTCGTACTACCATGTGCAGATATGATTTGGAAGACATCTCAGACGCGTTGCTTACAAAATTTATGGTTGATATATCTATTATATTGTTGTGAAAGATGCTTGAGTTGTTCTCTCTCAGTTTTATCTTTGTTTGATGTATCTTTTATGTTTGTCTAAGACCTTATTATGAATTTTTTTATTGTAATTTTATTCCTATACAATTTGGCCTCATGTACTTTAAAATGTTATGTTATGTTTAATGCTTAATTATTATGTTTAGAATTTAGTGTATTATCTTTCATCTATTTTCGATTTTTAATTAGTAACCGGATATAATGGCACTAGTTTTTATTTAATTTGGTTTGAATTTCCAAAATGAAAACTCAAAATTTCAAAATATGAAAACAATATTTCAAACCAAACGCATTTTTCTATTTTCAGTTTTGAAAACATGTTTCCAAAAAGAAACATCCAAACGCATTTTGGAAAATATCGAAAATCTTCAAAATGAAAAACTCAAAATGATCATGAAAACTCAAAATTAAAAACTCAAAACGCAAACCAAACGCTCCCTAAATATCCCGAATCTAAGAGATCTTACTCAAAATGATCGTACACAGAACTGTAGCAAGCAAACAAACAATTTAGTATCACACGAACCGATCTGATACCGGAGATCGTACATAGGACGGGAATCACAGGATCACAAGACGGTCTCAAGGATAGCAGCCGTGACCGAATCTTTCAGATTTATTTTAGATTATTACACTTGAAAAGAAATTCAGGAGTAAATTCTTAAGGATCTAGCAGCCACTTGCCGCACACCAAAAGAGAGTAAACTCTAATGTGCCAAATACTATCGCCTTCGGTAATTACTATGATTTAACCAATACGTCTCATACCGTATGGTGAGATCAAAGTATTTACTAAAAGCTAGTAAATATCACTTATTACGGATACCATTAGAAAACCTGAACTACATTCTCTTAAGGATCTAGCAACCACTTGTCGTACACCAGAAGAGAATACAACTCTAAAGTGTTAAGTACTTTCCCAAATACGATCACAAGAATTTAACTGAGGCATCCTATACTATCTGGTGGAATTCGAGTATTCGCTAACGGGTTAGTAAATTCCACTCAAATATTATATTCAATGGGTTGTGCCATATTCAGCGAGGCATGATTCAAAAACATTTAAACCAATCGATAACATTAAGTCGATTATTAGCACTTCCCAAATTATAGAATTAAGGTTCTCAAAACATTTTCTCATTTGAGTTTATTGTTTAAAACAATTATTAAATTTCCATAAATCCATTTATTATTTACTTTAACTGAGTGTTCACTTATTCACTAAAATATTCATTGAAACTGAATTAATTCACATGCCATATTTCACAAACATTAATTGTAAATTCATTTACTTTATAAAATCATAATTACTCATTTAGAAAGTTATATTTATATATAAATTAGTTCTGATATACATACATACATACATACATACATACATACATACATATATATATATAATAATTACTTGGTAAAATCATTAAAAAAAATAGATTTAACATGAAAAGTAGTCTGAATTAGAAAAGCATCATAACTTTCTTTTGTAAAATCACTTGCATATGAAACATAGATCTCACAAATGAACAGGGGTTTATAAGATAGTTTATTAAGTATCAAAAAATCTGATTTAGACACTAAGTGAAACTATATATATAGCAACAAGATACCAAGACAACAAAAGCATGGATGGACATACAAAGTTATAGAGTAGCCATCCATTTTATTCAACATTGGCAGAGACTGAAATTATTTGCCTATAGGAACAAAAGCATTACAAACAATGGAACAAATCAGCATCAGGCCATGGCACAGGTACAACAGGAAGTGCAAATTAATGATTATTTCTAAAAGACAAAACAATAAGGACATGCAAATAAAACAATAGAGGAAGAGCAACAAATCAAAGTAAGAATTACTGCTCTGGTTTATGCATGAGCAGGTACATGGCTACATGCATAGAGGATGTATTAAACTAAAGTAAAACAAATCTCATTGCAAAGCTACAACAGCTACATACTATTCTAATATTTATGTAACTTAAATGGCTATGACTACTACAGGTTTGAAAGTCCTATTACCATTTATACATACTGTTACTTCTTTTAAAAATCTATGAGGCAATCTATTTACTAATATATAAGCATATACATTCAAGTTCCAACTAATGCTATATTACTTAACAAAAAAACTGATTTGAGACATAAAGTGGCACTACATATATCTATATATTAATATATTCATAGTTTGATAGTTGCAAGGATATATATATATATAGTGCATTCACTGTCAGACATTATCACATGGCTAAAAGAAGGTAAGGACGCAAGCACAAGGTATCACAAAACAATGGAAATTTCTCACTGATTTATAGTATTAGTTTCCAATTATATATGATTAAATTATGAATTCGATATTCAGCAAATGGAATTTTAACAAACAACAATCCAATTCAAAGTAATAACAATAGAATTTAACACAATAACAAGCAAATGGATATGGAGATGGATTACATGAGTTGTGAACTCACCTAAATCATTACTGGCGAATTCGCAACCACCTCCATGCCTTAGATCACCGCGTCCATTCACTGCCTCGTCACCAGCAGCCGATGACCAAGTCCGCCTCTGTCGTCATCGATTCGCCGCTCACCAAAATCATCGCACGGCTCCAAGTCGCATCTGCCTCGCCCAAGACATCATGCCCCTCACCAGACTCACTGTACGCGCACCTGCCCTTGGCCGATGTTCAATCACGTCACTCGCGTGCTTGAAGCCCTATGCCGAAGTCGAGTCTTCCTTGCTAGCGTCGCTCCATCCAAGCAATTCACAAATTGATTTAGGCATTTGGTCTTCTTTTTAGGGCTTAGGAATTTTAATTGAATGAGATGTTTTTGGGTTTGATTTCTATTTTCTGATTTCCTTTATAATGAACGTATATGTGTTCTTTTGGTTGAGAAGAAAAAAAAAACTATAGGAAGCTATTTGATTGCTTGAAGGGCATGGGCTTCACATTTAGGCCCATTCACATTAAATGAAATCATAACTATTTCTTATATGTTGCCCTCTTTAGTATAAAATCAAGATAAGCATTTTTTTTTATGTTTTAAATTTTGGATATGATATAATAAAACAATTTATTCCTTTTTAATAATAATAAGGTCCTAAAATGTTTTATTTACAATAAAAACATCACTTCATAACACTATAATAACAAACCTCTCATCTTAACAATAAATCTTCATTTTTAAATTAATGAATGAATGAAAATAAATATTCATTTTTAAAATTGCAATCTATTTCTATAAAATTGATTATCAAATACTCCAAAATTATTTATTCTAAAAGAATTTATATATATTTTTATCCAAAATGTCAAATTTAAACAGCTGACTTAATAATATTTCAAGTATAAATTGAAATCCCTTTTAAGAAATAAAACTTATTTCTTAAATGAATCAAATCATATATTTCTTCACAATTAAATTTCTCAAATCATGAATTAAATTAATCATCCCTAATTAAATTTAATTAATCAGGTAATTAACAACAGAGTTGTTACACAAGATATTAGTTTATATTATATGTATGTAAATGCATATTCATTACTCAAAACTACTTTTTACCATCGTATTTTTTATTTTTTGTACTTCAATGGTCATCTTGACAAAAAAATCATGTTCAACTAAAATTTTCAATTTATATCTTTAAATTCATTAATTCTCAGTGAATAGGATACTATCAAATATCATCTGTATCAGGATGCAGATATTTGATATCTAAAAATGGTTTTGTGTATGGATGCGGATATGGCATTATCCACATTTGAAAGTATTCATTAATAGACCTACTCAATATTTTAGCCAGTTATAATAATGGATAAGTTAGGGTATAGTAAAAAAGCTTCACCAATCTAAAGAATACTGCAAAAATATAATAAGATCCAGCAATGGAACCGGTGATAAAACACTTACTGCAATGCAACTGGTAAAAGAAAGTTTCTAGCAATGCAAACAATCACCAACTTCTAATATGAATGTGACTTCCAACAACGGTAAAAACACATAAACTCCATAGAAAATTGGTTATTTTTTTCCGCTTTAATTAACAATTCAAATATGTATGAGAATAGGTAACTAAATTTTAAGTTGGTTGTAAATTCCTAACTATTAAATTTATTCGATAGATTTGAGAGTATTAAATTCAAAATTATTTATTTTCCGATGCTTTGGTTTTGGTTATAGAATAATCTGTATGTGTATAAACTTCTGAATTTTTACACACATAATATATTATTATTCCTACATTTTGTCACGTAAATCTTGGATGGAATGATTGAAATAATAAATACATAAATAAACATTTACCTCTAGGCACTAATAGTAAAGTTATATACATGTATGTTGCAACATTTGAAGTTATTTTGAATGTTAGAACAACATTTGTATCATAATTCAAAGTTAACTATTAAAACGAATAATTAAATTATGGTATAATAAGTGTGTTGAAATCATGATAAACATTAAGCGCTTATATACCATGAAAGACTTGGCATCTACCGTTCTTCCTCCAAAAAAAATCCATGATATAATGGACTCAGGGAATAATTACAAATCAAAGGTGTCTGGAATAAATAAAAAGAAGAGAAGTTATGCCTTTTAAGCAACATATCATTTCATCCAATAGTATGAACCGTAGCTTTTTATATTTGAAGCTTATAAAATTTATATTTTAAATCTAAACCATATAATTCAAGCACATGATGGTTCATGAACCTATACAACAAACCTACATAACATAACTATTTTCTCGTCAATGTCGCGACCCCAAAGCGACCACTCCATATGTCTTGTTGTAACCAGAATGTTATAAATGGTACTTTATATACAACATGTCACTGGGACAACATATCACATGTCAATAAACGTTCGAATCATGCTACGCAAGTTTCGAACTTGTGACCTCTCGCACCAAAGCCGAATCACTTAACCACTTGGACAATGATGCTAATCTATTATTAAATTGTTAGCATTCTAAAAATAGCATACTAAATTCAAATGGGAAAAACTAAAATGATCAATGTATTTTCAAATATTAAACCACATCAAATATTTAGTTTTCTATTTAAGAATGTTAAGAAGTGGCATCTCTCATGAATTATAATTTTGCACCAGGCTCAACAACTACCTTTAGATTTATTTAACTTGCTTTTGTAGAGTTGTTTGTTTTCCATTTTTCATTCAATATATATGGTTTGTCAACAACTCTGGTGAACCGTGGAACAAATATCTATATACTTAAAAGAGTTTATCCTTGAAAGAGGTATATAGTCATGGTACTTCGATGTGAAGCTAAGATTCATGTATAGCAGCATAAAGAAAATTGGGCGTATTTGTAACAGTGAAAACCATGAACCTAAAAAATGTACCTTTTGAGAAACGATTGTGGAAGAAATTTTTTTGAATGGTCTCAAAATCTCAAGGAGCATAGAAACATTATTTTGATTAGGCATCCTCAAATTTTCTAAGAAATTCAGTGTTATCTATGTATACCTTTTTAAGTAATAAGCATAGTTATAACATATGATGAGTATTGAATTTTAATTTATCTGTAATTCTTTTGTATGCTAGAAGCTAATTAAAAGGTCAAGAAATCATAATCAAATATATATACATCTGGGCCTTGTTGTGCAAAATAAATAGAAATATGAGATGAACCAATAATATATTAAAAAAGACCGAAACAAGAAAACTAATTCAATATAAATTTAGTAGATAAACACATGATGCATCAACCAAAAATAATATACCCATCAAACAATTAGCATGACTAATAATTACTTGAAATTTATTTTCCTTAATTGAAATATTTTGAGACAAAACTAATTGTGACATAACCTGTAGTTTGCTTCACTACTTATGTTGGTATGACCAAGATTGTTCCAATTAATGAGTGTTCAATTTAAACAATACATAATCAACTAAAATAAAATCTTAGCAGTATCCCTAATTTTGAACATTCCATGGCTTTACAAATAAACATGCAAGATAAATAATTCATTTGAACAACCATTTGTCTATTGATGAATCGGTAGAAGAGACATGACTGTATCCATTAATACAGTCCAACTCAACCCAATATCCATAATTTAGAACATTTCATGGCTTTACGAATAAGCATTAAAGCTAAATAATTCATTTGTACAACTACTTGTATGTTGATGAATCGGTAGAAGAGACACTGCTATACCCCTTAATACTGTCCAACTCAACCCGTGATCCATTTCAAGTGCAAGTCTCTTAATTTTTTCCTATTCTCCATTGCATTATCACATTTTCCTATATATATTATAAAGCATTGAATGAACCTAACATACAACTTTAACAGTAAACACCCTTTTCTGCATTAACTCATATGTCCAAATTCTTAAAATTGGCACATGCCCTTTGTAGAACTGTAAATGTGATATGACTTAAAATATGAGTAGATATCAAAGGTGACACACATGATTCAGATGTCGAAATTTATGATAAAAGAGATGAAGCAACTATCCCCACTATAAGCTGAAGTCTACTCCAATTATGTTTCTTAGATTAATCACACAATTTTCCAATTTTATATTTTGATTTAGTTTTGTATATAAAACAATCCCCTCGTGTAATAAAAATGATGCTATTTATGTCTCTTGCTAAAGAGATACATTTATATTGCTATATCTAGCTCAGTTGCTAAAAAATTCATTGCTTTGGACTAACTTTTTCTCTCACTTTTTTCCCTACATTAAGATGGAATATGTCAAGAGAATGATAAATGAGTGAACTAAAACATCATCTTTTTACCGTACCATACTTTAGTTCCAGGTGAACCAAGGGTATTGCATTCGTCAACTTCAATTTCATACGAGATCTCACTTTAAAAGTTAATCTCTTCATGTCTTATGTTTTCTGTTTTATTATGACAGCGGTTGTTGAAACTATGGAAATGTACTGATGGCCACACACATGTACTCATATATGAACAAAGATAAATTTAATTGTGGTTAGAATGAACATTTATATGGAACCAAAGCTGATGTGTAAAAATACCAAATAGTGACCCACAACTATGTGATAGAATTAAAAGAGTTAACTATGTACTTCTTATTCAAGACATGTGTTAAATGATAGGTTCAGACACAAAGACATTTTTTCAAGAAAAAATACTTACTTTTCCACTACCTACAATTCTTCTAGTTGTTAACATGTTGGCAATATCTATATGTTTCAGTTGACTAACTTGTTAAAATTAGTTTGGTTTTATAGCAAAAAATATATCAGTTTTGTTAGTTTTGACACCAAACTAAACGAAATGCCACCCTTCCACCAACTCTTTAATAGAGAAAATGACTGATAATATCAATTTAGTTCATAATCAAAATAATGTGAATCTTCAAGTAAGCAAGTGCAACATATTTATTGAGTTCATAAGTTTAACATGCATGTAACAAATGTATTAGAACAAATTTCGCAAACAAATTGGAAGTATAACAGTATTCAGATATTTATTCCATGAAACGTAAAACATCTATTCATTGTATTATTTTATTTCAAAAATATTCAGCAATTATTTACTTAAAGATGCATAACAGAATATAATGCATTCATTACATAAAAAAAGCAATATTGCATTAAATAATAAATGTTATTATTAGAAAGCAGCAACAATGATTAACAAATCTTGAAACATCTCTAAAAGTCACTGTTCATGAGATCTGCATTATAGTCAACAAAATAGTTAAAAATTAACATAAATAATTCTTACAAAAATGCTTTAAAAATCGTATGTAAACTGACCACAAAATATATACCATTATGATTTGTTTGTTTGCTTCGACATATGTATTTTTGAATCGATCTTGATCTTACGATTACAATGATAATGAATATGATACGGTATTTGCATATTTCTACTTCACTATAGAAAAACTAAATTTATGTCTATACGTGTCACTTGAAATACTTTTAAACAAAGAGAATAATACAGTTTCATTTTTAGTTAAATACTTGTTAAGTGCAGTAATTTTTTTTGCAGGAATTTTCAAGCTTGTATTCTCGTAAATTAAATCAAAATCAATATGGTGTAATTAACTGTAGAATTTTGCTCTGATAATTATTAAAACATGTATACATAATGAACATATGATATGTATGAATATGAACAATAAATAAATATACAATATGTTTATTCATAGTTTGAACTATTGGAAATGTCATACCTTTGGCTTTCAACAGCAACATAAAAAATATTTAGTATGGAAGCATAGCTAATTATGTTATGTTATTGTATTTTATTATGTTTTAAATAGGATGGCACTTCTTTATTTTCCCTAACTTCAAAGAATCATATATGTCATGAATGTACGTTATACATAGATGTGTACCTCGTACATGAGATGAAATGCAAGTGATGATAATACATAAAAACAACCGGAAAAAATGGTTCGTTTATTATTGAAGGACATGAAAAGTTTAGATAGAAGTAAGGCACATATTATCCAACTCCAAATTCATTAGGATCAATTAATCCTAATCATCTTAAAGGCATGGCATAAATTATATATGACATTGGTGAATAACCATATATAGAATACACTTTTCATCCAATATTTGATTGTTGTATCTTATAAAAGAAATATTGATTGGAACTTTAGATTCGCTAATGTGGAGACATCAACTTATTAATATTATTCCATATTGGTCTTCCAAAACTTCAAATAATTAACAGTCTGCACAAGAATAGTACCATAAGCTTACAATATATGAATTCACCAAATTTGATTGAGCCGGTGATTCCAAGAATGAACTATGTAGCATTACATCTCTAATATCTCAGAAGCCAATGTGCTACATTGAGTTATATTTGGAAAGTCCTACGATAAATTAACAAATATGGGAAATGGTTTTACTAATATATAAAGAAAAAACCAACAATACAATTTTCCTTAAAATAGTGAAATATAGGGTATAGAGAGTAGAGGTACTGATAGACATGATCCCAGTACAGCACTATAGTTAAAGTTTGACCAATATCAGAACATCCAGCCCAAAAAACTCACTCATGTGGTAGAAATTTTGACCTCGATAGAAAATAATTTTTTTGAACTCAATAGACATTCAGTAATAAATGCCATATCGATAAAAACTCGGTAATTACCTGAACCAAAGTCGGAGAAGACTGATATTCACCAACGATGGAATTAGGAAGATCAAAAGCGCTGCTGTGGTGGAGTTGGTTGTCTACCGAATTGTCGAAGTTAGGCAGTTCTCGATGATAGAGGGGCGGACGTTAAATCATACCAATATTAGGGTTAGGTTGGACATTTGATTGTAATAAAATCAAAGTTATTAGGGAGGAAACGGGTATGAGGGCGAAGTGAATTATTTCTTGCTCCGTTGAGGAAAGGTATTTTAGGAATACACGTGGCAACGCGACACTAACTTTTGTGAAGAAATTGGATAGGGCTTCCGAGCTAAGAAAGTCATACTCAGTATTAACAGTATAACTAGTGCGAACCCGTGCTATGCATACGGGTATCGTCATAAATGTTGAGTAGCATAATCTAATTAGTTAATGTCAGTTGAATCATACCACCACCTTTTGATTGACAGTCTACAGACATAATTAATCAATAAGTTTGCAAGCATGTTTATATTTTCTTATTCATTTTTTTCAAAAGATAATAATTATTATGTACGATAAAAGATTATTCAAATTATCCACATGTATTGATCATATACTTTGGACTCATATAAAGTGGAGTATAATTTGAAGTTGGCTCTAAAAATAAGAAATACCTAGATCCATTAATTCTATTTCAAATGTAAATAGGTTGTTACAAATAAAACATACTTTGAAGACTAAACGGTAATAGCCAATGTTGAATTTGATAAATAACAGCTAAAGAAAGAATATATATTTTGATAAGTATAACAGTAGCTCAACTTCAATGTGTGCCAAGCTCAACTCCTCTACGCACATGCATTCATGTATGAATTATACTTTTAAATTTAAGGTATATGAGTGGTCAGTTCTGAAACTGGAAACTTCGTGATGGGGAATAAACTTTTGGTAGAAGCCACCATATTCTGTGGTACTTTATTTGAAATTTAGATGTGAAATCATTACATTAGTAATAAAGGGGTAGAGATCAAATGGTTCAAAGGACATTATGTACCACAATGTACCTAATCCATAGGCAATAGATACATGCTTGTGATGTAATCGAAAAGTTATTTAATGCGTGGGGATAAATATAACTTTTTTTTAACGCCTGAATATTATAATGGTACGAAAATATTTCTGTCTAGGCAAAGCTGTTCTTTTTGGTCAATTAAAGAAGGTAGATGAGTATAACATTACAAATGGTTGCTATGGTAAATACTTGAAATAGCAAAAGGTCAAGGTTAAATTATAGAATTCAGTAAATTTTAATTACATAAATATTAGTTTGCATACAATGAACGTCTGAACATATGGCTTAATTCAAGCAGACACATAGTGGATGGATGCTATCTTTAAACAATCCTGGCATCAAATGTTCAACCAATGCAAGCTCTGTATTCATGCCTTTTCATTCAACCTACAATAGGGTATAATTATTAAAATTTGAAGACGTACTTAGAACTAAACCTGGATTTTTTTAGCTGGTAAAATAAAATCTAGATATCATATACAGGATAGGAGGGGATTATTTTTGTAGATTAGCAATTCAATACAACAAATTAATACATTGTTTTCTTCAAGTTAATGCTTTAAAAGACAATCCATTATCCTATTAGAGCTTGGTTAAGACAGTTGTCACATTGATTTAGTTTCATATAGTTACAGGGTAAACATATACAACAGGAGACACTAAAAATACATTAAATGTCAATGACTAATAATTAGCTAAAAACGCTAGCTAATTGACTCTCTCTTTTCCACGTTAAACTGTGGCTCATTTAACACCAACATGAACAAAATTAAATCCATTGCTTTAAGAGTGCATTCTACGTAGATCAACAATTTCAAAGCACGGATAATTTGTTTACCATTATTGGTAATGGAAGTAATTGACAGTAGGTCCTCTATTTCTAGCATGCAAGGTTAAAAATTGTGCAAGCCTCTTAAGCTAGATTTAAAACTTAACAACTATATTTGATATCAAAAATATAATAAGTAACATATTAACAGTAGAAGAAAATTGGCTAAGACTATTAAATAGACAAACCAAGAGACACACTAATTGCGAAAAGGGAGGAAAAGAATCAGTTTGCGTTGAATAAAAAAAAGGTTTGATTAAACCATAAAGTTAAGCAAACTGCTCGTTGCACTTTAACCACCATTTCCATGTATATGTATTGTACTATAATGGTAAAATACAATTTCCTAAGGATAATATCGTAAATTGAAGTATTTTTTTGATAAAGATAGAGAAAAATGCAAACCTTCGCATAAAGTAAGTCCAAATGCTAATATACTTGCTTAATATCATGTCACACTGAGAAATATCTCCATCAAATTTAAACTTAGTAGGAAAATCAAAACATCATGTTACTTTATGTTACATCTAGCTGAAGTGGGTGTTAAAAGATTAATCACAAAGTCTGTAAAAATAATGTTCTTAGATCTTTCTTGATATTCTACTTAAATATAAACTATTGTAAATACTGAGTGCAAATTGTTGGCCACCTTAATTGTACATTTATATTAATAGAAAGTGTAAAATTTAGTTATAGTTTATTGTATAGTAATAATTACTTAGTTATGTAGACATCAAATTGACTTGTCTGAATTATGTTTCTAATTAAGTTTCAGCACATTAAAGATTTTTACTGTTATTAGTAGAATCTAGTACGGTTGTTCTTTAATAAATGAATAATGTACAATAAAAGCATTGTAATCTTAAAATAAAAATAGAAACGCAAATAAAGTAAAATATATATCACATGAAAGTTTCTAAACTTGTACCTACATAAATCACCAGCAACAATACCAAAGTAAACAGATCAAACAGAAATATTAAACCAAATTATCGCCTTATGTATCCAATTTCTTGTTTGGTTCTCTTTAGCTAAATTATGTATCAAAATGTTCAGTGATGGTAGACATTAGTTGTAATGCAAATGAAAACCAACTTTTAGTATAGTAATTAAAATCATATATGCAAAGTCAATCTTAATTATAAAGAACATTCATTTATAATTTATTTGAGACAAATACAAATACAGTTCCCATACTACAAAACTGATAAGAACTTGGAATAATCATCGGTAGAATACAAAACTAACTAAATTCATTCCACATTTTGGCACTTCATCCATTCTTCAGCTACTACTTAGCTGCACCTGACCTGAAGTGGAGAGGTAACTAAATATTTTGTCAAAGACCTGAAGTGGAGAGGTAACTAAATATTTTGTCAAAGAACTGGTATTTAAATCATTTTTATAATGAAATATGCATATGTATTCCATATGGCATTTCAAATTCTTAACTTCATAATAAACGATGGTTCAACAATATGAGTAACCACGTGTGAAACTCCAACCACAATAATTTTTGTACAAAATGTGGGACGGAAGGACAAAAATGATATTGAAACTAACAATTGGTTTATAAAATGTTTGAAACATGTTATTATCCTTGCAAGTTGCTACCACCTTAAGGACTTCATTGTTTACACATTAAAATCATATGATTGGATATTCTACACCGTTATGTCTTTGTCGCGTATCTCGATAAGTTACAGCCTAAAACCTTTTGCATGCTTCTTTCATATTTTTAGGAATAAGATACAAAGTTACAGCCATGATAATGTTACATATGTAATAAGTGCAAAAAGGTCAAAATAAATTAAATATCCATTATCTTTATATATTTATATAATTACTCCAATATAACAAATATATTTACTATAAATAATTATCAAATAACTATTTGGTCCTCCAGGTTTGAAAACAACTTCTACTTGGTTTTAGCTTCAACTTATTAGTTAACTCATAGATCACTAAATGTAGAATTAACTCATAATTTATCGTGTATGAAATGGCTATAACACAAAATTAATCGCTGTTTCTAATTAAGCTAAAAAACTTTTGCTAAAAGCGTTGGGTTCTCTAAATTTGCCTTCAAGCAAGTGGCTTGCTCCCACTGTTGGGACCATGGCCCCATAATCCATACAAAGGATGATGTGGTGCTCAGATTTTTATTTACCTTTATTTGAGTTTCGTTAAAATGTTGTTAATGAATAGAGGATTACTAATAATATAACCAAGCAATCATATTGACAACAACTTGCTAAAATTAAATTCTTCTAAACAAATTGATTGCAATAGTTTCAAATGGACTCAGTCGTATAAAATATTCATATATAGCAATTCTTTATATGCAGTTTACAGAAATACAACAGCATATAAATTATTTGTTTGCCACATAACACTTCATCGCATAAAATCAATTTGAACATAACTGAAGAATATTCTGGGAAGAGATAGTAGATCTACTGACATACCAACAGTAATGGGTCTGAGTATGAGAGATAACTTTAACGTTCACGACAAAAGGTATTTATATGCCACTAAACGCTTCATCACAGAAAATAGAAACATGTCTAACTAATTTAATTTGATAAAATGACATGTTGTATATGATAGATCTGAATGAAAAACATATTAAACAAAAAGATAAATACATAAATTCATCAGACGAATTTAATGCTATAAAAATATTTGAATATCCTAAAGATCTAGGTGAAAGAAATTAAATATTAGCTCAACTGTGTAGACAAATCATAGGTTCATTTGGCGTAAGCAAAAAACTAAATAATCCAAAACCATACAACCATATGAATTTTTTAAAAAGATGTTAAAGAAGGAGAAGGAGTCTCAACTATGTAGACTTTAAAGGAATCAGATTTGGAAATAGTAAAATATCGATAGAAGTTCGGTCAATAGTTTTTTATGAAATTAAAGTTTCCTACATATATTATGGGTATTTACAAATGATGAGAAAGAGAAAATAATGAATTGAATATGTAGATGAAGTAGAATCAACTGTATACGAAAATAGTGGAGGTGGACCTGAACTATGTCGGCAGAAATAAAAACGTTTTCAAATTGACAGAATTGAATAACAAAATTCATGAAAAATTAGAAACCTACAAAATAGTAGTTTAGTAATATGTCATTTTGTATAATAAGATCGCTAATAGTTCCAATGGACGGTTGTTTTCCTCTAGCAAACTAAATAAATAAAAGATTATTAATCGGAGAATAATCTTTATATATATAAGCCAGCAAGCTCCAAAAATGAAATCCGGACTATACTCAACTCCAATCAAGTCCAAAATATAACTAAAAGCATGCGAAATATTTCAATACCATCTACTTACAATAGTGTTTATCACAGCTTATCATCAAAAATAATAACACATAATTGCAAAGCGACTTCAGTTTTTTTCGAAGGACCATGAGATCTTTTGTACTGTTACTTCATTTGCAAGGTAAATTCAGAGTAGTAACCATTTCTAATGTGGATTTTTGGGGGATTCCACACCTATGCTAATCATCAAAAATAATAACACATTATCGCATAACAACGTCATTTTTTCAAAGGGCCCTAACCAATGAGAAATTATACACCTACATGTTTTTATGGTCATACTAATATAATCTACTTTGAAATCTAACATGCAGAATTTTGGTTAAGATTATCAGCTAAAAAAAAATACTATTGTGTGATCCCTAAATGATGAATTTTCAAATCGACAAAAATTCGTTAATTACCTGAACTATGTCGGCATAAATATAAACGTTTTCAAATCGACAAAATTGCATTACAAAATTCATGAGAGATTATAAGCCTAATTATGTCGGTAGAAAAAAAAGTTTTTTAAATCGACAGAAGTTGGTTAATTACCTTAACTGAAGTAGGAGAAGCCTGCTATTCGATGACGATAGGATGAGGAGGAGCGAAATCGCTGCCATGGTGGAGTAAGTTGTCAAATGATTCGACGATTTGAACTGAAGTTGGAGAAGATCGTTGTTCGATGACGATAGGATGAGGAAGTTCAAAATTGCTAGGGTGGTGGAGGAAGACGTAAACCGATTCCTGGGAGGTAGACACTTCGTTGGCGGCAAAGCAACATGCGATAAAAAATAGGTTTAATGGGTCGGCAGATTGAAACTTTTTAGCGTAATTTGGAAGGAAATGGATATGAGAGAAAAGGGAGGATTAAAGACAATGTCCACAGAGGAAGGAAGAACAAATGAGAAGGATAGGCGTAACCAAAGAAGAGAAGTAAGAAAATTTGCGTCGTTGAGTTTAAAATTGAGGGTGAATTGGAAGATAAGAAAAATTATAAACGTGACTTTTCGGTTGCCAAATTTCAAGGGGGCATGTGTGAGCTTGTAATTCAACTCACTAATAATAGTATAGTATAGATATAGATGAAGAGGATTACAAAAGGTTGTACAACCGCATAACATTTACCAAAGTTAATAAAATTGAATCAAAGAACCTACTTCAAAAACTCATTTGAAACTTAAAAAAAAGCTAAAAGTAAACGGAATCGGTAATACGTAATCAAGCAATGTAAAAATAGAATGAAACTCAATTCTCAAACATAATAATTTTAAATCCTACTAACCATTAATAATTTAAGAAAATAAGATGAACATCGTAAGTAAAACTGTTTTATCCATTTCAGGTTAAAAGTTGATGAGTTATAATATATTTAGAATATATGTAAATCAATATTTGTGTTTATGTTAATTTTCTAGGGTAAATATAGTGATAATTAATCACATTTGACTATATTTGTCTACTATTAGAATTGCTTTCATCGCTTATTTTGTCTCACTAAAGCAACAACAAAAATAATAATATTGGATATAATTTGTCGAAATAGTAATAAGACTCTTTGCTATTGTATCATAGCATCAAACTTGCGCTACAAATTATTTTTACTATGTTAGGGTTGCACAATTTAAAAACATGGAAAATCTACGGCCAATTAAAGTCGCTAGCAGCTTAATCATAATCAAATTAGTTGGATTTATAATACTAGATTAAAAAAATATAATGTATAAGTAAGCACATAATTTTTATTAAAATTGTCGTAGTATTAAGAAAAGCAAATTACAGCGTCTTTAACAGCACACAATAAATATGCAAAGTTGTTGATGAAAAACATAAAGCACGGATAGACGACGCCATCTTTATACTAAAAAAAGGTATAAAGGGTAAAAAGAATTAAAACTAAAGAAATGTATTAAAAAACACATGACGTATGAACTTCTAGAAAATAAAAGTGCACGACATACACTTTTTGAATACCATATGCAAACGATAAAAGTAAAAGTGCAGATTAAATGCAATGGAGAAAATCACTATAACACGTCATTTGGAACAATTACAAAATGTTTTTTTAACATTTTTTTACAGGAAGTACAACCTTTAAAATAAATTCAAAACAACAAATAACATGCAAAAAAAATTATCAGTAATAAATTGAAATATGAATATAAATTTAGATTTTCCACATACATAAAGCATACATTGAATAAATTTTTTAAAATGCATATATTATGCACTTCTCTAAAAATTACCAAATAATTCTAAACACTGCAAATCACCTTCAAGAAAATAAAACCAAAGTAAGAAATATATGCAGTTGCATGTATAATCTTTTTAGCATTAGAAATGCAAAAATAAATTTGAAATAGGAAACTGTAGGTGTAACAACCCACCCTTTTTTTTGGAAGGCAAGCATGGGCTAATGGATCCCTTTCCATATATTAATACTAAAAAATAATTACAGGCAAATAAAACAAAAAAGGCCAAGTAGCACAAAAACGGTCTGACAAAAAGAAATAAATCATCCAATTCCAGATCTAGTGAAGGGATGATTTTCTTTTCTTAATCTCTTAACATCTCTCAAGAGTTGCTTATCAATAATGTAAAAAGTGGAAATTCTAGTATTTCTCTAATTCTTAAAAATGCCATCGTCTCTCTCTCTCTCTGTATTGCACTCATGAATCTCTTTAGAATTGACAAGAGGATTGAGGATCTTAGAGATTGCCACTTGGCTCATTTGAAAAGATTGAACCATTCATGGTCACTATCGGTTAAAGGAAGGTGGTAGTTTCAATTTCCAAGAAGACTACTCCAAACAAGATTGGAATAAGAGCATTGTGAAAAGATGTGAGTGTTTATTTCAGTATTAGGATTGCTTAGACACATAGGTCATTATTTAACAAACCCATCCTGTTATTTTCTATGGATATAGGATTTTCCATTACCTTCCACACGAAAAAATTGTTCTTCATAGTACCACTATTGTTTTAGATTCGAGAAGACCATGGAAAAGCAACATCGGGTCCAAGGAGAAGCTTATTGATTAGAGAGATGGAGTGGTTTTTGAGCTTAGATGATCATAGCACTGGTGGGTAGGAGGTTGGCAAAGTGTTTAAGGCTATGTATGATCAGATTTCTTTGACTTGAGTAGGGTAAGTCAACAGCACCATTAAAGACATTACCTTTGACCAAGGTATAAAGAGGAATTCATGTAAGATACTACTGGTATGGAGAGAGGATATTATCAAGCACAAGTCTAGAAGAGGCCCATATGGAGCTCCATAACTTCAAGGATTGGATGCAACTAAAATTGTACCGAATATGAGGGAGAGAAGTGAGTACGTGGTTTATAATATTTCTCTAGTTCCAACTTGCATCAAAAGCAATATGCATGGTCCAAAAGTCTTTGCCTTTTATTAGATGGTTAGTAACCCTCTCGACCCATAGATTTTCTTTTTCTCCAAGAAAGAGGTCGAACTATTTAGATATTGGCATTTTCTAAATTAATAATGCCAAGATCACCAAATTTCTTTAGTAACCACAGTTTATGAAAAGTAATATGTGTTAGATTTGTTGAGTATGGATCATCATGCCATAAACACCTATTTGGAGCCATATTGACAATGGTAACAAGCTTTAAGTGGCAGCACATAGCTCATACACTAGTATGTAGTGATGGCTGAAATAGTTAGAAATATGTCATGGAAGCAATTGTGTAATTTGTTACATATGTATAAATCCGTAGTCAATCTTTGTGACGCCCCACCTCTATACTCACACTAGCCAAGGACACTACGGGGTAATGCCGTCGACTAGCATGAAGAATAAGGCTGTTGAGGAGCGACCATCTATGTAATTGCTTTGTGCGACTACCGATATGTCAGATAATATGACTTGCATTTCATTTCAAGAGGAAATCCGACATATCAAATACAAACTCAAAGCTACTACACAGTGGCTATGTGGGCTTCGGAAACAAATATAGAAATAAGCATAACACAAATCAGTCACAGATATTCATATCACAAAGGCGGAAACAGATATGAATATAACACATAAAAGTGTTCTTCAAAATAGTGGTCATACAAGATCCACTACATCACAAAAGAATAGGTACAAGTGCTAAGCAAAAGAATAAGTATACATCAAGGAGTCTCTATCTCAAATGTATAAAAGCAAAAACTACTAAGCTAAAGTAGTTAGCCAAAAGTCAGAAGCTAGCCCCTGCTAAGAAGTCAAGTGGAAGCACCTGTAACACCTCGGTCTGACCCGAGTATTATTTAAGAAGAAAAATAATAAACGGATCAGTCTAGGTATAAATATCATTTGAGATGAGAAAGGATAAGGGATACCATAAAAATGTATGATAACAATAATGCCATACTGTGACAAGTATACATTCAATAACAATAAAAATCATACAATATCTCAAATCTCGTCAAATATCCAAAAAGAATATCACATTCTTTAGCTTATTTACCAAACCCCAAATATTGACAAAACATATCAATGTCAATTGCAAAAATTGGTGAAACACAAATTCCAGAAATCAACAATTAGAAATCCAGAAAACAAAAAAAGGGAGGCCTATCATAAACGGGAGCATGAAAACTCACCAACACGTGTATTACAAATGGGGCGCTATCCCTTGGTCGCTAACCATAGAGCCGGTGCAACGACGTAGTACAATAACGGTACGCCCGAGGAACCTGATACTCAAGTAATTCGGAACAACGACGTAGTACAATAGTGGTACGTCCGATGAACCTGATAAGCTGGAACAACGACGTAGTACAACAACAGTACGCCCGATGAACCAAACTCCATAAAACCATAGGTCGCTAGCCTATAAAAATTGAGACGAAGCTCCATAAAACGAGGTAAAGTCCCTCACGTAGACAAAGAGACATCGCATATCGCTAGTCTAAACCATAAAATGATCACCATTGATCAATGAAAAGTGTAGATTACACTAAGCTAGTAAATAAATGAGTTTAGCTTCATGTCCCATAACCACTAGCTTAACTTAAATATTTACGAACAAATTGTAGATTTCCACTCGAAAATTGTCACAAGATTTCAATCGAACAAGTTTAAGAATTAACCGACGAAGTAAACGCAAGCGTTTCATACCACTTGTTTTGCTAAGTCGTTTAATTGGATTTCTCGTACGAATGAGGTAAAGGTTTGTATATACTAATAGATTGGAAAACGGATTTAAAAACGAGTTTTGTATTAAAAATGGTATTGAAATCATCTTTGTGAAAGCGTTTGAATATTTACTACTAGTATAGAAACCTTTGTATTTTTAAAAGTGACAAATCATAGAAAACGATTGTAGAAACAATCGATCACCACAAATTCACGTTCGACGACGTGAATTAAAACCATAAAAATCGATATCAAATCAATCAAATGGATATTCCTAAAAATCCCGAAAAGAAGTCAGCAAAGTCGATAATAAATTACAATAACTAATCGGATCAACAAAAATCTATTAAAATGGAAATCCACTCAAAACAGGTAATTTGGCTGAAATAAGAAGCTCCAGACGTCTGAGCTGAAGCTCTGGAATTTTCTTCCAGATCGTCCCAACGTTTGGGATATAAGCTTAGACGTCTGAGATGAGAATATGGAATTTTATTCCCGTAGCTCCAGACGTCTGACCTTAATACCAGACTTCTGAGCTGAAGCTCAGGGCAATATTTTTCCTTGGCCAATGATGGCCTATTCGTATCGGAAGCGATCAAGTGAGCGACGATGGCTAGGGATTTATGCCAAGCGACAACCCAGCCCTATAGACTCATCAATACACTCTGAACAACATGTCAAAACATCCATATAAGGATTTTCATAGATTTTGACTTCAAAATACCCAAAAATTGGAAAATTAACCAAATCAATTCAATCCAAAAGCAAATGGACATGCAATAAATGTTAGGAATTCATACCTAAAAACAATGAAAGCTATAGACATAGATGTGAATTCAAGAACTCACCTTTAAACCCAAAAACAATGAATGAGTAGCTCTAAAACAAAGCAAGACCAATTCCTCTTCAATTTCAACTCAAGAAGCTCCAATATAAGCTCATAAGCAAATATTTCCTAAGTTAGGGTTTAAGAATTCTTGAAAATTGGAGAGGAATTGAGATAGAGAAGATGAAGAGGATGCTTACCTAAGCTTCTCTTTGATTTTTAGAGCTTGAATTTGAATTTCCTAGTAAACTAGGGCTTAGGAATTTTGATTTCTTTTCTCCTCCCCCATTTTTCTTTTAGCTTGAAAGTGTTAGGAAATGAAAATGAATGAAGAGGAGGTGGTGGAGGAGTTAGGGTATTATGTTGGGTTAGTGGACTGAAACCCAAACCCAAAGCCCAAAATAGAAAAATAGCAAAATTCTACTCAACTCCAAACATATCGATGTTTATACTCAAAAAGGTCGCAAACGACATTTTGGACTCAATGGAAATAGTCTCGAGTCCGGATTCGACCATTTACAAAAAGTCACGTTTTGGACTTTTAAATTCAACTTAACGATGCTATATTTAAATAAATCATTTAAATATATAATACTAAAATATGCGGGTTGTTACAGACTCCCCTCCTTAAAGAAATTGCATCCTTGCAATACTTAAGAAGAAAATAAAAAGTAACAACCATACTAAGGCATAATAACACAAAAGAAAAATTTGAAATGAGAAGTTCACCTCAAGGAGCACGAGAGAGTAAGTCCGGATGTGTTCGCTCGATGAATTCTCTGGATTCCCAAGAACAATCCTTTGGATTTGAGGACCATTGAACTTTCACAAGCGGAACATCTTTATTTCGAAGGCGTTTAACCTCCGTAGCAATGATACGAATAGGATGTTGCTCATAAGTCAAATTAGGCGAAACTTCAATTTCTTCAATAACACCGGGCTCAAGAATAGAATCAGAATCTCTAAGGCATTTCCGTAGTTGAGAGACGTGGAATACGTCATGAATAGCAGAAAATTGAGCCGGTAATAAAAGAAGATAAGCGACGGAACCAATGTGTTCGGTGATGGGAAATGGACCAATATATCAAGGTGCTAATTTTCCCGATCGACAGAAACACACAACACCTTGCATAGGAGAAACACGAATGAACACCAAATCTCCCAGAGAAAATTCTAAACTCCTTCTTCGATTATCGGCATAGGTTTTTTGTGTACTTTGATCTTCTTTCATCCTATGATGAATAAGGTCAATCTTTTCTATGGCATCACGAATAAACTCTGGACCTAAAACCAGCTTCTCACCGGCTTCAAGCAGACATGAAGGAGATCGGCATGGCATTCCATAGAGTGCCTCGAAAGGAGCCATACCAATACTAGATTGGAAGCTATTATTATAAGAAAACTCAACAAGAGAAATATGATCTTCCCAACTTCCACCAAAATCAAGAACACAAGCACGAAGAAGATCTTCAAGAGTTTGATTCACACGCTCTGTTTTTCCATTAGACTGAGGATGATAAGCGGTGCTAAAATTAAGCTTCATTCCCAATGCTTTTTGAAGACCTTTCCAAAATCCACTAGTAAATAATTGTTCACGATCACTAACAATAGAGGTAGGAACTCCATGCAATTTAACAATTTCTTTAACATAGAGTTTGGCCAAAAGAGGTACGGTCCGATTGGACCGAATGGGAATAAAATGGGCGGATTTTGTAAGTCTATCAACAATCACCCATAGACTGTCATGACCCGAACGAGAACGGGGAAGACCGTCAATAAAGTCCATGGAGACTTGATCCCACTTCCAAACTGGAATATCCAAAGGTTGCAATAACCCACTGGGCCTTTGATGATCGGCCTTTACGAGTTGGCAAGTCATACAATGCTTAATGAAGTTAGCAATATCAGATTTCATTCCATCCCAATAATAAAGTCACTTCATGTCCGCATACATTTTACTACTACCAGGATGAATGGTAAATTTAGAACGATGAAAATCTTCTAAAATATCTTTACGAAGATCACTAATATTTGGCACGATAAGTCTACCAAATTTTCGAATGCCTCCACGAGCATCGATTTCAAAGTCTTTCAGACCAACAACGTCATTTTTATTCCTATAACTTTGGCTAAGATGAGCCAATTCGGGTATCTTGCTTTTGAGCTTCAAGAATGCGGTCTAAAAGAGATAGATGAGCCTCAAGGCTACATAAAACAAGAGATGAACACGAATCAGATTCACGATCTCGAATCTCACATGTGGACAAAGTCTCGAGATCATTCTATTCTGATATCATCATGGAAACAACCAACCGCTTGTTGCTTTCGGCTAAGGGCATCGGCAACACAATTACCCTTTTCGGGAGTATAAAGAATACCAAGATCATAAGATGCAAGGAATTCAAGCCAACGTTATTGATGCAAATTAAGTTCCTTTTGAGAAAATAAATACTTCAAAGATTTATAATCGGTGTAGAGAACAAATTTCTCTCCCAAAAGATAATGACGCCAAATTCTAAGGGCAAAAACAATGGCCGTGAGCTCTAAATCATGAGTGGCATATCTAGTCTCGGCAGGCTTTAATTGTCTAGAAGCATAAGCGATAACACATTCCCTTTGCATGAGAACGGCTCCGAAACCAACACGACTAGCATCGGTATAAACAATAAAGTCTTGGTTCCCTTCGGGAATCACAAGAATAGGAGCATCATAAAGGAGTTCTTTTAATTTCCGAAAAGCACCTTCATATTTGTCTGACCAAATGTACTTAACTCCCTTCTTTGTCAAACCAGTAAGAGGCATGGAAATTTTAGAAAAGTCTTTTATGAACCGACGGTAATAGCCCGCCAATCCAAGGAAGCTACGAATTTCCGTCACACTCTCCGGTCTCTTCCAATTTTGAATCGCTTCAATAATTTCTGAAATCAAAAGCTTATACCAATATAATGCTCTTTCTTGGAGCATGCTAGAAGCCACTTGGACTCGATATAGATCCACAAGATTCATGCGAGAAAAGATGCGATCGCATGTTCTAAGCCAAGCTTGGACTTCTATAACACTTTCGGAACCCTTGAATGGCCTTCCACCCAAATTGGTATAATCACTGCACAAGCGTGCAAATCCGGATTTAGGATGAGTAGGCTCTGGAATGGGTCCGACAGCTTGGGCATTCTTTACAAGATCTAAAAGTTGTTGAGCAGACATGAATACTCCATCCTGAGGAGTAGCACGGGATTGACCGGCGCTGGGACGGCCGGGTCTAACCATTTCTCTTCTTTAAGAAAGAAAGAAAGAAAAGGAAAAAGGTTATTTTCAAAATGAATATCAAACAAACTTGACTGATAAAACAAGGCATCATAAAAGAAAATAGGATAGAACGGGTCCAATGACTCGAATTAAATCCTAAGGCACGATTCCTAAGAAATACTTAGGACAATGATCCTTGCTAGATTATTCTACATTGTTCCGAAGTTTGGCTCCGATACCAAGCTGTGACGCCCCACCTCTATACTCACACTAGCCAAGGACACTACGGGATAATGCCGTCGACTAGCATGAAGAATAAGGCTATTGAGGAGCGACCATCTATATAATTGTTTTGTGCAACTACCGATATGTCAGATAATATGACTTGCATTTCATTTCAAAAGGAAACCCGACATATCAAATACAAACTCAAAGCTACTACACAGTGGCTATGTGGGCTTCGGAAACAAATATAGAAATACGCATAACACAAATCAGTCACAGATATTCATATCACAAAGGCAGAAACAGATATGAATATAACACATAAAAGTGTTCTTCAAAATGATGGTCATACAAGATCCACTACATCACAAAAGAATAGGTACAAGTGCTAAGCAAAAGAATAAGTATACATCAAGGAGTCTCTATCTTAAATGTATAAAAGCAAAAACTACCAAGCTAAAGTAGTTAGCCAAAAGTCAGAAGCTAGCCCCTGCTAAGAAGTCATGTGGAAGCACCTGTAACACCTCGGTCTGACCCGAGTATTATTTAAGAAGAAAAATAATAAACGGATCAGTCTAGCTATAAATATCATATGAGATGAGAAAGGATAAGGGATACCACAAAAATGTATGATAACAATAATGTCATACCGTGACAAGTATACATTCAATAACAATCAAAATCATACAATATCTCAAATCTCATCAAATATCCAAAAAGAATATCACATTCTTTAGCTTATTCACCAAACCCCAAATATTGACAAAACATATCAATGTCAATCGCAAAAATTGGTGAAACACAAATTCCAGAAATCAACAATTAGAAATCAAGAAAACACAAAGGGGGAGGCCTATCACAAACGGGAGCATGAAAACTCACCAACACGTGTATCACAAATGGGGCGCTATCCCTTGGTCGCTAACCATAGAGCCGGTGCAACGACGTAGTACAATAACGGTACGCCCGAGGAACCTAATACTCAAGTAATTCGGAACAACGACGTAGTACAATAGTGGTACGTCCGATGAACCTGATAAGCTGGAACAACGACGTAGTACAACAACAGTACGCCCGATGAACCAAACTCCATAAAACCATAGGTTGCTTGCCTATAAAAATTGAAACGAAGCTCCATAAAACGAGGTACAGTCCCCCACGCGGACAAAGAGACATCGCATATCGCTAGTCTAAACCATAAAATGATCACCATTGATCAATGAAAAGTGTAGATTACACTAAGCTAGTAAATAAATGAGTTTAACTTCATGTCCCATAACCACTAGTTTAACTTAAATATTTACGAACAAATTATAGATTTCCACTCGAAAATTGTTACAAGATTTCAATCGAACAAGTCTAAGAATTAACCGACGAAGTAAACGCAAGCGTTTCATACCACTTGTTTTGCTAAGTCGTTTAATTGGATTTCTCGTACGAATGAGGTAAAGATTTGTATATACTAATAGATTGGAAAACGGATTTAAAAACGAGTTTTGTATTAAAAATGGTATTGAAATCATCTTTGTGAAAGCGTTTGAATATTTACTACTAGTATAGAAACCTTTGTATTTTTAAAAGTGACAAATCACAGAAAACGATTGTAGAAACAGTCGATATCCACAAATTCACGTTCGACGATGTGAATTAAAACCATAAAAATCGATATCAAATCCATCAAATGGATATTCCTAAAAATCCCGAAAAGTAGCCATCAAAGTCGATAATAAATTACAACAACTAATCAGATCAACAAAAATAGATTAAAATGGAAATCCACTCAAAACAGGTAAGTCGGCTGAAATAAGAAGCTCCAGACGTCTGGTGGTTATTCCAGACGTCTGAGCTGAAGCTTTGGAATTTTCTTCCAGATCGCCCAGACGTCTGGGATATAATGTCACGTACGGGAATTTTCGACTTTCGAAAATTCAACATCGATACTCACTTTATCGACTGCCGAGCAATCGAGTGCCGGAAACTCCAATAGTGAGGGTTTTAAAAAGAAGAAAAAGTAGTAGAAGAAGAAAGCAGAAGGAAGAGAGTAGAAAAAAGAAAAGAAGAACAACACATCAGAACAGAAACAGAAAACAATATCAGAATCTCACATATCGCAGCGGAACAATATATAATAGATAACACTAGTCTTTTAAAACAAAGAACTATATCAGTTTATACATACATCAATCAGAGTCATATACAACAATGGACAGTTATATAACTTGTCCTCATACAGAATACACAGCGGAATAATACAAAAATATAGGTGATACGTTTCGCCATCCAGCTTGCTTCCAAAGCTCCAGAATATCCTGATAACATAACTCTAGGCTGCCCGTGTGGAAATTGGTGGGCACCCAGAGTTTAGAAGGGAAACAATAAACTCCGAGTCAGTCATGGTGACTGGTGTGAGATCGTAAAACAGTTATTTTTCACAAAGAAAATAAAACAAATTCGCAATGCTTTTGGAAAATGAAACTACCATAAGACCTCCCACCACACACACAATGCAAACGCAGAATTGGAGGAGATTTCTTCTTATGATAGTCAAAGATGCTTACTACGCAAAATCAAATCATTTTTGATATTATTATTAGTGCATAGTGTAGAAAACATTTCGAAAGTATAATATTAATCTTAGCCAGCATAGGCATTCCGCACTTATGCCTACTATAGCTACTATGTTCAATAGCAGGTTACCGCCACATTCCATAGCAGGTAATACAACTAAAACCGTACAAGTCACGTATTGTTTCTTTGGATTTCCAACAAATGGTCAGGCTAAGGAACTTCCTTTTCCACGATGGGTACGTCCCTGGAATAGACGACCCGAGAACCTAACCGGATCTCTGCCAACACAAGGCCGGGTTACCTCTGCAAAAATAGGTAACTACTGACACACGTATGCCATCCCCCGATCGTAACCGATCTTCCCGAGGATCCCCGATTTCCAACAAACCACATAGATAATAATGCAGCAACCACATAGGTTAAGTATCTGGGCTCCATACCATGATACCACCTCTATCCAGAAGGAATGACATACACTAAGGGGCGCTACTCCCTAGAACCTTGCCGCATCCTTCCTGTTTTGACCATTTCCGGGGTGTGAGGCTCGACGAAGTCTCTCCCACAAAGCTACGCTTTCTCAAAAAGCCCTGCTTCGGGTCAAAAAATGATCAACCTATGATCACAAAGATATAAGATCAAACAAATGATCATATCACAAATGATCAAACACTGATCATTTCACAGCAACACTCAGTATGCCACGTTACCAAATTGGGAGTATATCGCTGATAAATTTCAACTACATAACCTCTGAGCTCGTACGTCTCAGAGAAGGGTGTTAAGCTAAGAGAATAAATTCTCCGCCACCAACAGAAATGTATTTGAAAGAAATCAGCTTTATATCTCAAATTGTAACGTCAGACACACAATCCATACAAGTCTGTTCCGGGATCGAACAGAACCGAAGGCACTTCTCACGAAGCCCTTGCACATCCGGATAAATTTCTAATCACGTCCGGACTTCCCGTCACTAAGGGTGATAAAACCTCTAAACCGGAGATCAGCCGATGTAGAGTAACTCGACGGTAATCCTTCCGTTTTCAAAAATATCCGGTCTTCAACACCGGTCTTCGAATGCAATTCATAACGACGTATCACATATTCAGAATGGGTTATACGACCCCATGGTCCTTTCCCGGCTAACCCGAATAGTGAGCGCTTATTCAAAAATAAGTGTGGCATTCAAATTCATCCAATTCACAACAAATACTCATTCAAGGTAATTATTGATAGTCGGTTATTTAACTATCAATAAAGATGCGCAACATCATTAGATTCCAAATAATTTTCCAAATTATTTATCTTCAAAAATATCTTTACTAGATATATAATTTCCACACTTCAAAAATAAATCAATATTTATTTTTAAACAGATTCCCTTTTCTTTTATAAATTCCATATTGAATTTATATCTTTCAAAATATCTACTGATATACGATTCTCAAATCGATTTCAAATATTCGATTTCATTTTATCTTTAAGAAGATAAAATCTCAAAATGTTTCATTTCATATTGGAAATGCATTTCCATACTTATTTAATAATAAGTATTTCACAAATCATTTATTTTCAACACTTGGAAAATATTCGATATACTTAAATCAAATTAACTATATATTCATTCTTTAAGGAAATCATTTATTATAACAACATTTATTTGAGTCAAAACGAATGTTACGTAAAACATCGTTACGATGACTCAAAATCTCTAGTATAGGGATTCGAAATTAAGATAGATATGTAAATCCCAATACTACATCAAAACATTTCCTTTCGGAAATCATTTACTATAACAACAGTGTTATAGTCCATCATTTCCTTATATTTTCGAAAATGCCCATTTCAAAAATGAACGTTGAAATCTATGCTTTCGATTCATAATACATTTTAAAACATCTTTAAAATGTTTAACTTCATTTTTAATATCACTTCTTCAAAAACGTATCCATTTTACTTAAAATTATATTCACTGTCCAAAATCGTGAATATAATTCACTTAACCCAATTTCAATCTTTTCTACACATTTTTATTTCAATAAAAATTCGCTATCCAAAATCGCGAATATATCTTCTTTAACATTTTAATTTATCAAATCCAATTGATTTCGAATTTATAAAACAACGTTTATAAATTCTATTTCTATTTTCTAACGACTTCAATTTAATAAATCTTCTTTATTAATAACTCGATCAATAATCCATTTAAAGGCAAAAATCCAATTTATAAGTTAATCTCTTATAAATCTTTTATTCTACAGTTTCATCCATTTTATAACTTCACAATTTATAAATCTATAAATTCCATATCTTCACGATTTATAATTCTATAAATTTCATTTTTTTACACTTATCATCTCGTTTTAAAATTCCAATATTTTAAATTTATAAATATCAACTTTTTAAATCTTTTAAATAAACTGTTCACAAATATTCGAAAATCTCAGTTCAAACCATTTTATAAATTGCTTAAACTATTTATTTCAAAAATCACCTTACGGTCATAATTCACAAAAATCTTAACTTTTATAACTTCAAAATTTTAAACGTTTATTTATTTAAAATAAATCAATTCAACAATTCAATAAAATGTATAATTTCAAAGATCACTTTAAAAATCCTTTTAAATTAAAGGTCGTTATTTTTAAAACTTGAATCCGATGATGCTACAGCACCAATTGGTCAATCACAACAACAACATCATATATCAACATATGATAACAGAATATACATCAATATCTGTAAATAAATAACTACTGGTGAGGAATCCAGTTGGATCCCTCCAACCTGTTTCCCTGCATCCACAGACGTTAGCACAATACCAATTCCGCTCCAGTACGGAATTATCACGGTATATGGGTTTTATAAAAATATCCGCTTACTAACGGCGCAATAGGGTCTCATCCGCTATATGAGGCGGGAAATCATCAATCCAATATATACATATGCCAATATGTATATATTGCTATATATAGATATATATCCTACTATATCTAATATCACATCCAATAGAAATCAAATAAATCAATAAATAACTGAAAATTCCACTTTCATTTGAGTGAGAAGATCTCACCTTGATTTTAATTCTGATTCCAGCGTTTATTTCGAATAAAATTAAACGCGCATTTAATTTTACCCGAAATTCAAACTAGCTCCAAACGGCTCCAATCCAATTGCATCGCGTAGAGCTCGTCACAACAAAGCCAATGCAAAAAATTTCGTCCGTAACGGACCTCGTATGAAAGAGATATCATGTTACAAAGATAACACTATTTTTAATATAATTTATTTACATTTTCTTTTTAAATTTATAACCTATTCAATACAGGCCGTTCATCCCCTCAGCATCAAATCTGGCCATCGAACGCAAATATCATCTTTCCAGGCATCGTTCACGCGAGAACCCAACCACGCCGCCCTATTTGCCCTAATTCACGCAACCACCCCGACAACTTCCACTTCGATCAGAGACCTCCACGGCGTAGCCTCTACCGTCGCTCACCACCGAGCCAAGTGCGGCGTCTTCCGGTCGCCCCTAGCACCCCCTAGACGAGCACGAATGGCCTCCATTTCGGCTCAATTTCCCATCGATTCACTCAGTATTTTCCCATCATGACCGTTCATTTTAATGATCTTACTACCCTCTACATCTTTCATGTAGAAAATTTCGCGAATCATTGCTTGGATTTGAAGAAATTTGAGGGAGAAGAACGGAAGATTCTGGCCATTGATAACAAGGGTGGCGGCCGGCTTCTAAACCCTAGTTTATCTTTCTTTTTATTTTTGTGAATAAAAAGTGGGTGTATTTATAGAAGTTTGAACGACACTATTCATCCCGGTTTTTCGAACTCCGATTTATGCACGGTGACTGGCGTTTCTGGGGTTTACCCCGCGTTCCGGACACAATGGAATAGGTTTCGGAAGCTAATTCGATCGTATGTGTGAGATATGGCAATAAACGATCGATTTAAATTAAACTGATTTAAATCGATTTCGAGGCGTTTTGGCTTGCCCCGGACAAACGGTAAATCCAAAAATTACGAAATTTGAAATCTTACAATAATATCACATTACGGATCCGATGAAACTGGTTTCGTTGAAATCCGAGACTTTTTGAAAAATGACTATTTTAACTCGCCGAATTAAATTAAAATAATTTCGACGCGTTTCGAGCTCCCACGGTCAAACGACAACTCCGATGGATACGAAAATTGAAATCCGATAATAACTAACTATTACGGATCCAATGGAACTGGTTTCGTCCAATTCTGAGACTGTCCGAAAATTGGCTAATTTTCAGTCGATAATTAAATATTAAAATATTCAATTTTTCATAGATTAACTCCAATTTCAATTTTAAAAGTTCTCAAACATTTCTATAACTCCAGTATGATTAAATAAAATTTTACAAATCATTTTCAATCATTTTAAACTCGATTTTCAATTATTTCTGGAATTTCAATTATTAATTTATCGATTTAATTATCAAATTAAATCCAGTATCCTTTAAATAAATTATTCGACTTATTAAATTCATTTATTAATATTAAAAATCAATTAAATATTCGAATTTTAATTATCAAAAATTCTGGGTCGTTACAAATTTCCCCCCTTAAAAGAATTTCGTCCTCGAAATTACAAGGTAAGAAAGAAGTTACAGAATTCGTTAACTTTCCAAAACAAATCATTCAAATTAGATTTAAAAATCCACTTAAGTGTTTAACTCTTTCAAAATCCATAGTTAGACTTCTTACAAAATCTCTACTAAGTTTCCCAAAATTTTCCTTAGTTTTCAAAATTTTCAAAATTTCCAATTTTCTCAAAAATATTCTAACGCCTTAAATTTTCGAAAAAATTCGCCATAGCCTCCTTTGCGCGGCTAATACGGTACGACTACAAAACGTCCCTACGGACTCTCAGATTTCAAAAAGAAAAGAAAAAGCCAAGCGGCTAGACAAGAAATCATCAAATTTCATATTGAAATTTAAATACTTACCTTTTGTCGAGCAATTCAAATTATCTTCGAAATCAAAATCCCAATTCCTTTACACCTGTATATCCTACTAGCCATAATATCTAGTTACACATTCAAATCATTTTGCAAATTCTGTTACAAAATTTTCAATATAACTGCTTATATCATCATTACTTCACTATTGAAGTTACACCTATTCAATTTTGTTCAATCTTTACATTTCAATTTCATTTGAATTCAATTCACAATTCCAATCTAATTTGGATTCGGTTTATCTCCTGAATATTGAATTTTATCAGCTTTCATTCATAACTGCATCATTTTAAATTAGTTTCATTTACTAATTTATCACAAATTGTAATTCACTTTATTCAAATTTGTTTTCAACATTCAGTTTCAATTCCAATTTTATCTTCATTTATAATTATTCAATTCAATTTATTGCCTATAAATTCGAAATGAATTTTAACATTCCAATTTTATTCTCTTGCACTTGCAAATTTATTTATTCGTTCACAAATTCATTCATTTTCAATTTGCATCTCATACATAAAATTTTTAAATATTTATAAGTCTTCGACTTATTTACATTCCAATTTATTTGTTACTACTCCAAATTTAATTTCAACTTAATAAATTTTCTTTAAGAAATCTTTTCACTTTATTTAATTGATTCACTTATACTTAATTTAATTTAACTCCATCCTTTAAATTGAATTTATTCTATCAATTCAAATTGTATAAGTTTTCAACTTAATAATATCTCATAAATATTTCTACATAGTATTCCAGAGTCTTTTAAATCTTTTCAAAACCATTTTTGAAAACAATTTAAATTTATCTTTTGAATTTTCTAAAACAAAATCCAAATTTTCCAAACACTTCCATTTAAAATAATTTGGCAGCAATTCCTCTTTTGGAAACCCGAAAATGAACACCGATGATGTCGCGATCATCATCGGAATTATTTTCCAGCGACCGAAAAGAGTTTAGAGCTTTTCATTCCTCTAAAATACTTTTCAAACCTTTGAAATTCATTTTCAAATCAAAAGGGAATTTAAACTTTCCAAATCTCCAAAATTTTCAAATTCTTTTTAAAACATTTCCAAATACTTTTCTGGAACTCCGTTTTAAATTACAAATCACATTTATAATTTATATTCTTTAAATTTCATTAGTATATGGATTTATCTCTTAACTTTGGAGTTATGATTTCAATTTCTTATTCAATTTTAGTGATGATAATTCACTATTATTACTTCCTAACATCCATGCAACCATATACTATAGTACTTTATAGAAAAACATTTCTTTTCTATACAAAAATAGTTTTGGGCAAAATTATCTCATTTACCCAATTTAAAACAATATTGTGCCGAATTGTTCTATATAAGTGTTTAGAGATCCCTATCAATAGAGTTGTACGGACAATACCGACCAGAATCCATATACCACTCAACAAACCAATCATCACAATATAAAACAATTTTATATTCACTAACAAATACGCACTCGTATCTATTATTACACTCAACTCATTCTAGAGTACTACTGACTCTATCTCTAATGAGTAACACCCAACAGAGCAGGGTTGTCGCTTAACCATATGCTCTGATACCACGCTGTCACGTACGGGAATTTTCGACTTTCGAAAATTCGACATCGATACTCACTTTATCGACTGCCGAGCAATCGAGTGCCGGAAACTCCAATAGTGAGGGTTTTAAAAAGAAGAAAAAGTAGTAGAAGAAGAAAGCAGAAGGAAGAGAGTAGAAAAAAGAAAAGAAGAACAACACATCAGAACAGAAACAGAAAACAATATCAGAATCTCACATATCGCAGCGGAACAATATATAATAGATAACACTAGTCTTTTAAAACAAAGAACTATATCAGTTTATACATACATCAATTAGAGTCATATACAACAATGGACAGTTATATAACTTGTCCTCATACAGAATACACAGCGGAATAATACAAAAATATAGGTGATACGTTTCGCCATCCAGCTTGCTTCCAAAGCTCCAGAATATCCTGATAACATAACTCTAGGCTGCCCGTGTGGAAATTGGTGGGCACCCAGAGTTTAGAAGGGAAACAATAAACTCCGAGTCAGTCATGGTGACTGGTGTGAGATCGTAAAACAGTTATTTTTCACAAAGAAAATAAAACAAATTCGCAATGCTTTTGGAAAATGAAACTACCATAAGACCTCCCACCACACACACAATGCAAACGCAGAATTGGAGGAGATTTCTTCTTATGATAGTCAAAGATGCTTACTACGCAAAATCAAATCATTTTTGATATTATTATTAGTGCATAGTGTAGAAAACATTTCGAAAGTATAATATTAATCTTAGCCAGCATAGGCATTCCGCACTTATGCCTACTATAGCTACTATGTTCAATAGCAGGTTACCGCCACATTCCATAGCAGGTAATACAACTAAAACCGTACAAGTCACGTATTGTTTCTTTGGATTTCCAACAAATGGTCAGGCTAAGGAACTTCCTTTTCCACGATGGGTACGTCCCTGGAATAGACGACCCGAGAACCTAACCGGATCTCTGCCAACACAAGGCCGGGTTACCTCTGCAAAAATAGGTAACTACTGACACACGTATGCCATCCCCCGATCGTAACCGATCTTCCCGAGGATCCCCGATTTCCAACAAACCACATAGATAATAATGCAGCAACCACATAGGTTAAGTATCTGGGCTCCATACCATGATACCACCTCTATCCAGAAGGAATGACATACACTAAGGGGTGCTACTCCCTAGAACCTTGCCGCATCCTTCCTGTTTCGACCATTTCCGGGGTGTGAGGCTCGACGAAGTCTCGTCCACAAAGCTACGCTTTCTCAAAAAGCCCTGCTTCGGGTCAAAAAATGATCAACCTATGATCACAAAGATATAAGATCAAACAAATGATCATATCACAAATGATCAAACACTGATCATTTCACAGCAACACTTAGTATGCCACGTTACCAAATTGGGAGTATATCGCTGATAAATTTCAACTACATAACCTCTGAGCTCGTACGTCTCAGAGAAGGGTGTTAAGCTAAGAGAATAAATTCTCCGCCACCAACAGAAATGTATTTGAAAGAAATCAGCTTTATATCTCAAATTGTAACGTCAGACACACAATCCATACAAGTCTGTTCCGGGATCGAACAGAACCGAAGGCACTTCTCACGAAGCCCTTGCACATCCGGATAAATTTCTAATCACGTCCGGACTTCCCGTCACTAAGGGTGATAAAACCTCTAAACCGGAGATCAGCCGATGTAGAGTAACTCGACGGTAATCCTTCCGTTTTCAAAAATATCCGGTCTTCAACACCGGTCTTCGAATGCAATTCATAACGACGTATCACATATTCGGAATGGGTTATACGACCCCATGGTCCTTTCCCGGCTAACCCGAATAGTGAGCGCTTATTCAAAAATAAGTGTGGCATTCAAATTCATCCAATTCACAACAAATACTCATTCAAGGTAATTATTGATAGTCGGTTATTTAACTATCAATAAAGATGCGCAACATCATTAGATTCCAAATAATTTTCCAAATTATTTATCTTCAAAAATATCTTTACTAGATATATAATTTCCACACTTCAAAAATAAATCAATATTTATTTTTAAACAGATTCCCTTTTCTTTTATAAATTCCATATTGAATTTATATCTTTCAAAATATCTACTGATATACGATTCTCAAATCGATTTCAAATATTCGATTTCATTTTATCTTTAAGAAGATAAAATCTCAAAATGTTTCATTTCATATTGGAAATGCATTTCCATACTTATTTAATAATAAGTATTTCACAAATCATTTATTTTCAACACTTGCAAAATATCCGATATACTTAAATCAAATTAAGTATATATTCATTCTTTAAGGAAATCATTTATTATAACAACATTTATTTGAGTCAAAACGAATGTTACGTAAAACATCGTTACGACGACTCAAAATCTCTAGTATAGGGATTCGAAATTAAGATAGATATGTAAATCCCAATACTACATCAAAACATTTCCTTTCGGAAATCATTTACTATAACAACAGTGTTATAGTCCATCATTTCCTTATATTTTCGAAAATGCCTATTTCAAAAATGAACGTTGAAATCTATGCTTTCGATTCATAATACATTTTAAAACATCTTTAAAATGTTTAACTTCATTTTTAATATCACTTCTTCAAAAACGTATCCATTTTACTTAAAATTATATTCACTGTCCAAAATCGTGAATATAATTCACTCAACCCAATTTCAATCTTTTCTACACATTTTTATTTCAATAAAAATTCGCTATCCAAAATCGCGAATATATCTTCTTTAACATTTTAATTTATCAAATCCAATTGATTTCGAATTTATAAAACAACGTTTATAAATTCTATTTCTATTTTCTAACGACTTCAATTTAATAAATCTTCTTTATTAATAACTCGATCAATAATCCATTTAAAGGCAAAAATCCAATTTATAAGTTAATCTCTTATAAATCTTTTATTCTACAGTTTCATCCATTTTATAACTTCACAATTTATAAATCTATAAATTCCATATCTTCACGATTTATAATTCTATAAATTTCATTTTTTTACACTTATCATCTCGTTTTAAAATTCCAATATTTTAAATTTATAAATATCAACTTTTTAAATCTTTTAAATAAACTGTTCACAAATATTCGAAAATCTCAGTTCAAACCATTTTATAAATTGCTTAAACTATTTATTTCAAAAATCACCTTACGGTCATAATTCACAAAAATCTTAACTTTTATAACTTCAAAATTTTAAACGTTTATTTATTTAAAATAAATCAATTCAACAATTCAATAAAACGTATAATTTCAAAGATCACTTTAAAAATCCTTTTAAATTAAAGGTCGTTATTTTTAAAACTTGAATCCGATGATGCTACAGCACCAATTGGTCAATCACAACAACAACATCATATATCAACATATGATAACAGAATATACATCAATATCTGTAAATAAATTACTACTGGTGAGGAATCCAGTTGGATCCCTCCAACCTGTTTCCCTGCATCCACAGACGTTAGCACAATACCAATTCCGCTCCAGTACGGAATTATCGCGGTATATGGGTTTTATAAAAATATCCGCTTACTAACGGCGCAATATGGTCTCATCCGCTATACGAGGCGGGAAATCATCAATCCAATATATACATATGCCAATATGTATATATTGCTATATATAGATATATATCCTACTATATCTAATATCACATCCAATAGAAATCAAATAAATCAATAAATAACTGAAAATTCCACTTTCATTTGAGTGAGAAGATCTCACCTTGATTTTAATTCTGATTCCAGCGTTTATTTCGAATAAAATTAAACGCGCGTTTAATTTTACCCGAAATTCAAACTAGCTCCAAACGGCTCCAATCCAATTGCATCGCGTAGAGCTCGTCACAACAAAGCCAACGCAAAAAATTTCGTCCGTAACGGACCTCGTATGAAAGAGATATCATGTTACAAAGATAACACTATTTTTAATATAATTTATTTACATTTTCTTTTTAAATTTATAACCTATTCAATACAGGCCGTTCATCCCCTCAGCATCAAATCTGGCCATCGAACGCAAATATCATCTTCCCAGGCATCGTTCACGCGAGAACCCAACCACGCCGCCCTATTTGCCCTAATTCACGCAACCACCCCGACAACTTCCACTTCGATCAGAGACCTCCACGGCGTAGCCTCTGCCGTCGCTCACCACCGAGCCAAGTGCGGCGTCTTCCGGTCGCCCCTAGCACCCCCTAGACGAGCACAAATGGCCTCCATTTCGGCTCAATTTCCCATCGATTCACTCAGTATTTTCCCATCATGACCGTTCATTTTAATGATCTTACTACCCTCTACATCTTTCATGTAGAAAATTTCGCGAATCATTGCTTGGATTTGAAGAAATTTGAGGGAGAAGAACGGAAGATTCTGGCCATTGATAACAAGGGTGGCGGCCGGCTTCTAAACCCTAGTTTATCTTTCTTTTTATTTTTGTGAATAAAAAGTGGGTGTATTTATAGAAGTTTGAACGACACTATTCATCCCGGTTTTTCGAACTCCGATTTATGCACGGTGACTGGCGTTTCTGGGGTTTACCCCGCGTTCCGGACACAATGGAACAGGTTTCGGAAGCTAATTCGATCGTATGTGTGAGATATGGCAATAAACGATCGATTTAAATTAAACCGATTTAAATCGATTTCGAGGCGTTTTGGCTTGCCCCGGACAAACGGTAAATCCAAAAATTACGAAATTTGAAATCTTACAATAATATCACATTACGGATCCGATGAAACTGGTTTCGTCAAAATCCGAGACTTTTTGAAAAATGACTATTTTAACTCGCCGAATTAAATTAAAATAATTTCGACGCGTTTCGAGCTGCCACGGTCAAACGACAACTCCGATGGATACGAAAATTGAAATCCGATAATAACTAACTATTACGGATCCAATGGAACTGGTTTCGTCCAATTCTGAGACTGTCCGAAAATTGGCTAATTTTCAGTCGATAATTAAATATTAAAATATTCAATTTTTCACAGATTAACTCCAATTTCAATTTTAAAAGTTCTCAAACATTTCTATAACTCCAGTATGATTAAATAAAATTTTACAAATCATTTTCAATCATTTTAAACTCGATTTTCAATTATTTCTGGAATTTCAATTATTAATTTATCGATTTAATTATCAAATTAAATCCAGTATCCTTTAAATAAATTATTCGACTTATTAAATTCATTTATTAATATTAAAAATCAATTAAATATTCGAATTTTAATTATCAAAAATTCTGGGTCATTACATATAAGCTCAGACGTCTGAGATGAGAATATGGAATTTTATTCCCGTAGCTCTAGACGTCTGACCTTAATACTAGACATCTGAGCTGAAGCTCAGGGCAATATTTTGCCTTGGCCAATGATGGCCTATTCGTACCGGAAGCGATCAAGTGAGCGACGATGGCTAGGGATTTATGCCAAGCGACAACCCAACCGTATAGACTCATCAATACACTCCGAACAATATGTCAAAACATCCATATAAGGATTTTCATAGATTTTGACTTCAAAATACCCAAAAATTGGAAAATTTACCAAATCAATTCAATCCAAAAGCAAATGGACATGCAATAGATGTTAGAAATTCATACCTAACAACAATGAAAGCTATAGACATAGATGTGAGTTCAAGAACTCACCTTTAATCCCAAAAACAACGAATGAGAAGCTCTAAAACAAAGCAAGACCAATTCCTCTTCAATTTCAACTCAAGAAGGTCCAATCTAAGCTCATAAGAAAATATTCCCTAAGTTAGAGTTTAGGAATTTCTGAAAATTGGAGAGGAATTGAGATGGAGAAGATGAAGAGGAGCTTACCTAAGCTTCTCTTTGATTTCTATAGCTTGAATTTGAATTTCCTAGTAAACTAGGGCTTAGGAATTTTGATTTCTTTTCTCCTCCCCCATTTTTCTTTTAGCTTGAAAGTGTTAGGAAATGAAAATGAATGAAGAGGAGTTGGAGGAGGAGTTAGGATATTATGTTGGGTTAGTGGGCTGAAACCCGAAACCCGAAACCCAAAGCCTAAAATAGAAAAATATCAAAATTCTACTCAACTCCAAACATATCGATGCTTATACTCAAAAAGGTCGCAAATGCTATTTTGGACTCAATGGAAATAGTCTCGAGTCCAGATTCGACCGTTTATAAAAGGTCACGTTTTGGACTTTTAAATTCAACTTAATGATGCTATATTTAAATAAATCATTTAAATATATAATCGTAAAATATGCGAGTTGTTACAATCTTGTTTGTATCAAAGGTGTTTGATTTCTGTTATATACTTCATTATATGATGTGCACGTAAATGTGCATATTTTTACTTTCATATTTAATCTAATTTAATTAAATAAATGAGCATATAGGGTATTTTAACACGTTTAAACCCAAATTTCAATTATTTTCAAGTCATCATATATTCATCTTCATATAGGGGGAAAATGGTCATTTTTGTGTGTGAATTAATTTGAGAATATTTATTTGCACATTTTATTTTTATTTATAGGAAATTGGAATAAAAAAATATGAAGGGGCTTCATGAAAATGTGCATGCACAAGAGAAGGAAACAAATGAAGATGGAAATAAATCATTTCATGCAACATGGAGGACCTCACCTACCCATTTACCATGATCCCCCATTAAGAGCTAATGCACATGATTAAAGCTACATGCACATTTAAATGGTGGATTATTCTCATGCTAATAATAACTTGAAGGCCACACATTCTCAATGGTATTTTGGGTAGTCTCCAAAAATATGGATTAGGGTTTTAGGCATGTATAAATACCCATTATGTTTCATGGAATGAGCTCTTAACCTCCTCTTTAGTTAGTTTAGTTTGAGGCACAAATTGTAATTAGAAACTCACTTTCTCTCTTTCTTGGCTTCTTAGCCATTTTCTTCTTATGTAATTTTCTTAATGCAATTTAATTCATGCTATTTTAATTCTTGTTCTTTTCTTCTTATGTTAGTAGCTTAGTTTTATTTCTTATGCAAGTAGTTTAATTCTCCTTTTATTTTAATTATCTTGCATTTTCCTCTTGTTCTTGTTTCATGTTGAACTCTACATTTGTTGAAATGATAACAAATATGAGAAGTCAAACCCCTTCAATTTATATATAATGAAGCTCTCTTAATTATGTAGATTCAATATTTTGCTAATTTTGATCTCTTTTTGTGCTTAATGGAAATGTTTGATGTGGTTAAGTTTGGTTGTTTAGCTTTGAATTTGATAGCCTATGTTGTTGACACCAAATAGGCTATGCTTAAACAAATATAAACAAAAATTACCTCTTTATCTACATATGATTATGATGATGAAGTGAATTTTAGAATCAAAATTTGATGGTCTATATTACTAATAAATAGTAAATAGATCATGCTTAGAATAGATTTTATTTTCAATTTCATTATTGATAAGTGGTTTAGTGGGTGTGTTAAAGTTTGATGGTTTATGTTGGGCTAATTAATAGCACAAATAGGCCATACTTATGATAAACACATCAAATAAATTCACTAATGACCACAAAAGAGAGATCATAATTTCACTTGTCTTGATTTATGATCATGAGAAGGGATTTGCCTCTAAATTGCCTTCTACTCTCATATTGTTATCCACTTTCTTTTTGCTAGTTTTTTACATTTTTAGCTTAACACAACTTCAAATCTTTTTTTAATTTGATTAAGTAGAATTTTTAAATCAATCAATTCTCTGTGGATCAACCTGTATTAAAATTGTACGCCGTGCACTTGCGGTTATTTTTAATTAAAATTTTATCGGCTATTTTCTAATTCAATGGAAAATTAGTTGTAAAAAAAGTTTTTGGCGCTGTTGCCGGGGAATTAATTTGATTTTATTTATATTCTTCGAATTATTGTTATTTAATTTTATTGTGTGTTTGTTTTGTGTGTTAACTTGCATTTAAAAAAAATTTGTGTTGTGTGTTTGTGTGATTTTAGTTTTCATTTGATTTGGTGCTTGTTGTTGTTCTAGTTTCCTTTGCATTTGCATTATATATATATATATATATATCTAAAAAAAAGCATACACAATTTCAAACAAAAAAATATAGTTTATTGCATTTACATGTTTTACATTTGCATTTACATGTTTTACATTTGCATTTACATTTTCTTCTTTTGTTTACATTTACAAAAAAAATACACAGTGCAAAAAAATTGTGCACACTGTTGTGCACTGTGTCACACTTGCACCTCTTTGTCGCACTTTGTCCTTCCTCCTTCCTTCATTCTCTGCCCATCATCAAACTACCCTGTTGCTCCCCTTGGCCATCCAGAACCATCGGTCTTCATCTCCATTTTCATTCATCTGTCACCCTGCCACAAACCCAATACACTTCCACAACATCATACCTCACGTCAATACTTCAAAACAATTCTAGTTCATTACTACACTTCATCACTACAAACATACATTCTCCAAACAACTACACTTCAAACATACATTCTCCAAACAACCCACTGCACTTCAAACCAAACTGTTATACATACACTTCACCACTCTCAAAACATTTCTGAATAACTGAATCAACTATAACATTTCTGAAAATACCCTATACTTCACCACTGAATCACTCCTGCCCACATTTTCAGCATTCATCAACCCTTCCCTGCACATTCACATTCACACCCTCTTACTGCTATTATCAGTGCACATTGCACACTTATAAACCTCTATGCACTAACAGAGCCACTTCTCCACATACATCAACCAACATACTGCTGTCAACCTTACTGCCTTGCAACCTGTGCAGTTAAAGCGCTCGGTGGATTCAATGCGGTAGAGGTGCAAAAAGTCATAGCGGGGATGTAGCGAAGATATAGCGGGATATATCGGATTACTCTAAAATAGCATATAAATCCCATACTTGTTGTTTTTACAAATATATAGATAGTAATTATGTGAAAAATTAACATTCAATTGAATTATAATTAATACAAAAATAATTTTAAATAAAAATATGTGCAAATGTATTGTACATGAACGTAAAACTGTTATATAACTTAATTTAATTTAGTAGAATATTAGAGTATTATCATTTCTAAACATATATCAAAAATTCAATGAAATTAATTAATTTCATAATTTTTATAGCGTATAAATATCATTTTTCAATCCAATTTTTTATAGAAGATATAGCGGAAATATCGGAATATAGCGGAAATAACGGGATATAGCGGAAATAGCGGGGATTAAAGCGGAAAGGCTATATGTTGGGGATATATGGAAAAATCGTAGCAGTAGGAATCCGCTATAAGATATATCGGAGTTATAGCGGGGATATAGCGGGGCATTAACTGCACAGCTTGCAACATTCATTTGCCATCCAACAACCATATACACTTACCTCTACAAAACTACAACATACACTTGCTATACCATACTTCACAAGCTACTGTCCATTCACCTGATCACCAGCAATGCAAGTGCACATCTGTGCACACATATCCAGTGCACTGCATTGCATTCCCCATAGCACCATGCATCACAATAATCACCATCTTTTACAACTGCCTCCAGTCATCCACTTATACCCTGCATTTCTACATTTCTGCACTCACTGCCTTTCGGTCATACCATCTTTCCTTCATACTCAGTGCAACAACGCATATCATTGCATACCTGTCAACCATGTCAACCCATTACTTTCTCAACTTGCTCAAGCATTCCATACAATACTTCAAATCTACTTTACTGCCTCAACTCACACAGTTCAACAAACTGCCATCAACCATTGCCTTCTTACCATCCCCTTCCCTACAAAGTATTGCCTTCAACATCACTACACCTACCTCTGGCCATACCCAAAATACAAACCACCACAGCATGCAACTCCACTGCCTTGCTGCAGTCCACACTTCATACAACATACACCTCAACTCCTCTACGCCTTCAAACTATGCACCACAACAGTGCCTCCACACTGTAACTCAACCATCAAATCAATTCCTACCCCAACCACTACTACCCCAACCACCTCTGGTAACAATCTTCAACTTCACTACTTACAGTCGCATTCTCCCCACTATAACAAAAATATCATTTCGCAACTGCCAAAAACAGTTGTAATAAGTCTATTACAACAGACACCCACCAGTGGTTATATCAGAAGTTGTAATAGAGTCAGAGTTTTTTACAACTGTTGACGACAGTTGCAGAAGCAGTTGAAAAAGACTTTTTTACAACTGCTTTCGGCAGTTGTGCTAAAGTCTATTACAACCGCTTTTGGCAATTATGGTAAAGCCTATTACAACTATTTTTTCCCGTTGTGATAAAGTCTATAACAACTGTTTTTGCCCATTGTTAGAAAAATATACAAAATAAAAAAATATGAGCATTCTCTCCATGGCCACAATCACTCAACAACACAACCAGACAGTACGTTTGATTATCAAATTGATTCAAACAACTAACTAAAAAACAGACATTACTTGCATCAAAAAACACATCTAAATTACAGATATCAATTATCGTCTATAATCTGCACGAAAAATCGAACTTTGTCGACTCCGAAAATTGGACTCATACTGGACTCATACCACGTCTTGGTCACTTTGACAACTCTGATAGCTTTGCGCGTGGTGGATCCAGAGTGGTAGAAGAAGCATAGGTCATCACAGACATCGCCTTATGCAACCCTGACAACTTCGACAACTGTAGTAGATAAATAGGTCCGCTATCAAGCATTTGATGGTATAAAATAGAAGTTGAAAAAATATTTTTGATGACTTGGTATACTTTTGTCATAGGACTTTAAATACTTAAGCAATGGATCTGGCATACATAAATTTGATTCATTCTAACATTCATAGAACCAATTTTTTATTTTCCTATTGTGACCTTCAATAGTCTTGAACACTAAATCAACATACACAGTAAAATACCAAAATTAGCTCTAACAAACCTTAAATAAAGCTATTGATGAAAACTGAATTAAATAAGAAATCAAAGAACATTTGCTTGGAAAAGGACCAAACAAAATTCATGCTTCACCGGTAAAAAATGGTCGGCTTGCAGTACTTTCAGACCATATTAACTCCATCTTCTACATAAGTATCCGGTGTAAACTATTTCTTCATCTTCTACATAAGTATTCAATCAAATTGGTAAGTGAATAGGTTGCACAAATTTTCATTACTTTCCCTACATCAAACTATATTAACAACAAATGGTAAAAGATGCTAGCATATAGAAATAATATACGAATCCCACAATCTGTGACATTGGACTATTCAAAAGCAATATAACATTTAATCCTTCAGAGTGGGAAATAGACACTAACCACCGTCCTTGTCAGCTTCAAGGACAGCATCTGCATCGAAGTCATCATCATCGCCTCCCATGCCCATTTTCTGCAAATAAAAATTGAAAAGGTTGCACTCGGATTAAACTAGGCTAACCGCAAAACTTCATCATGATACAGTATCATTATATACCGATTTAAGTATAGCATCATAAATTGGACGGCCAAGGTTTGCACTCATTTTGACAAATTCCACAATGTGGCTATTATTTCACAAGTTAGTGTTATATGTTAGGACATAATTTTATCTTTACACTATCCAAGACCATGCCACGACGCTCAAACTTAGGTTCTTCGAATTTTGCTAGTTATATTTATCTAATCAAGTGTAGTGGATAGAAACAACTACCTAAACTTATCAATCTAATCTTTTCATTTGAATGTATCCGTCATTTTAAGACAAAAGTATATTTACCTTGTTAAATTTATCTAGTCCGTGGAAGCTCTTACATGTAAACGCCTCAAAAATTAATGATTGTAGAAGCAATAATGTTCAAAATTATAACAGAGATAAATACCAGCTTATCAAGTTAACCCATAAAGATGTCAATGTAAATATGCAAGGATCTAATCTTAACAATAGTAAATCTCTTTCCTAGGCCATTAATTACACAGGTGGTGTTCAATTTACCTAGGAATTAAAAAATATAACAATAATAGATTCTTTGAGAGTGACTTACGGCGATGCAAATCATCATGAAGAGGGAAATGGTCTTGAATCGACCAAGATAGGCGTCAGCAAGAAACGCACCGAGCAAAGGAGTAAAGTAGCAAGTGCCTGACCAGGTAGTGACATCATCAGCAGCAACACTGTTTCCTTTGTTAAGATACTCTTTCATATAGTTCACCGGATTCATGCTCATTCAATAGTAGGCCAATCTTCCACAGCATTCATTTGCTTCAGATAGCAATGATTGTTACAAATTACTGTACTTAATAAAATGAAATTATTGGTAAGAAAAGTAAGATACCAAGAATGAAAGGGTTAGTTTTCCATCTGCCTGTCTTTGCTTTGAGAGCAGGTTCTCCTTTTCTATTCACCATTCTGTCTTATGTGTACTTCTCATCTCTAGCTTCCATTTCGATTTTTTATGTAATTTCAAATATCTGCAACTTGCAAACTGTAGTAAGTACCACATGAAAGAATTCAAAGTAGCATGACTTGAAACAAATTTAAAAAAAATTCTCCTAGCGTAAAGGATATTTTAACAAAAAGTTAATAGTTTCAGGGTATGCAAACAATCGAATATCAGAGAAGAGGGCTTTACTTAATATAAAATTCTGAACTGGGTTGACCTAGTACAAATTAAATATGTTGATCTTCCCCGATAAAGAATTATAATAAATTAATGGAAATAACACAAATAAAGGATCCAAAATGCGATCCATGAGAAATTGGAAGCAAATCAGAAAGAAAAAGTACGATCTTAATTAATTTTTAAGAGCAAACGAAAAAATAATAATGGAATAGGACATAAACAAGTAAGCAGTCAATCAAAAAACCATACAAAAACAGAATAGAACGAAAAAAACAATAAAATAAACAAATGAGCATAACTCTGAAGACGAAGAATGTAAACATACCCCTGGCAGACCCGACTTAAATCAAAAAAGCATATGAAAACAGATATGAATATCACGCCGTTTATGGAGGTAATTGGGGGTTTATATAATGAACTAGAATAAAATATTTGAGCAAATATATTTTGGGAAGATAGAAGTATAGCATCATAAATTGGAATGCCAAGATTTGCATAATATATGAACTAATATCCAGGAGAAATATAAGGAAATTAGTGGCGCCCATGGAGTAGCTTGTAGCGGAGGAGCTAGCGGCAGCGAAGCTCGTGGCGTGTTTGGAGATGCGGTCTTTTCCTATTCCGATTTAGGAGCTAGGGTTTCTTTAGTTGGGTAACGCAAGAATGAAAAATGATTTGGGAAAGAAGCTATTAGCGGGGATAAAGGAAAAGTAGGAGCCAAAGGGAAATTTGGTGTTGGAGCCAAAGGAAAATGAAGTGTTGGAGCCAAGGGAAATTTGTATGCCTTCAACATATAACATTATGTGAATTAGGTCCAATGTAGGACTGCCAACGAATATCCGAAAAATTTGAAATTCGTCCTTACGTATTCGAAATATGAAAAATTATCTGATATTCGAAAACGGATACAAATATGATCACATCCGCATCCGATAATCATTCGTCCAGTTTTAATCGAAATATAGTTAGTTTTTTGTGTATTTTAGTGGATAAAATGATTGTAATTTACTGCTTAATATAAGTAAAAAATTTAAAATTAATTATTAATTATTATATAAAATTTATTATTAATTACTAGTATTTAATAGTGAATTATATATAAATTATTAGTTTAATCTTTAATATTTATTTATTAATTATTAATTAATTATTCATTATTAATTACTAAATAACTATCAATTGCTAATTATTAATAGGAATTATTTGATATTTCAAATTAATTATTAATTTTTAGTATTTAATAGTAGTTATTAATTATTATACATCAATATTAAATTTTTTTAAGCATTATGTATTTAATATTTATTTTTTCTGTTAATTATTATTATTTTAATTAACTATTAATTATTATTTTTATTATTTAATATTAATTTTTAACTTTTTTTATTATTTAATGTTGATTTTTAACTTTTAATTTTTATTTATTATGAAAATATTATTATATATTAATTATTAGTTACTATTATTTAATAGTAATTATTATTTAAAAGTAATTATTATTTAATAGTAATTAATATATATAAATTATTAATTATTAATTAAATATTTATTATTTATTTATTGATTATTAATATATCAATTACTAATTATTTTTTATTAATCTTTTATTGGTTATATAATTATTAATCATTATGTATATGTTATTGATTATTAAATATTAAATATTAATTTTTGAAAACTAATTACTATTTATTAATTATTAAGTATATTTAATAGTGATTATTAATTATTAATATTAATTATTATTAATTTTTAAGGTTATTACTAAATATTCTTATTTATTAATTATTTTAATTATTATTTTAATTATCGAATTATGATTATTAATATTAATTATTCATATTTTCAAATTAATTATTATTATTTAATAGCAATTATAAATTATTAATAAAAAAAATTATTCATTGTTAATTACTAATTAGTAATTATTAAGTATTATTATTTATTTATAATTATCAATTAATTATTACAATGGGCAAACGGAAAAGGTTGTAATAGACATCTATTACAACTGACAAAAAAAGAGTTGGTAAAAATAGATATCTATTACGACTGGCAAACGATAAAGTTTGTAATAGCCATCTATTACAACTAACAAAAACGGAATATTGTTAAAAATAGGTATCTATTACAACTGGTAAAAAAGAAATGTTGTAATAGACATCTATTACAACTAGAGAAATAAAAGAGTTATTGAAAATAAGTTTATTAAAACTTTCTGAAAAAAAGAGTTGTAAAAAACCTTTATTACAACTGCCATTTTTTAGCAGTTGTAAAAATACAGTTGTAATATGGTCTTTTTGTTGTAGTGCCCATTCCTGCCACTCCACAAAACATCTATATGCACCAACATTTACCACTCTCAACCATCAAACCACTTCAATCAACCTCTATTACATCCCTGTGCACACAAAGCTGCCTACCCACCTCTCTCATTTCCATACCGCTCCTCTGCCCACAAACACAGTCAACAACAACCACTGTCACATCATTTCCATCACATTACCCACAGCCAAACCACCACCGTCAATCACTACTTTCCTTGACAAACACAAGAAACCACCTACACATCAAATTTTGCCAATCACCTCGAACCACCCAATACCTAATCGCAAACAAACCTGCAACCTCCATCAACGCCACTTGAACCCACCAAATTGCCGAAACCCGAAACCCAAGCTCTGCTTCCATCCCATGCCTCACCAAATCGAACCCAATCACATCGCCAATTCCTTTTTTTAGTTCATGAATTTGATTTTGCTATTTCCTTTTTTAGGCGATTTCGTGGTTTCTGTTGTTTTTATAAAGAAAGGGGATTAGGCAGTGAGCTTTGGTTTTTAACGGGCCGAGTTTAATTTTTTATATTTTATTTTATTTGTTTTCTCTTCCTTTCTTAAGTTAAATTTTCTTTTGTTTTGAACTAAAAAAAATAACAAGTTTAATTTAGTTGTTTTCTTTTATGTTCAAATAACAAGTTTCTTTTTATCTTATTTGTTTTGTTTTGTTTTGTTTTGTTTTCAGTTGTTTTGTTTTGTTTTAGTTCTTCCTTGATATTGCTTATATATATAATTCTTGTTCAAATTTTTTGGTTGCAAGTGGCAGAAGTGATTGTTCAAAAATAAATTTCTTGCATGCTTATATATAAAAAATATTTTGCTGCTTTTATAATAAATTGCTAATATATTCTGCACGCTCTGGTATCGTGCCCTCATCTCTTGTTTTTATTTTCTTTTTATTGTTGGTTGCTTGCATTTGTTTTTTTAAAAAATATTCAAAAACAAAAACAAAAACAAAAAAAATTTCATTCATAGCTGCATCGTCAGTTTACGTTTAATTTCAGTTTTGCATCATACCATCTTATTTTTTATTTAAGGGCAACACCTAAATCCACATAAGATGGGGGATTTCATCACCCCTTTCTTAGCCCACAAATTGCATTTCATCTTAAGAATTTTGTAATAATAATGGTTATACTTCAAACTTAAGCGAGTCGCGAGCACACCTAGGGCTGAATTGTATATTGACAAGTTGTCTTCTTTGAACAATTTATTTTCTTTGTGTCTAGGCTAAGGCAAAGCAATAATCAGCTATAAATATTACGGTGATTCGTAAATATTATAATGATTGTTTCTCTGAAGGTACTTAAACCTTCGGTTGCATTGCTACTGTGATTCGTGGTGCATCGATAATTCCTGTTCGTTACCTGGCTAAGAAATATCTTGATAATTTAAGACAAAGTGTGATTATACAATTTTGGGTTAGGAGCTACTTAGGATAGAAAATTTGTAATTAAGTCCTTGCATTCATTTAGTTGCATTAGTTCATGCATATTTAAAAAGAAAGAAAATTCAAAATTCAAAACAATTTTTTTTTTGTAAATTTTCCTTAACTAGTTTTTAAATCCTTTTCATCTGAAAATTTTCAATCAAAATCAAAACTCCAAAAAAATAAAATAATAAATAATCTTTTCAAAAACAAAAACAAAAAAAATTGAAATATCCAAAAAACAAAATAAAAATCAAATTTCCTTTTTTTAAAAATAAATTCTATTTGGTAAATACTTTTCCTTTTTTAAAAAAAAACAAAAAAAAGTTCTTGAAAATGTTCGAATTTTCTTACTCGCCGGAATTTTACAATAGTTGTGAAAATCAATATAATCCATTTAATTTCGCACCAAATTCTTATGGATATTTTAATGACAACTATTATACAAACAAGTCAAATTTTTAACAAAATTTTCAAAATGATGACCAACCCTCAACTCTTGAAAAGAGTATTGTACTATTTCATCTTTACTTGAATTCTCTACACAAAATGATCAAAGGATAAATGATTTATGTAATTCATATTTGTGCAATAACTCAAGTCAAGGATTTTAAAATAATCAAGATTTGAATTCACTTCAAAGGTCAAATGATTTCGATTATAACTCATGCCAATACAATTTCGAACTCCAAAATGAATTTCAAAGTCAAAATGGAAATGTGAACCATTTTTCAAATAATTTTGGCAATCAGAATAATCTCGACTATGGTGCAATTAACAATTTTCATTCTCAACAAGTTCAAATTGAAAATTCTCAAGTTAATAATTATAAATTTGATTTTGTAAGCAAATAGATGAAATTCACAAAGATTACATGGATTTGTTTTTTGAAACATATATGAAACAACGTGAGAAACAAAATCAAATCTCAACGTGTGACGAGTCAAGTGATAATCCACCTTTTACCAAAATTGACGAATTTCAAATAACTACTTTTGAAATTGAAATTGAAAATCTTAATGAAGTTGTTGAAAATGCGGTAATTGACTTGGATTTCAATTCTTTTAAGGGTGAGAAACTCGATTTAAAATTTGATCTTCTTTTTTCTGATTTTGAAAAATTAAATGCAACAACTTTAGATTTTGAAATTTATACATGCAATGAATTTGTTGATAATCCAACAAAGAAAGGCGAATTTAATGAACACAATTTTTTTGGACCTTTCGAAGATGAGTTGTTTAATTCTGAAGGGGAAGATTGAAATCACCAATTTGAAGAATTTCAATGTAAATATAGGTCATATTTTTATTTTATTTTTCTCCTTTCACTTGGGTTGGCCGTGGGGACGCAGTCAAAATCAAGTGTGGGGGGAGTCTCATCTTTATTTTTGATTTTTCATGGTTTATTTTTTTAGCATTTTCTTTCCAATACTAAAACAATTTCCAAAAAAAACATAAATCCCAAAACAAATTTTCTTTTTAGCATTTGATTTATTTTTGAAGAAACACTATAGGATAAGTATAGGTTTTTGGTTATCAAATCGAAATTTTTGAAAATTTATATGTCTTAATAAAAATAAAAATAAAGTTTGATTACAAGTAACGATGGTTTAACTAGTATATAGGAAGGTTCATGGGTGATAATTATGAGATATATCCTAATTAAGTAGGGTAAGTTAACAGCATCATCAGTGACATAACCTTTGACCAAGGTATAAAGAGGAATTCATGTAAGAGACTACTGGTATGGAGAGAGGTTATTGTCAAGCACAAGTCTAGAAGAGGCCCATATGGAGCTCCATAACTACAAGGATTGGATGTAATTAAAATTGCACCGAATATGAGGGAGAGAAGTGAGTACATGCTTTATAATATATCTCCAGTTCCAACTTGCATCAAAAGCAATATGCATGGTCCAAAAGTCTTGCCTTTTATTAGATGGTTGGTAACCCTCTCGACCCACAGATTTTCTTTTTCACTGAGAAAGAGGTTGAAGTATTTAGATATTGGCATTTTCTAATACTAATAATGCCAAGATCACCAAAGTTCTTTGGTAACTCAGTTTATGAAAAGTAATATGTGTTAGATTTGTTGAGTATGGATCCTCATGCCATAAACACCTATTCGAAGCCATATTTGTTGATTCATGAGTTTTGATTCATGACACAAGCTTCAGAGATCATACGACGAGAATACTATATGAAAGCGACAAAAAGAGAATAAGTGCATATTGTGCACTACAAAGGAGACAATACTACAATTCAGAGATTATTATGGATATTTTATTTTATCGAGTCTTAGAATATTGTTAAAATCATTCCTCAAATAGTCACACACGCACACAAAACATTTTATATTAAAACTGTGTTCACTGTGCAAATAACACCAGGTCGGCCGACCGACCAGGATCCTCGGTCGACCGACCCTGTATCATATGCACAGCTACTTTCTGTTTTGTATACGTTTTCAAACTCAGCTGACCGGCCAGGTTTTCCGGTCGACCGACCAAAGAATAACGGCTAGTTTACTGAAGAGATGGGATCATTTCATGAAGAGGAATGTCCTCTATTTCAAGAGGTATGGACACAACTGTTAACTAAAACTCTTCATAAAAGATTACAACTCTTCTACAACTATATAAACATATTCAATTCACTTCTATAATCACCGATTCTTGTTTATATTTCTGAAATCTAATCTCTATTTATTTCTGCAAATAAAAGTTTTCATTCTTAATTAATATCACTAGAATCCTTGTTTTAATTCATATACTTCGATTCTACGTGATTATCTTCCTTTTAAATCTTCACACACATACATACTCTTGAGGATTTGATTATAGGAAAGTTGTACTATCAAAAGACTATCAGTGTTATTCAGAACACATTCATCAACAAACATTTTGTATTAAGTTGAAGTCCTCTTCGGCTATTGAGGCGAAAAAATTCCTGTTCGGCTGCTCAGGTGTCGTATACCTATTCCTCCGGGTTAAGTGAGGGGTTTAGTTTAAATCCAGAGGGTATTCTGGGACTGGACGTAGAACGGGAAGTTCGAACCAGTATAAAAATTCCTGGTGTGCTTACTTTAATTTTTACTTTACGGTTATTACCAGTTTCCGCATTAATATACCATATTACACGATCCTTAGTACTACACGTACACTTTCATTTGGTATCAGAGCCTGGTATTCTATCGATCGTCACAACATCATAGAATAATGGCTAGAAAAAGATCCGGTCGAAGTACAGCAAGCAAAAAGCCTGAAACTATCAGAGCAACGACTAATGAGAACTGTAAAAAGGTACATTCTAATTTACAAATTTCAGTAAGTAGTAATAATGAATTAATTAGTTTATGCGATAAAATCTCAAAGCATAATTTTATTATTTTAGAAAAGATGAAATCTGTTGAACTTGAAAATGAGAAGCTAGATTTAGAAAATCAACTTGGTGTTTTAAAGAGTAATTTTGAGGCTCTTACAGATTTTCTAGATAAATAAAACACCATATTTGAAAACGTATACAAAACAGAAAGTAGCTGTGCATATGATACAGGGTCGGTCGACCGAGGATCCTGGTCGGTCGGCCGACCTGGTGTTATTTGCACAGTGAACACAGTTTTAATATAAAATGTTTTGTGTGCATGTGTGACTATTTTAGGAATGATTTTAAAAATATTCTAAGACTCAATAAAATAAAATATCCATACTAATCTCTGAATTGTAGTATTGTCTCCTTTGTAGTGCACAATATGCACTTATTCTCTTTTTGTCGCTTTCATATAGTATTCTCGTCGTATGATCTCTGAAGCTTGTGTCATGAATCAAAACTCATGAATCAACATTCTCCCCCTTTTTGATTGATGACAATACTTATGTAACGAAGTAATATTGACATATATATTATAATTCTCCCCTTGAATATATGGCGACTTTTCTGCAAAAAATCGTTAGTTTGCATACATAAGTATTCCTTTTTGTCGATGACAAAGGGGGAGAAATGTATGCAAACTAACGAATTTTTGCAGAAAAGTCGCCATATATTCAGGGGGAGAATTATAATATATATGTCAATATTACTTCGTCACATAAGTATTGTCATCAATCAAAAAGGGGGAGAATGTTGATTCATGAGTTTTGATTCATGACACAAGCTTCAGAGATCATACGACGAGAATACTATATGAAAGCGACAAAAAGAGAATAAGTGCATATTGTGCACTATAAAGGAGACAATACTGCAATTCAGAGATTAGTATGGATATTTTATTTTATTGAGTCTTAGAATATTGTTAAAATCATTCCTCAAATAGTCACACACGCACACAAAACATTTTATATTAAAACTGTGTTCACTGTGCAAATACACCAGGTCGGCCGACCGACCAGGATCCTCGGTCGACCGACCCTGTATCATATGCACAGCTACTTTCTGTTTTGTATACGTTTTCAAACTCAGCTGACCGGCCAGGTTTTTCTGGTCGACCGACCAGAGAATAACGGCTAGTTTACTGAAGAGATGCGATCATTTCATGAAGAGGAATGTCCTCTAATTCAAGAGGTATGGACACAACTGTTAACTAAAACTCTTCATAAAAGATTACAACTCTTCTACAACTATATAAACATATTCAATTCACTTCTACAATCACTGATTCTTGTTTATATTTCTGAAATCTAATCTCTATTTATTTCTGCAAATAAAAGTTTTCATTCTTAATTAATATCACTAGAATCCTTGTTTTAATTCATATACTTCGATTCTACGTGATTATCTTCCTTTTAAATCTTCACACACATACATACTCTTGAGGATTTGATTATAGGAAAGTTGTACTATCAAAAGACTATCAGTGTTATTCAGAACACATTCGTCAACAAACATTTTGTATTAAGTTGAAGTCCTCTTCGGCTGTTGAGGCGGAAAAATTCCTGTTCGACTGCTCAGGTGTCGTATACCTATTCCTCCGGGTTAAGTGAGGGGTTTAGTTTAAATCCAGAGGGTATTCTGGGACTGGACGTAGAACGGGAAGTTCGAACCAGTATAAAAATTCCTGGTGTGCTTACTTTAATTTTTACTTTACGGTTATTACCAGTTTCCGCATTAATATACCATATTACACGATCCTTAGTACTACACGTACACTTTCAATATTGACAATGATAACAAGCTTTAAGTAGCAGCACATAGCTCATAGACTAGTTTGTAGTTATGATTGAAATAGTTAGAAATATGTCATGGGAGGGATTGTGTAATTTGTTACATATGTCTAGATCTGTAGTCAATCTTATTTGTAATAAAGGTGTTTGATTTCTGCTATATACTTCGTTATATGATGTGCACGTAAATGTGCATATTTTTACTTCCATATTTAATCTAATTTAATTAAATAAATGAGCATATAGGGTATTTTAACATGTTTAAACCCAAATTTCAATTATTTTCAAATCATCATATATTCATCTACATATAGGGGCAAAATGATCATTTTTGTGTGTGAATTAATTTGAGAATATTTATTTGCATATTTTATTTTTATTTGTATGAAATTGGATGGAAAAATATGACGAGGCTTCATGAAAATGTGCATGCAGAAGAGAAGGAAACAAATGAAGATAAAAATAAATCATTTCATGCAACATGAAGGACCCCACCTATCCACTTACCATGATCCCCTATTAAGAGCTAATGCACATGATTAAAGCTACATACACATTTAAATGGTGGACTATGCTTATGCTAATGACAACTTGGAGGCCACACATTCTCAAGGGTATTTTGGGTAGTCCCAAAAAATATGGATTAGGGTTTTAGGCATGTATAAATACCCCTTATGTTTCATGTAATAAGCTTTTAGCCTCCTTTTTAGTTATTTTAATTTGAGGCACAAATTGTAAATAAAAACTCTCTTTCTCTCTTTCATGGCTTCTTAGCCATTTTCTTCTTATGTGATTTTCTTAATGCAATTTAATTCATGCTATTTTAATTCTTGTTCTTTTTTCTTATGTTAGTAGCTTAGTTTTATTTCTTATGCAAGTAGTTTAATTCTCTTTTTTATTTTAATTATCTTGCATTTTCCTCTTATTCTTGTTTCATATTGAACTCTGCATTTGTTAAAATGATAACAAATATGTGAAGCTAAACCCCTTCAATTTAGGGGTAATGAAACTCTTTTAATCATTTAGATTCAACATTTTGCTAATTTTTGATCTCCTTTTGTGCTTAATGGAAATGTTTGATGTAGTTAAATTTGGTTGTTTAGCTTTGAATTTGATAACCTATGTTGTTGACACCAAATAGGCTATGCTTAAACAAAGATAAACACAAATTACATCTTCATCTACATATGGTTATGGTAATGAAGTGAATTTTAGAATCAAAATTTGATGGTCTATATTACTAATCAATAGTAAATAGATCATTCTTAGAATAGATTTTATTTTCAATTTCATTATTGATTAGTGTTTTAGTGGGTGTGTTAAAGTTTGATAATTTATGTTGGACTAATTAATAGCACAAATAGGCCATACTTATGATAAACACATCAACTAAATTCACTAATGACCACAAAAGAGAGATCATAATTTCATTTGTGTTGATTTATGTGATCATGAGAACAGATTTGCCTCTAAATTGCCTTCTACTCTCATATTTTTATCCACATTCTTTTTGCTAGTTTTTTACATTTTTAGCTTAACACAACTTCAAATCTTGATTTAATATGATTGAGTAGAATTTTTAAATCAATCAATTCCCTACGGATCGACCCATACTCGCCATGTACTAAAATTATATGCCGTGCGCTTGTGGTTATTTTTAATTAAAATTTTATCGACTATTTTCTAATTCAATCGAAAATTAGTCGTTAAACATTATATTGTGATATAATTAATTAACTAATTAACTTAAAATACGTTAATGATAAATTCCTTAAATAATATGTTGTGTAATTGTAGTTGCAAATAGTTGCAATCATGAATAATTAACCACAAAATAATATAAACATTTTGTTTTAAATATTCATAGTCAAGATGTTTCCAGAAAGGATATCAATACATCTGTGGCCAAAGTACGTAAAGCTCTCCAAATATTATGCAGTGTATTACTCATGGCTGCTTGGAGCACCAATGAGTTACGTATTCGTAGTTATTGGATAACTATGGAATGACTCATCCGAGTGTTTCATGTTGGTTGATAACAACTAGGTCAAACAAGAAATCTCAGTGTGACGTTGTTACATAGTTCCCTCGAGTTGAAAATACTATGGCACTTCAATATGGATACTCCACTTTGATTATAGTTAAACCATGACATGTCGATCTATCGAGCGACTATAGTTGGATCTGAGTTGAAGCATTTGAAGTGAAGCGTTAGTTTATAGATAATTTGTCTCTTCAATTATATGAGGTTAGTATCACGGTCAACTATAGTCAACTCAAAGTCAAAATCTCTAACCATAGTAGAATGGTTAATAATAAATGTTATTATTGAACAAGGACTTTGTTTATGGACTAATCAAGTTGAATTTGGATAATATTAGAATTTTTACTAATACCAAATTCCATATCCTAATATGATATAGGGTTGGCGAAGAGAACTTATGTAAATTATTGTCACTATTGGTACCGCTTAAAATAATATAAAATATAATTTTACCGAAAAGACCTATTAGCGATGAATTCTGCCAAACTGTCACACCACTAGCTAAGATGACATGTGACGTTAATGTTTAAATGTTCAATATTAATCACTGAATGAATTCATACCTTTGAGTCTTACAACCGTATTTGTGAATTCTCTGAAAAACCACACGATTTAATTAGTTTATGAAGTTTTATGGATTAAATAAATTAATTAATACGTGAGAAATACTAATTATTATTGTATTTGGTGTTTGGGGTGTTATTAATAAATGTGGTAGCTTCTAGAAATGTTCTAGACACTATTAGTAATTATTTGAGTGTATATATAAAAGTTATATATGCACATATCGATATGTGATATCAGTATATATTTAAACATGTTTTAGTTATATTAAATTACACAACTAGCTTTTGATTTTTTTCATTAAAGGAGCGAGATATTTCTGGCCATATTAGATAAAAATTAGTTTATATACTAATTTAAATTTAAATTGGAATTAATATGGGAAGGTTTTAAGGAGAAAAATGGGAAAGGTTTTCATTATCTCCACAAAAAACAAATCTTCTACATTGATTTCATTTGATTTTTTGCTCTTATTTTCTATTCTCTTCAATGGCCGACTACATCTCCTTCATCCACTCCCATGGTCGAAATTTTATTCAAAATAACATCAAACAAAATAAATCAAAGGTGGTTCATTCGGCCATTGCAACATCGAATGGAGATCCAAGCAATGTAGGATTCAATTCTCAAATCGTGGTGTCATGAAAGGCTAAATTTGAATAGGTACTATTCTTATTTTATTTCACATATTTGTGTATGCTCACCATTGACCCTTTAAATATATATAGAGATTGATGTAAAATTGTTATATATGTTGTTTTACAAATGAAATTCAAAGTAAAATATTTACATGCAATAAAATTTGTTTTTTAATTTTGCGTTGATTTAGAGTATTACTATCTGCACACCTAAACTATCTATAATGCGAATTAAATACCAATTTAAATTAATTCAGAGAAAATACTGCGAACACCCACTTTGGTTGGTTATGCAAAACTGAGTGAAAAAATAGACTTAAGTTTGTTGCATAATTGAACAATACGAATATGAAAATACCAATACCATAATTATAAAACATAGTAATGGCTCCTCTCATCAACTAATGATGGAGCATATTAAAATTAACAATTAAAATTAGACCTAACTTTTTATTTTTGAATAAATTATTATATTAATTAATTGTTTTATATTACTATTCAAAGTATGCAATGTATTTATTTTTATTTTAAGCTCATTATACTAAATATTAAATTTATTGTAGTGTTTATTAACATTTTTTTAAATATTATGTTATATAAATTTAATTTTGGTTGAAATACTAGCACATACATTAACTGGAAAAAAGCTTCAAAATCGAACGATTTCGTAAAACCTTTTTTCTTTGTGTCGTTGTAGTTTGAAAACCATTCGCAATATTTAGTTTTGGTTGAACTTGATTGGAGGGAGGAAACATAATATCGCAAAGTTGGTTTATTTTTGGGAAAAGCAAATGAGGGAGGAAAAATGAAAATGAAAAGTAGTTGGTGTGGGTGGGTGTGTGAAATAATTTAGTGGGTGAGAGGTGTATATTTGGTGTATATAGATAGTAACACCCTTGATTTATGTTAGTTATTTAGTCATGATGTACAAATTATACTTTGTTTAATGTTTACGGTTTAATTTTAAATATACATGTGTATAAATAATCAGTTTTTCATTTCGATCATGATTTAAATTGCGCAAGATTTGTACATCTAAAATAGTTTATACATACATACATACATGTATGTATGTATGAATGAATACGTATATATTTTGAATAAGGGTTTTATTTTTTTGTTTTTTATGTCCATTAACCCAAAAAAATATTTGTAATCATTTTGTTCATGCATACATTTTAATAAATATGGATACACACAAACACATATATAATGTGAAATTAAAATGTATATATCTGGTTTGTAGAATTCTAATTACCTTAATTGCATAAAAAATCCTTTGTTTTGGCTATGATTCATAATGAAAATTATACACACACACACTTAGATGATTTGATATAAACAACACAAATATGTAATATAAATAAATTAGATCTCTTATAGATCTAAATAGGAATTGAAAAGGTTACAATTTGACACTAAAGAGCCTTAAGACAGAGTTGTAGAATTTTATTTGGCATTTAAAGGGCAATTAATGAGAGTTTTCTCTTTAAATAACTCCTTTATGTATTTTACATAAAGTTAATTTCATAATAACAAGACAATACACACACATCGCACACATATATTATATATAGAGCAAGGATCGGTTGCACCTTATTCTTGCTACGTGTTTATTCCCCCCTCCAATTTCAACCATACATTCCAATTTAAATAATATATTTTCTCTCTCTTGTCATCTCATTATATTATTTAAATCAAAATGTATAGTTTAAATCAGAAGAGAATAGAGGTGTAGCATAAAAAAGGTAGCTAATCCTTGCCTATAATATATATATATATATATGTGTGTGTGTGTGTGTGTGTGTAAGTCGAAACCATAGATATGATACTATCTATATATGCAAACCGTACACATGTGCTATAGTATATTACATACGTAACATTTACATTTTTGATATGTGTGTGAATTTATCACATGTATATATAAGTATAATGTATATGTATATGTAATAGATGTAGATCCCTATATATATAGTTATACACATGTTCATTCATTATTGTCATATCATGTTAGTGTGTGAATATATACTAGATATATTCAAAATAAACATTAAATTTTTTAATTAATATGATTAGTTAAATAAATATGAAATATTTTAAAATAAAATATCATTTTATTTTAATAATAAAGATTGGATTTAGGGCTAGTTAATAGATTACATAGGCCAATTAAGGTCCAAATAGATAATTTATTTGAAATTTATCCATTTCACCCACTGCTAGAACGGGCTTGAACCAACAATGACAGTGGCTATAAACTGAACAATGAGAAGCTTGCCAGCTTGAAAGAGTTTGTTGTTTAGCCAAGTGGAAAGTTTTGGGTGATCTTTTTAGATAGGGGTAAGATATAGCTGTTGTGATTCTAGCATTTATAGAGGCATTCCAAGATAAAAAGAGTAATGATCCACTTCATGAATGGTTGAGTATTGAGACATTATATCTTTTATTCTTGAGTGAGACCAACAATTAGGATTTGAGACTTTTGTATATTGTTATTCAGGCTAGAGAGCTTCTAGAAAATATTTAGGGTTTGAAGCAAATAGTTAATGTTCGAAATGGAAGGTTTTGTGAAGCAGACCAAATCGTCTGCAAAATGAAGTTTGTTGCAAGAGGAGCTTTCATTTTGGGTGCAACTGGAGTTTGTTTGTGAGGGGTGCTTTCATTTTGGTTGCAACTCGAGTTTTTTTATATGGTTTGGCTATTAAGCATTTAACTGAGGCATTCCATCATCATGATGAACATGTATCATGATATTGGGTCTCCGCACCCAACCCCTTGAGTTTCTATGACCCACACTTTCACATAGAGTTATAAAGATAAAACCTGATTTATATAACCAAACGACCTTAGAATGAGTTAAAACTTTGGAAAATAGTGTAATTTGACATTTTTAGACTTTAGGCTAAAATGTATATGTTTTTGGGACAAAATTCTTCCGGTGGCCATAAATTTTGATAGGAGCCGTATTAGGAATTGATTCTTATTTTGAATGAAAGATATAGTGTATCCCAATTCCATAGAATGGTCATAATAACGATTTGGCCCAGCTGTTTGACAGTTATGACTATTCTAAGTTTTAGCCTAATTGGACCGATTTTGTAGTTAAGCCTAAAGACCAATAATTTTGGCATGTCTGTTAATTTTGAGTGTTAGCAGTAACTAGGGGTTAGAGCAACCACTATTTCATTTCATTTCAAATCTTAAAACTTTCATAAATATCCATTAAACATTCCTTTACCAGAAGTCAACCTAAAAGCTTACTATTTTTTTTGGAGAAATCGGTAGATTAAGAGGTAAAAACTTCGAGACATTATTAAAGATCAATCAATCAATAATTTAGGAAGGGAAATTGTTACTTTTACCACCCATTTTAGATTTGCATTCATTCGGATTTATTTTAGTGGTTTAATTAACAATTGATGAGTCATTTATAAACTCTTCTTCCAATAAGTTGTAATATATGTTAAAAATGTTTTGGATCTACATTTCAACCCAAAAACCTATTTTTGATTTTTGATCTGATCTAAATACAAGATTTAAACGATGTTTTTATGGTTTCAAAAGGTTTTAAACATGTGTTTGAATGATATGAACTTCTATGTGTAGTCTGTGCGACGCTCGAACCTAGTGACTAAGCTACCATAGAGTATAATTGGTTGAAAATCGGATCAAAGGACACGGTAGGAGTGATCTCTTGTATACACTCCCTTGGACCAACATGAATATGTTTCTATATCTTAATACATCTGAAACAATTTGTGTCCCACCTCGGCACAAAGCAATATATACGAGTTTCTGGTGCTGAATAATACAGTATTAAAGACACATATAGAAACATCCCGTCACTAACTGAATCAGAAGCGAATAAAGGATGATAAATAATATGTATCATATTTGAAAATCTTATACAATATCCTATAACATACACGTCAAGTCTAATACATGGCTAAATAACACAAGTACATCATATGATCCAATACAACTGAGTCACAATACATAAACAAATCATCATAACATATTAGATAGGCGCTATAAGAGAGATATCCTTCATCGTCATCAGCTTTGTCTCCATGTCGTAGCCTACAAAATACATATAAGCACATCATCAAACCTATAAAAGAACCTCAGTCCGACTCAAGATTGTTGAATACATAACAAACCCCGAGTCAGGTTAGAAACTAGTTGTGAGTGTAACTATGCTTATACATAATATAGTGCATGTTGGGTAAGTGTGATATGCTTTTACTTTAAAATATGTCACACACTCGCTAATTTAAAACCCAACCTACATCTCATCACACATTCAAGTTTTAATACAAATGTCTTAGCTCTAAATCACGTGACTCACAACTGCAACTCTAATCAACTGAGGAGTCACTCCTATCCATACATATAAGTTGCTTCTTTATACTTATTAATCACTTCATGTTATAAGTTGCTTCTTTATACTCATCTCACATAGCATATCGCATGTGCATCAACATATCATTTATCATATAATAATATACATAATGGGATTATTAACATTAGTACCAAACTTCATATTATAAGCATGCATAACATAGTGAGGCAACAAAATCATATATAAGCACATCCATCTTTATAGCATGCATCATAAGTAGTAACATAATCACATAACATTATACTCATATCACAAAAACATTTGAGGCATGTAAACTACAATTCATACATCGCATTTAATATAGGTCATATAGCTTAGTGGGTCAATTATAGCAATGGAGTGATTTATAAACAATATAGAATAGGATAATATCTTGCATCGTTTAAACATCATATGATACCATACATAGCATGTAACATAGTATCTCAACTTAGCATATAAGGGTCGATAAGGCCAAACATAAGATAAACATGTAGTTTACATAACATCATAGAATGAACATCACAAAGCTATCGATAACAATACTTTATATCACAATTTAGCATCTTACACTTAGAAAGTTAACATTCTTTACTCGTTACAATGTTAGGGATCATCTATAACGATATGTAGCTTAAACATTTCATTTTTGTCTATATTATTAATCAATAGCCATTTACTTTTCCACTTACATACTTTACACATCGTATATGTATTAGTAATTTCATTTTAGATTTTTAATTAAGTAATATCACAACATAAGCACCCATTCAAGTAATTAGATAGGCAAGTGTACCTAATTAGATAGAAAATTTTGTGTAACAACCTAGAATTTAATTACATTAATATTGAATATTTAAATATATTTTTCAGTGTGACGATCTTCCTTTCTTACACACAAAGACGACACTTAATACATCCGGGGTATTCATGTGTCGATCATTTAAGTGTTCGAAAAACAGGTCGTTGGGTAAAGAAAATAATAGACAAAGGAAACAAATACAGATTTTTCTCACAAACAACAATGTTACATATACATCATCATAGAATAGTACATATGGTTACTCCAAAATGTTACATCAAAGTTACAACGGGTGCTATTCCCAAAAAGGACAGCTATACCAGCCTACCTAAATTACTAATACATAATGTACAGTCACAGCGGAAATAAACCTAACTACTAGATATAGTGAAAGCTTCTGCTCCATACTGCTTCCCAAAATGCTCCAAAGAAACCTGACTACTTGGCTACTCATAAAAATTTGAGTACCCAAGAGTTTAAAGAGAAAAATAAAACTCTGGGTCAGATATGGGTCTGGTGTGAGTAAAGCATACATTTAACTTTAAAAAAAATCTTCAAATTAAAGGTACCTCATAAGACCATGCCGCACATAAACACGGACGGGTTTTTACCTTACGATAACCAAAACATTTCTATATAAAATCCTCTGATATTATCATAATGTCTAGGTTTAAAATAATATAGAATCATAGCCGAAATTGTTACATTATTAAATTCCGACATAATATGTATACAATCAAGTCCAAAGGCTCGTATTGGAAAATGGATTCCAACAGTGACAAGGTAAGGGACCACCATCCGTATAATACACCTCTAGATAAAATGTACCTGGGGTCAAACCCTGAACTTGGCCTACCCCTGCTAATACAGAACCGACCTACCCCTAAACTTGGATAGTACGAATATGATCACCACTTGATTGCGATCAACAACCATAAAGGGATCTCGAAGCATACATAAACCGTAGGTATCGCTCTAGATTTTGCGATGATCATACCCTAATAGGCGCAACCCATATAGCCCTACGGCATCTACCCTGTTTTAGCCACCTTCGGGTTGTGAGGCTTGAGGCTACGTATTTACCTTCCTTCTAGCAGACCATCTTGGAATTCTAACATTACCCTCCAAGCATCGAATGCAATGATAGCATTCATCCATACAAGTTGTTCCGGGATCGAACAAACCTTCAACATTTACTATCTTCCATTTTGGAATCACCCTCAGGAAGAATAGTATAGCTTTATAACATACTGCATAACCATCCATCACAAACGTTATTAGTTTGGAGTGATTCGGATAAATTACACTTACCCGGAACCTGTGTCTCCAAACTAAGCGATAGTTTCTGGCTAACTCAATTTGAGTTCTTTTGGAAGCATGTAACTAATATTTGAGTCCTCGCCAGGGAACTCTAATATACACAACATACTTCCTGAGTTAAAACAGGTCAAGATATAAATAGCGACAATCCGCTACTTAGGGTGATTATACAAAGTTTGCATATGAATAACCATATACTTAATTTAAACATGACCCATTGATAGGAATTAACCCTCCCATATCTATCAAGTTTCCGATATTTCGACCTTACTCTTTCCCTCGCATAGAAATAAATTCTAGATCTTATAGATAGACGATCAACCTACTCATCGGTTTTTAGTGCTAACTATGGGATGACTTACTTCCTATAAATGTGTCACCACATAGGCATTGGTTTTATATTTGTTTGAGGTTACTTAAGGGTAATCGACATAGAAATCCCTTGATTTAAAATAGTTTTGAAAAGAAAAAAAAATAGTTTTAAACAAAACAAATATTAAAAAACAAAGCGATTTTAAACCCTTTGTTTGCGCCAAAATTGGTCACAAACCCCAAATGTCGTGAAAGCACCGGTATATGAACACAAATCAGCAATATATAATCACATGTCATAGATCTAAGTTATGTAGAGGATAAAAAGTGAAGAATAATAAACTTAAAACGGAAAGAGATAGATAGAGGCACAAGATTTATAGTGGTTCGGCTATCTCCGGCCTACGTCCACTCCAAAAGTTAATCTTTTATTCACTTTCCTTCCTGGTTACAACTGATTACAGCAAATTATAATGATAAAATTCGAGTATAACAGCAGCTATGGAGTACAAAGTTGAATCGGGCAGAGTCTGGACGTTCAGAAGCAAAGATCCCTTCTCTGTAGGCTCTAGGGCTCTATTTATAGATGTAGGAGGCTGATATCTCGCTCAAACTTCGGGGGACTTCTTCTGGCACGTGAGTGGGCCCACGCGATCGATCCCATAGAGTTTTGACTCGATCCATGATCGATACGAACCAATTTCGTATCGATCAAGATTTCATCTTATGGAGTTGAAACTTGGCATGAACCTTCCTCTGCTTGTACGTAAGCTCCTATGAAAATTTCACAGCATTTGGATCAATGGTTTAGGAGATATGATCGATACGAGATAGAGGTTTTCGGCAGGCAGTGTAGTTCGAATCGATAGGTTCGAATCAATCTGTTCGAATCGATCAGGGCACGTGCCCAGGTGATGACGTGTTGTGAAACTCCTGGATCGATCCACTTTGTGTGCCGAGTTTACCAAGTTATTTGTATCCAACACCGAAGCTTCGTTCGCATCGACCATTTATTCACATCCATTTGCTTCAGTCCTTGTTCAAATCGATTATCGATTCGTCGTAGCCCTCGTTCTTATCGATAGTTATTGGTGTACTTTGTATCGATCGCTGCAGATACCATTGACACGAAGCGAACCCGTTTGAGAATGATGGATACGAACAAGGACTCATACGCTATCGATTCGAACAACCACGAACCGGATGGATACGAACTAAGCCTCTGTGATTGATTCGAACCGATTCGACCCCTGATCGATATGAAGTAGTTCGATCGTGATGGATACGAACTAAGTCGATACGATGCTGCCGCTTTTTGATCGATGCGAAGAGTCCAGTTCTGGATGGAGTCGAACAACATCGATTCGAACAAAGATCTATGATGGATTCAAACAACATCTTTTCCTTAACTTGTATTGATCCTATCTCGGTCATACAAACTCCGATTGACCTGAAATTCGAAACGTAGCCTCTCCTAGCCTTGATCATCATTTCCTTTCGATCCTGCCTTGATTGGAGCTCGGCGAAATTTTAACGACATCGATCGTAGCCTTGTTTCCAATTGATTTCCAATCCTGATATCCATCCTTCCTTGCCAATTTGTTGATATTCCAGCCTTGACCAAAGGGTGGGATAACATTTGCCCCCCAAAACATGCCTTGTGTTAAGAAGGGGTGTTTTGAATAGTCCAGAATTCGATGTCTAAAGTCCATAGCCATATCATCCAAGTGCATCGTTCTTGACTGCTCCGAGTCGATGCCTGCTTCCAAGTCCAGTAACCAAAGCGTTAGCCAATTCCATATCCATCCGTACTCGATATCCGAGTCCCAATCCATCCTTATCCAATAACCAATAACGGAGTCCAGGACCTCTCTAGGTCGATATCTAAATCCGTAACCTCTCCGGGTTCTTGCCAAGCGCAATCCACACTTGACGACCGTGGTCCAGTGTCCCTGAACGTTAAGTAATGCTATGGCTTAAGTCCTAAGCCGTATCCTGGTCGTTCCGGACACTTGTCGAGCATAGTCCATACTCGACGACCTGAAATAGTAATCGATAGATATTGTGGGGCCTAAGTCCTAGGCCAAATCTTGGTCTCTCTGGACCCTTGCCGAGCATTGTCCATACTCGACGACATGAATAAGCCAATTCACCACGTTCAAACGAAGAGTCTTATCCCTTGCCAGGCATAATCCGTACCCGACGACCATTTACCAAAAACCAGATGAAAATCCAATCAAAATCCAATTCAAAATCAAATCAAATCAGAAAATCAAAAATCCATATCTGAAATCCAAATCAATATCCAAAACAGAAAACAATCATCCAAACGAAAGTCCAAACCAGAAAACAAACAAAACCAGGAGTTCTAACCAAACTCCAAAACCGAACCAGAAAAAGCAAATGTCCAAACCAAAAGAAAAAGTGGATTTCGCAAACCATAGCGTCGCGGTTTATCATCATTCAGAGCATGCCTAGGGGCCATCTCCGTCCCCGTACATGAGTAAATGATTTGGCCGTTTGTTAATAGTTCGCTACTTATTTCATATCATCCCTGTCAATTAATAAGCAATCGACCATCATTCCTGAGCCTCGCGCCATCATTGTTTGAGGTAGACGGTGGTTTCTCCTGCTCCACCGCCGCATTCCGAGCCCCGACATATTGTCGTAACTGTCCATTCCTTACATGCTCCTCAATAACGTCCTTCAGATGCCTGCAACTGTTGGTATAATGTCCGTCCAAATCGTGAAAGAGACAGTGTCTTCCTGATGCCCTTTCACGTTCTGAGGGTTCTCTCCCAACTGGTCTTCGGTAAGGAAGGCGATTCCGAGTCTCCATGAATATCCGTTCCAACGTTTCATTTAATCCTGTGTAAGTGGAAAACTTTGGTTCCCTCCACCGCTTCCTAGCTTTTCCTGATTCGTCATCCAGCTTCCTTTTCGCTTTATCTTTATCCGAGCCTCTGCTGGATGGCCCACCATCCTCAGCTGCGTTTACCTCCTTTAACTTCATATATGAACACGCATCTTCCTGCCGAAGGAATCTCTCAGCTTCGTGAAAGAATTCCCCAAGATCCATCGGTGGGTCCCGTATTAGAGATACTTTGAAATCTTAATCCTCTCTGACTCCTGATACTGCTGCCATTAAAACCATCGATGGATCCGGCCGATCCACCGAAACAACTGCTGCATTAAACCGAGTTAAGAAAGCTCTGAGTGATTCATCCGTCCTTTGCTTTACTGACGTTAGCGTCATTACGTTCTTCGGCCTTTTGATATGAACCCGAAACTGCTTCAGAAACCTATCCACCAATTCTGTCCATGTCCTGATAGATCCTTCCTCCAGCTATCTAAACCACATCGCAGCTATATCCGTTAAGTATAGAGGGAAACATCTGGCCATTACTTCCTCCGATGCCCCCAACACTTCCATATGTCTTGTATATCTCATCAAGTGATCAGTAGGATCGACCTTGCCACTGTATACCTCTAGCGTGGGTAGCTTGAACTCTGGCGGGTTCCGAGCCATTCCGATTTCACAAGTAAACGGACTCCTGTTTACTCCTTCCAGATCTCTGTTTGTCAATCCTCTGCGCATAGTTCGCCTGATAATCTCCGCCAATCCAGCGTTGTCTGTCAAGGGCTGCCCCCCGTGTCCCTGAGGGAATTCCGGTACGTATTCCTCATCATGTGCTCTTGCATTCCTGCCAGCATCTTGTTGTGTAGTGTCAATTGGAATTCCTCCATGAACTGGTCCATCATTGCCGGGCGGTGTGCCCCCGAGCCTGGATCCATCCAGATTAGCAGTTGCGTGCTGATCAGGGGTTGTGCCTTGTTGAGCTGCTCCATTCGATTGCCTGTTTGGTCCTTCCGCTCTGGCTCCATGGATCTGAACTCCTGAAGCTCCAACTGCTCCTGCTTGTCCGAACTGTCTGAGGAGGTTCTGCATCATTTCTTCCTGCCTTTTTAGAAACTCTTCGTGCATCACTCCCATCATCATTTCCATTTCGTCTTGGGTGATGAAAGCTGAAGTCTGATTGGCCCCTGATGAAGCCTCCTGGCTTCCTTCATGCTGACTTCTCTCTGTTCTTTGTCTTCTGCTCGATTGCCTTGTCATAGTTCTTTAGATCTGAACCCTTAAGCCTTCAAATCTGAACTCCAAATCTGGTATAGCGGGTGCTAGTTGCTTCTCAGTGAAAACACCAAAGTGTTTGCGCCAAAATTGGTCACAAACCCCAAATGTCATGAAAGCACCGGTGTATGAACACAAATCAACAATATATAATCACAGGTCAAAGATCTAAGTTATGTAGAGGATAAAAAGTGAAGAATAATAAACTTAAAACGGAAAGAGATAGACAGAGGCACAAGATTTATAGTGGTTCGGCTATCTCCGGCCTACGTCCACTCTAAAAGTTAATCTTTTATTCACTTTCCTTCCTGGTTACAACTGATTATAGCAGATTATAATGATAAAATTCGAGTATAACAGCAGTTATGGAGTACAAAGTTGAATCGGGCAGAGTCTGGACGTTTAGAAGCAAAGAGCCCTTCTCTGTAGGCTCTAGGGCTCTATTTATAGATGTAGGAGGCTGATATCTCTCTCAAACTTTGCGGGACTTCTTCTGGCACGTGAGTGGGCCCACGTAATCGATCCCATAGAGTTTCGACTCGATCCGTGATCCATACGAACCAATTTCGTATCGATCAAGATTTTGTCTTATGGAGTTGAAACTTGGCATGAACCTTCCTCGGCTTGTATGTAAGCTCCTGTGAAAATTTCACAGCATTTGGATCTGTGGTTCAGGAGATATGATCGATACGAGATAGAGGTTTTCGGCAGGCAGTGTAGTTCGAATCGATAGGTTCGAATCAATCTGTTCGAATCGATCAGGGCACGTGCCCAGGTGATGACGTGTTGGAAATTCCTGGATCGATCCACTTTTTGTTCCGAGTTAACCGAGTTATTTGTATCCAACACCGAAGCTTCGTTCGCATCGACCATTTATTCCCATCCATTTGCTTCAGTCCTTGTTCGAATCGATTATCGATTCATCGTAGCCCTCGTTCGTATCGATAGTTATTGGTGTACTTCGTATCGATCGCTGCAGATACCATCGACACGAAGCGAACTCGTTTGAGCATGATGGATACGAACAAGGACTCATACGCTATCGATTCGAACAACCACGAACCGGATGGATACGAACTAAGCCTCTGTGATTGATTCGAACCGAGTCGACCCCTGATCGATACAAAGTAGTTCGATCGTGATGGATACGAACTAAGTCGATACGATGCTGCTGCTTTTTGATCGATGCGAAGAGTCCAGTTCTGGATGGAGTCGAACAACATCGATTTGAACAAAGCTCTATGATGGATTCGAACAACATCTTTTCCTTAACTTGTATTGATCCTATCTCGGTCATACGAACTCCGATTGACCTGAAATTTGAAACGTAGCCTCTCCTAGCCCTGATCATCATTTCCTTTCGATCCTACCTTGATTGGAGCTCGACGAAATTTTAACGACATTGATCGTAGCCTTGTTTCCAATTGATTTCCAATCCTGATATCCGTCCTTCCTTTCCAATTTGTTGATATTCTAGCCTTGACTAAAGGGTGGGATAACACCCTTATTATTGTTAGGATTTGGGTTTCATCAGTATTTGATTTGATCAAGTTTACATTGCTTAGTCAAGTTCTGTTAGAATAAAGTTCCTAGAGTTTAGGAACATTAGTTATTCTTGAATTATTCTAAGTTGTTCCCTTTTATCAGTCGTTAAAAGCTGATCTATGAAAAGGCTATAAATGCCTAGTTCATCTGAATAAAAAAAAACATAAGTTCTTTAGCTCAAACTTTCTTTTATTATATATCAGAGTTAACAAGTGGTATTAGAGCCACTACGGGGGCTTGATTGAAAAGATCAAAGTAGTACAAGTGATTGCAGATCATTTGTAAGGAGTGCTATCAAGATAGCAAATCACTGATAGAAGCAGACACAAAGAAAAGAGGAATCATGATATTGCAGATCCTTGATCGAGTGAAAGAAGAATGGCAGCAACAGACAAATTCGTGCAATCTGCAATACCAAAATTCGATGACCATTATGATCATTGGTCGATGCTCATGGAAAATTTCCTACGCACCAAAGAACTGTGGAGCATGATTGAATTAGGTATCCCAATCGGCACTGCCGTTGCCACTGAGGTACAAAAAAAGAATATAGAAGATGTAAAGCTCAAAGACATGAAGGTAAAGAACTATCTCTTCCAAGCTATTGACAGAGAAATTCTAGAGACCATTCTTGACAAAAACTCATCAAAGACAATATGGGACTCCATGAAACAAAAGTACGAAGGATCAACCAAAGTGAAGAGGGCACAACTACAAGCACTAAGAAAGGAATATGAGTTGCTCGCCATGAAGGAAGGAGAAAAGATTGATGCATACCTAGCAAGGACTCTCATTATTGTCAACAAAATGAAAGTAAATGGTGAGACACTATCACAAAATTCTGTCGTCTCAAAAATCCTCAGATCCTTAACGCCAAAATTCAATTATGTGGTTTGCTCAATTGAGGAATCTAATAATTTAGATACCATGACTACCGATGAGCTTCATGGAAGCCTACTTGTTCAAGAGCAGAGAATGCTTGGGCAACAGGAAGAAGAAAAAGCTGTCAAGATCTCAGAAGAGAGAACAAGAGGGCAATGGTCAGGACAAAGAGGCGAGGAGAATCTCGTGGTTGCTACAGAGGAAGAGGTAGAATGCAAGGAAGAAGATCGTTCAACAAAGCGATGGCTGAATGTTACAGGTTCCATAAACTTGGACACTTTCAATATGAATGTCCAGATCTATATGGAAACGCCAACTATGCAGAGATGAAAGAAAGTGACGAGATAGTACTAATGTCTCAAGTAGAACTGAATAATGAGAATCATGCTTTACTGGATCAAGATGATGAAATGGTGCTTATGACTCACATTGGAGAAAATAATGCAACTCGTGATCATGCATGGTTCATTGATAGTGCATGCAGTAATCACATGAGTGGTGACAAGGCTTGGTTTTGTGTTCTAGATGACAAATTAAGACACTCAGTCAAGCTCGGCAACAATGCTCGTATGAAGGTCATGGGAAGAGGAACTGTGAGGTTTAAAATCAACGACTCAGTACACATGATAACCAATGTGTACTATGTTCCAGAGCTGAAAAGCAACCTTCTCAGCGTAGGGCAACTACATGAACACGACGTTGCTATATTGATCAAGGGAGGAACATGTAAAGTCTACCATCCAGGAAAGGGGCTGACCATGGAGACAAAATTGAGCGCCAATCGAATGTTCATACTTATTGCCAGCACACTACCACAGGAATCTATATGTTTCAACACTGTTGCAGAAAACTCTACACACTTATGGCATTGCAGGTACGGGCACTTGAACTCTAAAGGATTGAGAACTTTGAAGCTTAGAGGAATGGTGCAAGGTCTTCCAAATATCAGAACACCTAGCAAATATTGTCAAGAGTGCCTAGTTGGCAAGCAACAAAGAGACTCATTCCCTAAAAGGAATCTATGGAGAGCAACTCAGAAATTACAGCTAGTTCACTCAGATTTGTGCGGACCTATCACACCCGAGTCAACCAGTAAGAAGAGGTACGTAGCAACATTTATTGATGATTATTCTAGAAAATGTTGGACTTAGTTTCTCTCAGAAAAATCACAAGTCCTCAGCAAGTTTAAGATCTTCAAAGCTCTTGCCGAGAACGAAACTGGTCAATCAATTCAGTGCCTTAGAGAACTGACCACGGTGGAGAATTCAACTTACAAGACTTCAAGGACTTCTGTAATGCACATTGCATCAAGAGGCAAGTGACAGCCGCTTACACTCCTCAACAGAACGGGGTGGCTGAGAGAAAGAATCACACAATCCTTAACATGGTAAGGAGCATACTAACAGGGAAGAATGTGCCTAAGAAGTATTGGACAGAAGAAACTAACTGGATAATACACATTCTAAACCGAAGTCCTACTCTCTCAGTAAAGAGTGCAACTCTAGAAGAAGTGTGGAGTGACAGAAAGCCAGATGTGATCTAATTTAGGGTCTTTAGGTGTCTAGCTCATGTACATGTACCAAAACAGAAGCGAAAGAAACTTGATGACAAGAGTCAGAAGTGTGTAATGTTTGGCGTTAGTGAAGAATCAAAGGCTTACCGGTTATATGATCCAGTTGGAGACAAAATTATCTTTAGCCAGGATGTAGTTTTTGAAGAAAATGGAGAATGGAATTGGAATTCTGATGGTACCAGTAAAGGTGAAACATTGAGTTGGAATGAAGATGTTGAAGAATCCGATTAAAGGGAGTATGAGGAAGTAGAACATGAAGCAGCTGAAACTGGGGACAGTAGCTCATCAGAAAGTCCACCAAATGAACCTCACAACATTGCAAATGAAGGTAGAACACGTAGAGCACCATCTTGGATGAATGATTACACAAGTGGTGAAGGTTTATCCGAGGATGATGAACAAGTCAATCAATTAGCAAGTTAAGTTGATAAGCTAGCTTTGTTTACTACAATCAGTGATCTGGTATGCTTTGAAGATGCCAATAAGGAGCTTAGATAGAGAAATGCCATGGATCAAGAAATGGAAGCAATTAAAAAGAACGAGACATGGGAATTATGTAGCTTACCTAAAGGTGCTAAAGCAATTGGGGTAAAATGGATATATAAAACCAAATTAAATGCTCATGGAGAGGTAGAAAAATGTAAAGCAAGGTTGGTTGCTAAGGGTACGCTCAAGAATATGGCATTGACTATACTGAGGTCTTTGCCCCAGTTGCAAGGTGGGACACTATCAGATCAATCATTGCATTGGCTACACAGAAGGGTTGCAAAATATTTCATCTTGACGTGAAATCTGCATTCCTACATGGGGAGATAACTGAAACCGTGTACATGAGCCAACCACAGGGGTACGAAAAGCATGGCAGTGAGGACAAGGTGTATAGACTAAAAAAGGCCTTGTATGGACTCAAGCAAGCGCCTCGTGCTTGGTATAGTCAGATAGAAACTCATTTCAAGAAGGTTGGTTTCACAAAATGCCCTCACGAGCATACCTTCTTCTTGAAGACTGATAGTGAAGGTAACATACTCATTGTTGCTTTATATGTAGATGATTTAATTATGACTGGAAGCAAAGTTAGTATGATTAATGAGTTTAAGCTGTCTATGACGTCTGAATTTGACATGTCCGATCTTGGTGAAATGCGATATTTTTTGGGTGTAGAGATTATACAGGGTGATTCAGGTATTTTTATATGTCAACAGAAGTATGCGAGTGAAATACTAGAAAGGTTTAAACTGGAAACTTGCAATCTAGTTTGAAATCCTATAGTGCCTGGAGTTAAGTTGCGGAAGGAAGAAACTGGGAGAAAAGCAGACGCTGGAATTTACAAACAGATGGTGAGATGTTTGATGTACATGGCAGCCACAAGACCTGATCTGATGTATGTTATTAGTTTGGTTAGCAAGATTATGGAAACTCCTTTTGAGATGCATACGCAGGCTGTCAAGAGGATATTTCAGTATATCAAGGGCACTATAGACTATGGGATTTGGTATCGAAAGCATGGTAATCAAAGTCTCATTGCATTCTCAGATCCTGATTACGCAAGTGACTTGGAAAGTAGGAGAAGCACATCGGGGTATGCAATGTTGTTGTCCGATGGAGTGATTGCATGGTCTTCAAAGAAGCAACCTATTATTGCCTTGTCTATTACGGAAGTAGAGTTTGTGGCTTCTGCAGCCTGTGCATGTCAAGTAGTATGGTTGCATAGAATCCTTGAGAGTATTGGTCTGGTGCAATAAGGAGGAACTATTATTTATTGTGACAACATGTCCACAATCAAACTTTCAAAGAATCCGGTTCTACATAAGAGGAGTAAGTATATTGATGTGAGATTCCACTTCCTTCGTGATCTTGTTAATGATGGCGTTGTCGAACTAGTTCATTGCAGCACTGAAGTGCAAATTGCTGATATCATGACCAAACCACTGAAGTTGGAGACTTTTGAAAGGTTGAGGAAGATGCTCGGAGTGTGCAAGATTTCAGAATTAAACTGAAGCAAGTGTCTTCAGTTTAGGGGAAGATGTGTTAGGATTTGGGTTTCATCAGTATTTGACTTGATCAAGTCTACATTGCTTAGTCAAGTTCTGTTAGAATAAAGTTCCTAGAGTTTAGGAACATTAGTTGTTCTTGAATTATTCTAAGTTGTTCCCTTTTATCAGTCGTTAAAAGCTGATCTATGAAAAGGCTATAAATGCCTAGTTCATTCGAATAAAAAAATTACATAAGTTCTTTAGCTCAAACTTCCTTTTATTATATACCAGAGTTAAAAATTATTAATTAAATAATAAGTTAAACCCTTATTAAATAATAAATTAAATCTTAGTTAAGTTTTAATTATAATCTTAATTAAATTTAAATAAATTAGTAATATATTAAAAATTAATTAAACCCTTTTTACAAATAATTAAAAATAATTAACCCTTAATTATAAATTAAATAATAATTAACTTTAATTAACTAACTAAGTAAAATTTACTTCATTGATTAACACTTAGATATTAATTACTTTTATTAACTATTGATTAAGTACTAATTAATTAATTAATTGATTAATGATTAAATAAATAAATAATTAATTAATTAATGATTACGTTTTTAATTACGTAATATAAGTTTTAAAACATTTTCCAAAAAGATTTCTAAGTGAAAGCATTTTAGATTTCGCAAAGAATTCGTTTTCACGAACTGCACTTATAGCGACTATCCTATACGATCCGAAATTTCCAAACTTGAAATTTGTTTTCTAAGTCTTCTTTAAAACTTTAACTTTTGGAAACATTACTACCTTGTAAACATAAAGATGTGGGTTTTGAAAATAAATAAGTTTAAACTTAAATACATTTTCAAAATTTAAGTCCAAAGTTCAAACATTCAAAGAGGGATTTCATAAGTCGCTTAAGTTAGCAAAAATGCTAACTTTATTAGCATGAAAAACATATACCAAGATCATAACCAATATCACAACCACAACACAACAACATGATTCCAAACCTAAGCAAGATCATACCTTACTAATTTACTATATTTTACTTCCGATTTCAAGTTTATACAGCACCACATACAAGCATACTTAGATACAACCAAATCAACACCATTTCCAAGTATACTTGTGCATAACCAATTCAACATCATAACTACTCAAACTAGCATCATTTTTTATTATTAAATACACATCATGTATAAAGTTAATAGTTTTGCATAAAGGTGAGAACTTTACTCACCGAAAATGGACTAAATCAAGCTAGCTTCTTTTATAACTCGAACACAACCTACGTTTTTGCTTTTAGCTTGGAAAAGTGGAGTCTTTGGTGTCTTTTAGTTGATAAGTATTCGGCCTAAGGGGGTCTTAGTGCTTGGACAACATGGTGGAGGGGTGTATGGACTTGTTTTTGTGAGGAGGAAGTGTAGAAGTGGAAGAGAATAGTCTTAACAAGGATTTAACACTTAAAAGAGAATGGAATTATATTTCTTGGTTAGGAATTATTTTTGGATGCCATGGAAATAAACATGAAAGCTTTGGAAGAATTTTTCATGAAATAGAAATGAATGAAAATGATGGAAAATGTTAGGAAAATTCCTTATATACTAAGTGCATAAATCATATTACCAAAATACCTCCAAGTACATGCCCTCCACTACCATCATGACACATCATCCTCCTTGTCCCTTCCTTACAAATATGCTCCAACATGTTTCAAATATGTTTTAGTACTTTATGTACTTTATGTTTGCTAATGAAATGACATTTTCCTTTAACTTTTTTCCTATTTATAAATAATGCATAAAAGGTCACATCTCCTTTATATTTATTTAAGTTAATAAATTTACATACATATATATATATATATCAAAATAAACATCTAACTTATTTGTAAATGTGAATATGTTAATTCAAATGTGCATAATGTTTTTCGACAACTTTTAGCCGAAGAAAAGTCGAAAATTCAGAAAACAAATTCCGGTCACATTTTAGATTATTCTTCGAACTAAATATTTTTGTAATCAAAGTTTGAAAATCATTTCACCATCATTAAATATTGTTTTAAAGTGTTTTATTTTCATTATAATATCTATTATTTGAATATTTAAAATTAATTAATATTCGCAAATTAATGCAGTGAAATTCTAGGCCGTTTCAAAAACTATTTCACCATCTTTAGTTAGTATTTAAAAGGAGTTTATTTTGAGTTATAAAATCAATTAATTAGTATAAGAAAAATATATTTAAATATTCATTATTAAGGTAATTAAATTCTGGGCCGTTGCATTTTGAATTAATATAAACACCCAAAACAGAAAATCTACACTACATCTATGTAGACAAATGATTTGACCCAACAAAACACAATATTCTTCAATTGAATTTATAGAGCACTTGATATATGAGTTAAGAACAAAAAAAAAATCCAAATTTCAACATTTTAGGAATTTTTTTCCGTTTGTTATGAATTTCTGATCAAGTGTCATTTGTGTATTTCCTCGTTTTGCTCTTAGTAAAAATTCGATCCATCGCCTCAAAATCAATATTTTGGCATGATATTGGGAGGAGAGAGATCAGATGGTTCGGTAACAACATATCCAAATTTTGGGATTTTTGAAAGTTTATTTGATTTTATATGAATATATTAATAATAAGGTTGTCAAGATACACATTTCATGCATATATATTTAATCAAGCAATTCCACTACATCATACAAGCATTCAAAACATAAACAGATCCATCACAAATATGTATATTTAGATCATAATGAACATTAAAAGAGCTTTTAATCATTATTCATATCATAACAAAGCATTAATAGTAACATGTAAGTCCTAAAAGTGAAGCTATAATCACTTATAATACTCAAACTTGAGTTTTCCACCTCTTTGCTTCAAATAGATCCAAAATCCTCATTTTAATTTTCTATCCTAAATTAAAAACGAACTAAAAACCTAAAATTGTCATAAATAAGATTATATTGGAAGGTATATGGGGGTTAGGAGCACTTACATTTGTAATTTGCTTAAAATAGTTGCTTTACTAAGGGAAATGAAGTGGTTGCCATTAATTAGTGTTTGAAAACTTTAGGATGAAATTTTAAAAATGAAAGTGAGGATAAGTTTCTCCTTTATGCTGACTTGAGTTAGAAAAGTGGAATTGAGCTTCAATTCAAACCAAAAGGCCCATTAAGCTTTGAAAAATGCATTTACCCCTTATAACAATGTTATTAATCTATTTCCATACATATTCATTGATTTAAAAGCATTTAAAAAATTTATAATTCATAAAAATAATTCTCTAAACTTTATTTTGCATAAAAACTAATTTTTCCATATTTTTATTTTATTCAAAACAATTTTTCAATGCCAGAAATGCATTTTTAACACTTGAAAATATTTTAAGATTTTTATTTGTCCATCAAAACAATTTAGGACCAATTGCTACATTTTATTTTCCAAATTTAAAATTTAAGTAAACTTTAAATTCACAAAATACATTTTTTAACTATAAATTTGAGATATAATAAATATTCCAAAAATCATTCCAACATTTAATAAATTCTTTCCAAAACAAATTAAAATTCGTGTGTATCAAATTTATTTCGATTAAAATCTGACATAAGATTTTTAAACTCAGTTATCAATAATTTCATCTATTAATTCCTTTAAGGCATTTCCAATATTTAGAACCATCTTTAATCTCCAAATTCTCTTTTTAAATCCAAAATTCTGTCATCAAAGATTCCAATTTAAACTCAAAAATGTATTTTATTGTATTTATTTTATTATGCTCCTAACTAGGATGTTACAATCCACATGTATGTTGAATGCTTGAATGACTTGTTTTGCCTGATTTGGTGTTGTCTGTTGTATATTGTGATTACATGTATGTTTGAATGGATGATTACATGGGAACTGGGGGATTTGGGATGTTAGTAGTTGGTTCTATTGATGGAAGACTCTTGATAGTGTATGGAGTGGACCATTGGGAGAGGTCCTTTACACAAGGCAATGAAGTTCAAATGATATAGCAACTAGATAGATTAGCTTAGAGATGGAGCTAATCAACGTTGTTTTGGAGTCTGCATGAAGATCGATGCAAAGTGGCAAGAGATTGTTTGATGTAGGGAAGAAGGAGGAGTAGAACTTAATAGCACTAAATATATGAATTGGTTCCGATCCATATCAATTGGTACCAAACCATAAGAATCAGTGGCAACTTGACATTTGGTGCTAAAGTAGAAGAGAGAATCAAGTGCACAAGAGAGCATGGGAAAAAGGGTTAAGTGTATAGATAGGCGTCGATCTATGGTGGATCAATACCGAACCATAATCTACCTTAGATTGATGCAATGAAGAAAGGCAAAAGTCTAAATGAGATGAAGATGCAAGGTTTGGCTAAGGGAATCGATCTGTACCGATCCATAATGGATTTGTATCGACCCATATTGATGATGAAAGAATTGGGCCAATTGGAAGTGGGTGAAATATGTATATTTTAAATTAATTCCTATTTTGGATCTATTGGGCCTATGAAGTCTAAAAGGTTAATTAGACCCAATATAATATTGTTTTAAATAAAATTTTATTTTGTTTTGTTTTGTTTGAAATGAAATTTAATTATATTTGATCAATTTGAAATTTATGTAAAATAGAGTATATCAGATGCACACTCGTGTGTATATGTTAGTAACAATTACTTGTTTTTATATTATTATTACTTTGGTAAGTGAAAAACCAAGCTGTTATTTATGGGAGACAAATTAATGTGACATAAATGTTAAGTGGGTGCAATTAATTAGGAGTTACACTTGCTACTTTTATAAACAATATACCATATTTTACTTAATTTATTTAAGAAGGTTTTATTTAATTTAAACAAGATTATGATATTACAAGTGTGTCAAATATATTCATGTGTGTATAGTGCATGCGAAACATATAGATAATGTACATAATTAATGTGAACATTGATAAGTGTTGGGATTTACACTACAATAAGCACATTTATATATGTATGTGTGTGTGTATATATATATATATGTGTGTGTGTGTGTGTATTTCAAATAACAAGAGTGATGCTTTATTCATGTAAAGCACTCATTATGATATCTCAAGGCTTGAACCCATGACCTCTAGAATCATTATCTAAAACATCATACCTTTAACCACTTGAGTTAGAGGTCCTTGACCCTTTATATGTGCCTTTGTTGCCCTCGGTTATTATTTGAAATTACATGCACACATACAATTATAAATCAGTTTCTAATTGTATTGTTAATAAAAATAATAAATATATTTTGAAAACCATTTCTGACCGATTACATATATTTTGAAATTAAAGAAATATCTTAAGAATCTAATTTTGATTTTGAAAATCAAACTTAGATTTATAATTTCAAACAACATATCAAAGCTAAAATTTGAATAGGATATTATAAAACATATGTATATTTCAAATAGAATTGAATTTTAGAAGTTAAACACACACATATATATATTATTTATAGACTAGACAACATTATTGTAAAATAAACACCCATTAACATATATTAAATGTACATACATGTTTGGCCAAAATAAAATTTAGATTTTTTTAATCCATAGAAATATGTATAGATACAAAGCATTTTTAAGTTACTTAAAGCATGTTATATATTTATACACACACACATATGAATGTTAAAAAATCATTTTATGCAATAAAATTGTTTAAAATCAAAATTATTGTTTATTAAAATAAACTATAATGACTTAGATACACACACATACATATTACATTAACATTGTAATGCTTTTTTTTAAAATCGATTTGAACATGAATACAATGTATATATTAGATCCGATAACATCGACACATATAAATTCATTATAAAGCTTATAAGATCTAATCTACATCAATATAATGATGTATGTAAAAAAAACTAAAGATTGAAAACTTACCAAAAGATATTGCCTTTGATTTGCACCTTGAATGTATGAAAACTCCTAGATACGATTAAATCACCTCTATAAATTGTAATGATCTGAACCATCACTTTGAATTTTTTTTATTTGATCTGTTTTGATTTTGTTTTGGTGATTTTTTATGGCTTGGAAGCCATGGATTTTTGGCCAAAGGAGATAAAGAGGAGAGCAAGATAAAATGAACTGTCAGGGAGAGTTAATGAATGGATGAAATTTTGTTTTAAATATAATTAAAAACCTTTCTAATTCCTTTCTTAAAATTTCCTCTTTTTAGTTTCTCATTAAATCTCAATCAAATCCACTCCCCCTTGTCATTTTTGGCCGACCAAGATAAGGGTTATTTAAGCCCACAAAATTTCCAAAATCATTTAGTAATTAATCGCTTTAAATCGAATTTAAATATTTATCGATATTGCATATTGATACATGCATACATAGCTTTTATATATACACTTTTCATTAAGTACTAAGGGCATTCAAACATCAAAACAAATAAAATATAAATCAATATTTAAAAGAAGAGGGTTTTAATTGCTAAAAGGTGAGTAAATGGCAAGAGTAACCAAAAATTAATATTTAGGAAATAAAGGATTTTTTTATCTTTTTGTTTGCTGCAAACTTCTAAAAAGATTTTGATTAACCAAGAATTTGATAAATAAATTGGTTTGGTAAAATGTTGTTGCTTTTATAAGAAGTAAATCAATTTTGTAAATAATTTCAAAAATGCCATTATTCAACTTGTGATAGCCCTATTTACATGTGTTTTTCAACCAACGATAACTATTTTATTAACTTGCGATAGCTATATTTTTATCAATCTTCGAAAGCTATGATTTGTCAACTTGCGATAGCTATATTTCTGTCAACTTTTGATAGTTATAATTTTTCACCTTGCAATAGCAATATTTTGTCAACTTTCAATAGCTATAATTTGTCAATTTGCAATAGCTATATTTCTATCAACTTTCGATAGCTATAATTTGTCAACTTGCGATAGCTTTATTTTGTCAACTTTCAATGGCCATAATTTGTTAACTAGCGATAACTATATTTTATCAACTTTCAATAGCTATGATTTGTCAACTTGCAATAGCCATGTATGTTTGTCAACTTACAATGACTTATATTGATTGATATGTGATAGCTATAGATGTCAATATGCAATAGCCACATGTAGTGTCAACATGCGATGGCTATGATTTTCTTCGACATGCAATAACATAATATATTTCATGATTCCATAGCACATGTTTTTGAAAGGGAAGATAACTAGTCTTATGACATTTGGTATTTTAACTCTATATTAGGTCAAGCTTTTTCCTTAAATAAAAAGAATGATTTAGTTAAGTGCTTGTATAAGCTTGCAAAAGAAAGAAAGGTGGCATAGCTCATTTTAAAAGAGTTTTAGAGAAGGAAATTATTACTTTGTTACAAGTAATTTTGTATAAAAATTGGCTATCACATGAACATATAATTATGATAGTTGCTAATGTGTTATATATTTTTCTTTGTATCTTGATCGGTTATTTTGCATATGATTAATTGTTGAAATACTCATTAATGTGTTAAATACTATCACTCAACACTTGAACTTGGATATTGGAAACCGATGACCAGTTAGGGTTGTTCCAGAAGCGAGTATAGTCAGATTTAAACTCCTGAACAAATATAATTGCATCTAGATGATCGGGAAGATCAAATTGTGTTAGGATGTCTTGAACTGTTCAAAAGACATGACTCGTGGATATTTTAAAACTAGATTTTTCACTGGAGACCGGGTTAGGGCCGCACCCTATCCTCTAACCGTTAAGCCCTCGGTTTCTTAGGTCTGCGGTTCCAATGCATAGGGCTTTGCCGATATTGAGGCTAAAAATAGGAGTTACGCATTCGAGGGAACTTATAGCAGATTGCTCACCTATGTTTTTCTCCTACCTCTTTTTAGGAGATCGTTGTTATTTTGTCTTATTGTTTTTAGCAGATCGTTATTATTTTCTCCTATCAATTTGAGGAGACCATCATTATTTTATTCTGAATGGACTAGAAGATGGTTGGAATATTGTTATATTAGCTCGATAATTTTGTAGTTGGCCTGAGAAAACTAGTATAGATTCATAGTGACCATGGGAAAATTATGACGTTTTAAAACGACCATTTTATGTGATTGGGTAATTATGGGAATGTGTAACCCTTTGACCCTAGTGAATGACGGACTATTCTTTTTAACCTATACATGCATGATATGATATTGAGATTATGATTATGTTCTAATCATTTTGGTTGCAGGATATGTTATGGATGACATATTATTTGATAGGGTATTCGTAAGGGGAAACTTATTCCGCTAAGCGGCGTGATCTCACAAAGTACCTACATTTTGGGTTCGAGATGGATTAATTATTCACACTAGACTTGTTGTCCGACCTGAAGTTTTTTATTCCTCCTTAACTCTTAGGTACTCAATTTGGATTGGGTAAGCAGAGAGTATGGTATTTCAAGTTTAGACGAATAAGCTTTCAAAGATGTGTAGGAGGCAAACTACTATCTAGGAGTATTATTTTTGTTGTGTAGTGTTAACTGCATTTCTTTATTGTCAAATCTATGTAACGATGGGTACTATAACAGTCCAAGTAGTTAAGAGTCTTATCATACAAGGGGCATCATCATATGTCGCTTCAGGGATTATATTTGTATTTATTATATTTTGTCAGAATGATGGAATCATGGGGATTATGTAATATAATGAAATAGGAATGTAATGAATTTACAAATTAATGAATGGAAATGTTTTGTTAAATTTTTTAAATTCTTGTGCTCTTGATGTTAATGATACAATAACTGACCTCATTTTGTCATTGGGAAATAATGCTAAGGATGACTGCAACATCAATAGTATCTTTTTTCGAGCCTCAAAATAAGAGATGTTACAGACCCAACTATAATCGTTCAATGGATCGCCATTCCATGGTTTAACGATAATCAAAGTGCACGTCCATATTGAAGTTACATAGTATTCTTAAGTCGAGGAAATAGTGTAACACCGCCATTTCGAAATTATCTGTCTGACCTTGGTTATAATAACCTTTAGAAAACTCTAGAGTGAGTCATTTCATGGTTATCCAATAACTGCCTATAACATTTAGAGAGCGTTACATACTCCAGTCGCAACGGATGAATCGATATACTTTCTTGAAACATCTTGACTAGGAATATTTAAAATAGTATGTACTCTTGCTATGATAAATTTCTCATGATTACCACATATTGTAATTACTATCACATAACATATCATTTAAGGATTTTCTATTTAATATATATACTTTAAATTAATCACTTAATTAATTATATCACAATATAACAGTGTATATAATAGAAATCAAACACCTTTGTTATGAACAAGATTGATTATTGAGTTAGATATATGTGGTAAATTACATAATTGCCCCTAGGGCATACTCTTAACTCTATCAATCTCCCACTTGCACTTGGAGGCAATTATGAAATCTTATTCCAACCCCTTTGATCAGTTTTCTCAAAAACTAATCGGACCAGTCCCTTAGTGAACATGTATGCTATATTATTTCAATTATCTACCATGTTAGTCAAATCTTATCTTGTAACTATGTAGACTCTGTTATATATGAAATCAATTTTAACCTTATGTACCTACTCTTAAGTACACGATCTTGCATACAAATGACCTAACGTGCAAACTAACCTGTAAAATAACCAAAAGTGGAACTTAATGAAAGAGGGTTCATGATGGGAAACTCTTGAGTACCCTCATAATCCTATCCAAACCTTTTTCCTGCTATACTTGGACCAATTTCATTTCTCCATTTTTATGTCATATCACATTAAGCTCTAAGATGCGAATACGCCTATAAGGTATTGTAAACTTCGCATTTATATTTACCCCATCAAGCTGACCAGGCTCCACCATAACTGCTAAATCATTAACGTACATTCACAAATGGAATAAACAAAATGAGTGTGAATAACTTTTCAAGAAGCCCACCCAATGTGTTGACTTCCCTACTCTTTATATATAATCGAGAATGGCCCAACAACTGATGGTGCTAGCATTGCCCACATAACATATCTCAATAGTGTGTACTTCACCTACACCATGCAACCCCCTCGAACTCTCTAGGCATGCCCATCCTATGTGGTTTCCATTCCTTTGTTTATCACTGAGGTGTATCTAATCATATAATATCCTACTAAAGCTTTTATTTAAATAGACTTCACTACTAGTATATCTCCATCGTTAAATACCTTGCAACATACTCTGCCACTTGCTTCTTTATCCTCATCCAATAGAAAGCCCTCTTCGTATCTTTTGATGGACCTCACTAAACTCCTTCTTTAAGTCCATGGCACAAAACACGAAAACGGATGGTGTCTCCTCTCTAAGTGGACTAACATTTGGATTCTTAGGTGAAACCCGTACACCATCACCATTTAATTATAGATATCACAAATGGATGATGCCTTATTTTGGTGAGTATAATATTACTTAACCGAGCAACTAAATAAAAACTAAACATAACTACCAATAAATCCAATAATTCTTAAATAAAGTAAAATGAATCTAAGGCCTAACTTTATACAACCCTAAAATTCAACCTAGTAATTACTATAACAAACTCAATAGACCAAGCTGTGTATTCTTCACTTATTTTTCACATGCATCGGGCATTGAAAATAGGTTATGCTAAAATTCAGTATTTTGGAAAATTGACTTAATTAGATAGTTCTTTCAATCCAAGTGATGACTGAAAAGAACTAATCTCGCCTCTTTGACAATTTTTCTTTGAAATCACCAAATCTCGCCTTCTTTAAAATCACTTTTGTACCGTAGTACATGCAAATCAAGACATTTACTTCATGTTTTGAAATCATACCATACTTGATTCTTCGAAAACAATATCAACTTCACAGGCTTTTGAAGTCCTATAAACTAACTTATGGCCAGAGTACCTTTATGTACATTGTCGTACTCCAAAAACCCTTTATATATAATTGCTTAATGGTATCATCTTTAACATATAGCCCTCGTTGACTCACTTACAAAGTATAAGAAACGATGTAACTTAATATCGAGTAGTAGCTCGCCATACTAACTTAGAAATATAATGCTTAGTCGTCCAATATCATAGCCTCCATAAACTCCACGAACTTCATATAGGAACATCAGACAATGGATATATGTCCTAGCATAGTGAACATAACATATAGAACTTGTCATATTCAACTACTCATATGTGATATCAAGATCATGCCGTAATGGTACACGCTCAAATGTTAAACCATGACCCAAATAGAAGCAATTTTCCCTCTTTGGTTACTCTTTACATAATCAATATACTCAAGTATAACATAACATAACAATAGCCAAAGAGCATCAACTGTGAAATAATAACCAATACTCGGGTGTACCATAAACCAAAACAAACACATGTGCAATAACACTAACCGATAAGTCTGTATAATACCATTCTCCATAAACAAGTGTAGTTGTCCTCTATCGTCGTCCGCTTCATGCAAAAATCTTTTATTATTCAACCTTTTAGGGAAACGTCACACTCAACTGCATTCTCATGCTTCACAACTTCTTATGTGAGTGTATCCTTGCCCTTGACATCAACATATTATTGTTTGGATTAACATCTCTTCTCTATGATGTTATAGTGAAATACTTTGGCTTACTTAAAAATTTAATAAGTTTCACCCAAATCTCATCTCTCAAGTCATATTGCACTAGGTTCCCATAACATAAACCACATTTGGGTAAAGTGATACGAAATGGAATTTACCCCTTATTATTATGTAAAAATTCAATTTTGTATTCTACCCTTTCAACTCGAAAGTCTACTGAAAAGACCAAGAAATTTCTATGCTAATTTTATCTTCACCCAAATTTTCCAACACTTCATAAATCCATTATGTTTAATACTAACAAGTTCTTAGCACATTGGCATATTGACTATTCTAGCTAGTTCTCCATAATCAATCCAAACTTTTTATAGATGGTGTAATTCTTTTCTAACTCCAATCAAAATTTTCGAGTTTAAGTGAAAATCATACTTTTCATTGGGTTTTAAATCAAAAACCATCAAGTTCCGACTTCATTATTTTTTTCCATAAACCTAGTAAGCTTCTAGAATTACAAAGTTCCCTGCTAATTTTAATAAACTTCAATAAAAATGATAACACATTTTTTACAAAAAATTCTTTAAATTTTACTCCAATAGATTTTCAAAAAGTTTTACTTTGGACATTTCATGTTAAATCATTTTATAGAAAATCATAAACCAACTTTATTTCAATTTAATCATTTTATATCCATTCGTAAGTCTCTGTATAAAGCAATTAATATAATTTCAGTTTCTAAAACTAGCTTCTCTTCATCCATGAAATATGTTACTTCCAAAACTCAATTCTTTATAACTTTACCAAATTCAACATTAATTACTCCAAATTTAATTAGAGTTGAAATAACTTTGGTTATTTTTTGAAATACTCTTACTTCATTTTTACAACATTATTTCATATAATTTATAACTATTTTATCATATATATATATATATATAAGTATATATCCTTTTATTTTATAATTAGCCGATTTCCAATACCTTTTAACTAACACATCAAGTATATACATAAAAACTTATTTTTGAAGTTCATCTTTGTCTACTAACCATATTTATATCAAGTTTGAAAATCATTTTCAAAATTTTAAACCATTTATTAATGCATATTTTCAAAAGTTAAAATCATAAAACTTTAATTTCCATTCAAAAATATAAACATATAAAATAGAAAAATTCCAAAAAAATAATTTTTAAATCCTTTTTTCAATTTTAAATTCTATCCAAAATGGTTCAATTTAACTTAGAGAAACAAGCATGTAAAACATATCTTTTTAAAATTTTACTTTTATAAATATGAAATGTTTATAAAAGTTTAAAGAACATGTAATATTTTAATTTGTTTCAAAATGTAACTGTTACGACCAAATTTTCCATGGTCTTAAAACAGACTCAAAAGGATGAACTAGACATCAAGATAAAGTTGGAATGGATCAAGAACTTGGATTCGTGATTAAAAGAACAAAATGAAGTGACTCAAAAAATATGGAAGCAAACTGAGTAAATAAAAAAGGTCGATACCAACCATTTTGTGGTCGGTACCGAGATGAATTTTTCGAGGCAGCGTCCACATAAGAGCTTTGGAAGAAGAAGACTTGCAAGTACATATGGGAGCTCATGCCGAGGTGAAGCAAAAGAGCTTAGTACCAACCACTTTTGTGGTCGACATCAACATGATTTCTTGCCTTGGGATTCGTGCGATGTGACCTGTTCTTCCTACTGGATTTGCGGATCTTGAAAACTTAATTGAATTTTGGCCAAATTGCGAGATTGGAGGATGGAATCACCTATAAATATGAAGCTACTTGCAAGTAGGAGAGGATTTTTTTTATCTTTTTTATCTTCTTCTTTCCTAAGCACTCCTAAATCCGAGATTTGCTCGATTGTGGTTAAATTTGATTAGTAGTCATTGTATTTTAGAGAGAATTAATCAAATAATAAGATTAAAGTGGACATAGGCCAGAGTATTTGCCGAACCACTTAGTTCTTGTGTGTTCTTATTTTCTTCTTGTTTTTTGCTTGTTCGATTTGGATTTATCTACTTTAGGGTGTGGTGCTATTTTTTCGGCCTACCAATTTTGGTGCTTCCACTGAGAATAAGCTTGGTTTGACAACCTAAAACTTGGATCTAAAGTTTGGAAGAGATGAAGAGGCCTTCTAATAGAGCATTCATAGGACCAAATCAACTAGAGCATGGGGTAGTCAGGAGGTGTCCTTAAGTTCGAATACATCTGTCTATGTGACGAGAGAGGAGATGGAGAGGATGACGAAAAAGATGCAAGATGGAATAATAACTCGACGGTAGGAGATGCTAGATGGACTTTTCAAATGGATTGATCAACAAGGAATAGTCAAAGAAGTTGGAACTCAGAACCGAAGGCTAGAAACCAATGTATGAGCATTTGGAGTTGGAGTGGAGCAAACTACAACTGAGCCCATAATCAGAACAGGTCAATGCTGACCTAAATCAGGTTGGTACAAATCTGAATTTACTTAGGGGAACAGTTGGTTTGGGGTTAGGGTGAGCTGGGATGCCGGGAGTGGATAATGCTGAAGCTAGAACCGCAAATTAGAACACGGATCCACAACAACCAGTGGAGTATGTGCAGAGTTTCCCCAGAGGAATGGGGAGGGGGGAGGGCAAAACAAAGCTAGAGGGCAGATCAGAATGCAGTGTAGCCAGAGGAGTATGTGTTAGAGTTTCCCCATATGATCGGGGGCGAAATATATATATATATATATATATATATATAGATCAAAATCTTTCACTCGATGACAACAACCAAATAGTTGAGATGATTAGAGGAATAGTGAGAGGTGGACCCCCAGACCAGAGTTTAGAGGATGTAAGCAGGAATCCATTTAACCCTAACATCCAGTATCGAGGAATCTGCCCGATTTCAAGCCAATGATGATGCTGCTATACAATCGAAGGACATATCCAACTGTTCCGACATATGGAGGTGTTGGGTACCTATGAAGAAGTAATAGGGCAATGCTTCCTATTATACTTAACAAAGTTGGCTGCTATATGGTTCAAGCAGTTAGATAATGGGTCTGTAAGAACATGGGCTGCATTAGTAAATAGATTTTTGAGATAGTGCAAAGTTCATATCTCTTGATCAAAGAATGTGACGACGCTTTCGAGCATGAACCAAAGGGCCAAAGAGACCCTGAGGATTTATCCAATGTGATTTAATGCAGCAGCCACTACAGTTGATTAACCTGATCCATCTGTAGTCCTTATAGCGGCAGTGTCTGGAGTCGCGAGCAAGATGGATTTCAAAGTTGCTTTGGAAAGAGATCCACTAATGAATCTCATAGAGTTTTATCAAGAATCTGAGAAATATTTGCATCAAGAGGACGCCAAAGCTGGTAATGTTGAGGTTAACGTTGTGGATGACGAAGGATTGCCTAGAGCGGGATATATTAAAGACAAAGAAAAGCAAAAGGCTGATGATGGCTTTGGAGGACCGAAGCAACAAAGGAGGGAACAAAAATTATCTTCTTATATTGATATAACTAAAACCCCGGAGAGGATTTAAATCGATACTTGAGGATGGATCCTCTATCAGAAGCCAGCTAAGAGGGAACCCATGGATTGGGAGAAAAGGTCTGGAAGATTTTTCCCTTTACATGAGATAGATAGGCACGAGACGAATGAGCATCGACACCTTTGTAATTTGATACAAGATTTGGTTTTAAGTAATCAGCTATAGAAGTACATAAGGAACCAAACTACAGTAGTGCAACCGAAGCAGCCACCATCTGCAGCGAATACATCAAGACACAACCATGGATTTGGGTCGAGATTGGTAATTCCATTATCGGGATGGACAGAGGTCGGTCCTGCCTAGAGAGACAGGGCGATGACTATAAGGTGCAAGTCCCCATGCCGAAGAGCGACTGGGTTGGGCTTGTACAAGAGTAAGTCCCCTTACCGGAGAGTGAGTGGATAGACTTACCTTGACGTTAGATCCCCTCGCAGGAGAGCGAGCTGATCGGACTTGGCATGGTTCCAGAGAGGTCGAACCCTAGATTGGATATTAAAAGATCCGAAGAGATCGAACCCAAGATTGATGTTAAATGATCTAGAGAGATTGAACCATAGATTGGATGTTAAACAATCTAGGGAGATCGAACCCTTGATTGGATGTTAAACTATCCGAATAGATCGAAGCCTAGAATGGAAGTTAAACAATGCGAAGAGACTGAACCCCAGATTAGATGTTAAATGATCCGGAGAGATCAAACTTTAGATTGGATGATGATGTATGATTCTGAGAGATTGGACCCTAGCATGGACTTTGACTTGACCTTAGGATTTGAACGCCTTATGATTAGACAAGATTGGATAAATCTGGAACGAACATAGGATGATTTTGATATATACGATAACACCGGGCGAAAATAGAATGATTATGATTTATGACTAACACTTAAGCAAGGACTAAAGTCCTTAGCAATAACGGTCTGGAATGACCTTTGATTTGCAGGAGAATCTGAAGGAACCGGATGATTCACTAAGATCGAGATTGATGGATGGCCAGAGAGCTTAACTGCCAAAGATTTACTGCTACTAAAACTTGTTCTTCAGAGAAACACACCTTACTTTTGTAAGTCGTACTTTGGAGGGCAAGTGCTATGGTCAAAATTTTCACGATCTCAGAACAGACTCAAAAGGATGAATTAGACGTCAAGATAAAGTTGGAACGGATCAAGAACTCGGATTCGTGCTTAGAAGAAAAAAGAAGTAAATCAAGAAATGTGGCAGCAAAATGAGCAATTAAAAGAGGTCGATACTGATCACTTTGTGGTCGGTACGGAGATGAATTTTTGAGGTGGGGTCTACATAAGAGCTTTGGAAGATGAAGACTTGCAAGAATACGTGGGAGCTCATGCCGAGGTGAAGCAAAAGAGCTCGATACCAACCACTTTTGTTGTTGGTACCGACATGATTTCCCACCTTGGGATTTGCGCAATTTGACATGTTCTTCCTGCTGCATTTGTAGATCTTGAAGACCTCGATGAATTTTGGCCAAATTACGAGATTGGAGGATGGAATCACCTATAAATATGAAGCTACTTGCAACTAGGAGAGGTGTAACAACCCGTAATTTTAACAAATATTTTAAATTGAATTTATTTGAAATTTTGATTCTTAATCATTTAAAAATTGAAAATTTAGGATTTTCCAATGTATTTTTGGATTTTGTTTATAATTATTTTTCCAAATATAATAAAATAATGATTTTTTGAAAATTTTATATTTTGGTCAACTTTGGTCAAACTTTGACTTTCAGTTGAAATTTTTAAATTTTCAATCTTTTTTTTTAAACTGTATTTGATTCTGATATTCGTTCTGCTTTTCGTTTCGTCAAATTCTGTTTTATACTTTTTAAATCTGATAAATTTCGGCGTTTTACACGCAAATATTTTAGTATTTCTATTCTTTCTATTTTATTTTCTATTTTACTTTTGTTTGGACTTTGATTTTCTATTGGGTTGTTGAGCTTATTTTGATTTGGGCTTGGCTAATGGGCTTAGGAAATTCCAAGAGACATGAGTTAGCCTTTTTAATGTGAAGAGATGCCTTTTCCTTTACCATAGCCATACAAAATATATTGTTTCTCATCCTCTTTCTCATTTCATCTCCTGACAAAACTTTTTACAGTAAGTTGTTTCTTCCTTCTTCCTCTTTTCATTTTCTTTTCTTTTCTTTTGTTTGTTCTCAAGCATAGTTCGGCCACCCCCTCTCCTTATGCCGACCATATCCTCCACCAATCCATCAACCATGATCGGCCATCACCATCTCATCACCATCCCATACCTATGCCATGACCATGACCCAATACCCCATCACCAAACCAAGCTTGAAACCCTAGCCGAGCCATAACAACTGGACTAACTAGTTGATATCTAGAGAGATTCAACTAGTATAATCATAATAAAGATTGATTAAAGTAGACGTAGGCCAGAGTCAGCCGAACTACTATAAAAATTCTATGTCTCTTTTCTTACTTCTGCTTTTTACTTATTATTTATCTGAGATTTGTGCTGCTGATTATCTGCACTAGTGCGTTCACACTGGATTCAGGGTGTTGATCCATTTTTTGGGTTAACAAAACCATTCTTTAATATACTTATAATATGGTTTAAAACACGTACTGAGAATATTATTTAAAATATCTATTTTATAATTTTATTTAAAAACCATAAAAACAAGTTTTATAATTTAAAACAATTTATTAGAATTCCATAAATAATTACCAGTAATATATTAAACCTTGATATTTTTCTGGAAATAAGTACATTTATAGTATTTATTAAAAATACGAAGAAGCCATAGGATGTCTTTCAAGTTAACTTTAAAATCGCCGAACACAAAGAGATTGCATCGCGACTTTTTCGCTTTTATCTACCATAATTTCCATTCTCAATTTTCACAAACGTCTATAGAGTGTATGTAGCTCATTGATTTTTCTAAGACGAAAAATTTTGAAGTTGGAAAATTCTTTTTTGGGTGAACAATACGAAGTGGTACAAGTTTTAAATGGGGTAAATAGTATGGTAAAGAATCCTAGATCCTGATAATAAAAGAAGTAGGCGAATGCAATACTAGGAATTTATATAAAATAATGTTAGTTATTAGAAATAATATTAGGCGATTATATTAAAAATAATGCTAGTAATCTAATTAGAAGCAATATAGGAAATTAAAGGAAAAACAAAGAAAAATGGACATTTTCCATTGTTTTGTGCATTTATTGCAAGTTTCATTTAAAAAGTCTCCCTTACATGATATTAGAAACTCTGCCAAGGATTGGAAGTAGGGATAGTATGAGTGACAAGAAAATGATAGAGTGAGAGTTGTTTTTATCTACTCTAGTTTTTATTGTTTAAAAATTATAAAGGATGTTTGGAATTACTGCAAAGTATGTTTTTGAAAAAATGGTATGGTATAAAAATTGAGTTTTGGAAAGAAAAACTTGATAAATGGTTTGAATAAAATTCCCAATTTTTAAGAAGTAATGGTTGAAAAAGGTCTTTAAAAGGAAAAGAACTTCTAAAATTTTTAATTGTAGTTAAAAAAGTTAAGACACTAAGTTATTTTTGAATTTGCTAAAATAGTTTTTAAGTTGTACTTTTAAAGATAAAAGTTTTGGGATTAAAATAATTCAAAATTTTTAAGTTTTAATTTTTAAAGAATTTTTTTTTATAGTAAAGACCAAAGCCAAATTTTAAATATGGAGTAGATAAGAATAACTTTTCAAGTAAGGCTGGGTAAAAAGGTAAGACTATGAAGAAGATAGCGATGACCACTCATAAAGTAGCAATAAGGAATCCCTGTAGAGTGTAAAGAATATTGGTGAGAACCTAGGAATGTTTTGATAGACATGTGTGCAAGCCATAAGAAGAACCCAAAAAAGAATGGTAAATGGCATTAAAGTACACTTCCATGAGTTTTAGGATATGCTCATATGAAGGATCAAGGATGAAGAAAGTAAATACCAAGATTTGGATTAAAAGAAGATGGTAATAGAGGGTAATAAGATGGCAAACATACATAAAGGACATTGATAGACTCAAAGTTAAGGAAGGTAAGATAATGGGTGTAAAAGTTATTTTGCCAAGCCAATTTGCGAATGAGATTATTCTAAGTGTGCATAGCTTTTATTTTTCACCCATTACAGTGTAAGGATGCACAATTTGTTTCATAATTGGGTATGATAATAGAAGTAATGGATGGACCCTATTAATCAGGAGACATAAAGAAAAGTTAAGTTATGTGGGTTGGAGAATGATGACACATTGGGAAGGTCCATTTAATTGCCAGTAAGGAGTAATAGGGCTACAACATCGTTAATGTCAGTTAATGTTAAAGGGAAGCTTTTAAAAATAGTTTCTTTGAGGTTTGGGTTATAAGCATTATTTGTTTCTGTTGTGTTAAAATGTGTATGATATTTATTGAAACGTTCATGTTATGTGTTTTCTGTGTGGACCGCAATGTTATTAGAAAAACGATAAGACATGGAAATTTCAGGAAAGACACTTAACTAATGCAAAAGAAAAGAAAATAGTAAAAGGCTGGAAGTATAAAATAAATTAAGAAAATTTATTTAATTAGCTACTAAAGTAAAAGGATTAAGATTTAAATCCCAAAAAGTAGAACTGCTAGTATATTTAGGATGTTTTGCTCCATATTTTCGAAATTGATTTAAAGGGATGCATTTATATAGGAGGCGCTAATTTAGGATTGCTCAGTATTCATATCATATATGTTGTGATAAACCTTGCACTTGTACACGATTGGTTGCAAAATTGGTCGTGCACTAATTAATTGGTTAGTTTAGAATGGTTGTACATTGTGTTACGTTGTTTAGCCCTTGAGGAATTTTAGGGACGAAATTCTTTTAAGGGAAGGAGAATGTAGCACCCCGTAATTTTTATGACAATTAATTAATTAATAATAACACCAAAAAATAGAATTTTGTAAACGTCAGAATTTGGCTACGAAACTTGCACCATTGGGTTCGTGGCAATTGTCTTACCAATTTTCATATATAATGTTTTACGATCGGAGTTCAAACGAACAAGTTATTAACGTTTGAATTTTTTAGGTCGATAATAATTATATATGTAATTAAGGAAATAAAAATAGTTAACTAACCATAATTAGCGTCAGTTAAAACATAACGGATAATTAATGTTGCTTAAACGTTAAGAAAATTTATAATGAGAAGGAGATTAAATCAATAGTTAAATGAGGAATAGAACAAAGCAATAAACATGGTAAATTTATTTACAATTACTACATACAACCGGTCGACCCAAAGGTCGCTCTGGTCGACCGCTAGCACTTGACCGGTCGGGGTCACCGGTCGATCGGTTGACCTATTAATTAGAGGATCTGGAGCATGAACAATTTAGATGGAACGAAATATTTTAATTCTGTGCCAAGTTTTTGATGTGCGTCTCTGATTAAAATAAAGATTGCATAGGGTAAATCTAACATTTCAAAGTAACTCAAAAACCTATAAATATAGACCTAGTTTCTCACTTCTCTTCTCATATTTTCTGGATCACAGAGCGGAGCTCTGCCATTCTCTTTTCTCTACAATTTCTAGAATTCTAAAAGTAGTAAAACTATTATATATATATATATACAAGTAGAGAAAAGTGGAGAATAAGAGAAGATAAGAATATGATCGATTCAACGCACAAAAACAAAGGTAAATCATGAATCTTAAACTTAGATCTAATTCAATCCTTTCCGCAGATCTGTAATTCTAATACCTTTTTTGTATTTTGGATTTAAAGTAAGAGGGAGTCAAATAAAAAGGGAATGGATCTAGATCCGAGAAATTGGAGCTAAAAAGAGGTGAGTGGGAAATTATGTATTTTGTAATAATATTGAATTTTTATCATTGTAGATCTATTTCATTTATGCCTAGATTAAATCACAATTTTGATATTTAATTGTATATAAGTAATGATTATGGAAAATATGCCTATATGTTATAGAAAACCCTAAACTTGATAAATATTGTATACATTTGGATTTAGAAAGTTAAAGGTATAAATATTCCCTCGATTTAAATAACTTGCTAATGAAATCGTATTGGGATTCCAAATTTGGTTAGCTTATATAGATTATTAAACATAAATTAGAATTGATTATAATTTAAATTAGGATTAGACAATATTTTAAGACCTTGGAATGAATTGTGTAACAATGGGAATTTCTATAAATTGTCTAAAAATACAAATAAAAGTGTATTGGTTGAAATAACAAGGAATGTAAACAAAAAAAAGAGACGTACAAAATAATGGAATCATCGTATTTTATACTGTATATTTCAATAGAAAAATAAAAGATAATCCCTTGTTATTTCACACATAACATAGGTCCTCTTTTAAGTAATTTATAGAGAATTATAGGGTTAACAATTTCCTTTGGGGAAAGAAGAAATTACCCTGTATTAAGGTATAAAAATCCTTAAGTACAACTAAAGTAATATGAATAGAATTAATATGGAAAACCTAAAGTATGTAATTTAAGATGGTGTAGAAAAAAAACGGTAAACAAAGAAGATACAATTAAACGAATAGGGAAGTAATAAGTCTAAATAGGAAATTAAAGAGATATATTAGTTAAAAAGGAAATAAGGGATTTCTTCCAATAATGTTAAACGAAAGGGAAATGATAAATGTCACTTAAGTCAATAAATTAGAAATGGATAACAAATGATAGTAAATGACAAGAATAAATCAAAAGTAGGTTATGTAAGATTTATTAAACAATAATGATTGGAAGTAATGAAAAGTAATAATTAAATGGATGTATATTCAAATATACATTATAAAGGACATGAAATATATATATATATATATGTGTGTGTGTGTGTGTGTGTATGTATGTACGTAAATAATTTAGTAAATAAGAATGACAAAGTCATTAGAATGGGTTGGAATGCGAAGTTAGTAGTGTTACACAATAGAAGTCTGCGCACTGTAAGGGGCTACCAGCAGCTGTGTATACATTATACTAATGTGTAACATATCCAACTAGGGGTAAGCGTTTGGTTGGTCTGGTTTATCCAATGATGAAAATTGTTAGACCGAACGAAAAAAAAATAAAAATGAAAACCAAACTAAACTAACCAAATTAAGTTTGGTTGGTTCAGTTGGTTATCCGATTTAATCGAACTAAAAATGTTTTACACTTTATGTTTGGAATATTCATTGCAATTTTGAATAAAACAAAAATATATGATTAAAGTATTCTTATTTATCATTCTTATTCTTTCTAAAAGTAATTTTGACCCATATATGATAAATAAAATTTATTTAGATCACTAAACTAATCTAAATTTTTTATTATAACATCAATAATTTTGAAAATTTAACAAAAGTTTGGTTAATTTGGTTAATAGTAACCAAACTAAATATTTTTATGGGCCGGTTATTAACCAATCTAGTTTCAAAACCAAACCGAACCGACCAAATAAATTGGTCTGGTTGGTTTATTTGGTTTAGCCAAATAATGCTCACCCCAATATCCAACTATAGGACCGTGGAGTATATACGCTTGCGTATAGGTGAAGGAATACCCTCAATAGAGTTTGGTTCAATGAATAAAGGGAGGGTATTTCCTTGATTGCGTTAGGAAATCTAAATAGGATGGTGAGCAACTCAACGCTATGTCACCAGGTGTGGTGCCAAATCAGGAGTAGGAGCTACATAGGTTGAGTGCGTCATCGCTCCAGAGCGGTCAAAACGAGAAAAAACAGGTTTATACCTATGGGCTATGCCTCCTACTAGGGTAGGCCACATTAGATAATGCACTGCCATAGTTGTTTACTAGTTTGTTTGTTAGGGCAATGCTAGTTAACCCATAGAAGAGTTTTTTCAAAAATGAATAGGGTTGTCCGAGGAGCTGAGTCCTCTATAGTCCGTGGAGATGAGTCCATAATAAGAAGCAGAAAAGTTGTAGGTCCTGTAATGACCCGTATTTTTAACACTTTAAAAATACTAAATTAAATAAAATTTTAATTTAAAAATCCGATAGAAATAAAATTTTACGATTTATTAAATGGAAATCTCTTTGTATATAAGTTATAAATCCAAAACCAAATTCGTTGACGACTAATTTCGATAAGACCAATAATGTAATACATATTAAAACGTAATGTAATAATATAAAATAGTTGGAACCAATAGCAGAAACCAAAATAATAATTTTAACGTAAGAAACGTGCGTTTTGCGTTAAATGAAATTTTCGTTAAATAAAAATAAACAATAAAATTTCGCAACAAAAATTCGATATTTTAAATGCGTCTATTTAAACATAGGAAATTGTAAAGTTTCGTCAGAAATTATGTAAGTAAATTTCAGTCATGTCATTTCGGTTTAAATCAGTTAAAATGTAATGAAAATAAATGTTTTCGAAACCTTAATATTTTTATATAGAAAAATTCTAAATCATCTTCTGAGCAAGATGTCATTTTTCGTTTTTCCAAATTCGGACTTCTTTAGCTCCGTCGATCTTATTCTTCTGCGTTTTTACTGCATTTTTCCGCCAGTATGAAAATCTGAATTTTTTATAATTCAATCGTACCACTGATATCTGTATACCATTTTGATCGTCTCGTCATGCTGATCTTCGCAGTATATTCAATTGTTAATTTCGACGACCGGTGCACATCGGAATCTGTGAAGCGATTTAATCGTATCGGTATCTAATCTAAACAATTTTGACTTCTGGTCCTTACATCTATCTACCTGTTGAAACAACCGATTATTAGCTTTTATTATTTCTTGAAAGTCCACGCATTGGCCGCTAGCTTTTCAAACTTTTCTCTGTTTTTCTGTACTTTTGTTGCTTTTGAGATGTCGTTATAATATAAAATTGTATACTGTACAAACCTTTCACCTGCACCTTTATTTCAAGCCTTCTCTTACTTCCTCTCTTCTTCCTCAGGCTTTCCCTTCCTCTCTCTTTTCCTAACCCTTCCATCTCCATGCTTGAAACCCCCGACCGCATCCACCAATCATCGGCGCCAGCCCACTGCACTGCCTATCCATCTTCGGCCTCAACAGTTCATCCGCCCTCCTCCTCCTGTGCCAAACCGAGTCCCCTCTGCCCGTTGCCAACCTTCACTGCGATAGCCACCCTACGCAATACCCTACCCTCCTCCGCCTTCCTCTGTTCGGCAACCACTCCCAAACCGCCTAGCACAAAACCCACCACATCACTCCTTGCGGCCACGTCCTTGTCACATCCCCCACGTGCGCTAATACCCGAGCTTCCTCTGGTTTTCTCTCACCGTGGCACCTAGCCTTTGCTGCCTACAACTACCACTGATCTCCACACTTCCCTTTTCTCTCGGCCTGAGTCCCCATGCATCCATCTATGCATGCTGTGTTATAGATATCAGCCGCTTGGGTATATGTAAGTAGATATTCTATCTAATATATGCATATATTGTTTTGTATTGATTAACTAAATATAAAGTTATACGTTTTATTGCAGAGTATATTTATTTATTAGCTTTTGATTTTTACTGTATACATTCTTCCTGGGTTCGAAAGTATATAAAGAAGCTTGTTATTTTTACAGTGGCTTGTATATATTCATTCAGTTGTGTACTAGATATTTATAAAGTTTTCGTATATATGTTATAGAATTAGATTATGGTATATGGTTTCAGATATTTCAGTTGTTACTTTATAGATTTCGAAAAAGTAACTGTGTCTTTATAGAAATAATATGTTACTCTCATACGTTAGTAGCTGCCTTATGCAGCTGTGTTCTTTTGTTATTGGATTTCAAACTTGTAAGATAATATTTATGTGTATTATATTATTGAAGGTTGGTCTGCATATGAATGAGGATTATTTTATATGTAAGTATGTATTTTAGTAGTATGCTATCCACAGTAAGATTATATTTTTTTAGTTGTTATAGTTTCACTATATATATGATTGCTGAGTTCATGTATATGATTTCAGTTATTTTGATTTTTAAATTTTAGTTTAGATATGGTAAGCATTATATATTAGTCTGGACATCTATCTGTTTATATAAATATTGATTTTTCATATGATGTGTATATATAAATCATGGTCCGCATGTTCGTGCAGTTGAATGGTCTGCATTTTATCTTATTAGTGATTTTTATATATTTTGATTTAGAATATATGCGGCCTCAAAAGATAATACATTTTATTAAAGTGTTTTAAATTAAATATTGATTTGAAATTTATAACATATATTTTGCTTCAATTATATCAAAACGATTCTGATTCGTTTCCATCAATCTCTATCTTTCAGCTTTGCCGTCGAACCCACTTTCATCTCACTTCGCTTTGAGATTTTGTTTGGATTTGTTCGATTGTCTAGATCGTGACCCAATCCGTAGCTCAATTCTGCCTTGAAAGGTGAGCAATCACTCACGATTAACGTTCTTTTATTTATTAAATTTGATTTCAATTGAAACAACAATTGAAATATGCTGCTGTTAGTTAATTACACTGTTATATATGTTATTATCTATATCAGTTCACCTGTGACATCTGACACCATTATCTGTTATATATACAATGATAATCCAGTTTGGTTGTTAAATGATTGATTGATGATGTTTACAATTGGACGTTAAATTTGTTAATGTTGTAAGTGATAAATAATTTGAAATAGAAATTGACGTAGGATAGTTAGATTTGATATATGTGTTAAATTTGATTTGATGACATTTGCTTAATATGACCCCTTTAAATGTTTAATTACTTGACACGTAGTAATATGGTTAATTACACCTTGAACCATTTGAATGTATGTTGTATAAATTGATGTAGTATGAATTGAATAATAGATACCAAGTGAAGAACCGTATCAATATTAGTGTAATAATCTTTAATCTACATGAAATGATAGTGTAGATTCTAGAAATAATTATATTAATTTGCACAAACAACAATGTGAATTAATACGATTATTTCGGGATTATTTGAATTAATTATTGGATTGTTATTGATTGTTGTTATTGCTTGTTTATTTACTTTAACACCATCTCAGTTATCACACTGCAAGTTCCCTTTGCTATGCTTTGATTTTGAATTGAATTGGAATCAGGTTGAAATGATAAATACCCAAATTAAACTTTGACCTAGGATAAAGAATTAAATAAACCCGATTGGTCAATAATTTGATTTAAAAATAAAGTAAAGATTTTATTTGAATAAATAATAAGGTTTTGAAATGAATTTGGAATTTGAATTTTTATGAAAGGAAAATGTTAATATGTAATAATCTGAAACAAAATATTAACATAGCAGTTGATGAAAGAATGTTGTTTAAAATTTAATAATTAAGTTTGAAATTATTCATTGAATTAAGTTTGAAATTATTTAATAATTAAGTTTTGAAATTATTTAATAATTAAATAAGATTGAATTATTTGATAATTAAATAAAAATTGGAATTCTTTGATAAGAGAAATTGAACTTTGAATAAGTAAATTTGAACTTCGTAAATGAATAAAAATTAAGTTTTGGAAAATTATTTAAGTAAGTAAATAAGAAAAATTGAATTTCTTTAACAAGAAATAAAATGTGATTTATTGAAATAAATGTAAGACTTGAAATGTAAAGAATTTGATTTGACGAATCTAATTTAATTAAATTTGAAGTTTTGATATAATGAAGTTGAACTTAAATAATTGATTTAATGAATTGGAAATTAAATAGAAATCGTTTTGAATGATAAATTTACTTAATGAATATTGAATGAAATCAATCAATGATTTAAATTGATTTGAATGTTAAATTAAATTAGTTTAAATGTTTTCGAAATGAAACTTATATACGAACTTGAATCAATATTTGAATTGTTTAAATAAAAATGGAAATTGAATTATAAGATTTTGAAATGGAAATTTGGAAGTTTTGAAACATAAATTATGGAAATTGATTTCGAAAGACAGATGAAATGTTGGTTTACAAATTCTAATTGAAATTGTAATTGATTTGGTTTTTGAAATATATAAACGACCAATCGGTGTAATAATTACGAAAGTTATTAAAGAGACCGGAATCGGTTAGGGACATACTCACTGTCTAAACCGAATACCACTTTAATAACTATACGTGGAGTGTGATCCAGAATGAAGTGGTTGGAATGATAAACGTGATGACTGAAGAAAGAGAACGATAATGGATAGCCTTGACACTTGTGTCAAATTGAAAATGACTAAAACAGGAGCCGTGCCGGGCCAAATGGGGTTAGCTACCTCGAGCGAACACACTTCTTCGAAAACTACTCATTACTTGTTATCGATTGGTGCACCCTTGATTTTGGGAGTGTTGTTTCACGGTGTTGCGGTCGCTGCGGCGATGCGTTCTCACCAGTCCGGATCAGGCAAACGGTAGTTTCACTACCTTGGGTATTGCCTCATGTGCCTTGTCATACTTGTATCCCTATATACGCGACCACTATGATTTGTTTTGTGTTATACCTATGGAGTACTCCCTGATATCCCACTAGTTTACGGTGGAGTTTACAGTGCTGTATAGTCTATAACGCTTATATAAAATGTGTTAAGGGGGATAATGGTAACGCCTTAACACTATTTTGATACTTTATATTACTGATAAGCATTATCTATTTATCGTCCACTACTACATAGTAGATAGTTTAACGGATCCTTAAAGGATGGTTATTCCAACATCCTTTGAGTTACTTGTATTTCAGTTGCTATTTCACTTGAGTTGGATTTATTGATATAAGAATGTTAATCCTGACTCGAGTGTTTTGTGTTTTGCTTTGCGCTCGGGTCAGACTGAGTGTACCAGTATTCAAGACTCACCTTTGGAGTTGGAGCTTCGCTTGGAGATCCAGCTATCTATCCAGTTTCAGATATCCAGTTGATTCCAGTGATGTATTCTGATATTGTATTTGACTATTGTATTCGAGACATCTGTTGTACCTTATTTTACTCTGATATGTATATAGTAGCTTCATGAACTACTATCTTTTGTTTCCGCTGCAATTATTACTCTGTGTCTGTGATCTGTGTTCTATTTATTTACTGTATATGTTCAGTTTTGCCAAATTTAAATTAACAATTCGGTATTTTGAATCATTCAAGTCTGACATGTGCGGATGCGAATGGTCCAAAATAGCGGGTCGTTACAGTTGGTATCAGAGCTTTGGTAGCTCTAGGCAAAACTCAACATATAGGGTAAATGTATTTACAGAATCATTCTCATTCGAGTTTCAATCTCTTCCTTTTGACTCTATTCCTTTGAATTTTGGAATGTTCCCTGCGGTTCCAAAAATTCATTCGTGTCCCTCACTATTCATCTTCTTTCAATTTTGGAGCATCCCATTCTCCACTTCGAATGACCCTTATAATGAATCGGCGGTCTCGCCAAACTTCGAATGATTTGTAAAGGGGTGAAACTCCTTTACAATAGGTATTGATTTACTGGAGATTTCTGTATCCTCGGTTTACGATGCTATTTGTAACGACCCTAATTTTCGGCCCAATTTTAAATTTTAAATTCATCGTTCAATAAAAAAATTCTGAAAAATTAAACGATCTCAATTTACGCCCAAACTTTATTTATGACATACGTCTAGTTAGATATGGACATAGAAAAAGTTTCATTGCATAATATTACAGTAAAATCCGTTCGCGTTTTACTGTATATCAGTTCATATAAAGCTGCGTAAAATTTATCTTCCAAATCCAAATATTTTTACACAGTTATGTTGTAAAAATTATTCTGATCAAGATTATGTAATTCATTTCGTCTAAAACTGTCATCGCCTGCTCCGTTTAAATTGTTTTGCAAATCGTACAATTTAAGCGGCGTAAATGCAAATTTTATAAATTCATCGCATCGCAATAATCTGTATACCGTTGGAAGCGTCTTGTCGCACTGATCAAAATGGTATATTAATTTGCACAAATAGGAGTTCGAAGTTAAGCGTTGCGCTAATTTTACCGTTCCGGACGGACCGGTTAAGAAAAATCTCAGCCCAAATTCTTTAACCGTTTACAAAAGGAAGCTGAAAATAAAAGTCAGCTGGTGCATTTATGGGGTAGTTGGAAGCTAAGGGGTTACTTTGGAAATTGATGTGAACGTTGGGAAAATGAAGGGCTGTGAGGGATACGAAGCAACAAAGTAAAGAGTGAATTTAAAACTTAAGCAACGCATAATTCATTTCTTCATTTCACTTTTCTCAGCTCATGTCTCCAGGTAAACACCAATTCCTCCTTTCTTCTTCTTCATTTCTCCCTCTGCCCATTTTATTTTTCTTTCTTCTTTCCTTGTTTTGGAAATAAAAGTGCACTGCCAAATTAAATGCTCCCACTCCAATCACCACTCCGCGCCACCCTCAGCCACCCAACCTGCCACGTCATTCCCACCTCACTCCCATAGTCTCCACCACCAGCAACCCCGTCCCCTCACTGCCGCAGCCTTACCCACCTCCACCGTGCCAAAGCCCAGCCAACCGCCAACCACCCTCCGCGCCGCCCAAAACCAACCCGCACCCAGTCACGCACCCACTGCCCACCGCCTCCAACAACTACCAGCCCACGTCACTTCGGCCAACACATCTCCCAGCCGAACACTTCCCAACCAACCGACTACCTCCCTGACTTTGCTTGGACCACTGTGTGCATGCGTGTGCCTGCAGATAACGTGCGTGTGTTGTGGTATTGCGTGCGTATGTGCGTGTGTTGCAACAAAGAAACGTTGAGCTGAGTGTGTTTTGGCTGGGTGTGCGTGTGTGTTTGAAAAAAAAAAGAAGAAAAAAATCATCATAAGAGAGGATGCGTGTATGGAAGGAGAGTAGAAAATGTAACTGTGGTTTTGGTGTGTACATGTTTTGTAAAGAAGAAAATATGTTGCGTGATGATGTATAGTTGCTGGAGTGGAGGAAAATGTAACTGTGGGGTGCAGGCTTTTGTGAACCCATTTCTTTTGCTAACACATATTTATATACGGATGTATATAAGTTGATGTTTGTGATAGAGTTGTAACCAATTTTCGTTTTACCTGTTGTTGTGCAGAAGCAACCGTCTGACTTCTTCCGCAGCAGCAAATTCTCAGCTTCGTTCTTTTCTTCCGTCATCGGTAAGCGCAATTATATAAATTTATAAATTTTATACAAACGTTCATTGTATTAATATCATTTCTTTTATCGATATTACAGTGTTCGTTGTTCGTGCTGTACCGACTCTATTCTTACTTCTTCGTGCTTCGCCGTCAATTTCTATATCCACGAAAGGTGAAATAAATTTTCACGACATATATTCTTATGTTAGTTTATATTGATAATTTGTTTGTTATGTGATGATGAATTGGATGTGAATTGTTGTTAAGTGATATAAATTTGTAAGTAATTTGACATTGGATAGTTAACAAATTAAACGGATTATATCTGTCGTATTGGATTTGTAAACCTGACACCTTTTGTATATTAAATTAAGTTAGTCAAACTTGATCACTTAATTTATAATTGTCGTAGAATTTGATAAGTAACCCTTGAACCTGTGAACGTAGATTTTTGTAGTCTTTGAATTGAAATTGTAATTGAACGACAAGTGAAACCGAAATGTAATAATCTTTAATCTACTTGAAATGATAGAGTAGATTCTAGAAATAGTTATATTAATTTGCGTAAATAACAAACGCGAATTAATACGATTATTTCGGGATTATTTGAAATTGTTGAATTGTTGTGAATGGATGCTATTGCTTGTTTATTTACTTTGACACCATCCCAGCTATCACACTGCAAGTTCCCTTTGTATGTTTTGATTTTGAATTTAAATGGAATCGGGTTGAAATGATAAATACCCAAATAACTTTGACTTAGGATAGAGAATTTAAAATAAAACCCGATTGGTCAAATGTTTTTGATTTAAATAAATAAAGTTTTATTTGACGAATAACAAAGTTTTGAATAATTTGAATTTAAATCCGAATGAATGTAAAGGTGAGTATTTGAATTTGAAGACAAATATTAACGTAGTAATTGACAAAAAGAATATTGTTTAAAATTTAATTATTTAATAATTAAATTTAGAATTATTTGATAATAAATTTTTGAAATAATTAAAAATTTAGTGTTGAAATTATTAATAATTAACTTTTGAAATTATTAATAGTTAAGTTGTGAAATTATTAATAACGAAGTTTGAAATAATTAATAAATTTTAAATTTATTAACAATTAAGTTTGGAATTATCAATGAATGAGTTTGAAATGATTAATAATTAAGATTTAAAATTATTAAAAAACTTTGATGAGATCGAATTATAAATTAAATTGAATTGAATATCTTTATTAAGAGAAATTGAAATTTTGAACAAGTGAAAATAAGTTTTAACTAAGTTCGAAATTTGAAAGGAATATCTTTGATAGGAAATTGAATGCGCTTTATCGAAACAAATGAAAGACTTGAAATTTAAGAATTGGATTTGATAAGTGTAATTGTAAATAAGTTGTAAACTTTGATAATGAAATCGAATTTAAGACGTAACGTAATGAATTGGGATTTCAATTGAAATTGTTAATGATAAATAAATTTAATGAATATCGAATGGAAGCGATAATTGATTTAAATCGTTTTGAACGTAAATTTAGTTAAACGATTTTGGAATGAACTTATATACAAAATGCAATGAATATTCGAATTGTTTTAATTGAAACTTTGAAATCGAATTATAGAAATGTTGAAATTGAAATTGGAAAGTTTGAAACGTAATTTGGAAATTGATTTCGAAAGACTAACGAATTGTCGATTTACGAATTCCAATTGAAATTGTTTTGGTTTTGAAATATATTAACGACCAATCGGTGTTATAATCACGAAGGTTATTAAAGGAACCGGAGTCGGTTTGGGACATACTCATTGTCTAAACCGGAAACCACTTTAATAACTATACGCGAAGTGATGATCCAGAATGAAGTGGTTGGAATGATGTACGTGATGACTGAAGAAAGAGAACGATAATGGATAGTCTTGACACTTGTGTCACATTGGAAATGACTAAAACAGGAGCTGTGCCGGGCCAATGGAGGATTAGCTACCTCAAGTGGACACACTTCTTCGTAAACTATTCTTTTACTTTGTGATTGATTGGTGCGCACCCTTGATTTGGGAGTGTTGTTTCACGGTGTTGCGGGCGCTGCGGCGTTGCGTTCTCACCAGTCCGGATCAGGCGAACGGTAGTATCACTACCTTGGGTATAGCCTCATGTGCCTTGTCATACTTGTATTCCATTTATGCGCGACCACTACGATTTTGATTTGTACCTTTAGTATATGGATTGCCCTCTGGTGACTTCCGGTTTTGGGGAAACTACGGTCTTGTATATGCTGTTGGGAATAAAAATGTGTTAAGGGTGGAATGGGCCATGACTTAACACTATTTTGATATCTTTATTATTACTGATAGACATTATCTATTTATCGTACTCTACTATGTATAGATAGTTTATCGGATCCTGAAAGATGCTTATTCCAATCATCTTTGAGTTATTGTTATTTCAAATTTTGAACCATATTATCTGTATAAGAATATATGTCCTGATTCGAGTGTTTGTTTGTGCATATGCTCGGATCAGACTGAGGATTGCTGTTGCTGCTTACTTGGAGCTGAAGACTTGAAGACCATCTTATCTTTATCAGTATTGTTCTTTCCATTTGGACTATTTGGACATCTATGTTGTTGTATTTCTTTTATTTGAGACATTGTTGTATTCTCTTAGTAGCTTCATGAACTACTATTATGACATTGTTGTAATTCCGCTGCACTATTCTGTTATGTTATATTTTCTGTGATTCTGTGATGATTCTCATTCATATACATATACTCCATTTATGATTCGTGTCTTGTACTATTTAAGTTGGCATGTGTGGATTATTGTCAATTTAAATGGTCCAAATATATGGGTTGTTACACTATCTATCTCCTGCTATACCTGAATTCTATTTCTTGAGATCGAATGTAGATTTGCCTCGAAATTCTGTATCGATCTTATTTTTGAAGTCACGGTCAACCCGGTTAAGGTCGCCCGCGATTTATATAAACTTATCCATCTTCTTATTTCGTTATTTAATCATCTTTTCTTCTGTTTCGAACTTATCTTCGAACCAGAATTCTCCTTGATTTGTGACTATCAAATTTGAATCTCTATCCTTGGTTTGAAATCCATTCTTGTATCGTCAAGAGAGGAAGTGTATTTGTAAATTAATACTAAAATGTTTTATATATTGTGTTGTTTGAGTTGTTGATGTTGATTTGGGTTTCCGATCGATTCGTCTGATCAACGCTATCGATAGGATTTCCAAAACACTTGAACAGAGCAAACTGACACAATAGTATTTTCGAATTTGGTGAACAAAATAGTTTTGTATGATTATATTATATATAAATATAAATATACAAAAATTAAATTGTTAATGAAGTTTGTTGTCAAAAATGATAATATTTGATTTTCCTTTATTGTTTTATAAACCATTGACTATTGTACAATATATATAAATGAATTTATAAAACTTAGTTATAATTTGATTTGGAATTTGAAGTGAATTTAAATTAGAATTTGAGAATTTAATTTCCGATAATTTCGAACTATGGTTTTAAAGTTTTCAAATGGATATTATTTAAAATATTTTCGAATAGAAATGGTTTTCAAAGAAATTTTAAAGTTTAAATCAGTGCTCTCTTGTTTTGTCGCTGGAAAATAATTTCGGTGATGACGGTCGCATCATCGACATTCATTTTCGAGTTTCGAAGAGGAGAGACCATACTGTAGCTTTGCTGCACTTATGTATTGATAATTTAATTGATTTGAAATTTCTAAAGTATGACTTGATCTATAATATATATTGGTATCTAATTATGGATTTGATTTTATTTGTCTCTAAGTTGTTTGAAGCTAATCGGAAATTAATTCTTAAAATTTTGATTTAATGATGATTTTAAACGAAGCCAAATTTTTTTGACTAAATACTTAACTTGAAATAAGTGAATTGTAAATTTCATTCGGATAATACTCAATTGCATTATATATAATTTACCTAAATTATCAAAAGTTAATTATGTAATTGAATATTATACAATATAAATGATATCAAAGGAACTTCAGGCCCACTAGGGTGCGGGTTATTGCACTATACAAGGGTGAGTCCTTGATAAGAAATAATTTCCTATTTACGAAGCTATTAGTTCATGGATCATGACTTCTTAGGCTTACAAACAAGATATATTTTTTCATTATGAAAGATTCGAAATATTATTATAACCATTATATAAACTAAATAATTTGGACATAATATAATGGAAAAAGAAGATAGAATTATTATATTTTCAGAAAGGGAACATATATGAATTTCATTTTAATTAAAATATTTTCATTTAAAACATTGGTCAAGGAAAATTCAAGATAGGTATTTTGAAGTTCAATAGAATTATTATCAAACCTCATATTTACCCCAAGAAGTGTAAGCATATTTATTTCAGAAATGATTTGTGAAGTTTCTAAAGTTATATCTTCATTTAAAAGCCTTAACCCAAGAAGTATTTTGACAAAGCATCCTTGTGATTTTATGAAATTCTTAACAAATATTTCCATTTTACAAAAAGGGGTATATATGTACTTCAAAAAACAGTTCATGAATTTTAGAGCCATAGTCTCTACAGTAACTCTCGATAGAGAAGTCTACTTCCAATTAAAATGCTACCGGTTCATGAATCATAACCAAGAATCTTATCCGAGGTTTACTTTTCTATCATTGGATTTCCTAAAGACCTTTCTTAGTAGCAATACTGAGAAGGGATCATTTGCAAAAATTCAAATTTCCAAGAATTTTTTTCCAATTCAATGGCTCGAAACCAAACAAAAAATTGATTTACAAAAGGAAAACACTTCATGATTTTCTAAAAACTATGCCGGAAAGAAAGCTTTCAAAAAAATTGATTTCCCAAAAGAAATTCTTCATTTTGTAAGGTGAAAAGTATACTCAAGAAAGATTTAATAAATTTATTCTTGCTAATTTGTTGGTTCATTGAAAACCGCATGGAAATGGATTTTGTTTAAACATATGATTTTGTGAAAATTTTCTTTGGTTTACCGTTTGAGAGCCATGTTGAGAAAAGCCTCATCAAATTTAAACTCATATGCCCCACAGAGTATAATCATGGGGCGACCTTAGGTCTAAGGTGCATTATGCTTAATAAAGCTTCTAGCCTGATGATGTTAGTAAAGATTCTTTGAGCAAAGACATACCTTATACCGGCCAATGTTAAAGCCCTAGTCGACAAATTCCCAAGCACCCAACAGCTGAGTTGGAAGAAAGTCCTTAAATGATACATGGCATAGAAGTCGGGCAAAAACCCTTGGGTCAGCAATCATCATAATTTAATTCCATGGTGTACGTAAAAACCAAAAAACCCTTGGGTCAGCAATCTTCATGATTTGATTCCAAGGCGTACCCAAAAACCAAAGAAAAAAGTCTTCGAACCACCTCTGTCTCGGGTAAATAAAGCACCTAAAAGAACTTCGAACCACCTCCAAGATAGGCAAGTGTGGTACCTAAACAGATTTTGAGCCACCTCTAAGCTGGATAGGAATAACACCCGAAGAAGATATAGATAATCAATAATCAAGAAAACTCAAGAATCCTTAATGATAAGCTAAATGAGTACATGCCCAATGTTTGGTAAACCATCCAAAGGACCAACTACCAATGAAAGCCCAAGAGACTATTTGCAACAACCTATTGGATATATAAGGTAAAATGAGCTAACCTGGTAACCATGATTAGATTGTCAAACCCCTAAGGAAAAAATGACTGAAGTTAAAAGAAATATCCATTTGATGGAAAATATACAATAACCCAACCATCTAATAAAACCAAAAATCGCTAGTCAAAGAACGACCTGGGATGAGAAACCATCCTACAAAGCTACAGAAATCCCATTCTTTTGGTAAGAATTTTTATCTCAAAATGCTTCGAAAGATTTATTCCATATTTCAAAATTCTTAATTCAAAAATCATTTTCAATAGAATTATTTTCAAAAGAGCTTCCATATTTTGAAAAAATGTTGTCAGAACTATCAACTTAAAAAAACCTAAAATCCTTATTCTTCAAAACGGTTCTTTTAAAGAGTTTTCAAGAATTTCTAGGTTTTCGAAAGACAACTTCAATAGGATGATTTTCCCAATAAGCACATAACATAATCTTACATTCTAAGGAGGACCTCAACCAAAGTATTTCAGATAAAGCTATAAATATTTAATTTTCCAAAGAGGATGGAAATATTAGTAAGTTTAAAGTAACGTTTGCACTTCCAAAAACATTTTCAATAAGCAAAATTTTCAATAAAGCTGTAAGAAAATTTTACTTTGTTTCCTTTAAAAGGTTTTGAAAGGAAATTTTTCTATAACAAAACATCCACTTTCATAGGATAGGATAGGGTAGGGTAGGATTTTAAAAAAATGGAAGTCAAAATGCTAAGGGTGATTTGGATGATGGTGAAAAGGAAAAAAAATGAGTTAATGATGGAGGGAGATTTTAGGAGAGGAAGATTGACTAGTGAGTGGTCGAAGGAGAAATCAAGGGTTTATTTGGGCCAAAACATGGGCAAACTCTTCTGGAAAAGATTAATAGTGATAGATCTATCGAAAAAGCAAGGATTTCCTTAAGCTTAGGTATAAGAAAACTCTTTAGGAAAAGATTAATGGTAATGGATCTATGGAAGTAGCAAGGGTTCCCTTATGCTTAGGCATAAGCAAACTCTTTTGGAAAAGATTAATAGTAAGAGATCTTAGAGAAAGCAAGAGTTTCCTTAAGCTAAAGCAAAAGAAAACTCTCCAAAGGAGGGGGAGCAAATTAAATGTTATACTCAAAATTTTCCAAGAATGGATATTGTGTGATACTATTAAAGGAATACAGTATGAGGTTATCGCACATTGAAGCTCATCACACATTAAGGAATGAAGGATATCAAAAGTTGAAGGCTAACATAAGTTTAAGTCTATCAAAAGTTGAAGGCTTTCAAATGTGGAAGGCTATCGTAAGTTGAAGACTATCGTAGTGGATATGGACAAGGATATCACAAGATGATATCATAGAGCCAACGCATATTGAGGGAAAAGAAGCCATCATAAGTAGAGCCATCATGTATTGAGGATGAAGAAGCTACCGTAAGATAAGCTATCGCAAGTCGAGAATAAAGAAGCTATCATATGCTGAAATGTGAAGTTATCATTAAGAATGAAAAGCTATCAGAAATATAAAAAGAAATTATAATTAAATTGAAGGAAAACATTAAATAAATAAGAAATTAGGGATGCCATAATAAGGAATGCTTAATGGAATACATTGGTGTTTCACATATAACAAATTAGCTCAAAGGTATGCCAAAAGAAGATAAGGGCAACATTCAACACCAAAAAATAGCAATAAATCATGTGGAGAAATAGTGCATAAGTATAAGGAAGATTCTATGTAATAAAGCTTCGAGGCACTCCTATACAACCATGCTACCTTTGCTAATACCATACCTAAGATAGCGATTCGTGTGAAATACTACAATCTTGAGATTATGATATATGGAACCATCAAGGCCATCTATTTTGCCAAATCACCAATCTACGTCAACTTTAATTGACCAATACAAGAAAGCCAATCTACTTCCAATTACTATAAATGGTAACCTACCTTCACATAAGAAGGTGCTCCACTCTTCATTCTCTTTCTTAGCATAAATCATTTTTTGGCACTTGACATTTCTAAGAGCTTGAGAACTCCTTTAATAGCAGACGAAGAAGAATATGATTTAAACATTTGAACATAAGGACTTCTAGAAAAAAAATTGCATACTGACTCCATCCTTGACTTCTTAAGCTATAATAAAGGAGATGACACTTGTACCTTTTCATATTAACCATTGGGCAATGAATATTGCATACATGATCAAATTTCTTTTCATTCGCATATGAAAGAGAGGTGACTTGAATTTCAGACATTTTGGACATATATTATTTTGATTATGGGCATATTTGGAATTTTATTTTAAATATATATCTTTTAAAATATCTCGATGTTGGACCAAAGATTGGTTTAATAGGTACCTAGCACAATACAACCTACCTCATGTGACATCCATCGAAATCACACAGGAATCACCAAATCATAGCGTCATAACGAACGTATAGCAAACACACACAACAACAACCGCCATTTAAGTCCCGCTTTACCTCGGACATCACCAACGTATCACATCATCACCAATATCTTACTTCGCCCCACCATGACAAAGGTCCCACATCATCACCAAGATGCCTTTTATTATTTGATAACTCGTAAGACCATCACAAAGGTTGGCATCACACATGTCATAATTGGATTTGGTGTTCAATCACGTACCATCATCAAGGTAGACTAGACCATCACCAAGGTCCATAGTATACAGGTGAGCATCCTCACATACCCTTGCCCAATGAAACACATATCACATCTAGAGTTACCAATGGTTCCTCCTACACATGACTCGATATCAGAATGCGCCACATTCCACCATATCACTTCACCTTGTCAAATGTCCCTCCATCGACCATCATCAAGTCCACGCACTTCTCACCCGAAGTACTCAACTAAAACGATTCACTCCATCGATGTGTCAAAGTCTAAAACAATTCTAAACATACGTCACTAGTCGTAGAGTCTCCATATTAGTCCTAAAATCATCACATTAAAGTGTTGCATCATCGCTTCATCATAAAAACAACTTGTTGTAGAGCCGTAATGTCAAAACAAAGCATCAAACAAATGATCACATCACACTTCTCGAAGCCCAGCTTTGCTTCCTCGTAAGGTTGAGTAAGATTGGCCTGCCCCTTTAGTGATTGGCACCGACCACATTGGGTTGACACTTTGCCATTTGGTTATGTATCCAAACCTCTTGTCACCTAAATTTTCCCCCAAGTGAAGTTTCCCATGCTCCAAATCAGCATCGCCCTTGCCTCATAGTCAGTGTGCCCTATGCTGAGAGCTCCAGCCTCAATGTTTTCTAAATCCACATCCCTTGTCGCTTCTCCTGGCCCAAAGCCATGCTCTGTGATGATTATTCTATCCCGAAGCTTCTCCTCAAAATCCATGAAGCAGCCACCATCGACCACTTTTGCAACTACCATTGACCATTCTTTCTCGACTTCAAAAGTTGATCATTTCCATCCCAAATCCCATGTGACTGAAAGTTTAGGCTTCCTGGGCCTTCTTAAGCACTCTCAAACTATCACATCGCATTTCAACCAAATTTGCTACTCGATCCACTCAAATGATGACCACTCTTAAACTACACTGAAATGAATTAAAACACAAACAAACAATCATACACAAACAATCATACATCATATGCAAGCAATCCAAACATAATTCAAATATTTATGTCATCCTAGATCTACCAAAATAGCAAATGATGACTAGTACGGTTAAACACACAAAAACGAATCAAAATCAACATTTATTTTTACAAAACCATTTTAATATTGTTATTAAGATTAGATCTAAGTTTGAAATCATTTTAACATTCAAACATCATTTGAAAATGTTAGTTTTACTACATAAACAAACATAGGGTGATGAGAAAGATAAACCACTCACCAAACACTTAAAATACACAGATACCAATGCAATCCTATGATAAACAGTAGCCTTCGCGATTCCGAATGCACTCTAAAATGTAAATAAGCTAATTAAGTTGTTAATTTCCCTTTATGACAAGATTTAACTAATTAAAAAATAAAAAATAATGGCATTTGGCTATAGAGAAGATCATTGGTGTTTTAGATAATTTTGGGAAGTGGAAAATGATTATAAGGCAGTCCCATCATACTCCTTAGGCGTAAATCCTGAAATGATTTATTGGGCCTAATTTAAGTCTCACTAATTATCCACTAAGCCATCCAAAAATTGTCTAACTTCAAATGACCATATCTCCCAACCGATAAATCCAAAAAGCTATTTTGATCACTCTACACAAAGAGAAAACATAATATCTTTCATTTGGAAGTGGTTTCAAATCCAAATTAGGCACCTATAAAAATATGTTGGCCTTATAATTTTTAAAGGTCAAAACCGTACAACAAATTACTAAAGTTAAAAAAGTCACTATTCAACATTTCCAAAAGATATAACATTTTACGGCCTAATTAGGTTTTAAAAATAATATTTTATAATCTTTCAACGCGTTAAATATGAGTCGTTATAAATTTATTCGACCATTAATGCATTTACAAATTTATATCTATATATACCCTATTATTATTCTTGGAATAAACTAATATTACAATTTATTTGGATTAGATTTAAAATAGATTATATGTTCAAATATATATATTATTCAATATATTTAAATATATGTGCTTTATTTAAATTTGAATTTTAAATTATCTTGACTTATTCAAAAATATATCGAAAACCAAAAATGTCAATTTATTATGAAAGTCATGAGCAATAAAAAATTTTAACCACAAATTAATATACATACACACACATATACATACATGCATACACATAAATAGAGATATATGTATGTGTGTGTGTGTTTACACCAAAAGTTTGCACAAACACCCAAAGATTACAAGTAGAGAATAAAGTGAAGAAAATAACTTGAAAATGAGGAAAATAAGAACACACAACAATTATAGCGGCTTGGCTAATCAAAGTCCTACATCCACCTAAGCTTTGTTGAGGATTTATGATGAGTTATCACAAAACTATTCTTGTGGAACGGTGATGACCCCGAAATTATAAGGATAATACAAGAATTTGTTAAACAGCTAAAAAGATCCTTCAAACAATGCCCTCCCTTCTCTTTTTACAGCTAAAGGCCGTCTGAAAACTCCATCCCATGTTCTTGCCCATGTTCCCAACATTTAAGAGTAGATAACTTAAGAGATCGTGGTCATGTCACGAACATTGTAATGACCCAGAATTTTTGTCATTTGATGTTGAATATTTAATTAATTTTAATTATTGAAATATTGGTTTAAAAGCTTTAAAACTTGACTTAAATTATAGATATTATATAAATTAATTGTTTGACAATTTATCGGCAAACGACGATGTTTTTGTAATTTTCCAGAATCTAATAACAAGCGTATATTATTATTATTTTGGGGTTGTGTTGTTGTTCTTAGCGTGACCATATTTTTGTTTTGTCATTTGGGGTCCATACGTGATTAAAAATTTATGCGGCAAAATACCGTAAAATTAAAATTATATATATATCCTAACACTTAGAAAAATCAGATCTTTGCTCACTCTCTCACTACCCTTATACTGTTCTATTAGTTTTAAAAGAAAACATAGATCCGTTTTCTTATTAAAATAAAAAATGAATAAAATAAAACTCTAAAAATTATAAAAATGGTATCTTTGAGTGTAGGAGGCTTAGATCTACGACCCCTAGTAGTTTGGATGGGTTTGGTGGTGATTTGGGTGGTGTGTGGTCATGGCCGTGAGTTTATGGTTTAGGTGTAGAACTAGGGTTTGGTTCTTCTTGTGATTGAGAAAGAAATAGTTCGATTTGAGGTTATATTTGGGTTTAGTAGGACATTTGACATCTGCGACATGGGTTTGATGATCTCCGACCCTATATTATGTGTTGCATTGTTTAGTGGGCAGCAGGAGGAGAGCGATATTGCATTTCATGTGGGTGGAGCGGGCGTCTTGATTTAGGAATGGTGGTGGAGCTCTCGCAAAGTGGGAAGGAATAGCGATGGCATAGGGCCGTTTCATGGATGGTTGGGGGTGGTATTATCGGTGGAAGACGTTGGCTTTAGGGTGGAGCAGTAGTTTTTGGCGAGATTTGATTTCATGATTTAGGAAGAAGGTTTAAATCTAATAATAAGGATAATTAAGGAATTTAAATGTAATTAGTGTTTATAATTATGTTATTTAAAATCAAAATCTTATGAAATGTATAACTTTCATACAAGGTCCAAATAGAATGCGGTCAGTCATGTTGGATTCGCAATGACAATATCTACATCTTGGAATTTAATTAGAGGAAATTTTAGCTTGTAGAATTGCAAGCTAAAATCGAACTCTGTTCAATTTTAGACAGAACCAGAACGCGAAAGCGATAACTGGAATTTCGGTGAGTTTAACTCACCTTTTTGGTTAAACAATAATGTTTTATAATAGATAAAAATTGTAGAGAGATCTAACGGGATTCCTCGCACTTATTAATTTATTTTCAATAATACTCCTATTATATGAATTATTAAATATAAAACCTGATTGTTTGGCCCTATGGGATATGATATTATTATATGTTGAAAACTTAACCCTTGTAGTGATAAAAATCAATAACAACGTTGGTTAAGTGCTTTGGTGGCTATTAGCCTCAATTTAGTATTTTGAAAATATTATTAATTTCCGATTGGCTTGAAAATGGTTTTTGATTCAGAGAATGATTTCAAATTCTGATCTTTGGGTTTTCTGCAATATTTTTATTTAAACAGATTTTGAATTTCTCTATTTTACCCCAACCTTTTTATTTGCTTTTTTGAAACCGTTGAGAAATGTTTTAAAGTTTTTTAACTATCATTTAATAATGATTTAAAATTGTTTAATAATGTTTAAAGGTTGGTTTTTATTTAATATTGCTTAAAAGTTATTTATTAATATTTTAATATTGTGAAAAGTTATTTATTTATATAATTAATAATTATAATTTATTAATAATGTTTTGGAATTTATAATAGTGTTTGGAATTAATATTTATTATTTATTAAAAATGTTTTGGAAGTTAATTATTATTTATTATAATAATGCATGAAGATTAATTATTATTATTTTATTAATAATGTTTGAAATTAAAAACTATTATATTTATAATGTTTGAAGTTAATAATTATTATTTATATAAAATGTTTTGAGGTTATTAATTATTATAGTAATAATGTTTTGGAGTTAGTAAATTATTTTATTAATGATGTTGGAAATTAATTTATTATTTATTTATGACGTCTAAAGTTAATTAATTTAGCCGTTTAATTTTACTTATAAATAATAAATTTATTTATAAAGGAATTTCATTAAATAAAGAGTTTATAAATGAAAATGGAGTTTTGGATTTATAAAGGCTTTATAAAGAATCTTTATAAAGGAGTTTTATAAAGGAGTTTATAAAAGAATAAGTTTTATAAAGGGTTTATAGATTTATAATAAAAAGTTTTATAAATTGTTTTAGAGATTTATAAACGAGTTTTATAAATGGCTTTAGATATTTATAAAAAAGTTTTATAAATGATTTTAGAGTTTCATAAAAGGTGAAAGTGAAATGTTCTTATCGATATACTTATCCGTTGAGAGAAGTATATAAATACATTTTCTAAGTAGTCGAAGTGTAGTGTTTTTGTGAATATACTTATACCGTTGAGATAAGTATATGGAGATTTTTCCAAGTATAAATAGAAGTATAAAGGGTTTATGAATATATCTTTGTAGAAGTATATTGATATAAGTATTTACAAATTAATTTTAATTAATGAAAGGATTAATTAAAGAGGCTAGTGGTTGCTTATACGCTTAACCAATGTTGGTTTCCCTATGGAAAAAAACCCTGGTTTGATTGATGCTTGTTTTTTTATTTGATAGTTAAATAACCGACTATCAAACTTAGCCAGTTTTAAATTATCTTTGGTGGTTCGGAGAGACTGGGATCAGATATATTTTCCGGAAACCACTTCGAATGGGCATAAGCGTTCAAATTCGAACATCTTGAGGATGATTGAAGATGGAGCTTTTGAATTGCAAGGGCTACTTTACTAATAATTCTAAGGGTGATTCCAAAATAGATGTAGTAGAGGTCGTGCCTTCGGATATGTTAAGACCCAGAACAAACTTGTATGGATGAATGCTGGCATTGCATTTCTGCCTAAAGGGCAGTGTTAGCATTCCAAGTGGAATTGCTATCTTAAGAGTAAAACGTTGCCTCTAGCCTCATCAACCGGCAAACGAATAAATCAGGGACGTGCCGGAGGGCTAAGTGGGTCGCTCCCATTAGAGTATGACCATCCCATATCTAGAGTCGATATTTATGTATGCTTCAGGGCCTAGTAAGGTTATTTATCAACCAAGGGGTGATCATATTTGGCATTATCCAGTAAGGGGTAGGGCCGGTCCTGAGTAGCAGAGATGCAACGTGTTGTAGCCTCCTGTACATTTTATCTAGAGGTGTACGGATTCAGTGGGTAGACCCTTACCCTTTCATAGTTATAATCCATTTCTCAATTCGAGCCTTCAGAATCAATTGTATATCTATGCCGGAACATGAGATGCAAGCATTCTAGCTATATTCAATATTTATTTTAAACCCTAGACATTATTATAATATCAAAAGATTTTTTATTGAAATGTTTTGATTATCATAAGGTAAAATCCCATCCATGTTTATTGCAGTGTTGTCTTATGAGATACCTTTTATTTTGAAGGGTTTTATAAATACAGAAATCAATATGATTTGATAGAGTTTTCTCACACTGGTTTACTAGACTAATCTGGGCGTTATTTTCTTATAATGCTTGGGTTAGACCGAGCATATCTACATATTCAGTTTGGATACTTGGAGCTTTAGGAGACGAGCTAGAGGCCTCCAAGTCGTATTCACCTATATTTTATTTCCGCTACATTAGTTGTTCATTTAACAGTAATTGTGAGGACATGTTGTTATAACTGTCTAGGCTGTTGATTGATTAGTTGACTCTTATTGATATATAAATATAATAAAGTCAAGTTTTCCTTTGTAAAGATATGTTCTATATTATATTTTACTAGTCACGATGTGAGATTCTATTTTGTCTTTTCTTTCTTTTTCCCTAACAATCTGTCTTTTCGGCACTTGGTAGTTCGACGCTTGAATACCGTGGATGTATTTCGACTTTTTAGGGTCGAAAAGACAGGTCGTTATAATGTGGTATCGAAGCTTAGGTTGAGCGAACACCTAGGATTTGGTGGGGATTAACTCATTTGAGATAGGGTAAGCGAGACTCTAGGATGAGTCTGAGTGTGTGTGTGTATATATATATATATATATAAGAGAATGTCTTTGTTAGTGATTATAAAATGTTTTATATTATGTTGATTTATTTATTGAGTGGTTATGAATTATGGTCGACACAAAAGGAACAACTGTATCGATATGTGTTTCTAAACATTGAACCAGGCAAACCGACACAATATTATTTTGAAAATTGGGTAAATAAAATAATTTTACCTGGATTATATTATATAAATGAAAAGAATAATTTTCAAAAATTAACATAGTTGTGTGTTTGTTTGTTAGAGAGTGATAATATGATTATTATCACTTATTGTTGGTTAGTTGCGCTCAGATAATTTATGGGCATTTTTGTTAGTTAAATTAAATACGAACACCTTGTGAATTCAGTTTCACAGTTTGACTATAAAGTGTTCAATGATAATATTAAGTTGAATTTTAATTATAATAAAAGTTATTTATTATAATCATAACAAGATAAACATTTGTGAAATGTTTTATATAAGAAGTGAAATTATATAAGTATAGTGTATAAGTATGGTCTATAGATAAATTGGATTTAAACTGAGAATTTGAGAACTGAAATCCCGGCATTTTCAAAAATGTTTTTCAAGTTTTAGAGAAAATAATAATAGTATTATTTTGAAAGTATTTTTGATTAGAAATATTTCAAAATGGAATTTAAGAGAGATAAAAGTAGTGAACTCACTTCGGTCGTTGGAAAATAATTCGGGTGATGACTGCATAATCAGCGGTATTCATTTTCGAGTTTCTAAAATGAGGAATTGCTACCGTAATAGAAATTGGTTATTGAGTTGTTTTGGGTAAAACAAATTTGTTTAAAATCTCAAAGGTATGATTTTTTGTACAAAAGAAGATATGTACATATTATTTATTTTGACATGTTTTGAAATAAAAACCGGGTGTTTGATTCTGAAGTATTCAGTTAAGTCGTTATATGGACACATGTACCCTATGCATTAGAGTAGTTTGGTTTCATGTCTTATTTTGATATGTTGTTTGGGAAATTTTCATTTATTAAAAATGAAATGGAATTTCTGACAATTTTGAACAATCGAGACTTTCAAATTTGATATAGAAATTGAAGCTAAGTGTTTTGTGAAATTATAAGGAAATAAGTTTTTATAACTTATAATTTGAAAAATAGTAAGTTAAATAAGTTTTAAATTTATTGAATATTCTAGTTAAGTAAAACAATTCTAAATATTATATATATGCTTTTAGGAAGTAGAACGGTATTTTGCAAATACGACCTTGAGTTTTAGGATATTAATAGATTTAAATAATGTTTCTTAAGTAAAATAATGTTTCCGTAGAAAGATAATTATAATATTGGGAAATATTTTATTAATGAAGATAAGTCTTTATAAAGTGTTTGTAGGCTTAAAGTAATATGTTAGGAAATGACTCGGAAAATGAATTCTAGTATTGATTAAAAATATGAACTTAAGTTTTAAAGTGCTGATAAACCTAAGTTGTGTTTTATAAGATGTTTATAAACTTAAGTTGTGAAATATTTGTGTTCTTAAGTAATGTGTTCTGGAATGGGTTTAAAATAAAAATAGTGTTTAATGTAATGGTTCATAAATGACTAGTATTAAAGGAAACATACTAGAAGTGGAAATTAATGCAAATTAAAAGTAATTAGAACAATTAATAAACAATGGGATAACTATGTAAGATGTACATAGATCATTTTATTCGCATAAGGATTTTTGATCCAGGTTCAGGCACATAAATTCGAGGTGATTTACACCGATCCGAGTTAGGATTTCTCACTCGATTCTTGTCGGCGAACATTTGATAAAAATTTTTGATTTGATTCTGAAGTTTCCTATCATAGGTGACGACTATGCAAGGAGAATGGAGGTTTCAAATCAAGGAACAAGTCGGAGTCCGCACTAGAGTAGTCAAGTGATAGTTCAAAAATGAAATTTGTGCGATCGAGTGAGCGATCGGATTTGATATTACGTACAAATGATATATACATCGTGAGGGCTTTAATATAAATGTATGCTTTTGACATTAAGAATAGAAGTTACATGATTTGATATGACCTGTTTATATACGATGATTTCTGATACGTGAGTTAACATGCTTAGGTGCTCTATTTATGATGGATGAATGGTTGAAGTGTTTCAACCGGCATGTTTAACTGTCTTTGTGCTACATGTTTAAAATACAGGTTTATGGAAGCGAAAGTTGCTATTGCTTTTTATTTCATGAGTGGAGTTTGATCTACTCGCCTAATAAGTACACATTTATATTTTTGGTTTGGTTTGATGGTTTTATACCCCAGATACAGGAGGCCACTTGGCTTTTGTTTTCTTTTGTTGGTTTGGGCTCGTAGTGGCGATTTGTAGTTTTTTCGATCGAGCCGCATAAAAGAGATGCTACCGAAATTTTCCATAATTTTCAAAGACTTAGAAATTTGAATAATACATTCAACTAATTGATTTTGGAAAGTTTAAGGGTTTGGAGGCATTATTCCAACCTTTGGAATTTTGGGGATGAAATTCTTTTAGGGGGAGGGGAAGAATGTAACACCCGAAATTTTGGTTATTTGATTTTGAATATTAAATTAATTTTAATTATTTAAATATTGGTTTAAAAGATTTAAAACTTGAATTAAATTATAGAGATTTTTTAAATTAATCGTTTGACGATTTATCGACAAACGACGGTGTTTTCATGATTTTTCAAAATATGATAACCAGTGCATATTATTATCGTTTTGGGGTTGCATCGCTGTTCTAAGCGCAACTGTATTTTTGTTTTGTTTTTCGGGGTCCGTACACGATTAAAAATCTGTGTGGCCAAATGCCGTAAAACTAAAATTATATATATCCTAACACTTAGAAAAATTATAATTTTGCTCACTGTCTCACTACCCTTGTACTGTTCTGTTAGTTTTAAAAGAAAAAATTGATCTGTTTTCGTATAAAATCAAAAGCAAATAAAATAAAATTCTAGTAATTATAAAAATGGTATCGTTGATTAGAGGAGGCTTAAATCTATGGCCTCTAGGAGTATGGATGTGTTCGGTGGTGATTTGGGCGGTGCGTGGTCATGGCCGTGAGTTTTTGGGTTAGGTGTAGAACTAGGATTTGGTTCTTCTTGTGATTGAGGAAGAAATAGTTTGATTTGAGGTTACATTTGAGTTTAGCAGGACATTTGGCATCAGCGGCGGAGGTTTGTTGATCTTCAACCATATATTGGGTGTTGCGACGTTCAGTGGGCAGCAGAAGGAGAGCGATGTCGCATTCCATGTGGATGGAGTGGGTGTCTTGGTTTAGCGATGGTAGCGGAGATCTGGAGAAGTGGGAAGGAATGGCGGTCGTTTCGGAGCATTTCATGGATGAACGGAGGTGCTATCGTCAGTGGAAGAGTCGGCTTTAGGGAGGAGCAGCAGTTTTTGGCAGGATTTGATTTCATGATTTGGGAAGAGGTTTAAATCTAATAATAAGGGTAATTAAGGAATTTAAATGTAATTAGTGTTTATAATTATATCATTTTAAATCAAAATCTTATAAAATGTATAACTTGTTCATACAAGATCCAAATAGAACGTGGTCAGTCATGTTGGATTCGTAATGACGATATCTACGTCTTGGAATTGAATTGGGGGAAATTTAGTCTTGTAGAATTTCAGGCTAAAATCAAACACTGTTTGATTTTAGATGGAACCAGAATGCGAAAGCGATAAATGGAATTTCATTGAGTTTAACTCACCTTTTGATTAATCGGTAATGTTTTATAATAGATAAAAATTGTTGATTATTTGCTTGGATGCTTTATTTGGTTGATTGTTTAGTTTTGATGAATTCTCGCTTTTGAAAGCGGTCAATATATGAAATCAATTGCAGGGACTTATCTAACGTACATGAAATTTGTACAGGGATCCAACCGGATTTCCTCGCGCTTATTGATTTATTTTCAATAATACTCCTATTATATGAATTATTAAATATCAAACTTGATTGTTTGGCTCTATGTGATATGATATTGTTATATGTTGAAAACATAACCCTTATAGTGATAAAAATCAGTAACAACATTGGTTTAGTGCTTTGGTGGCTATTAGCCTCAATTTAGTATTTCAAAAATACTATTAATTGTCGTTTGGCTTGCAATTGGTTTTTGATTCAGAGAATGATTTAAGTTCTGATCTTTGGGTTTTTTGGAATATTTTTATTTAAGCAGATTTTGAACTTCTCTATTTTACCCCAACCTTTTTATTTACTTTTTCTAAACCATTGATAAATGTTTTAAAGTTATTTAACTATCATTTAATAATGATTTAAAATTGTTTAACTACTGTTTAATAATGTTTAAAAGTTGGTGATTTCTATTTAATATTTTTTAAAGTTATTTTTTTAATATTTTAATATTGTGAAAAGTTATTTACTTAAATGGTTAATAATTATTATTTATTAATAATGTTTCAGAATTTACAATAGTCTATGGAATTAATTATTATTATTTATTAGTAATGTTTTGGATGTTAATTATTATTTATTATAATAATGTTTGAAGATTAATTATTATTGTTTTATTAATAAAGTTTGAAATTATCAACTATTATATTTATAATGTTTAAAGTTAATAGTTATTATTTATTTAAAATGTTTTAAGCTTATTAATTATTATATTAATAATGTTTTGGAGTTAGTAAATTATTTTATTAATGATGTTGGAAAGTTAATTTATTATTTATTTATGAAGTTTAAAGTTAATTAATTTATCTTTTTAATTTTACTTATAAATAATAAATTGATTTATAAAGAAATTTCATTAAATAAAGAGTTTATAATTGAAAATGGGGTTTTGGATTTATAAAGAATTTTTATTAAGGCTTTATAAAGAATCTTTATAAAGGAGTTTTATAAAGGAGTTTATAAAAGAATAAGTTTTATAGAAGGGTTTATAGATTTATAAAAAGAGTTTTATAAATTGTTTTAGAGATTTATAAAAGAGTTTTATAAATGGTTTTAGATATTTATAAAAGGAGTTTTATAAATTATTTTAGAGTTGTATAAAAAGTGAAAGTGTAGTGTTCTCCTGGATATACTTATCCGTTGAGAGAAGTCTATAAATACATTTCCTAAGTAGTGAAAATGTAGTGTTTTTATGAATATACTTATGCCGTTGAGATAAGTATATAGATATTTTTCTAAGAATAAATAGAAGTATAACGGGTTTGTGAATATTCTTTGTAAAAGTATTTTGATACAAGTATTTATAAAGTAATTTTAATTAATGGAAGGATTAATTAAAGACGCTAGTGGTTGCTGATACGCTTAACCAATGTTGGTTTCCCTATGGAAATAAATTCCTAATTTGATTGATGCCTGTTTGTTTATTTGATATTTGAATAACCAACTTTCAAACATGGCCAATTTTAAACTATCATTGATGGTTCGGAGAAACTAGGATTAGACATATTTTACGAAAACCACTTCGAACCAGCATAAGTGTTTGAATTAGAACAATTTGAAGATGATTGAAGATGGAGCTTTTGAAGTGCAAGGGCTACTTACTACTAATCCTGAGGGTGATTCCAAAATGGATGTAGTAGAGGTAGTGCCTTCAGATTCGTTTAGATGTAGAACGAAATTGTATGGATGAATGCTGGCATTGCATTTCTGCCTAAAGGGCAGTGTTAGCATTCTAAGTGGAATTGCTATCTGAAAGGTAAAACGTAGTCTCTAGCCTCATCAATCGGTAAATGAATAAGGTAGGGATGTGCCATAGGGCTAAGTGGGTCGCTCCCATTAGGGTATGATCGTCCCATAGCTAGAGTCGATATTTATGTATGCTTCGAGGCCCATTATGGTTTTTATCAACTAATGGGTGATCATATTTGGTACTATCCAGTAAGGGGTAGTGTCGTTCCTGAGTAGCAGAGATTTAATGTGTTGTAGCCTCCCGTACATTTTATCTAGAGGTGCACAGATTCGGTGGGTAGACCCTTACGCTTTCATAGTTGGAATCTATTTTCCAATACGAGCCTTCAAAATTGATTGTATATCTATTATGATGAAATGTGATATGTAAGCATTCCAGCTATATTCAATATTTATTTTAAACCCGAGACATTATTATAATATCAGAAGATTTCTTGTAGAAATGTTTTGGTTATCGTAAGGTAAAAACCCGTCCGTGTTTATGTGCGGCGTGGTCTTACGAGATACCTTTTATTTTGAAGTGTTTTATAGATATAGAAATCAATATGATTTGATAGAGTTTTATCATGCTGGTTTACCAGACTGATCAGGGTGTTATTTTCTTATAATGCTCGGGCCAGACTGAGTATATTTACAGATTTAGTTTGGATACTTGGAGCTTCAAGAGACGAGCTAGATGCCTCCAAATCATATTCTTGTATATTTTATTTCCGCTACATTAGTTGTTTATTTAACAACAATTGTGAGGACAGGTTATTATAACTGTCCAAGATGTTGATTGATTAGTTGGCTCTAATTGATATATGTATAATAAAGTTCAATTTTTCCTTTGTAAAGATCTGTTCTATATTATGTGTTACTCGTCACGATGCGAGATTATGTTCCGTATTTTCTTTCCTTTTCTCTAATAATCTTTCTTTCTAGCACTTGGAAGCTCGTCACGTCAATACCGTGGATGTATTAGTGCGGACTTTTGAGGGTCGAAAAGGCAGGTCGTTACAAACATCCTAGAATCGATGCTGACCCAGGCATAGGAATCAATACTGATCCATGTACCTGTCTTCTAAATTTCCATTTAAATCATATGGATGCTTGTTTTGCACATGTCTTCATTTTCTTTACTCCCTTTGAATTGCTAAGGGCTTGGATTTGAGTGCATCCTTTGTTTTGGGGACAAAGCAATACTGTTTGGCTTATGCATTGACCGTGTTGGTTGATACAGAGTTGAGATCCATCCTATAAGGCTTGGGCTTGCTTGTAAACTCCTTAGCTTGGCATGGCATGGAGTTAGTAGCAATATGGAGGAGCACTTAGGGATTGGTAAACCGTGATCAAGGATCGGTACCAATCCATGACTTCTTATGCCATAGAATTTAAAGTTGTTTCTCATTGGTAGGAGGTGTGTGGGCCTTTGTTTGGATGTTCTTGGTTACCTTTACACTTCATTCCTCGGTTTCGTTTGGCATTTGAACTTGGCAGTTGTCGCCATGGATTCCTGCTTGATAATTTCTCAGTACGACCGACCTGATGTGCCCGATTATAGCCTAATCACAAGGCTGGATAACATTTGTCCCCTAAGGCATATCTTGTTTAACAAGATGTACTTTGGAACAAGACAAATCGAGGGTTCCGCACTATTGGTTTCTCACTTTGTTTCGAAATGACATCGTCTTTCCCTTTAAGCTGTATTAGTGAAGCGTAGCATCCTTCGTCAATCGTTGTATCGCTTCGTTTGGCTCAGGATTGTAAGTTCCCTACAGTATAAAAGTTGAAACATGCTCTTCGAGTTTGCTATTCCAAACTCAAAAAGCTTTCAATGATTTTCCTTTCCGATTCTACAGGTTCGAACTCGTTCCTTTGGAACTCCAATAGTCTAGTTCCATACATACATATGCACACATATGCAAGCATATCATTTTATCATCATCTTATTTTCCTTTCCTTTTCTCCTTTTTAATGGTTCGGTACCGATCCTTAATCAGGGATTAGTACTGATCCTTTCCTTCGAAAACATAGGCAAGTTTCTTGCCTAATTTCTAGGTCAAGTGCCATATAGGTGCCGAACCTATACCTTAAGACTTACTTCATTTATCTGCTGCTTTGAGCTTGAACTTTCAAGTTCGCCATTACTAAACTTCGGATTTCTACCCAACCTTAACCCTAGACTACCGCCACCATCGATCGAGATACGCTCCTCCACAGACACCAATGCTGCCACTCAAATCCTACGTCGAACCCTTGTATATCATTCCGCCTCCTGATTGACATGAACCCTCAATTCAAACAAAGCTCTATCTTGATCATTCTCTCGATTCGAATTAGGTGGATGGTGGATATTTCTCTACATCATCGTCGATCGTTCGCCTTTCACCTCCAAATATGCACGGGAACTCCATCTCTTGGATCAACACTGGTCCCGGACATGGGAAATTTTCGGTGTGAAAATGCTGTACCAGGGGATGTTGAATTCGTGATGCCATTGGCTTTGTTTGAGCTTTCCTTTGACTTGTTAAAATTGTAGATCTTCCTATGTAAAAATTATAAGTCAAAGAAAAGATATATAAGTCAATAGGTATCCGAGGCAATTTTGGTTGAATGATAGCTAGTAATCGAGATCCATTGGGTCGGTTTTCGATAGCGGTCACTTTGGATGTAGATTGATTTGACTTGCACGACGTTAGACACACACTTTGCACAATCCTGAATGTTTGCACTACACAGCACACAATTCTGAATGTTTGTATTACACAATACCTTTAACTGTACACTACTGCCCCCCATCGATGTATGAGACTCGATCGATCGACACACATTGATATTCGTCTGGTTTGGTACATTGACTTTACATGGCTCTTTTCCAACATGAAGAATACAACTTTTAATGTGCTTGATATCACTTATGTGTGAAGCTTTGTTAGTTATGGATCGTAGAAGTTCCGAGCGTCTATCCGCTATGGCAGTAGGTCCATCAACATCAAAATATGCGGAATCTAACATAGAATCCAGTTCTACTACAATTCCCAATGCAAGATATACTCCTCAGTCGACTAGTCATCAAGGAGTGCAGCCATTAGAATAATTCCTTGTGTGGCCACCGAAGGGCCTGCAGTTGGTGATATCCCTGACATTGACATTGGTGATGCTATTATTTTAGATGATCCCTAGGACTCCCCCACATCGAAGGTTGATTAAGCATCCCTCTGAATGATATGTGAGAAACATAGCATTCCATTTGAAGATGTGTTAATTCCTTCACGCCATTAGCGAGCCCACCTTCCACCCATGTTATATACAACCTACAATCGGTGTATGTGTATGGCTGTCTGTATCCCACCATTCAATCGCTTTATCCACTAGATGCTGTAGTATATGAAGCTCGGTTAGGCTCACTTACATCCAAATAGTTATGCTTTACTGAATAGCATGTATATAATTTTTGCCCACCACTTAAATTGTGAACACAACGCTCAGGAGATTCGCTATTTATATAGATTCAAACAGTGGAAAGGATCCCCTTCGCTTAGTTATCTAGAGCCTTTCGGGGGCTGTCGAATAGTGATAGCCCTATGGAACAAGTTAAACTATTTCAAAGATGAATTTTTCTTTGTTTGCTGTCCGCCTGCCTTAGCACAGAGGTGGTTGTCTTGAAGTAAGTCTTATGTTTGTCCTTCTTTTCCAATGTGGATTTTCCGGTTTCAGTTATTCAAATCATCATTCCTTATCTTTGCAGATAATTCGAGAAGGTCGGGCGACACAGCTTTAGCAATCACCCTTGCGTCTTTTCATCAAGTTCCTCTCAAAGAGAGGGAAATGAGGACACTCCTTACAGATGATCATTTGTGTGCTTACCATTTGTTGGGAGAAGGTCGTTGTGTCAGCCATGTTCCAAATGTTGTTGAGGATGATAACGATGAGGATGTGTACTCCTCGCAAGAACACAACACCACCACAGAGTTTAATGAAGGCCAAGAGGTGCCCCTAGTTTTGAGTCCTATTTTCGATCCTGTAGCAGGTCAAAGGGTTGGAGACTACAGAGGAATAAGGAGTGAATACGTCAAGGAATGAGGGAGTGATGGTGTAGACAATAATGGTGCTGATGTTGGCCGTAGGTCTCCTAGTGATGGAGGTGACGATGATCAAGCATCTCTCATAACTCATCGACTGAAGATCAAAATCATATTGCCTCATATACACATACAACTTCCACCAGCCACCAAGATAGAGGAGACTCTTGTCCTCCTTCCGGGGACATCTATGGGTCTTTCGAACCAATCCCGGATGAATTCGGCTCTTTTGGTTTAGGCAATTTTTACATCGGGGATATTGGATTCCCTATCAACTTACCAAACGACATATCTACCACTCGAAGGGTAGGGGGATCACCTAAGTTAAGAAACTATAAGTCCACGATCCAAGGGGATACATCAGGACACATACATAGACTTACACGACAATGCACCTTGCTTAGTTCGCATCATGTTCTTATATTATAAGTGCTAACTCGTTTATGATTCACTTGCAAATTCAATGGAGTGCAGAGGCATGTACGATACAATCAAAAGCCAAAGGAGAAAGAAAAGGAAGCATGTGTCATATAACCATCCTCGTGGCTCTTCTTATGATTCTGATCTTGTGAGGCGTTCAGGCTGAGTCCACAGAAGTCGAGAAAGAGGCTATACATCTCGCGAGTCGTCTCCGTGACACAGGGGTCGGTCACTCTTGCCTCACAGTTTGGGTCCATACGCGACAAAACCTAATCGTGTTTCATCTATAAAGGTACTAATTGCTCCTACTTCAACACAGCCGATGTCATCCTCTCCTGTGCCACATCGCTTCAAGCAACCATCAGGCCCAATCACTTCTAATATTCCTCATTCAACGCCCGATAAGATATCGGTTCAAACATAGAACAGATTTTCTCTAATCCTTATATGAAAGCTTTGCAGCATAAATTTCCAAAATTCTTTCTTGATGATGTCAAGTTTGTCCCCAATATGAAGGACATTCCTCCACACATCAAAACCGACACCGTGGCTTACAACGATGATGTATACGACCAGTATTTCAAATGGAAACGATTAGCGAAAGTCATTTTTAAAGGTTCTTATAAAAGAAAAGTGGAGCTCCAAGGGATAGAACTCGATAAAGAGCAAGATAAACGCATCATTGCCAACCTCGATGAGGAGGTTGGGAGGCTCAATGCCTCATTAGCTAAGTCTAAGGAAACAACCAGCTGACTTAACCAAGTTGGTAGAGGAAGAGCGCCAAAATCAGTAAAAATTAATCAAGGCCACTCACCACAGGAGTCATAGTCTATCGCTGGAGAATGAGCGACTGACTAAAGAAGTTGAGGATCGAAAGAAATAGTTGGAGAAAGAGAAGAAAGAGAAAGATGATGCTCTTGTTATGGCCTAAGGCTACTGTGAGGAGTTGTTATATGCTCGCATTGCGAAGGATGATGCAGAAGCTTAGGCGAAAGATGTTAAAAAGCAATTAAAGCTACACAAAAGAAGATAAAGGATGAATTCAAGCCAGTAATCATTCTTTAAAATGCAAATGTGGTCAAGTTCAAAAGCTTGAAATAGCTCGATGAAGTATATCCCGAGGCATTAGCCCTGACATGGGAGGAGATTGTGAATGAAGAAAGAAAGCTTTCCGGTAGGGCTTAGATCAATGTAGAGCAGTTGAAGCATGACCTTTTAGACGTGGAGGACCTAAAGGCGCTTAAGGCCGATGAGCTTATCCTGGAACCCGAGTTAGCTGTCCAAGCCCGAAACGATCAGGCTGAGAGCTTTGAGACTTCTCTTTACGATTTCACAATGAACATCACTACCCCTCTGACCTCTGAGTTGTTGTCCATTGAAAACATCACTTCTCTTACTAGCTCTGCTGCTGTTTCTACCGTCGGGATGGTCTCTGAAGTTACTGTGGTTTTGGCACCCTTGTTGGGGGACCAATACAACTCCGATGAACCCTTGCTTCTAAAGTCATTCGTCTTATCTCCCATTCTGAAGGGCGGTTCTAGTGGCATTGCAGCTCATATTGAATTTGTATCTCCTAAAGGTATATCATTAACCTCACCCGTGTTTGAAATGGCCCATATGACATCGGTCAATGTCACTAATCTCTACTTTTATTTTTCTCAAGTTTCAAGCCAGCCTTTGATCGTCCCTCTACCTAAAGAGAGCCTAACTATAGGGATGCACGCTACTTTGACCGAGTCGGTCATTATGTCCGCCTCGATGCCGATCCCAGCTTCTAATGTGGGCACTACCCCCGGTCCCTGTGTCGAAATGATCCATGATCTGAACGAAGAAACTGGGGGTGATGATCATGGGGCTCAAGAAGAAGAGGACGTCACCATAATTTGGGTTTTTGATCCTTTCTCGGGACACTTTATGGAAGAGATGCTTTAGACTGAAGTTTTGATGGCTAAGGAGATCAAGAAGGAAAAAGATGCTGATATACCTCCTCCCTGTCGATCTCATTGCCCAGTCAACCTATCTTTATGCCTCTTGAAACTTAGGCGAGCGATCTTCCAATGGGTCGCAAGGGCAAAGATAGAAGTAGGAAGAAACCTGGCGATTCTGGAATGCACTCTTACGAGGAGAGAAGAAAGAGTCGAAGAGGAGGAAGATGACTTAGTTGCATCCTTCCTTGTTTTTGTTATTTTTTGTCTTGTTCAAATAACCATGTATATTTATTGAAGTTGTGCGAGCATAGCGCTTGCATTTTGTTTAAGTAGCATGTCAATAAAAATTAGACTTGTTCTCCGTTCAAGCCTTGTGTCAATATGTTTAAGTAATGGGTAATGTGTATATTATTTTTGATCACATGAATGTGAATCATTTCTATATCATCATTCAGCCAAACTAATAGCTTATTTCAATATTTTTTAGTCGAGTTTCATTCGACCAACGTTAATTTTTGAAATTATATTATTCTCAATCTTAGAGAATAGTGGTCTGGATGCCTACCTTCGGGCATCCTTGCTCGGCTAAGTCTAATTTTGGGTCTTGACCAGAATTGGTTGCTTAGAGTGGTGGTTTAAACATCCATTTCATGGACGTTATTACTCGATGTCATCTAACTTTGGGCGTTGACTAGGGTTGATCACGTAGAGTGGTGATTCAAGCATCCATTTCGTTGATTTTTTCATCCGATCTCGCCTAACTTCGGGTGTGGATCAGGATTAATCACCTAAAACAATGGTTACAATGTCCATCTCTTGGATGCTTGGGCAAGATCCCGCCTAACTCCGGACGTCAATCTTTGACCAACCATTCTCTGGGCGAGGAGTTTGATCTCCGCTAAACTCTGGGTGAGTGCTTTGTTGGGACGTAAATTGTTTAATTTGCCAACTCCAAGCAATGGTTCTTAGGGTAAACTATCTCACTTGACTCCTTATGTGTTTATACTCTAATGTCCATGTCATGGGACAGAGGAGTTATTTGGCATCTACTTTGGGTGCCAGGAACAATCGCATTCATTAGGTCCAGTTATGGACCATAAAATTTGTTTATCACCTATCTCCAAGCACCCGCAACTATGTATTATTTAAGCATGTATCATTCAATCATGCTATTGTTCACAGTGCAAAACTTAGCTCATAAGAATATATATTCATCGATCCTCTAAGCCAATTCATTTCATATTCACAAGAATGGCCAATCATGCCTCTTTACATTAAGATTAATAAGATATGTACATAGACAGTTTTAAGCGAAATAGCATCATAAATGTTCGTTATTTCATGCCCCCAGAAGTGAAATTCTGTCTGTAGTTGCTAACTTGAATGTTCCATCTCCAAGCTTGTGTTCGGTATCATAAGAGCCTTCCCAAGTCGTGCCCATGTTCACTGGACCAGGGAAGATTCGTTTAAGAATGAGATCACCGATCTCAAAGGTTTGGTTCCTGATCTTTGTGTTGTAATGCCAGGCTACTCGCTTTTGATGAGCAGCGGCTCTCAAATTAGCTTCATCGCGCTTCATCGGTCATATCGAGTGACTCGAGCAAAAGTTCCTCGTTCTTTTTAGGATCATAGTGGATCTTTCGATGAGATTGCACTTCTAATTCAATTAGAATTATGGCCTTCGATCCGTGGGCCAAAGCGAATGGAATGTGACCATTCATAGATTTATGAGTCGTTCAATAAGCCCAAAGTGCCAGCGGTAATTCATCGACCCACTTGCCATTGGCTTTGTTAATCATTTTTTCAGAATGGAATTTATGATTTTGTTCATTGCTTCCACCAGTCCTTACGGATGTGCTACTATAGAAAGTCTTTTCTTAATCCAATACTTGTTATAGAAGTTCTTGAATCCCGAACTGTCGAATTGGGTCCTGTTGTCAGAAATGATCATATATGGGATCCTAAATCAACAGATAAAGTTCTCGACTACGAAGTTGATCACCTTCTTCGTGGTGATCATGGCAGGTGGTTCCGCCTCGGCCCATTTCATAAAATAATCAACCAAAATAATAGCGTACTTCACCCTACCCTTCGACATTGGCAACACACCGATAATGTCAATTCCCTGTATCGCAAATGGCCATGGGCTGACCATTTGCATAATCTCCATAAGCAGGGCTCTAGGAATTTTGTAAAATCTCTAGCATCGATCACACCTCCTAGTATAATTGGCTGCATCTCTATTAACAGATGACCAAAAGTATCCGTAGCGAAGAACGTTCTTCACTAATGTTTGCCTCCCGATGTGATCGCCACGGGCTCCTTTATGAACATCCACAAGGATCATTTTGTCTTCTTTATGGGTGACACACCGCAACAGGGGTACGTAGAAACCTCTTCTATATAATATCCCATCCTATATAATAAATCATGGAGCCTGGCGTAGTAGTTTCCTTTATTTGCTCCTTCCATCCGGAAGGGTTCCCTTTAGTAAGTACTCCTTAATCGGAGTCATCCATGATACTTTTTCAAGTTCAGCCTCCAAGATCCAATCGACATCCATTCGATCGATGCTTGGAGTCGTTAATACTTCCACCGAAACTAGACCTATTAGCTTCACATCCCCAAAGCTAGCCAACTCGGCTAAAGAATTGGTTTTCATGTTTTCATCCCTGGGAATATGCATTATCGTGTAATATTCTAAATCATTGAGCAATTGCATAATCTTCATCAAATAAGGGGCTAGCCTAGCGCCCTTTGCTTGGAATTCCTTCCTTACCTGGCAGACCACCAACTGAGAGTCACTATATATGTGCAAGGTCTTGACTCCTAGTTCCTTCATGACCTTTAGTTCCGCAATTATAGCTTCATACTCGGCCTTATTGTTCATTGTGGGGAAGTCATGTTTTAAGGCATAGCAAACTGATCGTTCCTTATGGGTTACCAAAACTACTCCTGCCCTCGAGCAATGCTCGTTGGACACTCCATCAATGTGCAACTACCATTGAGCACTCCACTCTGCAATTTCTTCCCATTCGTCATCTTAAGCAGTTAACTTGGATATGAAATCTGCCAATGACTGGCCTTGGATCGCTCTCTTGAGATGATACGGCATATTGTACTGACTCAGTTCAATATTACACTTTAATAATCTCCCAGAGTTCTCAAGTCGTTGCAAGACCTGTCTTAAGGGTTGGTCAGTCAACACCTTAATTGGATGATCTTGGAAATAGGGACGGAGTTTCCTCGAGGCGATCAACAAACAATACACTAACTTTTATAACTTTGGATAATTCCTCTCAGCTCCTACCAATCATTTACTGATATAGTATACTAGCCTTTGTACTCTCGTTTCTTCACGTATGAGGGCAGCACTCAAAGCATGAACAGATACCACTAGATAAACAAATAAATCTTCCCCTTTGAAAGGCTTTGACAAGATAGGCGGCCTTTCCAGGTGATCAACCAATGCTTGGCCAGCATCCTTGCATTCCTATGTCTAAGCAAAGTTTCTCTTCCCCACTTTATGGACATCGAAGTACAGTATGCATTTGTTTGTAGCACTGGAGATGAATGGGCTCAGCGCGGCTACTTTCCCCTTCAGTCTCTACATCTCTTTAATCGTCTTTTGGGCTTCTACATTTCTTAAGGCTACAATCTTTTTTGGATTGGTCTCAATTCCTCTCGAGTTCACAATGAAACCCAAGGACTTCATTACACGACTCCGAATGAGCATTCAATAGGTTGAGCTTCATTCCATATTTCCAGAGCATGCCAACATTTCCGACAAGTCCTCCAAATGGTTCGGTAATCCCCGTGACTTCACCAACATATCATCCACATAAACCTTCATTGACCGTCCAATTTGATCTCTGAACATCAAATTTACCAGTCTTTGGTAAGTGGCTCCGACTTTCTTCAAACCAAACAACATGATAAGATAACATTATAGTCTTATGTCAGTTATAAAGCTGGTATGTTCCTGATCTGGCATGTGCATTGGAATCTGATTGTATCTAGATTAAGCATATATGAATGACAGCGATTCGTGATCGGCAATTGAATATACCAGTTGGTCGATCTTCGATAGTGGGATACTATCCTTTTGGACATGCTTTATTCAGATCTGAATAATCGATGCACGTCCTCCATTTCCCATTGAACTTCTTGACCAAGACTGGATTGGTAACCCACTCTGGGTATAGAACGTCGCGGATGAAACCGTTGTCTTTTAGCTTGCCTACCTTTTCATTTAGTGTAGCGGATCGCTTCGGACTCACACTACGTCGCTTTTGTTTCACAGGGAGACACCTAGAGTTTACATTCAATGCATGACATGCTATCTTCTACAATATTCCATACATGTCTGAATGTGTCCAAGCAAAAACATTCAGTTTTTCCCAGAGAAACCCGACATTCCTTCCTTATCTTCATGCCAAGCGAGGACCTAATTTTCAGGACCCATGTAGGGTCATCCTGACTGATTGTGATGCAAATCTTTAATTCGATGCGTCATCTTGCTCTTTCCTCGGATCCATAGCTTTGTGGAACCTACTATGCCGGCCGAGTCATGGCTTAGGCAGGGGTTCTAATGCGTCCATCGTCTTGACGTAGAGAGTCTTACATACGCCCTTTCCCTTCTCACATTTCTTTGCTTCCTTTAGCTCCATGATGTAGCATTGACGTCTGACACTCTGGTCTCCTTGAATGATGTCTACCCTGTTCTCCATAGGAAATTTCATTGTTAAGCACCATGGGGCAAAGGCCACCCAAAGCTAGCTAGGGATGGTTGGCCCAAAAAAGCGTTGTAGGTAGAAAAAATGTTCATAACCATAAAGGTCACAACCCACACTCTCTTGCGGTCGCCTTCACATAGAACCACCGGTAAATCCACACAACCTATAGGCTTTGTCGTGACTCTATTAAAACCCTGAATTCGAGATTTAAATGGCTATAGATCCTGGCCGTCCATTAACATCCGATCATAAGCTTTTTTAAATAGAATGTTCACCGAACTACCACAAACAACCAACACCTTCCCCATAGTCCCTAGCCCAACCGTGACAGATAATACCAAGGGATCCAGCTTAGGTGTTTCGACCCCGTCGGCATCCCTGTTTCTAAACACAATACCATCAGTTATTTTCCTGAGCTATTTTGTCGAAGCTCCGTCCTTGATAGCAAAGGAACATCCATGCAAAGCGTACATAAAAGAACTTGCACACCTCTCCATCTCATTCTAGCTCTTTACATCTGGGTGAGGTCCACTAGAAATCGTATTAATAAAAAATCTTTTCCTAAGTTGCCTAAGCTCGTCATCACTAGGCCCCGCTTGACCTCTTTGGAGTAGTTGCCCCTGGGGTTGAGCATTCTCTTGCCCGCCATCCTGCGGTGCTTTCACATACCGTTGAAGCTTCTTTTTTCGAATTAGATCCTCTATCATATCTCGCAAGTGTCTGCACTCATTCATGTTATAATCGTGGGTCTTGTGGAAGTGACAAAACTTCCCGGACCTCTTCTCACTTTCAGTCAATCCCTAGAGGGTCAGCTTCTTATACTGTTCAGTACCCTGTGTCGCATGGTATATATTCTCAACCGAATTGTTTAGTGGTATATAATATTCATATATTGGACGTCTCTTGAAATTAGGTTTCCTACCTCTATCACCCTGATTCATTTTCTTCTGGTTGTTACCATTATTCCCCATATTCACAACTACATTTTCGGAACTCTCACTGGATTGTTTCGCAACCATATTACTCAGTATCACTTCAGCCGATTGGTCACCATCGACCTTCTTAACTGTCGTACTTTACTGTTCCAAGCACAAAAACTGAGTCACCTTCCTATAGAAAACATCCATCGTCGGTGGGGGTTTCATCTCTAACCACCTTCCAAAATCCATATCAGGATGTATCCCCTGATCAAAGCCATTAACACATTGTCCTCCTTTGCATTACTCACTTTTGTCACTGCCATATTAAACCTGCTTAAAAAATCCTTCAACGACTCTCCCGCTCCCTGGAAAAGTTTCGATAATGATAATCTTTGGGATAGGTTGTGTGCAAATGGAATTGTTAAACAAACTTCCTTGTCAGCTGATCGAAATATGATATGGACCTCGATGGAAGCCGAATGAACCACATCGCCACTACACCTTCAAGAAAAATTAGGAAACATCTACATCTCGTGGCATCCATCGCCCTTGCCATGTCTATATGCCATTCATATTTCAATAAATGCTGCCTCTGATCCATAGTTCCGTTGTAGGACATTATGACTCGCCTTTTCGACCCTCGATAGTGGACACTCAATACAACCACAGTATCAAATGCCGAGCATCCAAGTGCCGAAAAGGCAGATTGTTATGGTAAAATGGAAAAGAACAGGAGAAACCAAATCTCATAGTGGAACGACAACAGATAATCTAACAAAGACAGTAAAAGCTGTCACTCCAAAATACATGGTATATTAAAGTTAAAAACAAACCTCATCAGCGTGGACAGTTATAACTTCCTGACCTTATCATTGCTAATGGGTATATATAATAATACAGCGGAAATAAAAATACTATGGAAGGTGGATATCTAGCTCACTCCATGATCTCCATGTTCCACCAACGACAGCCTGAAAAAATACTCGATCTGACCCGAGCATTATAATAAAATAACAACTGGATCAGTCAGAAAAACCAGCGTGAGAAAACTCAAGTAATATGATAAACATATAATAATTCTGTGAGACTATGTCGCTAAAACACAGAACATGTTTTCCCATACAAGAACAACATCCATAGATGAAAGAATGAAAAACAAGTCGGAACAAATTCAGGCTTGAAAGAATGGAATCAAATAATTAAACATCGAGAAGAGCTCCAAGCAATTCTCGATGCAATTAAGAAAACGATTCAAAGATTTGAATCAGATAAGGAAAATGAATATTTCCAACAATGACTAGGAGGGTGCGCCCCTCTTATCGAATGTATACTGCTAGACAATATACTTAAGAGGGTCATTTTCTCTGTGACTCTCTCGGAAATATACAAGACGGACCATGCCAACTTTACTGAGAATCGATAATCAATAAATCAACTATCAGGAATAACAAAATGATTGTATATGAAATTTAAATCTCTTAAAACATTTTACTCACACTTGTGCTTGATTTTCACATCACAAATATTTGTAAAACACTTTAAAAACATTCTTTAAAAATATTCTTTTTAAAGATCAAATTATTTTTCTAAGTTTATTAAAAAGAAGGGTAAAAGACAAATGTCATCCAAACATTGTTTACTATAAACCCAAAACACTTTACACTTAGCTTTATTTTTAAACATTCCTTTTAAAAGATTTTCTTATTTATAAACTATCATTTTTAACTTTAAAAATAATATTTATTATCCCGAAAGATAATAAATCAATTTAAAATACCTTTATAAATTTAAAATATCTTTATAAATTTAAAATAATGTTAATCATCCTGAAAAATAATTGATATAACTCTTTTATAAATTTAAAACAACATTAATTACCCTAAAAGATAATCAATCAAATATATAATTTTTTTATAAATTATAACAACATTATGTATCCCGAAAGATAATCAATCAAATTCAAAATCTTTCAATAAATTTAAAACAACATTAGTTATCCCGAAAGATAATCAATCAAATTTATAATCTTTTATAAATTTAAAACAACATTAGTTATCCCGTAACATAATCAATCAAATTTATAATTATTTTATAAATTTAAAACAACATTAATTATTTTGAAAGATGATCAATCAAATTTATATTCTTTTTATTAATTTAAAACAACATTAATTATCTTGAAAGATAGCGAGTCAAATTTATAATCTTTTTATAAATTTAAAATAACATTAATAATTCTGAAAGTTAATCAATCAAATTTATAACTCCTTTTACAAATTTTAAACAACACTTATCCTTTATTTCAAAATTATTAAAAATACTTGAAAATATGGTTTAAACAACTTTCAAAGTGCAGAACCGCAAACAAACATTTATTTTGTAAAAATACGAGCCCATGTTCAACACACAGGGGTTTAAGGAGATGATATTTCATAAGTGTTGGTACAGTGACAACCGCTGTAACGACACTTACACAATCAAAAAGTATGTCATAGATATTTCATCCAAACATCAATATAAGAATATAAAAATATAAGTAAGATGCATATAACAGTAAATTAATAATGGCGAGAAACCCCTTAGGGTCTCTTTACAAAAGTCCCCGTAAAACAATGGTTATTTATGCAATCCGCTTTTCAAGTGGGAATTCAAATCGAAACAAACAATCAAACAATAATAACAAACATACTATTATCAAAATTATCAATCAATAGTTAACATATCATTTATTAATTAATCTACAATTAATTAACTTCAAAATAATCATTTCACTTTACAAGCACAGAATAGTGATTTATTCTGCTCGATAGATGTCATAATCGAAGTATAACTAATTTAATTACGTAAAACGTAATTAAATTAAATCACTATAATTTTATCATTAATTTACACTTTACCAAAAGTATCAAATATCATCCAAGCATTCAACAATAATCTATAGGAACACGGATATGATTCAGCTTATTTAGAGGTGAGTAAACCCATAGAAATTCCAGCTGACGCTTTCACGTTCCAGTTTGGTCGGCGATCGATTTTAGCCCTAATTTCTACTAGCTCTAAGTGCAACTAAATCAGTTCCAGTGCGTAGATAATGATGATACGAGTCCAACGCAAAAGATCATGGTTAAATCCGACGTCGTATGAGTAAGTTATCAATTTTATAAGATTTTGATTTAATTAAATAATTAAATTTACTTAATCACTTAATTACTCAATTAACTTAGTTACCTTATTTAAATACTTCTTCGCCAAATATACTTGCTTCTTGATACTCGTTCAAATGCATGCACACCACTGTGCACCAATTCCAATGATACAGAGCAACTCTCGATGAACCGCCTTCGCCATCGAGCTTTTCTCCACGTACTCGATCTATTCGACCCAAACTCGTGAAGCTTGACGTCATCAATGCGAATTTGACCTGACACAAATTTTAGCCCCCTCAATATGTTGCGACTTCCAATTAAGCAACGCATACCTCCAAACGTTTACCTCCCCTTCACCTTGCCAAAGGAACACCAAATCTAAAGTCACCAGCATCATCGAAGATCCAGAACCCTAGCTCACGCTCTACATGGTCGAGCATCCCTAGTGATAGCCATGATCCCAAACAACACATAGAATTAAAGTTTTCGAGGATACAATGCCAATGGATCTAATTTTGTGATTTTTAATGGAGTAAATCGATTGGTTTTGATTTTTGAAAGATGAGGCCATTTTATGGTTTTACTGTAAATGAAGAACAAAAAAGAGAGGAGGGAAATGGAAAAATAAAAGAGAAGTGTTGAAGTTGCTTAATTTATAAACAATAATTATTTTACTTCACTTTCAGGCTAGCCAAAAACTTCAAGCAAACAAAGATACTCGAGCCAATATCATATCAATCAAATCATCATTAATGCAAGTTCAAAATTTTGAATTTGATTTGATTTAAAAAGGTTTTGAAAAGAAGGTTTTACAGTATTCCGCCACATAATATTCCATTCGCGTATGAACTGCAAACGACAGAAATAAAAATATGACTGTGCACCAAAATGCGATACGATCACAAATCACAATAAAATTGTTTGCACCAAAATTGGTCACAAACACCCAATAGAGTTCTATTAGAGATTAAATGAAGAATAAAATTAAAACAGAGCAGAAAAAGTAAATCATGCAAAAAATTTATAGTGGTTCGGCAATCTTGGCCTATGTCCACTTGATTCTTTTATTGATCTTGCACCTGTGTTTGATTACAAGAGATTTGGATCAATTAGGATACAATACTACAATAATAAAGAATACTAATGGCAGAGCCTTGGCCGCCGAAGAAAAGGATCCCTTTATGGAGAATAGTGTTTGTATTTATAGGGGAAGACGATTGAATATCTTCCTTAAATTTCGCAGATAGAATCTCACGACGTAGACGAGGTCTCCCAAAAAGTTTCGTAGCCCAACTCCCAAGGATAGAGGATCGGTATTGATCAGTCTAGATGACCTTGTGGGCTCATGCGATCTCTTCTGTAGGTCCTTCTTGATGCTGGTTTCATGTCTCCAAAGTCGTTTTCATAGTTGCCTTCATGATTTTGGAGATATCGATCGATTTCCGTTGAGTTGAACTACTGGTCTGATCCGATCCCTTACCCAGAGGGAGTGATACAATCTGATCCCCTACATATGGGGAGTGATATGATCAGATACCTTGCCTAGGGGAAGTAATATGATCCGATCCTCTACCCAGGGGAAAGGATATGTACCGATCCCCTACCTAATAGGAGGCACTAATCCATACTTAAAATATTCCAGAGAGTCCATCTCTTGGTCTCACCTGATCGTTGCTTCATACCATTGTCTGTGCTTGATCTTTGGACTCCATGATCACTTCTCTGGGCTACTTGCCTGGTCTATCATTCATACTAACTTATCCAATCACTCTGGATATAGTTGGATAAAAAAGCTGGATAACACTTGCCCCCCAAAGTGCATCCTGTTTCAAACATGACGTACTATGAATCGAAGCAAGTCAGAGTTGCCAAAAAGGATCCATTCAGTTTCCTGAACAGTCGTTATCCTTCCATCGAGTTGTCTCTCCAAAGAGTCGTATCTCTTTATGTTTCCTGTGATGCTTGGTTGACATTAGTCAGTATAAATCCGGGATGTAATCCTTAGTCTTTGTCTATGCTTGGTTCCATTGAGCTTGTCAATCGAGTTAGTAGGCCTCGATTATTTGAACTAGTATTTTCTCTCAGGAGTTTTTAGGTAATAAATCAATTTCTATCGATTCAAGAAATCGATTGTTAGGTATGTACATGTGCACGTACATCCATATACATATTTTTGTCATCGTTGGTTCCCAAGTACATTCATACATTAATGAGTCATTGCCATGTCTCGTGATATGCGTCGAGCTCACACATAGACAAACATTTTTTTTGGAATAGGATTTGGTACTGACCCCTATAGGGGAGATCGACACTGATCCCGTACGCATATGTTTAACACTTTAGACCCGTATGCAATAGGTTGCATTGCATTTTTTTGGACCCAATTACGCGTGAGATATAATCCACTTACAATCCCTCCTCTTCATTTTATTTTTCTTTTACATTCTTCAACCGATCCCCTCTTTTAAATTTGTTCATTCCTACAACCGAATCGCACTCCCTTCTAGTTGCCTTGCTAAAATTTAGAGTTCGAAAATCCCTTCAATCTACTCAAGTCCTTTGTTGATCCGATCATATATTCCCCATATAGCTAGTGCCGCCACTCTAGGTCAAATCTCCATCCAATTAGATTGACCCAAACTCAAAATTAATTTGAATTTGATGCCATACTTAGCTCTAGACAAATGACGAATTGGAGTATGTTGGAGATGAGGACTACCTAAGCTGTGGTTCGATTTCATGCTGTTGGTCGGATTTGAGATCGGCTGTAGGAAGAAGGAGTTTGCTTTAGTGGATGCAAGTTTAGAGTTTGGTAGTAGGCTCGAGATCGGTAGTTTGAAGCTGGTTAAGGGATCAGTCATGAATCAAATAATCATAAGAAGATGAAATATCAGCTTATTGGTGATGAAACTACGTACAAGCTATTTTTTACTAGCCTTGAATTGAGTTTCGTAGGCATTGAATTTTGTAGGCATTGAATTGAACTATCATGGCAGATTCTTAAAATGTAGAGGATGCGATCGTAATTAGCCTTCGATTGTTCATTTAAACAAGTGAACTAGGGATCAGTAGTGTGAGTAAAGGATCCCATACACAGGGGATTGGTAGTTAGACCAAAACATTTTTGATATCCGGTCTAAACAAGTAATGGATAACGTATCCATATACAGGCAGTTACATAGGGGATCTATGAAGGCATGGAATCGAATAGAACACGTAGCGGAGGATGGGATCGGTGTCGATCCCATAGGTGGTTCTCCATCATATGACGAATTGACATATACAACTAAAACAAGCTCTCTGCCTTGTAATCTTGAACTTGAATTTGGGCTTGCTTGTTTAGACGTGAACTATGTTTTTCTTTTTCTATATGATCTTGCCTTATACTCTTGCATATATGAACACTTTTTACCTAGATGAATACTTGCTTTGTGCCCTTGGACTTGAACGCAAGCACATGTATGCCTGTATGGACTTGAACTCAAATGGATGGACACGCTTGTTTGTTTGAACGTGAATTCAAATGTATGCATATGCCCTGAATATTGATGACAAGCTCTTATACGCCGATAGCCGATCCCTTGAATTTGAACACAACTGTTGCACATAACCATTGACGTGAAATCCGATTGGGACGGTCAGCGATGACGGTCATTCCGATCGAAACCCTGAGTTTCACCATAACTGTCGTATAATATTGAACCAAATTACACTTCATAACACCACACTAAACTGCACTTAGTACCAGGGAATAGATTAATTTATCTAACAATGGCCATTTATTGAAATTGATAGTTATGTATTCCAGCACATTAAGCGATTATTTGCAATTGTTGGAGATCAGGCATATAGGCATGTTGAATCAAATGCCAAGTAGAGTTCAGCCTTGTGTTGCATTAGCTGGCTTTTGCTTTGAGTTTGAATCTTCCTATGTATTCGAGTAACGTGCTTTCCATTCATTGTACTCGTGATTCATTGCCTGTCGTTCGGGTTGGAATGATAGTCAGTCGCCCATGAGCTTAGGTGTCGATTCAATAATTCTATCTCTAGGCATCCTCTCGGTCATAGCCTCGAGTCATTTTAAACACTAGGCATGAGTCACAGTATTGAACTGTCGTAGTTAGCTTTTTCCTAATCACACTTCTGCCCCCAGTCTTGGGTTAATAAATGTACTGCATGGATGGTTGAGTCTTGTCCTAGTTGTGTTTATACTCCCATCTAAGCTTCGAAGACTTAGAGTTGATTGATGAATGGTCAGGTCACATCCATCTTGATTCTCGCTTGTGCCCCCTAAGTCAGGGGCAATTGTCAATAAGTAGACTGGCGAGTCATATCCGCTTTAGTTTTATACTTTTTCTGCCGAATCTGAGGTTAGAGTTAGTTGATGGAAGGCTGGGTCATGCCTATTTTGGATTGTATTCTAGTTTCTCCTTCTCGGGGGAAGACTTCGTGCTTCATCGGATTTCAGGCATGAGTTGAGTACCAGACGGTCAATCACGTCCACTTTTGGTGCAGATGTCGCTATATTCTGGGAAGGAACTAAAGAATGTTCGTCAGGCCACATCCATTTTATGATTCATGCTTCCCCTGTCGAATCAAGAAAAAGAACCGAGAGATGGATGGTCTGATTACATCCATTTGTGATTGTTGAGGGTCAACATTGACCGTCAATCCGATATCACGATAGAGAAGGTTCAGATCGATATTGCTCGTCGATCCGGTGGTATGATATAGTTGGTCACCCATAACTTCGAACGTCGTTCTGATTGATTTTGTATTAAGGCCTACTTGCGATCGTTGCCTTAAGTCGTAAAGAACACCAAGAGGGAGCTATAGTGAGCTATCATATTCAGCTTTTAGTAGTTTGTATTCCTACCACCAGTCTTGGTTAGAAGAGTTAGTTCGTGGACGGTCGAGTAACGTCCTTTCGAGTTTATACTCCTTTTGTCGTGTTCAGTTTGGAGTTGATGAATGAACGGTCAAGTCACATCCATTTGTTGTTTATACTCCTATCCGCGCTCCGGGGAACAGAGTTTATCGATGGTCGATAGAACCGCATCCATTTTTTATGTGTTTATGCTCTGGTCCATGATTGGAGAATAAAGTTTGTTGACGGTTAGTCAGTAACACCCATTTGGTGATTATACTCCAGTCCGCACTCTGGGGACCTGAGTTGGTCAATGGATAGTCAAACTATGCCTAGGTTTTTTATACTCCAGTCTGCACTGGGGGACCAGAGTTGGTGATAGACGGACAAACCACGTTTGATTTTTGGTTTGGATTTTAGACATGTCGCTGTCCGAGCAAGGCTTGAATAGTTTGCCGTACTTCAAGACGAGATGGGTCGTGGATGGGCGGGTCACATCCTCCTTGGATTAGACAGCCGAATCACATCCACTTTAAGCTTAGGCTCCCAAACTGCCCCTACATCCAAGGCAGGAATCGATGCTTGGAAGATCATACCGCATCCACTTTCATTTGGTTCCTAGTTCTGCAGAGCCTTAGGAGTAAGAATAGTGTTCTGGCAAACTTCGAGCTCGAGCAGGGGAGCGGATGGTCGGACCGCATCCACTATGAGTCGTGTCTTTGCCACAAAGTTAGGGGCAAGAGTTGGAGAGCAGATGGTTGAGTCACGTCTGTTTCGAATTGTTCTTCTAGTCAAATCATGGTCAGAGTTAACGAATGAACGGTCATGTCACATTCATTCAAAGCTGGACAGTCAATCATGTCCATTTTGATTTATATTCTCCTGTCGGATCAAGGGATAGAGTTAGCTCAAGAGTGGTTGATTCATACTCATATGGTTTCATGCTTCTCCTGATGGATCAAAGGAGTTTGCTGAAGAATGAATGGTCAAGTCACACTCCTTCTTGGTTTATTCTCCTATACATGCTCTGGGGACTGGAGTTATCCGATGGACAGTCAGGTCATATCCATCTCTATTTTATACTATTATTCACACACTAGGACCAGAGTCATTCGATGGGTGGTCGTTCACATCCATCTTTAGTTTATATTCCTATCCGCTCTCTAGGGACCAAAGTTGATCGATGGACGGTCGTACCGCATCCACCTTTTTGTGTTTATACTCCAATCCGCACTCTGAGAACTAGAGTTATACGATGGGTGGTCAGTCACACCTATTTTTATGATTTTATACTCCACCTATCGAATCAAGGAAAGTGTTTTTGAGTGAATGGTAGAGTCATGTTTGTTCGTGGAAAGGAATTCTGTTGCCCAATGTCGAGGATAGAAGTTAAGAGTAGACGGTCATTAACGTCCACTTGGTGATTGTTGCTCCTCCTACCATGTCCAAGAAGGGAGTAAGCGATGGATGGCTGGATCACATCCATGTTTGGGTTAGATGGTCAGGTCATATCCAATATTCTTCGTACTCCTCTTGGTAAGTCAAGGGAGAGATTTGCTGGGTGGACGGTTAGGTCACCTCCACCTCAAGCTGCATTCGTGCCCCCATGTGGATGGCAGTGGTTGATGAGTAGATGGTCTGTCACACCTACTTTAGGTTGAGCTCACAAACTACCCCTATATCCAAGGCAAGAGTCAATGTGTGGACAACCAAGTCAAGTCCACTTCTACTTAATCCCCAGTCTCGCTGAGCTTCGTGAGAGGCATAAGTATCTTGGCGAACTTCAAGTACGAGTTAGGGAGTGGATGGTTGGGTCACATCCACTCTAAGTCTTTTTATGGTCCCTAAGTCAAGTGTAGAGGTTGATTAGTGGATGGTCAGCCGTGTCCACTTTGTATTGAAGATTTACCCTGTCATGCTCTGAGCAAGGCATAGATGTTCTGTCAGAATTGAAGCTCAAAATAGGAGGTGGATGGTCGAGTCGCACCCACTTTCTGCTTCGAGTTCTTGCCCCAAGTCAGAAGCATGTGGTAGTTGATGAGCGGTCGACTCGCGCTCATCTTAGTGTAACTCCCAAGGTCTTATCATGGTCCGTGGAGGTTGTTTGGCAGCTAACTCTGGGTTCTTGGTCACCTGCATCGTTCGCATGTAGTTTAATTCAAATTGGTCATAGTTTACAACATAATTACATAAAGATAGAAGTACATGACCGAAGGGAAATTTTATTCGAAATAGAAATAATAAAGTCGATTTAATGAAGTAGTTTAATGCAAATCGAAATAAATCTTATTGATAAGTGAAGCACCGTCGTGTGCTCGCTTTTCCACTTTGCTCCAACCCTTCTCGGCTGGAAGACGATAGTCGACGGTCCAGTTGATAACCAAAGGTCTTTATTGGTAAGAGTCGGACGTTCCCTGCCCGCCATCCTAAGGGGCTTGTATATACTATTGAAGCTTTCCTTTCTAGATTAGCTCTTCGATCACATCTCGAAGATGTCTACAATAACAAATGTTATTTCTTATGTCTCATGAAATATGCAATATTTCTCGGATTTCATCTGGGCTTTGATGGACTCCCTTGGGGCTGGCTTCCTGTATTTCTCCAAGTCACGAATCTCCAAGTGGATGTTTCCGCTCGAATCATTCAATAGATTGTATGCATCGAATTTTGGTTCCTGGGTCGTCTCCTAGATTCCAAGTCCTCATCTAGGGCATCATCATTGCTCTTGTTTTAAACTCCGTCGGCTAATAGGCCTGCGCTGTTCTTTTTCCCAGTCAGCTTTGCCTCCTTCTTGCAAAAATACTAGTTCGCCTCATAGTAAAAATGATCCAAGGTGGTAGGAGGCTTTCCTGCTAACCAGCCGCAAAAATCTGTCTCGGAGTCGATACCCCTTATTAATGCCATCAGTATGGTATTCTCGCTGGGATTGCTCACTTCGGTTATGGCAGCTTTGAATCTTTGGTAGAAGTCTTTAAGTGGCTCCCCCAGCACCTGGAACAGGTTTTATAGTGACATCACATGCTTAGGGTGAGTCGCTTGTATTGGGAATTGCTCAACGAACTTTTGCGCTAGCTGGTCGAACGAGGAGATGGACTTGGGCGGTAGTCATGTAAAACACAAGGTCGCTACTCCTTCAAGAAAGATGGGAAAGCATCTTCATTTGATTGCATCCATCGCTCTGGAGGAATCCATGTGCCATTCATATTTCATGGGATGTAGTCCATGGTCGGTTTTCCCTGAGCATGCCGGTATGGTCGACATGTTGAATTTGCAAGGATACCCTACACAATCAATGGCTTTGGTAAAAAGATTATGGCTCTGAGACTTTCCCAGTCGCCTTTGGTTTGATTTTGGCTTTCTCTCATTAGTCGTAGTGCCATGGCCACCAAGTCAGGTGTTTGGAAGTGGTTAGTTAGGAATAGTCGTCATCTACCCCAGAAGCATGGCTCGGTAATTCATCCCGGTTTGTTCCATATCGCCTTAGTGCTGCGGCTTCTAAGAGTACTATTTGAGTAACGGTTCCTTGTTCATTCCTTGGTGGTAGTTCAGCCCTGTCGCTTGGTTTTTGGTGCCCCGGTCAGTCATAGGGAGTAGAGAGAATGCACCATCTTCAAGTTGAGTTCCGAATCCAGAACACAGGAGCTATATATTATCACGACGGAGGAGAGGCCGATCCCCAATTGAAGGGATCGTTCCCTTTCCCCAATTTTTGCCCCAAATTGGGTGGGATCGATATGGAGTGATAAGGAAGGCCCCATAAGGCTTCAAATTTCAAGTTGTTTAGAGTTTGTATGCTCGAGTTATGGGCAAAAGAAGATGGATCGGTGCTAATGGATCGATCATAATTTACTTGGAGTTCGACTCGTGAAAATTTTCTATTTTCTTGGAGTCAGCACATGGTTCGTTAGGAGTCGTAGAAATTTGAAGTACTAGGTCGGTAATGAACAATGCTTAGAGTCATTTTCATGTTATTTTGGGGTCCGGTGGTATGATATAGTCTGTCACCCATAACTTCGAACGTCGTTCTGATTGGTTTTGTATTAAGGCCTGCTTGCGGTTGTTGTCTTAAGTCATAAAGAACACCAAGTGGGAGCTATAGTGAGCTATCATATTTAGCTTTTAGTAGTTTGTACTCCTGCCCCTAGTCTTGGTTAGCAGAGTTAGTTCGTGGATGGAAATGTGAACCATTTTTCAAATAATTTTGGCAATGAGAATAATCTCGACTATGGTGCAATTAACAATTTTCATTCTCAACAAGTTCAAATTGAAAATTCTCAAGTTAATAATTATAAATTTGATTTTGTAAGCAAATGGATGAAATTCACAAAGATTACATGGATTTGTTTTTTGAAACATATATGAAACAACATGAGAAACAAAATCAAATCTCAACGTGTGACGAGTCAAGTGATAATCCACCTTTTACCAAAATTGACGAATTTCAAATAACTACTTTTGAAATTTAAAATAACAATCTTAATGAAGTTGTTGAAAATGCGGTAATTGAGTTGGATTTCAATTCTTTTAAGGGTGAGAAACTCGATTTAAATTCGATCGTCTTTTTTCCGATTTTGAAAAATTGAATGCAACAACTTTAGATTTTGAAATTGATACATGCAATGAAAATGTTGATAATCTGGCGAATTTAATGAACACAATTTTTTTGGGCCTTTCGAAGATGAGTTGTTTAATTCTGAAGGGGAAGATTGAAATCACCAATTTGAAGAATTTCAATGTAAATATAGGTCATATTTTTATTTTATTTTTCTCCTTTCACTTGGGTTGGCTGTGGGGACGCAGTCAAAATCAAGTGTGGGGGGAGTCTCATCTTCATTTTTGATTTTTTATGGTTTATTTTTTAGCATTTTCTTTCCAATACTAAAACAATTTACAAAAAAAACATAAATCCCAAAATAAATTTTCTTTTTAGCATTTGATTTATTTTTGAAGAAACACTATAGGATAAGTATAGGTTTTTGGTTATCAAATGGAAATTTTTGAAAATTTATTTGTCTTAATAAAAATAAAAATAATGTTTGATTACAAGTAAAGATGGTTTAACTAGTATGTAGGAAGGTTCATGGGTGATAATTATGAGATATATCCTAATTAAGTAGGGTAAGTCAACAGCACCATCAATGACATAACCTTTGACCAAGGTATAAAGAGGAATTCATGTAAGAGACTACTTGTATGGAGAGAGGATATTGTCAAGCACAAGTCTAGAAGAGGCCCATATGGAGCTCCATAACTACAAGGATTGGATGTAATTAAAATTGCACCGAATATGAGGGAGAGAAGTGAGTACATGCTTTATAATATATCTCCAGTTCCAACTTGCATCAAAAGCAATATGCATGGTCCAAAAGTCTTTCCTTTTATTGTATGGTTGGTAACCCTCTCGACCCACAGATTTTCTTTTTCACTGAGAAAGAGGTTGAAGTATTTAGATATTGGAATTTTCTAATACTAATAATGCCAAGATCACCAAAGTTCTTTGGTAACTCAGTTTATGAAAAGTAATATGTTTTAGATTTGTTGAGTATGGATCCTCATGCCATAAACACCTATTCGAAGCCATATTGACAATGATAACAAGCTTTAAGTGGCAACACATAGCTCGTAGACTAGTTTGTAGTCATGATTGAAATAGTTAGAAATATGTCATGGGAGGGATTGTGTAATTTGTTACATATGTCTAGATTTATAGTCAATCTTATTTGTAATAAAGGTGTTTGATTTCTGCTATATACATCGTTATATGATGTGCACGTAAATGTGCATATTTTTACTTCCATATTTAATCTAATTTAATTAAATAAATGAACATATATGGTATTTTAACATGTTTAAACCCAAATTTCAATTATTTTAAAATCATCATATATTCATCTACATATAGGGGCAAAATGATCATTTTTGTGTGTGAATTAATTTGAGAATATTTATTTGCATATTTTATTTTTATTTATATGAAATTGGATGGAAAAATATGAAGAGGCTTTGTGAAAATGTGCATGCACAAGAGCAGGAAACAAATGAAGATGGAAATAAATCATTTCATGCAACATGAAGGACCCCACCTACCCACTTACCATGATCCCCTATTAAGAGCTAATGCACATGATTAAAGTTACATACATATTAAAATGGTGGACTATGCTTATGCTAATGACAACTTGGAGGCCACACATTCTCAAGGGTATTTTGGGTAGTCCCAAAAAATATGGATTAGGGTTTTAGGCATGTATAAATACCCCTTATTAATGCCATTAGTATGGTATTCTCGCTGGGATTGCTCACTTTGGTTATGGCAGCTTTGAATCTTTGGAAGAAGTCTTTAAGTGGCTCCTCCAGCACCTGGAACAGGTTTTATAGTGACATCACATGCTTAGGGTGAGTCGCTTGTATTGGGAATTGCTCAAAGAACTTTTGCACTAGCTGGTCGAACGAGGAGATGGACTTGGGCGGTAGTCATGTAAAACACATGGTCGCTGCTCCTTCAAGAAAGATGGGAAAGCATCTTCATTTGATTGCATCCATCGCTCTGGCGGAATCCATGTGCCATTCATATTTCATGAGATGTAGTCCAGGGTCGGTTTTCCCTGAGCATGCCGGTATGGTCGGCATGTTGAATTTGCAAGGATACCCTACACAATCAATGGCTTTGGTAAAAAGATTATGGCTCTGAGACTTTCCCAGTCGCCTTTGGTTTGATTTTGGCTTTCTCTCATTAGCCGTAGTGCCATGGCCACCAAGTCAGGTGTTTGAAAGTGGTTAGTTAGGAATAGTCGTCATCTACCCCAGAAGCATGGCTCGGTAATTCATCCCGGTTTGTTCCATATCGCCTTAGTGCTGCGGCTTCTAAGAGTACTATTTGAGTAACGGTTCCTTGTTCATTCCTTGGTGGTAGTTCAGCAGTTGTCGTTTGGTTTTTGGTGCCTCGGTCAGTCATAGGGAGTAGAGAGAATGCACCATCTTCAAGTTGAGTTCCAAATCCAGAACACAGGAGCTATATATTATCACGACGGAGGAGAGGCCGATCCCCAATTGAAGGGATCGTTCCCTTTCCCCAATTTTTGCCCCAAATTGGGTGGGATCGATATGGAGTGATAAGGAAGGCCCCATAAGGCTGCATTTCAAATTTCAAGTTGTTTAGAGTTCGTATGCTCGAGTTATGGAAAAAAGAAGATGGATCGGTGCTAATGGATCGATCATAATTTACTTGGAGTTCGACTCGAGAAAATTTTCTATTTTCTTGGAGTCATCACATGGTTCGCTTGGAGTCGTAGAAATTTGAAGTACTAGGTCGGTAATGAACAATGCTTAGAGTCATTTTAATGTTAGTTTGGGGTCCGGTGGTATGATATAGTCTGTCGCCCATAACTTCGAACGTCTTTCTGATTGGTTTTGTATTAAGGCCTGCTCGCGGTCGTTGTCTTAAGTCATAAAGAACACCAAGTGGGAGCTATAGTGAGCTATCATATTTAGCTTTTAGTAGTTTGTACTCCTGCCCCCTAGTCTTGGTTAGCAGAGTTAGTTCGTGGATGGAAATGTGAACCATTTTTCAAATAATTTTAGCAATGAGAATAATCTCGACTATGGTGCAATTAACAATTTTCATTCTCAACAAGTTCAAATTGAAAATTCTCAAGTTAATAATTATAAATTTGATTTTGTAAGCAAATGGATGAAATTCACAAAGATTACATGGATTTGTTTTTTGAAACATATATGAAACAATGTGAGAAACAAAATCAAATCTCAACGTGTGACGAGTCAAGTGATAATCCACCTTTTACCAAAATTGACGAATTTTAAATAGCTACTTTTGAAATTGAAAATGACAATCTTAATGAAGTTGTTGAAAATGCTGTAATTGAGTTGGATTTCAATTCTTTTAAGGGTGAGAAACTCGATTTAAATTCGATCGTCTTTTTTCCGATTTTGAAAAATTGAATGCAACAACTTTAGATTTTGAAATTGATACATGCAATGAAAATGTTGATAATCTGGCGAATTTAATGAACACAATTTTTTTGGACCTTTCGAAGATGAGTTGTTTAATTCTGAAGGGGAAGATTGAAATCACCAATTTGAAGAATTTCAATGTAAATATAGGTCATATTTTTATTTTATTTTTCTCCTTTCAGTTGAGTTGGCTGTGGGAACGCAGTCAAAATCAAGTGTGGGGGAGTCTCATCTTTATTTTTGATTTTTTATGGTTTATTTTTTTAGCATTTTCTTTCCAATACTAAAACAATTTCCAAAAAAAACATAAATCCCAAAACAAAATTTCTTTTTAGCATTTGATTTATTTTTGAAGAAACACTATAGGATAAGTATAGGTTTTTGGTTATCAAATGGAAATTTTTGAAAATTTATTTGTCTTAATAAAAATAAAAATAATGTTTGATTACAAGTAAAGATGGTTTAACTAGTATGTAGGAAGGTTCATGGGTGATAATTATGAGATATATCCTAATTAAGTAGGGTAAGTCAACAGCACCATCAATGACATAACCTTTGACCAAGGTATAAAGAGGAATTCATGTAAGAGACTACTTGTATGGAGAGAGGATATTGTCAATCACAAGTCTAGAAGAGGCCCATATGGAGCTCCATAACTACAAGGATTGGATGTAATTAAAATTGCACCGAATATGAGGGAGAGAAGTGAGTACATGCTTTATAATATATCTCCAGTTCCAACTTGCATCAAAAGCAATATGCATGGTCCAAAAGTCTTGCCTTTTATTAGATGGTTGGTAACCCTCTCGACCCACAGATTTTCTTTTTCACTGAGAAAGAGGTTGAAGTATTTAGATATTGGAATTTTCTAATACTAATAATGCCAAGATCACCAAAGTTCTTTGGTAACTCAGTTTATGAAAAGTAATATGTTTTAGATTTGTTGAGTATGGATCCTCATGCCATAAACACCTATTCAAAGCCATATTGACAATGATAACAAGCTTTAAGTGGCAGCACATAGCTCGTAGACTAGTTTGTAGTCATGATTGAAATAGTTAGAAATATGTCATGGGAGGGATTGTGTAATTTGTTACATATGTCTAGATCTGTAGTCAATCTTATTTGTAATAAAGGTGTTTGATTTCTGCTATATACATCGTTATATGATGTGCACGTAAATGTGCATATTTTTACTTCCATATTTAATCTAATTTAATTAAATAAATGAACATATAGGGTATTTTAACATGTTTAAACCCAAATTTCAATTATTTTAAAATCATCATATATTCATCTACATATAGGGGCAAAATGATAATTTTTGTGTGTGAATTAATTTGAGAATATTTATTTGCATATTTTATTTTTATTTGTATGAAATTGGATGGAAAACTATGAAGAGGCTTTGTGAAAATGTGCATGCACAAGAGCAGGAAACAAATGAAGATGGAAATAAATCATTTCATGCAACATGAAGGACCCCACCTACCCACTTACCATGATCCCCTATTAAGAGCTAATGCACATGATTAAAGCTACATACATATTTAAATGGTGGACTATGCTTATGCTAATGACAACTTGGAGGCCACACATTCTCAAGGGTATTTTGGGTAGTCCCAAAAAATATGGATTAGGGTTTTAGGCATGTATAAATACCCCTTATGTTTCATGTAATAAGCTTTTAGCCTCCTCTTTAGTTATTTTAATTTGAGGCACAAATTGTAAATAAAAACTCTCTTTCTCTCTTTTATGGCTTCTTAGCCATTTTCTTCTTATGTAATTTTCTTAATGCAATTTAATTCATGCTATTTTAATTCTTTTTCTTTTCTTCTTATGTTAGTAGCTTAGTTTTATTTCTTATGCAAGTAGTTTAATTCTCTTTTTTATTTTAATTATCTTGCATTTCCTCTTGTTCTTGTTTCATGTTGAACTCTACATTTGTTGAAATGATAACAAAAATGAGAAGCTAAACCCCTTCAATTTAGGGGTAATGAAACTCTTTTAATCATTTAGATTCAACATTTTGTTAATTTTTGATCTCCTTTTGTGCTTAATGGAAATGTTTGATGTGGTTAAATTTGATTGTTTAGCTTTGAATTTGATAGCCTATGTTGTTGACACCAAATAGGCTATGCTTAAACAAACACAAACACAAATTACATCTTCATCTACATATGGTTATGGTAATGAAGTGAATTTTAGAATCAAAATTTGATGGTCTATATTACTAATCAATAGTAAATAGATCATTCTTAGAATAGATTTTATTTTCAATTTCATTATTGATAAGTGGTTTAGTGGGTGTGTTAAAGTTTGATAATTTATGTTGGACTAATTAATAGCACAAATAGGCCATACTTATGATAAACACATCAACTAAATTCACTAATGACCACAAAAGAGAGATCATAATTTCATTTGTGTTGATTTATGTGATCATGAGAAGAGATTTGCCTCTAAATTGACTTCTACTCTCATATTTTTATCCACGTTCTTTTTGCTAGTTTTTTTACATTTTTATCTTAACACAACTTCAAATCTTGATTTAATATGATTGAGTAGAATTTTTAAATCAATCAATTCCCTACGGATCGACCCATACTCGCCATGTACTAAAATTGTATAACGTGCGCTTGCGGTTATTTTTAATTAAAATTTTATCGACTATTTTCTAATTCAATGGAAAATTAGTCGTTAAACATTATATTGTGATATAATTAATTAACTAATTAACTTAAAATACGTTAATGATAAATTCCTTAAATAATATGTTGTGTAGTAGTAGTTGCAAATAGTTGCAATCATGAATAATTAACCACAAAATAATATAACATTTTGTTTTAAATATTCCTAGTCAAGATGTTTCCAGAAAGGATATCAATACATTTGTGGCCAAAATACGTAAAGCTCTCCAAATATTATGCAGTGTATTACTCATGGCTGCTTGGGGGCACCAATGAGTTACGTATTCGTAGTTATTAGATAACTATGGAATGAGTCATCCAAGTGTTTCATGTTGGTTGATAACAATTAGGTCAAACAAGAAATCTCAGTGTGATGTTGTCACACAGTTCTCTCGAGTTGAAAATACTGTGGCACTTCAATGTGGATACTCCACTTTGATTATAGTTAAACCATGACATGGCGATCTATCGAGTGACTATAGTTGGATCTAAGTTGAAGCATTTGAAGTGAAGAATTAGTTTATAGATAATTTGTCTCTTCAATTATATGGGGTTAGTATCACAGTCAACTATAGTCAACTCAAAGTCAAAATCTCTAACCATAGTAGAATGGTTAATAATAAATGTTATTATTGAACAAGGACTTTGTTTATGGACTAATCAAGTTAAATTTGGATAATATTAGAATTTTTACTAATACCAAATTCCATATCCTAAAATGATATAGGGTCGGCGAAGAGAACTTATGTAAATTATTGTCACTATTGGTACCACTTAAAATAATATAAAATATAATTTTACCGAAAAGACCTATTAGCGATGAATTCTGCCAAACTGTCACACCACTAACTAAGATGACATGTGACGTTAATGTTTAAATGTTCAATATTAATCACTGAATGAATTCATACATTTGAGTCTTACAACCGTATTTGTGAATTTTCTTAAAAACCACACGATTTAATTAGTTTATGAAGTTTTATGGATTAAATAAATTAATTAATACGTGAGAAATACTAATTATTATTGCATTTGGTGTTTGGGGTGTTATTAATAAATGTGGTAGCTTCTAGAAATGTTCTGGACACTATTAGTAATTATTTGAGTGTATATATAAAAGTTATATAAGCACATATCGATATGCGATATCAATATATATTTAAACATGCTTTAGTTATATTAAATTACACAACTAGCTTTTGATTTTTTCATTAAAGGAGCGAGATATTGCTGGCCATATATTAGATAAAAATTAGTTTATATACTAATTTAAATTTAAATTGGAATTACTATGGGAAGGTTTTAAGGAGAAAAATGGGAAAGGTTTTCATTATCTCCATAAAAACAAATCTTCTACATTGATTTCATTTGATTTTTTGCTCTTATTTTCTATTCTCTTCAATGGCCGACTACGTCTCCTTCATCCACTCCCATGGTTGAAATTTTATTCAAAATAACATCAAACAAAATAAATCAAAGGTGGTTCATTCGGCCATTGCAACATCGAATGGAGATCCAAGCAATGTAGGATTCAATTCTCAAATCGTGGTGTCATGAAAGGCTAAATTTGAATAGGTACTATTCTTATTTTATTTCACATATTCGTATATGCTCACCATTGACCCTTTAGATATATATAGAGATTGATGTAAAATTATTATATATGTTGTTTTACAAATGAAATTCAAAGTAAAATATTTACATGCAATAAAATTTGTTTTTTAATTTTGCGTTGATTTAGAGTGTTACTATCTGCACACCTAAACTATCTGTAATGCGAATTAAAAATGAATTTAAATTAATTCAGAGAAAATACTGCGAACACCTACTTTGGTTGGTTATGCAAAATTGAGTGAAAAAATAGACTTAAGTTTGTTGCATAACTGAACAATACGAATATGAAAAAACCAATACCATAATTATAAAACATAGTAATGGCTCCTCTCATCAACTAATGATGGAGCATATTAAAATTAACAATTAAAATTAGACTTAATTTTTTATTTTTGAATAAATTATTATATTAATTAATTGGTTTTTATTACTATTCAAAGTATGCAATGTATTTATTTTTATTTTAAGCTCATTATATTCAATATTAAATTTATTGTAGTGTTTATTAACATTTTTTTAAAATATTATGTTATATAAATTTAATTTTGGTTGAAATACTAGCACATACATTAACTGGAAAAAAGCTTCAAAATCGAACGATTTGGTAAAACATTTTTTCTTTGTGTCGTTGTAGTTTGAAAACCATTCGCAATATTTAGTTTTGGTTGAAATTTGATTGGAGGGAGGAAACATAATATCGCAAAGTTGGTTTATTTTTGGGAAAAGCAAATGAGGGAGGAAAAATGAAAATGAAAATTAGTTGGTGTGGGTGGGTGTGTGAAATAATTTAGTGGGTGAGAGGTGTATATTTGGTGTATATAGATGGTAACACCCTTGATTTATGTTAGTTATTTAGGCATGATATACAAATTATACTTTGTTTAATGTTTATGGTTTAATTTTAAATATACATGTGTATAAATAATCAGTTTTTCATTTCGATCGTGATTTAAATTGCGCAAGATTTGTACATCTAAAATAGTTTATACACACATACATATATGTATGTATGGGTGTGTATGTATGTATGAATGAATATGTATATATATTGAATAAGGGTTTTATTTATTTGTTTTTTATGTCCATTAACCAAAAAAATATTTGTAATCATTTTTTTCATGCATACATTTTAATAAATATGGATACACACAAACACATATATAATGTGAAATTAAAATGTATATATCTGGTTTGTAGAATTCTAATTACCTTAATTGCATAAAAAATCCTTTGTTTTGGCTATGATTCAAAATGAAAATTACACACACACACACACACACACACACACACACATATATATATATATATATATATATATATATATATATATAGACCCACACATAGATGATTTGATATAAACAATACAAATATGTAATATAAATAAATTAGATCTCTTATAGATCTAAATAGGAATTGAAAAGGTTACAATTTGACACTAAAAGCCTTAAGATAGAGTTGTAGAATTTTATTTGGCATTTAAAGGTCAATTAATGAGAGTTTTCTCTTTAAATAACTCCTTTATGTATTTTACATAAAGTTAATTTCATAATAACAAGACAATACACACACACATCGCACACATATATTATATATAGGGCAAGGATCGGCTGCACCTTATTCTTGCTACGTGTTTATTCCCCCCTCCAATTTCAACCGTACATTCCAATTTAAATAATATATTTTCTCTCTCTTGTCATCTCATTATATTATTTAAATCAAAATGTATAGTTGAAATTAGAAGAGAATAGAGGTGCAGCAGAAAAAAGGTAGCTAATCCTTGCTTATAATATATATATATATATATATGTGTGTGTGCGCGTAAGTCGAAACCATATATACGATACTATCTATATATGCAAACCGTACACATGTGCTATAGTATATTACATACGTAAGATTTACATTTTTGATATGCGTGTGAATTTATCACATGTATATATAAGTATAATGTATATGTATATGTAATAGATGTAGATCCCTATATATATAGTTATACACATGTTCATTCATTATTGTCATATCATGTTAGTGTGTGAATATATGCTAGATATATTCAAAATAAACATTAATTTTTTTAATTAATATGATTAGTTAAATAAATATGAAATATTTTAAAATAAAAAATCATTTTATTTTATTAATATAGATTGGATTTAGGGCTAGTTAATAGATTACATATGCCAATTAAGATCCAAATAGGTAATTTATATGAAATTTATCCATTTCACCCACTGCTAGAACGAGCTGGAACCAACAATGACAGTGGCTATAAACTGAACAATGAGAAGCTTGCCAGCTTGAAAGAGTTTGTTGTTTAGCCAAGTGGAGAGTTTAGGGTGATCTTTTTAGATAGGGGTAAGATATAGCTGTTGTGATTCAAGCATTTATAGAGGCATTCCAAGGTAAAAAGAGTAATGATGGACTTCATGAATGGTTGAGTATTGAGACATTATATCTTTTATTCTTGAGTGAGGCCAACAATTAGGATTTGAGACTTTTGTATATAGTTCTTCAGGCTAGAGAGCTTCTAGAAAATATTTAGCGTTTGAAGCAAACAGTTAATGTTCGAAATGGAAGGTTTTGTGAAGCAGACCAAATCGTCTGCAAAATGAAGTTTGTTGCAAGAGGAGCTTTCATTTTGGGTGCAACTGGAGTTTGTTTGTGAGGGGTGCTTTCATTTTGGTTGCAACTTGAGTTTTTTTGATATGGTTTGGCTATTAAGCATTTAACTGAGGCATTCCATCATCATGATGAACATGTATCATGATATTGGGTCTCCGCACCCAACCCCTTGAGTTTCTATGACCCACACTTTCACATAGAGTTACATAGATAAAAACCTGATTTATATAACCAAACGACCTTAGAATGAGTTAAAACTTTGGAAAATAGTGTAATTTGACATTTTTAGACTTTATGCTAAAATGTATATGTTTTTGGGACTAAATTCTTCTGGTGGCCATAAATTTTGATAGGAGCCGTATTAGGAATTGATTCTTATTTTGAATGAAAGATATAGTGTATCCCAATTCCATAGAATGGTCATAATAACGATTTTGCCCAACTGTTTGACAGTTATGACTGTTCTAAGTTTTAGCCTAATTGGACCGAATTTGTAGTTAAGCCTAAAGACCAATAATTTTGGCATGTCTGCTAATTTTGAGTGTTAGTAGTAACTAGGGGTTAGAGAAACCACTATTTCATTTCATTTCAAATCTTAAAACTTTCATAAATATCCATTAAACATTCCTTTACCAGAAGTAAACCTAAAAGCTTACTATTTTTTTTTGGAGAAATCGGTAGATTAAGAGGTAAAAACTTATAGACATTATTAAAGATCAATCAATCAATAATTTAGGAAGGGAAATGGTTACTTTTACCACCCATTTTAGATTTGCATTCATTCGGAGTTATTTTAGTGATTTAATTAACAATTGATGGGTGATTTATAAACTCTTCCTCCAATAAGTTGTAATATATGTTAAAAATGTTTTGGATCTACATTTCAACCCAAAAACCTATTTTTGATTTTTGATCTGATCTAAATACAAGATTTAAATGATGTTTTTATGGTTTTAAACATGTGTTTGAATGATATGAACTTCTATGTGTAGTCTGTGCGACGCTCGAACCTAGTGACTAAGCTACCATATAGTATAATTGTTTGAAAATCGGATCAAAGGACACGATAGGAGTGATATCTTGTATACACTCCCTTGGACCAACATGAATATGTTTCTATATCTTAATACATCTGAAACACTATGTGTCCCACCTCAGCACAAAGCAATATATACGAGTTTCTGGTGCTGAATAATACGGTATTAAAGACACATATAGAAACATCCCGTCACTAACTGAATCGGAAGCGAATAAAGGATGATAAATAATATGTATCATATTTGAAAATCTTATACAATATCCTATAACATACACGTCAAGTCTAATACATGGCTAAACAACACAAGTACATCATATGATCCAATACAACCGAGTCACAATACATAAACAAATCATCATAACCTATTAGATAGGCGCTATAAGAGAGATATCCTTCATCGTCATCGGCTTTGTCTCCATGTCGTAGCCTACAAAATAGATATAAGCACATCATCAAACCTGTAAAATAACCTCAGTCCGACTCAAGATTGTTAAATACATAACAAACCCCGAGTCAGGTTAGAAACTAGTTGTGAGTGTAACTATGCTTATACATAATATAGTGCATGTTGGGTAAGTGTGGTATGCTTTTACTCTAAAATATGTCACACACTCGCTAATTTAATACCCAACCTACATCTCATCACACATTCAAGTTCTAATTCAAATGTCTTAGCTCTAAATCACGTGACTTATAACTGCAACTCTAATCAACTGAGGAGTCACTCCTATCCATACATATAAGTTGCTTCTTTATACTTATTAATCACATCATGTTATAAGTTGCTTCTTTATACTCATCTCACATAGCATATCACATGTGCATCAACATATCATTTATCATATAATATACATAATGGGATTATTAACATTAGTACCAAACTTCATATTATAAGCATGCATAACATTGTGAGGCAACAAAATCATATATAAGCACATCCATCTTTATAACATGCATCATAAGCAGTAACATAATCACATAACATTATACTCATATCACTAAAACATTTGAGGCATGTAAACTACAATTCATACATCTCATTTAATATCATAGGTCATATAGCTTAGTGGGACAATTATAGCAATGGAGTGATTTATAAACAATATAGAATGGGATAATATATTGCATAGTTTAAACATCATATGATACCATACATAGCATGTAACATAGTATCTCAACTTAGCATATAATGGTCGATAAGGCCAAACATAAGATAAACTTGTAGTTTACATAACATCATAGAATGAACATCACAAAGCTATCGATAACAATACTTTATATCACAACTTAGCATCTTACACTTATAAAGTTAACATTCTTTACTCGTTACAATGTTAGGGATCATCTATAACGATATGTAGCTTAAACATTTCGTTTTTGTCTATATTATTTATCAATAGCCATTTACTTTTCCACGTACATACTTAATGTACACATCGTATATGTATTAGTAAACTCATTTTAGATTTTTAATTAAGTAATATCACAACATAAGCACACATTCAAGTAATTAGAAAGGCGTGTGTACCTAATTAGATAGAAAATTTTGTGTAACAACCTAGAATTTAATTACATTAATATTGAATATTTAAATATATTTTTCAGTGTGACAATCTTTCTTTCTTACACACAAAGACGACACTTAATACATCCTGGGTATTCATGTGTCGATCATTTAAGTGTTCGAAAAATAGGTCGTTGGGTAAAGAAAATAATAGACAAAGGAAACAAATAAAGATTTTTCTCACAAACGACAGAGTTACATATACATCATCATAGAATATTACATTGGTTACTCCAAAATGTTACATCAAAGTTACAACATGTGCTATTCCCAAAAAGGACAGCTACACCAGCCTACCTAAATTACTAATACATAATGTACAGTCAAAGTGAAATAAACCTAACTACTAGATAAAGTGAAAGCTTCTGCTCCATACTGCTTCCCAAAATGCTCCAAAGAAACCTGACTACTTGGCTACTCATAAAAACTTGAGTCCCAAGAGTTTAAAGAGAAAAATAAAACTCTGGGTCAGACATGGGTCTAGTGTGAGTAAAGCATACATTTAACTTTTAAAAAAACATTCAAATTAAAGGTATCTCATAAGACCATGCTGCACATAAACACGGACGGGTTTTTACCTTACGATAACCAAAACATTTCTATATAAAATCCTCTGATATTATCATAATGTCTAGGTTTAAAATAAATATAGAATCATAGCCGAAATTGTTACATTATTAAATTCCGACATAATATGTATACAATCAAGTCCAAAGGCTCGTATTGGAAAATGGATTCCAACAGTGACAAGGTAAGGGACTACCATCCATATAATACACCTCTAGATAAAATGTACCTGGGGTCAAACCCTGAACTTGGCCTACCCCTGCAAACACAGAACCGACCTACCCCTGAACTTGGATAGTACCGAATATGATCACCACTTGATTGCAATCAACAACCATAAAGGGATCTCGAAGCATACATAAACCGTAGATATCGCTCTAGATTTGGCGATGATCATACCCTAATGGGCGCAACCCATATAGCCCTACGGCATCTATCCTGTTTTAGCCACCTTCGGGTTGTGAGGCTTGAGGCTACGTATTTACCTTCCTTTTAGCAGACCATCTTGAAATTCTAACATTGCCCTCCAGGCATCGAATGCAATGATAGCATTCATCCATACAAGTTGTTCCGGGATCGAATAAACCTTCAACATTTACTATCATTCATTTTGGAACCACCCTCAGGAAGAATAGTATAGCTCCATAACATACTTCATAACCATCCATCACAAACTTTATTAGTTTGGAGTGATTCAGATAAATTACACTTACCCGGAACCTGTGTCTCCAAACTAAGCGATAGTTTCTAGCTAACTCAATTTGAGTTCTTTTGGAAGCATGTAACCAATATTTGAGTCCTCACCGGGGAACTCTAATATACACAACATACTTCCTGAGTTAAAACAGGTCAAGTTATAAATAGCGACAATCCGCTACTTAGGGTGATTATACAAAGTTCGCATATGAATAACCATATACTTAATTTAAACATGACCCATTGATAAGAATTAACCTCCCATATCTATCACGTTTCCGATATTTCGACCTTACTCTATCCCTCGCATAGAAATAAATTCTAGATCTTATAGATAGACCATCGGCCTACTCATCGATTTTTAGTGCTAACTATGGGATGACTTACTTCCCATAAATGTGTCACCACATTGGCATTGGTTTTATATTTGTTTGAGGTTACTTAAGGGTAATCGACATAGAAATCCCTTGATTTAAAATAGTTTTGAAAAGAAAAAAATAGTGTTAAACAAAACAAATATTAAAAAACAAATCGATTTTAAACCCTTATTATTGTTAGCATTTGGGTTTCATCGGTATTTGACTTGATCAAGTTTACATTGTTTAGTCAAGTTCTGTTAGAATAAAGTTCCTAGAGTTTAGGAACATTAGTTATTCTTGAATTATTCTAAGTTGTTCCCTTTTATCAGTCGTTAAAAGCTGATATATGAAAAGGCTATAAATGCCTAGTTCATCTGAATAAAAATAACATAAGTTCTTTAGCTCAAACTTTCTTTTATTATATATCAGAGTTAAAAAGTGGTATCAGAGCCACTACAGGGGCTTGATTGAAAAGATCAAAGTGGTACAAGTGATTGCAGATCATTTGTAAGGAGTGCTATCAGGATAGCAGATCACTGATAGAAGTAGACACAAAGAAAAGAGGAATCAAGATATTGTAGATCCTTGATCGAGTGAAAGAAGTATGGCAGCAACAGACAAATTCGTGCAACCTGCAATACCAAAATTCGATGACCATTATGATCATTGGTCGATTCTCATGGAAAATTTCCTACACAGCAAAGAACCGTGGAGCATGATTGAGGTAGGTATCCCAATCGGCACTGCCGTTGCCACTGAGGTACAAAATAAGAATATAGAAGATGCAAAGCTCAAAGACACGAAGGTAAAGAACTATCTCTTCCAAGCTATTGACAGGGAAATTCTAGAGACCATTCTTGACAAAAACTCATCAAAGACAATATGGGACTCCATAACACAAAAGTACGAAGGATCAACCAAAGTGAAGAGGGCACATCTACAAGCACAAAGAAAGGAATATGAGTTGCTCGCCACGAAGGAAGGAGAAAAGATTGATGCATACCTAGCAAGGACTCTCATTATTGTCAACAAAATGAAAGTAAATGGTGAGACACTGTCACAAAATTCTGTCGTCTCAAAAATCCTCAGATCCTTAACGCCAAAATTCAATTATGTGGAGTGCTCAATTGAGGAATCTAATAATTTAGATACCATGACTGCTGATGAGCTTCATGGAAGCCTACTTGTTCAAGAGCAGAGAATGCTTGGGCAACAGGAAGAATAACTAGCTATCAAGATCTCAGAAGAGAGAATAGGAGGGCAGTGGTTAGGACAAAGAGGCGAGGAGAATCTCGTGGTAGCTTCAGAGGAAGAGGTAGAATGCAAGGAAGAAGATCGTTCAACAAAGCGATGGCTGAATGTTATAGGTGCCATAAACTTGAACACTTTCAATATGAATGTCCAGATCTATATGGAAACGCCAACTATACAGAGATGAAAGAAAGTGACGAGATAGTACTAATGTCTCAAGTAGAACTAAATAATGAGAATCATGCTTTATTGGATCAAGATGATGAAATGGTGCTCATGGCTCACATCGGAGAAAATAATGCAACTCGTGATCAGGTGTGGTTCATTGATAGTGCATGCAGTAATCACATGAGTGGTGACAAGGCTTGGTTTTGTGATCTAGATGACAAATTTAGATACTCAGTCAAGCTCGGCAACAATGCTCGTATGAAGGTCATGGGAAGAGGAGCTGTGAGGTTTAAAATCAACGACTCAGTACACATGATAACCAATGTGTACTATGTTCCAGAGCTGAAAAGTAACCTTCTCAGCGTAGGGCAACTACATGAACACGACGTTGCTATATCGATCAAGGGAGGAACATGTAAAGTCTATCATCCAGTAAAGGGGGCTGATCATGGAGACAAAAATGAGCGCCAATCGAATGTTCATACTTATTGCCACCACACTACCACAGGAATCTATATGTTTCAACACTGTTGCAGAAGACTCTACACACTTATGGCATTGCAGGTACAGGCTCTTGAACTATAAAGGATTGAGAACTTTGAAGCTTAGAGGAATGGTGCAAGGTCTTCCAAATATCAGAACACCTAGCAAATATTGTCAAGAGTGCCTAGTTGGCAAGCAGCAAAGAGACTCATTCCCTAAAAGGAGTCTATGGAGAGCAACTCAGAAATTACAGCTAGTTCACTCAGATTTGTGCGGACCTATCACACTCGAGTCAAGCAGTAAGAAGAGGAATGTAGCAACATTTATTGATAATTATTCTAGAAAATGTTGGACTTATTTTCTCTCAGAAAAATCACAAGTCCTCAGCAAGTTTAAGATCTTCAAAGCTCTTGCCGAGAATGAAACTAGTCAATCAATTCAGTTCCTTAGAACCGACCGTGGTGGAGAATTCAACTCACAAGACTTCAAGGACTTCTGTAATGCACATGGCATCAAGAGGCAAGTGACAGCCGCTTACACTCCTCAGCAGAATGGGGTGGCTGAGAGAAAGAATCGCACAATCCTTAACATGGTAAGGAGCATACTAACAGGGAAGAATGTGCCTAAGAAGTATTGGCCAGAAGCAACTAACTGGATAATACACATTCTAAATCGAAGTCCTACTCTCTCAATAAAGAGTGCAACTCCAGAAGAAGTGTAGAGTGACAGGAAGCCAGATGTGAGCTACTTTAGGGTCTTTAGGTGTCTAGCTCATGCACATGTACCAAAACAGAAGCGAAAGAAACTTGATGACAAGAGTTAGAAGTTTGTAATGTTTGGCGTTAGTGAAGAATCAAAGGCTTACCGGTTATATGATCCAGTTGGAGACAAAATTATCTTCAGCCGGGATGTAGATTTTGAAGAAAATGAAGAATGGAATTGGAATTCTGATGGTACCAGTAAAGGTGAAACATTAAGTTGGAATGAAGATGTTGAAGAATCCGATCGAAGGGAGTATGAGGATGTAGAACATGAAGCAGCTAAAACTGGGGACAGTAGCTCATCAGAAAGTCCACCAAATGAACCTCACAACATTGCAAATGAAGGTAGAACACGCAGAGCACCAACTTGGATGAATGATTACACAAGTGGTGAAGGTTTGTCTGAGCATGATGAACAAGTAAATCAATTAGCAAGTTAAGTTGATAAGCTTGCTTTGTTTACTACAATCAATGATCTGGTATGCTTTGAAGAAGCCAATAAGGAGCTTAGATGGAGAAATGCCATGGATCAAGAAAAATGTGAGAAATGGATTAAATAAATTAATTAGTTTATGAAGTTTTATGGATTAAATAAATTAATTAATATGTGAGAAATACTAATTATTATTGCATTTGGTGTTTGGGGTGTTATTAATAAATGTGGTAGCTTCTAGAAATGTTTTGGACACTATTAGTAATTATTTGAGTGTATATATAAAAGTTATATATGCACATATCGATATGCGATATCAATATATATTTAAACATGCTTTAGTTATATTAAATTACACAACTAGCTTTTGATTTTTTTTCATTAAAGGAGCGAGATATTGCTGGCCATATATTAGATAAAAATTAGTTATATACTAATTTAAATTTAAATTGGAATTAATATGGGAAGGTTTTAAGGAGAAAAATGGGAAAGGTTTTCATTAGTTCCATAAAAACAAATCTTCTACATTGATTTCATTTGATTTTTTGCTCTTATTTTCTATTCTCTTCAATGCCGACTGCATCTCCTTCATCCACTCCCATGGTTGAAATTTTATTCAAAATAACATCAAACAAAATAAATCAAAGGTGGTTCATTCGACCATTGCAACATCGAATGGAGATCCAAGCAATGTAGGATTCAATTCTTAAATCGTGGTGTCATGAAAGGCTAAATTTGAATAGGTACTATTCTTATTTTATTTCACATATTCGTATATGCTCACCATTGACCCTTTAGATATATATAGAGATTGATGTAAAATTGTTATATATGTTGTTTTACAAATGAAATTCAAAGTAAAATATTTACATGCAATAAAATTTGTTTTTTAATTTTGCGTTGATTTAGAGTATTACTATCTGCACACCTAAACTATCTGTAATGCGAATTAAATACAAATTTAAATTAATTCAGAGAAAATACTACGAACACCCACTTTGGTTGGTTATGCAAAACTGAGTGAAAAAATAGACTTAAGTTTGTTGCATAACTGAACAATACGAATATGAAAAAACCAATACCCTAATTATAAAACATAGTAATGGCTCCTCTCATCAACTAATGATGGAGCGTATTAAAATTAACAATTATTTTTATTTTTGAATAAATTATTATATTAATTAATTGTTTTTTATTACTATTCAAAGTATGCAACGTATTTATTTTTATTTTAAGCTCATTATATTCAATATTAAATTTATTGTAGTGTTTATTAACATTTTTTTTAAAATATTATGTTATATAAAATTAATTTTGGTTGAAATACTAGCACATACATTAACTGGAAAAAAGCTTCAAAATCGAACGATTTCGTAAAACCTTTTTTCTTTGTGTCGTTGTAGTTTGAAAACCATTCGCAATATTTAGTTTTGGTTGAAATTTGATTGGAGGGAGGAAACATAATATCGCAAAGTTGGTTTATTTTTGGGAAAAGCAAATGAGGGAGGAAAAATGAAAATGAAAATTAGTTGGTATGGGTGGGTGTGTGAAATAGTTTAGTGGGTGAGAGGTGTATATTTGGTGTATATAGATGGTAACACCCTTGATTTATGTTAGTTATTTAGTCATGATGTACAAATTATACTTTGTTTAATGTTTATGGTTTAATTTTAAATATACATGTGTATATATAATCAGTTTTTCATTTCGATCGTGATTTAAATTGCGCAAGAATTGTACATCTAAAATAGTTTATACACACATACATACATGTATGTATGTGTGTGTATGTATGAATGAATTTGTATATATATTGAATAAGGGTTTTATTTATTTGTTTTTTATGTCCATTAACCCAAAAAATATTTGTAATCATTTTGTTCATGCATACATTTTAATAAATAATGATACACACAAACACATATATAATGTGAAATTAAAATGTATATATCTGGTTTGTAGAATTCTAATTACCTTAATTGCATAAAAAATTCCTTTGTTTTGGCTATGATTCAAAATGAAAATTATATATATATATATATATAGACACACACACACAGATGATTTGATATAAACAATACGAATATGTAATATAAATAAATTACATCTCTTATAGATCTAAATAGGAATTGAAAAGGTTACAATTTGACACTAAAAGCCTTAAGATAGAGTTGTAGAATTTTATTTGGCATTTAAAGGGCAATTAATGAGAGTTTTCTCTTTAAATAACTCCTTTATGTATTTTACATAAAGTTAATTTCATAATAACAAGACAATACACACACACATCACACACATATATTATATATAGGTTAAGGATCGGTTGCACCTTATTCTTGCTACGTGTTTATTCCCCCCTCCAATTTCAACCATACATTACAATTTAAATAATATATTTTCTCTCTCTTGTCATCTCATTATATTATTTAAATCAAAATGTATAGTTGAAATCAGAAGAGAATAGAGGTGCAGCAGAAAATAGGTAGCTAATCCTTGCTTATAATATATATATATATATGTGTGTGTGTGTGCGCGCGTGCGCAAGTCGAAACCATATATACGATACTATCTATATATACAAACCGTACACATGTGCTATAGTATATTACATACGTAAGATTTACATTTTTGATATGCGTGTGAATTTATCACATGTATATATAAGTATAATGTATATGTATATGTAATAGATGTAGATCCCTATATATATAGTTATACACATGTTCATTCATTATTGTCATATCATGTTAGTGTGTGAATATATACTAGATATATTTAAAATAAACATTAATTTTTTTAATTAATATGATTAGTTAAATAAATATGAAATATTTTAAAATAAAATATCATTTTATTTTAATAATATAGATTGGATTTAGGGCTAGTTAATAGATTACATAGGCCAATTAAGATCCAAATAGGTAATTTATATGAAATTTATCAATTTCACCCTCTGCTAGAACGGGCTGAAACCAACAATGACAGTGGCTATAAACTGAACAATGAGAAGCTTGCCAGCTTGAAAGAGTTTGTTGTTTAGCCAAGTGGAAAGTTTAGGGTGATCTATTTAGATAGGGGTAAGATATAGCTGTTGTGATTCTAGCATTTATAGAGGCATTCCAAGGTAAAAAAGAATAATGATGGACTTCATGAATGGTTGAGTATTGAGACATTATATCTTTTATTCTTGAGTGAGGTCAACAATTAGGATTTGAGACTTTTGTATATTGTTCTTTAGGCTAGAGAGCTTCTAGATAATATTTAGGGTTTGAAGCAAATAGTTAATGTTCGGAATGGAAGGTTTTGTGAAGCAGACCAAATCATCTACAAAATGAAGTTTGTTGCAAGAGGAGCTTTCATTTTGGGTGCAACTGGAGTTTGTTGTGAGGGGTGCTTTCATTTTGGTTGCAACTCGAGTTTTTTTGATATGGTTTGGCTATTAAGCATTTAACTGAGGCATTCCATCATCATGATGAACATGTATCATGATATTGGGTCTCCGCACCCAACCCCTTGAGTTTCTATGACCCACACTTTCACATAGAGTTACAAAGATAAAACCTGATTTATATAACCAAACGACCTTAGAATGAGTTAAAACTTTGGAAAATAGTGTAATTTGACATTTTTAGACTTTATGCTAAAATGTATATGTTTTTGTGACTAAATTCTTCAGGTGGCCATAAATTTTGATAGGAGTCGTATTAGGAATTGATTCTTATTTTGAATGAAAGATATAGTGTATCCCAATTCCATAGAATGGTCATAATAACGATTTTGCCCAAGTGTTTGACAGTTATGACTGTTCTAAATTTTAGCCTAATTGGACCGATTTTGTAGTTAAGCCTAAAGACCAATAATTTTGGCATGTCTGCTAATTTTGAGTGTTAGCAGTAACTAGGGGTTAGAGCAACCACTATTTCATTTCATTTCAAATCTTAAAACTTTCATAAATATCCATTAAACATTCCTTTACCAGAAGTCAACCTAAAAGCTTACTATTTTTTTTGGAGAAATCGGTAGATTAAGAGGTAAAAACTTATAGACATTATTAAAGATCAATCAATCAATAATTTAGGAAGGGAAATTGTTACATTTACCACCCATTTTAGATTCGCATTCATTCAGAGTTATTTTAGTGATTTAATTAACAATTGATGGGTGATTTATAAACTCTTCCTCCAATAAGTTGTAATATATGTTAAAAATGTTTTGGATCTACATTTCAACCCAAAAACCTATTTTTGATTTTTGATCTGATCTAAATACAAGATTTAAACGATGTTTTTATGGTTTCAAAAGGTTTTAAACATGTGTTTGAATGATATGAACTTATATGTGTAGTCTGTGCGACGCTCGAACCTAGTGACTAAGCTACCATAGAGTATAATTGTTTGAAAATCGGATCAAAGGACACGATAGGAGTGATCTCTTGTATACACTCCCTTGGACCAACATGAATATGTTTCTATATCTTAATACATCTGAAACAATATGTGTCCCACCTCGGCACAAAGCAATATATATGAGTTTCTAGTGCTGAATAATACGGTATTAAAGACACATATAGAAACATCCCGTCACTAACTGAATCGGAAGCGAATAAAGGATGATAAATAATATGTATCATATTTGAAAATCTTATACAATATCCTATAACATACACGTCAAGTCTAATACATGGCTAAACAACACAAGTACATCATATGATCCAATACAACCGAGTCACAATTCATAAACAAATCATCATAACCTATTAGATAGGCGCTATAAGAGAGATATCCTTCATCGTCATCGGCTTTGTCTCCATGTCGTAGCCTACAAAATACATATAAGCACATCATCAAACCTGTAAAAGAACCTCAGTCCGATTCAAGATTGTTAAATACATAACAAACCCTGAGACAAGTTAGAAACTAGTTGTGAGTGTAACTATGCTTATACATAATATAGTGCATGTTGGGTAAGTGTGGTATGCTTTTACTCTAAAATATGTCACACACTCGCTAATTTAATACCCAACCTACATCTCATCACACAGTCAAGTTTTAATTCAAATGTCTTAGCTTTAAATCACGTGACTCACAACTGCAACTCTAATCAACTGAGGAGTCACTCCTATCCATAAATATAAGTTGCTTCTTTATACTTATTAATCACATCATGTTATAAGTTGCTTCTTTATACTCATCTAACATAGCATATCACATGTGCATCAACATATCATTTATCATATAATATACATAATGGGATTATTAACATTAGTACCAAACTTCATATTATAAGCATGCATAACATATTGAGGCAACAAAATCATATATAAGCACATCCATCTTTATAGCATGCATCATAAGCAGTAGTATAATCACATAACATTATACTCATATCACAAAAACATTTGAGGCATGTAAACTACAATTCATACATCTCATTTAATATCATAGGTCATATAGCTTAGTGGGACAATTATAGCAATGGAGTGATTTATAAACAATATAGAATGGGATAATATATTGCATAGTTTTAACATCATATGATACCATACATAGCATGTAACATAGTATCTCAACTTAGCATATAATGGTCGATAAGGCCAAACATAAGATAAACTTGTAGTTTACATAACATCATAGAATGAACATCACAAAGCTATCGATAACAATACTTTATATCACAACTTAGCATCTTACACTTAGAAAGTTAAAATTCTTTACTCGTTACAATGTTAGGGATCATCTATAACGATATGTAGCTTAAACATTTCATTTTTGTCTATATTATTTATCAATAGCCATTTACTTTTCCACTTACATACTTAATGTACACATCGTATATGTATTAGTAAACTCATTTTAGATTTTTAATTAAGTAATATCACAACATAAGCACCCATTCAAGTAATTAGAAAGGCGTGTGTACCTAATTAGATAGAAATTTTTGTGTAACAACCTAGAATTTAATTACATTAATATTGAATATTTAAATATATTTTTCAGTGTGACGATCTTTCTTTCTTACACACAAATACGACACTTAATACATCCTGGGTATTCATGTGTCGATCATTTAAGTGTTCGAAAAACAGGTCGTTGGGTAAAGAAAATAATAGACAAAGGAAACAAATACAAATTTTTCTCACAAATGACAGACTTACATATACATCATCATAGAATAGTACATATGGTTACTCCAAAATGTTACATCAAAGTTACAACAGGTGCTATTCCCAAAAAAGACAGTTATACCAGCCTACCTAAATTACTAATACATAATGTACAGTCACAGTGGAAATAAACCTAACTACTAGATAAAGTGAAAGCTTCTGCTCCATACTGCTTCCCAAAATGCTCCAAAGAAACCTGACTACTTGGCTACTCATAAAAATTTGAGTACCCAAGAGTTTAAAGAGAAAAATAAAACTCCGAGTCAGACATGGGTCTAGTGTGAGTAAAGCATAAATTTAACTTAAAAAAAACCTTCAAATTAAAGGTATCTCATAAGACCATGCCGCACATAAACACGGACGGGTTTTTACTTTACGATAACCAAAACATTTCTATATAAAATCCTCTGATATTATCATAATGTCTAGGTTTAAAATAAATATAGAATCATAGCCGAAATTGTACATTATTAAATTCCAGCATAATATGTATACAATCAAGTCCAAAGGCTCGTATTGGAAAATGGATTCCAACAGTGATAAGGTAAGGGACTACCATCCGTATAATACACCTCTAGATAAAATGTACCTGGGGTCAAACCCTAAACTTGGCCTACCCCTACTAACACAGAACCGACCTACCCCTGAACTTGGATAGTATCGAATATGATCACCAATTGATTGCAATCAACAACCATAAAGGGATCTTGAAGCATACATAAACCGTAGATATCGCTCTAGATTTGGCAATGATCATACCCTAATGGGCGCAACCCATATAGCCCTACTGCATCTACCCTGTTTTAGCGACCTTCGGGTTGTGAGGCTTGAGGCTACGTATTTACGTTCCTTTTAGCAGACCATCTTGAAATTCTAACATTGCCCTCCAGGCATCGAATGCAATGATAACATTCATCCATACAAGTTGTTCCGTGATCGAATAAACCTTCAACATTTACTATCATTCATTTTGGAACCACCCTCAGGAAGAATAGTACAGCTCCATAACATACTTCATAACCATCCATCACAAATGTTATTAGTTTGGAGTGATTCGGATAAATTACACTTACCCGGAACCTGTGTCTCCAAACTAAGCGATAGTTTCTGGCTAACTCAATTTGAGTTCTTTTGGAAGCATGTAACCAATATTTGAGTCCTCACCGGGGAACTCTAATAAACACAACATACATCCTGAGTTAAAACAGGTCAAGTTATAAATAGCGACAATCCGCTACTTAGGGTGATTATACAAAGTTCGCATATGAATAACCATATACTTAATTTAAACATGAACCATTGATAGGAATTAACCCTCCCATATCTATCACGTTTCCGATATTTCGACCTTACTTTATCCCTCGCATAGAAATAAATTCTAGATCTTATAGATAGACGATCGGCCTACTCATTAGTTTTTAGTGCTAACTATGGGATGACTTACTTCCCATAAATGTGTCACCACATTGGCATTGGTTTTATATTTGTTTGAGGTTACTTAAGGGTAATCGACATAGAAATCCCTTGATTTAAAATAGTTTTGAAAAGAAAAAAATAGTTTTAAACAAAACAAATATTAAAAAACAAATCAATTTTAAACCCTTATTATTGTTAGGATTTAGGTTTCATCAGTATTTGACTTGATCAAGTTTACATTGCTTAGTCAAGTTCTGTTAGAATAAAGTTCCTAGAGTTTAGGAACATTAGTTATTCTTGAATTATTCTAAGTTGTTCCCTTTTATCAGTCGTTAAAAGCTGATATATGAAAAGGCTATAAATGCCTAGTTCATCTAAATAAAAAAAACATAAGTTCTTTAGCTCAAACTTTCTTTTATTATATATCAGAGTTAAAAAGTGGTATCAGAGCCACTACAGGGGCTTGATTGAAAAGATCAAAGTGGTACAAGTGATTGCAGATCATTTGTAAGGAGTGCTATCAGGATAGCAGATCACTGATAGAAGCAGACACAAAGAAAAGAGGAATCAAGATATTGCAGATCCTTGATCGAGTGAAAGAAGAATGGCAGCAACAGACAAATTCGTGCAACCTGCAATACCAAAATTCGATGACAATTATGATCATTGGTCGATGCTAATGGAAAATTTCCTACGCAGCAAAGAACTGTGGAGCATGGTTGAGGTAGATATCCCAATCGGCACTACCATTGCCACTGAGGTACAAAAAAAGAATATAGAAGATGCAAAGCTCAAAGACACGAAGGTAAAGAACTATCTCTTCCAAGCTATTGACAGAGAAATTCTAGAGACCATTCTTGACAAAAACTCATCGAAGACAATATGGGACTCCATAAAACAAAAGTACGAAGGATCAACCAAAGTGAAGAGGGCACAGCTACAAGCACTAAGAAAGGAATATGAGTTGCTTGCCACGAAGGAAGGAGAAAAGATTGATGCATACCTAGCAAGGACTCTCATTATTGTCAACAAAATGAAAGTAAATGGTGAGACACTGTCACAAAATTCTGTCGTCTCAAAAATCCTCAGATCCTTAACGCCAAAATTCAATTATGTGGTGTGCTCAATTGAGGAATCTAATAATTTAGATACCATGACTGCCAATGAGCTTCATGGAAGCCTACTTGTTCAAGAGTAGAGAATGCTTGGGCAACAGGAAAAATAACAAGCTCTCAAGATCTCAGAAGAGAGAATAGGAGGGCAGTGGTCAGGACAAAGAGGCGAGGAGAATCTCGTGGTTGCTTCAGAGGAAGAGGTAGAATGCAAGGAAGAAGATCGTTCAACAAAGCGATGGCTGAATGTTACAGGTTCCATAAACTTGGACACTTTCAATATGAATGTCCAGATCTATATAGAAACGCCAACTATGCAGAGATGAAAGAAAGTGACGATATAGTACTAATGTCTCAAGTAGAACTGAATAATGAGAATCATGCTTTACTGGATCAAGATGATGAAATGGTGCTTATGACTCACATTGGAGAAAATAATGCAACTCGTGATCATGCGTGGTTCATTGATAGTGCATGCAGTAATCACATGAGTGGTGACAAGGCTTGGTTTTGTGATCTAGATGACAAATTTAGACACTCAGTCAAGCTCGGCAACAATGCTCGTATGAAGGTCATGGGAAGAGGAATTGTGAGGTTTAAAATCAACGACTCAGTACACATGATAACCAATGTGTACTATGTTCCAGAGCTGAAAAGTAACCTTCTCAGCGTAGGGCAACTACATGAACACGACGTTGCTATATTGATCAAGGGAGGAACATGTAAAGTCTATCATCCAATAAAGGGGCTGATCATGGAGACAAAAATGAGCGCCAATCGAATGTTCATACTTATTGCCACTACACCACCACAGGAATCTATATGTTTCAACACTGTTGCAGAAGACTCTACACACTTATGGAATTGCAGGTACATGCACTTGAACTATAAAGGATTGAGAACTTTGAAGCTTAGAGGAATGGTGCAAGGTCTTCCAAATATCAGAACACTTAGCAAATATTGTCAAGAGTGCCTAGTTGGCAAGCAGCAAAGAGACTCATTCCCTAAAAGGAGTCTATGGAGAGCAACTCATAAATTACAGCTAGTTCACTCAGATTTGTGCGGACCTATCACACCCGAGTCAACGAGTAAGAAGAGGTACGTAGCAACATTTATTGATGATTATTCTAGAAAATGTTGGACTTATTTTCTCTCAGAAAAATCACAAGTCCTCAGCAAGTTTAAGATCTTCAAAGCTCTTGCCGAGAATGAAACTGGTCAATCAATTCAGTGCCTTAGAACTGACCGCGGTGGAGAATTCAACTCACAAGACTTCAAGGACTTCTGTAATGCACATGGCATCAAGAGGCAAGTGACAGCCGCTTACACTCCTCAGCAAAACGGGGTGGCTGAGAGAAAAAATCGCACAATCCTTAACATGGTAAGGAGCATACTAACAGGGAAGAATGTGCCTAAGAAGTATTGGCCAGAAGCAACTTACTGGATAATACACAATCTAAATCGAAGTCCTACTCACTCAGTAAAGAGTGGAACTCCAGAAGAAGTGTGGAGTGACAGGAAGCCAGATGTGAGCTACTTTAGGGTCTTTAGGTGTCTAGCTCATGTACATGTACCAAAACAGAAGCGAAAGAAACTTGATGACAAGAGTTAGAAGTGTGTAATGTTTGACGTTAGTGAAGAATCAAAGGCTTACCGGTTATATGATCCAGTTGGAGACAAAATTATCTTCAGCCAGGATGTAGTTTTTGAAGAAAATGAAGAATGGAATTGGAATTCTGATGGTACCAGTAAAGGTGAAACATTAAGTTGGAATGAAGATGTTGAAGAATCCGATCGAAGGGAGTATGAGGAAGTAGAACATGAAGCAGCTAAAACTGGGGACAGTAGCTCATCAGAAAGTCCACCAAATGAACTTCACAACATTGCAAATGAAGGTAGAACACGCAGAGCACCAGCTTGGATGAATGATTACACAAGTGGTGAAGGTTTGTCTGAGCATGATGAACAAGTAAATCAATTAGCAAGTTAAGTTAATAAGCTAGCTTTGTTTACTACAATCAGTGATCTGGTATGCTTTGAAGATGTCAATAAGGAGCTTACATGGAGAAATGCCATGGATCAAGAAATGGAAGCAATTAAAAAGAATGAGACATGAGAATTATGTAGCTTACCAAAAGGTGCTAAAGCAATTGGGGTAAAATGGATATATAAAACCAAATTAAATGCTCATGGAGAGGTAGACAAATGTAAAGCGAGGTTGGTTGCCAAGGGGTACGCTCAAGAATATGGCATTGACTATACTAAGGTCTTTGCCCCAGTTGCAAGGTGGGACACTATCAGATCAATCATTGCATGGCTGCACGGAATGGTTACAGAATATTTCATCCTGACGTGAAATCTGCATTCCTGCATGGGGAGATAACTGAAACCGTGTACGTGAGCCAACCACAGGGGGTATGAAAAGCATGGTAGTGAGGACAAGGTGTACAGACTAAAAATGGCCTTGTATGGACTCAAGCAAGTGCCTCGTGCTTGGTATAGTCAGATAGAAACTCATTTCAAGAAGGTTGGTTTCACAAAATGCCCTCACGAGCATACCTTGTTCTTGAAGACTGATAGTGAAGGTAACATACTCATTGTTTCTTTATATGTAGATGATTTAATTGTGACTGGAAGCAAAGTCAGTATGATTAATGAGTTTAAGCAGTCTATGACGTCTGAATTTGACATGTCCGATCTTGGTGAAATGCGATATTTTTTGGGTGTAGAGATTATACAGGGTGATTCAGGTATTTTTATATGTCAACGGAAGTATGCGAGTGAAATATTAGAAAGGTTTAAACTGGAAACTTGCAATCCAGTTCGAAATCCTATAGTGCCTGGAGTTAAGTTGCAGAAGGAAGAATCTGGGAGAAAAGCAGACGCTGGAATTTACAAACAGATGGTGGGATGTTTGATGTACATGGCAGCCACAAGACCTGATCTGATGTATGTTATTAGTTTGGTTAGCAAGTTTATGGAAACTACTTTTGAGATGCATATGCAGGTTGTCAAGAGGATATTTCGGTATATCAAGGGCACTATAGACTATGGGATTTGGTATCGAAAGCATGATAATCAAAGTCTCATTGCATTCTCAGATTCTGATTACGCAAGTGACTTGGAAAGTAGGAGAAGCATATTGGGGTATGCAATGCTGTTGTCCGATGGAGTGATTGCATGGTCTTCAAAGAAGCAACCTATTATTGCCTTGTCTACTACGGAAGCAGAGTTTGTGGCTTCTGCAGCCTGTGCATGTCAAGTAGTATGGTTGCATAGAATCCTTGAGCATATTGGTCTGGTGCAAGAAGGAGGAACTGTTATTTATTGTGACAAGATGTCCATAATCAAACTTTCAAAGAATCCGGTTCTACATAAGAGGAGTAAGCATATTGATGTGAGATTCCACTTCCTTTGTGATCTTGTTAATGATGGCATTGTCGAACTAGTTCATTACAGCACTAAAGTCCAAATTGCTGATATCATGACCAAACCACTGAAGTTGGAGACTTTTGAAAGGTTGAGGAAGATGCTCGAAGTGTGCAAGATTTCAGAATTAAACTAAAGCAAGTGTCTTCAGTTTAGGGGAAGATGTGTTAGGATTTGGGTTTCATCAGTATTTGACTTGATCAAGTCTACATTGCTTAGTCAAGTTCTGTTAGAATAAAGTTCCTAGAGTTTAGGAACATTAGTTGTTCTTGAATTATTCTAAGTTGTTCCCTTTTATCAGTCGTTAAAAGCTGATCTATGAAAAGGCTATAAATGCCTAGTTCATTTGAATAAAAAAAATACATAAGTTCTTTAGCTCAAACTTCCTTTTATTATATACCAGAGTTAAAAATTATTAATTAAATAATAAATTAAACTCTTATTAAATAATTAATTAAATCTTAGTTAAGTTTTAATTATAATCTTAATTAAATTTAAATAAATCAGTAATATATTAATAATTAATTAAACCCCTTTTTTACAAATAATTAAAAATAATTAACCCTTAATTATAAATTAAATAATAATTAACTTTAATTAACTAACTAATTAAAATTTACTTCATTGATTAACACTTAGATATTAATTACTTTTATTAACTATTGATTAAGTACTAATTAATTAATTGATTAATGATTAAATAAATAATTAATTAATTAATTAATGATTACCTTTTTAATTACGTAATATAAGTTTTAAAACATTTTCCAAAAAGATTTCTAACTGGAAGCATTTTAGATTTCGAAAAGAATTTGTTTTCACGAACTGCACTTATAGCGACTATCTCTATACGATCCGAAATTTCCAAACTTGAAATTTGTTTTCTACGTCTTCTTTAAAACTTCAACTTTTGGAAACATTACTACCTTGTAAACATAAAGATGTGGGTTTTGAAACTAAATAAGTTTAAACTTAAATATATTTTCAAAATTTAAGTCCAAAGTTCAAACTTTCAAAGAGGGATTTCATAAGTCTTAAGTTAGCAAAAATGCTAACTTTATTAGCATGAAAAACATATACCAAGATCATAACCAATATCACAACCACAACACAACATCATGATTCCAAACATAAGCAAGACCATACCTTACTAATTTACTATATTTTACTTCTGATTTCAAGTTTATACAGCACCACATACAAGCATACTTAGATACAACCAAATCAACACCATTTCCAAGTATACTTGTGCATAACCAATTCAACATCATAACTACTCAAACAAGCATCATATTGAACTATTAAATACACATCATGTATAAAGTTAATAGTTTTGCATAAAGGTGAGAACTTTACTCACCGAAAATGGACTAAATCAAGCTAGCTTCTTTTATAACTCGAACACAACCTACATTTTTGCTTTTAGCTTGGAAAAGTGGAGTCTTTGGTGTCTTTTAGTTGATAAGTATTCGGCCTAAGGGGGTCTTAGTGCTTGGCCAACATGGTGGAGGGGTGTATGGACTTGTTTTTGTGAGGAGCAAGTGTAGAAGTGGAAGAGAATAGTCTTAACAAGGATTTAACACTTAAAAGAGAATGTAATTATATTTTTGCTTAGGAATTATTTTTGGATGCCATGGAAATAAACATGAAAGCTTTGGAAGAATTTTTCATGAAATAGAAATTAATGAAAATGATGGAAAATGTTAGGAAAATGCCTTATATACTAAGTGCATAAATCAAATTACCAAAATACCCCCAAGTACATGCCCTCCACTACCATCATGACACATCATCCTTCGTGTCCCCTCCTTACAAATATGCTCCAACATGTTTCAAACATGTTTTAGTACTTTATGTACTTTATGTTTGCTAATGAAATGACATTTTCCTTTAACTTCTTTTCTTATTTATAAATAATGCATAAAAGGCCACATCTCCTTTATATTTATTTAAGTTAATAAATTTACATATATATATATATATATATATATATATCAAAATAAACATCTAACTTATTTGTAAATGCGAATATGTTAATTCAAATGTGCATAACATTTTTCGACAACTTTTAGCCGACGAAAAGTCGAAAATTCAGAAAACAAATTCCGGTCACATTTTAGATTGTTCTTCGAACTAAATATTTTTGTAATCAAAGTTTGAAAATGATTTCACCATCATTAAATATTATTTTAAAGAGTTTTATTTTCATTATAATATCTATTATTTGAATATTTAAAATTAATAAATATTCGCAAATTAATGAAGTGAAATTCTAGGTCGTTTCAAAAACTATTTCACCATCTTTAGTTAGTATTTAAAAGGAGTTTATTTTGAGTTATAAAATTAATTAATTAGTATATGAAAAATATATTTAAATATTCATTATTAAGGTAATTAAATTCTGGGTCGTTGCATTTTTAATTAATATAAACACCCAAAACAGAAAATCTACACTACATATATGTAGACAAACGATTTGACACAACAAAACACAATATTCTTCAATTGAATTTATAGAGCACATGATATATGAGTTAAGAACAAAAAAAATCCAAATTTCAACATTTTAGGAATTTTTTTCCGTTTGTTATGAATTTCTGATCAAGTGTCATTTTCATTTGTGTATTTCCTCATTTTGCTCTTAGTAAAAATTCGATCCATCGCCTCAAAATCAATATTTTGGCATGATATTGGGAGGAGAGAGATCAGATGGTTCGGTAACATCATATCCAAATTTTGGGATTTTTGAAAGTTTATTTGATTTTATATGAATATATTAATAATAAGGATGTCAAAAAACACATTTCATGCATATATATTTAATCAAGCAATTCCACTACACCATACAAGCATTCAAAACATAAATAGATCCATTGCAAATATGTATATTTAGATCATAATGCACATTAAAAGAGCTTTTAATCATTATTTATATCATAACAAAGCATTAATAGTAACATGTAAGTCCTAAAAGTGAAGCTATAATCACTTATAATACTCAAACTTGAGTTTTCCACCTCTTTGCTTCAAATAGATCCAAAATCCTCATTTTGATTTTCTATCCTAAATTAAAAACGAACTAAAAACCTAAAATTGTCACAAAATAAGATTATATTGGAAGGTATATGGGGGTTAGGAGCACTTACATTTGTAATTTGCTTAAAATAGTTGCTTTACTAAGGGAAATGAAGTGGTTGCCATTAATTAGTGTTTGAAAACTTTAGGATGAAATTTAAAAATGAAAGTGAGGATAAGTTTCTCCTTTATGCTGACTTGAGTTAGAAAATTGGAATTGGGCTACAATTTAAACCAAAAGGCCCATTAAGCTTTGAAAAATGCATTTACCCCTTATAACAATGTTATTAATCTATTTCCATACATATTCATTCATTTAAAAGCATTTAAAAAATTTATAATTCATAAAAATAATTCTCTAAACTTTATGTTGCGTAAAAACTAATTTTCCATATTTTTATTTTATTCAAAACAATTTTTCAATGCCAAAAATGCATTTTTAACACTTGAAAATATTTTAAGATTTTTATTTGTCCATCAAAACAATTTAGGACCAATTGCTACATTTTATTTTACAAATTTAAAATTTAAGTAAACTTTAAATTCACAAAATACATTTTTTAACTATAAATTTGAGATTTAATAAATATTCCAAAAATCATTCCAACATTTAATAAATTCTTTTCAAAACAAATTAAAATTTGTGTGTATCAAATTTATTACGATTAAAATCTAAACATAAGATTTTTAAACTCAGTTATCAATAATTTCATCTATTAATTCCTTTAAGGCATTTCCAATATTTAGAACCATCTTTAATCTCCAAATTCTCTTTTTAAATCCAAAATTCCATCATCAAAGATTCCAATTTAAACTCAAAAATGTATTTTATTGTATTTATTTTATTATGCTTCTAACTAGGATGTTACAATCCACATGTATGTTGAATGCTTGAATGACTTATTTTGCCTGATTTGGTGTTGTCTGTTGTATATTGTGATTACATGTATGTTTGAATCAATGATTACAAGGGAACTGGGGGATTTGGGATGTTAGTAGTTGGTTATATGGATGGAAGACTCTTGAGAGTGTATGGAGTGGACCATTGGGAGAGGTCCTTTACACAAGGGAATGATGTTCAAATGATATAGCAACTAGATAGATTAGCTTAGAGATGGAGCTAATCAACGTTGTTTTGGAGTCTTCATGAAGATCGATGCAAAGTGGCAAGAGATGGTTTGATGTAGGGAAGAAGGAGGAGTAGAACTTAATAGCACTAAATATATGAATTGGTTCCGATCCATATCAATTGGTACCCAACCATAGGGATCAGTGGCAACTTGACATTTGGTGCTAAAGTAGAAGAGAGAATCAAGTGCACAAGAGAGCATGGGAAAAAGGGTTAAGTATATAGATAGGCGTCGATCTATGATGGATCAATACCGAACCATAATCTACCTTAGATTGATGCAATGAAGAAAGGCAAAAGTCTAAATGAGATGAAGATGCAAGGTTTGGCTAAGGGAATCGATCTGTACCGATCCATAATGGATTTGTATCGACCCATATTGATGATGAAGGAATTGGGTCAATTGGAAGCGGGTGAAATAGGTATATTTTAAATTAATTCCTATTTTGGATCTATTGGGCCTATGAAGTCTAAAAGGTTAATTAGACCCAATATAATATTGTTTTAAATAAAATTTTATTTTATTTTGTTTTGATTGAAATGAAATTTAATTAATTTATATTTTGATCAATTTGATATTTATGTAAAATAGAGTATATCAGATGCACGCTCGTGTGTATTGTTAGTAACAATTACTTGTTTTTATATTATTATTACTTTGGTAAGTGAAAAACCAAGCTGTTATTTATGGGAGACAAATTAATGTGACATAAATGTTAAGTGGGTGCAATTAATTAGGAGTTACACTTGCTACTTTTATAAACAATATACCATCTTTTACTTAATTTATTTAAGAAGGTTTTATTTAATTTAAACAAGATTATGATATTACAAGTGTGGCAAATATACTCATGTGTGTATAGTGCATGCGAAACATATAGATAATGTACATAATTAATGTGAACATTGATAAGTGTTGGGATTTACACTACAATAAGCACATTTCCCCTTTATATATATATATATATATCTGTGTGTGTGTGTATTTCAGATAACGAGAGTGATGCTTTATTCATGTAAAGCACTCATTATGATATCTCAAGGCTTGAACCCATGACCTCTAGAATCATTATCTAAAACATCATACCTTTAACCACTTGAGTTAGAGGTTCTTGACCCATTATATGTGCCTTTGTTGCCGTCGGTTATTATTTGAAATTACACACACACAATTATAAATCAATTTCTAATTGTATTGTTAATAAAAATAATAAATATATTTTGAAAACCATTTCTGATTGATTACATATATTTTGAAATTAAAGAAATATCTTAAGAATCTAATTTTGATTTTGAAAATCAAACTTAGACTTATAATTTCAAACAACATATCTAAGCTAAAATTTGAATTGGATATTATAAAACATATGTATATTTCAAATAAAATTGAATTTTAATAGTTAGACACACACACATATATATATATATTATTTATAGACTAGATAACATTATTGTAAAATAAACACCCATTAACATATATTAAATGTACATACATGTTTGGCCAAAATAAAATTTAGTTTTTTTTTAATCCATAGACATATGTACAGATACAAAGCATTTTTAAGCTACTTAAAGCATGTTATATATTAATACACACACACATATGAATGTTAAAAAATTATTTTATGCAATAAATTTGTTTAAAATCAAAATTATTGTTTATTAAAATAAACTATAATAACTTAGATACACACACATACCTATTACATTAACATTGTAATGCTTTTTTTAAAATCGATTTGAACATGAATACAATGTATATATTAGATCCGATAACATCGACACATATAAATTCATTATAAAGCTTATAAAATCTAATCTACATCAATATAATGATGTATGTGAAAAAAATAAAGATTGAAAACTTACCAAAAGATATTGCCTTTGATTTGCACCATGAATGTATGAAAACTCCAAGATTCGATTAAATCACCTCTATAAATTGTAATTATCTGAACCACCACTTTGAATTTTTTTTATTTGATTTGTTTTGATTTTGTTTTGGGAATTTTTTATGGCTTGAAAGCCATGGATTTTTGGCCAAAGGAGATAAAGAGGAGAGCAAGAGAAAATGAATTGTCAGGGAGAGTTAATGAATGAATGGATGAAATTTTGTTTTAAATATAATTAAAAACCTTTCTAATTCCTTTCTTAAAATTTCCTCTTTTTAATTTCTCATTAAATCTCAATCAAATCCACTCCCCCTTATCATTTTTGGCCGACCAAAATAAGGGTTATTTAAGCCCACAAAATTTCCAAAATCATTTTGTAATTAATCGCTTTAAATCGAATTTAAATATTTATCGATAGCGCATATTGATACATGCATAAATAGCTTTTATATATACACTTTTCATTAAGTACGAAGGGCATTCAAACATCAAAAAAAAATATAAATCAATATTTAAAAGAAGAGGATTTTAATTGCTAAAGGGTGAGTAAATGGCAAGAGTAACCAAAAATTAATATTTAGGAAATAAAGGATTTTTTTCTTTTTGTTTGCTACAAACTTCTAAAAAGATTTTGATTAACCAAGAATTTGATAAATAAATTGGTTTGGTAAAATGTTGTTGCTTTTATAAGAAGTAAATCAATTTTGTAAATAATTTCAAAAATGCCATTATTCAACTTGTGATAGCCCTATTTACATGTGTTTTTCAACCAACAATAACTATTTTATTAACTTGCGATAGCTATATTTTTATCAATCTTCGATAGCTATGATTTGTCAACTTTCGATAGCTATATTTCTATCAACTTTTGATAGTTATAATTTTTCACCTTGCAATAGCGATATTTTGTCAACTTTCAATAGCTATAATTTGTCAATTTGCAATAGCTATATTTCTATCAACTTTCGATAGCTATAATTTGTCAACTTGCGATAGCTTTATTTTGTCAACTTTCAATGGCCATAATTTGTCAACTAGCGATAACTATATTTTATCAACTTTCAATAGCTATGATTTGTCAACTTGCAATAGCCATGTATGTTTGTCAACTTACAATGACTTATATTGATTGATATGTGATAGCTATAGATGTCAATATGCGATAGCCACATGTAGTGTCAACATGCGATGGCTATGATTTTCTTCGACATGCGATAACATAATATATTTCATGATTCCATAGCACATGTTTTTGAAAGGGAAGATAACTAGTCTTATGACATTTGGTATTTTAACTCTATATTGGGTCAAGCTTTTTCCATAAATAAAAAGAATGATTTTGTTAAGTGCTTGTATAAGCTTGCAAAAGAAAGAAAGGTGGCATAGCTCATTTTAAAAGAGTTTTAGAGAAGGAAATTATTACTTTGTTACAAGTAATTTTGTATAAAAATTGGTTATCACATGAACATATAATTATGATAGTTGCTAATGTGTTATATATTTGTCTTTGTATCTTGATCGGTTATTTTGCATATGATTAATTGTTGACATACTCATTAATGTGTTAAATACTATCACTCAACACTTGACTTTGGATATTGGAAACCGATGACCAGTTAGGGTTGTCCAGAAGCGAGTATAGTTAGATTTAAACTCCTGAACGAATAGAATTGCATCTAGATGATCGGGAAGATCAAATTGTGTTAGGATGCCTTGAACTGTTCAAAAGACATGACTCGTGGATATTTTAAAACTAGATTTTTCACTAGAGACCGGGTTAAGGTCGCACCCTATCCTCTAACCGTTAAGCCCTCGGTTTCTTAGGTCCGCGGTTCCAATGCATAGGGCTTTGCCGATATTGAGGCTAAAAATAGGAGTTACGCATTTGAGGGAACTTATAGCAGATTGCTCGCCTATGTTTTTCTCCTACCTCTTTTTAGGAGTTCGTTGTTATTTTGTCTTATTGTTTTTAGCAGATTGTTATTATTTTCTCCTATCAATTTGAGGAAACCATCATTATTTTATTCTAAATGGACTAGAAGACCGTTGGAATATTGTTATATTAGCTCGATAATTTTGTAGTTGGCCTGAGAAAACTAGTATAGATTCATAATGACCTTGGGAAAATTATGACGTTTTAAAAGGACCATTTTATGTGATTGGGTAATTATGGGACCGTGTAACCCTTTGACCCTAGTGAATGACGGACTATTCTTTTTAACCTATACATGCATGATATGATATTGAGATTATGATTATGTTCTAATCATTTTGGTTGCAGGATATGTTATGGATGACATATTATTTGATAGGGTATTAGTAAGGGGAAACTTATTCCGCTCAGCGGCGTGATCTCACAAAGTACCTACATTTTGGGTTCGAGATGGATTAATTATTTACACTAGACTTGTTGTCCGACCTGAAGTTTTTTATTCCTCCTTAACTCTCAGGTACTAAATTTGGAATGGGTAAGCAGAGAGTATGGTATTTCAAGTTTAGACGAATAAGCTTTCAAAGATGTGTAAGAGGCAAACTACTATCTAGGAGTATTATTTTTGTTGTGTAGTGTTAACTGCATTTCTTTATTGTCAAATCTATGTAACGATGGGTACTACAACAATCCAAGTAGTTAAGAGTCTTATCATACAAGGGGCATCATCATATGTCGCTTCAGGGATTATATTTGTATTTATTATATTTTGTCAGAATGATGGAATCATGGGGATTATGTAATATAATGAAATAGGAATGTAATGAATTTACAAATTAATGAATGGAAATGTTTTTTAAAATTTTTTAAATTATTGTGCTCTTGATGTTAATGATACAATAACTGACATCATTTTGTCATTGGGAAATAATGCTAAGGATGACTGCAAAATCAATAGTATCTTTTTTCGAGCCTCAAAATAAGGGATGTTACAGACCCAACTATAATAGTTCAATGGATCGCCATTCCATGGTTTAACTATAATCAAAGTGCACATCCATATTGAAGTTACATAGTATTCTTAAGTCGAGGGAACAGTGTAACATCGCCATTTTGAAATTATCTGTCTGACCTTGGTTATAATAACCATTAGAAAACTATTGAGTGAGTCATTTCATGGTTATCCAATAACTGCCTATAACATTTAGAGAGCGTTACATACTCCAGTCGCAACGGATGGATCGATATACTTTCTTGAAACATCTTGACTAGGAATATTTAAAATAGTATGTACTCTTGCTATGATAAATTTCTCATGATTACAACATATTGAAATTACTAACACATAACATATCATTTAAGGATTTTCTATTTAATATATATACTTTAAATTAATCACTTAATTAATTATATCACAATATAACAGTGTATATAATAGAAATCAAACACCTTTGTTATGAACAAGATTGATTATTGAGTTAGATATATATGGTAAATTACATAATTGCCCCTAGGGCATACTCCTAACTCTATCAATCTCCCACTTGCACTTGGAGTCAATTATGAAATCTTATTCCAACCCCTTTAATCAGTTTTCTCAAAAACTAATCGGACTAGTCCCTTAGTGAACATGTATGCTATATTATTTCAATTATCTACCATGTCAGTCAAATCTTATCTTGTAACTATGTAGACTCTGTTATATATGAAATTAATTTTAACCTTATGTACTTACTCTTAAGTACAAGATCTTGCATACAAATGACCTAACGTGCAAACTAACCTGTAAAAATAACCAAAAGTCGAACTTAATGGAAGAGGGTTCATGATGGGAAACTTTTGAATTCCCTCATAATCCTATCCGAACCTTTTTCCTGCTATATTTGGACCAATTTCATTTCTCCATTTTAATGTCATATCACATCAAGCTCTAAGATGCGAATACGCCTATAAGGTATTGTAAACCTTGCATTTATATTTACCCCATCAAGCTGACCAGGCTCTACCGTAACTGCTAAATCATTAACGTACATTCACAAATGGAATAAACAAAATGAGTGTGAATAACTTTTCAAGAAGCCCACCCAATGTGTTGAATTCCCTACTCTTTATATATAATCGGGAATGGCCCAACAACTGATGGCGCTAGCATTGCCCACATAACATATCTCAATAGTGTGTACTTCACCTACACCATGCCACCCCCTCGAACTCTCTAGACATGCCCATCCTATGTGGTTTCCATTACTTTGTTTATCACTGAGGTGTATCTAATCATATAATATCCTACTAAAGCTTTTATTTAAATAGACTTCACTACTAGTATATCTCCATCGTCAAATACCTTGCAACATACTCTGCCACTTGCTTCTTTATCCTCATCCAATAGAAAGCCCTCTTCGTATCTTTTGATGGACCTCACTAAACTCCTTCTTTAAGTCCATGGAAAAAAACACGAAAACGGATGGTGTCTCCTCTCTAAGTAGACTAACATTTGGATTCTTAGGTGAAACCCGTACACCATCACCACTTAATTACAGATATCACAAATGGATGATGCCTTATTTTTTTGAGCACAATATTACTTAACCGAGCAACTAAATAAAACTAAACATAACTACCAATAAATCCCATAATTCTTAAATAAAGTAAAAAGAATCTAAGGCCTAACTTTATACAACCCTAAAATTCAACCTAGTAATTACTATAACAAACCCAATACACCAAGCTGTGTATTCTTCACTTATTTTTCACATGCATCGGGCATTGAAAATAGGTTATGCTAAAATTTAGTATTTTGGAAAATTGACTTAATTAAATAGTTCTTTCAATCCAAGTGATGACTGAAAAGAACTAATCTCGCCTCTTTGACAATTTTTCTTTGAAATCACCAAATCTCGCCTTCTTTAAAATCACTTTTGTACCCTAGTACATGCAAATCAAGACATTTACTTCATGTTTTGAAATCATACCATACTTGATTCTTCGAAAACAATATCAACTTCACATGCTTTTGAAGTCCTATAAACTAACTTAAGGCCAGAGTACCTTTATGTACATTGTCGTACTCCAAAAACCCTTTATATATAATTGCTTAATGGTATCGTCTTTAACATATAGCCCTCGTTGACTCACTTACAAAGTATAAGAAACGATGTAACTTAATATCGAGTAGTGCCTCGCCATACTAACTTAGAAATATAATGCTTAGTCGTCCAATATCATAGCCTCCATAAACTCCACAAACTTCATATAGGAAAATCGGACAATGGATAGATGTCCTAGCATAGTGAACACGACATATAGCACTTGTCATATTAAACTACTCATATGTGATATCAAGATCACGCCGTAATGTACACGCTCAAATGTTAAACCATGACCCAAATAGAAGCAATTTTCCCTCTTTGGTTACTCTTTACATAATCAATATACTCAAGTATAGCATAGCATAACAATAGCCAAAGAGCATCAACTGTGAAATAATAACCAATACTCGGGTGTACCATAAACCAAAACAAACACATGTGCAATAACACTAACCAATAAGTCTGTATAATACCACTCTCCATAAACAAGTGTAGTTGTCCTCTATCGTCGACCGCTTCATGCAAAAATCTTCTACTATTCAACCTTTTAGGGAAACGTCACACTCAACTGCATGTTCATGCTTCACAACTTCTTATGCGAGTATATCCTTGCCCTTGACATCAACATATTATTGTTTGGATTAACATCTCTTCTCTATGATGTTATAGTGAAATATTTTGGCTTACTTAAAAATTTAATAAGTTTCACCCAAATCCCATCTCTCAAGTCATATTGCACTAGGTTCCCATAACATAAACCACATTTGGGTAAAGTGATACGAAATGGAATTTACCCCTTATTATTATGAAAAAAATTCAATTTTGTACTCTACCCTTCTAACTCGAAAGTCTATTGAAAAGACCAAGAAATTTCTATGCTAATTTTATCTTCACCCAAATTTTCCAACACTTCATAAATCCATTATGTTTAATACTAACAAGTTCTTAGCACATTAGCATATTGACTATTCTAGCTAGTTCTCCATAATCAATCCAAACTTTTTATAGATGGTGTAATTCTTTTCTAACTCCAATCAAAATTTCCGAGTTTAAGTGAAAATCATACTTTTCATTTGGTTTTAAATCAATAACCATCAAGTTCCGACTTCATTATTTTTTTCCATAAAACTAGTAAGCTTCTAGAATTACAAAGTTCCCTGCTAATTTTAATAAACTTTAATAAAAATGATAACACATTTTTTACAAAAAATTCTTTAAATTTTACTCCAATAGATTTTCAAAAAGTTTTACTTTGGACATTTCATGTTAAATCATTTTATAGAAAATCATAAACCAACTTTATTTCAATTGAATCATTTTATATCCATTCGTAAGTCTCTATATAAAGCAATTAATATAATTTCAGTTTCTAAAACTAGTTTCTCTTCATCCATGAAATATGTTACTTCCAAAACTCAATTCTTTATAACTTTACCAAATTCAACATTAATTACTCCAAATTTAATTAGAGTTGAAATAACTTTGGTTATTTTTTGAAATACTCTTACTTCATTTTTACAACATTATTTCATATAATTTATAACTATTTTATCATATATATATAAGTATATATCCTTTTACTTTATAATTAGCCGATTTCCAATACCTTTTAATTAATACATCAAGTATATACATAAAAACTTATTTTTGAAGTTCATCTTTGTCTACTAACCATATTTATATCAAGTTTGAAAATCACTTTCAAAAATTTTAAACCATTTATTAATGCATATTTTCAAAAGTTAAAATCATAAAACTTTAATTTCCATTCAAAAATATAAACATATAAAATAGAAAAATTCCACAAAAATAATTTTTAAATCCTTTTTTAATTTTAAATTCTATCCAAAATGGTTCAATTTAACTTAGAGAAATAGGCATGTAAAACATATCTTTTTAAAATTTTACTTTTATAAATATGAAATGTTCATAAAAGTTTAAAGAACATGTGATATTTTAATTTGTTTCAAAATGTAACTGTTACGACCAAATTTTCCATGGTCTTAAAACAGACTCAAAAGGATGAACTAGACATCAAGATAAAGTTGGAATGGATCAAGAACTTGGATTCGTGATTAGAAGAACAAAATGAAGTGACTCAAAAAATATGGAAGCAAACTGAGTAAATAAAAAAGGTCGATACCAACCATTTTGTGGTCGGCACCGAGATGAATTTTTCGAGGCAGCGTCCACATAAGAGCTTTGGAAGAAGAAGACTTGCAAGAACATATGGGAGCTCATGCCGAGGTGAAGCAAAAGAGCTTAGTACCAACCACTTTTTTGGTCGGCATCAACATGATTTCTCGCCTTGGGATTCGTGCGATGTGACATGTTCTTCCTACTGGATTTGCGGATCTTGAAAACGTAATTGAATTTTGGCCAAATTGCGAGATTGGAGGATGGAATCACCTATAAATATGAAGCTACTTGCAAGTAGGAGAGGATTTTTTTTATCTTTTTTATCTTCTTCTTCCCTAAGCACTCCTAAATCTGAGATTTGCTCGATTATGGTTAAATTTGATTGGTAGTCATTGTATTTTAGAGAGAATTAATCAAATAATAAGATTAAAGTGGACGTAGGCCAGAGTATTTGCCGAACCACTTAGTTCTTGTGTGTTCTTATATTCTTCTTGTTTTTTGCTTGTTTGATTTGGATTTATCTAGTTTAGGGTGTGATGCTATTTTTCTGGCCTACCATTTTTGGTGCTTCCACTGAGAATAAGCTAGGTTTGACAACCTAAAAGTTGGATCTAAAGTTTGGATGAGATGAAGAGGCCTTCTAATAGAGCATTCAAAGGACCAAATCAACCAGAGCATGGGGTAGCCAGGAGGTGTCCTTAAGTTCGAATACATCTGTCTACGTGACGAGAGAGGAGATGGAGAGGATGACGAAAAAGATGCAAGATGGAATAATAACTCGACGGTAGGAGACGCTAGATGGACTTTTCAAATGGATTGATCAACAAGGAATAGTCAAAGCAGTTGGAACTCAGAACCGAAGGCTAGAAACCAATGTATGAGCATCTAGAGTTGGAGTGGAGCAAACTACAACTGAGCCCCCATAATCAGAACAGGTCAATACTGAACTAAATCAGGTTGGTACAGATCTGAATTTACTTAGGGGAATGATTGGTTTGGGGTTAGGGTGAGCTGGGATGCTGGGAGTGGATAATGCTGAAGCTAGAACCGCAAATTAGAACACGGATCCACAACAACCAGTGGAGTATGTGCAGAGTTTCTCTAGAGGAACGGGGGGGGGGGTGGTGGAAGGGCAAAACAAAGCTAGAGGGCGGATCAGAATGCAGTGTAGCCAGAGGAGTATGTGTTAGAGTTTCCCCATATGAACGGGGGCGAAATATATATATATCAAAAACTTCCACTCAATGACAACAACCAAATAGTTGAGATGATTAGAGGAATAGTGAGAGGTGGACCCCCAGACAAGAGTTTAGAGGATGTAAACAGCAATCCATTTAACCCTAACATCCGGTATCGAGGAATCTGCCCGATTTCAAGCTAATGATGTTGCTGCTATACAATCGAAGGACATATCCAACTGTTCCGACATATGGAGGTGTTGGGTACCTATGAAGAAGTAATACGGCAATGCTTCCCATTATACTTAACAAAGTTGGCTGCTATATTGTTCAAGCAGTTAGAGAATGGGTCTGTAAGCACATGGGCTGCATTAGTAGATAAATTCTTAAGATAGTTCAAAGTTCATATCTCTTGATCAAACAATGTGACGACGCTTTCGAGCATGAAGCAAAGGGCCGGAGAGACCCTGAGGATTTATCCAATGTGATTTAATGCAGCAGCCACTACAGTTGATTAACCTGATCCATCTGTAGTCCTTATAGCGGCAGTGTTTGGAGTCGCGAGCAAGATGGATTTCAAAGTTGCTTTGGAAAGAGATCCACTAATGGATCTCATAGAGTTTTATCAAGAATCTGAGAAATATTTGCATCAAGAGGATGCTGAAGCTGGTAATGTTGAGGTTAACATTGTGGATGACGGAGGATTGCCTAGAGCGGGATATATTAAAGACAAAGAAAAGCAAAAGGCTGATGATGGCTTTGGAGGACCGAAGCAACAAAGGAGGGAACATAAATTCTCTTCTTATATTGATATAACAAAAACCCCAGAGAGGATTTAAATCAATACTTTAGGATAGATCCTTTATCGGAAGCCAGCTAAGAGGGAACCCATGGATTGGGAGAAAAGGTCTGGAAGATTTTTCCCTTTTCATGAGATAGATAGGCACGAGACGAACGAGCATCGACACCTTTGTAATTTGATACAAGATTTGGTTTTAAGTAATCAACTATAGAAGTACATAAGGAACCAAGCTATAGTAGTGCAACCGAAGCAGACACCATCTGTAGCGAATACATCAAGACACAACCATGGATTTAGGTCGAGATTGGTAATCCCATTATCGGGATGGACAGGGGTCGGTCCTACCTAGAGAGACAGGGCGATGACTATAAGGTGCAAGTTCCCTTGCCGAAGAGCGATTGGGTTGGGCTTGTACAAGAGTAAGTCTCCTCACCGAAGAGTGAGTGGATAGACTTACCTTGACGTTAGATCCCCTCGCAGGAGAGCGAGCTGATCGGACTTGGCATAGTTCCAGAGAGGTCGAAGCCTAGATTGGATATTAAAAGATCCGAAGAGATCGAACCCAAGATTTGATGTTAAATGATCTAGAGAGATTGAACCATATATTGGATGTTAAACAATCTGGGGAGATCAAACCCTTGATTGGATGTTAAACTATCCGAAGAGATCGAAGCCTAGAATGGAAGTCAAACAATCCGAAGAGACTGAACCCCAGATTAGATGTTAAATAATCTAGAGAGATCAAACTCTAGAGTGGATGATGATGTATGATTCTGAGAGATTGGACCCTAGCATGGACGTTGACTTGACCTTAGGATTTGAACGCCTTGTGATTAGACAAGATTGGATAAATCTCGAACGAACATAGGACGATTTTGATATATATGATAACACCGGGCGAAAATAGAATGATTATGATTTATGACTAACACTTAAGCAAGGACTAAAGTCCTTAGCAATATCGGTCTGGAATGACCTTTGATTTGCAGGAGAATCCGAAGGAACCAGATGATTCACTAAGATCGAGATTGATGGATGGCCAGAGAGCTTAACTGCCGAAGATTTACTGCTACTAAAACTTGTTCTTAAGAGAAACACACCTTACTTTTGTAAGTTGTACTTTGGAGGGCAAGTGCTATGGTCAAAATTTTCACGATCTCAAAATAGACTCAAAAGGATGAATTAGACGTCAAGATAAAGTTGGAACGGATCAAGAACTCGGATTCGTGCTTAGAAGAAAAAAAGAAGTAAATCAAGCAATGTGGCAGCAAAATGAGCAATTAAAAGAGGTCGATACTGATCAATTTGTGGTCGGTACCGAGATGAATTTTTGAGGTGGGGTCCACATAAGTGCTTTGGAAGATGAAGACTTGCAAGAATACATGGGAGCTCGTGCCGAGGTGAAGCAAAAGAGCTCGATACCAACCACTTTTGTTATTGGTACCGACATGATTTCCCACCTTGGGATTCGCGCAATTTGACATGTTCTTCCTGCTGCATTTGAGGATCTTGAAGACATCGATGAATTTTGGCCAAATTGCGAGATTGGAGGATGGAATCACCTATAAATATGAAGCTACTTGTAACTAGGAGAGGTGTAACAATCCATAATTTTAACAAATCTTTTAAATTGAATTTAGTTGAAATTTTGATTCTTAATCATTTAAAAATTGAAAATTTGGGATTTTCCAATGTATTTTTGGATTTTGTTTATAATTATTTTTCCAAATATAATAAAATAATGATTTTTTGAAAATTTTATATTTTGGTCAACTTTGGTCAAACTTTGACTTTCAGTTGAAATTTTTAAATTTGAATTTTAAATTTCCAATCTTTTTCTTTTAAACTTTATTTGATTCTGATATTCGTTCTGCTTTTCGTTTCGTCAAATTCTGTTTTATACTTTTTAAATATGATAAATTTCAGCGTTTTACACGCAAATATTTTAGTATTTCTATTCTCTATTTTTCTATTTTATTTTGGTTTGGACTTTGATTTTCTATTGGGTTATTGAGCTTGTTTTGATTTGGGCTTGGCTAATGGGCTTAGGAAATTCCTAGAGACATGAGTTAGCCTTTTTAATGTGAAGAGATGCCTTTTCCTTTACCATAGCCATACAAAATATTTTGTTTCTCATCCTCTTTCTCATTTCATCTCCTGACAAAACTTTTTACAGTAAGTTGTTTCTTCCTTCTTCCTCTTTTTCATTTTATTTTCTTTTGTTTGTTCTCAAGCATAGTTCGGCCACCCCCTCTCCTTATGCCGACCATATCCTCCACCAATCCATCAACCATGATCGGCCATCACCATCTCATCACCATCCCCTACCTATGCCGTGACCATGACCCAAAACCCCATCACCAAACTAAGCTTGTAAACCTAGCGAAGCCTATATGATTACCTTTCCTCTTTCCTAACTTCGGCCACCACCCATTCCACCACCTTCCATCCCCTTGCCGTGACCAGATCATCTCCAGGCCGTACCACTTCAGGTGCCATGACCCACTTGACCCAAGCCTAGCACCTAGGGCCGAGCCATGTTAGCATAGGGCCGAACCATTTGAGCCACTTGACCTTTCATGTTGCCTTGCCTCTTTGCCTACCACATGAATTTTGGCATGCCATCTCTTCACATACCATTAGCCGTGCCTTGTTGTCACCTATAGCCGAACATATATGTTTCAAAACAAATCATTGCCGAGCCATTATGGTGATGATCTAGCCTATTTTGAGAATGGCCAAGCCCACTTGACTTGGTCTAGTCATTTGTGCATTGTTTTGCTTTGTTTGATCTAATTCTTTTGCATAATTTTATACTTATATATGTTTGTTTACAAGATTTGAATCTTGGCTCTTCATCTACTCAAATCTAGTTCATGCTTTGTCGTGCTTTTCAGAGTTTGGTTGTGTGTCTTGAATTGTCGTCTCTACCTTTAAAAGGTGAGTTTATCACCCTCGACATCGTATTCATAAAAATTGTGAAACAATGTCTTGTGAATTGTATTAGTGATATGCCATATCGATAGTAGTTTCATATATTCCTGTGATATGATATTATATGATGTTATAACCTGATGCTATACCTATTTCATCACCAGATATGATATGCTATGCTATACTGTTCATTTTATATTTCTGTTTCTCACACTGCAAGTTTCCTCACTATGGGTTGAAATGATACTAATCCGAATGAACTTTAGAATAAGGAAAAGTCGTTATGAGCTGAAATGATAGGCTCGAGCGATTTTTATTTGACTTGGGATTGCGGGTTTGAAATGATCAAACCCGGGATTTTATATTTCGAATTGAAATGATATATATCTGTATTACTTGACCTAGGTTAGGAAATATTATACAGAACCGTGGTTAATTTTTAAATATAAATATTTTCTGAAATTTTTTAAGTATTTGGAAATTTTTAGTTATGAAATTTTAACTTAAAATTTGATTTAAATGATATAAATATATATATATATATATTGATTTTCTACAAGTTAAATTTTTATAAGTTGTTAAATGGTTTTAAAAATGTATTTTTAACCTAATATGTGAAAATACAGTTTTAATTGGATATTTTAGTAATAAATTTTATTTAACTAAAATCATAGTTTAATTAATATCCAAATAAATAAGTTTGAAAAGTAAAATAGATCTTATATAATAACTATGTTAAAAATATAAGATATAATGTTTTAAATATGTTATAGTAGATAATATAATAGAATTTGTAGCATTTCTAAAATGCTATGGTTTTTAAGGTTATGTTTTAAAAATGTTACTATTTCTAAAATGGTAACAATTTCGAAAATGCTACTATATAATGTCACATTTTTAAAGTGTTATGTTTTTTAAAATAATTACATTTTGAAAATGTTATGGTTTCCAAATAATTACATTTTTGAAAGTGTTATGGTTCTAAATATTACATTTTTGAAATGTTACAACTAAGTGAATGAATTTAGAAATGTTACAACTTTGGAAATGAATATTATTTTTGAAAGATATTGAAATCGAATTTAAATGGTTTAAAATGAAATGTTTTGATTTGAAATATAAACCATTTTGAAATTTATAACCATGGATTATAATAACGATTGGTTGTTAAAGAGACCGGGATCAGATATGGACATACTTTTTGTCGATACCGAAAACCACTTTGACAACTATGTACGCGGTGGAGATTCCAGAATGAAGTAGGATGGTGGCGACGATTCTATTTTTGAGGTATAAACGTGGACCCAACTCCCGTGAGTTGGCATAAGGTGGCTAAAACATGAGCAATTGATGGGCTAATGAGGTAGCTCCTCTTATCCGACACATTCCATCGTATACCATTCTATTACTTTGTGATTGATTGGGTGCACCCCTTGATTCAGGAGTGTGGTTCGAGGTGGGCGATTGCTGCGGCTCTGCGTTACCATCGGCTCAGAAGTGTAATTAGTATATCTACCCTGGCATTGCCTAGTTGTGCCGTGTCACCTACCCTAGCGTGCTTTACTACGAGTTTGATTTGTGTCGTACCTATGGAGTATCCTCTGGTAACTCCAGTTTACTGAGTATTATGGTTTGTTTAGACTATTGGCATAACTAAAAATGTATTAAGGTGGAAAATGTAAAGCCTTAACGCTATTATTAAATAGTTTACTTTACTTTAGACATTATTATTATCTTACTACATTGTAGATAGTTTAACGGATCCTTAAAGGATGAGCGATCCCAAACATCCTTTAAGTTATTGATGCATTTCTATTACAATACACTTGAGTTGATTTACATTTTATAAGTATGTATGTCCTGACTCGAGTGTTTGTGTTTTGCTTTACGCTCGGGTCAGCATGAGTATCACAACTTTGGATTCATCTTTGGAGCTAGAGATTTGCTGGAGACTTATCTATCTATCTAGTTGTTTATCTATTTCCATTTGAGTTATTTCTTATTCATCTTCACTTATGTATTAGTTGACTTATGTATTCATACTTCTGTTGTATCTGTTTTTAAGACTATGGTATTTTGTATCTGTTTTGTGACTATGTGTTGTAGTAGCTTCATGAACTACTATGTATTTTTATTTCCACTGCGAGTTATTCTGATATTCTGTGTCTGTGATTCTGTGATTGATTTTATTTGCTCCAAATTTATTTACAATCTATTGTTTTGAATTATTCAAGTCCGACATGTGTGGTTTTAGTGTCGATTTGAATGGTCCAAAATAGTGGGTCGTTACAAGAGGACATTTTTATTTCTACCTTTTTCTACTCTAAATACTCCCAAACACTCCTAAATTTTGACTTGATTTCGACCAAGCCTACATGCCACCATCATCATCGATGATCGTCGCCACTAGGTGCGAGTTCCTCCCCAGGCTGAGCTACGTCCAAGATCACAAAACAACAGTGCGACAGTGCGACAAGATCACAAAACAACATAAAAATACAGTCATAAATTTCTGGCACTCCGCTACACAATATCACATTCACATACGAACTGTGAATGACAGAAATATAAATACAATCATGTGCAATAGTGCGACAAGATCACAAAACAACATTAAAATACACTGGTTATCTTATTCTATAAAGTTTTCAAAAATACCAACATTTGCCACAAAATGCTTCAAACGAAAATTTAATTATTTTCCAAATTAAAAATTATGAAAAAATTCTATAAATTCATTTAAAAATACATCATTAAAAATCAAGTCGTTTGACTAAAAATTGATTTTCTTATTATTAATTATATTTGGATCAAATTTAAATATATTAAATATCCAGATTTGAAACGTTTGTGGATCGTTTCATTCTCCTCCCTTAAAAGAATTTCGTTCCCGAAATACGGACTCAAGCATCCAAGGAAACAATCACACATCAATACCTAATGGTAATACAACCACTAGCAACCAAAGAAACAATCATGTAACAATACTACTCAGTACTGTAATATTTAGCAACCATAAACTATGGTTCGCCCAGGTTTATAAACCTCTCATCGCAGAAGGATGATCAATAACCCACTAAGCGTACCTTATGCTTGATAGCCTCAAGTTAATACTCAGTCGATTATTCATGCTACCTCAGAACAATTCGAATAGATTCCCTAGAATCTCCACAAGTCAACACACATAACATACAAATATTATTAAAGTCCGTACGGTGCATATATATCATTCATATGCAATATCAAATCTGATCGCTTGCTCGATCACATAAATTTCACTTCTTAACTAGTATATCCCACTTGACTTCTCTAGTGCGGAATCCTATCAGGTTTCTTGACTAAAAACCTTTGTTCTCCTTACAAGGCCATATACTATGATAGAAAGCATCAGGATCATATCAAAAATCCATCTCAAGTGTTCTCCATCAAGAATCGAGAGAGAAATCCTAACATAATCCGTTGTAAATCACTTTGAAATCATGTACTTGAATCTCGGATTAAGAACTGTCATGCGAATAAAATGATCTACGAACAACTTACATATTATATTCAATTGTTTTTTTTATTTAAAAAACAACTTATCAAAGTTCTGACGAGAAATCGAAAAGCTACCCCCCAATTACCTTTGACCCATTTTGATCCATCAAGCTTAGGGGATTTATTTGTGGCAACCTTAATAGCGGAGATGATGGGACTTGAACCTGTGGTATCACATCGAAAGCCCTGTGTTGCAGATGCTGCCCTACAGGTATTGCCCCCAACCAACTGAGCTACTAGGTTGGGTCTATTCAATTGGTTTTTTAACTACACCAATTACTTTTCATTTTTAATTCCCATTCATTTACATAAATAGTATTACTCATTTAATACTAAAATCAATTATGAATCATTTCATATAACATTACTCAATATTATAATCATTTCAAAAAGCCATAAGTTCATTTTTAAAACTTTTCAAGACTTAAGATCATATTGTATATCACTCTACTACATCATAGGAGTATATACAAAACAATCTCATTCATTTTTACTTATTAAGGATATTCAATCAATTTAAAGTTGTTTAAATTCTACTATCTTTCAGTTTAAGAATTTCAAAATCTCAACTTTTTATATTTTAACAAAAACACTTAGCTTTGACTTTTATATCAATTAGGAAGTTTTTGACTATCCAAAATCGTCGAAAATTTCATTTTATTTCAACAAATGAAAACTATCAATCAATAGATCAAACAAGATGCACAATCAAACTACCCTAATGCGTAGGATACATGAGTCCATAATATAACTTAATCGAAAACTCAAGAACTAAACACCAGGTTTCATTTCAAATCATTTGAAATAATATATACTTATAACTTTGTATATCAAATCATACTTTTAGGATTTCAATGAAAATCTGTTTTACCAAAACAACTTTGTAGCAAAGCTACTACAATAGCATCCCTCACATTGAAACTCGAAAATAAATGTCGATGATGCTGCAATCATCACCGAAATTATTTCCTAACAACAAAAGTAAGTTCAGTACTTTTTATCTCTTTTAAAATCCCTTTGAAAAAATTTCTATTCATATATACTTTCAAATAATACTATTATTAGTTTCTCTAAACTTTGAAAAACAATTTTTTAAACACTGGGATTTAATTCCTCAAGTTCTCAATTTAAATCCATTTTATTTATAAACTTTATTTGTAAACCATACTCTATAAAGTCACTTTCTTATGTAAAATCATTTCATAAATATTGGTCTTTAAAATATCTTACCTCTTGCTTTAACTTTTAAAACAATTTCTATGAAAATTAGATTTTTAACCCAACACTATCATCGAACGCCATATAGTCAAACTGTGAAACTTAATTCACAAGGTTCGTTTTAATATTCCCATAAGTTAGTATCTACCTAGCCCATGCAGTGAAAAGGTAAAATTGCTCATAAACTGGTCGAGCACAACTACCAAAAAATAAATAATAATAATTGAATATTTTCATTTCCTTACAAACAAACATATCATAACTAACTACATTAATTTTTTGAAAATTATTCCTTTATATATAAACTGTAATCCTAGATAAAATTATTTCATTTATCAATCTAAAAAACAGTACTGTGTCGGTTGCCTTGTTCAAGTGTTTAGAGATCCCTATCAATAACGTTAGCAACACGTATTGACTAGAATCCATAATCCACTTGACAGACCAATCAGCACAATACAAAACACATTTTTATAATAATAACAAATACGCATTTTCATATATATAATACACTCAACTCATAATAAGGCATTCCATTACCGTATCTCTTAATGAGCTATACCTCACCAAAGTCAAGGTTCTCGCTTAACCCTCAGCTCTGATACCAAATGTAACGAACGACCTTTTCTAACCCCAAATGTTGACATTAATACATCCACATTATTCTTATGCCAAACACCTAAGTGCCGAAAAGACAGAACGTAGGGTAAAAGAAAAGGAAAAGGAACAGAACATGACAAAAGAACACAATATCCAAGTCTCGTAGGCGGAACGATAACATATAATATCTCTAAAGATTTTTACTAAAGGAAAACTTTAATATACATATATATCAGTCAGAGTAAACTAACCTATCATCAGCATGAACAAGTATAACAGCCCGTCCTTACAAATGCTAATAGATATAAAACAAGTAATGTTGTGGAAAAAAATACGTGTATATGCCTATAGGAATCCGGCTCGTCTCCTGAAGCTCCAAAGTGCCCATCGATAAATCTAGAAATATACTCGAGCTGACCCTAGCATTTTAAAAGAATAACACCTGGATTAGTCTGTTAAACCAACGTGAGAAACTCAAATCATACGGATTTTATATTTCAAAAACTCTTCAAAAATAAAGGTATCTCGTAAGACCATGTCGCAAAAAAAATGGACGGGTTTTACCTTACGATATCCAAACCATTTCAATTAGAAAATCCATTGATATTATAATAATGTCTAGGGTGAGAAATATAGATAATTAAGTAGTTGTGGTGTCTATGAGTGTACATCACAATAATAATAGGTATACAATCACAACCGCTAAGGCACGTTCGCTAATTGTGTAGGATTCCACGGAGGTTCCCTTATAACATCTAGGACGGTCCTCCTTCATAAGAATCAGAGATATCCTTCTGAAGCATCATATATCCCTAGCCGATGTACCATATGAAATACATAGCTGGCCACCAAGGCTGAGTGCACCACTCATTGCATGCATAACTATAGGTATCTCTAGGGTAGAGTCGCCTGCACCCTTTGGGTTAGCTAAACCCCTAACCTATGCATCCTATCTGGTTTTACTCATCTCTACTAGTGAGGCTATGTTTGGCATTCTAGCACACGAGTCACCAACATGAGTCTCCAATTCGAACAGATCTCGGAACCACACATGGATTTCCATACCTCAATAGATCTTGGAATCACACATGGATTCCCACATCCTGAATAGATCACAAACAACTACATATGTTCGAGCATCTCAAACAGATCTCGTATCTCCACATAGATTCTAGCATTTCGAACCAATCACGAACCTCTTCCAAAGAAAATAACCCGCATATGCTTTTGGAGTGGTTATACTTTCAAGTCATCTCATATAGGTACATTTTCCCGCTTACCGAGCGCTCCAAAACCTATCGATCGTTTTTCGATAAACTGAACTTTAGTTCTTTTGGAAATAAATAAACAATACATAAGAGCGGTGATCACACCCTAACCGTTTTAGACGATGGATTTCCTTATCATGTGTCCTAGAAGAGCAAAATGAGTTGGTACGTACAGTATAGCATCACTGAAGATAACTATACCATATAATTCCCGTGTTTCTTCTAGATATTTCAAGAGTTATATTTTGGTCAATTTCAACAATAATGAGAATGATCACATAAGGGAAACTAAGTCCCGTATACTTACTAAAAGTAAGTAACACACAAAACATGATCAACACATACATACATGATCAAGTCATATAAATAACTTCTAATCCCCTTTCTAATTAATTAATCCTTTATTAATTAAAATGTCTTCTAGTAGTAAAACTCCTTTGTATCTAATAGAACTACTTTTATTAATTAAAACTTTACTTATTAATTAAACTTCACTTTTTATTTCTACACATTTCGATACTCTCAAAAGTATTCATATACTTATCTTAACGGTATAAGTATATTCACAAATCAATAATAAGTTTTACTAAATTTAAAACATTCAAAGAGGTTAAAAACAAATGTCACTCAAGCATTGTTATGATAAAACCCTTCACTCTTTTATACTTTTAAACTTATACCTTTCTACCGTTTTTTTTCAAAGATTCCATACTCATTATTATCTTTAAAATTCCATTGTTAAAGATCTAAAGTATTTACCAAAATCATTTAACTATATTTTCCATCTTTAAAATATTATTCAAGGGTTTAAAAATAAATGTTACTAAAACATTTATTACAACAAAAGCAAAACACTTCACCTAATCATTATCTTTAAAACTCTCTTTTAAAGATTATATTACTTTTCAAAAGTATAATGTAATGGGTTAAAACAAAAGTTTGCCAAACATCGTTATTGTAAACCCAAAATCACTTCTATACTTGCCATTAACTTTGAAACGTTCATTTAAAGCTCTAAGCACACCTTCACTTATTAAACAAGGTAACAAACCTTTTTAATCATTATTACAAAACCATCCATTATAACAAAAGTGTTATAATCCAAAATCTCCTTTATATTCGTTTATAAAATACTAAACTTCTTTTCCAAACTTCTAAATATATGAAGGACAACCTTTATATATATATGCACATACATACACACATATACTGATTTATTCACAAAATTAATATATTTAATAAAATAATATAAAAAATTTGAAAGATATTATAACGTAAAAGCCTTTTATTTCTTAAATAAAATCTTTAATAATTTTCTAAAAACTATATATACCCGTTAACTGAGTTTTTAACCAATCAAAATTCAATAAGAATTAAAACATTCAGACTATGCCAGAATAACTCAAGGATCAACCAAAAGGATCAGAAAAAGAAGGGAAAGACCTAAGAGGAAAGATGCCAAAATAAGCTAAGGTGATGGATCGCTAGCTATCCATAAGGCTTGCTCGTGGACCCTCCAAACCTCTTGCATCATGATTCATTACCATTTCTAAGCATGCTTGCTAAGTTTTAAAGTATGCCAAACAATCTAGCTCGAGAAGTGAAGAATCATCTTATTCAAGTTGTTTGGCCAAAATTAGCTAACTTAAAATGGACCTACAGAACCCATACGAAGTCGGATTGACTTGAAATTTTAGGAGAACATTTAGAAAACATAGAAGAAGGCTCATAAAAATAAAGCCATTTAGAGTTGATTTGATGGATCGTTGGCGACCCATCTAGAGTGGGCCTCACCACCTCAAATTTTTATGGTGGATCCCAAATACACTCTAGAGTGTTCTTAAAAAGTTTCGTTCGATTTTGTTAAGATTTGAGTGAGTTATGGATGATTCTTCTGGACCAGATGACACATGAAGACGGATGATCAAACTAACTCCAAATGAATTGATATTTGGACAAGGTACTTAAATAGAAGATAGAAAGACAAGCAAACAAAGATCACTCAAAAATATGCTAAGTGGATGGATCAATAGCGATCCATCCCCTATGGATAGCTAGCGATCCATCAAGATAAGTCGTATCGCCCTCAAACTTTATGAGCTCCTTCGTAGCACTAAGTAAAGGCTTATGGTAGAAAAGTATGCTAAGTTGATGGGTAGCTAGCGATCCATCCCCTATGGATAGTTAGCGATCCATAGAAATGACTCGGATTGATTTGAGATTTTTGGTGATGACTTGGCATAACAACTTGACTTCTGCACCTGGACTTTTGGCCCAGTACTCAGCGAACTTTTCTATAAATACTCACATACCTGCAAGTAGAGATGGATCTTTTCCGAATATAGAGCTGCCACTACTCTAATGGAATTCCTTCACTTCTTCAACTTTCTTCTCCCTTACAATAGTCATCACGGGGGTTACTGTGATTCTCCAGTCAACCCTTGAACTTGTGACTTATTCTAACTCATCATAACTTAGATCTAAGGACTAACTAGTTGATATCCAGAGAGATTCAACTAGTATAATCATAATAAAGATTGATTAAGTGGACGTAGGCCAGAGTCTGCCGAACCACTATAAAAATTTTGTGTCTCTTTTATTACTTCTGCTTTTTATTTATTGTTTATCTGAGATTTGTTCTACTGATTATCTGCACTGGTGCTTTCATACTTGATCTAAGGTGTTGATCCATTTTATGGGTTAACATTTTGGTGCTTTCACCGAGAACCTTGAAAGAGATCTGAAGAATTAAAGTTTGAATCTAAGATTTAGAGAGATGAGTAGGCCGAATACTAGATCTAGAACTATAGCAAGTCAACCGGAGCCTGGGGGCAGCCAGGAGGTGTCCTTAATTTCTCATCAACCCATCTATGTGATTAGAGAAGAAATGAAAAGGATGATGAATGAGATGCAAGATGGGATCTTATCTATGCAACAAGAGATGATGGATATCTTCTTCCATAGGATAGAGCAGCAAGGGATGGCTAGATCTGTAGGGAATTGGAATCAAACTCCAGAGAACGACATAGGAGCTGCCGGAGTTGGATTAGAACAAGATGGAGTCTTACCCCCATGCCTAGAGCAACCGATACTTGGAGGGCAATGCTGGAATGAATAATAGGACCCAATGCAAGAGCATCCGGAGTTAGACAAAACAAACTGAAATAATGCCCACACGACTTGGGGGCACGAATGATTTGGATCTAGGATGAGCTTTAACGCCTGGAACGGGTGACGTTGGAGCTAGAATAGGAAACCAGAGTACGAATACATAATCGCATGAGCCGGAACCAGAAGCCCACAGTTGGAACAGGGGGCAGGTTCATCCCTTACTCTCTATCTTTTGCTTTTTCTGCCCTCAATAATCTCAGGCCGCTTACACGTGTATGAGATCCCGAACAGTCCCTAGGCACGCTCTGAGTCGGATGCTTGAAATGACTATATAGGACAATAATAATCTCAGGACTCTTACACGTGTATGGGATCCCAAACGATCCCTAGGCACGCTCTGAGTCGGATGTCAGAGATGATTATTTAGGACAATAATGACCTCAGACTGCTTACACGTGTACGAGATCCAGATTGGTCTCTAGGAACGCTCTGAATCGGATCTCCAAGGTGAACATTTAGGATTTCTTCTTGTTTTGATTCCAGCTTGTTTGATTTTTGCTTATTTGTTTTGATTTGAATATTTGAATTTTGAAAAATCCACATTGATTGTGATAACTGATAATGATCGCCTTAGGGTCCTGCTACGGGACCGGAGTGCAAGGTGTAAGTCCTCTTGCAAGAGAGCAAGTGGATGGACTTGTACAATATTGATTGCTATAGAGTCCCAGCCGGGGAGACGGGATCAGAGTGCAAGAAGCAAGTCCCCTCACCGGAAAGTGGGCAGATGGGCTTGCTTAATCCCTCTTAACTTAATAAACAAACGATCCAAAGAGACCATCCCCTTAACTTAAAACATTAAACGATCCAGAGAGATCGAGCCTTAAAACAAATTTGATTTAATAAAAGGATTTGAATGCCTTATAAATAGAATAAAACTGATACATCCTGGATGAACACATGATTATCTCGATATATGATGTGATTCAGATATATGATGTGATTTTTGATATATAATGTGATTTTTGATATATGATATGACAACTCTGAATGAGAAGCAAAATGATAATGATGTAAATCCCGAATGATCATCGGACAACTAGAGATATATGATGTAAATGGAGAAATGTGATGTAATTGGAAATATGCGATGTAATTCGAAGCATGTGATTTAGTTATAGATATGTGATGTAATAACTCCGAATGAAATCAAAATGATTATGATGTATAGATTACATTTAGGTAGAGTCTAGAGACTTAGAGTGTAACTGGTTTGGAATGACTTTTGATTGGAAAGAGAACCCGAAGGAACTGGTCGATTCACCAAGGCTAAAGCAGTTAAAAAGCTCAATTATCGAAGACTGGAGAAAAGAACCTGTTCTTAAACGAAGCGTACCTTTCATTCAAAAGGCATGCTTTGGGGGGAAAGTTTTAACTAGGTTTTTAACCCATCAAAATTCAATAAGAATTAGAACATTCAGACTACGCCAGAATAACTCATGAATCAACCAAAAGGACAAGAAAAAGAAGATGAGAAAGTCCTAAGAGGAAATGCCAAAATAAGCCAAGGTGATGGATCGCTAGCGATCCATAAGGCTTGCTCATGGACCCTCCAAACCTCTTGCATCATGATTCATTACCATTTCTATGCACGCTTGCCAAGTTTCATAGCATGCCAAACAATCTAGCTCGAGAAGTGAAGACTCATTTGATTCAAGCTGTTTGGCCAAAATTAGCTAACTTAAAATGAACCTACAGAACTCATATGAAGTCGGATTAACTTGAAATTTTGGGAGAACATTTAAAAACAAAGTAGAAGGCTCACAATAAAAATGAAGTCGTTTAGAGTTGATTTGATGGATCGCTAGCGATCCATCTTGATGGATTGCTAGCGACCCATCTAGATAGGCCCCACCACCTCAAATTTTTATGGTTGAGTTTCGTTGAATTTCGTTAAGATTTGAGTGAGTTATGGATGATTCTTCTGGACCAGATGACCCATAAAGACGGATGATCAAACTAATTTGAAACGACTTGATATTTGGATAAGGCACTTAAATAGAAGATAGGAAGACAACCAAACAAAGATCACTCAAAAATATGCTAAGTGGATGGATAGCTAGCGATCCATCAAGATAGGTCGGATTGCCCTCAAACTTTCTGAGCTCCTTCGTAGCACTAAGTAAAGGCTTCTGGTAGAAAAGTATGCTAAGTTGATGGATAGCTAGCGATCCATCCCCTATGGATAGTTAGCGATCCATAGAAATGACTCAGATTGATTTGAGATTTTTGGTGATGACTTGGCATAACAACTGGACTCTTCTGCACCTAGAATTTTGTCCTAATACTTATTGAACTTCCCTATAAGTACTCACCTACCTGCAACAAGAGATGGATCTTTTCCGAATAGAGAGCTGCCACAACTCTATTGGAACTCCTTCACTTCTTCAACTTTCTTCTCCCTCACAACAGTCATCAAGGGGGTTACTATGACTCTCCAATCAACCCTTGAACTTATGACTTATTCTAACTCATTGTAACTTAGATCTAAGGACTAACTAGTTGATATCCAGAGAGATTCAACTAGTATAATCATAATAAAGATTGATTAAAGTGGACGTAGGCCAGAATCAGCCGAACTACTATAAAAATTCTATGTCTCTTTTCTTACTTCTGCTTTTTTACTTATTATTTATCTAAGATTTGTGCTGCTGATTATCTACACTAGTGCGTTCACACTGGATTCAGGGTGTTGATCCATTTTTTGGGTTAACAAAACCATTCTTTAATATACTTATAATATGGTTTAAAACACTTACTGAGAATATTATTTAAAATATCTATTTTATAATTTTATTTAAAAACCATAAAAACAAGTTTTATAATTTAAAACAATTTATTAGAATTCCATAAATAATTACCAGCAATATATTAAACCTTGATATTTTTCTGGAAATAAGTACATTTATAGTATTTATTAAAAATACGAAGAAGCCATAGGATGTCTTTCAAGTTAACTTTAAAATCGTCGAACACAAAGAGATTGCATCGTGACATTTTCGCTTTTATCTACCACAATTTCTGTTCTTAATTTTCACAAATGTCCATAAAGTGTATGTAGCTCATTGATTTTTCTAAGATGAAAAATATTGAAGTTGGAAAATTCTTTTTTGGGTGAACAACACGAAGTGGTACAAGTTTGAAATGGGGTAAATAGTATGGTAATGAATCCTAGATCCTGATAATAAAAGAAGTAGGTGAATGCAATACTAGGAATTTATATAAAATAATGTTAGTTATTAGAAATAATATTAGGCGATTATATTAAAAATAATGCTAGTAATCTAATTAGAAGCAATATAGGAAATTAAAGAAAAAACAAAGAAAAATGGACATTTTCCATTGTTGTGTGCATTTATTGCAAGTTTCTTTTAAAAAGTCTCCATTACATGATATTAGAAACTCTAACAAGGATTGGAAGTAGAGATAGTATGAGTGACAAGAAAATGATAGAGTGAGAGTTGTTTTTATCTACTCTAATTTTTATTGTTTAAAAATTATAAAGGATGTTTGGAATTACTGTAAAGTATGTTTTTGAAAAAATGGTATGGTATAATAATTGAGTTTTGGAAAGAAAAACCTAACAAATGGTTTGAATAAAATTCCTAATTTTTAAGAAGTAAAGGTTGAAAAAGGTCTTTAAAAAGGAAAAGAACTTCTAAAAATTTTAATTGTTGTTTTAAAAGTTAAGTCAATAAGTTATTTTTGAATTTGCTAAAATAGTTTTTAAGTTGTACTTTTAAAGATAAAAGTTTTGGGATTAAAATAATTCAAAATTTTTAAGTTTTATTTTTTAAAGAATTTTTTTTATAGTTAAGACCAAAGCCAAATTTTAAATATGGAGTCGATAAGAATGACTTCCCAAGTAAGGCTGGGTAAAAGGTAAGGCTATAAAGAAGATAGCGATGACTACTCATAAAGTAGCAATAAGGAATCCCTATAGAGTGTAAAGAATATTGGTGAGAACCTAGGAATGTTTTGATAGACATTTTTGCAAGCCATAAGAAGAACCCAAAAAAGAATGGTAAATGACATTAAAGTACACTTCCATGAGTTTTAGGATATGCTCATATGAAGGATCAAGGATGAAGAAAGTAAATACCAAGATTTGGATTAAAAGAAGATGGTAATAGAGGATAATAAGATGGCAAACATACATAAAGGACATTGATAGACTCAAAGTTAAGGAAGGTAAGATAAAGGGTGTAAAAGTTATTCTGCCAAGCCAATTTGCCAATGAAATTATTCTAAGTGTCCATAGCTTGTATTTTTTACCCATTACAGTATAAGGATGCATAATTTGTTTCATAATTAGGTATGATAATAGAAGTAATGGATGGACCCTATTAATCAGGAGACATAAAGAAAAGTTAAGATATGTGGGTTGGAGAATGATGACACATTGGGAAGGTCCATTTAATTGCCAGTAAGGAGTAATAGGGCTACAACATCGTTAATGTCAGTTAATGTTAAAGGGCAGCTTTTAAAAATAGTTTCTTTGAGGTTTGGGTTATAAGCATTATTTGTTTCTGTTGTGTTAAAATGTGTATGATATTTATTGAAACGTTCATGTTATGTGTTTTCTGTGTGGACCGCAATGTTATTAGAAAAACGATAAGACATGGAAATTTCAGGAAAGACACTTAACTAATGCAAAAGAAAAGAAAATAGTAAAAGGCTGGAAGTATAAAATAAATTAAGAAAATTTATTTAATTAGCTACTAAAGTAAAAGGATTAAGATTTAAATCCCAAAAAGTAGAAAACTTTTGGGAAGTAAATTTTGGCAAGTGAAGGACGGGGGAAAAGTTGTTGCGAAGCCACGGTACAATGTCCATGTACCTTATAAGTTGAAATTTATAAATAAACTTATGGGCTGGTTTTTATTATAAAGAAAAGAAAAGTTTTGAAACGTTGAAATTTACCGCGTAAATAGATGAAGTCCATTGTGGACGTTAGACAGTTGAATAAGCCAAAATATCTTGTAGTGTGGCATAATTTTTTTAAGAAATATATATATATATATATGTATATGTATGTATGTATGTATTTATGTATGTGTGTGTGTGTGTGTATATATGTATATTGTATACTTTTGGAAAATATAAACACCTTTGCGAAAGTTTTTGAAAATTTTGTGAAGAAAGAAATTATAAAGTTTACATTTTTTACTGATTTTTCAAAAAGTTTATATAAAAAGATTTTTGAGAAAAAAAGAAGGAATTTCCTAATTTTTTGAAGGCCACATACTTGACATGGGGGAGTAGTTGGCAGGTTAGCTAGTATAGATTTTACTGTGCAGCACAAGTGACAGTAAAGTAAAATATAGTTAGAGATAGGGAAAAATGAAGTTTTAGCTATAGAGTCATTTCCTCCATACCTTTTTGGAAGGTGAACTAAACCAGTTTTAAAATAATTCCGTTTTAAAAAATTTAAATATTTAAAATAAAATTTACTTTTGTAGATTGTACTTAGAAAAGTTGGAAGATAATTGGGGGCAAAAGAGAAGATTCTGAGGTACAGTAGAAAAGGGGGTGCATAAGAGAAGGATGGAAATATGGAATTCTCCATCGAGACCTTTTTATGACATAAGAATAAAGGTTTAGAAAACCGGATCTTTCTAAATTTGGATGTTAGCAATAGCCTGCTAGGATTTTGGATGGTAGGAATTGGATGAAAAATTGGTTGAACTATGCTTCTATTCATAGACGTGTAGGAAAATTTGGATGCAAAAATAAGTTTTTAGTTTTCAAAAGTTGCATGCATATAGAACTGCTAGTATATTTAGGATATTCTGCTCCATATTTTTGAAATTGATTTAAAGGGATGCATTCATATAGGAGGCGCTAATTTAGGATTGCTCAGTATTCATATCATATATGTTGTGATACACCTTACACTTGTACACGATTGGTTGCAAAATTGTCGTACACTAATTAATTGGTTAGTTTAGAATGGTTGTACATTGTGTTATGTTGTTTAGCCCTAGAGGAATTTTGGGGACGAAATTCTTTTAAGGGAGGTAGAATGTAGCACCCCGTAATTTTTATGAAAATTAATTAATGAATAATAACACCAAAAAATAGAATTTTGTAAACGTCAGAATTTGGCTACAAAACTTGCACCATTGGGTTCATGGCAATTTTCTTACCAATTTTCATATATAATGTTTTACGATCGGAGTTCAAACGAACAAGTTATTAACGTTTGAAGTTTTCAAGTCGAAAATAATTATATATGTAATTAAGGAAATAAAAATAGCTAACTAACCATAATTAGAGTCAGTTAAAACATAACGGATAATTAACGTTGCTTAAACGTTAAGAAAATTTATAATGAGAAGGAAATTAAATCAATAGTTAAATGAGGAATAAAACAAAGTAATAAACATGGTAAATTTATTTACAATTACTACATACAACCGGTCGACCCAAAGGTCGCTCCGGTCGACCGCTAGCACTCGACCGGTCGGGGTCACCGGTCGATCGGTTGACCTATTAATTGGAGGATCTGGAGCGTGAACAATTTAGATGGAATGAAATATTTTAATTATGTGCCAAGTTTTTGATGTGCGTCTCTGATTAAAATAAAGATTGCATAGGGTAAATCTAACATTCCAAAGTAACTCAAAAACCTATAAATATAGACCTAGTTTCTCACTTCTCTTCTCATATTTACTGGATCACAGAGCGGAGCTCTGCCATTCTCTTTTCTCTACAATTTCTAGAATTCTAAAAGTAGTAAAACTATTATATATATATATACATATATATATATATATATATACAAGTAGAGAAAAGTGGAGAATAAGAGAAGATAAGAATATGATCGATTCAGCGCACAAAAACAAAGGTAAATCATGAATCTTAAACTTAGATCTAATTCAATCCTTTTCGCAGATCTGTAATTCTAATACCTTTTTTATATTTTGGATTTAAAGTAAGAGGGAGTCAAATAAAAAGGGAATGGATCTAGATCCGAAAAATTGGAGCTAAAAAGAGGTGAGTGGGAAATTATGTATTTTGTAATAATATTGGATTTTTATCGTTGTAGATCTATTTCATTTATGCCTAGATTAAATCACAATTTTGACATTTAATTGTATACATGTAATGATTATGGAAAATATGCCTATATGTTATAGAAAACCCTAAACTTGATAAATATTGTATACATTTGGATTTAGAAAGTTAAAGGTATAAATAGTCCCTCGATTTATAAATAACTTGCTAATGAAATCGTATTGAGATTCCAGATTTGGTTAGCTTATTTAGATTATTAAACATAAATTAGAATTGATTATAATTTAAATTAGGATTAGACAATATTTTAAGACCTTGGAATGAATTGTGTAACAATGGGAATTTCTATAAATTGTCTAAAAATACAAATAAAAGTGTATTGGTTGAAATAACAAGGAATGTAAATAAAAAGAAAGAGACGTACAAAATAATGGAATCATCGTATTTTGTACTGTATATTTCAATAGAAAAATAAAAGATAATTCCTTGTTATTTCACACATAACACAGGTCCTCTTTTAAGTAATTTATAGAGAATTATAGGGTTAACAATTTCCTTTAGGGAAAGAAGAAATTCCCATGTATTATGGTATAAAAATCCTTAAGTACAACTAAAGTAATATGAATAGAATTAATATGGAAAACCTAAAGTATGTAATTTAAGATGGTGTAGAAAACAAACGGTAAACAAAGAAGATACAATTAAACGAATAGGGAAGTAATAAGTATAAATAGGAAATTAAAGAGATATATTAGTTAAAAAGGAAATAGGGGATTTCTTCCAATAATGTTAAACGAAAGGGAAATGATAAATGTCACTTAAGTCTATAAATTAGAAATGGATAACAAATGATAGTAAATGACAAGAATAAATCAAAAGTAGGTTATGTAAAATTTATTAACCAATAATGATTGAAAGTAATGAAAAGTAATAATTAAATGGATGTATATTCTAATATACATTATAAAGGGCATGAAATATATATATATATATGTATGTATGTACGTAAATAATTTAGTAAATAAGAATGACAAACTCATTAGAATGGGTTGAAATGCGAAGTTAGTAGTGTTACATAATAGAAGTCTGCGCACTGTAAGGGGCTACCAGCAGTTGTGTATACGTTATACTGATGTGTGACATATCCAACTAGGGGCGAGCGTTTGGTTGGTCTGGTTTATCCAATGATGAAAATTGTTAGACCGAACGAAAAAAAATAAAAATGAAAACCAAACTAAACTAACCAAATTAAGTTTGGTTGGTTCAGTTGGTTATCCGATTTAATCGATCTAAAAATGTTTTACACTTTATGTTTGGAATATTCATCGCAATTTTAAATAAAACATAAATATATGATTAAAGTGTTCTTATTTATCATTCTTATTCTTTCTAAAAGTAATTTTGACACATATATGATAAATAAAATTTATTTGGATCGCTAAACTAATCTAAATTTTTTATTATAACATTAATAATTTTGAAAATTCTACAAAAGTTTGGTTAATTTGGTTACTAGTAACCAAACTAAATATTTTTATGGGTCGGTTATTAACCAATCTAGTTTCAAAACCAAACTGAACCGACCAAATGAATTGGTCTGGTTGGTTTATTTGGTTTAACCAAATAATGCTCACCCCAATATCCAACTATAGGACCGTGGAGTATATACACTTGCATATAGGTGAAGGAATACCCTCAATAGAGTCTGGTTCAATGAATAAAGGGAGGGTATTTCCTTTATTTGCGTTAGGAAATCTAAATAGGATGGTGAGCAACTCAACGCTATGTCAACAGGTGTGGTACCAAATCAGGAGTAGGAGCTACATAGGTTGAGTGTGTCATCGCTCCATAGCGGTCAAACGAGAAAAAACAGGTTTATACCTATGGGCTATGCCTCCTACTAAGGTAGGCCACATTAGATAATGCACTGCCATAGTTTTTTGCTAGTTTGTTTGTTGGGACAATGCTGGTTAACCCATAGAAGAGTTTTTTCAAAATGAATAGGGTTGTCTGAGGAGTTGAGTCCTCTATAGTCCGTGGAGATGAGTCCATAATAAGAAGCAGAAAAGTTGTAGGTCCCCAAAGCAAAGCAAGATAGGATACAATTAAATTATAGTGACATCATTATTAGGCACTAATGGGAGGTTTTGCTTTATAGGTGGGCAATTCGGCCTAGACATTGATGATGATGCCCGACGGTGCAGAATTAGGGATACTAGCGAGGATAATATCTTGGTCCGAAGGGGGACCATGGTACTTATGTATTTATATATATATATATGTATATGTATATATGTATGTATGTGTGTGTGTATATATAAATATATATGTATGTATACACATAAGTGATTATAATCTACTTCAAGTATATGGGGTGTATCGTACATGAACGTGGAGTCGAGACGACTATGTAAAAATTAAAAGACATAAAATGTAATGGAAGATAATTGACATAAACTAGTGTTATGCGCAAAGTGTATAATTTACCAGTCACCAGAAGATTGTTCTGACCCCCTCCTCATTACAACCCATATGATTGCTTTAGAGGGATAGGTACGGGTACAGATAGGAGCAGTGGAAGGACAGGTTTCCTAATGCATGCTCAGCATTGACAAGGGCACTATATATTGGAAGTGTCAACTTGGTTAGTAACTATATGTTTATTATAAATCACTATTCCGTCGCGAGTTTATATCGATAGTGCTCTGATATGCATTTATTTGTTTATTTTAGGATACCAAACCAACGATCTGTACTTTGGTGGACTTGGGTTTTCGATTTGGTGAAAATTCAGGTCCACTAGGGTGCGGATTATTGCACTATACAAGGGTGAGTCCTTGATAAGAAATAATTTCCTGTTTACGAAGCTATTAGTTCATGGATCATGACTTCTTAGGCTTACAAACAAGGTATATTTTTTCATTATGAAAGATCCGAAATATTATTATAACCATTATATAAACTAAATAATTTGGACATAATATTATGGAAAAAGAAGATGGAATTATTATATTTTCAGAAAGGGAACATATATTAATTTCATTTTAATTAAAATATTTTCATTTAAAACATTGGTCAAGGAAAATTCAAGATAGGTATTTCGTAGTTCAATAGAATTATTATCAAACCTCATATTTACCCCAAGAAGTGTAAGCATATTTATTTCAGAAATGATTTGTGAAGTTTCTAAAGTTATATCTTCATTTAAAAGCCTTAACCCAAGAAGTATTTTGACAAAGCATCCTTTTGATTTTATGAAATTCTTAACAAATATTTCCATTTTACAAAAAGGGGTATATATGTACTTCAAAAACAGTTCATGAATTTTAGAGACATAGTCTCTACAGAAACTCTCGATAGAGAAGTCTACTTCCAATTAAAAAGCTACTAGTTCATGAATCATAACCAAGAATCTTATCCGAGGTTTACTTTTCTATCATTGGATTTCCTAAAGACCTTTCTTAGTAGCAATACTGAGAAGGGATCATTTGCAAAAATTCAAATTTCCAAGAATTTTTTTTCAATTCAATGGCTCGAAACCAAACAAAAAATTGATTTACAAAAGGAAAACTCTTCATGATTTTCTAAAAACTATGCCGGAAAGAAAGCTTTAAAAAAAATTGATTTCCGAAAAGAAATTCTTCATTTTGTAAGGCGAAAAATATACTCAAGAAAGATTTAATAAATTTATTCTTGCTAATTTGTTGGTTCGTTGAAAACCGCATGGAAATGGATTTTGTTTAAACATATGATTTTGTGAAAATTTTCTTTGGTTTACCGTTTGAGAGCCATGTTGAGAAAAGCCTCATCAAATTTAAACTCATATCTCCCACCGAGTATAATCATGGGGCGACCTTAGGTCTAAGGTGCATTATGCTTAATAAAGCTTCCAGCCTGATGATGTTGGTAAAGATTCTTTGAGCAAAGACATAGCTTATACCTACCGATGTTAAAGCCATAGTCGTCAAATTCCCAAGCAACCAACAGCTGAGTTGGAAGAAAGTCCTTAAATGATACATGGCGTAGAAGTCGGGCAAAATCCTTGGGTCGGCAATCATCATAATTTAATTCCATGGTGTACGTAAAAACCAAAAAAACCCTTGGGTCAGCAATCTTCATGATTTGATTCCAAGGCGTACCCAAAAACCAAAGAAAAAAGACATCAAACCACCTCTGTCTCGGGTAAGTAAAGCACCTAAAAGAACTTGGAACCACCTCCAAGATAGGCAAGTGTGGTACCTAAACAGATTTTGAGCCACCTCTAGGCTGGATAGGAATAACACCCGAAGAAGATAGACAATCAATAATCAAGAAAACTCAAGAATCCTTAATGATAAGCTAAATGAGCACATGCCCAATGTTTGGTAAACCATCCAAAAGGACCAACTTCCAATGAAAGCCCAAGAGACTATTTGCAAGAACCTACTGGATATATAAGGTAAAATGAGCTAACCTGGTAACCATGATTAGATTGTCAAACCCCTAAGGAAAAAATGATTGAAGTTAAAAGAAATATCCATTTGAAGGAAAATATACAATAACCCAACCATCTAATAAAACCAAAAATCGCTAGTCAAAGAACAACCTAGGATGAGAAACCATCCTACAAAGCTATAGAAATCCCATTCTTTTGGTAAGAATTTTTATCTCAAAAAGCTTCGAAAGATATATTCCATATTTAAAAATTCTTACTTCAAAAATCATTTTCAATAGAATAATTTTCGAAAGAGCTTCCATATTTTGAAAAAATGTTGTCAGAACTATCAACTTAGAAAAAAAAACTTAAAATTAATACTTATTCTTCAAAACGGTTCTTTTAAAGAGTTTTCAAGAATTTCCAGGTTTTTGAAAGACAACTTCAATAGGATGATTTTCCCAATAAGCACATAACATAGTCTTACATTCTAAGGAGGACCTCAACCAAAGTATTTCAGATAAAGCTATAAATATTTAATTTTCCAAAGATGATGGAAAGTTTCGTAAGTTTAAAGTAACGTTTGCACTTCCAAAAACATTTTCAATAAGCAAAATTTTCAATAAAGCTATAAGAAAATTTTACTTTGCTTCCTTTAAAAGGTTTTGAAAGGAAATTTTTCTATAACAAAACATCAACTTTCATAGGATAGGATAGGGTAGGGTAGGGTAGGATTTTAAAAAAAGGGAAGTCAAAATGCTAAGGGTGATTTTGATGATGGTGAAAAGGAAAAAAAAAGAGTTCATGATGGAGGGAGATTTTAGGAGAGGAAGATTGACTAGTGAGTGGTCTAAGGAGAAATCAAAGGTTTACTTGGGCCAAAACATGGGCAAACTCTTCTGGAAAAGATTAATAGTGATAGATCTATCGAAAAAGCAAGGATTTCCTTAAGCTTAGGTATAAGAAAACTCTTCAGGAAAAGATTAATGGTAATGGATCTATGGAAGTATCAAAGGTTCCCTTATGCTTAGGCATAAGCAAACTCTTTTGGAAAAGATTAATAGTGAGAGATCTTAGAGAAAGCAAGAGTTTCCTTAAGCTAAAGCAAAAGAAAACTCTCCAAAGGAGGGGGAGCAAATTAAATGTTATACTCAAATTTTTCCAAGAATGGATATTGTGTTATACTATTAAAGGAATACAGTATGAGGTTATCGCACATTGAAGCTCATCACACATTAAGGAATGAAGGATATCAAAAGTTGAAGGCTACCATAAGTTTAAGTCTATCAAAAGTTGAAGGCTTTCGAAAGTGGAAGGCTATCGTAAGTTGAAGACTATCGTAGTTGATATGGACAAGGATATCACAAGATAATATCATAGAGCCAACGCATATTGAGGGAAAAGAAGCCATCATAAGTAGAGCCATCATGTATTGAGGATGAAGAAGCTACCGTAAGATGAGCTATCGCAAGTCGAGAATAAAGAAGCTATCATATGCTGAAATGTGATGTAATCATTAAGAATGAAAAGCTATCAGAAATATAAAAGGAAATTATAATTAAATCGAAGGAAAATATTAAATAAATAAGAAATTAGGGATGCCACAATAAGGAATGCTTAATGGAATACATTGGTGTTTCACATATAACAAATTAGCTCAAAGGTATGCCAAAAGAAGATAAGGGCGACATTCAACACCAAAAAATAGCAATAAATCATGTGGAGAAATAGTGCATAAGTATAAGGAAGATTCTATGTAATAAAGCTTTGAGGCACTCCTATACAACCATGCTACCTTTGCTAATACCATACTTAAGATAGCGATTCGTGTGAAATACTACAATCTTGAGATTATGATATATGGAACCATCAAGACCATCCATTTTGCCAAATCACCAATCTACGTCAACTTTAATTGACCAATATAAGAAAGACAATCTACTTCCAATTACTATAAATGGTAACCTACATTCACATGAGAAGGTGCTCCACTCTTCATTCTCTTTCTTAGCATAAATCATTTTTTGGCACTTGACATTTCTAAGAGCTTGAGAACTCCTTTAATAGCAGACGAAGAAGAATATGATTTGAACTTTTGAACATAAGGACTTTTAGAAAAAAAATTGCATACTGACTCCATCCTCGACTTCTTAAGCTATAATAAAGGAGATGATCACTTGTACTTTTTCATATTAACCATTGGGCAATGAATATTGCATACATGACCAAATTTCTTTTCATTCGCATATGAAAGAGAGGTGACTTGAATTTCAGACATTTTGGACATATATTATTTTGATTATGGGCATATTTGGAATTTTATTTTAAATATATATCTTTTAAAATATCTCGATGTTGGACCAAAGATTGGTTTAATAGGTATCTAGCACACTACAACCTACCTCATGTGACATCCATCGAAATCACACAGGAATCACCAAATCATAGCGTCATAGCGAACATATAGCAAACACACACAACAACAACCGCCATTTAAGTCCTGCTTTACCTCGGACATCACCAAGGTATCACATCATCACCAATATCTTACTTCGCCCCACCATGACCAAGGTCCCACATCATCACCAAGATTCCTTTTGTTATCTGATAACTCGTACGACAATCACAATGGTTGGCATCACACATGTCACAATTGGATTTGGTGTTCAATCACGTACCATCATCAAGGCAGACTAGACCATCACCAAGGTCCATAGTACACAGGTGAGCATCCTCACATACCCTTACCCAACGAAACACATATCACATCTAGAGTTACCAATGGTTCCTCCTACACATGACTCGATATCAGAATGCACCACATTCCACCATATCACTTCACCTTGTCAAATGTGCCTCCATCGACCATCATCAAGTCCACACACTTCTCACCCGAAGTACTCAACTAAAACGATTCACCCCATCGATATGTCAAAGTTTGAAACAACTCTAAACATACGTCACTAGTCGTAGAGTCTCCATATTAGTCCTAAAATCATCACATTAAAGTGTTGCATCATCGCTTCACCATAAAAACAACTTGTTGTAGAGCCGTAATGTCAAAACAAAGCGTCAAACAAATGATCACGTCACACTTCTCGAAGCCCACCTTTGCTTCCCCGTAAGGTTGGGTAAGATTGGCCTGCCCCTTTAGTGATTGGCACCGACCACATTGGATTGACACTTTGCCATTTTGGTTATGTATCCAAACCTCTCGTCACCTAAATTTTCCCTCAAGTGAAGTTTCCCATGCTCCAAATCAGCATCGCCCTTGCCTCATAGTCAGTGTGCCCTATGCTGAGAGCTCAAGCCTCAATGTTTTCTAAATCCACATCCCTTGTCGCTTCTCCTGGCCCAAAGCCATGCTCTGTGATGATTATTCTATCTCGAAGCTTCTCCTCAAAATCCATGAAGTAGCGACCATCGACCACTTTTGCAACTACCATTGACCATTCTTTCTCGACTTCAAAAGTTGATCATTTCCATCCCAAATCCCATGTGACTGAAAGTTTAGGCTTCCTAGGCCTTCTCAAGCACTCTCACACTATCACATCGCATTTCAACCAAATTTGCTACTCGATCCACTCAAATGATGACCACTCTTAAACTACACTAAAATGAATTAAAACACAAACAAACAACCATACACAAACAATCATACATCATATGCAAGCAATCTAAACATAATTCAAATATTTATGTCATCCTAGATCTATCAAAATAGCAAATGATGACTAGTACAGTTAAACACACAAAAACGAATCAAAATCAACATTTATCTTTACAAAACCATTATAATATTGTTATTAAGATTAGATCTAAGTTTGAAATCATTTTAACGTTCAAACACCATTTGAAAAGTTAGTTTTACTACATAAACTAACATAGGGTGATGAGAAAGATAAACCACTCACCAAACATTTAAAATACACAAATACCAATGCAATCCTATGATAAACAGTAGTCTTCGTGATTCCGAATGCACTCCAAAATGTAAATAAACTAATTAAGTTGTTAATTTCCCTCTATGACAAGATTTAGCTAATTAAAAAATAAAAAATAATGGCATTTGGCTATAGAGAAGATCATTGGTGTTTTAGATAATTTTGGGAAGTGGAAATTGATTATAAGGCAGTCCCATCATACTCCTTAGGCGCAAATCTTGAAATGATTTATTGGGCCTAATTTAAGTTTCACTAATTATCCACTAAGCCATCCAAAAATTGTCTAACTTCAAATGACCATATCTCCTAGCTGATAACTCCAAAAAGCTATTTTGACCACTCTACACAAAGAGAAAACATAATATCTTTCATTTTGAAGTGGTTTCAAATCACAATTAGGCACCTATAAAAATATGTTGGCCTTATAATTTTTAAAGTTCAAAACCGTACAACAAATTACTAAAGGTAAAAAAAGTCACTATTCAACATTTCCAAAAGATTTAACATTTTATGGCCCAATTAGGTTTTTTAAAATAATATTTTATAATCTTTCAACGCATTAAATATGAGTCATTACAAATTTATTCGACCATTAATGCATTTACAAATTTATATCTATATATACCCTATTATTATTCTTGGAATAAACTAATATTACAATTTATTTGGATTAGATTTAAAATAGATTATATGTTTAAATATATATATTATTCAATATATTTAAATATATGTGCTTTATTTAAATTTGAATTTTAAATTATCTTGACTTATTCAAAAATATATCGAAAACCAAAAATGTCTATTTATTATGAAAGTTGTGAGCAATAAATTTTTTTAACCACAAATTAATATACGTACATGCATACACATAAACAGAGATATATGTATTTGTGTGTGTGTTTACACCAAAAGTTTGCACAAACACCCAAAGATTACAAGTAGAGAATAAAGTGAAGAAAATAACTTGAAAATGAGGAAAATAAGAACACACAACAATTATAGCGGCTTGGATAATCAAAGTCCTACATCCACCTAAGCTTTGTTGAGGATTTATGATGAGTTATCACAAAACTATTCTTGTGGAATGGTGATGACCCCGAAATTATAAGGATAATACAAGAATTTGTTAAACAGCTAAAAAGATCCTTCAAACAATGCCCTTCCTTCTCTTTTTACAGCTAAAGGCCATATGAAAACTCCATCCCATGTTCTTGCCCATGTTCCCAACATTTAAGAGTAGATAACTTAAGAGATCGTGGTCATGTCACGAACATTGTAATGACCCAGAATTTTGGTCATTTGATTTTGAATATTTAATTAATTTTAATTATTGAAATATTGGTTTAAAAGCTTTAAAACTTGACTTAAATTATAGAGATTATATAAATTAATTGTTTGACAATTTATCGGCAAACGACGATGTTTTTGTAATTTTCCAGAATCTAATAACAAGCGTATATTATTATTATTTTGGGGTTGTGTCGTTGTTCTTAGCGTGACCATATTTTTGTTTTGTCGTTTGGGGTCCATACGTGATTAAAAATTTATGCGGCGAAATGACGTAAAATTAAAATTATATATATCCTAACACTTAGAAAAATTAGATCTTTGCTCACTCTCTCACTACCCTTATACTATTCTATTAGTTTTAAAAGAAAACAAAGATCCGTTTTCTTATTAAAATAAAAAATGAATAAAATAAAACTCTAAAAATTATAAAAATGGTATCTTTGAGTGTAGGAGGCTTAGATCTACGACCCCTAGAAGTTTGGATGGGTTCGGTGGTGATTTGGATGGTGTGTGGTCATGGCCGTGAGTTTATGGTTTAGGTGTAGAACTAAGGTTTGGTTCTTCTTGTGATTAAGAAAGAAATAGTTTGATTTGAGGTTATATTTGGGTTTAGTAGGACATTTGACTTCTGCGACAAGGGTTTGATGATCTCCGACCCTATATTATGTGTTGCGTTGTTCAGTGGGCGGCAGGAGGAGAGCGATATTGCATTTCGTGTGGGTGGAGCGCACTACAAGAATTTTGATTTTTAGTAGCGCGCTAAAAACGCTACTAAAAGTTTTAGCAGCGTTTTGATAAACGCTGTTATAAAGCCCACGACTAAAAATACCTGATTTTTAGTTGCACTTATTTCAACGCTACCATAAATCGTTTTACTGCAGCGTTTATGAAACGCCACTAAATTCTTTTTTTGCAGCGTGTATAAAACGCTACCAAAATGTACTTGGTCTGCTCAAAAATATTTTGGTAGCATTTGTTAAACGCTGTAATAGAGGACGTAGTTTATTGACAAAGCCTGTAGCCACGTTTATTAAACGCTACTATATATGCTCTCCTTCGACCCTTTATTTTTTGTAGCGTTTTTAGTAGCGTTTTCGAAACGCTACTAAAAATATTCCAGCTCTGCCTATACATTGCCTCCAGTTCGATCTTGTTCATAACTTATAACATAATACATAAACACATACACATTAAACAACCGCAAAATACATATACATATACACATACACATTCAAACATAAACACATTTAAAAACCACAAAATACATAAATAAAAGCACGAACATAAACAATATGTTAATCGTACATAGAAGTTTACACAACCGAACAGTAGTTTCAAGACAAAAGGTTAACCGTACATAGAAGTTTACACAACCGAACTACGTACCACAAACAATATGCTACTGCTGCAGTTAAAGTACCATAAACATCTGAACTAAGCAAGTACAATAAACAACCAAACTACATAACAAGTACGATAAACTAGTGCTACTACTGCTCATTCTTCAGAAACGCCTACCTGTAGACAAAATATAATCAACAGTGAGACTCAAGTTATAATCAATACTAAGATAATAATGACAAGACCATCAATACTGGGAAAACAATGAGACTAAACTTAAGCACAACTGAATATGTGCAATCTTGTGTTCAACTGAATATGCACAACTGAATATGAAAACTAAAATAATGTGCATGTTAGTTTTGGCCAAGAATAAAATGGAAATGAAGATTTGTCATCAATGTTTTGTACATTTTATCTCTGCCTGTACATTTTCATATACTCAAACACAGATTTTCATATACTCGAACACAGATGAAAATATAAGTGTACATGAATTATTTTAGATAGTGAAATTAGGTAGGTGTAAGAAGTCTGCCAGACCCATATGGATACAGCCAAACACAGATTCAAAAAATTCATAACGATAGATGCATTTGTTGATAAAAATATGGGATAATAATATAATATGGTCCTAGTATGTAAAATAACTGGAAACTTAGGATCATAAATTATCTTTTAAGTACATACAATTAGTCGATATAACTTATGGCTACTGATGGATTAAACCACCGACTAATTACAGTTAATATATACAACATAAATACCATATTTTGATAAGCCTGATCATAGTAAATTCCAACATAAATTCTAACTTATTCACATTGTTGCATATTCACATATATCATTCAAGTGCAACAACTCATTCATTTCTGAATGAATTCTAACTTATTCACGGACATAAATTCTAACTTATTCAAGTATACATAAATCATTCAAGTACAACATAAATTCTAACTTATTCACAGACTTCACAATTTCTGAATGAATTTCATCCATATCCAATAATTCTGAATGATATATGCATGTACCAGTTGGATGCTTTACATGTGACCTGTTAGAAGTGTAATTCAACTTTTGCAAATTAATTCTTTTGTATGATGTGCATGTTTGTGTTTTATTTTCAATACACACACACTTATAAATTAATGCCACCATTTTTTTAGAATAATCTTTAAATATAGGAAGCAAAACTCATGTTAATTATACACACTTATAAGTTAATGTCACCATTTTTTAGAATAATCTTCAAATATAGGAAGCAAAACTCATGTTAATAACTGCACTTATAAACGAATTACCTATTGTTATTTAGGTGCTGATTAACAATCAGTTAACTGTACACCTAAAACCATACCTGATTTAAATCAAGAACCTGCTCTAGCTGCCCCAAAACCACCACCAGCATTATTAGTTGCACTACAGCCAAATCCACCACCCGGACCAAGACCAGCAGATCCACCACCCAGACCAAGACTAGCAGATCCACCACCTGAACCATCTCTATTAAAACCAACACCCAAACCAGCTTCACCATATTCGCCTCTTGAAGTAAATGCCCTAAAACCACCACCATCGCTTGAAGCAACATTGGCAATTTTACAACAACAACAAGTCAAAAAACACACAGCCGACAAAATTTACAACAGTTTATAACTCAATTTACATTAGAAAGAAGAAAAAAAGCTTGTAACTCAATTTACAACAATTTCCATTTGGCACGATTTTTTTCTTTCTTTTTACTTCAATTATGTCTTTGATTAGTAAAGTAGATTGGAAAACAAAATGTATGTGGTATGAAATTAGCATTTCTATCGTATTTGTTATAGTACACTTTGTTTGCACTCATGAAAATTCTCACACTAGACTTGAAATTATATATGTGTATATAATGAAAGAATAGAGTTCATTATATTTTACTAATGCATGCATCTAGACTCTCTAGTAATTAATAGTTCCAAACAAAGAAGATAAATGGTCTTCACTCTCAAGTATCAATTTCAATGTATCCTACATCCATAAAAGAAATTTAGATCTAGCTGTGAGAATCGATATCCCATTATGTGAAAGAGCATCTTAGTATCATTACTATACTTGTATTTCCAAGAGGATGTAGGAATAAGGATATGCAAATGCAATGTCTCCTAAGGCTTGTGAAACTGTCCAAACGTTTTGAACTGGAGTTGCCTGAGGAACTCCTCCTATTCCTCCACTAATCCTTCCATTTTCTGTAGTGAAATTGATGCATACATATGAAATTTTGAAGTTAAGGAAATGCATATGAATTATTCTGTAAGCATAAAATTGAGACCTATATGTGTTTATAGCACAAGAAATGCCCATTATATCCTTATATATCTCAGAAGTATGTTATATGTAAAACAAAAATGAGCTATTACATGAGAAAAACATAGAACATATGGGCATTACCTATAACTTTGGCTAAGCCTAGTCCTATTTCGATTGAAGAGTAGCAGAAAGACATAATTGTGGCAATGATAGAGATCCATGTCATGCTGTGAAGATCTGGAATTTGGGATAAAATTATCTGAACACCTCCAAATAATAAAGTGAAATTTAGAATGCCATATGAACATGATGCATCATGCCCTTCTTTATGAAAGCAGTTTGATTCTTGAATTGCCCTGGATTAATTATAAGTACTTTATGAATTTTAGTTTCTTCGGTTTTTGTTCTCAGAACTTCATAATTCAATTCAAATACCTAATACTGGTAGGTGTAGTGATAGCATAAGCAACACAATTGCCATAGAAGCTAATATACTGAATTATACCGCATATCCATGTTTGCTTTTCACTTGAACTACCAAAAAATTGTATGTTATACAAGTATGATGTTTGAAAGTAAAATATCCGCATAAACAAAAAGCTTGTGAAATCAAAATGTTAACCCAGATAAACTCTAATAGCATCCATATAGGAATAGTTCCATGTTCCAGTTACAAGATGTGGAAATCTATAACAATCTGAAAGAAGAGAGGCAGAGACAAAAGTGACGAAGGCGAAGCAAATTATGGAGACTGGACCCACTATGTACCCTAACTGCGCAGTGCTCCATGCAAGAGACGAAACACCAGATCCTATCACTGCAGTTATTATGTGAGCGATACAAGTCCATAGTGTTCTTGTAGTTCCAATGATCATATCACATGAGTTAATAAAGATAATATAATCTTCAGTAAATTAAACATGTAATACACTCTACTCTAATTACCCGTTCTTGTACGCCCATCGTCACCATTTACTTGGTCTGCTTCGTCATCCTGTATTTGCTTCTCAATTCTGTCATCACCAAGTATAGCTCTACCAGCATACATTGAGTTTGAGTTTTAGAATATTTTCTAATTCCTTCTTAAAGCAGATAAGTTAGATCATTTTCAGTACTTGAAACTGAATATGATGAAATGATCTCTCGGTTTTCATCTTAAGAAAGAGAGGCAAGATTCAAAATAAGAATTCAACTGCTCAACCATTCATTGTCATGCCATTGAAGGCTGTATAGAATTCATTTGGAAATAGATGAATATAGTGCTACTCCACAGATGACAATATGACCAAACTGTGTTATACTGGAAATAAGCCTATTATTCTACATCTAAAAAACTATTTAATTTTTTGTTTCAGATGCAATCACAGTGGAAGAAACTAGTTGATTGTAGCTGCATCTTTTTATTATATTTTTAATTAAAAATGGTCACGAATTTAAATGTATATAGATTATTGATGATTTAATAAAATATTCATAAAATACTTTTATGAAGATTTCAAAACTCTTAAATGCCTTTTTCTAAGTTTTCCAACCATTCATTAAAATGAGCAATAAATAAATATCTATATAAATAGAATTATGGAATAAACTTTCTCCACAAACATATAAACAAATAACGATATAAATATCGCATGACCTGAGTCGAGTTTCATTGAACCCTGGTCAGACATAAAATTAACACACATTGATATACAAATATATATTTATTTTAGTTCGCAAACGGACATGATTCCGCTTGTAAGTTGACCCTTTCATCTCAATATCGACTGAGTACAAAATCATCACCCAACAATCAATCAATCTAATATCTAAACCAAACTATTCAACAAGCAATTCAATCGATGTTCGATATATATAACTTGCAAAGAATATAGATGGAGTTATGAGACTTAACTCACTTACTATTACACAACACACGCAATACACCATTTTGCACTATCTCGCAAACAGCGGTTCACAAGCAAGTATACAGATATAGCAATACAAAGTGTAGTGTAAATAAACATGCAAAGAAATTAAATGCAGCAACTAAAAGAATACTCAAAAGGACGCATCCAAAGTCAGTTTAACAAAGGACGCACAAAACAAAATTAAACTAGTAATAATCATGCAAATTCAACACATATTTAATACATAGGCTCATGTGGCACATAATACTAGAGCTTCATTATCTAACTATATATATGTAAGTAATTGCAGTAGATGTCTAAGTATTGTACATGATATAATAATAAATGGCTCGCATTCTATTGTTTAATTTGACTTGCCCTCTTGTAAACATAGATTCATATACACACACACTTTAATTTATACAGAAAACTCAGTTACTCTCTCACACACAATGCTCGTACATATATACCAACACAACTCACATATCAGAATACTCAATGCACACATACACACCTGCATATACTTCATTGCTGTTCACCCATGAACATACGCCATACATGCATTCTCTCCTACACAAAATGCATATTACACATTCAGCCATACACTATACGCACACACGCACTCAAGCAGCTCCCATGCTCATCCCATTCTCGCACTAACCCAATCAGTACACACACATAAACTCACATAAAAGCAAACACACAAAAGTGAATCGGTTTGGCCAATATCCATCCTGACCAAATAAATGAGATGAAACCATCAATATGGAGTTTTAGATCATGCTTCTTCACTATATCTTCTACGCTTCATGTGTACTCTACCGGTATAAATCTCCTATTGCAACTGTTAAATGAAGTATATATATAAAAAAATTATAGTCAAGGACCATATCCAAATTGTGTTCTAAGAATCTAAGGTAGGAGCCCTTCAAGCATCAAAATAAATGTTCTTCTAGAATAGATAAGTTATCCAAATGACAGTTTATTTGGTCAAAGCACTAAGTTAGCAACTGAGATATAAAGGTCATTAATGGTACCGAATACTCAAAAAATACATTTAACAATGCTAAACAGAAAAATAAATAGCTTAGCAAATTTTGGATAAACAGAAATCAACCAATTCAAGCAACTAACTCTAACAACATAATCTAAGAATCAACCAATTTACATTTTGGATAAACGGAAACCAATTCAAATAACAACCTCAAACAAAACTGATCTAATCCAGTTCAAAACAGCAACAGAGAAGAAAATTGGTTTTTAAATTTCCTCATAAGAGCTGAATTGTGCAAGGTAGAGGACGAATTTTTCAGCCATATTTCAGGTGCTAGGGTTTGAGGAGGATAGATGAGTCGAATTTCGTGAGCTAGAAGATAAGGAATTTTGTGACGAAGCATATCGACTGATAATTGATAAAAAAGGACGAGAGAGATTCAGAGTTTCTGAACAAGTTTTTTTGGGGGTTTTCATCGTCATTTGAGAAGGACAAAGAAAATGTTAAGGGTAAAAAGAAATATGAGCGGCCGCATAAAATTTCAGCAAAATTTTAGTGAAATGTTGGCGGTAGTCAATTAGTTGCGTTTCTTTATTGTTTTTTATATTTTAAAATGATCAACTGTTGCATATAACATTAAACGCTACTAACAAATGCAGCCAATAACAACTTTTGTTGTAGTGGTGGGCGTCTCGATTTAGGAATGGTGGCGGAGCTCTCGCAAAGTAGGAAGGAATGGCGATGGCATCGGGGCGTTTCATGGATGGCTGGGGGTGCTATCATCGGTGGAAGACGTCGGCTTTAAGGTGGAGCAGTAGTTATTGGCGAGATTTGATTTCATGATTTCGGAAGAAGGTTTAAATCTACTAATAAGGGTAATTAAGGAATTTAAATGTAATTAGTGTTTATAACTATGTTATTTACAATCAAAATCTTATGAAATGTATAACTTGTTCATACAAGGTCCAAATAGAATGCGGTCAGTCACGTTGGATTCGTAATGACAATATCTACATCTTGGAATTTAATTAGAGGAAATTTTAGCTTGTAGAATTGCAAGCTAAAATCGAACTCTGTTCGATTTTAGACAGAACCAGAACGTGGAAGCGATAACTAGAATTTCGGTGAGTTTAACTCACCTTTTTGGTTAACCAATAATGTTTTATAATAGATAAAAATTGTTGATTGTTTGCTGGGATGCTTTATTTAATTGATTGTTTGGTTTTAACGAACTATCTCTTTTGAAAGCAGTCAATATATGAAATCAATTGTAGAGACTTCTGACGTACAGGAAATTTGTAGAGAGATCTAACGGGATTCCTCACCCTTATTAATTTATTTTCAACCTATTATATGAATTATTAAATATAAAACCTAATTGTTTGGCCCTATGGGATATGGTATTATTATATGTTGAAAACTTAACCCTTGTAGTGATAAAAATCAATAACAACGTTGGTTAAGTGCTTTGGTGGCTATTAGACTCAATTTAGTATTTTGAAAATATTATTAATTGCCGATTGGCTTGAAAATGGTTTCTGATTCAGAGAATAATTTCAAATTCTAATCTTTGGGTTTTCTGCAATATTTTTATTTAAACAGATTTTGAACTTCTCTATTTTACCCCAACCTTTTTATTTGCTTTTTTTAAACCGTTGAGAAATGTTTTAAATTTTTTTAACTATCATTTAATAATGATTTAAAATTGTTTAATAATGTTTAAAAGTTGGTTTTTTATTTAATATTGCTTAAAAGTTATTTATTAATATTTTCATATTGTGAAAAGTTATTTATTTATATAATTAATAATTATAATTTATTAATAATGTTTTGGAATTTATAATAGTGTTTGGAATTAATATTTATTATTTATTAATAATGTTTTGGAAGTTAATTATTATTTATTATAATAATGCATGAAGATTAATTATTATTGTTTTATTAATAATGTTTGAAATTAACAGCTATTATATTTATAATGTTTGAATTTAATAATTATTATTTATATAAAATGTTTTGAGGTTATTAATTATTATAGTAATAATGTTTTGGAGTTAGTAAATTATTTTATTAATGATGTTGGAAATTAATTTATTATTTATTTATGACGTCTAAAGTTAATTAATTTAGCCGTTTAATTTTACTTATAAATAAAAAATTGATTTATAAAGGAATTTCATTAAATAAAGAGTTTATAAATGAAAATGGAGTTTTGGATTTATAAAGGCTTTATAAAGAATCTTTATAAAGGAGTTTTATAAAGGAGTTTATAAAAGAATAAGTTTTATTAAGGGTTTATAGATTTATAATAAATGGTTTTATAAATTGTTTTAGAGATTTATAAACGAGTTTTATAAATGGTTTTAGATATTAATAAAAGAGTTTTATAAATGATTTTAGAGTTGTATAAAAAGTGAAAGTGAAGTGTTCTTATAGATATACTTATCCGTTGAGAGAAATATATAAATACATTTTCAAAGTAGTTGAAGTGTAGTGTTTTTGTGAATATACTTATACCGTTGAGATAAGTATATGGAGATTTTTCCAAGTATAAATAGAAGTATAAAGGTTTATGAATATATCTTTGTAGAAGTATATTGATATAAGTATTTACAAATTAATTTTAATTAATGAAAGGATTAATTAAAGAGGCTAGTGGTTGCTTATATGCTTAACCAATGTTGGTTTCCCTATGGAAACAAATCCCTGGTTTGATTGATGCTTGTTTTTTTATTTGATAGTTAAGTAACCAACTATCAAACTTAGCCAGTTTTAAATTATCTTTGGTGGTTCGGAGAGACTGGGATCAGATATATTTTCCGAAAACCACTTCGAATGGGCATAAGCATTCGAATTCGAACATCTTGAGGATGATTGAAGACAGAGCTTTTGAATTGCAAGGGCTACTTTACTACTAATCCTAAGGGTGATTCCAAAATAGATGTAGTAGAGGTCGTGCCTTCGGATTCGTTAAGACCCAGAACAAACTTGTATGGATGAATGCTGGCATTGCATTTCTGCATAAAAGGGCAGTGTTAGCATTCCAAGTGGAATTGCAATCTTAAGGGTAAAACATAGCCTCTAGCCTCATCAACCGGTAAACGAATAAAGCAGGGACGTGCCGGAGGGCTAAGTGGGTCGCTCCCATTAGAGTATGATCATCCCATATCTAGAGTCGATATTTATGTATGCTTCAGGGCCTAGTAAGGTTATTTATCAACCAAGGGGTGATCATATTTGGCGCTATCCAGTAAGGGGTAGGGCCGGTCCTGAGTGGCAGAGATGCAACGTGTTGTAGCCTCCTGTACATTTTATTTGGAGGTGTACGGATTCAGTGGGTAGACCCTTACCCTTTCATAGTTATAATCCATTTCTCAATTCGAGCCTTCGGAATCAATTGTATATATATGCCGAAACATGAGATGCAAGCATTCTAGCTATATTCAATATTTATTTTAAACCCTAGACATTATTATAATATCAAAAGATTTCTTATTGAAATGTTTTGGTTATCATAAGGTAAAAACCCGTCTATGTTTATTGAAGTGTTGTCTTACGAGATACCTTTTATTTTGAAGGGTTTTATAAATATAGAAATCAATATGATTTGATAGAGTTTTCTCACACTGGTTTACTAGATTGATCTGGGCGTTATTTTCTTATAATGCTCGGGTTAGACCGAGCATATTTACAGATTCAGTTTGGATACTTGGAGCTTTAGGAGACGAGCCGGAGGCCTCCAAGTCGTATTCACCTATATTTTATTTCCGCTGCATTAGTTGTTCATTTAACAGTAATTGTGAGGACATGTTGTTATAACTGTCCAGGCTGTTGAATGATTAGTTGACTCTTATTGATATATAAATATAATAAAGTCAAGTTTTCCTTTGTAAAGATATGTTCTATATTATATTTTACTCGTCACGATGTGAGATTCTATTTTGTCTTTTCTTTCTTTTTCCCTAACAATCTGTCTTTTCGGCACTTGGTAGTTCGACGCTTGAATACCATGGATGAATTTTGACTTTTAATGGTCGAAAAGGCAGGTCGTTATAATGTGGTATCGAAGCTTAGGTTGAGCGAACACCTAGGATTTGGTGGGGATTAACTCATTTGAGATAGGGTAAGCGAGACTCTAGGATGAGTCTGAGTGTGTGTATATATATATAAGAGAACGTCTTTGTTAGTGATTATAAAATGTTTTATATTATGTTGATGTATTTATTGAGTGGTTATGAATTATGGTTGACACAAAAGGAACAACTGTATCGATAGGAGTTTCTAAACATTGAACCAGGCAAACCGACATAATATTATTTTGAAAATTGGGTAAATAAAATAATTTTACCTGGATTATATTTTATAAATGAAAAGAATAATTTTCAAAAATTAATATAGTTATATATAGTGTGTTTGTTTGTTAGAGAGTGATAATATGATTTTTATCACTTATTGTTGGTTAGTTGCGCTCAGATAATTTATGGGCATTTTTGTTGGTTAAATTAAATACGAACACCTTGTGAATTCAGTTTCACAGTTTGACTATAAAGTGTTCGATGATAATATTAAGTTGAATTTTAATTATAAAAAAGTTATTTATTATAATCTTAACAAGATAAACATTTGTGAAATGTTTTATATAAGAAGTGAAATTATAAGTATAGTGTATAAGTATGGTCTATAGATAAATTGGATTTAAATTGAGAATTTGAGAACCGAAATCCCCACGTTTTCAGAAATGTTTTTCAAGTTTTGGAGAAAATAATAATAGTATTATTTTGAAAGTATTTTTGATTAGAAATATTTCAAAATGGAATTTAAGAGAGATAAAAGTACTGAACTCACTTCGGTCGCTGGAAAATAATTCGGGTGATGACTACAGCATCACCGGTATTCATTTTCGAGTTTCTAAAATGAGGAATTGCTACCGTAATAGAAATTGGTTATTGAGTTGTTTTGAGTAAAAAAAATTTGTTTAAAATCTCAAAGGTATGATTTTTTGTACAAAAGAAGGTATGTATATATTATTTATTTTGACATGTTTTGAAATAAAAACCAGGTGTTTAATTCTTAAGTATTCAGTTAAGTCATTATATGGACACATGTACCCTATGCATTAGAGTAGTTTGGTTTTGTATCTTATTTTGATATGTTGTTTGGGAAATTTTTTATTAAAAATGAAATGGAATTTCCGACGATTTTGAACTATCGGGACTTTCAAATTTGATATAGAAATTGAAGCTAAGTGTTTTGTAAAATTATAAGGAAATAAGTTTTTATAACTTATAATTTGAAAAATAGTAAGTTAAATAAGTTTTAAATTTGTTGAATATTCTAGTAAAGTAAAACAATTATGAATATCGTATATATGCTTTTAGGAAGTAGAGCAATATTTTGCAAATACGACCTTGAGTTTTAGGATATTAATAGATTTAAATAATGTTTCTTAAGTAAAATAATGTTTTTGTAGAAAGATAATTATAATATTGGGAAATATTTTATTAATGAAGATAAGTCTTTATAAAGTGTTTGTAGGCTTAAAGTAATATGTTAGGAAATGACTCGGAAAATGAATTCTAATATTGATTAAAAATATGAACTTAAGTTTTAAAGTGCTGATAAACCTAAGTTGTGTTTTATAAGATGTTTATAAACTTAAGTTGTGAAATATTTGTGTTCTTAAGTAATGTGTTCTGGAATGGGTTTAAAATAAAAATAGTGTTTAATGAAATGGTTCATAAATGACTAGTATTAAAGGAAACATACTAGAAGTGGAAATTAATGCGAATTAAAAATAATTAGAACAATTAAGAAACAATGGGATAACTACTTAAGATGTACATAGATCATTTTATTCGCATAAGGATTTTTGATCCAGATTAAGGCACATAAATTCGAGGTGATTTACACCGATCCGAGTTAGGATTTCTCACTCGATTCTTGTCGCCGAACACTTGATACAAATTTTTGATTTGGTTCTGAAGTTTCCTATCATAGGTGACGACTATGCAAGGAGAATGGAGGTTTCAAATCAAGGAACCGGTCGGAGTCCGCACTAGAGTAGTCAAGTGATAGTTCGAAAATGAAATTTGTGCGATCGAGTGAGCGATCAGATTTGATATTACGTACAAATGATATATACATCGTGAGGGCTTTAATATAAATGTATGCTTTTGACATTAAGAATAGAAGTTACATGATTTGATATGACCTGTTTATATACGATGATTTCTGATACATGAGTTAACATGCTTAGGTGCTTGATTTATGATGGATGAATTGTTGAAATGTTTCAACTGGCATGTTTAACTGTCTTTGTGCTACATGTTTAAAATACAGGTTTATGGAAGCGAAAGTTGCTATTGCTTTTGATTTCATGAGTGAAGTTTGATTTGCTCGCCTAATAAGTACACATTTATATTTTTGGTTTGGTTTGATGGTTTCATACCCCAGATACAAGAGGCCACTTGGCTTTTGTTTTCTTTTATTGGTTTGGTCTCGTAGTGGCGATTTGTAGTTTTTTCGATCGAGCCACATAAAGGAGACGCTACGGAAATTTTCCATAATTTTAAAAGACTTAGAAATTTAAATAATACATCAACTAATTGATTTTGGAAAGTTTAAGGGTTTGGAGGCATTTTTCCAACCATTGGAATTTTGGGGACGAAATTCTTTTAGGGAGAGGGGAAGAATGTAACACCCGAAATTTTGGTTATTTGATTTTGAATATTAAATTAATTTTAATTATTTAAATATTGGTTTAAAAGATTTAAAACATGAATTAAATTATAGAGATTGTTTAAATTAATCGTTTGACGATTTATCGGCAAACGACCGTGTTTTCGTGATTTTTCAAAATATGATAACCAGTGCATATTATTATCGTTTTGGGGTTGCGTCGCTGTTCCGAGCGCAATTGTATTTTTGTTTTGTTTTTCGCGTACGCGATTAAAAATTCGTGTGGCCAAATGCCGTAAAACTAAAATTATATATATATCCTAACACTTAGTAAAAATAGAATTTTGCTCATTGTCTCACTACCCTTGTACTGTTCTGTTAGTTTTAAAAGAAAACATTGATCTGTTTTCTTATAAAATCAAAAGAAAATAAAATAAAATTCTAAAAATTCCAAAATTGGTATCGTTGATTGGAGGAGGCTTAAATCTATGGCCTCTAGGAGTATGGATGTGTTCGGTGGTGATTTGGGCGGTGCGTGGTCATGGCCGTGAGTTTTTGGGTTAGGTGTAGAACTAGGGTTTGGTTCTTCTTGTGATTGGGGAAGAAATAGTTTGATTTGAGGTTATATTTGAGTTTAGCAGGACATTTGGAATCAGCGGCAGAGGTTTGTTGATCTTCAACCCTATATTGGGTGTTGCGACGTTCAGTGGGCAACAGAAGGAGAGTGATGTCTCATTTCATGTGGATGGAGCGGGTGTCTTGGTTTAGCGATGGCGGTGGTTTCGGGCCGTTTCATGGATGAATGGAGGTGCTATCGTCAGTGGAAGAGGTCGGCTTTAGGGAGGAGCAGCAGTTTTTGGTAGGATTTGATTTCATGATTTGGGAAGAGGTTTAAATCTAATAATAAGGGTAATTAAGGAATTTAAATGTAATTAGTGTTTATAATTATATCATTTAAAATCAAAATCTTATAAAATGTATAACTTGTTCATACAAGGTCCAAATAGAACGTGAACGGTCATGTTGGATTCGTAATGACGATATCTACGTCTTGGAATTGAATTGGGGGAAATTTAGTCTTGTAGAATTTCAGGCTAAAATCAAATGTTGTTTGATTTTAGACGGAACCAGAATGCGAAAGCGATAAATGGAATTTCGGTGAGTTTAACTCACCTTTTTGATTAATCGGTAATGTTTTATAGTAGATAAAAATTGTTGATTATTTGCTTGGATGCTTTATTTGGTTGATTATTTGGTTTTGATGAATTCTCGCTTTTAAAAGCGGTTAATATATGAAATCAATTGCAGGGACTTATCTAACGTACATGAAATTTGTATAGGGATCTGACCGGATTCCTCGCCCTTATTGATTTATTTTCAATAATACTCCTATTATATGAATTACTAAATATCAAACTTGATTGTTTGGCTCTATGGGATATGATATTGTTATATGTTGAAAACTTAACCCTTATAGTGATAAAAATCAATAACAACATTGGTTTAGTGCTTTGGTGGCTATTAGCCTCAATTTAGTATTTCGAAAATACTATTAATTTTCATTTGGCTTGCAATTGGTTTTTGATTCATAGAATGATTTTAAGTTCTAATCTTTGGGTTTTTTGGAATATTTTTATTTAAGCAGATTTTGAACTTCTCTATTTTACCCAACCTTTTTATTTGCTTTTTCTAAACCATTGTGAAATGTTTTAATGTTATTTAACTATCATTTAATAATGATTTAAAATTGTTTAACTACTATTTAATAATGTTTAAAAGTTGGTGATTTCTATTTAATATTTTTTAAAGTTATTTATTAATATTTTAATATTGTGAAAAGTAATTTACTTAAATGGTTAATAATTATTATTTATTAATAATGTTTTAGAATTTACAATAGTCTATGGAATTAATTATTATTATTTATTAATAATGTTTTGGAAGTTAATTATTATTTATTATAATAATGTTTGAAGATTAATTATTATTGTTTTATTAATAAAGTTTGAAGTGATCAACTATTATATATATAATGTTTAAAGTTAATAGTTATTATTTATTTAAAATGTTTTAAGCTTATTAATTATTATATTAATAATGTTATGGAGTTAGTAAATTATTTTATTACTGATGTTGGAAAGTTAATTTATTATTTATTTATGACGTTTAAAGTTAATTAATTTATCTGTTTAATTTTACTTATAAATAATAAATTGATTTATAAAGAAATTTCATTAAATAAAGAGTTTATAATTGAAAATGGAGTTTTGGATTTATAAAGAATTTTAATAAAGGCTTTATAAAGAATCTTTATAAAGGAGTTTTATAAAGGAGTTTATAAAAGAATAAGTTTTATAGAAGGGTTTATACATTTATAAAAAGAGTTTTATAAATTGTTTTAGAGATTTATAAAAGAGTTTTATAAATGGTTTTAGATATTTATAAAAGGAATTTTATAAATTATTTTAGAGTTGTATAAAAAGTGAAAGTGTAGTGTTCTCCTGGATATACTTATCCGTTGAGAGAAGTATATAAATACATTTTCTAAGTAGTGAAAGTGTAGTGTTTTTATGAATATACTTATGCCGTTGAGATAAGTATATATATATATTTTTCCAAGTATAAATAGGAGTATAAAGGGTTTGTGAATATTCTTTGTAAAAGTATTTTGATACAAGTATTTATAAAGTAATTTTAATTAATGGAAGGATTAATTAAAGAGGCTAGTGGTTGCTTATACGCTTAACTAATATTGGTTTCCCTATGGAAATAAATTCCTAATTTGATTGATGCCTGTTTGTTTATTTGATATTTAAATAACCGACTTTCAAACTTGGCCAGTTTTAAACTGTCATTGATGGTTCGGAGAAACTGGGATTGGACATATTTTATGAAAACCACTTCGAACCAGCATAAGTGTTTGAATTGGAACAATTTGAAGATGATTGGAGATGGAGCTTTTGAAGTGCAAGGGCTACTTACTACTAATCCTGAGTGTGATTCCAAAATGGATGTAGTAGAGGTAGTGCCTTCAGATTCGTTTAGATATAAAACGAAATTGTATGAATGAATGCTGGCATTGCATTTCTGCCTAAAGGGAAGTGTTAGCATTCTAAGTGGAATTGCTATCTGAAAGGTAAAACGTATTCTCTGGCCTCATCAACCAGTAAATGAATAAGGTAGGGATGTGTCGTAGGGCTAAGTGGGTCGCTCCCATTAGGGTATGATCGTCCCATAGCTAGAGTCGATATTTATGTATGCTTCGGGGCCCATTATGGTTTTTATCAACCAATGGGTGATCATATTTGGTGCTATCCAGTAAGGGGTAGTGTCGCTCCTGAGTAGCAGAGATTTAATGTGTTATAGCCTCCCGTACATTTTATCTAGAGGTGTACGGATTCGGTGGGTAGACCCTTACCCTTTCATAGTTGGACTCCATTATCCAATACGAGCCTTCAAAATTGATTGTATATCTATTATGATGAAACGTGAGATGCAAGCATTCCAGCTATATTCAATATTTATTTTAAACCCGAGACATTATTATAATATCAGAAGATTTCTTGTAGAAATGTTTTGGTTATCGTAAGGTAAAAACCCGTCCGTGTTTATGTGCAGCATGGTCTTATGAGATACCTTTTATTTTGAAGTGTTTTATAGATATAGAAATCAATATGATTTTATAGAGTTTTCTCATGCTGGTTTACCAGACTGATCAGGATGTTATTTTCTTATAATGCTCGTGTCAGACTGAGTATATTTACAGATTAAGTTTGGATACTTGGAGCTTCAGGAAACGAGCTGGATGCCTCCAAGTCTTATTCTTTTATATATTATTTCCGCTACATTAGTTGTTTATTTAACAACAATTGTAAGGACAGGTTGTTATAACTGTCCAAGATGTTGATTGATTAATTGACTCTAATTGATATATGTATAATAAAGTTCAATTTTTCCTTTGTAAAGATCTGTTCTATATTATGTGTTACTCACCACGATGCGAGATTATGTTCTATCTTTTCTTTCGTTTTCCCTAATAATCTATCTTTCTAGCACTTGGAAGCTCATCACGTCAATACCGTGGATGTATTAGTGCCGACTTTTAACGGTCGAAAAGGCAGGTCGTTACAAACATCCTAGAATCGATGCTGACCTAGTCATAGGAATCAGTACTGATCCATGTACTTGTCTTCTAAATTTCCATTTAAATCATATGGATGCTTGTTTTGCACGTGTCTTCGTTTTCTTTACTTCCTTTGAATTGCTAAGGGCTTGGATTTGAGTGCATCCTTTGTTTTAAGGAGAAAGCAATACTGTTTGACTTATGCATTGACCGTGTTGGTTGATACAGACTTGAGATCCATCCTATAAGGCTTGGGCTTGCTTGTAAACTCCTTAGCTTGGCATGGCATGGAGTTAGTAGCAATATGGAGGAGCTCTTAGGGATTGGTATCAAATCGTGATCAAGGATCGGTACCAATCCATGACTTCTTATGCCTTAGAATTAAAAATTGTTTCTCATTGGTAGGAGGTGTGTAGGCCTTTGTTTGGATGTTCTTGGTTACCTTTACACTTCATTCCTCGGTTTTGTTTGGCATTTGAACTTGGCAGTTGTCGCCATGGATTCCTGCTAGATAATTTCTCAGTTCGACCGACCTGATGTGCCTGATTATGGCCTAATCACAAGGCTGGATAACATTTGACCCCTAAGGCATATCTTGTTTAACAAGATGTACTTTGGAACAAGACAAATCGAGGGTTATGCACTATTGGTTTCTCACTTTATTTCGAAATGACATCGTCATTCCCTTTAAAAAGTTTTAGTGAAGCGTAGCATCTTTCGTCAATCGTTGTATCGCTTCGTTTGGCTCGGGCTTGTAAGTTCCCTGCAGTATAAAAGTTGAAGCATGCTCTTCGAGTTTGCTATTCCAAACTCAAAAAGCTTTCAATGATTTTCCTTTCCAATTCTATAGGTTCGAACTCGTTCCTTTGGAACTCCAATAGTCTAGTTCCATACATACATATGCACACATATGCAAGCTTATCATTTTATCATCATCTTATTTTCCTTTCCTTTTCTCCTTTTTAAGGGTTCGGTACCGATCCTTAATCAGGGATCAGTGTTGATCCTTTCTTTGAAAACATAGGCAAGTTTCTTGCCTAATTTCTAGGTCTAGTGCTATATAGGCGCCGAACCCATACCTTAAGAATTACTTCATTTATCTGCTACTTTGAGCTTGAACTTTCAAGTTCACCATTACTGAACTTCGGATTTCTACCCAACCTTGACCCTAGACTACTGCCACCATCAATCGAGATACTCTCCTCCACAGACACCAATGCTGCCACTCAAATCCTACGTTGAACCCTTGTATATCAATCCGCCTCCTGATTGACTTGAACCCTCAACTCAAACAAAGCTCTATCTTGATCTTTCTCTCGATTCGAATTAGGTGGATGGTGGATATTTCTCTACATCATCGTCGATCGTTCGCCTTTCACCTCCAAATATGCACGGGAACTCCATCTCTTGGATCAATACTGGTCCTGGACATGGGAAATTTTTGGTGCAAAAATGATGTACTAGGGGATGCTGAATTCGTGATGCCATTTGCTTTGTTTGAGCTTTTCTTTGACTTGTAAAAATTGTAGATCTTCCTATGTAAAAATTATAAGTCAAAGAAAAGATATATAAGTCAATAGGTATCCGAGGCGATTTTGGTTGAACGACAACTAGTAATCGAGATCCATTGGGTCAGTTTTCGATAGCGGTCACTTTGGATGTAGATTGATTTGACTTGCACGACGTTAGACACACACTTTGCACAATACTGAATGTTTGCACTACACAGCACACAATTCTGAATGTTTGTATTACACAATACCTTTAACTGTACACTACTGCCCCCTATCGATGTATGAGACTCGATCGATCGACACACATTGATATTCGTCTGGTTTGGTACATTGACTTTACAGGGCTCTTTTCCAACATGAAGAATACAGCTTTTAATGTGCTTGATATCACTTATGTGTAAAGCTTTGTTAGTTATGGATCATAGAAGTTCCGAGCGTCTATCCGCTATGGCAGTAGGTCCATCAACATCAAAATATGTAGAATCTAATATAGAATCCAGTTCTACTACAATTCCCAAAGCAAGATATACTCCTCAGTCGACTAGTCATCAAGGAGTGCAGCCATTAGAAATAATTCCTTGTGTGGCCACCGAAGGGCCTGCAGTTGGTGATATCCCTGACATTGACATGGGTGATGCTATTATTTTAGATGATCCACAGGACTCCCCCGCATCGAAGGTTGATGACGCATCCCTCTGAACGATATGTGAGAAACATAGCATTCCATTTGAAGATGTGGTAGATGCTTCACGCCATTAGCGAGCCTACCTTCCACCCATGTTATATACAGCCTACAATCGGTGTATGTGTATGGCTGTCTGTATCCCACCATTCAATCGCTTTATCCACTCGATGCTGCAGTATATGAAGCTCGGTCAGGCTCAGTTACATCCAAATAGTTACGCCTTACTGAATAGCACGCATATAATTTTCGCCCACCACTTAAATTGTGAACACAACGCTAAGGAGATTCGCTATTTATATAGATTCAAATAGTGGAAAGGATCCATTTCGCTTAGTTATCTAGAGCCTTTCGGGGGCTGTCGAATACTGATAGGCCTATGGAACAAGCTAAACTATTTCAAAGATGAATTTTTCTTTGTTTGCTGTCCGCCTGCCTTAGCACAGAGGTGGTTGTCTGGATGTAAGTCTTATCTTTATCCTTCTTTTCCAATATGGATTTTCCAGTTTCAGTTATTCAAATCATCATTCCTTATCTTTGCAGATAATTCGAGAAGGTCGGGCAGCACAGCTTTAGCAATCACCCTTGCGTCTTTTCATCAAGTTCCTCTCAAAGAGAGGGAAATGAGGACACTCCTTACAGATGATAATTTGTGCGCTTACCATTTGTTGGAAGAAGGTCGTTGTGTCATCCATGTTCCAGATGTTGTTGGGGATGATAATAATGAGGATGATGACTGCTCGCAAGAACACAACACCACCACAGAGTTTAATGAAGGCCAAGAGGTGCCCCTAGTTTTGAGTCCTATTTTCGATCCTGTAGCAGTTCAAAGGGTTGGAGACTACAGAGGAATGAGGAGTGAATACATCAAGGAATGAGGGAGTGATGGTGTAGACAATAATGGTGCAGATGTTGGCTGTAGGTCTCCTAGCGATGGAGGTGACGATGATCAAGCATCTCTCATAACTCATCGACTGAAGATCAAAATCATCTTGCCTCGTATACACATATAACTTCCACCAGCCACCACGATAGAGGAGACTATTGTCCTCCTTTCGGGGACATCTATGTGTCATTCGAACCAATCCCGGAAGAATTCGGCTCTTTTGGTTTAGGCAATTTTTACATCGGGGATATTGGATCCCCTATCAACTTACCAAACGACATATCTGCCACTCGAGGGGTAGGGGGATCACCTACGTTAGGAAACTACAAGTCCATGATCCATGGGGATACATCAAGACACATACATACACTTACACGACACTGCACCTTGCTTAGTTCGCATCACGTTCTTATATTATTAGTGCTAACTCGTTTGTGATTCACTTGCAAATTCAATGGAGTGTAGAGGCATGTACGATACAATCAAAAGCCAAAGGAGAAAGAAAAGGAAGCATGTGTCATATAACCATCCTCATGGCTCTTCTTATGATTCTGATCTAGCGAAGCATTCAGGCTGAGACCACAGAAGTCAAGAAAGAGGCTATACATCTCGCGAGTTGTCTTCGTGACACAGGGGTTAGTCACTCTTGCCTCACAGTTTGGGTCCATACGCGACAAAACCTAATCGTGTTTCATCTATAAAGGTACTAAATGCTCCTACTTCAACACAGCCGATGTCATCCTCTCATGTGCCACATCGCTTCAAGCAACCATCATGCCCAATCACTTCTAATATTACTCATTCAACGCCTGATAAGATATCGGTTCAAACATAGAACAGATTGTCTCTAATCCTCATATGGACGCTTTGCAACATAAATTTCCAAAATTCTTTCTTGATGATGTCAAGTTTGTCCCCAATATGAAGGACATTCCTCCGCACATCAAAACCGACAACGTGGCTTACATCGACGATGTATACGACCAGTATTTCAAATGGAAACGATTAGCGAAAGTCATTTTTAAAGGTTCTTATAAAAGAAAAGTGGAGCTCCAAGGGATAGAACTCGATAAAGAGAAAGATAAACGCATCATTACCAACCTCGATGAGGAGGTTGGGAGGCTCAATGCCTCAGTAGTTGAGTCTAAGGAAACAACCAGGTGACTTAACCAAGTTGGTAGAGGAAGAGCGCCAAAATCAGTAAAAATTAATCAAGGCCACTCACCACAGGAGTCATAGTCTATCGCTGGAGAATGAGCGACTGACTAAAGAAGTTGAGGATCGAAAGAAATAGTTGGAGAAAGAGAAGAAAGAGAAAGATGATGCTCTTGTTGAGGCCCAAGGCTACTGTGAGGAGTTGTTATATGCTCGCATTGCGAAGGATGATGTAGAAGCCTAGGCGAAAGATGTTAAAAAGCAATTGAAGCTACACAGAAGGAGATAAAGGATGAATTCAAGCCAGTAATCATTCTTTAAAATGCAAATGTGGTCAAGTTCAAAAGCTTGAAATAGCTCAATGAAGTATATCCCGAGGCATTGGCCCTGGCATGGGAGGAGATTGTGAATTAAGAAAGAAAGCTTTTCGGTAGGGCTTAGATCAATGTAGAGCAGTTGAAGCATGACCTTTTAGACGTGGAGGACCTAAAGGTGCTTAAGGCCGATGATCTTATCCTGGACCCCGAGTTAGCTATCCAAGCCTGAAATGGTCAGGCTGAGAGCTTCGAGACTTCTCTTTATGATTCCACAACGAACATCACTACCCCTCTGACCTCTGAGTTGTTGTCCACTGAAAACATCACTTCTCTTCCTAGCTCTACTGCTATTTCTACCATCGGGATGGTCTCTGAAGTTACTGTGGTTTTGGCACCCTTGTTGGGGGACCAATACAACTTCGATGAACCCTTGCTTCTAAATTCATTCGTCTTATCTCCCATTCTGAAGGGCGGTTCTAGTGGCATTGCAGCTCATATTGAATTTGTATCTCCTAAAGGTATATCATTAACCTCACCCGTGTTTGAAATGACCCATATGACATCGGTCAATGTCACTAATCTCTACTTTTATTTTTCCCAAGTTTCAGGCCAGCCTTTGATCGTCCCTCTACCTAAAGAGAGCCTAACTCTAGGGATGCACGCTACTTTGACAAGTTGGTCATTATGTCCGCCTCGATGCCGATCCCAGCTTCTAATGTGAGCACTACCCCCGGTCCCCGTGTCGAAATGATCCATGATCTGAATGAAGAAACTGGGGGTGATGATCATGGGGCTCAAGAAGAAGAGGACGTCACCATAATTTGAATTTTTGATCCTTTCTCGGGACCCTTTATGGAAGAGATGCTTTAGACTGAAGTTTTGTTGGCTAAGGATATCAAGAAGGAAAAAGATGCTGAAATACCTCCTCCCTGTCGATCTCATTGCCCAGTCAACCTATTTGTATGCCTCTTGAAACTTAGGCGAGCGATCTTCCAAAGGGTCGTAAGGGCAAAGATAGAAGTAGGAGGAAACCTGGCGATTCTGGAATGCACTCTTACGAGGAGAAGAAGAAAGAGTCGAAGAGGAGGAAGAAGACTTAGTTGCATCCTTCCTTGTTTTTGTTATTTTTTGTCTTGTTCAAATAACCGTGTATATTTGTTGAAGTTGTGCGAGCATAGCGCTTGCATTTTGTTTAAGTAGCATGTCAATAAAAATTAGACTTGTTCTCCGTTCAAGCCTTGTGTCAATATGTTTAAGTACTAGGAAATGTGTATATTATTTTTGATCACATGAATGTGAATCATTTCTATATCATCATTCAGCCAAACTAATAGCTTATTTCAATATTTTTTAGTCGATTTTCATTCGACCAACGTTAATTTTTGAAATTACATTATTCTCAATCTTAGAGAATAGTGGTCTGGATGCCTACCTTCGGGCATCCTTGCTCGGCTAAGTCTAATTTTGGGTCTTGAATAGAATTGGTTGCTTAGAGTGGTGGTTTAGACATCCATTTCATGGATGTTATTACTCAATGTCATCTAACTTTGGGTGTTGACTAGGGTTGATCACCTAGAGTGGTGATTCAAGCATCCATTTCGTTGATTTTTTCATCCGATCTCGCCTAACTTCGGGTGTCGATCAGGATTAATCACCTAAAACAATGGTTACAATGTCCATCTCTTTGATGCTTAGGCAAGATCCCGCCTAACTCCGAACGTCAATCTTTGACCTACCATTCTCTGGGCGAGAGTTTGATCTCCGCTAAACTCTGGGTGAGTGCTTTGTTGGGATGTAAATTGTTTAATTTGCCAACTCCAAGTAATGGTTCTTAGGGTAAACTATCTCACTTGACTCCTTATGTGTTTATACTCTAATGTCCATGTCATGGGACAGAGGAGTTATTTTGCATCTACTTTGGATGCCAGGAACAATCGCATTCATTAGGTCCAGTTATGGACCATAAAATTTGTTTATCACCTATCTCCAAGCACCCGTAACTATGTATTATTTAAGTATGTATCATTCAATCATGCTATTGTTCACAGTGCAAAACTTAGCTCATAAGAATATATATTCATCGATCCTCTAAGCCAATTCATTTCATATTCACGAGAATGGCCAATCATGCCTCTTTACATTAAGATTAATAAGATATGTAACAGTTTTAAGCGAAATAGCATTATAAATGTTCGTTATTTCATGCCCTCAGAAGTGAAATTCTGTCTGTAGTTGCTAACTTGAATGTTCCATCTCCTATCTTGTGTTCGGTAACATAAGAGCCTTCCCAAGTCGCGCCCATGTTCACTGGACCAGGGAAGATTCGTTTAAGAATGAGATCACCGATCTCAAAGGTTCGGTTCCTGACCTTTGTGTTGTAATGCCAGGCTACTCTCTTTTGATGAGCAGCGGCTCTCAAATTAGCTTCATCGCGCTTCTCATCGGTCATATCGAGTGACTCGAGCAAAATTTCCTCGTTCTTTTTGGGATCATGGTGGATCTTTCGATGAGATTGCACTTCTAATTCAATTAGAATTATGGTCTTCGATCCGTGGGCCAAAGCGAATGGAGTGTGACCATTCATAGATTTATGAGTCGTTCAATAGGCCCAAAGTGCCAGCGGTAATTCATCGACCCACTTGCCTAATCATTTTTTCAAAATGGACTTTATGATTTTGTTCATTACTTCCACCTGTCCATTCACTTGCGGATGTGCTACTACAAAAAGTCTTTTCTTAATCCAATACTTGTTATAGAAGTTCTTGAATCCCGAACTGTCGAATTGGGTCCTATTGTCAGAAATGATCATATATGGGATCCCAAATCAACAGATAAAGTTCTTGACTACGATGTTGATCACCTTCTTCGTGGTGATCATGGCAGGTGGTTCCGCCTCAGCCCATTTCATAAAATAATCAACCAAAATAATAGCGTACTTCACCCTACCCTTCGACATTGGCAGCACACCGATAATGTCAATTCCCCGTATCACAAATGGCCATGGGATGACCATTTACATAATCTCCATAAGCAGGGCTCTAGGAATTTTGGAAAATCTCCAGCACCGATCACACCTCCTAGTATAATTGGCTGCATCTCTGTTAACAGATGACCAAAAGTATCCGTAGCGAAGAACGTTCTTCACTAATGTTTTCCTCCCGATGTGATCGCCACGGGCTCCTTTATGAACATCCACAAGGATCATTTTGTCTTCTTTATAGGTGACACACCGCAACAGGGGTACATAGAAACCTCTTCTGTATAATATCCCATCCTATATAATAAATCGCGGAACCTGACATAGTAGTTTCCTTTATTTGCTCCTTCCATCCGGAAGGGTTCCTTTTAGTATGTACTCCTTAATCGGAGTCATCCATGATACTTTTTCAAGTTCAGCCTCCAAGATCCAATCGACATCCATTCGGTCGATGCTTGGAGTCGATAATACTTCCACTGAAACTACACCCATTAGCTTCGTATCCCCAAAGCTAGCCAACTTGGTTAAAGAATTGGCTTTCACGTTTTCATCCCTAGGAATATGCATTATCGTGTAACATTCTAAATCATTGAGCAATTGCATAATCTTCATCAAATAAGGGGCTAGCCTAGCGCCCTTTTCTTGGAATTCCTTCCTTACCTGGCAGACCACCAACTAAGAGTCACTATATATGTGCAAGGCCTTGACTCCTAATTCCTTCACGACCTTGAGTTCCGCAATTAGAGCTTCATACTCGGCCTTATTGTTCATTGTGGGGAACTCAAGTTTTAAGGCGTAGCAAACTGATCGTTCCTCATGGGTTACCAAAACTACTCCTGCCCCCGAGCAATGCTCGTTGGACACTCCATTAATGTGAAACTTCCATTGAGCACTCCACTCTGCAATTTCTTCCCATTTGTCATCTTAAGCAGTTAACTTGGATATGAAATCTGCCAATGACTGGCCTTGGATCGCTCTCTTGAGATGATACGACATATTGTACTGACTCAGTTCAATATTACATTTAATCTCCTAGAGGTCTCAAGTCGTAGCAAGACTTGTCTTAAGGGTTGGTCAGTCAACCCCTTAATTGGATGATCTTGGAAATAGGGACGGAGTTTCCTCGAGGCGATCAACAAACAATACACTAACTTTTATAACTTTGGATAATTCCTCTCAGCTCCTACCAATCATTTACTGATATAGTATACTGGCCTTTGTACTCTCGTTTCTTCACGTATGAGGGCAGCACTTAAAGCATGAACAGATACCGCTAGATAAACAAATGAATCTTCCCCTTTGAAAGGCTTTGACAAGATAAGCGGCCTTTCCAGGTGATCAATCAATGCTTGGCCAGCATCCTTGCATTCCTATGTCTAAGCAAAGTTTCTCTTCCCTACTTTAAGGACATCGAAGTACGGTATGCATTTGTTTGTAGCCCTGGAGATGAATGGGCACAACGCGACTACTTTCCCCTTCAGTCTCTACATCTCTTTAATCGTCTTTTGGGCTTCTACATTTCTTAAGGCTACAATCTTCTTTGGATTGGTCTCAATTCCTCTCGAGTTCACAATGAAACCCAAGAACTTCATTGACACGACTCCAAATGAGAATTCAATGGGTTGAGCTTTATTCCATATTTCTAGAGCATGTCAAACATTTCCGACAAGTCCTCCAAATGGTTTGCCAATCGCCGTGACTTCACCAACATATCATCCACATAGACCTTCATTGACCGTCCAATTTGATCTTTGAACATCAAATTTACCAGTCTTTGGTAAGTGGCTCTGACTTTCTTCAAACCAAACAGCATGATAAGACAACATTATAGTCCTATGTCAGTTATAAAGCTGGTATGTTCCTGATCTGACATGTGCATTGGAATCTGATTGTATCTAGAGTAGGCAACTATGAATGACAACAATTCGTGATCGGCAATTGAATCTACCAGTTGGTCGATCTTCGATAGTGGGAAACTATCCTTTTGGACATGCTTTATTCAGATCTGAATAATCGATGCACGTCCTCCATTTCCCGTTGAACTTCTTGACCAAGACTGGATTGGATACCCACTCCGGGTATAGAACGTCGCGGATGAAACCGTTGTCTTTTAGCTTGCCCACCTTTTCTTTTAGTGTAGAGGATCGCTCCGGACTCAAACTACGTCGCTTTTGTTTCATAGGGAGACACCTGGAGTTTACATTCAATGCATGACATTCTATCTTCTGCAATATTCCATACAGGCAAACACATTCAGTTTTTCCCAGAGAAACCCGGCAATTCCGTCCTTATCTTCATGCCAAGCGGGGACCTAATTTTCAGGACCCATGCAGGGTCATCCTGACTAATTGTGATGCAAATCTTTAATTCGATAGAGGCCATCCTCGCATCATCTTGCTCTTTCCTTGGATCCATAGCTTTGTGGAACCTACTATGTCGGCCGAGACAGGGCTTAGGCAGGGGTTCCAATGCGTCCATCGTCTTGACGTAGAGAGTCTTCCATACGCCCTTTCCCTTCTCACATTGCTTTGCTTCCTTTAGCTCCATGATGTAGCATTCACGTTTGACACTCTGGTCTCCTTGAATGACGTCTACCCTGTTCTCCATAGGAAATTTCATTGTTAAGCACCATGGGACAAAGGCCACCCGAAAGCTAGCTAGGGCTGGTCGGCCCAAGAAAGCGTTGTAGGTAGAAAAAATGTTCATAACCACAAAGGTCACAACCCGCACTCTCTTGCGGTTGCCTTCACATAGAACCACTGGTAAATCCACACAACCTATAGGCTTTGTCGTGACTCTATTAAAACCCTGAATTCAAGATTTACATGGCTTTAGATCCTGGCCATCCATTAACATCCGATCATAAGCTTTTTTAAATAGAATGTTCACCGAACTACCACAAACAACCAACACCTTCCCCACAGTCCCTAGCCCAATCGTGACAGATAATACTAAGGGATCCAGCTTAGGTGTTTCGACCCTGTCGGCATCCCTGTTTCTAAACACAATACCATCCGTTATTGTCCTGAGCTGTTTTGTCGAAGCTCCGTCCTTGACAGCAAAGGAACATCCATGCAAAGCGTACATAAAAGAACTTGCATACCTCTCCATCTCATTCTAGCTCTTTACATCTGGGTGAGGTCCACTAGAAATCGTATTAATAACCAATCTTTTCCCAAGTTGCCTAAGCTCGTCATCACTAGGCCCCGCTTGACCTCTTTGGAGTAGTTTCCCCTGGGGTTGAGTATTCTCTTGCCCGCCATCCTGCGGTACTTTCACATACTGTTGAAGCTTCTTTTTTCGAATCAGATCCTCTATCATATCTCGCAAGTGTCTGCACTCATTCATGTTATAACCGTGGGTCTTGTGGAAGTGAAAAAACTTCCCGGACCTCTTCTCACTTTCAGTCAACCCCTATAGGGTCAGCTTCTTATACTATTCAGTACCATGCGTCGCAAGGTATATATTCTCAACCGAATTGTTCAGTGGTATATAATTTTCATATTTTGGACGTCTCTTGAAATTAGGTTCCCTACCTCTATCACCCTGATTCATTTTCTTCTGGTTGTTACCATTATTCCCCATATTCACAACTACATTTCTTAACTGTCGTACTTGCCTCTTCCAAGCACAAGAACTGAGTTACCTTCCTATAGAAAACCTCCATCGTCGGTGGGGGTTTCATCTCTAACCACCTTCCAAAATCCATATCAGGATGTATCCCCTGATCAAAGCCATTAACACATTGTCCTCCTTTGCATTGCTCACTTTTGTCACTGCCATATTAAACATGCTCAAAAAATCCTTCAACGACTCTCCCGCTCCCTGGAAAAGTTTCGATAATGATAATCTTTTGGATAGGTTGTGTGCAAATGGAATTGTTCAACAAACTTCCTTGTCAGCTGATCGAAATATGATATGCACCTCGATGAAAGCCGAATGAACCACATCGTCGCTACACCTTCAAGAAAAATTAGGAAACATCTACATCTCGTGGCATCCATCGCCCTTGCCATGTCTATATGCCATTCATATTTCCATAAATGCTGCCTCTGATCCATAGTTCCGTTGTAGGACGTAACGACTCGCCTTTTCGACCCTCGATAGTCGACACTCAATACAACTACAATATCAAATGCCGAGCATCCAAGTGCCAAAAAGGCAGATTATTATGGTAAAATGAAAAAGAACAGGAGAAACAAAATCTCATAGTGGAATGACAACAGATAATCTAACAAAGACAGTAAAAGCTGTCACTCTAAAATACATGGTATATTAAAGTTAAAAACAAACCTCATCAGCGTGGACAGTTATAACTTCCTGACCTTATCATTGCTAATGGGTATATGTAATAATACAGCGGAAATAAAAAATACTATGGAAGGTGGATATCCAGCTCTACTCCATGATCTCCATGTTCCACCAACGACAGCCTGAAAAAATACTCGATCTGACCCGAGCATTATAATAAAATAACAACTGGATCAGTCAGAAAAACCAGCGTGAGAAAACTCAAGTAATATGATAAACATATAATAATTCTGTGAGACCATGTTGCTAAAACACGGAACATGTTTTCCCTTACAAGAACAACATCCATAGATGAAAGAATGAAAAACAAGTCGGAACAAAATCAGGCTTGAAAGAATGGAATCAAATAATTAAACATCGAGAAGAGCTCCAAGCAATTCTCGATGCAATTAAGAAAACGATTCAAAGATTTGAATCGGATAAGGAAAATGAATATTTCCAACAATGACTAGGAGGGTGCGCCCCTCTTGTCGAATGTATACTGCTAGACAATATACTTAAGAGGGTCATTTCTCTGTGACTCTCTCGGAAATATACAAGACGGACCCTGCCAACTTTACCGAGTATTCGAGTAGTTCACGCCTCCATGTGCATACAATCGAATCTAATCTAGACGTGAAGATACCCTAATGGAAGCAACCCCACATAGCTTGACGTCCACTCACTTTCTGTTTTTAGTCATTTCCGGCAAAGGATATCAACGCCCAAATGAGAAACAAACCATCTTAAAGTGACGAAACTCAAAGAAGATAATAGAATCGATAATCAATAAATCAACTACCGAGAATAACAAAATGATCATATATGAAAATTAAATCTCTTAAAACATTTTACTCACACTTGTGCCAGATTTTCACATCACAAATATTTGTAAAACACTTTAAAAACTTTCTTAAAAATATTCTTTTTAAAGATCAAATTATTTTTTTAAGTTTATTAAAAAGAAGGTTAAAAGACAAATGTCATCCAAACATTGTTTACTATAAACACAAAACACTTTACACTTAGGTTTATTTTTAAACATTCCTTTTAAAATATTTTCTTATTTATAAACCATCATTTATAACGTTAAAAACAATATTTATTTTCCCGAAAGATAATAAATCAATTTAAAATATCTTTATAAATTTAAAATAATGTTAATCATCCTGAAAAATAACTGATATAACTCTTTTATAAATTTAAAACAACATTAATTACCCCGAAAGATAATCAATCAAATATATAATTTTTTTTATAAATGATAACAACATTATGTATCTCGAATGATAATCAATCAAATTTAAAACCTTTTTATAAACTTAAAACATTATTAGTTATCCCGAAAGATAATCAATCAAATTTATAATCTTTTTATAAATTTAAAACAACATTAGTTATCCCGAAAGATAATCAATCAAATTTATAATCATTTTATAAATTTAAAACAACATTAATTATTTTGAAAGATAATCAATTAAATTTATAATCTTTTTATTAATTTAAAACAACATTAATTATCCTGAAAGATAGCGAATCAAATTTATAATCTTTTTATAAATTTAAAATAACATTAATAATTCTGAAAGTTAATTAATCAAATTTATAACTCCTTTTACAAATTTTAAACAACACTTATCCTTTATTTTGAAATTATTAAAAATACTTGAAAATATGGTTTAAACAACTTTCAAAGTGCAGAAACGCAAACAAACATTTATTTTGTAAAAATACAAGCCCAAGTTCAACACACAGGCGTTTAAGGAGATGATATTTCATAAGCGTTAGTACAGTGAAAACCGCTGTAACGATACTTACACAATCAAAAAGTATGTCATAGATATTTCATCCAAACATCAATATAAGAACATAAAATATTAGTAAGATGCATATAACAGTAAATTAATAATGGCGAGAAACCCCTTAGGGTCTCTCTACAAAAGTCCCCGCAAAACAATGGTTATTTATGCAATCTGCTTTTCAAGTGGGAATTCAAATCAAAACAAACAATCAAACAATAATAACAAATATACTATTATCAAAATTAGCAATCAATAGTTAACATATCATTTATTAATTAATCTACAATTAATTAACTTCAAAATAATCATTTCACTTTGCAACCACAGAATAGTGATTTATTCTGCTCGATAGATGTCATAATCGAAGTATAACTAATTTAATTACGTAAAACGTAATTAAATTAAATCACTATAATTTTTTCACTAATTTACACTTTACCATAAGTATCAACTATCATCCAAGCATTCAACAATAATCTATAGCAACACAGATATGATTCAGCTTATTTAGAGGTGAGTAAACCCATAGAAATTCCAGCTGACGCTTTCACGTTCCAGTTTGGTCGGTGTTCGATTTTAGCCCTAATTTCTACTAGCTCTAAGTGCAACTAAATCAGTTCCAGTCCGTAGATAATGATGATACGAGTCCAATGCAAAATATCATGGTTAAATCCAACCTCGTATGAGAAAGTTATCAATTTTATAAGATTTTGATTTAATTAAATAATTAAATTTAATTAATCACTTAATTACTCTATTAACTTAGTTACCTAATTTAAATACTTCTTCCCCTAATAAACTTGCTTCCTGATACTCGTTCAAATGCATGCACACCACTGTGCACCAATTCCAGTGATACAGAGCAACTCTTGATGAACCGCCTTCGCCATCGAGCTTTTCTCCACGTACTCGATCTGTCCCACCCAAACTTGTGAAGCTTGACGTCATCAATGAAAATTTGACATGACATAAATTTTAGCCCTCTCAATATGTTGCGACTTCTAATTAAGCACCGCATACCTCCAAACGGTTACCTCCCCTTCACCTTGCCACGGGAAAACCGAACCTAAAGTCACCAGCATCATCGAAGATCCAGGACCCTAGCTCACGCTCTACATGGTCGAGCATCCCTAGTGATAGCCATAATCCCAAACAACACCTAGAATTAAAGTTTTCGATGATACAATGCCAATGGATCTAATTTTGTGATTTTTAATGGAGTAAATCGATTGGTATTGATTTTTGAAAATGAGGCCATTTTATGGTTTTACTGTAAATGAAGAACAAAAAAGAGAGGACGGAAATGGAAAAATAAAAGAGAAGTGTTGAAGTTGCTTAATTTATAAACAATAATTATTTTACTTCACTTTCAAGCAAACCAAGATTCTCGAGACAACATCGTATCAATCAAATCATCATTAATGCAAGTTCAATTTTTTTAATTTGATTTGATTTAAAAAGGTTTTGAAAAGAAGGTTTCGCGATATTTCGCTACATAATATTCCATTCGCGTATGAACTGCGAACGACAGAAATAAAAATACGACTGTGCACCAAAATGTGATACGATCACAAATCACAATAAAATTGTGTGCATCAAAATTGGTCACAAACACCCAATAGAGTTCTATTAAAGATTAAATGAAGAATAAAATTAAAATAGAGCAGAAAAAGTAAATCATGCAAAAATTTTATAGTGGTTCGGCAATCTTAGCCTATGTCCACTTGATTCTTTTATTGATCTTGCACCAGTGTTTGATTACAAGAGATTTGGATCAATTAGGATACCATACTACAAGAATAAAGAATAGTAATGGCAGAGCCTTGGCTGTCGAAGAAAAGGAACACTTTATGGAGAATAGTCGTTGTATTTATAGGGTAAGACGACTGAATATCTTCCTTAAATTTCGCAGATAGAATCTCACGATGTAGACGAGGTCACCCAAAAAGTTTCGTATCCTAACTCCCAAGGATAGGGAATCGGTATTGATCAGTTTAGATGACCTTGTGGGCTCATGCGATCTCTTCTGTAGGTCCTTCTTGATGTTAGTTTCATGTCTCCAAAGTTGTTTGCATAGTTGCCTTCATGATTTTGGAGAGATCGATCGATTTCCGTTGAGTTGAACTACTGGGCTGATCCGATCCCCTACCCAGAGGGAGTGATACAATCTGATCCCGATCCACTGCCCAGGGGAAAGGATAGGTACCGATCCACTACATAATAGGAGGCACTAATCCATACTTAGAATATTCCAAAGAGTCCATCTCTTGGTCTCACCTGATCGTTGCTTCATACCATTGTCTGTGCTTGATCTTTGGACTCCATGATCACTTCTCTGGGCTACTTGCCTTGTCTATCATTCATACTAACTTATCCAATCACTCTGGATATAGTTGGATAAAAAAGCCGGATAACACTTGCCCCCCAAAGTGCGTCTTGTTTCAAACATGACGTACTATGAATCGAAGCAAGTCAGAATTGCCAAAAAGGATCCATTCAGTTTCCTGAACAGTCATTATCCTTCCATCGAGTTGTCTCTCCAGAGAGTCGTATCTCTTTCTGTTTCCTGTGATGCTTGGTCGGCATTAGTCAGTATAAATCCGGGATGTAATCCTTAGTCTTTGTCTATGCTTGGTTCCATTGAGCTTGTCAATCGAGTTAGTAGGCCTCGATTATTTGAATTGGTCTTTTCTCTCAGGAGTTTTTAGGTAATAAATCAATTTCTATCGATTCAAGAAATCGATTGTTGGGTATGTACATGTGCACGTACATCCATATACATATTTTTGTCGTCGTTGGTTCCTAAGTACATTCATACATTAATGAGTCATTGCCAAGTTTCGTGATATGAGTCGAGTTCACACATAGACAAACATTTTTTTTGGAATAGGATTTGGTACTGACCCCTATAGGGGAGATCGGCACTGATCCCGTACGCATATTTTTAACACTTTAGACCCGTATGCAATAGGTTGCATTGCATTTTTTTGGACCCAAATACGCGTGAGATATAATCCACTTACAATCCCTCCTCTTCATTTTATTTTTCTTTTACATTCTTCAACCGATCCCCTCTTTTAAATTTGTTCATTCCTATAACCGAATCGCACTCCCTTCTAGTCACCTTGCTAAAATTTAGAGTTCGAAAATCCCTTCAATCTACTCAAGTCATTTGTCGATCCGATCATATATTCCCCATATAGCCTGTGCCACCACTCTAGGTTAAATCTCCATCCAATTAGATTGACCCAAACTCAAAATTAATTTGAATCTGATGCCATACTTAGCTCCAGACAAATGACGAATTGGAGTATGTTGGAGATGAGGACTACCTAAGCTGTGGTTCGATTTCATGCTGGTGGTCGGATTTGAGATCGGCTGTGGGAAGGAGTTTGCATTAGTGGATGTAAGTTTAGGGTTTGGTAGTAGGCTGGAGATCGGTAGTTTGAAGCTTGTTAAGGGATCAGTGATGAATCGAATAATCATAAGAAGATGAAATATCAACTTATTGGTGATGAAACTACGTACAAGCTTATTTTTAACTAGCTTTGAATTGAGTTTCGTAGGCATTGAATTTTGTAGGCATTGAATTGAACTACCATGGCCAATTCTTAAAACGTAGAGGATGCAATCGTAATTAGCCTTCGATTGTTCATTTAAACAAGTGAACTAGGGATCGGTAGTGTGAGTAAAGGATCCCATACACAGGGGATCGGTAGTTAGACCAAAACATTTTTTATATCCTATCTAAACAAGTAATGGATAACGTATCCATATACAGGTAGTTACATAGGGGATCTATGAAGGCATGGAATCGAAAAGAACACGTAGCGGAGGATGGGATCGGTGTCGATCCCATAGGTGGTTCTCCATCATATGATGAATTGACATGTACAACTAAAACAAGCTCTCTGCCTTGTAATCTTGAACTTGAATTTGGGCTTGCTTTTTTGGACGTGAAATTTGTTTTTCTTTTTATTTGTGAACTTGCCTTATACTCTTGCATATATGAACACTTTTTACCTAGATGAATACTTGCTTTGTGCCCTTGGACTTGAACGCAAGCACATGTATGCCTGTATGGACTTGAACTCAAATGGATGGACATGCTTGTTTGTTTGAACGTGAATTCAGATGTATGCATATGCCCTGAATATTGATGACAAGCTCTTATACGCCGATAGCCGATCCCTTGAATTTGAACACAACTATTGCACATAACCATCGACGTGAAATCCGATTGGGACGGTCAGCGATCACGATCATTCCGATCAAACCCCTGAGTTTCACCATAACTGTCGTATAATATTAAACCGGATTACACTTCATAACACCACACTAAACTGCACTTAGTACCAGGGAATATATTAATTTATCTAACAATGGCCATCTGTTGAAATTGATAGTTATGTATTCTAGCACATTAAGCGATTATTTGCAATTGTTGAAGATCGGGCATATAGGCATGTTGAATCAAATGCTAAGTAGAGTTCAGCCTTGTGTTGCATTATCTGGCTTTTGCTTTGAGTTTGAATCTTCCTATGTATTCGAGTAACGTGCTTTCCATTTAATGTACTCGTGGTCCATTGCCTGTCGTTCAGGTTGGAATGATAGTCAGTCACCCATGAGCTTGGGTGTCGATTCGATAATTCTATCTCTAGGCATCCTTTCGGTCGTAGCCTCGAGTCATTTTAAACACTAGGCATGAGTCATAGTATTTAACTGTCGTAGTCAGCTTTTGTCTAATCACACTTTTGCCATCGGTCGTAGGTTGATAGATGTACTGCATGGACAGTTGAGTTTTGTCCTAGTTGTGTTTATACTCCCATCTAAGCTTCGAAGACTTAGAGTTGATTGATGAATGGTCGGGTCATATCCATCTTGATTCTCGCTTGTGCCCCCTAAGTCAGGGGCAATTGCAAATAAGTGGACGGGCGAGTCACATCCGCTTTAGTTTTATACTTTTTCTACCGAATCTGAGGTTAGAGTTAGTTGATGGAAGGCTGAGTCATGCCTATTTTGGATTATATTCTAGTTTCTCCTTCTTGGGGGAAGACTTCGTGCTTCATCGGATTTCAGGCATGAGTTGAGTACCGGACGGTCAATCACGTCCACTTTTGGTGCAGATGTCGCTATATTCTGGGCAGGAACTAAAGAATGTTCGTCAGGCCACATCCATTTTATGATTCATGCTTCCACTATCGAATCAAGAAAAAGAACTGAGCGATGGATGGTCTGATTACATCCATTTATGATTGGTGAGGGTCGACATTGACCGTCAATACGATGTCACGATAGAGAAGGTTCGGATTGATATTGCTCGTCGATCCGGTGGTATGATATAGTCGGTCGCCCATAACTTCGAACGTTGTTCTGATTAGTTTTGTATTAAGGCCTACTTGCGATCGTTGCCTTAAGTCGTAAAGAACACCATGCAGGAGCTATAGTGAGCTATCATATTCAGCTTTTAGTAGTTTGTACTCCTACCCCCAGTCTTGGTTAGATGAGTTAGTTTGTGGACGGTCGAGTCACGTCCTTTCGAGTTTATACTCCTTCTGTCGGGTTCAGGTTGGAGTTGATGAATGAACGGTCAAGTCACATCCATTTGTTTTTTATACTCCTATCCGTGCTCCGGGGAACAGTGTTTATCGATGGTCGATCGAACCGCATCCATTTTTATGTGTTTATACTATAGTCCATGCTTGGAGAATAAAGTTTGTTGACGGTCAGTCAGTAACACCCATTTGGTGATTATACTCCAGTTCACACTCTGGGGACCTAAGTTGGTCAATGGACAGTCAAACTATGCCTAGGTTTTTTATACTCCAGTATGCACTGGGGGGGGGGGGGGGGAGAGTTGGTGATAGACGGACAAACCACGTTTGATTTTTGGTTTGGATTTTAGGCTTGTCGATGTCTGGGCAAGGCTTGAATAGTTCGCCGTACTTCAAGCACGAGCTGGGTCGTGGATGGGTGGGTCACAACCTCCTTGGATTAGACGGTCGAATCACATCCAGTTTAAGCTTGGGCTCCCAAACTGCCCCCTACATCCGAGGCAAGAATCTATGCTTGGAAGATCATGCCACATCCACTTTCATTTGGTTCCTATTTTTGCAGAGCCTTAGGAGTAAGAATAGTGTTCTGGCAAACTTCGAGCTCGAGCAGGGGAGCGGATGGTCGGACCGCATCCACTATAAGTTGTGTCTTTGCCACCAAGTTAAGGGCAAGAGTTGGAGAGCAGATGGTTGAGTCACGTCTGTTTCGAATTGTTCTTCTAGTCAAATCATGGTCAGAGTTAACGAATGAACGGTCATGTCACATTCATTCGAAGCTGGACAGTAAATCATGTCCATTTTGATTTATATTCTCCTATCGGATCAAGGGATAGAGTTAGCTCAAGAGTGGTTGATTCATACTCATATGGTTTCATGCTTCTCCTGACGGATCAAAGGAGTTCGCTGAAGAATGAATGGTCAAGTCACACTCCTTCTTGGTTTATTCTCCTATACATGCTCTGGGGACTGGAGTTATCCGATGGACAGTCAGGTCATATCCATCTCTATTTTATACTATTACTCACACACTAGGACCAGAGTCATTCGATGGGTGGTCGTTCACATCCATTTTTAGTTTATATTCCTATTCGCTTTATAGGGACCAAAGTTGATCGATGGATGGTCGTACCGCATCCACCTTTTTGTGTTTATACTCCAGTCCGCACTCTGAGAACTGGAGTTATACGATGAGTGGTCAGTCACACCCGTTTTTATGATTTTATACTCCACCTATCGAATCAAGGCAAGTGTTTTTGAATGAATGGTCGAGTCACGTTTGTTCGTGGAAAGGAATTCCATTGCCCAATGTCGAGGACATAAGTTGAGAGTAGACGGTCATTAACGTCCACCTGGTGATTGTTGCTCCTCCTGCCAATTCTAGGAAGGGAGTAAGCAATGGATGGCTGGATCACATCCATGTTTGGGTTAGATGGTCAGGTCACATCCAATATTCTTCGTACTCCTCTCGGCAAGTCAAGGGAGAGATTTGCTGGGTGGACGGTTAGGTCACCTCCACCTCAAGCTGCATTCGTGCCCCCATGTGGATGGCAGTGGTCGATGAGTAAACGGTCAGTCATGCCTACTTTAGGTCGAGCTCACAAACTACCCCTATATCCAAGGCAGGAGTTGATATGTGGACAACCAAGTCACGTCCACTTCTAGTTGATCCCCAGTCTCGTTGAGCTTCGTGAGAGGCATAAGTATCTTGGCGAACTTCAAGTACGAGTTAGGGAGTGGATGGTTGGGTCAGATCCACTCTAAGTCTTTTTATGGTCCCCAAGTCAAGTGTAGAGGTTGATTAGTGGATGGTCAGCCGTGTCCACTTTGTATTGGAGATTTACCCTGTCGGGCTCTGAGCAAGGCATAGATGTTCTGTCGGAATTGAAGCTCAAAATAGGAGGTGGATGGTCGAGTCGCACCCACTTTCCGCTTTGAGTTCTTGCCCCCAAGTCAATAGCATGTGGTATTTGATGAGCGGTTGACTCACGCTCATCTTAGTGCAACTCCCAAGGTCTGATCATGGTCCGTGGAGGTTGTTTGGCAGCTAACTCTGGGTTCTTCGTCACTTGCATCGTTCGCATGTAGTTTAACTCAAGTTGGTCATAGTTTACAACATAATTACATAAAGATAGAAGTACATGACCGAAGGGCCATTTTATTCGAAATAGAATAACAAAGTGATTTAATGAAGTAGTTTAATGCAAATTGAAATAAATCTTATTGATAAGTGAAGCACCGTCGTGTGCTCGCTTTTCCACTTTGCTCCAACCCTTCTCGGCTGGAAGACGACAGTCGACGGTCCAGTTGATAACCGAAGGTCTTTATTGGTAAGAGTCGGACGGTCCCTGCCCGCCATCCTAGGGGGCTTGTATATACTATTGAAGCTTTCCTTTCTAGATCAGCTCTTCGATGACATCTCGAAGATGTCTGCAATCGCAAATGTTATGTCTTATATCTCATGAAATATGCAATATTTCTCTGATTTCATCTGGGCTTCGATGGACTCTCTTGGGGCTGGCTTCCTGTATTTCTCCAAGTCACGAATCTCCAAGTGGATGTTTCCACTCGAATCATTCAATAAAGTGTATGCGTTGAATTTCGGTTCCTGGGTCGTCCCCTAGATTCCGAGTCCTCATCTAGGGCATCATCATTGCTCTTGTTTTAAACTCCTTCGGCTAATAGTCCTGCGCTGTTCTTTTTCCCAGTCAGCTTTGACACCTCCTTGCAAAAATACTAGTTTGCCTCATAGTAAAAATGATCCAAGGTGGTAGGAGGCTTTCCTGCTAACCAGCCGCAAAAATCTGTCTCGGAGTCGATACCCCTTATTAATGCCATCAGTATGGTATTCTCGCTAGGATTGCTCACTTCGGTTATGGAAGCTTTGAATCTTTGCAAGAAGTCTTTAAGTGGCTCCCCTAGCACCTGGAACAGGTTTGATAGTGACATCACATGCTTAGGGTGAGTCACTTGTATTCGGAGTTTCTCAACAAACTTTTGCGCTAGCTGGTCGAACGAGGAGATGGACTTGGGCGGTAGTCGTGTAAAACACATGGTCGCTGTTCCTTCAAGAATGATGGGAAAGCATCTTCATTTAATTGCATCTGTCACTCTGGCGGAATCCATGTGCCATTCATATTTCATGAGATGTAGTACAGGGTCGGTATTCCCTGAGCATGCCGGTATGGTTGGAATGTTGAATTTGCGAGGATACCCTACACAATGAATGGCTTCGGTAAAAAGATTATGGCTCCGAGACTCTCCCAGTCGCCTTCGGTTTGATTTTGGCTTTCTCTCATTAGCCGTAGTGCCATGGCCGCCAAGTCAGGTGTTTGGAAGCGGTTAGTTAGGAATAGTCGTCATCTACCCCAGAAGCATGGCTCGGTAATTCATCCCGGTTTGTTCCATATCGCCTTAGTGCTGCGGCTTCTAGGAGTACTATTTGAGTAACGGTTCCTTGTTCATTCCTTGGTGGTAGTTCAGCAGCTGTCGCTTGGTTTTTGGTGCCTCGGTCAGTCATAGCGAGTAGAGAGAATGCACCATCTTCAAGTTGAGTTCCGAATCCAGAACACAGGAGCTGTATATCATCACGACGGAGGAGGGGCCGATCCCCAATTGAAGGGATTGGTCCCTATCCCCAATTTTTGTCCCAAATTGGGTGGGATCGATATGGAGTGACAAGGAAGGCCCCATATGGCTGCATTTCAAATTTTAAGTTGTTTAGAGTTCGTATGCTCGAGTTATGGGCAAAAGAAGATGGACCGGTGCTAATGGATCGATTGTAATTTACTTGGAGTTCGACTCGAGAAAATTTGCTATTTTCTTGGAGTCAGCACATGGTTCGCTTGGAGTCAAAGAAATTTAAAGTGCTTGGTCGGTAATGAACAATGCTTAGAGTCATTTTCATGTTAGTTTGGGGTCCGGTGGTATGATATAGTCGGTCGCCCATAACTTGAACGTCGTTCTGATTGGTTTTTTATTAAGGCCTGCTTGCAATCGTTGTCTTAAGACGTAAAGAACACAAAGTGGGAGCTATAGTGAGCTATCATATTTAGCTTTTAGTAGTTTGTAATCCTGCTCCCTAGTCTTGGTTAGCAGAGTTAGTTCGTGGATGGTCGAGTCACGTCCTTTTGAGTTTATACTCCTCCTGTCGGGTTCAGGTCGGAGTTGTTGAATGAACGGTCGAGTCACATCCATTTGCTGTTTATACTCATATCCCCGCTCCTGGGACCAGAGTTTATCGATGGGCGATTGAACCACGTCCATTTTTTGTGTGTTTATACTCTGGTCTACACTTGGGGAACAAAGTTTGTTGACAGTCGGTCAATCACACCCATTTGGTGTTTATACTCCAGTCCGCACTCTGGGGACCTGAGTTGGTCAATGGATAGTCGAACTATGCCCATGTATTTTATACTCCAGTCCGCACTAGGGGACCAGAGTTGGTGACAAACGAACGAACCATATTCGATTTTTGGTTTGGATTTTAGGCTTGCCGATGTCCGAGCAAGGCATGAATAGTTTGCCGTACTTCAGGCACAAGCTGGGTCGCGGATGGGCAGATCACGTCCTCCTTGGATTAGACGGCCGAATCACATCCAGTTTAAGCTTGGGCTCCCAAACTGCCCCCTACATCCGAGGCAGGAGTCGATGCTTGGATGGTCATACCGCATCCACTTTCATTTGGATCCTGTTTCTGCAGAGCCTTGGGAGTAAGAATAGTGTTCTGGCAAACTTCAAGCTCGAGCAGGGGAGCAGATGGTCAGACCGCATCCACTTTGAGTCGTGTCTTTTCCCCAAGTTAGGGGAAAGGGTTGGAGAGCGGATGGTTGAGTCACGTCTGTTTCGAATTGTTCTTCTAGTCAAATCATGGTCAGAGTTAGCAAATGAACGGTCGTGTCACGTTCATTCGAAGCTGGACGGTTAATCATATCCATTTTGATTTATATTCCCCTATCGGATCAAGGTTTAGAGTTAGCTCAAGAGTGGTTGATTCATACTCATATGGTTTCATGCTTCTCCTGACGGATCAAAGGAGTTCACTGGAGAATGAATGGTAAAATCACACTCCTTCGTGGTTTATTCTCCTATACATGCTCTGGGGACTGGAGTTATCCGATGGACAGTCAGGTCATATCCATCTCTATTTTATACTATTATTCATGCACTAGGACTAGAGTCATTCGACAAGTGGTCGTTCACATCCATCTTTAGCTTATACTCCTATCCAATCTCTAAGGACCAAAGTTGATCGATGGACGGTCGTACCAAAGTTGATCGATGGGTGTCAGTCACACCAGTTTTTATGATTTTATACTCCAGTTGTCGAATCAAGGTAGGAGTTTTTGAATGTATGGTCAAGTCACGTTCATTCGTGGAAAGGAATTCTGTTGCCCAACGTCAAGGACATAAGTTGAGAGTAGATGGTCGATTAACGTCCACTTGGTGATTGTTGCTCCTTCTGTCAAGTCAAGGAAGGGAGTAAGCAATGAATGGCTGGATCACATCCATATTTGGGTTGGATGGTCAGGTCACATCCAATAATTTTTGTACTCCTCTCGGCAAGTCGAGGGAGAGAGTTACTGGGTGGACGGTCAGGTCACCTCCACCTCAAGCTGGAGTCGTGCCCTCATGTCGATGGCAGTGGTTGATGAGTAGACGGTCAGTCACGCCTACTTTAGGTCAACCTCCCAAACTGCCCCTATGTCCAAGGTAGGAGTCGATGTGTGGACAGCCAAGTCACGTCCACTTCTAGTTAATCCCCAGTCTCGCTGAGCTTTGTGAGAGGCATAAGTATCTTGGTGAACTTCAAGTACGAGTTAGGGAGTGGATGGTCGGGTGACATCCACTCCAAGTCTTTTTATGTTCCCAAAGTCAAGTGTAGAGGTTGATTAGTGGATGGTCAGTCGCATCCACTTTGTATTGGAGATTGACCTTGCTGGGCTCTGAGTAAGGCATTGATTTTCTGTTGGAATTGAAGCTCAGAATAGGAGGAGGATGGTTGAGTCACACCCATTTTCGCTTCGAGTTCTCGCCCCCAAGTCAAGGGAATGTGGTAGTTGATAAGCGGTCGACTCGCGCTCATCTTAGTGAAACTCCCAAGGTCTGATCATGGTCCGTGGAGGATGTTTGGCACCAAACTCTAGGTTCTTGGTCACCTGCATCGTTCGCATGTAGTTTCATTCAAGTTGGTTGTAGTTCACAATATAATTACATAAAGATAGAAGTACATGACCGAAGGGCCATTTTATTCGAAATAGAAATAACAGTGTCTATTTAATGAAGTAATTTAATGCAAATCGAAATAAATTTTATTTATAAGTGAAGCACCGTCGTGTGCTCGCTATTCCACTTTGCTTCGGCCCTTCTCAGTTGGAAGTCGACCGTCAACGGTCCAGTTGATAACCAAAGGTCTTTATTGGTAACAGTCGGACGTTCCCTACCCGCCATCCTAGGGTGTTTGTATATATTGTTGAAGCTTTCCTTTCTGGATCAGCTCTTCGATCACGTCTTGAAGGTGTCTGCAATCGCAAATGTTATGTCGTATGTCTCATGAAATATGCAATATTTTTTGGATTTCTTCTGGGTTTCGATGGACTCTCTCGGGGCTGGCTTCCTGTATTTCTCCAAGTTTCAAATCTCCAAGTGGATGTTTCCGCTCGAATCATTCGATAAAGTTTATGCATCGAATTTTGGGATCCTAGGTCGTCTCCTAGGATCCGAGTCCTCATCTAGGCCATCATTATTGCTCTTGTTTTGAACCCCTTCAGCCATTGGGCCTGCGCTTTTCTTTTTCCTAGTCAGCTTTGCCCCCTCCTTGCATATATACCAGTTCGCCTCGTAGTAAACATGATCCAAGGTGGTATGAGGCTTTCCAGCTAACCAGCTACAAAAATATGTCTCGGGGTCGATACCCCTTATCAATGCCATCAATATGGTATTCTCGATGGGATTGCTCACTTCAGTTATGGCAGCGTTGAATCTTTGCAAGAAGTCTTTAAGTGGCTCCCCCGGCACCTGGAACATGTTTGATAATGACATCACATGCTTAGGGTGAGTCGCTTGTATTCGGAATTGCTCAACGAACTTTTGCGCTAGCTGGTCGAACGTAGAGATGGACCTGGGCGGTAGTCATGTAAACCACATGGTCGATGCTCCTTCAAGAAAGATGGGAAAGCATCTTCATTTGATTTCATCCATCGCTCTGGCGGAATCTATGTGCCATTCATATTTCATGAGATGTAGTCTAGGGCCGATTTTCCCTAAGCATGCTGGTATGGTTGGCATGTTGAATTTGCGAGGATACCCTACACACTGAATGGCTTCAGTAAAAAGATTATGGCTCCGAGAATCTCCCCAGTCGTCATCGGTTTGATTTTGACTTTCTCTCATGAGCCATAGTGATGGCCGCCAAGTCAGTGTTTGAAAGCTGGTTAGTTAGGAGTAGTCGTCATCTACCCCAGAAGCATGGCTCGGTAATTCATCACGGTTTGTTCCATATCGCCTTGGTGCTGGGGCTTCTGGGAGTACTATTTGAGGAACGGTTCCTTGTTCATTCCTTGGCGATAGTTCAGCAGCTGTCGCTTCGTTTTCGGCGCCCCGGTCAGTCTAGGGAGTAGAGAGAATGCACCATCTTCAAGTTAAGTTCCGAATCTAGAACGCAGAAGCTGCATATCATCACGACGGAGGATGGGCCAATCCCTAATTGAAGGGATCGGTCCCTATCCCCAATTTTTGTCCCAAATTGGGTGAGATCGATATGGAGTGACGAGGAAGGCCCCATAAGGCTGCATTTCAAATTTCAAGTTGTTTAGATTCGTATGCTTGAGTTATGGGCAAAAGAAGATGGATTGGTGTTAATGGATCGATCATAATTTACTAGGAGTCCGACTCAAGAAAATTTGCTATTTTCTTGGAGTCAGCACATGGTTTGCTTAGAGTCGCAGAAATTTGAAGTGCTAGGTCGGTAATGAGCAGTGCTTAGAGTCATTTGCATGTTTGTTTGGGGTTTGGTACCGATCAGTGGGTACGGTTCGGTGATGAACGCGACGTGAAGTCAAATTGGGGTTTGCTTGGATAAAATATTGGTTTTACCTGAGGCTGACTTTGGGCCAGAATTCCAGAGTTTGCTTCGATTCAAATGGGTGATTACTTTGGGTCTGACTATGGGTCAACCCTGATGTGAGTTTTTTGACAATCGTTTCAACGATTTTCGACGACGACCACCCATGACTCGACAATGGGAGTTCCAGGATGGGATGTATGGCTTTGATGATGGATAGCTATACTTCAAGAGGTAGAGTAGGTGATGATGAGTCAGATTGAGGGGACTGTTAGAGGCGAGTTGTGAGGACCTTATTCTTGAATTTATTTCTGTGATTCTGCACGTGTCTTATGGAGCTCTTTCTACAGTCTCTCTATATTAGCATTGGTGATCACATAAAAGGAGCCTGCGTGCCAGGGACTCCCTGTTGTGCTCGATCATCAAGAAGAGCAGTCTCCATGTTCTCTACTACTTCGTCAGCATGTCGTGAGGAGGTAGCAATGGCCTTTTCCTCCCTAAGAGGCATTGTAGATAGCTTCCTTCTAGATCTTCTTCAAATTTGAGTAAAAACATATACTTGTAGGTAGAAATCTGGATCTATCTCATGGATATGAGAATGCACAAGTTAATAATGAGATCCAATCAAGCTGAGAATTCTTACTTAGTGAAAACACCAAAATGTTTGCACCAAAATTGGTCACAAACACCCAATAGAGTTCTAATAGAGATTAAATGAAGAATAAAATTAAAACAGATCTGAAAAAGTAAATCAAACACAGATTTTTATAGTGGTTCGGCAATCTTGGCCAACGTCCACTTGATTCTTATATTGATCTTGCACTAGTTTTTTTATTATAAGAGAATTGGATCAGTTGGGATCTAGTAGTACAAGAATAAAGAATAGTAATGGCAGAGCCTTAGCTGTTGAAAATAAGGATCCCCCTTATGGAGAATTTCATTGTATTTATAAGGGAAGCCGACTGAATATCTTTATGAAATTTCGTAGGTAGAATCTCACGATGTAGACGAGGTTACACAAAAAAATTTGTGGCCCAACTCCCAAGGATAGAGGATTGGTGACGATCGGTCTAGATGACCTTATGGGCCTATGCGATCCCTCATGTGGTTCCATCTTGATGCTGGCTTCATGTTTCCAAAGTTGTTTGCATAGTTGCCTTCATGATTTTGGAGATATCGATCGATTCCGTTGAGTTGAACTACTGGGCTTATACGATCTGATCCCCTGCCTATAGGGAGTGATGCAATCTGATCCCTTGCCTTGGGGAAGTAATACGATCCAATCCCTTGCCTAGGGGAAGAGATAAGTACCGATCCCCTGCCTAGAGGAGGCACTAATCCATACTTAGAATATTCCAAAGAGTCCTCATCTCTTGGTCTCACCTGATCGTTGCTTCATACCATTGTCTGTGCTTGATCTTTGAACTCCATGATCACTTCTCTGGGCTGGTTGCCTTGTCTATAATCGAGTCTAACTTGTCCAATTAGTCTGGATATAGCCGGATCAAAAGGTCGGATAATAAAAATACACATATTATTTTATTCTGTGAAATTTCAAAAATACCATCATTTTTCAAAAATATGTCAAATGATAATTTAAATATTTTCCAAATTAAAAATTATGGAAAAATCCAATAAATTCATTTCAAAATATATCATTAAAAATCAAGTCGTATTATTAATAATTGATTTTCTTATTATTTATTCGAACTACTTATTATCGTAAATAAGTTTACAAAATGAGTACACTATTTTTATTTATTAATTAAAAAGGGGTTAAATAAGGTTATTAAATGTATTTATTAATATTTAATTCATAATTCAAATATTTAATCAATCCCTGTATTAAAATATAAGTTATTTATATTTGAAAACCAATTATTTAAATATTTCAAATAAATTAAATATTCACAATTATAACAATAAAATTCCGGATGTTACATTCTTTGTCCTTAAAAGAATTTTGTCCCTGAAATTCCCAAAGGAAGAAAATGTCTCCAAACCCTTAAGTTTTTAAAAATTTCTTTATACTACGGAAAATTTCGTCAGCACCTCCTTTACGCGGCTGATTCGGAAAAGCTACTACTTGCCACATTTAGCCCAAATCAACATAGAAAACCAAAGCCAAGTGGCCTCCCATATCCGGGCCATAAAATCATTAATCAATCACCAATTTCTAAATCTACTACATACCTCTTTTGCATTTGATTTTTTTTATTTTTGCAAGAAACTTACTATCTCGATGCGAATGCAGGTTCACACGAAATCAAATAGTAATCATTTGCATCCCTGTATTTATCTTGTACTTACAAAGTTTAAAAGAGAATCATGCTGTCAAAAGAGTAATACACCAGCAACATAAATAATATGATGACCATATTCAATATGGCAATATGACGCTGCTAATAATAAGGATACAATTCCATATATCAAAAACTAGCATAATATAAATCTACATGCAACTAAAAGCAATATAACAACCATATGCAACGAAAATACAAAGAATACTTTGTAACAAAATAATATGCATCCAATCTTTTCAAAGGATAAATTTAGAACTAAATTCTCGGGTTTTTATATTCAAAATATATTTTCAAATTCCTCCAAAGAGAAATATATCAAAGCCAAAATCAATTATGACAAGGAGGGGGCTCCACCCACCAAAGTATGGTATAACTCTAGAATCAAAACAACACGGAGCATCCAACGGTATTCTGGTTCCTCTTTAATAATAACTAGACTAAACAAATATATTTGGCGAGGCTTCCAAATCGAAAAACTCCCAATCGCCCAACTTTAGTCCTAACCAAAATATTTGAAAAATAATAACTTCATAAAAACCTTCTTCAAATATTCTGAAATAACAATACTTCACTAATGCTTTCAAAATAATAATAATAATATTTTCACAAATTCTTTCAAAATCACATTTTTTTCAAAAGCACCGGGATTTTAGTCCTAACAAACAACAAGTTTATAAACCATAGTCTATAAAACACACTATCAATTAAATTACATAAAAGAATAAATTGACACTTAACATTATTTAAAATGTTAAATGACTAACAAACAAGATTTAAAATTTTGCTTAGGTTCACAACTTTCTCAATCATCCATGGATATAGATAATTTGCTAAGCGTACCATTACGCTCATCAGCCTTTGGTTATTGCTTAAAAGATTATCTAAGCAACCTTAGAACAAAATTGAAAGTCATTCATAAACTTCCCTAAGCCACCAAAACAAAGCATACAAATATACTTAAGCCTATATGACATACATAAATTATCCGTATGCTATATCTAATCCAACTACTGGCTCAGATACACAAACTTAACCTCCAAACTAGTATCGCTCACTCGACCTTCCTAGTGCAAACTCCGATCAGGTTCCTTGATTAGAAACCTCTGTTCTTCTTATATATCCATATACTATGATAGAAAACCACAGTATCATATCAAGAATCTGAATCGAGTGTTCACTGACAAGAATCAAGTAAGAAATCCTCTTTCGGATAGGTGCGAATCACCCCAAAGTTATGTACTCGAATACTTGATCAAAAATTGTGCGAATAAAATGATTTACGTGTAACTTACATACTTAACCCAATTGGTTTCTTAATTACACCAATCTCTTTCCAAATCACTTTCAATTTTACTTATAGTATCTCATTCAATACTAAAATTATTTATGAATCCTTTCATAAATTTTCACTTAAGTTTATGAACATTTTATAAAGACGCATCTTTATAAAAGATTAAATTAAAAACATACTGCACTTTTATTTACTTGTATAATACTCTTCTATATCCTAGGAGTATATATGCAAAATGTCAAATTTTAATTAATTAATTAATTTTTCTCTTTTTCCAAACTTCAAATGGAGGCCTAAACAAAATATGGGTCTTAAAACAAAATCGACTACTTTGACCTCTTTACTTATCTGGTCTGGTATGTAGCTAAGAAGAGTAGGATACTAATATCCAAACTCGGTCCTAGAGTCTACTTTCCTTAGACATCACCAAGGTAAAGAAATTTATTAGTCGGCTCAATAACATCAAATAGTTTAGAAGACTTAGATGTTTAAACAAAAACTATGATTTTAATAAAACAATGCATATTAAAATCTTCCTATATATCTAATTTAATCCATTTAAAAACTTGTGTTCAATTATCTCTGCTTTATCCAAGAGTTAAAAATTTCATTTATCACAACATTCTTTTATTAAAATTTATTTTATTTTAAATCAATCTCCTTTAAGGAAAACTTGAGAACTAAATACCCGATTTTTATTCCAAAACCCTTTTTGAAATCATACTACATATATCTCTATATATATACAATAACCTTTTTGATTAATTCACTGACACTCGCTTTGTGTTTGTTCGAATTGAACTCATCTCGATCGCATAATGATAAAGAGAATAATTTACTAAGTGCACTACAACATTCGCTTAAGCAAACATTCGATCGTCACTTAGAAGATTATTTAGATTATCGTAAAACTAATTGAGATGTTTCCCCGAACTATCGAAAGAAAATGTATCATTCTTAAAGTTTCTCTTTGAAATAATTATATTTACAAATATTTCCAAGTAATACTACCATTTCTTTTCTCGAAATCTTTTCGAAATCATTTCAAGCGATACCGAGATTTAAATTCTCAAAAACACTTTTTGCGTATAGAACACCTTTTATGAATCATATAAATCATTTTATATACCATACTCGTATAAAATATACTTTTAAAATCATCTTATATTATAATAACTTTCCTTTATTATAATAAACTTTACACAAATATTTATCCTCTAAATGTCTTACCTTCACATTTAGATTATATAAAACAACTTTATTGAAAGTTTTACTCTGAACATTAATAAAAAAATGACTTTTAAATTAACTTTTTTTTCGAACATCTTATAGACAAATTGTGAAACTCAATTCATAAGGTGTTCATTTTAATGTACTTACAATTATCAAAACAATTATTGCCCAAAAATTGGTCGAGCATAAATTAACTATAAATAAACAATATTCAATGCTCCTAAACTATCCGAGCATGACAAATTAAACAATAATGATAATAAAGAAATATTATCATTAATAAACAAACATACCATAAATAACTATATAAATTTGAAATTATTCCTTTATATATAAAAAATATATAATCCTAGGTAAAATATTTCGTTTATCAAAATTTCAAAAATCAATATCATGTCTGTTTGCCTTGTTCAAGTGTTTAGAAATCCCTATCGACACCATGACATCCCATCTCTTGACCAGAATTCATAACCACTCAATAGACCAATTAACACAATACGATTGTATAGTAATAACAAACACGCTCTCGTATCTATAATACTCTCAACTCATTCTAGGGTGTCACTTACCCGATCTCTAATGAGTTTACCCTACCATAGCTAAGGTTCTCGCTTAACCTTTAGCCCTGATACCATTCTGTAACGACCTATATTTCCGACCCTCGAAAGTCTGTACTCAATACATCCATGGTATTCAAATGCCATCCAAGTGCCGAAAAGGCAGATTATTAAGGTAAAAAGTAAAAGAACATAGGAAACAGAATCTCACAGTAGAATGACAATATATAAGATAACAAAGACAGTAAAAGTTGTCTCTCCAAGATACATGACATATCAGAGTTAAAAACAAACTCCATTAGTCTGGACAGTTATAACTTCCTGACCTTATAATTACTTATGGGTGTATATAATAATACAATGGAAATTAAAGTACTACGGCATGTGGATATCCATCTCTACTCCATGCTCCACCAATGACAACCTGGAAAAATAATCAGTTTGACTCGAGCATTATAACAAAATAACACCTGGATCGGTCTTGAAAACCAATGTGAAAAAACTCAAGTAATATAATGAACATATAATAAATCTGTGAGACCACGTCGCTAAAACACGGAACGAGTTTTTCCTCACAAGAACAACATCCATAGATGAAAGAATGGAAAACAAGTCGAAACAAAATCAGGCTTGAAAGAATGGAATCAAATAATTAAACATCGAGAAGAACTCTAGGAACTTCTCGATGCAATTAAGAAAACGGTTCAAAGATTTGAATCAAATAAGGAAAATGATTTTTTCCAAGTATGACTAGGAGGGTGCGCACCCTTACTGGAAATAAACCTCTAGACAAAGGGTCATTTTCTCTGTGACTCTCTCAGAAATGTACAAGCCAGACCCTGCCAACCTTACCGAGTACGTGTGCATACAACTGAATCCAATCTAGAGTAGATGTGAAGGTACCATAATGGGAGCAACCCCACAAGCTTGACGTCCACTCACTTTCTGGTTTTAGTCATTTTCGGCAAAGGATATCAATGCTTAAATGAGCAACAAATCATCTTAAAATGACGAAACTCAAAGAAGATAGCAGAACTGATAGTCAATAGATCGACTATCGAGAATAACAAAATGATCATATATGAAAATTAAATCTCTTAAAACATTTGACTCACTCTTATGCTTGATTTTCACATCACAACTATTTGTAAATCACTTTAAAAACACTCTTTGAATATATTCTTTTTAAATATTAAATTATTTTTCTATGTATATTAAAAAAAGGGTCAAAAACAAATGTCATCCAAATATTGTTTACTATAAACCCAAAACACTACACTTAGCTTTATTTTTAAACATTCCTTTATAAAGATTAACTTATTTATAAACTATCATTTATAACTTTTTAAAACAACACTTATTGTCCTGGAATATAATAAATCAATTTAAAATATCTTATAAATTTAAATTAATGTTAATCATCTCGAAAAAATAATTGATATAACTCTTTTATAAATTTAAAACAACATTAATTATCCAAAAAGATAATCAATCAAATTTATAATCATTTTATAAATTTATAACAACATTAATTATCCAAAAAGATAATCAATCTAATTTATAATCTTTTTATAAATTTAAAACAACATTAATTATTCTAAAAGATAGTTAATCAAAATTTATAATCTTTTTATAATAACATTAATTATCCCGAAAGATATTTAATCAAATTTATAACTTCTTTTACAAATTTTAAACAATACTTATCCATTATTTCGAAATTCTCAAAAATACTTGAAAATATGGTTTAAACAAGTGCAGAAACATGACCAAACATTTATTTTGTAAAAATACAAGCACAAGTTAATCACATAAGGGTTTAAGGAGATGATATTTCATAAGTGATGGTACAACGATAATCGCTATAATGACACTTACACAATCAAACAGTATGTCACAAATATTTCAACCAAACATTAATATAAGCAACATAAGAATATAAGTAAGATGTATATAACGGTGAATTAATAATAATGAGAAACCCCTTAGGGTCTCTATACAAAAGTCCCCTACAAAACAATGGTTATTTTTCCAATCCGCTTTTCAAGCAGGAATTCAAATCCAAACAAACAATCAAACAATAATAATGAACATATTATTATCAACAATTAGCAATTAATAGCTAACTTATCATTTATTAATTAATCCACATATTGATTAACTTCAAAAATAATCTTTTTGCTTTACTAGCACAGAGCAGTGATTTATTCTGCTCGATAGGTGTCACAAATGAAGTATAACTAATTTAACTATGTTAAACGTAATTTAATTAAATCACTATAATTTATCATTAATTTATACTCATCAAAACTATCAACTATCATCCAAGCATTCAACAATAATCTATAGCAACACAGATATAATGTTGTTTATTTAGAGGTAAGTAAACTCACCGAAACCAGTTGAAGCTTTCGCATTACAGTTTGGTCTATAATCGAACTAAACCAGTTCTAGTGCGTTCAATTTTAGCCCAAAATTCTACTAGCTCCAAATCCAACTAAATCAGTTCCAGTCGTAGATAATGATGATACAAGTCCAACGCAAAAGATCATTGTTCAATCCGACCTTGTATGAGAAAGTTATCGATTTTATAAGAATTTGATTTAATTAAATAATTAAATTTACTTAATCACTTAATTACTCAATTAACTTAATTACCCAATTTAAATACTTATACCCCAAATATACTTGCCGCCTGATACTCATTCAAATGCATGCACCTCAACGAACACCAATTCCTGTGATATGGAGCAACTCTCGATGAATCCAATTCCGCCTTCGCCATCGAGCTTCTCTCCGCACACTCGACTTGTCCGATCCAAGCTCATGAAGCTTGACGTCTCCAATGCAAATCCGACTTGACATGACTTCCAGACCCTCTCGATATGTCGTGACTTCCAATTAAGCACCACACATCTCTAAACGGCCACCTCCCCTTTACCTTGCCACGAAAAACCAGAATCCAAAGTCGCCTTGTTATAGTTCGCCTTAAATCAAGGACAATCCTAAACCCTAGTTCATTGTCGAAATATCGACCGCGGCCAAATGTTGATTGCACATCTCCAAATTGTCACCAATGACTTCTCTCCGCACGAAAAACCTGAATACACCATTACAGAAGTGTAACAACCCTAGTTTGGAGATTACCTATCAATACTAAATTATAATGGTAATTATAATTTAGTATTATAAATTAAATTAAAATTGGAGAAATTAAATTGTTTATTTGGAATAAACAATAAAATTGGAATAAAATTGTGAAAATAAAGCTTAGAACTTTATTTTATTTTCTTTGGAGTGATAATAAATGGAATATGGGCTTTAAATAACGAAAATGATTTTATTTTGGAGAAAATGCAACAATTATATTAATTGTTGCCGAATTGCTTCTTTTAATAGTTTTTAAAAGAAGTATTTGATTTTTAAGGTGTTTTATTTAAATAAAAAGGTGAAAATTGGTTTAAAAATATGTTTTAGCTATAAATTAAGTTTGAAAATGGTTTGAAATATTTTTCTAAGCGAGAGAAGTATTTTTGTTAAATTTCAAAAGTAAAAAAAAATAGACTTTTGCATTTTATTGTGAAAATAGTGCATTTTTGTGAAATAAAGGATTTTAATAACAAAAATGTTTTAAAAATATAAATTTATCTTTTTATAGGGTAGAAATTTTTTTATTTTGTAAGTGTACAATTTTTCACATTTTTCCTATGGAAAAATATGAAGAAATGCAATTTTGTTTTGATAAATAGTGTATATTTGAAGCATTTTTAGTTTATGAGTGAATTAATTAACCAATAGGCCATTTATTTTCTTTTTACTAATGGATCCAAGGCCCATTAGTGCATAACCTGGTTTGAGAAGTGAGAAAAAGAATACTGTACGTTCTTTTCTCAACTCCATCTTCTTCCTTAACCAGATAATGAGAAAAACAAAATCCTCTTTACCAATTTCTCAATCCAAGCCATTTTCTTCATAAAATTCAAGCAAATTATAGTCTTTTCACTCTAGAGAATAAATACAAAGGTAATCTAACTCCAAATCACTTACTTTCATCAAAAATCTCTGATTTGTATAGTGGTTCTCTAATTATAGTAAAACTTTCTTTTGCATGTTATTTCTATCTTCTCTACAGGTTATTAGAGGCTATCTTTCAAGTAAAAGCTTCAATCTTTTAACTCAAATTTGAGTTTTTATCTTCAATACAGCAAGGTGAGTTGCAGCTCACATAATGTTAGCTGAAGCAAAGCTTCAAATACCAAAAATATATGCATAAATTGCTTAAAAATATTTATTTTGTTAATGTTTTTGTTTTTGTAAAATCTGAGTTTCGGTGTCACTTTGCACATCATTTTCTCTCTATTTCGACAACGGAATGCTGCTGGATTTTTTTTGTTTTGTAGAACATGTCTAGTAGATTAAGCATGCCAAATTTTAGGTCATTTCGACCTAAATAGCTTATAGAAACATGCTGCCGAACAATGAATCGGAGCATGTTTTTGTCCAGATTTTTACAGTGAAAACACTACCTAAGTCCAACTTTGAGACATCATATCTTTTTCATACTTTGTCTAAATTGCATGATGGTGCAGTTTAAATTCTTGTTGCTGAGATTTGTGAATGTTTATTTTCAGGTCGTTTCGACCTATAGATCTTATAGAAATATGCTGCCAAACTTGTACTCAGAGCATGTTTTTTCCCTGAGTTTTACAGTGAAAACATCTAGGTTCAACTTTGAGACATCATAACTTTATCATATTTTATCCAAATTGCATCATTCTTTATTTTGGTTGAAAGATAAACTTTTCTACTGCATGCATACCAATTTTTAGCTCAATCCGATGCCATTTGTTCCTCTGTTTCATGCCTGGAAGTTGAACCCAATATGGTTTCAGGCCTGTACATTTTTGGTTCTTGAACTGTTGCAAACATGGCCTGAGTCCATGTTTGAGACAGCATAACTCATTCGTTTCAAATCTGATTTGAGTGATTCGTTTTGAAGATTGAAGTAGGAGTGTTGATTTATATTTCTATAATATTTCATGACAATCTGGGTTCGTTTACTATTTCGACACTGCTGTCGAACTTGTACTCACAGCTTGCTGTAATTCAGTGTTTAAAACCTTGTTTTGGTCCAACTTTGAAAAGACGCGGATTCTTCGTTTCAAATCAGATTTGAATGATTCTTTCTGAATATTGAAGTAGGAATGTTGTACTATATTCCTGCAAAATTTAAAGTCATTTTGACACTGGTAACTTGTTCAAACCTGCTGTCGGATATTGAGTCGCAGCTTGTTTTAAATGGATAATACGATGTAATTTCCGTTATTTCGATGTTTTCTTGATATTTCTTTCTGGATTTCATATGCAGGTATTATAATGTATTTTAAAAATTCAATTCAATTATATGGGCTTTTAAAAAAAAATTCAATTAAAGAAAATTTCAAAGGCAATTTCTAAAGCGATTTCGAAACGTTCCTAAAACTCGTTTTCTCCAACTTAAATTCTATATAAAACACACAATTTTGCACTTCGAGCGAAGAGGGAGGATAATTAAATGATTGGATAAAATGCGTGCTATGAACATGTGCATTTATCTTTTCAGTTAATTCCTAATCTATTCGTTTGATCATTTTGACCTTCGGGTCTGGTTTACCGATGAGATTAGGTAAAATTTGTACTGCTTTGAGTGTGGAATTGACTAACGGTTAGTAAACCGTTTTGTGCGAACGTGTGGAGTGGGACACACGTTAACACTTTGCGGGTTCCTATCCGAGGGGTTTGTGACACATATTGCCAATTAGTGGTGTCTAGTACTGGGCCTCTGGACCTTCGCCACTACGGTTTGTTGCCTTTGGGTTTGTGCCTTCGGGTTTATTGCCTTCGGGTTTATGCCTTCGGGTTTGTTGCCTTCAGGTTTGTTGCCTTATAGTATCGCTTTTGGAGTTGGTCCTTCATCACTGCTCGAGAGATACTTGGGTTTGTCGCCTTCTGGCTTGTGGATCCTTGTTTATACAGTACTGAGCACGTGCATCTTTTGTTTCTTTGATATTTATATTTCTCTAGAGTATCGCCTTTCGGGGTAGGTCCTTTGAACCACACAATATATAGCGATTACCTTGTGGAAACTTGTGTTACCTTCATTGGTATTTGTTATTTGCCTTTTTGGCTTGATTTGGGATATTCATATCTTTTGTTTATTTGAGTTGCCAATGATATGAGGCTTGTTATGATTCATCTTTTGTTATATGATCATGTTATCTCTTTTAGATATTATTGTGGTACTTTATGACCTTGAATGTTCATTATTTAGCTTATCTAACTGATTTGTTTAGCTAGACTGGCCCGTGCATTTTATACTCGGGTCAGACCGAGGTGTTCCGGGTTAGGTACATTTGGACTTAGCCTATTCTGCTTCCGCATGGACTATTCTACTAGCTTTTTTTGTTATAGCTTTTTGTGTAGTCCTTTTGGTTTGCTACTCTGATATGTATATTCTTTTGACTCGTGTTTGTATTGTGGACATCATACCACATATGTGATGTATCATTTTGTATACTCTGTGATGTATTTGTATATGTGTGTATATATGTGATTATCTTTTGTTCTGTGATGTGTTTTGCATTGAGTTATTGTATTTTGTTCTGATAGATCCTATAGCCACCTATGGCTTTGTATTAAGTATTTATTGGATATGTCGATCCACTTGAGACATGAAAATAAAATATGGCAATTGTCGACGTATTCAATAGATATTTAAGACAAGGATATAGATGATCGCTCCTATCCAACCATATTCTCTACATTAGCAGACAGTATTACCCAGTAATACTCTTTGTTAATGTGGGTCTCGGGGTGGGGCATTATAGCTTGGTATCATAGTTGAGTTCAGAACAAAATAAGATAAACACAGAACAGAAGCATATATTATGATACATCCAGTATAGTACGAGTGTACGAATCCCTTAATCATCGTGTCCTTTATCTTATAGTGTCCTTTGAGATTGAAGTTTAGGATATGTCTAGGAATATTTTTATTCTGTACTATTCCAAAAATAGAATTGATGACATATTATCTTAGGAGTAATCCTAATCGTGATTGTTTTATTCGAGTTCTTTTCAATACGGGTGCTTGACCCCCATCCGTATCGGAGGAGTTTGTTTTTGATTTTGGATGTTCTTGTCTTGTTCTTTTGTAAGGATTACGAGTCCTATTGAGGGGATCCGCAATATTTTGCATGGCATATGAGGATTGGGATTGTTGCTTATAGCTTATCTTTTCTTGTGAATTAGCACGCCATTTTTTTTGTTTAGAGTTTGGTATGGTTTGAGATGGAGTGGCTTGCATATTATCAAGTCACATTTTGTGATTCGAAGAATCCTATATTAGGTATCCTTATTCGGTCGATTTGTTGCTTCTTGTCCTTCGGAATGTTAATGATGATTTCGAAGTCTCTGTATTCACTCTTGAGTTTCAAGATGTTAATGATATATCTCGAATTCCAGTCATTGTGACTTTGTTGATTTCTGTGAGTGCATTCGGGTATGACACCCAATCGATCAATTGAATATTGTATTGACTTCATTCCCGGTTCTTAGCCTTTCGGTCATCCTCTCACAAGGATGTCCACTAGGGAAATGAGGTGATTAATTGAATTTATTTGATATTGTCGTTCTTGCCTCTTTTTGAGATATCCTCTTTGGATACTCAATTGTTGATATACTTTGTAACATTAGTTCACTCGAAGTAATGATATGTTGTTAATGTTCTTCTTCTCATTCGAGAAGATATTTTAACCTTACTCTTATATCTCATTTCTCTCTTTTTAATCTATTGTGTGGTACTAGGGTTATTCCTCAGTTTGACATTACACCAATTTTTCATGAGCTACGAGTCGCGAAGGATAGCGTTACTCTTACCGCATTCTGCACTCGTTATGAGTCTTGTAAGGGTTCGTTATACCGTTCGGAATAACGAACACTCCAGTCCATTCCATCAATCTTGAAGATCGAGTATTCTAGGAATGTCTCGATGAGCTCTATTTGTGTTCCTTGATTTTTAAAATAAGTAAAAAATTGCGTTTTCAAATTTTTTTTCAAAAATTGAAAATATGTTTCTAAGAGAAAATGGATTTTGTTTTTGGGAAAAGCAAAGAATATTTTGAGTATTATATATGAGGTATTTCTTTTTAAAGAGAAAGAATTTTGTGTTTGGTTGTCCATCTAGTGCTTTAAGAATTCTGGTCGCTGCATTTGGCCAACGTTATCGATAGGAATTTCCTAAACGCTATGATGAGACAGTCAGACACGATAAATTGAGTTTTAATAAGTAAGGTTTGAAAATAATTAATATAGTGGAGTATTAATTTTTTTTATCTTTAATGTTTAATGAAACCATTGAACCATAGTGAGTGTTGGATGAGTGGCGAGGCAGTTTTGATCATGTGATCAACTCGGCAGCCAATCAATGAGGTCATTTACTATAAATCAATGGCGAGGCAATACCCTTATACTATTTGAAATTTGAGAAATTTAATATGGTAATTTGGGTAAGTAAAAGTGAATAATTCTAATTAAGGGGATGTCTTAAATAGAAGAAAATATTATTCGATGCTTTGATTAATAAAATGATGTATTTAAGGTAAAAGAATACTCTGGTTTGAAAAATTAAAATATTAATGTAATATTTGAGTACTAGTTATTAATGATGACTATAAAATTTGTTTTTGACACTTAGTAGTTTGAGTAATAGTAGAGGATAGATATAAAACTCTATCTTAAGAGAAAATAAAGAAGTGTTAGTTTAGAGTATTTAGTATAAATTTGTTGAGATAGTTTTGTTTTAAACTTAAATGGTATTAAAACTTGTGGGTTTGAAATTGGAAAATTCTTTTGAAAATAAGTTTGAATTAAATATCAACTTTAATTAGTTTTATGTTGAAAATTATGTGGAAATTTAATTTTTGTGACAAGTAGAAATGTGAATTTGAATTGTGTGGATAAATGAACAATTCATGTAATGTAACCATTTTAATTGTGAGAATAATTTTTTTTTAATTTTTATATATATCCCAAAAATTTGTTTTTGTGGATAATTAATAACCACTTATTGATAATGAAAGAGATTAGTATCTCTTTCAAAATTATTTTTTTAGTTATTTGTTTTAAAGTTAGATTTTGGAGTAATGAAAATATTTTCACTTAATAAAAGGTTTTACGATGATTACATATAGTTTGTAACGACCCGATATTTTCAACCATTCGCATCCATTATAAGTGTATAGGTAGACACTCATGCCGGAGTTGAATTGCTCAAAATACCGCGTTGTAAATAAAATTTGGCAAAACTCAGCATATACAGTAAATAAAATAATTACAGATCACAGACACAGAGTAATATAACAATAATGCAGCGGAAACAAAAGGATAGTAGGTCATGAAGCTACTATATATATAACAGAGTTAAACAAGATACAACAGAGGTCTCGAATACAATAGATGTCTCAATACAATAATCAAATACCAGATCTGAATACATCACTGGAATCAACAGAATAACTGAAAGCAGGATCGATAGATTGCTGGATCTCCAAGCGAAGCTCCAACTCCAAAGGTGAGTCTCAAATGCTGTATCACTCAGTCTGACCAGAGCGTAAAGCAAAACACAAAACACTCGAGTCAGGATTAACATTCTTATATTCAATAAATTCAACTCAAGTGAAATATCAATTGGAATACAAGTAACTTAAAGGATGTTTGGGATAACCATCCTCTAAGGGTCCGTTAAACTATTTACTATGTAGTAATATTCGCTATTATAATAGTGTCTAAATAAGTAAAGTATAATCATATCAGAAAATAGCGTTAAGGGGATGGAGAACCTTAACGCGGTCGGATCTTAAAATCATAATCGTAGTAAAGCTCGATATGGTAGGTGACACGGCACAACTAGGCAATGCCAGGGTAGATATACCAATTACGCACACGGACTGATGGATACGCATAGCAGCCACTACCGTTCCACCTCGAACAACATTCCCAGTCGGAGGATGGCCATCTAGTCAAATCACAAGTAAGAGTATAATATCGAAGAAATGCGTCCGAGAAGAGGTGCTACCTCACTGGTCCGAGATCGCTCCTGTTTTAGCCACCTTATGCCAACTCACGGGAGTTGGGTCCACGTAACATACCTTAAGAACGTCACCACCATCCTACTTCATTCTGGAATCTCCACCGCGTACACGGTTGTCAAAGTGGTTTTCGGTATCGACAGAGAGTATGTCCATATCCGATCCCGGTCTCTTTGCCAACCAATCGTTATTATAACACCGTGGTCATTTCAAAATAGTTTATACTTCAAAACCAAAATATCATTATCATTTCAAAACCCAATTTAATACAATATCATTTTCACTTCAAATATATCCATTTTCAAAATCATATTACTTTCCAAAGTTATAATGCTTTCGAAATCATAGTCTGGAAATCACAGTATTTTGGCAATCGTAACATTTCCTTTTAACAGTTTAGATATTAGAATTTCGTTATAAAATAAATTAGTTTCCTCAATTTTTACAAAAAATCGATTCAAATTAACTCGAGTTCCAAAAAACATTAATTTAATCAAACCCCAAATCATTCGTTTCAACTCGATTCAGCTTCTAAATAAACCATTTCAAATTATCAATTTCAAATACGTATCTAAACCATAACATAAGCCATTTCAATTTTTAATATATTTCAAAGCTTTAATATTCGACATTTCCAAACTAAATTCGATAAATTTATATATATATATCAAATTCACTTTACAATTATTTAGTTTTGAAATATTAACTTAACATTTCCATAACATTTGAAAACAATTTCATTTTACAATTCAAATAAACAAGATATCTCATTTAAATATTTATACGTTTGGAATATCCATTTAAGTCACCCTTTCAAATTTCAAGTTGTAAATCACTTCTTTAAATTTCAAATTCAATACATTTCAAATCTAACTTATTTAAGTATAATTCTTAAATAAATATAATTTCAATCAATTTCAAATCATTATAAATTCTATATTTCAAAAATATCGATATTTAATAAATTCTTAAAAATATTATTTATCAACTTTGTTAAATCAACTTTAATGAAATTTTTAAAAATCAATATTTATCAAAACCATATATATCTTTACAAAACCAAAGAAATCATTTTCAAAACATTTATATATAGACCAACGGTGCCTGTATATAATTTTCTATCCTATGGTCAAGTGATACGGATATTTATCATTTCAATCCGCAATTTAAAACATATTCGGGTATATATCTTTTCAACCCGAAATCCCAAATTCAATTCAATTGAAAATCGCTTGGGTTTATCATTTCAACCCATAACGATTTTCTCCTATTCTACAAGATCGTTCGGGTATGTATCATTTCAACCCATAGTGATTCTATACTAAAAGGGAACTTGCAGAGTGATAACAGATATGATAATAATATAACAACAGTAACAGGCATATAACATCAGTATAAATAACAGATAATGGTGTCGGATGTCATAGGTGAACATATACAGGTAATGACATATATAACAATGTAAATAACTAACATCAGCATATTTCAATTGATATTTCAATTGAAATCAAATTTAATAAATATAAGAACATTAATCGTGAGTGATTGCTCACCTTTCGAGGCTAGAGATGATTCGACAATGAGATTGGAAAAACCCAATCACGAATTCCCAAAACGAAGCAAGATTAGCACGAATCGGACGAACGAAGCTGATAAATATGGATTGACAAAAATCCAATCAGAACAAGATCGATGAAGCTCAGTTATCAGAGAACTTATATATATATCTATATAAAATTTACATATATATATAAAGTCATATTCTAAATTTTTAAACATATATTAAATAAAATATATACGTATTTTAAAATCATTATTTTAAACAAAAACTCTAATTAAGGTCAACACAAAAAAAAAAATTGTAAATCAATACATAAAATTTAACAGTTTTATATAAACTGATATGTGTATATAGATACAACATAAAACATCCTCTTACCAAACTTATAATTCAAATCTATATGCATTTAAAATTAAAACTGCCACATATGCATACAATTTAAGATGAATAGTTAAAACAATTGTACTACGCCGACAAATGATTTATATATGGAGATCATAAACAGAACTAATTAGTGAACAGGTTAAACGAGATATACCCAACTATATATATATATGTTTGTAAACAATTATATGATCCAAAACTCTTAACATACAGGAATCTAATTTTAAACATATCAAAATAATAAAATAAACAAAGTCGTATGTCTATAAATTGTCATGGATACTAACATATAAATAAACATACATATACAAGATCAGATTCAATTTATAAACTATTATAGATCTTTGTTTAAAAGCATAGCAGACCAATTCATAAATATAAACTATACACTTAAATATATACGGCAAAACATAAAATAGAGAAACAAACAACTTGTATAATATATTAACATATTAAACTATAACCGTATACAATATACGCATATAATCCTTTGATAAAGACGCAGCCATACATAAAACTATAAAACTAAAAGTCGTGAAAATTTATAAACAAATATATTTTAAAGTTCGTAGCAAATTCAATGATATAAACATACAAATTTTAAAACCAATATTATTATAACATATATACCTGTATACTTTAAATATAACCAGCAAATCCTTCTCTAACATTCCTTCCTTAAACCAAAGTAACTTTACAGAACTTATATATAAGTATAATGTATATAGCAGAAACCACTTTATAACTCATACGATTTTAACATCAATTCCTTATAAAACCATTATATTATTTACCATATCATATATATAATACTGTACATATTATATTTGTAGATGTATAGTAAAAGCTACAGATAGTTTGAGCATCTAAATGATATAAGTATTTTTAAACACATAATACATATATGAAAACTCTACAACATATACATACATATATATATATATATATAAAGTACTATACCTAATATATATATTGTAACGAATGAAAATATAGCCTTTATTTTATATTAGTAGATCAACTGAGCAATGCATATACAACAAGTCTAAGTAAAAGTGTTTACATATATATACCTTATATATATCAGAGGGGATCGGCCCAAACAGGAAGGTGGAGAACGAGTTGCGAGACTCACTAGGGATGTAGGGCGCTGCCGAGTTAGATGCTCGGTGAGGCAGCACGAAGAAGGGTGGCGGGTTATACTCGGTGGGTGAGTTGCACTGCCGGCGAGTAGACAAGATGCGACAATGAGGTGATGATTTACGGGCTCGGCTGCTCGATTAGGGGAGAGCATTTCGGCCAGAGGAGGATCACAAGGTGGTTGACGAAGTGGCACGAGTTTCGGCGGCAAGGGGTCGGTTTTCAGACGAGGCTGCCAAGCTAGGGGTTTGCTGCTTTGGAGGGTGATGTCTGGGTGAAGCAGTGGGCTAATCACGTGGTTGTGGGGTCGAGATGGCGAGGCGATGGGTTCTCGGGGATGGGAAGGGTGGTCTTCGGCTGCAAGGTCGTCTGGAGGAGGGCATGATGGTGATCGGGAAACGCGTATTGGCTGTGAAGCGGCGCTGGAAGGATGAAAATGCAGCTTGGCGATGTGGATCGTTGCAGGGCAGAGGAAGGCTGGTTGTAAATGGTGACCAACGTGGTATATTTTTGAGAGAAGGTAGAAAGTGGGAATAACGTTTGGAAGGGGAAAAAACTGCAAAGGAAAGGTTTTATAAATGCAGGCTAGTAAAAATAATAAATAGATAACCAGAGAACCGTTCAAATGAATACAACGTATACCAATTCATACGTTTGATTTTTTCAAAAATAGTATGGGATGGAAATGGTCACCCTGGAATTAAGCTGGAAGATTAAAGCAATTTGATGGTTGCTTGGATACCACAGATACAGTTTAAAACAAAGCAAAGAGAAATAAAAAGTCACGGATTCGGTACCGATACAATATATAGTTTGATTGTTTCCGTTGTGCCCCGGACCTCAAAATACAAAAATAAATATACCGTGGTGATCAGCGTGACGAGACGATCAAAACGGTATACAGATGTCAGTGGTACGACCATCCGATCAAAAGTCGATAATCGGTACCGAAAATGTTGCTATTTTGCCAGAATTAAGATAAACGGAGCAGTAGAAGTCCAAATTTGACGAAACGAAGAATGGTGTTTTACTCAGAAGATGATTTAGAAATTTTCTATGTAAAAATATTCAGGTTTGGAAAACATTTTATTATCACCAATTTTTAACTGATTAAATTGAAGTAAATTTACGCGCGAAATAAATTTTCATATTTTCGGACGAAAATTTACCAGTTGTTATGTTTAATTAGACGCATTCCAAATATCGAATTTATATTTCAAAATTTTACTGTTTAAAATTTCACAAAATTCAATTAATTAAATAAATTAAACGACTGAAATTTGCGGGTCGTTACATAGTTGATCATAATTTTTTATGTCTCACCTTTCCAGGAAAAAAGAAAATCATTTAATGATTTAGCAAAAAAAAAACTTGTTTGGAAATGTAGTTTGTGCTTAAAATGGTTTGGGTAAATTTCAAATTTTAAATTGATTTAAAAGCTGAAATTTTGTTTGGAAATGTGCTGTACTAAAACAGCGATAACTTGATATTTATAACTCCAAATGAGTTCAATCTTTTTGCAAATTAAAGAGCTTTCAGTAGGCTATAAAGTTTCTTTTACCAACTTAAAATATTTTGCTTTTTACTGAGTCTAAAATAGGTTTGAAATTGGATAGGCAGTTCTGCACTATTACAAAATTCTCTAAGATTAAGCTGAAAGTAAATTTAACATAACTTTCAAACCATAATTCTGATTTTGATGATCTTTATATTGCTAGAAAGCTTAAACTTAGTAGAACAACGTTTATTTTATAAAGTTTTTCAGATTTTGTGGTTTTATGGGCCAAAACATGTCATCTTTACAGCAGGTCTGAAATGAAATTGATCTATATCTCTTTAATAGTTAAATGTAGCACTTCTTATGAACTATTATCATCTAACAGAGTTAAGTACAGGTGAAAAGAGGATAGTTGGAACATATTTTGAGCAAAATGATTATATATAAGAGTGTGCCAACTCGCTTTTAAATGCTAAAAAGGAAGGTATGTTTTCAGAATAATTTTAAAGAGATAAATGATGGTGTATATTGTGTTTCCGACCTAATGGTCGATGTTTATTATACAAATCAATTTTGTAATATTGTATACGGCCCTCCGTACAAAGGAGACTCCGCTGATTTTTTTGGAAATTTCTAACACTTAGAAAATTGAGAAACATATGTGAAAATATATATTACCAATTAAAATTTATGGAGGAATTAGACAATAAACAATTTAAGCTTTATTTACTCTAATGAAGAGTAATGAATTTAAATTTAAAATCTAAGTAAGAAGTTTTAAAAAATTTCAAATGTTGAAAATTGTGGTTATAATTATAAAAATATTGAATTTTGAAACTCTAAGGATTTTTTTTATTGAGAGTTTATACATATATTTTAGTTCCTTGTGTTTATCTTACTCTCATGTTATTTTCTAACGACCTGCATTTATGCAGTCGTTTGAGTATGGTGGCCTTTGAAGAAACCACCTTTTGGTTTATCTATCTTACCACCTTTGTGTCTATCTTGGATCGGTGTAGTTCCTTCCGTTGTGTCATACGGAAAATCATATCGATAATCATTTTGCTGGTTAGAGTTCGGTTTGGAGTTCTACTAAATCCTAACCCTACTCGATGAGCTTATGAGAAATCAATCTCATTCGATTGATCCTTTGCGTAGCATCTTGTTGTGTTCTCATTCGATGGTGAGACGCCTTCGAAATCTTGTGTGTTGCTCGGAAAATTCCATGGTTCCTTAATTCCAATATTAGCACTTTAGAAACCACAGAATTAATCGAGCAAGCCTTATCTTGGTTTTCTACCATTTTAATTTGAGAGTGAGAGAATTTTGAAACTCGAGCTGGTCTATCTTTCTTTTGATTGATGAAATTAATAAGTTGAACATAAACACTTCTCTAGAAATTGCGTGGACGCAATTTTGTTAAGGGGGGAGGTCTGTAACAACCCAAGTTTGGAGATTACCTATCAATACTAAATTATAATTTAGTATTAGAAATTAAATTAAAATTGGAGAAATTAAATTGTTTATTTGGAATAAACAATAAAATTGGAATTAAATTGTGAAAATAAAGCTTAGAACTTTATTTTATTTTCTTTGGAGTGATAATAAATGGAATATGGGCTTTAAATAAAGAAAATGATTTTATTTTAGAGAAAATGCAACAATTATATTAATTATTGCCGAATTGCCTTCTTTTAATAGTTTTTAAAAGAAGTATTTGATTTTTAAGGTGTTTTATTTAAATAAAAAGGTGAAAATTGTTTTAAAAATATGATTTAGCTATAAATTAAGTTTGAAAATGGTTTGAAATATTTTTCTACGTAAGAGAAGTATTTTTGTTAAATTTCAAAAGTAAAAAAAAAGACTTTTGCATTTTATTGCGAAAATAGTGCATTTTTGTGAAATAAAGGATTTCAATAACAAAATTGTTTTAAAAATATAAATTTGTCTTTTTATATGGTAGAAAATGTTTTATTTTTTAAGTGTACAAGTTTTTATATTTTTCCTATGTAAAAATATGAAGAAATGCATTTGTGTTTTGATAAATAGTGTATATTTGAAAAAAATTTAGTTTATGAGTGAATTAATTAACCAATAGGCCATTTATTTTCTTTTTACTAATAGATCCAAGGCCCATTAGTGCATAACCTGGTTTGAGAAGTGAGAAAAAGAATACTGTACGTTCTTTTCTCAACTCCATCTTCTTCCTTAGCCAGATAATGAGAAAAACAAAATCCTCTTTACCAATTTCTCAATCCAAGCCATTTTCTTCATAAAATTCAAGCAAATTATAGTCTTTTTCACTCTAGAGAATAAATACAAAGGTAATCTAACACCAAATCACTTAATTTCATCAAAAATCTCTGATTTGTATATTGGTTCTCTAATTATAGTAAAACTTTCTTTTGCATGTTATTTCTATCTTCTCTATAGGTTATTAGAGGCCATCTTTCAAGTAAAAGCTTCAATCTTTTGACTCAAATTCGAGTTTTTACCTTCAATACAGCAAGGTGAGTTGCTGCACACATAATGTTAGCTGAAGCAAAGCTTCTAATGCCAAAAATATATGCATAAATTGCTTAAAAATATTGATTTTGTTAATGTTTTTGTTTCTATAAAATCTGAGTTTGGGTGTCAGTTTGCACATCATTTTCTCTCTATTCCGGCAATGGAATGCTGCTGGATTTTTTTTTTGTTGAACATGTTTTGTAGATTAAGCTTGCCAAATTTCAGGTCATTTCAACCTATATAGCTTATAGAAACATGCTGCCGAACTTTGACTCAGAGCATGTTTTTGCCCAGATTTTTACAGTGAAAACACTGCCTAAGTCCAACTTTGAGACATCATATCTTTTTCATACTTTGTCTAAATTGCATGATTCTTGGTTCAGTTTAAATTCTTGTTGTTTAGCTTTATGAATGTTAATTTTCAGGTCGTTTCGACCAATAGGTCTTATAGAAATATGCTGCCAAACTTGTACTCAGAGCATGTTTTTATCCAGAGTTTTACAGTGAAAACACTGTCTGGGTTCAACTTTGAGACATCATAACTTTCTCATATTTTATCCAAATTGCATCATTCTTTTTTTTGTTGGAAAGATAAACTTTTCCAAAACATGCATACAAATTTTTAGCTCAATCCAATGCCATTTGATCCTCTGTTTCATGCCTGTAAGTTGAACCCAATATGGTTTCAGGCCTGTACATTTTTGGTTATTGAACTGTTGCAAACATAGCCTGAGTCCATGTTTGAGACAGGATAACTCATTCGTTTCTAATTGGATTTGAGTGATTCTTTTTTCAGATTGAAATAGGAGTGTTGAGTTACATTTTTATTAAATTTCATGACAATCTGGATTCGTTTGCTATTTCAAAACTGCTGTCGAACTTGTACTCGCAGCTTGCTGTAATTCAGTGTTTAAAACCTTGTTTTGGTCCAACTTTGAAACGACGCGGATTCTTCGTTTCAAATCAGATTTGAATGAGTCTTTTTGAAGATTGAAGTAGGAATGTTGTACTATATTACTGCAAAATTTCAAGTCATTTTGACACTGTTAACTTGTTCAAACCTGCTATCGGATATTGAGTCGCAGCTTGTTTTAAAAGGATAATACGGTGTAATTTCCGTTATTTCGATGTTTTCTTGATATTTCTTTCTGGATTTCATACGCGGGTATTATAATGTATTTTAAAAAAAATTCAATTAAATGGGCTTTTAAAATTATTATTATATGTTATTTTTTTAGTATAAAAATTATATACTCTATAATAAGAAAATTTCAAAGGCAATTTCAAAAGCGATTTCGAAACGTTCCTAAAACTCATTTTCTCCAACTTAATTTCTATATAAAACACACAATTTTGCACTTCGAGCGAAGAGGGAGGATAATTAAATGATTAGATAAAACGTGTGCTATGAACACATGCATTTATCTTTTCAATTAATTCCTAATCTATTCGTTTGATCATTTTGACCTTCGGGTCTGGTTTACCGATGAGATTAGGTAAACTTTGTACTGCTTTGAGTGTGGAATTGACTAACGGTTAGTAAACCGTTTTGTGTGAACGTGTGGAGTGGGACACACGTTAACACTTTGCGGGTTCCTATCCGAGGGGTTTGTGACACATATTGCCAGTTAGTGGTGTCCAGTACTGGGCCTCTGGACCTTCACCACTACGGTTTGTTGCCTTCGAGTTTGTGCCATCGGGTTTGTGCCTTCGGGTTTATTGCCTTTGGGTTTGTGCCTTCGGGTTTGTTGCCTTCGGGTTTGTTGCCTTATAGTATCACTTTTGGAGTTGGTACTTCGTCACCGCTCGAGAGATACTTGGGTTTGTCGCCTTTAGGCTTGTGGATCCTTGTTTATACAGTACTGAGCACGTGCATCTTTTGTTTCTTTGATATTTATATTTCTCTAGAGTATCGCCTTTCAGGGTAGGTCCTTTGAACCACACGATATATAGCGATTACCTTGTGGAAACTTGTGTTACCTTCATTGGTATTTGTTATTTGCCTTTTTTGGCTTGAATTGGGATATTCATATCCTTTTTTTATTTGAGTTGCCGATGATATGAGGCTTGTTATGATTCATCTTTTGTTATATGATCATGTTATCTCTTTTAGAGATTATTATGGTACTTTATGACCTTGCATGTTCATTATCTTTTAGCTTATTTGACTGATTTGTTTAACTAGACTGGCCCGTGTATTTTATACTCGGGTCGGACCGAGGTGTTTTAGGTTAGGTACATTTGGACTTAGCCTATTCTGCTTCCACATGGACTATTCTACTAGCTATTTTTGTAATAGCTTTTTGTGTAGTCCTTTTGGTTTAGTACTCTGATATGTATATTCTTTTGACTCGTGTTTGTATTGTGGTCGTCATACCACATATGTGATGTATCATTTTGTATACTCTGTGATGTATCTATATATGTGTGTATATATATGTGATTATCTGTTGTTCTATGATGTGTTTTGCATTGAGTTATTGTATTTTGTTCTGATAGATCCTATAGCCACCTATGGCTTTGTATTAAGTATTTATTGGATATGTCGATCCACTTCAGACATGAAAAAATATATGGCAACTATCGACGTATTCAATAGATATTTAAGACAAGGCTATAGATGGTCGCTCCTATCCATCCCTATTCTCTACATTAGCAGACAGTATTACCCAGTAATACCTCTTTGTTAATATGGGTCTCGTTGGTGGGGCGTTACAAGAAGCCTAAAAACTCCTCCATTGTCGAAGATCTGGAACCCCGGCTCACGCTATACACGGTCGAGCATCCCTAGCGACAGCCGTAACCCCAAACAACACATAGAATTAGAGTTTTCGACGACACAATCCCGATGGATCTAATTTTTTGATTTTTAGTGGAGGAAATCGATTGGTTTTTAATTTTGAAAGATGAGGCCATTTTATAGTTTTGCTATAAATGAAGAACAAAAAAGAGGGAGGAAATGGGAAATTAAAAGAGAAGTGTTGAAGCGGCTTAATTTATAAACAACAATTACTTTACTTCACTTTCAAGCTAGCCAAAAACTTCAAGCAAACCAAGATTCTCAAGACAACATCATATCAATCAAACTATTGTTAATGCAAGTTCAAAATTTTGAATTTGATTTGATTTAAAAAGGTTTTGAAAAGAAGGTTTCACAGTATTCCGCTACACAATATTCTATTCGCATACGAACCACGAATGATAGAAATTAAAATACGATCATGCACCAAAATGCGACATGGTCACAAATCAAAAATAAAATACATAGATTATTTTATTCTGTGAAATTTTAAAAATACCATCATTTTTCGAAAATACGTCAAACGATAATTTAAATATTTTTCAAGTTAAAAATTATGGAAAAATCCAATAAATTCATTTAAAATACATCATGAAAAAATAAAGTCCTTTTATTAACAATTGATTTTCTTGTTGTTTATTTGAACTACTTATTATCGTAAATAAGTTTACAAAATAAGTTTGCTATTTTTATTTATTAATTAAAAATGGGTTAAATAAGGTTATTAAATCCATTTAATTAATATTTAAATCATAATTCAAATATTTAATCAATCCTTGTATTTGAATATAAGTTATTTATATTTCAAAAAAACAATTATTTAAATATTTAAAATTAATTAAATATTCCATAATTAAAATGTTAAAATTCGAAGATGTTACAAAGGATGACATCGTTGGCATTGTGACCCTCTAAGGATACACCTCATGCGATATATCCGTGGTGAATGGGTTCCTATTAAGGGAAGAGCCTCGCTTATCGTTACTTATGTGCTAACTTTCACTCACCATTTTTTCACTATATCGGCCAAAGACACTAGCTCAACCTGATCAACTGGACGACGATAATCATGACCTACCCCGAGTGTTTGGCTTTACAAACTATCTTGGTTAATTTTACGATATTTGGGTTTTCTAGACTCCGAGAGAATCGTTCGTCCAGCAAACACATTCTTGTGGTTTCTACAAGGTAGATCAGCAGAAGTTACCTGATTTCCAACATTTTGGCCATCGGCAACATGACCAACATCACCATTAAAATCAATAGCACCCTCATCACCCAAATCAAGGGCTCGGGGTTTGGTACCTATCCCCAAATGTGGTTCGGTACCAATCCATACCCCTTTATTTTGGGCACATACCAATTTATCCTTCAAAATACTTGTTTCTTTTCGCTTCATTTTATGTTTTCCATCTCGATTTTTTTCAGCACATAAAGAAGAACTATCTTCAAAGTCAGAAGGCAATAAATATCTCCTACTTCTTCTGTGACTATGGGTTAACTTAATCGATAAGTTAAGATTCTCCTTTATTTGCCTCCTTAATTTGTCCTGACTCTCTTGCACCTTATCATTATTTGCTTAATCATCTAGTCCGTCTCAACCTGCGTTATCATATCCAGGGGATTTTGAACTTCAGTAGTTACGGGATGAGCAACTTATTCAACATTTAGAGAAACAAGGTTCTTAACATCAATAGCAGGTATAAAGACAATGGATTTCTCCTTTCATGGGGCCATAACTTCAATTGATCTTGTGATAGATTCTGCGGAAATATGAGTAGTCATGGATTACAGCAATAAACCGATGGATCTACTTCTTGGATTTAAACAACCCAAAAGTAGAAAATAGATCCTGATAGCCTAAGGTCGATACATTCTTAGTTAAAGCACCAAAATGTTTACACCAAAAGTTGGCATAAACATCCAAAGATTAAAAATAGAGAATAAAGTGAAGAAAATAACTTAAAAATGAGGAAAGTAAGAACACATAGCAATTATAGTGGTTTGGCTAATCAAAGGCAGACGTCCACTTAAGCTTTGTTGATGATTTCTGATGAGTTATTGCAAAACCATTCTTATGGATCGTTGATAATCCCTGAATTACAAGGATAATACAAGAATTTGTTAAACAGCTAAAAATATCCCTAAAACAATGCCCTCCTCCTATATATAGTTGTAGGTCATCAGAAAACTCTATCCCACATTCTTTCCTACGTTCCCTACGTTTAGGAGTGGATAACTAAAGAGATCATACGTGGCCATGTCACAAACATCCAGGAATCGGTACTGACCCATGCTTAGGGATCGCCATCGATCCATGTACTTATCTTCTGAATTTCCATTTAACTCATTGGATGCTTGTTTTCATCGTGTCTTCATCTTTATTACTTCCTTCGCATTGCTAAAGGCTTGGAATTGAGTGAATCTTTGGTTCGAGGACAAAGTAATAGTGTTTGACTTATGCATTGATCGTGGTGGTCGATACGGACTTACGATCCATCCCATACAAGTTGGGCTTGCTTGTAAACTCCTTAGCTTGGCATGCCATAGAGCTAGTAGCAATATGAAGGATCTCTTAAGGATCGGTACTAAACCCTGATTAGGGATCAGTATCGATCCATGACTTCTAATTGTACCTCAGACTTTGAAGTTATTGCTCATTGGTAGGAGGTGTGTGGACCTTTGTTTGGATGTTCTTGGTTCCCTTTAGTATTCATTCCTCAGTTTTGTTTGGCATCTGAACTTGGCGGTTGTCGCCATGGATTTCTGCTAGATAATTTCTCAATTTGACCGACCTGATGGACCCAAATATGGCCTGGTCACAAGGCTGGATTAGATATATATGTATGTATATGTGTGTGCGTGTGTGTGTGTAAATATAATCCGTAATATTTTAAAAAAATTCAAGAATAAATAAAACTCCATTTTTAAAATTCGTGCATGGATTTAATCTATATTTAATTTTAATTTTAAATTCAAAAACTATTTTATGTATATATTTATATATATGTGTGTGTGCATGTGTGTGTGAGTCGTGAAAAACCATTTTTGTAAACTAAATCAAAATTATATATGTAGGTATGTATATATTAAATGTATATACAGATTATTTATAATAGTAAATTTAATTTAGTTTTTTTATTGGTCGAAAATATAATGAGGGAAAAACATACACATAGATATATATATATATATGTATTTATGTGTGTATGTATGTATGTATGTATGTATATATCTATGTATGAAGTATATTTTTAAATGAGATGTTTACCTTTTACGATCCCGTGGTTTATCGAAACTTCAGTGGATAACAATTTCCTCTCTGAACTCCTTGTTTTTTTCCTCGACTACGATGTGCAAATCCTGTCTTATGGGCTTCACCAATTTATTTAATGGAGACTAGGGTTTTAGTTCTATGTACTGAACAAGAGAGAATTGAGATTATTTATAGCCAATTGAATATCAGAATATCCAACACCTTTGTCTCCAAATATGAAGACCGGGCCTTCTTGCCCTTTCCTCCTTTTGTTATGGTTGGCCACCCCTATGTGTGGGATTTTAGAATCCGAGAATAATTAATACATCACATATATTAATTATTTAACTAATTATTTATCTCACACATTTAATTAAATCAATGTATAAAATTATTACTATTTTAATTAATTTTACGGCTTTAAATACATAATTAAAATGCCATAAAAATTCAATGCAATGGTTGTATTAATTAATTTACAACATTTATGAATTAATTTCGCATTGGCTGAACTTAAAAATTAGCTGACAACACCATTGCATTAACTCCCTTGTGTAAACTCATTCTTCCATCAATATTTAAATAATTTAAATACTGAAGCATATACTGTAACACCCTGCATTTTTAGATAATTAAATAATCAAATAATGTTGAACAATGAAAATAAAAATTTTGGAATTATCAGAATATGGCCTTGAAACTTATACCATTGTGTTCGTGGCGATTTCTGATCAAATTCCATATATAACTTGTCGAAATCCGAGTTAATACGAAGAAGTTACGAGAGAAACGAAATTCAGAAGAACAAAGAAAAATAAAAATAAATAAGGCCCATGGGTCGACCCACAGTGCATAAGGGTCAACCTTAAGGTCGACCCCTAATGAACACAGGTCGACCCGCGTTTTCCCCTGGACGTGAATTCGTCCATAGATGTGTCGAGACTATTTAATTCAATTTTTGTGCAATCTCAAACATTGATTTCTTAATCCAACGATCCGCAACAAGCCTGTGACGTGGTTGCACCAGATTCAATCCTAAAATCCGACGGTCTGAGATCCCCAAACTCCCCTATAAATAGAACCCTAGGCCTAGCTTTTTTCTCACAGTCAGATTTTCTCCTAATTAGGTTCATTGCCTGAGGCTGAACCCTAAATAGAAAATATTTCTAGGGAGAATATCTTCTTAATAAAAATATTAGACACCTTAGAAGGGGATCCAGGAAGGCCATGGAGCAAAACTAAGGACGAGCAAAGCTAAGGACGACAGGTGAGTGGATTTAAATTATATATCTTTTAGGTTTATGATATATGAGTGTATATGCACGTCTAGATGTGTGAGAAATGCGGATTAAGGATCTTAAGGCTAGAATTACCACTAGAGGGGGGTGAATAGTGTTTTTAAGAAATTTGTTAATCTTTTTGAGTTTATCTTAATTTGTTAACAATGTATGCACTAATCAGACACAGATATGAACACAGAATCAAACACAGATGCAAATATAAAGTAAAAGCAGTAAAGGAAAGAACACACCGGATTTTATACTGGTTCGGAGTTACCCTACATCCAGTCCCGCACAACTAAGTACGGATTTCCTTTCAAAAGCAATTCAACAATTACAACCCTCGGTTTCAAGGCTACGAGGTACACCCTCCAGAATAACAATCCTCTGGGTAGAGATACTTGATTTCCGTGGCAACAAGTTCACCCAATTGATTTCCAAGGCTACAATCACACCTTTTCTCGCTCAATTGATTTCCAAGGCTACAATTACACCTTTTCTCGCTCGATTGATTACAAAGAAGTCTATAACTCAGATTAGCACTTGGATCTTGTAGAGATAGTGATGAAAATCACACTAGAAATAATCGAGTATGATTCGATGTTGATTTCGGCAGAGTAATGGTATGATTTTGTATTAAGAAATGTGGAAGAAGAAGAGGAGTGAAAACCAAAAAAATATGATTGAAAATTCATTGAAACTGACCCCTATTTATAGAAGAACAACAGTCATGTCCATTCATGAAGAGTTATGGCGAATAGACACTTCTTTTGAAATTTGAATTTTGAAGCCAACTGACACTATGTCGACATGGGGTATATGGGCATGTCGACATCCCAAAGGGATTTTTGGTGTTTTGGTTTTATTTGAAAATAACCTCTATTTTATATTAAAATTATTTTAAACTTTATAAATATACTTAACTATAGTTAAAATACATAAGTAAATATAAAGAACAATATATACATAATTTAACTATAATTTTATATTTAAATCTAAGTATAAATATTTAAAAATTTAAATATATTATTTGAAAAGATAGTTTAAAATCAGGAGTAATTTGACTCTGAAAATAAAGATGATTTTGAGGCTAAAATTATTTAAAATCAGGACAGAGAGTTTTGAATCTTTTAAAAGAAAAGTTTTGAAATCATTTTGAAAACAAGATAATTTTATAAAATCATTTGAATTAAAATTAGTGGATACAAAACAATGTCCCACTAGATTTTCGTAGGTTCCATCCTACTTAGTGTTCCATCCCTTTAACGTGCTCGAAGTGGATTATATTCCACGAATAAATTGGATATTAAGATGTCAGTGCCTTTCTATGAGTTTTAACAAATATTCCTAATAAAACAAACTTAACCTTGAAATCTTGAACTCTTGATAGTCTTGATAATCTTGATACTCATGAGTCTTCTATCTCTATATCTTGAATCTCTATATTGTACAGTCTTCATTCTTGATACCTGCATGGTTAGATCCTGCATATACATATATATCTAAACTTGTAATGTTAGTATTTATATTTTATAATCTATTCTATGGTTGTTGTCATCAAAACCAACTCCTCTTGGACTAACAATCTCCCCCTTTTTGATGATGACAACCTTTGTTTATAAAATATTCCTTCTGTCCTAATAACTCCCCCTAAAACTAACAACTCCCCCTTAATCTATGCCTAACTATCCTATTTTATACTTCTCCCCCTTTGTCATCAACAAAAACTTACTCCCCCTTATTCTTGGACTTCAATACCTGCATTGATAAACTATACAACGGAATATATAATATATAGAGTAAGAAATATTGATAATTATGAGCATAATAACTTAATTAAAGACTATATTCATTTCAATGTGTATATATATATATATGTTTCACACACCAATCTTCAAACCAAATAAAATCAATCCACACAAAGTATCAAATCAAACTAAATTAAATCAAACAAATTAATTCAGACAAATCAAACAAAGAAAGAAAATTAAACGTTACGAGGAACATCAACCCATTCTTCTTCTCCAAAGATAGGGTCTTGTTTGATAGCGTCCCAATTCTCATTATCAACAGATAGAGAAACGGGAGGATGTGCTTCATTATCATACTTGTGCAGGGAGGAGATCATCCAACGAATTGCATCAAAGTGTCTCTCTTGTTCCTTGATTACGGAGGATGATAGAGGGAATATTCTTGAATGAATTGAGTGTTTCTTCAAGATTTTCAGATAGATTGTGAATAGGATTGGCCATAATTGAATTAGAGAAAGAAATGAAGGATATAGAGAATGAAAAATAACTTTCAGTGAAGATTTCTGGAAGAAAAGGGTATATATAGGTGTAGAAATTCGTTTGAAATGAATAGACATTTGGTAGTTATTCCAATTTCAAATTCAAAATCAATAATCACTTCTGACCAGTACATGTCGACATGGTCTAGAGGGGTATGTCGACATACTATAGTGAATTTTGATGATAATTTTATTTTGTGAATAATGATGTATATATATTTCTATACTATACTAACATTTATTCAAGATATAAAATAAGCTGGATGACAGGAAGGAAATTCAATTTCATTGCATAATAGGATAATACAATGATTAAACATAAAGAACTACATGAACATTCGAAATAAAACAAACTAAGACAAATACAATAAGATACTAAAAGATAAAACTAGTTAGAGGATGAAGATGATGAAGATAATCCAAGTTTCTTGCTGACTTTTGAAAAGAACTTGTTCATCTTTGAAGACATTTTATCCAACTTCTTACTAACGGATCGTTTTAAAATCCGTTGATTCTCCACAATTATCTTTTGGTTTTTGAGAAGGGTTTTGTTGGATGGATTGGAAGGATATTCAATACTTTCTAAGGATGTTTCACCTTCTTCTTCTATTTCCATTTCATCGCTTTCTTCTTCTTCTTCCTCTTCCATTTCTTCATGAGCCAAATGCTCTTCCTTTTCGGTAAGAGTCTCATAAGGTTGAAAAACATATGGGATTTTCATGAGAGAAAAGTTTGAAATATTAAAAACTTTTCTAGAGACAAATTCTTCACCTTTGAAATCCACTCCAAAATAGTTGAAAATCCGAGTAAGGTAAATTCCATGATATAAAGTGTTTTCTTCCATTTCAAAATTTTTAGGACGAAGTTCATCCAAAATAACTTTCGCCCAATTGATATCATAGTTTCCGAAAATAGCAAAAAGTGTTTTGCATACTTTTGAGGTAGGATTGTTAAAATTTCCCGATCTTGGGGTCAAAGTATGTTGTAAGAGAAGATTGACAATCCTTGCTTTAGGACGAAAGTTTCGGTTTTTAAATTCAAAGTTTTCATCTCCTTCAAAAATATGATGAAATGTCTCACGATCATGTTCATCGATTTTAAAACTAGAAAGATCCATTCCTGTGCTTTTGCAATTAAGAATGGTACCCAAAAGATCACAATTTAAAACAATTTGAGTGACTTTGACACTACTCCAAATTTCATTCTCATTTCCATTATAAAAACCACGGTTTAAATTAGCATAGAAGATTTTGACAAGATTGGGATAGCAAACAAATTCATTTTGAGATGAGTCAATAAGACTTAAAACACCATTGTTTGCAAAAAGAGAATCAATTTCATAAGAAGAAAAATATTGAAAAATAGCAATTTTTTCGGGATGGACTTTGGCATAATTAGCATAATTGATGTATGCTTTAATTGCCTCCGGATCATTGAGTAATTGCTCTTTGATTTTTCTGGAAATTCTCGTGGTTGAGGGGTTGCTTGAAGAAGCCATTAGAGTAGAGAGTAGAGAGATTGAAGATATGAAGAGAGAGTTTGAATTTGAAAATGAAAGTGAAAAGATATGATAAAAGATAGTGAATAAATAGACTTTCAAAGGACATATTCTCTGGTCAAAAGGTATCTTTTCAGAGAAATAAATGAAGTGAAAAGGTGGAGGGAAATTTAAACATTTGAATTCAAAATTTGAAATTCAAATTCAGGTAGGCATGTCGACATCGTGGTAGGGGCCATGTCGACATGTGCCTTTGAATTTTCATGACATGATTTTCCTAAGCTATCTAATATACATATATATATATATAAATATTATTATTAATGTTTATATTTCTAAAATATTATTATACTTATAATATATTTCAGAATGTGTCAAAAATAATAAAAATAATAATAAAATAATAGTAAAAATAGAAAATAAATTTTAAAATTCAAACAACATATCAATTCAAAATCAATCAATCAAACAATCAAGCAACTAATTTTATGCAAGCAATTTCAACCAATTGTATTGTAAACGTGTACCTTTTTCTGAATCCATTTCTTTGAATTCGTTGGAGTCGTGAACTGCAGTGAAACACAAATTCGAATTATCCGTCTTTTGATCATCATCACTTGAGGACGAGTCTGAGTTATCTAGAGTAGCAGTAAATGCATGCTTCCGTTTCTTTGCTGGTTCATTGTTCATAGGAGGATTCTGTCTATCTGGATATGGACAGTCTCTTTTGATATGACCTGGTTCGTCACAATTGAAGCATTTGACAAAGTTTGGTACTGTAGTCTGATTACCGGAATTCTTAAAGTTGTTTCTATTGAGATTATTCATCTTTCTGTATTTCAGAAATTTCCGAAAATTCCTGGTCATAAATGTTATCTCTTCATCATTATCACTATTTGAATCTGATCCATCGATTAATGCATTGAATGCCATTGATTTCTTCTCAGATGCTTTGCTTTCTCTTCTCCCGATCATTTGAACTTCAAATGACATTAGATTTCCAATCAATTCTTCTATCTTTAAAGTACTGATGTCATTTGCCTCTTCAATCGCAAGTGTCTTTTGATCCTATTCTGGAGTGAGAGAATTCATAAAATTTCTGACTTGATCTTCTTCCGAAAATTCCTTTCCCAAAGATATTAAAGAATGCACAATATCTTGAAATCGACTATACATATCTCAAATAGACTCATTAGTATTCAGTTTAAATAACTGAAATTGATTTATGAGCATGGAAATTTTGGTATGTTTAACTTTGCTTGTTCCTTCGTGAGTTACTTGCAAAGTTTTCCAGATTTCATATGCAGACTTACAAACTGACACCCTATTAAATTCATTTCTTTCAAGTGAACAAAACAGAATATTCATTGCTTTAGAATTATTTTGTGTAACAGTCTTTTGCTCAGTGGTCCACTATGCAAAATTAGTTGTGGGTTCAGAATATTCAGTTTGTGTGATATTCCATGTTTCTAATCCTACAGATTGTAAATATATTTTCATCCTACATGCCCAATATGCATAGTTACTGCCATTAAAAAGTGGTGGTCTGGCAGTAGACTGACCTTCTACAAATGAACTAGTGTTGGTGGAAATAGCAGTACTAGTGTTAGTAGCCGTAATAAAACTTTTCAAAATTCAGATTATGAAACTTTTGAAAACAAAGCTTTGATACCAAATGTGAGAAATGCAGATTAAGGATCTTAAGGCTAGAATTAACACTAGAGGGGGGTGAATAGTGTTTTTAAGAAATTTGTTAATCTTTTTGAGTTTATCTTAATTTGTTAACAATGTATGCACTAATCAGACACAGATATGAACACAGAATCATACACAGATGCAAATATAAAGTAAAAGCAGTAAAGGAAAGAACACACCGGATTTTATACTGGTTCGGAGTTACCCTACATCCAGTCCCGCACAATTAAGTACGGATTTCCTTTCAAAAGCAATTCAACAATTACAACCCTCGGTTTCAAGGCTACGAGGTACACCCTCCAGAATAACAATCCTCTGGGTAGAGATACTTGATTTTCGGGGCAACAAGTTCACCCAATTGATTTCCAAGGCTACAATCACACCTTTTCTCGCTCAATTGATTTCCAAGGATACAATTACACCTTTTCTCGCTCGATTTATTACAAAGAAGTCTATAACTCAGATTAGCACTTGGATCTTGTAGAGATAGTGATGAAAATCACACTAGAAATAATCGGGTATGATTCGATGTTGATTTCGGCAGAGTAATGGTATGATTTTGTATTAAGAAATGTGGAAGAAGAAGAAGAGGAGTGAAAACCAAAAAAATATGATTGAAAATTCGTTGAAACTGACCCCTATTTATAGAAGAACAACAGTCATGTCCATTCGTGAAGAGTTATGGCGAATAGACACTTCTTTTGAAATTTGAATTTTGAAGCCAACTGACACTATGTCGACATGGGGTATATGGGCATGTCGACATCCCAAAGGGATTTTTGGTGTTTTGGTTTTCTTTGAAAATAACCTCTATTTTATATTAAATTTATTTTAAACTTTATAAATATACTTAACTATAGTTAAAATACATAAGTAAATATAAAGAACAATATATACATAATTTAACTATAATTTTATATTTAAATCTAAGTATAAATATTTAAAAATTTAAATATATTATTTGAAAAGATAGTTTAAAATCAAGAGTAATTTGACTCTGAAAATAAAGATGTTTTTAGGCTAAAATTATTTAAAATCTGGACAGAGAGTTTTGAATCTTTTAAAAGAAAAGTTTTGAAATCATTTTGAAAACAAGATAATTTTATAAAATCATTTGAATTAAAATTAGTGGATACAAAACAATGTCCCACTAGATTTTCGTAGGTTCCATCCTACTTAGGGTTCCATCCCTTTAACGGGCTCGAAGTGGATTCCATTCCACGAATAAATTGGATATTAAGATGTCAGTGCCTTTCTATGAGTTTTAACAAATATTCCTAATAAAACAAACTTAACCTTGAAATCTTGAACTCTTGATAGTCTTGATAATCTTGATACTCATGAGTCTTCTATCTCTATATCTTGAATCTCTATACTGTACAGTCTTCATTCTTGATACCTGCATGGTTAGATCCTGCATATACATATATATCTAAACTTGTAATGTTAGTATTTATATTTTATAATCTATTCTAATGTTGTTGTCATCAAAACCAACTCCTCAGGGACTAACAAGATGGACCTGCATTTATTCACAACGTGCATGCATTTATAGTTGCACCTATGGTAGTAGATTTGACAGTACCATTGCCGGCATAAACTGAACCTGAAGCAATGACCAAGAAGACCGAGATAATTGAAGAACATTCATAGAACCAATAACTTGAAAACATTCATAGTTTTATCATTTGTTTCTTTTATTTTAGTTTATTTTAAACCAATGGAAATGCAAATAATAATTGTACTTTTACATGCATATGCTCTTTTAGCTATTATGGGGTGTGAGCAAAAATTATCTACATACATGAGCGATTAATTGTTTAAGATCTTAATTTATTTCATAATCAATTATATTAACAACATTGCTACTCTTACTACTTCAACTGTAGCTTCATTTTGAATAGGCAATGAAGTATATTATCTCTTTGTTCAAGAAAGAGATGAAAGCAAGGAAGGGGAAAACAGGACTTGAAAATGCAAAGTACAACGATGACTTTTTTGGCTTTTTGTTAAAATATATGATTATTCAGAAGACAAAATTTGCGATTTTTAGCTAGGTTTTTTTTTGCTGGACATGACACCATTGCTCGTGGAATATGCTTGTTGATATATTATCTTAAAACCTATCCTAAACCAACCCGTTTGACACCCCTACCTGAAGGCATATGTTGAGCCATTTCGCTATAAAGCTGAACTCATATTGCTTGTTTTTTTATATGATGATGTGCAGTTCAGTTGGAAAAATGGAAACATAAACGATATTGGAGTTTCATTGCAGAGGGCATTTTAGAAGAAATAATATTATTGATCTACATGATCCCTTGGTACGTATTTATATTGGCCTCCAATCTTCCTGTCGGTATAGAACTTTTTGCAGGCAATCTTCCTATTCATTTTGGAAGGAATTTTTTTGGCTATAGTGAAACCTCGTATCCAATAGAAACTGTTATACTATAAGAAGAATAATCGTTTAAGTGGAAATTTATGTTTGTGCGAATTGATTTGTTTGATTATCTTTAAGATTTGGATATTCCATCCTTTTTGGTTCCCAAAGGAAGGATTATTTGGCATGAGAACAGTATGGGGCCTTAGAGTATGTTGATACTGCCTCGAAAACCTTATCTGGCCAATCAATACTTACATACGTTAGCAAATAAGGACCACAAACATAATTAGTTGACAAAAATTAATAAAAAATGCAGTGGTTGAATATTAGGAGTTCCATTATATAGTGGAATAGGCTAAACTGCGCTCATATGAGAATACACGGTTCAGTATCCTCTTCCATGGATGTTTTCTAGATCATTTGGGTCCAATCAACACATGCTACAGGCTTCAGGCTTGTCCATTTCTCTTGCATGTGACCCCAAGCTACAGCAATAGCACCGTTATAGTTCACCTCTCAACACATGCATATCCAATTCTCTCGCTAGGACCATCAGCTGTTCTCGATGCGCATCCAATGCCCTAAACAATATATCTCAAGGCCTGGCCTGCTTTATTAGCTATATTTAGTCTACTTGGTCTTATTTAACTACCAGCGGTTCATGAACTTTATCCGACAGCAACTTTATTCAACATGAGCTATATTCAGTTTGCCTCTCAATGCCTTATCAGCAACTGTACAAACAATGCCCACTGCTTCTCAGTTTTACACTCCTCGCCTTCCAGCAGTTACGCCTTCTGCATACGCCATAATATCTCTGTCTATAATTTCTATTTGCTGCACTGTTTATGCCAGAGTTTTGTATTTATAATTTTTTTTTTCTATACCCTAGTAACTTTTATCTGATCATCACAGTGATGATCTTCGGCTCTTGTAATAGCTTTAAACCAACAAACTATTGTATTTATTCTTTTTAGGTAGTAAAATATGAGTGCTCTCCTCTTTAGAGGACCACTCTTTCACACAAAAATAATATAGTAGGTATGTTAAAGACACTTCAAAAGAGGAATGTCATTGAATATTCTCACACATATTTGTATGAAAGTTCTTACATAAATTTGAAAGAACATGAAAACTTAATTATTTTAGCAAAGATCAATAGAAAATTCAAAAAAAATTGAAACTGTAAAATAAATGTTAAAACTCAAAATATTTTTGAAAATATAATTTATAGAAAATTATAAAAAAACTCTAAATAAAAAAAAGTTTCAAATGTGTGTTAGTTGTATTCTAGTGTAAGTTATTTACTGTAGTGTATAATATGCTCACAAAAAAGGAATTCAAAAGAAGTGCACATCCATAGTTTTCTAATAACGAACATAACAAAAGGGTTCATGAAATATTATCAAACCTCTCATAGTTAAGCATCCCATTGACTTCCTAGTTTCTTATCTACCATCTATAGAATAAATGATATAAGACATGGAAAATTAGGAAACTCATAACACACATCTTCTTATAGTTTCACCAAAAATAACGAAAATTAAGAGTCATACATATGTTCCTAATGTATCATGCTTGAGCCAAAAAATCAACTCAAAAACAAACACTGTAAACTCCATTGCCTTAAACATAGCATTATTAGGTTAGCATATAAACATAAATTATAAACCTTCCAACTTATGAGGAATACAAAGTGTACATCTGTCTACATCATATTTAGAGAATACAAAGTAGACACATGACTATATTAGAGCTTTGTTTATTTAATGGGAAGTTAAACCAACTCATCAATGCGTCACACACTTACTATCCATGAAACAAAGAGTCGAGCCTCTTGATCATATAGTTCTGGATTCACCTAAGGTATAATAGTATTAACTTATATGTTATAAGAATAATCATCATGAACACAATACGTGATTTATCAACATTACTTTGTACCATAACTCCTGCTTCAATTAAAGTAACGAAATCAAAGGTTGGTAACCAAATTTAAGTGTAGCCAGTGTCATTTTTCTGAACTATTGAGTTCTCAAGAGTTCACATAAGCCTTAGCTTTATATACATTTTCAGTGAAAACATATAAAACTAACTACAGAAGTAATCAATCCATTACAAACAAATCAGCAATTGAGTACAAATCAATGTTATATAGAATATTATTATGATTGGAAAAACTATATTAAAATTCCTTTTACATTAAACTATTTTACTACTACTCTAGAGTAAAGGGAAAAAGGAATCTACTAATGGTATGTTAACTTATAGTAATAAGACAATTTTTTTAAACTTCCAGTAATAAGACTATTTTTTTATTGAGACATTTGTTGTCTTGAAAGGAATTTTCCACTACCAACCTCATAAAGAATTAAGCTATAACATCGCTGACACGATTGCACGTACTTGATTATAAACTTATTATAGGATTTATATCATGCTTTATTAATGATACCTCATTTTACATATTCACTCGGTTTCTACCATTAATATCATTTGCACCTAATTTCCAAATGTGGTCATAAGACAATAAATTCATAATTGCATTTTGTTCTTCCTAAATTTTCATTGTATAATTACACTATGTTCCTTAATTGGTCGTTAGAATACCAAACCAAAATGAGTAACAAATATATGCACAGTAAGAATTGCATAGGTATATAATTCTATCATTTAAAATTTACACCATGCACTACGCTAATTTATGATTTAGTATCTGCCAATGAATGGTTGAACAAAAATTAATTATAAGACAAACTATTTTATTTTCTACTCAATTTACGTATGGTTATCCAACTTTGGACCTAAATATTGTATGAATCAAAACATGAAATATGGTAGTTGTACTATTGTCATAATGAGAATACCTCTATTTGGTTCAAAAATTATATGAGAATAGTTCCATTTGGTTCAAAAAATATAGGAGAATAGCTTTATGACCTACTAAGAGCATAGATGAATTATATTTTTAAGCTTCTATGATAGTAAAGACATGAATGTAGGCACATGTGAAATTTAAGTAAACAATATTGAAACATGCGTTCAATAATAATCGTGTTCTAACGTTGTATTGTGTGCTATGATTGTTAAAACATTAAGATGGATAACTTATAATACTTGTTATGTATTTATTATAGTTGACTCTGTAATATATTTTATGTAATGCTAATGGAGTGCAAATTGTGATTCTTCCACACAAAAATGATATTTATAGCAATCAACTATGAGCTGAATGATTAGCAATAATTAACTAAGATTGAGTTCACATGAAGATTCACAAAACATGATCACCATTCATTCAGAATAACATTAAAAGATTTAGCTTATATATATTTTTATAATAATATAATAACTAACATATACAAAGTTATGATGTACCTGGCCATTTACTTATGATCCTTCAGAAATGTGTTTCCAGTTTCTTATAGGCACACCAAAATCATTGTTCCCTGTGATTTTTTCAAAACCCTTGCATTCTATTCTAGACAAATAAAGCAGGCCAAATTTTGTATAAATTAACTTTTTATACAAAACGAATAGTGCAAGTTCTTCTTTTAAAACATCTATGTTTAAAACTTGAATTCTAATAATGCAATTAGAACCTTCACCGATGTAGACACCTATGTCCGAAAAGGACAATAAAGTTTTCTATGAATTATTGTTCTCTAACACCCTTGGATACTTGAAAAAAATTGAGCAAAGTACATTTATTGCAACTCCCAAATAGTCAGCATAAAATTTATATAACTATTTTACTTTTACATATTATATAATCAAACTAAGCTCAAAATAGACAAATATTTTCCTATGAGATTATTAGAAAAATACCATACAAAAGACTTCCTGAATTCATCATCCCATAGAGGCGTTGTTATAATAAATATGGCACTATCATTTCAAATTTAAATGAAATAGACTTAAGTTATCACCATTGATAATTAAGATCGTAAAATTCTTGTAAGCCTGCTCAGAAAGCATCAGCTTTAAAGTATCATGCTCAGTAGGGATTCCAAAACACAATAACTGTTTATTAGATAAGAAGTATTGAAATACATTAGCATATACATATATTTTACGCTATAGTACAGCAGAGTTGTATACAGACTTATCAACAGTATATGAATAAAAACACCACTTCATAAACTTACAGTAGATGCTACCTACATCGAATACAACTCTTCCCTATCTTGTCTAAAGAAACCTTGCAAAGCAAGCATCTTCACAGGCACCTGCTTCAAACTATTCATCGCCTCTAAGTAGCAATCGCCTACCGCCTGAGCACTCATACGGTGGCAGTGAGCTATCTCTTCCGACTAATCCAATCGCTCTCCGTTGATGCTAAGTCGATGGTGTGGTCGAGTTTGGGGATGAATAAAATAAGGGATCAATAGGGGGTCGCTGCAGAATCGGGGATCGAATTCGGTGATGTGAGGGTAAGGGAGATCGATGTTGAGGGAGGTTGCATGGACGCTACATCGTTAGCAAGATCGAACCTCGGTGGTAGATTCGGGATTGATTTCGATGGTAGAGGAGGAGTGGATCTGATCTAGGGTATTAAAAACAATGTGAGGTGGAGAGAGGGCAGAGGGATGATGAAGGAGTTTGGATTTGGTAACCGAATGCTTCTGATTTAGGGTTTTATAAGAAATGTCGAAGTATTTAGGGACGATGGGTATTTTGGGAAATTCAAAAAGACACGGTTGAAGTTAGTTCATGGAATTATCATTATTCGTAGTAAAGATTATCATTAGATTCCTGTTAAATATTTTAATTCAGCATTTATTTCAGTAATTAATTCTATTAATTAGTTATGTTGAAACTGTAAATTTTATTTGAGAACATATATATAATTATTATTTATATGGAAAAGAAAGAAAGAAATCCAATTAAAAATAATAATATTAGGCTTAACAGTTATAGAGACAGGCTTAAGCCTAAAAACAAGAAATTTAAAGTAAATTATGCTAAAATGGGAGAAATAAATTTAAAAGGGGAAAATCTAATAACTTGATTTGGAAGTTAGTGATAGATTAGTTGGTTGGTTTAGAAAAGAGAATACATTTCCATAGTTTAATATTACAAAAATAATGATAAACGTAATTGCAAGAATAAAAGAAAGAAAAAAGAGAATTAGTGTAAAATAGAGACATTTCTGTATTTTGCATTACCCAATAGTTAAAGAAACAATAAAAGAAATATCTTGCAATTTCGAGTTATTGTTTATAGCATTATTCAGTATTAAAATATGGAAATGGATTTTAGCACAGTTTTTGTAACCAACCAAATAGAATAGAAATACTTCCTAGAATAAAAGAGAATAAAGTGAAGATTAAAAGAAATTAAAGAAGAAATTAAGTAATTATTTGACAAGACTATAAACAATAAACTGAAATGTGCCTAGATCTGCATTCACTGCGCAGATAGTAGAATAAAAGAAAAGCAGTTATTATGATAAGTAAATTTGTGACAGTCGGATGTAGTCAAAAGCCAAGATTGTCATATAATATAAGAGAACTAAAGAGAATTCAATATCATAATAAAAGAAGACAGACTAGAATAGAAAAGAGACACTTGCAATTATATTTATAACATGTAGATTATAAAAGAATATAGAAGTAACAATTGCAAGTATAATTATAACATAGGTTATAATTAGAGATAACAGAAAAGGCTTATTTTAAACCTTGCACTAAGTTAATAAGCAAACATAGAAGAAAGGCACATACCAACAGCATTCCCTTTAAGTCAGGAATTGATGGCTAACAATAGTTAAGTGAGGTTGGGACATGCTTATGCTGATTAGGGTAAATAAGTAGCCAACAGAATTAGAAAAGTGAACTAAACGCATAATAAAAGATTAGACGTAGGGTCTAATAAAATGGTAAGATGCGTTTGGAGCAGCCCAAAGGATGAAGTGCCTAACGAAGCAGTTCATCACAAATTTTTAGCACAGAAATAGCACGTCCAACTTAGTTAATTTAGGCTAGAAGGAAGTACGAGACTTCAACGGGACGTGAGGGTACTCTAGGATGACCCTCTGGGGTAGTCCTAACGAAGCTACACCCCCGGAGGCAGATATGTAGGTGTTCCATCAAGAGAGTATGCCTTGACTGCTTTTGCATTATAGGCCTAACGAAGTGGGCCTTTGTAGGTAGTCAAAAGGTTGATGAATGGAGTAGGATATTCATATGACACCGTACTCTAACTTGCGAGTAGGTTTTAGTGGGCAGGACCCAAAAGGATAGTCGCATGCAGAGATCAAACCATCATCAACCAAGAGCTAGTTTGGGAAAGACTATAGTTAAACCAACAGGCCAATGATTCTTTCACTATCAAGACATTAGATGAGAGGCACAGCCAATTGGATGTTTAGATTGTTTGCAGTAGGGCATGACCACTTAGCTCTTTAGAGATCTTTCGATTAGTTGAGGGGTGGCTACGTGGGGCCATAGCCACGATGAGAAAAGAGACAGACCAAGTAGAATATCTATATTGTAGGCCTAACGAAACTGTCCTTTACAGATGTAGAAAATCCCCCGACTGAGTTCCGTACAAGGTAGACCTCATTGGCGGGATTCAGGGAGTAGACAGAACGATTACATATAGTCCTCAAGGTACGCACTAGGTGGTACATTATGGATGTCCGAGAATTAGTATAGACTAGTGCAGACGCATTTTTATATTTTCATAGTAGACGACGGAACATATGTATTGTAGGCCTCACGTAGCTGTCCTTTACAGATGTAGTTAAAGAACGCTCTAGGAGCAAGACCATGTAGTCCTTTTCGAGGAGGATACATAAGGTACTATGGGTAGTACCTGGGACCGATGCGGTCATTGGGCATGTAGCTACAGATATATCTATTATTAGGTTTTAATCTACTAGGGATTAGATGGGTACGATTCATGCACATAGGAGAGAGTATTATAAACCCAGTAAACCTAATATAACAGAAAATGGAAATAAAACGGTATATGTAGAATTAAGCTTAGAAGTGTATAATTTGTCCATTCACTAGAACTTTAGTTCTGACCCCCTCCTCATAGCATCCTACAGGTTAGGTAGATGGTAGAGACTTTCCTGCTTTAAGACACTTGTTTAGAAAGGGTTATTATCTTGGTGAGTATTTATTTACTATAATATTTTAGTCAGTTTCGTTGTGAGATATTTACTTGAGCTCTGATATATTTGTCTTTGCCTATTTGCAGGATACTAGTTACCCAACTCGGGCTTCAATGGGCTTGGGTTTTAGCATTTTTGCAAAAAATCCGGACCCACTGGAATTCGAGTTGTTACATTTGGTATTAGAGCCTAGGTTTGGGGTTCCTAGGTAGATAGTGAGTGAACGTTGTTGTATTTAATTTTGAATAAAATATAAAAATATTATGTACTAAAATCCAAATAGTTCCCTTGGGATAATAGAGAAAATATTTTTATTTTGGAAGGGATAAGAGATTTTAGTAAGGGAATGAGATTTCCAAAGTTTAGGAAGGATATTCCAAGGGTAGTATGAAGAAAATCCACTTTATGTCTACCCCAATAAAACGAAACTTTTTGGAATTGAAAAGTTGAAAAATATAATTGTTGATATGTTTGAAGTAAATATTGGGTTTTTGAAAAAAAAAGTAGTATGAAATTTAAATTGGTTTTTATATGATGTGAATTTTAATTCTTTTTGAAGAATTATAGAGCATATATAGCTCGCTAGTTTTCTTGTAGGTAAACAAAGATTTTAAAATATAAAAAACTAGAGTGTGTTAAGTATCAAAAAAGTAGGTTACAACATTTATTGTTGTAATAGATGTTTTCGTGAAAAATAAAGGAAGCATAGACTATGACACTATTGTTATAGTAGGTGACTCCCAAAGGAAATGTTTTTACATAACATATGGGATTTATTAATATTTATTTTAACAGAATCCATATACTAGTATTTTTGGGTTGTAGTAACGGTGTTTTACGCAACATCTGTTTTAACCCAAATAAAAATGTGTTTTGAAGATAATTTCTAAGTATAAAAATAAAGTGGTTCGTAAGCACACTTATTATTTAAATAAGTATAAGGAAATGTTTTCTAGTTATGAAAATGTTAAAACAGTTTTGAAAATGAATTCTTCTTAAAAAGATGTAAGTCAAGTATTAGGAAATTAATAAATTCCGTAGGAAATATCTATTGTAAGTGAATATTGATTAAACATACTTTAATCTATTGGAATGAAATGAATACTGATATAATTTTCTATGAAACCAAATCACAAATAAAGATGTTTTGTGCAAGTTATAAGGAATATGTGAAAGAGATGTACAAGGTATGGAAAGCACCATATTTTGTATAGCCTATTTCGATAAATTATAAAATAAGTTCCTTGTAACTTCACATAAACATGAATCCTCTTTTAAAGGATTCATAGAAGGTTTTAGCGTTAATGGTTTCTCATAAGAGAAAGTAGTTCCAATACATTAAGGTATAAAAACAATAGGTGTAATAAGAAGTGTAATAATTAGATAGTGTTAGTTAGGAGGGATATTATAGAGAGCCTTAGTAGGAAAGCTAAGCAATGGAAATTTCATATTTTTCCATTGATTATGTGCATTGGTTGCTTGCCTTTGTAGGAAGTCCCCCTTTGTGATAAGTTAGAAACTCCTCCAAGGTTAGGTAATTGGGAAGAGTAGGAATGTTAAGGGAATTTTGATAAAATAATTGTTCTTATCTACTCCAGTTTTCGTAAATTTGAAAATCTATGACAAGAAGATGTTTTGAAAACATGTGAGAACACTTTTGGAAGTCAAGAAAAAAAATGTTTTAAAGACAAGCAAGGCATGTTTTAAAGAAAAATGGTTTGGTGAAAAAAGTAAATAAGTTTTTGGAAGAGAAAATTTAGTAAACAGTTAAATTTAAAAATCTAATTTTTTTTATGGAAAGCTGTAAAGGTCTTTAAAAGGAAAAGAAGAATAAGTTTTGAACTTAGAATTTGTTAGTTTTCCCCTTTAGGTTTGCGGAATAATTTAAATTCAAAGAGCTGTTGTTTGCACAAAAAATGGACAAACACCTCAAAGTTGTATGATTTAGTAGATCTTATGTTGTTCTTAGCGATTTGAGTGATTTATGCAAATATATGAAAAGTAGGGGCTAAACTGTAAAAAGACATGCAAATTTATAGTGGTTCAGCCAGAATGTGCCTACGTCCACTTTATATGTTATTTCTCTTCTCTTCTTTTGATTACAAGTACAAAGCTTTGATACAAGTAAAAGAAAGTTGTTTGTTTGAAAGTTCCTTCCATGCTTGAGCTCTCAAACTTGTTCCCCATTGTTGTACCCCTGCCCCTCTATTTATAGAGTGAGGCTGGGGGTAGGGGTCTTGGATGTATATAACTGCTGATGGGCCTGGGCTGACACGGTCTGGCCTGGTATGGTTGGTCCGGAAGGAGCTTGGTTCGGAACGCCTCGGTCCGGTGGCAGCTGAGTTGATTCGGCGGAGAGCTTCATTCAGTGGAGACCTGGTTCGGTGGAAACCTTCATTCGGTGGAGACCTGGTTCGGTGGGTAGCTTCACTCGGTGGAGACCTGGTTCGGTGGAAACCTTCATTCGGTGGAGACCTGGTTCGGTGGGTAGCTTCACTCGGTGGAGACCTGGTTCGGTGGAAACCTTCATTCGGTGGAGACCTGGTTCGGTGGAAACCTTCATTCGGTGGAGACCTGGTTCGGTGATGGGAATTTGTCCAACACTTGCCCCCCAAAGTGGGGCATTCGCCTGCGTATGCCATGCTTTGTTAATTGGACAGTCCCATTCGGTCCTTAGCGCTGAGTCGTCTGGTCTGGTTACTTCGTGCTTGCCTATAAGTAGGGGGCCTATGCCTTTGTTTTTTTATCAACCGAACCATTCCCTTGTCATTTGCCGAATCAAGTGTGTAGCCGAACCAAAGTGCTGTCTTTGCCGATCCAAAGTTTTGTCTTTGCCGAACCGAAGTGACCTTTTTGCCGAACCAAAGTGTTATTCAAACCAGGTGAGTTCTCTTGCCGCCGAATGAACCCTTGTGTCGTACTACCGAATGAGCTTTAGTGTTTATGAGCGCCGAATGAACCTGTGTACTCTTTTGTTTTAACAACGCGCTTTTGTGTTGCAGATAAATGTCTCGAAAGGCAGAAACTCGTTTAGACAAAATGAAATCCGGGGGCGAAGGAGGTTCCTCTGCCGTGCCCCCAGCTCAGCCGAATCCAGAACGTCACGGACCAACCCCGAGATCATTAGTGGACGGGTACGGCCCTCAGGAACTTCTGAACTCCCCGCCCGATTGCTTTCCTAGCTCCCTCAAGGAGGAGCAGCTTGATGTCATTTCCCGATCTTTTGGAATTGATAGGGCGCACTTGTTGTTGCCAGGGAGAGAAGTTATGCCGTACGATCCTCCTGAAGGGTACTTCGCCTACAGCAGATACCACTGCATGTGTGGTGCCATTCCTCCTCTTAACGCTTGGATAGTCAGCTTCCTCACATATCTAAAGGTGGCCCCATTCCAGCTTCAACCCAACTCCTATGCTATACTGGTGAGCCTCTTCGTCATCTTCCGGAGGAAGTATGGTCGTGCTCCTTCTAACCGGGAGATCCGGTACTTGTATAATCTGAGGGGCTATAAGAAGGGGTCCCCATACATCAGCTTGGAGTCAGCGGTGACCTTCAAGCCGGTCTTGGATCTGTATTCCAAATTTAGCATGTTCAAGAAGGAGTGGTTCTTCGTCAGGGACGACTCTGTCTCTATTCGGCGTTTTACTTCTGGATGTAAGTCGATGTTTTATTTATAATTTCCATCCTGGTTGCGATGCTTCTTCTCATACATTTTCATTTTTGCTAGCGACAGGTGGCTTTGCAGTTGTGGAGACTGATCGCCTGGTTCAAACGGCGGCTGAGATAGAAGCTATTCTTGGGAGGTATAGATCATCTGCCTACCTGATCAGAAATGCGATCCTTCTGGAGTATAACTTAATCCTTCCACATCAGTCAGTAGTCAAGCTGAGGGAAACGGCGGAGGAGAGGGCGGTTGCTCAGGCTAAGGGAGGTGTCACGGTGGAGAGCAGCAAGAGGAAACCTTTCACAAAACCTCCAGCCGTCGGCGGTAAGAAATTTAATAAGTCGGACGGTCCCTCCCCCAGCAATTGTCCACTTACCCAAGAGGAGGAAGACATAGAGGAGGAAAGAGGCGAGAGTGGAGGTGACCGGGAAGGTGGTGATGGCATCGGGGCCTTGCTTCCTGGGCAAGCGGGCGAGATTCAGGAGTGGACGGATGATGTATTCCACCAAGCTTTTGAGGGGCCGGACGGGGAACCGGCTTTGATAGAGAAAACTGGGAAAGCTGACAAGGCTGGAACTGGCGCAAGCGAGCCTCCTCAGACTATTCCAGCCAAGGTGGCTCCGACGACTCAAGGTGAACTTTTGATTCCTGCGGGCTCCATTTATGATAGGGACTTAGGAATATTTTATGACCCGCTCCCGTCCTGGAATGAAATCCAGGACTTATTGCAGTATCCTACTCCTCCCCAGGGTTTGTACAACCACAGATGTGTTTCCTTTCTTTTTGTCTTTTAATTTGCCGTGTTTTCTCGAATTACAGATCAATGTATGCTTGTGACACTTTTTCTTCATATCAGGAGCAGGTAAAACGGCCAAGGCCTCAGATCTTCGGCACAGGCTTGAACAGTACAAGCTCTCTAAAGCTTCCGCCAAGCCAAAGACTCCGACTCACCGTTCCGGGGATGTAGTCAACTACCATCCTCTTCTCGGGGTTATTGAAGAGGGTATTCAGAAGAGAAAGAGGAGTTATCCCTTATCCGAACCTTCACTCGGTCCCCAGCCCCCAATTCAGCCCGTTCATGATATCACAGAGGAGGGTACTGAGTCCGCACTCTCTCCGCACCCGTCTGGAAACCCGACCGTTATTCAGATTGATCGTCCTGACTTGGCTTGTAATCCATTCGCGGGTCATCCTGATTTGGATCCAAGTTCCCATGATGTTACTTTTGACGAGGTTACTGGCGAGCATCTTCTTCCCCGCAATCCCATGGTACGGGTGCTCGATGAGGCTAAGTCTTTAGATCTTGATCTTCTTACTACTCGAATAGTTACCATGGGAGACGAGGCCAAGGCTAATATTGATCGGGTGGCGGAGGAGACTAGGAAGCTGATGGGGCATCATGCCCGGCTGGTTAAGGCTGGAGAGGAAATTGGGAGTGCCAACATCCGATTACGGTTGATGGTTTCGGACCAGGCGAAACAGCTTGCTGATCAAGCTATTCAGATTTCCCAGCATGAGGCTGCCTCTGGGCGGCTGAGGAAGGCTATGGAGGAGGCTAGTAAGGCGGAGCTGCGGAAGATGGAGGCTGCCTGCAAGGAGCAGATAAATATGGCCATCTCGACAGTGGATGAGGTTCGGAGGGCGGATCTTGAGCGAATAGAGGAGCTGTCGGGGAAGCTTGAAGCCGCAGAGCTTGCTCAGGTTAGGCTAAAGGAGGAGATGGAGGCGATGCGGAAATCCCTTCAGGCTGACTGCTCGAGATACCGCTTGGAGAGAGAAACTGCTATTGGAAGGTTGTCGGCTTCCGAGGCCCGGATGAGGGAGTTTGAGGAGAATGAGGGGATGATGGATGAAATGCTTCAGGACATGTACTTCCGAACTTGGAAGCAGGGCAACCTATCCTGGATGGATGATTATCCTAGGGTCATGGCTAAGATTTATCTTCGGGCTCTGGAGGAAGCTAAGGCGGATGCGGATAAAGAGGGTGGTGTGGCCTTCAGCATGGATGTGGTCACTGCCCAGTTTACCAAGGAGGAGAAGGTGGCGGTGAAGGAGGGTATGCGGTTGCTTGCTGCTGAGGGGGCAGGTGTGCAAGTAGAGGATGACGACCAGGATAGTCAAGAAGCAGGTGCTGGTAAGTCTTCCTTTTTAGTCTCTCCATTAACTTTGGTTGCTTATCACTAATGAATCCTTTCTCTGACTGGACAGGTGGTCAACAGGACAAGGATAAAACTCTAATGCAGCCGGCCCCTTGATCAGACCTGGAAAATTCTTTTTGTAGACTTGACATGGCCGTATACGTTAGTCTTAAAACAGTAGAGTAACTTTTAAGTTGTAATTCTTTTGCTACTTGTAATAAACAGCTCTATTCTTGATGTGTAATTCTTTAACTTAAGCTGATTTTGTCGTCTTCCGAATATTTGTTGCTATTTTGACATGTTGTATGAGAAATATAGCTATGCATATTCTTGTAATTGAATTGTGTTTGATGTCAGGTTATGGTTTTAAAACATAATTTCATGACTTGTAATATTAGTGTGTGGTGTGAACAAATTACAGTCATGCATTTGTACATAAAAGAAGAAAATACCGCCCTTCATGTTTTAATCGTAGATGGCAGTTTTGAATATCCTGTATGACCGAGCATGGAATGCAGTCGAGTGCCCTGCCATCCAATCGTGAGTCCTTACACCCATTGGCTAGTATCTCCTACTCTGCATCCTGTACTTTAAGGACCGTTATAGAGGATAGGAGAAAAGCTTTTCAAGTAAAATTGAAATATGTGAAAAAGTAAAACTTCCAATCATGGAAGGCCTTCGATGTGCTTAAGTTCGTGGCAAACGGGTTTTGTAGTCACTTTCCCTAGCTGTGGGTCTTGGAGACATTTGTCACCCATCTTACGCCTCCGCGGGGAGTTAATTCTTTTTTACCACAGCCGCACTTAAGACACGTCGGAGCCGAGATCGCGCACAGTAACTACCCGGGCCATTATGGCCCGTAATCGTGGGTATTATTCGATTTACTGTAGCCGGCTAGCGTGGGTGCCGATCGTCAACTGTGAACTGCCCCTGGCTGGCCACACCTTATGTTGGGGCTTATAGTCGGTTCACAGTTGCCGGCGAGCCTAACGCCGTAATGAGCTGCCTCGGCTATAGTCGGCCTTCTCGGTGGCTTATAATCGGCTCATTACAGTTGGCTTTAAGGGCCGTCGCGAGCAATGAGTTAACCCGCAGCAGAGGGATGCTGGAGCAAAAGTGTCTCATTGGCGAGGGCATAGATTCGCGTAGTACCTGTTAGGTCTTTGCCCAGGTGAAGTTGCGCCGTGGAGTGTTTTGAGTGGCAATGCTATACGCATAGGATTTTGTTCAACAGAAAAGGATAAAGTTAACAAGTAGCCAAGATATAAAGGAACAAGTTAAAAAAGAGACAAAGTTTTTTAAAGTGGTTCGGCATGAAAAGGCCTACGCCCACTGATTCTCTTTGTTAATTCACTTCATATGGGCAGTACAAGTTAAGAAAAGTATCGACGGAGGTGCTGGATGTTCCATGCCCTCTGGAACACCTCTCCGTCCACTGTTGACAAAATATAAGCTCCATTGTGGAGATCTTTATGAATTACATATGGTCCATCCCAGATGGGATCTAGTGCTCCGGGGCGAGGGAAGATTCGCTTGAGGACAAGATCCCCTTCTTGTAAGGTACGATGCTTGACTTTGGAGTTGTATTGCGCTGCCACTTTCTGCTTGTGGGCTGCTGTTTTAAGGACTGCATCATTTCTTCTCTCCTCAACTAGATCCAAAGACATGTGGAGGAGCTCTTCATTCTCTTCCGGGTTATAGTGGATCCTACGGTGGGAAGGCACAACGGTTTCAACTGGGAGCATAGCCTCCGATCCGTATGCCAAAGAGAAAGGAGTGTGCCCCGTTGATGTTCTTAAAGATGTGCGGTAGGCCCATAGTGCCGTAGGGAGTTCATCCACCCAAGCGCCCTTTGACTTTTCGAGCTTCTTTTTGATCAGAGTTTTCAGAATTTTGTTGACTGCTTCGACTTGTCCGTTTGCCTGGGGATATGCTACGGATGAGAAGCTTTTATGAATTCCGTGCTCTCGGCACCAGTTGGCGAATTCCTCGCTGTCAAACTGAAGTCCATTGTCTGATATGATTTTGAGTGGGACTCCGTACCTGCACAGAACATTTTTGATCAAGAAGTTAATAACTTTTGCTGAAGATACTTTATTCAGAGGTTCCGCTTCCACCCATTTGGTGAAATAGTCGACTGCTACTATAGCATATTTTGCCCCGCCTCGGCCCATTGGTAGCTCGCCGATTAAGTCAATTCCCCATATTGCGAAGGGCCAAGGGCTGGTCATTTGAGTAATCTCAGTCGTTGGTAGCCGCGGAATCTTAGCAAATTTTTGGCATCTGTCACACTTTTTGACGAAATCTAAGACGTCCTTGCTTAAGGTGGGCCAGAAATATCCGTATTGGAGTATCTTTTTTGCTAATGTTTGCCCTCCGGTGTGATCTCCGCAGCTCCCCTGATGGATGTTGGATAAGATTTCCTTGGCTTCTCTCCCAGCGACACACCTTAATAACGGGTTAGAGAATCCGCGCCGATAGAGGATGTCTTCTTGTATTGTGTAGCGGGATGCTTTCCTCAAGATTTTCTTGACTTCGTTACGCCCGTTGGGTAGAGTGCCACTTTGTAGGTAGTCTCGGATGGGAGTCATCCAAGTTGCTTCTTCGGTTGCAGCTATTAGATTCACTTGCCCAAAACTTGGGGCCAGTTGCTTTGAGATGGTTACTGCCCCGAAGATGGTGATGTCTCTCACACTTGCCTGCTTTGCTAATTCGTCGGCCTCTCGGTTCTCCTCCCGAGGGATGTGTTTGACTAAGTAGTGGTCCAATCGGCTGAGAAGTAACTTGGTCTTCTTTAGATATGCTATGAGTCGTTCTTCTCGAGCTTGGAATTCTCCTAGTATTTGATTAACAATAAGTTGAGAATCACTGTGAAGACACAAAGAATTGGCTCCGATTTCTATGGCAATTTCTAGTCCAGCTATCACTACTTCGTATTCTGCATCGTTGTTGGTGGAAGCGAACTCCAACCTTATAGCATAGTGCAGTTTATTTCCCCTGGGAGTGATTATTACCACACCTGCCCCCGAGCCTTGTTCGTTAGATGCACCGTCCACAAAGAGATTCCACTTGATATCCTCTGCTATTTCCAATTGTTCCTTATCCTCGTTGGTAGTGAATTCTGCAATGAAATCAGCCATGGCTTGTCCCTTGATGGCGGTGCGAGGGTGATAGGTGATATCATATTGACTCAGCTCAATGCACCATTTAAGTAGTCGCCCGGAAGTGTCGGGACGATGGAGTACCTGCCTCAGTGGTTGATCGGTCAGAACTTTGATGGAATGGGATTGGAAGTAGTGACGTAGTTTTCGTGAAGTGATTAGTAAACAGTATGCTAACTTCTCAAGTTTAGGATATCTAACTTCTGCCCCAGTAAACCTTTTGCTGACGAAGTAAACTGGCCGTTGCGTGCGATTGTCTTCCCTTACCAAGGCAGCGCTTAGGGCGTGAGATGACACAGCGAGGTATAGGTATAATTCTTCTCCTTCGCTTGGAGTTGAGAGTACCGGTGGTTTCTGGAGGTGTTCGATTAAGTGAAGGAAAGCGGTCAGGCATTCGCCAGTCCATTCGAACTTTCCCTTGTCTTTCTTTAGGGCTTCAAAAAAGGGGACGCACTTGTCCGTCGCCTTGGAGATGAATCGGCTTAGAGCGGCCACTTTTCCGTTCAAACTTTGCATTTCCTTCCGAGTGGAAGGTATCTTGATATCCCTTAGCGCTCGGACTTGTTCAGGGTTTGCTTCTATCCCTCTGGCATGAACGATGAATCCTAAGAACTTTCCTGATGACACTCCGAAGGGGCATTTTAGTGGATTCAACTTCATTCCATATTGTCGAAGTACTTGAAACATCTTGCCCAGGTGGCTTACGTGATCTTTGGCTTTCCTTGACTTTACCAGCATGTCATCCACATATACTTCCATAGTTTGTCCTATTAGCCCCACAAACATCTTGTTGACGAGGCGCTGGTAGGTGGCTCCTGCATTTTTAAGTCCGAAAGGCATTACCTTATAGCAGTATAAACCTCGATCGGTGATGAAACTAGTGTGGTCTTGGTCGGGAGCATGCATAGGAATTTGGTTATATCCTGAGTATGCATCCATAAAAGATAGGAGTTCGTGCCCGGCTGTGTTGTCTACAAGTTGGTCGATTCTGGGAAGTGGGAAGCAATCCTTTGGACAGGCGTCGTTTAGGTTGGAAAAGTCAATGCAGGTTCGCCACTTCCCATTAGCCTTTTTTACCAGCACCGGGTTGGCGATCCATTCTGGGTAGATAGCTTCTCGTATGAAGTCATTGGCGAGTAGGTTTTTTACTTCTTCATCGAGGGCTGTTGATCGCTCTTCCCCCATACTTCTCTTTCTTTGTTTTACAGGCGCCTTGGTAAGATCAATGTTTAATACGTGGCATGCTATGTCGGGGGAGATTCCGGTCATGTCAGCGTGTGACCAAGCGAATACATCCAAGTTGTGGCGGAGAAAATCGATGAGCTGTTCCTTCAATTCGGCTTTTAGTTGGGACCCAATTTTCAATAATCTACTTGAGTCGTGCTTGTCTACAGATATAAACTCCATAGCCTCTGCAGGCTCGGCGGTGGCCTCCTCCTCTTTGTCCCTAGGGTCTAATTCATTGAAAGGGTCGCTGGTATATCGAAGAGGAGGGGCTTTCTTTAGTTGCTATGCTTCTAGGCTTTTTGTGCAGAGGGCAATCTCTACACCCTTCCCTTTATCCTTCCTGTGGTTGTTGCGAAGTTCAGTCACATAGCAATCTCGAGCAACGTCCTGGTCTCCTTCCACTTCCCCTACTCCATTGTCTGTTGGAAACTTCATCTTTAGGCACCATGGGGCTAAGACAATTTGGAAGTCAGACAAGGATGGCCTTCCTAAGAAGGCGTTGTAGGCCGACTGGTTTTCTATTAGCACAAACATTTGTTTCCATACAGCAGAGCGGGGATGGCTTCCAATTTCAACAAAAAGGTCCAGTTGCCCGAGGGGCATCTTCGCATCTCCAGTGAAGTCGTGTAGTGGTTTATCGCAGGGGGATACATCCTTCATTGATAGCTTCATTTTGTCGAATGCGTGTTTGAACAGGATGTTTACCGAGCTTCCAGTGTCTACCAGGATTCGGTATACTTCGGCGGGACCAAGTCGGGCAGAGATGACCATGGGATCCATGTGAGGGTACTGCCTTCCTTCTAGGTCACGCTTACCGAACATGATGTCATTACTTTCTTTCCGCTTCGGGTGGCGCTCTTCTATAACCGAATTGACATAGTCTTTATTGTCTCTAAGCGACTTTCCGTATCTTTCCATCTCTTTCCGGCTTCTGTCTGCGATGTGTGGCCCTCCTGAGATGGTATGGACCACTATCTTTTCTTGGCTAGAGCTGCTAGCGTTGCGGTTTCCTCTGTCGGCCCCCGGTGAGGGTAGCCTTGGGTTTTCATTGGCAGGAGCTGGGGTCCTGTCCTGACCTTTTACATAACGTTCCAGTTTCTTTCTTCTGATGTGTTCCTCAATCAGATCACGGAGATGATGGCATTCGTTGGTATCATGCCCGTGAGATTCGTGGAAGCGGCAGAATTTTCTAGACATCTGTGCGTTATCTTATTCTTTCTTGTATGGTGGGCGTTTGTATCTAACTTCGCCTTGGGTGGCAAGGAAGATATTTTCGACGGTCTCGTTCAAAGGGGTGTAAGTGTCGAATCTTGGTCCTGGCCGATATAGGCGCTTTTCTCCCTTCTTGCCCCCAGCATTGTCTCTGGAATCATTTCTTCGAACGTCCCTTGCCACAGCAGGGGCGTTGCCATGGGTTGTCTTATTTTGCTGTCCTGACTGCCCCTCAACGGCAGCATCCTCAAGCCTCATGTATTTCCCGGCTTCATGGAAGAAATCGGGTAAAGTAGCTGGTTTTTCTTTTGTCAACCTTCTAGCAAATTTAGTGTCCGGATGCACACCACTGAAGAGGGCCATTAGGATAAGCTTCTCATCGGCATCTTGGACTGCGGCTGCTGCGGCGTTGAATCTGGTTAGGTATTGCTGCAGCTTTTCTCCAGGTTTCTGTTTGACGCTGGATAAGGAATAAGCGTCCTTAGGTTGCTCCACATGAATGCGGAACTGACTGATAAATTTTTCTTTCAACATTTCCCACGAGCTGATGGATCCTTGGGGTAGATGACAGAACCAGGAGGTAGCAAGATCTGCTAAGAAGAGCGGAAAGCATTTGCACAGTACTCCCTCTGTCGCTCCACTCATGAGCATATGCTGTGTGTACCTCTGTAAGTGTACAACGGGATCGGAGGTTCCTTTGTAGGGTTCCATTGTTGGCATCTTCCATTCTCGGGGGGTGATAGCAATTTCGATATTGCGGGCGAAAGGGCTGGTTACCCTAGCGCCTATCCCTCAATCTCTTTGCTCCCGTTGGACACACTCTCTGAATAAGCGTGCCATCCTTTCATCAGAACTTGGAGCAGATAGAAATGAGTTTGGTTCTGTTCTGTGGGATTGATTCCGTCCAGATGACCTGTAGGGATGGTATCGTCTATCATTCCTCATATTTTCCAGTGGCTGCCTTTGATCTTCTGGGAGCATGCTTGGGTCAGCTACAGTTGGCCCTTGCCTTGATCTCCCGTTGTTGGGTTCTGATCTAAGCACTTCCTCGGGTCCAACTTCGGGCTGGACTCTAGCTCGGCCCCGTTCACTGGCGTTTCTGTGGTTAGGCAGCATGATAGGCTCAGCTACAGTTGACCTTCGCCCGGTACCTTCCCCGTTGGGTTCGGTACCGGGCGTTTCCTCAGGCCTAACTTCGGGCTGTGCTCGGTCTCGGCTCCTACCACGGCTACTTCTGCCGTTAGCTCCTTCGAAGAAGGAAGATCTTTGTTGTCTCTGAGATCCTCCAGACTGGGACTCGCCCCATGATTCAGTGTTGCGGTTGGATTCTTCAGCGTCCCTTAAGCGTGACATGAGATGGTCCACCAAGGCTTCCTGCTGGGACATGAAGCGGTTAGTTACTTCAACCACAACTCTGTCCAGATCTGCTCTAGTAATTGCTGCAGGCTGTTCTGTGGCAGGAGTAGTTGGGTTAGCATGTTCTTCATTTGTTATTGTTGCTGGAGGAGGACGATTTACTTGATTCGTGACAGCTGGATCTGGAAGACTGCTGGATGCGATGTTTTTTCCTTTGTTAACATCTTTTCTCTGTTTGGGAGGCATGTTTTCCAAGTGGCGGACGATGCTGTTAGGAAAACCTGTTAAGCAGATGAAGCTGAAGCTTCGAGCTTCTAGTTCTCAGTGAAAGCACCAAAAATGTTTGCACAAAAATGGACAAACACCTCAAAGTTGTATGATTTAGTAGATCTGATGTTGTTCTTAGCGATTTGAGTGATTTATGCAAATATATGAAAAGCAGGGGCTAAACTGTAAAAAGACACGCAAATTTATAGTGGTTTAGCCAGAATGTGCCTACGTCCACTTTATATGTTATTTCTCTTCTCTTCTTTTGATTACAAGTACAAAGCTTTGATACAAGTAAAATAAAGTTGTTTGTTTGAAAGTTCCTTCCGTGCTTGAGCTCTCAAACTTGTTCCCCATTGTTGTACCCCTGCCCCTCTATTTATAGAGTGAGGCTGGGGGTAGGGGTCTTGGATGTATATAACTGCTGATGGGCCTGGGCTGACACGGTCTGGCCTGGTATGGTTGGTCCGGAAGGAGCTTGGTTCGGAACGCCTCGGTCCGGTGGCAGCTGAGTTGATTCGGCGGAGAGCTTCATTCAGTGGAGACCTGGTTCGGTGGAAACCTTCATTCGGTGGAGACCTGGTTCGGTGGGTAGCTTCACTCGGTGGAGACCTGGTTCGGTGGAAACCTTCATTCGGTGGAGACCTGGTTCGGTGGGTAGCTTCACTCGGTGGAGACCTGGTTCGGTGGAAACCTTCATTCGGTGGAGACTTGGTTCGGTGGAAACCTTCATTCGGTGGAGACCTGGTTCGGTGATGGGAATTTGTCCAACAGCTGTAAAGATGCAAGTCGTGAAAGAGAAAATGTTAAGTAACCAAGTACCTTTGAATTTAATAGAAATTTCAAAGTAGCACTTTTAAAGGCAAGGATTTTGGGATTTGATGTTTCAGAAATTTAGAAGCTTTAATTTTTGAAATGAAATGATAAATACCAAACCAAACTTTTAAATATGGAGTAGATATGAATCATTTCCTAGGTGTGACGAGAAAAGTGTAAGGCTATATAGGAGATAGCAGTGATTACTTTTAGTAGTAATAATAAAAGTTCCCGTAAAGTGTATAGGACACTAGTGAGAACCTAGGAATGTTGCTTCATGCATGTAGACTATAGAAGAATAGTAAAGTGATATTAATAAGACAGTAAGACACACGTGATTGGGATAAATAGACCTTAGTTGGGAAAAAATGAAAAGTAAAGGTAAAGAGAAAATTTCCCCAAGCTTAGTTGTCTTTTTAGATAGAGACTGCATATATTAAAATCCTTATTCATTGCAGTAAATGAGACTTGGTTATTCTATTTTGACTATGGAAAGGAACAAATGAATAGATCTTATTCATCGTGAGTAATATAGCATAAGTTAGTAAAAATTAATAGACGGAAGGAGGAGCATATGAGTTACTTGGATTCCTAGAGTAGGACCTTTCTGTGTCAGATTGGACATGGTCCTAGGCCTCTTAGCCTTAGAAGATAGTTGTGTTTAGCTGCTATATTAAAGAAAAGTAAAAGCAGGTAAAAGTAACTAAAAGAAAAACAGTAAGATCTAAAGAAAGCGACAAAAACGTCAATAGCAATAAATGAGAATTGTAAAAGAAAAATACATTTTTTCCATAAATTGAGCTTGGGAAAAAGTTTGAAAAGGAAAGGTTTTCTTATGTAAAACCGTGCTTGGAAAAGAAAATAGAGATTTTTATAGAATAATGGCATAAGTTGCAAGTACGGGGAAAGAGGTGCACAAAAGTAAAATGGTAAACGTAAGGTTTTCCGTTTTCTACCTTCTTTCTGACATAAGAAATCGAGTTCGGAAAATTAGATTTTTTCTGAAATTCGAATATTAAAAGTTGTGTGGTAGGACTTGGATGTCAAATCCGTTGAACTACACCCCTATTCAGTAGGAGTGTGGGAAAAATTGGATGAAAAACTTTTTGAGTTTTCAAAAGATTGCATTCATATAGAAATTGCAAGTATATTTAGGGTGTGTGAATCATGTTTTAAAATAAATTTTTAAAGAAGAAAAACATTCATATAGGAGGTACCGCTTAGAAATTCATGTACATGCATATATTTTGTATTGAATGACACTTTGCACAAGGACAGGATGGTCGCAAAATTGGATTTACACAAAATGGATGTGATTGATGCGAGGAATTACATAATTTTACCCTTGTCGAATTTCGGGGACTAAATTTCCTAAAGGGTGGGAGAATGTAACACCCCGCATTTTTAGATAATTAAATAATCAAATAACGTTGAACAGTGAAAATAAACATTTTGGATTTGTCAGAATATGGCCTTGAAACTTATACCATTGTGTTCGTGGAGATTTTCCGATCAATTTTCATATATAACTTGTCGAAATCCGAGTTAATACGAAGAAGTTACGAGAGAAATGAAAATCAGAAGAATGAAAAAAAATAAGGCCCATGGGTCGACCAATAGGTCAACCCACAGTGCACTAGGGTCGACCATAAGGTCGACCCCTGATGAACACAGATCGACCTATAGGTCGACCCGTGTTTTTCCCTGGACGTGAATTCGTCCAGGGACGTGCTGAGCCTATTTAATTCAATTTTTGGGCAATCTCAAATGTTGGTTTCTAAATCCAACGATCCGCAGCAAGCCATATTAAAAATGTTCAAACTCGTGTTATGGTAATTTGAAATAACCTTGCTCTGATACCAATTGAAAGTCTATATGGATTGTACGACTTAATATATATGACAAGTAAACTAGCTATGCACAAAATGATATGATACTAATAGTAAAATAAAAATAAAAAGATCACACCAGAGTTTTTATACTGGTTCGGACCTCCCGTCCTACTTCCAGTCCCGAAGCTCCTCTTCGGATTTTCACTTAACCAATAGCCCTCGCTTCGCCCGGAGGAATAGGCTTGATACAAAAGTGATTTCTTGACAAACTTGTGTTCTTTTCAACACTGATCTTGACTGTAAATACAACACTTCCTATGATCTCCTTTGAGTGAGTGTGAGTGTAATACTTTTGAATTCGTAGGAAGTTTTTGATAACCAAATTGAAAATTTGGTTACAGCAGATTGAGAATACAATTAGAAATGAAATATGTAAGATTAAAGAATGTAGATGGACAAGTAAGATTCGATGAATTGGAATTCTAGTTTTGGATGTATATATAGTATCAAATAGTTGTTATTGAAGAGTAGTGACTACTTGAATAAGTTTCTTTGATCTGAAAAGTTGTATCCTCAAAGAGAAGATGTGTTTGTTGATTTTGGAGAGAAGTAACCTTTCAAAAAGTGACAGTTGTTATTTTAAAAAACTGTTCGTCCATATGAAAAACGTCTGTGGATAACCCACAGATGTCTGTGGTTTTAGGAAACAATTTTCCCAAAATTAGTGACAGACGTCTGTGAGTCTGTGCATTTTGATTCCAAACATTATGTGCATGTGTGAGTTGTATCAAGGAGATCTTACAATATTTCTATGAATCAATTAATCAAATCACTATCATTGATGTAAAATAAGAGTCTTTCGATCTTCATATCTTTTGATTCCTTGATCATTAATTTGAAGGACTGGATATCTTCTTTGTAAAGTGCACCTGAAAATTGGAATATACAATATATATTTGATTGTATAGTTGTTATCATTAAAACTTGAAGTTTGGAGGTTCTAACATTCTCCCCCCTTTTTGATGATGACAACTATACAGTCTGTTTAAAATTACTCCCCTTGTATATATGCATGATATTCTTCTCCCCCTTTGCCATTATCAAAATAGAATATAATATGTGTATAACAGCAATATGTAGACAAAACAAACACACAGAACTAGAAACATAGATGTGTAAGCTACATCGATACATAGGAAATTGAAATAAGAACAATGTTTAACATAGCGAACTAAAGAAAAGATAAGCATTAAGCAATTGAAAGTAAGCTTATGGATACCGGTGGAAGAATACGAGAATCCACCATAATTCTCATAGTATTTCCAATAAGACGCCGGATCAGAGTCATAAGGAGCAGACCATTGAGTATTATCATGAAATTCTTCATTTTCTTATATTGATAATCCATCAAATGGCATGTAATGTTGGTGAGAGGGTGCTTCTATTAGTGTCACATCGTCATCATTGCTATCTTCTTCTTGAATATGTTCAGTCTCCATTTGTTGTTTACTTCTATCTCGAGACAAACCTTCTGGAGGAATATGAGGTTGATAAACAGGAGTATGTCCATGAGATGGTGGTGTAGGAGATAGTGACGATGAGGAAGAAGAACGAGAACATCCGCGAACCTTTCTTATTATTTTGCTTAGTCCAGAAACTACCTTTTCCAACGTCTTTTCTACCTTAGTCATACGGGTAGATAGAGATCGTTCCAAGCCAATTATTCATTTTTCCAACTTCTTTTGATTTGAAGTTATAATCCGTTGATTTTGTAATGAAACATCTCTTCCATATTCATTATGACCAAGTGAGATTCAAGCTTCTAAAACCTCGGAGTCCGAGTGGTATTCTTGCAAAGAGGGAGATTGCAGAGGTCTAGTAGAAGGTTGGAGTAGATGTTGCCTTTGCAAATGTTGTTGTGTCCATTGTTGGAATGGCATAATATTTGGAGGTTGGGCAGGAAGCTGCATTAAGGATAAACATCGGGGACCCTCATTTTTAATAGGAATTTCTTTGTACTGTGAGAGATATGAGGGAACATTCATATCCTTAAGAATCCTCATAACGTAAGCAGCATATGGAATGCTTCGGCGATGTTGCACCCAAATTTTTTTAATTTGATCATGAACAAATAAGGCCCAATTTACAGGAAAACGAGCGAATATTGCATATAAAGCTCGATGATCGATAGGGTAGACTTGTTCATGACTACTTAGTCTAGGAATGATTGTGTTGATTAAAATACGTTTAACTATCCTAGCACGAGGACGAAGACTACTAGCTTTCCATTGACGCATGTTATCTTCCCAAATTTGATGGGTAACTTCATCCCGTGGTAATATGGAGTGGTCAGGAATTTCATCTAAATCAATTCCTTCTCTGAAGCAATCTAAGATTCTACCAAGTGTAAAAATATCAATTTTTATGACTTTTCCATACACACTCGACCAAAGCCAACCCTCTTCGTTTTCAGGAGACCAAATGTCTTCACTGCAAAGATTTGCGAAAAATAGATAAATTGCTAGTGGATCAATAATTACCTCATTAACATTGAAGTTAACAAGGTGTCTACATTCGGATTTTTCGAACAATGAAGAGATATCGTAGACATCAAATTTGAATAGTCGATAGAAAGGTCCGGAGTGGATTCTCTTCTTTACCAATTCTTCAAACCTATTAATTGCAATGGGATTGTTCTTCAACGAAGCTTTGATTTGAGTTTCACTTACAATATTGGTAGAGGAAGAAATTTGACCTTGTTTGGCTCTTTTTGAGACGGGTTTAGGAGTCATTAGAGTTGAATTTGGGGCTAAAAGAGGGATTAGATGTTAGAAATTTGGTGGCTAGGTTTAGAAAAGCTAAAGTGAAGATGAATTAGGGAAAAAATTAAATATATATTAGGTGCATATTTGTAACCCGAAACAGGAGACAGACGTCTGTGGGTTTTCCACAGACGTCTATGGGTACAGAGTTAATATTTTCCCGTATGTTTTCAAAGACCCCTGTGAAAAATCCATAGACATCTGTGGCTCATCAGATTAGAAAAACTGATCTATCTGATGCTGAAAATGAAAGTTTATTTGATTTAAAGATAACACAACAAATATAAGTACATTTATTATATAAGAAAACAAATCGTGACATATTAATTTTCATCGGATGAGGTGGGCTTCTTGGCTTCTTGTAAGTCCCATGAATTTGGTTCATGTTTCTTCTTGTCCGATGAAGGTTTTAAAGGAGACCATTTAGGTTGAGAAGGAGTGTTATATCCATTGTTATAGTTGGATGGTCCTCCCCCCAGAGTCGTGTAGGAGTTAATTTTCCAGGTCTGATAGGAGTTTCTCTGGCATGAGGAGACTTTTTATGTAGACACTTCTTAGTAGGGGAGTGTCCACATATCACAAGGATGCATTTTTCTAGAAAGTTTAGGTGACGTCCTTGTCGTCGTTGTTCATAGTACATCTCCCGAGTTACCCCTAACATTTCATGTTGGTTATGGTAGATATCATCAAGTTTGGTATGAATCAAGGATGAATCTTGATAATAGTCTCTCTTTGATCTTTTGCCATTTGGAGTATATCCAGTATGAAATTTTGGAGATACTGAAGGTGGAGTTGCCATTTTTGGAAGGGTAGTTGTGTTCGTAGAGGAGGGTGTTTTAAAATCAATCGTAGAATAAGTCGAATCATGGTCAGATGACATTTTGAAGATGGAATATTAATAGCAAATAACAAAAATATTTGTAAAGAAGAGAAAGTGTAAGTTAGAAAGAAACAGAAAGAGAGCCCTTTTTGTAGATAAAGGTTATTATTATTAGAAAATAATGAGAGGTATTGAAGATAATACAAAACAGAATGTTGTTTTATTTGAATGGATGAAATATTAGAAATTTTATATAAAAAAATATTAGAAATTTCTTAAGTCATTAAGACAAATATGTAGTTAAATTAGTTTGTTAGCTCATTGTAGGAACATATTCCTAATTCTCGACGTAATTTAATGAATGATGTTTCACATAATGGTTTCATGAAAATATCCGCAATTTGATTATCGGTATTTACAAATTCAAGTGAAATTATTCCCTTCTCAACGTTATCTCGTAAAAAATGATGTCTAATATCAATATGTTTAGTTCGGGAATGATTAATCGGGTTTTTAAAAAGATTTATTGCACTAGTATTATCACAATATATTGGTGATTTTTCAATTATTTTTCCAAAATCTCGAAGTGTTTGTTGCATATATATAACTTGTGTGCAAGCTAAGGCGGCAGAAATGTATTCAGCTTCACATGTCAAAAGAGATACTTTTGTTTTTTACTAAACCATGAAACCAAAGATTGGCCAACAAAATGACACGTTCCACTTGCACTTTTTCTATCTGACTTACATCGTCCAAAATCCGCATCACTATAAGAGACGAGTTCAAATGAACATCCCTTAGGATAAAAAAGTCCATAATCTTTCATGTTAGTTAAATAACGCAAAATACCTTTTACCGCTCGATAATGTGATTCTTTTGGTTGTGCTTGACATTTCGCACACAAACAAACACTCATCATTATATCGGGTCGGCTAGCCGTTAAGTATAATAAAGATCCTATCATACTATGGTATTGTTTTTCATCATAATCCTTTCCATTTTCATCTTTGTCTAAATGTGAAGTTGTGCTCATTGGTGTTGGTTTACTAGAAGTATTTTCCATTCCAAACCGTTTTAGTAAATCTTTACAATATTTTTCTTGATTTATAAAAATTCCATTCTCTAATTTTTTTATTTGTAATCCTAAGAAAAAATTTAGTTCACCCATATGGGACATTTCAAATTCATTTTTCATAATTTCAGAAAATTCATTACACAAATTTTCATTAGCTGATCCAAATATAATATCATCGACATATATTGGTACAACTAATATATTGTTGTTTTTATATTTGATAAATAAAGTAGAATCAATTTTTCCTATTTGAAAACCTGAATTTTGTAAATGACTTTTTAATCTATCGTACCAAGCACGAGGTGCTTGTTTCAAACCGTATAACGCCTTTTTAAGTTTAAATACATCATCAGGATATTTTTCATGAGCAAATAATGGTGGTTACTCAACATACACTTTTTCTTTGATAAATTCATTTAAAAAGGCGCTTTTTACATCTATTTGAAAAAGCTTAAAATTATGATGACATGCAAATGCAAGAAGAGTTCGTATTGCTTCAAGGCGAGCTACTGGAGCAAATGTCTCCTCATAATCGATTCCTTCTTCTTGATCATAACCTTGAGCAACTAATCTTTCTTTATTTCGAACAATATTTCCATTTTCATCTGGTTTATTTTTAAATACCCATTTTGTTCCTATTACAGATTGATCGTTTGTTTTGGGTAATAGTTCCCATACATCATTTCATTTGAATTGATTTAATTCTTCTTGCATAGCAATAATCCATGAATTATATTTAGAAGCTTATTTATAATTTTTGGTTCAAAATTTAAAATAAATGCAAAATGGCTCATTTGATTTAATTGATTTCTAGTTACTCTAGAATTTAAGTCTCCAATTATATTGTTAACAGGATGATTTTTTAATATACGAGGTGGAGATCATAAAACATTTTCATTATTATTTTCAATATTAACATTATTATTATCGTTAGTAGGTTGATTGTAAGAATTATTGAGTAAAAGTTCATCATTTTTATCTTGAGTTTTATGAAAATTTTCATCAAATGAAACATGTAAGCTTTCTTCAGTAATACATGATCTTCATCAAATGAAACATGTAAGCTTTCTTCAGTAATACATGATCGTTTATTAAAAATTCTATATGCTTTACTTTGATCGGAATATCCAACAAAAATTCCTTCGTCTGCTTTAGGATCAAATTTTCCAAGATTATCTTTTGTATTAAGAATAAAACATTTTGAACCAAAAGTGCGAAAATATAAAATTTTAGGTTTTTCTGTAAAAAATTTCATAACACGTATTTTTAGTCATATGACGAAGTGTGATACGATTTAATACATAAAAAGCAGTGGCAACGGCTTCGGCCCAAAAATGTTTGGGTAGTCCACTACTATTTAGTAAAGTACGTGCACATTCTTGTAAGGTTCGGTTTTTTCTTTCAACTACACCAGTTTGTTGAGGTGTTCGTGAGAATGAAAAGTTATGGTTTATTCCTTTTTTATTACAAAAGTTTGAAAATAGTTCATTTTCGAACTCTCCTCCATGGTCACTTCTTATGTTTTTAATCTTAGACTAACAAATAATCTTGTGTGCATCTTACAAGGGTGAATGGGGTGCAATCATACCAGCACTAAAGCACTGGATCCCATCAGAACTCTGAAGTTAAGCCATGTATGTGTAAGTATTAACAATTTAGCTCTGATACCATGCTGTAACGCCCCACCCTGAGACCCACCTTAGTAAAGAGAATTAATGAGTAATTCCGTCTACTAAAGCGGAGAATAGGGCTAGTTAAGGGCGACCATATATAACTTTGTCTTAAACATCTACAGAATACGTCGATAAATGCAATATGATTTTTCTTTTCTGTCTCTTATGGATCGACATATCCAATAAATGCTTAATACAAAACTATAGGTGGCTAATGGATCTATCGGAACAAAATACAATTACTAAGTGTAAAGCACATCACAGAATAGTAATCAACATCATATATATACATATACACCGATACATGTTTAGTACAATACATATGAATACAATAAAGGTGGTACTCGACCACACCATATACATCGAATCAAATATAAATACATCAGAGTATGCGGAAGAACAGAAATTACTCAAGAGAAAGAAGAGCTGATATCCAACATCAACTTCAAACTAAGTCTAATAGATGATACCTGAAACAACTCGGTCTGACCCGAGTATAAATACATGGGTCTGTCTAGCTACAAAAATCAGTCAATATCGATAATATGAAGCAGAATAGTCATGAAGATACTTCTTCTCGAAAGAGAAGAATGAATCGATAAACTCATAAGATCAACACTTAAGTAACAAATGCTACTTAAGTGACCAAATACCTCGAAAGAGGTAACTCAAACTCAATACTCAAATCAAACACAAGTGCCTCATATCATCGGCATTCATAAAACATCAAATATAGTTTAGGGAAAAACCTAAACCCGCCATCTTGGCAAACCCAAAACATGCATAAAGAGATCTCATCTCAAACATGCCATAAGGTAAATATATCTCCAAAGAGGAGAATAAAATCTCAAGTAAACGCCAAAAGGCAAATCTCATAACACCAGTGGAGGCAATTCAAATCTCAAAAATTGAACTTCCAAGAGTTCAAATTCCTAAAAGGTAATCGCCACAAATATATATCGAATGGTTCAAAGGACCAATTCCGAAAAGGGCGATACACTAGGGAAAATAGTCAAAGAAACCATCTCTAAAGTATTTGCAAGTGCATGTGGCCGAAGCCTTGCCAAGTACTGTTATCTCAAATAGGTACCTCGCCCGAAGGCAAAACGTCACAACGACAAATACGCCGCAATGGCAAACATCTCGAAGACAAATACGCTACAATAGCAAACGCCGCAATGGCAATGACCCGAAGGTCCAGTACTGGCACGCCGTAATGGCAAATGTGTCACAAACTTTCGAATAGGAATCCAAATAGTGTTAACGTGCGTCCCATACCACACGTTCGTACTAAACGGTTTACTAATCGCCAGTAAATTTCACACTCAAAGCAGTAAAAAGTTTAGCTCATCTCATCGGTAAACTCGACCCGAAGGTCAAAACGATCAAACGGACAAGTCAGGAATTAACTAATAAGATAAACGCACGTGTCCCATACCACGTATTTTACCAAACCGTTTAATTCTCCTTCTCATTCGCTCGAATAGTGCAAAAATGTGTATTTTATATATAAAATAATTTATTTGAGAGGACAAGCTTTTAAAACCATTTTCCGAAATCAATTTTGAAGACGATATTTGAAAATTCCCTTATTATAGAGAATAAATAGATTTTGTAGCTTAAAATAATTTAAAAATATTACATAATAATTATTTTAAATGCCAATTTATTTTAAATATTATTTCAAAATTGTTTGGAAAAATCTGTGCTTGAAATCAAAGAAATCATTCAAAACTGTCATTCAAATTCAATTCAAATTTGAATTTCAAATTCATCAAAACTTGGCTAGCCTATTGATAGGCATCATTTCTCTTAAAATATCTCAAAACATCATCAAAACCGAAAAAGACTAAGAGTAAAACGAGCTAATACAATTCTATGTTCAATGATTGTTTGTTGCTGTCAACTTGCTCTCAGGACAGCAACATACAACCATAATATCGACCAAGCAAACTTTAAAATTCCAGAAAACACAAAGAACAAAACTTGTAGCACATGATCTAAGCTTTCCAGAACATCCAAAATTATCAAATTTGGTTAAGAAACGAAGAAGTTATGGCCAATTTCGTTTCAGTTTCAAACACAGAGCAAATATTGGTTTTGCTCCCAGGATAGTGGAAAGAAAATTCGATTTTGACATAGCTAACCTCAAATTTACAGAAAACTCAATACAGGTCGTTGTAGTATAGTGGTGAGAATTCCATTTGTTAGTATACACTGTAACATGAAATAAGAGATTAAGTAATTAACTTAAGTTAACTTCTTTTATTAATTTGGGCTAAAGCCCATTACCATTATCATTAGCCTATAACCAGAAATGAGTAATGAGAAAGAAAAATAACAGTACGTACCATTTTTCTCTTTTCTTCCTCAAAATTCCAAAAGCTTGTTAATGGTAGCAACCCTTTCTTCCCCTTTCAATTTATGCTTAAATTTGTCAAATAAATGAAAATCGCTGCTTTAAAATGAGAATATAAACTTCAAACTCAGGTAATCCATAATCTAGAACCCCTTTCAATGTCAAAATCAAGTTTTACAGAGATTGTAACAACCCGGGAGTTTGTAATTTTAAATCATCGTCAAAATGACGATTTAAATTGTTTGACAATTGCAGTTGGAAATTTATTTGAGTTAAAATTCTTGTATGATTTAGTGAAGGAGATATGGGCTTTAAAAATTTAATGTGGTAGTACATATTTTCTTTTGTTATTTTGTAGTGATAAATTTCTAAGTGATTGTCGTTCCCTTCTTATACAAATAATCCAACCCGTCCCCATTTAACTTTGATTTCGCAAACCCTATACCCGTTCATTCCTTTTTTCATTTTCTTTAGCAAACCCTAGAAATAAAAGCATACGAAACAATGGCGGCTTTGTTAATCTCGTTCGTTCCTCTTTGCAACTGAGTTAGGGCTTGTGAAAAATTTGGGGCTTCGATTGTCGAAGGCGCCAGCGAATGAAAGACAGCCTCGTCAATGAGAGCTTCTGCAAATCCTTCGATCTTTGCTTTTGACCACGGTTTGGATTTGAATTCGTCGAATCAAAGGTGAGTGACTTCTCACTCACATTTAATTCAAGCCTCTGTTGATTTTTGGCTATCAGTGGTTTTGGATTTCTGGTATTTTAAATTCCGTTAATCTCTGGGTTGAATATGTTTAAAAAGCTTTGAGGATTGACCTCGACATTTTAACAGTTGCTTTGAATTTTCTGTTGGCTCCAGTCCTTGATATTGATATAACTAAACTTTGGGCCACTTCGATTTGAACTGCAGTTGATTTTGTTGTTATTTAGATTAGTCTGTCTTCACTTTGTAGTATGCTCCGATCACTCGACATTGATTATTTGACCTGTGGCAGTTGTTCATGGTTGCAACTGTAGTTTCGTTGTGATTTTGATATTTGTTGATTACTGTTATGACTTTGGATTTGTTCGAACTTGTTGCATTCGAACTTGAGTTGTATCACGGTTTTGTTTTTTTGTAGCATACTCGTCGACATTGCTATCCTTTTCACTGTGAATTATTTTCGATACTTGGCTCGATCCTAATTGATTTTTGGTAGCACTGGCTTGGATACTTCACTTTCCAGTTTTTCATCCTTGTTCATGTGCACTTGTTCCCATTCATGTAAGTTCATCTTTGATCTGGAGCCACTATCACTTATTCATTTGGACTTGAGTTTGTTGATTTTACTTAAGTCTGTTGTCTTCACCTGTGTACATTGGTTGATCTTGTATAGTTGCATGTTGTTGCCATATCTTTGTTGTAACTCTTGGAGTCTGGTTTGCTTTCATTGCTGTATTCGTGATGAACTGTAGTTGGGCATTCATCTGAATTGCTTCCCTGTTACTATTGGGTATCTTCTCTGTCATTTGCAGTTGCACATCTGAGTCATTCATTCTGTTTTCATATTGTTGCATTGTTGCATGTCATCTCTGCTTCACCTATGCTGCATGCTATTTGTTGTACATATAGGTGATCAGTTGCCTGTGGTCTTTACTTGAATACGATCTTGTACTTGTAAAATTTTGAACTAGTGCACTTGTGACCATTCACTGCTGCACTCAGGTCTGTGACATTTGTAACCTGTATATTCATGTTGGAGTTGTTCATTGAAGTTCATTCTATTCATGTTGGCACTGGATTCATTTGGCTAGTTGGTCTGGGTTGCTGATTAGTTGCTTTTGAGTTCCCTGTGTCACTTTGTTCACTCGACCTTCACTTCCGTACTTGTTGGTATTGTCTGAGTTCCCTGTGTCACTTTGACCACTAGTCGAGTTCTGTACTTGATGATATTTGATCTGTTTCACCGTTGTACCCCTGATTCATTTGCCATGTGCAGTTTGTTATGTACCATCACTTGTGTACATATTTCGTATTCTCTTAGATAAAGCCTTAAGCTGTTGCACTGCCTTTGTTCTCGAATCCGATACATTGCATTGATGCTTTGTATCCATTTGCATTTGGTCATTGTGCTTCACTGGTGACCTTATTTTCTAATGAGGTTGATTTGCGTCTTTTGCTGTTGAGTGTTGTAGTGCCATATCATTGGTGCTCTCACCTTCAGTTTGCTATTTCACTGTGCCTTGCTTCGTGACATGTTGAACTTGTTTCACTTGTTGCCTCTGATCTTGTTCAGTATTGTTTTGAGTTGTTTTGTAGTGGCGAGGCAGTACACGCGTGCGTGTACTACAGCCCTAGCAGGATTGACAGATTTAGTTGATATTTCGATCGTTAAATTATTTCGTTGGTTCAATTCAATATTTTGAGGTTGTATTTGAAATGGTGCATTTCGATTGAGTTGTATCCGTTGGATTTTGGATTCATTGATCTTCTGAATATTTCATAGACTGTATTGGCGAGGCAGTACACGTTAGCGTGTACTGCAGCCAATCTGCATCGTTGTTTTTAAATTGACATTTCAATTGTTTAAATTGATTTGGATTGCTGATTTGTTGTTTAACACAGTTCAGTGTTATATCTGCCGTTATCCGATTCTTTTATCGAGGAGTCGGATATACGAGATTTCTGTGACTGTCGTCTATTTGATGTTGATTACTATTGCTTCTATGCACTAATAACTGAGTTTGAATTAGACTGACCCGTGTATTATTTTCTTTTGAATGTAATACTCGGGTCAGACCCGAGTTATTTCAGGTTGTAGATTTTCTTCTTTGAGTTGCTGTTCAGGATATGAAGACTTTTCACATCTTCTGAAGTTGTCAGTGTCATTTTGTAGTAGTCGTGTCATTGTATAGAACGATATGTATTCATGTATATTAGTCGATAATGTACTTGTATATATAACTTCTAGAGTCGACAGTTGTAGTTGTATCATATGTATCGTGTCAACTGTATTGTAACTGACATCGGTTATATATATGAGATTTTTGTTAATCTGTGTTCCGCATTTATATTATCTGTGTTATTATTATATCTAATGTCCTAAACTATTATGAACTATCGTAGTTTGTTTTATACTGATAATTGGATATGTCGATGGGAGTAAATAAATAATAGATGAAAAATAAAAAGTATATACCACTCCTATCGAGATAACCAATATTAGTGTAAGGCCAATTACGGATGGTCACTCCTATCCAGCCTTATTCTTCGTAATAATAGACAGTATTTCTTTTAATACTCTTTGTTATTATGAGCATAGAGGTGGGGCGTCACAAAGATGATCTGTTAATAGTTCTCTACTATTTGTGCATGTTTCATTTGATTTTTAATTCATTTAGCAAAAAATTTAAACATTTCAAATGTGTCACTTTTATGTTTTAAAAATAATTCCCAAGTATATCGAGAGAAATCATCAACAATTAAAATACATATTTGTTGTGATTTATAGAGTGTACTTGAGTAGGACCAAATAAATCCAAGTGAAGCAATTCAAGAGAATTTTTGTTGAAATTTCATTTTTAGATTTAAAGGAAGATTTCTTTAATTTTCCTATTTGACAAGCGTCTCAAAGATTTTTAACTTTATAGTTAATTTTTGGTAATCCTCTACCTAATTCATATTTAGCTAATTTGTTTATATTTTTAAATTTTATATGGAAAAATCTTCATGCCATAACCATGGATCTTCATGATTTGCAGCTAAACACATTTTTAAATCATTTTTAATGTTCATATTTAAAATGTAGATATTTCGATTTCTAATTCCTTCAAAAATTAGATTTTTATTTTGGTTAAAAATGTTACATTTATTCTTTTCGAAATTAATTTTAAAACCTTTGTCGCATAATTAACTAATACTCAATAAATTAGGTTTTGAATTTTCTACTAATAAAACATTTGAAATAATGGGAGAATTTGATATATCGATATTTATGACTTCTCCAATGCTGATGACAAATCCTTTTGAGTTATCTCCAAATGTCACATTGCCGCCATCAATGTATGTTATATTTGACAACATATGAGCATTCCCAGTCATGCGCTTGGAGCAGCCACTATCGAGTATCCATTTATGTTTATTCTTTAACTTGTTTTTGGGTACCTGTAAAAATATAAAGAAATTAAATCGGTACCCTTATTTTTGATTTGGGTCCTATGTGTTAGTAAAAAAGGTAACCATATCCAAGATGATTTGGTTCCTTTTGAAATTTAGTTATCATTATGTGTTACACTTTTCATATACTCATTTATATATATTTTTTTGTTAACTTATTGTTTTTCTTAGGAACCCATATTTTTATTACTTTAGGCTTGGAATGTAAATTTTTACCTTTGGGTTGTTATTTTTTAAACTTGGAATTCGTTATACTATGATTCCTAGATGTTTTATTATCAAATCCTAAGCCATTTCGATTTTTAAAAGGTTTTGATATTTTTATCAAGTTGTCTAAATCTTGTTTTCCTTTATTAAATTTTGAAACACTATTGGTTATTTTATCCAATTTACTTTTAAGATCACATATTTCAACATTTTTTCTATCAATAATTTCTTGTTTTTCTTTTTCCAATTTATCTTTATCTGATTTAAGAATTTCCAATTCTTGTAAAAGAATATTGTTATTAGATAATAACTTTTTGTTATCTTCTTAAACAATATTTAATTCTTCTTCTAAAACTATTTTTTCATCTTTTAATAATCCAATCTCTAAGTCTGCTCTATTTAATTTTCCTATATTATTCTTTATTTAACTTCTTAGACTCTCTATATTTATCATCTAATGCAATACCAATTTCCATTAATTCATGATAAGTAAGTTCAGATCGTACCTCATCAATGTTTTCCATAAAACACACATTTGCTCGTTCCGAGTCACTTTCACTATCACATTCTGAAGAAGATGATGAATCAGAATCATCCCATGTTACTTGAAATGCGCTTCTCTTTTTCTTGAATTTTTCAGATTTGTTTTTCTTCTTATCATTATTGAGTTGAGGACAATATTTCTTCATGTGGCCAAATTTGTCACATTCGTAACATTTGATTGAAGTTTGATTGGAGGAATTCGATTTGCCATTATTCTGAAATCTTGTCATCGTTTTGAACTTCTTGAATTGGATGTAGTTCTTGGCGATGAAAACAATCTCATCCTCGTTCAATTCTGAGTCTTCATTTGTTGCTTGAAATGCTATATTTTTCTTTTCCTAATTTTGTTCCTTTCTAGCATGCAAATTTGCTTCATATGACATTAGATTACCGATTAACTCTTCAACTTTGAGTTGAGAAATATCATTATCTTCTTCAATAGCTAAACATTTCTTTCCCATTCATTAGTTAAAGAGTTTAAAATTCATGTGACTAAATCAAAATCAGCGAATTTAACTCCAAGTGTCATGAGATCGTGTTGAATAGTTTGAAATCTTGCATACATATCAATAATCGACTCATTTGTTTTCATTTTAAAACATGAAAATTAATTTTGTAAAATTGATATCTTTATTTGTTTCACTTTTGATGTTCCTTCATGTGTGACTTGTAGTGTTGGCAATATATCATAGGCAGTTGTGCATAACATGACACATGAAAATTCATTTTTATCAGGAGAACAAAATAAAACATTCATGGCTTTTGCATTATTTGAAGTTAAGGTTTTTTGTGCATCAGTCCAAGTACTAACATCAGTGTTAGGTGCTATATATTTATTTTGAGTTGCTGACCACATTTCAAGACCATTTGCTTCAATAAAAATTCGCATACGTGTGGACCAATATGCATAATTAGATCCAATGAACAAAGGAGGACGTGGAGTTGATTGCCCTTCTTGAAATGTGCTTGCCATATTAAAAAATTTCAAACTCGTGTTACGGTAATTTGAAATAACCTTGCTCTGATACCAATTGAAAGTCTATATGGATCGTACTACTTAATATATATGACAAGTAAACTAGCTATGCACAAAATGATATGATACTAATAGTAAAATAAAAATAAAAAGATCACACCAGAGATTTTATACTGGTTCGGACCTCCCGTCCTACTTCCAGTCCCGAAGCTCCTCTTCGGATTTTCACTTAACCAATAGCCATTGCTTCGCCCGGAGGAATAGGCTTGATACAAAAGTGATTTCTTGACAAACTTGTGTTCTTTTTCAACACTGATCTTGACGGTAAATACAACACTTCCTGTGATCTCCTTTGAGTGAGTGAGTGTAATACTTTTGAATTTGTAGGAAGTTTTTGATAACCAAATTGAAAATTTGGTTACAGTAGATTAAGAATACAATTAGCAATGAAATATGTAAGATTAAAGAACGTAGATAGACAAGTAAGATTCGGTAAATTGGAATTCTAGTTTTGGATGTATATATAGTATCAAATAGTTGTTATTGAAGAGTAGTGACTATTTGAATAAGTTTCTTTGATCTGAAATGTTGTATCCTCAAAGAGAAGATGTGTTTGTTGATTTTGGAGAGAAATAACCTTTCAAAAAGTGACAGTTGTTATTTTAAAAAACTGTTCGTCCATATGACAGACGTCTGTGGATAATCCACAAACATCTGTGGTTTCAGGAAACAATTTTCCCGAAATCAGTGACAGACATCTGTGGATTTATCACAGACGTCTGTGAGTCTATTCATTTTGATTCCAGAGATTGCATGCATGTGTGAGTTGTATCTAGGAGATCTTACAATATTTCTATGACTCAATTAATCAAATCACTATCATTGATGTAAAATAAGAGTCTTCCGATCTTCATATCTTTTGATTCCTTGATCATTAATTCGAAGGACTGGATATCTTCTTTGTAAAGTGCACCTGAAAATTGGAATATACAATCTATATTTGATCGTATAGTTGTTATCATTAAAACTTGAAGTTTGGAGGTTCTAACATATTCCACTAGTACAAAAAATGCTAAATCACTGTAGCATTATGGTTTAGGTATAGTATGAGTTAAAATTATTTCTGATAATGCTAAAGAAATTAGCATCCAGTAAAAAATGCTAACACTGCTTATCATTTTAATTTTACTCGGTAAACATATTCCACTGGTACAAAAAATGCTAAATCATTGTAGCATTATGGTTTAGGTATTGTATGAGTTAAAATCATTTCTAATAATGCTAAAGAAATTAGCATCCAGTAAAAATGTTAAGACTAATTATCATCTTAGTTTCATTGGGTATACATATTCCACTGCTACAAAAAAAGCTAAATCACTGTAGCATTATGGTTTAAGAATTGTATGAGTAAAAATCATTTCTAATAATGCTAGAGAATTAACATCCAGTAAAAATGCTAATACTAGTTACCATCTTAATTTCATGGGTAATCATATTCCACTGTTACAAAAAATGCCAAATCACTGTAGCATTATGGTTTAAGTATTGTATGAGTAAAAATCATTTCTAATAATGCTAAAGAAATTAGCATCCAGTAAAAACACTAACACTAGTTATCGTCTTAATTTCATTGGGTAAATATATTCCACTGTTACAAAAAATGCTAAATCACTATAACATTATGGTTTAGGTATTGTATGAGTTAACTATTGTTTAATGATGTTAAATATATTATATAATTCTCATGATTTAATAATACATCACTTAGTAGAAATGCTAAGTGTAGTTATCATTCTAATTGCATTGAGTGCACATGTTGTACTTCTAAACAATATTAAGTAATTGTAGCATCATGATTTATCTATTGTGCAAGTCTAGAAAATCATTTTGCACAAACATAGTTAACACTGTTTCATAATTTGTGTTTTGTAGGATACAAAATTTTCACTACAACTACTGAATAGCAAAAAGCGTAAAAGAAAGGGAGCAGCCGAAGACAATCAAAATAAGGAAACTATGCAATATAGATGTAGTCTTTCTGCCTTAGTAAAAATGCTTAAAAAGGTTAAAAAAAGAAAAGGTTTTACTCAAAATCAATGGAATTTTTTAAAACAAGCACCTTTCCATAAATTTTTTACTACTTTTTTTGAGACTAATATAGGATCCAAAAATATTAGAAAATGTTTAAAAACTTTAGATGATTTAATAGAATGTTACTGTGTCGAAGAGGAATGTTTCGTTATATGAGGAATAAAATTAAAAATAATGACAAAAGACATTTCTTTAATTTTTGGTTTACCAATTGAGGGCAAAAACATTTTTCCACTTTCTAAAGTTTTTTTCCAAAGCACCCTTGAAAACTGCCAACAGTTTGTTATAATAAACTTTGGTATAATTGATTATATAATAAGAGACATTGTCATTCAAAAGATAAAGAAAGAATTAGAAAAAGAATTTTAAGAAGAGGAAAATGATTTGCCAAAATTTATCATTATTCTTTCTTTCATAACATTTTTTTCCTGACAATCAAAGAATGTTAAGTTGGGGTATCTTCAACATGCAATTGATTTAAAAAAATGAATCAAGTTCCCTGGCCTTTAAGTATTCACTATTCTTTGATTAAAGCACTAAACTTTTTCAAGCAAAAACCAAGGAATATGTCTGGTTACTCGATGCTACCACTTGTAAGGAAATAATTTCACATTCTACTGTATTATAATAAATTCTAAAATAACATTTTTGTTTTTAATATATTAGTATTTTCTATGTGAACACGTCGATATAATGAAGCCAAGAAAGAAATGGTCTAAGGACTTGGCAAGATTTGCTAAATGGTCATTCAATGGGATAAAGAACATAGTCTCAAAAGACTATTTAAATAATGTGGAAAGCAAGAAGGTATATACATCAACTGTTGATTGTACTTATTTTTTAGATTTTATATAATACATACTTAATTACAAATGTTATAGATTATAACATCTGCTACTGATTAATACATGTACTATTAATTAGCTACAAATGCTATACGATACTAGCATATGTATGAAGTATTAGACTTTTTTTTAAATTGGGTTCTTTGATTACACACGTAATACATATAAGTAAACGTATATTTACAACACAAATACGGTTCATCTTGCACTCACAGTCCCTCAGACCTCCAAAGAACACACCATGTCTAGCCCATAAACATAAAAAAATAAAATCCTATGTTAGGTAATGCCTACATAAGACAACTCATTGGATTGGTTCAAAACAGCTAGTATATGCATCACCTGCTTGTTGTCCATGCGCCAAGACCCAAACCAGACTCCCTGTCTGCAAGTATATGAACCATAGTATGCTTGGCTGTAAGGTGCATTAGATTATGCAAACATAAAAATAAGTTGAAAAAAATGCTAGATAATGATAGCATTATAACATAATATACTATGTTTACATTACATTTGGCACTATAAACAAAAAATGCTATATAATTCTAGCATTTTTTGTGCAATAGATTATGCAAACATACATATGAATAGAAAAAGAAATGCTAGATGTTGATAGCATTATAACATAGTATACTATGCTTACATTACATTTAACAATATAAATAAAAAAGGCTATATGGTACCATCATTTTTTTGATGCATTAGATTATGCAAACATTCATATGAATAGAAAAACAAAAAGCTAGATGATTGTAGCATTATAACATAATATACAGTATACAAAGTTAGAATACAAAAAGTATTTTTTGTGACATCTTCATTTATAATATTTTTGCATATAATTTGTAGGAAATTGTTACTTAGTTTATCACAGTTAATTATGGAAGATGTTAATAACTTCTTAAATGATTTTATATTCTCATTTTTGACATTCAAAAAAGATTCATATGTTACTGAAACAGAATTATTAATAGAAAATGCTACATAATTTTAGTATTAATAAAATATGTAATGCTTATTGAATGCAGATTTCAATTGGAATTAAAAATACCACCGCCAAAGAAAGGCTGCTGCTTGATGGTTCAAAATTGCAAATGGCAACTATGGAAACAAAACAACAATAAAATGCAACTGATGCTGAAGGAGAATCTGAATTGAATGAGAAAGAAAAACAAATTCAGACGTAGAGCTACCACATTAAGCAGTTGGAAAATGATCTGGATAAAGTGAAAGAAGATCTAGGGAAGGAAAAGGAACTAAGAAAACAGAGGGAAAAGGAGTTACGTATAATGGAGAAAGAAATTGAATTTTTGAAATTAAAACTCCAACAATATGAGAATGAGCAATAAAAAAGAAAAGTGAAGGAAGCTTTTGAAATTATTATCCCTCCATCGTTCAAGCTATTTAACATAGGATTTTGAAATACATGAAGAACAAAACAAAGAAGAAGATATACAAGATGATAAGAATGAAAGAAGAAGTCAATGATTGAAGAATATCTCACCACCTTCAATGATTCAAAGACTAAAATCAAAAAAAGAAAGCCAAAAGTAGATCCTCATTATCAATTTGTAGTGTACCACAAGAAAAGAGCAAAAAGTGAAGAAGACAATGAAAAGCAAAAAGAAAAAAATGAAGATAAAACAAAAAATGAGGATGAAGAAGGAGAAGAAGAAGATGGCCGCAATGAAGAAACTGAACGAGTAAAAAATGAAAACAAGAAAGTGGATGAAAGTAAAGGGAGTAGAGAAGATGATGAAGAGAGTGAAAAAGACAGCAAAGAAAATGAAGAAGAAACCAGTGAAGAAAACAAACAGGCTGAAGAAGACAATAAAGAAGATGAATAATTTGAAGAAGAATATGTGAATGAGAATGAACATAATGAAAAAAAAACTGACGCAGTTGATGAAGATGAAGAAAGAATTTGTGGATGTTGATAATTACTCACCTGAAAGAAAGCAATATCGTCAAAGAAACATAGTAAAGAGCCACATTTTTCAAATGTTAGAAACACAGAAGAAGGATATAATAAGAGCTTTCTTTGCATGTGAGGACATATCAAAGTAAGTAATTCATACCCAGTAAAAACTTAAATAATTTAGTAGGAGTTATAGTTTTTAGTAATTTGAAATTAACAAACTATATAGCACGATAGCATGGCACAAAGATGATGGTAACAGAGGAGGGATAACAGTGGTTCAATCCATGCAAGAAGCATTGCTATTTGAAGAATTTACAAACGGATAGGTAAATACGAAATAACACTTCTACATATGTATATAGTAGATTCATGATTTGACTCTTATTATGTGCATTTGTCATAAATTTTCTTGTTGATTACAATATATTTACGTAAAAAATAAGGTCCTAAAATTCTACATATAAACAAATACAAAAAAAACTTATTTATCGCAACAATATATACGTATTTGTTATAAAATGCTAAATAGCACTAGCATTATGATATTTAAATTATAACAACACGCCACTGATATAATTCTTTTTTTTGTTAGAAATAACAGTATCAGTAAGTTTTTTAATAGCAACTCTACAATATTAGCTTTAAAGTGTAGAATGGATATAAATATTTTGATTACACAACATACTCTTTATAAAATGCTAACTTCTCCTAGCATTATGTGAAATTATTAAAAGATGGTAACATATATCTATCATTGTGTCTGTGTGTGTATATATGTATGTATATATATATATATATATATATATCTCATAGTGTATAATTATTATAAAATGTTTATAAAAATTCAAAATCCTTTATTACTATATGCTAAACCAATATTCTTTCTCTAATGCAGATTATCGATTGGTTCGTTGAAAATATACAGACATATGAACATAACTACACTTTCAGTACAATCATGATGGTAAACAATATTATTTTGCTTTCAAATCTAATATAATGGAAAAAAAACTAATATCCAATCTTCATTTGCAGCATGCTTTACAAGCAGACACTGAAAAGGTAGTCCGATCATTGGTGTACCCTATGGTACAAAATATAGTCACGGATACATTTACAGAGCTAATATTCTTCCCCTTGCATTATGTCAACCATTGGACATTGCTGACCTTGGATTACAACCAAATGCAATGGTGCCATTATGATTCTTTAAGTCCATGAAGATCAACAGAGGCATCAAATCAACATTACAAACAAGCTCAGCTACTTGTAAGACTATATTTTATAACCCAAAAAAATGTCAAATATCTAACTCTATTTTTTTCTTTTTTTACCAGAAAAAAAAGATGGAAAAAATATTAGAAGAAAAATGTAGGGAAACAAAATTCTAAATAAGGAAATTGGTAAAAAGCAGATAAAGCAACCTCGACCTCCACAACAAGAATTATCCCCATAAGCATTATTAAGTTGTTAATTTTCTTCAATTAAACTGCACATGTATTATATTAACAATTGCAATGCCATAACGTCAATGCATCCAAAAAAAGGACAGGTTACACTGTATGTTAACAAAGTGCTAAATGGTAATAGTAGTAAAAATGTATAATGTGTTACACTGTGTATTTTCACGTAAATGCTAAATGATTATAACATTGTAATGCTACAATGTTCAATACACCAAAAAAATACGACAGGTTGCATTATGATTATATAATAGGACATGTATGATTATTGATATGCATATAGTGTTAACAAAGTGCTAAATGGTAATAGCAGTAAAAATGTATAATATGTGATACTGTATATTTTTTTCTAAATGTTAAATGACCATACCATTATAATATTATACCACTGCCCTTTTAATCGGCTAATGTGAAAGATTCTTCATAAATTCCTATATGAAGCCCAATTTTATATGTTAAGAGAAATGATAAATGATCATTGCATTATATTTTTTATACCACTGCTCTTTTACTCTATTAACCTGAATGCTCCTTCATAAACACTCGTATAAGTCCTTATGTATCTAGCCTATGTTACTCAAGCTGATGTACGATCATCTTAACAGATCATAATTATTAAATATTTATAATGTACAAATATTTTTAGTCTGTGTATAATGTTATAATTATTAGCATAAACTAATTGCTAGTTAACAAACAATCTTAGCTGTTTTTGTTTTTAATCAACAGAAATGACTGCGCACTATTCGTGATGAAATTCATCCAAAAATTTGGACAGAAACTCAAACCTTCCTACTAAATACATGAAAAAAGATACCAACCTAACGCGAGCTGAAATAGTATATGATGTGCTAAACGATCCACATAGAAGTTGGGATGTGATGAATTTCTTTACAAACGCATCTCCTGAACAAGCTGAAAAAGCAGTGAAAAAAAAGAATTCAAGTAAAAGGAAAATTTGAAGAATTGGAGAATTTGAAGAAGTGGAGAATTTGAAGAAGTGTTAATTGTAGTTAAATTTGAATTATCTCAATCGAAGTTGAAGTGCTAATTATAGTTAAATATGAATTAGCTGAATTAAAGCCGGAGTCCTAATTGAAATTGAATGTGAATTAGCTGAAGTGAAGATGAAGTGCTAATTGTAGTTGAATTGAAACTTATATTTTACTGTAGTGCTAATTTGTTATGCGTATGTTGTTTTAAAGGTTTCCTTCTTCTGCTCAAGTTGTCTTATATTGCTACTTGAAAAAATGTAATAAGTTAATCGCTATTTTGCTTTGAAAGTTTTGTGCTTGCTGTTTATGTATATCATAATCGCTAAAAATAGAACTGCATTGAAATATTTTTGTACATCATGATTGCTGATAATAGAACTGCATTGAAATGCTATATTGGATTAGCATCAATATTGGAAAATGCTATATTGAATTAGCATTCTACTTGGATTATTAGAACTATCTTATAACTGTGAATATGTACGTTTTCCATATAGGATGCTAACAACAATGGAAAAGCTCCAATGTTTGAAGATAATGATATCGGTTCTCCCCTTCCAACTTTTACTCTTGATTTCCAGAACTATAAAGCACTCATGCATTTTTTATTTTATTTTGTTTATTAAAATGCAGTGAAACGATGACTACTAGCAGAAATTTCTTTATTCAATATATGTTGACAATTTTCTACCGTGTGGCATTTTTATATTCAGTAGCATACTGTATTTTAATCCTGTGTAATTTTTTTACATATGGTATCTATATTTGTGTCTCTACACCAAGTCTGTATAATTCTCCAAAATCTGTTCTGACTCTTCTGACTGCTTAATCTAAATACATTGTTCCAATCTTCTGTGTTTATTTCAGTATAATGCTTACACTGTTGTTTGTGCTTTTCTTTTGATAACAAAAGTGCAATTGTTGAGACAAAATTTTCTCGGCATCAACAGTGCTAACAATCTATGCTTACAATGCACAGGGATATGTTCAAAAATATTTTGAAGCAGCTACTTTTATTATATTAACACAAGCTTCTTGATTTCTTTTTATAATCAAACTAGTACCGAATTACCTTAACTAAATTATTCAATCATATTTTAAAAGGTTTCACTATCAAGAAAATTATGAAAATTCAGTAATATATTTCAATTATCACAGTATTACATTTAAAAACCAAGCAATATACAAATGAAAATAACATGCTCCATAAAAAACAATCACATAAAATCCACAATAAAAGTAAACTTCTTATTAAAACAACCAAACATCATAGTACATGTCCCAATATCAAAAAATAAAAGTATGACTATAGCAAAAAACTAAACAATAAAGAAATACCATGAATAAATTGACAGAAATAAAAGAAAAAATAAAATTCAAATTTAAATCTTCATCGAAGCTTGAAAATTCCTCTTGTTATGTCCAACTTGATTGCACTTACTACATTTATTCTGCTTACTCTGAGAATAAGAAAAGCCGCCATGTCTTTTAGTTGAAGGTCTTCCAACACCTTGAATTTCTTTAGGCTGTTTAATTGTGACTTCATTTTTGCTAACAATTGGCTTACCAACATTAGAAATTGGATTAATATCATGCGCATAACTAGATCTAAAAGCACCAGCTATAAAATAATATTCCACATAGTCATATACTGATTGCCTTGACTTATTCATACATTTAATGGCATGTGCACATGGAAAACCAGTAACTTTCCACTGATTACAAGTACACAATCTTTTTTCAAGATCAACATGGTGTGATATTGGAGACCTAACTTCAAAAACATTTTCCAAAGGCCTATATGTATCCCATCCAAAACCTTCATTGGCTAATTGCAACAACCATTGCTCCATAACTGGACATAAAGTAGTAGTCCACTGATGACATTCTTCTATCCTCTTAGCCATTTGTTCCATTAGTTTAACTCGGATTCCATCTAGACAAGATGTAATAGGCATAAATTTATCATCCACAATCCTAGAGTTAAAGCTTTCAGCAACATTAGATGAATATTCTCCATATCTCTTGCCTTGAAAAAAAATCAGCCCAATGTTATAGAGGTTTATCATTTAAAAAGTTAATTGTAGCAACATCACCAATTTCCTTGAACTTTAACATATAGCGATGAAAATCATATGGATTTGAAGCTCGAGTCAAAAGTTTAAATAAATCAACAATGGAAGTATCACCCTTGCAAGCTTTAACCACTAAACCAATGTTTTGCTCCATATGAAATGTGCAATAGCTATGAAAAGAAGACGGAAACACTTTTGGAACAACTAAAAGCAAACCCCACTGACAATCAGATATGAAAACCAATTCACGATCTTCATTGAGCATCTCTTTTAAATGCTCCAAAAACCAAGACCAATTCGACTCATTCTCATGCGAAACAACTACCATAGCAAGTGGAAAGAAACCTTAAAAAACATTATTTTTTTTCAAATGCTAATACGAGAAAATAATATACTGATATCAATAAAGCATATTACTATCATAACATAAAATTTCAAAGTATACATGACTGCAAGAGTGAAAAAGAATATATATGATTAATCCTAAATTAATATAGCATTATGTGTCTAATAGTAGAGTCATATAATATACAGAATGATAAATGCTAAAATGTACTAGCATTATCACATATAATACAATATAAACTGTTAAATTCACATAGTATTATAATTTCATATAGAGTAATAGTACACTCAACATATAACTATTAAAATGAAAATGGAGTACAAAAATATATCAACATTCATCGAATGTTCCCATACTACATAAGTAAAACAATATAATAAATAACACATGGAAAAAAAAAACGAAAATCAAAAGTCAAACCTTGATTGCCATTCTTTGTTGTAGCAGCTAATAAAACACCTTGTCGGCCCTTCAAAAATGCTGCATCTAAAAATATCATGGGACAGCAATGCCTAAACCCAAGTAAACAAGCAGCAAACCCAATGCAAATTCTTTCAAATTGATTAGTTAATGAATCCATATCCAAAGCAACATAACTTCCCGGATTAGTTTTTTGTATAGCCTCTAAATACCAATTCAAATCATTATACGACATAGCATCACCTCTATAAATTTCCTTCAATGCCAATTGTTTTCCGGTGTATGCATAATAATAAGGAGTGAAATTAAATTCCCTTCTAAAGTCATTAATAATGTCTTTCGATTTCTTTATTGGGACATCTCTAATTTGATCAATAATTAGAGATTTCATAAATCTACTAGTTACATGAACTTTCTTAACATCCCTTAACCCAACACCACATGAATGTTCAAACCTGTAAGTTCTAATAAAAGAACGGATAAGATGTCCAGAATCTAAAGAAGCATACATGTTGAACTTACAACCTTCCTTAAACCACGAACAAATATAGATATTCTTTCTAGACAATTCTTAACAAAAATCAATTCACGCCCTTCTTTTATTTGATAAGCCATTAGAAACTCTCTAAAATCTTCAACACCATTGAAACAATAACCAATAAAGTCCACAAGATTTATCCGAGATCCTTTCTTCATAATATCCTTTAAATAAGAACTTGACTCACCACAAGACTTAACATTCAAACAACTACTAGAAACTGAACTGCTCGGATGATCAGAAGTAATTGAGAAACTATTACCAACATTGAACTCCAGTGCACAAATACTTGACTTAACAGTAAAAACAAAATAAGGACTTTTCTTGTACATTTGAAAGCATAGTATAGTATACAAATCTGAATCAGTATCAACCGTGATAACCTTATTTTCCAAAGTATATGATATACCAATAGAACAAGGAGTAAGAAATGGCCAACACATATACTATTTTTAACACCAATTAAAGAACAAGTCATGTCAAGTCGAATAGTGTAGCTATTCTCATCAAGTAAAATCAGTACAAGAATACTATCATCAACATTCCTGCCAAAAAAAAGAGAGAACAAGAAAGGCAAAAGGTAACTAAAAAGTAAAAGAATACATATGCATTTAAATGTAAACACTATTAGAAATAAAATAGAATGTGTAAGCACCACAAAATAACAACAGCAAAAAATGATAAATATGCATATAAAATATTGTTATAACATCAAACAGTTTGAAAATGCTAAATGGACATAGCATCAAGCATAATGAAATAATACCCGCATTCGCCTCTCAAGCTTGAACCCAAATCAGACATATTGCATGCAAATAGTCTAAGAATTTCAAAACGGTAGTAAACTAGTGAGAAAAGAAAAGAAAAGTAACTAGATCAAACAATAATTAGAACCGAGATCGAAAAATTAGGTTAAAATTACCTTTATTGCTATGCAGTGAGAACGAAAGAACAAAAAAGGCAAGAAATCCAAATTAGTATTGGTGAGTCAACGACATCTCAGGATTATAATTTGTGTAACAATTTGAAAGTGAAAGAAACGAGGGAAAGCAAGAAGAAAGTAAAAAGGAAGAAATAATGTTTGTTCGACAAATAAAATAAAAATGTTTGGATTTCAGCCCAAAATTTTCCACGCGTGTTTTTTAGCCCAAAAAAATTGAATTCTTTGTCCTCCAACCATTTTCCACTTTCTATAAATTATCCAGTCTTATAATTGTGTATAAAAGTGTATTGTTTGAAATAACAGGGACTATGCCTAAAAAAAGATATGTGCAAAATAGGGATGTTTACTGTATTTTGTACCGTCTATTTTAATAATAATAGAAAAGATAATTCCATGTGATTCCAAATGTAACACAAGTCATTTTCTAGATAATTTATTAAAAATTACAGTGTTAATATTTCTTTTTAGGAAGATGTAATTCCAACGCATTAAAATGTAGATATCCCTAAGAATAAACCAAAGTAAGAGATAAGAACAATAATTTAATTATCGATTTAACATACATAATTTAAAATGAGTTAGGGAATAAGCAATAAGCGATGAAATATAAATAAAGCAATAGGGAACTAAGAAGTTATAGTAATCAAAGAAAGATAGTTAATAGTTGAAAGAAACAGTAAGCTATACCTAATAATGTTAAGGGGAAGTTTAACAGTAAAAAATATTTAATATATTAAATTGGAAATAAGTAGTAAATGACATTAAATGGAATTAATGAAATAAGAAGTAAGTTATGTAAAAATAACTGAATACCAACAGTTGAATATAAGAGGCGTAATAAGTCAACAAAATTTATATAGCCTTAAGTATGCATTTATGATGAGTGTGAACTATTGGATCTAGCCAATTACTTAAATTAATTAAGAATGACGCAGTCATTAGTAAAGATTGAAATGTGAGGTCAGTAGTGTTACACAACGGAAGTCTGCCCACTGAAAGAGGCTGCCAGCGGTTGTGTATACATTGTACTGATGTGAGATATCTCCAACTATAGGACTCATGGGAATATACGTTCATGTATAGATGGAGGGAATATACCAAAGTAGGATTCACTTAAGTTGAAGTGCTAAAGGGCTAAGTAGGGTCTAATTCAATCCTTATAGTGGGTATGTGTTAAGTAACCAAGTGGACATTTCTTTTGTTGCGTTAGGCAATCTAAATGGGATAGTGAGTGTAAGCTTGGCACTATGTCAGCAAGGTTGGTACCATATATGTTAGGAGTATGGCCGTATACATAGAGCGAGAGCGTTATTCGTCCTGGAGCAGTCGGTAGAAAGACCCAGGTTACGCCTATATGGACTACACCTCCTACTTGTGTAGATCACGTATGGGACATCCACCATCTCAAAGTGTTTGTAGTTATGAGGCAAGGCTAGATAGCCCCTAAATGAGTATTTAAGACGAGGTAGAATATGACTAAATAGTTTTAATGTCATTATTAGGCACAAACGGGAAGATCCTTAGTGTGCACAGGCAATTCGGTCTAGACAAAGATTGTGAATACCTGGTGTGGTGTAGAGTTACGGATACTAGTGGGGAAATATCATAGTCCATGGGTGGACTGTGGTACTTATACACACACACACACACACAGATATATATATATACATATACATAAGTAGTTATTGTATATCTTGAGTAGATTGGAGGTATCGTACGCGTTCATGAAGTCAAGACGACTAAGAAAATAGTTGAGATAACATGTAGTGGAAGATAATCGGCATAAACTAGTGTTATGATAAAGTATGTCATTTGCCAATCACCAGAACATTGCTCTTACCCCCTCTTTATTATAACCCATAGGATAGACTCAGAGGAACATGTACTGGTACAAGGCGGGAACGATGGAAGGATAAATTTTCTTATGCATGCTTGGCACTGATAATGGCACTAGATATCAAAAGTATTAGCCTTGGTCAGTAATTATATGTTTTATTATACTTTACCATTCCACCATGAGTATATATCGATAGTACACTGATGTACTTTTGTTATTTACAGGATGCCAACACCAACGATCCGTACCCTAGTGGACTTGAGTTTTCGATTTAGCGAGAATTCAGACCCACTAATGTGCTAGTTGTTAGAATGATTGTAACGACCCGGAATTTCACTACTTCGACTTGCGAATATTTAATTAATTTTAAATATTCAAATAATAGATTTTATAATGAAAATAAAACTCTTTTAAATAATAAATAATTATGGTAACTTAGTTATCAAATTTGGTTTACAAAAATATATAGTTCGAAGAAAGATTGAAAATGTTACCAAAATTCGCTTTTCGAATTTTCGAATTTTCGTCGACTAAAATTGGTCAGAAATGTCGTAACACTTGTGTATACACATATATATACATTTAAAACTATTTAGACATGAAAATGCACATGGGTATATGTATGTACACTTAGATATAAATGATATAATATAAGATTTATTATTTTATAAAAAAGTTAAACATATTTTAATATATAAAGATACCATTAGAAACACAAGTACAAGCGCATTAAAATGATGTTGGAATTGACATGATGGTGTAGTGGATGGGGGGTGCGGATCCATGGTGAGGTGCAAAGGGGTGGTGAGGTGGAAGCAAGGGTGTGGATGGCAAAGGATAAGGGTATAACGGTAATTTTCTTTATGCATTTTATATAAAAGTTTTCTTCCATTTTCTTTTTTTCCTTATTCTTTTCTGTAACGACCCAGAATTTTGAACAAATTAAATTGAAAATATTTAATTAATTTTAAATATTCGAACGACGATTTAATTTGAATCCCGAATATAACTTGGAATTTGGCGATTAAATTTTATAATTTAATCTATATAGTGTTGAATAAATATTTGAATCTTCAATTTAAAGCTAAAGAAAAATATTTCAAACGCTTGTAAAATTTATATTGATAACACTGAAGATAATAGAAACTTTCAGAAGTGAATTTGAAACTGTTCGGTTCAGATTTGAATTTTATTGTTCGAATCGAATTTAAAAATAGCCGTCCGAGGCACAGTCTCGGAATTCGACGAAACCAATTCCATTGAGTCCGGAATATTGAATTATTACCGAATTTCAATTTTCGTATTTTTCGGAGTTGATACGTGAGCACACGATATATAAACGCGTTAAAGTTTTATCGATATTCAATTTAAATTTGAAATTTAAATTAAGTCAAATATCTGCACGTTCGTTCCTTTAATCACGCAGTGAATCACGAAAATAATCGAGAAAGGCATGGCCGAAGTCTCGTTCAAAAGAAAATCGCGTACTTCTACCCCATACCTTCGTTCAAAAATCATATTCAATTCGAACCCCTCTCTCTCAGATTCAAACGAAACTCTCGTTCTCCCTCTCGAAAAAATGGCTGCCCCTTCTTCATTAAAAAAATCGATTTCGTGAAAAAAAAAACAAGGCGAAGTAAATTTCGAATCAATCTAGGGCAGAGCTTCACGAGCGGCAATTGATCTCGAGTCGCGAGGCGATCGAGCAGAGGAAACGTAGTGGCGGCGCGATGTGGTGAGGGTCGCTCAGGGAGTTCGAGCGCTAGGCTGGAGGAGGTGGCATCTTCAATTGGAAGGTGGAGTCACAGGCATCGCGAAGAGCTTTGCGAATGGAAGCAGGCAGTCGAGCTCGAGTTCGAGCAATCTGGGTTTCGATCGCGAGTAGGATTTCGAGCTCGAGTCTGGGGCGGCGTTCGAATCTCGATGACTCGTGAAGTCTGGTGGCACGCGCGAGGCAACTGGAAGAAGCGCGGTGGTAGAGTCGCGATATATTGGGGCTCGACTGGGAAAAGGCGAACGGTGATGATTTGGAAGGCAATGGCAACGGCAGGTGGCAGCGCGATTGAAGGCATCACGCGCGGCATCGGCCAGGGTTCACGTTGGCGACTTGCGAGGTTGGGCATCAGCGATCGATGGTTGGAGGCTCGTTCTCGAGTCCGAGATTTTTGGCAGCGAGGTATATTTGCTGTAACAAAAATTTATTTTTTAATTTGTTATTAAATTTAAAAGTTTAAAAGTGAAAATTGATTTAGTCCTATAAATTTTATACGCAAACCAGGAAAATATATATAGTTTAGAAATTTTCAGTTGTATAAGATTTACAGTAAAATATATTTTTGTTATAAATTCAAAGTGGTATATGTATAGATAAACTTTGAAAGATAGAAATTTTTAAATGGGAAAATACATATTTTTATAGACATTTGAAATCTATATAAACTATTTTCATATGAAAATGTGTTTTAGATGAAAATAAAGATAAAAAGAAGTAGAAATAAATTGTTCGATCAATTTAAATAGTTAATGGAACATTCGTTTAAAATAAATCATTTGATAAAATTAAATTCCTTGTTTAAATAAATTAACGATGATAATTTATTGTTAATTGATTCAAATACTTATAAATTGTATAAATTATTTATACAAGGTTAAGAATGGGGAAAACAAGCCGGAAATGGAAATGGATTGCAAAAATAATAGATAAGGTGAGATCTCCTCACTCAAATGTAAAAATTGATGTGTGCGGTTATTGATTTGTTGATGCTTGGATGTGATATTAGATATTATAGGATATATCTATATATAGCAATATATACATATTGGCATATGTATATATTGGATTGATTGATTTCCCGCCTCGTATAGCGGATGAGACCCTATTGCGCCGTTAGTAAGCGGATATTTTTATAAAACCCATATACCGCGATATTCCACCTCGAAGTGGAATTGGTATTGTGCTAACATCTGTGGATGCAGGGAAACAGGTTGGAGGGATCCAACTGGATTCCTCACCAGTATTTATTTATTTACAGATATTGATGTATATTCTGTTATCATATTGATATATGATGTTTGTTGTTGTGATTGACTAATTGGTGTTGTTGCATCATCGGATTCAGTTATGAAGTAAAAAAATAATAATAACGATTTTTACTTTAAAAAGGATTTTGAAGTGATTTTTGGAAAGTATACAATTTATTAAATTTTTGAATTTATTTATCTTAAATAAATAAATGTTATAAATTTAAAGTTATGGAAATTATAATGTTTGTGAAATATAACCAAAAGATGATTTTTGAAATAAATAGTTGATTTATTTATAAAATGGTTTAAGTTGGGATTTTTGAATAACTATAAACGATTTGTATAAAAAGATTTATAAAATTGATATTTTATAAATCAAAATATTGGACTTATAAAATGAATTTTTATAAGTGTTAAAAAGAAGTATAAATGGATTTCATAAGTGAATGAAATTAATAGATTTATATTGTGAAGTTAAAAATGAATGAAGTTGTAGAATAAAGGATTTATAAGTAATTTACTTATAAATTGGATTTTTGCCTTTAAATGGAATAATGATCGAATTTGTTCATAAATGATTTTTTTTAAAAGTTGAAATCGTTATAAAGTACAAATGTGATTTATAAACGTTGTTTATAAATCCAAAATCACTTATTTTTATAAGTGAATTATAGAAGTTAATAAAATGAGATTTATAAACCAGAGTTGTTATAGAATATAGAAAATGGAATTTATAAACGTTGTTTTATAAATTCGGAAATCAATCAAATTTGATGAATTAAATATAGAAAGTGATTAAGGGAATTTTATCCACGATTTTGGATAGTGGATAATTCTTGAAATAAATGTGTAGAAAAGATTGAAATGTGGTTAGTGAAGTATATTCACGATTTTGGACAGTGAATATATTTTTAAGTAAAATGGATATGGTTTTGGAAAAGTGATATTTGAAATGAAGTTAATTGTTTTAAAAGATGTTTTAAAACGTGTGAACTATCGAAATCATAGATTTCAACATTCATTGTTGAAATAGACGTTTTCGAGAAATAAGGAAATGGTGGACTATAACACTGTTGTTATAGTAAATGATTTCCGAAAGGAGATGTTTTATATAGTATTGGGATTTATATATCTATCTAAATTTCGAACCCCTATACTAGTGATTTTGAGTCGTCGTAACGATGTTTTACGTAACATTCGTTTTGACTCAAATAGATGTTATAGTAAATATTTCCTTAAAGAATGAAATTATACTTAATTTTGATTTAAGTATATCGAATATTTTCAAACGTTGAAAATAAATAGATTTGTGAATTACTTATTTTTAAATAAGTATGGAATTACTTTTCCAATATGAAATGAACGTTTTGAGATTTATCTTTGTAAAGATAAATCGAAAGTGAATATTGACATCGATGCGGAAATCGTATATCAGGGGATATTTTGAAATCTAAATTCACTATGGAATTTATAAAGGAAAGGGAAACTGTTTAGAAAAATAAACGTTGATTTATTTTTGAAGTGTGGAAATTTTATATCTAGTAAAGATATTTTTGGAAGATAAATAATTTGGAAAATTATTTGGAATCTGATGATGTTGCGCATCTTTATTGATAGTTAAATAACCGACTATCAATAATTACCCTGAATGGTATTTGTTGTGAATTGGATGAATTTGAATGCCACACTTATTTTTGAATAAACGCTCACTATTTGGGTTAGCCGGGAAAGGACCATGGGGTCGTATAACCCATTCCGAATATGTGATACGTCGTTATGAATTGCATTCTAAGACCGGTGTTGAAGACCGGATATTTTTGAAAACGGAAGGATTACCGTCGAGTTACTCTACATCGGCTGATCTCCGGTTTAGAGGTTTTATCACCCTTAGTGACGGGAAGTCCGGACATGATTAGAAATTTATCCGGATATGCAAGGGCTTCGTGAGAAGTGCCTTCGGTTCTGTTCGATCCCGGAGCAGACTTGTATGGATTGTGTGTCTGACGTTACAATTTGAGATATAAAGCTGATTTCTTTCAAATACATTTCTGTTGGTGGCGGAGAATTTATTCTCTTAGCTTAACACCTTCTCTGAGACGTACGAGCTCAGAGGTTATGTAGTTGAAATTTATCAGCGATATACTTCTAATTTGGTAACGTGGCATACTGAGTGTTGCTGTGAAATGATCAGTGTTTGATCATTTGCGATATGATCATTTGTTTGATCTTATATCTTTGTGATCATAGGTTGATCATTTGTTTGACCCGAATCATGGCTTTTTGAGAAGCGTAGCTTTGTGGACGAGACTTCGTCGAGCCTCACACCCCGGAAATGGTCAAAACAGGAAGGATGCGGCAAGGTTCTAGGGAGTAGCGCCCCTTAGTGTATGTCATTCCTTCTGGATAAAGGTGGTATCATGGTATGGAGCCCAGATACTTAACCTCTGTGGTTACTGCATTATTATTATTATGTGGTTTGTTGCGAATCGGGGATCCTCGAGAAGATCGGTGATGATCGGGGGATGGCATACGCGTGTCAGTAGTTACCTACTTTTGCAGAGGTAACATGGCCTTGTGTTGGCAGAGATCTAACCGTAATGTTAGGTTATTTCTCGGGTCGTCTATTCCAGGGACGTACCCATCGTGGCATAGGAAGTTCCTTGGCCTGACCATTTGTTGGAAATCCAAAGAAATAATACGAGCCTTGTACGGTTTTAGTTGTAGAACCTGCCATTTAATATGGTAGCTATAGTAGGCATACTATAATGGTACCTATGTCGGCTAAGATTAATATTCTACTTTCGAAATGTTTTCTACACTATGCACTAATAATAATATCAAAAAGAATTTTATTTTTGCGTAGTAAGCATCTTTGACTATCATAAGAAGAAATCTCCTCCAAGTCTGCGTTTGCATTGTGTGTGTGGCGGGAGGTCTTATGGTAGTTTCATCTTCCAAAAGCATTGCGAATTTGTTTATTTTCTTTGTGAAAAATAACTGTTTTACGATCTCACACCAGTCACCATGACTGACTCGGAGTTTATTGTTTCCCTTCTAAACTCTGGGTGCCCACAAATTTCCACACGGGCAGTCTAGAGTTATGTTATCAGGATATTCTGGAGCTTTGGAAGCAAGCTGGATGGCAAGACGTAGTATTTGTATCTGATAGTATTTATTCCGCTGGGTATTCTGTATGAGGACAAGTTATATAACTGTCCATTGTTGTATATTGACTCTGATGATTGATGTATGTATAAAATGATATAGTTCTTTGTTTAAAGATTATTCATTTATCTATTATATTTTGTTCCGTTGCAATATGTGAGATTCTGATATTGTTTCTGTTCTGATGTTGTTCTGTTGTTGTTCTTTCTTTCTCTTCTTCTCTCTTTCTTCTACTTCTCTTTTTCTTCTACTTCTTCTTTCTAAAACCATCACGATTTGAATTTCCGACGTTCGATTTCTCGGCAGTCGATAAAGTGAGTATCGATGTCGAATTTTCGAAAGTCGAAAATTTCGGTACGTGACATTTTCACTTTTTCCATTTTTCCATAAGTCTTCATCTTCCTAAAAGCTTCATGAAACCTTGTTAAAGGATTCCTATTTTAAAATTATAAAATTTAAATTCAAAAAATTATTTTCTTTTAAATGTTTTCAAACCTTGTTTTAAAACTCTTTCTTCTTCATTTTTACTCACATTTCATTCAGGCATAACTTTCTACATACTACCCCAAATCAATATTTTATTTTTTCCAAATAATATATAATTCCAGTGGCTACAACTTTCATTTGAATGACTTTTCCAAATTTAGAATATTCTTTGGTAAAAAATTCATTTCTTTCTGACTCATTTTTGAATCCGTATTTCCTAGTCCGAAAATAGCACTCCTTCTTTTGACATATCTCCGTCAAAACTAACCGAAATTAAGTGATCATTTTTTTAAATTGAAGAGAAAAGAATTTTCTAAAACTTTTATTTTATGACTTGTCCAAATTTTGAGAGTAACATGATCAAAAATCAGTAAGAAGATAACCTATTTTCGAGTGGATTTTTGTGATTTCCAAGCTTTCGGTGAGTAAACGTTAGTTTTAAATTTCAAAATTTTTAACTTGATATATGTTGCATAAATTGCTTTATGATGTGTATGAAATATGTTTGACTTGTTATATGTTTTTTTATTTGTGGATATGGATGATTCGAGATGGAAAAAGTGGACTTTAAATGAAGTCTACCTTAGTATTGTTGTAAATTTGTAAACTTCGGTTATGATATAGTTTATAAACTTTGGATTTGATGTTCGTTGTAAGTTTGGATATAATATTAATGTGAACTTGGTTATGAAGTGGTATGTTTATAAGTTAACATTGAGATGTTAAAAGGAGATTTGGATTCTTTAGAATGAAATGGTTTTAAAGTATTTAAGTTTTTAAAACTTTAAAGTTAATTTTTTTTATTTTCTAAACTTTTCCTTATGGTTTAAAATGAAACAAAGTTAGAAGTGGAGAATTGGAAAGTTAGTAACTTGGAAAAACAAACTCAAGTTACTACATCCGTAGCGATAGTCGCTATGGATGTAGTTTCAATAAAAAACGAATTTTTGAAAATTTAGTTTTCATGCTTAAAAGTGTTTTGAAAATGTTTTATAAGCTTAATAATGGTGTTTTGGAAAGTTAATTAATAATTTAATGCTATATTTTTAATTAATTAAGTATTAAACATGGTTTATCAATTATAATTAAGTGAAGATTTACTACTAATTAATTATGTTTTAAAAGTAAGATTAATTTTAATTAATTTTTGTTTAAGCAAGATTAATTTTTAATTAATTATGAGTTAAGTATAGGATTTATTTTTAATTAATTAAGTATAAGGTTAATTATTAAATAATCTATTAGTCAAGTGTTTAATTAAGTTAATTAAGGTTTTAATTTAACATAAATTATTTATTTAAGGTTTAATTTATTATTTAAGTTTTAATTAAAAGATTATTTAATTAATAAATTGAGATTAATTAATAGTTAATTATTAATAAAGGTTTTAAATTATTATTTAATAATTAATAAAGGATTAATAAAGGGTTTAATTTATAAACAAATTATTTATTAAAGGTTTAATTAATTATTAATTTATAATTAAGTTCAAATTTAATAAAGATTAATTATGATTTAATAAGAGTTTATCTTGTAATTAATCATTTTAAAGGGTGTTTTTAGTTTTAAATCCTTCGTCTCCAAGAATCAAATTGTTTTAAAGGTACTTCTTTTTCAGAGATGGTTTTGAACTCATGGAATTCAAATGTGGGTACTGTTAAGTAGACAAATGCCTGTGAATGAGTTATGATTGATTGTCGATTTTATGGACATTTGATAGTAGAATAAATTATCGTTCTGCTATAAATTGATTGTTTGATTGTGTGACATCTATTAGCAGAATAAATTCCCGTTCTGCTATAATGTAATTAATTTGATTGTTGTGGACATACATTAGCAGAATAAATTCCCGTTCTGCTATAGATTGATTGCTGATTGTGTGGACATATATCAGCAGAATAAATTCTCATTCTGCTATAAGTTAATTGTTTGATTGTTGGACATCTATTTAGCAGGACAGATCGCCGTCCTGCTATTATATTATTTGGACATGTATATGCTAGTTGAGTTGTATTGACATGTTATTCCCTGAATTGGATATAAAGTGTATTTACATATGTGTTGACTTATGTAAATAAATTGTTGAATGACTTAAAAGTGAAATTGAAATTAAATGGTAACTTTAACGGGTAACATTGGGATTGCTAAGCCTCTTTTGAATATATAAAGTATGATTTTGAATTAACTACACTCCTTTAATAAATTTTGGGGTTTAAAGTTTATAAATGATTTTCAAGTTATATAATTATTTTATAAAGGTATTTATAAATAATAATTTGTTTATAAAAAAGGGTATTACTAAATAAAAAGGTTTATTTAAATTGATTTCAAAGGATGTTTTGTAAATAATATTTTGTAACGGATTTTTCTTTAAGAAGATTTATAAAAAGAGTTTTTGAAATAGGGAAATGATTTTAGAGATCTGTAAAGAGATTTTATAATTTAACTTAGAGAATTTTAAAAGTGACTTATAAATTTATTTGGAAAATTTATAATTTCTTTGAAATATGAAGAGAGCTTTTAAAAAGGAAACTTTTTATAAAGGATAAGTGGATTGATTTTTATAAGAAGAAATGTTTTTAAATGGAATTTGTTTGGCTATTTAATATGGAATTTGAAAAGAAGGAAACTTTTGTAAAGTTTGGTAAATATACTTATACAGTTGAGATAAGTATATAAATGTTTTTTCCAAGTATAAAAGGGATGTAAATGGTTGGGAATAGTGTTTTGTAAAGATCTTTGATCTAATGTTATAAAGTGATTTTAATTAATTAATGATTAATTAAATAAGGCTTAGTGGATTCCATATGGGATTAAATCCATGTTTGAATGTTTGTTTATTTGATAGTTAAATAACAAACTATCAAAATCTGGACTAAAACGTAACTTTGGAAATATCTAAGAGAAACGCGTGAGTTATATGGCATAGTCATCTCCGATGATGTTGTACTGTGCATATAAATCTCGTTTCATTCTTCTAAGACAAATTGTAAGGAAATCCGTCCACTGATGGTTAGGAGGTGACCTCCGCTATTATCTTTGACTGTTTATTTCCTAAAGAACTGGGGTTGAGTTTACCGAAAACCATTGAAAGTTGTTTCGAAGAGACCGAGATTGGATATGTTATCCGAATATCATTTTGATCCAACTTAAGCGTTCATCTTGAAGAGTATGGAATCAAAGACGAAGTTTTGAAGTGTAAGGGCTACTTGCTACTAATCCTGAGGGTGATTGCAAAATGGATGTAGTGGAAGTAGTGTCTTCGATTTCGTTCGGTCCCAAAATGAACTTGTATGGATGAATGCTAGCATTGCATTAATGCCTAGAGGGCAGTGTAGCATTCCATGTGGGAAGTGTTAAATAAAGGTAATCATAGCCTTAAGCCTCATCAACTTGGAAATGACAAAAATCGGGCATCCAACAAGGCCAAGTGGGTCGCTCCCATCAGGGTATGGTCATTCCAAATCTAGATCGATTACTATCTACTCATGTATGCTTCGAGGCCTAAAGTGGGTGATCATTTTCGGTACTACTAGTCAAGTGGTAGGTCAGTCTTGTGTGGCAGGGGTACAAGATGTTCTTGTCAAACCCTGGTACATTTTATCTAGAGGTGTACCATCGAAAGGTAGTTCCTTACCTTGTCATATTATAGAATCCAATCTACAATACGTGCCTTTTCGGTTTTGATTGTAGAGCCTAGTATGCTAAAATTTAATAATGTAACAATTTTGGCTCAAATAAATATGTATTTGTACTCTAGACGTTATTATAATAACACTGGATTTTCTATAGAAAATGTTTTGGTTATCGTAAGGTAAAAATCCATCCGTGTTTATGTATGGCATGGTACGAGATACCTTTGATTTTAAAAGGGTTTTAAACATAATAATTCAATTGCTTGAGTTTACTCACACCAGACCTATGTTTGACCCAGAGTTTTATTTTCTTTTCCTAAAACTCTTAGGTGCTCAAATTTTATAGGCAGCCAAGTAGTTCAGGTTTTTTCCACGGATGCATTTTGGAGGAGCTTGGAGCAGGAGGCTTCATCGATAGCTAGTTATTATCTTGTTTCCACTGTATTATATGTATCTTATATCAGTTAGGTAGGGACAGGCTGTAATAACTGTCCAAGGGTAGAATTGTATTAGTATGACTTTGATGATTATTTTTGAAATGACTTTGTAAAGTATTATGTTGATTAATATATGTTATTCCATTGCGTTATGAGATTATGTGATTGTTTAATTTCTTCTTATCTTCTATCTCCTTTCTTTCCCATAACAATCTGTCTTTCCGACACTTAGTTGTTCCGCACATGAATATCGTGGATGTATTAATGTCAAATTCTAGAGTTTGAAAAGGCGGGTCATTAGAATGATCTACCTATTAATACGATCAAGGAGACGAGTACAATGATCCGATGAAAGAAGTGAGGCAAATTAAGTTTTTATGCACTAAAGGAATGGAATAACGTAAGGCAGAAGTGGTTTGGATCATTTTAAGAGATTTTGAGTGAGCGGAACCTTCTCTATGATTACATAATGCAATTATAACGATCTAATATTGTTAGGGGTCTAGTTAGGAGATAATTATGATTTTTTTTAATGAGTTAATGAACGAATTGGGTAATTAGTGGAGTCGCTGAAATAAATTGTAGATTAACTTATAGTAAATAGAGTCGTATAAAGCTATAAGAATTCTAGAGAAATATATATAAGGAAATGATGATATATAGACTCATTTATAAAGTATAATAATAGTGCAAACAAACTATATGTAGTTAAATATAAAATAAAGGCGAAATGAAACGACCAAAGAATGAAAACGAAGAAAACAAGAAGAGAATAGCGACTATATATAGGACCTAACCGGGCCTAGTGCGATTGGAGGCATTTACGGAATCGAAACTTTATACGATACTTTAGGCTATTTTGATGGAGGCAATGTGGTAAGATAATTACATTGCGAAAAATATAGGTATCATTGAATATAAGTGTGCTCGATGTGTATGAAATTGGATGTTTGGTTTGTTATTGATGATTGGATGCCGTGTTGACATGGTATGATCAAATAATAGATATTAGGCACTTTAATGTGCTATTGATTTGTCAAGTGATTATGTACGAGGCAAGTATGGTGCAAGGAATTGTTGTCCAGGGGAAAAGGTTGTTCCCAGTATAGTGTTCCAAAAGGAAATAGTTGTTCTAGGAAAATGGTTGTTCCGTCAGTATCGGTGTTAATGATTCAGGAAATAGATGTTTTAAGGAAATGGTTGTTTCCTCGGTAATAACATATTTGTTGTTCTGGGAATTAGTATTCCCTTAGTAATTTGGACAGGATAGGCTCTATTGATTGAGTATATATTTGTGTATAGCATGTTGTGAGATGTAATATGACCTTAGTCGATCAGTCAACCTAGGTATAGTGTTGATATTACTCCTCGGGTTAAAGTAGGCAGATTAAGATATGTTGATAAGGGTAAGGAGATATTAATGATGTTTTACTAGTCCTTCTATGCAATTAATTAGTATATTATTAGAGTTTTTGACAATTGACCAAACTCAACATATCATAGTGATGCAGTGATGACGAAAAGAAAACATGCACTAACTAGCATGATAAGGTGTAGCTTAATGAAGACTAGAAATTGGATTTCGTCTAAATGATTTATAAGCGACTAAACTTGTGTAACAACCCGCATTTTTTAAGCCTGTCTCATATAGATAAAATTAAGGAAAACAAACGTGGGTTAGATATACGTTCGAGCGAGTGAAACAAGCCTATTTTGTATAGACCACTTTAAAGTCCTTGGTTCTATATCAATAACATTTACCGATTAATACATTTACTCTAGCTTGGAGATTTTGACTTTAAGTTGAATACCTATTAGATGACGCTAACCTTTTACAATGAAGAAGATGAATCCTCTTTTGAGTAATGTTTCACTTCGAGTAGTTCAATGTATACCCAAATATGACCGTACTATTGCGATGTCATGCGATAAACCATAATCAAAATGTAGTTTTATTATGTGTTTCCACAATACCCTCAAGTCTAAAGGCTAATGCACATCGTTACATAAGATTTTCAATTTTGACTTAGTTGTATTAACCTATAAAAAAACTCTTATTGAGTCGTTCTACGATTGTTCTAAACAACCATAAGTAGTAACTCCTTGGTGATCCCAAAGTCCATGAATAATCCATCATCCATTGTATAGAAAGCGTTACATACACTAGTCTAATCAGGTGTACCAATATTATTTTCTCGATACATTTTGACCATGAATATTTAAAGAATAAGTCTTTAAATATCGATTCAAAACTCATGGTTACAAATAAGTTTGCAACTGCAATCGATAAAATACTTCTCCTAAAGATATTTTGCTTATATATGTTTAATGTATTTGCTCAATGCATTAATAACTTTACTTATATTTCTATATAACAATGCATATAAAAGAAAATAAACCAAACGCATATCTTATTTCGGTCAAAATTCATTACAAGAGCTAAATTAGATAATTATTTAAATAATTACTCCTAAGGCGCATCATCAGTTCCGTCAAATCGGTCTTGCTGTAAATTAGAAAAACGAATTTACAACAATGACAATATTCCTCAAAGACTTAATCACTTTATACACTACACCGACAACCTACTCTTGACGTCAATCACGTTTAGACAGTGGCAGTTTATCCCAAGCTCAATCACTTCTCCCTTCATGGTAATCTTACTAAGACTCGATCAATCGCAACTTCTTACAACAATCATTTCAAGTATATTATCTACTAAACCTATAGTGGTGGTTTGAAATGAAGTTGGTGATGAATTGGAAGACGAGACATCATTGAATAATCATTGTCCTTTAGGATTTATTTTTAGTAGTTGTAAAACCATTAATAATGAAAATAAAAGAGATAGGATTTGCAATATGTATCTATACTATTATATTATTAGTGAGTTTCATTTCAAGAGCACAGAAGCCCCTGCATAATTTGTGAAATGAAACGTCATTATTTTGATTCTTTTCTATGTCATCTCTCCGCTTCATTCATATTCCTCCCCTTTCCCGTGCGCATTCTCTGTTCCTTCCATTACCATTCTACAGCTCAGAATTCTTCTCAGTTTATTCTAAATTTTCAACTCAACCGTCTCCTTTTTAGTTCTTTCTTTCTACGCGCGACTCTCCCTTCCTTTCCATCTCATCCAACCCCAGATATTCACATCTTCCCCCGATTTGTGCCTTTTTCCCACCGTCGACGTTAAAGTCTCCTCCTGCCAACGTTTCCAGCCTCTTCGACTCTGCATCTCCGCCCACTAGACCAGCAACCATGTTCGCCTCTCTATCCCTTTCGATTTGCCTCATCCCATTGTTCATAGAATTTGTCTTCTTCGTTCACCATGGGATTGTCGGCCATGCAACATCGATGGGTTGTCTCATTATGCTCCCTCACAAACCCTAGACTTAGTTCAAAACTTATCATTTACCTGGACCAAATTATTTTCCAAACCCTAGAACCAAATTGCCCTTTCTCTTCTCCGCCATCCAACCCGTCAAGCAACCCGACTTATTTCCTTATCGCATCTCTCCGCTTCCACCCTCGCCATACACTGATGCGTCATTTGCTTTATATCATCTCTGTATTCTTCTACTAATCCTATCAGACCAAATGATTTAATTTACTGTTAAACCGATGAAATCCCATCAGTGAACTGGCTCAAATCAAGGCATCGTCGCTGGCTGTAAATCCCATTAGCGAACCCTTAATCTTCTCTGACATGTAATTTGTAAGAAAGTGGCATCATACCAATTGATTCCGTCGTCGCTAGCCCCAAACCCTCATGGCACCATCTCAATACATCCTAACATCGATTGGTTTAAAACATTTCCATAGGTGATTTAAATCTTAAGTTATCGGTGGCTATTTGAGTAGCAGTTATAATTTAGAAATTAAGATTGCCGAACCCGGTATGAATATGTTTAATTATACATTTTTATTATAATTTTGATTTTTTTAATGTTGATGTATTTCAGTTATAAATAATTTAATACAAATCTGTATTCTTTTTGTATAGTAGCATCAACCTATGCAGGTACATCTATATAAGTAATTGGCATATAAAATTGTATGGTGGTTTGTCTTTATTCAAATTTCCTTCATTTATTTTGCTTCAATAACCATTTTGCATAAATGCCTATTTTTTTAGTAAAACCGTATCTTCGATATTTTTTTTTATTATCAATCCTAACTTCGATTTACTGAAATTAGTTTGAGAAGTTATTTAAACTTTATCATCTGGAAAAAGCAAACCAGTCTTTCAATATTAAGTTAAATCAAAAAATGTTTTTGCATCAACTCAACCCTTAACAAACAAGTCTAACATGTTGAAATCATGACTGAGGCCAGATTTATGCAATATTTTTGTTAATTTGCATATTTTGCTTTCATCTATTATTATGTTATGTAAATATATAAATGATGTAATATTGTGGAATGTATTATGTTTGATATTCCTATCATAAACTTGATGGTAAATTCTTTCATATAGAAGTACTTAATATTCTGTTGGTATCATAATTGTTGTTCAACTGTTGGTGCAGCGTATATATTTATATTATGTTATTTTCATATTATTAAGTCTAACTTTCAATAGTTTATTTATTCAGGAGAGTCGACATTTATCATTTGGAGACCTCTAACTCTCAGCCTAAAATGAATCAAACCCTTGAAATTATATTCAGGTGCCTCATGATCCTAAAGGTTAGTTTGGAAATTATATAATATTTTCTATAGCTATTTATATTGGAATATGTGTATTGAAATGTTATTCTTAACTTCAAAACACTAGAGTTATGATCTTAATGTTAAAAATCAACCATGCTTCAACGATCATAGTTGAAGTTTGCCACAGTTTGAATTGTAATATGACATGTAATTTGGATATCTTATATGATATATGATTAGATCATTTGAACAAAAACAATAAATCTTGAAATGTTTATATGCACAATGTTAGATCCATAAGATGATTCTTTAAATCCATGAACAGTTGTGATTGACGTTCAATAATTTTTCATATCAACATGATTTAAATTGCAGCAGAAAACCGGTACCCAACAACTATGATACCAATAGTTGAATTGTCCTATTATCGGTCAATTTTATGTGCATATCTAACTGTTGATGGTGTAATTTCATTTGTTGGGTAACAATTTGCTGATGGTGTAATTTATCAACAGTTCTAAATAACAGTTGTGATTTGCATAATTTTTCATATCAACATGATTCAATTTACACCATCAACATTAATCATATTGTTACATCAATAATTGCATTCGTTCTATCATCTTGGAACCTGTTACTGTCATTGGGTTCATTACAGCCTCTTAGTTCTTTCTTATAATTGAATATCTAATTGTAGCAATGCCTGATAACTGTTATGTAATTTGTAATACTTTCTCTTATAATAAATAACATTAATAAATTACTTTTGTGACTCTGGTTGTCAATATATATTGGTGGGAACAAAGAATACACAATTTAGTCAGGTTGTAAAAAATTGAGGAGTTTGAACTGTTATGAATTTAGGAAAAAAAGATAACTTGTATTTGTTATAAATTTAGGAAAAAATAAGACGAAATATATACTTTATAAAGTACTGTCTATACCTACTTTTTCGTATTATATAAAGCATCAAGCTATTCAAGGAAATAAATGTTTACACTATGATTACGACAAAAATTGCATATATTGCACAAAATATGAATCTTACCCAACCGGTTAGCTTAGCTGTGCGAGTAAGTTAGGGTATGAGTTTTTTAAAGGGTCAAACTAAAAATTTTATTTTGTCAGAATCTTCTCTTCAGGTGGTGTTACTATATTAATAATGATTTTTTTTGCACCAACTAAAAAAATAAGGCAATATGTATTGATAGTAGTACAAAGATGGACTTCACCGATCTTGCAAATTATAATATTTTTTTCTAATTAGACTGTAGATTGAAGCCAAACGTTGCCAGTGGTAGATTTTTGGATCATATTTTATAGTGAAATTGGTTTAAAAGGTTTTTCATTCTTTAATAGTAGAAATTTTTACAAGCTGATGTTGATGGTGAATAGCTTTAATGTTTTTTGTGGCTTATTTGATTGTAAAAGGTAATAATATAATATATCATATCGTAATGCTAGAGCTTCCATATTTTTGTTTATCTTTAAGGTGTATGGATTTGCAATATCATAATGCATGTCTGGAGTTTCAGCTCCAATGTTACTTGGCCTTTATTTTATGTCAAGTAAGGTTTTAGACCTAAGCTTACGTCAGTTTGAGTTATACTTAACCATTTTTAGGCTTTTCACGGAAAAGAGAATAGACAAATCTTGGTACTAAAGTAGATAATTGGTTTTACATGAATGACAAAAATCCATTATACTTTGGGTCAATATACTGTTGACTTCTAAACTATATACTAAAAATGTGATAGTCTTAAGTTCTTAAACTTAAAAACAATAGCATTGCTTTGCTATATGCTTGATGGCTGTTAAAAGGTCCCATTTCAGGCTAATTTTTTTAAAACCCATCAGTCCAATATAGATTGACCATACTATACTATTAAAGCTAAGTTTGGTTTCCATTGCTCAGAAGCCCCCTCCAATCTCTCAAAAAGAAATTGCTTTTAGCTTGCCACATGAATTTTAAACTTAACCATTAGAAACTTTGACTATTTTTTTCGTACATGAATCATCTCTCCTTCCATTCACATCCAAATCCTATGCATTCACGATCCACCACTTTTATTCTTTGGCACACCGTCGACATTGCCCGTCCCAAACACCCCCCTCCCAAACAAACCTCCAAAACCCCACCCCACAAAAAAATCCCCCGCAAATCATCATCGGTCCTTGGAATCCATATTTCTGCTTAATTCGGTGCCAGCCATTTTCGGTATGCCGTTTCTATCGTTGTTCCTCCTCCCATCCTCGCACGGTCTTCCTCTTCTCCGGCCATCGTAGATGGTTGTCTGCATCACAACTTTGATGGTTTGGTTTTCATTGTCCCCATTCTTCTACAGTTGTGGCTAATTTTTCTTCTCCCTGTAACTGCGATTTATCATGTTAGTCTTTCCGATCGCGGTTAGTTCAACGTCCTGCTTCTTCTTTGTCGGTTTGCTTGGTTTTTGTTCTTAGTTATTTCATTCTTAACTTGCTTTGCGAAAATGAATGCACTTTTGGGCTGGTTGATTTCTATCATTGTTTCTGTGTTGTATGCTTTTAGTGCAAAAAATTAATTATTATTTAACATAATATTTTACTGTAATTGTCATTTTGAATGAAATGAATCTTTCATTCAGACAACAATTTGAATAATCATAGCAATATTTGTATATTTATGTCGGTGATTTTGTTAATTAAAACGTAAAAAGTATTCAGCTAATATTCGTCGTGTAGTTGTAAATCAACTCGATAGATTCGTACGAGTAGAGTTTAAAGGTTGCACTTATTTTATCCAAGGAATTTTTTTTCTCCAAGTTTGAACATAGGAGGGATGAGGTTGTATTAGGTTGTATTACCATTGTTCAAGCAGTTTTGTCCAAATTTTGAATGGTTGAAAGTATAAAACCATAAAAATTTCATAGTGGTTTAACCTCTAAATAAGATCATTTGATTAATCTTATTTTGCTAATGTTTTGGACTGTAACAATTAAACATATTTAATGTATCAGTTTGGGAGAATTAAGAAACTTGGTGGCAAGATCTACAGTGTAAGAAAAGAATGTGAATTAGTAGTTGCAAAATTCGGTTTGCTAAATTAGTTCAGTGCTTGAAGCACATGGTTTTTTAGCTTAATCTTGATTATGTTCAATTTTCGATTTTATTACGTTGTTAAAATTTCATATTACATAATATTATCTTTTTTGTTTACATTCATTTAGTTCATGATACAAAACTAGAATTATAAAAGAAATTTGATGTTAATTATTAGTTTTAAAGCATTTACATTGGGCATTTTCCTTATATACTCTCGGGTCTTTAAATCAAGTTCAGGTATAGTTTGAATAGGAATATCTTTTCTTCAGATTTGATACATTGTCAATGTGTATTTCAAATATTGCTTCATATTTCAGACATTGCTGCGATGGGGAGAAGGAAGATCTGGATGGGGAAAAATGTTAAGCTCTATACTAAATGTATTGGTCTATCTTCATGTTTTTACTTTTCTATTGCATTACATTTCTGGATTTAATGAAATTCATTTTCGACAACATTTCTTTACTTTATATCCTTCTATAATATTCATTTATATTGATAGTTAATACCTCTTTAAGGGTGTTGTCAGTTTCTGCAGTTAATTGAGCATCCATGCCCACTTTTTCTTTTTCTTTGTATTTGAAAGCTTAGTATCGGTCCTTCACTTATCCCAATTATTCCATTTAAGCTTTATGTTTTTTCCTTGCTTCGGGTTTGATATAATATTTCTAATACAATAGGCAATGTAAATAATAGTTAATTATTATTTAATACTTTTTAAATGGTTGTTTCTCATTTTAAAAAAGAATTTGGTACTTTTATTTACACAGCAAAACATCCTGACAATATCTACTTTTATATATTAGTGATATTGTTAATTAAATGGTAAGGAGTATTCAACTTATCTTCATTGCTTAAACATATAAAAACTCAATACATTCCTTCAAGGTTGTTTTATTACAATTTTCCTCAATTTTAAATTTAAAAAGATTATAATGTAGAGCATAAGATCGGTATAATCAATTTAAAAATAACATTTTTTTATTTTTATGAAGTTTCTTTTCTATACCTGAATTTAGAAAGGATGAGACTGCACTACTTTGAATTGTGGTTTTCTCCCACTATGAACAGTTGAGACATAAGCATAAAAGTTAAGGCTGAATTAAACCAATAAAATAATGAAATTACCATAGAAATAAGATGGTTTAATTTCTAAATAATATGATTAGATTCCCCTCTTTTCCCCCAATATTTCATACTGTAGAAATTTAAAATATTCTATGCATCGATTGGAGAGTGTTTGGAAAATTGGTGACAAAATCCATATCAGGGCAATTTAGAGTATTAAATTGGTTCATTGCTACATACACTTACTATGGAGGTTAAGGGGGTACCCATAATATTTTCAGCCGGTTTTGTTCTTCCTAAACTCTAAACAGATAGTTATATTTAGCTTATTTTTGTGATATTTAATTGTGGAACATTGTTGAAATCTCTAATCAAGTACATAATATGTTTTCTTATTTTACATCCAATCACTTAATGTATGTACTTATCAGGTACATGGTATATTTTCCTAATTTACATCCATTTAGTTCATGTACGTAAATATGTAACTAAAACTACAAAAGAAATTAGTTGTTAACTTTACCATTTTTGAAGCATTCATATTTGACATCTTTCTTAGTTACTCTCAGATCATAAATCAAGATTAGCAATAATTTTGATTAGGAGTACCATTGCCTTTGATCACATACATTGTCAATGAATATTTAAAATATTTTCTTCATATTTGATTTACCACTCCAATAGAGAAGAGAAGGCAATTAAAAAGATAAGAAACTAATCTTGAAAATAAATATATCAATCCCTAGCATGGTTAGTATACTAGAAATAAAATAAAGTTCGGTAAATGGTTTGTATGCTCGCTATAGCTATATACTGAGTGCATGTCTTATCAACCACCGTTTATCATCCGCAGATTTCTTCTAGACTATTTGATAGGAAATACTATAAGATATGCGTGAACTGCCAAACCAAGACATTGGTATGGTCTGGCCATATACACAAAATGTACATCAATCCATCTTAAAAAATAAAAAGGATGTTTGGAAGAGATGGTTTGTTGATTATTGTGGTTATTAGTGTTTTTATTGGTACTATTTTTCGGTTAAGAAATATAAAATGCCTTAATTTCTTTAAGTTGGAAATTTACTCGAAGTTCTTATGAACAAAGAATAAAATGTGTTATGTTATTCAAAATAGCTGATGTAATCATGTATCATCAAATGCAGTATCATATAGACGATATGCTTACAAGTAGAAACTTGGTATACCAATAGACCATTCAGAATTGAGTATCAAATATATTTCAAACCATTAGTTTTATTTGGAAATTCCTGTTACATATAACTTAGTTTGCGGCAAGCTCATATACTATGTTGGTAGGAGGAGGGAATCACATTCATGTTTTTAGGATCTATATGACATGGTTTGTAGTGTATCATTAAGATATGCATGTCATTACTGTAAAATAATAAAAATTCACCATTTCTTAAAAATACTTTGAGGCGCTTAGACGTATTTAACTATATTATAATTTAATATTTAAAGGTGTTTATTTAAAATACATAATTGTAAATTATATTAGTTTTCTCACTTTGATTTTTAGATCAGAATTGGTGTGTTAGATGTCAAACATTAGTTAACTATGTTGGTCAATTTCTAATAGTGTACTTATTTTTAGATCATAATTGGTGTGTTAGATGTCAAACATCAATTTACTATGTTGGTCAATTTCTAACAATGTAGAATTCTATTCAAAATAGATAAACAGTTTAAATTACTTAAATTAGTTTAAACAATAACTCTTCTTACTGCCGCATAAAATCTAAAAGGTATTACAGTTAGATTTTTGAAGAAATTGCTGTTCTAGAATTGTTACACACTTATTTTCAAAATGATCCAAAATTTTCCTTTGTAACTTGTACTTTTTTTGTGAAGGTTTTGTTGGAAAAGGAAAAATATTTATCCATAGATTGTTGTATTCCCTTCACTAACAAATAAAAAATAATGGTAAAAGAATAATACTTTTTATGAATGTTTACATGTTGATTTATCCCAAGGTTTATATGTACTTTGACCACCACTGATATATAGAATAAGTTCATCTTCATTTCAAATTTAAAGAAAAAGGACAGAGTTCGAGTAAATAACGTGCTTTTGCTAGAAGTCAGAATTATTACTATATTAATTTCATTTACACACTTTACTGATTCAATATACAGAATTTTCATACATAATTTTGACAAAAAGTATATCTACTAGTTTTCTTTATTTAGTGTTGAATGGAAAGCAATACAAATGTTGTTGTAGAGAGAATGAATTTCATTTCTGCTATGTAGTTAATGTTATTATGATTTTAATGCAAGATCATGTAGTCCTGTAGTATGTCTGCTTATGAAGGGGCTGAAATAACTTTTCAACTTTAACTTTTTTCTTATCAATTTTACAAAAGATTACTGTTAATTTTCACATGTTTTGGGTTAGAGATACATTTAGAATAAAGTAAAAATTGCATGTTAAGTATGATTCACAAAAACAACATTTTTTCCACTCTAACTCGATGTAGTTACATGGACCGTAAAGATGGACGCCATGGTCGTTAGATGATGCTAATTCTGATATGAAACTACACAAATAAGCTGATTAGTCGATGCTATCCCATTGCCAAAACCCTTTTTTACGGTGTGCAAATTGCATATTTGTATTGCTTCTATTTTTCGTGGCATCATTCATCATACTCTGGCAGCTAAACATGAACAGTTTTCAAATATGTAAATTCATTTTCATTCAATGAAGGGTTAAGGTGGTATATGAGTAACTTAATTTGTATCTGTGAGTAGAGAAGATGTTTTATACGATGGAATTTACGCTCAAAGGACTTAGCTTGGACAATAGATATATGAATACCTTAATGTATATCTATAAGTGGTGATGAAAGAGTTTATATTACAAATATGCTTGGATTATCCTGATTACTTCCCTACTATTTAGCTTACGGCTTATTCCATTTTGTATTTTTAATCGTATTCTTTCATAGTTGGTTACATTGAGTTATTTCTAGGTTTATTTGACCCATATTTTAATCTTTTCCCCTATTATTTCCTTCCTTAGGTGGCTTGCTACATTCATTCATCATTCCGCATAAACTTGCGACAATCTGAAGGTTAGTCTCTTATATGTGATATTAATTTTTTTTTGCCTTCAAATGCACTCTCTTAACTGGGTGATACATTCACTTTTAGTAACATGTTGGTCTGTAAAAAAACCCACCTTGAATGTACATGTTATTCTTTTAATATCGACTGAATTTACTCTTAAGAACTATGTTTGCTAACGTCATATATTCAGTTTCGATTGATGAACATTAAAACTGAATGAACTTTATTATTTATTAGTTGTTGAAGATATCATTTTCAGCAGTAAAATTGATTTCTAACAAAATATATTTAGCTATTTAAATTTATATTTCATGTAAATTTATAAGATCTAAAAAAAATTCTTTGAAACCATAGCCTATAGCCTTTATTCAGCAGGTTATTTAGCTTGGGCAATCCCATCCTTTCACAGTGCATCATCTTTGGCTTCCTTACAATCAATGGTGATATGCCAATTTTGTTGCATCTTCTCCTTTTTTTTGAATCAGTTGACTCTCTTTTGAACTAAATTTCTTTCCTATATTCATGAATAATATCCATTATGAATTACAAGAATTATGTTATAGCAATAATGAAATATTGAAAATTAGCCCATAACATTTAGACGGTCTTATGATGTAATCATGTATTATGTACCATGATTATAAAGTTAGTACATATTTTGAATTTTATGAGGGTATGGTCGTTTATAAAAGGCATAATTTTTCTCTGTATCTTCATTGATTGTTTATAAAGCATTTTAATCTAAATGAAATCTAATTTTCTGTCTCATTTTGTGCATAATGCTGACCAATATATAATGTTTAGCTACGACCAATATAAAATTTACTAATGTAACTTAACCTCTTCTACAAATTGCTTTGGTTTAGGCAAGCAAGTCACAATGAATCTTGAGATCTATATTTAATTAGAAATGATGTTTAAGTAATAATTGGCGGATACAGATGAGAAGCATTGATTAGACACAATGGTTAGCCAGTATTTTCTCTCTGTTTGCTACCTGGTGTTCGAATAGTAAGAGAGAAAAAGAGTCAAGTCAAAGGCATAACATACATGGTATTGATATTAATGTCTTTTATATTTTTTACCCGGAGTATATTACTAAAAAGGATTATTTTTCTTCTTTTAGTGCGTTGAACAATTATACCAATTCATTATCTTTTTAACATCGTGTAACAATGATAACTATTTTCCTTCGTTAGAATTGGATAACTTACATCAAACTTATGCAATGATTTGATTAAATTTCTGTAATCTTGAGCGTTTTTAATATTAGATGGTTACAGAAAAAAGATATTGGAAATGCAATTAGTGGTATTATTAAAAAGGAAACGGTGTATGTTTGACAGAGCTCTATTCGTATAGATGACAAATGTTAGATTCTTCTACTTTGGCTTTCTCACTAAGCCAATTCTGAATTATAAATTTGTTACATGGATGTTTACTTACTATATTTTCTGTATTGCATTGAAGACTTAGGAATCAGAAATACTGGCATTGCTTAGAGATGAAGAGAACGAAGAAGATAAGCTAACTCAAACCGACATAAATGAAGAAAACCTATTGAAAGTTCTGAATCTTACTGACTTGGTGGATAGTCTTGATTAGAAGCTAAGAAGCCCAGTTATTCTCTTCCCCTCAAAGGCCAAGGATGGGAAGTCGTGTTAGTGTTCTATCTTCTCTTGGAAACTAACTAAATTTACATCAATGGATGCTTCAGCTATTTGATTTGTGGGCACTTTGGTAGATTTTGGCGAAAAAGCTTTTTTTGTACAGTTGTATTAGCTATTTGTAACTATAGGATTTATTTGAACAAGTAATGGATTGTAACTAACGGAAATGCTCAAAGGTATTATTTGGCAACGCGTCACATTGTTTTGGATTTACACATGTTGGGAATAGTGCCATTTAGTGGTTTTTGTTGGGAGTAGTGGCATTTGGATAAATGCATCTATAAAAATTTATTTGATTCACATATGTATCAAAGGTACAATGCTACTATCATGTGCTTTACATATATACCTTGACTTTTCTTCCTTACATTCATATGCGTATTTTCCTTTTCTTTTAAGTTTTGACCATCATAGGCATTTAATGTCGTTATAATTTTCCTTTGATTTAGTTTAATAATCTAAATGACTAATACAATAATTAGCCACGATATAAGTAAACTTTTAGAAAGGCCGTCTTTGGAAAAAAAAGAACATTGATTTGAATTATACAATATTCTTCCAAGAAAAAAATTAAAGATTTAATGATAGTTGCAAAAAAATATAGCCATACTACGTGTGTGTAGCACGGGTTCAAACTAGTTTAAATATGGATTTATAGCTTACAGTCCAGGTACCTCAAAATGTTAATATGTTGAACTGTGATTAGTGCGTGTGACACATCTTATAAACATAAAGGATGCAAAATTTGAGATTTGTTCAAATTTTGTATAAAAGATTTTGTATTTCTGTTGAAAAACCAATATGTATTGATTGGCCTAATTTGTTAAATTTTGTTTAACAGGAAACTTATACTTATATCGCTACTTTTCTTAGTTCGTCTTCAGTATGCTTAAAATTCTTTGTATTTTTATTTAGATTAAAAGTTAAAATTAAAACAACAAATTCTCAGTGTGAATTATATAAATTTAACCATTGACTTTATTATTTTTCTATACCTTCCATTCCAACACTATTTGGATATTTTGCCATGAAAACAAAATACGTAAATTTGATACCAAATTTATATTTGAAAAACCTTAGGTCTCGTTTGATTTTTTATTTTTAGTTTTGTGTTTTCGTCCAAAAAAACATGCACACAACGCATGTATTTTTCGAAAACAAACAAATTTAAAAACGAAGTTAACATATAAAATAGAAAAAAAAATTATTTTATTTTTCGTGTTTGAGAAATAACAAAAGAATGAAAACAATTCATTTATTCCATCGTCCCTTCATCCCTTCCGTCGTCCCTTCATCGTTGTCGTAATAACCTAAAATTTCAAATTTCTCTTTTTCTGTCCTCGTATTCTGTTATGAATGTCAAAAATGCAAAATGCAAAACACAAAATGAAATCAAATAGGCCGTTAATGATTTAACCTATCTTTTCTTGGCATTAAATAGAAAAAAGTTGTTTTTCCCGTTTTTAACTAATCATGACATTTACATTAAACACAAAAGTAATATTATAACGAACCAACCCAATGGTAAAGTGGGTCGGGCTGGGCCTATTTAATTCAAACGGTTCAACTAAAGAAATAACTAGATACATATCGAACCTTCTCCGTCCTTTTTGTTTCTTTTCGTTCACAGGTTTAAACTTTCAAATAAATCTTCAGTATAATCCACTTTCAACTAGCTACTTCTCGATTCCTCTCTTGCTATCTACTCTTCTTCTATATATTCATTTCTTCGCCCTCCAAAAAAAATCAGTCGACAAAACTTCAGCTTATCGATAAAAGAAGGTACTATCATCAATGGCTTTAAGCATCGCATCAAGACAGCTTTGCTCGCCCCTTCTAAAACATAATCTCAGGAGTCCAAAATCATTTCTTCCTCTCCTTTCGTGCCGGAAGCTTCCGAATCGGTTGATCCAAGCCGCAGCAACATCGGATCACAGCAGCGATACCTCACTCCAAGTTCAGAGGCAGAAAAATGAAAAGGGAAACAGAGCTATGGAACGATCCAGGCCACGTCGCTCTTCTCTCGATGTCCCCCCTTTCGGTAAGATTTGAATATCCGAATTTGATAGAAATATGAAATTTCCCGCCAATTTGTGAAGATATGAAAAGCTATAGACGCACAAAGGTGGTTTCATTGCAGGCCTAAGCGTTCAAATCGAAAATGCATTCTAGCATCGTTTAAATTGTTGAATATATCTCAAAATTGAGTACTGATTAGTTTTTAGCACTAGAACTCTGATGAACGGGCAGGATGAAATTCTTGTGCAAACTGAATCAAAGTTGCTCTATTTGACCTCTAACGAACTTGTTATAAAGCAAAAGTTAGGATAATAATTGTGTACTAAGAGCACTGACTCTTCAATGCATTATTTACTGCTTACTGTAATAGCTTATTCAATTGAAACGTTGTGCTCATAGCTGGTACATCTTTAGATTATACATTCTTGAAATCAAATTAGTGGTTGTGAAATGCAGGACTGATAGACCCAATGTCACCAATGAGAACAATGAAACAAATGCTGGACACTATGGATCGCATGTTTGAAGATGCTCTCACATTTCCGGGTTCAACCCGGACGGCTCCAACCGAAATCAGAGCTCCATGGGACATAATGGAAGACGATAAAGAAGTGAAAATGAGGTTTGATATGCCTGGACTGTCAAAGGAGGAGGTCAAAGTGTCTGTAGAAGACGATGCCTTGGTGATAAAAGGAGAGCACAAAGTGGAGAAAGAAGGCAAAGAAGAAGGGAAGGAGTCATGGTGGAAGTCTAGGAGTTTGAGTAACTACAATATGAGGCTAATGTTGCCCGACAACTGTGAGAAGGATAAAGTGAGAGCTGAGTTAAAGAATGGAGTATTGCTAGTCAGCGTACCAAAGAAGGAAGTTGAACGCAAAGTTATGGATGTTGAGATTCAGTGATGTATGTTTGTGTTGAGTGTGTATTGTAGTTTGAATGATGTGTTTGTGGGAATAAGGTGTAGTTCACTTTCAGATAGTAAATAGTACGTTTGGTGTTCAATGTATGTTTGGTGCACTGTGTTAAGACCGCCTATTGTGTGTTTTTGAGGTGGACCGCCAATGTTACCCCAAAACGTCACAGGGTGGCGCCCCTTTGGACCTCCTTTCTCGCAAGCAATTTTTTTTCAAAACTTCAAATATTTCCAATTTTAGGTCAAAAATTATTAGTACATTAACACAAACAGGATCATCAAAAGCGAGAGAGATTAAGTTCACAACTATAAGGAATTGACAGGTTCTTAAGTCTAGAACTACCAACAATGTTTGCATTGATGGCTATTGTAAAAAAATAAATTGAAGATGTCTGTTTGGTGACTATTGTGAAAAGAAATAGGCGACTATCGTAAAAAGACATAGAAGATGAAGGAGAAATGCGAAAGCCAGAGAAAAATCCTTGGTTGCCGTAGAGTTGATATTCATAGGAGAAATACTTTGCGGATCTACGAGCCTGCATAGTACGAAGTCCAAATGGAAATTCGAAGGTGTGGGAGAAAGCAAGTCGGTCCAAATACTAAAAAAGACCTCTTAGTAAGAAGAGGTTTCTCCATGTACCGAGAGGTTAGGTTCCATTTTTTTTTTCTTTTCTTGTCTCCTACCTTTGATTTGACGCGTTCTGAACTTTTTTTTATTAAAATCGAATTGCCTCTGACATTTTCCTTGATACCGCTTGTTTTACTCTGCCTTTTTTTTTTGCTTTTTTTCATCAGTTCTTAGAATTGCTCTTCTATTCTCCCAAGAAATTACTTTACGATGATTGTTAGAGGTAGTGTATCAAGTATGAGGAGTATGGGGCTGCTAAGTGAAAGAAATACCTATCGGTACCAAGGGTGTCCTCTCAGTACCGAGAGGTCCACTTAGCCCTATTTTGCTTGAAACTTGTTGAATGCCGTTTTCATTCCCTTTGAGTGTCTTTTCAAGTTCATGGATCGTTTCATCCTCGTCTCGACCTTTTTCTTTCAGTTGAAATCTACTTGATCAAAAAGCCAGTTAACACCTGCCTTTCAAAATACGTCTTATGAATGGAAGGTGCGATTTGCTTAAGAATAAATTTTAGCAGTAGTCGACTTCTGGCGATCAAGCTTTCCGGCTTTCCATTGATCCAAGTTATGGTGAATCATTCGGTTCCTCTGAGTTCTCCTGCAAATCCATGGTTTTTCCGTGTTCATCCGAAGTTATCATACAATATATCAAAATCATCCCGTGTTTGTTCGGATTTATCTATTCTAGTCTAATCATAAGGCGTTCAAACCCTAAGGTCAAGTCAAAGTACATTCTAGGGTCCGATCATTTCGGATCATTTAACATCCAATCTGGGGTCTCGTCTACTCTAGGGTCCGATCTCTCTGGATCATTCTTCATCTAATCTGGGTTTCAAATTTTCGGATTGTCCATAATCCAATATAGGGTTCGATCTTTTCGGATCACCTAATCAAGGGTTCGATATCTGCGGATCATCCAATCAATGGTTCGATATCTCTGGATCGTTCATCATCCAATCTAGGTTTGACTTCTCCGAATCGTTTAACATCCAATCTAGGATTCGATCTCTATGGATCGTTACTGAGCCAAATCTGCTCGCTCTTTGACGTGGGGACTTAACGGCAAGCAAGTCCATCCACTTGCTCTCCAGTAAGCGGACTTACTTTTGATCTCTACGGGTTCTTTCTGAACCCAATCCGCTCGCTCTCCGACGAAGGGACTCAATGACAAGCAAAAACATCCACTTACTCTCCAGTAAAGGGACTTACTTCTTGCGGTCACCACCCAATCTCTCCTGATGGGACTACTACGATTAATATTAGTCATCACGTTCAAGGGGATTATAACATCCTAATCAATTTTCGATGGTCATCAATCTCCTTTGGTGTTGCTTAATCAGTTACGGTCATCACTCATGAAGCTTAGGTCAGTGCATCTAGCAAATATCAAACTATCTAATCCTATCAAGAATCACCTTCAGACTTCCAACTCAGAGCGTGTTTAGGACCGATTAGGATCCCGTACACGTGTAAGCGATCTGATAGTAATATTGCATCACTTATTTAAAACAAAAGGCAAGGTAAGAGGATCGAACCTAACTCCAATCCATCTCGATTATGGGGTTGTCATCCAATCGAAGACTCTCATCCATATCTTTATTCTGTCTCCCGTTCCTGCGGATAGCTTTTGATTATAGTTCTTGATGTTTTGCATTTTCATTTCGATTTGTTTCTCTAGCTCCAACATCAACCATTCTAAGCGTTATAGCTCATCTAGATCCAAATTGATCATGCGCCTGAGTAGATTCCTTGTGGTACCAACTCGATTTAGGTTGGTACCGACTGGTTCTGCTTGTGGGGGAATTACTCCAATTTTCTCCGTTTCAACTCTAAATGCTCTCGCATTAGTTTTAGGTCCTTGGTTTCGAATTCCGACTACTCCGGCTGTCCTTTGATCCATCCTTCTGAAAATTCAATTTAGCATCTTTTGGTTTTCAAGCCATTATTGCATCTTGCATTTCTTTCATCATTCTCTCTATCTCCTCTCTGGCCACGTAGATGAAATGATTAGAATTGGAGAACACCTCCTAGCTGCCCCCATGCTCTACTTGACCCCCTCTAATCCTGAATACGGATGTTAGGCCTCTTTATTTTCTTCGAATCTTAATTCCTTGAGAAATCTTCTAGGTCTAAACGAAAACTATCTGGATCTAACCTCTGGACTCTTTCAATACATAGTAAACTTCTAGATATGTGTCTAAATTCCTCTTTCTTAGTGAAAGCACCCAAATATTGAGGCTTAGAATGATACAACACCCCAAAACCTATAGAAATATCGAGATTTAGCAAAAAAAATGTAAAGTAGTAAAAACACCAAGATTTTTATAGTGGTTTGACAATCTCCTGCCTACTTTCACTTTATACTTTATTTATTAGAGGTACAAGGAATTGACAGGTTTTTAAGCCTGGAACTGCCAGCAATGTCTACCTTGGTGACCATTGTAAAGAGAAATAGGAGATGAAGAAGTAGTGCAAAAGTCCAGGAAAATATCCTCTTTTGGTTGTTAGGTTGATATTTATAGGGAAAATGCTCTATTGATCAAGGAGCCCGCATAGTACAAAGTACTGATGCAAGTCCAGAGGTGTGAAAGGAAGTACGCTGACCCAAATAACAAAAATGAAGGTTAGATGGGTGAAACCCCATCCTTTTTCTCCGTTTTGTCTCCTACCTCCGATTTGACGTGTTCCAAACTTTTTTCCACGAAGATCGAATTACCTCCGACGCTTTCCTTGATACCGTTTATCTTATCCTGCTTTCTTCTCACCAATCCTTAGAATTTCTCTTCCATTCTTCGAAGAAAGTACTTTGCGACGATTGCTAGAGGTTGTGGATCAAGTATGAGCAGTTTGAGGGTGCTAAGTGAAAGAAATACGGGTGCTGAGTGGAAGAAATACCTATCGGTACCAAGAGTGTCCTCTCGGTACTAAGAGGTCCACTTATCCCCATTTTTCTTGAAACTTGTTGAATGTCATTTTCATCCCCTTTGAGTGTTTTTCCATGTTCGTAGGTCGTTTCGTCCTCATCTCATCCCCCTTTGAGTGTTTTCCATGTTCGTAAGTCGTTTCGTCCTCATCTCGACCTTCAACTTGCAGTTGAAATCTGCTTGGTCAAAAAGCTAGTTAACATTATCATTAAAAATAATAAATAAATAAATAAAAGCAGCTTCCGGTATGAAAACTACAAGTTGATTAGGGTACCACGATAGTTGAGTCTTGAACCAAGGATCCAATAATGACTAATTGAAGTTGCAACACATACTATATTCCATGGAGAGTGTTAATTTCTTATTGCTCAGCATTCCTGTTTTTGCGTGATATTCTGATTTTTAAGTGCTTTAGAAACGGTCCAATCTCATAGATAGAAGTCTCGCTTGCTCATTCATATAGGTGAGTTTTCTCTTAAATTAATTTAGTCACTCTCTTCACTATAAAAACCCATTAAGAATTAAATTAAACCTCTTTATTATAATCACGCTAGTGATTTAAGAAATGAGATGTAAGGAAAAAGTATACTAAACTTGTTTGTGCCTTTGAACTAACTTTACTTTTCAAAACATAAGCAGAATTCCCATTATAGATAATTAAGGTCATGTGGACCTTAATCCAATTCTCTTTAATGTTTTCGTGATCACTCTCTTGTTAGTCCTTCCATTCAAGGATCTGCTAAGTTATTCTTTGACTCTGTATAGTCAAATTTAAAAGCCTCTTATTTAAGTAGACTTCCAAGTAACTTGTGTTTAAGTTTAAGATGTTGTTTCTTACCATTATAAGTTTTTCTTGCCACTTTATATAAAGTTGCTTCACTCTCATGGTATATCATAATTGCTGGAGTTGGTTTTGTCCAAATAAGAACATCCCTCCGTAGATCTCTTAACCATTATACCTCTTTACATACATCTGCTAATGCGATGAATTCACGTAGCATAGTTGATTTTGAAATGCATATTTGTTTCTTAGTGCATCATGATATGGCCAGTAGAGTTAAGAATTTGCTTTAGGGGTGATATGACTGATGGAGTTAAGGTTGTGCTCTACGAGCAATTACGTAATTTATTACGTAACTTAACTCTTATATGAGAATCTTGTTTGAAATGATGTAACCATCTGGTTTTATTTTCTTTTGATATGTTGTTATATAGTGATATAAATAATGAACTGATTACATTAAAACACTTTATTTTCTTTTGTATATGATGTTATATAGTGATATGAATAATGAATTGATTGCATTAAACATATATAAGTAGAAAATCCTTAGAAGTAGTATTTTATCTATTATAGTTACAAATGTTCTTATAACAATGAGTATTGTATCAATATGTATAAATAAATACTCACTCCTTAAATGTTCCTAGTCAACATGTATTAAAAAATGATATCGATAAATCTACTGAGAATGATGTATGTAACACTCTCCATATGATACATGATGATTTACTCATGACATTGTGGGTAGGCCTGTCAATGGGCCGGGTTCGTTCCGCGTATCTTAAAACCCAAACTCGAACCTGATTACATTAATCAAAATCCGAACACAGCCCGAAACCACAGGGTATTTCAAGATCAATACCTGAGCTCGGCCCATAGGGCTTTTCAAGCCTATTGGGTAATACCCATATATTGAACTTATAATGTTTATGTTAAAATCATACTTTAAACTAGCATTTTTTATTAAATTTATACACAAACAATGTTAGCATACAAATTGGATGGTGATATAGCAGAATTCACAACAAAATTAAACAAAAACATCTACATGCAAACATATAAAATGATAAACAAATAACATAAACACTCATGTTTTGATACTACGGAAAACTAATAATCGGGTTGAGCCCAAATCGGGCCGAGTTTTGATAAAACCGTATCTTATCCTAATAGTAACCGGGTCAGGTTTGGATCGAGCCTAGGTAGTTAGGGCAAAATCTATATCTATATTAATAGGGTGGGTTCGGGCCGGGTTCAGGTCGGGGTCGGGCCGAAACCCGTACCGTTGAGAGGTTTGATTGTGGGTACCAACGAGTTACGTACTTGTGGTTGTTTTCATAATAGAATGATGCATTAGAAAATATAGAACTATATGAAATCTTATAATTATTTTGAAGTTGTAGACTAAGCTGTAGTTTTATAGAATAATTCTTTAATCATATGATTATGAATCATATGACACCGGTGAATTGTATTTCAAACGATTAGTTATAAAGCACCCGTTCATTGGGAGCAACATAAAAGTTGGTGAACTCTTTGGGTCGATACATATAGATGTATGCAATCATAGGTCTAACGATATCAAAATGATTCCATATGTTTCATTGAATTCACCGGTGAATTATCACAGACGTGAACAAGTGTATTTGATACACATGTAGTATGTCTATGTTAAGTTCATAGAATATAAATGGGAAGCTCGTGCAAAAAAATAAAAATGATTTGACAGTGAATTATCATAGACATGAACATGTGTATTTGATACACATGTAGTATCTCTATGATAAGTTCACAGAATATAAAGTGAAGTCCATACAAAAGAAAATAAAATGATTTGATTTGATCGAATATATGAGTGTAATGGAAAGGAATTCCAAATGTAGCAAAAAACAAATGAGATTCAGTCTCAAAAGTCACTCCCTATGATACATATTGATGCATCGATAAGGATAAATCAGACTTTTTTGGATAAAGAACAATTAATAATGAGTGAAATTTGGTTAACTTCTTTTTATAAGGTCGTAGACTTAAGAGTAAGTACGTAAGTTGAAATTAATTTTATCTAAAAGCATAGTTTACGAGATCATACAAGATAAAAGTTGGTAACAAATCTTTACATACCTTGGGTCAAGGAGTTACAGGTTGCATTAGTCTAGAGACTGCACGTAATACTTATTCATAAGGTGTTATGCTAGAAATTTTTTAAGCTAAAGTAGGTTGGGGAAAAACTATCACAAGTTGATGGTTGCCAAAAGATATCGAAAGTTGTTGTGGATGAAGCTATCGAAGGTTGATGTTGATAGGGCTATTGCCTATTAATGGAAGCATCGCAAGATGGTGTTGATAGAGCTATCGCAAGTTGATAATAATAAGGAGATCACAAGTTGATGCTAATAGAGCCATCACAAGTTGATGTTAATAGAGCCATCGCAAGTGGATGCTAATAGAGCGATTGCAAGTTAATGATTAATAGGGTTATCAAATGTTGATGGTTAATGGAGCTATCGCAAGTTCGTGATCTGTGCAGTTAAAGTGCTCGGCAGATTCAATGCAGCGGATGTGCAAAAAGTCATAGTAGGGATACAACAAGGATATAGCGGATGACTCTAAAATAACATATAAAACTCGTACTTAATGTTTTTACAAATATATAAATGGTAATTAAATGAAAAATTAACATTCAATTGAATTATAATTAATACATAAGTAATTTTAAATAAAAACATGTGCGAATATACTATAAATAAACGTAAAACTATTATATAACATAATTGAATTTAGTAGAATATTAGAGTATTTTCATTTCTAAAAATATATTAAAAATTAAATTAAATTAATTAATTTCATAATTTTTATAATGTTTAAATGTCATTTTCAATTCATTTGTTTTAAAGAAGATATAATGGAAATAGCGGAATATAGCGGGAAAAAGGGATATAGTGGAAATAACGTGGCTTAAAGCGGAAAGGCTATATTTTGGGCTATATGGAAAAATTTTAGCGGTAGAAATCCGCTATAAGATATAGCAGGGTTATAGCGGGGCAATAGCGGTGCATTAACTGCACAGTTCGTGATTAATAGAGTTATCACAAGCTTATGTTGATAGAACTATCGCAAGTTGATGTTGACAGAGCTATCACAAGTTGATAATTAATGGAGCTATCGGAAGTTGATGTTGATATAATTATCACAAGTTGATGATCAAGGTTTGTAATATCCCGGAAATTTGAGCAATATCAATTTAATAATCTGTTAAATAATTAAATTGATATTGATGATCTTTGATAATAAAATTTGAATTTAATTTAATAATCTGATTAAATAAGTATTTAATTGGTAAATTTTATCTTTTAAAGGCTAATAAGATATTTTCTATTTGTAATATATATTTATTTGTATATATTATAAATAGAAGCTTTGGTAAATTGGAAATTTAGATTTAGTTTAATATGAGCTTTCAAAGTTATTTAAATAAATAACTTTATAGTTTTAAATATACTTTAGATAAATGTTTAAATTGTTTAAGATATATTTTAACTTAAGCTTAAAATGAATAAATAGTTATATATAAATATATATAACTTAACTTTTAAATTGAATCTTAGGATTTAATTTAATTTGGATTTGAATTTAAGTTTTGAAATTCAAAAGAATAAAAAATTAAATTGTTTTAGATCTTAGAATATTTGTATACACTTTTATTTTAAAATATAATTTGTTTTTGTTTCTTTAAAAAGTAATATATATATATAGATAAGTATTTTATAAATAAGAAAAGGCATTTTTAAAATAAGTTAAATATGTAAAAATTACTTAAGAGACATATGTCATTATCTTAAGTCTTTGTTTTAACAAGTGTTAATCAACAAACATTACAAATTGACAATTGTTAAAATTTGAGACAAGTGTCCTTTTATTTTTGATTTTTCTTTTAATTTCTAAATAAATCAATTATACTTATAAAAACATGCTTTCTTCATTTCCCATTCTTTTCTAATCTTCATTTTTCAAAAGCTAAGATAAAAGCTTCAGCTGAAAATTTATTCAAAACAAATCAGTAACCAAATTTCCAAATCCTAAAGCAAAAACATGTAAATCTTCTTCAACCAAAATCAAAGACCCTGTAATCTCATTTCCATTTGCAAATATCAAATCCTCGGCCTTAATTCATTTCTACACTTCAAAAGAAAATCTGGAAATCTTCCTCAAACCAAATCAAAGATCTGTAATCAAATTTTCAAATAAAAAACAAGGGCCTGCAACATATTCTTTTCATCTCTGGAATCATGTTCAAAGCAAAAAGGAGATGCTCTGCATCATCTTCAAAATCAGTCTGCATTCATCTCTTCAACCTGGAAAACAAGCATGCATGTAGTTTAATCAATCTAAAGCTCCAGCAACTCCAGTTATTAAATCAAGTGAGGCATTCCAGTTTAAAGTTCAAAACAGTCTCAAGTTTTTCAAAATATAAGGCTCTGTCTCTGTTTTGCCTGGTGAGTAACTTCACTTTTAAACTTAAAGTATAATTTTGGTTGCATGTTATTGCTGTGATCGATATTGTATTGTGATTGTGTATTTATATTGTTGAATTTATGATGTATGATGTATGCATGCCTGTAACTTCTCTATTCTTGTTTTCCTGTGAGCAAAACTTCTACTTTAAACCTTAAATATGCTTATATGACTTAATATTGTGATTGATATTGAAGTTAAATGATGAAAGATGTCTAAATGGATGCAAATATGTTTGTATATACATATAAAAATGCAAAGGTTGAATTTGCATGTCAGTAAAACAAGTATATTTACATTTATTTTGTTTACAGGTCCTTAAATCAAGTTTAAAAATTCATATCACCCAAACGAATTAGTATTAGGCTTTGATCTCTAGAAAGGAAATGTTTTTAACCTTGTAATTTAAATTTAAAAAAATAGTTTTAAGCAAAAATATTTAGTAATATTCTGGAAAATGTTAAATAATAGTAAAAATTTAACATAAGTCAAAATTTGATGATCATCGTTTCGAATTTAGATTCTATAATATGAATTATGATAGGAAATAATGATTTTTAAAAATCAAATCATAATTTATAAGTTTGGGAATGAAGAGGAATTTAGAGTTGATCGGAATAAGCTTATTCGCCAATTTCTGACGAATGGCAATGGTTCGAAGGTCGTGCTTGTGGTTGAAGGAAGCTTGGAGGATGTAGATCGAAGGAAAAATAGTGATTGATTTTATATGTGGTTGTGGCGGCTCTGCGATGTCGATCTAGGGCTTTATAGTTTGTTTTAGTCGATGATGTTGACAAGGTAATTTCACCGACATCGGCGCATCGGAGTCAATCGGACCCAGGCGAATCGAAGCATAGGAATGAGGTACTGGTTCAGGCGAGATCGCTTGACCTCTGGTGGTCGGGATGGGTGGCACGAGGAGTTTTTGGTGATCAGGTGTTGGTTCCAGGAAGAATGGTTTAGCTTGATTTTAATTTTCGTGAAGAAACGTTGTGCTGGGTGATCTGAACTATCAGTGGGGTTGTAGGCGACTGGGAGATGGTCGGAGCAACGGCCAGAGATGATCTGGTGGCGCGTGCACGTGCACGGTGATCGATATGTGCATCTGAAGTTTTGTGGGTTTGGGTTGTTGTTTTGCTCGGGACGTCTTCGTGTTGGTTACGAGAATGTCTCGAGGGAGAAGCACGCGAGGGCTGCTCGGTGTTTGTCTCGGGGTTTCGATGTTTTTGCTCGGGAACGATTTTGTTTCTAGGATTTTAAACTGTCCAGATTTTTTTTAAAATGTAAATGAATTTCAAAATTTAAAGAAAAGCTTAATTTTAAACAAATTTTTAAAGATTTTTAAAGATGTTTGAAATGTAAAAAAAAACATGATGTTTAAACAAGTTTAAGTTTTTAAAGGTATAAATTTTAAAGAATTATTTTGTTTTAAATATAGTTTTTTTAAGTATTACTTGGGATAAATCATGTATTTAGTCCATAAATGTTTTCAAATAAAATGTAATTGTTGAATTTGAGACGTAATTAAAGTGAAAGGATTTAACTTTAATAAAATCAAAGGATGATTATTTTGAATAAACCAAATTCAAGCTTTTAGATTTAATTTTTATGATAGATAAGAGTTTAATGTAATATATGGGTTATCTTAATTTAATCAAGTCTTATTAACAAAAGTAATTAAAGTATAATTGCTTAATTTACTAAGATAAGTAATTTAGGAAATTAAATTAAGATAAATTAGTTTGTGTAATTAATTAGAGATAGTTGATTACTTAATTTAGGATTTATTAATCTAAGTAATCAAAGGTTAATTAATTAAGGAATAATTAATTAATGGATGTAATTAGAAATTAATTACTTAATATTTCAAGGATTTTATAAGGGTAATTACTTAATGTAGTAATTAAAGAAATTAATTACTTAATGTAATTAATGAAGTGTAATTACTTAGTGTAAGTAATTTATGGATAATTAATGGATATAAATAATTAAAGAAGATTTAATAATGAAAGTAATTTGAGTTTAATTACTTTGAATAATTAATCAAGGGATTAATTAAGGAGTAATTAATCTATTTAAAGAAGTAATTAAGGGTAGTTAATTACTGAATGAGATTAATCAAGAGTGATTAATAAATGTGGTTTAATTAAAGGTTAATTACTTAATGTAATTAATTTAATTAGAATAATTAATAATAAAAATGTAATTAAGAATCATTAATTAATATAATTAATGATGTAATTAAGAATTGATTAATTAAGAAATAATTAATAAATGAAGTGATTAATTAATGTAATTAATTAAGGATTAATGTAATTAATTTCAGTTGATTAATTTAATTAATTATAGTTAATTAATTAATGAAGTAATTAAAGGTTAATTACTATAAATGGTTAAGGATAATTAATTTGAGTAATTAATTAAAGGATAATTTACCTGAATGGAATTAAAGGGTAATTAAAGGATAATTAATTAATTTGTAATTAATTAATGATTAAGTAAGCAGGATTTATAGAATGAAGTAATTAATTTAATTCATTTTAAATTAATTAGAAATGGTATAAATCATTTCTTATGGATGGATAAATAATATGGAATGCTTTGCATTGTTTGATCTCTGATGAGATATATGCTGTGTGATATGGATGTTTAGTTGAATTGTGATGATAATATGGATTATCTGATAATGTTGATTATCTATTGTGAATTATCTTTCTATGTGTATAAAGATAATTGAATTAAATTGTTTTAACCTTTAAAACAACTTGGCCTTAAAAGATACGTTTTGGATTTCGATGAGACCGGGATCGGGTTTCCGTATACCGGATTTCCAGGTCTGGAGACCCGAATACCACATCGATCCAAATTTACGATAGGTCGTGAATCAAGTGAAGATGAAGATTCAGAGTGCAAGGGTTATTGTCGTTAACTCTGAGGGTGATTCCAAAACGAGTGTAACGAGATAATGCCTTCGGTTTCGTTCGAACCCGGAACGGACTTGTATGGATTGAATGCTTTCAGAACATCGTCAGGTGGACGATGAGCATTCTAAGTGATGTGTTCTTTTCTAAGGTAATCGTGACCTCAAGCCTCACAAACCGGGAATGGCTAAAACAGGGGAGGTGCAGCAAGGTTAGTGGGTAGCACCCAAGTAGGACAAGGTTACCTCTGTCTAGATGTCCCTTTCTATTTTCGACTTAGTGGTGCGGTTGCTGATCCCAACCGTGAGGTATCTTGTGCGGGAATTATCCAGTAAGGGATGTTCCGACCTTGTGTTGCAGGGGATTGGGAGTGATCCTCGGTACGGTGATCTAGGCCACGTACTGTGACGGGCGGCACCCCAGTAGCCCTGCCATTGTATGGAATCCAAACTCCAATAAGTGCCGTACGTATTAGTTGTGCCCAACTATGTTGGAATGTGAGATGTAAGCATTTCAGCTATTTCTATATTTTACTTGAAAACCCTAGACCCTATTATAATAAAATCAGATTTCCTATCAAATGTTTTGGTTAGCGTAAGGTAAAAACTTACCCATGTTTATTTGTGGGGAGTCTTACGTGATACCTTTTCTTTCTAAAGGTTTTGAAGTTAAGCAAGTTTAACCTGTTACTCACACCAGACCCATGTCTGACCCAAGTGTTTATTTCTGTTTTATAAATTCTTGGGTACTCAAATTTTACGAGTAGCCAAGGGATTCAGGTTAGCTTTGACGAATTCTGGAGGAGATTTGGAGCAGGAGGCTTCACCGTGTAGATATATGATGATTCCGCTGTGTATATGTTGTGTCTGTATCTGTGATACTTGAGTTGTATGAATTAGACAGATGTTTATAACTGTCTAATATGTGTTGTATAAGTTATGTAACTCTGATGTATATGATACTATGTAATATTTTATATGATATATTATATTTCATTCGTTCCGCTGTGAGTTTCTGATGTTGTTGTTCTTTCTTCTTTTCTTTCTTTTCTTCTTCTATCCCTTTCTTTCTTATTAGCGATTCGATTTTCCGGGAGTGGAAAGCCGGGTCGTCACAAGGTTATTGCATATGAATGTTGGAAGCTATCACATATTAATAATTAAAGCTATCGCAAATCAAGATTTATATAGCTATCGCACGTTGCAGTATGCAACAAATTCAATATTTCAACTGGTTATGTGGCATCTTCTAGTTGGGTCAGCTATGCCACATCACCATGGAGAAATTAGAGGTAAATCGTGCCATGTCAAATCGAGCATGTGCCACATCAGAAATCACGACCATCCATCTTCTACATTTGCCATGTGTAAAAAATCCTAAGGCCCGAGTTCTCTCTAAATAAGTATGTAACCCCTTACTACAAGGAGATGAATTTTGGGTTATGCTTCTTCCACATTTTTCATTTCTCTTAAGCATAAATAGAAAGCATAGAATTGGGACTTTAATGGACGGTAGGTAAAATTTCAAGTATGAATTTGTGATTCAGAGCATGAACAAATTCCTATTTTTATAAATGACTTCTAATGAACTTAAGACAAGCATACTTGCCTAAGGGAATCACCTCTTACTCAAGTTCTTGAACTAGCTATTTGACATTGGCATGGATGTATGGATGTTAGGATTGGTTTTATGGACATCCTTTTGACGTGTTTCGGTTGCTATGGTTGCTTTGTTTTTGAGTTATACTAGTTTAGGTTTTCCATGTTGGCTTATATGCATATACATTCCAACCTAAGATAAATACTCATAGTTAGGTGTTCTAACTTGTGCTAGATAATTTTATATAAACTATTTGTTGTTTCTTTATACATGCGTTTACTTATTGTGTTTATGGACGTGGTTGTTTACTTGCACTTTGACATGTATGTATGTATGTATTTGCATTCACATTCATAAAGAAAACCAATTTAGTTGCATTTGCACTCATCTCATAACGGATCATCATATTTTATAGATCATATGTTTATTATACTCTTTGTTGGGTAATTTATTGTGTTGTAAAATGGATGCAAGATGAATGTAGCTATGTCTGTTTTGTATGCTTTTATATAAAGCGAGTTCCATTATCTGCCTCTTAGAATTTTAGAGACAAAATTCTTTAAGGGTAAAGAATGTAACACACCGTAATTTTATGGAATTAAATAATTAAATTTAAAAGGGTAAAATCGTAATTTTGCATAAAAGAGAAAAATAGTAAATTTCTACTAAAGATTGAGTTAGGCTTTGCAACCTGTTCCATTGCGTCCAAAATGTTATTTACGACCGGAAAACATATATAATTTGCTGAATTTGTTTAAATGGACTAGAAATTAGAAGAAGTCGAACATGGAGATATTTTTGTAATATATTAATTTCAAGATTTTAGCATAGATACTATATTTTTCAACGTATAAACATACCTCTAACCCTATTTCTTTTGCACTAGTAATCTTGTCTCTACTTACAAAAACCTAATCGCTAAATTAATTCCTAGTCCACCAAATTAAATCCAAATTAAACGTATTATTATATGGAATTGATCACCGTGAAGAAAGCTGGGCAATTAAATCAAAGCTATCAAGATAATTGGCATTTTCAAGGTAGGAAATTTCTGAAAAGTGAAGGAGGAGGGACATTCACCTCGAACCAGAAAGGATGCACGGCTAATCGGCGAGTGAAATTTATTATATTTGTGTATGTATTGGTATGACGTAGTAATTCACTCTTATGATCTTAAGCCAAATTATAATGACATAATTAACAATTAAAAATTATATTTTTTATAAATATACTTGAATAGGATGTATGCCATGGCTGGATAATTAAAAATATAATTTTTATTGATTGTAATTAGGAAAAGGTCATCTCTTTTTAATTAAAAGCGCAAAATATAAAAGTATTTTTAACCAAACATATTATATATATATATATATCAAATATGTAGTTCTCGATGACATGAATCCACTAGTGGTATTTATTCATCAATTGGATGTACAGATTGACCAGAAAACGCATCAGAATTTTCGATAAACATGGACTGTTCGTTTCAGTCCAACGGTTATACGGCGACGATACGACAATCGAGAGACATAGGTGTGAAGAGGAGGTCGAGTAGGAGCTCATGGCAGTGGCCGATCATACCAAATCATCGTGTGATGGTGCAGATTGACCTAAGATCGTCGATGGCAGTGAGATTGGCAGAGGTGACTAGAGTTGAGATGGTTGATGGAGACGTGAATGGCGTGGCGACCTGCATGCGATGGTGGTACCTGATTGGCGAACAGAGTTTGGGTTCAACGGCGATGGCGCGGTGAATGTATCGGTTGGAGCTTTGATGAGTGTACTCGCGTGTTAGGGAAAACTATAGATGCGGAAAATAATAATATATAATTAAGTTATTAATTTAAGTAATTACCGTACTGCACCTGTACTTCAAGTGCTTATAACTCTCGCATACGACCTCTATTTTGCGCACGGTTCGCTGCATCAGATCTTTGCAAGATGAGGAACGTTTTGGTATGTTGTTTACTGTTTTTTGAGATACTTCAAAAAGTGTCTTATTTTAGTAGATTTATTTATATAGGGTTTCTACTACGACATTGAGGGCACACAAATGAGGAAAGTAGTCCTCGGTTGTACTAATGACATTTGACGATGACAAGTTGGGGCTTGATCTAGTATCTTCGTAAATGGTGGAGCGATGACGAGTTTTGGCCATGATCCTAATAGTGTCCTTAACCATTAGGCGAATGTCTAGCATTGACTTGACTTAATAGTCACATACATTTTTGGCGTTCAAGCTGGGACTTTGGGCTTGATCGCTTACATATGTTTTCAACGTTCGAGCTAGGACAACGGGCATGGTCATTTACATACGTTTTTGGCATTTGAGCTGGGACTTTGTGCTTAGTTGTTTGTAAACGTTTGTGGCATACGAGCTGGGACTTTGGGCTTGGTCACTTGCATATGTTTGTGGCAATAGCGATGTAACACCCCGTAAAATGAACAGTAATTAATTGAAAAGAAGTAATAAATAATTAATAAGGCGCAAAAATGAAATTTGAGAAAACGTTAGAATTTGACGATGAAACTTGCACCATTGCATTTATAGCAATTTTTTGATCAACTTTCATAAATGAAGTTTTGCTATCAGAGTTTAAACAATGAAGTTATCCGTGTTTGAAGTTTTCGAATCGAAAATAATTAAAAAGGAATAAAATGGAAATAAATAATAATAAACACGTGGAACCCACCGGTCGACCTTCACCTTAGGTCGGTCGACCGTCAGGGGTCAACCAACTATAAAGGAGCACTCGATCGGTTAAAGTGGTGGCGGCTAAGGTTGAACCTCGGGCTAACGGCCCGGATTTAATTAATATTAATTGAATGGATATAATTGATTCCCGTGCCTATAAATACATGCCTAACCTCTCACTTTCTTCTTATATTTTCTGAACAGAGTAGCGAAGCTCTACCATTTTCTCTCCTATGCTATTTCTAGAAATTATAAAAGTATTATATATATATATATATGTGTGTGTGTATATATATATATATATATATATATATATATATATATGAAAAGGGCATAAAGTAAAATGAAGAAAAGGAGTTAATCAATTCTGCGAAAAAGGTAAATTCTATAATTATGAATCTAAATTTTCACTTAACTCAGTTCTCCTCTCAGATCTGTAATTTTAATGGGTATATATATATATATCTTGTTATACATATTTTTGCAATGGAAAGGAAAAAAGAGTCAATGAAAGGGATGAATTCATATTTTGAGATTTGGAAAGCTAGAAAGGTGAGTGCGAAATTATATGATTTATATATAACACTGAAATTTATATCGTTAAATTTTATTTAATGATTATGCCTATGCAAGATCTATTGAGTTGTAGCTTAAAATAAATATATTCAAACCTACATGTTTTGTAAGTTAGGTAATTGTAATGAAATGGTATATACACCATAATTTGGAAATATGGAAGTCCCTTAAAATTTTAAAGTAGAATGTTGACAAGATTGTGATATTCATTCTAGATTTATGATAATTGGGTTGTAATTGTTTTGTATTTATCTGTATTGCTCTAATTTGATCATGAATATGAATATCTATGTTTTAATTTATGGGAGCGTTGAAGGTACAATTTAGTTGTATCCATTTCTATATAAATTTCCATAAATTACCTAATTCCACAGCTTCGTATAAAAGTGCGTCGTTTGGAATAATAAGAAATATACCGAAATGAAAGAGATGAGTAAAGTACGGATGTTCTTCTTCTTAGTTTGCACTGTCTATTTCAATAAAAGAAAAGAGATAATGTGTAATTTCAAATGGAGCAAAAGTCTCTATTTTAGGTAGTTTATGGAAAATTATAACGGTAATCCTTTTTGGAAAGAGTAGCACTAATATATAAAATGTGAAAATGAATGTGCTTTAAAGAATGTCCATTAAGTGTATATTCTGAAATTCACAAGCGTAGGAATTAATGAGTTAAAAATAGGAATATATGTATGTATGTATATATATACACACATATAACTACGTCTACCAATTAAACATATAAATATACATAGAGTAACAAATAAAGAGCAATAGATAAATATATGTCAGTACTTGTTGTAGAAGATGAAGATAAAAAGAGTATTCGAAAACAATGCGAATCTTATTTTTTCTATCACATTGAAGTACAATGTATTATATAAAGTACACACACTAATGGGCCATTGGGCTAACTAAACAAATACCACACATATAGATTTGATAACACTCCCCCTCAAGTTGGAGCATACATATTAATCATTCCCAACTTGTTACATAAGTATTCCACTCGAACACCATTTAAAACTTTAGTGAATATATCAGCTAGTTGCTCTCCATACTTGACATAACCTGTGTTTATCAAACCTTGTTGTATCTTCTCTCGAATAAAAGGGCAATCAACTTCAATGTGCTTTGTCCTCTCATGAAACACAGGATTTGAAGCTATGTGAATAACTGCTTGATTATCACACCATAACTTCACTGGTAATTCTGTTTTTAACCCCAGTTCAGTCATGAGATAATTTATCCACATTAATTCACACATTGTATTTGCCATTGCTCTATATTCAGACTCTGCACTAGATCAAGATACCACATTTTGCTTTTTACTCTTCCATGAAACTAAATTTCCTCCAATAAAAATATAAAAACCCGAAGTGGATCTTCTGTCCGACTTATATCCTACCCAGTCAGCATCTGAAAAACCTTCAATATTATTATGTCCATGATTTGCATATATGATGCCTTGTCCTACAGTTCCTTTCAGATAACACAAAATCTGTTTTAATGCTGTCCAATGATGAACTGTTAGTGAACACATAAACTGACTTATAACACTAACTGAATATGTAATGTCTGATTTGGTCACAGTTAGATAATTCAATTTTCCAACCAATCTCTTATATCTTTCAGGATCATTAAACAATTCACCATTTTTTGTCAAACAACTATTAGTAATCATAGGAGTATTGCATGGTTTTGAGCCCAGTTTTCCAGTTTCAACCAACAAGTCAAGAATATATTTTCTGTTTGAAAGAAATATCTGTTCCATTGCTTCTTATAACTTCAACGCCTAAGAAATACTTCAATTCTCCCTAGTCCTTTGTATGAAACTATGTGTGAATAAAGGTTTTAAGAGCTGAAATCCCTTTTTCATCATCTCCAGTAATCACAATGCCATCAACATATACCACTAGCAATATTATACCACCTTTTGAATTCTTATAGAATACCGAATGATCAGATTTGCTTTTTATTATACCAAACCTTTCAACTACTTGACTGAACTTTCCAAACCATGCTCTCGGGCTTTGCTTCAATCCATACAAGCTTTTTTTAGTTTATATACCTTTCCATGCTCCCCCTGAGCAACAAAACCAAGTAGTTGCTCCATGTACACCTCTTCAATAAGATCCCCATGAAGAAAAGCATTTTTAATATCAAGCTGATGTAGCTTCCAATTGTATCTTGCTGCTAAAGAGATAAACTACCTTATTGATGTCATTTTAGCAACTAGTGAAAAAGTCTCAGAGTAATCTGTTCCATAGGTTTGATCATATCCTATAGCAACTAACCGAGCTTTCAACCTAGCAATAGATCCATCTGGATTAACTTTAACAGAGAAAATCCATTTACATCCTATCACCTTTCTATTTTCTGGTAACTGTACTAAATCCCAAGTATTGTTCTGATCTAAAGCATTTATTTCTTCTATCATTGCTCTCTGCAATTCAAGTTCTGATAAAGCTTCTCCAACAGTTTTCGAAATAGAAATAGTATCAAGAGATGAAATAAAAGAGTAAGAGACCGAAGGTAGCTTGTTATATGAAACAAAAGATGATATAGGGTAAGTACACTAGCGTTTCCCTTTACGAACTGCAATAGGTAAGTCAAGACTTGAATCGGGTAGTGGAACATCTTTATGATCAGATTTAGGTAAGGTTGTTTCCATTTCTTGAGTAGGCTCATGAGTCATAGTAAAATCAAGTTCTTGAGTTGGTATAGTGGGATATACCAAGAATTAATCATTCTCATTTTCCTCTTGAATGGAAGATGTTGGACTTGATAATGGAAAGAATGGTACATCTTCTACAAAAGTAACATCAATGGATACAAGATATTTATGAAGACTGGAGCAGAAACACTTATATCCTTTCTGAAGTCGTGAATAGCCAACAAATATACATTTCAAAGATTTTGGATCCAATTTGGTTAGTTGTGGGTTTACATCTCTAACATAACATGTACTACCAAATATCCTAGGCTTGAATGGATATATGTGTTTGTTGGGATACAAAACTTGAAAAGGAATCTCATAATTCAACACTGTTGAAGGCATTCTATTAATTAAAAAACATGCTGTATCCATAGCATCTGCCCAAAACACTTTGGGTACATTCATTTGAAATAGAAGAGCATGAGTAGTTTCAATTAGATGTATATTCCTTGGCATTATCACTTCTCAAAGTTCGAAGAGACATATTAAACTGATTTTTTTATCTCAGCACAAAAAGTACAAAATATAGAAAATAACTCTGATCGACTTTTCATTAGAAACAACCAAGTTACACGTGAGTAGTCATCAACAAAAGTAACAAAATATTTATATCCTTGTTTAGATACAACTGAAGAAGGTCCCCATATATCAGAGTGTACTAGTTCAAAGGCAGAACTAGCCCTTTTATTCAATCTAGGATATGAACTAACATGATGATGTTTAGCAAATTGACAGGATTCACGTTTAATGTAGACAGAGAACTAAATTATGGACAAAGTTTCTTAAGTAATGGAAGTGATGGATGGCCTAACTGGTAATGAGTTTTGAGAGTAGAAGTCATACTTGAGCAGGTAATATGTTTAGGTGGCACAATACTAAGTGTATATAAACCTCCAGATTCTTGTCCTCTACCAATAATCTGCTTCGTCATAAGATCCAGAAACACACAATGATCGGGGAAAAAAGATATGCAACAATTAAGGCTGCGAGTAATTTGACTTAATGATAGTAAATTGAAGGTTAAATTTGGCAAGTATAAGACTGAGTTTAGTGGAAGTAAGGTATGCGAATTCACTTTTCCAGTTCCTTGGACATATGTTTGTGATCCATCAGCTAATGTTACAACATGAGTTGATTCATTTAACTGAAGATCTGAAAACAAATGATAATTACCTGTCATATGATCAGTAGCACCAGAATCTATGACCCACTTTGGTGTTTATTTTCCCAAATTAGCAATAGTAGTGACAGAAGAAGATACATGGTCCGATGAAGCATTCTTGAGTGATTCTTGATACTTTGTATAATTGTCTAATTCATTAGCAGATATGAGAACTGTCTTAGTTGTGTTTGGGACATTATTAGATAGTGAATTTTTGTATTGCAATTTCCTATATTCAAACTTAGTATGACCTGGTTTCTTGCAACATGTACAAAACTTATTCTGATTTGGTGGTCTGAACACTTGAGAATTCTGAGTTTGAACATTTGGTCTTTGTGTGGTATTCCAAGGTGGCCTATATTCAGTTTGAGTTCCCTGTTTCCATGGCACATGATTCTTGCTATTACTGATTAAAGCACCATCAACAATATTATTTGATACTTGAGCAATCTCAGTATGAAGAATTCGACTGAAAACCTCTTGTAATGATGATATATCAGATCCAAATAAGATTTTTGACTTTGTTGATTCAAATTCAGGTGTTAGACCTGCTAGAAAACTCATTATTGCCATCTGCTCTCTTTGTTGCTGCTGAACTTTAACATATGGACTTATTGGAAGTAACAAATTAAACTCTTCATAAGTTTTCTTAAAATTCATGAAATAATTCATCAAGGTTTGCTCTTGTTTTTCAACTCTGTAAAACGATCTACAAACATCATACATTCTTGTTAAATTTCCTTTTCTAGAATATAGAAATTCCAAATAATCCATCAATTCTTTCACAAATTCATAGTGATCTACCAAACCAATAACCTCACCATCAATAGAGTTTCTGATCTGAAGAAATAAACGAGCATCATCCCTAAACCACATCAGATCCTTCTCCTCCTTTGAATCTAATTTTGGTGGACTTTCAGTTAAATGATTACCTTTATCGATACTTCGAAGATAGAGACGAATCGTCTTGCTCCAATTCAAATAATTCAGATTATTTAATTTGTGATCAGTAATCTTAGGCATCATCTAAATTATATCCATTGTGACCTTGCTTTCACTCATAGCTCTTGAGTTTCGATACTTGAATCAGTTGGAGGATCGATTTGGTATTTCATTTGAAAATACCCTAGCTAGATTCGAATTTGAATTGTTTGTGCTCTGATACCATGTTATAGAAAATGAAGATAAAAAGAGTATTCCAAAACAATGAAAATCTTATTTTTTTCTATCACACTGAAGTACAATGTATTATATACAGTACACACACTAATGGGCCAATGGGCTAACTAAACAAATACAACACATATAGATCTGATAACAGTACTTATATTAGTTATAGCGAAAATTATCGATATATGAGCACTTTGAAATTGCCTTATGTCGATAATTTTTGATATGATTTTCAAAGACATCCTTAGGGATTTCTTTTCTGTTCAATAAATACTATATGTGTACTTTTTACTGTAATTTAAAGGTTCAAATGATTTCAAAACTACTTGAACGGAGCTATAAAAGTTATAGCGAAAATGGTTGCTATATAAGCACTTTGAAAGTACCTTGATTTAGAGAATTTTAATATAATTTTGGAAGATATCCTTAAAGGTTTTTTTGCTTGATTTTTAAGTACTCCAAGTAAAGTACTTATGTAAAAAAAATTGGACCTTAAATTACTTGATAGCATGTTGAAATGAATCAAACATTGAAGGGTTTAAAACTGGTTTTGTGATCAGGAATCTACAACACTTAGAATTTGAAACACTTTCTAGGCATTTCAAACTTTTGATAGCAGTTCTGTAAATGCTATCGTTTGCTGCTAGAAATTTAAATTGTTTAGAATGACATACAAACAATGTATTTTTTACAACCTTTTTGGGAGTGTTTAATAGCATTAATCAGATTATTTTAAAAGTGGTTTCAAATTTAAATATATTTATATTAATTATTTACAAATTTTTAAAGTAAAGGTTTTTTAAATATTTTACATGCTTTTTTATGGTTTTTGTTAAATTCTAAATTTGTTATTTTTAAGTAAGAGTTTATACAGATATTTAAAACCTATATATAAGTATTTATATATAAGCTTGGAAAAGTAAGTGAAGTATTTTATAAAAGGATAAGTTGTTTTGGTTATAACACTTAGTTATAATGAATGGTTTTAAGAAGTTAATTAAAAGTATGTTATCTTGTTAATAAGTATACTTAGATTTTTAAAAAGAATGTTTTAAAGATCATGTTAATTATAAATGGTTTTGGGTATATAATAAACAATGTTTAAGCAACATTTGTTTTTAACTCTTTTGATTATACTTAGGAATATAATTAGATCTTTAAAAAGAACGTTTTAAAGACAATTATAAGTGAAATGATTTTGGGTTTGTAGTGACAATGTTTAAGTAACATTTTCTTAAACTCTTTTGAATAGACTTGTGAATGTACTTGATCTTTATAAAGGAGATCTTAACGATAATGACAAGTATGGAATGTTTTGGAAAAAGGTTATATAAAGTAAAGATTTAACTTGTAAAAGAGAAGGGGTTTATAGTGAAAATGTTTTGAGTAACATTTGTTTTTAACCTCTTTGATTATATTTTAAATTAAGAAATCTTGTTAAATGATTTGTGGATATTCTTAAGGTAAGTATATGAATATATTTTCAAGTATTGAAAAGAGTACAAATGAATAATAAAATAATAGAAGGCATGTATTTATCTTTTATGAAGAAATTTTAAATACACACACACAAGTAGAAAAAGGAAGTGAATAGAAGCATAATGTATTTATATGGTTTGAGATCCCTCGGGAAGGACTCATTCGTTTGAATCATTTCTTTCTTTTAGATTGTATGTATTCGAGATCCCTGAGAGGACTCTTATATATCATTGACTTACTTTTGAAGGAATTAATTATTTTATAAAAGAAGTTTTAAATGATAAAAGAATTATTATTTAATAAAAGGGGATTAGAAGTCGCTTCTATGATTTAATCATGCTTTGTGTGACTCAATCGTGCTTTATGGTTTACTTGTCTATTGAAAGTATTTAGTCATGTACTTAGCACTAAATGCTGATAAAGTAGGCTCATTATATCTATAAGAATTAAGAATGATGTTCGAGTTGGGCTTAAAAGAAAATAGTGCTCTAACCTACCGGCTTGACCGAGGGATAACGTGAGTTGAGAAGGTCAAAAACATGATAAGTATACGAGACTTGGTTTCCATATACGATCATTCTCATTGTTATTGAATTTGACTGAAATTAACATACGAAATATCTAGAAGAAACATGAGAATTATAGGGTATGGTTATCCTCAATAATGCTATACCCTATGTATAAACTCGTCTTGCTCTTCTAGGATAAGAGATAAGGAAATCCATCTGGATAGGAGATGATCTCCACCCTCATGCATTGTTTGTTTATTTATGAAAGAACTGGAGTTAAGTTAATTGGAAATCTATCGATTGGTTTTGAAGCGTCTGGTAAGTGGGGGAATCTACTTTTATTAGATGACTTGAAACCGTAACGATTTCTAAACTTTGTGAAGCGAAATGTATAGAGTTGCACTGTCTACCTAAGGTTAAATACAAGGGAGAGGCCAGCATTAACATTTCGAATGATGCTATCGTTTTGTACCATCCATCTTAAGGGTGATCCCAAGAGAGAGGACAATGTTATCATTTGTCGGAGGACTTATGCAAGAATCTTTGTAGAGATTGGTGAACTATTCGAGATGCTAGAATTCTTGTAGATATTCAAGATTTATTTATGATGTTGGAATCCAAGGAGAGATTCGAGATCTGTTCGAGTGATGAAGACTCATGTGTTGAGATGATGAAAATGAATTCACCATCAGTAATGACAGAAAGTAGAGTAGGATGCATAGCCAAAGGGTTCAGCTAACCTAAGGGTGTATAAGCTGTAATCTAGAGAGCTTTTGGATTGCTAGCAAGAGCGAGTATTATGGATTGCTAGCAAGAGCGATAATACACAGTGCCACGTGTTAAGGCATGGACCAGCTATGTTTACCTATGGTATATTTTATGTAGAGATATAGCTACTCAGAAGAACATTTTTGACCATTGTTAGGAGGCCATTCTCGACGTACTAAGAGCACCTCCAATGAAAATCGATATATGCAAACGAACCTTAGCTATTTTGATTGTACACCTAATATTGTCATGGTGTGATCAATGTAAGCATAGCAACTAATTTCTGATTTATATTCTACATCCTAGACATTATCTATTATATAACCATATGTACTTATTAGATTGATTGGTCCTTTTGATAGGAAAATCATTCCGGTGATTCGGTTGGTCTCAAAATGTACTGTTATGTGGGCATATGTTTCTTGAGTTTCTCATACCAGACTTTTGTCTAACTTGTAGTTTTATTTTTCCCTTAATTCCTCAAGTGCTCTTTCGAGCAGTTTGAGAAAGACATGTTTTAGTTTGATATTATTTGGAGCTCAAGGAGACGAGCTGGATGCTTTCATCTACCGTAGCATTCTTATTTCCGCTACACTACCAATATGTATATACATCAGCATTTTTAAGTACAAGCTGTTGTAACTGTCGAGGCTGATGATAATACTTAGAATTATGACTTTGAAATGCTATATATCTTATTGTAGCACTTTGTATTGTCTTTTGATATTATATGTTATCGTTCCGTTGTGAGATTTAGATGTTTTTTCTCTTCTTTCTTATTCATTTTCTTTCTACCTTTTCTTTCTACCCTAACAATCCATCCTTCCGACACTTGAGTGTTCGGCATGTGAATATCGTAGATGTATTAGTGTCAACATTCAGAGGTTGAAAAGGTGGGTCATTACGGAAAGACTAATGCAGTTGGAATATTGTGAGCCACATTGATAAGAATAACATCGTAAATATTAATTGTTTAAATTAACGTAACAGATTCATCATTCGATATGCTTAAGTACATTCGGATTTTACTCACAAAATTATTGCTTGGTATGACTTTGTTATTTGGTACATATATATTGAAATAGAAAGGTCTAAATAATGATTAAGAATAGACTGTTTACACATAGCAATCAAAATGCCTCAAAGTCAGTGGAACATATATTAAGTTTGTGGATTTTAGGATATGGTCCAAGAATGGATCATATGAAAGTATCATTCGACAAGCATTTGAGTTGAACAAGTATTCTGATGAAAATATCAAACAAATTCTTTTTTAATCAAATTGCAATGAAAGCGTGTATCCACAAAAAAGAACATTAAAAGGTACATAGATATTTCTAAACTAAAATTAAACAACATACTATTTATTTTTAACAATGTATTTATGTTAATATCAATACTAGTTTGGTTGTTTAATACTCGATATTGGATTTGTAAATTATATCTTTCACAATAAGTATAAAAGATGTCGGGAATGTCCCAAATGATATGCAAAGACAACTTATTAAAATGTTTAATATGGAATATAGAATATGTAAGATGGATTACTTATACACTGGCAATTGGAATTATCATACATGTTGTATTGTCTACATTATCATAATTTGCTTATATATTTGATGCATGAAGCAAATATCAAATTCAAATTAAGATCTATAAATGGTAGTCTAGAATGTTTTCCAGTATTTACAATACTAAACAATTGTTTGTAGAAACAACGAACTCCTTTTGAAGGAGTATTCAGGCTTAATCTTCATAAGTGATATTGAGTATGATATGTCAATATCAAATTCATGACTCAAACCTTAGCTAAGGAGCTTTAAGTTTTAAATGTTCCAAATGAAAGGTTGTGGCTGATTCAATGAAAAGGCTAAGTACATCACCTTGAATAATGCCACAATAAAAGCAATATATAAATATAAATGCACAAATTTATCATTGAGCTAAGGTTGATTCCTAATGTTGAGAATCTCATGACACTGTTGTATGATAACTATGTTGTAATACAGTTCTTTAATGAACCTATAGCTAAGTCAAGAGACTACTCCAAATAGTTCCACATGATAAAGACAATTTACCAACGTTGGAGAGAGTTGATTAACATAGTAGATAATTTAAAAAATAGCATACCTTTTCACTAAGGCACTGACCCGATTAGTTTTTGAGAAAAACCAATCGAAGAAGTTGGAATAAGTTTCTATAATTGACCCCAAGTGCAAGTGAGATATTGATAGAGCTAGGGATATAGCCTATGGGCAACTATGTAATTCGTTAGATATATCTAACTCGATGACTAATCTTGTTCAAAATAAAATATGTTTTTCTTTCTATTATATACTGTTATATAGTGATATAAATAATTAAAAAATCAATTTAAACTATGCGACGACCCACCTCCTTGACCCTCAGAAATCGACACTAATACATCCTCGGTACTCACATGCTGCAAATCCAAGTGTTGGAGAGGTAGATTATCATGGGGTAAAAGAAAATAAAGGTAGAAGACTAACAAAACAGAATCTCACATCGTATTCAACATTTAATTATACATATGATTAGTACATGCAATTACTCCAAATTGCTCTATTAGAGTTCTAGCAAGTACTAATCCAGTCAAGATAGTTATAACTGTCTAACGTCATAAGTGCTGGTAGATACATAACACAGAATACATCGGAAATAGAAATAGATGACTAACTACATAGGACCCAAAATGCTCCATGCTCCATGCTCCTTCTCGAATTGCTCCATGCTACCTAACTACTTGGCTGCCAGAAAAATAGGGCACCTAGAGTTTAAGGGAAAAGGATAATAAACTTCGGGTCAGTCATGAGGCTGGTATGAGAAACTCAAAATATGGTTATTTAAAAAAAAGGGTATTTCATAAGACCACAAGGAAAATAAACATGGAATGGGTTTTTACCTTACGATAGTCAAAATCTTTACTACACAAAATCTGGTAATATTATTTTTAGTGACATTCTTTTGAAAATACTTTTCAAGTAAACTTATATAATCATAGCCGAAATTGTTACATTGGCTAAATTCTAACATAATAGGTTCTATAATCAAGTATGAAGGCAATTTTTGGAGAATGGATTTCCATACAATGGCAGGCAAGAAACTACCTTCGATACAGTATATCTCTAGAGGGATGTACCGAGGATCAACACCTTTGAAACCTCTGCACCTGGCAAGACTGGCCTACCTGCAAACCCATTTGGTGGTGGATAGAACCGAATATGACATCACCCAGGTCGTAACTGATCTACCCGGGATCCTATAGCATACACAACATACTCGACATATAGAGAGTAATCTAGAAAGATGATGATCATACCCTAATGGTTGCAAACCACATAGCCTTATGGCATGCCCCGTTTAAGCTATTTCCGAGTAATGAGGCCCGAGATAACGATTACCTTTTAAATAGCACATTTCACTTTGAATGACACATTGCCAATTCCATCACACACTATTGATTTCCACAAATGTGCAACCTTTTAGCTCGTACATTTTAAAGAAGGGTGTTAAGTGTAAGAGAGTTACTTCCTATATCACTAAACAGATTTACGTTTGAAAAAATCAATGTACGTGTATGTTAGAAATGCAATGTCAGACATTCGTCCATACAAGTTGTCCAGAAATAAGACAAACCAAAGGAACTCTCCTAGTTGAGAATCACCCCTAGGATTAGTAGCGAGCAGCCCTTGCATCAAAGATCAAATGAAGATACTACTTCCACATATATATGATATGGGAATTTCCCCCGAGGGTGAGTGATAAGCAGCCCTACATTCCATCTTCTAGTTTATCATTATTCAATGTCTTCACCTTCAAATGCGTACATTGGTTCGAAGTGGCTTTCAGATAGGAATCACCTAATCCGATCCCGATTTCTTCGAACCAATCATCGATAAAAAGATGTTAAGTTTGAGGTTGATTATCATTTCATTTATTAATATCTTTTATGAAATTAAATATCCCTTTTAGGGATATAAATCTTTAAATCATATTCTTTCCAGTATATACAGAATCATTAATTCTCTCTTTAACTTTGGAAATACTAAATCAAAATAATTTCTCATAAATTATTTTGCAAAACCTTAGTAAAATGGGTCGATAGAAATTATACTAATTCTGCTTAACATCAATTTCCGTATTCAACCTTTACTATCCGTCGAATAATGGTAAAATCATCTTTTAAATTCACATGGATAGTACAGGTTCCCTCCTCGGAATTTAATACTAAGTATAAAAAGATTATTTCTATACAATCCAAGTTGTATTAAATTTGGAAAAATTAAATTTATTATACTTGCCTCGTTTCCAACATTTCGACCTTATCCATGCATCGCCCAGGAAAGAGGCTACGTGAGCCAGGACACTGGTTGCTCGTGAACATCTCCTTATTTTAAGCACCTTACATCCGAATCTCACGAATAGTAAAATCCAGTTTACTCATCGACTTTTAGAGCCAAGATTAAATCAATTAATTATAACAGCTTATCTTTAAATCATTTATTTAAAATCTTTAAATTATATTATAAAACCTCCACATTATCTTTAAAATACTTAAATATTTATTTGAAAACATTTATAAAAGATTTGGGAAAGAATACTTAAGTTTAAAACCATATTTCTAAAGTTATTAAAAACTGCTGTAAAAAGTGCTATGAATAGTGCTGCGAATAGTGCTTTTAAGGCTTATTTGATCAAAACAACTTTTCTATCATTTAGAAATCCATTTTTATAACTCAAATCTCTTTTAAAACATTTATAGGATTTATTATATATTTTTGAATAATTAAAAATATACATTTTAAAGGATCTATCGCTTTGGTTTCCGAACTACCGAACCGTGATTATTTTGAAAACTGATTTGCTCATATTTCAAAATCCACTAAATGAAATCTCGATCCTTTTCTTTTGTTTGAAACTATGATTATAACAGTTCAAAAAATTCTTATTCCAAAGAATTCCAATAGCTATTCCATCGTATAAATGGATTTAAACTTTACAGTGCGAAATCGCGAACTATCGTTACGCGACGCGCCTATTTTTGACTCAACTTTCATAACTTGTCCAAACTTCATCAAATTGGGTTTTAGTGGTTATAAAACATTTATAAACCAATTTAAACCATTCCAAAGGGGTTTAACAATCTCATATACACCATTTCAATTTTTAAAGGAAAGTGATTTCCTTTGTGATATTCGACGTGCATGAAACGTGAATTGTTTACATATCCAAACAAACATATTATCATATCCAAACATGGTTCACAATCATCACAACCAAGCATAACCAAGAATATATATATATATATATCATCCAAAATATTATAATATAAATAGAGTTTCTCACCTTGGATTTAATCGAACTAACTTTAAAACGACTATAGCTCCGCTATTCGAAAAATTTAGCTTGCTAAGCTTGCACTAAAGCTCCTAGATGGTCTCGGCCTTTCCCGTTGGTGGTGTGGTGCTCATGGCTTTGCTTGGAAGAGGGGAATGGCTCGGCCTTTAGTGGTAGGAGTTGGTGGCCGTGGGTTTCAAGGGGGAAAAAGAGCGGATTTGCTTTAGTTTTGAAGTGTTTGTAATATATATATATATACATATATATATATAATTTTAATTACTTTCTGCTATAATTTTTGTCATAATTTTCTTTAGCAAAGAGGCCATTAAGGTGGAGAGAAGTGAAGAAGGTTAGGAATTTATGAGTGAATGAAGTGAAGATGGATGGTGCTATTTATAGGTAAAAATGTGAATAAAAATATCATGATATTTACTTGCCATTTCAGCACCATTGCCTCACCACCATTCCCTCCTCTCAACTCATCATCCACGGCCGAACATCCCCCCATGTGTGTAGCCATGTGCTTTTACTTAGGGTGTAAGAGGTTGACTTTGGGTTTACTTAAGGATGAAGTTTTCGGTAAATATCTTAGATATTTTATAATACATACATATATACATATATGTATAAGTATATTTGTCTGTATATATGTGTTCATGTATATGTACATGTATGTGTGCATATGTGACGCAGCGGATTAAACAAAAACAAGGTAGATCGATGAAAGTAGCAATCGGTGGATTGATGAATACTGGAATGCCCAAATTCATTGATCCGAAGATACCGAATTCTAGCTATCTCTGACACGTTGATCGCGCACGATACCGTGAGGAGAGATCTACAATTCTTCGAGCATTGATCAAGCGCACTTGATTCCACGAATTGGCTTCAACGATCGAAGATTCGAGCGCACTCGAATGTCGAAGGTGGAGATAGGAGATTACACTCGACTACCAATTTGGATGAAAGCACAAAGCTAACAAAAACGAAATTTTATTCAAATCAACTAAACTATTACAAATGGCACCACCGGCCTATTTATAGAAGTTACAACTCACGCAATACAAAAATGCACAACACTTAGGTCGTTTTCGACTTATCACCCCACGACCTAAAGTAGACGACTCAAAACAGACGACTTACTATAAGTCGTTCACGACTTAACAGATTACAACACAACCGCCTCAACCGACTTAACAAATGCGACATAGTACAAAACACATTACAACACATAGTATCATGACATACGACTTAAGTACAAATGACTCAACGTATTCATACAACAAAGTCCAGCAAAACACCCACGACTTATAAAAGAACGACCTAAAAATATCCGACTTACGACTCAACTTAGGTCGGCAACGACCTAGTTACAGCACACAGCGACTTTCCAACATGGCAACAACGACTTAAAGAAATATAGACTCATTACAACACTTAGGACGTAGACGACTCACGACTCAAGAACGAAAGACCAACGACTTAAAGTGAATGCAACTTCCCGACTTACGACTTAGCATTCAACGACTCAACTAAGTCGTAACCTGCTTCTCCTTCCTGCTTCTTGTTAAGTCGTGGACGACTTATAGCCGTGACGTTAGATCGTGTGCGACTTATCAAACCCGAACGACTTAAGCTCTCGTTACGCCGTAACTCCTTTTCACCGGAACTGTTAGGTCGTAGTTTTTTCCCCTGAGCTTTGTTAAGTCGCAACCTGTTGGAATTAAGTCGCAGCTCCCCCTCACGTGACTCCTTAGGTCGTGGACGACCTATAGCTTCTTCCTTAAGTCGTGTGCGACTTAGACCTTCATCATCTCTGGCCTGAGCTGCATCATCCTCCCCAGGTTGAGAAAAATTCATCCTTGAATTTATAAATTCTTCCACATCGGCTCGTTCATCCCCATAATATGGTACGAGATGCTTAACATTGAACACGTCAGAAGTGTACACATCCTCCGGCAGCTTCAGCTTATAAGCATATTCATTAATCCGTTTCACGACTTCTACAGGACCAATTTTTCTGTCTTTCAACTTGTTATAAGCGCCCACTGGAAAACGGTCCTTTGTTAACACTGCATATACCAAATCTCCTTCATTAAACTCAACATTTCTTCGCTTCAGATCTGCTGATCGTTTATACTTCTCATTTGCCTTCTCCAATCGTTCCTGAACGATTTTATGACATTCAGTCAATCCATCAACAAAATCTACAGGTCGTTTTACCGTCCTCTTCGGTTGTGGTACTACCGTTAAGTCCAACGGTCCCTTTGGCATACTAGAATATACAATCTGAAATGGACTGAATCCCGTACTACGATTCACTGCATGATTATGAGCAAACTCTGCCTGACATAACTTCATGTCCCAACTCTTCAGATTATCTTTCACCAGACATCGCAATAAATTCCCCAACGATTTGTTAACCACCTCTGTTTGCCCATCAGTTTGTGGATGGTAAGCGCTACTAAAATTCAGCTTCGTTCCGACCATCTTCCACAAACTTAGCCAAAAATGACTCAGAAAACGAGTATCCCTATCCGACACAATAGATTCTGGCAATCCATGAAGTCGATATATTTCTTTAAAAAATAACTGAGCAACATGAACCACATCCGCCGTCTTCTTACAAGCAATAAAATGTGCCATCTTCGAAAATCGGTCAATCACCACATAAATGGAATCGTTTCCCGTTTGAGTTCGCGGTAACCCCAAAACAAAATCCATACTCACATCAACCCAAGGCTTAGTTGGTACAGGTAACGACATATATAATCCAGCATTTGTCGCAGTTCCTTTCGAAACCTGACAGATATGACATCGTTCCACAAATCTCTCAACCTCCTTTCTCATCGATGGCCAAAAATAAGATTGTGAAATCAACTGTAATGTACGGTCTCTCCCCACGTGCCCTACTTCATGTAGCTCCTTCACAATCTTCATTCTCAAACTACAATCAGGTATGCACAATCGATTTCCTTTGAACAGAAATCCATCTACCATCATAAACTCATCCGTCTCTCCCTCCTTGACTTTATCAACAAACTTTGCAAAGTAAGGATCATCGACAAATAATTCTGGCAACACATCAAACCCCGATACTTCAACCTTCATTGTTGTTAACAAATGATTCCTTCGGCTCAACGCATCTGCCACACGGTTTGTAACTCCAGATTTATGCTTCACCACAAATGTAAATTGTTGCAAGTACGCAATCCACGATGCATGTCTCGCTGAAATCTTGTCTTGCCCTTGTAAATGCTTCAACGCCTCATGATCAATGTAAAGAACAAACTCTTTCTGAAATAGATAGTGTCTCCAGTGCTTAATAGCTTGTACAACAGCATAAAATTCCACATCATAAGTACTATATCTCATCTTCGCTCCCGATAGCTTCTCACTGAAATATGCAATAGGACGTCCCCTCTGACTCAACACTCCTCCAATCCCAACCTTGGATGCATCAGTATGAAGTTCAAACACTAACTGAAAATCTGGTAATACTAGAATTGGTGCAGACGTCAGCAACTCCTTGATCTTCCCAAAAGCATCCCCTGCTTCCTTTGACCATGAAAACTGTTTACCCTTCATACAATTTGTAACAGGCACCATCACACTACTAATGTGTGGAATAAACCTTCGATAGAATGAAGCCAACCCGTGGAAACTACGAACTTCCGTTATCGTCTTGGGTTGTGGCCAATCTCTGATAGCTTCAACTTTACTTTGGTCCACCTGTATTCCTTCTTTCGATACAACATACCCCAGAAATAAAACACTCTTCGCCATAAAAACACACTTCTTCGTAGCAGCATAGAATTGTTCTTCATGAAGGATAATTAACACTTTCCTCAAATGCTGAACACGCTCCTCTGTACTAGCACTGTAAATCAGAATATCATCAAAGTAAACCACCACAAATTTCCCAATGTATGGCCTAAAAATTTGGTTCATCACTCTCATAAACGTACTTGGTGCATTCGATAGACCAAACGGCATCACCAGCCATTCATACAATCCTTCCCTTGTCTTGAATGCTGTCTTCCATTCGTCCCCTGGTCTAATTCGTATCTGATGATAACCACTTTTAAGATCAATCTTCGAAAAGATCACAGACCCACTGATTTGGTCTAACAGATCATCAAGCCTCGGCATCGGAAATCTGTATCTGACAGTTATCTTATTCAGTGCCCTGCTATCCGTACACATTCTCCATGAACCATCCTTCTTCGGTACGAGTAATGCTGGTACAGCACACGGACTCAAGCTCTCTTGTATACGCCCCTGTTCAAGCAATTCCTCTACCTGCCTACGCAACTCTTCATGTTCTTTCGGACTCATTCTATAGTGTGGTTTATGTGGCAACACAACACCTGGAACAAGATCTATCTGGTGTTGTATATCCCTCAACGGTGGTAATTCCGCTGGTAGCTCTTCAGGAAATACATCATCAAATTCTTCCAGTACTGGTTTTACTTCATCAGGTATCTCAACCACTTCACTGCTCTCACGCCCAATTAACAAAAACACTTCAGGCTCCTCTTCAACCTCCTTAACAAACTCCTTCAAGGATAATAAAGTTTTCAGCTCTTCAATCTCCTCCAGTTTGTTTTCTTCCTGTTGTCGCTTCTTTGGAACTAGAGTAATCTTTGTGCCTTCAAACATAAAGCTATAACTGTTGGTACGACCGTCATGTTGCACCGCCCTATCATACTGCCACGGTCTCCCAGCAACAAATGACAAACATCCATATCTACCACATCGCACCAGATTTCGTCTTTATATTTCTTCCCAATTGAAAAATTCACACAAGCCCTTCGTCCAACCTTCACCTCCCCGCCTTTCCTCAACCAAGCCAACGTGTACGGTTTCGAGTGTTTCTCAGTCTTCAATGCCAACTTCCTCACAGCCTCTGATGAAATTATATTATCACAGCTTCCAGCATCAATAACAAATTTGCAAACTTTCCCCAGAATAGTACATGTCGACTGAAATATATTGCTCCTCAACCAACTACAATCCTCCTCTAGCTTTGGTGTCAAACAAGACCTCCTCATCATCAGATTACAACCTTCGTCCCCTGACACTTCTTCTTCCCCCTCATCAGGTGGTGAATTGGAACATTCAGCTTCTTCATCCTCATCCTCAACCTCTGCTATCATAGCTCTCTTCTTCGGCTTAGGACATTCATTACTTTTGCGGCCCATTTCTTGGCAATTATAACACTTGAAACTATTATTGACTTTCGCCTTCCTAACCTCATTCACAACTGGTTTTGAAACAGCCTTTGAAACAGTAGAACTTCCACTAACACCCTTCACTGGATTGTTGGAATTTGTAAACACACCACCTCCTCGTCTTCCCTGTTTCTCCCAAGCCAACGCTTTCTGGTGTGCTTCGGCTACAGATCTGAGATCAAACATGTTAACCATATCTTGAATCTGCATTCGCAACCCCCCAACAAATCTAGCTGTCAATTGTTCCTCTGTCTCCATAATATCATTCCTTGCAATCAGTTGATAAAATTCGTCAGCATAGTCATTCACAGACTTCGTTCCTTGCCTTAAGTTTTGCAACTTATGATACATAAGCGATTGATAATTATAAGGTAAGAATGTGGCTTTCATCATTTTCCTCATCTTTTCCCATGATTCAACCTTTGACTTCCCCATCCGTTCACGTGTAAGTTTGGTTTGCTGCCACCATGCCAAAGCTCTACCTCTCAACCTTGTAGCAACCAACTTCACTCTACGATGTTCTGGAACTTCCTTAAAGTCAAAATCTCCTCCATATTAGACAACCAATCCAAAAACTCCTCAGCTTGCATACCACCTTTGAATTCTGGAATTTCAGTCTTCATCCCAGATTCCCACTTGTGATCATACTCCGACTGATTTCTTCCTTGTCCACGTCCATGAACACTATCACCTTCGAACTCCTCTTCAAAATCAGATGTATATCGATGTCGATCCTGACCACCAACATCTCTACTACCATCACGTCTTCCACCAACATCCCTTCTATCTACATTCCTCCATTCTCGATCATTCACATTCCTATCACGTCTTCGATCATCATCATTTCTATAACAATCTCGACTCGCACTTCTATGATCATTGTCAACACTTCTCTCCCGATTGGAATGTGGTGAGACTCTACTTCCCCCATGGTTAGATTCAGGTGAAATCCTTCTCCGGTTTTGATTCATCTCTAACATCATCTTCTCTAATCGTCCAATCCCTTCATTAAGTTTCTCACTAAAGTTTTCATTAATTCTTTGCTCCATCTCATCAGCTTCTTCTCTTCGATACAATGCTTCAACGTTTTGATGTCGATTAGCTCTCCTTGGCGGCATGATTTGAAACTTCACAAATACTTCAATGTTCGGCTTGGACAAAGCAAAAGATACCAAAATGTTGTATGGCCTAACTTCCTTAGCTCGGCTCCGACTTGCTCTAACTCGTCCACTTCAAAATTTCAACTCCTCTTTTGGCGCGCAAACAACCACGGCCAAATTCAAACACTTTTCCAACTTTAGATCTAAAATGATATGGATCAAAATCTCCAACCTTGTTGTAATTTATGACGAACACGATGAACACAACTTCTCAAAATGATGCAAATTTCAATCTCCAACACTTCGATTTCAACTCGGCTTTGCTTGATGTAGCTCGGCCTTTCTAACTCTTCGAATAAATCGGCTCCAAGACTCGATTTAGCTATGATTGGCTAAAACAAGCTCTGATACCACAATGACGCAGCGGATTAAACAAAAACAAGGTAGATCGATGAAAGTAGCAATCGGTGGATTGATGAATATTGGAATGCCCAAATTCGTTGATCTGAAGATACCGAATTCTAGCTATCTCTGACACGTTGATCGCGCACGATACCGTGAGGAGAGATCTACAATTCTTCGAGCGTTGATCAAGCGCACTTGATTCCGCGAATTGGCTTCAACGATCGAAGATTCGAGCGCACTCGAATGTCGAAGGTGGAGATAGGAGATTACACTCGACTACCAATTTGGATGAAAGCACAAAGCTAACAAAAACGAAATTTTATTCAAATCAACTAAACTTATTACAAATGGCACCACCGGCCTATTTATAGAAGTTACAACTCACACAATACAAAAATGCACAACACTTAGGTCGTTTCCGACTTATCACCCCACGACCTAAAGTAGACGACTCAAAACAGACGACTTACTATAAGTTGCTCACGACTTAACAGATTACAACACAACCGCCTCAACCGACTTAACAAATGCGACATAGTACAAAACACATTACAACACATAGTATCATGACATACGACTTAAGTACAAACGACTCAACGTATTCATACAACAAAGTCCAGCAAAACACCCACGACTTATAAAAGAACGACCTAAAAATATCCGACTTACGACCCAACTTAGGTCGGCAACGACCTAGTTACAGCACACATCGACTTTCCAACATGGCAACAACGACTTAAAGAAATACAGACTCATTACAACACTTAGGACGTAGACGACTCATGACTCAAGAACGAAAGACCAACGACTTAAAGTGAATGCAACTTCCCGACTTACGACTTAGCATTCAACGACTCAACTAAGTCGTAACCCGCTTCTCCTTCCTGCTTCTTGTTAAGTCGTGGACGACTTATAGCCGTGCCGTTAGATCGTGTGCGACTTATCAAACCCGAATGACTTAAGCTCTCGTTACGCCGTAACTCCTTTTCACCGGAACTGTTAGGTCGTAGTTTTTTTCCCCGAGCTTTGTTAAGTCGCAACCTGTTGGAATTAAGTCGCAGCTCCCCCTCACGTGACTCCTTAGGTCGTGGACGACCTATAGCTTCTTCCTTAAGTCGTGTGCGACTTAGACCTTCATCATCTCTGGCCTGAGGTGCATCAATATGTATATGTCAAATGATTCACAACGTTGCACAACTTTTCTACGTTGAATCGTTACGGATTCTGATTTCGATTTCCGGTAATATTTTCACTTCTTATTTAATACACACACACACACACACGTAAACAAAGTTTGATAATAATATTTATATTATTATATAATAATTAAAAGGGCTTATTTAATAATTAAAATAATTATTAAATTATTTACACTCAATTTAAATTCTAAAACCATTTATTCCAAAATAATGATATCATTGATAATGTCATAAAGAGATTTTATTTTCAAAAATAAAATAAATAATTTTATTACATATTCTCACTAAATAAATGAGTGTATGTATTCAGCTCCGTTCACGATGTCGGATGGTCTAAGAGCTGTTTATTAATAAAACGGTTTTAAGTAATTTTACCGATATATCTTCCAAAGTATACATTTAGTCAATATTTATTCAAAATAAGATTACCCATATTATTTATTGATCAAAACATTATCATTTATGTTAAAAAAATCTTATATTTGAATATTTTAAATTTTTTCCAAAGTGATGAATTCGTGGGTCATTACATACTTCCCCTATTAAAAGAATTTCGTCCTCGAAATTAAGGATAAGAAGAAAATAACTCAAAAAGGAATATATATTTGACAAGGGGAAATATATACAAGATATGATAAGTGATCACACCATATGCGGTGAGTAAATTTTCTCAATACCACATGCGACTATACATCAATCTTAAACTCAGGATAAGCTTTCCTTATTCTATTTTCTGTTTCCTATGTGCAATCTTCGACATCACCACTCCATTGAACTTTAACCAACCTCACTACCTTCCTTCTCAATCACTTCTCATTGTGATCCATGATTCAACCTGGATGTTTGATAACTGCCAAATTTGGTTCTACTTCTATATCTTTCTGGACAGCTGTTTCTATAATATGTTTCGGGTCATGCATATTTTTTCGTAGATGGGATACGTGAAAGACCTTGTGCACACCAGACAATCTTTCGGCAATTCCATGCGATAAGCTAATGGGCCAATCCGCTCAAGATGGGAAAAGGTCCAATAAATCAAGGTGCTAACTTCCCTGCCCGTCCAATTCTTATCACTCCTCTCATCAGAGAAACTTTCAAGAATACAAAATATCCAATTAAGAATTCCAAATTCCTGCGACTTTGATCAGCATAACTCTTCTGCCTGCTCTGGGTTTCTTTCATCTTCTTTCTCATCAAGTCTACCTTTTCTAAGGCTTCTCGAATCATATCAGGACCCAGTACTAACCGATCTCCGGTTTCAATCCAACATGCTGGGGATCTACATGGATGACCATATAAAGCTTCCTACGGTGCCATGCCAATACTTGCCTGATAGTTGTTACTGTAGGAGGATTCCACAAGATGAAGATAGTTTTTCCATAAACCTCCAAAATCTAAGATACAAGCTCTCAGAAGATCTTCCAACACTCGATTTACCCTTTCAGTTTGTCCATCGGTCTAGGGATGGTATGCGATGCTTATACTCGGCTTCGTTCCCAAAGCTGTTTGTAATGCCTCACAGAATTTACTAGTAAAGATTGGGTCTCGATCACTAACTATGCTACTTGGGACACTATGTAATCGAACAATTTCCCTCATGTATATCTCTGCAAGACTTGTAGCAGTTCTTGTTGGCTTTACTATGATAAAATGTGCGCTTTTGGTCAATCGATCTACGATAACAAAAATGCCTTCATTTCCCTTTCTTGATCGAGGTAAGCCATCGGTGAAATCCATCAATATTTGGTCCCAATTCCAAGTCAGAATTTCAAGAGGTTGGAGTAATCCATTATTCTTTTACTGATCGCTTTTAATTTGCTAGAAATTTTCACATCTACTAACAGGATAAAGATGTCCCTCTTTATGCTTTCCCACCAGAATGTTGGTTTCATATATTTGTACATTTTTTTAACCCAAGGGTGAATATTAAACTTGGATTGATGGCACTCAATCAACACTTCTTGTCTTAAGTTGTCAATACTGGGAAAACAAATTCTTCTTTTGAACCGTAATATCCCATGGTTATCTACTTTAAAGCTTGAATTCTGCCCTATGCTTATATCCTTAACCGTCTTCCTTAGAAATAGGTCTTCTCTTTGTTCGTTGTCAATTCTCTCTAGAAGAGTTGGAGTCACTACCAGATAAGCTATAATAGAACGCTTTCGGCTTAACGCATCTATTACTACGTTGTCTTTTCCAGGTGTATATAGAATATCAAAATCATATGATGCCATAAATTTTAGCTAACGCTGCTGTCTCATATTTAAGTCCTTCTGCGTGGAAAGATACTTTAAAGATTTGTGATCTACAAGAGTTCAGACTTTTCACCTATTTAAAGAAGGAATATTATTGACCAAGGTCAAATAAAGTTTATCAAAATACACTATGAGAAATTCTTACCCAGTAAATAATGTCTCCAAATTTTTAGTGCGAACACAATGGCTAATAGTTCTAAGTCGTGTGTTGCATAATTTTGTTCATGCGTCTTTAACTGCATACTAGCATATGTGATAACCTTCCTATGTTGCATCAGTACCACACGGCCGGAAGGTTGCCATGAGTAAGGTTAAGGTAGCCTCCACTTCTCTAAAAGCATGGTTCACCCTAGTCTTACTCCATCTCCACAAGCATCAGTATAAAAGGTTAAACCGTCGCTTTCATTAATAATGGTTAGGACTGAGCGCTAGTTAACCTTTTCTTAAGCTCTTGGAGCACTTCTTCACATTTCGGCATCCATTCAAATTTAACATCCTTCATAGTCAACTTCATTAAGTGATAGGAAATCTCGGAGAAGTCCTGAATAAATCTTCGGTAGTATTCAGCCAATCCTAAGAAGCTACGAATGTCCTTCGGAGTTTGTGGTTACTTCCAATCTAGAATGGCTGTAATTTTCCCTGGGTCAACCGAGATTCCTTCCTTAATCACAACATGTCCAAGGAACCTTACCATCTCTTTCCAAAAATGGCATTTTGAGAACTTAGCCTTGAGCACGTTCCTTCTTAATATTTCTAATACAATCTCTAAATGCCTTTCGTGTTCTTCTTCGATCTTTGAATATATAAGAATATCATCAATAAAAACCAACATGAATTTGTGGAGCACATCTCTGAATACTCTATTCATAAGGTCCACCAAATAAGAGGGCGCATTGGTTAGCTGAAAAGGCATAACCAACCACTCGTAGAAGTCATTTGATCCTCTGAATGTAGTTAAAGGAATGCAATCTTCTGCTATCCTTAATTGATGGAATCCTGTAGCTAGTCCATTTTGAAAAATATCCGAGCACCATGAAGTCGATCAAACAAATCATTAATACATGATAGTGGATACTTGTTCTTAATCGTTTGCTTATTTAGGTCTCGGTAGTCTACACAAAGTCTTAGGGAGCCATCTGACTTTGCAACAAAAATTACTGTTGAGCTCCAACTTGAGCGAATTGGTCTAATTAGTCCTTTTTTTAACAATTTATCAGTTTGATTCCTTAATTCATTTACTTCCTTTGGGGTCATTCTTGGAGAAGAGTGAAAAACAGACCTTGCACCGGAAATCAAGTCGATCGAAACTCAATTTCCCTATGTGGGGTAAACTTTTAACTTTCGCAAAAACATCCAAAAATTCCTTAATAATTGATTTTTCTTTTAGATGTTTTTGAGATGAATTTAGGGCATACATAAAACTATCCATTACTGGATTTGGTTCCTCACATGTTATTTTAAAAGGTTCACTTCTTTTATTTTCCAAATCCACCGTCCTTTTAACACAATCAAGAACAGCCATATATTTAGGCAACCAATCCATACCGAGTATAACCTCAAATCCAATAAAATCGAGGACGATTAGGTTACATGAAATTTTTTGGGATTGGTAGGCATCTTCTACTTTTTCACAAACTATACCAAGGTTAGCTTTACCACCTATGGGGTTAGAGACACAAATAGAGGTAACTAATATTTTTTTGGTAAGTTTCAATTTATCAACCAATTCTTTAGAAATAAAACCGTGGGAAGCCCCAGTATTAGATAATACTCTGACTAGATTTTCATTAATGCATAAATTACCTTCAAGAACTCTCTTACCTTTTGCATCATTCGAAGTTGAGGGTTCATTTTTAATGGCAAAAACTCTGACCTGTTCTCCTTTCTTTATCAATGGGCAATCCTTCTTTTGGTGCCTTGGTTTGTGACAATTGTAGGAATTCCTATCCTGAGTCTTAGGATTCTTACAGGTGGTGGAAAAATGACCCTTCTGTTAGCAATTATAACAAGTAATATCTTCAAATTGTTTTCTTGCGGTCCTCCTTCTGGCATGCCTTGCCATATCATTTTCCAAGAATGGTTGAACTTCTTCTTCTTCCAATTATTGTTGCTGCTTTGAGTTGTAGGCAGATTCTTTTTGTTTAGAGTCTCATATTAGAAACCTATGTCCACTAAATCTACAAAGGTTCCCTTTACATGCCCGGTCATCCAATCGTGATATTGCCCCTTCATCCTAGAGATAAATATTTCATTTTTCTTTAAAGGAGGGTCTATTAGACCCGGCCCATAAAGGGACAATTCACTAAACTTGTTGGAATATTCTTCTACCGACATATCTCCTTGTTTTAAATCCATAAAACTTCGATGAAGGCGGGATTTTCCAGCAGCTGACATCTATTGTTCTTCTAAGACTTCCTCGAACCATTCCCATGAGAAATTATCTTCTGAATCATTCAGAGTTATGGACTCCCACCATGCTAGAGCCCCTTCTTGCAACTGTCAAGAAGCTTAGAACCTTTTCTTCTCATCCTCGATATTCAATCCCTTAAAAATTCTTTCACAAGAGCGGATCCAAGCCTGAACTTCAATAATGGACTCCGTTCCTTTGAATGGTTTACCACCCAAACTGGTGTAATTCTTGCATAAAGTGGTAAAGTTAATTTGAGGCTGCACAGGGATTACCACTTCATCAATTACTGTAGCATTTGATCAACCATTGCTGGCCATAGTGTTACTAACTCCCCTTCCCCTTCGTCCTCTTCTATTACTCATCTCCTACGATCCACATATAGTAAAGAAATATCTTTAGAATTATAGAAGAATTATCTTAGGGAATGGGCATAAAACTCAAATACACTTATTCGGATAAAATTTCAAATATGCACTCTCTCCGACTAAACTCATTCTAGGGCATTACTAAACCTATCTCTAATGAGTTTACCCTTTCATGCCTTAGGCATTCATTTAACTATAAGCTTTAATATCAAATGTGACGACCCACCTTCTAGACCCTCAGAAATTGACACTGATACATCCTTGGTATTCACGTGCCGCAACTCCAAGTTCCAGAGAGGCAGATTATCATGGGGTAAATGAAAATAAAGGTAGAATATAAACAAAATATAATCTCACATCGTATTCAACATTTAATTATACATATGATTAGTACATGCAATTACTCCAAATTGCTCCATCAGAGTTCTAGTAAGTACTAATCTAGCCATGATAGTTATAATTGTTATCCTCATAAGTGCTGGTAGATACATAACACATAATACAACGAAAATAGAAATAGATGACTATCTACATAGAACCCAAAATGCTCCATGCTCCTTCTCAAATTGCTCCATGCTACTTAACTACTTGGCTGCCCGAAAAATAGGACACCTAGAGTTTAAGGAAAAAGGAAAATAAACTCCGAGTCAGTCATAGGACTGGTATGAAAAACTCAAAATATGGATATTTAAAAACAAAGGGTATCTCATAAGACCACGCCGCACATAAACACGGAACAGATTTTTACCTTATGATAACCAATCTACTACGCAAAATCTAGTAGTATTATTTTTAATGACATTCTTTGAAAACATTTTTCAAGTAAACTTATATAACCTTTGCCGAAATTGTTACATCGATTAAATTCCAACATAATAGGTTCTACAATCAAGTTCGAAGGCACTTATTGGAGAATGGATTTCCATACAATGGCAGGTAAGGAAATACCTTCCGTACAGTATATCTCTAGAGGGATGTACCAAGGATCAACCCCATTGAAACATTTTCACCTAGCAAGACCGGCCTACCCGCAGACCCATCTGGTGGCAGATAGAATCGAATATGACATCACCCCGATCGTAATCGACCTATCTGGGATCCCATAGCATATACAACATACTCGACATATAGAGAGTAATCTTGAAAGGCGATGACCATACCCTAATGGTTGCAAACCACATAACCTTATGGCATGCCCTGTTTAAGCCATTTTTGAGTGAATGAGGCCCGAGGTAACGATTACCTTTCACATAACACATTTCACTTTGAATGCCACATTGCCAATTCCATCACACACTATTGATTTCCATAAATGTAGAACCTCTAAGCTTGTACGTCTCGGAGAAGGGTATTAAGTGTAGGAAAGTTACTTCCTACACCACGGAACAGATGTACATTTGTAATAATCAATGTATGTGTATGTTAGAAATGCAATGTCAGACATTCGTCCATACAAGTTGTCCAGGAATAGGACAAACCGAAGGAACTCTTCTACTACATCCTATCGCGAATCACCATTAGGATTAGTAGCCAGCAGCCCTTACATTGGAGATCAAATGAAGATACTACTGCTAAATATATATGATACGGGAAATTTCCTCCATGGGTAAGTGACAAGCAACCCTACATTCCATGTCTTCACCTTCAAATGCCTAAACCAGTTCGAAGTGGATTTCGGATATGAATCATCCAAATCTTATCCTAGTTCCTTCGAACCAATCATTGATAAAAAGATGTTAAGTTTAAGGGTGATTATCATTTCATTTATTAATATCTTTTATTAAATAAAATATCTCTTTTAGAGATATAAATCTTTAAATCGTATTCTTTTCCAGTATATATGGAATCATTAAACATCTCTTTAACTTTGGAAATACCAAATCAAAATCATTTCTCATAAATTACATTGCAAAATTTTATTGAGTAAAAAGGGTCGATAGAAATTATACTAATTCTACTCAACATCAGTTTCCGTATTCAACCTTTACTGTCCGTGGAATAACGGTGAAATCACCTTTTAAATTCACATGGATAGTATAGGTTCCCTCCTCGGAATTTAATACTAAGTATAAGAAGATTATTTCTATACAAGCCAAGTTGTATTAAATTTGAAAAAATTAAATCTTTTATACTTGCCTCGTTTCTGACATTTTGACCTTATCTATTCCTTGCTCAGGAAAAAGACAGGGTGAGCCAGGGCATTGGTTTCTCCTGAACATCTCCTTAGTTTAAGCACCTCACATCCAAATCTCATGAATAGAAAAATCCAGCCTACTCATTGGCTTTTAGAGCCAAGATTAAATCACTTAATTATAACAGCTTTTCTTTAAATCATTTATTTAAACTCTTTAAAATAAATTATAAAACCTCAACATTATCTTTAAAATACTTATTTATTTATTTGAAAACATTTATAAAAGATTTGGGAAAGAATGCTTAAGTTTAAAACCATATTTCAAAAGTTATTAAAAACAGCTGTAAAAAGTGCTATGAATAGTTCTACGAATAGTGCTGTGTATAGTGCTGCAAATTGTGCTTTTAAGGCTTATTTGATCAAAACAACTTTTCTATCACTTAAAAATCCATTTTTATAACTAAAATATCTTTTAAAACATTTTAAAATATTTATAGAATTTATCCCATATTTTTAAAGAATTAAAAATATCCATTTTAAAGAATTTATCATTTTGGTTTTCGAACTACTAAACTTGATTTGCTCATATTTCAAAATCCACTAAACGAAATCTCGATCTTTTTTTATTTGAGTTATAAGAGTTCAGAAAATTCTTATTCTAAAGGATTCCGACTCCGATTCCATCGTATAAATGGATTTAAACTTTTACGACGCGAAATCACGAACTACCGTTACACGATGCGCCTATTTTTGACTCAACTTTCATAACTTGTCGAACTTCACCAAATTGGGTTTTAATGTTTATAAAACATTTATAAACCATTTTAAACCATTGAAAAGAAGTTTAAAAATCTCAAATACACCATTTCATTTATTAAAGGAAAGTGATTTCCCTTGTGAAATTATATGTGTATTAAACGTGAATTGTTTACACATCCAAACAAACATATTATCATATCCAAACATGGTTCACAATCAACACAACCAAGCATAACCAAACATACATATCATCCAAAATATCATAATATAAATAGAGTTTCATCATCTTGAATTTAATCAAACATACTTTAAAACGACTATAGCTTCGCTATTCGGAAAATTTAGCTTGCTACGCTTGCACTAAAGCTCCTAGATAGGCTTAGCCTTGGCCTTTGGTAGTAGGGTGCTCACGGCCTTGCTTGGAAGAGGGGAAAGGTTTGGCCTTTAGTGGTAGGAGGTCGTGGCCGTGGGTTTCAAGGGGGAAGTTTAGTGTATTTGCTTTAGTTTTGAAGTGTTTGTATAATATATATACTATATAATTTTAATTACTTTTTGCCATAATTTTTTCCATTATTTTCTTTAGACACGGGGCCATTAAAGTGGAGAGAAGATGGCTTAGGAATTTATGAGTGAATGAAGTGAAGATGGATGGTGGTATTTATAGGCAAAAATGTGAATATAAATATAATGATATGTACTTGCAATTTCATCACCATTGCCTTACCACCACTTCCTCCTCTCACCTCATCATACACGGCCGAACAAACCCCCCCAATGTGTGTAGTGATTTGCTTGTACTTAGGGTGTAAGAGGTTGACTTTGGGTTTACTTAAGGACGGAGTTTAGAAAAATATCTTAGATATTGTAATATATATATATAAGTATATTTATATATATGTGTGTGTGTGTGTGTTTATGTGTATGTATATGTATGTGTGCATATGTATATCTAAGATGATCCGCAATGTTGCACAACTTTCTACGTTGAATCGTTACAGATTCTGATTTCGATTTTCGGTCATAGTTTCACTTCTTGTTTAATACATACATACATATATATACAAAGATATATATATATATACACAAAGATATATATATATATATATATATATATATATTTGTAAACAAAGTTTGATAATAATATGTCTATCATTATAGAATAATTAAAAGGGCTTATTTAATAATTAAAATAATTATTAAATCATTTACTTGCAATTTAAATTCAAAAATCATTTATTCCAAAATAGTGATATCATTGATGATATCATAAAGAGATTTTATTCTCAAAAAATAAAATAAATAATTTTATTTTCAAAAGTAAAATAAATAATTTTATTACATACTCACTCATATAGATAATTGAGTGTATGTTTCGTGCAGATGGTCTAAGAGCTGTTTATTCATAAAACGATTTTCATTCATTTTATCGATATATCTTCCAAAGTATATATTTTAGTAAATATTTATTAAAAATAAGATTACTAATATTATTTATTGTTCAAAACATTATCATTTATGTTAAAAAATCTTATATTTGAATATTTTTAATTTTTTTTGAAGTAATGAATTTGTGGGTCATTACAAAGTATACAGATGGAAAATCCTTAAATAATATGTTATGTGATAGTAATTACAAAGTTCTATAATCATGAGAATTTTATCATATTTAAAACAACATATTGTTTTAAATATTCCTAGTTAAGATATTTCAAGAAAGGATATCGATTCATCTGTTGAGACTAGAGTACTCAACGCTCTTCAAATGTAAAGTAGTGTATTTGTCATGACTGTCGGAGACACCAAGGGGTTATGTACTAATAGTTATTGGATAATTATGGAATGGCTTAGACAAGTTTTTTCTGTGGGTTAATTAAGTCGAATAGAGAATCTCGAAGTGATGACATTACACAGTTCTCTCGACTTGAGAATATTATTGAACTCAATGTGGACACTCCACTTTGATTATAGTTAAATCGAGGCATTTTGTCCATCGAATGACTATAATTGGGTCTGAGTTGAACTATTGGAAGTAAAATACTATTCTATAGAAGATTTGTCTTGGTTATACGAGGTTAGTGTCACGGTCAACTGCAATCAACTCAAAGTCCAAATCTTTGCGGTTAACAATAAATGTTATTATTGAACCAAGAACCGTGTTTGGTCTTATAATGTTGAATATGGATTATGTTGGAATTTTGACCAAAATGAAATTTCAAAAGTCCTTATGTGTTATAGTTTTGATGATGAGAATTGGTGTAAATAATCATTACTATCAGGGAGCGCTTATAATAAGTTGAATTGAATTTACCAAAAGATGTGTAAGAGAGAAATTTAGCCAAAATATCACACTACTGGATAAGGTGGCATGTGAACATTAATATTTTAATTATTCAATATTAATCTCTGATTGGATTTAACCCTTTAAGCCACATAATCGAAATGATGAACATTCCAAATGAACCACATGATCTAATTGATTTTTAATAGTTGAAAATTAATTAAATTAATTTATATTTATGAAATATTTATTATTAAATTTTGTTTGATTTGTTTGAATGTCATTATTACATAATAAACTGGGTATATAAAAGTTATAAATGCACGTATCGATATACGATGTCGGTAGAACGTTTAGATTCGATTAAAATAGAATAAATACTAAAAAGGGCTTTAAATTAATTAAATAAGTAATATTCGTGAAAAACTAATTATTAGAAATTTCATAATTGATTTATTTGATTACCATTAGTATTTAATAATGTGTATATAAAAGTTATAAATGCGCGTATCGGTATACAATATCGATAAGAAATTTAAATTGGATTTAAATAGAGTTAATACTAATTAGATATTGGAAGAATTTTGGATCTAAGTCGAAATGCATTGGCAGACATATATGGAGTAGAGAAGGGATTTTATGAATTTGGAATGAAAGGGCAATCTTAATTAGAAAGAGAGGAATCACCATACCTTAATTACATTCCTCCTTTATTTAGATATTGCTCGGTCATTTTATCCTCTCTACAGAAGACATCATAGCCGATTTGTCCATGGTGGGAAAAGCTCTAAAACTTCCAAAAACTAATTAAAATAAAAATAAAAAGAAATAGGATGTTATCTCTTGATTGGTGCAGATCTAGAAATTGATTTACTGGATCTATGAATTATTCTAACATTAAGGGTGTTTATCCTAGCTGCATCTTAAAGGCAATTCTTTATTTCGCACATACATTATTTCATTATGTTTACACGCCTTTGATTCTCTATCTCTCCCTTTTATTCATCTGTATGAATTTGTATTACGATTTAAATATCTTACCTCTTCCTTTAGAATGAGCTATAATCTTATCATGTTGATATATTTAAAAATCCCCACGCTATGCTCTTTTTTATTTATATGTTATCAATAATATTAATTTTGATTCATTACTATTTTGTATATTTGTTCATTTTATGTGTTTAGCTTAGACAAGATCTTAATATCACGAATTTGTGTATGCCTATATCATATGATTTTTATTATTATTTTAAAAAATATTTTTGGAACAATCTTATTAATATGTCGGATCTCATAATACAAATCAAGTTTTGTTTGTTTCTATATAAATTATTTATGAATGAAACTTTGAAACAAATTTATTAATTAATTATGGTTCATGGCATAATATTAAGATTCAAATGTCTTACTTTTAATTTATTTTGAAACAGATTTTTGTTTTTTCAAAGGGAAAGTTTGAACTAGTGATTTGTTTCTTATTTCAACAATTGGGTCTATGTTAGAATGAGACCTTTGTTTAAAAGGTATGTATTATTATTTACCAATCATTTGAATACTATTTTTTTTCTTTACTTCAAAATATTGTTTTGGTTTTGTGTATGTGCGCATGCACACATGTGTACATATGTTACAAACACACACACACACACACACACACATATATATATATATATATTTGAAAATTGGTACTAATATATCACAAACCAATCATATACTTCAGTAATATGCTTCGTTAGAACCTTACAACCCCCCCAACGTAAATGCATGCCTTGTAAGGGAAAAGAGCATATATTACGTCCATATATTAACATACATGGTCCAATACATGAAAATACATAGCAATATACACTATACAAGCCATGAGTAATGTAGAATTCTATTTTAGAAAAAGAAGAGGTTATGTGGAAACTAAGATCTGGAATTCAATGGATTAATGAAGGTGATAATAATACAAATTATTTTCATAATATGGCTAATGATAGAAAACGTAGTAACACGATAAATTCTATTTTTGTAAATAATGTAGAATTGGTTAATCAAAGGGATCTTAATATGACTTTTACTGATTATTATAGAGATATATTTGGTATAAGAATAAACGTAGAATTAACATTAGATTGAATGATATTTATCCTATTGATTCTAGGATTGACCTTTCTAAGTTTGATAATTAGTTTTCTGAAGAGGAAATTTTGAAAGCTATTAATGACATGCCTAGTGATAAAGCCCCGGGTCCAAATGGGTTTCCCATTTTATTTTACAAATTATTTTGGGATGTTTTAGAATTTATTTAATTAGCATGTTTAATGAGTTTTATAATGGTAAATTACAATTAGGAAGATTTAATTTTGCAAATGTAATTTTATTACATAAAAAGATTGATGCTAATAATTTAAATTTTTTTAGACTTATTTATTTAATTAATTGTTCTGTTAAAATTACTTCAAAAGTTTTAGCTAATAGACTTAACACAAGAATGAATGATTTGATTGATTGTTCACAGTCTGCTTTCATTAAGGGTAGAAATATCACTGATGGAGTGGCTGCTGTTCAAGAATACGTTAATCATTATTGTAAAAATAGTATTACATGTGCTCTACTAAAACTAGACTTTGCGAAAGCTTTTGATTCAGTTGATTGCGATTTTCTAACTGATATGTTATTAGCTAGAGGTTTTAGTCGTAAATGGATTGGTTGGATTATGACTTTGCTTAAAACTGGTAACTCTAGTATAATGGTTAACTATATTTTAATAAATAAAATTCAATCTAAACGAGGTTTAAGGTAGGGTGATCCTTTATCGCCTCTTTTGTTTAACTTAGCTGTAGACATTTTTACTATGATAATTAAAAAAGCGGTAACTATTGGATCTTTGCGAAGTGTTGGTAGTGAAATCTCTCGCAATGGTCTCTCTATTCTTCAATTTGCAGATGATACCTTATTATTTACCTCATATTTGCCTAATCATGTAATTACTATTAAATTTATTTTATATAGTTTTGAACTTCTTTCAAGGCTAAAAATTAATTTTGATAAAAGTTCTGTTTAAGTATTAAATGACGTTGATAAGGTTGAAGGTTTAGTTGCTAATACACTCAATTGTAAAACTATGACTTTCCCTTTTGATTATCTTGGTTTTTTTATTAGACCAACTATGTTTAAACATGATGATTGGTTAATTATTATAGATAAGATTAAAAATAGAATTTCTAACTGGAACGGGAGATTTTTATCGAGAGCGGGTAGATTATTTCTTATCAACTTTGTTTTATCTGCTCTCTCGATCTATTGGATGTCCATGCATCTTTTTCCAGATTGGATGATTGATAAAATTGATAAAATAAGAAGGGACTTCTTATGGAGTGGTGATATATCCAATAGTAATCTTAAATGTTTAGTCAATCGGGAAACAGTTTGTAAATCGAAAAAGGAAGGTGGTTTAGGAGTTATTAATTTACGTAACGTGAATTTATCTTTATCAGGGAAATGGTTATGGAAATTTAAGGATATTATTGATAATTCTATTCGGAAAGAAATTATTTCTAAGAATTACTATAATGGTAGTAATAATTTATACCAAATTACACCTATAGTTATAAATAAGTTGTCTATTTTTTGGAAATCAATTTTAAATTGTCATGAAATTTTTAACCTTGGTACTAATACAATTGTTCATTCAGGAAATAATACTTGTTTTTGGCATGACGGTTGGATTTCTGTTATTCCTCTAAGGATAGAATTTAAAAAGCTTTAAGATATTTGTAACTTTAAGAATGCTTTAATTTTGGATGTTTTTTCTCCAGAAAATGACTCTCCTTGGAATTTTAGTTTTAATAGAATTTTAGAAGGTACAACTCTTAGGCGACTTTCTTTTCTTTATGCTAGATTGAATTTATATAATATTGATAATGAAAATGATAATATTAGCTGGGAATGTGATAAGAGTAAGAAATCTACTTCTAATTCTTTTTATAAATTTCTTAATTTCTCAGGCGTTGCTAATAACGTTTTAAAATTTATTTGGGAAACAAATGCTCCTCCTTAATCTAAAATTCATATTTGGTTAATCATGCATGGAAAACTAAATACTATAGAATTTTTAAAAAGAAAAAATATGCAAATTGATAATAAATGTTCTTTTTGTAATCTGTATCTTGAAGATATTAAACATGTGTATTATGATTGCATTGATACTTACTACATTCTGAATAATACTCTCAAAATCTTTAACTTTAGTCTTACAACTAAAGTTACTAGTTGAGATTATTATTGGAATAATTTAAGATTTAAGTTTAAAAAGAAAAATAGATTTTTATCTGATACTTTATTCATTATAAATTTTTGGTATATTTGGTTTGAGAGAAACCAGAGACTTTTTAATAATAATAATAGTCATTTTAATAAATTGGTTTTTATAATATCATCATTTTGTTTTGATTGGATCTCAAATCCTAAATATAGATTAGCTAAAAATAATCATTTCAAAGAATATCTTAATAAGATTAGTAATAGTATTAAGATTTTTAAACATAATAATAATATTTTTAACACTAATAATTACAGCGTTAACATCTTTTCTAATTTGAATGATGTTTTTACTGATTATCATAATGTACTTTTGATTAAAGGAGTATAAGGATAATTCTTAAATTGCTTTAGTTATATGAATTTAACTTTTTATTTTGTTAATTTTTTTACCGTTTTGATTTTGATGTCTTTTTTGTATATCTTTAGTGTTGGTTTGGATGATGCATTATGAGTTTGGATTCTTTTTTAGTCTGCTTCTTATTTTTGTTGCTTTTCCGTCACATAATTTTAGATATAGTATTACCACTTTTACTTCATTAATACATATATATGTATATAAATTTCATTTACATACATATATATGTATTACTCTTATAATTTTACTCGGTTCCATTTATAGATATAGGTTTGAGCCAGAAATTGTGCTAGATTACTATTTGCAGGTTCTCAGGATTGCTGTTGGCAAGATTTTAGTGAAACGTTTCATTCTGGACCTTCCCCTTTCACAATGAGGAGTTCTTCTGCATCTGTAGTGTGGTGCTCTTCATTCTGGATCGGCATTCTTTCCGGTTCTTCTACATCGATAGAGTGGCGTACTTCATTCTGGATCATTCCCATTTGCAGCGAGGCGTTCATTTTGATTTTTCGTAGTTTGCATCGAGGTGTCTCTTCTCTTAGCTACACCTACCTTCTGATATCACTCGCACTGAGTTGCTTCATGGTTTTTGGGTACTTCTAACACCCCATTGCGGGAGGTGGCCTGAGCTCGTTAATGAGGTCCAATGGGCAATGGCCTTGTCGGAGCTCATTCTAGTTGTACTTGAGTCCTTTACATTGTTTTTTGTATTTTGTTTAGCTACCTTCCAGGCATGTTGGCAACACCTTTGTTTTTAGTGATATATATATATATATAGACACATGTGTGCTCTCCTCTACTTTAGAGGATCACACATTTCTCTCAAAAAAATACACACTATACAAGCCATATACAATTTCATATATAAAAAACCAAACCATGACGTAACACATTAAGCTCTTAATCAATAGCGAGTTAAATAATATTTGATATCCAAATTTCCTGCTTACACACTCTATTTTCAACTGCCTACTTCTAGATATAAAGATAATTTCCTTAAGTTGTTAATGGCGGTACCCTCTTGCGGATCGCCATTAGTTATCATCAACCCGTGACGACCAAATCCACTCTGCGTAGCTCCATGACCTATAGATTTCTCATCATATGAGCAGATTTGCTAACATTCCCTTGAACAAGACATGTTATCTCCTTTTGAATTATTTCTTATTTTATTACCTTTGTTGAAAAAATCACTGATTGAAAATGCATGAATTTCTTTCATTCCAGATTATGTATATCATCGTAGTAAGTGCTCCACATGCCACGTCGCTTATTTGATTACGAGCAGGGAACGAAGTTTGAATTTCCTTCGTAGCTCCAAGAATAGTGAACGCTGAAACCCGACCTCAAGTATAAGTTTTAGCTTTATAACAACCCTACTTTTAAGTAATAATTATTTAATATTAATAATAGTAATTTATTTAATTAAATTGGAATTTGATGGTTTATTTGATAAACTAGTTTGGTAGTTATTCTATAAAAGGATTTAAGTTGCAAAATTATGACATTTAAATTTTAAATAAGTTATAAATGTGGAAAACAATATTATTTTATTAAATCAATAAGGGTGAAATAAATAATAACTTGGATTTGCATTTACTAGGATTAAATTGAATTTAATATAAAAATAAATAAAATCTATATTTTCCTTATAATCTAAACATAGGCACAAACCCGTATCCCATCCACATTTCTCTCGAAAAATCTTTTTGTTTCTTGACTATACCCAAACTCGTATAGCTTATTTTGTTTCTAACCCTAATCCCCTATTGACAGTAAAAATCATGAATTTTATATATTACAAAAGGAAACATGCTCGACATTGACAGACGACCAAGGCGTTGCGGCCTAGGGAAGCTGCATCTTTGAGGCTTCAACGGCGCAAGAGTAGGAATGGTGACCGCTGATCTGGGCACGCGATGGTTCTGATGGGTGGTGAATCGATGGAGGTGCGGTTGCTTTTTGGTGAACCATGAGTTGTTGGCAACATGACTTGGAGTTTTGAGCGTCAGTGAGGGTGGCTGCGATATGGATAATGCGAGATTTAGCGGTTGTTGATAGTGATTCAGATTTTGTGATCATTGTTAAGTGAGTTAATTTCTAACTCACAACTACATCTAATCATATTGTTTGCTATTTACAGTTGTGATCATCCCGTTAGTGATTGCAATGTTTGGATAAATTAAATAACTATATTGATTGAATTATTTTATGAGATGAATTGTTGACTGTGTAATTATTTGGTTGAATTAATATTGATTATAAGCTTTGAAATCGTTCTAAAAGAAAATATAATATGTGGAAATTTCATAAAAATATAGTAGGAAAATAATAATATTGTTTAAGAGAATTTTTATAAAAATTATTAAGTAAAAGTCTTATTTATAACATGAAAATTTTCTTATATGGGTTAATTTGAAGGAAATTGTTATATTCTTGACTGGTTTGAATATTATGTAAGGACTATGAATTATAATTATGGCTAGAAATAAATAAGATATATTTTAAAGTTTATATATATATTATTATGAAATAATAATTAAACTATGGAAAATTATACTAAAATTCTTATGTATATTCAATTTATAAATATATTTGGCAAGGCCAGCGGGGTTGAATGGACCCTTACCATTTTATTAAAAGCTCATAAAAAAAATGACAAGTAGTTAATAAGAGAATTACAAAGAAGACAAGGGAAAAGCAAAATTAAAAAAGAAACAAAAAACAAAAAATCAAGCAAGATTCCACTTTAACTTCAGCTCCTTCGGAAAGTGATACTGAGACAACCTCAAAGCATTGTGGATGCGTCTAATAATCTGATGGTAGAACCAATCTACTTTGGCTTTTGACATTAAATACTCTTTCATTTCTTTCCTTCCAGATGCTAACAGTGAACACTTTCAAGATTAACAATAGCTCATAAGAGCACGTTGACTTCCTTGTTGATTCCTTGTAAATGCTCTTTCATTCCTTTGAACTGTCCCTAAAAGGTGGATGAAAATCACCCTTTAATTTGATAATTCTCCATAGATACTGGACAAAGGAACATTTGAAGAACAAATGAAGATTATCCTCTGGATATGAGTTGTAGAAACCACATGAAGTATTAACCAGAATATCCCTAAGAAATAGACTGCACTTTGTATGATTAGCATTTCTAATAATTTTCCAAAGGAAGAAGTTATATTTTTCAAAGGTGGAAAAGTTCCAAACCCTCTTAAACCAAATGAATTTTTAACCAGAGCCAATGTCATTAAGAGATTTATAGATGAGATTAGGAGAGTGGAGAAGCCTGGTAGTACCACACACATACTTATCATAATCAGCAAAGATATATTGGTTGTTAGAATATAATTTCAATAAATCATTAACCCTCCTGTTAGATGATCCAGAAAGATAAATATGGCCATTTCTTATGTAATCAACAACTTTAGCTTGTAATGAAATACCAGTTAGCATTATATCCCCATAATCAAGTTTATGATATAGAATAACTCCCTTATCAATCTAGGGCACTTTCCAAAAAAAAAGCATTGCTGTCAGGAGCCACTAAAAGGGCAATATGAGGGAGGAGAGCTTGTTTGATCTTCAAGATAGCCTTCCATATCCAATTGGATGCAGGTCTAGACTCCATCAGCTAAAAATCATCATTTTTAAGATTATACCATTTAGCCCAGGAAACCCAAACAGAAGAAGAGTTGTTGAGTAGACCATCAAAAAGCTTAGAGAATGCAGAAAATTTCCATAATGATAAGTTCTTAATTTGCAAACTTCCAAATTCTTTGGGCTTTTCCAGCTTTGCAAAAGCAATAGAAGCAAGCTTCTTAGAGAAAGTGTTACCAGTCCATAGAAAATTTTTAATTGCACTACGAATCATACTAATAAGTTTAGATGGAAAGAGGAAAGATCTGCCCCCAATAACCATTCATGGAGAAGATCATTGAGTTTATAATAGTTAGTCTACCAGAATGACTCGGATATTTATTTTGCCATCTGTTAAGGGTGGAAGTTATTTTCTCAAACAAGGGAGAACATTGCGAGGTGGATATTGCTTTAGTAGCAAGAGGGACACCAAGAAGACATATCATTTTAGAGAGGCTGCGTCTTTGTGACATCAAAGCACTGATGCTTAGAAGTTACATTTAGTCCAACATGCAGAATGTGAGATTTAGATGAATTAATGTGAAAGCCAGAGAAGTTGGCAAATTTTTAAAAAGAGAGCATGAAAGATTGAAGAGAAGATAAGCCGTGTTTAGTAAAAATGATGAGGTCATTAGTGAAAGCCAAAGAGGTGATGAGAGAGTTTCTACAGTTTGGATGAAGAGTAAATTGATTTAGTTTAACTCTATATATCAATAATTGCGAAAAAGATTCCATGATGATTATAAATAGGTACGGAGAAATGGGATCTCCCTGACGAAGGCCTCTAACACCTTTAGAATATCCCACAGAATGTTAATTGATGAGCAAGGAGTAGCTAACTGTGGATATGCATTCAAAAATAAGGCTTATGAATGTGTTAGGGAAATTCATCGCTTTCATAATAGAGATCAGAGCAGGCCACCTAACCGAATCAAAGGCCTTCATTATGTCAATTTTAAGCATTGCTCTAGGGGAGTAGTTGCAAGTAGAGTAAGTATTAAGAAGCTCATGAGCTACCATCACATTATCGAGAATATTTTTATTTGGCAGAAAAGCTGTTTGATTAGGGGAGATGACTGAAGCTAAAACTAGCTTAAGTCTCAAAGCAAGGATTTTGGAGATAACTTTATAAATGATGTTGCAGCAAGATATAGGTCTGAACTGAGAGACATGATTAGGAGTAGAAACTTTTGGGATAAGGGCAATATTTGTAGAGTTGATGGACTTGAGAAGCTTGCATTTGGAGAAAAAGTTATGAACATCATGTAAGACATCCTTATGTATAATGTGCCAATAATGAGTGAAGAACCTGGCACTATAACCATCAGGCCCTCCACTAGCTTCCTTCCTTAAACTGAAAATAGCAGACTTAATCTTCTCATCAGTTATAGGAGAAGTAAGAGTAACATGATGAGAGGAGTCTAGTTGAGGCATTGAGAGGGAAGATAGAAAGGTATCATTAAAATGAGTGGTATCATGACTACCAAGCAGAGAAGTGTAGTAATTGAGGAATGCAGAGTCAATACCATCAGGAGTTGTTTGAGTGCACTCATTCTGATCTTTAATATGGGAAATGATAGATCTATATTGTTTAAATTTTAAGGAAGCATGAAAGAATTTAGAATTCCTATCACCCTCATTGAACCACCTTTCTCTTGACTTTTGCTTTATCATATTTAATTCAGAGGAAAGAGCAGCAGCAAGCTTAATTGAGAGATTACTTTCAACTAAACTTAGAGAGGGGTCAAGAGCTCCATTCATAATTTGAGACCGAAACATTTCAACCTGCTCTCTGATGTTGGAAGACAACCTAGTACCTAATCAAACATGCTTCTAGCCCAACTTCTGAGAACATTCTTAGTGTTTTTTAGTTTTTACTAAAGTTTGAGCATCGGGTTGCCATAAGTTATAATGTTCCATCCCTTTTGAACTATCTGTAAAAAGTTAATTTCATTAATCCATGTATCAAAAAATTTAAAATTTGACTTTTTGTTAATGCCACTCTGCCCAAAGCCAAGGATTAAGGGGCAGTGGTCGGAGAGAATGGGCATAGGAATGTTAACATGGAAGTTTGGCTAGAAAGATAGAGATTTAAAGTTGGAGAAAGCATGGTCAATTCTAGATAAAGTTAACCCTATGTCTACTCTTATTAGACCATGTAAAAGGAGCTCCAGTTCATGGGATGTCTAGTAAGGAAGAATTATGAATGGAATCATTAAGTGGAGCAATATCCTTTGCAGACAAAGTCTTACCACCAGACTTGTGAGAAATTAAATAGGAGCAATTAAAACCACCTATAACAATCCAAGGATGTGTTTCTTGCCTGAAATGAGGAAGCAAATCTAGCATGTTTTGACGATGATGTGAGGAATTTTCAGTATATTTAAAAGTGAAGAACATGGAGGTAGAAGTTGGAATTTGAAGCGCATGAGAGTGAATCAACTGGTTAGTCGATAAGATAGGAGAAAGTAGGAAGACAGAGGAGTTATATAACACTAAGATTCTACCATAAGGTGCTTCAGCTAAGTTGTTCATGGGGGACCATGTCGGGTTAATGTAGTTAGTGGCACGAATATAGAGAAAATTATTAAGCTTTGTTTCTGTAAGAAAGATGAGGGATAAATGATGAGCACTAATTATTTCTTTAACTTGATCAAGTTTAATGTCGAGGTGAGCACCTCTTATATTCTAAGCAGCAATATTTTGCATCATTGGAAAACTAATGGAGGTTTGTTTTTTGAAGACTTTCTGGTACTTCTTTGAAAAGTAATGGTGGAGTTTTCTGGGACTATGGATGACGACAAGTTCAAAACATCATCTTCCAGATTGAAAGAGCCTGTAGAGATGGGCTTCGAAGGAGATTTATATTTGGAAGTGGGTTTTGAATTGACTTTGTCTTTCCTTTTCTTTTTGCTGGTAGAGCTTAGAAGATCAGAAATTGGATTGGCTGTTGAATTTAGAGTTGGGGAAACAGAAACAGTGGTAATTGGTTATTTTGAATAATGTGAATGGTATGATTCAAAAATAGATGTATTACCAATGCAAGTAATAGGAGATACACTGGTATCAGTGTGCATGTGCACAAGAGAAGATGACACTGCTGGAACATGAGGAGAATGATGAAGTGTGTATTTTCGATGAAGGACAGAAGCAGAAGATAAATTGTCTGAAGAAGAGCAAATTTGCTCATTTTGGGATGCTGCTATATTAGAAATGTTAATGTCAGTGGTCCGAAACTAATTTTGATTATGTACAGCATTTTGATTTGGTGATAAAGTAGAGTGATGAGATTCTCCTTCAGATTGCCCAGTAAAGGTATCGTTTATGTCATTTTTTCCTTTTGCCTGAATGGGACTTTGTATATATGTTGCACTTTTTTGGGTTATCAAATTAACCGCCAATGAATTTTCACCCACTTCAACAATTTCAGTATCACTGACAGTACAAACTTCATCAACTTCCATGATAGATTCAAGAACATTAAATTTATTACAAGTACTCAACAACTCAACTTGATTTCCAATTTTTTCTTTTCCTTTTGCAATATGACTATTCTTATTACCACTGGAAACCATGTCAAGAACATGTTGTCTGCTCTCATTAAAATCCAAATTTCTTGTCTCGGATTTTCCATATTGTGCACTGGAAACCATGTCATTTGTTACATCTTTCCTCCCTATAGGCACTTTTTTTACTACCAACCTTCTTCCATTCATTACTTTTCTTATTCCTAACACTAATTTGGGTTTGTTTCTTTAAGGAATTTCCTGCATTTATATTAGTAGCTGCAACTGGATTTTCATTATCGCATCTTCTTTGCTCTGCTACAGTCTCTCCAATTAACTCATGACACTTTTCCAGATTCTGACCAAACACCTTACAATGTGTACAAATTTTAGGTCTCCATTGATAATATACATAAACCTTTGAGTCCCACCATTAGGAAGTTGAACAGAAAATGAATCAACAAGCTGGTGATCAGGGGAAATCTCAACAAGATATTTTGCATAATTAATTCGATCCATTTTCTCTGTATTTTCATCAAGACAGGCTAACCTCCCTAATTTGTTAGTTAACCAGTTGATGCCTAAAGGAGTCCAAGCAAATAATGGAACATTCATTAGATGCACCCACACTGGCACCGATCTGATTGATCCATAAATATTACTAACAAGAGGGTCCTATTGCTTTAGAATAAATTGTTTATTCCTTATAATGATGGGGTCACCATCTACGATTCTTCTTTTGTCATCAAAATTAGAGAGAAGGAATTAAAATAAGGTTCCATCAGATTAGACTTTTATATTACCATTAAGCTTCCAAATTTTCTTAAGATGATGAATAGCTTAAGTGTACGCAAGCCGCTTATCCAGGAAAAATCCTACAATGTAATCGCTCCATGCTGAGTTGCTAGCTTGTATCACTTCCATGGGTGGAACAATTGCTTCACCACAAAACTTCATATCTAACTGAATTGGAGCGTACTTTCCAGCATTTCGAAGCAATCTCTTAAAAAGAGAAGTCCATTCAAGTTTAGCTGAAAAAGAAAGAGAGGAGGAGGCGAAGGGTGAAGGTAGAACAGGAAGCAAGGAAGAAAGGGGAAGATTAGATAAACTGGAAGAAGGAGGTGGAGGATTGGATAGAGGAGGATGGATAGCAGGAAAGTCAGGAGGAGGAGGAGGAGGACCAAGAAGGTCGATGGAGGGAGGAGAGACAGGAGCAGTGATGGAGTGGACAGGCTGACACGGGATGGGAGGAACATTAGGTACATAGGAGGGAGGGATGGGATAGAACATTAATGTAAGCATTGATATTCTATTTTTCAACATTTTATGTAAATATTTGACAGTTTGTTCTAATTATTTAAAGAACTATTTTAATGAGCCTTATTTTATTATTACAATGTTTGAATTGAAGTTAGGATTTAAGTATGATTTCTATATCTTTTGATTTTTCATATTTTATACTGATTTTGATATGATGAGGGGTTCACCGTTGAGTTTGATTTGATCGATGAATTTAGTATGATACCGTAATGACATTCTTGATATGATTGTATTATATTTCATTTTCGCATGATGTGAAATCTGGATAAATGGATTAGTAATACCATTTAGGATGGGGCATTCGATAATACTTTTCTAGTTATTGATTGGAATTGTCTTATAGAAATATCTAGTGTGGATCGAGTGTAGTTTATGAGCATTGAATAATTGTTCAAGTAACATGCGGCGGTATGGGACACTGTTATGTTATTTGTTTAATTATTCGTTGTAAGTAAATATCACTCAAACAAGGATTAAACTCATGAGTCCATATGATACTAGGTGAGGAGTATCTTATCGATAGTTATTGGTTATGAGAGTCGTATGTCTGTTTATTATTAGAGATATGTATAGCAATAGGGTATGAGTACTATATGATCATCCACATTGTGTCCAACTTCCTTTATTTTTAGGAGTGAACCATATTGGCCAGTATCCATCCTAGCGGCCTGATCGTGGTGTCGCCCCTAAATCCACGGCACCATTATTATATGTCCCTTCGATAAGTATTACGGGTCCCTTCAATGAATATTATGTTATGTCCCTTTGATGTACATCACAGTATTGGTAGTAGTAGATGGGTTGTTGCCCATAGCATCCTATGTCACATAGGCCAACAGTCTGTTACCTATAGTTGTAAAGCAGGATTGTGACCGAGGCTACGCGTTGACGAGCCTTTGGTCGATGGGATCACAATATCCGTCGAGGTAACTGAAGACCGTAGGAATAGGCGATTACTCTATGGTAGGCGAGTAGACCTGTGCTCCTGAAGCAGGCTTACGGTAGGTGACTGTGAGTCTCCCTATTTGATTCAGGGTATGTGAGTGTAGTAGATTTGCATATTACTCAAAGACTATAGGAATAGACGGTAATCTATAGTTGGTGAGTAAACCTGTATTGCTGGAGTAGGCTTGCTGCAGGCGGCTGTCAATCTCCCGTTACATTCATAGTATATGTATAAGAAGTGGATTGGCATATATGTTTAGTTCCTATGATGAGTTCACTAGACCAGAGGCTGTTTAAGTCTAAAGTGTAGTCTGTCCGCATATATCCACACTTTTGATTTAATATTCTACAAATAGCCTTATTTATTGATTGTGATTGATTATTCTTGTGATTTTTATGATATTGGATATCATTTAGATTGATTTGATGGATGATTTGATGAGCTATCTCACATTATCGATTGATTATATAATTTTATGATATTATATTAGGACATTATTGTGTATTGGCCCTATTTGCTGAATGGTTTCATTTTTTCTAGGATGATAATTTATATTGTGAGATTGAGAGATATTTGGGCACTATAGTGTTCTTGCTCGATTATACTTGAGGATATCTCATTATTGTTTTTTTATTTGGTTTTTATAGTGATTTCAAGATATGGATGATTCACCCATACGATGTTGTTTTATGTGAATTTTGGTTCGATGTGTTTTATATGGGTGATGACATGTTTATGCCGTGTTTTGAGAGTGTTGCTATTATGTTATACTATTGTTAATATGTCATCACCATTATATTATGTATATCCCATATTTATCTATGCATTGATCCATATATTTAAATATAGTCTGACCCGTGTGTTATTTATATAATACTCGGGTTAGTCCGAGCATTTCAGGTACAGGGACAATGAGACTATTAAGTATTTTATGAGCTTAGAGGAGACTTGATATTCAGCATTGCTGTATATTATTTTTATTATATTAACTCATCTATGTATTTGACAAATGAGATGTATTTCGTACTTTGTATATTATAAATATATATTATATCTTGTCACTGATGCTGACTCTGTGAACTCTATTATTTACTATATATGGTATATTGTTCTATCCTGGAGGCACAAGTGTTTAATACTTTGTGCTAATACTGTGTACATATAGATGTGTTATTTATTCGATGTTTAAATACGTATCAGTATTAATCCAAGGGAGTAATCATTTGTGTACCCTATATTGCCTTATTTTCTATATTATCCGTTAGTATTACTTTGTAATTTTCTTGGATAGTATAGGTATAGAGGTGAGGATGTTACAGTTGGTATTAGAGCAGGGTTAGAACAATATAGTTTATATCAGAAACACAAGCCTTGGCCTTAGATGAGACTTAGAGTCCCTGTCCCTGTGGGTATGGTAGATTTTTATTTATACTTAAGTGATAGTGGGAGTATACGATGACTACTGAGGTAATCATCTGGCAACGTATTTGCTATTTTTCCTATTATATAGATATATATACACTATATTATTTTTTCCCCTATTATTTTGGTGTGTTTTACAGCTTTATTGTGTCATTAAATTAAATGCTTAAATAATAGTAGCATTTTAGATATAATATTAATTTTGATTATAGTGGAAGTATACCCATGGAAGATTGGGATATAAATATTTTATTCAAACAAGTATATGATCAATAAATATGATTTGATTTTATAAAATGAACGGAAATATTTTGTGACTTATTTTGATGTTAGTTTGTCCGTAGAGTGATTTAAGTATTAGGATCAATACGCCTGATCAGCATTATCGATAAGGATTCCTAAACACTCATACGAAGCAATCTGAAATAATATTTTGGAAAGGTTTAAAATTATTAAGTGCTAGATAAAAGTGAAGATTTATAAGTTATGCATATTTGATCATTTTTATTACTAATGATTTGGAAAGTTAAGTGAATATTTGAATTAAAATCTTTCGGAAGTAATATTTATATAAGTATTGAGAATAAAATAGTGTTAATTTGCCCGTTGAGTGTGTTAAGAATTTAGGTCGATGCGGGTGCACACGTATTCGATAGAGATTCTTAAATGCTTTGACGAGACATGTGGACACAATGTTTTGAGATATATATAAATAATTTACGAAAACTTGAAATATTTTGAGTGAAAAAAATTGAATGGTTTGAATGGAAAAAAAATTATTTGAGTTTGAACAAAATAATGCAAGATATTTTGTTAAATAAAAATGAGTTAGTTGGAATTTTGGGTTGATAAAATTTTGAAATATTGATGGAATGATTTGAAGTTATTTAACGAAAATTTAATTTTTGATTATGGTTGAGTTGGTATAAAATGGAATTCTGAATAGGGATCATATAATTTAATAATGCGTGAAATTTATAGGGGTTGAAACCCCATATTTTGGGTCTGAGAATTTAAAATTTGATTTTTGATTTTTAAGTTTGGCCGTGGATCTTCTACCGAATGATTCTGATGCTTTCTGATTTTGTTAATATATATATAATATATATATTCGATATATTTTGAACATACTTTGAACAATCTTGACCTTGATTTTGGCTTTACTTATTCAATTCCACCGCTTTAATTTCTGAACTGAAGGACCATTGATAATATGTTGCCTAAACATATGAATTGTTCATTTGCGTGTTTCTCTATTGCATCATCTTCTTGCTGATAGTCGAACTCAAGTATATATATGAAATTCATGTGCATTGTCCTTCTTCATGTTGAGTGTGTTTCTTGTATGTCTGAGCTGTTTTGTTTATTTGTTGGTTCGTGGCCATCCTTTGATGCCTATGTTGGCTGTTGCACTTCATTTTGCCTTGATTTGATCTTGTTTTGCACCTTGAGTGCGGAGTAAGTTGATCTGTTCATGTTTGTGCACATTTGCTGCGGTTGCTTTTCAATATCATAAGAGATAATAAAAGTCTCATGACTTTATATTACAAGTATATGTGACCGAGTCATAGTGCTGAACTAGTCAAACATCTCTTCATCAAACGGATACAAGTCACTGGGACACAATACAACCCATTACAATATTACTTTGTATTATAGATACTAGTGAAATGTGTACTGCATGATAACTTTGTAACGTTACTTAGCATTTACAAGCTGCAACAATAAAATCATTTTATCATCAAAATTCTAATTTGGTATCAGAGCTATAATTGCTTAACAGCAAGAAATGACTTGCCATTAATGCCATCAGATCCAGTGTCATCACTTAGAGATTAGTTTGCGCTTTGGAATCACTTGAGAATTCAAGAATTCTTATCACTTATGCGCTGCTTTAAGCAGTTTTACCCGACTCAAGATCAAGAATTGCAACTGTTCTATCAGTTCTACCTTGCTTTTCTTGCTGTGCCTTGCCAAGAGAGTCTCTGTCAGTGAAATTTCATCATTCAGAGAGCTTCTGGCTGCACAACGATCATCTCCCACAATCTGAAACACACTGATCATTCTCTTTTCCTGAAATCATTACTTCTACATAATGGCAGAAGGAAATCAACAAATAACACATCAGCAAATTTAACTCCAAGCAACTCTACGAAAGTCCAGAATATCACTTAAGATTTGATCAAATCCATCATCAAACCCAAAAGCCAGTTGATCGACATACAATTAGATGATTCAAACTATCTTCTTTGGAAATTTCAGATCGAAACTGCAATTAGGGGATATGGACTTAAAGACCATGTTCTTGGAACCCTTGCCGCACCCTCTAAATACATCACAAATTAAGAAGGAAGCTTTATTAGCAATCAAGAATATATAATTCATTAGAGACAAAACAGTTTAATTAGTTCTGGGCTACCATCATCAATCGGTGCAAACATGTTGCCACAACTGATTGGATGCAAACGCTCATGAGATATGGTCAACAATTGAATAAGTATTCAATACACAATATGCAACTAAAATAGTGTAATACAAGAGATAACTATAGAACTGTAGGAAGGAAAACTTATCCATGAGAGAGTACTTGACCAAGATCAAGACACTTTGTGATCAATTATCCTCTGTTGGTCATAAGATCACTAATACAAAGTAAGTTATGTGTATATTAGGAGGTCTTGATGATAAATATGAGTCTGTTATGGCAGTGATATCATCAAAAGAGATAATACCATCTATCCAATATGTGCATTCCATCCATCTTGCCCATGAAGGCAGAATTGAACAAAAAAAACTTGCAATTTCATAGTTTTCTGCCAATTTTGTTAGCAACAACAAAAGCAAGAATCAAGAAAGAAACAACTATGGAAAAAATCAAACAAATAACTATCAAAGAGGAGGTATGCAATACAGAGGTAGAGGAAGAGGAAGGTGGAAAAATAATAATAGCAACAATAGACTTAGATGTAAAATTTGTGAGAAGTTTAGACATGGTGCAAACAAGTGCTATTTTAGAAGTGACGCGAGTTATATAACATCACAGCAAAGCAATAATAACTCAAGAAATTATACTCCAAATGTCAATATGGTCCACACACAACAAGATGGTAAAAGTCACTCAGTAAACTTAAATGCAATATCAGCGGAAATGGAGGATATTCAAGATGAAAACTGATATCCAGATACATGGGCTACCAATCATATGACTAACAATCATAGCAACTTAAATCTTGGCAACAAGGAGTATAAAGGTACATATTCTTTACATATGGGAAATGGTAAGCCTATTATAATTACACATACCAGATATGCATGTATTAAGGGTAAATGATAATTCTATCTCAATAATTTATTAAGAGCCCCTCTACATAGAAATTTTTTAATAAGCATATCACAATTTGCAAAAGATAATGATGTTTACTTTGAATTTTACACAAAATACAATTTAGTTAGATACATTCTAACTAGAGAAATTCTTTTGCAGGGTAGAGATGTTAGGGGACTTTACAAATTAAATGTTGCTAATTCAAGAAATTTTGGAAATAAGGAGTGTAATGTTTCTAAAATCAAACAGAGAGAAAACAGTAAGAAATTTGATGTTTGGGATTGTAAGTTGGGGCATCCAAGTGTAAGAAATTTATGCCACTAAAGGAGTACTTACAAAAGAAATGAATAATTCAAAAAATGACATGTCCATATACATCAGAACAAAATGGGCTTGTAGAAAGAAAACACAGACACATTGCTGAAACATGTCTCACTTTATTAGCACATGCATCAATGCCACTAAAATTCTTGCCAGATGCATTTGCAGCCTCAGTGTACTTGATAAACAGGCTACCCACAAAAGTGCTTAAGTTTAAGAGCCCATTAGAAGTACTGTACAAAATTATGCCTGATTATCAAGGCCTAAAGGTATTTGTGTGTCTGTGTTTCCCTTATTTAAGACCTTATAGTATTAACAAGTTGAGTTTCAGGTCATCAACATTCACCTTTTTGGGCTATGTAACAAATAAGAAAGGTTACAAGTGCTTAGACAATAATGGCAGAATTTATATATTAAGACATGTGGTATTTAATAGGCAAGTATTTCCTTTTAATAAGTTAGAAATTAAGACTACACAAAAAAATATAATCCAAAGTATTCCTTACCACCAATACCTACTCAACTGGATGAGATTATACCAAATTAAAGTGAAACAAGACATATAAGTCAAGGTGGTCAACTTTCACCAATGTTAATTCAAGGTGATTTCAACCCACAACTCACCGTGTTCGATTCAGAACTAGGTCATGAGTAAAATAGATCACCAAAAAGCTCAAATCATGTCTCACAACAAGACAATAATGCTCAATAAGATCCTTATCTAGTATTGGATGATGCATTATCACTCAATACTCAACAAGAAGCTACAGCAAGTGATAAAAATCAACAACCTGCAAGAACTGCTCACTATATTATAACAAGAGCAAAGAGTGGCATATTCAAGCCAAAAATATATAGTGCAAGCTTGGAAACTGAAGAATCAAACACATATCATCAAGCTATGCAAGATGAAAAATGGAAGACTGCTATGAAAGAAGAATATGATGCACTTATGAGAAATAAAACATGGGATCTTGTTCCTCTACCAAATAACAAAAGTGTTGTAGGATGCAAGTGGACATATAGATTAAAGAAAAATGCTGATAGTTCAATCTTTAAACTCAAGGCAAGACTAGTAGCCAAGGGGTATTCACAAGAACATGGCTTTGATTTTATTGAAACTTTCTCACCAGTTGTGAAACCCACTTCTATTAGAATTATTTTGACTATTGCCTTAAAAAAATTGGACCATCAAGCAACTAGATGTAAACAATGAATTTAAAATGGTGTATTGCAGGAAGAGGTTTACATGGATTAGCCCCAAGGATTCAGACAAAAAGGGAGTGAAAAACTTGTTTGTAAGTTAAACAAGGCAATCTATGGGCTTAAGCAAGCTCCAAGATGTGGTTTGACAAATTAAAGTCAACTTTAGCTAAACTTGGTTATAATTAAACAAAATCAGATAATTACTATTCACCAAGTTTACTAATGATACTGTTACTTACGTTCTAATATATGTTGATGATTTTATAATTACAGAAAGCAATGCAGCAGAAATAAGTAAGCTCACATTACATCTGAACAAAGAATTTTCTATCAAAGAAATAGGGGATCTAAACTACTTTCTTGGTATTGAAGTAAAGAAAGTATCATTTACTGGAATGCACCTAAGTCAAAGCAAGTACATCTCTGAAATACTAGCTAAGGGTACGATGGATCAGACAAACTCTTTATCTACTCCAATGACAAACAACTTACACTTATCAAGAAATAAAGGTGATCCAATAACATATGACAACCAATACAGAAGTATAGTTGGAGCACTTCAATATGCCACAATAACTAGATCGAAAATTACATTTATTGTAAACAAAGTCAGCTAGTTTACGCAAAAGCCACTTGATGAGCATTGGAAAGCAATAAAAAGAATTCTCAGATATCCTAAAGGAACTATAAATCAGGGATTATTCTAGAATCATGCAAAACATTAAACATTAATGGTTATGTTGATGCAGACAGGGCCACTGACTATGATGACCGAAGATCAACTACTGGATATTGTGTATTTTTAAGTAAAAATCTGATATCATGGTGTTCTAAAAAACAACCTACCGTGTCAAAATCAAGTAACGAAGCATAGTATAGAAGTTTTGCAAGTGCTACAATAGAAATAACGTGGATTGAGTCATTATGAAGTGAACTAAAAATTGAATCTAACAGTAAAGCTACAATATGGTGTGACAATCTCAGTACAACATTACTTGCAGCAAACCCAATTTTACACTCGAGAACCAAACACATAGAGTTGGATCTATATTTTGTAAGAGAATAGGTTATGAAAGGAATATTAGCTGTAAACCATATACCTGCAGCTTACCAGAAAGCAGATATCTTAACGAAGCCATTATCGAAGCAAAGTTTTCTCAGGTTAAAGCAGGAACTATGAGTTGAAGATGTCAAGCTCAATCGTAAAATCACAGATCTGATACCGATTAGAGATGCAAACTTTTCTATAAAACAATTGCAAAGTAAGGATTTTGCAGAGGCACATCTTGTAGATAAGAAACCGTCTCAATCTTACTCAAGGCAGTTTACAAATCCCAAATTGAAGCTCAATATCTCTTCAGAGAGCAAGTAGATCTGACAAAATCACTAAAAGCTTAGAACTTTGCAAGATTGAAGCTCTAAATTTAGAAGATTGACAAAAGACAGCTAAGATTGGGAAAATTGCAAACCCTAACTTCGTTAGGTTTGAAGGGGGGATAAGAGATAATAAAAGTTACGTGACTTGGTATTACAAGTATATGTGACCGAGTCATAGTGCTAAACCAGTCAAACATCTCTTCATCAAACGGATACAAGTCACTGGGCCACAATACAGTCCATTACAATATTACTTTGTATTATAAAATCTGATCAAATGTGCACTGCATGATAACTTTGTATCATTACTCAGCATTTACAAGCTGTAGTAATAAAATCATTTTATCATCAAAATTCTAATTGATATTTGAGTTGTTTTCCATTGACTGTTTGGAGATGATGTTGTAGTATTAGTGAGTGTCCCTTTAACGTTTGCTGCATTCACATGTTGGCTTGATTTGGGTGCTTGTTGTCCTAGTGATATTCCTTTGTCCTTGCTGTTTGTTGCCTTGCTCTACCATGTCATTTGTTATGTGCATATGAGCACTGCCCCTTACGTATGAACTGGTTTTTATGCACTCTCTTTATGTGCATTGACTGTACACACTTTAACCCGACCTTGTTGTTTTTGGTTTGACTTGAGTTGCTGAAGTGCTTGTGTTCATGTGCCTCTTTGAGTTCTTTGTTGAAATGCTTGATATTGCTCTTATTTGAACTTGAGTCCTTGTGTATATTTTCATGTACTTGTCGCAACAGTTCGTCTACCTTGTATCTGTTTTTTTTTGCAATGCCTTTGCTTTTGTTTGAACTTGAACACTTGTATGTTTCCATGTACCTGTCCATGTTTACAGCCACCTTGATACTTGAGTTTGAGTTGCTCGATGCACTTAAGTATTCATTGTTGCTGGTGTGTTTGTCAGAGTTGATCACATGCAGCCTTGTATCATTCTTGTACCTATGCACATGCTTCCTCGACCCTGTGTTGCAGTTTTCCCTCAGATGAACATCAGCCTAGCCTTGACTTAATATATCAAAGCACTATGTATATTTCCTTGAACCTTCCCTTGCTCCTATGCTGGCCTAGCTGTAACACTTAATTACTTTGTCTGCATTGGTGCCTGGTCTTGTTTTTTCTCTCTCTCTATGAGTCTGTGCTTTAATGCATGGTTATCCTGGGTATACCATGCAACCGCACCTCAGCCTTTACCAGCTATCACTGTGACGTGAATATAATAATATGTCACAAGCAAAGTTGGCCATCTGCTCTACTGTTTATCTTCATGCATTTAATTACTTCTCTAGCTACCATTGCTTGCATGTTCATTTGCCTTTGAATTTCACTCCTAGACGTCTACGTGACCAAAAGTAGTTGCATATATTTTTTTGGATAAATTTTCTATTTAGGCTACATTCGCAACATATTACAAATTTAGGCCAGTTTCAAAACTTATTACAAAACTAGGCCAGTTTTGACCACATAAGATGCCACGTGTACTGACGGCATTTCAAATGTTTGCTAGTACACATTTTAGTGGCAAAAATAACTGGCGGCATTTGAGATGCCTCCAGTTAGCGGCATTTGGTATGCCGCCAGTTTGCGCCATTTCAAATGTCGTCCTATTATTTGCCTGCTGTTTAAGGTAGCATCCTCTATCTTTTATCACTCCACCCTCAAACTCAAAAAATTCCAAATCCAAACCCAACATCCCAACTCTCCCAAAATCAATATTTTCAGTCAAAAACTCGTTAAATTAGGCTAGAAATTGAAGAATGGCTTCCTCATCCTCTCAAGTACCTCTTATAGGTTTGTATTCTTCCATTTGTCTCTCAAATTTTGAACTTTTGATTTTATGGTTTAGAAAATATTAGTTTTGTAGGTATAAATCTTTGTTTCTATACTACAATGAAGTAGATTGTGCGCGTAGAACATTTGTTTGATTGGTTGTTGATTGAATATAAGGATTGTTTAGGTTATAAATTTGATTTGGTTATGTTATTGTGGTAGAATATGAAGAAATGGCACCTGGACCGATTGATGATAGTGTTCTTTAATTACAAGCTCAACACCGCACAAGCAATAATGATTTGATGGAGGTACATGTTGATATAATTTGTCTTGCATTTTGCAATGTGTTAGTAAATGGCATAATAGCTTGCATTTTGTTTTAATTTTCAATAGGTGGTTGTGCTAGATGGCTTCATTGACCATTCTTCGACCTTAAAGCTTGTCACGTCAGCACATCCTGGTATGTTGGAACTTTTATATAGGGTCGGATTCGGTATTATTCATAAGTTGGGATACACACAGCTCGATTGTAATCTTCTGACGACGTTGATCGATAGATGGAGACCTGAGACATCTACATTTCATCTTAGAGTAGGTGAGATAACCATCATATTAAAAGATGTAGCTGTGTTTCTTGGATTGCCGATTAATGGGATCCTATTCTAAAACCGAATTTTCCAAGCAATTATATGGATTTGTGTGAGCCCATGCTTGGCATGTCTCCTCCAGAAGACGTGAGATAGGGAAACGAGTCGATAGTGGCCACTTGGTTTAGGGAGCAGTTGGACGATGATATTCCCCATCGTGCCTCTCCCGTACAGATGGCCCAACACGCCCGCACTATTATTTTTCACATCATCACTCGACGTCTTTTTTGCGATCGATCGAAGACTCGAGTGTCCCTTCAATGGCTCCTATTGTTAAAAGACTTCGATTCTTGTTGGCAATATTCATGGGGCAGTGCGGTGCTAGCTTTCACTTATACAGAGCTTACTAGAGTGGCGTTGGTACAACAATGGTCTGTCGGTAGTTGTATGACTCTAGTTCTGGTACGGTCATAGTTATTCAATAATTCATATTTGTGAATCTCGTAAACATTAATTAAATATAACTTATACTCTTGCAGCTATGGTCTTGGACTTATCTTTCGATCGGTCATATAACTATGAGGAGAATAATAATCGATAATTCAAAACCATACGGATCGAGGTAAAATAGTGTTGGTTATATATTTGTATCAACTTATACAGTTTGAACAATTTGTATAAATTTCTGCTATTTTAGGTGGATTGGACCGAAGAATACCAAAATGACTCCCAGACGGAATTTGGCATTCTACCGGAACGAGTTTGATGTCTTGGACTATAACGCAGTTACGTAGACTCCATACACTGAGGCAGAGCTTGATGCTCTTCCAGCTCTATGCACCAAGGCGAGGCAGTTATGGTGGGCAAGACTGATGATATTTTGCTTTGACGATCTAGCATACCGTCTCCCAGATAGAGTGATGAGGCTATTTGGTGTTCGCCAACACTTACCGTATCCTGCTCCATATTATACTCTTCCATATGGTGAAGATGAGTTTGAATCGATGATAGAGTTATGGAATAACCTCTTCTTAGCCGTGGAAGATGAGCATGAGATCACGCTGACTGATGAGGAATATAATAGTTGGTATTGGAATATCACTCGGCGTTATGTGCTAAGAAGATGAGAGGAAGTGCTTGAGCAAGAGGTTGCTCCTTACACTCCAAGAGCTTTGCTTGAATGGAATGCGGTACGTATTTAAATTGACAATTTTTAAGGTAGCTGTAAAATCAATAATGGTATATGTTATATGCAGGCGGATGGTATGTATCATATGTTGGACATAGTGGATGAGCTTGTGGAGGAGGTTCTCGAAAAAAGCAAGGCGAAATGCTTCTCGCTCAAACAAATTCTACGATCTTGTTTTTCGAAGAACAAGATGACAAGACCAATCCCGCCTCCGCCTCCCCTCCTCCTACAATGCCACCACTTATTGAGGACATTGCACCTCCCGCACCATTTTAGGACATTGCATCTGCCCCACCGACCCTCGAACTGAAGAGAAAGCATTAAAGATGAATGAAAGGCGTGGGCGAAAACTCCGGGGCGATTACTTCCCAACATAAACATCCGGTTGGGCCATCTCAACCCCCTATGGAGGAACACAAGAGGAGGGCAGTGAGGAAGTTTCACTTGTAGAGGAGGAATTTATGGTCAAGCTAAGAAAATCGAAAAAGAAAACTCCTCACGAACTAAGAAATTTGAGACGGTAGTGTACTTTGGATTGTCTTAAGTAGTGATTGTAGTGTGTTTATGTTTGTATTGGAGATTGGGTTGAAAACTACTTATGATTGTAGTATTGTTTTTCATTGTGAATATAGTTCGTATTGAATATAGTTGCGATTCTTATGAATATGGTTGGATTGAATATAGTTCGTTGTGAATATAGTTCGTATTGAATATAGTTCGTATCGAAAAAGATAATGGGGCTGCTGATGCTATGCAGTGGGAAAAAAGCAGAGCGGTATTTTAAATGTCACCCCTATGCAGCATTTCAAATGCCGCCCATTGTTTAAGTAACAGGGCGGCATTTAAAATGCCGCCCTCCTGCGTCATCTGTAATGGCACACAAATGTCGCCCTGTTGTTTTGTCTCTACATTACAATAGCTACTCCTACTTACCCCACCCTTACTTTACCAAAACTTCTTCATCAAAACCCAAACTTTCTGATTTCTGTCAATTTTCAATTTATTGTAAATTGTAATTTATTTAAACAAGGCGTCTATAAGGTAATTATGACATTAATCTCTGTTAATTTCTTTCAAAATCCAAACATTCTGTTTTTTTTGTTATATATTTTGCTTATATTCATTGATTGATACTGGACAATTGGGAGATTGATGATGAAACAACGATAAAGATTTACGACGAATTTAAACAAAAAATGGTAATGGGATCTCAAGTGGCACCAACCTTGATGTAGATTTTGTGCCAGAGACACAAGTTGAAAAATTGCCGTCGGCAGTGGATAATGGAGCATCAACAATAGATGTCGCAAATGAAAGACTGGAGCAACAATCAATACATGCACGTCTTTTAGGCGCCCTTGGTCGTCAAAATCTCAATCGTGCTAGTTTAAGTGTGCAACCTCCATGTTTACTTTTTTAATGTGGAGATTAATGTGATGTAATTGTTTGTAGAAACGAGAGGAATGCAGGACGTCGTTTCTATCGATGTGGTGGGTACAACGATCATAAGATACGACCTCATCAAGTTGACTGTTGTAATTTTTTTATGTGGCTAGATCCTGAAATATGCCCTAGGGGGGTTGAATACGCTTTAGAGATGCAAGCATAAAATAGTCGTTTGGAGAAGTTGAATCTTGAATATGCAAACGAATTGTTGGTCTATGGATACAAGTATTCAGTGTTATGGCCACGTAGATCATTGAAGGAAAAGTGAACTGTAATGTAATGTTATTCGAGTCTTGTGGTATTTTGATATTCGAAGTTACGCTATTATAATGTAATGTTATTTGAATTAATTTAGGTACATTCGAACTATGTATATTCGAGTTTATGCTATTGTACTGTAATGTGTTGGTATATGCTTGTTGAATTTGGCCGCTGTTGGATATGCAGCAGGGTAACAACAGAGCGGCATTTGAAATGCCGCCCTGTGTGCGGCATTTCAAATGCCGGCCACTGAAACACAGTTGGCGGCATTTGAAATGCCGCTCAAGGGGCGGCATTTCAAATGCATCTCTATTGTTACCTTCCTACATATCCAGCAGGTTTATTTCATTTAACCAAATAATACAACTATGAAATTGTCTTCGAATATATTCGATTGCAGTCGATCTAAAAATACAACTTTCCAAATACAATCAATCTCAATTGTCGAATTTAGATAACATAAACAATTGTCTTCGAATATATTCGATTGCAGTCGATCTAAAAATACAACCAAACTCAAATGAAAACATTATGTTTCCGTAGTGCAACGATTTTTCTTATTACCTATAACACCACATTTGCTGCACCTGTTTCCTTTGGTAGTCTGCATCTCATCCATCGTACCTTTAAATCTAGTAGAACGTGGACGCTCCGGTTGCCTTTTAGCTACAAGATGTAGGACCAACTGATTATCGCTTAAATTCCAATAGCGTTTATCGCGGACGTGATGAAACTGGGGGTGTAAGCGGCCAAGTATTTCTTAGCTGAATACCATGTTGAAACGAAGTCATGTTGGGCACTATTAGCACCATTGGAAATTGTTGAGAAAGCGGCCATAACATGCGTACAAGGTAAGTGCTCTAATAGAGGTATTTTCACTTACATGAGCAACTGTTACCGGTGATTAGTACTTTGAATTCATTACCGAAATAGTGCACAACTTGCCATTCAGCTTGACTAAAGCGAATTATTATTGTACGCCTTGCTTCGTTAGCTCTATCGGCAATCTTGGCTTCCCATTTCGGAATAAACGAGTTGTAAGTTTTCCTGCTGCTTCTCTTCTTTGACAAAAATAATCAACCAACCTAAAAAAGGTTCGTGCAACCAAAGTTTTAACAGGAAAAGACCGAGCTCCTTTAAGTACACCATTGAAACTTTCTGCGCAGTTAGTGGTCATGACATGAAATCGACCGCCATCATCTTTACACAATTCCCAATTTTCCTCTTTCCTTCCCAAATTCCTTTCTATCCAATTGTGAGCCCTAATGCTTGTAGTTTTGATTTCTTCTCGGATTTTGTTGTACTCGGCTTCCTTTACGACACATGCTGCAGCATAAAAAAGTCCCGTCAATCGCTTTTCTCTAAATCCTGCAGGTTGAAAATTCATCTTGAGATGTCTAGCACAAAAGCGGTGTTTATGAGGCAAACCCAATTTCGTTTCCAATGCTATCGGTTTTCATTTCATTCGATCCGAAATGAAGGTAATTCGTCGATTGTTAACACTATGAATGAACCGCCACATGCAGGCAAAAAACCACCTCCAAGTATCACCAGATTATGACTCTATAATTTCATAGGCTAAAGGGTATAGATGGTCATCCGCATCAACAGCAGTGGCTACAAGTAATGTCTTTGTATTTCTCGTAAAATGTGTGCCGTCAATACATAACAACCGACGACAATGAACAAATCCTTTAATACAAGGGACAAAGGCCCAAAAAGCTAGATCAAACACTCCATATTCATTCATAGTAACATGTCCAATGCTTCCTGGGTTCGTTCTAGCAATTTCAGCAAAATATTGTCTTAGAGTAGTATATGATTATGCCTAATCACCATAAATCCTTTCCACTGCCTTACTCAAAGCTCTCCAAGCCTTCATATAACTAACTTTCACGAACAATTGTTCTTCTATCAATACTTGCACCATCCCGGCTATTATATTCAGTTCGGCTTTCACGAAAGGTAAGATTTTTGATACTAGAAAAGTAGAAGTCGCTTGCTTATGAGTGGAGTTCACTGTTAGGTTAACACAGTTGTGATCGCTAAGATACTCCCTTATAATCCACTAGTTCTGCTCGGATTTTTTTGAAACAATAGGACGAATTCTCCATGGACAGTTGGCATCTATATTACAAATGGCGGTGTATTTGGTTTTATTTGATTTTATAGCTTTGAAACACAAGACATGTAGAATTGACCATTCGCTCAACTGTTGTAACAATTTAGCTTTCATCTCGAAAATTATACCAACTTTAAAACCACTCCAAACACTTACGGTTGAAAATAACTCATTTTTGAACTCAAAATTTGCAACAATAGACCTAGCCATTATTTGTGCATTGCACAAATCATCATCCAAAGGTACCTCCATTTCCACCTCATCACTGTCTTCGGGAATATTGTCTTCGACCGCAAAATCATAGGTCAAAGCATCATTGTTCACTTGCATACTACCGATCGACGACACGTCATTCTCCGCCATATGACTACATCCATACTATTTATAGGGGGATCGTCATGTACATCTTCACATACAACCATGTCCATTTCAACATCGACATCTACTTCGTTTGTGGTTACGTTCACATTCTCCACTTTAACATTTGATTGTGTAGCAATATCATGTGCGGGAAATTTGTAATTCACAAATAAGTATTAATTTAAACACTGTATCAAAAATAATAGCTAACAAAGTTAGCTTATTCTAAACAAATACCTCTGACTTATATCATATAACTCAGATGGAGTTGGATACATATAAGGAGACATATGACTGCTTGATTGGTTCAGCACTATTTGGCGGTGTTGGTCGACAAGGAAGATAACTGCATATAGAACGACAAAACTTTCAACTATTACATAACTAACAATGTTATACGACATAAAAATAAATAAATTAATGTTTTGCCATCCAAGCAAATGTGAAAAGCTGCCTTGACTTGGATATGGATAGTTATACTGATCGCCTTGTTGATAACTCATACATGGCAGAGATCCATATAGGGATTGTTATTGAGCGTAAATCGCTGTCATAGGTGGATTACTAAAACTCGGGGATGCAGTTCCATGACTAATACTTACTGTCTGAACCATTCTACGGTAGTCCTCGGTTACACTGTTAACTACTTGTTCTCATACGGGTTCTTCTTCTTGCAACCGCCTACTTTTCCCAACAAACAACTCTATTGATTTTGATATCGCAGAAAACATTAGCTCCACATCGTCGTCATCAGCTATTTTAATGGCTTTCGATCCTGAATCCGTAGGCCAGTTACACGGTAACTCTATGTAAAATACATTGGATTTTATCTTAGTCGCTTTATAAATCGATTCTTTTAACTATGCCAAATTACAAACTTTCAATTCTTTCGCTGGTTTACACAACCCACCTATATATTTGCCATAATTAAGTTCGTCTATAACCAGTTCACCATATAGTAACAAATTGTTGGTACACACTTGGGAGCTATTCTACATTTCAATTAATCAACTTTTTAATTACTTCCATAAATTACCAAATGACATATGATAATAGAAACACACAAAAAATAAACTAGGGTTTGCAAAATAACATACAAAATTGTTCAAGAGGAAGAAATAGGTGTTGCTCCTTGACTACAGCTACTTTCGATCAAGATTTAACTATACTTTAGGAAATTTTCTGATATTCTGGTTTTTGGGTTTTTTAAAGGTTTGGTTTTTTGAGGGAGGAGTGATAAATGATAGAGGGCCAGGCTTAAAAAGCAGAAACAACTGGGCAACATATCAAATGTCGCTAACTGGCGGCATCTCAAATGCGATATTTTTGCCACTAAAACATGTACCGACGGCATTTGAAATACCGCCTGTACACATGGCATCTTATGTGGCCAAAACTGGCCTAGTTTTGTAATAAGTTTTGAAACTGGCCTAAATTTGTAATTTTTTTGCAAATGTGGCCTAAATAGAAAATTTATCCTATTTTTTTAGTACTCATATTTATATTGTGATGCATATTAGTGGTTGCTATACTTTCGTTCTTTAGTTTTTGTTAAATTGATGTTGCCTACCCCTTTTGTATAAATTCTTTTGGCTATACTCTGCTCCTTATAAAGAAAAATAATAATAAAATAAAAATTGGAAAATGCGTTGCATATGATCCACTGTTCTTATATGTACTTCGTTGCATTTTCTTTGAGTTCCCGACCCTATTCCTGTAGGATTAGTATTTGGAAAATGAATCTAGTGATAACCTTATATATTTATTTATAATATCCTAATGTAATGTAATTTAGAGTTTTATTACCTAAAATAGTGAGTGTAACATTATCGATTAAGTGGGAAATTTTATACATATACAAGGTAAGTTATAATAAGGTATTTAGTAGCATATAAATGAACTAAATAAAATTTGGATGTTGTATAAATATTTACGAAGTTAGTTTTAAATGTATATATACATTATAAGTATAAATTTATTTGGACAACATAAAATAATTTGGAAATGCATTTGATTATGGAATTTGTAGCTTAATTCTTATATGTAATATTAAGCCTTGTTTGGCTGTTTTGTTTTAACCAAAAATCTTGGAAGAAATTTTGAATTATAAATTTTGTTATAAAATATTATTTGGAGTATTCAATGAGAATTTGAATTTAAATTAAATTTAGCCTTAGACAAAATAATTTTTTTCTATAACAAATATATATGAGTTTTATTGCTAATGAAGTTATGGTAATTCTATGTAATTAGTCTTATTTTTGGAAAGAGTATATATAAACAAATAAAGTTGAAAATGATACAATTAAGTCTTATATGATTAAACTGTTATAGATTTCTCCTTATAGGAAATTGCGAGGATGCAATTTTGAAGGAGGAAGTCTGTAACAACCCTATTTTTAAGTAATAATTAATTAATATTAATAATAGAATTTAATTAAATTGAAATTTGACGGTTTATTTGATAAATTGGTTTGGTATTATTTTATAAAAGGATTTAAATTGCAAAATTGTGACATTTAAATTTTAAATAAGTTATAAATGTGGAAAGTAATATTACTTTATAAATAAATAATAACTTGGACTTGCGTTTACTTGGATTAAATGGAAATTAATATAAGAATATAAAAAAATTTATATTTTCTTTATAATCTAAATGTAGGATCAAACCCGTATCTCGTCCACATTTCTCTCAAAAACTCTTTTCGCTTCTTAACTATACCCAAACTTGTATAGCTTATTTTGTTTCTAACCCTAATCCCCAATTGATAGTAAAAATGACGACTTTACTATATTTAAAAAAAAGAAACACGCTTGACATTGACAAGCAACCAAGGTGTTGGATCTTATGTTTTGATTAATGATAAGAAATTCAACCGACACGAAGATTCATGAATCTACGACAAAGAACTACGAAGATCGGGCTCAACAATATGAAGTATGGTTCATAATATGTTGTTTAGAGTCAAAGTCAAGTTTTAGCTATGTTAAAATTTATCCTCAAGTAGTTCACAAACACACACATTAAAACGACGACACTTATTTTTTAACCAATGGCCTATAGAAACTGAAGATGCTCAGGTCAGTCGACTAAAACACATCCCTCAGTCGACTGAGCTTGTCATATGCACATATAATTTTAGCTATAGGTCAGTCGACTAAATATTCAATATTAATCGACTAAACATCAAATTCAGTCGACTACACTGAATATTCAGTCGATTGAATTATGCCTATTTTGAACCAAAAAGTTTCTGTTTCATTTCAGTCGGCTAACTTATAATATTTAGTCGACTGAATATGTTCTAACTGTCAATTTTTCGAATTTCCTAAAGAAACATCTCTCTTCAGCGAAGAGGAATCTCTTCCAGGAAGAGTTGCAACGATTTCTTTTTAACAAAACTTTTAACCAAGAGTTGCAACTCTGTAATCTCTATATATACATACTCAATTCAAGATTAAATTAACAAGTCTAATTCTATTTTCATACTTTCTTAAATTCCGAGTTTCTTGCTTTGTTTCTTGAATATTTGAGCAATTACGTATTTATTTCTCTAATTCTAAAGCAATCTAATCTTCCTTATCTTCATATACACACAAATATGCATATCATACTTAAGGAAAAGATTATAGGAAGGTTGTACTTCATTTGAAAAATCTATGTTGTAACAAGAGCACGCAAAGTCAAGAAAACATTTAATTTATATCAAAGTCTTATTCGGTTGCTCAGGCGGTAAAACCCTGTTCAGTTGCTTAGGTGGTCAAAGTCATGTTTGGTTGCTCAGGCGGTGTAAACCTATTCCTCCGGGTTAAGTGAGAGTTGCTAGTTAGAATTCCAGAAGGAGTCTGGGACTGGACGTAGAATGGGAAGTTCGAACCAATATAAAAATCTCTGGTGTCATTTTACTTTTATGCTATTTTTGTTTTATAGTTACTTTCCGCACTAGTTAATAAGTTTAGTATAGATTCCATATTACATGATCCTATAGCATAGTCACTTTCATTTGGTATCAGAGCCCGGGATTCTTGAGATCGTAACAACATCCTAGAATAAATGGCCATAAAGAGATCTAGTCAAGGCAATAGGAAGAGGAAGAGCAATAAAGAAGAATCAAAGGAGCAAATAAACAAATGCTTCATGGCTAAACACAAATCACAATCGGTGTGCTTAGATTCCTTATATAAAGATCTTTTGTTAGCACATGATGAATTATTAAAAGATTGTAAAACTTTGAATAAAGTTAATAGAATTGCTTTAGCTAAGTTAAAAGATTGTGAGCAAGAAATTTCCAATTTAAAAGAGGAAAATAATTTTTTTGTAAAACAAACGAAATGTATTGAAAATACAGTAGAAGAACATGTGCATATGCACATATAATTTTAACTATACGCCAGTCGACTAAATATTCAGTATTAGTCGGCTAAACATCAAATCCAGTCGACTAAACTGAATATTCAGTCAACTGAATTATGCCTATTTTGAACCAAAAAGTTTCTATTTTGTATCAGTCGACTAACTAATAATATTCAGTCGACTGAATATGTTCTAACTGTCAATTTTTTGAATTTCCTGAAGAGACATCTCATTTCATTGAAGAGGAATCTCTTCCAAAAAGAGTTACAACAATTTCTTTTCAACAGAACTTTTAACTAGGAGTTGCAACTCTATAATCTCTATATATACATACTCAATTCAAGATTAACTTAACAATTCTAATTCTATTTTCATACTTTCTTTAATTATGAGTTTCTTGCTTTGTTGCTTGAATATTTGAGCAATCACATATTTATTTCTCTAATTCTAAAGCAATCTAATCTTCCTTATCTTCACATACACACAAATATACATATCATACTTGAGGAAAAGATTATAGGAAGGGTGTACTTCATTTGACAAATCTGTGTTGTAATAAGAGCACGCAAAGTCAAGAAAACATTTCATTTATATCAAAGTCCTATTCGATTGTTCATGGGGGAAAATCCTGTTCGGTTGATCAGATGTTCAAAGTCCTGTTCGGTTGCTCAGGCAGTGTAAACCTATTCCTCCGAGTTAAATGAGGGTTGCTAGTTAGAATTACAGAAGGAGTCTGGGACTAGACGTAGAACGGGAAGTTCGAACCAGTATAAAAATCTCTGATATCATATTACTTTTATGCTATTTTTGTTTTATAGTTACTTTCTGCACTAGTTAATAAGTTTAGTATATATTCCATATTACACGATCCTATAGCATAGTCACTTTCACAAGCCGCATGATAGAGGCTTCGACGTTGCGAGGGTAGGAATGGTGACTGTTGATCTGGGCACGCGATGGTTCTGGTGGGTGGTGAATCGATGGAGGGGCAATGGCTTTTTGGTGAACAATGAGTTGCTGGCAGCGCGACTTGGAGTTTTGAGCGTCGGTGAGGGTGGCTACGATATGGATAAGGCGAGATTTAGCGGTTGTCGACAGCAATTCTGATTTTGTGATCGTCGTTAGGTGAGTTAATTTCTAGCTCACAACTATATCTAATTATATTAGTTTCTATTTATATTTCTAATCATCTCGTTAGTGATTGAAATTGTTTGGTTAAATTAAATAGGTTTATTGATTGAATTATTTTATGAGATGAATTGTTGATTGTGGAATTATTTGGTTGAATTAATAATTGATTATAAGATTTGAAATCGTTCTAAAAGAAAATATAATATATGATGATTTCACAAAAATATATTAGGAAAATAATAATATTGTTTAAGAGGATTTTTATAAAGATTATTAAGTAAAAGTCTCTTTTATAACATGAGAATTTTTCTTATATGGGATAATTTAAAGGAAATTGTTATATTCCTGACTGATTTGAATACTAAGTAAGGACTATGAATTATAATTATAGTTAGAAATAAATATAATATATTTTAAAGTTTATATATATATATTATTATGAAATAATAATTAAATTGCGGAAAATTATAGTAAAAATCTTATAAGTATATTTGATTTATAAATCTATCTTTAACTATTTTATGTAAATATTTGACTGTTTGTTTTGGAGCCTTGGCGCAACGGTTAGGTCACCCGCATAGTGATCTGGGTGTCCAGGTTCGAGTCGAAAACAGCCTCTTCACAATTCAAGAGAAATGTTGTGTACATTATTGAATTCCTCAGAGCTCACTATCATGCAGGAGCCTCATGTACTGGGTTCCACCTTTTTTATTCGACTGTTTGTTTTAATTGTTTAAAGAATTATTTTAATGAGCCTTATTTTATTATTACGATGTTTAAATTAAAACTGGGATGTAAGTTTGATTTCTATATCTTTTGATTTCTCATATTTTATATAGATTTTAATATGTTGATTGGTTCACCGATGAGTTTGATTTGATTGATGAATTTAGTATGATACGGTGATGACATTCTTGATATGATTGTATTATATTTCATTTCTGTATGATGAGAAATCCGAATAAACAGATTAGTAACATCGTTTAGGATGGGGCATTCAGTAATACTTTTTTGGTTATTCATTGGACTTGTCATATAGAAATATCTAGTATAGATCGAGTGTAGTTTATGAGAATTGACTATTTATTCAAGTAACATTCAGTGGTATGGAACGCTATTATGTTATTTGTTTGATTATTCACTATATGTAAATATCACTCAAACAGGATTAATCTCATGGGTCCATGTGATACTCGATGAGGAGTATCTTATTGATATTTATTGGTTATGAGAGCCTTGTGTCAGTTTATCATTATAGATATGTATAGCGATAGGGTATGAGTACTATATGACCATCCACATTGTTCCCAACTTCCTTTATTTTTAGGAGTGAACCAGATTGACCAGTATCCACCCTAGTGGCCTGATCGTAGGGTCGCGCCCTAGATCCGCAACACTGTTATTATATGTCCCTTCGATGAGTATTATGGGTCCCTTCAATGAGTATTATGTTATGTCCCTTTGATGCCCATCGCTATATTAGTAGTCGTAAATGGGTTGTTGCCCATAGCCCCTTATGTCGCATAGGTCAGCAGTCAGTTACTATAGGGGCAAAGCAGGGTCATGACTATGGCTATGCGTTGATGAGCCATTGGTGGATGGGATCACGATATCCATCGAGGTAACTAAAGACTATATGAATAGACGGTTACTCTGTGGTAGGCAATTAAACCTATGTTCCTGGAGCAGGCTTGCGGAGGTGGCTGTTAGTCTCCATATCTTGTTCACGGTATGTGAGAGTGGTAGATTGGCATATACCTCAAAGACTTTAGGAATAGACATTACTCTGCAGTTGGTGAGTAAACCTATGTTCCTGGAGCAAGCTTGTGGAGGTGGCATCAATCTCTCGTTAGATTCATGGTAAATGTGTATGTAGTGGATTGGCATATATGTCTTGTTCCTATGTTCAGTTAACTAGATTAGAGGCTGATTGAGTCTAAAGTGTAGGCAGTCCCCATATATCCTCACTTTTGGTTTGGTATTCCAGAGATAGCCTTACTTATTGATTGTGATTGCTTATTCTTGTGATTTTTATAATATTGGACATCATTTGGATGATTTGATGGGCTAGCTTACATTATTTATTGATCATATGATTTTATGATATTATATTAAGGCATTGCTGTGTATTGGCCCTATTTGTTGGATGATTTCATTTATTCTAGGATGATAATTTATATTGTGAGATTGAGAGATATTTGGGCACTATAGCGATCTTGCCTAATTATACTTGAGGATATGTCATTATAGTTTGTTTCTAGTTTTGATAGTGATTTCAAGATATGGATGATTCACCCATACGATGTTGTTTTATGTGAATTTTGATTTGGTGTGTTTTGCATGGGTGATGACATCTTTATGCTGTGTTTTGAGAGTGTTACTATTATGTTATACTACTGTTAATATGTCATCACCATTGTATTATGTATATCCTATATTTATGTATGCATTGACCCAAATATTTAGATATAGTCTGACCCTTGTGTTATTTATATAACACATGGGTCAGTCTAAGACATTTCAGGTACATGTGGACAATGAGACTATCAAATATTTTCCGAGCTTAGAGAAGGCTAGATATTATGCATTGCTGTATATTATTTTGTATTGTATTGACTCGTGTATGTATTTGACAATTGAGATGTGTTTCATACTTTGTATATTATATATATGCGATATCTTATCACAGCGACTGACTCTATGAACTCTATTATTTACTATATATGGTGTATTGTTCTATCTTAGAGGCACAAATATTTATTGCTTTGTGTCGATAGTATGTATGTATAGGAATGATATTTATTCGATGTTTAAATACGTACCAGTGTTAGCCCAAGGGAATAATCATGTGTATACCCTATATTTCCTTATTCTTTGTATTATCTGGTAGTATTATTTTGTACTACTGTGATAATATTGGTATAGAGGTGGGGATGTTACAAGCTTCAATACGAAAATAATCCATAGATATCTGCTGCATGTATAGTAAAAAATAAATAATCATTAGTTTAGTCATTTCACCACATAACACATATGTGGAATTTTCTATAATTACCAATTTGGTATTTTATCTAATGCATACAATTTGTCGAGGAATTCTTTATAAATGTAGGAGCTCATTTTCCTTGAGTTTCTAAAATGCCAAATGATTTTTGTCCAATTTTCTATAGTTGATGTTCGCCGACCTTGTTCCTTGCAATATGAAATGTAAATATCTGTCCATCCACGCATTGATAATAATCTGAACTGCTATCTGAATATAGGTTTGTATGTGTAAGTTCACCAATAATTTCTTTGGTTACTGGGTGTAGTAATGGATCAATAACACCATTTCGAACTATAGAAGCAACCTTTTAAGTAGACTTTCCTATCTTTTAGTTAAAATTAACTTCTTATTGTATACATTGGTCCATTACCTATTATATAAATAAAGTCTATTCTAATACCAAAAACTGTACACACACATTCAATTCTACTAAAATTAAAAAACTCTCTTTTTTAGATGATAAAGACATATATAAAGGGAAAATGTGTTCATTGCGGTGTAAATCCCAACACCTAAACAATATTCACATTAACAGTGTACTCTCTCATATGACGCACTTGCACTTTTACACTTGGGTGCATTTGATGTGTTGATTATAACATACATAAAATTTAAAATTAACCTTAAATATTTTAATCAATTGCAATAAAATAAAGATTTTATTTAAAAGAAAAATTAAAAAATTTCTAAATGAATTTAGACTACATAGGCCCAATAAAGATCTAAAAGATTTTTTTTGAAATTTACTCAATTTTACTGTTATGAGCTGGTTTAGTTACAACATTATCATCATCACCACCCTTGTCATCATTAGATTTTGCTTCCTCCTCGTTCTCTAATTCATCTTTATCAAACGGGAGATCATCAAAAGGTAAGCGTTTTTTTAGAATCAACAGGGTCATCATCTTCAAATTATGAGAGATCTCTGAGAATACGATCAAGAATGATGTCGGATTTCCTCTTCTAATCGATTCCCATAAAGAAAAGAGAAGGAAAATCCTAGTCCGAACATCGATCGATGTTATCTTTGTATGCCGTAAACAAAGCTGCCTTGGAAATTTGATCTTTCCAACAAGAAAGAGCTCCATGCAAAAAGGGAGAGATCCTGGTTCTGGCATCGCATGAAGAAGTTTTCGTTTTCTTAAGCTAGAGGCTCTTCCTTGTTAATTCCTTCTTTAGGATGGGCACTTTAGCCAAAATTTCTTTATGGTTTGAAGCCTCAAGCTAAGCTAAGCTTGCTTTGTCTCCTTACAACTCAATGAAAGTTCCTTTCCCATAATCTTTAATTTTTCTTCCAAATCACGAGTATTATTCTTGTCTAAGTCCAATAAATACATGATCAACGAATTTTCTGTGGATATAGAGCTGTTATTAGTTTGGAGATTCTTAATTTCATTTTCTAGGTTTTTAATGTTCTTAGACATGGAAGAATTCAGCTCTTGTAGTGTTGACATGTCTTGAGAAGAGGATGAAGATAATTATTGGAGGAGGAATAAGTGTTTTCCAATCAAAAGAGTCATAGATGTTAGAACCAAATTAATTGATTAACTTAACATTTTAAAGAGAATAAAATGTACCAGAATAAGTTGCTGCAAAAGGTAAACAAGGACATCTTTTGGAAAAGAGAGGGGAGCACCGGTTGAGCCTAGAGAAGAGATAGCAGGGGAATGAAGGATAGGTGTTGGAAGTTCTTCAAAATTTAAGGGGCGAGAAATCCACGCACTAGAACCCAGTGGTGGAGCATCCTCAAAAGGTGGAGAGTCAAGGCCCAATTGCTGGTGTAAGAAAGCTAGGGAATCTTCTAATGGTAAACTCATGACATCGATAATTGGGATCTATGGGAATGTAGAAGTAATGGTTGTTGTGACGATATCGGAGGAAGGAATAATAGCAGATGTCAGTCCTCTTTGGATTTCCTAAGAGGAGGTTCATAAGAGGTTTGCGAGCCAGCAAATTCCTTGCACTTCTTAGTTTTCACCAATAAAAAAGTATCTCCTATTGCGAAAGTCGGAGATGATGAGCCAACTTTAAAGATAGGATGCAGAGGTGGTTTGCCAAGAGCTTTATGAGAAGGTGGTAAAATTAAAGGATCTTTGCTTGATGATAAAAGAGCTGGATCAACTAAGCTATTATCTAAGATAATAAAAGTATAAATAGTCAAGTACAAGAAATCGTTATTCATCAACATAAAAATAGAAGGAATAGAACCTGGTGAATATCCAAGGTTATAGGAGGAGAAGTGCTGGATCAGAGAATTAATTGAAAAGACATCAATCTTTGTAATGATGAGGATAAATGATGCAGCCTAGAATGGAGAAGTCATAGGTCGTGTACGACCTAACATGTTGATAGGTCGAGACCGACCTAAGGAGGAGATTAACGAGTTAACATGTCGGGAAAAATGGTGGAAAGTTCAAGTTTTAGGTCGCAGCCGACCTAATGAAGTCTTTAAGTCATTCCAATGACTTAGTGAAGATCGGCAACGACCTAGTGGGAATGTGCGAGTTAACAAGATACTGGAACGACCTAACGTGTTTCTAGCTCGTATACGATCTAACGAATTGAAAGATAGGTCGCTGGAACGACTTACCGAGTTAACTTGTATACGACCTACCGAGTCACACAGTGAAGAGGCAGAGCAATGTGGTGAAGTGTTAGGTCGTAAACGACCTAACGAGTCAAGAGATAGGTTGGTGAAGACTGGAGGCGTGGATCTTCTCTGCCGACTTAATCTCGGTGGTTGATTTCTTAAGTCGTACCTGTTTGATTTTTAGGTCGTTACCGACCTAAGTTAAGTCGCTGAAGCTTGGTGCCCGGATTCTATTGCCGACTTAATCTGAACCGTTGAAGTCTTAGGTCGTTCTGTTTGTAAGTCGTAAGTCGTTTTAAGTTGAGTCGTGTGTTGTTTGTTGTAGTTATTTTGAACATGTTGTTAAGTCGTTCTGTTATAAGGCTTAAGTCGTGATGATTGTAAGTCGTAAGTCGTCTGACTTTTTAGGTCGTGACTGTTAGGTCGGCAACGACTTAGGAGTTGTATTTTTTTTTCTGTTTTGCGTGTTGTAGCCTATAAATAGGCAAGTTGTTTCATTTGTAAAGGTTGTTGATTTTTGAATAAAATTCTCTTTTGTTAGCTTTGTGCTTTCATTCCAATTGGTAGTTGAGTGTAATCTCCTATCTCCTCTTTCGGTTAATCGAGTGCGCTCGATTCAACGATTGCAGAAGCCGATTCGTGGAATCAAGTGCGCTTGATCAACGCTTGAAGAATTGAAGATCTTTGAACCCGGTATCGTGCGCGATCAACGAGTTCAGGATAGCTAGAATTCGGTATCTTTGGATCAACGAATTTGGGCATTTCAGTATCTTTCAATCCATCAACTACTACTTTCACCGATTGAAGATTGTTTTGTTTAATCCGCTGCGCCAGTTTTTGGTATCAGATCCTGTTCTAGCCAATCATAGCTAGATCGAGACTTGGAGCCTAATCATTTTGAAGATTTGAGTTTTGTTTATCACGACCGAGAGCAAGTTGAAGTTGTTCGACTTTGTATTGGAGTTTAGAGATCGGATCTATATTATTTGGAGAAGTTGTGTTCATCGTGTTCATCGCGAAGTAGCAACAAAGTGGGGGTTGTCGATCCATTTCATTTTGGATCAAAGTTCGAATTGTGTTTGAATTTGAAGTGTTTGTAAAGTTTTCAAGTATGCCGCCAAGGAGAGCTAATCGTCACCAAAACGTAGAAGCTTTGTATCGAAGAGAAGAAGCTGATGAGATGGAGTAGAGAATTAATGAGAACTTTAGTGAGAAGCTTAATGAAGGGATTGGACGATTAGAGAAGATGATGTTAGAAATGAATCAAAATCGGAGAAGGGTTTCACCTGAATCTAACCATGGGGGAAGTAGAGTCTCACCACAATCCAATCGAGAAAGAAGTGTTGACAATGATCAAAGGCGTGGGAGGAACGTGAATGATCGTGAACGGAGGAATGTAGATAGAAGGGATGATGGTGGTAGGCGTGATGGTAGTAGAGATGTGGGTGGACGAGATAGACAACGATATACATCTGATTTTGAAGAGGAGTATAATGGTGGTAGTGTTCGAGGACAAGGACGAGGACAAGGAAGAAATTACTCTGAGTATGATCACAAATGGGAGACGGGGATGAAGACTGAAATTCCTGAATTCAAAGGTGGTATGCAAGCAGAGGAATTTCTAGATTGGATGGCTAATGTTGAAGAGATTTTTGACTTCAAAGAAGTTCCAGAACATCGTAGAGTGAAGTTGGTTGCTACAAGGTTGAGGGGTAGAGCTTTGGCATGGTGGCAGCAAACCAAACTTACACGTGAGCGGATGGGGAAGTCAAAGGTTGAATCATGGGAAAAGATGAGGAAAATGATGAAAGCCACATTCTTACCTTATAACTATCAGTCGCTTATGTATCAGAGATTGCAAAACTTGAGACAAGGGACGAAATCTGTGAACGACTATGCTAACGAATTTTATCAACTGATAGCAAGGAATGATATTATGGAGACAGAAGAACAATTGACATCTAGATTCATTGGGAGATTGCGAATGCAGATTCAGGATATGGTTAACATGTTTGATCCCAGATCTGTAGCGGAAGCACATCAGAAAGCGTTGGCTTGGGAGAAACAGGGACGACGAGGAAGTGGTGTGTTTACTAATTCTAACAATCAAGCGAAGGGTGTTGGTGGGAGTTCTAATGTTTCTAAACCTATCAGTAGACCAGTAGTGAAGGAGGCTGAGAAGACAAAGGTTAACAACGGTTTCAAATGTTACAATTGTCAGGAATTTGGTCATAAAATTAGCGAATGTCCAAAGCCGAAGAAGAGAGCTATGATAGCAGAGGTTGAGGATGAGGATGAAGAAGCTGAATGTTCCAATTCACCACCTGATGAGGAGGAAGAAGAAGTGTCGGGAGACGAAGGTTATAATCTCATGATGAAGAGGTCATGTTTAACACCAAAGCAAGAGGAGGATTGTAGTTGGTTGAGGAGCAATATTTTTCAGTCAACATGTACTATTCTGGGGAAAGTTTGCAAATTTGTTATTGATGCTGGAAGCTGTGATAATATAATTTCTTCAGAGGCTGTGAGGAAGTTGGCATTGAAGACTGAGAAACATCTGAAGCCATACAAGCTAGCTTAGTTGAGGAAAGGCGGGGAGGTGAAGGTTGGACGAAGGGCTCGTGTGAAGTTTTCAATTGGGAAGAAATATAAAGACGAAATCTGGTGCGATGTGGTAGATATGGATGTCTGTCATTTGTTGCTGGGGAGACCGTGGCAATATGATAGGGCGGTGCAACATGATGGGCATACCAACAGTTACAGTTTCATGTTTGAAGGCACAAAGATTACTCTAGTTCCAAAGAAGCGACAACAGGAGGAAAACAAGTTGGAGAAGATTGAAGAGCTCAAAACTTTGTTATCTTTGAAGGAGTTTGTGAAGGAAGTAGAGGAGGAGCCTGAAGTATTTTTATTGATTGGGCGTGAGAGCAGAGAAGAGGTTGAAATTCCGGAAGAAGCAAAGCCAGTTTTGAAAGAATTTGACGATGTATTTCCAGAGGAGTTACCAACGGAATTGCCACCGTTGAGGGATATACAACATCAGATAGATCTTGTTCCAGGTACTGTGTTGCCACACAGACCACATTATCGAATGAGTCCGAAGGAACATGAAGAGTTGCGAAGGCAGGTAGAGGAATTGCTTGAACAGGGGCGTGTGCAGGAGAGTTTAAGTCCTTGTGCTGTACCAGCTTTATTGGTACCCAAAAAGGATGGAACGTGGAGGATGTGCACTGACAGTCGAGCATTGAATAAGATTACTGTGAGATATAGATTTCCAATGCTGAGGTTGGATGACTTGTTAGATCAAATAAGCGGAGCTACTATATTTTCGAAGATTGATTTGAAGAGCGGATATCATCAAATTCGTATCAGACCAGGAGATGAGTGGAAGACTGCTTTTAAAACCAGGGAGGGTCTATACGAGTGGTTGGTCATGCCGTTTGGCTTATCAAATGCTCCGAGTACTTTCATGAGGGTGATGAATCAAATTTTTAGACCATTCATTAGGAAGTTTGTGGTGGTGTATTTCGATGATATTCTGATTTACAGTGGGAGTCCAGAGGAACATTTGAATCATCTTAGAGAAGTGCTGATGGTATTGCGACAAGAACAATTTTATGCTGCAACAAAGAAATGCGTGTTCATGACGCATAGCGTTTTATTTCTGGGGTATGTTGTGTCGGAAGAAGGAATACAGGTTGACCAAAGTAAAGTCGAAGCTATCAGAGATTGGCCGCAACCCAAGACAATAACGGAAGTTCGTAGTTTTCACGGGTTGGCTTCATTCTATCGAAGGTTTATTCCACACTTTAGTAGTGTGATGGCATCTGTTACTGATTGCATGAAGGGTAAACAGTTTGCATGGACGGAGGAAGCCGGGGTTGCTTTTGAGCAAATCAAAGAACTCTTGACGTCTGCACCAATTCTAATATTACCAGATTTTCAGTTCGTGTTTGAACTACATACTGATGCATCCAAGGTTGGAATTGGAGGAGTATTGAGTCAAAGGGGACATCCGATTGCATACTTTAGCGAGAAGTTATCAGGAGCAAAGATGAGATACAGTACATATGATGTTGAATTTTATGCTGTTGTGCAATCTATTAAACACTGGAGACACTATCTATTTCAGAAGGAGTTTGTTCTTTACACTGATCATGAGGCGTTGAAGCATTTACAAGGGCAAGACAAGATTTCAGCGAGACATGCATCGTGGATTGCATATCTGCAACAATTTACTTTTGTTGTTAAACACAAGTCAGGGGTGACGAATCGTGTGGCTGATGCTTTGAGTAGGAGGAGTCATTTGTTGACTACACTAAAGGTTGAAGTGACGGGGTTTGAAATGTTACCAGAATTATTTGACAATGATCCTTACTTTGCGAAGTTTGTTGATAAAGTCAAGGAGGGAGTGACGGATGAGTTCGTGATGGTAGATGGTTTTCTGTTCAAGGGAAATCTATTGTGCATACCTGATTGTAGTTTGAGAATGAAGATTATAAAAGAGCTACATGAAGAAGGACATGTTGGGAGAGACCGTACATTACAGTTGATTTCACAATCTTACTTTTGGCCATCGATGAGGAAAGAAGTGGGAAGGTTTGTGGAGAGATGTCATGTTTGCCAAGTTTCTAAGGGAACAGCGACAAACGCGGGACTGTATATGCCGTTACCCGTGCCTGTAAAACCATGGGTGGATATCATTATGGATTTTGTTTTGGGTTCGCCTAGAACTCAAAGGGGGAATGATTCTATATTCGTTGTGGTGGACAGATTTTCCAAGATGGCACACTTCATCGCTTGTAAAAAGACAGCTGATGCCGTCCGGGTTGCTGAATTATTCTTCAAAGAGATATATCGTTTACATGGTTTACCAGAATCCGTTGTTTCTGATCGGGATACCAGATTCTTAAGTCACTTTTGGATAAGTTTGTGGAAGATGGTCGGAACAAAGTTGAAGTTTAGTAGTGCCTATCATCCGCAAACAGATGGACAAACGGAAGTGGTTAACCGATCACTGGGAAACTTGTTGAGATGCCTTGTGAAAGATAACCTGAAGAGTTGGGACATGAAGTTATGCCAGGCAGAATTTGCTCATAACCATGCGGTGAATCGTAGTACAGGGTTCAGTCCATTCCAGATTGTATATTCCAGTTTACCGAAGGGACCGTTGGACTTAACGGTAGTGCCACAATCAAAGAAGATAGTTAAGAAAGCTGCTGATTTTGTTGATGGATTGGCGGAATGTCATAAAATCATTCAGGAACGATTGGAGAAAGCAAATGAGAAATATAAACGATCTGCAGACTTGAAGCAAAGGAATGTTGAGTTTAATGAAAGAGATATGGTTTATGCAGTGTTAACAAAAGATCGTTTTCCAGTAGGAACGTACAATAAATTGAAAGCACGAAAGATTGGTCCAGTGGAAATTTTAAAGAGAATCAATGAAAATGCTTATAAATTGAAGCTGCCAGATGATGTGTATACGTCTGACGTATTCAATGTTAAGGATTTCGTACCATATCACAGGAATGAGTTTGTTGGGGAAGATGCAGAAAGTGCAAATTCGAGGACGAATTTTTCTCAACCTGGGGAGGATGATGCAGCCCAGAATGGAGAAGTCATAGGTCGTGTACGACCTAACATGTTGATAGGTCGAGACCGACCTAAGGAGGAGATTAACGAGTTAACATGTCGGGAAAAATGGTGGAAAGTTCAAGTTTTAGGTCGCAACCGACCTAATGAAGTCTTTAAGTCATTCCAACGACTTAGTGAAGATCGGCAACGACCTAGTGGGAATGTGCGAGTTAACAAGATACTGGAACGACCTAACGTGTTTCTAGCTCGTATACGATCTAACGAATTGAAAGATAGGTCGCTGGAACGACTTACCGAGTTAACTTGTATACGACCTACCGAGTCACACAGTGAAGAGGCAGAGCAATGTGGTGAAGTGTTAGGTCATAAACGACCTAACGAGTCAAGAGATAGGTCGGTGAAGACTGGAGGCGTGGATCTTCTCTGCCGACTTAATCTCGGCGGTTGATTTCTTAAGTCGTACCTGTTTGATTTTTAGGTCGTTACCGACCTAAGTTAAGTCGCTGAAGCTTGGTGCCTGGATTCTATTGCCGACTTAATCTGAACCGTTGAAGTCTTAGGTCGTTCTGTTTGTAAGTCGTAAGTCGTTTTAAGTTGAGTCGTGTGTTGTTTGTTGTAGTTATTTTGAACATGTTGTTAAGTCGTTCTGTTATAAGGCTTAAGTCGTGATGATTGTAAGTCGTAAGTCGTCTGACTTTTTAGGTCGTGACTGTTAGGTCGGCGACGACTTAGGAGTTGTATTTTTTTTTTCTGTTTTGCGTGTTGTAGCCTATAAATAGGCAAGTTGTTTCATTTGTAAAGGTTGTTGATTTTTGAATAAAATTCTCTTTTGTTAGCTTTGTGCTTTCATTCCAATTGGTAGTTGAGTGTAATCTCCTATCTCCTCTTTCGGTTAATCGAGTGCGCTCGATTCAACGATTGCAGAAGCCGATTCGCGGAATCAAGTGCGCTTGATCAACGCTTGAAGAATTGAAGATCTTTGAACCCGGTATCGTGCGCGATCAACGAGTTCGGGATAGCTAGAATTCGGTATCTTCGGATCAACGAATTTGGGCATTTCAGTATCTTTCAATCCATCGACTACTACTTTCACCGATTGAAGATTGTTTTGTTTAATCCGCTGCGCCAATAAATAACCATATTTGTTCCTTTTTATGATAAGAGGCTCTCCCAAAACTCGATGAAACAGCCTAATTAAGGAATACTTTCTCAGCTTCTCCTCGATAAGAAGTCTAAGTCGACTCCTTGAGTATTTGGTATGATCCCATAGCTTGTCGATTTTCACCAAAACTTTAGGATCAATCTATTCTAGAATAGAATCTGAAAGATAAAAGTTAGCATATTATGGCAATAAAATAATAAAGAAAATATAAGTTCGACAACGTACTAGAAATAGAGATTTTCCATAAACCTCAGAAGAGAAGCATCTCATATAAAAGAATTGATGGCTCTAGTCCTTGGTATTATTAACAGAATCGAAACAACTCACTATCGGTAGAATAGAGACAAAATATAGAACCTTCGGGTTGGTACTTCACATTTTGAAGGGTGTTAAGTGAACATAAAGTCGACGGGATCAAGTCCTCCAGCTCAAGTTGCTCGAGTAGCAAGAAAAGGGGATGGATGTTGTTGTAGAAGTTCATGGTGAGCTAAATAGGAGCAATTCCAAGAAATGACAGAGTCTTAGTGATGATATCACTAAAGGGAATGTAGCAGGAATGCCAAACATGGATGAGGGTAAAGGCAAAAAATCCTTAGGAGGGGTATTGATCCTATTAAAAGGGTCAGGAACTCTAGTTTCGATTCCATAAATTTCAAAATGGTAGAGCAAGGAATCTATGTCCTCTTGCTTTAAGAAGTAAGATAGGTAGTTATTGTAGTGCTTCTCCTCATTAGGCTTCTTGAGCTATGGAGTACTCGGAGTTGCCTTAGAAGAACCTTTCTTGTTTCTTGTTATGATACTTATGTTAATGAAAGACAAACATATTGAAAGAAAACTTCATATTAATATCATAACAATAACCTAGTAAAACCCTCAGCTAATAATAAGTTTTTCCTAACTCACTCAGAATTTTCCTATCTAATAATAGTTTATTCCTAACTTACTCACACTCTTCAATAATGAGTTAAAAAAATGGTGTGAGTGAATAACATTAGCTATAAGTTATATCTCAATTAATATATGAGTGAGAACATTTTCAAACTTATTCCAAACTTATATGTTAACAATAATGATGGCTATTATATATTGACACCACATAATGATTTTGCTTGGTTAAGCTAATAAGTTGTCAAGTAATAAATAATGAGGGTAGTTGAACAAGGCTATCACATGTTGAGTTAATGATAAGGCCATCGCATGTTGAGCTATAATATGTTGAATAAATAAGTAAGCTATCGTATGTTGAGTAAATAAATAGGCCATCACAAGTTGAATGAATATATATATTGTTGTGTGTGAATTAATAATAAGGCTATTGCAAGTTGAGGTATCGCATATTGAGAGGCCATTACTAGTTAAATGAATTGATATGTTATCGAATGTTGAATAAATAATAAGGCTATCGAACGTCGAGTTATTGCATGTTAGAAAATAATAAGGCTATCACATGTTGAGTTATCGCTTGTTGAATAAATAAGCCATTGCTAGTTGAATAAATAAATATGTTGTCGCATGTTGAATGAATAAATAGGCTATTGCATGTTGAATATGTAGTATCGATTTTACCCTAGAGGCGGGGGGGGGGGTGAATAGGGTGAAACTAATAATTATAAAAATTAATGTGCAAATATATATAATAGTTGCAGCACAGATAATAGTAGAATAATAAAAGCAGAAAGATAATGCAGAAGAGATCACACATAAATTTACCCAGCTTCGGCAAAAACATGCCTACATGTTGCCCCCAAGGTTTCTACTAGAAATTAAGTAGTCAGACACTTACACACGTAAACTCGCGACACCCACTATCGACTAACCATACTCTATGCTCAAAACTCTGCCACAACTCAGCCACTGAGTTGCGAATTCTCGAACTACAACACTGTAGTTCGTCCCCTAGTCATGACTAGAATTTTATAGAAGTTTTAAAGAAAAATACAAATTAAAAACAAATACAAAACTAGAAACCCTAAAAAACATTAAAAGCCCAAAATGAATTTAAAGTTTCCGGCCTAAATTAAGATAAAGAGAAGTACTTTTTCTTTTTATATTACCGGTCGATTCCTTTTGCTTTCGTTCTGTACTTCGTTCCTCTTCGTTCAAAATTAAGGCTTTGTGATTTGTTGAAGTCGCCGCTTGAAAAATTATGCTCGAAGCCTTTGCTGGTATGCTTGTAAGAAATGAGGCTCGAGTTGTTTGTTGATTCCGTTCCTTCACGGCTGCTTCTCGATCGAGTTCGAATCGAACAAAAAATGGTATGCGATTTCATTTCTTAATCTCGTTGATATGTTTTGAACTTGATGCATTTGAAAGCCGATGATGTTAATGGTTTTTATAGGGTTTAATTCCCTAAATTTTCGTTCGAATATTTTTTTTGAATTCATCTGTTACTTTTTGCTCTACCGTTCGATTTTGCTTGGTTGCTTGTGATTGATCCTGACCGGTTCAATTTCGAATATTTCTTCGCTTTGTCACCACGGCTTCATGAATTTGCTTTAGATTTTGTTCCGTTCTTTTCTCAGATTTGACTTCGGCCATTTGTGTTAATCTGGATTTGTTCGATTTTTATTATCACCTTGGCCACCATGGCTTTGACTTTGTTATTTAAAATTTGACATGTTCAGATTGAAATTCCTGATGTGCTTTGACTTTGTTCATCTGTGTTACTCTCTGACTTCGTCAGCTTGATCAATTTGAGAAACAAAAACTGCTTCTGTTCTTTGAACAGTGACTCACAACTATGTTTACTATAACCATATATATACATACATTTATGTATATATGTGTACGTCCTTCATTTGTTCCTCTTAGAGTCTTCCCTTGGTTGTTGTATGGCATACAAGTCTGGTTCAATTAAGTTTACCATTGATGTATATGCATGCTCCAGTTTTGTTCACTTGTCCGGTGTTTACATTTGAGCACTTTTAGCTTCTGATTATTCATGCTGGTGCCTTTGAACTCATATATGTGTATACATATATATGTGCATATATGTATATATGTTTATGTGGTCTTTGTGTTCCACTTGCATGCTGTCATTGAATTCATGCTACTGTGTTCATGTGGTCTGCACTTGATTCCATGTGCTTGTATTTGAACTTGATTGTGCAGTCTGCACTTGTGTAGACTATCTTTTGTTCAACTAAGTTGTGTTGTTTAAGTGAATTGGTATGTGTATGCATATGTGCATTCATGCCCTAATGCATATGCTCTGGTTTGCATTGATTTGAGTATATTTATGGTTCACTTGATATCTTTACATATGTATACTTGTTTGCCTCCATGCCTTTAATGTTCTGATTTTATATGTGGAACATAATACGCGTATTCATGTGTGCCTTTGAGTTTAAGCTTGCATTGTCTTCGACATTGTCTGACCATATGCATGCTTCGAGTTGCTGTTTCACTAGTGGTTGTTTTGCATTGAGTTGTATTCATGTGAGCTTCAAGTTCTCCTTTGTATAGTTCCTGTTGACCGGTCACCACTTTGTTGTTGCTTCTGGACTGATGAACTCTGGTAGCTGTAGTATCATGTAATCTTGTTCCTTGAGTTCATATTGTAACTGTTATGTGTCATATTGCTTCGAGGCAGATCATCTTGTTCATGTTGCCAGGTCTGCATTTGTTATATTGTGTGCTGATGTATTGATAGTTGTTCATGTTGTAGCTGGACTTGTTCCACTGCTATATCTGTTTCATGCCTGTTTTATTCTTGTGATTACTTGAGTCTGATTGGACTGTCTAGCCTCTGTTTTCATGCAATGCTTTGAGGCAGTTCAAGGTTTGCTTGATGAATGTCTATGCAGTTTCTTATAGTCTGGCACAACTTTGTTGCATTTGTTGTTGTGCTTCTGTTTCACTGTTGGTCTTCATACATGCCATCTCTGCTATGTTGTACTAAAATATATTTGTTTGGTCTTAGTGTCACAACTGTTTGATCTGAAGCTTGATTTGAGTCTTGTGAAAATAGTTGAGCTTGTGTGACCTTCACTTTCATTTGGATTTGTTTTTCGTATTGCATCTGAGTTGAATCCAACTTATAGCTCGGGTTTGACTTTGTGCTCATGTCGTGACTTTACTTGAGTTGAACCTAGCTTTTGGTTGGGTTTGACCTTGTGCTCACCTGTCCCTGCAGTTTTATCAAGTTTTTATCGGTATGCACGGGCTTGTGGCATGTACAGTAATACACTGTGCATGTCACAAGTTGTTCGTGTATGATGAATTCAAAATAAATGATGACGAACAACCCAAATAACTGAGGCAAATAATATTTTCAAAAACACACAGTTTATTTTACACTGCAAAAATATTTCTTTTTCAATTTTACCGCGTCAGTGTATTTTGCCAATAACTCAGATGCTGGATTCGGGCTGGAGCAAAGTCGAAAATAAATATGAGCGAATGAGTGATATGTAGTGAGGTGAAAAATGTAAAGTGAAATTTGAGATGTAATTGAAATTGTATTGTAATTGAAAAATGTATATATAGTGAGAGCTCAAATTTTGTATTATTCAAAAATTTGTTATACAAGTATTTGAGAACAATTTGAGAATATCGATATTTTCAAACAGATATTTTATAACAAATATTTTATTACAATTTGAGCTCAAATATGTTATTGTACAATAAAATATCTGTTTGAATTTAAATTCTGTGTTATTCAAAACTATTTTCAATAGAATAAATGAATAGGCTATCACATGTTGAATAAATAAGTAAGCTATCACATGTTAAGTAAATAAACAAGTCATAACATGTTGAGTGAGCAAACAGGCTATCGCATGTTGAATAAATAAGTAAGCTATCACAACTTTATATACAAATATAATTTGAACACACACAATCAATTTGAAGTTATCTTATGAAATCAAATGTAAGTTTCATGTATATATATGTTATAATGTTAAATAATTTTTTTGTTATATATATATATTTATTTACATCATTTTAATGCAAAATTTATAAAAATACCTTTGTACAAAATTATAGATCTAACGTTGAATTTCTTAATTCAAAACTAGAATTCAAATTGTTAATCTTAAATTGTAAAAAATATAAAATTATAAATTTTACACACCCACAAACACACATACAAAACATACATAAATACATACATACATACATACATACATACATACATACATACATACATACATACATACATATATATATATATATATATCTTATTATAAATTTAGATAAACTATTATCATTTATATATGTATGTGTGTGTTTGTGTATTACAATTCAAAGTTTTAAAAATGGCTTTTGTATGAAAATACTGATCTAACGTTGAACTTCTTCTTAGGTAAAAAGTATATTTCACATTGTTAATTCTCGATTTTAAAAAATGTAAAATAGTCAAAATCAATTTTAATATGCATATATATAATTATTATTTTATATATAATAATTTTTTTACTATGGACAACAAAGATATACATAAAGGGAAAAATGTGTCAATTGTGATGTAAATCTCAACGTCTATAAATGTACACATTAACCATATACGTTGTTTATATGTTGCACTTGCACTATACACATATGAGTGTATTTGATGCGCTCATTATAATATATTTAATTTGAATTGAATGAAACTCCTTTTAAACAAATAAAATAATATTTTGTTTAAAGAAATATTAGATTGGGTCTAATAAACCCTTAAGACTTCATAGGCCCAATATATCAAGAAAAGGATTTTTTTTTGAAATCTACTTATTTCACCCTCTTTCAACTGGACTGGTTCCTACAAACTTCATTTGTTATTAATTGTACTTTACTTGATAATATTTGGTTACTCCTTATCAATCATGATTATGTATTATAGGGAGGAGTGACATTGAGATTGAATCTTATTCGCTTTAGGTACTTTTCGAACTTTTTTCTTATATGCTCACCTATTCGTTCAAATAGAATTTTTTATTGCTTTCTCATGTTATGTTATCTAATTGTGTTTTAAATTCTATGAATTTATCGCAGATATGCAACTTGTGTATAAAATACACATGTTTATGTCTATGATAATTCAATGATGAATTTAGCAAAGAAAGTGAACTCATTTTGGTATCATTAGACCTCCGACCGTATACATCTATATATATATATATATCAATCCAAAGAGTTCATTAACTCTTTCTTCACTCCCATTAAATGAGTGATTTTATCTTAATCATTTGAGAAATAATTCACCATCATCATATGATTCATAATATTCATATTAAAATATAGTGAATATTAGTCACGCATCCCTAAAACCAAAGTTAATTCAAACGGCATTCTCCCTATAAAAAAGTTGTAAAGCGGATCCCTATAATTATTTTACTATAGCAGCATGTATATTTCATGTTTTTTTTGTGCCGGTGCGTAAAAAAAATTTCAAAAAATTGTAAATATTATATCTAGGTTTATGAAAAGAAAAAGAAAAAAAATTAAAATTGCAGACATATCAGCAATTATTGCAGACAAATATGAATTATTCCATATAATTGCAGATATGTCTGCAATTATTCACTGAATAATTGCGTTCAATAATCATCTGAATAATTGCAGATATGTATGCAATTATTCCATATAATTGCAGACATATCTGCAATTATTCACTGAAAAATTGCGTTGAATAAAAATCTATATAATTGCAGACATGTCTGCAATTATTCCATATATTTGCAGACATGTATGCAATTATTCACTGAATAACAACAACTTCATTAAACAATCAGGATATTTACGTAAATATCTGCACTTATTCCTTAAAATTGCAGACATATCAACAATTTTAATTGCAAAGGCATGCTATCCAGAATAAGTGCAGACATATCTGCAATTATTCTCTAAAATTGCATACATGTCTACAAGTATTCTGAAACATACCGTGTGTCATTTTTTCGCTTTTCATCCTTGTTTTGTGATATTTTTGACATGAATACGAAGATAAATATTAATTGAAATAAGTTTTAAAATTTGGAAGTTTTTTTTTGTTTTTATATGTTTTTTGATGATTTATGAAAAATAAGGACCTAATTTACATACTTTTTTGCACTGGGGTTTTTGTGAATTTTGAAACCTATCAAGGACCTATGCCAAAAGCACCCTAAAATAAATCTATATCCACAGTCAATGCTGAAAGAAGTTATTATTTCATAAATAATATTTGGTATATGTAAGAAAGCAACATTTTGTAACTTGATGCATCCATTAATAAGTGTAATATGGTATGTTACCACTATTTCCGCCATTTTAATAATCATGCATGAAATACAAAGCACCATTCAACCCTTGTTATGATCCATTTGTTTAATCCATTATATCTAGTTTAAAGTCGAGAGATTTAGATCAAATATCTTAAACTCAAAGAAACAACTCTTATAGACAACAATTATATATATATAAAATTTGGAATATAAATCAGATTTCGCCTTCCATATTAAGTGTCTACCAATATTTTATAATAATTCCATTTTCAATGTTTCTTCATGAAGAAGAGGTGACAATTCACTCTTTTCATCCCAATTATGCCAATGTTACATCCACTATTAGATATTTGCTTTCCTTTCCAAATGGTCGAACCACTCAAAAGGAAATGTTACTAAATGACTGCACCAAATTCTTACGTTTGGACATCCTTAACATTTTAAGTGCATCATATGGGTTGTAGTTAAGTAAACTAATCAAGATTGACATTTTAGTGATAGAATTCCTAGGTTGATGTTTTAGTCCTTGGTCTAATATTTTTTTCAACAAAATTAGATTCTTATTGAATTCAATCATATTGAACACACGATCTTACTTTATGGTTTATTTTCTCATTCTAGGTGATCCAATTTCATCCAAATTTCATGCATTATAAATGCGACTATTCACCATACAAATTTTATATATGATCTAATATAGATCGATCATCCATATTTTGTATTGCTTTGGAGTTCAAAACTCATAGAAGATAATAACGGTCTTAGGTAAGTAAACACTTAAGTTGCCAAGTTACGAACTTCTTTAGTAGTAGTATAATTTGGCTCTTGCAAGGGACCTGAAGTGACAACATGCAAAAGAATTAATTGGTAAGTATATTCTATTTTTCTTTGTCAATCTTATTCATTAGTATATTTAAATTGATATATGATTTTATCAAGTAGATTGCTGCACAAATTTAATTATGATAGACAATTTTAGTTTCTATAGCATGTGCTCTTAAAATATTAGAAAGGTTCAATGTCATCGTTTCTATTTTCTAATAAGGCTCCCACTAGATTTTTATTTTTCTCAAAACACTAAGAGAAATATAGAAACCTTTCGATTTCTCTAGTGAGTGATATGACTCGCTTTCCATAGGATTCTGCCATTGAGTTTGCTCAACAAATCATTGGCCTGCAAGCGATCGATAACTCTGTATTGATTATATCATATATAACTTTTAATTGTAGTCCTTGTCCTAATCTTGACCTTGACTTTGAGTTTTCTCAACATATCAAGAGAGATTATTCACACTGACCTACCATTTCACGACGTCTAACATAAAATGCATATATCATGCGTTTCTCAACAAATATATGCATGTCTTACTTCATCTAAGCAATATATTAATGTTACAACATACAACAACTATAGCTTGAGTTTGCTCAATAATTAGTGCATATGCAGTTACCTATTAATATATAAATGATAGATGGCAAATTATATTAAAGACTTGTTATCTTTAATATATTTTGAGTGATATCCATTTAAGGTGTAATGTATTTCTTATGAAGTACCCTCGTGATTCAAGTGTTGGACACATCTGTAACCATGGTACATGTACCGTATGTATGTATTTATTCCAAAATCAGTTTTGGAATTATTTCAATTCCAATTATATTTTAATTCTGCATAAATAATTATATAAGTCCAATCTATTTATAATATTTAATTATAACTATTATAATTTAGTTAACTTATATAATATTCATATGTGTCTTATTAATTAAATCATAGTTAATTAATTTTAATTTTTAATTTGAATAGTTTAATCAAATTTATTTAAAATTTTAGAAATTTTACTTTAATCATCTAAACCATTTAAGTTGAATATACAACTATAACCATTACAGTTTTATATATATCAAATATATGTATATATTAAATAAAAAATATTTTGCTAATTAATTATTTAATTAAACATTTTAATTGTATATTTAATAAATTTCAAAATTATTTAGTTTAACTTCTCAAAACAATTTTTAGAAACTTGAAATATTTTAAATTATTAAACTATAATGTTTATGTTTTTATATATATATTAATTATTAACATTTAATTAATTAATTATTCAAATTTCTTTTTAATGGAGTCTCCTCCTCCTTTTCCTGCTCTTCTCCTTAACCCTAACCTTCCTCATTCCAACCCTTCCATTCTCCCTCTATCCCTCCCGTTGTGATTCCACCTGATCTTGTTCCCCATTCTCCTCCTCCGCCTTTTCCCCACTTCTTGTGACCCTGTTCTCCCTTCTTCCCATGTTTATATCCCTCCCCTCAAGCTTCCTTCCATGCTTCCCCCTCCTACCTGGTCCAGCCTTTTCAAGCCTCTCCCTCGAAACACTGGCAAGTACGTTCCTATCGACATGGAAGTCAATTATTCTAGTGATGCAATAGTCCCTCCTCTGTCTATGGTTGAGGCTGCGAAGTTGATTTGAAGTGAGTATATTGTTGGTTTTTTCCTTGACTAGGCTCTATCATACTCTATTGTCGTTAATCATCTTAAAACAATATGGAAATACATGGTGACACTAAAGTAAAATCTGATAGAAATTTATTCCTTTTTCTGCCTTCTGCTAAGGAAGATAAAAGAATGATTTTGGAGGGTGAACCTATTATTATGAAAAACAAGATATTTCTTGTTAAACAGTGGGATCCCCTTAAAAGTAATGTTTGTGATAGTATTAAGAGTGTTCCTATATGGGTACACTTTTCTGACATTCCTTGGTTGCCTAGTTGCCACTGGGATAAATTGGCTTGCGAGTAGAATGGGCAAATTGAAATGTCTTAAACAGATGACTAAAAAGCTTGAAAGAATTAATTATGCGAACTGTATGATTGAAGTCACCCCGAAGCAAGAAATGGTAGAACTCTTTCCTGTTAGACTCCCTGATGGAATAAATCAATTTGTTCATGTGTATTATCAATAGAAGTCAGAGATTTGCTCCTATTGTTGTGTATTTGGTCATATTGTTGCTTCCTGCATGGATGAGTGAAATAATATGAGATGCGGCTGTAACCTTGGAACATATTTTATCTTATGAGAAACCGCACTGTATACTTAGTTTCCTTTTCTTTTCACTTTGGGCCGAACTCAAACTTCAGCCCATGATCATTTCTGTATAAATAAAATATGTTGAATGCCTCAAATAGTAAGAGATTGTAGTATAATAAAATCATCATTTCTTTTACAAATAATTTCTACAATTCTAAAATCTCTATGCGAATCAATTTTCAACTTGGTATCAGAGCCATCCTCGCCTAATAGCATTTCATTTGGCTTCTTGGATCTGAATTATCATCAGATACAATATCATCATTTGATATTCAGTCCACTCATCAGAGAGTTCTCATCTTTTGAGTAAAAGTCAGTGCCATACCTGAAGATCAGAGATCTTGGTTGCAACCGAACAAATTTCAAGCAAATTAGGACAAAGTTCATCAGAAAACTCATCATCAGAGTCAAGAAAATCATCAAGAAACCATAAAGAAAGTTGTTACCTCGCCAAGAACTCATCAGTCAAGTCTCATCACTTGAATTCTGGTTATATCATGGCAGGAGATAATGATAGCTCTGCCACATCAAGCACTTCATCTAACCGCATCAGACTGCCACTGAAAGTCTCATAAGGACTGTGATAAGTCCAGAGAACCAACTGATCATTGCACATCTTGAAGAAGATAACTATCTTCTATAGAAAGTTCAAGTAGAGAATGCCATTAGAGGCTATGGTCTCGATGAGTTTCTTTTTGGCACCATTACTGTTCCACCCATGTTCATAACTGACCAAGAATACAAAACAGTCAGTAATGAAGAATTCACAAGACATCAGAGACAATATAGCTTAATTTGCTCATGGCTGCTATCATCTATAAGCGTTAAGCTACTGCCACAAGTCATTGGAAGCAAGACAGCCAATGGAATCTGGTCAACAGTAGAGAGAATTTTTAATTCTCAATCTACTACCAAAATTATGCATCATAAGAGACAATTACACAGCATTAGAAAGGATAATCTAACCATGGGAGAGTATCTAACAAGGAGTAAAACAATATGTGATCTTCTTGAGGCAGCAGGTCATAAGATTCCTAACTCTGAACAAGTTTTAATCATCTTAAGTGGCTTAAGTGAAGAGTATGAAGGTGTAGCGGTCGTCATATCATCACAAAGGATAACACCCTCAATTGAGGATGTGCACTCAATTCTCCTTGCTCAAGAAGGAAGAATTGAATATAAGAAATCCAATGAATTAGATATGTCAGTCAATTATGCTTCAAATTATAAAGGCAAAACTCAGTACAGCAACAAGTCAGAACAGAATCAACAAAGAAACATTTAGTCTACAAGGGGAAGAGGCAGAGCAAGATGGAACAACAACAATAAACCAAGATGTCAAATCTGTGAAAAAATTGGTCACACAGCTGCTAAATGCTACTTCAGATTAAACTTAAACTATGTGCCAGGATAGAATGCTAACAATCAGAGGATTGGCAATCCAAGTGCAAACTTAGCACAAGTTCAACAAGACTCAAATGGGCAGTAAGATATGTGCAGAAATCAGATTACTAAACCAGAACACATTCAAGATGAAGCATGGTATCCAGATTCTGGGGTGACTAATCATTTAACAAGCAATCTTGACAATCTTAATCTTGGAAATAAAGAGTATAAAGGTAAACAATCAATTTGCATGGGCAATGGTGAGTCTATTAGAATAACTCATGCTGGTAAAGCTTGTATCAAAGGTGCAAGGTAGTTATTCTCGAATAATTTATTAAGAGTCCCAAAGATAAAAAAATCTCATCAGTGTTTCTCAATTTGCAAGAGATAACAATGTTTACTTTGAATTTTTTCCTAAGTACTATTTAGTAAAAGACATTTTAACTAATGAAACTCTTTTGCAGGGTGATGCTTATAAAGGCCTTTACAGATTCAATTTTGTTAACTCCATCAGTACTGTAAAACAGCAAAATAGTTGTAATCTGTCTGGGTCACTCAAACAGAAGAGAATAAAAGTACTTTTGATCTGTAGCATTACAAACTGGGGCACCCTAATGCAACTGTTGTTAAACAAGTACTTAGTGAAAATAAAATTCCTTTTGAAAATATTTCTGCTCCATATATTTGTACTTATTGTCAGATGGGAGAAAGTCACAAATTAGCCTTTAATGATTCTACTACTGTGTACTCTAATCCTCTTGAGTTAGTTGCTACAAATATTTGGGGTCCTGCCCCAATGTGTTTTGATTATGGTTATAGGTTTTACATATCCTTTATTGGTGCATATTCTAGACATACTTGGATTTATTTCTTAAAAACTAAATCTGAAACATGCAATGCAATACTGCATTTCATAACTTTAGTTGAAAAACAGATAGGTCTTCATGTCAAAATTATGCAAACTGATGGGGGTACTGAATTCAAATCTCTCACTAATATTTTTAATAGTAAGGGGATAATTCATAGAACTACATGTCCTTACACATCTGAGCAAAATGGATTGATAGAAAGAAAACGTAGACATATTTTGGAGTTCGGACTTACACTTTTAGCACAGGCATCCTTACCACTAAAATTTTGGCCTGATTCTTTCAATACAGCTGTGTACTTAATTAATAGATTGCCAACAAGAGTGCTAAAAGGTGTAAGTCCCATAGAAAAGTTATTTGGTACTAAACCTGACTATCATGCTTTAAAACCATTTGGATGTCTATGTTTTCCCCACTTAAGATAGTACAACACCAGTAAATTAGATTTCAGATCAAAACCATGTACATTCTTAGGTTATCCTACCAATTAAAAAGGGTATAAGTGTTTGGATAATAAGGGAAAACACTTTATTAGCAAACATGTAGTTTTCAATGAACATGTATTTCCCTTTGATAGCTCAGACATGAAGACAACCAATAAGGTGTATAATCCAAGGATATTTATACCTGATGTACCTGTATATTCCAAAATTTGGCAACAGAAGGAGACTGAGAGGACTGTAGGTGCCAGCAATTCACAACTTACTATGCCAGACCAGCCAAGCTATGAACCAGTAGATGAATCCAGCTATCACAATCAGTCTCCTACCTGCTCAAATAATCAAAGTCAACAAACCAGTAATGAGTCTATAGATACTCAACTGAATCAAGACAGAAGCAATGCTAATCAGACAAATATTGAGGCTACACAGGCAAGATCTGGTCATCCAATGATCACAAGATCTAAGAGTGGTATATTCAAACCAAAACTCTACACTGCTGTCAAAACAACAGAAGAACCAGAGAACTTTGAACAAGCTATAATGGTCAATAATTAGAAAGTAGCTATGGATGAAGAGTATAATGCTCTTATCGAAAATAGAACTTGGGACTTAGTCAGTTCTCCAAACAAAAAAACATTGTTGGCTGTGAGTGGACATATAAGTTAAAGAAAAATGCAGATGGAACTATTAATAGATTTAAGGCCAGACTTGTAGCCAAAGGATATACTCAACAATATGGATTTGATTTCAATGAAACATTTTCCCCTGTGGTTAAGCCAACTAGTATCAGAATAATTTTCACTGTTGCTCTACATAAACAGTGGAAAATCAGACAACTGGATGTCAATAATGCATTTCTAAATGGAATATTTTAAGAGGAAATCTACATGGAACAGCCACAGGGTTACAATCGAAAGTTGAATCATGTGTGCAAATTAAACAAGGCAATATATGGTCTTAAACAAGCCCTAAGGGTCTGGTTTGAGAAACTAAAAGCCAAACTTATTAGATTGGGTTATCAGTCCACAAAATCAGACAATTCCTTATTCATTAGAATCAATAAAGAATCTGTTATATATATTCTAATTTATCTTGATGACTTACTCATTACAGGCAATGATGAAGCAGCAATCAATGAGCTTGTCCAGAATCTAGACAAGCAGTTTTCTGTCAAAGATCTTGGAGATCTAAATTACTTTTTAGGCATAGAAGTTATCAGAAAATCAAAATTAGAAATTATTCTAAGCCAGAGAAAGTGCATCAATGAAATATTATACAAGTCAAATATGGTAGAAGCCAATCCTCAACCAACACCTATGATATGCAATCACCAACTCTCAAAACACAGGGGAGAACCAATACTTAATGTCAAGCAATATAGAAGTGTTGTGGGAGCATTACAATATGCAACCGTAACTAGACCTGATATATCATTCAGTGTTAACAAAATGTCTCAATTCATGCAGGAACCTCTTAATGAGCACTGGAAGGCTGTAAAGAGGATATTAAGATATCTGAAAGGAACTGCAACTTATGGTTTATCTCTAAAGGCATGCAAAAATCTTAATATGACAGGGTTTTCTGATGCTGATTGGGCAACATATCATGATGACAGGAAATCCGTTTTTGGCTACTGTATATACATTAGGGATAATCCAGTTTCATAGTGCTCAAAAAAACAATCAACTATATCTAGATCCAGTACTAAAGCTGAATATAGAAGTGTGGGTAGTGCAACAGCTGAAATTATGTGGATTCAATCTTTACTTAGTGAACTAAAGATCAAATCTGATATCAAACCAGTACTGTGGTGTGATAACAAAAGTACAATATACATGTATGCCAACCCAGTTCTACACTCAAGAACAAAGCATATAGAAATTGACATGTATTTTGTTCGAGAACAGATTCTCAAAGGTCAATTACTCGTCAATCACATACCTGGGACTTACCAAAGGACATATGTTCTTACCAAGGCCTTGACAATCAGGAACTTCATAAGGTTCAGAGAGGATCTGAAGGTGAAGGATGTCCTTAGTCATAATACAGATCAAGATCGTACCTCCTCTGAATCTGTCTCGAACACCAGAACTTCAAATCAAAGTCCTTGCGGAGAAAGGAGCTCTCTTGAATCTGTCTCAAAGATCATAAATTCAAGTCAAAGTCTCATTTTGAAAAAAAGGAGAGAACTTTATACTCAATCAGCCTTCAAGAGTCGATTCCCCGATCAGCAATCAAAGTCAACTGTCTCAGTCTCTAGGATCTCAAACCGAAATCATACGGAAAAAGAGGGAGAATAGAGTTTACCAAGATTCTGAGTTAAAGATCAAATCTTCTGCTCTCAATTAAGCAACAAACTCAAGCATGTTCTCACTTCTTCTCAAATTCGCGTAGCAGAGAGAATTTGTTCGCACGCAGCAAACCCTAGATTTTGGTTTGAGGGGGGGAGTGAAAAAATATGAGATGCGGCTGTAATCCTGGAACATATTTTATCTCATGAGGTACAGGTGCGGTATCTCCTCTATACAAAACCACACCGTATACTTAGTTTCATTTTCTTTTCACTTTGGGCCGAACTCAAACTTCAGCCCTTGACCATTTCTGTATAAATACAATATTTTGTATGCCTCAAACAGTAAGAAATTGCAGTATAATAAAATCATCATTTCTTTTACAAATAATTTCTGCAATTCTAAAATCTCTCTGCGAATCAATTTTCAACTATGAGTCTTCTGCCTTAGGAAAGGATGTTGTTATAGAGGTTAAAGATGGTAGGGCTGTTGTTAAACATCCAACTGTGCATTCTAGGTATGTGAAAAAACCCGTTTTTAAATAGAATAGGGTTTGGTAAGTTGTGGGTAAAGGGAAAAAGCAAGGTAGTATAAAAGAAAAGGATGAAGGTGTTGTGCACAATATGGTTTCAGGTATGGTAGAAGGAAATCTTGTGGTAAATAAAGTGATAAGTAGCCATGTTTCTAAAGCATCTGAGTGTGGTGATGGTAAAAACAATAGGGAAGCTAATATGGTGAATCATTATAGTGAGGCTAACATTATCAATGAAAATAGATGTAGTATATTGCAAAATGTGGAGGATGGCGATAAATGTGTTGATGATTATGTGGTTGGTAATAGTTCAAATAAAGGTGGACCTATTACTTTGGCTTGTGATGAGTTACTCTCCAATATAAGTTTGGATGGTTCTGTGGTCAATGTTATTGAGTTACATGAACTGGTCCCTATTGAAGTTACAGACCCAATAAATTATTTGCATGTTCTGTACCAAAATGCTAACGTGCATGCTGTGCGTGAAAATGTGCATGTCATTGCCGTTTCCCCTTTGTCAAACAATGCAATATGTTCTCTGTCCATTCAAAACATCATCAAATCTCCTACACTTCCTGAATCTCTTCTTCCTCTATCAAATACTGCTTTAATTTCTCCAAATGAGGATTTAATCCTTAATGTTCTTGAACAATCTACTCCTTCCCCATATTCCAAAATTCCCCCTCCTCCGGAGTGGCCTTCACATGCTAATTCTTTTATGCCTCAAGTTCAGCCTTTTGTTCATTGTAATAATTCAAAATCTAAAAAAAAACAAATCTCTTCCTTCCAATCCTAAGCTTAAACCTTTTGGTAAAGGTAATAGGAAAAATAAGTGAGCCCTAAATACAGTTGCAGAGGTATCTCCCATTACTTTGATGATAACGTTGCAGAAACTTCAACATCTAATTCCTCTTGTAAGTGGAGTACTAGGCAATCTAATAGCAATCCTTCTAATAGTTTATTTAATGTTAAATAAATATGCAGCTTGGAACATTAGGGGTGCTCACAAACAAATCAAACTTGATCAAATTAAACATCTCATCAAAGATCAAAACCTTAGCCTCCTTGCTATTTCTGAACCTAAGTTTAACATTAATCGAACCCATAATGCTATTGAATACATCAGACATTCTTGGCAATTATTCCACAGTTTAGATCTCTCTCTCTATATGGTAGGATCATTGTCATTGTTGATCCTATCATTTACAAGCTGACTCCTATTCTCCTTCATAAGCAATTCATTCATTTCCATGTTATCAACTTCCAAATTTCTTCTTCCTTTCACATTACTTTTGTTTATGATGAAAACTCTCCCTAGAATAGACAGACTCTTCTTGACTACCATTCTCATCTTTCCCAAGACTCCTACCCTTGGTTTGTGTTGGGAGATTTCAACTGTATGATTAAAGCCTCTGATAGGCCAGGGGCTCCCCCTTATCCCTAAAAGATATCTCTCCTATTAATGAGGCTCTTACTAATGCTTCTGTACAACCCGCAAAATTTGAAAATATTTTAAATGAAAATTCATTTGAAACTTTGAATATAATTATTTTAATTTTGATAAATTTGGAAATTTAATGTAATATTTTGGGATTTGATGTGAAATGTTCTTCCAAATTTAATAAAATAAAGATTTTTTTAAAAAATGCAAATTTTGGTCAACTTTGGTCAAAGTTCGACTTTCTGTGAAAATTTTAAATTTTGAACTTTTACTTTTTATTTATGAAGATGGATTTAATTCTAACATTTTCTTTGTTTTTCGTTTTGTAAAATTTTGATTTCTACTTCTCAAAATTTACAACTTTTGGTGTGTTACACAAAGTTATTTTCCCTTTAACATTCATCTTATTTACATTGTGACTTTGGGCTTGTACTAATGAGCTAGGAATTACTTTAGTTAGATGAGAAGCCACCTGTTGAGATGACTATATAATATCCTAGGGTTTTCTATACTCCTCATCTTTTCATTTGTGCCTCCGCAAATTGATGTAAGTTTTCTTCTTCTTCCTCACCTTCTTCTTCTTCTCTAAAATTTTGTTTTCCTCTACAATTTTCCTCCTCCTCTCCTCAACAATTTTCGGCCATACTTGTCTCTACACCCATCTCCTCTTCCTCCAACCAGAAACCCTAGCCAAAATTATCTCTTCTCCTTCCTTTTCCCCTTTCCTCTTCACCAATTTTGGCCTCCACCTCCTCTTCCTCCAACCAAAAACCCTATAGCTGAACCCCTTCATTTTCCCCCTTTTTCTTATTTATTTATTTCGGCCATCACCACCATCCTCCTATCCAATTGTCAAACCCTAACCCTAGCCTTGCCATAGCCTATGGCCGAACCCAAAAGCCTAGCCAAAACCTAACCCTAGCCTTGCCTTGACCATGTAGACCGAACCCTAAACCCAAACCTTGCCTTCCTCTAGCCTTGTAGCCACAAACCCTAGCCTATAGACCAAACCCTAACCCAAATCTAGCCTAGACCGAACCCAAACAAACCCTAGACCAAACCTATGTGTTCCCTAGACAAGCCCTCTTCACTTGTTTACAAATATATATTTTTCTACTTTTATTTTCTATGTGAATTATTTGTTTACGTATGTAATTTTTTTTAAGCGTCGGATTTGGATTCTCCTCTCACTCAAGCTTGTCCGTAATTTGTCGTGCTTGCTGTAGTCGTTGTGTTGTGTTTTGAATCACTTCTCTAACCAAAGAAAGGTGAGTAATCACTCTTGACAATGTACTTTTATTGTGGTGAATTGATGACAATGGAATCGTATGGATTTGTATATACAAGTTGAGAATTTCACCTGTGTTTATATTATGTTATTTCATATCATATTTTACCTGTTATGATCATATGCCATGATATATTGAATATTGTTATGTTATTTAATATTCTGTTCTTACACTGCAAGTTCCTTCACTATGGGTTGAAATGATACATACCCGAATGATCTTTAGATTAAGGAAAATTGTTATGGGCTGAAATGATAGGCCTGAGTAATTTTATTTGACTTGGGATTGCGGGTTTGAAATGATATAAAACCGGGAAAATTAATAAACTGCGGATTGAAATGATATATGTCCGTATTTACTTGACCCTAGGGTAGAGAATTTTATACAAACTCCGTGGTTGATTTAAAATGATTTCTAAAAATTATTAAGTATTTTGGATTTCTATATATGAATCTCAACTAAAATTTAATGTAATAATTTATGTGAATTTGTTTACATGAGTTAAATTTTTTATAAGAAATGAATAATTGGAAATGTAAATTTTGGAATCTATTTCACAGAATGATGGTTAATTGAAATTTAGTAATCCGATTCGACTTAATAATGGTATTTTATTCTAACCTATAAATTGTAAGTTTTAATTCATGTAATAGTGATTAAAATAATAAATAGTGTTTTTATGGAAAAAAATGTAAGTTAAAACGTGCATTTGACATGTAAGTTTTAACTAATGTAAATTGTATAACTTGGGTAATAAAAATGATAAATGTTATTTACTGAAAAGAAAATATAGTGTAAGTTAATAACGTACTTTTAACTTAGCATAAGGATTTCAGCTTTAAAATTTGACATTATAGTAACAAAGTTATTTAACTAAAGGTGTGGTTTCTTTAATGACCAAATAGCTAAAATTAGAGTAATATAATAAAAATGATATAATGACTATGATAAAAACTGTAAATATATGTACTATTTGATTATGTAAACTATTGTAGTAGGAAGTATTACAGTAAAAATTCAAAACTGCTGCGATTTCTTACGGTAAAAATTCAAAACTGCTGTGATTTCTTACTGTAACCAATCTGCACTGCTGCGGATTCTTACAGTAACAATTCTGCACCGCTGCGAATTCTTACAGTAGCATTTCTGTACTGCTGCGTTTTCTTAGAAGTGACATTTCCAGAATGCTACAAAAATTTCTTAAGGGTTATAGTTCTGAATGTTATGGTTCTAAAGGTTACATTTTTAAAGTGCTATGATCTCTAAATTTTTACGTTTCAAAGGGGTTATAATTAAATGAATTTGGAAGTGTACGACTTTGGAAAAATGAATAATATTTTAAAGAATAATGATATGGAATTTATATGGTTTTGAAAGGAATATGTTTGATATGAAAAATAAACTAATTGAAATTGAATAACCACGGGTTATAATAACGTTTGGTTGGTAAAGAGACTGGGATCAGATATGGGCATACTCTCTGTCGATACTGAAAAACACTTTAACAACTATGTACGTGTGAGATGACCCACTTTTCACAAATGTTTTTTTTTTAATTTACAGTGATCATCTATTCAAGAGAACATCCTTTCTCTACTATCCAGGATCTTTCAACCAATATAAAAATATTGTTGTAATCAAATCACCCAACTTACATACAAGAAACCATATATATATATGATACTTGGAGTTTTCCTCTTTCTTTTTAATCAGAGTAGAGGAGTTTTGGAAGCAGAGAATTTATTTTTGGAATTTTCTATATAATTTTCTCATGGCAAAATAATTTTCAAAGAAGCTTTTCTGTCTTACTTAATTTTTGGCAAATCCTAGATGTTATTTCTCTAGTTTTAGAGTTTGTTTAGATTTCCTTGAATTTAGATCTACTGAACACTTAATTATCCCTTTTGCAAGTGTGTGTATATGTATTCTGTGTGCATGTGTGTATCTGTGTTCTGGGTGCATGTGTGTATCTGTGTGACTTCAGGTAACATATTTTTCCATTATGTCAATCCTGGTTTACTGGTTTGCTTTATTTGTTACCTTTCTTAACCAAATAGCTTAGGGTATTAGACTGGTTGAACCCAGGCTTGGCAAAGTTGGTCAAATTAGCCTGAATTCCTCTGCTACTTTACACAAATGTCATACAGATTAATCTGGGTTTCTATCCTACTTTATTTTCCATCAATACTTATAACAGATCTCTGGTTACTCTTTTAATTTCCAATCTACAGATCATTTCAGATTATTCTTATCATTGCACACTTTTGCTAAGCATTCAGGGAGTTAATACTATAAATTGTATCACTTAATAAAACATTCTCAAAAGCATCTCACAACTTTCAACAGAAGTCTCATGAGTAGTTCAACACTTGCAAACTGAAAATAGCATTACATTAGTTTCTTCCCAAACAACTTAACCAACATTTCATAGCATAAGTTCAATTTAACATCTATTTTAATATCCTTGAGTCTGTAACTATTATATCCAATTCCTTAGCAGCTAATTCATCCAATTCTTGATCAAGAAAATGCCTATTTACCTGCACAATCACCACGAGCTGCCTCATATAAAGATGAGACACCCAATGGTATACAAACACACAAAGGGTCAGAATAAATTGTCTGGTATGAATAATCTTACTGAAAATTTAAATAACTTTATAAACAGATAAGGTAAAGCAATGTTTCTCTAGTATACATTCCTCTATCACCTGTGCATGTTCATTAATGCATAACATAATAATACATAATTCAATGGATGGTTTTAGAGAGCACTAACATATAATTCTCATAGAATACTCTAAACCAACCAATATGATCATCATTTAATCATTTTCCCTATCCATAACTTTCTGGCTATCAGGGATTTTACCCAAACCTACCTGTGAACTTATTCTCCAAATTCAATCTCAGGTATTTTATGATGGACTTTAGCTACTTTCCTTCTATTAAAACACACACTGTCTGGGGCATATTCACTGTTAACCCAACACACTCAGGCCCCTGGGTATAATCATACCATGTGTGAGCTTGCAATATTTCCCTTGCCAAGCCATACTTTTGTAGCCCTAAGATCCAAATCCTTAGTTATATTACTAAGTGTTCATTTTCCCTCTTTCCCCCATTTATGCTAATCCCTTCTGCATCTCATAAATTAATCAGAGAAAATAAACAACTCAACCATCATGCATGTGTTCAAAGAACAACAGATCATTTTTTTATAATCATAGATTTATTCATACAAGCTAGTTTGATTTCTCAGTGTACATATTATTTAAATCATGGGTTTTGGGGAATCATGCCTATAAATATATGGTCATGTATAATTTGCCTTGATGCATCCATTTACCTCTGGCTTAATCAGATAATCACAGATTCATAAGATCTGACTAAACCACAAGCTTATATTCTTATCTGGATTTATTTGTAATCATAGAAGTTCAGCACAAGTATATCATTGCACTTCTATGTTACCATGTTTATTTTTGAGACATAAGCAGCAACCACTTTATGCTACAGCCCCATTTATATTTTTCCCATTTTTAGACCATAGATTTATATCATATATCCCTGGAGTTTCCATGAATTAATCTATATGCAACAGTCACATAAAGAGAGCATCTCATCTCAAAGATAATTTCATGACACAATAATCATTCAAACATGAAAGCCTTCAATATATTTTCTGGGTATATTAACACAAAATATTTAAGCAGATCATCAACACACCAATATCATAAAATAAGCACAGATTAATTAAAAATATAAAAACCATTTAGGCTGCCTCAATATTCAGGACTTAATGCCAATTTTCAATGAGGTTACTCACCTTAATCCTTTTCCTTTGATCTGCTATCTCCTACTTATCTCTAATGGCCAGTGCTTCTCAATTTTTCTCTTTTGCTAACTATCTATATTTCTGTATATTTTTTTTTAAGAAAATGGTGACAGATCCTTTCACCCTTAAACCCTCTTTTATACAAGACCTTGGCTGTCTCTAGGGTTTTAAAATTTACCCAATGTCAATTTTACCCCACCACTTATGATCAGCCTCTCTTTCTATTTTAAGAGCAAATGAGTAAATGGTCCTTGGTTCTATTAACAGAAATTACACTTTATTACCCCAGTCACCATATTTGCATGATCTCTATAAAAGCTGAGAGAATTGCTAAAAGTGGATAAAGTATTTATTCAACAACTCATACCATTTCCATGCAATTTCTTATAATTTTTCTTTAGCCAGCCTTTGTTTAAAATGCCTGTACAATATCTATATTTCTATCCTTTCCTAAACCTTTATTTTTCTTATTCTAGACTTTGTTTCAATGACACATTCATATCTGTAATAATCATGTTATGTTCATGTATCTATAGTTTTCTTTAGCTTACAAATAATTTTCTGCTTCTTTTTTTCAGAGAAGTATGTACATATGTATTATATCATCTTGTATACATATCAATATTTACCCAATATATTTATGGTCAACTTATCATATATATTTTTCCTAGGCAACCAAAAATAATTCAAACAAGTATATTAAATTAAATTATAAAACTTGTTCATAAAATCAGGGTTATCACAATGTGCTGGAGATTCCAGAATGAAGTAGGATGGTGGCGACGATCGTAAAGGTATACATACGTGGACCTAACTCCCATGAGTTAGCATAAGGTGGCTAAAACATGAGCAATTGACGGGCCAAGTGAGGTAGCTCCTCCGATCGGACACACTTCATCGTTAGCCATTCTATTACTGTGATTGCCCACCTTTGATTCGGGAGTGTGGATCGAGTTGGGCGGTAGTTGCGGCTATGTGTTAGCAACAGTCCGAAAGTGTAATTGGTAGTTCTACCCTGGCATTACCTAGTTGTGCCGTGTCACCTACTCTAGCGCGCCTTCTACTAGTTTGTTTTATGTCGTACCTATGGGGTATCCTCTGGCGGCCCCAGTTTACGGGGAGTTACTGTACTGTATAGACTATTGGCATTATAAAAATGTGTTAAGGGGGAAAATGTATCTTCGTAATGCTATTTTAATAGTTTACTTTACTTTAGACATTATTATAATAGCGTATATTACTACATAGTTGATAGTTTAACGGATCCTTAAAGGATGGGTGATCCCAAGCATCCTTTAAGTTACTGATGCATTTCCTTTGCAGTTAACTTGAGTTGATTTACATTTTATATGTATGTATGTCCTGACTCGAGTGTTTTGTATTTTGCTATACGCTCGGGTCAGCCTGAGTTTCACAGCTTTGGTTTCATCCTTTTTGGAGCTAGAGAACCGCCGGAGATTTAGCTGTCCACCTGATATTTCCATTCCAGTTATTTCCACTCAGCTTTTGCTTTTGTAGTAGAGAACTTATGTATCTAAACTTTCCGTTGTATTTGCTTTCAGACTTGGGTATTATGTATTAGTTTGAGACTATGTATCTAGGAGCTTCATGAACTCCTATGTTTATTTTATTCCGCTGTGAGTTATTCTGATATTCCGTGTCTGTGATTCTGTGATTGATTTATTTGCCCCAAATTTTATTAACAATCTGTTGTTTTGATTTATTCAAGTCTGACATGTGTGGTTTTATTGTCGATTTGAATGGTCCAAAACAGCAGGATGTTACAGTTGGTATCAGAGCCAGGTTTTAGGCAAACCTTAGCCTACGGGGCAAAAAAACTCATTAGAGATAGGATAGAAATACCCTAGAATGAGTAAAATCAATCTTAGAATCATTCTTTGCGAGAGAACGTATTTTCAAGTATAAAATAGTTTTCAAATGATTTTCAAATGATTTTTCAAGGATTATTTTGGATACAAAATTTGCTTATTTCAAAACCAAATTCCTTTTCTTAGAATTTCCCTTCTTTTCGAATCCACCTTGTTTAATAGAATTCTTTGATTAAGATTTCCATTCTAGCTGAATCTTGTCTTTTGTCTTTCTCCTCTATCTTGGTCCTAAAAAAATTCATTCTTGAATTTCCAGGATGAATCGTAGGAATGCCAGAGGTCAGGGTCGTGGTGTTGCCCTAGTTCCAGCACCAGTTACACCCATTAGGTTTACCATTCTCTGTAAGGAGTTCACTCAGCTAGGTGGTACTAAGTTTACGGGATCAGAGACCATCATTGAGGCTCAGTAGTGGCGAGGAGTTTGGAAAGGATTTTCGCTAGTTTGGAGATCACTGATGCTCAGAAGCATTAGTTAGTAGCTTGGCAGTTATAGGAGGAAGCCATGGATTGGTGGGAGTCAGTTACAGCCAACACTATTGAGGCAAATAGTTCTTGGGAACAATTTCGGTATTGTCTTGAGTTAGTCCTTTTGAATTTGATTTAGGTTACCCCTTTGGAATCTTTCTTAAGTTTGGATATCGTGTTTTAGGAAGGCTTTTGTGGCGAAGTGGATGCCAAAAGCTGGGAAGTCTCGGCTGTACAGGGAGTTTATGGATCTTAAGCAAAGGGATATGTCATTTTCTAAGTATGAGCGGAAGTTCAATGAACTTTCCAAGTTTGGTCCTAGCTTGATTGATACCCCTTTTAAGAAGAATGAGAAGTTTATAGCTGGAGCTCGCCCAGAGTTTTATGATCGTCTGATTTTTCATGTGCATAGCCCTTTAACTAGATTGATGGATATGGCCATTAGATATGAGAACCCCACTTCTAAGGAATCATCTGTTGCTCGTGCACCATCTTAGCCCTCTTCTGGCAACTCTAAGAAGAGGAAGTCTAATTTCCATCGACAGAAGCAGAATAGGCTTAAGAATCCAGGTTTAGGATCTTGTTCTTCCCGGAGGCAGCCTATTGATCTTTCTTTCATCACTTGCTTCAAGTGCGATCAGAAGGGTCACTATGCCAACAGTTTTCCAAAACCTGCCGGTGCCGCCATTCCTCCACCTCAGAACACCAAGAACAACCTTTGCCATGTCTGTCTGCAACCTGGCCATTTCAAGAATGATTGTCCCTTGTATCAGAAGGGCAAGACATCTGGAGTCTTTGCCATGACTTCTTCCACTCATGCTCCGCCTACTCCACCTGCTCCTAGTGATACCCAAGGTACTCTCCAGAGCACCTATACCGTGTTTAGTCTTCCTATTTGTGTTTTATTTGACACTGGAGCTTCGCATAGTTTCATTTCTGTGGACCTTTGTGATAAGTTTGAGCATATTCTTTCACCTAAGTTTGCAACCGAACCTTTGTGTGTTACAAATCCGATTGGTGGTCCCGCAAACCTTAGTAGGATTAATAACAATGTGAAACTCTTCTTTTCTGACCATCGCTTTTCTGGTGATTTCTATGTTCTTGGTTTCGATGCTTTTGACATGTGGCTTGGAGGAGATTGGCTGAAGATGCATGAAGTTGTTATCTCTTGTAAAACCCAGACTGTTTCTCTTGTTGATGATTTTGGTAAACCCTTGGTGATTCGGAGTTGTAAGCCTCAGGAGTATGCGGGCAATTTTATCCATTCTCTTGATTCTTCCCCTAGTGATCTTGATTCAGCTCGATCCAATGGTCAAACTCTATCATGATGTGTTTGGTGAAGTCACTTCTTTACCTCCTAAACAAGAAATCGAATTCCGTATTGATCTCATTCCTGGAGCTTGACCTATAGTTCTTCCTCCTAGAAGAATGGCACCCCATGAGAAGGTTGAGTTGAGGAAGAAAATTGAGGACTTGTTCTCCAAAGGTTTGATCAGACCCAGTCATTCTGAATGGGGAGCAGCAGTGGTTTTTGTCACTAAGTCTGATGGTTCTTTGAGGATGTGTGTTGATTATAGGGAGCTGAACAAGCTCACTATGAAAAACAGATATCCAATGCCTCGTATTAATGATATGTTCGATCAGCTTTATGGAGCTACTGTATTCTCTCAGCTTGATCTTGCCACCGGTTTCAACCAGCTCAGAATTACTGAGGAAATTATTCCCAAAACTGCTTTCCGTTCTAAGGATGGTTTCTTTGAATGGTTAGTTATGCCTTTTGGTTTGACTAATGCCCCAGCTTTCTTTGTCGACCTTATGAACCGGGTTTTTCGTGATGTTCTTAATAAGTTTGTTCTAGTCTTTGTCGATGATATTCTTGTTTTCTCTAAGTCTAAGGCGGAACATGAAATCCATTTGAATTTTGTTCTGAAGACCCTTAGGAGTCATCAGTTGAAAGCCAAATTCTCGAAATGCCATTTCTGGAAAGATGAAGTCCGATTTCTTCGACATATTGTTTATGGTGATGGAGTTTCTATTGATCCAGTTAAGATCGCTGCGATTAATGTAAGTCTATCTTCTCTTCTTCCTTTGTACATTAATTATTCTATCTCTTTCTCGATTATTATTCCCCCTATTCTATTTTAGGATTGGGAAACTCCTAGGACTCCATCTGATATCCGTAGTTTTCTGGGCCTTGCCGGTTATTATCGGAGATTTATTGAGAATTTTGCTCGGATTGCTGCACCTCTCACCGCTCTAACTCGTAAGAATGCTAATTTTAGATGGAATGATAAGTGTGAAGCTGCATTCAATGAGTTGAAGCGCAAGCTTACTTCCACACAAGTTCTTACCGCTCCAAATGGAAATAAGGGATTAACGGTATACACTGATGCCAATCGTGAAGGTTTGGGAGCCGTTTTGATGTAGGATGGGAAGGTTATCGCTTATGTCAGTCGTCAGTTGAAGACTCATAAAGCCAATTATGCAGCCCATGATTTGGAATTACTTGCTATAGTTTTTGCTTTGAAGCTTTGGAGACATCATCTATTGGGAACTAAGTTTGAGCTCTTTACGGATCATAAGTATTTGAAATATATTTTCACCCAGAAGGACTTGAATTTGAGGCAGGTTAGGTGGCTAGAGTTCCTTGCTTCTTATGACCTTGACATCGACTATACCCCCGGGAAAGCTAATGTTGTAGAAGATGCTTTGAGTAGGAAGAAGGCGATGTTATGTCAGCTTGTTGTTTCTTCTCCTCTTATGGATCTTATTGTTGCTAAGCAGGATGAGGATAGGATAATTAGGCTTATTAAGGAAAATGTTCATAGCAGGGTTGGTGGTAGTAGCCAAGATGGTAGTGGAGCTCAGATCGATGATAAAGAGATTTTAAGGATTAATAATCGGATTTGCGTCCCGAATATCGATGGATTGCGGCAAGAGTTACTTAGGGAAAATCATCGGTCTAGACTTTCTATTCATCCAAGTGTGATGAAGATGTACCATGATATGAAGAAGCTGTATTGGTGGAGGGGTATGAAGCGCGATATCTCCCTTTTTGTTGGTAGATGTTCGACTTGTCAACAGGTTAAAGCTGATCACCCGAAGACCACTGGATTATTGCAACCTCTTGAGGTTCCCAATTGGAAATGGGAACAAGTTTCTATGGATTTTATTGATGGATTACCGAGGACTAGGAGAGGTAATGAGAGTATTTGGGTAATTATGGATAGATTGACCAAGTCAGCTCATTTCATTCCGGTTAGGTCCAACCGTTCTGCTTCGTGTTTAGCTGAGAGAGATTGTTCGTCTTTATGGTGTTTCGGTCAGTATTGTTTGTGATAGACATCCCATCTTTACCAGTCAGTTTTGAAAAGCTTTTCAAGAATCTTTAGGTACTCGTCTGAATCTGAGCACTACTTACCATCCACAGACCGACAGTCAAACGGAAAGAGTGAATCAGACTCTGGAAGATCTTCTTCGTGCCTGTGTCCTTGATTTTGGAGGATCTTGGGAAGATCATCTCCATCTCGTTGAATTCACCTATAACAATAGTTATCAGGTAAAGATCTCAAATATCTGTTTAAGGTTGTCTTAAACATTTATCTATCTTATCCCATTTTTGAATTCAGGCTAGCATCGCAATGGCTCCATTTGCTGCTCTTTATGGACGCCCGTGCAAATCTCCATCTTGCTGGATTGAATCCGGTAATCGTTTGGTTCTTGGTCTTAATATGATTCTAGAAGCATCTGAGAAGGTTGAGGAGATTAGGAGAAGGATGAGGATTGCTCAGGACAGATAGAAGAAGTATGCTGACAGGCATAGGAGGAGTTTGGAGTTTTCTGTTGGTGATCATGTTTTCCTTAAGGTCTCTTTATTAAGAAATGTGATTCAGTTTGGACGGAGAGGGAAACTCGCTCCTAGGTTTATTGGTCCTTTCCGCATCTTAGAGAGAGTGGGTTCCTTAGCTTATCGGTTGGAATTGCCTGAGAAACTTTCTAGAGTGCATAATGTGTTCCATGTTTCGCATCTTCATCGGTATCTGCATGATCCATCTTTGATTGTCCAGTCTTCGGCTCTCAAGAGTTTGGATGTTGAGCCGAACTTTACTGTTGAGAGGAAGCCACTTCGTATTATCGATAGAGGTACGAAGCAGCTACGAAGAAAATCTGTCAACTTGGTCAAAGTGCAATGGAGCACTGATGATCGTGATTATACTTGGGAACGGAAGAGAGCATTCGTGCTTCGAATCCAGAATTGTTTGTTCCAGGTATCATTCGTTATCATACCTTATCCCTCTTTGTTTTCTAGGTCTCATTCCTTTTTGAGGACGTAAAGTTTTGAGTGGGGGAGAGTGTAACAACCTGCAAATTTTGAAAATATTTAAAATGAAAATTCATTTGAAACCTTGAATATAATTATTTTAGAATTTGATAAATTTGGAAATTTAATGTAATATTTTGGGATTTGATGTGAAATGTTCTTCCAAATTTAATAAAATAAAGATTTTTCTTAAAATGCAAATTTTGGTCAACTTTGGTCATAGTTTGACTTTTTGTGAAAATTTTAAATTTTGAATTTTGATCTTTTACTTTTTTTTATGAAGATGGATTTAATTCTAACATTTTCTTTGTTTTTCGTTTTGTAAAATTTTGATTTCTACTTCTCAAAATTTACAACTTTTGGCATGTTACACGCAGTTATTTTCCCTCTAACATTCATCTTATTTACATTGTGACTTTGGGCTTGTACTAATGTGCTAGGAATTCCTTTAGTTAGATGAGAAGCCACCTGTTGAGATAACTATATAATATCCTAGGGTTTTCTAGACTCCTCATCTTTTCATTTGTGCCTCCACAAATTGATGTAAGTTTTCTTCTTCTTCCTCACCTTCTTCTTCTTCTCTAAAATTTTGTTTTCCTCTACAATTTTCCTCCTCCACTCCTCAACAAGTTTCGGCCATGCTTGTCTCTACACCCATCTCCTCTTCTCCTTTCTTTTCTCCTTTCCTCTTCACCAATTTTGGCCTCCATCTCTTTTTCTTCCAACCAAAAACCCTATAGCCGAACCCCTTCCTTTTTCCCCTTTTTCTTATTCATTTATTTCGGCCATCACCACCATCCTCCTCTCCAATTGCCAAACCCTAACCCTAGCTTTGCCATAGCCTATGGCCGAACCCAAAAGCCTAGCCAAAACTCTAACCCTAGCCTTGCCTTGACCATGTAGGCCGAACCCTAAACCCAAACCTTGCCTTCCTCGAGCCTTGTAGCCACAAACCCTACCCTATAGACCAAACCCTAACCCAAATCTAGCATAGACCGAACCAACAAAAACTCTAGACAAAACCTATGTGTTCCCTAGACAAGCCCTCTTCACATGTTTACAAATGTATAATTTTCTACTTTTATTTTCTGTGTGAATTATTTATTTACGTATGGAATTTTTTTAAGAGTCGGATTTCAATTCTCCTCTCACTCAAGCTTGTTCGTAATTTGTCATGCTTGTTGTAGTCGTTGTGTTGCGTTTTGAATCACTTCTCTAACCAAAGAAAGGTGAGTAACCACTCTTGACAACGTACTTATATTTTGGTGAATTGATGACAATGGAATTGTATGGATTTGTAATGCAAGTTGAGAATTTCACCTATGTTTATATTATGTTATTTCATATCATATTTTACCTGTTATGATCATATGCCGTGATATATTGAATATTGTTTTGTTATTTAATATTATGTTTTCACACTGCAAGTTCCTTCGCTATGGGTTGAAATGATACATATCCGAATGATCTTTAGATTAAGGAAAATTGTTATGGGCTGAAATGATAGGCCTGAGCAATTTTATTTGACTTGGGATTTCGGTTTTGAAATGATATAAAACCCATAAAATTAATAAATTGCGGATTGAAATGATATAAGTCCGTATTTACTTGACCCTAGAGTAGAGAATTTTATACAGACTCCGTGGTTGATTTAAAATGATTTTCTAAAAATTATTAAGTATTTTTTATTTCTATATATGAATCTCAACTAGAATTTAATGTAATAATTTATGTGAATTTTTTTACATGAGTTAATTTTTTTTATAAGAAATAAATAGTTGGAAATGTAAATTTTGGAATCTAATTCACAGAATGAAGGGTAATTGAAATTTAGTAATCCGATTTGACTTAATAATGCTATTTTATTCTAAGCTATAAATTGTAAGTTTTAATTCATGTAATAGTGATTAAAATGATAAATTGTTTTTTTGGTGGAAAAAAATGTAAGTTAAAACGTACATTTTACATGTAAGTTTTAACTAATGTAAATGGTATAACTTGGGTAATAAATATGATAAATGTTATTTACTTAAAAGAAAATAAAGTGTAAGTTAATAACGTACTTTTAACTTAGCATAAGGATTTTAGCTTTAAATTTTGACATTATAGTAACAAAGTTATTTAACTAAAGGTGTGGTTTCTTTAATGACCAAATAGATAAAATAAGAGTAATATAATAAGAATGATATAATGACTATGATAAAAACTGTAAATATATGTACTATATGATTATATAAACTATTGTAGTAGGAAGTATTACAGTAACAATTCAAAACTGTTGCGATTTCTTACGGTAACAATTCGAAACTGCTGTGATTTCTTACTGTAACAATTCTACCCTGCTGCGGATTCTTAAAGTAACAATTCTGCACTATTGCGAATTCTTACAGTAACAATTCTGCACCGCTGCGAATTCTTACAGTAGCATTTCTGTACTGCTGCGTTTTCTTAAAAGTGACATTTCCAGAATGCTACAAATTTTTCTAAAGGGTTATAGTTCCGAATGTTATGGTTCTAAAGGTTACATTTTTAAAGTGCTATGATCTCTAAATGTTTACGTTTCAAACGGGTTATAATTAAATGAATTTGGAAGTGTACGACTTTGGAAAAATGAATAATATTTTAAAGAATAATGATATGGAATTTATATTGTTTTGAAAGGAATATGTTTGATATGAAAAATAAACCAATTGAAATTGAATAACCACGGGTTATAATAACGTTTGGTTGGTAAAGAGACCGGGATCGGATATGGGCATACTCTCTGTCGATACTGAAAAACCACTTTAACAACTGTGTACACGGTGGTGATTCCAGAATGAAGTAGGATGGTGGCGACAATCCAAAAGGTATACATATGTGGACCTAACTCTCATGAGTAAGCATAAGGTGGCTAAAACAGGAGCAATTGACGGGCCAAATCAGGTAGCTCCTCTGATTGGACACACTTCATCGTTAGCCATTCTATTACTTTGTGATTGATTTGGTTCGCACCTTTGATGCAGGAGTGTGGATCGAGTTGGGAGGTAGTTGCGGCTATGCGTTACCAACAGTCCGGAAGTGTAATTGGTATATCTACCCTGTCATTGCCTAGTTGTGCCGTGTCACCTACCCTAGCGCGCCTTCTACGAGTTTGTTTTATGTCGTTCCTATGGGGTATCCTCTGGCGGCCCCATTTTATGGGGAGTTACGGTACTGTATAGACTATTGGCATTATAAAAATGTGTTAAGGGGTAAAATGTAATGCCTTAACGCTATTTTAATAGTTTACTTTACTTTAGACATTATTATAATAGCGTATATTACTACATAGTAGGTAGTTTAACGGATCCTTAAAGGATGAGCGATTCTAAGCATCCTTTAAGTTACCGATGCATTTCCTTTGCTGTTCACTTGGGTTGATTTACATTTTATAAGTATGTATGTCCTGACTCGATTGTTTTGTGTTTTGCTATATGCTCGGTTCAGCCTGATTTTCACATCTTTGGTTTCATCCTTTTTGGAGCTAGAGATCCACCGGAGATTTAGCTGTCTACCTGATATTTCCATTCTAGTTATTTCCAATCAGCTTTTGCTTTTGTTGTAGAGAACTTATGTATCTAAACTTTCTGTTGTATTTGTTTTCAGACTTGGGTATTATGTATTAGTTTGAGACTATGTATCTAGGAGCTTTATGAACTCCTATGTTTATTTTATTCCACTACGAGTTATTCTGATATTCTGTGTCTGTGATTCTGCGATTGATTTTATTTGCCCCAAATTTATTAACAATCTATTGCTTTGAATTATTCAAGTCTAACATGTGTGGTTTTATTGTCGATTTGAATGGTTCAAAACAGCGGGATGTTACAGCTTCCCTATTTGATCTGCAATCTATAGTCCATCCTTTTACTTGGTCTAACAAAAGTAGAAGTGATGTAGGTACTTTGAGTAAAATTGATCGCGCTTTCATTAATTTTAAAGCCCTCTCCATGTGGCCAATGTTTATCCTTTGGTCCTCCCTCCAATGCTTTTTGACCACTCTTCAATTATTTCCTTTTTAGAGAAGATGCCACTGAAAAGAATTATAATTTTAAATTTTTTAATGTGTGGACCGATGGCCCTTCCTTTTTATCTACAGTTCACATGGGTTGGTCTATTAAAATTTACTGTAACCCAATGTACATTTTTCAGCAAAACTTAAAAGCTACCAATGATGCACTTAAGATTTAGGTAAAGGAAAGGTATGGTGATGGTGATGGCCTGTCTTTTGGTTTATCTTCTCAACTTCAAAAGGTTAAGTTTGCTATGTAAAACAACCAGACAATATTCAACTCTCTGCTATGGAGCTTGACCTCTCAAATAAGTTATCTGAAGCCCTTACTTTAAAGCTAAAATGAAGAAACAAAAATTTAGAGGTCTCGGGTATATTCAGGGTGACAGAAACTCCCGTTTTTCCATGCCAGTCTAATAAATAAGTATGCTAGTTCTGACATTTATAATATTATTGATATGTACGAGGATGAGTGCATTGGTACTCATCAAACTGAAAAGGATTTTTTGGATTATTATGCTAATTTACTAGGTTGCCCTAGCCCTGATGAGCCACAACTTTAAACCCTAGAAAATATTCATATTCCCTAGTTATCCACTTCTGAAGTAAATAACTTGTCCACTTTTGTTACTGGTAAAGAAATTTAGACTGTCCTTTTGCCATGAATTCGATTTTTTGTGGTGGTCTTGATGGATTTAATGCATTTTTTACACTCAATGCTAGAGCATTATGTCTAAGGATCTTCTCAAAGATGTCCATAATTTTTTCAATCACAGTAGAATGCTGGCTGGAATTAATGCAGCCAACTTAGCTTTGAATCCCAAGTTAAAAGATGCTTATGCTATTTTTGAATTAAGGCCTATTGCTTGCTACAACATTATATACAAATGTATTTCCAAGATTATTGATGCTAGGTTGAAAAAAGCGTTGCCTTCTCTTATATCCTTAAATCAAGCTGCCTTCCTTCCTAGCAGAAACATCTTAGACAATGTTCTTCTAACTCATGAGTTGTTGAAAGGTTACAGTAGGGAATCTATTTCTCTTAGAGCTATGTTAAATATTGATATCAGGAAAGCATATGATTCTATTCAGTGGAAATCTATTGTTGTTATTATGGCTAAAATGGGATTCCCTTATCACTTTGTCAAATGGACCCACACTTGTATATCTACTACTATGTACACCTTGTTAATTATTGGTAATTCTATGGGGTGTTTTAAGGCTAAACAAGGCATAAGATAGGGTAACCCCATGTCCCCTTACCACTTTATTTTGGTTATGGAAATCCTTTCTCAAAGCTTTAATCTTGCCATGGCAAATAAAGAATTCATTTGCATCCTAAGTGTAAAGACCCCCGAATATCTTCTTTGATGTTTGTTGATGATCTCATCATTTTCACTAAACTAACTCCTGCCTATTTGGTAGTTGTTGTAAATATCCGCAAGAAATTCCATACTTTAATTGGTCTTCAAATGAATAATGATAAGTCTAAATCTTAATTGCTGGAGTTTCTGCTATAGACAAGGCTCTCCTATATTTTTCTTTAGGTATGCAACCTATGCTTCCCTGCATATCTTATCTTGGAATTCCTCTTACCACTAAAACCATTGGCCAATCCCAATGCCTTTCCTTATATGAGATTATTACTGCTCCTATGAACCGTTGGACAAATAAATTCCTATCTCAGGCTGGTTAGACATACTCTAATTAAATATGTCATCCTTGCTATGAAAGTGTATTGGTCTAGCACCTTTATTTTCTCAAAAAAATTTATTTACCAAATTAGGCAAGCTATGAATCACTTCATGTGGTCTAGTATGCACTTTAAGAAGCTTGTTCTTGTGGCTTTTAAATAAGTTGAAAAGCCTATGTGTTATGGTGGATTGGATACTAAAAAATGGACATTTGGAACCTGGCTACTTTTAGTAAATAGTTTAATGATTTAATAAATAATAAAGATTCCATCTAGATTAGGTGGGCTAAGCAACATCATCTAGGGAACAAGCTCTTTTGGACAATGGAATTTCCTATCGATTGCAACTGGGTTTGGAGAGGTATTCTGAGGCCTAGAGACTTGCTACTCCCTCATCTTCAGGTTATCACCCATGTCCATGGCAAGGCTAAGTTTTGGCATGACCCATGGGCTTGTAAACATCTTATATATCCATTCAATTCATTTTCCTACACTCATAGAGAGCAATCTGGGATCCCTTTCGAAGCCTTTGCTTCTGATTATATCAGTGAAGGTGTTGTTTCCCTACCCTATTCTAGTAATGCTTCCATTAGGAACTTGTGAGTGTCTCTACAATAGGGTACTCTTCTTTCTATCAATGTTGACACTTACATTTGGCCTGGGTCTAATTTTGCACATTCTGTTGCCACGGTGTATAAATTATAGCCTCTTTCTCCTGAATCTAGAAGTTTTGTATAAAGAAGGAGGATTTGGAACAAGCATAGCCATGAAAAGATGAATTTGCTTCTTTGGAAGGTGTTGAATAATGGGCTACAGACTCTCTCCAACCCTAAATTCTAGGGTTGTGTATGTTCGTAATATGTGTGTTTTCTGTGGTTGCGAACAATGGTCTTTGACTGAGTCGTGTGCTTGGTCACTATCTTGAAGACGTTTTGGCGTTCTACTCAATGATGCAAAGCAGTCTAACAAATGTCGTCGCCTCTAGGATAAAACAGCCTCTTCTTTCAGATTTGGTATCGATCCGCTTGCACAAACGGAATCGACTAAGCTGCACTCAAAAACGACTGCTCGCCTTTTTATTTTTAAGAAAATAGTTTCAAGGAGAAGATGATAGGTTTTTCAGGAAAACATGTCGCTCTACTTTGTTCACGTCTAAAAACTAATTAAAATAGACTGAATACCAAATCGAACGTATTACTGATTAGTGGGGGTGACGTTGGCTTAAAAATCGGATCTGAAATTTACCATTTCAAAGAAAATAATGTTCAGAAAATGCAGAAAAAATTCGTCCAAAAATATAAGTGCTACACCACAACAAGCCCGAGCCCGGCCCGGCCCACCCGGGGTTAGGTCGAGTCGGTCGGTCAACGCGCACGCATGTAGTGGTCAAGCATGGTCTCCCTCCTCACAAAAGAGCATCATTGGATGCCCAAAGGGCCCAATTTAGCTTCAAAGAATCAAGTATAAATGCTAGATTCCTTTTTATAGTCCTACAATATGGGACTATTCACATAGGGGCCATATGCACTTATTCATTTTTTCTAATAATTCACTTAAAAAATTTAAAAACATATCCAACATCTACATATGCAAGGAAGAAGATATTCTGCACTTATTTTCAATTGCATGGTATTGCATAAATTATGGGAAAAAACTCTTAGCAAGAGAGGGTTTTATTACCCTAGGTGGAATAGTAAGCATGAATGGAATCACAAATTTAGGGCTACTAAGTGGAAAAGTGAGGAAACTGTTATATTACCCGTTATGTTGAAGGTTTTTATTGGTGAAATATGGAAGCAAAGGAATGATAGGTTGTCTAATGGGAAAAGCCAATGTATTGGGAATATTTGTAAGATAATACCCATAAACATACCATTCATAGTGATGGTGTACATATTAGCCCCAATAGTCTGTGTAAACCCAGCCTTATTAAGAAGATAACTCGAAACAAGATTCTTTCTCATCTTTGGAGTGTGCATGACGTCTTTCCGAATGACGGTCTTTCCAAAGGTAAACTTCAGTTCTACGCTTCCAAACCTAGCAACAATAGTGGTGTGAGAGTCACCCAACAACACTTTTTTGTCCTCGGTCTCCGTATATGTTTTGAACATAGCACGGTCATAGCAGACATGATGTGTAGCGCTAGTATCTACCCACCGACCCTTTGAACCCCCAACAAGGTAAATCTCATCAGAAATCATAGCCGTAAGAGGCTCCTCGGTCATGTTAGCCTGTGATGCAGAGCTTGGCCTATTTCGGCACTTACATGCCATTTGACTTCGTTTTTCACAATTGTAACAAAGAAACAACTGTCCAGAGTCATTCTTTTAGGGTAGTTTCTGTTGACCACTTTGGTTTCCTTGCGAGTTCAATTTTTTTGTTGTTGCGGTTCTGACTAAGCTTCCGGTTCTAATTCTTAAAGCTTTTGGGATTCTGTAACAACCCAAAAATTTTGTAATTATTTTAAAATTTATTTATCTGAAAACTTTGATTTTTAAATAATTTTAAATTGAATTTTTGAATTTTCCAATGTATTTTGGATTTTTGTTATAATTTATTTTCCAAAATATAATAAAATAATGATTTTCTAAAAATTTTATATTTTGTTCCATTTTTGTCAAACTTTGATTTTCAGTGAAATGTAGATCTAAATTTTATTTTAATCTTTTTCTTTGAAACAGTATTTGTTCTGATATTCGTTCTGCTTTTCGTTTTGTTAAATTATGTTTCATACTTTGTAAATCTGATATAATTCAGCATTTTACACGCAATTATTTTCTGTATTTCTATTATATATTTTCCTATTTTCATTTCCTATTTTTTTGTTTGGGCTTTGAATTTTAATTGTGTGTTGAAATTGTTTTGATATTGGGCTTGGAAATTTCAAAAGACTTTGGTTTCTTTTTCTTTAATTTATGACTTTTCATTTTCTAGCCTCTTCATTTTTTTAGCCGTTCATTCCACTTCTTAGCCGTGTATTTTCTTTCCATTAACCGTGCATTTCATTTCCATTTTTCATTTCTAACAAAAAAACCAAAAGATTAAAGTAAGTTCTATGGCTTCCTCTTCTCTTCTTTTACTCCTTTTCCATTGTTTTCTTTTGTTTTTCTTCCTCCTATGCTCGGCCAAACCATGCTATTGCCGACCATAACCCCTCCTCCACCACCACCTTCCACGGCCAGCAACCCTCATCACCGCCACATGCCATAGCCGTTACCATGATCCACAAACATCACCACAAAACAATTACAAACCCTTAGCTGAACTCCATTGAATCATCCCCTTCCTTTTGCTTGCCTCAGCCTCCACCACCACTAGCTCCTCCTCCAGCACGTGACTGACCTGACATGACCATAACCCGACCACACTGACCAGACCACCTAACCCCTTGTTGAACCAGACTTCGCATAGGGCCGAACCCATGTGTGCACTTGACCCTTCAATTGCTTGACCTTTTGCCTTCTACAAGAGTTTAAATTGCCTATCTCCTCATATTCCCTAACTTAGCCGTGTATACTTGCCTCAAAACTAACCATAGCCGAGCGTATTAACCTCAAACCAATCCTGGCCGAGCAACATTTGATGATGGTCGAGCCCATTGTGGATGTTGCCGAGCCCACTTGTGTGGTTAAGCCCATTTATATCCATTGTTGATTTATGTTTTACATTGTTTAATTCTTATTTTTTGTGTTGAATTATATACTTATATATGTGTATATTTTGTTGTTACAAGACTTGGATCTTGGCTCTCCATCTTCTCCTCGAATCTAGTCGTGCTTTGTCATGCTTTGCGTAGTTTGGATTTGTGTTTGAATTGATCTCTAGCTTTAAAAAGGTGAGTTTATCACTCTCGACATTCGTACTTATAAAAATTGTGAAACAATGACAAGTGAATGTGTAATAATTGATATACTATGTTCATATATGCCTGTGACCTGATTATATGATGTATAACCTGATTATATACCTGTTACATCACCTGATCTGATATTATATGCTATACTGTTTATTTTATTTTTTGTTTCTCATACTGCAAGTTCCCTGTTAGAATCAAATCACTATGGGTTGAAATGATACATACCCGAACGCACTTTAGAGTAAGGAAAAGTCGTTATGAGCTGAAATGATAGGCTCGAGCGATTTTTATTTTAATTAACTTGGGATTGTGGGTTTGAAATGATAAAACCCGGGATTTTATTTCATTATGGATTGAAATGATATATTATCCGTATTCACTTGACCTAGGTTAGAAAATATTATACAGACCCATGGTTAATTTTAAATATAAAGATTTTATGAAAAATGTAATTATTTGGAATTTTAATTATATGAGATTTTAACTTAAACTGGATTTAAATGATTTAAACAAATTTTATAGTGAATTTTGTAAGTTGAAATTGTATTAATTAATAAATGATTGGAAATGTAAATAAAATGTGAATTAATTTAATATTTGAAATTTGATTTAAAAATGGAATTTTTAAACTTAACTTAGTATTAAAATATTTAGTTATGAAATGGATATTTAAAAATAAAGAAATATTAAGATTTGTTTATTAAAATGAAAAGTTAAGTAAATTATAATGTGAATTTGACTTAGTGAATGAATTATAATATAATTGGATATTTAAATAAATAAAGTGTTATTTTATTAAAATTATAAGTTAAGTAATATCCAAATAATTTTTTTTGGAAAAGTGGAATAAGTTGATAAGTTAAAAATGAGAAAGGTTGAAAATATATTGTTTAAAGTGTTAAAATAAACTTATAACAACAATTGTAGCATTTCAGAAATGTTGTGGTTTCAATGTAGTGTTTTCCAAAAGTCCACTATACTTACAGTAACGTTCTCTAAGTGCTCTTATTTCTGAAATGTATTGGATTTTAAAATTAACACTGTATCTACTGTAGCAATTTATAAGTGCTGCTATTTCTGAAATTTAACTAAGTTCTGAAATACTAAAATACTTACTGTAGCACTTTGTAAGTGCTGCTGTTTCTAAAGCTGAACTGTTTTGAAACTAATATACCTACTGTAGCAGTTTATAAGTGCTGCTGTTTCTGAAATTGACAATGTTTTGAAATACTACTATATCTACCGTAACACGTTATAAGTGCTGCTGTTTCTGAAAATACAATGTTTTGAAATTGTTATAATTGAATGAACGAACTTAGAAATGCTATAATTTTGGGAATTGAATATTTGATTTGAAAGGATAATGACCTCACTTTTAAATGGTTTAAATGAATTGTTTGATTTGAAATATAAACCATTTTTGAAATGTATAACCACGGGTTATAATAACGATTGGTTGTTAAAGAGACCGGGATCGGATATGGACGTACTCTCTGTTGATACCTAAAACCACTTTAACAACCGTGTACGCGGTGGACATTCCAGAATGAAGTAAGATGGTGGCGACGATCCAATTGAGGTATATACGTTGTAACGACCCGATTTTTCAACTTCCGTAAGTCAACATCAATACGCCCAATGTATCAAATGCCGAACCATCGAATGCCGGAAAACCGAATCATTAGGGTTAAAGAAGAAAGAGGTAGAAGAAGAAAGAAGAAGAAGAAACAGAAACAATAACAAAATCTCACATTCGCAGCGGAACAATATATAATAGATAAATGAATAATCTTTAAACAAAAGAATTATATCAGTTCATACAATACATCATTAGAGTTTACAACAACAACACACAAACTGGCAGCTATAATAAACTGCCCTCATAACAGAATACACAGCGGAATGATAATAGTATATGGAAGTACGTCTCGCCATCCTGCTCGCCTCCTGATCTCCACAGCATACATTTCTGACTTCACTCCAGAACAACGATAACCTGACTCTAGGCTGCCCATGTGGAAAATTATGGGCACCCAGAGTTTAGAAAGGGAACAATAAACTCCGAGTCAGTCATGGGACTGGTGTGAGATCTTAAAACAGTTATTTGCACAAAGGAATAAAAATAAATCCGCTATGCTTTTGGAAAATGAAACTACCATAAGTAAATGGCAAGTTATACAACTGAACCGTACAGGGCGCATATTGTTTCTTTGGATTTCCAACAAATGATCAGGTTAAGGAACTTCCTACACCACATGGGTACGCCTCTGAAGGGACGCCCCGAGAACCTAACCGGATCTCTACCAACACAAGGCCGAGTTAGCTCACGCTTCTGGTGCAATGAAGCTGTAACTAGATAACTCCACACACGAGTATGCCATCCCGGTCGTTACCGACCTTTATCCGAGGATCCTCAACACCAACAACCACAAAGTAATAAATTTGCAGCAACCACATAAGTTAAGTATCTGGGCTCCATACCATGATACCACCTTTTTCCAGAAGGAAATGGACATACCCTGAGGGCGCTAACCCCAAACAACCTTGCTGCATCCTTCCTGTTCCGACCATTTCGGGTTGTGAGGTCCGACGAAGTCTCATCCACAAAGCTACGCTTTTCACAAAAGCCATGCTTCGATCAACAAATGATCAGCAATACTTAACATGCCACAGTACCAATTTGGGAATGTACCACTAGTAACCATCAACTACATAACCTCTGAGCTCATACGTCTCAGAGAAGGGTGTTAAGCTAAGAGAATAAATTCTCCGCCACCAAACAGAAATGTATTTGATAGAAACCAGCTTTACATCTCAAAGTGTAACGTCAGACATACATCCATACAAGTCCGTTCCGGGTTCGAACGGAACCGAAGGCACTTCAAAGAAGCCCTTGCAATCCGGATATTCACTAATCACATCCGGACTCCCCATCACAAAGGGTGATAAAACTCTCTATACCGGAGCAAATCGGTGCAGAGACATTCGACAAGAAATCCTTTCATTTTCGAAAATACCTAGTCTTCAACACCATCTTCAAATACGATCCCATTTCGTCGTATCATTATTTGGAATGGGTTTTATGACATAAAGTCCTCTCCCGGCTTAACCGAATAATGAGCACTTGTTTTGAAAACAAATTGAAGTGCCGTTTCAAAGGCCAATATTGATAGTCGGTTATTTAACTATCAAACAACATTCACACAACAATCATCAAATTTGAATAATTTTCCCAATTTATTTATTTTTAAAATATCTTCGCAAGATATATTTTAACACTCCAACACTTTGAAAACCAATTTCAAAACACTTTTCTTTTTCGGAATAAATTTCCAAATATTATTTATTTCCAGTGAAGATTTGCCGAGTCCGAATACTTCAAAATGATTTAAATCACTTATCCAAAAATATATGTACTTGGATACATTTAGAATAAAAACTATTTTTAAACACTTTATTCAAAACATTAGTTATGAAATTTAAAATCAATATCTCATATAAAAACTCAAGTCCAAACTAATTTTAAAAAATGTAATTATTAGATAGAGTATAATTATTTAAATATCCATTTTCTAAATCAAATCTCAATTTGATCTTTAAAATAGTCACTTCTATAATTAACCAAATAAATCTTTACTTTAAAGATTTAAAAACAACTTAAGAAAATAATTTCTCCAAAGTTTCCTTTTTAAAACCATCCTTAAAACTTTCATTTTATATTTATCAGCTACTTTGAAAACATACTCGGCTTTTCAGTGAAAATACACTTCCCATTTCAAAATGGACCATTTAAATCAATTAAGAAATCCTTCTTGACTTATTTCAATTTACATTCCAAATCCGTAATTTCATTCCACACTTTAAAAATAAACCAACATTTATTTTTAAAACAAATTTCTCTTTCCTTTATAAATTCCCATTGTGAATTTACATTTCCAAATAACCATTGATATAGAATTTTCAAATTGATTTCCAAATATTCACTTTCAAACACCAAATCAAATTCCAAATTTATTTCAAACACCAAATCAAATTCCAAATTGATTTCCAAAAATTTGTTACCTTTTAAAATAAATCTTTACTTTAATTTTCAAAAATCCAATTATATTTATTTCTGGTATCCTACGATACCAAAAATATATTCGGCTAAATTATAGCCTTCAAATAAATTCCATTTATCAATATAATCATTCACACCAATATAATCATTCACAGATTATCACATCACAACATATACAAATAAATTCAACAATGTGAGAAATCCAGTTGGATCCCTCCAACCTGTTTCCCTGCATCCACAAATGTTAACACAACCATTAAATACCAATTCCGCTTCGAGGTGGAATATCGCGGTATATGGGATTATATAATATCATCCTCTATTATGCGGCGCATAGGGTCTCATCCGCTATATAATGCGGGAAATCAATCACTCCAAATACATATATAATACCAATTCCACTTCGAGGTGGAATATCATGGTATATGGGTTTACATATAATATCATCCGCTATTATGCGGCGAATAGGGTCTAATTCAATACAACTGATAATCATTTATCATCCAAGCACACAATCAACAATTTATCATCCAAGCACACAATCAGTAATTTTAATTCCAATATTTTCAATTAAGTGAGAAGATCTCACCTTTTGTTATGCATGCAATCCATTTTCATCCCATCTTGATTTCTTTCAGATATTGACCTTGTGTAAACAATTTATACAATTCATTAATATTCAAAATAATCGAATAATCAATTTTTCGTTTGATAATTTTAATTAACCAGTGATTTTATTTTAAACTAATACTTTTAATTTTAATCCAATTCCTTTTAATAAATTTATTTAACTAAAAATTTATTATACCTCATTGACAAAATCGAACGAACCCAGGTTCGATCAAAATCTCTAGCCACCCGATGTCATCACTCATCATCGTGACCCTCTGCCTCGAACCACCATCGCACGCGACCACGACCTGCTTCCCCCTCGAATTCCCACGCGCCTTCCCCACGTGTACAGGCCTTGACCTCAAACACGAACGCGCGCCTGTGCTCCCTCCTCCCACGACCCAAACAGCAACGAAAAAACACATCGCGAGTTCGATTTGTTCTTGAATGCATTGGAGGGGATTTGATTTAAAGCAAAGGAATTTGGTCGGCCAGTTGATTTATGAACGAGATTCGAAGGAACGAAAAGCGGTTTTCAAAATTTTGAATTTATCTGAAATGAATTGGAAATTAGGGATAAGCGGCTTCGAATATAAGGAGGGATGGCTCGAGTATCATTCGAACAGGAGAAAGAAAACATACAAACTACCCTCGGCCATTTTTATTTTTCATGAAACTGTTGTTTAATTTTGAACGAAGAAAATTTCTTTTACTTGTTCTAACGAAATAACCAATTCTCTTTTTTTTTAAACACGTGTAAAATTACAGTATAAAACGAACACGTGCTAGAAGGGATGAAACGTGTTGAATCCACCGTATTTTGTTCTTGACTGATTAAAATATCAAATTAAATTTGAATTTGAATTTAAACGACTTGAAATCAAGCCGAAAATCTCGATCTCCTATTGAGACGTGCCGCTAGGCATTCATAATGTTATACCCATATTCCAAACGCAATGGAAAGGGTTTCGAGTCCTAATTCGATCGTATAGAGAAGATAGCTTTTTGGACCCAGCTATTAAATTAAATTTTCGATATAATTTCAGCGTGTTTATCTATCGTACGGCCAAACGATCACTCCAAACATTACGAAAATCGAATCCGATAATAAAACAATATTACGGATCCAATGGAACTGGTTTTGTCGAATTCTGAGACTGTGCCTCGGAAGGCTATTTTTAAATATCGATTTAAACGATATAAATTCAAAACCGAACAAAATAGTTTCAAATTCAATTCTGAAGCTTTTATTATCTTCAGTATTATCAATATAGATTTTACAAGACTTCAATTTATTTTTAACAAGCTCAAAACTGAAGATAAAATATTTTTACCCAACTTCAATAATTAAATTAAATAATTTAATTGCCAAATTCATTCTAATATTTGAAATTCAAGTGAAACTAACATTCAAATATTTAAAATCAATTTAAATATTTCTATTTCAAATGTCAAAAATTCAGGATCGTCACATTCTTCCCCCCTTAAAAGAATTTCGTCCCGAAATTACTAGTTAAGAAGAATGATTCATAACCCGTTTATCATTTTTCCCAAAACCAAAACAGTTTTATCAACTTTCTAAAACAAATCTTTTTATTAAAGACACTATCATTTCTCTTATTAACTTTCCAAACTCAACCATAAGTTTCAAATAATATTGTTTTCTTAACAATTCAAATTTCAATTCAAATTCAAATTTTAAATTCTCAAAAAATTTCTAACTCTTTAAATTTTGAAAAATTTCGCCAGCGTCTCCTTTGCGCGGCTAGCTCGGTATGACTACAAAATGTCCCTACGGACCCCCAGATTTCAAAAGAAAACAAAAGGCCAAGTGGCTAGATCAGAAAAGGATCAAATTTCATATTGAAATTTAAATACATACCTTTGTTGGACAATTCAAATTATCTTCAAAAATCAAAAATTCAATTCCCTTTTCCTTTATAACCCCTGTATATTTTACTTAACAATAATGTCCAATTACAACATTCAAAATCTTTTTGCACATTTATATTTTGATTTCTTTTAGTCACATTTATTTTCATTTCTATCCACTTATTTACAATCACAATTTCACAATTTCCAGTTTAATCTTTATTCACTTATTAACTTAGAATATTTCCTCAATTCCAAATTTACTTAAGAATTCCATTATCCATTTCTTAATTTCAATATAAGTATTTACATACTTCTTAGATTTATTTTCACTTCACTACCAAAGTTATATATTCATTTCCATTCAACTTTGCATTTTCAATTCCATTTGAATTCAATTTACAATTTCAATTCTATTTGAATTCATTTTATCTTCAAATTCCGAATATTGAATTTTATCAATATCTTTCTTTCACAACTAATTCATCTCATTGTTTAAATTAGTTTCATTTATTAATTTTTATTTCAATACTTTGCTTCATTTGATCCAACTTGACAAAATTTCCCCTTCACTTTGTTTATCACAGATCAAATTTAATTTCCAATATTCAGCTTCAATTTCATTTACTTACAAATTCAAAACGAATTTCAACATTCAGTTTCAATTTCATTTACTTGCAATTGTAAATTCATTTATTCATTCAGAAATTTATTTCCACCTTAAATTTTATTTGAGTAATCATTTCACTTAGTCTCCTTAGACCTTTCTTTCAATTCACTTTTACTTAACTATATTTAATTATACTCCAATTTAATTTAAATTTTAAACTTCTATAAGTTTCCCAAATTTAATTTCATTTGCTAATTTTGATTCACCTCAATTAATTAGCTTACCTTCCCAATTATTTGGGTTTTACACTTACTTTTGTTTATCCCTTTTCAAGTTGAATCTTATTCCAACAAATTTCAAATTTTTATAAGTTATCAAACTTATTTATATTCCGTAACATTTTTAATAAGATTCTAGAGTCATTTAAACAATTACTCAACATTTCAAAATCATCTTTGAAATCAATTATATCCAAAATCCTTTGGTTATTACCTTAATTTCTTAGTCAATTTCCATACAACAATGATAATAATTCAATATTATCACTTCCTAACAACCAAGCAACCATATACTATAATAATTTTCAAAAATTATTTCCTTTTATATACAAAAATAATTTGGATAAAATTATTTCATTTACCCCATTTAAAAACAATACTGTGTCAGTTTATCTTGTTTAAGAGTATAGAAACCCCTATCGATACGGTTGGCCAAACTGAACCGACCAGAATCTATAAACAATCAACCGATAAGTCAACACAATACAAAACAATTTTTATATTCACTAATAAATACGCGCTCAAATCTATTATTACACTCACACTCATTCTAGAGTACTACTAACTCTATCTCAAATGAGTAATCCCAACCAGAGCCAAGGTTGTCGCTTAACCAATTGCTCCGATACCACTTTGTAACGACCCAATTTTTCGCCTTTCGAAAGTCGACATCAATACGCCCACAGTATCAAATGCCGAACCATCGAATGCCGGAAAACCGAATCATTAGGGTTAAAGAAGAAAGTGGTAGAAGAAGAAAGAAGAAGAAACAGAAACAATAACCGAATCTCACATTCGCAGCGGAACAATATATAATAGATAAATGAATAATCTTTAGACAAAAGAACTATATCAGTTCATACAATACATCATCAGAGTTTACAACAACAACACACAAACTGGCAGTTATAATAACCTGCCCTCATAACAGAATACACAGCGAAATGATAATAGTATACGGAAGTACGTCTCGCCATCCTGCTCGCCTCCTGATCTCCATAGCATACATTTCTGACTTCGCTCCAAAACAACGATAACCTGACTCTAGGCTGCCCGTGTGGAAAATTATGGGCACCCAGAGTTTAGAAAGGTAACAATAAACTCCGAGTCAGTCATGGGACTAGTGTGAGATCTTAAAACAGTTATTTACACAAAGGAAAAAAAAGAAATCCGCTATGCTTTTGGAAAATGAAACTACCTTGAGTAAATGGCAAGTTATACAACTAAACCGTACATGGCACATATTATTTCTTTGGATTTCCAAAAAATGATCAAGCTAAGGAACTCCACACCATATGGGTACGCCTCTGAAGGGACGCCCCGAGAACCTAACTGGATCTCTACCAACACAAGGCCGAGTTATCTCACGCTTCTGGTGCAATGAAGCTGTAACAAGATAACTCCACACACGAGTATGCCATCCCCAGTCGTTACCGACCTTTATTTGAGGATCCTCAACCCCAACAACCACAAAGTAATAAATTTGCAGCAACCACAAAAGTTAAGTATCTGCGATCCATACCATGATACCACCTTTTTCCAAAAGGAAATGGACATACCCTGAGAGCGCTAACCCCAAACAACCTTGCTGCATCCTTCCTATTTCGACCATTTCGGGTTATGAGGTCCGACGAAGTCTCATCCACAAAGCTACGCATTTCACAAAAGCCATGCTTCGATCAAAAAATGATCAACAACACTTAACATGCCACATTACCAATTTTGGAATGTATCACTAGTAACCATCAACTACTTAACCTCTGAGCTCATACGTCTCAGAGAAGGGTTAAGCTAAGAGAATAAATTCTCCGCCACCAAACAGAAATGTATTTGATAGAAACCAGCTTTACATCTCAAAGTGTAACGTTAGAGATACATCCATACAAGTCCGTTCCGGGTTCGAACGGAACTGAATGCACTTCAAATAAGCCCTTGCAATCCGGATATTCACTAATCACGTCCGGACTCCCCATCACAAAGGGTGATAAAAATCTCTATACCGGAGAAAATCGGTGCAGAGACATTCGACAAGAAATCCTTTCATTTTCGAAAATACCTAGTCTTCAACACCATCTTCAAATACGATCCCATTTCGTCATATCATTATTCGGAATGGGTTTTATGACATAAAGTCCTCTCCCGGCTTAACCGAATAATGAACACTTGTTTTGAAAACAAATTCAAGTGCCGTTTCAAAGGCCAATATTGATAGTCGGTTATTTAACTATCAAACAACATTCACACAACAATCATCAAATTTAAATAATTTTCCCAATTTATTTATTTTTAAAATATCTTCGCAAGATATATTTTAACACTCCAACACTTTGAAAACCAATTTCAAAACACTTTTCTTTTTCGGAATAAATTTCCAAATATTATTTATTTCCACTGAAGATTTGCCGAGCCCGAATACTTTGAAAACATACTCGGCTTTTCAGTGAAAATACACTTCCCATTTCATAATGATCCATTTAAATCAATTAATAAATCCTTCTTGACTTATTTCAATTTACATTCCAAATCTGTAATTTCTTTCAACACTTTAAAAATAAACCAACATTTATTTCTAAAAAAAAATTTCTTTCCTTTATAAATTCCCATTGTGAATTTACATTTCCAAATATCCATTGATATACAATTTTCAAATCGATTTCCAAATATTCACTTTCAAACTCCAAATCAAATTCCAAATTTATTTCAAATACCAAATCAAATTCCAAATTGATTTCCAAAAATTTGTTACCTTTTAAAATAAATATTTACTTTAATTTTCAAAAATCCAATTATATTTATTTCTGGTATCCTACGATACCAAAAATATATTCGGCTAAATTATAGCCTTCAAATAAATTCCATTTATTAATATAATCATTCACTCCAATATAATCATTCACAGATTATCACATCACAACATATACAAATAAATTCAACAATGTGAGGAATCCAGTTGGATCCCTCCAACCTGTTTCCCTGCATCCACAGATGTTAACACAACAATTAAATACCAATTCCACTTCGAGGTGGAATATCGCGGTATATAGGATTATATAATATCATCCGCTATTATGCGGCGCATAGGGTCTCATCCGCTATATAATGTGGGAAATCAATCACTCCAAATACATATATAATACCAATTCCACTTCGAGGTGGAATATCGCGGTATATGGATTTACATATAATATCATCCGCTATTATGCGGCGAATAGGGTCTAATTCAATACAACTGATAATCATTTATCATCCAAGCACACAATTAACAATTTTTCATCCAAGCAAACAATCAGTAATTTTAAATTCCAATATTTTGAATTGAGTGAGATGATCTCACCTTTTGTTATGGATGCAATCCATTTTCATCCCAACTTGATTTCTTTCAGATATTGACCTTGTGTAAACAATTTATACAATTCATTAATATTCAAAATAATAAAATAATCAATTTTTCGTTTGATAATTTTAATTAACCAGTGATTTTATTTTAAACGAATACTTTTAATTTTAATCCAATTCCTTTTAATAAATTTATTTAACTACAAATTTATTATACCTCACTGACAAAATCGAACGAACCTAGGTTCGATCGAAATCTCTGGCCACCCGATGTCATGACTCATCATCGCGACCCTCTGCCTCGAACCACCATCGCACGTGACCACGACCTGCTTCCACCTCGAATTCCCATGCGCCTTGCCCACGCGTACAGGCCTTGACCTCGAACACTAACGCGCGCTTGTGCTCCCTCCTCCCGCGACCCGGATAGCAACGAAAAAACAAACATCACGAGTTCGATTCGTTCTTGAATGCATTGGAGGGGATTTGATTTAAAGCAAAGGAATTTGTTCGGCCAGTTGATTTATGAACGAGATTCGAAGGAACAAAAAGGGGTTTTCGAAATTTTGAATTTATCTGAAATGAATTGGAAATTAGGGATAAGCGGCTTCGAATATAAGGAGGGATGGCTCGAGTATCATTCGAATAGGAGAAAGAAAACATACGAACTACCCTCGGCCATTTTTATTTTTCATGAAACTGTTGTTTAATTTTGAACGAAGAAAATTTCTTTTACTTGTTCTAAAGAGATAACCAATTCTCTTTTTTTTAAACGCGAGTAAAATTACAGAGTATAAAATGAACACGTGCTAGAAGGGATGAAACGTGTTGAATCCACAGTATTTTGTTCTTGACTGATTAAAATATCAAATTAAATTTGAATTGGAATTTAAACAACTTGAAATCGAGCCGAAAATCTCGATCTCCTATTGAGACATGCCGCTAGGCGTTCGTAATGTTATACCCCTATTCCTAACGCAATGGAAAAAGTTTCGAGTCCAAATTCGATCGTATGGAGAAGATAGCTTTTTGGACCCAGCTATTAAATTAATTTTTCGATATAATTTCAGCGCGTTTATCAATCGTACGGCCAAACGATCACTCCAAACATTACAAAAATCGAAATTCGATAATAAAACAATAATACGAATCCAATGTAACTGGTTTCGTCGAATTTCGAGATTGTGCCTCGAAAGGCTATTTTTAAATATCGATTTAAACGATATAAATTCAAAACTGAACAAAACAGTTTCAAATTCGATTCTAAAGCTTTTATTATCTTTAGTATTATCAATATAGATTTTACAAGACTTCAATTTATTTTTAACAAGCTTAAAACTGAAGATAAAATATTTTTACCCAACTTCAATAATTAAATTAAATAATTTAATTGCCAAATTCATTCTGATATTTGAAATTCAAGTGAAACTAACATTCAAATATTTAAAATCAATTTAAATATTTCTATTTCAAATGTCAAAATTTCAGGGTCGTCACATACGTGGACCCGATTCTCGTGAATTGGCATAAGGTGGCTAAAACAGGAGCGATTGACGGGCCAATGAGGTAGCTCCTCTGATCGGACACACTTCTTCGATACCATTCTATTACTTTGTTATTGATTGGGTGCACCCTTTGATTTTTAGGAGTGTGGCTCAAGGTGGGCGGTAGTGGCTGCTATGCGTTACCACCAGTTCAGATGCATAATTAGTATATCTACCCTGGCATTGCCTCGTTGTGCCGTGCCACCTACCCTAGCGAGCTTTACTACAAGTTTGGTTCTATGTCGTAGCCTGTGGAGTATTTAGGGTAGCCTCCCGATCTGGAGGTACGCTGATACTGGATAGACTACTGGGACTATTTATGTGTTAAGGTGGAAAATGTAAAGCTTTATCGCTATTTTTAAGTAAGTTTATTTTACTATTAGACATTATTATAATAGCGTATATTACTACATAGTAGATAGTTTAACGGATCCTTAGAGGATGGGCGGTCCCAAACATCCTTTAAGTTATTGATGCATTTCTATTACAGTTCACTTAAGTTGGTTTACATTGTATAAGTATGTATGTCCTGACCCGAGTGTTTGTGTTTTATTTACGCTCGGGTCAGCCTGAGTATTACAGCTTTGGATTCACCTTGTGGAGCTAGAGATTTCTGGAGTTTATCAATCTATCTAGTTGTCTTTCCATTTCAGTTATTTCATTCAGCTTTGCTTATGTATTTGTGAACTTATGTTCTGTTGTATCTGTTTTGCAGACTATGGTATTTGTATCTGTTTTGAGACTATGTACTGTAGTGGCTTCATGAACCACTATGTATTTTATTTCCGCTGCGAGTTATTCTGATTTTTTGTGTCTGTGATTTTGTGATTGGTTTTATTTGCTCCAACTTTATTTACAATCTATTGTTTTGTATTATTCAAGTCTGACCTGTGTGTTTTATTGTCGATTTGAATGGTCCAAAATAGTGGGTCGTTACATTTGGTATCAGAGCGATGTTTTAGGCAAACCTTAGCCTATGGAGAAAAAACTCATTAGAAACAGGGTAGAAATGCCCTAGAATGAGTGAAATCAATCTTAGAATCATTTCTTTGTGAGAGAACGTATTTTTAAGTATAAAATTTTTTCCAATGATTTTAAAGGATTCTTAAAAGATTATTTTGGATAAAAAAAATTCTTGTTTTAAAAATCTCATTTTCTTAACTTCATTCCTTTCAAATTCACCTTGTTTATTTGGATTCTTGGATTTTGATTTCCATTTCTAGTTGAATCTTATCTTTATCTTTCTGTTTTACCTTTGTCCTAAAATTCATTTTGGATTTTTCAGGATGAATCATAAGAATGCCAAAGGTAGGGGTCGTGGTATTGCCCCAGTTTCCGAGTCTGTCGCACCCATCAGGTTCACTACTCTTTGCAAGGAATTCACTCAGCTTGGTGTTACCAAGTTTACTGGATCTGAGAGCATCATAGAGGCTCAGCAGTGGTTGAGGAGTCTTGAGAGGATTTTTACTGGTTTGGATATTACTGATGCTCAGAAGCGTCAGTTGGCAGCTTGGCAGTTGAAGGAAGCAGCCTTTGATTGGTGGGAGTCTGTTACGGCTAACACTGCTGAGGCTGACATTTCTTGGGATCAGTTTAGGTATCTTCTTGTGTTGTCTTGTGTTCTGTTCAGCTTTTTCTCTATAAAATCTATCTTAAGCTTATCTATCTCTTTTCCAGGGAGGCTTTTGTGGCAAAATGGATGCCCGAAGCTGGGAAATCTCAGCTTTATCGTGAGTTTATGGATCTTAAGAAGGGTACCATGTTTGAGTATGAGCGGAAGTTCAATGAACTTTCCAAGTTCGGTCCTAGCCTGATTGACACCCAACTTAAGAAGAATTAGAAGTTCATTGCTGGTTCTCGTCCTGAGTATTATGATCGTCTCATTTCTCATGTTCATGGCACTTTCACCGAGCTTATGAATATGGCTATCCATTATGAGAACCATACTTCTAAGTGTCCTACTGTTGCTGGTGCTCCTTCATCTCAGTCTTCCTCTACTAACTCTAAGAAGAGAAAGCCAAATTTCCTCCAACAGAAGAAGAATTGGCTCAAGAATCCGGGTTTGGGATCTTCATCTTCTCCTTCTCAGAGGCAGCCTGTCGACCTATCTTCCATTACCTGTTTCAAGTGTGATCAGAAGGGACACTATGCAAATAGTTGCCCTACTTCAGTTGGTGCTGCTGTTCCTCTACCTCAGGATACCAGGAAAAACCTCTGTCATGTCTGTCTGCAGCCTGGTCATTTCAAGAAATATTGTCCTTTGTATCAGAAGGGCAAGCCGTCTGGTATTTTTACTGTTACCTCTGCTTCTTCTCCTGCTCCACCTGCACCTGCTCCTGCTCCTAGTGATAATCAAGGTACTCTCCAAGGCATCTTTTCTTTATTTAATCATCATGTTCGTGTTTTATTTGATACTGGAGCTTCGCATAGTTTTATTTCTGTGGATCTTTGTGATAAGTTCGAGCATCTTCTTTCTCCTATTTATGCTGTTGAATCTTTGTGTGTTAAAAATCCTATTGGTGGTCCCGCGAACCTTAATAGGATTTGTAAGCAAGTGAGACTCTTCTATTCTGGCCATAAATTTTCTGGTGATTTCTATGTTCTTGGTTTCGATGCTTTTGATTTGTTGCTTGGAGGTGATTGGCTTAAGCGACATGATGCTTTTATCTCTTGTAAATCCCGAACTGTTTCTCTTGTTGATGATCGGGGTAATCCTTTGGTTATTCAGTGTCGTATGCCTCATGATTATGTTGGCAGCTTTATTTATTCTCTGGATTCTTCTCCTGTTGATCTTCTGTCGACTCATGTGGTCAGACTCTATCCCGATGTATTTGGTGAAGTCACTACTTTACCTCCTAAGCGGGAATTCGACTTTCGTATTGATCTTATTCCTAGAGCTCGACCTGTAGTTCTTCCTCCTAGAAGAATGGCACCCCGTGAGAAGGTTGAGTTGAGGAATCAAATTGAGGACTTGTTCTCCAAGGGTCTGATTAGACCTAGTCACTCCGAATGGGGAGCAGCGGTGGTTTTCATCACCAAGTCCGATGGATCTTTGAGGATGTGTGTTTATTATAGGGAGCTGAACAAGCTCAATATGAGGAACAGATGTCTTATGCCTCGTATCAATGATATGTTTGATCAGCTTTATGGTGCTAATGTTTTCTCTCAGCTTGATCTTGCCACAGGTTTTCACCAGCTCAGAGTTGCTGAGGAAAGTATTCCCAAGACCGCTTTCCGTACTGAGAATGGTTTTTATAAATGGTTAGTCATGCCTTTCGGTTTGACTAATGCTCCCGCTTTCTTTGTTGATTTGATGAATCGTGTTTTTTGTGATGTGCTTAATAAATTTGTTCTAGTCTTTGTTGATGATATCCTTGTCTTCTCTAAGACCAAGGAAGAGCATGAGTCGCATTTGAAATCTGTTCTGGAGACTCTTAGAAATCATCAGTTGAAGGCTAAATTTTCTAAATTCCATTTCTGGAAGGATGAAGTCCGATTTCTCAAACATATTGTTTCTGGTAATGGAGTTTCTGTTGATCCAGTTAAGATCGCTACGATCAATGTAAGTCTTTCTTTCCCTTCTTTTCCTCTTTATCATTCAATTATTCTACCTTTTCTGTTGTCCTTATTTATCCCTATTCTGTGCAGGATTGGGAAACTCCTAGGACTCCATCTGATATTCGTAGTTTTCTGGGCCTTGCCGGTTATTATCGGAGATTTTTTGAGAATTTTGTCGGATTGCTGCACCTCTCACTGCTTTGACTTGTAAGAATGCCAAGTTTATTTGGGATGATAAGTGTAAGGCCGCATTCAATGAGTTAAAGCACAAGCTTACTTCCGCACCAGTTCTTACCGTTCCAAATGGAAATGAGGGATTAACGGTATACACTGATGCTTGTCGTGAAGGTTTAGGAGCTGTTCTCATGCAGGATGGTAAGGTCATTGCCCATGCTAGCCGACAGTTGAAAACCCATGAGGCTAATTATGCTGCTCATGATTTAGAGTTGCTGGCCGTTGTCTTTGCTTTGAAGCTTTAGAGGCATCATCTTCTGGGAACTAAGTTTGAGCTCTTTACGGATCATCGGTCTTTGAGGTATATTTTCACCCAGAAAGATTTGAATCAGAGACAAGTTAGGTGGTTAGAGTTCCTTGCTTCTTATGACCTCGACATCAACTATACCCCTGGGAAAGCTAATGTTGTGGCAGATGCTTTGAGTCGGAAGAAGGCGATGTTGTGTCAGCTTGTTGTTTCTTCTCCTCTTTTGGATCGTATCATGGCTAAGCAGGATGAGGATCAGATGCTTAGGTTTATTAAGGAGAATGTTCATAGTAGGGTTGGAGGAAGTAGTCTTGATGGTAGTGGAGCTCAGATCGATGATAGAGGTATTTTGAGGATTAATAATCGGATTTGTGTCCCGAATGTTGATGGATTGAGACAAGAGTTACTTCGGGAAAATCATCGGTCCAGACTTTCTATTCATCCGGGTGTGACGAAGATGTATCAGGATATGAAGAAGTTTGTTGCTCTTTATGGACGACCTTGCAGATCTCCATCTTGCTGGATTGAATCCGGTAATCGTTTGGTTCTTGGTCCTGATGTGATTTTGGAGGCTTCTGAGAGAGTTGAGGAGATTAAGAGGAAGATGAGGATGCTCAGGATAGGCAAAAGAAGTACGCTGATGGGCGTATGAGGAGTTTGGAGTTTTCTGTTGGTGATTTGGTTTTCCTTAAGGTCTCTCCCTTAAGGAATGTGATTCGGTTTGGTCGTAGAGGGAAGCTTGCTCCTAGGTTCATTGGTCCTTTCCACATCTTGGAGAGGATTGGTTCTTTAGCTTATCGTCTGGATTTTCCTGAGAAGTTTTATGGAATGCATAATGTATTCCATGTTTCGCATCTTCATCGGTATCTTCATGATCCATCCCTTATTGTTCAGCCTTCTGCTCTCGAGAGTTTGGATATTCAGCCTAATCTGACTGTCGAGAGGAAGCCACTTTGTATTGTCGATAGAAGTACGAAGCAGCAAAGAAGGAAATCTGTCAACCTGGTCAAAGTACAGTGGAGTACTGATGATCAAGATTGTACCTACGAGACAGAGGAGAGCATGCGTGCTTCGAATTCGGAATTGTTTGTTTCAGGTACTATTTGCTATTCTGTCTTATCTTTCTTTGTTTTTCCTTGTTTCATTCCTTTTCGAGGAAGAAAGGTTTTGAGTGGGGGAGAGTGTAACAACCCAAAAATTTTGTAAATATTTTAAAATTTATTTATATGAAAACTTTGATTTTTAAATCATTTTAAATTGAATTTTGGAATTTTCCAATGTATTTTGGATTTTTATTATAATTTATTTTCCAAAATATAATAAAATAATGATTTTCTGAAAATTTTATATTTTGTTCCATTTTTGTCAAACTTTGATTTTCAGTGAAATGTAGATATAAAATTTTATTTTAATCTTTTTCTTTGAAACAGTATTTGTTCTGATATTCGTTCTGCTTTTTGTTTTGTTAAATTCTGTTTTATACTTTGTAAATCTGATATAATTCAGCATTTTACACGCAATTATTTTCTGTATTTCTATTATCTATTTTCCTATTTTCATTTCCTGTTTTTTTTGTTTGGGCTTTGAATTTTAATTGTGTGTTGAAATTGTTTTGATATTGGGCTTGGAAATTTCAAAAGACTTTGGTTTCTTTTTCTTTAATTTATAACTTTTCATTTTCTAGCCTCTTCATTTCTTTAGCCGTTCATTCCACTTCTTAGTCGTGTATTTTCTTTCCATTAGCCGTGCATTTCATTTCCATTTTTCATTTCTAACAAAAAAACCAAAAGATTAAAGTAAGTTTTATGGCTTCCTCTTCTCTTCTTTTATTCATTTTCCATTGTTTTCTTTTGTTTTTCTTCCTCCTATGCTCGGCCACACCATGCTATTGCCGACCACAACCCCTCCTCCACCACCACCTTCCATGGCCAGCAACCCTCATCACCACCACATGCCATAGCCGTGACCATGATCCACAAACATCACCACAAAACAATTACAAACCCTTAGCCGAACTCCATTGAATCATCCCCTTCCTTTTGCTTGCCTCGGCCTCCACCACCACTAGCTCCTCCTCCAGCACGTGACTGACCTGACACGACCATAATCCGACCACACTGACCAGACCACTTGACCCCTTGTTGAACCGGACTTAGCATAGGGCCGAACCCATGTGTGCACTTGACCCTTCAATTGCTTGAACTTTTGCCTTCTACAAGAGTTTAACTTGCCTATCTCCTCATATTCCCTAACTTAGCCGTGTATACTTGCCTCAAAACTAACCATAGCCGAGCCTATTAACCTCAAACCAATCATGGTCGAGCAACATTTGATGATGGTCAAGCCCATTGTGGATGTGGTCGAGCCCACTTGTGTGGTTAAGCCCATTTATATCCATTGTTGATTTATGTTTTACATTGTTTAATTCTTATTTTTTGTGTTGAATTATATACTTATATATGTGTATATTTTGTTGTTACAAGACTTGGTTCTTGGCTCTCCATCTTCACCTCGAATCTAGTCGTGCTGTGCGTAGTTTGGATTTGTGTTTGAATTGATCTCTAGCTTTAAAAAGGTGAGTTTATCACTCTCGACATTCGTACTTATAAAAATTGTGAAACGATGACAAGTGAATGTGTAATAATTGATATACTATGTTCATATATGCCTGTGGTCTGATTATATGATGTATAACCTGATTATATACCTGTTACATCACCTGATCTAATATTATATGCTATACTGTTTATTTTATTTTTTGTTTCTCACACTGCAAGTTCCCTGTTAGAATAGAATCACTATAGGTTGAAATGATACATACCCGAACGGAATTTAGAATAAGGAAAAGTCGTTAAGAGCTGAAATGATAGGCTCGAGCGATTTTTATTTTAATTAACTTGGGATTGCGGGTTTGAAATGATAAACCCCGCGATTTTATTTCATTACGGAGTGAAATGATATATTATCCGTATTCACTTGACCTAGGTTAGAAAATATAATACAGACCCGTGGTTAATTTTAAATATAAAGATTTTCTGAAAAATGTAAGTATTTGGAATTTTAATTATATGTGATTTTAACTTAAACTGGATTTAAATGATTTAAATAAATTTTATAGTAATTTTTGTAAGTTGAAATTGTATTAATTAATAAATGATTGGAAATGTAAATAAAATGTGAATTAAATTAATATTTGAAATTTGATTTAAAAATGGAATTTCTAAACTTAACTTAGTAATTAAAATATTTAGTTATGAAATGGATATTTAAAAAAAAAGAAATATTAAGATTTGTTTGTTAAAATGAAAAGTTAAGTAAATTATAATGTGAATTTGACTTGGTGAATGAATTATAATATAATTGGATATTTAAATAAATAAAATATTATTTTATTAAAATTATAAGTTAAGTAATATCTAAATAATTTTTTTTGGAAAAGCAAAATAAGTTGATAAGTTAAAATGAGAAAAGTTGAAAATATATTATTTGAAGTGTTAAAATAAACTTATAACAGCAATTGTAGCTTCAGAATTGTTGTGGTTTCAATGTAGTGTTTTCCAAATGTCCACTATACTTACAGTAACGTTCTGTAAGTGCTATTGTTTCTGAAATGTATTGGATTTTAAAATTAACACTGTATCTACTGTAGCAGTTTATAAGTGATGTTATTTCTGAAATTTAACTAAGTTCTGAAATACTAAAATACTTACTGTAGCACTTTATAAGTGCTGTTGTTTCTAAAGCTGAACTGTTTTGAAACTAATATACCTACTGTAGCAGTTTATAAGTGCTGCTGTTTCTGAAATTGACAATGTTTTGAAATACTACTATATCTACCGTAACACTTTATAAGTGCCGCTGTTTCTGAAAATACAATGTTTTGAAATTGTTATAATTGAATGAACGAACTTAGAAATGCTATAATTTTGGGAATTGAATATTTGATTTGAAAGGATAATGACCTCACTTTTAAATGGTTTAAATGAATTGTTTCATTTGAAATATAAACCAATTTTGAAATGTATAACCACGGGTTATAATTACGATTGGTTGTTAAAGAGACCGTGATCGGATATGGACATACTCTCTATCGATACCGAAAACCATTTTAACAATTGTGTACACGGTGGAGATTGCAGAATGAAGTAGGATGGTGGCGACGATCCTATTGAGGTATATACGTGGACCCGACTCCCGTGAGTTGGCATAAGGTGGCTAAAACATGAGCGATTGACGGGCCAATGGGGTAGCTCCTCTGATCGGACACACTTCTTCGATACCATTCTTTTACTTTGTGATTGATTGGGTGCACCCTTTGATTTTTGGGAGTGTGGCTCAAGGTGGGCGGTAGTGGCTGCTATGCGTTACCATCAGTCCAGATGCGTAATTGGTATATCTACCCTGGCATTGCCTCGTTGTGCCGTGTCACCTACCCTAGCAAGCTTTACTACAATTTGGTTTTGTGTCGTAGCCTGTGGAGTATATAGGGTAGCCTCCCGATCTGGAGGTACGCTGATACTGGATAGACTACTGGGACTATTTTTGTGTTAAGGTGGAAAATGTAAAGCCTTAACGCTATTTTTAAGTAAGTTTATTTTACTATTAGACATTATTATAATAGCGTATATTACTACATAGTATATAGTTTAATAGATCCTTAGAGGATGGGCGGTCCCAAGCATCCTTTAAGTTATTGATGCATTTCTATTACAGTTCACTTAAGTTGGTCTACATTGTATAAGTATGTATGTCCTGACTCGAGTGTTTGTGTTTTATTTACACTCGGGTCAGCCTGAGTATTACAGCTTTGGATTCACCTTGTGGAGCTAGATATTTCTGGAGTTTATCAGTCTATCTAGTTGTCTTTCCATTTCAGTTATTTCATTCAGCTTTTCTTATGTATTTGTGTTCTTATTTATTCAGACTTCTGTTGTATCTGTTTTTCAGACTATGGTATTTTGTACCTGTTTTGAGACTATGTATTGTAGTGGCTTCATGAACCACTATGTATTTTATTTCCGCTACGAGTTATTCTGATTTTCTGTGTCTGTGATTTTGTGATTGGTTTTATTTGCTCCAAATTTATTTACAATCTATTATTTTGTATTATTCAAGTCTGACATGTGTGGTTTTATTGTCGATTTGAAATGTCCAAAATAGTGGGTCGTTATAGATTCAGTTTTAGAACTGCTGCTTCCTTAGTGTTTCCTGAAACAATAAGCACTTCTTCCTTCATATCATGTTTACGAGATTCTTTCTCAATACAAAGACGAGTTATGAGACTTTCTAATGAAAATTCCTTAGTTTTATGTCTAAGGTTATTCTTAAAATCCTTCCAACCGGGAGGTAATTTATCAATCAAAACTGCTATTAGAAAATGTTCATCCAAACTCATACCCTCGTAGATGATCTCAATAGCTACTTTTTGAAGCTCATGAGACTGCATCTCTACTGACCCATCATCCATCATCTGATACTTGAGGTAGCGGCCGACTGCATACTTCTTTTCTCCTGCTTCCTTTGTGTCGTACTTTTTCTACAGCGCTTTCCATATCTCCCTTGTTGTTTTGTCAGAGTTGTAATAGTCATAGAGATTGTCGCTGAGTCCATTGAGGATGAAGTTCTTGCACAAGTAATCTTGCTCTCTCTAGTTCTGCAAGTCCTTTGATTTCTCTGTCCAGACTCTCATCTGATGTGCATCTACTTCATTGGGTCTGTCTAGTAGTTGCTGTTTGTCTGTTATTAGTACAACGACCACCTTCCTCATCATCAGAAAGAACTCCATCTTCTGCCTCCAGTGCTCAAAATGGAGGCCCTCAAACCTGAAGGGTGCAGCAGACACCATGGGGACCTAGAACATTAGAGTCGGGGTAGAATCGTCCAAATTCGCAGTAGAAGTCATTGTTGTTGGCGTCGTCTTCAAATTGTTGTAAACAACGATTTCGAATGAGTCGTGTACTTAGTCACTATCTTGAAGATGTTTCAGTATTCTGCTCAGTGGTGCAAAGAAGTCTAACAAACGCCGCCACCTCCAGGATAAAACAGCCTCTTCTTTCAGATTTGGTATCGACCCGCTTGCACAAACGGAATCGACTCAACTGCACTCAAAAACGACTAGTCGCCTATTGATTTTTAAGATAACAGTTTCATGGAGAAGAGGATAGGTTTTTTAAAAAATATGTCGCTTTGCTTTGGTCTCGTCTAAAAACTAATTAAAATAGATGGAATACCAAATCGAATGTATTACTGAATAGTGGGGTAATGTTAGTTTAAAAATCGAATCTGAAATTTAACGTTTCAAATAAAATAACGATCAGAAAATGCAGAAAAAATTCATCCAAAAATATAAGTGCTACACCACATAAGCTGTAACGACCACGACTTTCTCTCCATAGAAAGTCGTATCGTTACAGTGGTATCAGAGCGAGGTTGAGTGAATACCTAGGCTCTGAAGTGGTGTCTATCTTGAGAGCGCGTAATTGTTAGTTATATAAAAATGATTTTATATTGTGTTAATTGATCGGTTGAGTGGTATATGGATTCTGGTCAATACGAGTAGCTAACGTTATTGATAGGGATCTCTAAACACTTGAACCAGGCCAATGGACACAATATTGTTTTAAAGAGGTAAATGAAATAATTTTACCCAGAAATAATTTCTATATAAAAGGTATCATTTTATATATATATATCTATTCTACCTATATGTTGGGTTACCCGTACAGGTTTTCCAATATAGGATATAAAGGTAGATAGGGTAGTGGTGTGTGTAACACGACTACCAATGGTTGGAGTCTGAGTATTGAGGTTGGAAGTGTATCTGTCGAGACTGTAGACCTAATACCGTCTCGAGTAAGCTTTGATGTGGTAAAGGATTTCATCGATCTCCAAAGGAAACTGAAATGGTTCGGAGTTTATCTCTGAAGTTTGGATGAGTAGAGTTGGATCTGTCGATGAGGCAGAAGCGAGTGATGGCACCTTGATACCTCAGGTAATAGTAGCTGTATGATGAGATACAGTGACGATGGATGTTCCCGAAGATGTTTTCTTTGGAACAAGATTAAGGAAGTGTGAATGTTTCGGTGTTGTGGCTGAGTTCAGCATGATGTTTCTGTTTGGTTTAGAGTCCGAGTTTCTCGAAGAGCTTTGGATAAGAGCATCAGTGTCAGCAGTGCAGCTCGGAGTATTCTGTGATGGCAGGAAGTTTTCTGAATGAGCAGTTTTTCTGGAAGTGAAGTTCAGAAGCAGCAGAGGGGATCCATTTCTTCGATAAATTGGATAAATAAGTGTAAGCTGTTCTGATTGGTAAAGAGAGAACAGTCTGTTTGGAATTAGGATGGGTTGATCGCAAAAGTGACTTGCGATTGCTGAGTGTTCTCTTGGGTTGTCAGAGTTTTTCTGGGTGTCTTCAGAGAAGTCAGGAGTTGTCCGCATCTGAAGGTTGAGTTTTCTTATCGACTAGATTCCAGGAGTAGTACCGGTAGTTCAGTCTAGTTGAAGGATGTTTCCTAGAGATGGAGTTGGTGCAGCAACTCAAGTTTTGATGAAGTATCTGAGTTTTTTTTTATGGATCCGTGAACCATATTTCTAGAATATGTTGTTCAGTTTGTGCTTGTGTTCTTCATCAGCATTCTTATCTACCTCAGATCAGAATTGAGCAGCGAAAGCAGTTTGGAGTATATCTCTGGATAGGAGAAGTAAGTTTGGAATCTACTGATGTTGTGAAGTAAAGTTATGTTTGGATCTCTTCTGTGTTCTGATTTGGATAAGTATTGGGTTTTCAGGATTGAATTGTCAGTTTGGACAATTGGAATTCATTGAGTTTTATGTATCTCTGAGGGGTACGTGTAAGATCTATCTCTGGTTTTAGAATCAGCAGTTCTGGAAGGTTTAGTTGTTGAGTCAGACTCGTCTGTAGTCTGATATTCTGTTTAGTTCTGTAGATCTAGATGAGTAGGAGATCTATAGATTAGTAGTTTAGATTGTTGTAGAGCGAGTATCCCGGTATATATATACTTGGGGAAACTCGAGGAATTCTATCTAGAATTTTGTCTGGATAGTTAGATTTGATTGATTGGATGAATTGGTTGCTATGGTTGTTAGCATATGGATGATAGTATATGCTTGTGTTTTAAAATTTAAAATCTTTAATAAGATTATTAAATTACCTTTGTTTAAATTTCGGGGACGAAATTATTTTAAGGGGGAAGGAATGTAATATCCCGGAAATTTTAACAATATCAATTTAATAATCTGTTAAATAATTAAATTGATATTGATGATCTTTGATAATAAGATTTGAATTTAATGTAATAATCTGATTAAATTAGTATTAATTGGTGATTTTATCTTTTAAAAGTTAATAAGATATTTTCTATTTGAATATATATATTTATTTATATATATTGTAAATAGAAGCTTTGGGTAAATTTGGAATTTAGATTTAATTTAATATGACTTTTCAAAGTTATTTAAATTAGTAAATTTATAGTTTTAAAATACTTTAATTGCTTAAGATATTTTTACTTAAGTTTAAAATTATATAAGAGTTAACAAAAAGGCTTGTTTTGTTTCTTTTTAAAATATCACTTGATAATATAATCTCTTATATAAATTATTTAAATATCAAATATGTTAATTTCAGATAATAAGTATAATGTATTATTTTTATTAATATGAATGGATTTTAAAGAATATGAAATTGTTATTTAATTAAATAAATAGTTATATATGTATATATATATAACTTGACTTTTTAAATTGAATCTTAGGATTTAATTTAATTGAATTTGAATTTAAGCTTTGAAATTCAAGAGAATAAATATTTAAATTGTTTGGATATTATAATATTTGTATAACTTTTAATTATAAATATAATTGGTTTTGTTTCTTTAAAATGATTTATATATATAGATAAGTGTTTAATAAATAAGAAAAAGGCTTTTTAATTACTTTAAAATAAATAGAAATAAGATAAATACTTAAAAGACATGTGTCATTATCTAATGACTTGTTTTAACATGTGTTAAGTAATGAATTAATCTATGTGACAAGTGTCTTTATTATTTTTAATTTTCTTTTATTTTTATAAATTTCAACTTCACTTATATAAACATATGCATTCTCCTTACTTCATTTTCTTTCTAATCTTCATTTTCAAAACAAGAAAAACTCAGTCTTTCCTCTAATTAAAATCTGAAACAAATCAGAGAATCAAATACCTCAATCCAAAAACAAAAGCATGAAAATCTTCTTCAACCAGAAAATCAAACCCCTGTAATTCTTTTCCAAATCAAAGAACAATACCCTGAAACCATTTTTAAATCTGAAGCATGTAATAAAGTCTTCAGCCTGATTTCTATTCAAATCTGAAATCAAAAAGGTCTGCATTCTTTCTTTTCATCTCTGGAAGGAATTTCTTACTGTCTGCATTCATTTTTCAACCTGGAATCAACTATAAAAATCAAAGAGCCTGCTTGCATTCTTTCTTCAATCTGGAAGCCAGCATGCATGTGGTTCAAAGCAGTTTTAAGCTCAACAACTCAAGTTTTTAAATCAATGAGGCATGCAAGTTTTAAGTTCAAAAGCTTTTCAAAATAAAGTAGGATCTGTCATCTTTAAACAGGTGAGTAACAGTTTTTATTTATAACTATCTTAAGTAAGTTTAGTTGCTTGAATTCTTCATGTGATAATCATGTTTGCAGTAAATAAATGTGATGAAATTCCCTGTATTATGTTTGGTTTCAAATGCATGTTGGGTTTGGTATATATGGATGTATTGTATGCCTGTATGAATATGATATCTGTTCTGTTCTGTTTGCCCAGACTCAAGAATTCCTTTTAAATCTTTTACCACTTGATTTAGTTCTTATTAGTATTTAACTTACAAACAAAATTTGTTGATTTATCATAGAGGAATGTTTGAAAATCTTAATTAAGTCAACTTTAAAGCCAAATGTCTCTGTAAACCAAAAGAAAAGAATATATCTGTGCATATACATAAAAGTGAAAAACTCAAATCTTGTAATTCGTAAAACCAGGAGTATAAGTTGATTACTTATACTAAAACTCGATTTTTAAAACATAAATCAAAATTTTTAGTTTCGAATTGAAGATGCAGTTTTGGTTTTAGCTATAATTGAATATGTGAGTAATTCTGTTGATCTCGATAGTTTGGTATGTTGAAATCTTCAGTAGTGATGGTGGAATGATCGAGGATATAGGGAAAATTACTGGAAATTGAATTAAAGCACCAAGGAAGAAATGATTTAGAATTAATGATTATAACCCTAGTTTTAACTAGGTTAGAAAAATCAATCGGCACCACGTCTCTGGTGAATCGAGTTCAATGAAACTCTGGGAAATTGTAGTCGTGATGTGGACGAAGTTGTCGCTGGAGTTGCTGGCGTTCTGGTGATCAGAAATGGAAGGACGAGGGATTGTTGACAGGGATTGGGAGTAGTCTGTGTTCCTGTTTTTAGTGCTCAAGTGCTCGATTTTGATTTTGCGTCTTGATCGAAGAATTGATGATCGTGATATGGTGTAGGGATGAACGCCGACTTGTGGGGATGCTCGGCGATGGTCGGAGTGGACTGGTCGGGCGGTGCACGTGCACGGTGGAATCGAGATATCTGGCGAAGTCTGGTTTTACAGGGAAAGGCCACTCGAGTTTTTCTCGAATTGTTTCGGGTGATGTTCGAAGTTTTAGGTATGCGACTCGAAGTAATTTTGTAAGGTCTCGGGTAATTATGTGTTGCCAGGTTTTTAAAAGCCTGTCAGTTTAAATTTAAACTGAATTTAAATTATGAAGAAATATTAAGACAGGATTTGAAATCAAAGTTTTTAATTTGGTTTTAAAAACTTAGTTAAAAATAAATTGATATTCATTTTAAATACAGAATTTAAAATGAAATTTAAAAGTAGATTTGAAATGGATGTTTCAAATATGAATTGTAAATGATAACTTGTTTATCAATAAGAATAAAGTTTATCTTAAAGTAGTTAGAGATTTATATTCATTAAATTAATTAGAAAATTTATTGGATAATTAAATTGTTTGATTAATTAATCATTTGGATTAATTAAATAAATAATTAAAGGTTTAAACTAATTTATTTATGATTAAGATTAATTAATTAGGGATGATTAATTTGTAATTAGGGATTAAATTAGAGTATTAATTAATGGTTAAGAATTAATTAATAGTGTAATTAAATATTAATTAAGTTATGGTTAACACTTAATTAATTTAGTAATTAGAGATTAATAAATTGGTTATTAAGATTTATTAATTTAGAATTAATAATAATTAATATAAGTTAATTACTTAAGGAAAGTAATTAAATAATAGTTAATGAAGTCATTAACTATGGATTGTTAAATAATTAATTAATAGGATTAATTTTGATAATTAATTAGTTAATTAATTTAAGATAATAAATTATAGAATTTGTTTTAAATGAATTACTTAATGGAAGTAATTAAGAATTAATTACTTATTGTAATTAATTAAGTTAATTTGATTTAGTTAGATTAATTAATTAAGAAATGATTTGATAATAATTACTTAATGTAATTATTAAGGTATGATTATTTAGGAAGTAAATAATAAGATAATTACTGGAAGTAATTAATTGATGGTTATGTATTAAGGAAAGTAATTTGAGTTTAATTACTTTGAATAATTAATCAAGGGATTAATTAAGAAATTAATTAAGGAGAATTAATTTAGTAAATGAAAGTAATTAAGGGTAGTTAATTACTGATTGAAGATTAATCAAGGTGATTAATAAATGTTGTTTAATTTAAAGTTATTACTTAATGTAATTAATTTAATTAAAGTAATTAATAATTAAGTTGTAATTAAGGATCATTAATTAATATAATTAATGATGTAATTAAGATTGATTAATTAAGTATAATTAATAAATGAAGTGATTAATTAATGTAATTAATTAAGGTTTAATATAATTAATTATAGTGATTAATTTAATTAATTAATGAAGTAATTAAAGGTTAATTACTATAAGTAGTTAAGGTTAATTAATTTGAGTAATTAATTAAAGATAAATAACTTGAAGGTAATTAAAAGATAATTAATCAAAGATGATTAATTGAAAAAGGTAATTAGAGGATAATTAATTAATTTGTAATTAATTAATGTTTAAGTAAGAAGGATTTATAAAATAAAAGTAATTAATTTAATTAACTTTAAATTAATTAGAGATGATATAGATCATTACTTATGGATGGATGATAATACTGAATGCTTTGCATTTGATTGATATCTCTGATGAGATATATGCTATGTGATATGGATGTTTAGTTGAATTGTGAAAATATGGATTATCTGATGATATTGATAATGTTGATTATCTATTGTGAATTTTCTTTCTAAGTGTATAAAGATAATTGAATTAAATTGTTTTAACCTTTAAAACAACTTGGCCTTAAAAGATACGTTTTGGATTTCGATGAGACCGGGATCGGGTTTCCGTATACCGGATTTCCAGGTCTGGAGACCCGAATACCACATCGATCCAAATTAACGATAGGTCGTGAATCAAGTGAAGATGAAGATTCAGAGTGCAAGGGTTATTGTCGTTAACTCTGAGGGTGATTCCAAAACGAGTGTAACGAGATAATGCCTTCGGTTTCGTTCGAACCCGGAACGAACTTATATGGATTGAATGCTTTCAGCACATCGTCAGGCGGACGATGAGCATTCTAAGTGATATGTTCTGATTAAAGGTAATCGTAACCTCAAGCCTCATCAACCGGGAATGGCTAAAACAGGGGAGGTGCAGCAAGGTTTCGTGGGTAGCACCCATTGAGAGCAAGATAGATCCCTGTCTAGAGGTCCCTTTTCTTTTATTCGGCTTAGTGTGTGGTTGGTCGCGCAAACTACGGGATTATCTTGTTCGGGATTATCCAGTAAGGGATGGTTCCGGCTTTGTGTTGCAGGGGAGCGGGCGTACTCCTCGGTACGGTGATCTAGGCCACGTACTGTGACGGGCGATACCCCGGTAGCCCTGCCATTGTATGGAATCCAAACTCCAATAAGTGCCGTACGTATTAGTTGTGCCCAACTATGTTGGAATGTGAGATGTAAGCATTTCAGCTATTTCTGTATTTTACTTGAAAATCCTAGACCCTATTATAATACAATCGAATTTCCTATCAAATGTTTTGGTTAGCGTAAGGTAAAAACTTACCCATGTTTATGTGTGGGAAGTCTTACGTGATACCTTTTCTTTCAAAAGGTTTTGAAGTTAAGCAAGTTTAACCTGTTACTCACACCAGACCCATGTCTGACCCAAGTTGTTTATTTCTGTTTTATAAACTCTTGGGTACTCAAATTTTTACGAGTAGCCAAGGGAATTCAGGTTAGCCTTGACGAATTGTGGAGGAGCAATGGAGCAGGAGGCTTCAGCGTTGTAGATATAGATAGTAGTTTCCGCTGTGTTGATCTTGTTTAGATCTTTGTTTTGTATTGATATGTAATAACTAGACAGATGTTTATAACTGTCTAGTATATGATGTGTAATCTGTGTAACTCTGATAAGTGATGTATATGATACTATGTAATATTTATGTGATATAATATATTTTGTTCGTTTCCGCTGTGAGATTCTGATATTGTTTAGTTCTTTCTTTCTCTTCTTTTCTCTTTCTATCCCTTTCTTTCTTATTAGCGATACGACTTTCTATGGAGAGAAAGTCGTGGTCGTTACAGTGGTATACACCACATAAGCCCGAGCCCAAGTCCGGCCCGGCCCAGGGTCAGGTCGAGTCGAGTTGGTCGGTCGGGGCACGTGCGTGTGTGGTGGTCAAGCATGGTCTCCATCCTCACAAAAGAGCATCATTGGGTGCCCAAAGGGCCCAATTTAGCTTCTAAGAATCAAGTATAAATACTAGATTCTTTTCTATAGTCCTACAAAGTGGTACTATTCACATAGGAGCCATATACACTTATTCATTTTTTAATAATTCACTTAAAAAATTTAAAAACATATCCAAAAATCCCCCACTTGAATTTTAAAAAATATTTTTCGAGCAGTTTCTGAAAACATAAGATTGTGCATAAACAAAGGTGTCTTTCGACTTGAACCTTTGTATAGTGGATAAGATTCAGTTTTTAATAGAGTGACACGTAGTCTTGAACTCTATTCTTGACATCAAAACACACACAATTTTTCTAGAGTGCAATCAAATAAGCCCGTGCATTCATAGCCATGCATGTTTATCCCGGTTTAGTGAACGCTATAGGAATTTTGCCCAAAATTCCATAGAAATAGCCACATTTCCACATCCACATAGGTCAGTCTATCAAGAGTACTCCTAAATGGAGGTACTCCACTCTATATAGAGTATAGATCTCATTAAGAGCTTCTATTAACTCATCCTCTAGTCACTTCAAGAATACATGCTTCTAAATATATAAAAATAGCATGTTTAACTCATATCACTTTGCAACTTTTTCTTACCCATTGAACCTAGTTCTTGGGATCTCCAGTCATTAGGTTGGGTTACCATTGTACGTGACTCAACAATCTAAGGGCAATAGTCCTATTCTTTTAGAGGTTCTAAGGACTTTCTCTCTGGCTAATCCTTTCGTCAAAGGATCGGCCAAATTCTCATCACTACGTATGTGATCCACTCTAACAACTCATGAAGAGAGTAGTTCTCTAACAGTGATGTGCTTACGACGTATCTGTCGTCTCTTTCCATTGTAATAATGGTTCTGTACTTTTGCGATAGCCGTGATACTATCGCAGTGGATCAACACAGCTGGTTTCGGTTTTTCCCATAAAGGAATCTCAGCTAGCAGATTTCTCAAGTAATCTACTTCTTCACTAGTTGTGGCTAGTGATATCATCTCAGACTCCATAGTGGACTGAGCCAAAATAGTCTGTTTCTTAGATTTCCAAGAAACAACTCCACCAACAATGCTAAAGATATAACTACTGGTTGTTGTATTCTAGTCTTCATTGGTGTATCCTTCAAGGACAGCTGGAAAACTTTTCATAATGTAACGACCACAACTTTCTCTCCATAGAAAGTCGCATCGTTAATAAGAAAGAAAGGGGTAGAAAATAGAAAAGAAGAGAAGAAAGAAAGAAACAACAACAACGATCTCACAGCGGAACGAATAAATTATATTAATAACATAAACTATTACATAGTATACAACAATTTACAGAGTTACACAGCATATACATCACTTACTAGACAGTTATAAACATCTGTCTAGACATTACAACCCAAATACAAGACAAGACACTATCACAGATATCAACACAGCGGAATACTATATCTACGAACGCCGAAGCCTCCTGCTCCATTGCTCCTCCAGAATATTCGTCAAAGCTAAACCTGAATCCCTTGGCTACTCGTAAAAATTTGAGTACCCAGGAGTTTATAAAACAGAAATAAACACTTGGGTTAGACATGGGTCTGGTGTGAGTAACAGGTTAAACTTGCTTAACTTCAAAACCTTTAGAAAGAAAAGGTATCACGTAAGACTCCCCACAAATAAACATGGGTAAGTTTTTACCTTACGCTAACCAAAACATTTGATAGGAAATCTGATTTTATTATAATAGGGTCTAGGGTTTTCAAGTAAAATATAGAAATAGCTGAAATGCTTACATCTCACATTCCAACATAGTTGGGCACAACTAATACGTACGGCACTTATTGGAGTTTGGATTCCATACAATGGCAGGGCTACTGGGGTACCGCCCGTCACAGTACGTGGCCTAGATCACCGTACCGAGGAGTACGCCCGCTCCCCTGCAACACAAAGCCGGAACCATCCCTTACTGGATAATCCCGAACAAGATAATCCCGTAGTTGGCGCGACCAACCACACACTAAGCCGAATAAAAGAAAAGGGACCTCTAGACAGGGATCTATCTTGCTCTCAGTGGGTGCTACCCACGAAGCCTTGCTGCACCTCCCCTGTTTTAGCCATTCCCGGTTGATGAGGCTTGAGGTTACGATTACCTTTAATCAGAACATATCACTTAGAATGCTCATCGTCCGCCTGACGATGTGCTGAAAGCATTCAATCCATACAAGTTCGTTCCGGGTTCGAACGAAACCGAAGGCATTATCTCGTTACACTCGTTTTGGAATCACCCTCAGAGTTAACGACAATAACCCTTGCACTCTGAATCTTCATCTTCACTTGAGATTCACGACCTATCGTAAATTTGGATCGATGTGGTATTCGGGTCTCCAGACCTGGAATCCCGGTATACGGAAACCCGATCCCGGTCTCATCGAAATCCAAAACGTATCTTTTAAGGGCCAAGTTGTTTTAAGGTTAAAACAATTCAATTCTTATCTATACTACACAAAGATAGATAATTCAATAGATAATCTACATTATCATCCCAAACAGATAATTCACATTATCATTTCAATTCAACCAAAACATCCATATCACATATCAGTATATATCTCATCAGAGATATCAAACAATGCAAAGCATTCAATATTATTCATCCATCCATAAGTAATGATTTATACCATCTCTAATTAATTTAAAGTGAATTAAACTAATTACCTCATTCTATAAATCCTGCTTACTTAATTATTAATTAAACCAATTAATTAATCATTACTCTAAATATCCATCTTAATTAATCATTCCTGATTAATTATACTTTAATTACTTTAAGTAATTAATCCCTAATTAATTTCACAAATTAATTATCTTAAACCATTTCAGTAATTAATCTTTAATTACTTCATTTATTAATTAACTGTACTTAATTACATTACTCCTTAATTAATTATAATTAATTAATTACTTTAATCACTTATTATTAATTAATCTTAATTGATCAATCCCTAATTACATCATTAATTATATTAATTAATGATCCTTAATTACTTCATTTAAATTAATTATATTTAATAATTAATATTTAATTGGACCATATTTATTAATCACCTTTGATTAATCACATTTAGTAATTAACTACCCTTAATTACTCTTCCATAAATTAATTACTCATTAATTAATTATCTTTTAATTAATCCCTTGATTAATTATTCTAAGTAATTAAACTCAAATTACTTTTATTATAAAAATCTTCTTTAGTTAATTATATCCACTAATTAACTTTAATTACTTTCCTAAGTAATTATACTTCATTAAATTACATTAAGTAATTATACTTCACAAATCATTAAGTGATTATCTTAAATTAATTAAACTTAATTAATTAACTTAACTAATCAAATTAAACTTAATTAATTACAATAAGTAATTAATTTCTTAATTTCTTCCATTAAGTATTTATACTTAATTAAACAATTCCACAAATGATTAACCTTAATCAATTAATCCATTTAATTATCAAAATTAATCATATTAATTAATTACTTATTAAACCCAAGTTAATGATCTACATTAACTATTAACTATTCTTTAATTATTTTTCTTAAATAATTAAACTTTAATTAACCATTATTAATTACAAATTAATTAATTCTAATTACCAATAAATTTATTTCTAATTACTTAATTAATTAAGTACCTAACAATAACTTAATTAATCCTTAATTACTTGATTAATTTTCCTAACCATTAATTAATAATCTTAACTTATCTAATTAATGATCCTTAATTTCAAATTAATTAACCTTAATTAATTTAATTAACCCTTAATTAATCAATTTAAACCCTTAATTACTAATTTATTAATCCAAATCATAAATTAATTTAATTGATCAATTATCTTTTAATTACCTTAATAATTTATTTTATTCCAAATTATTAAATCTTAATTATTTTTAAGATAAATTCTATTCTTATTAATGATTAAATTATCATTAATAAAGTATTTAAAGCAATTTACTTTTAAATTCCATTTTAAATTTAAGATTTTAAAGGAATACAAATTTAACTTTAACAAAGTTTTAAAACCATTTAAATCCTTTTAAAATCACATGTTAAAGAAATATTTACTTAATTAAAGAAATTTAAAACCAAATTCATTTTAAATTCAAATCAATTTAAAATACACTTTAACATTCAAATGGTTTAAAACATTTTAAATTTAAAAACTTCTTTTTATTTCAAATTTGAAATGCATATTAACTTTGATTCCAGATTAATCTTTAGATTTAGAAACCTATTTACAATTTTAAAACTTCATTTAAAATTCAAACTACTTAACCCTTTTAAAAGTAGTTAAACCAATTCAAATTTTAAAAACTTTATCTTATTTGAAAACTGAGATTTAAACTTAAAATCCAGATTAAAACTAGATTTAAAACTTATTTAAAACTTTACTTTTCATTTAAACTCAGTTTTAAATTTTATTTTAAAATTTAAAACAGGACAACAGGTTCTGTTAAAACCTGTCACATAATTAACCCGAGACACCATCCTTAATGCTTCGAGTCAAAACCAAATTACTTCGAGTCAACAACCTAAATTACTCGAGACAATCCCAAAGCCAAACTTCATCAGACAATACAGTGCACCGTGCACATGCACGGTGACATTGATCGCCTCTGATCATCAACGGTGATCATCTCACATCAATAAACACTCATCCACCCTAATACGATCATCAGATCGTAACCCAAAACTCGAAATCAAAATCGAGTTCAAAACTTAACCTGGAACACTGAACCCCTCTTCAAACCCAAACCTGTCAACGCTTCAAACACTGACCTCCGATCACCAGAAAAGTTGCTACTCCGACCACGACTTTGCCTACGACCAACCTTCCATCTCCCAAAATCCCACTGCACTCGATCAACCCAACTGTCGTGATGATCGATTTATTTTACTTAGTTAAAACTAGGGTTCCTAAACGAATCTCGCCATCGCTGCCTCCTCGATGAGATACATCGCCATCCAGTATTTTTCCAAGATACTACGATCACTCCTCCATCATTAGGAAGAACCCCGACCCATTCAAATGCATAGATCACCAGAAAACCCCAAATTCCTCTTTTTAGTTCATCACAGAACTGCTTCCCAAATCCCAAACTAAAAATTATAATTTTACTTCTAAAAATCATGTTTTTGGATAGATATTTAGTATATATATATATATATATATGAATTCATAAATTAAGATGTTTGAGTTTTCACTTATCTTGAACTTGCTCTGTCCTTTTAAGTTTCCAGTGAGATTTCAATTTTAATTTAACTTAATTAAAATTTTAAAACTTAATCTATAATCAAACAAACAAATATTGTTTGAAGCCTAAGTCCTAACAGCAAGCAGATCAAGAGATAATGGTTTTTAAATCAAAAAAAATTTGTGTCTGGAAACAAAAATACAGTAGTCACAGAGACAATAGCATGCACACAATCATTCATCCAGTCATATATATACAGAACACACTTATATATATTCACACAAACATATTCATTCCATTAATTAGCATGCAATCCCAATTTATACTTAAGCTTTTAAAAATTTGTTACTCACCTGTTCAAATGAAACAGAGGACGGTTTTAGCTTTTGTAAACCTGGATTGTTTTAAAACTGGAAATTTGCATTGCCATTGCTTTTGAAAACTTTAAACTTGAAACTTGAATGCTTCTTTGATTTAAATACTTGAGTTGCTTGCTTCCAAACAGAATTTAAGTTGCTGGAATATGCTCCGGGTTGAAGAAATGTAGGTTTTTGAATTTCCAGTTTGAAGGATTTGATTTACAGGCTTTGATTTGAAAACGAATTACAGATTTTAGATTTGATAAATCTCTGGTTTGAGGAGTTTTGATGATCAGATTGTTTTAGAGAATTGGTTATAGGATTTGGCTTTTGATTTTGGAAGATGTTTACAATGTAATGATTTTTGGTTTTGAGGAATTGATTTACTGAATATCAGATTTTGTTTTGAGATTTTGTTACAGCTGAAGTTTCTTAAGTTTTGAAAAAGAATAGAAAACGAAAAGAAGATGAGAAGCATATGTTTATATATAGGCTGAAAAATGATTTAATAAAAATAAAAGAAAAACAAATTTAAATGACACTTGTCTCATTGTTAATCCATTACTTAACACATGTTATTTAGGTGTCTTAATTTTATTACACTTGTCTTTTAAGTAATTAATACATAATTTTTATTTATTTTAAAATGTTAATAAAACTTTTATACTAGTTTACTATTTATAAATACTTACCTAAATGTATATATGTATATAAATTACTTTAAAGAAAATGTAAATAAAACCAATTATATAAAATTAAAAGCTTTTTACTTAATTTATAAATTTACAAATACTTATTTATATATATAGATAACTTTTAAAGAAATAAAACAAACCTTTTATTTAAATTTAAACTTAAGCTTAAATCTATTTAAACAATTAAACATTTATTTTATGTATTTTAAAACCATATAGTTATTTGTTAAATAACTTTGAAAAGCTTAATATTAAATTAATCATGATTCCCAAATTACCAAAATATATATTAGAAAACAAGATTTATTTATTTCAAACCAAAGCTCATCTATTTACAATATATACAGTTATATATATATATTATAAATAGAAAATATTTTATTAATTTTTAAAAGATAAAATTCACCAGTTAAATATTTATTAAATTAGATTATTAAACTAATTCAAATTTATTAACAAAGGTTAACAAATCAATTTAATTTTCAATACAGATTATTAAATTGATATTGCCCAAAATTCCGGGATATCACATTCCTTCCCCCTTAAAATAATTTCGTCCCCGAAATTTAAAACAAAGGTAATTTAATAATCTAATTGAAGATTTTAATTCTTAAACCACAACATATATTATCAACCATATGCTAACAACCATAGCAACCAATCATCCAAATAAACAAACAATTCTAACTATCCAGACAAAATTCTGGATAGAATTTCCTCGAGTTTCCCCAAGTATATATATATACCGGAATACTCGCTCTACAAACAATCTAAACTACGAAGCTATAGAACTCCTACTCAACCAGATCTACACAACTAGACAGAATATCAGTCTACAGACGAGTCTGACTCAACTACCAAATCTTCCAGAACTGCTGGTTCCAAAACCAGAGATAGATCAAACACGTACTCCCTCAGAGATACGTAAAATACATTGAATTCCAGTTATCCAAACTGACAATTCAACCTTGTAGATCAAAGTACTTATCCAAATCAGAAATACAGAAAAGATCCAAAATAACTCGGAGCTAACTTCCCAGACTTACCTAATCTTATAGCTCCCTTTAATCAGAGAAAAACTTCACAACAACGAAGTCTCCAACTTCGAATTTCAAATTCCTTTGTCTCTTATCCACAAAATCTTCAGACGATCTCGGCTTCCTACAAATCCTTTCTGATCAGCTCAACCTTCGCCGATGCTTCTAGAAACAAACTAGACCAAAAATAACTCGACAAAATGATCCTCTCAAAATCTACCCATAATCCAAAACACAAATCTACTCACAACATCAGAAGACCGAACTAACTTCTCCTATCTGGAAAAGACAAACAGATGCACTCGCCAAACTACTTCCGCTGCACCATTCTGATCTGGAGTAGAATGAAAATGCTGATGAAGAACACAAGCACAACTGGACAACACATCCCAGAAAATCTCAGATAACTCAAGAGAATACTCAGACTATCGCAAGTCACTTTTGCGATCAACCCAGCCTAACTGCAAAGAAAACTGTTCTCTCTTTACCAATCAGAACAGCTTATACTTATCTATCCTATCTATCGAAGAAATGGATCCACTCTGTTGCTTCTGAACTCCACCTCTAGAAAAACTGCTAAGCCGGAAGAACTTCCTGCCAATGCACAGAATACTCCGAGCTGTACTGCTGCCACCGATGCCAAAGACTTCCTTTTCCAAAGCTCTTCGAGAAACTCGAACCCAAACCAAATAGAAACACCATGCTGAACTCAGCCACAACACCGAAACAGACACACTTCCTTAAACTTGTTCCAAAGAAAACATCTTCGGGAACATCCATAGTCACTGCATCTCATCACGCAGCTACTTCTTCCAGAAGTATCAAGATACCATCACTCGCTTCTGCCTCACTGACAGATCCAAATTCAACTCATCCAAACTTCAAAATAAACTCCGAACCATAACAGGTTTCCTTCAGAGATTGTGAAATCCTTACACAACTGTAAAGTTCACTCGATACGGTATTAGGTTTACAGTCTCGACAAATACACATCCAACCTCAACACTCAGACTCCTAATCCTAGATGATAAATTATTATCATCTCAACCAATCATTACAAATACCATATACATTTAAAATAATACTTTTTTTTTATAGAAATTATATCTGGGTAAAATTATTTCATCTACCTTTTTTAAAACAATATTGTGTTCGTTGGCCTGGTCCAAGTGTTTAGAGATCCCTATCAATAACGTTAGCTACTCGTATTGACCAGAATCCATATACCACACAACCGATCAATTAACACAATATAAAACCATTTTATATAACTAACAAATACGCGCTCTCGTATATATATATACACTCGGACTCAAACAGGTTGCTACAGATCCTATCTCTAATGAACAACCCTTCCCAACCTAGGTATTCACTCAACCTAGTGTTCTGATGTTCACTTAACTAAAAGCTTAGGCATTCGCTCAACCTATGCTCTGATACCACTGTAACGACCACAACTTTCTCTCCATAGAAAGTCGCATCGTTAATAAGAAAGAAAGGGGTAGAAAATAGAAAAGAAGAGAAGAAAGAAAGAAACAACAACAACGATCTCACAGCGGAACGAATAAATTATATTAATAACATAAACTATTACATAGTATACAACAATTTACAGAGTTACACAGCATATACATCACTTACTAGACAGTTATAAACATCTGTCTAGACATTACAACCCAAATACAAGACAAGACACTATCACAGATATCAACACAGCGGAATACTATATCTACGAACGCCGAAGCCTCCTGCTCCATTGCTCCTCCAGAATATTCGTCAAAGCTAAACCTGAATCCCTTGGCTACTCGTAAAAATTTGAGTACCCAGGAGTTTATAAAACAGAAATAAACACTTGGGTCAGACATGGGTCTGGTGTGAGTAACAGGTTAAACTTGCTTAACTTCAAAACCTTTAGAAAGAAAAGGTATCACGTAAGACTCCCCACAAATAAACATGGGTAAGTTTTTACCTTACGCTAACCAAAACATTTGATAGGAAATCTGATTTTATTATAATAGGGTCTAGGGTTTTCAAGTAAAATATAGAAATAGCTGAAATGCTTACATCTCACATTCCAACATAGTTGGGCACAACTAATACGTACGGCACTTATTGGAGTTTGGATTCCATACAATGGCAGGGCTACTGGGGTACCGCCCGTCACAGTACGTGGCCTAGATCACCGTACCGAGGAGTACGCCCGCTCCCCTGCAACACAAAGCCGGAACCATCCCTTACTGGATAATCCCGAACAAGATAATCCCGTAGTTGGCGCGACCAACCACACACTAAGCCGAATAAAAGAAAAGGGACCTCTAGACAGGGATCTATCTTGCTCTCAGTGGGTGCTACCCACGAAGCCTTGCTGCACCTCCCCTGTTTTAGCCATTCCCGGTTGATGAGGCTTGAGGTTACGATTACCTTTAATCAGAACATATCACTTAGAATGCTCATCGTCCGCCTGACGATGTGCTGAAAGCATTCAATCCATACAAGTTCGTTCCGGGTTCGAACGAAACCGAAGGCATTATCTCGTTACACTCGTTTTGGAATCACCCTCAGAGTTAAAGACAATAACCCTTGCACTCTGAATCTTCATCTTCACTTGAGATTCACGACCTATCGTAAATTTGGATCGATGTGGTATTCGGGTCTCCAGACCTGGAATCCCGGTATACGGAAACCCGATCCCGGTCTCATCGAAATCCAAAACGTATCTTTTAAGGGCCAAGTTGTTTTAAGGTTAAAACAATTCAATTCTTATCTATACTACACAAAGATAGATAATTCAATAGATAATCTACATTATCATCCCAAACAGATAATTCACATTATCATTTCAATTCAACCAAAACATCCATATCACATATCAGTATATATCTCATCAGAGATATCAAACAATGCAAAGCATTCAATATTATTCATCCATCCATAAGTAATGATTTATACCATCTCTAATTAATTTAAAGTGAATTAAACTAATTACCTCATTCTATAAATCCTGCTTACTTAATTATTAATTAAACCAATTAATTAATCATTACTCTAAATATCCATCTTAATTAATCATTCCTGATTAATTATACTTTAATTACTTTAAGTAATTAATCCCTAATTAATTTCACAAATTAATTATCTTAAACCATTTCAGTAATTAATCTTTAATTACTTCATTTATTAATTAACTGTACTTAATTACATTACTCCTTAATTAATTATAATTAATTAATTACTTTAATCACTTATTATTAATTAATCTTAATTGATCAATCCCTAATTACATCATTAATTATATTAATTAATGATCCTTAATTACTTCATTTAAATTAATTATATTTAATAATTAATATTTAATTGGACCATATTTATTAATCACCTTTGATTAATCACATTTAGTAATTAACTACCCTTAATTACTCTTCCATAAATTAATTACTCATTAATTAATTATCTTTTAATTAATCCCTTGATTAATTATTCTAAGTAATTAAACTCAAATTACTTTTATTATAAAAATCTTCTTTAGTTAATTATATCCACTAATTAACTTTAATTACTTTCCTAAGTAATTATACTTCATTAAATTACATTAAGTAATTATACTTCACAAATCATTAAGTGATTATCTTAAATTAATTAAACTTAATTAATTAACTTAACTAATCTAATTAAACTTAATTAATTACAATAAGTAATTAATTTCTTAATTTCTTCCATTAAGTATTTATACTTAATTAAACAATTCCACAAATGATTAACCTTAATCAATTAATCCATTTAATTATCAAAATTAATCATATTAATTA